>OY728143.1:1398965006-1403965006 GCA_963277665.1 Viscum album | reverse complement strand
ACACTACCCACAAGTGGAGAACTTTTTTTGGTATTTAGTGATGCTTTGGAGAAGGGTATGGGCTGTGTGTTGATGCAAAATGACAAAGTCATTGACTATGCTTCAAGGCTATTGAAATTTCATGAGAAAAACTATCCAACAAATGATCTGGAGTTGGCTGCAGCAATCTTCACTTTAAAATTTTTGGGGAATTAACTATTTTGGGAGAAGTGTAAAATATATACGGATCACAAAAATCTCAAGTATATATTCATGTAGAAATGGTTGAACATGCACCAACGAAGATGGTTAGAGCTGATCAAATACTATGACTGCTCTATCCATTACCACCCTAGAAAAGTGAAAAAGGTGGCATATTCTTTAATCAGAAAGGCCCTAGTGATTCTATAATTGATGAGAATTGAAAAGGATCCAATATTCTTATATTTGATAAAGATATACATGGAAATCATAAATAAGGGAACATCATAAATCCTTTCAAAAATTATTGGTCTACCGTCTCTTTTGGAAATGTTAAAGGATTCTAAAAAAGGATGATGTGGGAATTCAGAAGAAAGTGGAAACTATCAGAAAAAGGAAATCCTCATAGTTAAATGTTAATGAAGAAGGAATTGTGATATTTGGGTCAAGACAATGTGTTCCATTAAATCCGAAGTTAATGAATCATCTTTTGGATGATGCGCATAGTTCAAATTTCTCCATTCACCCAAGAAACATAAAAATGTATCGATATCTCTGAGAGAATTATTGGTGGGATAACATGAATAAGGGTATCACGAAGTATATATAAAAGTTCTTCATATGTTAGAAAGTGAAGAATGATAGGCAGAAGTTTAAGGGAATGATGCAACCATTACCTATACCAACATGGAAATGTGAGAACATCACAATGGGCTTTGTCACTAGACTTCTGAAGACATCAAAAGGAAACAATGCTATCTAGGTTTTTGTGGATTTTATTAAAAATATTTCACACTTTATTTCAATTAAATAGGATTTCTCATTGGAAAAACTGGAACATATATACATTAGAGAAGTGGTAAGGCTGCATAGAGTACCACTATCAATTGTATCCGATCGAGATCCAAGATTCACCTCTATGTTCTGGAAGAGTCCCCAACATGCTCTAAATACTGAGTTGAACTTCAGTAAATATTATCATCCTCAAACTGATGGACAATCTAAGATGACTATCCAAACACATGAGGACATTTTGAGAGCATGATCAATGGACTTCAAAGGAGGATGGGATCAACATATTCCTCTGGTTGAGTTCTCTTTCAATAACAGTTTCCACTCAAGCATCCAAATAGATCCTTATGAAGCCCTATATAGGAAGATGTGCATAACATTAGCATGTTTGGATGAAGTTGTGGAGTAAAACTCCTTGGTCCAGAAATGGTTTAAGAAATGGTGGAGAAGGTTAAGACTATCTAGAAACACGTTAAAGCTGCTCAGAGTTGACAATAGAGCTATGCTGATAATCATCGATGAGAACTAGAGTTTAATGTTGGAGACATTGTATTCCTCTACATATCACTGTGGAAGAGAGTTATGAGATTTGGTAATAAGGGAAAGATTAGTCAAAGGTACATCGTCCCTTTTGAGATCATTGATCACATTAGAGCAGTGGCCTCTCCTCTGAAGATAAACCGGTGAAGATCTTAGATCATATGGAAAAATTTCTACGAAATAAGACAATGCCCCTCGTCAAGGTGTTGTGGAAAAACCACAAGTTTGAAGAGGAAACATAGAAATCATAGGAAATTATGAAATAGAGTTACCTGCATCTATTTTAGTATAGGAAAAATAAATTTTGAGGTTGAAATTTCTTAAGGGGGGAATATTGTAACGACCCAAACTTTTATTAATGAGAATTACTATTGATCTATTTAAATGTCATATTTTGTCAAATGGTTATATAAAACATATGAAATTTCTTGATATTATATTTTTGGATTTTAAAATACCATTAGGAGATGTTATCTTTTAAAATATAACCATTGAATAGTGATCACATGATTAATATAAATATAGGGCTTTAACAAATCCAATTTACACAGAAAAAGGAAGTGATAGCCTCGTCCAATATAATTTATTTATAAGAAGCCCATTTTTTGGAGATTGAAAAGGAGGTAGCATCACTGGGATTTTCTCTTGACCATCCCAAGACAAGCTTTGACCCCTTTCTCTCTCATTAATTCCTCCCATGTACACCCATTACCATGCCAAAATTCTGTAAGGGATTTCTCTCTCCTCATTTACATCCAATCAATTATTTTATATTATGAATCTAAATTACATTAAATATGTTGAGAAATGTATCTATATGATTCCCTTACTTTCCATTTTATGTACATATGATGAGATACCCCTTTCTCTGTCATCAACCATTTTTATGAATTTTTATGTCACGCTGTTACGCTGCCGCAATTGCACCACAATTTTCTAAGCCAAAGTCATTGTATAGTGAATACCATGCCCATTTCTCTATCAAGGGTATTCACCTTTATGAACATTTAATTATTTATTACAGGGTTTAATTTATGAATTACACATTCCTTTATCATGGAATAAATGACGATGTTTAATGAATCCATGTTGTATGATCTATGTGGAACACTTATTCATGAAATGAAATGATTAAGAATGGTGCGCCCTGATAGCGCTCTAATGCATTGGGTAAAGATTAGTATCATGATATGTCAAGTGAAATAAGGGTTTACTCATGATAATTCAAGTGAAATGAGATTTTACTCATGCTCCATGTGAAATGAGCCTTGGATCAGGCTAATATCATGTTAAATGTTGATGCCACATTTCCATGTTATGATAATCATGCTATATCATGCCTTTATATTCATGTTTATCTTGTGATCCATTGATACGATTATTGTCTAACATGCACTATATTCTTCATGTTATTCCTTGATTACTCCCTTACTGGGCTTTATAGCTCACCCTTTTCTTATGCACGTCGTCAGGTTATACCATGCAATGCTACGTATGAAGTAATGTTGTGGTCATGTAAATGAAGTTTTCAATAAAGATGTTGCATTTCATGTTCTAAGATATTATGTAATGTTCCTAATTTCCAAAGACACTAGACCTATCTATCCCCATAGTTGTCTTAAGTAAATGTTTATGTAATAAATCATGTTTAAGTGTGTAATAAAGAGTAGGGTTTTTATAATTCCCTACCACAACAACCCAAAATGATTTCTTTTTTCCCATCCATGGAATCTTTTTAGTGTTTGTTTTCTCATCATCAATACCTCAATATATTGCACGATCTATTATCCATTCATTTTTTTTAGTGATATGACACACTATTTCTTCTCCCTAAAAAATATCCTCATATCTAGTTGGATCCCTAAATTAACTCATCACCTCTCTTTTCAATTTATACCTTACATTGTTTATAAGGGGTCATTACCATTTTTTCCCTCTCTTGAGTTTTTGTTCTCTATCACTCTCTATATCTCCCATTTTACCTTATCTTTTTCTCTTATTTCTTTGTTCTTTATTTCATAGATACATTATATATCACCTCCAAACATTCTATATTCTTATAAAATTTACATGACCATATATCTTTTACTATATATAATGCGAGATATCTATTTCTCATAATTAAATTTAAAGAGTGTTTACCATGAATGTTATACCATTTTTTTAACTGGAGAAATATTTAAAATTTATATACCATTATTTTAATACAAATAATTATTGGTTACTTATAAAATATGATATAATAGGTTCCTTAAGAAACATTATTTATTATATATACTATCCACTTGGATATGATGAATGCATTGAAATTATTAAGTGATGGGTATGACCAATAATAAGAGAACCACCCTCTCCATTGGTAGGTATTATGACAAAAACAATAATAGAGTAATAAGATTGTACTTACCCTTTATTTATGATTTCTTGCAACAAGGCCTCATCAATTTTATTGTAATATCTGGAATGATTCATTCCATCATTATAATATCTTATATGTTTATCCATGTGATTATCTCCTTCCATTTTATAGTTATGATATTTTTATTATATTTAGTTATATGTAATTTATTTATTCCAACCATATTATGTATTTCATTATTATTCTGTGTTATCTTCCACTAATTATCCCTTACTCATATGTTTAGATTATATATTTATATTGTTTTCCTATTTCCATAGAAAAAAACAATGTATGATACATGTGATCTATGGAAAAGACATGAAATAATTATGAAAATTTATGTGTTTTTATGATGTACTTTATATTATAATGTAATGTAATGATAAGTATGTATATAGTATCATGACTAATAAAATTTTGGTTTCTTTTTATTGTGATCTATGTATTTTGTTTATAATATAATAAATAACAATCAAATTTTGGATACTAGAGCAGATGTTTCTATAGTTCGTATTAGATCATTTTTTGTAGAAACTTAAGGAAGTATATTTAGAAGTACATAGATAGAGAAAAAAACATTATGACAGTCACATACGAAATTCATGAAATTTTATAAAATAGACATAATTTTTTATATGAATTTGAAATAAATGTATATTAATTGTATATTGTGAATCATACTCTATAGATTTAATCATTAACTATTTAGATATGTAATTTAGATATGGGACCTAATAGAAGGAATAAAACTATGTCAATGTCTATAATCAGCATACAAATTTTCCTACTAAGAAAACCGATAAATCTAGTGTTATAGTAAAAAGTATCTCTATAATTAGGAAGTTAACTCAGATTATTAAAAATATCCTTAACAATATAGAACAACATCTTTCCCTAAACATGGTGTAACAACATTGGATCACTTAATTAGGTATAAACCTCCATCATTCAATGCAACCACTAATATATTAGTGTAAGAATAATGGATTATGTCTCTAGAGATGATAACTATAATATTAGGATATAGTGAAAGGTATAATCTTATCAGGGTCATGTATTTTCTAAAGAGTGATGTTGATCAATGGTGGTCATTTTTTAAAAATACTAAGAAGGAAGAATATATTTAAGGAATCAAATTGAATTATTTTAAGGCATTATTTCTTAAAAAATATTTTCCTTAAGAGTTAAGAGTTGATATAGAAAGGTATTTTTTGAATTTATGGTAAACATAAAAAGAGAATATTATATGATACTAACTATATGAGACTAATTTAGTATGCTCTAAATTATGTATGCAATATTGAAAATAATTTCAATCATTTTTTTGATATATTAAATCTAATTATTCTCATGAAATTAGTCTCATAAACATTTTATCATAAGATAAGATAAGGAATTTTTTTTTGAAGACTGATAATGAGTTCTCTAAGTCATATATTATCAAAGGGAACAAATTATAAAAAGAGGACGATTGAGAGTAATATGGAAAGAAATTTAGAGGAGAATAAGAACAAAAGTGTATAATTTACAACATATAATAATAATGGTAAGAATAATATGGGTGAATGTTTAAAGGTATTGGGAGCTTATTTCAAGTGTGGATAAAAATTCCATCAAGATCAAAATTCCAATGTAAATGGAGATAATGTTTCAATTGAAATTAAGTAGATCATTATTCAAATTAATGTATTAATAATCAAGGAAAACTATCATAGAAGTGGCTAAGGGACATATTTTGGGCTTATACAATTATAATACAAAAATTTACAGTCCAAAATGATGATATAAATGGTTATTTGGTTATAAACTCCATGTTAGCTAATAAAATATTTTATTATAGTTCTATGAGCTCATTTATCTTTCATGTTTTCAAAGAAAATTTAATTATCCCCCACTATATTAAATAATAAATTAGAATTTAAAATACATATGATAAATTTAATAGGAATAAAAATATATTGGTTTGCTTCTGCTAGAATTCATTGATGTTATTTTTCTTCAAATATGATTTCTGTTCCATTGGTTGATATTGAAAAATTGACCCTCAAAGTATAATGAAATACATTTCTTCCAAGATATGTGGTTATGATCTATAATGAAGGAATATAATATCTTAGTTTTATAAGGTAAAATATAAAACAACCTAGAATTAAAATAAAATGTAAAAATTAGAATAAAATATGTCATAGGATACAAGATCTTGTTATTAATTTTTCATATTTATATTATTGTTCAATCTTATTTTATTAGGTATCATTATTTCTCACACACAAAAAAATTATATTTAGTAAATTATAAAAATATAATCATAAAAATAAATTGGAAAAAAAAATTATCTAGAAACCGTTGAATCATACTAATGAAATATAATGGAAAAATTGGTGGAAACTAATTAAAAACACAACATATGAAAATTTTATGGGATATGATGAGTTACATAGTCTGGAAATTGAATTAAAGGCTCAATTATCAAAAGATTAATATATGGATTCAAGCTTATTTTAATGATACCCTTACATATTATTTACCTATGAGAGTAAATTAAAATTATGTGGATGGAATTTATTTAAGGGGAGAGTATGTAACATCCTGAAATTTCAATGTATATTTTCATAAAGTTTTAACTTAAATTATTAATAAAAAACTATAACGAATTTATTTTCTTTTATTTATAATGATATGAACCTAAAATTTATACATATTTAGAATTAAATTAGTTTATTTTAAAAAATAGGCGTGTCGAAAAAATATTAATTCATGTATAATGGAATACCATAAATAAATAGAAGATAAAAAATTAAGAGGTAATCATTATTTTATTTCTTCATCATAAAAATTATTTACGAAATTTAAATACTATAAAATAAAAAATTGTAAAATGAGATAATAATTAAATAAATAATATAAGTAGAATTTGAAAATATATAGGGTCATGGTTTTCTAAGAACATAATAGTTTCAAAAAACACTATTAAAATAAAAGAAAACAATTGAAATATGATTTGAATTTTATAAATGAAGAATATAGATCCTTGAGGAAAAATTTAGTGAATGGAGAATAAAGGACATCAGACATATTTATAGGGCTATAATAATTATATGAATTTTGGAATAGTAAATTAACAATGGAATCATAACTAACCATTGAAATAGAAATTTAACCACTGAGAATATCTTATAATTTATTATTAGTTAGAGGGAATACAAATAACACACAATGATGCACCCATACTAACTAGTGGTTTTAACCTTATCCTTCCCAAATAGGATTGGATAACACCCACTAGGACACCTTATTACAATTTGAAATAGTATGAAGTCCCTATGGTGGTCTCAATACCCCAATGAAACTGTTCTAAAGGAACCAAGGGAATCCTCTATTTTTATGGCGCTTCCAGAATTGTGAAACATCATGTGGTCGCATTCTTGTGTTACACCTCTACACCTGTGGAATCTATCATTACCTTATAGCTTAATCAGTAACAAAACTTGCAACATCTTAGTTGCTGCACCACTGGATCATCGACCACCATCATGCTTTAGACCCTCCCTTCCGTGAAGTGTAACTAAATCCTGCACCCCCATCGAAGTTTCACCCTACCCTCACCATGAATCCTCACACTGATGATTCCACTATCCCTCCATGACTTCCATCTATACTTCATGTGCATCCGACAACACCTGTGTCACCCTACCATCCAAGGTTCCCTGATTTCCAATCTCATCCTAGAGACTCGTTTCCACTCACTTGTTGGCATCAACTATGGCATTAACTATTATCCACACATTTTAATTTTGAGGCAAAAATAATAATTTGACCCCCAATTTAGTTGGGGGTTAAGAAAATACAATTTAGAGTTTGATCCCTAGGTCAGAGGATTTAAATTAGAAACCCTAGTCAACCAAGATAGGGATCGTTAACCAAACCATTGAGAGTAGTAAAATAACTAATAATTAACATTTACCTTGATTAAATAAATAAATATTATAAATGATATCTTAAATCATGTAACATAAAGAATTTACAAGAGTCATTTTTTAATAAGATATGTTTTAAAATATTTTTTAAATTAAATGATTTTATATTTAAAATTAAATATTAGAATTACTAAAATTGGAAATATATTTATATTATGAGTCATATTATTTATTAAAAGTATAATTTTTTGAATATAAAAATGATCAATTATCAATCTTATAATAATTAGTGAATAATAATAAATAGAAATTTAATCACTCATAAAAATATAGTATTAGTTCTAGATAAATTTTTCCCTATATATTATATAAATTTATTTAAAAGGTAAATTTATAATATTTTTATTTTTAAATTAAAAAATTTAATTAGTTTTTTAATGATAATATTAAAATCATTCCATGGTAAATTTAATATTCTTTCAAAAAAATTTATTTTGAAATGAATTTTGGAAATATAGTTTTTTCATATACTGTATGTTTTATGGCATCATCATGATGTAAAAATATCCCAAAACATTATAAATCATTTTAAATAATAAAAAATCTATTCAATGATTACAAATATTTTTTTAAAAATAATAAATTTACTACTAAAATATATAAAACATTTTCAAATCTTAAGTTATATTCTATTCTACATAAAAAATATATTTGATTATATTTATTGAATACAATGTTTCTTAGTTTACATTTAGTTTCGTATGTGTTTAAACATCAGAAAAATATATAATTATTTCTCAAAAAAACATTAAAACACACTTGTAACACTAGTATTTATAATCTCGAGCATGCATAATAAATCAATCAATATTTTATTTGAAGATATCTCTCCCTCTTGCCTATATAAATATCATTTCTCTACTCATTCCCCCTCACTCCCAAAACATATTTATTTTTCAAAAATAAACATAAATAACTCCAAAAACTATATTATTTATGTCTTTAATCCCCTAGTGTAACCAAAATGTTCTATTTTGAAGGTCATAGACTCAATCCAAATGACGCGACTTAATGATAAAGGCAAGGGTTTCCAAGTCTCTCCTTTCAAATCTTATGTGATATTATTTTGTCTTATACTCTTATGAAATTCCTCTTTATTTTCTTCCATTATTATACTCTCATGGTATTAATATCCATTTTATCTCTTATAAATGATATATTACTCATTCTCTATCATTGAACCCTTTTCATAAGTTGTTACTTGGTCAATGTGTGAGTTAAAAAAACTCAAGTCCTTTATATTGTATTATAATAAGATCCCTTCTATAATTTAAGTTACCTTATATTAAAGTTTAATTATTAGTATAATTATAATCTATTTTCTTTAAAAAATAATGTATTAATTTGTTTTCCTATTCTTTTAAACTATGTTGAAAACATTTTTCTTATGTTGTAGGTTTATACTACCTAAGTAAATTCAAAACATTTTATGTTCTATTATGGCCATCATGAATTATTTTAAAATGAAATTTAATGTATGAATATAATATTAATTTCCCATAAATGTAAATTTTAAAATTATTGAATGGTAAAATAGAAATTATATTAATAATTTTAATGATAATTCATCATGATAAGTTTAAGAATTAAAAAATAACATACCAATTAATATTTTATGAATAATATATTTCTATTGGATTATTGACCACTCTCACTTTTGGAATGACAAGAAAATTATACCAAGAATATTTTGAATCTTATGAAACTCTTAGATATTGATCATCAACTCTTACCATTATATCAAATAAATTTATTCATAATTTACAAAATAACCTCAAAATTACTAACACAATAAAAATTAATCTGATAAATTAATAAAAAGAATAATGATGAAATAAACATGAAAAGGGTTATGGTTTAAGAAATTAAGAAATCAAAATTTATTATTTAGAAAATGTACCATACCATTTAATAAAAACAAAAAAGTAGTGAGAGAGAAAGAAATATGTGGTCAACGAAAGTAGTTACATCCCTAATCATGAAAAGAATAAGAAGAACATTTTAACAATAATAACTAACTAGAACATATGCCCTCATGACCATGATAATTTCTTCCACTACTCAGATGTTTTACATTCCTCTAAATATTTTCCCCTCTTCCAAGGCTCTTGTTCCTCAAGAAAGGATGGTTTATATGATCCACCAATATCATTTTTACTCATAATCAACAGTCTTAATTTCCATGATAAATATAGAATATCTAACTCAGGAATGGTTCAAATTTTATCCATAATATTAATGGATAGATGGGTTTCATTATGTCTAAAAAATGTGGGCGGTAGATCACCAACTTTCTATGAGCATCATTTTGTGAAAAGGTCCCAATTTTCCAATGTTCTATAACCAAAATGTTAGGAACTTTAATATCCACCTCTTTATCCTTGGAATGTGGACCAAAAGTATTTAATGATTAGAGAATAGATAATGTGTGTTGGGACTCCCGGTAAGGGTTTTCTTCCAAGTTATCATTCCTTTCATGCAATGTTCTATTTGTTGATTATATTATCCTCTAAGACTCATGTAAAGTTTTTTAAATAATAATTTACTATTTTAAATTTTTTAGGTATTTATTTTTTACTAACATCTATTATTAATTTATATCTTCCATTGATCATATGGATTTTGAAATTTCCCCCAATCTTAAGGCTATATTTTTTAATTCTCTCTATCCCTCCATCTAAAACATTTTATTTTTATTTCATTTTCATGTTATATATATCAATGATAAATTCTATATATTTTCCAAAATTTTAATAGTTTTTATAATATTTAATTGACTATATATAATTTAATCTAAACAATATAAATACCCTTTATTAAATAATTTAGTTTAAATGGTGTTTACCTAGAAATTTATACCATTCATTTGGATAGAAAAATATATAAAATACCCAGAGCATTATTTGAATTCTAATAATATATTATTACGTAGTCATGTTGGTGGATTGGTTCCATAATTAACATTATTTATTATATTTTTTATCCATTTTCATATGATAAATTCATTGGAATTATATGTGATGTGTGGGTCCCAATATATATGTAGGTCTCATGAGATAAATTAGAATATTATAGTGGGAGCATCATTACCCTTTATTTATGATGTATTTTCATAATAAATCAATGATATGGTTATGATGTTTGATATTATTCAATCCATCATTATAGGATCTATTATTGTTATACATGTGATTATCCTTTTCCAATGTTATGAATATGGCGTGTTTTTTCTATTTAGTATACCTGCTACCCCTTCCTGGGAATTTGAGATCACCCAATTGTTTTGTTTCCTTATATTCCTAGAAAACCATGAAGAATCCTACATGTGATCTAAGGGTAATAAATAAAGTAATAATAAAACTTTATGTGTATCTATAAAGTATATTATGTTTCAATGTAATATAATAATCAAATATGTAACAAGTCTCATGAAAATATTTAAAAAGTATACGTTTTTATAAAGTAATTTATGTTATATCTTCTTAAATATGAATAAAAAAACATAATATATAATAAAATATGCGGAACATTAATGGATGTGTAAAATAAATCAAGAATAAAAAAAATATTAGAAACACAAACTGGATTTAAAGTAAAGGATTAATATTACCATCACACTAGAGTTTTTCATAGTTTAAAACCTACTTGGTCAACATATTCATTAAAAATATCAATAATTTTCATCCTAAAAATGATTTATTTTATGGTTGTAATCTGTAACATATTTTCAATATAAACATATTATTACAATTAAATTGGTTATAATTTTATCTAAATGCGATGAGATAGAAATTTGGTTTTATCTTTTTTAAGGTCTATTGTATAAAACATGTAAATATTTTAATTATTCTTCAAAATAAAAGAACCCCACATTCTTAACCCCTACCTCCCAAACAATTTTTTTAAGGATTTATCACCAAGTTTGTGGTATATTTTATTAATTTTTGACATAAAATAGTATGGAAATAATAAATATAAAATAATAATTAACTGATAATATTATTCAAACCCTTTGGACCAGATTGGTTATAGTGGGGGTGAGGTATAACAACCCTGTTTTTTTATTACATTCATAAATGATTTAATAACATGAAATTACACTTAATAAAACCCAAAATACCAAGAATAATAGTGTCTTGGGAAATTAAGAACATTACATAACAATATAAAACATAAAATACAACATTATTATTGAAATCTTCCTTTGCATGACAACAACATTCCTCCGTACTTAACACTGCATGGGATAACCTCAGGACATAGATAAGAAAGGGGTTAACTATAAAGACTAATAAGGGAGTTAACATGGAATAACATGTAGATATTAATACATGTTAGGAAAGGCATATTAATGAGACATAAAGAAACATGAATCATAGAGCATGATATAACATGATATTCATAACATGGGAATGTGGAAACAACTTAAAACAATGAATCATAGGTCAAGGATAAACTGCTAATACAACATAGTAGAAAAAGTCACATAAATAAATAATGTAAACCCATGTCTCAACATGATGTTTCACGATACTAAACATTACCCACTGCATTGGAGTGCTATATAATTCTGGGCGCACCCATCACTTTCATTTAATTCTCATGCTTAAGTGTGCTACACAGTTCATAAAACATGAATTCATTTATCATCATAATTTGTTCCATGATAAATTAGTGTGGAATGAATACATTTAATTAATAAATAAAAAGGTATATGTGAACAAAAGTGAAAACCCTTGATAGGGAATGGGTATGATAATCACTACACAATTGTTCTAGAAAGGAAATTCACAGTGCAATTTTTACAGCCTAACAACGTGACATAGAAATTAATTAAAAGGGTTTATGAGAGTGAAATGGGTATCTTATCATATATAAATGAAAAATAATGTAATAGGGTCATATAAATACATGACAGATCATGATTAATTTGGAAATAGAAAGCGTAACATAATGAAGACACTTTAACAAAGAGGAGAAATGGAATAACTCTAACGAAATATTAACATGCTAACGGGTGTACTTGGGAGGGATTAATGAGAGAGAAATGGGTCTATCATAATTAAAACATAATAAGGGATGTATGTGGTAGGTTTTAAAATATATCCCATAATTTTTAATTGAAAATAAAATGGTGTGACAATATATGGGAACTTCAATAAAAAAATGAGATGGGAAGGAACCCTTACTTGAGTGTGTGACTTCAACAGCTTCAAGAGGGGCTTATTGAGAGCTTGGGGAACCTTGGGAGGATTTTAGATAGGGGAGTAAAAATTAAGGACATGCTCCAAGTTTTTTTGTTGAAGATAAGTGGGAGATTGGGTGGATTTATATAAGAAATGAGAGTGGAATTATTTAATATTTCACAAACATAGGTTTTGGAATCTATATAATTAAATATTCAAAACCACAAACCTTCCCATGGTATTTACCCCTTGTTTTTTCCAAATATAAGTGGAAAAATTATTTTATAAGTCCATGGGGTGAATATATTAAAATATTAGCCTTCATCATATGGAGGCGAGTCACATTATCAAAGAAATGAATCTAAAATCATAAAATATATAATAAATTATAGAGGATACACTAAAGATTTATAAAATAAGTAAAAAATATAAAATCAAATTATTTAAAATTTAGAGCTTATATTTGGTTTAATATCCTATTTATAGTGTTTATTACAACGCTATTGGGATATTATGACGTTATAAAACACACTATATTTATATGGTGTTTAATATTTACCAAAAAACTAGATTGTCTCAGAAAAATATGAAAAAATCACTATTGGATAATTTTGATGTCATGATTACAAAGATAATACTCATTTTAACTAAATAATTTTATAAATATATGAGTTTTCACTTTGAAAATGAAAACAGATATTTATTGAAAATTGATGGGTTTTGACAAAAAATAGTTTTCAAACCTTAATAAAGATTACATTTGACTTAAAAAAATTATATGATAATTTATATTTAATAAAATTAATTTAGTAATAAAATTTTAAAAACATTTTTTATTTTAAGAATCCATTAATTCACTAAAACATATTTCTTAATTGAATTTGAATATTAACCAAATATACTATTTTTTCTTTAAAAATCATTTACAAATTAACAATAATATAATGAATGTATATTAATTATTCTATACAAAAATATCATACATAATCACAATTCTAGGGTCTTGATACATATCCCTTTAATATAACAACATACACCCTAAGAGTATGGTGTGCGATGGTGGGGCTTTCATGGGGTTGTTCGGTGAACATGGTTTGGTATGTGATCTCGTTGAGCTTGAACTTCTCCCATAAACAGTTTCGGTAATGATTAACTTGTTTGATATCATCTTGGGCATAGTTTATGGTAAAGTATATAAATTTTATCTCCCTAGAAGCTCCAATAAATGGGCTTCATAGGGAATGATCCTACTAGTTGATGCCATCACCTCTTTTGTCTGTATGGAAAGGATTTGTTAAAACCCTACATTTATATTAGTCAAGTGATCATTGTTCAATGACTATATTATCAAAGTAAAAGATAAATAACGATCATATAAATTCAATTGGATATAATAAAACAAATTTAGTGCATGTGTTTTCCATATCCATTTAAAAAAATAATACACTTAATTAAACCAAAAGGTAAATTTCACTTAAAATAGTTTAGGTTGTTACAATATTTGTAACGCCCCGACCCTAGTTTCCTAGAGTCGGTGCATTATTACATAACATTGGCATGATCACAAGAAAGATCAAATCTCGAAAGACCGATTGGTTTAGTAGCCTTGGAAACACTAGATATATTCATAAGTTTTACATTACATCATAAAATCAAAAACTACTACAACAACATAATGTTTCCACAGTCCACACTACAATCCCCTCATAATATCCCTGCAGGTCATTCATAACTTACATCTTCACTTCCTGGGAAAAATAAAACATAGAAAAGGGGTGAGCTCAAATGCCCAGTAAGGATAACAATATAGCGGAAACTTTCATCAATAAGAATAAACATTTAAGGCAATGTATAACTAAAACAAAAGCCTTTTAAACATGAACTTTCAACATGGTATGGCATAAATAAAATGAAATAATGCCATTTACTTATTCACATGGATATTCCACTAATCGAATAATCACATGCAAAAATAAATAACCACTTTCATAATGTTGGAATGCATAATGCCAGACTATCATAACCACATAGCCAAGGCCTCGTGCCAAGACTACAAATAAGATTTTGTCAAGGCCTTGTGCCAAGACACTAGTTTGTCTCATGAGACCTACCGATGCATCGAGGAGCTATAGCGGGCTCCACCCGTCACTTATTAAGTCCAATGCATTCCCATATGAAAAGGTTTAAACATAACATAAACATTCGTATTAAAACTAGCATACGAAATGTCAATACTTTCACAATAAACTATGAATGGTATAAAAATAGCACATCCACAGTCAAACATATCACAAAACCTTCAATACAATATAGAAGTTTTGTATCATAATAAATCAACTTCAAATAATCTTAAAATCCATCAAAGGATGTTGACATAGATGAAATCAAAATTCTTTTTAAAGAAATATCTCCTTTTATTTTGAAATCATTTAAGATCCATATAAAATAAAACATTTTCTTTGAAAATATTCTTATAATCTTGTAAGGAAATCTTTGAAGATTTTATAACGGCGTAAAATAACCGCACCCGCCGTATAAGTTAAAAAAAACATTCTTACCTCAATTCTGTCGAAAAGGTTAAAAAGGACCTTGTTTTGAAAACGACGGAAAGATTCCTTTATAAACCTCTTATAAAAAGTCAAAAAAAGGTATAAATGACTTTAACCCATATTCTTGTAAATAGTAAAAATGTTTTGAAATACATTTTTAAGAAACATGGATGTGGATGATAAAGAGATCCCAGTAGATTATTACATATAAACAACCTTGGATAATGAAGAGATTGTGAAATAACCCTTACCTTGTACTTTTCCTTGGTTGGGGTAGGTTAACCTCCTGTATAATGGTGAAATAGTTGTTATTAAATTATACAATAATCATATATATTAATATGATATCATATATGATCTTTTAACATTGATTTGTTAATAATATCTTAGAATTATCGTCGTTTCGGGAGTTAACTTACTCATTTTCTTTTATATGTTTTGTTACATAAGCCATGGTTGTTGTATCTTATTCATATCCAGAATGATATACAGTCCTTAAACATCATTTTTAAATCATCAAATGATAATTATACTTGAATGGATACGATGGAGAATGAATCTCATCGCGTTCGTGGAGACGGTAGTCCGTACGTACGCACGAGCGACAATATCATTCTTTTGATATTAAAATAATATATAAATGGATGGTATATCATATATACAGAATCATTAACATGTTATATTTATTATTTACATGAGTTACACATCATTATTATACCCATCCAAATAATATTATATTGAATAACAATTACACCACGACGTGGAGACGGTAAGCCGTACGTACGCACGTATGGTGACATGTTATTCAAAGGGTGGATAGAATACTGAATATGATTGTACCATATTTATAATAACATCACAGTATATGTGAGATACTGGAGTTATTATTTCAGAATGGTAAGAACAAAGGAAGAAGAAGTGGAAGAAGAAATGAACTTAGAAAAGGGTGGTGAAATCATTACCTCTTCTTCGGGTTCTTCCTTTTGATTTGATCAAAAGGGCTCCTTAGGTTGGCTTTCTGATCAAACTAAGGCCTCTAGGTTGTATTGAGGGATGTTGGGAGAGTATTTGGGCAGAGTTTGGCCGAACCAAAAGGCTTTGAAGGTGTGAAGAAATGAGAAGGAGGAGTGCCCTTTTATAAGAGGGGTGAGGGGCACCTTTGGAAAAGTTAGAAATATTAATTTATAATAAATTCATATTCGGTTTACAAAGGATCCAAAGTTGACTATTCAAAGGATGAGGTGTGGATAGGTCGAAAACAACTCATCCAATAGAATTTAGACAGGTTTGGGTACTTATATTAACCTTATCTTTAAGTATTAACTCTAAGTTAATTAGTTTCACTTTTACAATGTCTCTTTGTATTTTTGATTAATAAACTTACTATATACATCCAAGCGACACCCAAGTGGTCCATTAATGAGGAACCTATCATAATATAAGTCTCTTGGCCGAACCTTAGATTTTTAGGAATTTAATATCAATTAATAATATAATATTTGTTTTAAGAACTCTTTTATGTCAATTTTGACACTATTCAATAGTTGATTTTTGTGAAACTCCTAACAGATTTATTACTTCGAAAAAAGTCAATTAAATCAATCCTAATATATCATATTATCATAGAAAATTAGTTTAATTCATTAAAAGTTTCATATTATAATTATTTGGGTATTTATAAGATCAATTATATTTATTTTTCACTATTTTAGTAATTACTGCATCATCATTGTGTCATAAATAAAATAAATTATATAATGTCTAAAAATTATAAATAAAATATCATTATGTAGGAAATCTTTTTAGCTTTCTAATGAATATTTATAATCGAAAATACAACATGTATAACCCTATATAAAAATTGTTCTTCTAAAAGATGTAAGCTTATGCCATTTTTATTTTTATTTTAACTTTATTAATATAAAGTGTCCCTACCACATACAAGTGGCTCCAAGGGGTCCCCAAATTGACCAAAGGATGCCCATGGTCGGGTATGTGTCCACCAATAAGGTTAGGACACGTTTTAGGGTAATTTTTTATTATTATAATATTATTTTTTTAACCCTTATTTACCGGATTTACCCTTTAACCATGGTAAATAAAATATTTACCACAGTAACTATTCAAAATGTCTAAAAATAAAAGTTACCTATTTACACAATTTGAACATCCTGATTCCAAATATGGAATCCATTTTCCTAAATTCAAAACACAGAAGTGGCAGAAATTAATTTAAAATTAATTCCCGCTGTCAAAACAAAAAGCGTGTTTTTAAGAGATAATAACTATCAAAAGATTGACACTTGTTTATGTTCGGTTTAATTGTAAAATTATGTCCAATGATAAACATTAAATTGAATGGTAAAAATATATTCTAAATATACTTTAAAACCACTCAAATTCATAATTTATCACTATTAATTATTTTGATTAAAAAAGTTGTTTTTAATTAAAATTTAGAAATTTTCACTATTCATCAAAATATGAAAGTTATCCGAAATGTACCAAAATTTCACCCTAGGCTAATTTTGATATTCCGAATCCAAAAATGAAGTCCATTTTGAAATATAGAATATATATGATTTCAAAAAGTAGGTATTACTATTCACAATGGCTAGTTTAATTAGTTGTGGTGTGTGTTAGAACTCGAGGTTGCGTACAACACACGCTATCGCATTATTCGAAGGGAAACGTACCGTAGAAGCTTGGGGTGTTACATTATCCCCTCCTTCAAATAATTGCGTCCTCGCAATTTCTAGGGTATTACTGCATAAAAAGACTCGGGTGGTTCTTCATCATAAGTTCCTCGGGTTCCCACGTTGCCTCTTCCATTTTATGATTTCTCCACAAAACTTTTACCAGACGCGTCGTCCGGTTTCTCAGTACTTGTTCTCTTGTATCAAGAATCCTGACGGGCTCTTCGCAATAAGACAGATCGGGTTCCAGTTCTAATTCCTCATAGGTGAGTACATGCGTTGGGTCAGGCATGTATTTTCTCAACAGAGATACGTGGAACACATCGTGAACTTTGGAGAGACTTGGCGGCATTGCCAATCGGTAAGCTACAGCCCCAATTCGTTCTAGAATTTCGAAAGGTCCGATGTACCTGGGACTCAATTTACCTTTCTTACCAAAACGTATGACTCCCTTCCACGGAGATACCTTTAGGAAAACATGATCACCGACTTGAAATTCCAAATCCTTCCTTCGATTATCGGCATAACTCTTCTGCCTACTTTGAGCTGCTTTGATGTGATTTTGGATTACCTTCACCTTTTCCACCGTTTCCTCCACCAGTTCTGGGCCTACAAGTTTTCTTTCACCAACGTCATCCCAACAGGTTGGTGTACGACATCTCTTTCCGTATAACGCTTCATATGGTGCCATTTGTATACTCGAATGGAAGCTATTGTTATAGGAAAATTCTACCAGAGGTAAATATTGATCCCACATACCCTGAAAATCAAGTGAGCAAGATCTCAACATGTCTTCTAAGGTCTGAATAGTCCGTTCTGATTGTCCGTCTGTCTGAGGGTGGTAAGCAGTGCTCAAATGAAGTTCAGTATCCAGGGATTTCTGAAGACTTTTCCAAAATCTTGAAGTAAAACGGGGATCACGATCAGAAACAATCGATAGGGGAACTCCATGAAGTCTCACAACTTCATTAATGTATAGTCTTGCTAGACGTTCCAGGGGTAGATCTTCTCTTATAGCAAGAAAATGTGCTGACTTGGTAAGACGATCAACAATAACCCATATTGCATCGTTCCTTCTAGGAGTCTTTGGTAGCCCCATGACAAAGTCCATCGTAATATTGTCCCATTTCCACTCCGGTATGGGAAGAGGTTGCATGACTCCTCCAGGCTGTTGCCTTCCAGCTTTCACTTGTTGACAAACCATACACCTTGACATAAAATCAGCAATCTCCCTCTTCATGTTGTCCCACCAAAAATGTTCCTTCAAATCTCTATACATTTTGGTGCTCCCAGGGTGTATAGAGAAATTGGAACTATGAGCATCATCCAGCAATTCCCTTTTTAGATCAGGTATATTGGGAACACAAAGTCTCTTCCCGAATTTCAAAATTCCATCTTCATACACAAAGTCTCTCAATCTCCCATCATTCACAGCTTTAATCTTCTTTTGGAATTCGTCATCATCGGTCTGAGAACTCTTAATCCTTTCTAGTAAAGATGGTTTGGCAACCATTTGAAAAAGCATTGATGTTTCACCTTCCCTGGTTATTCCCATGTCCATTTTCACTAGATCCATGAAAATTGGATCCCTTTCAATTCTCATATTGTTCAAAACTCCATGGTCTTTTCTACTCAAAGCATCTGCCACCTTGTTTGCCTTCCCCGGGTGGTAGTGTATCGTACAATCATAATCCTTGAGTAATTCAAGCCATCTCCTTTGCCTCATGTTGAGTTCTTTTTGTGAGAAAATATACTTCAAACTCTTGTGATCAGTATAAATCTCACATTTTTCACCATAGAGGTAGTGCCTCCATATCTTCAAAGCAAAGATCACAGCTGCTAACTCAAGATCATGAGTAGGATAGTTTTGTTCATGAATTTTCAACTGTCGTGATGCATAGGCAATAACTCTATCATTCTGCATAAGGACACAGCCAAGTCCTTTCTTTGATGCATCACTATAAATAACGAACCCATCATTCCCCGATGGTAGAGTCAATATAGAAGCATTGACTAATCTTCTCTTCAGTTCTTCGAAACATTCTTCACACTCTTTTGTCCAAACAAATTTAACCCCTTTACGTGTGAGCTTCGTTAATGGGTTAGCCAATCGGGCAAAATTCTGGACGAAACGTCGATAATAACCTGCCAAGCCAATAAAACTACGTACCTCAGTTATACTCGTAGGTGCTGGCCATTCTTGGATTGCCTTGGTCTTAGAAGGATCAACAGAGATTCCATCTTTAGAGACAATATGGCCAAGAAAAGAAATCTCCTGAAGCCAGAATTCACACTTGCTAAACTTTCCATATAATTCATGCCTCCTCAGAGTCTTCAAGATAATGCGCAAGTGATTTTCATGATCTTCGTAGGTTTTGGAGTATACCAAGATATCATCAATAAATACCACCACAAATTCATCGAGATACTCCTTGAAAACTCTATTCATCAGATCCATGAATACAGAGGGTGCATTAGTCAATCCAAACGGCATTACAGTAAACTCGTAATGCCCGTACCTGGTTCGAAATGCTGTCTTCGGAATGTCTTCCTTCTTTACACACAACTGATGGTATCCAGATCGAAGGTCAATCTTTGAAAAGTATTGAGCTCCATGCAGTTGGTCAAATAAATCATCAATACGAGGTAGGGGATACTTGTTCTTTATCGTTATAGCATTGATCTCCCTGTAGTCGATACATAACCTCATAGATCCATCTTTCTTTTTAACAAAAAGAACAGGGGCTCCCCATGGAGAAACACTAGGGCGAATAAATCCCTTATTACTCAATTCCTCTAGTTGTTTCTTTAGTTCGACTAACTCTACAGTGGCCATTCTATAAGGGGTCTTCGATATAGGCCTTGATCCAGGAATCAAATCAATAGAAAACTCAACTTCTCGTTCTGGAGGATGTCCAGGTAAATCTTCCGGAAATACATCTACAAATTCTTTCACAACAGGTACATCCTCTATTTGAACATTCCTTTCCTCACCG
The DNA here is from genome assembly GCA_963277665.1 of Viscum album. Taxonomy (NCBI): domain Eukaryota; kingdom Viridiplantae; phylum Streptophyta; class Magnoliopsida; order Santalales; family Viscaceae; genus Viscum; species Viscum album. The sequence continues at coordinate 1,403,943,689 of OY728143.1, read as the reverse complement.
ACAGTTATTTCATTCTCTTCCTCCCCAATAATTGAATTAAGTTGAGCTACTGGGGGTGGGTCTAAATAAGAATTAGGTGGTGATGATTCTGCTCTAAAAATAAGGTGTTCCTTATCATTATCATCAAGAATCGTAACCTCTTTCTTCTTACAATAAATCTTCGCATCATAGTCCGAAAGCCAGTCCATACCGAGGATTATATCAAACTCAATCATAGGTATGACGATGAAATCAGCAGATAAAGAAAATTTATGTGCTCTAATGGGGACTGATTCACAAAACTTTGTTGCAACGATACTTCCCTTAGGAGTTTTAACTGACAACTCCCTTATTAAATCAAATTGGAAATATCTAATTTTCTTAGCAAACTGGGAAGATATGAAACAATGCGATGATCCAGAATCAAATAATGCATTTGCTAAACTTGAGGAAACCATTAAATTACCTGCCACCACGTCTTTCGGAGTTTCTACCTCAGCAGTAGTGATAGCATAAGCCTGGCCTTGATCCCTTGGCCTTTTCTGAGGTAAGTTCTCCTGACGCTTAGGACATGCATTTGCATAATGCCCCATCTCCCTGCAATTGTAGCACTGAACGTTGGTAGCTTCCTTCTTCCCCTTGCAATCATGAGCTTGGTGGCCTTTTTCACCACACTTGTAACAGACTCCCATTCCCTTCAGGCAAGCACCGGGGTGTTTCTTCCCGCACTTACCACAAGATGGATATTCAACCTTTCCCTTCTTCCCCTTATTTCCATTCCCAGATTGATCAGCAGGTCTCTTCTTCTCTTGCTTTGCTTTAAAGTCATAAGACTTAGAGAATTCCTTTTCGGTCTTGATAGCACATGAGACAATGTCTTCGTACGATGAAAAGGATTGTGAGACTAATGCTCGACGGAGAAATGGTTTTAACCCATCAAAGAAACGATCAATCTTACTTCTTGGGTTGCGAATATAATCTCCAGCATACCTCGCTAACCTTGTAAAGTTAGCCTCATACTTTGTGACATTCTCATCCTCCTTTTGTCTCAGACTCAGAAATTGCCTTTCCATATCTGCTCGATGGTCGCGAGGAAAGTATTTTTCTAAAAACAGATCTTTGAACTCCCTCCATTCCATGTTTGATACTTCATCATCTTCCTTCATGTTTTGAATCAATGACCACCATTGATCAGCATCTCCAGTGAGGCGGTAAACTGCCATGGTAACTTTTTCCCTTTCACTACTCCCCAAAGCCTGAAATATTTTCTCTAGGGAAAATATCCATTGCTCAGCTACTAAGGGATTTGTACTTCCATTGAACGTTGGTGGTTGTTGTCTCATGAATCGATCTAACATTGATCCTCCACGCTGCGGATCAGGGTGCTCCATACGGGTAAGGTTATTATTCATAACCTGAGTAAGTTGTCCCAGTACGGTGATTAGCTGATCAGCACCAGTTGCATCACCAGCCCCACTATAATTATCTTGAGCAGGAAGGCAATCCCTACATGGAGTGCGTGCATTGATACGGTTTCCATTTCTTCCACTAGGCGCCATTTCTAAACAATGGCATAAACTAGATCAGTTTATGAATCAAAATACATAATCCCATACTTATAAAACACTTAACATAAATTGAACTATCTATGGATATAATCCATAATCATAAATATGTTTTCTTTGAGGAAGTATATACTCATAAACCCTTCATAATTATTTTTAAAGAAAGTGAGAGTTATCCTAAGCATATCCCCCGGGAGTGTCGTAACCAAGAGTGCAGTAAGGCCCGTTGTCGTGCACCAGTTCCCGTTCGAGTCTAGCTCAAAGCGGTGTTTTCGGGTTTTACCCCTAGGTACATCTGTGCCAGAGCCGCCTCTACCTGCTCGTATCCAGACAGGGATGTATTGCTCGCAAAACTCACAAAGTCTCTACAATACCAAAATTCTAGGAAGTTCTTCTATACTAATCCTCAAAGTTCATCTTAGGTCTACGTGCTCTAATCAGAGTTTATCTAAATCTAGCTTCCAAGGTTTGTACTAAACTTCCTCTGATACCAACTGTAACGCCCCGACCCTAGTTTCCTAGAGTCGGTGCATTATTACATAACATTGGCATGATCACAAGAAAGATCAAATCTCGAAAGACCGATTGATTTAGTAGCCTTGGAAACACTAGATATATTCATAAGTTTTACATTACATCATAAAATCAAAAACTACTACAACAACATAATGTTTCCACAGTCCACACTACAATCCCCTCATAATATCCCTGCAGGTCATTCATAACTTACATCTTCACTTCCTGGGAAAAATAAAACATAGAAAAGGGGTGAGCTCAAATGCCCAGTAAGGATAACAATATAGCGGAAACTTTCATCAATAAGAATAAACATTTAAGGCAATGTATAACTAAAACAAAAGCCTTTTAAACATGAACTTTCAACATGGTATGGCATAAATAAAATGAAATAATGCCATTTACTTATTCACATGGATATTCCACTAATCGAATAATCACATGCAAAAATAAATAACCACTTTCATAATGTTGGAATGCATAATGCCAGACTATCATAACCACATAGCCAAGGCCTCGTGCCAAGACTACAAATAAGATTTTGTCAAGGCCTTGTGCCAAGACACTAGTTTGTCTCATGAGACCTACCGATGCATCGAGGAGCTATAGCGGGCTCCACCCGTCACTTATTAAGTCCAATGCATTCCCATATGAAAAGGTTTAAACATAACATAAACATTCGTATTAAAACTAGCATACGAAATGTCAATACTTTCACAATAAACTATGAATGGTATAAAAATAGCACATCCACAGTCAAAAATATCACAAAACCTTCAATACAATATAGAAGTTTTGTATCATAATAAATCAACTTCAAATAATCTTAAAATCCATCAAAGGATGTTGACATAGATGAAATCAAAATTCTTTTTAAAGAAATATCTCCTTTTATTTTGAAATCATTTAAGATCCATATAAAATAAAACATTTTCTTTGAAAATATTCTTATAAGCTTGTAAGGAAAGCTTTGAAGATTTTATAACGGCGTAAAATAACCGCACCCGCCGTATAAGTTAAAAAAAAACATTCTTACCTCAATTCTGTCGAAAAGGTTAAAAAGGACCTTGTTTTGAAAACGACGGAAAGATTCCTTTATAAACCTCTTATAAAAAGTCAAAAAAAGGTATAAATGACTTTAACCCATATTCTTGTAAATAGTAAAAATGTTTTGAAATACATTTTTAAGAAACATGGATGTGGATGATAAAGAGATCCCAGTAGATTATTACATATAAACAACCTCGGATAATGAAGAGATTGTGAAATAACCCTTACCTTGTACTTTTCCTTGGTTGGGGTAGGTTAACCTCTTGTATAATGGTGAAATAGTTATTATTAAATTATACAAGAATCATATATATTAATATGATATCATATATGATCTTTTAACATTGATTTGTTAATAATATCTTAGAATTATCGTCGTTTCGGGAGTTAACTTACTCATTTTCTTTTATATGTTTTGTTACATAAGCCATGGTTGTTGTATCTTATTCATATCCAGAATGATATACAGTCCTTAAACATCATTTTTAAATCATCAAATGATAATTATACTTGAATGGATACGATGGAGAATGAATCTCATCGCGTTCGTGGAGACGGTAGTCCGTACGTACGCACGAGCGACAATATCATTCTTTTGATATTAAAATAATATATAAATGGATGGTATATCATATATACAGAATCATTAACATGTTATATTTATTATTTACATGAGTTACACATCATTATTATACCCATCCAAATAATATTATATTGAATAACAATTACACCACGACGTGAAGACGGTAAGCCGTACGTACGCACGTATGGTGACATGTTATTCAAAGGGTGGATAGAATACTGAATATGATTGTACCATATTTATAATAACATCACAGTATATGTGAGATACTGGAGTTATTATTTCAGAATGGTAAGAACAAAGGAAGAAGAAGTGGAAGAAGAAATGAACTTAGAAAAGGGTGGTGAAATCATTACCTCTTCTTCGGGTTCTTCCTTTTGATTTGATCAAAAGGGCTCCTTAGGTTGGCTTTATGATCAAACTAAGGCCTCTAGGTTGTATTGAGGGATGTTGGGAGAGTATTTGGGCAGAGTTTGGCCGAACCAAAAGGCTTTGAAGGTGTGAAGAAATGAGAAGGAGGAGTGCCCTTTTATAAGAGGGGTGAGGGGCACCTTTGGAAAAGTTAGAAATATTAATTTATAATAAATTCATATTCGGTTTACAAAGGCTCCAAAGTTGACTATTCAAAGGATGAGGTGTGGATAGGTCGAAAACAACTCATCCAATAGAATTTAGACAGGTTTGGGTACTTATATTAACCTTATCTTTAAGTATTAACTCTAAGTTAATTAGTTTCACTTTTACAATGTCTCTTTGTATTTTTGATTAATAAACTTACTATATACATCCAAGAGACCCCCAAGTGGTCCATTAATGAGGAACCTATCATAATATAAGTCTCTTGGCCGAACCTTAGATTTTTAGGAATTTAATATCAATTAATAATATAATATTTGTTTTAAGAACTCTTTTATGTCAATTTTGACACTATTCAATAGTTGATTTTTGTGAAACTCCTAACAGATTGATTACTTCGAACAAAGTCAATTAAATCAATCCTAATATATCATATTATCATAGAAAATTAGTTTAATTCATTAAAAGTTTCATATTATAATTATTTGGGTATTTATAAGATCAATTATTTTTATTTTTCACTATTTTAGTAATTACTGCATCATCATTGTGTCATAAATAAAATAAATTATATAATGTCTAAAAATTATAAATAAAATATCATTATGTAGGAAATCTTTTTAGCTTTCTAATGAATATTTATAATCGAAAATCCAACATGTATAACCCTATGTAAAAATTGTTCTTCTAAAAGATGTAAGCTTATGCCATTTTTATTTTTATTTTAACTTTATTAATATAAAGTGTCCCTACCACATACAAGTGGCTCCAAGGGGTCCCCAAATTGACCAAAGGATGCCCATGGTCGGGTGTGTGTCCACCAATAAGGTTAGGACACGTTTTAGGGTAATTTTTTATTATTATAATATTATTTTTTTAACCCTTATTTACCCGATTTACCCTTTAACCATGGTAAATAAAATATTTACCACAGTAACTATTCAAAATGTCTAAAAATAAAAGTTACCTATTTACACAATTTGAACATCCTGATTCCAAATATGGAATCCATTTTCCTAAATTCAAAACACAGAAGTGGCAGAAATTAATTTAAAATTAATTCCCGCTGTCAAAACAAAAAAGCGTGTTTTTAAGAGATAATAACTATCAAAAGATTGACACTTGTTTATGTTCGGTTTAATTGTAAAATTATGTCCAATGATAAACATTAAATTGAATGGTAAAAATATATTCTAAATATACTTTAAAACCACTCAAATTCATAATTTATCACTATTAATTATTTTGATTAAAAAAAGTTGTTTTTAATTAAAATTTAGAAATTTTCACTATTCATCAAAATATGAAAGTTATCCGAAATGTACCAAAATTTCACCCTAGGCTAATTTTGATATTCCGAATCCAAAAATGAAGTCCATTTTGAAATATAGAATATATATGATTTCAAAAAGTAGGTATTACTATTCACAACGGCTAGTTTAATTAGTTGTGGTGTGTGTTAGAACTCGAGGTTGCGTACAACACACGCTATCGCATTATTCGAAGGGAAACGTACCGTAGAAGCTTGGGGTGTTACAATATTCCCCCCTTAAGAAAATTCACCCTCTAAATTTTCATTTCCCACATTAAAATAGATGAGGGTAACTCTATTTCATAATTTTCTTCAGTTCCCACATTATTTGTTCAAACATGTGGTTTCTCTACAAAAATTTGAGAAGGTTTATTTCTTATTCCATATAACTTTGTTCTACGATCTAATATATTCACTAGATTCTACTCATAAGAGAGGTCATTATATAATGGTATCACCTCTGGATTGAGTACATGATAGGGGTCTGGTATGTACTTTCTCAATAGGGATACATGGAATACATCATGTACTTGAGATATGTTAGATGGGAGTGCTAGTTGGTAGGACACCTCTACGATGCGATAAAGGATCTAAAAGGGGCTGATGTATCTTAGAATAATATTTATCTTCTTCCCAAATCTCATCACTTTCTTCCATAGAGATATGTGGAGGAATGAAATGTCTTTAACATCAAACTCCAGGTCATGTTGATGATTTTCATCATATCTTTTATATTGACCCTAAGTAGCCTTGATATGCTGCTAAATGGTCTTAATCCCTACATCATTCCCTAAACCATTTAAGGACCTAGTAGTTTTTGTTCCCTACCATCATCCAACCAAGAAGGTGTTATGCACCTCTTCCCATATAGGACTTCACGTGGAGGCATTTGGATGCTTGACTAGAAACTATTGTTGTAAGAAAAATAAAATAGAGGAAGATGTTGATCCCATCCTCCTTTAAAGTCTATTGAGCATGCTCTCAACATGTCCTCCAGTGTTTAGATATTATTCTTAGATTTTCCATCAATTTTAGGGTGATAGGATGTGATAAAGTTTAACTCAATATTCAGAGAATGTTGGAGACTCTTCCAGAACTTAAAGGTGAATCTTGGATGTTGATTGGATACAATTAACAGTAGTACAACATACAGCCTCAAAAATTATTTGTTGTGTATCCATGAAATTTTATCTAATGAGAAATCATCTCGAATTGAAATTAAGTGTGTGTTATTTTTAATACCATCCACCACAACACAAATAACATTGCTTTCTCCATATGTCTTAATAAGCCTAGTGAGAAAGTCCATGTTGATTTTTCCCATTTCTATGTAGATATGGGTAATGGCTACATCATCCCCTTTGATTTTTACCTTTCCGCCTTCAATTTATGACATACAAGACATCTTGATGTATATTATGGGATCTCCTTCTTTATATTTCCCCACCAATAGTGTTCTTGGAGATCATGATACGTCTTTTTGCTTCCAGGATGGATATAGAAGGTTGAGCTATGTGCATCATCCAACAGCTCCGTCTTTAACTCAAAGTTTGACGGTACCCATATTCTTGACCAAAATATTACAACACCTTCTTTATTAACATTGAAATCCAAGGATTCACATTTTCTAATACTTTCCACTTTCTTCTAAATTAACACATCATCAATTTTATCATATGTTATCCTCTCCAGAAGAGATTATTGAGCAATCATTTGTGAAATGATTGATTATGTTCCTTCATTTATGACTCCCTTGTCTATCCTCTCCAAGTCTAAGAAGATCAGATCCTTATCAATTATCATCAATGAATGAGTTTCAGGATAATTTATAGTTAGAGCATCTATCAGTTTATTTGCTTTCCCCAGATGGTAGTGAATTGGGAAGTCATAGTCTTTGATCATCTCTAAACATCTTCATTGGCACATATTAAATTATTTCTGTGTGAATATATACTTTAGGCTCTTGTGATCTGTATATATCTCACACATCTCCCCAAAGAGGAAAAGTCACCAAATTTTCAAATTGAAGATCACTACAGGAAAGTATATATCATGTGTTGGATAGTTATACTCATGAAATTCAACTAACTTGATGCATAAGGAATGACTTTGTCATTTTTCATCAACACACAACCCATTCCCTTCTTCTAAGAATCACTGAATACCACAAAAACTCTCCACTTTTTGGTAGTGTGAGCATGTGAGAAGTGATGAGTCACCTTTTCAACTCCTTGAAGATCTCTTCACATTAACCATTACAAGAAAAATTCACTCCCTTTCAAGTTATTTTTGTTAAAGGGTTTTACAATTGCGATAAATGTTTCTTAAATCAAAGATAATACCAAACTAATCCATGGAAACTACGGATATTTGTCACAGATGTTGTCCTCGACCATCCATTAATTGCCTTAGTCTATGAAGGGTCCACATATATCACATGTATTGGGATTATATTCCCTAAGAAAGAGACTTACTTCAACCAAAACTCAAATTTTATAAACTTTCATTAAACATTTTCCTTTTACAAGGTCTTTAGCACAATTTTTAAATGCTCGTCATGCTTCTTCTTACTTTTTGAGTATATTATAATATCATTAATAAAGACTACCACAAATTTGTTGAGGTAATATCTAAAGATATTATTCATCAAATCCATGAATATTTCTGGAGCACTAGTGAGTCCGAAAGGCATTACTATGAATTCATACTTCCCGTACCTTATACGAAACATAGTGTTGGGGATATCATCCTTATTTACCCTTGGTAATATCCCGACCATAGATACTCCTTGGAAAATTATTGTGCACCACATAGATGATGGAAAAAGTCATAAAACCATGGTAGATGATACTTGTTCATTATCATGATCTTGTTGAGCTCATGATAATCAATGAAAAGGTGCATTGACCTATCCTTCTTCTTAATAAAGAGGACTAGTTCACCATAAGGTGAAGAACATTGGTGTATAAAAACACTATCTGAATTCTCCTATAGTTTATTCTTCACCTCCTCAGGTTCAACAACATCCATTCTATAAGGATTTTTGGATAATGGTAACACCCCAGACCAGAGCTCGATTGAAATTCTGACCTCACGGCTAAGAGAAAGACCAGACAATTCACTAGGAAACACATCAGTATATTCCCTCACAATGTGCATGTCTTAAAGGGATACTCCTTCCATATAATGAATCATTTGATATAGATACTCTTTTTAATAGGGAAATAAATCCATGTTTGAGATGATGGTGCTAAAGAAGATTCATTTGTCTCCTGCATTTGTATAGAATCGATGGGCGATTCATAATACGGAGAGTGATTTCCTTCTCATAGTGATTTATATTGGTTCTATATAGGGAAATCAAATCCATGCCTTGGACTGAATCAAATTACACCCAAGGGAGTATGAAAAGGTTCATTGGGAGGTTTATACCACAAATTGTGATAGGGGAGGAGTTATATACATGGGATTCAATAATTTCCCCATTTTTTATTTTCACTGATAACACCACTTCCAATAATTATTATGGTGATTGAAGAGTTCCACTAATATTTCTTGATATGAAGGAATTCCTAGAACTAGAATCAAAAAGTAAGTTTTCTATTCATGAATGAATAACTAGAATACGTGTCATCACTTTGTTGTTAGGATTCGTTTTAGTAGTTATGATAATGAAAGATCTCCCTTTCAACCTTGGATGTTGTTGGTTGCCTCTGCAAAAACATGTCTTAGTTCATAGGTTTGAGAAATTTCCTGGTTCCTTGTAGTTGTAGCAATGAACAATGTGATGTGGGTTTTCCGGTTCATTCCTTTCCTCCATCATAGTATCAGGTTTTTCTTGACGACAATCACTGGCTAGGTACCCTTCCTTCTGACACATAAAGAATTTTTTCATCCCTTTCAATAAATTTCTAGGGTGATTCTTTCCACACCTTTGGAAAGTGGGAAGCTAAAGTTTCTTATAATTGTTAGATCTCTCTATTGGATTGCCAGAATTTGAGTTCACCATCCATTTCTTATCCCATTGATACCCTTGAGATTTTTTTATCTCCATTTCGACTTTGAGGGACCATCAAACAATCTCTTCATAGCTATCAAAGTAATGGATTTCTAGGGATTTATCTAGGATATGTTTTTTTCACCAAAGATATGGTCAACCTTTCATTTGGGGGTAATGAAAAAGCTGGAGGAATGTCACTAAATCATTCTGAAGTTTTCCTAAAATGATATGGGAAAGGAAATCTCTTTCTATCTTAAGTTAGAGGGTGTGAGGAAAATATTTATTGAAATTTTTTTTCCAGAATTCCTTCCATATCATCACCTTGATCTCTTCCTTATACTTTGTATTTTTTTATCAATGTACACCATTGATCATCTTCACCCTCCAAATGGTAAGAATATAGAATAACCTTCACTTTTTTGGATAGTTTAAGGATGTAGAATATATTATCAATGGAGTTGATCCATTGTTCGTTGATTTATGGATCAGATGATACATTGAAAGTATAAGGCCTTTGTCTCATGAAGCTCTCAATTGAAAATTTTAATTTCATGGGGGGGGGTTGGATGTTCTTCTTAATCTATGTTTCTATTAAAAACTTGATTTAACTGAGAGAGTATCATGACAATGTTTATGATTCCCACTCCCATCGGATTGGGCTTCTCATTAGGGAAGTCATTACATTGATCTTTAAATAAATTGTTAGTGTAATTCCTCCGATTATCAACCATTGTCTAGTATAAAAGAAAAAATTATGGGTATGCATTTTAAACTATTTAACACATAAATGGGAATCCAATAACATTAAAGAGATAACTTATAAATTAAATTTATTTCCTTAACTTATGAATTTCTAGGCTTCAATATATGTTATTAATGATATATTTCCTAATATATATTCTTATGGGAATTTTTTGTTCCCTTAATAATGGTTTATACTAAGATTATGAATTTTCCAAAACATATCCCATACGAGTGTCAAACCAGGAGTGTAGAAAATCCCGTTTTCATAAACCATTTATCATTCGATTCTAGCTCAAAGTAGTGTTTTTAGGTTTTACCACTACATACATCTGTGCCCGAGACACATCAACTTGTTCGTATCTAGACATGGATGTATTTTATTGATAAAAAAATAATCTATACCTACAAAGATTTATTGATGTTTTTCTTATAATTAGTATTATACCTAAGGCTTTCACTAGAGTTTTCTAATCCAAATCCCAAATTAACTAACCTTTCCTCTAATACCAATTATAATAGAAATGATCTTTTTATTACATTCATACTCGATTTAATGAATTAAAACTACACTTAACAAAACCCAAAATATAGAGAATTATATTTTCTTGGGAAATTAGGAACATTACATAACAACTTAAAACATGAAATATAACATCATTATTGAAAACTTCCATTACATGACCACAACATTCCTTCGTACTTTACATTGCATGGGATAAAATGAGGATGTACATAAGAAATAGGTGAGCTATAAATCCTAGTAAAGGAGTAAACATGGCATAATGTGAAGATATTAATATGTGTCAGGAAAGTCATATCAATTAGAAATAAAGGAACATGAATCATAAATCATGATATAACAAGATATTCATAACATAGAAATGTGGAAAAAACTTAAAACACTGCATCATAGGTCAAGGATAAACTAAAAAGAAATCATAGTGGAAAAGTACCATAAATGAGTAAAATAAACCCATATATAAACATGATGTATCATGATACTAAACATTACCCAATGCATTGAATCACTATATATTTCCCGGCACACCTGTCGCTTTCATTTCATTCTCATGCTTAAGTGTGCCACATAGATCATAAAAAATGAATTCATTAATCATCCTAATTTATTCCATGATAAAGGGGTGTGGAATACATACATGTAATTCCTAAATAATAAGGTATATTTGAATAAAATTTAACAACTTTGATATGTAATGAGTATGGTATTCACTACAAAATTGTTTTGGAAACGAAATTCATAGTGCAATTTTGGAATCCTAACAACGAGACATAAAAATGCATAAAAAAGGGTTGATGAGAGAGAGAAAGGTATATCATAATATATAAATAAAAAGGACATTAAGAGGTTAATATAAATATATTACTGAACATATATAATTTTCAAATTGAAGGCATAACATAATGAAGAATCTTGAAGAAATAGGAGAAATGGAATAACTCTAACAAAATTTCAGCATGGTAATGGGTGTACATGGGAGGGATTAATGAGAGGTAAGGGGTATCTCATCATTAAAAAATAATAAGGGCAGTATGGGGATGTGTGAAAACATACCCTATCATTTTTAATTGAACATAAAAGTGTGTAACAATATAAGGAAACATGGATAAAAATGAGAAAGGAAGGAACCCTTACTTGAGTGTGTCAATTCAAAAGCTTGAAGATGGGATTCTTGAGATCTTGGGACTCCATTGGAGGGTTTTATAGAGGGTATGGAAGATTAAGGACATGGACCAAGTATTTTGAGTGAAGATAAGTGGGATATTGTGTAGGTTTATATAGGAAATGATGGGGGAATTATTTAATATTTCACAAACATAGGTTTTGGAATCTATAAAATTAAATATTCAAAAATAGATACATTATCATGGGTTTTACCCATTTTTTTTCCAAATATAATGGGAAACCAATATTTTATATGAAAAAATGACGAAGATATTTAAATATTAACCTTTATTATGTGGAGGTTAGTCACATTATTAAAGAAATGAATTTAAAATCATAAATTATATTATACATTTTGGAGTATGCACTAAGGCTTTATAAAATAATTCAAAAAATTATAAAATAACATTATTTTAAAGGTAAAACTTATATATGGCTGAAGATCCCTTTTATAGTGTTTATTAACTCACTATGAGGCCATTATGATGTCCTAAAACACACTATATATTTATATGGTATTTAATTTTTACCCAAAAATTTGACTGTCTCAAAAAGATATGAAAAATAACTATTGGATAATTTTAACATCTTGATTCCAAAAATAATATTCATTTTATCTAACTAATTTCTAAACATGTGAGTTTTCACTTTTAAAATGAAAGCCTACATTTATAGAAAATGGATGGGTTTAGACAAAAATCATTTTCAAATCATAATAAAGATTACATTTGTCATCATAAAAACTATATGAAAATTTATATTTAATAAAATTAATTTAATGATAATATTTTTTAATTTTTTTTTTCAAAAATTGATTAATTCACCAAAATATATTTCATAATTTAATTTGAATATCAACCAAAAATAATATTTATACTTTAAAAATCATTAACAAAGCAACAATAATAGAATGAATGTATATTCATTATTCTATGAAAAATAATGTACATAATAATAATTATATAGTCTTGATAAATATCCCTTTATTACACTAGTATATGGCCTAAGAGTATGGTATGCAATGGTGGGACATTCATGGGTCTGTTTAGTGAACATGGTTTGGGTGGTGATCTCGATAATCTTAAACTTCTCCTGTAAATAGTTTCTCTCATGCTTATGTTGTGGGATATTAACTTGGGCTTGGTCTCGAGAAAATACCAGAAATGCTATATCCCTCAGAATCTATGATAAATGGGATTTGTAGGAAACAATCCTACTGGTTAAGGATATCAACTCCTTTGTCTGTGTTGAAATAATTTGTTAAAACCATATAGTTATACTAGTCATGTGATCACATTCAATAGGTATATTATCAATGATAAAGATACTTAACGTTCATTTAAATATAATTGGTTATTATAAAAAAAATTAAGTGAATGTTTTTTATATATCCATTTTACAAAATAAGACATTTAATTAAATCAAAATGGAAATTTCACTTATAATATTTTGGGTCATTACTGGAGGAATATTAAAGTAGAAAAAATATTTTCCCCTTTCTCATGGAATACTGATTTCTCCAAAAAAATTGGTAAACCATTTTTTACACATAAAACGGATGGATGAGTATATTATAATGGTTAAAAAGGTAAAATTGTTCGCTGTAAGATTCATGAGTAAGAGGGGAGTTTCCATCATTGATAACCCAAAATGGAAAGTAAATTATTATAGAGTATAATTTTTTTTGTCAGTGGTTATTTCAAAAAAGATAGGCAAGAGAAGTGATTACTCCTTATTAAAAAAGTCTATGGTAACTAGATCAGATAACCTTCAGGGAAAAAAGAAAACCATAATGATATATAGGATACTAAATGTAAGATTATCCATATAATTACTTTGAATGAAATAATAAACTAAAAAATATTGTTATCATTTATAAGGGTTTTACGGATATGTGATGAAGCTATTATAATTCAGGGATATGAGTTAAAGATATTACAATCATAATACTATTTTTTATTAAAAATATTTATATTAAGAAATCAACCTAGACGATTTTATTAAAATTCAAGAGGATTATTTTGAAAAATTAATAAGTGTATAATTATAATAATAATTGGGAGTTTTCAAAATTACATGGGAATAGATTGATGTATGGGTTAAATTTTTATTTCACATCTTTTAAATATAAAATAAGCTTAATGGATTCTAATTTTTTTATAAACTTTATGTCTTATATTAAATTTGTTTTTGAATAGTGAGGTGATGTCTTTTAATCTCATTTTTTTAGATTGTATTTGATGCTGCAAAATTATTAATATATATTTAAAATCATCAATCTGGTTTAGTGAGAAGAAATATTTTTATGTGGTGGATATATTTATACATTGACTTGTCTTGTGAAAATGTCATTATTTCATTTGTGGGTATTGATGCCATGATTCAAGATGATAATAAATGATTGCAATATTTTATTCAATTTTTTTCTATATATTTAGACCTCTCTTTTCAATATTATTGATTTTGAATGATTTTTTACAGGCATTTATTTTTTGGAAATTTTAATCTATACATGATTTGTTTGAAAAAGGTTGGGTTGGTTAAACATTATTAATGATATACTCAAAAAAATATGATAATATATCAATTTTTCACGCCATAGAAGATTTTATATCATAAAAACCATAAGCTTTCCTATAATTAGTTACTATCTCATAATACATCTAAAAAATCAATAAAATATAAATATGATATATGATTTTGTATCTGTTTTATATTTTTTCATGTTTCAGTACGATAATAGTTATATGAAATAGTTATTCAAGAGGATTTTTCATCCCTTTACAATATATTATGATTGATATCACTCTTAAATGATATTAATGAATATATACTCAAGTTCTAGGAATATTCTTAGGCTCAACATGCTAAAAACTTGAATTAGAATCTTATTGTTTTGAGTTAAGATTGATCTCAAGCTAATCGAGTTCTATATTGAGCCATGTTTAAGTATTTGAATAACTTAATTGAGTGGCTCTGGAGGTTAATTTAGCATATAATATTTTAATATATTATTTTATTAAATATATACTTATTTAATTTCATGTTTCAGATCAAATTTGATATTTATTTTTTAATTAAAATTATCTTAAAGTATCTTAATCAAATTGAGTCAAGACTAATTGAGAAGCTCAATCGAGTATGAATCAACATCGAGATTGATCCTATAAATTTATACTCACTCGAGCTTCGAGCTGAGATCAATCAATGAGTTCAAGTACTAATCTTGAGCTCATGTGATGAGATGTATGGCATGGATCCACCAGATTACACCCTTATTAGAGGTAGTGAATCTATGCAGAATAGATCTTTATGATATTAGGAAAGCCCAAAAAATTGAAAAACACAGTTTCACTAGAAGTTTAACCACCAAAAGAAGAAACTTGAATACACTATAAATTCAGCCTCCAAAAGTCATTCATAATGGATACACAAATCATTATCTTGACTTTGAGAAATAGAAAATAGGAAGCTATGTAGACTATAAATCACCACACATGAAGACTTATGACAAACATATAGATGATCAAAAAAGAAAAGTGACAAAGTAAATGACACTCTAATTTATGTCGTTCAGATTTTCATCCCATGTCAATAAGAGCATAATGTAATGTATATTTCTCTGTAATTAAAATTATAACAATTGAGTGAAATTTTTTCCTCGTGGATCACTATAATAAAGTGATCACATTGTAATTCACTGATTTCATTGATATAAGGTCCTACACCACATATATAGTGGGGTCCATCCAATCATCTAGTTTCACTGACCTCTTACTTTTACATGCCTCCATCCATTCACAATAATAGAAATTGATATTGTATATAAATATTTAACATGACTATCTATATCCAGTAAACTGAGTGCATAACCATTCTCTCAAACACCCAACTCCACTTTGATCCAACCGCCACCAAATTGACACTTCCATAAAAATGTCATCCTGAATGTTCTACTAGTGATTAATGTTTTCAATGTTTGTACCTCCTTTCAGTGAATTGAAATTAGAGCCATGAAGTGGCTTCAAAATCTTAAAAATACCTCATAAGAAGACTACTTCATGGATCTTGGGGAAACCTACAACACTAAAATAGATTAAATATTATAATTACCCTTTCCATATATATGATGTTTTATCCTTCCAAGTTTTGGTTACCCTAATCCCACTAAGGCATAATACTACTCATCCTTTCTTAGATCTGATATTTTTTGCACATGTTGGTTAGATTTTTTCCTTTCAACAATATTCCACATATCAATCTCTAAATCCTCAAGAAACTAAGGAATATGTTGTAATTTCATGTCGATATTCTTAGTCCTCAAATGAAACATTAGGATTTTCACTAAGTGAATTTCAATCTGACTGTCATAGTAGAGAATATCACTTTTCAAACGATTCCAAGTTCTTATAGAAGACAACTAAACAAAACCAAATTATTTTTTACTTCTATTTCTGTTACATATTCAACCACTATAGTAGAGAGTAAAACCAACAACTACAAATTAGATATAAATCCGATTTATATTCCTTAAAATGTCACAAAATATCATTTTTATATTGCATATTCATACCCTTATAATATCTTATAATGTCTGAAATATAAGAAAATATATTCAGTATCTTTTTATATCTCTAAGGATCCACTTAACAGGTTCCTAGTGTTAATTCCACGAATTTACTATATACCAGCTAGCAGATCCCACTAAAAATGTAATGTCAAAGAGAGTTTATAACATCCCATACATAAAAATTCCAAATTCAAAATAAAATGGAATATTTTACATGTATATTTCCTAATATTTTATTTTATGCTTATTATTTTTACAATTTAACATTTCCGACCATAGGAGTTGAAACTAGTTTACATATATTCATTATAATCTTCTTGATAACCATCCAAATAAAATTATTTTTAGGCCAAAGTATAATTCTAGTACTCCTATCTCTTTCAATCCCCATACCATGAATATTCTTTGTAATAACAAGAACCTTCATTTTAAATGTTTTAGAAAACCCACACTTCAGTTCCTGGATCCATTAACTATTTGAACCGACTAGAAGTATATCACTATAATTCATAAAAAATATGACAAGTAAATAAAAATTCAACACTTTTTATATAAAAATGATATATTTTTCATCTCATTATACACTTTTCAATCATTAAAGAGTTGAATACCTAGTTCCATTAACATGATGCTTGTTTGAATCCATAGAGACTATGTTTAAGCTTACACACTAAGTCCTTCTTCTGATCAACCTAAAAAATAGTTGGTTTCTTCATGTAAATGTATTTATATAAATTTCCATGATGAAATTAAATCCTCACATCCAATTATTATAAAAAAATCATTTTTAGAAACCAAAATCAAGACTATATGGATAGTAAAAAATTTTAATACCGGGGAAACTATCTCAGTGAAATATTCCCCCTCTTTATGTTGAAAACCTTTCATCGCAAACCTAACCATATACCATTTACTTCCATCAACTTATTAATTAAATAAAAACACATTTATTATTATTCTCTTTATTATTATGTGGTAAAACCATTTCCTCTATTTTTTCATTATAATACAATGATTTTATTCCCTCTTCCATAGCTAACTTCAACTTACCATAATTTAAGAGATATGCCGATTCTTCTATGATATCATGTTCTCCTCAATCTATTAGAAGTATGTAGTGGAATTAATTACCATGAATTTTTTACTTGTATTATTACTATATAATACCATCATAATTCAATTATTGATTATTTTCCTTCGGATCTATATATTCTAGTGAAAAATCCCCTAGCATGAGAACATCCAAAGCTCTGATTCATACCCATACATCCCTTGAACATTTAGTTAGATTATTTACTAGTTTAATTTCTATGAAATATAGGTTACCATATAAACACAAATGAACTAGTGAACTTTTAGGCTCCAATACATAACAGTTTTATCCCTAATTTTTTATTCTTTAGAATCAACTTCATCCTCCTCCAAGATACAATAATTATATAAAACCCTACCATAAAATAAAACATTTCGAGATCTAAATATATTTTGATGAATTTAATCCCATAGTAGATAAAAAAATATATCAACCATCTATCTCTCAAATAATTTTTTTATTACATTTAATTAAGATTATACCTTCCCATAGTATCAATGTGAACATATGATAGACTTCTAAAAGAAATTAGATGATGAATTTCCACTAATTTATCATAAAAATTTCTCATAAATCTCCCATACCTCTGGTATCAATGGAATTTTTTTAACTAAATTCAAACCTAAATTTATTGATTCTGAAAAAATATCACCAGAATTTTCATATTGAAAACTCAAGATATATTTCTTATCAGTTAATAATCTTGACATCCATTCATCCTAAACATTTTTATCTAGTTTTCTATATACCATTTT
This sequence comes from Viscum album, assembly GCA_963277665.1. Taxonomy (NCBI): domain Eukaryota; kingdom Viridiplantae; phylum Streptophyta; class Magnoliopsida; order Santalales; family Viscaceae; genus Viscum; species Viscum album. The sequence goes on along the minus strand of OY728143.1, from coordinate 1,403,925,262 downwards.
TTCATAAGTTATCCATTTCTTCCAGTAGTTATATTTGATGTCCTTAGAGTTTATTCATCACCATTATCTAAAAAAAGTCATTTTTTCCTTCTTATAGTCTCCCTTTCAATCATATATTTCTAGTGCATGAGAAAATATATCATTTAATACTTCTTCTTCATGAAATTTACCAACATGTTTCTAGTGTAATCATTAATAAATGTGACAAATTATAAGGAACATCCATGATAATGAACATGGGATGTCCACCAAACATGAGATTAAAATATTTCAATTTTCATATTGAGAGGTTTCCTTCCATTCAAATTAAATAAAACTTTACTATATTTTCTAACTATACTACTATAAAAAATTCAAACATTGATATGATCAAGGTTTAGTACAATATTTTCCAAAATAACCTTCATGTTTTTCTCATTGAGATGACCATGCTGATTATTCCATAAATTCAGATTTCAGGTAGTTGTAGTTCTAGCCATCAAACTCCCATATGATCATCCAATTAGACACAATGTCCCATCCTTAACTGCCCTTTTCACAACCTTGTATCCATAGGTTAAATTCCATACACCATTAGTGAATCTCATCACATATCCTTCTTCATCAAATTATCCCACATAAATGATATTTTGTTATAAACATGGGATTTGTATCACTTATTTCTTTTTAGAAAGGTTCCCATTAGCATCCAGACATTCAAATCACAATTTTGACCACTTTTATAGCCTCTTTATCTACCATGTGTACCTAAGTAAATATTTTGGATACATAATTCTTCATATATTATTCCTCTTATGTGGAATGGAATGATGATACATAATAAAAAACCCACGATTATACCCTAATAATGAAAAATAATAAAAAAACGTATATGATATTCTACTAAATTAAAAGAACTAGATCCTCAATAATTTATTCTTATAGAACACACTTTATGTTGTTATAAATATATATTGAGATTCCTATAATAACTATAATGGAAATAGTAGGTATGGTTCTGGAGTTTTTAATCTTATTACCATCTCTAGATTTTTTTGTCATTATTAAAACTCAACTTATAGATGGGTGACCATATTCTACCATCTATATTCAATGTATTTTTGGTAGGATATTGGATATCCATCGGCCTCTGGTCTTTATTAAATATCACATTCTTAATAACCCAATATACTATGTTTAATCTTCTTGTGAAATTTATAATAATATTAACCATTTCTTCTTAACTATATGGTAGCAACAACATTAGAAGAAAGGAACATACATCATCTGTGAAAGTGACTCTCACTAACTTGATCTCACTCCTAAAAATGTTGAAATCAATTACATGGTTTGTAGAAAGTATTCCTTATGAAAATATCATAGTAAACAACCTTTTCATTATAAACACATTGTTTAATTTTTTTAGTTTTTCATACATGTCTATTAGGGTACACATGGGTTCTTCTATTATTTTATTCTCTCAACTTTTGAAATAACCATTTCATAATAATGAAAATTGAATGAATACAAGAACCTTATGATAAATCAAATCCCATTATTCTTTATCAAAATTTTCTTTATTGAATCCAGTAATTGGAATGTCTAATTCCTTTTGGATGAGATAATATTCAATTTTCATCCTCTAAAATCAATTTTTCATTCCATTAAAATTATTAATCATCATCTTACTATACCTTGAATCCTTTAAAATGACATAGTAACTCCCACTAAATCAAATAACATTAAGTAATATTTAAAATGAATGTAACCTATTATGTTGAGTATTCCTGGACAAATATCTTATTCCACTTGTTTTGGAAGATAAATAATAGGCGTAAAACATGGGATCATTGGAAGTTATACCACTAAATACTTGAGTATCATTCCACAAAAAAGTAATCTATCAGATGTCATGTGCAGTGGAAATGAAAACCTTTCCCCTGACATAGATCACCGTAACATAGGATGATATATCAACCCTAAATCACTAAACACAAAACCTTCAGATAAACATACACTTGGTCATACAAAAAAGAAAAAGAAATAAAGAAAATCAAAGGATAACTTGATCTACATGGTTTGGATTTTCATTATACATCCATTTTAGAAAATTACAATGTATATTTATCTAAAATTACAAAGAATACTAATGGGTGACCTGTTAGCCTTGGGGATCACTACGATAAAGTGATCACATTACAATTCACAATAAAAATTATAATATGATACACCTCATATATATATTAGGGTATATCTGGTCAGCTGATTCCACCAACATCCAAATTTTATGGGACTCTATTTGTTAAAACATTAACCACTGATCTCCTCTAGTAATTCTCATCATAATTTTATAAATCAAGTAAAATGAGTGCATCACCATTTTATCAGACACCTGAACCCACTATGATGCAAATATCACTAAACTAAAACATCCATTAGAATTTCCTCAAGAATAATCTTCTAGTGACTGGAGTCTTCATTACATATAACTACTTATAGTGAACTAAAACCAAATCCCTAAATAGGATTCAAAATTTTAATAGAGGATAAAATTTTTTTAACAAAATTTTTCAATATCGAAAATAAGATATTTTATATCTACATAACAATTTTTTATCCAAATTCATATACAAATCAAATTTTGATAACCATAAAATAAAATAATAAATTGATTCAATATATCTCATGAAAATAAAATAAGAAAAAAATCCTTATATTTATTGGAATTATTCCATTATAATTATAATAAATAAACCATTTGATTCATAAAAAATAATAATCAATTATATTCTTCATCTAACATTCAAAATTCAGTAAAAAAAGTAATGTAACATAGTAAAATTTGATGTGAGAATTTACCTGCTTGAGTTTTATTGACCTATGTGTGTTAATGATGGATAATAATATGGATTCATTTTGTAAAATAAATGAATTAAAATAGATAAATAATTTATGAGATAAAGAAAACTAGAGAAGCTATTCATGAATGATGATTTTTCTGCACCAAGGCTCTTAGAAAACACCACTCCGAGGATGGGAAATTCACCAAGCATGAATCTACTCACACATGAATATGATGAAAAAAAATCATTCAAAATGCATGTAAAAGTAATTATAATTATTAATAAAATAAAAACATATATGAGATAACTTATTATAAAGATTTGACCATTCCCCATTGTGATGAATTCAAGTCTTCCATGACCTAGATAAAGTTACTATAGGTACATTTAACACCATCATCCCATTGGTACATGAGATGTGGGTATCTATAAGGAATATATTTATAAAACTAAGGGGTTTCCCAACAAATATACCACAAAAAAACCAATTTACTACTAAATCAACTCCTCCCTCTATCTTTCCCCCTTTTATCTCTAGTGAATAGGACCACTGGATGAGGGGGTCTTCCCTCCCACATTTTGGAAAAAATCTAAGAGAAAACCAAGTGAGATCCTCACTAAAATAAATTTATAACTAAAAAAACTATGGTACAAGAAACTAGGATAGTGAAATTAGATAGTTAAAAACAAAAGGCATTCATCTAAAGGGACACATGAATGACAATGATACAATGGAAGCATCAAGAATCCAGTGCATAAACACTTGGAATAGACATTGAGAATAGTGGGAATAGACTATAAGGAAACGCCATGGACACTATAATATCTAACCAATAAAAAGTTCCATAGCCATTAAATTAGTATAATCAAGGTAAAATGGGAGTAGGTAGATAAGGAATGTCAACAATCTAAAGGGTGCGGGCTATGAATGGGGCTATGGAATGAATAATGCATGCTGGCCCACATATAATTCAAGACCCCAACAAATATAATCTGAAAAATGCATCCTAAAAAATATTTAATATTTGAAAACCTCAGATTTAAATGAAAATTATACATTCCAATTACATTGTATATAAAATAAACAAGTTAGTTAAATTGTAATGACTATGAATAAAACATAAAAAATATACCTTGATAATTAAATGCATGCACCGACACATGATGTTCCAACACAACCTATCTGTTGATTTGTGAAAAAAATATAACAACCTAATAAAATATTAGAGTATGAAATTTGTATAACCTTAATCACACTATTAGTCAAACATTTCTTTATTTGTATCAAGGTGACACACACCCGCCAGCAGAAAATGACCTCTCAATCCACCACTAACTACACTTTCAAAAAAATTCATTTTTAAAAGACCTTTTGAAAAAATGGTCAATGGGGAAACAATATGAGACCCCCATTTTTCATGGGATAGGAGAATAACTTAAAACAATACCCCCCCATTTTTATATGGGATGGGGGAGAACCATAAAATATTTTCACACGGGTATCATGCCAACCATATGACCTAACCTAAACCATCATGGGGGCGACCTAGAATATGATATATCCAACATACTGACCCCAGGTACACCATATACTATACTCATAGTTAACTAAAATTCTAAATGAATTTATAAATTGAACCTACCAGCATATACCTGATGTATGTTGGAGTTTGTGACCTAGAACTAACTGACTTTGTATATTTTATCACAATAATTTTAATAAATATTGTATCACATGTTGATTATTTTTCTTGATTATTTTTCTTTATAACATTAATTTGATAAAAAAATAGATTATTTTTCACATATAATGGTTATATAAGTTTTCTGTTATAATGAGAACCTAGAAATTCTATGATAATATTCTTAAATACATCTCCTTTGATCTAGATAAAGTTTTTCTAATTAGACATAGATGATGTTTTACTATCAGGTTTTGGTGCCTCATAATACATTTTTAATTATTTTCCTAATGTTCACAATTGATAATCTTAAAGATTGGGTGGTTATACTTAAAATACTGCTAATAATAATTCCACATGTTTATGTTTTATGGGATATTATTATATGTGAATGTGTATATTGATTCTTAGACTTGATATTGATATTAATGTCTATCATTAATCATGTACTTTGATGTATTGATAAAACCCATGATGAAATATGTTCAAAATTATGTAGAATATATTAGGTGCATCATAAGTTATATGATGTAAATTGAATATGTTAAGAAAGGATTTGTCCCTTCCATGTTAATTGATGAATATATCTTAGGACATTGATTGAAATAAAAAATTATGATTAAATTCACGACCATTATAGTTCATTATAAATTATATTCTGAAATTCAATAAAAGATAAGTAAAGATTATTAATTTATACAAGTATGCATTCTACATGATGATATATCGAGATAAAGGGATTATATTACACAATACTATTCATAGGAAGGTTTCTATCACCACAACATTAACTTGTATCTCTATGGATGTATTTACTTGATGTTAGACACCTATCTTGTACTTTAGGTAAGTTTACCTAATTCCATTGAGAATGTGTACTAAAGGGAACCACATTAACTATATTTATAATTTCATTAAATTATATTCAATTTAATATTAATAATAAAAATTATTCTTGGTTTTTTGAATATTAATTAGTAATGTTTTGTTTATCACCCAAATTTAGTCACAAAATACTTGATTTTTGAATATGTGAGTTCAATTTTATATATTATATATTATTTTTAAGGTTATAATTATGTAAATATCTAATTTCCAACTTAATGAATTCATTAATATAAATATTTATTTAATAACATGAATAATTAAATAAATATTTATTCACGTGTTTAGTGAATATAATTTTTATTTATTTATTTTACAAATAAGATTTATTTGAATGAATATTTCATTATTCAAGGTTTGATAAATTCCATGGAGGATTGACGGGATGAGTTAAGGCCCTGATGGAAATAATATATTTTATTTATTATCATTTAAATAAATATTTATATATTTTTATAAAAAGGATATTTTAATCACGAAAATTCATGATAATAATAATAATAATAATGTGGAATAATATAGAATGGATGTTAGATAAAATTCCATTGTGAAATTATCAAATATTAACCTTATGTATATATTATAACTTATATATTTTTAGAGTGTGATTGGTAATACACAACTAAAAAACTCTTGATAAATTCTCTAAATATATAGAGAAAATATCCCACTCTCTCCCACTCAATAATAAGAGAGAACAAAATAATACTCTAGTTGTAATCAATGAAGAACAACGTAAAGAACTAGAATCCTTTGTGACAGAACTAGTAATTTCAAGATCATTGTTCAAATTTTCACGGAGAATGTATTAATACAACCATATAACTCCTCTATTGGATCCTACACCACAATGATTCCATGATAAGAGTGAAATCAGAATTTATCAAGAAGAATTATCATATTTGAGGTAATTATTATTTTTAAATTAATTATAAATTAAACATGAAAGATCCTATTTAAGAGATTCTGGGATTGTATTCATCAATTAATTTAGATATTTTCCACTAAAATAAATGGAAAATCTAAATTGGGCATCAACTTATTGCTTCTACTACATCGAGGAACCTTTAAGTTGTATCAAAGTGGTAGTATTATAATTTTGGTTATTTATTATTTATTTGATCAATTTATTATATTTGTTTCATATATTTCATTTCAATTATTTTTTTCTTAACCCAAAATTCAAGATAAGACATTTTTCTAAATTCATATGATCATAAAAAATGCAAGAACGCATACAAAATGCTCTATGATCCTGTCCTAAGGTTCCAAGGCTACTAGCTTAATAACACATATACATAAAATGTAATGATAAATTATACACCATATACCCTTGTTCAACCACACAAGGTGTAATATCCCAAACCTTTTATGAGATATATTTCTATTTATATAATTTTTTTGGTATATTAATTTAAAATGGATCTTGTAATGCTTCTTCAGAGTAGGAAAGGTATAAAGATATTCCTAGGTGTTCGAGACTAGGAAAAGATAGAAAATGGATCTTATAGTGTATAATGTATAGTTATATCATGATTAGTGATAATATTTCACCATGAAAATGCAACATAGTTTAGGGGAATCATGATTTTAAAAAATATGCAATGTGGCTTGGAACCCAAGTGGGTTTGGTTTAGAGCTATTCACTCAGTTTCCAAATAGATTTAAAAACCATGTGGGTAGCCTAGGAGACAATGTGGCTTGAGTTTTGTAACACCTCAAGTATTTATAAATAAATTCAAGAATCATTTAGTCTCCATGAAACACTACTTTTTTATAACCTAGTCATTAAACATAATTTTTCCATCTCCATGATTTGAATTTTGAAAAAATGTCATATATGGTTGTGTTCTATATGATATTTAGAGTCTGATAAGACAAACTTATTTTTTGGTGGATAGTAACATACCCTTATGAATATTAATATGAATAGTAATATGACACTTATGAATAGTAACTCATATTATTATTTTATTGTGTTAAGGTTATAAGATAATGAGATCTTGATTAATTTTTCAAAGTGTTATCAAATGAATTATAGTTTAAATTTGTTATCTTTTGAATAAATTATGAATTTATTTGAAAATTAAATTAATAATATTTAGAAAATTATTTTCAAAAAATGGAGTTCATTTTTGAATTTTACACCTTAAAAAATGGTTTGGGTGAATTTTTGTGATGTTTCTGAAATACTCAATTTTTTAGGAATAGTAAAATACAATAATTTACCATACATATACATTATCAGTTAAATTCACTATTACTTGAATCATGGGTGACGTAATGAAACTTGGTTCGAAGTCACATGAACTTACTACTATTATGGTTAAAACTAATTAATAATATTGGTTGTCTTGAGGTAAATAATAAAATAATGAATAAGATATTCACAAATCACCCATGTCCTCCACTATAACCCCCCTCACTCCCTCTTCTCTCCACTCCTATCAAGCCTTGTTCCTTGTATAAATTCTACTCAAATATCTTTCCAATATCCTCCCTCATGTATATCAGACCTTGGTATCATATAAATACCAAAAACTCTTCTCTAAATAGGCTACCAAGGTAGATTACTTCAAGAGGTAAGGTCATCTTTTCATTTCTTTTATTTCAAGTTCCTTACTTTTCATTTTCCTTCCTCACCTACATTCATCCAAATGTTGTGATAACTCTAGTAACTTATATGTACTATAATATTGTTATGATAATGGAATAATTATTCATCATCTCTCATTTACCATTCTTTTATAATAGAAATGAAAACAATATCTGAGATATGTTAATTTATCAAATTCAAGGACGACGAGTTTTCATTTTCTATTACCATCTTTAATTTTGGCCATGAAACCTTTTTTATGGTTAAAAAAGACTATAATATATATGTATTATAACTTATTTATGGTTCTTAAATCCTTTTTTACACATGATATTAACTTCTAAATCAAAATGAGTTCATTGTGATAAAAAAACTCCCAATTAACCCAAACAATTGTCATTAATGTTTTCTATAATGATTCTTCTTCACTATAAATAACCAAATGAAATTTTACAACCAATTATTCTTTTGGTTATTCAATAATAACATACAACTTCTATTCTAGAAAACCATTCTCATTCTACATGTTTATTCATACATGAATATAAGTAAATTGATCATGATAACCAAGGAAGAAAACACTACCAAACAATGAAATTGAATATCTTAACCCATCAAAAGGATATGAATGAACCTAATAAGGTTATAATAAATCAATTAAATGTAAGTGAGGTTCTGGAATTATTAATTTATAAACCTAAATTTGATTATTCAGGTCATTAAGATCAAGTGAGGAACACCTTCAGACTTAAGGTGTGAGTTTTCTACTTGAACCTTCATTTTCATCCGGGTTACTATTATTATCTAATTACCTCAATTAAATTATATTTTATTCATATTTAATCAACATAAATTCTATGTGAATGTTCTATATATGTGTAAAAAACATAATCCTACTTTCATTTATGGGGAGTTATAATTTTTAAAGGATCTTTAAAAAATTCTTCTTGAAATACAATCCCGATTTAAGGGAATATCTCAAATTCTTACCTATTTTCAAGGGTCCTCTATAATATGTTTTTAGAAACCTTTTTTCTTCATAAAATTACTCATTTTATTTCAAAATTACTATCTTAATTCAATTTTATTTTTATACAAATATTTTCCCAAAGAAATCATCTTTTCAAAGTAAAAGAGTATTTATCTCAAGAATTACTCGATGGTTTTATAAGAGTATCTTAATCTATTTCAACAATCTTGTTTATTATTGTATATTATTTGGATTTTTATTTTATTTTATCATATAATATATTTAATTTAATGTTTTATGATTATTTTGACTGTGGATGAGCTATCTTAAAACCATTCACCAATTTACTCTGAATGGTTAGTGTTTATGCTTAATGTTCGGGGAAAGTTATTTACATTTCATATGTTAGTTTAAATATGAAAGTATATGTTGTTTTTTTATACTTGTTCATAGGAGGAATTAATTTGACATATAATGTGATGGGTGGGGCCTACTATAGCCCCTCTATGCACCAATAGGTCTCATGAGACAAACTACAGTCTTGACATAAGGCCTTGAAAAAATGATTATTTATGGTCTTGTCATGATGCCTTGCCTATATGGTTATGATGTCTGGAATGATGGATTACCTCATTATGAAACTATTAATTTATAGTTTATTTGGTTATTCTACTAGTATAATTCCCTCGATTAGGTTTTATAGTGGCATTATTTATTGAACCCTTATTCCTGCCATATTATGTTTAAGTTTATTTTTTAAAATGCACATGTTTATAGTTATTCAACATGCTTAATGTTTATGACTATGATATCTTACATTGTATTTCTTACCCTTACTGAGCATTTGAACTCACCCATTTTTTATATTTTATTTTTCTGAGGATGTGGAAAAGGATTTTATAAATGAACTGTAGGGATAACCTAGGAGATATTGATGTTTTCAAAGGAATTTATATGTTATATTTCATTTGAAATTGTAATGTTGAACTTATGTATGTATCTTGATTCCAAATATTCTAAAATACTCTATTATTTTGGATGAATATTATTTGTTTATATGCCAATGTAATAAAATAAGGTGTTGGCTCTAGGAAACTGGGGTCGGGCCCTTATAGTTGGTATGAGATAAAGTTTAATAGAAAACTTAGAAACTTGCTTTAGAAAATTAATATTAGGGAAAAAAACCCTAAGATAGTCTTTGAGGATAAACATACAAGAAAATCTTGGAATTTTTAGTAAGGAATAGATTATGTCGATCATTCTAGAAGATAAATCCCTATCGGGATACTATAAGTGGATGTGGTTCTAGAATAGATGTATTTAGGAGTGACAAATCTGACAAGGAGTTTCGGGATTCACGTAAGGTATCCTGATACACGACAATGAGACTTACTGTGCACCTAGTTTGACACTCCCAGGGGATATGCTTAGGATAATTCAAATTTTCTTTACAAGCCATTATGAAGGATTTAAATGTAAATTTTTCCCCAAAGAAACCATGTTTATTATTATGATATTAGTTATGCTAAGTATTTTTCTATGTTGCGATTATACATTATGATTCATAACCTAATCTAGTAAATGAGATTATTTATAAATGGTGCATAATGGAAGAAATTGAAACTACATGAATGTGCATGTCCCAAGTATGGATTTCCCTCCGATGCAAGATAATGATGTTGGCTCTGGTGGTGCGACTGGTGCCGAGAAACTTATAACGATACTGGGACAACTGACTCAGGTTATGAAAAATTACCTTTCTAGTATTGATCACCCAAATACACAACGTGGATGAGATATGATATACCTCTTTATGAAAGAACAAACTCTATAATTTAATGGGACTAAAAAACCATTCACACCAGAGTAGTGGATAAGTTCATTAGAGAAGATATTTCTCACTTTAGGATGTAATGAAAGAGAGAAGGTTTTCATGGTGGTTTATCATCTATCAGGATATGCATACTAGTTGTGGAATTTAATTCAAAACACAAATTAGGTAGAATAAATATAAGAAATGGAATGGGGAGATTTTAAGGAAATATTCTTAGACAAAAAATTCCCTCATGAACAATGAGAAGATATGGAAAGGCAGTTTTTGAATCTGAATCTTAAAGAGAATGATAATGTTTCAAAGTATGAATATAACTTCACTAGGTTATAAATACATGTAATCCAAGGATAAAGATTGATAGATTCATTGATGGTTTAAAATCATTACTCTGAAGGGCTCTAGTCACCCAAAGTTTCTCATCATATGAAGATGTAGTCTCATGTGCCATTAAGATGGAAAAGGAATTCTCGAAGTCTTACGATTTTAAGGGAAATCAAGAGAATAATAGGTTTACTAAAAACTATAGAAAAGGGAATAAAGAAATGGGAATAATGGAAGAGTTGACTATCCACCCTATGATAATTGTGGGAAGAGACACACTATTACTTACCTGAAGGGTATGGGTTTTTGTTACAAGTGTGTAGAAAAAGGACACCTATCATGGGATTTTAATGGGAAGAAAGAAGCTACCAATATTCAATTATACAATTTTATGGATAGGTAACATTATGAAAATGATTGTCTTAGGTGTCAAGAAAATGTTCACCAAAGATGACCATGGGAGTAAGGCTAAGCTTATGCATTCACAACTGAGAAGGTTTGAGTTTCTAATGATGTGGTGGCAGGTACTTTAATCATTTCCTCAAACTTATCCAATGATTTATTTGATTCTATATCATCACTTTATTTTACATATTCCTAGTTTTCTAAGAAAATTAGACATGTTCAATTTGATTTAATAAAGGAGTTTTCAGTCAAAACTCTCATAGGATGTATCATTGCATCAAAGATGTATCGATCAGTCCCCCTCATAACACATAAAAGTGCTTTAGTTTGTAACCTTATCATCATACCCATGATTGAATTTGACAAAATCCCTAGTACTAGTTTCCTTTGACATTATAATGAGAAGATATACTTCAAGAATAGGGAAGTTACGATTCCTGAGAATGGTGTTAAATCCCTTATCTTTAGAGAAGAAATCTCACCAGTTGATTCTTATCTTGATCCATACCTAGTTGCTCTACCGAATTAAATTGTTGGGGAGGAAGGGAATGAAATTTCCAAGGGTGAGGAAAGGAATGTTCAAATAGAGTAAGTACCTATTTTTCATGAATATGTTGATGTGTTTCCAAAATATTTACCTGGACATCCTGTAGAGTGGGAAATTGAATTTTCCATTGATTTAATTCATGGTTCAATGCCTATATCAACGACTCCTTATAGAATGGCCACTATGGAATTAGTAAAATTTAAGAAACAACTAGATAAATTGAGTGATAAAGGATTTATTCACCCTAGTGTCTCTATTTAGGGATCCCTTATTCCTTTTGTTAAGAATATTGATGGATCTATGACATTGTTCATTTACTATAGAGAGATAAATTCTATAATAATAAAGAACAAGTATCCCCTACCTCTCAATGATGATTTGTTTGATCAACATAATAGAGACCAATATTTTTCTATGATTTAACATTGATCCAGATATCATTATTTGTGAGTAAGAAAGGAATATATTCCAAAGACAGTGTTTTGAACCATGTATAAGAATTATGAGTTTATAGTAATGCCTTTTGGACTGAAAAATGCACCATTTATCTTCATGGATCTAATGAATAGGGTTTTCTAGAAATATCTTAATGAATTTATTGTGGTATTTATTGATGATATCTTATTGTACTCCAAATTCTATGATGATCATGAAAATCACTTGTGCACTATTCTAAAGACTCTTAAAAGAAATGAATTATATGGGAAGTTTAGCAAGTGTGAATTTTGGGTTCAATAAATTTCCTTTATTGGAAACATTATCTGTAAAGACGGAATATCTATTGATCCTGTGAAGAAAATGATTGTTCAAGACTAGCCTACTCCAATTAACATAACCGAGATACATAGTTATATTGGTTTAGTAGGTTATTATCGGTGTTTCATTCATAACTTCACCCATTTAGCCAGCCCAATGAACAAGCTTACACGTAATGGGGTTAAGTTCATATGGATAAATGAATGTGAGGACTATTTCAAAGAATTGAAAAGGAGATTAGTGAATGCTCTGATCCTAACTCTACCATTGGGGGATGATGGGTTTGTGATCTATGATGAAACATCAGAGAAAGTACTTGGTTGTGTCCTTATGAAAAATGATAGAGTTATTGCCTATGCATCAAAGCAGTTAAAATTTCCTAAACAAAATTATCCTACTCATGATCTTGAGTTAGTTTTTGTGATATTTTCTCAAAAACTATGGAGAAACTGTCTCTATGCTGAAAGATGTGAGATATATATGAATCATAGGATTTTGAATTATATCTTCTCATATAATGAAATCAACTTGTGGAAAAGAATATGGATTGAACTACTCAAGGATTATGATTATTCCATACACTTCAACCCATGAAAGGCAAATAAGGTAGCTGATGCATTGAGTATGAAGGATCGTGGAGTATTAAACAAAATGAGGATTGAAAGGGATCCTGTATTCATGGATCTAATAAGGATGGACATGGGAATTATAAAAGAAGGTGAAACATAATTACTTTTTCAATTGGTTTTCCAACCATTATTATTAGAAAGTATTAAAATCTCTTAGCCTAATGATGAGATACTTCAAAAGAAAATTAATGTTGTGAAATATGGGAAGTTGGATGAATTAGAATGTGATGACGAAATTATGAAATTTGGGAATAGGTTGTGTGTTCACTTTATACCCGAGATGAAAAGGGAGTTATTAGATGATGCCCATAAATCAAATTTCTCTATACACCCTGATAGCACTAAAATGTATAAATATTTGAAGAAACATTTCTGGTGGGATAATATGAAATAAGAAATTACTAATTATGTATCAATATGTTTAGTCACTCAACAAGTAGAGGCTGAAAGACAACATCCTAAAGGATTCATGCAACCTATACCTATTTCTACATGGAAATGGGATTACATCACCATATATTTTGTCACTGGAATACCGAAAACTCCAAGAAATAATGATGCAATATGGGTAATTGTTTATCAACTTACAAAATCTGCACACTTCCTCACTATAAGGGAGTATTTTCCACTATAACAGCTTGCACAAATTTATATCAATGAATTCATAAGACTTCATGGATCACCACTTTAAATAGTGTCTGATCGTGATCCTCTATTTATATTGAAATTCTAGAAAAGTATTTAGAAATATTTGGATACTGAGCTTCGTCAGAGTACTACTTATCATCCTCAAACTGATGGGAAATCATAAAGGATGATCCAAACATTATAATACATGTTGAGATCATTCTCGACCAACTTCCAAGGTATGTGGGATCAATATTTAACCTTGGAGGAGTTTTCCTACAATAATAGTTTCCATTAAATTATTAAAATGGAACTATATGAAGCATTGTATGGAAAGTGATTTTATACACCAACATGTTAAGATGAAGTTAGTGAAAGGAAGCTAGTGGACCCAGATCTTGTAGAGGAAACAACCATGAAGGTGAATAATATTCAAGGTCGTATTAAATCAGCTCAAATAAGACAAACAATCTATGCAGATAATCAAAGGATTGATTTGGAATTTCAAGTGGGAGATCATGTTTTCAAACAAGTATCTCCATGGAGAGTTGTTATAAGATTTGGGAAGAAAGTGAAATAGTGCCCTAGGTACATAGGCCCTTTTGAAATTCTAGAGAGAATTGGAGTTGTGGCATATCTATTTGATATTCCACCTAGCATGTCTAAATTACACAATACATTCCATGTCTCATCCCTAAGAAAGTACATGCCAAACCCAACACATGTCATCACTTCTGAAGGTATAGAATTGGAACCTGACTTATCTTACTGTGTAGAGCCTATTAATCTTCTATACACTAGAGAACAAGATTTTAAGGAATCAGATGACTTGACTGGTAAAGATACTTTGGAAAAATTATAAAATTAAAGAGGCAACATGGAATCCTGAGGATATTATGATGAATAACTACCCAAATCTTTTTGTGAGGTAACATTATGGTAATTTTGAGGATGAAATTTTTGTGGGGGGAAAATGTAACACCCCAAGGATTTATAAATAAATTCATGAAGCATTGAGTTTCCAAAAAACAACACATTGTTATAACATTTCCAATAAACAAAATTTTTCCACCGTTGTGATTTGAATTTTGAAAAACTAACATACATAGTTGCGTTCAGTAAGATATTTAGAGTTTGATAAGACAAACATAATTTTTGGTGAATAGTAATATACCCTTATGAATAGTAATATGAATAGTAGTATGACCATTATGAATAGTAAATCATATTATTATTTTATTTTCTTAAAGTTATTAGATAATGAGATCTTCATTAATTTTTCAAAGTGATATAAAATGAATTATAGTTTAAAATTGTTATTTTTCAAATAAATTATGATTTTATTTAAAAATTAAATTAACCATATCTAGAAAATTATTTTCAAAAAATGGAGTTCATTTTTTATTTTGAAACATTGAAAAATGGTTAGGGTAAATTTTTCATATTTTTTCTGAAATACTCAAATTTTTGATGAATAGTAAATTTGGATAATTTACCACATATATACATTATCAGTTAAATAACTATTACTAGCATCATGTCTGATGTAATCACTCTTGGTTTAAACTCAGATGCACTTATTACTATTATGGTTTACATGAATCAACACTGTTGGTTGTATTGAGGGAAATAATTAAATAATGAATAAGATATTCACAAATCACCCCTCTCCTCCACTATTACCCCCTCACTCCCTCTTCTCTTCGCTCCTCTCAAGCCTTGTGTCTTGTCTAAATTTTGATCAAATATCCTCCCAAGATCCTCCCCCACATCTATTTGACCTTTGTTTCATAAAAATACCAAAAACTATCCCCTAAAAAGTCTCCTAAGAAAGATTACTTCAATAGGTAAATTCCTCTTTTTATTTCTTTTATTTCAAGTTCCTTGCTTTTCATTTTCTTTCCTCACCTACATTAATCAAAATTTTGTCATGAATATAGTACCATAAATGTACTATAATGTTGTTATGATAATGAAATAATTCTTTATCAACTCTCCTTTCCCCTTATTTTATACTAAAAATGAAAACACCATCCGAGATGTGTTAATTTATCACATTCAAGGATGATGGTTTTTCAATTTCTATTACCATCTTAAATTATGATCATGAAACGATTTTTATGGTTGAAACAGACTATAATATATGTATTAACACTTATTTAAGGTTATGGAAGCAATTTTTAAACATGGTATAAATTTATAAATCAAAATGATTTCATTGCGATCAAAAAACCGCCAATTATCCCAAACAATTGTCATTAAAGTTTTATATAATGATTCATCTTAACTCCCAAAAAAAAAAATGAAATTTTATAACAATTTAATCTTCTAATTGTTAAATAATAACATAAAACATCTATTCTATACAACCATTCTAATTCTACATGTTTATCTGTACATGAATATATGTAAACCGATCATGGAAACGAAGGAAGAAAACACTCCCAAACAATGAAATTGAATATGTTAACCCATAAAAAGGACATGAATGAACCTAATATGGTTATAATAAATCAATTATATGTAGGGGAGGTTTTTTACTTATTAATTTTTTATCCTAAATTTGATTATTCATGTCATTAACATCAAGTGAGGAACACCTTCAGACTTAAGGTAAGGGTTTTCTCCCCGAACCCCCATTTTCTTTTGGGTTACTCTAATTCTCTACTTAACTAAATTAAATAATTATTTATTAATATTTACTCCAAATAAATTATGTGTGAATGATCTATATATTTTTACCAACCAGAATCCTATGGTCATTTATGTGGAGTTATATGTTTTAAAAGGATATTTCAAAAATTCTTCCCGAAATTCTAGCTCGATTCAAGGGAATTTCTCATATTCTTACATATTTTCAAAGGAACTATATAATATGCTTTTAGAAACCATTATATTTATAAAATCAATCATTTTATTATAAAAATATTATCTTACTTCACTTCTGGTTTTATACAAATATTTTCCCAAAATAAATATTCTTTTCAATGTAAAAGAGTATTTGTCTCAAGAATTACTCGATAGTTTTATAAGAGTATCTTAATCTATTTAAAAATTATTTTTTATTCTTGTGTATTATTGGGATTGATATTTTTATTATATCATCTAACATATTTAATTTAATGGTTTATTATTAGTTTGAATGTGTATGTTCTATCTTAAAACTATTCACCAATTACTTTGAATTGTTAGTGTTTATGATTAATGTTCAGGGAAAGTTATTTACATTTCATATGTTATTTTCAATATAAATGTATATGTTCTTTATGTTTATCCCCATTAATATTAGGAATTAATTGGACTTATTAAGTGATGGATGGGTCCCACTATATCCCCTCAATGCATCAGTAGGTCTCATGATACAAACTATGGTCTTGGAACAAGTCCTTGACCAAATAATTATTTATGGTCTTGGAATGAGGCCTTGACGGTATGGTTATGATGTATGAAATTATGAAATACATAATTATGAAACTAGTAATTGATTGTTCATTTTTTATTCAACTAGTAAAATACCCATGATTATGTTTTATTATGGAATTATTTATTCATCTCTTATTCTTTCCATATCATGTTCATGTTTTTTAAAGGTATGTGTTTATAGTTATTCACCATGTCTAATGTTTATTTTTTTGATGTCTTCCATTATACTGCTTACCCTTACTGATTATTTGATCTCACCTCTTTCTTATGTTTTATTTATCCCCAGATGTGAATAATATTTTATGAATTAACTGAAGGGATAACCTAGGAGATATAAATGTTTTCAATGGAATTTCTATGTTGTATTTTGTTTCAAGTTGTAATGTTGAACTTATGTATGTATATTGTTTCCAAAGCTACTAAACTACTCAGTACATTAGGATTCATATTCCTTGTTTATATTCCAATTTAATAAAATAAGGCACTGGCTTTGGGAAACTGTGGTTGGGTCCTTACAAGTTCTCTATGGTCAGAGGAACTCTAAAGGTTGGAACACTATTTTGAAAATTATGATTCCAAAAACTAATCCATTTAAAAGTGGTGAATTTACAACTTTTCCCACCTAAAATTATATGCATCTTCCATCATATTTCCACTCATTCTACACACATCATCCTATTGTATGAACTAAACTCTCCATCCTCTCCCAAGTGTCTATATCCTTCGATTATAGGTTGTTTGAAGTAATGTTTCTTGTGATTCTGAGCCCTAAGTTAGTCTATTAGTATATTGACTCTCTTTTATGGAAGATTAAAATATTATTTTTTCCTCTTATTCGATGTCTCATAAGCACTATTTCTTGGGAGTTATCATAGTTTGTGGTTGTCTCCATTTTAGTTTGAATCCAAGGTCAGGGTTGGATGAGTGTTTATCAACAAACCTAAAGTTTGGTGGTCTAAGTGCTATTTCACATTGTCTCATTATTCTCCCTTTTTATACCGTATTTTCAATGGATTAAATGTGTTTTACATATGTTTTATAACATAATAAAAGGGTATAAGTGCTTTAAATGATATGTTATACCTTTCACAGATCCCATCAAGTCCTTTGATGACTATTAGACTAAACCTATGTCCATACATAGGGGTGCTAATTCTTTGTAAATAGTAAAACAGGATTAAAAAAATGTGGATGGGGGTGGGTGGATTATAAAAATAAACCATTTTAACTTTTTTCCCTAGATTGATACACTATTTGGATTAACTTAGTAATTAAATATTTTAAGACATGATATAGGAAAAATCATAAATGGTTAAAAATGGGCTTATTTGAGTTATTAAATGGGTTTATGAGAACAAATGATAGTTGGGTTGTTTTATTGAATGATGAAATGGTTCAATTGTGAAATTTGTATTTTATGGAATGGTTGAATGTGTTGAATATGGAACTCTACACCCACAGTTAAAGATGTTGTACATGACATTCAACATCTATGATTGGGGTTGTTATACATCTCATTCCATGCACATTGGACTGCGTTATTGCATATAGTGTTGCACATTGTTGATTGGGTTTTTGGGAATGGTGATATGTATCCTTGGTTTGGAAACATGGATTTATTCTCCTTTTTTAACACATGTAACTGCTACATTATGTGGTTTAGATATCCAGTGTGGAAAAGGTAAGGTTTAATTTGATTAGGTGTTACATAGAAATTGAGGGATAATAAGGTTAATTGAATACTATTTATTTATAAAACCTTTTTCATTATATCCCTATCTATTAGTACCTTGTACATAATTACATTATTTTTATTAAAATTAATATTTCATTAGACACCATTAGTGGTGGACTACTATGTTTTACTAACACCCTTCTTGGGCCACCATTGGTTCTCAAGAAAACATTATGATTATAGTTCTATATAATGACAAAGGCCTCGTGATGGATGCCTTATTTGGGACTTGGGATATGGCATGGAAGGGGACCGTTCTTAATGTTAGGAACCATTTTGGGGATTGTCAGTTGGGTCTTTATTTTATGATTCCTTTGACACATGAAACTATTATGACATATCATGTTCACTCTATTGGTTTGTGGGTACTTACCCAGTTTCTGGATTTTATAATGTGATATATGGTTGTATTGGAATTATTTATCATTTTTTCATATTATTGTCTCTATTTTTTACTTTCATAAAGAAGGTATAGTCTCACTAAATTCCTCATTAGATCCTCACTACTAGTTGTAAGTCTCTTTCATATGGGTAAGCACACCTAACTTCATGTGGTAAAATAGTTCAGGTACAAGTTTGAGTGATTCAGGTAGGTATGTTACACATGGTGAGGACCATGAAAATTATAACATTCCATATGGGTAGTATGTAGTGTTATGTCATTCCACATATTGATCACCATCATGACATGTGGTTAAATAGGGATTACACAAATTATGTCTGGAATACACATATTGTAACCTCAAATTGCTTTGACCTTGTGTAAATCATATTATACTATATGGTCAACAAAATGATTCCATTGCATGTAACATATTGACTACCAGACAAGAGATGTGTCCAAATATGAATTACATGGAATGTAGATGGATTTACATGCCATGTAACAAGTGAAAAACTAAAAAATATAAACTTTTCGATTGTAGGCATGTTATGTGGGGGGAATAAGTGTCTTACATGACATGTAGCTAGCTATACATCCCATGTAACATGTGATAACTTGTAAAATGTACACACTAATATAGTCATGTCATGTAGGTAAAATCACTAATAATTAAATAGAGATATAAACTATATGGTGTGTTGCTAGTTTTACACATCATATGAGAGGATTCATTTCAAACATGGTACAAACTGAGTGATTTTCAACTTGTTGTGTGGATATAAATGCTTGACAAGTATTATATGAGTAAATCCTAAAACTATAGAACATTTAATGGTGTCATATATACTGTTTATTTCACATGAATTTGCAGTGTTACATGTTGTATATACTTATAGAATGTAGTGTGGTCATACATGATATGAAAACTACATGGATTGACCCACAAAGGTAGACGATGTGTGAGAATACATACCATGTAAGTATACAATACATGATAGGGACCATTCACGAAATGAGTCACACAATATTTTCTATGATGGAACATGTCTTGTATGTATTAAATTATAGAAATAAATTTAATCTTACATATAATGGTATAAAACATGTCTCATCTAGAGTACATGTTGTGTATATATTAAATTATAGTAATTAATTTAGTCTGATGTAGAAAGGAAGACACCGTGTGGCCTCGTTAGTTCAAATAATATACTTAATTATTTTAAATTGAAATTAAATTTAATAAATTTATTTAAATTACTATAGGATGTGAATCATAAGGATTGTTTGGACAAAATATTAAGATAAGAAAATTAATTAATTGGTAGATTAATTTATTAATTTGTGTAAATTTATCATAATAAAAATTAATTGAAATAACTGCTATCAAGATTAAATTCATAGTCATTGCATGTTATTATTGATCATGATCTTTACCAAACTTTGTGTATGTTTATTTTATTTTATTTATTACTATTTATTAGTTTTCTGTGATAATTTTGTATTAAATAAAATATGATGATCCATATATCATCCCTTATTAATTTATTATGTATGGGATTGTGTTCCTAAGGATAATATTATGTAACCCTAAACCCTAGGTACCCCTCTCCTATTAGTGAGTAATCTTTTTAGTGGGTTGAACTCTAAGAGAGGTTATGGTTAACCAGAGTCCCGTTAGTTCCATTACCTACAAGGGGTTGTGAAAGTTTTAATTTTTATAATTTCCATATCCTACCCAAACTAATAATGTGTAAAACCATAAGGAAACATATAAAATCAATAAGATTTATGTATTTCCTTATTGTTAACCAAAAAAATAACCAAAAATTTTGATCAAATTTTTTAAAATATAACTTAACTAGAATTAAATGAAATTTATAAAATAAGGGAACAACATCAATTTCAAATGATGATATAGAAGGATACTAATTGTCTCACTATTGAATTATTAAATTAATTAGTTTTCAAATTGAGTGGTAAATTACCATCACCTTATGGTTATGTTCATTGATTCTACATAGGTCAATATAAATAGTAGGATGAGAAATGTGTACTCCACTAGGTGCATTAGATTTTATTTTCAAAGAAAGTGGAAAATACTTGCTAGATATAATATATCAATTCATTTATTTCACTAGGGGTTCCCCCCTCCACATGTCTCATGGTTGAATACATGTGAAATAATTAAATAAATTTATGTTTCCAAAGAAATTCCCAATCAAAAAACGTTTTCATGAATGATATTAGTAATAATTTATACACAAATCCCTCTACTCTCGATCCCTCAAATATTAAGATAATAAGAAACATTTGGTGGATAATAATTACATCAAGAAATGGGTGAATAATTCTAAGAATAAATTTAATGAAATAATGAATAATTCCAAATAAAATAACAATTTAAAGGAAATGATGTACTTGAATTAATGGATTTAAAATTCAAAAGCAAAACTAAAAATGTAAAAAAACATAATTTTTTTTTGAAAAATACTGGAAAAAATTAGAAAAAATTAAAATCCCACATAAAATTTGAATACATGTTTTATTTATATCCCAAAATCCACTACAGTATGAAGCATCAGAAAACAAATAGTAAAGTCAAAATTGAAAATATCAAGTGAAGCTACTAAACAAGAGATTCAAAAACTACCAATACAACTTATCATGATTTTAAATAACAACCAAATAGGTTTGATAGACCTATTCTACCCATTGTGGATGAAAATTACAAGCCTTTTTAAGATAAGATTTTAATTCAAAATATGAATCCCCATCTCTGAATCTAGAACTTGATCCTTGAAAACTTCATAAGATATACCACCATGGAATATTCTTTGTTTTAAACTGTTGAGTGACAAAACTAAATCTATATTAGGTATAGTTCATGGAATTTCTTTCAGTATCCTTGTAAATGTCACCCAAAACATCCTCACCCATGAAATATATCCCCCCAAAAATTACACTCATAAATACAAATGAAAAATAGTTTAGATACTCCATAAAATGTATTCGTATCCTATCCCCATTTAAGTGTGTCTAATACAATATCCTTCTACAAGTGGAATAGAATAAAAACTCACAGATAAAGAGTGAATGGACCAGTTACTCCTATACATGATACCTTGTGATGATTCCAAACACTTTACATAATTTTTAAAAATTCAATTACCCTTACACATTGTAGCCTAGAAAAATATACACAACTATTCCTATTGGGGAGATATCTTAACCAAAGTTAACTTTAATATGGATCACCTCATTTCACTTCATAAGAAGATCCAAAAGTGTTTCTTATCAACTCCACAACATGATTGGATTCTACTTTTCCATTTTTTTCAAAAATAATTCAATTCAAAAACATTTTTAAAACTCAATAGAATTTGATGAAACACACCAACATTCTGTCACAATAAACATTATTTTACCATGAATACTATATAAAAAAGTGCATATATTGTTGTGATATAAAATTCCATTACACTTATTCTCTTACTCTTCCTTAAGAAAAATATTTCAACAATGATTTCAAAGGAAAGAACAAACTTAAATAAGAGTAAAACAACCCAAGCATGACAATAAAATAAAGTGTTAATTAAATATCGTGACATTTCAACATGAAAATTCTTCCTAGGTATCTAATAATGCTTCATAATGGAATTCACAATACATTTTTCCTTTTATCATTATTTTTCAAGATTTATTTAGACATCCAGTCCCATTTTGGACCTACCTCCCTTGAAATTATTATATTTACACTCAAGATCAATAAAAATTGATGTTATACTCAATGTTGATCCACACACTCAATTTATAAGATTTCCTGATTCATTCAACATAATTCATAAAATTATATTTAAATATTAATGACAAAAACAACCTCCTCCAACTTCCCATTAAAGGACCTCAACTATATTTCCCTCTCCTCTCTATAATGGATCATAATATACACATTAAAAATGGGGACAATGTTTTCATTTATTCCTCTAAAAATCATCCTTCTCTCTTATTTTTAATGAAATATTTGGATGAATAATCTACACACACATGGAATTAAAAAAATATAGAACCGTGATCCCCACAATTAATCCCCAATTAACACTATTTGTAAAAGTTAACACAATAATGGGGAAGGTTTCTTGTCAATGTTCAATATGAGTTATCTCATTTCATTACATTTTCATTATTTATCATTTTTTCCTTCAAAATTTAGAATATTAAAGATAGCACACTCACAAACATTTATGAAACTTATTCGCCAATAAAAAAGAGAAAAACCCCACTTTATTCATTTCAACATAAAAATTCAAGCAGTACTATATAATTACCCATCTCTCCTTCTAGTCTCAAAAAAATCTTTAATTTATACTAAAGTAATAGGAAAATAAGAAAAACTATTTCTGTAATGCATATTATGATCAAGGTAGTCCATGTATTATTTAGATGAATAAGAAGATTAGTTATAGGGTACATCCAAGGATAGTCGACTCAAAAAAAATACTTATTTAGATCAACATGGTTTTTTAAAATTACCATTCTTTGAGAATATTAAATATTAAGTTCTAGTAGTGGTGCATATCACGAGTTCTCTCACTAAAAAGGGTACGTGAAATAATAATAAATCATATAATACTTCTCCTGAATGTAATTTCAATTTTGGTCAATCACTTAGTACATGAACACTCAATAATCAATCAATAAACAACAAATTCAAAAAATAACATTAGATATAAAATTAAACTCAACAGTCATTTCTAATTACAACCTAGAAATGAAAAAGAAATTAAATTTCATTGATTTTAAATTAAAAATTTTCTATTTAATTTCATATTTATTCTAAAATAACTCATTTCTAGATAATGTATCTTAAGAAAAATTTCTCTTAGATCATTGATTCCAAGATAAAAGATCATGTGTGTCCAACATATCTTATCCCACACATAATACCAAAAAGTGTCTGAATTGTTTGAAAAAGTGATGAAGTGTATAGAGGATATAGTGGTGAAAAATATACACAATAAATAGAGTAAAATGTAATAAGGTATCCATAAAAATATAGCCTCATAGTTTGGATGTTAATGTGCATACTTGGGGTGTCCATGTACTTGAAACTAAAGAAAAATCCTGAAACAAAAATATATCAATGTATATATAAATAGAAAGGCCTACGTGAATGTATTTCAAGGTTTATTTTGGATACTCTAAAAGATATTATTACATTAATTAATGAATTTATGGAAATTATAACATAGTTATTTAAAATAAAAAAGTAAATAAAATTTTAAGTGAAACATGTTAGAATAAAATCCTATGCATCCTCACAAGTACCCTAGAAATATACCATATTTAATTGAGCATGTGATTTAGAGGATTATTTATTTGGTATAAATGTTGTTGTTATAATTTAAATGTGGATAGGTTATGGAAGATAAGAGGGAGAGGGTCATTGTTTTTGGGTTTCAGGAAATTAATATTAGAGTGAGGTCATTAAAGAGATGTTTGAGTTTAATTTTGGGTAGAGGTTGTAGGTGCTTCCTAGTAGTGGGTTTTTTAGGGATGGAATGGTGTAGATCCATTCTTTCCAATAAATTAGGGTTGTAATCAAAGTGATGGATTTGGGTGGAATTGGATTTGTGTCCCATGGTGAACTTGTTCAGTGCTAAAAATGAATGTTTGTTCAGGCAATATAAAATGGTGAAAAAGTTTAGGATAAAGTGATATGGAAATATTTGGAGAAATGTGGTTTTTGATATGATACAATAGTGATTTAAATGAGGTAAATTTAATGAGTTACATTGATTTTATGTGAAGAACTAGGATAAGGTGAGTGAGTAAGATTATTCAGTCATGAGAGATATAAATATTGATTTATGAGGTTTAGTGGGAAAAGGTGTGGTGGTTCATCTTCCTTTTATTTTTCCCAAATTTTGTAGGAACCATTCCATTATTCATATGGTTATTTAGCATTGTCAACAAAATTTATGGTCTAAAACAAGAGCTCCACACAATACAGTATCATGAATTTGATCTATATAAAATCCTTGGGTACCAAGGATTACTATACTATAACCATACTGAAATGACCATTTGTGTTGATATTCAACCATCTATTGGGAAAATAAAAATTTCATGCTGAAATTGAGTTGAAATAAGGTGATTGTGATTGAAAAAATGTAGTGAATTCTCTGGAAGTAAAATCATAAACATGTCATTAATGGTCTGGTGTAGTTGTAGTGTGACATTCCTTGGTTTTTCTAGGAACATGGGATGATTCTTGATTACTAAAATGTGATATTTACCCCAAAAATGGAATACAAATTCCCATAGTGATGATGAAATTTACATGTAAGTATAACCCATGATAATATTTTCTTTCTTGAGAATTCACCCTCCTTACATCTCTTATGCTCCCTTGAATTTAATAGGATTTGTGCACAATTTTTAGAGCGGTGTTTCCTCAGGGCTCCACCAATGATTCTTTCTAAGGAAAACTCCTAACTACCAATAAAAACTCATAATAGAATATTAAAGAAATAAAATATTTTTGGGTTTTGATAACATAGTTGGGTTGCGTCCCAACTATCAATTTTTAAGGACTTTTAGCTAGGGTTTACCGTATTATGTCACATTATAAGATAGTGAGAATAATTTTTATACTTCATATTTAAAAATGATTCTAAATTATACTCATATAGTAAAATAGTTCTCCTGCTTCTATATTATTGAATCTTGATTGATTATTCAAAGGTGAACCAAGATTTTAAAATTCATAATAAATGAACTAGTAATATAAAAAATGACCAAACATTGTAGTGCTTATAGAAATCCAAAGAGTTCATACATAAATATTATATCTTATTGGATGAATATTTGTTACATATCATTATGATCCATACTATAACCATTAAGGTTTAGTGTATTTGAAAGAATTGATATATAAACATCTGGTTCATAAAATATCTACCTAATATCCCATTAAGTTTATCAAAACTAGTACCATTCCTAGACACGTCATACTTAAAACCATTAATCATATACTAGGAAAAAACATAATTATGGGCGATCCCAAATGCTCAATATAGGTAAACAAGGAAGATAAAAATGGTAATTTAAGCATAACATGATCATAAGGGTATAAGAAATGAGCATAACATTTTAAAACTATACAAAACATATCGTAGATCATAATCAAGAGTTATGTCATAGAGCATGGAAGTTAATAAGACATGAATTATAAATGGATCTGAGAACATGATACATGAGATCATAACATTAGAATATGTTCATATAATAAAAGAGTGGCATAAATCATTGAATTATAATAATAAAATAAATATTATGACAAGGATACACACCAAGGCATTCATCACATGTTAGGATTGGGATAACTGCTAGTGTACTTGGTTTGGGCTTGGGATAAGATATCTTATACCCTATTTTGGGCTTGGTATAACCTCATATATACCCTTTGATCTTATAAAAAAATAATATTTACCTCATTTCGTGGGGGTCTATATAATTCCAGGCAAATCCCACTAAAGAAAAAAAAATGAAATTTGTGGCAGGTTTTTAGTGGCGTTTTTAAAAATGCCAAAAAATATGATTATTTAATTATTTTTCCTAGAATTTTTTGAAAAAATTAAATTAAATTTTATTTTTTTTAATTTGTTTTAATTTTTTTACATTTTAATTTTTATAGCGATTTTTAAAAACCACCACTAAAAGAATGAGACATTTTTAAATTACTAATAATTAATAATTAATATTAATTATTTTTAATAACTTATTATTTATTATTTATTATCTAAAATTTTCATTAATTATTATGTGTTAATTATTAATTATTTATAATTATTAGTTTGTAATTATTTGGGAAATAAATCAATTCTGAGATAAGTTGAAAATATGAGTTGAAAATCGAATGATGATAAATTTTCATATGAGTGTCTATTTCAGCACAACAACTAGTCAAATCAAATCTTATGAAATAAACTATAATGAAATTAGATAATAATTTCATAGTAATTAATATATTATAATTTATTACAATTTTAAGATAAGTTGAAAATTTAACTTCAACTTCAAATAACCATAACTTTTGATCTAGGTTTCTATTTGGGCTCCACAAGATGTAAAATAAAATCTTGTGAAGATATTTAGATTGATATTACTATGGGAGACCATAATCACTATTTTTGAGGTAAAAAAGTCCCACAAGAACTCTAAAATGTTGTTTTTTTCTTTAGATACCTTGATTTTTGAACATTCAATGTGATTTTATATTCATTTAAGAGTGCATTCATGTTATTTTTAGATATTATATGATTATATTCAATGTATATTACATTTATATTGATTTTATGGTATTTTAATTGGTATGGGGTTCCCTATTTCAAAGATTTATTATATATTGTGTGTGTGTATATATATATATTTGTATATATTTCTATACATTTATGTATATTTATTTATAAAATATACATCAATATTTAATTAAAAAAATATAATTTCATCTATGAGCAGTTATTTATATGAAGTTATACATATTTTTCCATATTTATATACATTTATAAATATTTATACGTATTTATATTTCTATATTTCTATATATTATGTGGATATATATATATATATAGATATTTATATTTACTTGTGTTTATATATATATTTATATTAATATTCAATTATATTTATAAGGGATTGAGGGTTGAAGGCCCCATATTAAAGAAAAAAAATCGAGCAGTAGAGAGGACAAACAGGACAAATGATGACCACTACTACTTTGAAAACTGAAAAATGAGTACCCTTGTTGTGTGTGTGTCTTTATTCTTGTATTTATATTCATTTATGTTAATTTATTTATATTTATATATTTTTAAAAGATATATATAATTGTATTTAAATTAATTTTAATGTAATTGTATATATTTATTTATTATTTACTATTTACTACTTATTATTCATTATTTATCATTTATTATATATATATATTCAATATTTATCATTAGTTAATTACTAATTTATAAATTATTTATAATAAATTGATTTATTATTTATTATAAAATTATTATAAAATTAATATAATATTAATATAATATTATTTATTATTTATTTACTTAATATATATTATATATTATCACTTATTATTTATTATTATTTATTAATTTATTATTTAATAATAATTTATTATTTAATAATAATTTATTATTTAATAATAATTTATAATTAAAATATTATTTATTTAATATTTAATATTTAATATTTATTTGTCTTTTCTTTTTTACTTATTAATTATTAATTATTTATTTTTTAATTATGTGTTATGTATTATAACTTTTTTATTTATTATTGATATTATTTAATATTTCTATTTTTTTATATGTATTTATATGTCTTTATTAGTATATATAAATATATAATTATATTTACTCACTAATGAAGTTTTTTCTGGAGTGGTAAAGTCCTTAAAGAATAATCAAGAGGTAGGAGGTTCAAATCTCACCCACCATATATATATATATGATGTAATTTTTCATGGAATTAATGACATATGCATGCATGGTTGGAGATAATAAATTAATATTAATTAATACATTTATTAAAAATAATTAAATAATTAAATAGTACAAAATTAAAAAAATTGCAACCGAACATTTATAGGTTGTTTTAAAAACAACCACAAAATCATTTCACAATTATTAATGAAAACCGTCATGGAATGTTCATGACACCTCTTTTCATGTATTTTTTTTAAAACCACCACAAATTGATTTAGTAGTGTTTTAAACCACTTCTAAACCCAAAAAATCATCCTTGAGTACTATTTTTCTTGTAATACTCGCCACATATTTATAATCAATTTATATGTTTTCCACAAAATGCTAGAATCATTTATTATTCCATCATAACATAACATGTGAAAAACAAAATGGATTTCATTGATATTTCATCATCATAACCACAAACCATCCTGAGCAAGAATAAAGATGATATTATAGAATCATATCCCCAATTAAGCATAAGGAACATCAAAGGATGTTATGAGAGATGAAAAATTCCTATTAAAGATCATTTGAACATTTCTTGATGAAAGTACCTTTGTCATTTGGAAATCAATTATTTAAAATCTAAAAATTTTGAAATTATTATGGAAGAAATACTCTGTGAAAATTACTATGGACACATTAAAAAGAATATTTGAAGTATTTAGTGGTCATGATGGTTATAAATTCTGTTCATTCCATGTATGTTAAAATAATGGTTCTTTTCACATTTTCAATAAAAATTAAAAATTAAATTATTTTTAAAATGTTAGGATGATTCCTTTTTAACCATTTTTATATAAATTAAAACATGGGTAAAAATTTCATTAAACAATAATAGGAGAATAGTGAAAATATTAATGAAAACAGTTTAAACAAAACATAGAATTGAAGAAAAATATTCATGACCGAACAGTAAAACAAATTTAGTTTTCCATAAAAAAACTTTAAATATCATGAGTACATAAATTATGTAAAATTAAAGTAAAAAAATTAATATCCATAAATAAACATAGGATAGTAAAATACCTAATATTTAGGATATAAAGATAAAATAATTTCATCACTAAGAAATTTAAGCATAAACACTCCCTATAAAAATGAGATTGTAACATATAACTTCTAAAGCTTTGGTAACTTTTGATTCATATCCCCTATGAAAGAAATAAAATAAAATGAAACATCAAATAAGTCCCATTGAAATAATATTAAGATAAATAACCCTTAAAACATTGTTAATATCTGAATCAAAACCTCTTTAAATAATGAACGTTATATTAATTTTTAATCCCACCATTTTCCATGAAAATAATCATAAAATACATTCAATTTAATTATATACACTGCATAAAGAAAATAATTTGTGATTATTTCATATGTCCAATAGAAATTAATATGGGATAAGAAAACATTACCTGATGTTCGAATTACTTCATAATCGATATAACCACATATATAATAAATTTAAATTCATTATAATTATATAAAATAACCATATTAATTCTTATAATATCATATATGGTCTAATTATAAAATTTTAACACCCATTTATCAACAATTCTTTACTAAAATCATCATTTTTAGGTGTTAATTATTTCATTTTGCATGTTTTAGTTTTGCAGTTCCAGTCCTTGTACTTTGATCATGGTTTCATCGTATCAAGAATGTTAATCATTAAATTAGTATCAAATTTAATCATTATATACATTTTATAACTATTTATGTAAATCAATGATGAAAAATGAATTACACCTCATTGTGGGGAAGATAGTCCATACAATGCAAGAGTAATGTTTCCATTTTTTGATGGATGGGAAAAATAATGGTAAATAAAAATTTACATTTATATAACTATAATAATATCATAAATATCATAAATATTTATTAAATAAATCAATTAAAAATAACCATGTGAGGCAGTGATGAAAAATTAATCATACCGCTTCGTGGAGGTGGAAGTCCACACGTACGTATAAATGATACTTTCAATTCTCATTTAATGGAAAAATGAGATGAATAATGTTATGAAATTAACATAATAACACAACATTATAGGCTATATAATTATTTTATTTTATTCTAATATATAGGATATAACTAAATGAGGTAAAAAAGAAGTAAAATCAAAATGCTCGGCTAAGACTATTCCATCCTCTTTGAAGAACTTTCTTTGGATATCGCATTAAGGACACTAGGGATGGAATTTTTACAAGAAAAAAACCTATAGAATGTATATAATGAAATTCATAAGAGGTTTTTTAGGTTTTGGTTAAGGCTAGTGGCTCATGATGTTTGAAAAAGAGAGGGTAGGTGGTGCAATTTTATAGTTAAGGAAAAGACACAACTAGAATTATTAATGAGATTTAAGTTTAATAAATTATTTTTCATTTTAATGTGGTAGAAAACGGACAAAATTTATAAGATAATATATTTTTTGGGTTGAAATAACATTAAAAAATAAAATTTAGACATGTTTATGTGGCATTATAAACCTTATCTTTTATTTTAACCCCTTTGTTAACAAATTTTAACCCTTACCGTGGTAATAAATTTCTCAATACTAAAGGGTTATGAATTTACATCTAATGTAATAATTGGATTATAAATGATAAAAGGGAGAAATTTTCTACCATATCCAATACCCGATTTATTCTTTCAATATTTTCAGGATTTTAAATCGTTTAATTATATATTTTTTAATGTAAAATATCATTAATGTCATTTTATGAATTATTCATATATTTTGAATTTAAAGACAACAAGATGGAAACGGAATTACAGTATAAACTTATAAAACATAACTAATATGTTATATTTATATTTAAAATTTATTTAACATAGTAATTTATCCAAATTTTATTACTTTTAATATTTTTAATATTATTTATATTATTTTTTATCACTTGAACGAGTATCGTATCAACATTACATAAACATATAAGGTTATTACTCCTTCATTCAAATTAAAAAAATAAATAAACATGTTAAAAAATAATTCATATTTCACATAAACAATTATAACCCAACATAAACTCTTTTTATCCCTTTGAAAAAAATACTAGAGTTTTTTAAAAAAAGCGAGTGACATTTGGAATTTATTCTTTAGCTAAACTAATATTAAGGTCACTATCAAAGGAAAATGGCACCAAGTTTCCATATCTTTATATATTGGATGAGGTTGTTCAAACTAAACCCATAAAATATAAATATTTAAGGTTATATTTTTTTAAATCATCATCACATCAATTTTATCCTTAATTTTCTGATTTAATGTTACAAAGGTGACAAATATTTACAATCGTTACTATTTATAATTACCAAAAATAATGTTTCTTTATTTTAAAAAATTTTAAATTATGGTTCAAAATTTGATATAATATTTATCAAATTAAATCTCTATAATTGGCATAATTTACTTTTAAAATAATCCCATTGAACGCTATAAACACCAATTTTCCAAAATACTACATTTTTAGGTATAAAAATATTTTTATACCAAAATTAAGCATTACATTGATTATAATGAAATTAATTGGATTTTTTTAGTTAAAATTTACAAATGAAAATTTAAAATAAATTCAAAAAAAAATTATTTTTAAATACTTCAATGTAAAAGACAGTTTTTTTTAAAATAATATTTTTCGGTATTCACTGAAAAATTAATCTTTTCAAAAAATTCCTCAAATATCAACCTTAGATAATTTTTATATAACAATTTAAAAAATTATATACATTTTTTAAAATACAATTTCTGAAAGTGGTAGAAATTAATTATAATATTTGTTCACAAAAGGTCATAAATAGAATTTTTGAATAAAATGTTTTTTTGAAGCATAATATAACTTTGCTAAAAAATGAGTGCTTATATTATAAGAATTAATCAATAAATTTTCATTATATACGAACGTTATACCAATATTTAATAATGTGGTACCTCATATTCATACCCACCAATTGAACATATAATTTAACACAATCACATTTAAATAATAATATTTCTATAGTATAATACACTTCTTTCTATACGTATTTGAAAAATCATAATGATATTTGAATCTTAGTAGTGTTTGTTTCCTTTTCTTACAATGTTAGAGGTTCTTATTCATAAAAAATTTCGGAAACATTAAGAACTCTTCTTTAACATCATTATTCTTCAATTTAATAACCTTTACTATTTATACTTAATAATTTCTTCCTCGTTACATTCATCATGATGTAATTTTTTTTTCTAAAATGGAATATAAATTTTTACCAGATTTAGTAATGTTTTTAGAAATATTATCTTGATCCTTGAGAAATATATATTATTTCTTGATTTTAGAATCCTTGAGTGTAGTATGATTCAAGAGTGTTTCCATTAACCCTTTATGTGTATTATACCTTTGAGGTACATGAAATATAGGGTCTCATTGAAAGTTTTTCTCATATCATTATTATATATGGATGTTTTTATATTCTAGAGATCATTTATATGGTTTAATGTAGGTGTCTTTCCATTAATGATTTGGGAATTTTTCATATCCTTGATAATAAAAATCATTACATACTTCTTCTTATTAGACCAAAATTAAAAAATTTCACTATCTATAAATTAGAATGCTCTTAAATGAATCTGTACTCTCATAGCATAACATAACACATGTTTATCATGTAATTTTTTATACTCATACCAACACAAACAACCAAATCACATAAAAAATAAAAACACTAAAAATAATATCAGAAAAAAGAAATGGGGTAAGAATAAAACAAGTTAATTAAAAAATTGGAACTCTTAACTTCACTGTAACCCAAAAAATGATTCCAAAAACTTTAAATGACCTATTTGGTGGAGTTACCTTTGTTTAGATGCTAGAGTTTAGATATTTATAATTGTTTTATCCATCACAAACTGATTATTCATATAATACTGGAGTCTGAGGTCAGTCCCATGATGAAACACATGATACCCCTGAGATTCATATATCCTTGATATTAACTCAATTATTTACCAAAAAATTAGATCAAAAAATTTTAAACCTCACTTTAATTTAATTAAAATAAATTACTAATAAATGGAATGATATTAATTTCAAATTATGGTCTTAGATTATGGAATCTATCTCAATATTGAATTATCCAATTCAATTTAATGAAAAGTCATTATAAATATACCAACCACTTACGATCATTTTTTTTCAAATATACATAGGAAAGTAAGGAATTGTGGATCAAAAAGGTATACTATCCTAAGTTAATTAGGTTAGAGATTTAGAGAAAATGGAAAATCCATGTTACTTGTAATAAATCAATTCAATCTAACTCATTGAAGTTCATCCCTCCACATATCTCCTGGTCAATGAAATGTGAAGGAAGATGAAAAATTCAAGTTTATAAATAAATTTGTAATCATGAATATTTTATCATTAATAATATTAGTAAGAATTTATGAAAAAATTTCTATACTCTCAATCTATCACCCCTTAAGAGAACCATCCATTTATAGTGGAGAAGAATCCCATCATATGTGGGTGAATCTATTTAAGAGTTGAGTTAAATAAAAAAATAATAAAGAAAAAGGAATTTATAATTAAAATAAGTTTTTTACATTAATTAATGGGTAAAATGATAAAAAAATATCTTGGAATATGAATAAGTAACAAAAAGTTGAAAAGGACTAAAGAAAATTGGGATAAGTTAAAAACCACCCTAAAATTTGATGAACTATTTTATTTATAGCCCAAACTCAACTATGAAATAGAGGATTAAATAAAAGTAATGGTGTATATACAAAGGAAAATATTACATGGAGTCTTCATCCATGACATTAAAAAACAGTCAAACTATTCAGATGTGAAATCAATTACAATTAATTATATTCAGTTATCCATATTTTCATTTCATGGGAAGATGCGTTGGCTCAATTTATAGAAAATGTCAGTGGAATCTCTCCCAAAGGTAGTAGGTCCATAAAAATTTTATATCTTCTAATGAATTAATTCATACTTATAAGGTTCTAGAAGTTTTTTCAAACATAATTCTCTAGAAAGTATAGTTATGAGTTTCCCTAGGTAAAGTGGCTGATGTCATAGGGAAACTAAAGATCATTACTTACTTATAAAAATTGAGGAATCTACATGAATGTTAGAGTCCAGTGTAACATAGATGTCTAACTAAAAACTATTATAAAAGGAAGTTGGGACCAAGTGCACAATGCATCTTGAATTATAATAGTGCATCATAAAAGTTACCACTAGATTAGTGATGTGAATTGTAAAGACCCATAAATTCCATATAATTTTTTTATTACATGGGAATATTACGAGTCTGTGAAAATTGATGGCGCATGATTTCGAGGCCCGGTGTGCCCAGAATGAGTTTCTAAACCTTTTTTCGGGTATGTTTAGTAAACGTGCGAGTGGGTTTTAGTAACTTTTGAACCAGTGCTCGGAATTGAAATCCAAGGACACTGTTGAACTCGCAGCGCCGATATTCTCTTAAGGAGACCTTCACCTCGACCGCAGTTGGTCAAGGGTGAAAGTTAGTTTACATGTTTTTTGTGGAAATAAAAATAAAATAAAGAATAATTTTTTTTATTGAAACCTCTCTACATGGGTTATGGATGTAGGGACCACCTGAACTAAAAACCCCCAAATTGAATTCTAGTTATGGGGACCACTCTAACCCTCTTTAATGGGATAAAACCTTTCAACTCTCAATTTAATTAATTAATCCAACTAAAATTAATTAAATGTGTCAACATTTAATTGTGCCAACATAAATTAATCTGTTAAAACAATTTTAATTTATATTGGCACTTCTTTACCATTGAGAGGGTTGGGTTGGAAAAGGAGAAGGGGAGAAATTGGGATAATTGTGGAGGATCATTCTTCTCCAATGAAGAACGTTCCATCTCTAATGAGGGACGTCTTCAATGATGATGAACTGATGTCCATCCTTCCCTCCTCACCAACGTCAACAAACCTTCGAGGTAGGGGTGTGATTTCGATTCATCATCGTTAATTTTATTTCACGTTGAATATCCTCCCATTAGCTGCTTGATACCACTCTAACACGGAGGGTATGAGCCAAATGAACTTGTCATGACCTCTCCGAAAATCCTTGTGTTTCTTTATGTGTTATTCGCGATAGAGGAGGACGACGACCAACACCGGTGGGGCTTGGGAACGACGGCCGACACCACGAACGACTGCGACGAAGGCGGCGGTGTGACTATGCCGTCGGAGAAAGGCTGCGACCCGTTGGCCGTGACAGAGCAAGGGCATTGGCCAGTGGAGGCCGACCGCACAAAGGGGACTACGGTGCGCGTCTGTGCCACCCAGTGAGAAAGTGCCGCAGACTTGTGTCGTGGCGGCGAAGGGAGGGAGGCTGACTGAACCGGCCGCCAGCGAAGGCGCGATGTGCGACCGCGCTACGTGGAGAAGGGGGTGGGCCATCCGGACAGCCACGACGGATCACCGCACCGTGGTCTACTTCACCGCGGGCCGCCCTATGGCATCCTGACTTTTTAATACATAACTTTTCATTATATTTTACAAACAGAGGATCTTTAAAGTCTAGTGTCTTGAAAATCAGGAAAAATAAAAATTGAAAACAACATAAAGAATTCTTCTAATCCACTTGTAAGGATTCATAATAAGTTCATTATAAGTACAATTACTGCATCTCATAACCTAGAGACATACATCAATGGAAAGGGTGAGAAAAAGGCTTAGTAAGGAAAACAAGTGTAACAATTGAAATGTGGTCTTGAGCAATAATAATATAAACATGATAAAAAATCATAAAGACACGAGTAATGGAAGAATAGGAATATCATAATAAAAATAACATGAATCATAACTTGAATATGTGGATACATCATTTCATTTATAAATTCATGAACATATCACCATGGTTTATCCCCGTGGTTTCAAAAATATTACCAAGGTTATTCACCATGGTATCATGAAACTTGTCATCTCTAGAGATTAATTATTTACCCAATGAATTGGAGCGCTATCATGGTGAAACCTTAATATGTATTTATTTACATGTGATCCACATATATCATAATTAAAAATTTCATAAATAACCCATAAAGAATAAAATAAATGGGTTTCATTTCAAAATCGTGACATTTTAAAAGTTCTTAAAAACTTGATCATTAAGTCATTTTTAACCCATGGTAAGGGAGTGAGGGTTATATGTATGTAAATTATAGAATCAAATAGATAAATTTTATGTATTGATTAATACCCAGGGATATGAAAATATAATTGGGTATTTACATAAATAATACAAGAGCATTTCTTTAGAAAAAGAGATATTTTGAGAAGAAAATTCTGCAGCATAACGACTATATAACATGGTTTTAGAAAACATTGAAAATATAAGGGAAAAGTGTGACCCAGTCATAAATAACTCATAATATAGTATGGGTATAGAATAAAAAGAAATAATATCATGGTATGGATATTTTAAGGAAATACCATATGAAAATGAAACTCGAAGGAAAAGAGAAGATGCGATTTCTTTTACAAAAAAATTCGACAGCCTAACGACATCACATAAAAATTTAGAAAATCAATTGATGAGAGAAGAAAGGGTCTCTCATAATTTGGACATGAAATGGAAAATAGTAAGGATATAGAAGAACAATCCCCCACATAATAAAATGGAACTATAAGACATTACATAAAGGAAGTCATGACTTAAAAGAGAAGGGTGAAAGATTCCCTTAATTTGAAAAGTAACTTTTAAATCATGAAGGTCAGGACCTTGGGAGGCTTAAGGGAACCTTGGGAGGACTCCTTGGGAGGTAAAGAGACCATATCTTCTTTGAGTAGGATTTTGGAATCAAGGGATGAGTGAATGGCTTGGTATTTATAGGAGAAGTGAGGGAACAAATCATTAATTTCCAAGGGACACCTAATCTGTGGTATTGGCAAAACCATGGGCTTGACCATGGTATTTTCCTATGGTATTGGCCACTTGGGAAATCTCATATCATATATTAATATTCATAAGTCGACCATAATGATTACATAATTATTACATCCTTAATGATTCCATTAAACACCCAAAACTCAAATCTGTATTTTCACCATTCACCGAAAATTTAACTATTTTAGAAATATCAAAAAAATTCACCTTAACCTAATATAGATGCTCTAAACTCAAAAATGAACTTCATTTTATGAAAATAATTTTCTAAATATTTTTAATTTAATTTTTAAATAAAAACACTATTCACCCGAAAAAAACTAATACTTAACTAATAATTTTTGAAACAGTTATTTACTTATTTTATTGAATCACATTACCTAATCAAGGTGACTAAAATATAATAATACTTTCTTAAGTGAGATTACTATTCCATTTGGTCACATTACTATTCATAAGCATAAAATTACTATTCATAATTTAAAATTCACCAAAACATAAGTTGATCTTATTAGATTTTAAATTTCCTACTGAACATAACTGTAGAAGGACATTTTTTGAAAATCATTACACATTATTAATTATTTAAGGTTTACATAAATATTTTAAAATATCTATTTTTTTCAAAAAAAAACATCAATAATATATATCTTATATTTATCTAGACATTTGAAATTTATAAACTTTACCAAAAAAATGAATAAAATTTTTATTTATATCAAAGGATTACACAAAGAATATAAGGTCTCATTACCTAGCCCCTTATAACATCAGCATAGGACCTAAGTGTAAGGTGTGCTATGGTGATAGAATCTTGGGGCGGCTCGGCCAACATTGCCCGAGTGGTGACCTCTATCAGCTTGAACTTCTCCCATAGGCGATTCTGTTCAAGCTTCACATGATGAAGTTTGACTTGGGCTTAGTCCAGAGAAAAGCCCAGTGGTGCTACCTCCTTCCCAAGTTCCTTCATATGGGCTTCAAATGGCCCAAGTCTACTGGATGAGGTCATCTAATCTTATTTCTGTATTAATTAACCAAGATCACTTGTATTTATAAACAAAAAATTATAACGTTAAGAGTTTAACTTCCAACGGTCATATTGACCAATAGTCATATTGAACAATGGTCATATAACAATCGAAACCCAATGGTCTCATTTAATTATACTCACTTCATTAATTAATGAATATAGTTTTGTTGAGTATAAAATAAAAAAACACACAAAATTTGAAAACCAATATTAATAAAAAGTTCAGGTTGTTACACGCCCCACACTGTAGGTCACCGCACCACAAGACCAGCAGAGCACCGCACCGTGGGCCGGGCTGCGCCGGCGGGCCGGGTCGGACCGGACCCAGACCAACTTCGACCCATTTTCACTCTTTCGGCCATATCTTGAGCTTCGGGAATCCGTTTGACGAACCGTATGTGGTGCCAGAAACTTGGGATCGAGACTATAAGTTTGGTGTACCCCACTTGAGTTTTTGATAAATTTTGGGTATGGAAAGGTTGGATCGAACATGAATCTAACCGGGCCCTCAAGACTAAAAGGCTAATAACTTATGAACTGACCGTCCGATTGACGCACCGTCTGTTGAGTTGATACCCCCTTTATGTGGTCGTCTTTTGGGATAATTATTAGTGGGACTTCATGGAAGTTTGAGTATCAACCTATGGCTTGAGGAGCAGACCCTCCCAGAATCAAGCAAGCTTAGTGTGTGAACCATATAGCTGGCTATAACATGAGAAAGGGATCCTATGTGGGTCTGTGATTTTGGATCCTTCTTGGGTCTATTCTTGAGGATCCCACATGGACCCGCTCCAGGAATCAATGTGGTACTACTTTAGGATCATGTGTGGGTCTGCTGTACTAGGATCCTATGTGGGCCTGATGATGTACTAGGATCCTATGTGGGTCTGATGATTTAGGATCCTATGTGGGTCTGATGATTTAGAATCCTACGTGGATCTGCCTCTTAACAGAGTAAGATGATTCAGTAGTTACATCGAATCATCTTTACTACTGTACCTAAGTTATACCTGGTGTGAGCTGAGTCTTTACCTTAGTGGTGATACCTTTGTGGCATTATTCTGTGTGGCACACCTGTGTGGTACTTTCCTTCGTGGTGATACATTGGTGGTATTCTTCTGTTTGGAGAACCTATGTGGTACTTTACTTCATGGTGATACCTTTGTGGTATTCTTCTGTGTGGAATTAACTTTGTGGTACTTACTATTTTGTTGTTACCTTCGTGGTATTCTTTCCTTCATGGAACAGTTGAGCTTTGAGCTAATTAGTTGGGCCTTGCGATTCCTCATGAATGATATTGGTATACTTGATAACTTAGGTATATGTATGGGCATATACCTAAGTAGGGTTGAAAGTTGTTTTCATGCTTATTGGTTTATCCTTTGTGGATTTTGTGAGACCTTTGAGGGTCTTGGGGTCCCTACCGAGTATCGTTATACTCACCCCTGCATAGGCTACGCCCGCAGCTTGTTGTGTTTGATGCAGACGACAGATAACACTGACTGAGGACGAGAGTACCAGGACTGCAGGTATCTTGGAGGTGGACCTTAGATGAGGTGTACCATAGAGATGACCATTAGAGAGATGTACCTACCCTTCAGGTAGAATCCTTGGTAGGTGTTTATAGGAGCTATTTCAGTTTACTTATACTTTCCATTTTTCTTGTACTTTCTAGTTGAGCTTGTATTCTGGACCCTTTTACTTACTGCACACACTCTATTTACTATTCAGTTTACTTGTGTTTGTATCTTTCTATGTGCTTGGTCGTGTGTGTTTACAGGATATAAAGGCAATGTCTTCCCGATTTTTGGGGAATACGCATTTCGGTGCTAGTCGCCATCCCCTAGCCTATGGAAGGCGGGCTTGGGGTAGTCACGGAACGGGTCCCGAGGGATTGGTCCTGACAAATTGGTATCATATAAGTCATTTATACCTTAGAACATTAGACTCTAATCTTTTTAACGGAAATAGTGTTAAGTGTAGTGAGTATGGTTATCAGTTTAGGGAATCCAGTGTTGGTGCGGTGACCGACGTATCCATACACTAGGACCCTAACTTCTGATTTCTAACTCAGTGCACGAAAACACTGATTGCGTGTGTGTTTTGAAAAGTTTTCTTTGTGATCTCTTTGAGTCATCTCACCAGGTATAACTTATTGACTATGGCGCACCTGTTTCCTTTCAGGATTCCTCTATGCAGACAACCATCTAGGGTTCCGGGTATAGTACGCACTGATAGCCCACCGAGAAATGAGGCATCGGTGCATAGACCTTTATCAGTAGGAGTACTAGCGGAGGCACCAGTGGTACCATTTCCCGTTGGGCCACCAATGCCACCAGCCCCAGTAGCAGAGGGTGCATGCCACTTGAGTTCATTGCATGAGTTCCAGTTCCAGAGGCCACCGAGGTTCTGGGGAGAGACAAACCCACAGGCAGCTGAGGATTGGCTGGAGGCCATGGTGAGAGTCTTCCTACTGGTAGGGACACCAACTGATCTCATGGTGATCCTTACTGCTGGTCTTCTACAGGTAGCAGTAGGTAGATGGTGGAGATTGATTCTCCAGGTTCATGACGAGGTGACACTTCTCTGGGTAGACTTTGATAGCCTGTTTCAGACAGAGTTTGTCCCAGCGACCCTTCACGTAGTGTGCATACAGGAGCTTCTTCATCTACAGTAGGGAAGCATGACTGTGGCTTAGTAATCAGTGAGGTTCACTGACCACTCACGCTACTCCACTGATATGGTGTGAGACCTATTCTTCAGGGCCCATACCTTCGAGCAAGGACTTAGGTGGGAGATCAGGGATTCAATGATTTCTCTCATCATCAAGACATAGGCGGGGGTGTTAGAGTGAGCCCTCTTAATGGAGAGTTTTCTTATTGAGCAGTCACTAGCAGCGAGACCCACCACTGGGCATCACATAGAGGAGTCTTATGCAGCTGGAAGTAGACAGATGTCGCAGAGGTCCAAGAGGACCAAACCTATAGGTGGACGACCGTAGGATTCAAGGTCAGTTGTGCAGGGAACCAGAGACAAATCCAGTCATGCTAGAAGCAGGTAGTGTTACACATGCGGTGGGCAGGGTCACATGGCTTGAAACTGATCGACCCGCCATAAGGACGATCAACAGATGATTGAAGAACCGCCTAGGCATATATAGAGGTTCAACCAAGGAGGTCCATAGGGAGAAGAAAGATGTGGTAGAGGAGCTGGCCGTGTAGCTGTCGGTGGGAGATGATTCGATATGTTACCTCCACTACCACCAGGTGGTCCACCCCGACCACAGAAAGCAGGTGGACAGGGGCGAGCTCAACTCCAGGCAGCTGAGGCCTATAACCATGGCGCTCTGGATATGATACAAGGTACGATATGTGTATACTCTACCTTAGGTGCAATACATATAGACACAGGTGCCAGTCATTCTTTTATTACCACTACCCTCGTTCAGAGCTCGGAGATTCCAGTGGAGCTGTTGGATCAATCCTTATGGCTGGAGACTCCTACGGGAGAGGATTCGACAATTACACATTGGTGCCGGCAGTGTGAGCTTACTCTAAGAGGCGAGATCTTCGACTGAGATCTCCTAGTACCGACATCGAGGCCTTATGACGTCATCTTGGGTATGGACTAGTTATTTACAGTCCATGTCCAGATTGACTATTTTAGGCACAAAGTGTGGTGTGTCCATATGGATGGGACTAGGTTTACCTTCACTGGTGAGAAGGGAGCCTTTGCAGCACAAGATGGACTTACCTGGAGGAGAGTGCAGCCGATTACTCATCAGTTGGCTAGCCTTACCCTCAGAGCTGTTGAT
This sequence comes from Viscum album, assembly GCA_963277665.1. Lineage (NCBI taxonomy): Eukaryota > Viridiplantae > Streptophyta > Magnoliopsida > Santalales > Viscaceae > Viscum > Viscum album. Next base: position 1,403,882,337 of record OY728143.1, on the reverse strand, counting down.
GTGAAGAGTCCGAGTTATCCTATAGTGGTGGACCAGTACGTGGATGTCTTCCCTGATGATGTTCCAGGTCTAACTCCTCACAGAGATGTGGAATTTCACATTGAATTATACCCCAGGACAATACCGATATCTACACTAGCGTATCGGATGGCTCCCATGGAACTTCTTGAGCTGCAGCTACTACTAGAGGACTTACCGGAGAAGGGGTTCATCCGGACCAGTGTTTCTCCTTGGGCAGCCCTGATTTTGTTTGACAAGAATGCAGATGGGAGCTTGAGACTTTGTGTTGACTATCGGTGCCTGAACCAGGTAACCATGAAGAACAAGTTCCCACTCATGAATATTGATTACCTCTTTGATTAACTGAAGGGATCATGGTGGTTCTCGAAGATAGACCTCAGATCAGGCTATCACCATCTTAGAGTACGGGAAGAGGATGTGCAGAAGATGACTTTCAGATGTCGGTACGACCATTATGAGTTTTTGGTCATGATTTTCGGCATGAAAAACAATCTAGAAGTTTTCATGGGACTCATTAACAAGATCATCCAACCATACCTTGATCACTTTCTAGTAGTCTTCATCGACAACATTCTGATTTACTTGGCTACCGAGGAGGAGCATGACTATCATTTTTAGATAGTTTTGGACACACTCCAAGATAAAAAGCTTTATGGTAAGCTCTCAAAGTGCCAATTCTGGATCCGACAGGTTCACTTTCTAGGACACATCATTTTGGAGGCTGGATTTTCAGTAGATCCAGTGAAGATCCTTGCGGTACTTGCTTGTGAGCCACCCAGGAGTGTGACAGAGGTACGAAGTTTCCTGGGTTTGGCTGGATACTACCGGGGGTTTGTGCCAGATTTCTCCAGAGTTGTAACACCTTTATCAGCATTAATGAAGAAGTGGAAACCCTTCGTGTGGTTGGATCGATGTTAGAGAAGTTTTCAGGAGTTGAGGCAGAGGATGACTAGTGCCCCCCATCTTGAGGATTTCGGAGGAGGGTGTTGGGTACGTCGTCTACTGCGACGCATCAGGGACTAGACTTGGATGTGTCCTCATGAAAAAGCGAGCAGTGATCGCATATGGTTCTCGACAGCTGAGATAGAATTAACATAAATACACTACCCATGACCTGGAGTTAGTATCAGTGGTCTTCGCCTTGAAGATTTTGCGACATTACTTGATAGGCAAATGCTTTATAGTCTACTCCGATCACAAGAGTCTCAGGTATATCTTCTCTCAGAAGGAACTAAACCTGAGACAACAATGTTTGATTGAGTTCCTCCAGGACTATGACTTCGAGATAGTCTATACTCCTGGGAAAGGGAATGTTGTAGCAGATTCACTCAGTAGAAGATCTGGTATACAGATACTAGGTAAAGCGACGAAGCAGCTAGCCACTTTGCAGATATCCTTTGTGGAACGAGATAGAGTAGTTTTTCTTCAGTCACTTACAGTCACTCACCTACTTCTTCAGCGAGTCAGGGATGCGCAGTGTGGGGACACTGACTAAGAGGCTCGATGTGTTCAGATATCCTTAGGCCAGGAACCTGATGGATTTTCTGAAGGTGGTGAGCATGTCATCCTCTTTAGAGGATGTACCATGGTACCAGTGTTGCTTCGGGAGGAAATGATGAAGGAGTTCCACACATCTCCTCTTGCGGTAAATCCAGGAGTCGCAAAGATGTACCAGGACCTCTAATGACAACACTGGTGGCCGGGAATAAAGAAAGAAGTAGAAGAGTTTTCCTCTCGTTGCTTCACTTGTCAGCAAATGAAGGCAGAGCATCAGGTACTAGCATGCTTAGTTCATCCTTTAGAGGTCCCAGAGTGGAAGTGGGATGTGATATCCATGGACTTCATGATAGTACTTCCACGTATATATAGGGGTTATGATTCTATCTGGGTGATCGTCGACTGACTCACTAAGTCGACCCACTTCCTACCGATCAGAGAGTAGGGTTCAGTAGAGATCTTGGGATGCCTCTATGTGTAGGAGATTGTATGACTACATGGAGTACCCTCGATGATTGTCTCTGATCATGATACACGTTTCACTTCCCAGCTATGGAAGGGGTTGCAGGAGGCTTTCGGGACACAACTTCATTTAATCACCGCCTTCCATCCTCAAACGGATGACCAGACTAAGCAGACCATTCAGACCCTCAAGGACATGCTGCGTGCTTGCATCCTCGACTTCGGTCACACCTGGGAGGATCACTTTCCCTTGGTGGAATCTTCATACAACAACAACTATCACTCCACCATTGGGATGGAACCATTCGAGGCTTTGTATGAACGAACTTGCAGATCGCCTCTGTGCTAGACTGACCAGGGGAGTCAGCACTCATGGGACCAAATATGGTATGGGCTACCACAGAGAAGGTACAGATCATCCAAGAACGGATGAAGACTTCACAGAGCAGGTATAAGTCTTATGCCAAAAGGAGGCAGAGACCTCTGGAGTTCAAGGATGGAGACCACGTCTTTCTACGGGTCTCACCTCGATGAGGTTTTTAGAGATTTGGCTGGGGCGACAAGTTATCTTGGAGGTTCATCGAACCCTTTCAGGTCCTCAGCAGAGTTGGAGAGGTGGATTACCGCTTAGCTCTTCCACCTCAGTTGCACCAGGTGCACGACGTTTTCCATATATCCCAGCTAAGGAGATACGTTCATGACACATCACACTTCATCGACCATGGTGAGATGGAGATCGACGATGGGGTGACATTTATAGAGGTTTCAGTGGATATTGAGGATCTATAGGAGCGAGTGCTTTGTGGGTGGTCGATACCTTTGGTGTACGTGCGTTGGCAGCATGGGAACCTCAAGGAGAGCACATGGGAGCGGGAGGATCATATTCATGCTCATTACCCCCACTTCTTTTCCTAGATTTTGTGATGTGTCTTTCAAGGATGCAAAGCCCTGAGGTGGGGAGAATTTAAAGACCTGGAAATTCCATGTAATTTTTTTTATTACATGAAAATATTAAGAGTCTATGAAAATTGACGACACGTGATTCCGAGGCCCGGTGTGCCCGGAATGAGTTTCTAAAATTTTTTTTGGGTACATTCAGTAAACATGCGAGTAGGTTTTTTTAACTTTTGAACCAGGGCTCAGAATTGAAATCTGAGGACACCGTTGAACTCGTAGTGTCAGTATTAACTTAAGGAGACCTTCACCTCGACCGAAGTTGGTCGAGGGTGAAAGTTAGTTTACGTGTTTATTGTGGAAATAAAAATAAAATAAAGAATAACTTTAATTTTATTTTTATTGAAACCTCTCTACATAGGTTATGGATGTGGGGACCACCCAAACTAAAAACCCCCAAATTGAATTCTAGTGGTGGGGACCACCCGAACCCTCTTTAATGGGAGAAAACATTTCAACTCCCCATTTAATTAATTGAGCCAACTAAAATTAACTAAATGTGTCAACATTTAATTGTGCCAACATAAATTAATCTGTTAACCTTATCTTAATTTATATAGGCACCTCTTTACTTTTGAGAGGGTTGGTTTGCAAAGGAGAAGGGGAGAACTTGGGATAATTCTGGAGGATCATTCTTCTCCAATGAAGAATGTGCCATCTCCAATGAGGGATGTCCTTCCCTCCTCAATGACATCAACAAACCTTCGAGGTAGGGGTTTGATTTCGATTAATCATCTTTAATTTTCTTTCATGTTGAATCTCCTCCCATGAGCTGCTTGCTACTGCTCTAACACGGAGGGTACAAGCCAAACGAACATGGACCGACCTCTCCAAAAATCCTTGTGGTTCTTGATGTGTTCTTCGTGATGGATGAGGATGGTGACCGACACTGATGGGGCTTGGGAATGGCGGCTGGCACCACGGTCAGCCGCGATGAAGGTGGCGTCACGACTTGCCGCCAGAGAAGAGCTGTGGCTCATCGGCCGCGGTAGAGAAAGGGCGACGGCCAAGGGAGGCCGGCCACACGAAGGGGATGGAAGCGCTCATCCGCACTGCCCGAAGAGTGTCCGAGCCACCTGGAAAGAAAGAATCTTGGCCTTGTTCGACGGAGGCGAAGGGAGGGCGGCCGACCGAGCCGGCCGCCGGTGAAGGCGCGACGTGCGACCACGCCACACAGAGGAGGAGGCAGGTTGTCCGGCCTGCCGCGGCGAGCCACTACACCATGAGCCGCCCCCACCACGGGCCACCGAACCATGGTATTCCACATGGAAAAGCACTATCTTGGGAGCCCTCAAATGATTAGTGTGATTTTGGGGTACTTAGGTGCAGCAGAGTGGCAGACCAAGGTTGTCTCTCAAAGGAGGAAGTGAATTAAAACAACCTTTTAGAGGTATTATAAAAATAAAATGAAATTGAATGAAAACACTACTTGAAAGGATGGAGGTTGGTTATAGTTTATAAATCTATAAGAAGTTTGATGGAAGAAGATTGTATTTTTTTTTGTTTTTAGTTTTAAAATTAATTTCGATTAAAATGGCACAACAAGAAGATGTTTTTTAGAAAATATTTAAAAGACGTAATCGATCTAACTCTACCTATTCCTTTACTTATTAATAATTATCATTTAAATTAATTTCCAATTAATTATTATCCCCTAATTTTTTAACCCTCGAACCCTACGGGAGTTAACTTAACCACAAAGATGAAATGAATTAAACCCTAGGCTAGTTTCGGAACATGCAATCGTAGCACCCGGCTTTGATTAATGTTCTAAGTCTAGCTTATGGTCAGTGGTAAGTTAAGGAACATATCCATTCTGTAAATGAGGACTAATTGAGTTTAGGTATTATATTTTAACTCTATAAATTAATCAGATGTGGTTTTGAATTACCGGTTAAGGTTGCACTCTCACAGTTCACACAATTCCCGACCTTGCGTGTTTTGTGTTAACTATTCAATTGCTTGATTAGTTTAATTTAAATTAAAAACTCAATTAATATATCATAATATGTGAATTAAAGTATCTCATTTATTCAAAATAAATTAATGAAGAAGGATAGAGGTCGATCGATTACTAAAAAGAACTACTATTCCATGGGTGGTGTAGTCATCGTAGAAACGTTTTGCATGTGCAAAGGTTTAGAAAGAGTAGAACCCAATCACCTTTATACTCTTGATTCCAGACCAATTAGGAAGATCAATAGAAGAAGAAAATTTAAAATAACAAAATAAATGGAAGACAAACTAAGAGTTTATTGAAAGAATAAAAGCATTAGAACATGAAGAAGAAGAAGGAGAAAAGGAAGGCTTGATGAGGGGATCCTTGCTTCAAGAGATACCCCTATTACAATGGTTGGATAATTGGAGTGAAACCTTTTCTCTTCTGCCTTCAACATCCCAATGCATTTCCCAACCCATTAAAATGAGAAAAACACCAATTTATAGAGTGGTGGGGAGGCTAGGTTCAAAGTGGTTTCAAGTGTGAATGGCGAATCTCGGCCAAATATTTTATGTCAACTTTCACCGCCCATTTGACCACCAAAACACACGAATAATCTGTCCTTAAATAGGGGTGATTTGTTTAAAAATGATTCATATATCTTCTTTAAAAATTTGGGCCTAATCCAAGCACGAATGAAGAAGTTATAGCCCAAATACAGAACTCATGTCCATTCTGCTGAGTCCAGCCCACCATTGAATTAATGACCCATTTACTCCATCCAAGTGCACTCTTTAGCTCTAGTGTCATGAATAAAAGTTGTATAAAATTAAGTTATAAACACTGTTACAAAATATTAAGTTAAAATAATTTATATTAAAATATTTAAGTGCGAAATACTACATTGCATTTTAAAAGGGTAAAACTGGAATTTTAATCAAATTTTCAAATGAATGATCTAATCCCAAATATTTCATAAATAAACATATTTAGAACAATGTGAGGAAGTTATGTCATTTATTATAAATAAAATATTCAACAAAATAGTGTTTTATCAACTCCCCCACACTTACCCTTTTGCACTCCTGGGCAAAACCTTATATCAAGTAAACATCAATATCAAATCAAAACAAATTTTAAAACACATATCCTTAAGATCCAACAATTACACACCAAGAAAAAAAGATATAATGCCTCATAAAAAACCATTATTTTAATTTCTTCATTTATATCATTCAATATATTTCCACTTCATTTATCCTCCCATGCACAAAACACTTACCTCACTTAAATTTTCTCTTATCACACAAATGTCAATTTTTTGCAATGTCTTTCTCATCCAAACTCATACAAGGGTCACCATAGGCTTGATAAATTCCTACATCGCCACCCGATGTGATTCAATGAAATATGTATATCATGATGGCTTTTTAGGTTTTTATATGAATTTTGGTTGGTAGGATTTAGATGTGAAAAACTCTGAGGCTAAATGAGGAGGGCTTGACTCTTTTTGAAGAAAAATTACATTAATCTAATTTTCACTTAAATATGGTCTTCTAATTAATCCCCATAGTATCAATTCATCTCCATCATCATGAAAATTCATGGAAAGTTTACACCATTCATCATTCAGAAACTAAAATGTCAAACTTCTCAAACATGATTTTCTTGAAAGCTCCAGATAGGCACAACTTTCTACCTCAATTAGAAGCTCTAGAAAAGGCACAACTTCACTTATCATGAAAGCTCCAGAAAAGGAACAACTTTCAATATAATGATTTTCTTCATCAGAAAAAACATCTCTTCCAAATTTAAATTTCCACCCAAAGTATCACAAAATGTGGTAGCACAATACAAGACAGCTTCCCCCACACTTAAGCTCAACTAGATTATGAAATTTCACTTCAAGAGTTAGTTGGATAGGGAAAATTGGATTGTAATGTGGATAACCTAATAGTCTATGCATGGATTTTAAGGTTTAAAAGGATGAAATGTTCAAGGTAGGCCATTATAAAAAAAATATTCTTTGAAATAGGGGCTTTAATACCAAACAAATGCCTCAATCATTTAAACATAAGTACCTCAAACCCTCAAGTTTTGATAGGAATAAATCAAATTTTGGTTAAATCAAGCATGTTTTGGTTCTCTAAAGAAGTTAGGTGAATTTAAAGAATATGAAAATAGTGGTTCAAAAGCCTCACGGGAAAGTGATTTCAAATATAAAGACAGGGATATGTGGCATGTGATTCAAAATTTAGTGTTCTTTTCATAAAATTACTAAATATTTGAACTTTAAACAAAGTCATTTCAACATTAATTTAAGCTTAGTTTCAAGGGATACATTGTTTCACTTATTGATATGGATTTAAAAATGGTTGTTGAGAATCATTTTGGCTCAAAAGTTTCAAAAACACACAGAAAATTGAAAAAATAAACACACAAAATTTAAAAAACACAAAATTTTGTTTTGTTTTATTTTTTTAACAGGAAAACAATTGAAATTACTAAACTAAAAGGTTACCTCCCCCACAATTAAAATATTTCATTGTCCTCAATGTGAACCCATGAGATTATATATGCACATGAAATGTATAATTTTAAATAGGACAAAGAATAAAAAAGTTAAAGGGTTAGGAACAGCCTGATGTGCTGAAGTGATGATGGGGTCATGAAGTGTGATAAAATCCACTACATCAGTAGGAAGTCCCTCAATGTATCTCTTAAAACGTTTCCCATTGACTGTAAAGCTTCTTTCTGTGTCCTCTTGTGTGATCTCCACTACACCATAAGGAAAAACATTAGTCACAGAACAAGGACCTAACCATCTGGAACACAACTTACCAGGAATCAGCTTCAGTCGTGAACTTTAGAGAAGGAATTTCTCTACAACATGAAACTCCCTTTTTTGGATCATTCTATCATGAGATGCTTTTGATATTTCCTTGTAGAGCCTTGAGTTTTCATATGAAGACAATTTAATCTCCTCAAGCTCTTGAATTTGCAGCTTCCTTTGGATTCCAGCTTGGGCCAAATCCATGTTGCATTTCTTTATAGACCAATAAGCCTGATTCTCAACCTCCACGGGGAGATGACATGATTTCCCAAAAACAATCTGAAATGGGGACATACCAATGGGTGTCTTGTATGTTGTCCTATAAGACCACAATGCATCATCCAAGCACTTTCTCCAATCCTTCCTATTTGGCTGAATGATTTTCTCTAAAATCTGTTTCAACTCACGATTTGAAACCTCAGCCTGGACATTTGTTTAAGGGTGGTACAATGTCGATGTTTTGTGTGTCACCCCATACTTCTAAAGGAGGGAAGACAAATTCCGATTGCAGAAGTGTGTCCCTTGGTCACTGATGATGGCCTTCGGTACTCTAAACCTGCAAAAAAATTATGCTTTGATAAAGTCCACAACAACATGAGAATCATCAGTCCTGGTGGCCTTAGCCTCCAACCATTTACTCACATAATCAATAGCAACTAAAATGTACAAAAAACCAAAGGATCTAGGAAACAGGAACCATAAAATCTATTCCCCATACATCAAAAATCTCACAGAATAGTATGGGTTGTTGGGGCATATCATGTCTCCTATAAATGTTCCCAGTGTGTTGGCAATGAGAGCATGACTTACAAAACACATGGGCATCATGGAATAAGCTAGGACAATATAATCCAGATTCCAAAACTTTCCTAGCTGTCCGTTGGGGTCCAAAGCGTCCATCACAAGCAAGTGTATGACCAAAATGTAAAACAGACTCCAACTCATGACCAGGAACACACCTCCTAATAAATTGATCACTACACATGTGCTAGAGGTATGGATAATCCCAAAAATAATACCGAGACTCACTTTTTAATTTTTGGACTTGATGTTTATTTAAATTTGCATGGATTTCAAAGGTAAAAAGGTAGTTAACTAAATATACATACCAAGGATGCGTACCTGAGATGGAATAAAGATGTTCATCAGGGAAAGTGTCCTGAAGTGGTACCTGGTCCAAGGTGTCATCCTCTAGTGTGCGAGTAAGCCTACTCATGTGGTCCGCCACCAAGTTTTATGACCCCTTTTTGTCCTTTATCTCAATATCAAATTCCTAAAGAAGGAGCATCCATCGAATTAGCCTGGGCTTTGCATCTGGCTTCTTCAAGGGGTACCTTAGAGCTTCATGGTCAGAAAAAACAACTACTTTAGAGCCTAATAAATATGAACGAAATTTATCTAAAGAAAATATGATAGCAAGAAACTCCTTTTCCATGGTTGTGTAGTTTTATTGGGATAAATCCAGTGTCCTTGATGCATAGGCAATCACATGTGGACATCCCTCCACCCTTTGAGATAAGACATCTCCAACTGCGAAGTTGGAGGCATCACACATAATCTCAAAAGGAATCTCCCACCGTGGGGGATGTATGATTGGTGGAGTGGTCAGACACTTATTTATCTAATCAAAGCAAGTCCTGTAAGAATCATCAAACACAAAATCAGAATCCTTTTGAAGTAATCGTGATATAAGAAGAGAAATATTACTAAAATCTTTGATGAAGCGCCGATACAATCCTGCATGTACTAGGAAAGATCTAACATCACGTACACATGAAGGATAGGGTAAGGATGAAATAATGTCTATCTTATATCTATCAACCTCTATCCCATTTTTTGACACTACATGCCCTAAGAAAATGCCATGTTCTACCATGAAATGACACTTTTCAAAGTTTAGGACCAGATTCTTCTCAATACAATGATTTAACACCTTTCCCAAACTACTTTACATTCATCAAATTAAGACCCATACACTGTAAAATCATCCATGAATACCTCCATGAAGGTCTCAATAAAATCATAAAAAATACTCACCATGCATCGCTGGAAGGTACCTGGGGCGTTGCAAAGTCCAAATGGCATCATTCAGTAGGCAAACGTACCAAAGGGACATGTGAATGTAGTCTTCTCCTGATCCTCCAGAGCTATAGGAACCTGAAAATATCCAGAAAATCCATCCAAGAAACAATAATGTGTTTTCCCAGCAAGTCTCTCAAGCATCTGATCAATAAATTGGAGGGGGAAATGGTCCTTGTGAGTAGATTGATTTAGTTTCCTATAATCAATACACACACGCCAACTATTTTGCACCCTTATTGGAACTAACTCATCTTTCTCGTTTTTAACAATAGTTACACCACTTTTCTTAGGCACAACCTGAATAGGACTTACCTACTGAGAATCTGAAATGGGATAGATTATACCCGCCTCGAGCAATTTTTCAACCTCTTTTTTAACAACCTCCGAAAGTGTTGGATTGAGTCTCCTTTGTGGATGACTAACTGGTTTAGCCCCATCCTCCAAAAGAATCCTATGCATGCAAATGGAGGGGCTAATACCTGATATGTCATCCAAGGTCCACCCGATTTCCCTGATGTTCTCTCTCAAAAGATTCAAAAGTTTTTCTTCATGTTCAAAAGAGATATTTTTAGCAATGATAATAGGTAATTTTTCACCACTTAACAAGTATGATTATTTGATATTTGGTGGAAATGGCTTGATTTCCAGTGTAGGGGGGTGGTGTATGGATGGAGACATAGAAGGAACTGAAATATGTGCACAAAGAGCATTGGTATCAGAATATACACCATCAAAATCAGAGAATAAAGCATCAAATCCATCATCATACTCAACAATCATGTCATAATCAGAGTTCACATGATCAAAATAAAAATATGATTCAATTTCAAAATCAAATCTAAGAGAGTCTTGTGCATTAGAAATAGGTGTGGAAGTACTCTTAAACATCAAACTAGAACCAATACTCATAATCTCCCTAAGTATAGAACAATCAAATTCCATGGGGTTTTTATTTGGTGGCTTAAAATGGGAGATAACAAATGCAGAATGATCCTCTGAGGGGTAATTCATGGAATCTATAACATTAAATATCACAACTTCATCCCCAAATTCCATGGAAAGTGTACCCTCATTGACATTTATGATAGTTTTTGCAGTTTTGAGGAAGGGTATACCTAAGATAATGGGAGCATGAGAACTTACCTGATCATCCTCCATGTTAAGAATATATAAATTTGCTGAAAAGATCATGTCTCTTACCCAGAAAAGTACATCCTCAAGGATTCCCGCTGGATATGTTGTAGCTCTATTCGCCAACTTCACCACTACTCTCTTCGGTTAGTTCACCAACATGAAAAGAAGAGAATACAGAGTGAGGAATCACATTTATGGAAGATCCTAAATCACAAAGAGCATCAGAAAAGCGTAACTCCCCTATGGTGCATGGGATTGTGAATGTCCCGGGATCCTTGCACTTTGTTGGCATTGCTAGAGTTGGTGTAATGAGTGCCGACACATTCCTTCCAAGATTTATCCTTTCATTTCCCTTAATCCCTCTTCAATTGATACAATGTTTTTTTAAGAATTTTTCATACCTTGGAATTTGCTTAATGGATTCAAGTAAAGTAATGTTGATCTCCACATGCTTCAATGTATCCAAAACCTCCTTTTTCATTGCTTCTTCAACCATCTTATTAGTTTGAACAACCCTGTTTGGAAAAGGAAGGGGTTTAGGAGGAATATCATTAATATTTTTCTTACCTTTATCTTTCTCCTTGGGTTTCTAATCAGTTGATGTGGAATTGGGATTTTTTGGAGATTAGGTGAATCCCGGTGGAATCGTAAGTGGAGAAGCATCTGTTTTTTTGCTTCCCACATCTCAATGTGATGGAAATGACATTCCCCTTTGGATTTGGAGTGGGTTGGGAAGGTGTATTTCTATAATTCTTACTTACAAGTTCATGGAGGGCGGTGGAAATCTGGCTCATTTGAGTCTTCAACTCCCTCAGCTACAAACCTTGAATCTTCAGCTCATTCTGTTGATTAATAAAAATTTGCCTCAAAAGCTCATCAGTGTTAGAATCTACCTTTGGTGGGGGATTCCCTTGTTGCTGGCTTGTTGATTCTTGGGCTTCAAATCTTCTTTGGGGTTGTTGGAAACCCTGCTGGTAAGGCGAAGGCTGCTGGAAGTTTTGTTGAAAGGGTGGCCTTTGTTGTTGTCCAGACCCATACCTCATGTCTGATTGATCCTTCCAACCTTGGTTGTATGTTTGTGAAAAAGAATCAAGCTTGTTTTGGGGATATGGTTGTTGCTGCTGATAAGGTCGCCCAGGAAACACTACTGCACAATCTTCTGTTTCTTGTAGTTGGGGGAAACAGTTAGTTGGGTGGCTTGTCTCGGTGAAAATGCCACAAGGCCTTGAAAGAGGGGGTTGGGATATCTTTTGTGCCAAATCAATATTCCTCACCATAGTTGTCAATTATTCTAAATTGGTATCAATCAAATGACTCTCAAGATAAGAAGGACTTACCTGATGTACTCTCCTGACATGTGGTGTACCTCAATCACCAAATTGTTGGGAGTTTTGAGCCATTTTGTCAATCAACGCATGTGCAGCTACTGGTGTCTTGTCCACCAATGCTCCTCCAGCTGCAACATCCACCATTCTTCTCTCTATAGGTGTGAGTCCTTCATAGAAGTACTGGATGATTAGTTTCTCACTGATTTGGTGATGTGGGAAGCTTACACACAACTTCTTGAATCACTCATAATACTCATACATTGACTCCCCTTGTACTTTCTTGATCCCAGAGATCTCTTTACGAATGGAAGTGGTCCTTGATGCTGGAAAAAATCTCTTCAAGAAAAGACGTTTCAAATCATTCCAACAAGTTACATCTTCAGGCTGTAAATAACACATCCAGTCTTTCACATCTCGATCAAGTGAGAATGGGAATGCTCTTAGTTTGATTTGATATTTAGAAAAATTTCTTGGTTTTAAGGTTGAGTAAACCACATTAAATTATTTAAGGTGTTTATTGGGATCCTCACCAGAGAGGTCATGAAATTTTGGAAGCAAGTGAATTAATCCATATTTCAGTTCAAAGTCCGATTCGAGATTTGGATATGCAATGCAATTTGGTTTATAATTAATATCTGGTGTAGTCAATTATTGAATGGTTCTATTAAGTTCATTTCCTTTATTTTCATCCATTGGTTCTTGTTTTATGGTTGAATTTTAATTTTTTCCAATTTCAATGTTCTGATATTGGAGTAATTATACAACTGGTTGAGTGTTGAAACTTCCCGTAGACTGAGAATGTCTGATTCGTGCTCTAAGGCTATGTTCAATCTCAGGGTCAATATCTAAGAGATCTTCGGGATTAGTTTGTGTCATAAATCAATGAGATATAAAAAGGAAATAAATAAAAGTGTACCATAATAAAAAGAAAATAAGTTTGAGTTGGTCCGATAAAAATAAAAGAAGAGATTAAGAGAATAAAAAAATACTTGAGAAAGGGGAAAGAAGAAAGAAAGAGGAGAAGAAAAGAATTAAATGAAAAATAAAATAAAAAACTATAATTGGTTGAATAAATTACCTACCTCCCTGGCAATGAAACCAATTTGGAAGAGCACTGTCATGAGCATCCTCAAATGATTAGTGTGATTTTGGGGTACTTAGGTGCAACAGAGTGGCTGACCAAGGTCGTCTGTCAAAGGAGGAAGTGAATTAAAACAACTTTTTAGAGGTATTATAAAAATAAAATAAAAGTTAATGAAAACACTACTTGAAATTATGGGGGTTGGTTATAGTTTATAAATCTAGAAGAAGTTTTCTGGAAGAAGATTGTATTTTTTTGTTTTTAGTTTTGAAATGAATTTCAATTAAAATGACACAACAAGAAGATGTTTTTTAGAAAATATTTAAAAGAAGTAATCGATCTAACTCTACCTATTTATTTACTTATTAATCATTATAATTTAAATTAACATCAAATTAATTAAGATACCCTAATTTGTTAACCCTCGAACTCTACGGGTGTTAACTTAACCACAAAGATGAAATGAATTAAACCCTAGGCTAGTTTCGGAACATGCAATCGTAGCACCCTACTTTGATTAATGTTCTAAGTCTAGCTTATGGTAAGTGGTAAATTAAGGCATATATCCATTATGGAAATTAGGACTAATTGAGTCTAGGGATTATTTTTGAACTCTACAAATTAATCCCATGTGGTTTTGAATTACCAATTAAGTTTGCACTCTCACAGTTCACACAATTCCTGACCTCACGTGTTTTGTGTTAACTATTCAATTTATTTCTTAGTTTCATTTAAATTAAAAAATAAATTAATATATCATAATATGTGAATTATAGTATCTCATTGATTCAAAATAAATGAATGAATAAGGATAGAGGTCGATCGATTACTAAAAATAACTATTCTTCCATGGGCAGTGTAGTCATCGTAGTAACGTTTTGCATGTGCAGAGGTTTAGAAAGGGTAGAACCCAATAACGTTTCTACTCTTGATTCCTACCTAATTAAAAAGATTAATAGAAGAATAAAATTTAAAATAACAGAATAAATGGAAGACAAACTAAGAGTTTATTGAAAGAAGAAAAGCATTACAACATGAAGAAGAAGAAGGAGAAGAGGAAGGGTTGATGAGGGGATCTTTTCTTCAAGAGCTACCCCTCTTACAATGGTTGGATAATTAGAGTGAAACCTCTTATATTCTGCCTTAAACTTCCCAATGCACTTCCCAAACCCACCAAATGAGAAAAAAACCAATTTATAGAGTGTTGGGGAGGCTAGGTTCAAAGTGGTTTCAAGTGTGAATGGAGAATCTCGGCCAAATATTTTATGTCAACTTGCACCGCCCATTTGACCCTAAAACGAGTAAATGAACTATCTTTCCATTAGTATTATTCGTGAGAAAATGAGTCATCTAGATTCTCTCAAAATCTAGGCCTAATCCAAGCACGAATGAAGAAGTTATGCCCCAAACACAGAACCCATGTTCATTCTGCCAATTCCAGCCCACCATTGACTTAATGTCCCATTTACTCCATCTAAATGGACTCTTTAGCTCTAGTGTCCTAAATAAGAGCTGTATAAAATTAAGTTATGAACACTGTTACAAAATATTAAGTTCAAATAAGTCATATTAAAATATTTAAGTGTGAAATACTATAGTGTATTTTAAAAGGGTAAAAATGGAATTTTAATCAAATTTTAAAATGAATGATCTAATCCCAAATATTTCATAAATGAACATATTTAGCACAATTTAAGGAAATTATGTCATTTATTATCAATAAAATATTCAACAAAATAGTGTTTTATCACCGCACTGCGAGCCGAGCGGGCCGCCGCACCACGAGCCCAGCGGACCGCCGCACTGCGGGCCAGGCCGCGTCGGTGGGCCGGGCCACGTCGGCAGGCCGAGCCAGACCTAGCGGGCTGGGTCGACCCGAACCAGGTTGGGTCGGCCCGGGATGGGTTGGTCCGGGTCGGTCTGATCGGGTCGGACCAGACCCAGACCAACTTCAACCCATTTTCACTCTTTCGGCCATATCTTGAGCTTCAGACATACATTTTACAAACCATCTATGGTGCTGAAAACCTTGGATCGAGATAGTCCTTTTGGTATACCCCACTTGAGTTTTGGATAAAGTTGGGGTATGGTTGGGTTGGAATGAACTCGAATGCAACCGGGCCCTCGAGACTAAAAGACCAATAACTTACAGACCGGGCGTCTGATTAACACACTGTCTATTGCATTGAGACCCTTTTATATGGCGGTCCTTTGGGATAATTATTAGTGGGACTTCGTGGCAGTTGGAGTATCAACCTGTGGCTTGAGGAGTGGACCCTCCCGGAATCAAGCAAGATTAGTGCGGGAACCCTGTAGCTGGCTATAACATGAGAAAGGGATCCTATGTGGGTTTGTGCTTTGGGATCCTTCGTGGGTCTGTACTTGAGGATCCAACATGGATCCTATCTAGAAATCCATGTGGGACTACTTTAGAATCCTATGTGGGTCTGCTGTACTAGGATCCTCTGTGGGTCTGATGATGTACTAGGATCCTATGTGGGTCTGATGATTTAGGATCCTACGTGGGTCTACCTCTTAACAGAGTAAGATGATTCAGTAGTTACATCTAATCATCTTTACTATCGTACCTAAGTTATACCTACTGTGAGATGAGTCTTTACCTTAGTGGTGATACCTTTGTGGTATTCTTCTGTGTGGCGTACCTGTGTGGTACTTTCCTTCATGGTGACACCTTGGTGGTATTCTTCTATGTGGCGAACCTATGTGGTACTTTCCTTCGTGGTGATACCATTGTGGTATTCTTCTATGTGGTGTTACCTTTGTGGTGTTACCTTGACGATATTCTTTCCTTCATGGAACATTTGATCTTTGAGCTAATGAATTGGGCCTTGTGTTTCCTCATGAATGAGATGGGTATACTTGATAACTTAGGTATATGTATGAGAATATACCTAAGTAGGGTTGACAGTTGTTTTCGTGCTTTGTGGTTTATTCTTTTTGGATTTTGTGAGACCTTTGAGGGTATCGGGGTCCCTATTAAGTATCATTATACTCAACCCTACATGGGCTATGCCCGCACCTTGTTGTGTTTAGTGTAGACAACGAACAACGCTGACTGAGGACAAGAGTACCAGGACTGGATATAGCTCAGAGGTGGACCTTAGATGAGGCATACCACAGAGACGACCGTTCGAGATTTGTACCTACCCTTAAGGTAGGATCCTTGGCGGATGTTTACAGGAGCTGTTTTAGTTTACTTGTACTTCCTAGTTTTCTTGTACTTTCTAGTTGGGTTTATATTCTGGCCCCTTTTACTTATTGTACACACTCTTTTTACTATTTAGTTTACTTGTGTTTGTATCTTGTTGTGTGCTTGGTCATATGTGTTTACAAGATATAAAGGCAATGTCTTCCTGGTTTTTGGGGAATACACCTTTCGGTGCTAGTCGCCAGCCCTTGGCCTGTGGAAGGCAGGTATGGGGTAGTCACAGCATGAGCCCTAGGGGACGGGTCGTGACATGAATAATGATTCAAATATACCCAGAAAATAAATAGTTTTATACCATATTAACGAGTTACTAATGATGGATTTTTCACTTGAATGTGTAATTTTTTGTACCTCCTATGATAATTGATAACGAATTATTCCTATCATAGATGTATAACACCTATATATACCATGTTAAATCCTTTTTTTATTTCATGTGTTCTTTATTTTTATTGTTTTTAATTTCCATTTGTGTTTAGTTATGGTCTACTTGTATGTGTGTGAGGTTTAGATTTATATAGGGAGTAAGGTGCATAAAATTATTATCTTTCTATACACTTAGTCATGATAAGTTCTATAGGTTTTATTTCAACTACACTGAACATCCAACACGAAATTATCAAGTGGGTTAAGGATCATGGTTTTGATTGTTACATGAATTTCCCTTCCTTACAAGTGGTATTAGAGTAGAGTTTTTTATGGAATTACACAATACTAATGGGGAAATACTCTCCCAACAAACTCAAAGTAAGATAAAGGTTCAATAACTCTTTCCTCAATGTTACATTGTTTTTTGAATGAGTTTAATATTAGTGGAATATATGGAATTAGATAAAGTCAGGGTTCAGGTCAATAATTTTGATGGAATAAATTTTGGATTCTAGATATTTTAGGTGGAGGGTCATTTTATTTAAAAGGACCTGGATATTCAATTAATAGAGTTCATCTAGAGAAAATGGAAAATGTATAATTGGAAAATTTAGATACAAAGGAAATTGGTTTGGCTAGGATTTCCTTGGCGCATAATTTTTTCTTAATATCCATGAAGTGAATGTGATAGTAAATCTTATGAAATTCCTTGAAGATATTAATGTGAATCCTATGAAACATAATAATCTATTCATGATGTGGTGGCTACTCTACTTGAGTTTGTCAAAATGAATACTTTTGTTAGATCTTGTGAATGAATTCAAAATCATTGTATGTAAGACAACATTCATGAAGTTGAAATTCAAGGATGGTTTTTGGGGATATACTTTTTCTATCATTACTTTTGGAGTGTTGTATTGACTAATTTTAGTAACTCCTATATAAGGATAGACATAATATTTGAGGATTTCAAGATTTTATTCTCAATGATGAAATTAAACAATGGTAAGTCCATGTACTGTTAGGTAGTTCACTCAATGTTTACAGATAAAGAATGTTACCCTAGAGGAGATAAATAATGAAAGTATCAGAATATAAGTCTCAAGAAAGGAGTTGGAGAAATTTAAATGTTAATTGTCCTACATGTTGGATTTGTGGGAATAAAAGACATATTAAAAATAATTATACATGTTACAATGAAAAAAATGGAAGAGAATCAATTTTTGGAAGTTCATACTTCATTAGTACCACATAACGTTGAAAAATTTTATTGCTAGGTGTTAATATTCCAGTGGAATAATTGGTGGTTTATTCCAAAGAACCTTTAATTTAATTAAATAATGTGGATTAATAATTTATTATATATCTGGATGTTTTGAAAAAGTTTAACCAATATATGATGAACCCCTGTATGTCATTAGAAAAGGTGATGTGAATATAAAAATGAAAAATAAAAGGTTATAATGATGTAAATAAGTCAAACACATATTATAGTAACATAAGAAACTTATTTATATATGACATGTCAATGAGGAAGGATAAAGAATGATCTTTTCAAATATATTATAGATTTTTACTTGAGGATACATATGGGTTACATAATGAGTAAATGATGGGATGATATATTTTACTAGAAGAACAACTATAATTTCAATGGTTGTAACTATATCATCAAAATATATATAAGTTTGGAATTGTAGGATTACACATCACAGTGAGAAGAATAATAAACTTTTAATGGAAAAATACATACTAAAGCTTGATCATATGGATATTTGAGGGTGTAAAAGTTGTGTATTGGGGAAATATAGAATTTTTTCCCTCAATAAAGATGGATAGAATATGAGAGATTGGATGTGAGAACTAGTTTACTCATATCTTTAAGGAATTTCCCCTATCCAGTCCATTGGGGTGACCTTTATGTTATATGTTTTATTAATTATGCTAATAAAAAAATTGGGTTTATTTTTTAAAATAATAAGTATGATGTTATTTTTATTTCATTTTATGTAAAATCTGGGAAGAATATGAATTTCGTTGGAACTCAAAATGGCATCATTCTTAAAATGGTGGTGAATAAATAAAACATAACTTTTATAAATTTTTATAGAATAAAGGGATAAGGCATGAGAAGGCAGTACCCATAACACCATTAAAAATGGTGTGGATGAAATTATGAATTTAACACTGAATGGGAAGGATTGATAAATGTGTCTATACTTTATAATTTCCAATGGAATTTGGGAATAGGTAGTCAATATAGAGATAGACCTCATCAATAGGAGTTCAACATCATCTCCTTAGAATGGATTTTTAGAGGATATAGGGTCCTGCAAACATCCATATATTTGTTATATTAAAGTATTATATATATTGGAGTATGTTCATATAGATTATAAATACATATAAAAGTTTGAGGTAAAATCAAAACTCTATTATTTTGTTGGATATATAGATATTTTTATTTTCATTTTGGGTATTGGAAAATGATATGAGACCATCCATTTAGATTCAATATATTCTATTTAATGATAATGTTTTGTAGAAGGACTAAAAATTGGTGGAGAAATAAGTTTAGGGAAATAATTTAATTATCTATGTCTAATATGATTGGAGAAAACATACCAAAAGGGGGAAAATATGGAGCACTAAAATAAATTATCTAAAATTATGGAGGAGAGGGAAATGGAAGGTGTTCCAAAAATTTCAAGGACTACTATAAATTTAGTGGATATACTATAAGTTAGGGATCTAGAAGATAGATAACAACCAAAAAGTACAAAATATCTAAACCATTTGAGTATATAAACCACTATTAGAATACTAGTTTATAGGTTTGGTACTAACATGAATTTCTATCTTTTAACATATTTAGGGGAACTCAAATACAAATAACAAGTGATGAAACTTAGAAAATCAAAACAAATTAAGTAAAAAATGGATGAAGAAATATATTTATTAAATTAAAATGGAAATTGGAAACATATTGATTTATTGGAAGGGAGATGAACACTTGAAATACGTGTATTTTTCATTTCAAGGAAGAGGCGGTTGAAGGCGCGATTGGTGGAAAAGGGATTTAAATAAAACAATATGAATTTTTAAGATATTTTATCATTGATTGTTAAACATGAAACTATCTTAATAGATTTATGTATTATGGAATTGGAAGGTTTATACTTGAGAGAAATTTATGTAAAGACACCCTTCCTCCATAGTGATTTGGAGGATTATATTTACATGAATCAACTATTAGGTTTCACAAAATAAGGGAATCTAAATATAGTTTATAACATTAGGAAGAGTATTTACATATTAATTTAATCTCCTAGTTAATGAAATAAGGTGTTCAAGGCTTTAATATTATAAGAATTAATTGACTACTGTAATGCAGATCATTGTTGTTACCAGAATGGTTTTTATGATGAGACGGTCATCATATCACTTGTGTTTGTGGATGAAATGTTTGTTGATAGGTGATGAGGTTTCATGGATTTTTATGATGAAGTTTAGGTTTTTTGGAATACTTTAAGGATCATATTCATGATAATATGTTATATAGGATAATTATAGAGTTTAATAATAAAGATGGTACTTTGGTGTTATCTTAGAAATACTATATTATAAAGAACATTAAAAAATTTGGCATGACTAGATGTTATCCCATATAAACACTTCTTGTCAAAAAAATAATTTCATCCATGATACATAAATTGAAAATAGAATAATAGGTTTGATAAATAGAGAATATTCCACTTCCATCACCAATAGAAATATTTATTTATGAAATAATTTATACTTTTTAAAACATTGATTTTTCAATAGGAGTTGTGAGTCACATTATAAAAAACCATGAAAGGAAACACTATCAACCCATAATGTGGATCATTAGATACATAAATGGAACTAAATAAGTTAATATATGTTTTTTGGAATGAAGATATATTACATGGTTGTGTGAATTCAAACTCCATTGGAGATTCAGATTCCCCCCCAGAGCATGATCAACATTATGATCACCTATAGAGGAATAACGATTTTTTGGATTTTATGGTAGTAAAGAATCACTAATTTTTATAAAATGGATGTATAGTATATATAAATCATATAATTGAGGAGTTATTTAGTGTGGTTGATGAGTTTTACAAAGAAAAATTGATTAACTTATAAAGGTGGAGTCATATTTTGTTACAATAAGATTGTGATATATTTGTCTCAGAATACTATGATCAATTCACAGAAAAAGAACATTGATAAGAATTACTAATTCATTAGAAAATTATTAGAGGAAAAATTGAGAAATATATGTAGTATAAATAGAATCCAAAATCTAGAATGTAGGTTAAATAAATAATTATGGTAAGAAAGTATGAGGTAAAATTTTGCCTCAGTGAGACTTGGGACAATGAATGTAGAATAAAGAACACTACTTGATCATAAGAAGATTTTTTTTAAAAAAAATGTGTTAGAGGGTTTCAAAAGTTTCCATAGAATAATATTCAAGTGGTATATATTTAATATGTGATTTCTGTTCTAGTTTACTAGTTTTTTAGTTTATCTGAAGATATATCGGCTCAGTTTATAAAAAGCGAATGTAGATTCTCTCTAAGAGGTAGTAGGCCTATCAGAAGTTGGTATATTATGATGAATTCATTCTCAAGAAGAAGTTTTGAGATTTTTGGTGAATATAAGTATCTATAAATATTACTTTATATATTCATTGGTTTAAGCTGTAACCCCCTGAGTTTGTTTGAATATTTTTCTAATATATTTAATTTCTTTGATATCTTGCATTACATGCAATACCGATTTTTAACAAACCACGATATACTATTAATATTATTATTTAAAATTAATCACCATAAAATAGCTGTTATATTTTATTGTATGAATAAAAATAACCCTATCTTGAAAATTAAGTATAATATTTTTAGATGAATAAAATATTTCTATAAATAATGATGTAATTTTTAGTAATGTATTTATATGCTTGAAAAAAAAAAATTTCCCCAAAAAATATTTTTATTAATTTTTGTGAACAAATAATAAAAGTAATTTTTAACACTTAGAATTAAAAAAATATAATTTTTTTAATCAATAAGTAAAAATTATCTTAGGGTAAATTTTTGTGGATTTTTATCGAAAAGATAGATTTCTCATTGAATAGTGAAAAATATTGATTTCTAATAAGTAATGCTTTTTGGTTTGATGAATTAAAAAAAATATTTTAAGATGTTATTAAAAGTAAAATTATTTCAATTATATATTTATTAATCCAATTTATGTCATTAGAATCAGTTTTATATTGAATTTTGATAATAAAAAATTCTATACTTACTGTAATTTTCTTTTTGAAAAACTGCTTTTTTCATCACGCCTGTGGGTTTAATTTTAAATTAAAACTTCCCAATTATTAGAAGGAAATTAGTAAAAATAGTTTACATATATTGATTTAGAATAATTAATTTTATATATGGAGGTAAACAAACTTTTTTTCAAAATGAATAATAAAAATAGTAAAAATTAATTGACAAGGTCAAGTTTAAAACGGGATTACCTGGGTTAAACTAGAAAGATAATGGTTGGTTTTACAATAAAATATTTCTGAATCATATTGGATGGAAATATTTAATCCTTATCATATCACATGTTATATTGTATGTTCATTTGAAATATTTTTACTTGATAATGTTTTTATCATTTTATATTATATTGGAAATTCTCTAAGTAGTTTCCAAGTGTGTTCTTTTCCCCACTTTCAAAATTATCTCTTCTATCCTCACCTATTCACACTTCAAAAAGTTTTTATTCAGAAAATAACTACCCAAACTATTAATTTATTCCCTAAAAATATCCTAGAGGCCTTATTTTTATTTAGAAACCATCTTTTCTAGTCATTAGGTATAAACCCAAATGAGTTCTCAAAAGAAGAGGCATAATTATTAACTATGAATTTTCATTTTATTTATTCCTAAAAACACTTAAAATATTATTTAACCATGATTAAATAATAAAATAATTACATAATATATACTAATACATTATTATTTTAATTTCATTAACTACATCTATCTTTTCTTCAATCAAGTGGGAAATGAAACCCTCGATCGTGTGTATGACAAACAACCACCTCACAAACCGTTGTAGTTCATTTTCCATTAACACATCCCAAAATTGGATATAATTATGGATTTAACATATTTATATGATATCTATATAATAATTACTCATCTCTATTTATAATATCACATACACCTTCTTAAATTCTATTCCTTATGAATACAATAAGGTCTCGTGTGTATGGAAGACTACCTTTCATAAATCGGTGTGGTTCATTTTTCACATACACATTACATAGACTTTAGTAAGGATAAATTTAATTAATAAATGTGATATATGTCACATAGTAATGACTATGTAAATTTGTTATATTATTCACCTTACTTTCATTTTTTTCATTGAGAAAATGGAAACAACATTCAAGTGTACGTACATCCTAATATCTCCATGAATGGTATAATTCATTTTCTACTTATAACTTTTATAGTTTAATATAAATACATATATAACTAATATATATGATATTTATATCATTGTTAAAATTATAGATATAATTTAACCATTATAAAATTAAAAGGTCTAAAAATTCCAAATGAAAAGATATGTGGAAAACAAAGCAGTTATCACCCAAAACATGATTTTAACCAAGAATTGGTAATACAAGGATAATAAATTGCCATATGTTTCATCTATTATATGATATAAATAATTATGGTTCTATAATATATTTATAATAAACCTATATTTAATATACATGGGTTAAGAATGTTTATGAAGTTAGTTGATACTTAAGGTATGGGAATTTCATCTGAAATTGTATTCTGTTAGACATATGTTATGTTATGCACCTATCTCCTCTTATAAGGTGTATATATAGAAAATTTAACAAGTTATATCATGAATTTATTTGTTTTCATAACATTTAAAAATTAATTTACTGTTATTATTTCATTGGGTTTATAATTAAAAAGTTACCCAATCATGTAAGGGATCTTTCTATCACTTTTAATTTTGTGATATAAAAGCCATATTCACTAATTGTTTCTATTGTGTGTTGTATATAATGC
This sequence comes from Viscum album, assembly GCA_963277665.1. NCBI lineage: Eukaryota > Viridiplantae > Streptophyta > Magnoliopsida > Santalales > Viscaceae > Viscum > Viscum album. Next base: position 1,403,858,281 of record OY728143.1, on the reverse strand, counting down.
ACATGAATGTATTTTAAGATTATAATTATGAAACTTATGGTTATTTACATATAAATATTTGTTTCTTTTTTATTGGTATTATAAATTCAATTGATACCAAAGTGGTAAGGGTTTTATGTCATAATCCCATTGTTTATCAATATTGTTTAAGATTAAGTTTATGAGGATGATATTATATGATATATCTCTCATTAAACACAATAATTTTGTTATCCTCTAGTTATAACTTGGGAATAAAAATTTTCCATTATTTTTCCTCTCTTTATGTACTCATGATATTAGAAAGACTACTTTAAGGAAAAAATAAACTTTATTTCACTCTACAATAAAAAATATTTTTATCCCAATACCATGTTTTATAAAAATGTTTTAAAGATTGTTTTTAAGATTATAAAATTATTATTTTAATTAATTTCTTACTAGTTTTTTAATTTTTATAAAATAGATTACAAGGAATATTCTAGTCATTATTTGAATATAGTTTTTTTGATGTTCTACCAAAAATGTGAAAGGAATCGTTATTTTTAAATGTTTGTGGCATGAAATAAATTTTCCACCTACACGAGCAATAAATTATTTAACATTTCCTTTATAATTTTTGAACATTATTTTTAAATAAAATTATTTTGAATTTTTTTTATAATTTTATAGTTTTAAATTTATATTTTCAAAGTGGAAAGGTAATTTTCTTCAAGAAACGTTCCATGTGTAATTTTCCATATAAGATGACATCCTATGATGTCAATTATTATTTACTAGGAATATGATTCAATGATACCTTTTTTATTATTTCTTCGAAGAATTTTTTACTATTATGATGAAATATTTATGAAGCCCATTCATTTATATGGGTTTTGATATGATAAAATGTTTTTAAAAGACATTTCTTTTTATGGGATCTGATATGATGAATGTTTTATGATCTTCTAGAACACATATGTATAATTTTAATTAGGTGATGGGTCAAACCTATGTATCGCTACAATTAATTTTTCAATGTTTTTAACTAATGAGATAATGATGGGAAACAAGATGATTCCCTTGATCAACTATAGGAAATAGGCTAATATTATTGATCCACTATGGGAAATAGGGGATGATGCCCGATCCATTATGAAATGGGAAATAGGTGATGATTAATGATCTATCAAAAATGGGAAATATATCCTGATTCTTCATATATTACTATTTGATGGTCTTGGTTTTTAACCTTATCTTATAAAATGGTTTCTATACTTATGATGGTATTTTATGACATGATATTATGGTTTATGAATTATGATTATTTCAAACTCTTATGAATAATGTGTTTTGGAATTATAATGGTTTATTCCATTACTCATCTTTATGATCTATGACAAATTCTGTATGATAATTTTAAGTTATTTTCATGATCTCATACCCTTATTATTATTTTATTCCTTCATATGATCATATATTGATATCTCACATTCTTACCCTTACTGAGCATCTGAGCTCACCTTTCTTATGTTTCCTTTACCCAGGTTATAAATAAATGTTAAGTATGGTATTTTTATTAAGAGTAAAAAAGGGAAATATATTAGTGGGAAATGTTTAATATCATTAATTAAATAAGGATATTGTGTACCTAGTCTCCAATGACACTAAACCATTCCAATATGTGGGCATGTATATATGAAATTTATTGAATATTCATCTAAAAATATGTTATATTTTTGTATAAAAGGATTCTGTCAATATAGTTAGTATCATATCATAGATTAGTTAATCCTTTTAAAGAATAGGATGTGAAATTATTAGTGAGAACTATATGGATGAATCTAACTGTAGTAAAGTGTACTAGAATTTTGGTTAAAGATATAGAGAGTGGTTTAAAATAAAATACATCCATGTATAGATACTATAAGTGGGTATGTATTTGGAAAAAATTACCTAAGTGTAATAAATCTAAAAATAGAGCATTAGGTTTTGACCAGATCATCAGGTGGTGCATGGAAATGGGCCTTTTTTCACACCTATTTCAATAGTTTTGAGGGACATATTTTAGAAGTTCCCAAACTCTTTATGAGCCACAATAAAGTATTTGAATATATAGTGACCATGAATGACTAAGGTTAAACCTAAGGTTCCATAGATTGAGAAGAACATGTCCAAATTTTGGCATCTTATGAATAATTTTTCAAGATCAACCACTGTGATCAAATATTCTTGATGGTCAGGATAACCATTTTAGTTTTTGTAAGGAATTAGAGATAAAATGATGTAGGTGGGTTATTAATAATTATTTTAAATTATTAAATTACCCTACTTGAGATTATTCATATGAATTCCTTCATATCAACCACTGTGATCAAATATTCTTGATGATCAGGCTAACCATTTTTGTTTTTGTAAGGAATTAGAGATAGAATGATGTAGGTGGGTTAGTAATAAATATGTTAAATTATTAAATTACCCTAATTGAGATTAAATTTATATGAATTCCTTCATATCATGAAATTTCTCAAGGAATGTTAATTCTTATCCTCAAGGTTTGGATGGTGAATTAGTAGTGAAAATCCCTAATGGTACGATGATCACATATCAAGTCTATAATTCTTATTTGATTTAATTTTTTAGGAATGTGATTCCTAAAAACCATGTTGTTCTACCTCTAGATAAATTTAATGTTATCTTAGGCATGGATTATCTTTCTCTACCTAAAACCCACATAAATTTTGAAGTAAGGGAAGTCACATTTGATATTGAAAACCAATGTATGATATCCTATTCTTGTGATGATAGATATAAAATTATGATAAATATCACTTCAATTTTTTGGATCATCATTTTAATTCACAATGAGGATTTATCTAAGATTCTGGGAGAGAAACTCAACATCATTTATATAATTATTTTTTGGGACTTTTTCAATGTATTTATGAAATAATTTCCTCATCTTCCACTGAATTGTTAAGTTGGATTCTCATTTTAACTCATATCTGGTGCCTTTCCCATTTCAAAGACACCATATAAAATGCACCTGATTAATTTTCAAGAATTGAAGAATAAACTCCAAGTGAATCTTGATAAATGATTTATATGCTCTAATTCATCATTATGTATTGAACAACTTCTATTTTTTAAGAAGAAAGATGTTTCAATGCATCATTTCATTGATTATTCAGAACATAAAAATGATCACTATCAAGAAGAAGTATCTAATACCCTATATTGATGACCAGTTTGATCAACTACATAGAGCTAATAACTTTTCAAATATTTACCTTCATTTTGGATGTCATCAATTGAGGAGCAAGATGGATGATATACCCAAGACAAAATTCTGTAAAATGTATGGACACTATCAATATATAGTGATAAATTTTGGCCCAAAAAATTTCCCTTTTATATCTATGGATTTAATGAATAAATTATTTATAGATTACTATGATCAGTTTTTGGTAGTATTTAGAGATTATATTATTATATATTCAAAGAACAATGAAGAGAATGAATACCAATTGATAATTGTACTAAATACCCTATTAAAGTATAAACTATACACAAAATTTTAAAAAGTGTGAACTTTGGATATAAAAATACTGATTTATCAGTCATATAAACTAATGTAAGGGTATATAGGTGGATCCATTAATGACTAAAGTTATTTAATGTTGGACTAGACTAACCAATGTAAATGAGATTCAATGCTTTATTGGATTGGATGGACATTATTGACACTCTGTAGAACATTTATCATGACTATCAAATCAACTAACCATGTTAACTAAAAATGGATCCATGTTCTGTTAGATTGTTTAATGTGAAGAAAATTTAAAATAACTAAAGAGAATAATAGTCAACGCACATATTCTTACATTTACCTATAATAAATATGGGTTTATAATCTATAGTGATGAATCTAAAAAGGGATGTAGATGTGATCCCATATATAATTTCATGGTTATATATTAGGCCTCAAGAAAATTGACGGTTTGTGAGAAAAATCACCCAAATTATGATTTATAGGTAGATATAGTAATTTTTTCATTAAATATATGGAGTTTTTATCTTTATAAGGTAAATTGTGATATATATACTGATAAAAAAATTTAAATTATATATTCACATAGAAGGGGGTGAATATGCACCATATAATAATGTTGGAGATAATTAAATATTATGATTCCTCAATACATTACCTCCCTGATAAATTTAACAATGTGGATGATTATTTGAGTCAAGATAATCATACTAGTTTATCTATGATGAGGATAAAAAAGTTCCAATATTTATGTATTTCCAAAGTATGGATCTTAAAATCATAATGTAAGGGGGGAAATATTATCTTTATCAAATAGTTGTTTAACTATAAATCAAATTGATAATTAAAGAAGAGAAAAAAAAATGTAGATCTACAAAAGAAGGTGAAAACTATTCGAGAGTTTAACCTTGATTGTGATGGAATGATAAAGTTCATGATCCATGTTTGTGTCCCATCCACATGAGATTTGAATAAAGAGTTGTCAGAGGATTCTCATAGTTTATCAATCTCAAATCATCCTGAAACTAAAAAGATGAATGGAGATTAGAAAGTTTATTACTAGTGAGATGAAATAAATAGGTTTTTTAAAAGATTGTATCATGGGGCTTGGAATGTCAGCAATTTAAGGTTGAGTGAAAAATTCCAAATGGGTTGTTACAACCATTTATATACTAGAATGGAATAGAAAAATATCACCATGTATTTTGTCATTGGGATCCCCAAAACATCTAAATGGAATAATTATATATGGGGTATAATCAATATCCTTGAAATGTTATAAAACCTAATTGATATAAGAGAATATTTCTATCTAGATTATCCTTACAAAATATAAATTAATAAAGTGGAAAGTTTTCATGGTGTACCACATTATATTGTATCTGATTTGGATATGAGGTTTACTTCGAAGTAATAGAATATTATTCCGTAAGATATTATAATGGAATTTAATTTAAACACAATCTATCATCCTCCTATAGATTATTAGATAGAGATAAAAATTCATTCACTAGAGGATATGTTTAGATTGAAAGGTGTATGGGATCAACACATTCCACTGGTTGAGTTTTTTTACAACAATATCTTTCACAGGAGAATAAAAATGGATCCTTATGAATCCCTCTATATAAATAAGTTAAGAATGACAACGCACTGGGATGAAGTTGGTGAAAAAAACCTATTGGTACATGAGATAGATGAAGAAATTATATAGTAGGTTAAATTCATTAAGAAACATATAAGGGAAACATAAATTCAATATAAAAGTTATGCTAATAATTGTATACCTGATGTTGAATTCGAATATGGTGACATGGTCATTCTATGAATTTATTTATGAAAGAAGGTTATGATATTTGGGAAGAAATGAAATTAAATACCTTGATATATTAGACCTTTTGATATTCTTGATTTGGTAGAGACATTTTATTATCACTTGTCACTTCCACCAAACCTCTCTCAAGTTTACAATGTGTTCCTTATAACTCTCATGAGGAAGTACATACCTGACACCTCAAATGTACAAAACTCATTGGTTATACCACTAAAGTAATAACATAATTATGGAGAGAACCCATTGTAGATTATAAATCATATATAGAATGTTATATAAAATAAAACCACTCACCTTGTTAAAGTTTTGTAGAGAAACCACCAATTTAAATTAGTTACATGGAAGCATGAGGATATTATGAGGCAAAATTATCCACACCTTTGTGCATTAGAGGGAAGAATTTTGAGGGTCAAATTCATTTTATGGGTTGTAGAACGTAACAACCTAAGAAATTATAATATATATATATATTTTTCTAAAATAAGTTTAATCTCTTTGATAGCTTGTGTTACACGCAACATCGAGTTTTGATAAAATGTGATATACTATTAATATAATTATCCAAGCATGACATTTATAAAATAGATGTTAAATTTGGTAGCAAGAATAGGAATTATTTTTTTAAAAAAATTATGTATAATGTTATTATATAATTAAAATAAATTTATAAATAATTAATTTATTTTTAGTAAAGTCATTATATTATTTGAAAACAATTTTTTTCTCAAAAAATGTTTTTATTGATTTTTTTGAACAAATAATATTTTTTTTGAAAATTTTATAAAATCTATTGTAAAACATTAAGTTCATTTTTTGAATCTAAATTTCAAAATTATATTAGGGTTAATTTCTGATAATTTTTTGAAAAGATTAATTTTTCAATAAATAGTCAAAAGATAATGATTTTTATTAGAAATCGCCTTTTTGTTTGAAGCAGTTACAAGCTATATTTTATTTAAATATGGTTTTAAAATTAAAATTATTAAAATTTTATATTTATTAATCCAATTTAGGTAATTTTAATGAACTAAATACTGAATTATCATAATAAAACTTCCTATAATATGGAAAAAAATCTTTGGAAAACCTATTTTTTACTACGTGTTGGTTTAATTTTATATTAAATTTTCCAATTATATGAATAGAGTTTGTAAAAATTATTTAAATATTGGGAATAATAATAATTAATATTATATAATTATCTTACCTTATTTTTTGGTCAAAATTAATAGTAAAAATAGTAAATTATTTATGGTCGTTTAGGTTAAAACGGGTGTACCAGCTGTTATAATAAAAATATAAGGGTATGTTTTCCAGTAAAAAATTTCCAGATCCTATTTTCTAGAAATCTTTCGACATTATCATATACCAAATTTAAATATATGGTAATTTAGAAGAATTTTTCTTCGGAATTAATTTATCATTTTGGATTGTATTGGGAGATTTCATAGTAATTTCCAAGTGTCTTCCTTTCCCCACTTATAAAAGGGTCTCTCCTCCCCTCTCCAATTCACACATCCAAAACCTTTGTATTCAGAAAAAACTTATCCAAATATATTTATTAATTATAAAACACATCCAATAGTTATTATTTATATTAAGAAACCATTTTAATAAGGCTTTAGGTGAAAACCAAAATGGGTTCTCTGAAGAAGATATATAGTCCTTAACTTTGTGTTTCCATTTAATTTATTCCTATAATCACATAAAATATAATTTAAACCTTATTATATAATAAAATAAGTATATAAAATTATATTATGTTATATTATATTAATATCATGTCATACATCTATATCCCCTTCCATTAAGTGGGAAATGAAACCGATGACCGTGTGTACAGTGGAGTACCGCCTCAAAACCCGATAAAGTTTATTTTCCATCACCACATCTCAAGGTTTGATATAATGATGAATTTAACATATTTATAATACATTTAAAACATTTTTTAACTTATATAATTATAATATAACAAAATCCTTCTTAATTTCCATTCAATGGGAATATGATAAATTCTCTCGTGTGTATATTGGAAGACCACCGCGCATAGCGATGTGATTCATTTTTCACTTAAAATTTACATGGAAGGTAATAAGGATAAATTTAATGAATATATGTGATATATATGAAATAATAATGTCTCTATAATGGTTATATATTATTTACCCTTCTTTTTTTTCTATCATTTGAGAAATTAGAAACAACCTTCATGCGTACGTACGACATACCGTCTCTATGAATGATGTAATTCATTTTCTATCTCTATGGTTTATGGATTAATATAAATAAATATATAAAGAATATATATGATATTTATATTAATTTTTAAAATTATATATATAAAGGAACCATGATCAATGTAATAGGACTGAAAATTCTAAACTGGAATATATATGGAGAATGCTGAAGTTATTAACAAAAATATGACTTTAATAAGGAATTGTTAGTAAAATGACAATAAATAGTAATAAGTAAATTATATATGGTATGATATAAATAATTATGATTCAGAAATAGATATACAATAAACCAATATTTATTATACAGGAGTTTTAAACATGGATGAAGGAATTCTAGACTTAAGGAAAGGGAATCTCATTTTGAATTATCTTCTTTGGGACATAGGTTATGTTATGTACCTATCTTCTCATATAATTTTTATATAAATCACTTTTTATATGTTATATCATGTATTTATTTATTATCATGATGTTTAATGTTTCATTTATATTTATTATTTCATCAGTCTTACAATTAAAAAGTTACCAAATCATATAAGGGATTTGCGTCTCACTTTTATTTCTATGTGACACAAGCCATATTCACTAATTCTTTCTTTTGTGTGGTGTATATACTACCGATAAATATATTTTATGATAATTTTTATTCAATTTATTTAGATTTAAATGTACATATTTTTTTCTTTTTTATAGGGATTATAAATTTATATATAACCAAAGATGTAAGGTTTTTAGGTTACAATCCCATATTTTATCAGGATTATTTAAGAATATGTTCATGATGATGATATAAAATTATCTATATCTCATGAAACTCATTAATTTTATTCTAAAATTTTTATTTATAAAGATTAAATTTTTTCTTTTATTTATCCTCTCTTTTTGTACTCAAGAGATAAAAAATATTTTTAATGAAAAAATGGCTTTATTTATCTTTTCAGTCAAAAATACTTTTTCTCAGACATCAATGTTCTTTGTAAATTTTTTAAAGAAAATTTATAATATCATAAAATGATTTTCAAAGGTAATTTTACCCATTTTTTAATATTTAAAAAATTATTCAAAAATAATATTCTAGTGGTTTTCAAATGAGTTTTTTAACTTTTCACTAGAAATGTGAAAGGATTCTTTGTGTTTAAAAAAGTACATCATGAATGGGATTTTATAGAATAATGATTGATCAATGATTTAGATATTCATTTAAAATTTTCAATGATTATTTTCAGTGAATTTTATTTTTCTTTTTTTTATATTTTTTCAATTTTAAAATTTTATTTTCAAAGTGGAATGTTTATTTTCCTCAAGAAATGTTTCAAGTGAACTTTCAAAACCAGTTTAAATATATGGTTAAATCTCTTGATTTTACTTTGGATTTAATAGGGTTAATATCCAAATATACCATTATTTTTGTTTATAATAATAATATATGATTGTGGTGATGATTTTTTTATGAAACTCATTCCTTTTCCATAGGTTATGATATGATGAAATGTTTATGAAACATATATCATTTCATTGGTTCTAATATGATGAATGTTGTGTGATCTTATGGAATAGATACATATGATTTTCATTATTTTATGGGTATAAAATATATCTCCCTAAAATAAATTGGGTAAAGATTTATATCTTAGGAGATATGTATGGGAAACATGCTGATGTTCTTGAAAAATTATGGGAAGCAGGTTGATGTTCTGGATCTATAATATGAAACATGTGATGACGTCTGATCCATTATGAAATAGGAAATGAGTGATAAGGATTGATCTATTGTGAAATGGGAAGAAGGTTTAGATTATTGATCAATTATGATTTGATGGTCCCTCTTGTTTACCCTGAAATATGAAATGGATTATATACATATGATGGTGCCTCACATTTATTACATGAGTTTATGGTTCATAAATTATGATTATTAGACACTCTTATGAATATTTTCTTTCTGAATGATAATGATTTAGGCCATGACTCTTGTTTTTTATATATGATTGGTTTTTTATGAACATTTTAGGTTATATTCATGATCTCATACAATTATGATTATCTTATTCTTTTATGTGATCATAGAATGATTTCTCCCATTATTACCCATACTGATCATCTCAGCTCACCCTTTCTTATAATTCCTTTCCCTAGGTTATAAAAAATAGGTATTTTTGGGAATTCTTATTAAGAGTAGGATATTTTGAATATATTTAGTTAAATAAAAAGATTTTTTACCTAGTATTGAAAGGCATAAACCATTACGATCCCTAGATAGGTATTTGTGAAGTGTATTTCATATTCATCTAAAAATATGTGATATTTATGTATTAAAACAATATGTCCTTATATATGTACTAAATGTAAAAGTGTTACAAGAAATAGTCATTAAACTATAAAAATGGAGGCATATTCATGACTATTGTATGCCAATGTAACTAGGATTTCAGACTAAGTACTATTATAAAAGAAAGTGGGGATAAGTGCACCATGTATCTTGAATAAGAACAATTATCATAAAAGTTTATAATATAAAAGTGATGTGAACTATGATTCATATTTATTCATATTTATATAATTTTAATAATTTTTAACAAATTATAACTTATGATTTTTTCACATGAAAGTATAATTTATTATATTTTTTTAATGATAATGAATGTAGTGTTGTTTCTTATTTGAATGTAAGACACCTTATCCAGACCATGTTAACTCCTTTTTTTCTTTATTGTGTTTTTTATTTCAATTATTTTTAATTCAAATCTATGTTTATATGAGGGTTTCATGAATGTGTATAATTGTATAGTTTTTTATGTGAGTAGGGTTCATATACATCATATCTTTTGATGCACTTAATTAAGGAAACTTCAAGAGGTTTGATTTCACCTGTGATGGACTTACAATATTCAATATTCTAGTGGATTGAGGATCTTTGTTTTGGTGGATGAAAATATTCCCCTTCATAATAAAAACCTCCTTATAATAATTTAAAATGACTAAAAATGGGTTTCGTGGATCTATTCTTCCCATGAAGAATGAAATCCAAAGTCTCTAGTAGATAATATAGATATTCAAAACTTGAATCTTAGTCTTTTAATTTGGAACACAATCCTTGAAATGATCATAAGATAGAACCCTAAAATATATTTTATATTATTTACCTTTGAGTCCTAGGGATATATTATTCCTAATATTTTTTACTATTGTGTCTTTAAATCTCCTAGGAAAGTTATCCCAAAATAAAATCACTCATGACATAGAGCACCCTGTTGTGACTCTGATGAATCTCAATGTAAAATGGATTATACCCTATGTGACATGCATGATTTTTCACACCTAATTTCTCTAAATCAAACACAATATGCTTCTATTAGTGGATAAGTATAAAACCTAACATTTAAATATTTCCATGCTCAATTACACTTACATTTTCTTCATTGTGCTGCTTCTTGAATCTTTTCCAAATTTTTGAAAAGTCATATACCATTTAGCATTCCAACATAGAAAAATATTGTGCAACTAGTCCCTATGGGGTGAAATATAAAATGAGGTTTACATAAATGTGGTTATATCTATAGAGTTTTATCATTTAAGCCCTGATTATTCCATTCTAGCTCCATAACATATTTAGATTTTATATTTCCTATTTCTTCCCAAATTATCTAATTTAACTCTATTTTTCAAACTCAACAAAATTTTATAGAACACATCTAAAATATATCTCAATAATTTTTTTTAACATGAAGATGAAATCAAAAAATGACATGTAAAAACAAGATATCATGGTTCAAGACCCAAACTAAGGTGACATCAATGAGGGAAATACATCAGTTAATTGAGGAATGATATAACTCAAGCTAATATTTTCCCCAAGGAGTTATTTCCCCTGGTGTAAATGTTGGTTTAAATTCACCTGATAAGTAAAAAATTAAAAAAATAATATGATCATGTCACATATCAAATTTTTTCAATGTATGGTTATTTATGTATTTATGAGATTCATGGTTCATTTTTAGGATTAAAATTGATCACATAAATTAAATTAATTAACGAGAATTATTATATAATATAAAATAATATTTTATAAGTAAATTTTTTTAGACATGGTTATGTAATTAGAGAAATTCCATATAATATTAATAATCATGAAAAGAATAAATTAAATATTTATATATATAAGTTAAAAAAATACCTCAAATAAAGAATTTCTTTAGTAAATAACTTCATTAACCTGAGTTAGAAGACAACCATAATCTGAATTACTTACTTATCCCCCATCAGGATACTTTAAATTATCAAATAGGATTAATGAATATCTTGGGAAGAATTAATCTAGTTATTATAGAAGTTTTATTTCCTTAAAAATACTTTGTGTAACTTGTAGGAAAGCACTGGGGAAATATAGGTATAAGATTTTAGGATTAGGGAGTCCACTCAACAAAAAATACCCTCTCCTGCAAAAATTTCCATGATTGGTATAGACACTTGTATACAATTCTATTGTAGAAAATTTTTATCATGTGATTTAATCCCTTATTCCTAATCATCCACCATAGCGAGTGAGAAAAGTTGAAAAGGAGTTCAATAGAAGATATATAGAGGTTTCCTAGAATTTCCAATACATCTTTTTATCAACTATATATAGAGATATTAAGATGCAAGAAAAAGATATGGATACATACACCATGATAATTCATCACATATAAAATGAAGTGGGGAAAAAGATGTTAAAGATAAAATATATTGTGAATGTACTATAAAAGTGTAAAATGGAATATGGGTACCTAGTTAGTGATATATCCCTTATAATATTAGATTATATTGATTAATTAACAATTTTTGTCTTCCACATAGATAATAAATTATCCATTAATCACATATTATAATTCTTACCACCAAGATTATTTATGTTCATTATAAATTACAAAATGAGTAGTATATAGAAGCCAATTGGGAATATTTTTTTTATGCTTCACCATGATGATAAGGATTAGTGGAAACATGGTTCCTCACCACTTATTGATATAAAAGTTAGGTATAAGGATAAAAGGAATATGAAAAGTTTAATGTAAATGGTGCTTCTACATCATCTATCAAAGGGGTAATAGATTCAAAGGGAGTGCAATGATTTGGAGGCTATATTCATCAAATGTGGTAATAAAGGTAATTGAAGAGGCATCATAGTGAATTATAGAGTAAGTAAGAATATGATTCTAATTTAGGTATATTAATAATTTCATTAAATATTATTATTTTACTACTTGGGTATTAAATACAATATGTAACTCATATATTTTTATCTAAATACAGGAATCAAGGAAGTTTAGAAAGATTATAAGATTTAAGATAAAAGTTCTCAGTAGCCAAAAGGATGGTGATTTCTATGTAAGCTATGAAAATGAAAAAATTCAAATTTCCATGTGGATTTATTATCATTAAAATAGTTTTTTATATTGAGTGTTACAAAAAACTCATCTTAGTGTCCAGTTCTAGACAAAATGAGGCATTGTTTCATGTTTGAAATGAATATTTTTATGGTATATAATACTTTATTAATAGTGCAATAATACTTGAATCATTGATATCAAATATCAATAATTAGTGATGAATATAAAATATAGGACTCAAATAATACCCCATTGTGGAATGATAATTATTTTTCAAGTAATAATAAAAGTAATTATCAATTATATACTCATAAGGATTCATAGTCTCTATAGAGATAAAACTCTTTTGTATTTTGACATACTTAATTATTAAATTTTAAGACAAATAAAACACTGGGGATTAATGGTCATAAATTCATAAACATTCTATAATTATTTCAAAATGATATATGTGAACAATTATTAGGATAATATAGTGGTAAATTCATATACTTCATAAGATTCCATTATGAAATTTTATGAATGTAAAGTAGAAGTAATGAATAAGCTTGGTAAGATATATAAGATCTTATAGGAGGGATAATCAGAGAATATATTAAACAATTTTTCATAAATCATTTAAATAATTGTTGGATCTATTCTTAAAATCACATTACCTTATACAAATCGTAGAGATGATTGTATTAAATGGGGGATCAATGAATAGTCTTATATACAGTAGGTTTTCAATAATTCCTTTCAAGATGTGTTTCATAAAAAATAGCATTTACAATTTACCACATGCCAAATATATTGACTATTCGATTTCATATAAGTTATAATATTAAATTAATCGATTAGGTGATTGATCCATGCGTTTTTATGATAACTTATAGTATTTAACAAACATACACCAATAAACACTTAGTAAATCAAAGTTTACTATCATAAACAATAATTAGGATATAAATATCTCAAATATATTTTTTTTAGAAAATTTATTGACTATATTTATATAATATGGAACCAGTTCTATTTGGAGATTGTGGGATCAATCTACAGTTGAAGAAATTTAAGGCTCCATATGCACATGAGTTTTCATAGGAACACTAAACTCTAAAAGAATTAGTAGTGGGAATTTTTATAAAGACACGTACTATGTAGTAAAGTTAATAACACATAATTGGTTTTATATTCATCCATATAGGGGATATATTAATGAAGTTCTCAGTTAATTGTGAGATCCATGAGAGGGGGAGGGGTGAATATGTAATCCTTTTTTTGAAAATTTTTCCCTTTAAATATAACCTATGTGGATGGTTAAATCCTCAATCCACTATTTGTTTGTCTCTATGCCTTAGCTTTAATAATTCTATAAGTAAAAGGAACAAAACAAAAGGATTTATAATGTTTAATAAAAAGTAATACTTCATGTCATGTTGGCTAGTCCCCCAACACATATTCTCCACTATTTTAGAAAGCAATTAAAATCAGTAATTGTTTATACCCCAAATTAAAATATGGATATACTCCACAACTCTAGTACACCTTCAATATTTGGTTATAACCCCCAATGACACCAGATAGGTTGTAACCCACCCAAGCCTCGAGACTCTTTAGAAACTCATTATACCCCCAACTATAAGATCCTTCCTATATTTTGTCATGATCCATTATATGGTGATCTATTAATGATCCTTATATATGAGATTGGTCAATCAAAATTGACCATGTATAGTTCAATTAACTTTTTAATCTTTCTAGTCTTTCTCAAATGATTATGATCACTAGTAGTTGACTAGTTTCTTCATTATAAGAAATGCCTGGTCAATGCTTCTATCTGACTCAATATCCTACCTCATTAAATATGTGTGAAAGTAGTGCACACAATATTTTGTATTATTATATGGAAGAATAAAAATTTCACAATCTCAAAATTCTTCTTCTTGAATTATGAACACAATTAATTTACACTTAATTCATGTATTTCATGGAATATAAATGTATTTCTTTGTGTATCTCAATTTTTTTCACTTGTGCAGGGATTATGAATGAATGTATGCAAGTTTTTATAGATAAAACACATTTATACCATAAAAAACATGAATGGGTGTGAGTGAAATATTCTTCTCAAGATTACTTCATACATAAATACACACACTATCCACACACAAAAATTTTTGTTCTTTAGTTTTAAATCAATGTATGTGTATCATGAATGTGCACATGAAATGATCTTTTTTGTGAGCCCAAATTGTTTTAGGAACTTTTCCTTATGTTTTCTACTACATTTCACATAATAGTGTATTATCCACTATTCCCTTCACTCAATAATTCCCAAGACCTCACATAAATGATTCTTAATTGTGTGAGCTCATATCTCTTTCACAAAGCATAGTTCAGGTGACACATTATTATAGCTTCTAAAATAAATTCATGCAAAACAATATATATAATGCGTGAGGGTATCATTCAATATCATTTGATTCATATAATTATGTTCTTGATGAGAAAAACTAGTGTTATATGCCAAGTTATATGCCCACAAGATTCTCCTTCATGCAATAAAAATGATTCATGAATGCTCTGTTTATTTCAAAAATGAGAACTATCTCTAAAAGCATTGATAGAAACCCCCCTCGGATAAGACTCAATTTTTTTGGTAGTTATCACTGACTTCTATCAAAAAAATATTCTATGTTGAGGAATTGATATTTTAATCCATTATCATGAATCTTATAATCTATCCCGAGTTATTCTAAATTTTCTCAAACATATATAAAAAAAATAAAACTTTTCTTATATGGGTTTTCATTTCTCCATTATGGTGGTATCCTCACAATCATGTGATTAGGATTTCATGCCCCTCATTTATCCAATCTCTTCGGCCCATTGGCGCACCAGACAAGCAACATAGACCCCTTCACTCTCTTATAGGCCTTATACATGGGCATGTTATGGGGGGTCTACTACACCCACCCATGCCTCCCTCGAGTTGGACTTAGATAGTATACCATGGGAGTGTTGAACCCTTTGGGTCCCATAAGTTTCTTGGTCAAGGTCATTTGACGTGGGCCCTTCTGTTTTCAATTTTTTTTATGTGATCCCCATGAAAAATACATAAAAAATATCCAAGTATATGAATGTAATTTAATTCTATGATAATATCTTTCTTAACTCCTTCCTTCTTATTGTATAAAATTCATCATGCAATACTATATATAAATATTTTTTTTCCTAATATTCATCAATTATCTATGAAAATTATTATTTTCATGGTCTTCACATGTAGAAAACAATTTAAAATTCTTCTTAGCTCACATAATCAATATTTAATATTACTTCAAACAATAATTAGATTTTACAAACACTTATTGAAGCACCTCATTGACTAAAAATGAAAAACTAGGGCCATCAATATCCCATTTTGAATTTTCTATCAATATCTATTTAGAATACTTTGTAATATTTAATATGTGTGCTCAATACATTTATCCCCCTTATTGGAAATAAAATTAAAAGGTTAGGTGGGGACTTCTCAAAAACATGGTCTCCTCCATTTGAATATCATTTCCTGAATAATTCTGAGAGAGGTATGATATGGCATGGTTTTTCTTAGTAATGATCCTTTCGTGAATAAACTATAAACCTACTTGGGCTAACCTGGAGTAGAAAAAAAGAGTGATATAACCAAGGAGGTCGAATATGTCCATAATAAACCATGCATGTGAAATCATGATCAGAATGTCTCAATTATCATCCAATGTGATGTAAATAATCATATTTATAAATGTAATACCAAATACTATACACATTTTAACAACACATCAGAAAGTTAAAGTGCAATGATAAATCTCCCCCTTTATCTCATTTTGTCATCAACCAAGCACTCCCCATTAATTGATATGATAAACACAATTAAGAATGATGGATGGAAGTGTGATTGACATACATTGAACATAAATATTGAATTTATCCAAAGGTTTTCAAATAATTTCTCAATATTTCTCTCCCTTAATGGATGAACACTTTTATTCTGTTTCATGGAAGTCAATAGACTCCATGAATTACAATATCATTAGTTTTTCTAAAAACAATAGCCTTAATTTTTAAATTCAAATCCTGAAATTTTAGTTCACAAAAAAAATATAGTAGAGAATAAGAAGGATCTTCTTGGTTTCTCATAAATATTATTCAAGCGGATATCTTCCTCTTAATATGGACTTATTATTCTTTATATAGTCTATAAAAGGCGTGATTGATCTTTCCTTATCAGTTGAAACTTCTGATGTGGATGTACTTTTCCTTTAATCATCAGATTCATTGGGTTTTACTTGCCATATATTCTTAATTATATCATATTAGGGTGGTAGAATTTCCATGTCATATCTTATTTCAGGTTAATTTTTTTCACAACAATCACACTTAATTATTTTCAAGTTATCACATGTATATGGATTCTTATCAATATTGTGTGGAATAAATTTTCCCACCTCATATTCTGAAATAAAATTCCTTCCTTAACATGAAAAATATTTTAATATCCCTTTAATTACTTACCCAGTATCAATTGGTTTGTAAAAATAACTAGGCATTCATTCCTAAATTTCTTTGTCTTATTAGAATCTCTATAAGACTTGCCACTATTTTTCTGTTGAATATTATTCTTTGTATCAGCATAGGGAATATCTCTTGGTAGTATTTTCAATAATTTCTCATATTTTGTACCTTATTAACCACATCTGACTCAAACTATCTTCGATCATTAATATTTGTTCATTTTTTACAATTTTGATGCTTTCTTGGTAAAATGCCTCTCTTTTTAATAATCTAATTTCATTTCATCAGTATTTCTCCCCCTTGATTCAATCCTTATTCCTAAAAACTAAATATTATAAAAAAATGAATAAATTTTTTAATAAAAAACTCCACAACACTAGAAATAGACTTTGATCATTACTCTTACAAATAGATAATAGTTCTTCTATGAAGATTTTTGTTCCTATCTTTTCACATATTGTGGAAGTTTTTGAATAGATGAAATCCTTCTAGATAAATTAGTAGACTCTTCCTTTATGTAGGATATTTTCTCTTTTGTTTGTTTGTTCTAACCAGATTTATTATTTCCACTCAAAACTATACCATTAGAGGTGAGATAAATACATTGAGGTTATTTAAGAGTAGAAAAAAACTATCTCTATTGACCTTTCTTCACAACAACTTTGGATGAATCACCTTTATGTTTAACAGCTCTAGTGAAAAAATATCTCATTTTTGTTAACTCATTTTTAGCATAAAGATAGTTTAATGATGTATGAGATAACTCATCTTTATCATATAGAAGTGTTTTACTTAGATCATTCACTATCTTCTCATGTTCATCTATTTTCAATTTTTATTGTTTACTTTCTTTAATAATTTCTGATTCTTCCTTTCCAACTATTTTTTCATCAAAATTATTCATCTTGGAATCCAAAACATCTATCTTCATCTTATATCAACTTATTTATTTAATATGAACCTCCTATTTCTTGATAAATTAATTATTTTCAAAGGTGGTTTTATCAACTTCTTTATTCTACCTTTTATTTTCCTTCCCGAGTTTCATATTGGTCACAAGTGTGTCATAAATATTTTATATTAACATAAATTATAGTTTAGTTCTCTCATCACCTTCACCATCTTCAAATGAGTCTTTAGGAATCTTGTATTTACCCATAAGAATCATTATATTCTTATAATATCTTCCATCTACGGACTCACTACATCTTACTCATCTATTTCTCTTCTCATCATATTTCTATTCTTGGAATAAAAAATCTTCTTATACTTCTTCCCCTTCATTTTGTGGGAATTTTTACAATATTCATCTCATTCACTATCAACAACATTATTCTTTGGGATGTTACTGAAAAAATGATCACTCCTTGGTAAATTATAGTATTTGAGTGATTATTTTTATTTTCTATTCCAAATTCCTCTGTTAAACATTATAGTAAAAACTCCATCATTTTGTTGAATTCTTTTTCACCTTCCTCATCCTCATAATCACTTGATTCTAGTGATTTTTTTTATTTCTCTACATTTTCGTGGATTAAATGGCCTTTTCAATGTTTTATTTCTACTTTAATGCTATGATTTTTCCTATTTAATAGGTAATTAGAATTTTATGATGATCATCCAATGATATATCTTCTTGGTATTCAAAAGATGAAATATTTGGATCAAATCTATTTGGAAAATATCTCATCAGTTTATTCACAATGGTTCCATCATCTAGATTCTTCTCGTATCTTATGCTACTGAAAATATTATATACTCTAAAAAAATTATCCATCAACACTTTCATCATCACCCATTTTAATATCTTCAAATATTCTTATCTAGACTTACTACTTTTCTTCTTTGACTTTGATAATTTCTTTATATAAGTATCTAAATTTATCCAAGATCTCTGTAGAAGATTGGAGATACATCACATTAATATATACATTTTTAAATAGAGCTATCAAGATAGTATTTGGATCCTTTCCACACATCTATATATTCCTCTTACCTCTAAAAGTTATAGTATAATTCTCGTTATCATGTGGAAATCGAACTGCAGATACATCTCTTACTTATACTCTAAGTGATAGGAGATATTGTAGAATCCTATTCCTCTAACCATGATAGTTATCAACATTTAAAATAGGAACACCATGATATTTACTAAATTAATATTCTCTATCTTCAGATATTTTTTGTATCATTCATAGGTAACCTTTTCTATGATACTAGTTGAATATCACAGGTTAGTGTGAGATCACTGAGAGGGGGATGGGTAAATTAGTGATACATTTTCTTTTTTAAAATTTTTATTTTTGAATTTAACTTATATGGATTTTTAAATCCTCGATAAACTCTTAATGTGTCTATCAACCTTACTAATACTAATTTTGTACATAAAAGGCATAGAACAAAAGGAATTATAAGGTTCAATATAAATAACTACCCTTTTTCATTTTGGTTGGTCCCCTAAGAATGTATTATACAGTATTTGAGAAGGTGATTATGGTCAGTAATTGTTCAGACCCCCAATTACAAGTTAGTTATACCCCATAGCTCAAATACACCTCAACTAGTTGGTTATACTCCCCAACTACACAAAACTAGTTATACCCCAACCTAGCCTCTTTAGAAACTATTTAGACCCCTAGCTACAAGATCATTCTTATCTTCTATCTCCATCCACAATAGGATGATATTTTGATGATCCTCCTACATGAGCTTGTTGAATCAATATTTGTCATGTAGAACTCAATTTCCTTTGAAATTATTCTTTTCTTTATCAAATGATTCTGATCACTAGTAACTATTCAGTTTCCCCAGTATAAAAAATTCTCAATCTATGCTTCCTTCGGAATGAAGACCTGGCCTCAATAAAGATGTGAGAATGGGGAACACACAATCTTCACTATTATTCTATGAAAGAATAATATTTTCACAATCTCAAACTACTTCTTCTAGATTTATGAATTCAATTCATGAATGTATTGCATGGAATCCAAAACTATTGTTTTAGGTATCTCAATATTTATTCATGAGAGCACAGATTATGCATGAATGAATGTAAGTGTTTCCATATGAAACCCTTGTATCCCCTAAAAAAACCCAAATAGGTTTGAGTAAAATATTCTTATCAGGATTCCTTCACACACACACAATATCCAAACACAAAACATGTATTCTATATTCTAGATTAAATGTATGTGTATCATGCAAGTGCACATAGACTATGTTTTTGTGTGAACCTGATATGTTGTAGGACATTTACCTTGTGATTACTACTCCTTGAAAAACTATGTATTATCCATTGTATTATTCACTTAATAATGCTCAATACTTCAATAAAATTATTATTAAGTGTGTGACCTATTATCACCTTAATTTATCAAATTTTAGGTGTCACTATCTTTTAATTTATCAAATTCATTGTCATAAACCAGTAGGTATAATTTGTGAGGGTATCATGAAATATTAGTTGGTATTTGTAACTACGTTCTTCATGGAGAAAAAATAGTGTGATATGTGAAAGTAGTTTTCCCGTGAGATTATACTTCATAAATGAAAAATTCATCATAGATCTCCCTACCCTTCATGAACCAGAGACTTTTACAGATGATTTGTTTCTTTCTAAAATGAGAACTCTCTCAAAATGAATTGACCTCAACTCTCCTTAGGAAATCCTCCATATTTATAGGAATCTCTCACCACCTTAAATTTTCAAAATATTCCATTTTGAGGAATTTGAGTTTTATATTGTTTGCATGTATCTTCTCATATATCCTGAGTCATTTGAGATTCTCTCAAACATAATCTGGAAAACATGGCGTCTTTCTTAAGCATATTTTTATTGACTCTTTATGGTGGTATCCTCATGTTCAGGTGATGATGAGATTATACTCATCATTTATATAAAAATTACCTCCCTCATTCCAATATGTATTCCTCTAACTTTTATTTTTAGTTTGGACAAGTCTCCTACCACAAATTATATGCATACATGTGAGACAATAGATTGTATGCATGATTTTAGTTCGATCCAAATAACTCATCCCTTTGGAATCATCATGAAATATGTTCAATTTATTGTTCATAAATCATTAATCCTGAGTTTTGGTGTACTAGAAATATGTAGGTGGACAAAGGTAGGAAATGAAATCCCCAAATGATCGGACAACTGATATTATCCTCATCGTGCAACTGATGTTATTTCCATCATTTTAATGATGGAAGAATATTACAGCTACATTGGCATCCCACAACGAATTGCTTGGTGTTCTCCATTATGGTTCATTAATCATTGTGTGTGGAAACCATCTTGAGCTGGATGTTAGGGATCAACATCAGTTTGCACTTTTACTATATGACACATTGGCTTCTCCCCACCAGCACACCAACATGCACCATGCACCCATTTTTTCTCCCATGGGCCTTATACATGGGCCTGCTATGGGAGCACTCATGCGCCCACCCAATCAACCCTAAGGCTAGTCTTGGATGGAATATGATAGGCATGCTGAACCATTTAGATCCCACAAGTGCCTTAGTCAAGCCTAGTTGAGGGTTTCCCCTCGGTTTTAATTTTTTGCGCAAGCTCCATTAAAATACTGATAAAAATATCTTAGTGTAGAGATGTAATATAATGCCAAGACAAACTCCTTATAAAATCCTTTCTTATTTTCTTCTAAAATTCCTCATGAATAAATATATGTTAATATTTTTTTCATGGACTTCATCAATTCACCATGAAAATTATTATTTTCATATTCTTCATATGTAGTAAATAATGTGCAATGGTCCAAGCACATTTCATCAACATTTAATATTACTTCAAACAATTATCAAATTTTACATACACATATTGACACAACTCATTAAAAAAATGCAACACTAGGCCACAAATATATTATTCGATAAGAAAAATGAATCCTACAAGGATAAAGTAAATGTAAATAGGCTAAGATTGAAAATTTTATATGAAATAAAAATTTGATTATATGAATCAAAATCATGTTTTTTATTTTGGTGGTTTCTATAGATGATGTAAATCCATTGATGGGTATTTATTAAGAAACTACAGATAGATGGTAAATTTGTAACCATTAAGTCATGATCATTTATTTAAGGTTTCAAACATAATCTAGGCATAACTTATGTTAAACCCCTTCCGACCAATCATCATTTTAAAATACATTAAAATATTCTACGTTTCATAACAAACATTTATGATAATGAAATTGGGAAAATATATATCAAGGACATTTTAGTTAATTGAAACCTTCATGATGATATATATATGATGTGTCTATAAGGGTTGGTGACACAAAAAAATATTTATATAGTATAAAAGTTAAAGTGATCAATTTATGGATCAAAGAAAGCATGTTGATCATAGAATAATAATTTTGTTTATGCCATAAGAAATTTTGTTTTTATTAATAATTATGTTGATCCATGTTTTAATAAGATGTTAGTGACACTTAAATAGTTTTTTAGTTTAATTTATTGATAACTTATGGAAGAAATATGCTAATTCTTACAGTCAGTTAATACTAAGATAAATGATTTTTCTCTTATAATGACTTTTATTAACAACCAATGCTCAAAGGGAAAAATATATTGAGATATCCCTATGGGTTTTGAATAGATTAATTGATATTATATACATTGAAAAGGTGTTGAAAAATAAAAGATGTGGAAATTAAAGAGTGAATTATTTCCTATTTTACGTGGCATGAAATCTACCCAATTTTATGCATTAAAGTATAAGAGGATATTGTTAATAATAAAACACCATACACTTAAGATCCTAGAATATATATTATATTCCATGATATGTACTAATATTTTATATTTATTATATATAATAATTCAACATATCAAATAAAATAGGAGAAGTACATAAGGGAACAATTTGAACTGTCCCACAGTACTTGAGAAAATTAAAAGGAGAAGATTGTGGTACTTATAAAAGTTTGAATTCTAGTTATCAAAGAGATAAAATCTTAGATTTACAACAGATCAATTTAATATTATATATCATTCTAAGTTTATTTAAATAATAAATAGAAACTTATTAAATTTAGTGGTACAAATGTCTATATAATATGAGTAATTTATAGTTTCAGATATATCTTGAGAAGCAGTTTGAGAAATTATTTATTCCATATTTTTGATTTGTTCGACGATAATAAAGTATTATAATAATATATATATTATGATAAACTTTTGACTATGGTATTAAAAAATATTTAAATTTTATGTTAGAGAAAAAAAGGTAACTATATGGTGATATCACTTCATGAGGGAATTTTTTGGAGTGATGTCATAGGAAGAATAATTCCCATATAAGAACATGGTAAGACAAAACACTATAACTTACCTTAGTGGAAATATGTGTACCATGTGAGAGATATAAAACCATAAATTTTTATTAATTAGATCTTGTATAAGTTGGGTTTTATTGTATTTGATTTCTTAGAACTAACTGTCATTTTTTACTTTCAAATAAAAAAATATTAATAAATATATTATCACATAATGATTGTTATTTCATATAACATTAATGTAATAATGTCCTTAAAATATCCGTGACGTTTAAAATATTATAAAAACTAACCTCTATAATGAGAACCTACAAATTCTACGATGATATTCTTAAAAATATGTTTTATGGCCTAGATAACATCTGGTTGATGGGTCACATATGATGTTTGAATATTTGGTGTCAGAGGATAATAAGACATTGGGACTTATTCTCATGAAGTGAGTACTTTGTAATATCCAATATAGGAAGATTATGAGGAAAGTCCTGCAAATAATATTTTCACTTCTTTATGTTTCATTGGATATTCATATAGGAAAATGTGTATTTTAGTCCATAGAGATGAGATTATTATTAATGTATATCATGAATAACATACATTGATGTAAGAATTAATACCAGGAAAAAATATGATTGCATGCGTTGGGTGAGTCATAATTGATATGACATTAATTGAATAATTCAAGAAATGATTTTCCCTTCTAATTTAATAGAACAATATATGTCAAACCCTTTAATTGTAACAAAACTACCTTATTAAATACATGTCAATGGAAGTTCATTAATAAGTTAATTATCAAAATCAAAGAAAGATAAATCAATCAGGTAGGATGATAACATGAGTATATATTTTACTTGATTATATATCATGATAAATAGATTATATTACAAATTAGTGATCTTAGGAAGACTTTTTTTTTTCATTTCAACATTGACAAAATTTTCTATGGGTTCCTTGATGTGTTTCTAGATAATGATCTTGAACTTCAGAAAAGGTCACTTAATTCCACTGAGAAAGAGGCATAGAGGGTCTAACAATATATGTATTTTAAATATAATTAAATTTTAATTAATTTGATATTATTAATAAACATTATTTTAAGATTTTGGAATAACAATTATTCATGTTAATTTGATAAAAAATCAATCAGTAAATATCCAAGATTAGAATATGTGTGTTGAATTTTATCAGTTGTTTATTATTCAAAAGGTAATAAATAAATAAATATTTTTCACTAGTTTAGTGAATAGATTCTTATATATATATTTAGTTATTTTAATATTAAAATAAATTTTTATTTGTGATTTAAGTGAATAAAATATTTATTTACTTATTTATTGAATGAATAATATTTATTTTAATATTTTTTTCTTTAGTGATCATTAAATCTAGTGGAGGATGATGGGTCTGGTAAATTCTAGAAGAAAATGATATATTTTATTTAATAAAATTTAAATAAATGTTGATTTATTTATTTAATAAGTGATCACTATATTAATGCATGCCATGTAAATAATAATAAAATAATACTGTTATTGTTATTATTATACTTGGGGATTAAATTTAAATGGATTTTTATAAAGGTTCATAGGGAAATAATCAAATATTAAACCCAAGTATATATTTTGAATTATATCATTTTAGAGCGTGAGTGGTTGCACACAATATAAAACATGTCAAGAAATTCTCTCCATCCTTAGAAAGTATATCCCCCCCTCTAATGTAAGAAAAGGGAGAACACGATGATCCTATCATTGCTATTGATTAGCCAATAAAAATACATATTTTAATTATATTTTAATGGTATTAAATGTTCATTTTTGATCTTATGGGCCTGAGTTAGTGGATTTTAATTTTGAACATCCATTCTTTTCATTTGTGCACTTCATGCCTAATGTACACCAATTTAGGCCCAATGATTCATCTGATTTTAAGGATTTTAATTATTCATATTTTAATTTTATATTTTGGGAAATGTATCTACACTTAAATATGAACATTTTTCATTTAGGGATCAATGGAGGATTCATAAAGGATGATGGAGATATTTGGTGATGAAAGGAAAGAATTATGGAGAAGGCAGATTGGACACCATCCCACTGATGACAATGTGGGGCCTAACATACAACCCCAATTAAGACCAAATTTCATGGTATTCTAGAAGAAATTTATAGGAACAAATAATTCTTCAGAAGTCAGTGCTAATTAACCTTCCATCGTGGTTATTCAGGCGGCCCAAGTTGAAGATAAAATTCTGGGCCAGATTCTACAGCCCAGAAAAACAACCCAAAATTTTACACATATCTCGTTAAACATAAACTATTTTAGGATGAAACTTTACAGACAGTTATAAGACATCCGGGGATCCATTTTCTTTATCTATGGACCACTCTTATTCAACAATATATAAGGTCTTCCAAGCACGTCTGTTCGGTGGTTGCAAGCTGGCTGCCACCTCGGGTCAAGAGTGGAAAAGTCCAAGTTCCACAAGCTTTCCACCATCCTAGGCCTACCATAATCAAGTGTGATTCTTTGTACTGTTAGAGGCTTGAACCAAGGATCCCAAAATTCATATTTAAGTCAATGGTTATGGAAGATTTTTGCATCTTTGAGCTTTGTTTTCATCTTAATGTTTTGCTTCCAATTTGATGTTGTAATCGCTTTCCCTCAATTGTAAGTTCCTTGAATTACCTTAGATTCTTTATAAAAGTTCTTCATCTTCTCTTTTTTATTCTTCTTCTTATCACTTTTACACTGTTTCCTCGAGGTGTGAACTTGTTCTTACCAAACCTTGTAATATTATCACACAATGGTGGAGTGATTGTTATTTCATTGTTTTTTTACTTCTCCAATTCCTCCCTTATGAGTCTACTTCCCGCTTCCATTGAAACCATAGAATAAATGAAGGGATAACCCACTTATGGGTTGATCCAAGGGAGTATCAAGGGGATGGATTGGATGTTATTTATCACTACCTTAATCACTAATCACTTATTTAAAATGAGATTTTTATTTGATGATTTTAAAACTTCTTCATCCTTATTGAATTTTAAGGTCACACACTTCAAGTGCTAATACAAACCTTTACCTTGGAGTGCTCAAAGCTTTGATCCTTCAAGTGTATAGGTGATTAGTATTAGGGTGTGTAGTAATTAAACCAGTGAGTGATGATTTTTTTTGATCTTCTTAAATGAACTCATCTCAAATATAAGAAATTGAAATAGTTGAAAAGGGAATGCGTCCAATCTACCCCAAGTGATAACCTAGGATCAACTCATACTTTAAAATTGAATTAAATTCAGTGTCTTAGAGTTCACTTAAACCCATATAAAATCAACCCAAGTTGGCCACTTCATAGAAATAAACATTCCATAGAATGTACGTGTCTATAGGTTTCTTCTTAGGTCTCTGAGGATTCGACAACCCAAGCTAAACTACAAGGATAATTCTACCTTCATCTCTTGGGTAAATTTGAGAGAGAATAAAATTTTGGCACCATTTCTGGGGACCCAAGTAAGTCATCTAAACACCCATTCTATTCTCCCACATTTCTTCTTTTCTCATCCAAATTCTCTTATATTTTCCCTTTCTCGTTTTTTTTTCTTTTGGCGCATGTCCACCTACACCCGTGATCAATCAAACCATCTAGTTAAGGTGGATAGTCCATGGTGTGGGGAGTCAAGTACACCAAGGGAACTCTTTCTATTAGATACTAACCTTCCTAACACCCCCAAGTCAAAAATTGAGCCTATTTCAATGGAAGGTCTTCCAAGAAACCAACTCATAAACCCGGGTGAGAACCAAAATGGAAACCCAAATGAGGAAACCCCAAACTTAGGGAATGCAACTGATCAAACCATGAATGACTACCTCACACCTACCTGGACCAATGCCCCCTCATTCATTATACACAATTCCTTAGGATATTCCAACTATATCTTTAAACCCCATGTCCTAAACCACCTTCCCACATTTCATGGAATAGAGTCCGAGATGCCCTACCTTCACATTAAGGAGTTCAATGACACTGTTGAAACCAAGTGTCCCCCACATAAACTAGAATCAGCTAAGATGAGGCTATTTCCTTTTTCTTTAAAGGATCGAGCTAAAAATTGGCTAACCAATTTTATACCATCATCCATAAACTCTTGGGACTAATTACAAAGAGAATTCTACAAAAAATACTTTCCCCACCACAAAACAATTTCACTTAAAAATATCATACAAAATTTTTTTGAAAAAGAGGGAGAGTCATTATATGAAACATGGGAGAGGTTCAAGGACACTCTAAACATGGTTCCACACCATGGTTTTTCTATTCCTGAACAAGTGAGAATTTTATATGAAGGGTTGGGTCTGAGGAACAAACAATTTATTGACATGATGCGTAATGGAACCTTTAAAAACAAAGCCCCAAATGATGCTTACGAGTATCTAGAACGCCTTGCTGAACAGAACCAAACATGAGTAACTTCACCTTATTCTAAAAATCCACAAAGAAATACTGAAATTAATACACATAGAGAAGAGGAAATCCTTAGGGCTAAACTTGCAGCACTCTCTAGAAAGGTTGAAGAGATAGACCTTAGGAATGTCCATGAAATCTAAACTATAGACCCTTTTTGCACAATTTGTGACAAACATGACCATAAGAAAAAAAAATTCCCAACCATTCCATCCATCAAGGATGTTATTTTTGGGGTACCCCAAATGGAAGTAAATGCTTTGAACTTTCAAAAGCCTCAATACCAAAACAACTTCAACCCAAGGTATAATGACCACCCAAGCTTCCGCTGGAAAGATAACCAACAACCTATCCAACCACAGGGACAAAATTCTTACCCCCATCAGAACCACCAAACCCATAACCAGTTCCAAACCCAACCTATCCAATACCAACAACCACCGGTCCATTTTCAATAAACCATCCCACCTCTAAAATATCCCCCTGGGATAAACCAATCTTCTCAAGAACCATCCCAAACTATTCCACAAAGCCTACTAGAACAACTGTGAAAACAAATGGAAAGGATGAAATCAGAAGTCTCTTCCCTAAAACAAGAACTTCAAAACATCAAAACTAGAAAGGCACCCAAGCCTACTTAGGCAATACCATACTCAACTATAAGGGGAGAGTCAAGTTTCACTCAAACAACTCATGAAAAACTAAAGGCTGTGACTATTTTAAGAAGTGGGAAATAAATTGAGAAACCTAAACAACTAATTTAGAACCCATCCGAAGATTCAAAATTGGATGAAAATTCAAATTTAACCACAAGATCAAATTGAGAAAACTAATAACAATGTGAAATAAACAAATCTTTAACAAAAAACCCCATAACCTACACCATTTCCTCAACGCATGAGGGAAAAACAAGCCTGAATTGAGTGAAACATTGAGGGAAATATTCTCACAAGTCAAGTTGAACATTACCCTTATCGATGAAATCCAAACCATAACTTCCTACTCAAAGTACCTTAAGGACTTGTGCACTTTTGAAAGAAAATTTTCACATAAAAACCAAGTCATTTTGGCTGCTAATTTGAGTACCACCATTCAAGGGACTATTCCTCCTAAGTTGAAAGACCCGGGTTACCCTTAAATCAATGTTTAACTAGGAGAGAGAAAAGTTGTCAAGGCCTTATGTGACCTAGGTGCTAGTGTCAATCTCATACCCTATTCTGTGTATTTCCAGTTAGGCCTAGAAGAGCTCCAACCCACATCTGTCACAATTTAACTTGCTGATCATAGTATTAGGGTTCCAAAGTGGATTTTAAAGGATGTTCTGGTAAAGATTGAAAACTTCATCTACCCTGTTGACTTAATTGTACTTGAAAAAAATCCAAACATATGAAATAAAAAACAAACCCCAATCATCCTTGGTCGTATTTTCCTTACAACAATCAACTCTGTTATCGGAGTCCAAAATGGGAACATGACCATCACCTTTGGAAACATGAGTCTAGACTTGAACATCTATAATGCAAGTTCACAATTAGGGGATGGTGAGGAAATTAATGAAGTAAACATGATAGGAAACATTGATAATGAATCCGTAGAACATAAATGAATATTTGATGGACGTTTAATTCATGATGAGATTGATTTCTTTTGTTCATATGAAGGAATTTTTTCTCCTTGGCTTGAAATTTTTTCAAATTTCTCTTATGATGAAGTCTTACGTCCAACAATTAGTGAAACCTTTTAGGAAACCATTTGCATGGAGAACAGTCCAACTTCCTTCCCTAAATATGATCAAGACAATCTAGTAGCTGAAACTTATACATGTGAGGAATCAATCCTATCTAAAACTCTAGGAAACAAAATTGAACTTGATCCAATGTCCCAATATTCTACTGAAATTCTGAACCAAACCAATCTTGAATTGAAGGAACTTCCCACTGCACTCAAGTATGCCATCCTAGGGGACAATCAAACACATCTTATTTTCATTTATTCTTCTCTTGAAGCCATTCATGAGAGGATACTTCTAGATGTCCTTAGGAAACATAAGAAAGCCATTGGTTGGACCATGTCAGATATTCCTGGGATTATCCCAATTATCGGGACTCATAGGATTGTTCTGGAATCTGATTCAAATCTATGTCATTAACCTCAATGAATAATCAATCCTAATCTCATGGAGTTAGTATGGATGTAACTTTTGAAATTGTTAAAAGCTGGTATCATATATCCCATAGCTGAGAGTGAGTGGGTCAGCTCAATCCAAGTGGTTCCCAAGAAGACATGAATCATAGTGATAACCAATAAGGATGGAGAGATTCTTCCAACTAGGGTGATTAGTGGATGGAGAATCTGCATTGACTATAGTAATCTAAACTCATTCACCAAGAAGGACCATTTCCCCTTACCATTCATTGACCAAGTCCCTGAGAGAGTGGCAGGTCATGCCTTCTATTGTTCCTTAGATGGGTACTCGGGGTATAATAAAATTGAGGTCTCCTTAGAGGATCAAGGGAAGACTACATTCACATGTCCATTCGACACCTTTGCTTTCAAACACATGCTCTTCAGGTTATGCAATGCCCCAGGAACCTTCCAGCGGTACATGATGGGAATATTCTCAGACATGGTAGGGGATTTTCTTGAGGTCTTCATGGACGACTTCTTTGTGTTTGGGGATACATTTGAGGGATGTATGAGGAATGTGAAGAGTGTCTTTTCAAGATGTGAAGAAAAGAATCTGGCCCTAAACTGGGAAAAATTCCATTTCATGGTTAAAGAGGGACTAGTTCTAGGATATCTAGTCTGAGGTAGGGGGATTGAAGTTGATAAAGCCAAGGTTGACATCATTCGTCACCTTCCATCAACCAAAACTGTCAAGGAAGTGAGGTCTTTCTTAGGACATGCTGGTTTCTATAGAAGATTCATCAACGACTTTAGTTCAATATCCCATCCCCTTTGTGCTTTCTTAGTAAAGGATTCTCCATTTATTTGGGCAGAAAGCTATGAGGGTTCATTCTCAACCCTCAAATCCTCTCTCACCTATCCTCCCATTATGAAATCTGCAAATTGGAACCTTACTTTTGAACTTATGTGTGATGCCAGTGACTTTGCTGTAGGAGCTGTGTTAGGACAACATTGGGATAAAACTCCTTATGTAATTTCTTATGCAAGAAAGTACTTAATTGATTCTAAAATCAAATGCACCACTACTAAAAAGGAGTTACTTTATCTTGTGTTTTCCTTAGAGAAGTTTATGTCCTACCTCTTAGGATCCCCCATCACTGTGTTCACTAACCATTCTGCACTAAAATACCTCTTCCAAAAACAAGATACTAAGGCTAGACTGATTAGGTGGGTTATTCTCTTACAAGAATTTGAACTCACAATCAAGGATAAAAAGGGTGTTGAAAATATTGTATCTGATCACCTCTCTAGGATGGAATTCAAAGACAACTCAAATCACCTTTCTGTGTCTGATTTATTTCCTGATGAACACCTGTACTCTGTGAGTGACTACCCTTGGTATGTCGACATATCCAATTTCTTAGTTACAGAAGTCATTCCAAAATTCTTATGGACTCAAGTTCAAAGGAAATTCCTTTCTGATGTTAGAAACTATGTGTTTGATGATCCATACCTCTATAAGTTCTTCCCCAACCAATTCATTAGGAGGTGTGTCCCAAAATCTGAACACGAGTCCATCCTTAAATTCTGTCATAGTGAGGAATGTGGAGGTCACTTTTCCTCTAAGAAAAATTCTTCTAAGATTCTTCAGTGTGGTCTATTTTTGTCCCACCCTCTCAAGGGACTCTTACACATTTTATCAAAGATGTCCTAAGTGTCAACAAGTAGGGTCAATCATAAAAAGGAATCAAATGCCACTCAGTCCCATCTTAGTGATTGAAATCTTTGACTGCTGGGGAATCAATTTCATGGGTCCCTTCCCAAACTATAGAGGATACCTCTACATACTCTTAGATGTTGATTATGTATCAAAATTGGTTGAATCCATTCACACCAAGTCTAATGACCATCATGTTGTGCTCCGATTTCTGAAAGAGCACATATTTTCTCGATTTGGAATTCCTAGGGCTATAATCAGTGACTAAGAAACCCATTTATACAACCGTCCATTCTCTTCACTCATGTCTAAGTATGAGATTTCTCACAAGGTTTCCACTGCATACCATCCTCAAACCAATGGTCAAGCTGAGTTAGAAAATAGGTAGATTAAGAATATTCTTGAAAATTATATCAATTCTTCTTGGAATGATTGGTCCGAGAATCTCTTGGATGCTCTTTGGGCATATCGTATAGCATACAAAACCATCATAGGAATGTCACCATATAGGTTGGTTTATGGAAAATCATGCCATTTACTT
This sequence comes from Viscum album, assembly GCA_963277665.1. Taxonomy (NCBI): domain Eukaryota; kingdom Viridiplantae; phylum Streptophyta; class Magnoliopsida; order Santalales; family Viscaceae; genus Viscum; species Viscum album. Next base: position 1,403,825,630 of record OY728143.1, on the reverse strand, counting down.
CTTGAAATTGAGCATAAGACTTTTTGGGCAATTAAGAAAATAAATTATGACCACTCATTGGCTAGAAGAAAAAGGAAATTATATCTTAATGAACTTGAGGAACTAAGGATAGAGGCTTATGAAAATTCAAGGATCAATAAAGCTAGAGTTCAAGCCTACCAATCTAGGAATATCAAAGTCAAACATTTTAAACTGGGAAAATTTGTGATCTTCTATAGTTCAAAACTTCATTTACACCTGAAAAAGTTAAGGTCTAGATGGTCAGGTCCTTTCATAGTGCATCATGTGTACCCCCATGGGGCAGTATAGATTCAAGATCCCACTACTGGTCACATTTTAAAGTTTAATGGCCATAGGTAAAAACCATTCATTGAATCATTCAATAAACATAAAATAGAGGTTGAGTTAACTGATTCAACCTATGAACCAGGAAAAAATTGATAGATTTAGGATCCATGTCGGGCTAACGACATTAAACAAAAGCGTTTCATGGGAGGCAACCTATGGTTTTCATGTTTCCAATATTTTTGGAATCATATTTATTTTTCAAATAGGATTAATTAATCATTTTGATATTTAAAAATAATAAAAAAATAGGCCGTTTACCTGTTCTACTATTATGAGTATGGATGGGTATGAAAGGAGAGCATCATATTCATCCGTGTCATGTGGTGTGATCCTTGAGTAATACCTTACCCATAAATTTAAAAAGAAGACAATGTATCATTAGTTAGTTTTATTTTAATGTGTTTGTAGGTTAAAATAAAAAAAAATATATATTAATAAATAAATAAAAAGGACACATCATAGGTCGTGGGTCAAACCCCATCACAACCGGTGAAGCCACAGGGAATCGAACCCGGGACCGAAGGGAGACATGGGCGTGCGCTTACCACTAACCTACAGATTTTTGTGCTTCCTTATTCTATAAATTTTATATATATACTTATATTTTATTTTATTTTTTATATAAATATATAAATATATAAATATATATAAATATATATATATATATATATATAGTTTTTTTGTTTTGTTTGTTTGTTTTTTTCCACTATGGAATTCTCAGAGTGACATCGAGATCAAAGGATTAAAAGGGAGTAGCAATAATTTCAACTTCAACCACTAGGTGACTTCATTCCATGATCCTTGTTTTCTATTTCCTTTTTGAACTCTCATTCTCTACCTCTACCCCCTTCTAAATTTTCTTTTCTTCAGACACTGGGGACAATGTTATTTTAAGTTGGGGGGGAGATAATTTTTTTTTGCTTTTGTGGAAAAAATGATTTGAAAAAAATATGTGTAAATGGAAGGAGAAATTCATTTAACTTTGAAAATTATAATACACATTGAAAACTTTGAAACTGAATATAAAATAATTTAACATTCCCCGATTCTGATTTTAATCCATGTATAGTTTCATGAGCATAGATTTTGGAAAGTGTGGCTGTCCAATGTAATATTTCATCATTTATATTTTCATCCAAATAAAAAAAATCACAATTCACATCCTTTGTATAGCGGGGTATTAGTTTGAGTTCATGGGGTCCCCCAAATAAATAGCATAGGTTTGGTAATAATTTTAGTTTTAATATGAGTATTCAATAAAAAAATTAAAAAAAAACAATAAATTTGCATGTAGAGCAATGAAGTGGCCTAATGCGTGGCTTTCGACACTTGGGGATCATGAATCCATAGTTGTTTGGCCCAGAGTTAGTAATTTTATCTCGATTTTTGGTAATTTGATTTTGTTTTTGATTGATTTAACTTGAGATGATGCCAGAGTATGTGGGATTCACTTGGTTCCCTAAGGTCTTTGAGCCTAGGAGTCATCAGAAAAGTCTCACTACAGGGGTTGACTCTTTTGAGTGAAATTTCAATTACCATGGAAAAATTGCTAAAAAAACAAAAACAAAAATAAAAAATTAAAAAAAATGCAATAAAAAAATTGAATACTCATCTTAATATTGAAATGTGATTCCACCTAGAGCTTCCATCATTTCCCTCTTGAATAAAGATGAACCCCCATGTCTAATGTGATGCACAACACATCATCACTCTTAATTGATATTGGATGAAATATGGTGATGAATTTGAACAAAGGAATGAGCTTGGGATTGGGATATGCTTATGAAACTATCATGTATTAAAATATTTTTATGGGTTTAATGATTGCTTGGTATAAGGGTTTTTGGTGATCATTGTGTATTAAAATGTTTTTGGAAAAGGGAATTCAAATTTCATATTGTTGAGATACATTTTGCTCAAGACTAGAAAATATCAAGTTGGGGAGTGTTATTAGCCAATTAAAATACATATTTTAATTAAATTTTAATGGTATTAAATTTTCATTTTTGATATTATGGTCCTGAGTTAGTGGATTTTAATTTTGAACATCCATTCTTATCATTTGTGCACTTCATGCCTAATGTACACCAATTTATGCCCAATGATTCATCTGATTTTAAGGATTGTAATTATCCATATTTTAATTTGATATTTTGGTAAATGTATCTACAATTAAATGTGAACATTTTTCATTTAAGGGATCAATGGAGGATTCATAAAGGATGATGGAGATATTTGGCGATGAAAGGAAAGAATTCTAGAGAAGGCAGATTATACACCAGCCCACTGATGAGAATGTGGGGCCAAACATACAGGACAAATTAAGACCAAATTTCGTGATATTCTAGAAGAAATTTATAGGAACAAATAATTTTTTAGGAGTCAGTGATAATTTGGCCTCCATTGTGGTTATCCAGGTAGCCCAAGTTGAAGATAAAATTCTGGGCCAGATTCTGTGGTCCAGAAAAATAGCCCATAATTTTACACATATCTCGTTAAATATAAACTATTTTGTGCTGAAACTTTACAGAAGGTTAGTAAACATCTGGGGATCCATTTTCTTCTACTATGTCCCACTCTAATTCGGTCATCTAGAAGGTATTATAAGCGCATCTATTCGGTGGTTGCAAGCTGGATGCCACCTCAGGTCAAGAGTGGAAATGTCCAAGTTCTACAAGCTTTCCACCACCCTAGGCCTACCATAATCAAGTGGGATGCTTTGTACTGTTGGGGGCTCGACCCAAGTCTCCAAAAATGCCTATTTAAGGTAGTGGCGATGGGGGAGTTTTTCATCTTTGATCTTTGTTTTCATCTTAATGTTATGCTGCCAATTTGATGTTGTAATCGCTTTCCCTCAATTGTAAGTTCCTTGAATTACCTTAGCTTCTTTATAAAAGTTCTTCATATTCTCTTTTTCTATTATTCTTCTTATCACTTTGATACCTTTGACTCAAGGTGTGAAATTTTTCATACCAAACCTTGTGAGATTATCATACAACGGTGGAGTGATTGTTATTTCATTGTTTTTTTTACTTCTCTAATTCCTCCCTTATGAGTCTACTTCCCGCTTCCATTGAAACCATAACATCAATGGAGGGCTAACCCACTTATGGGTTGATCCAAGGTATTAGAAAGGGTATGGATTGGATGTTATTTATCACTACCTTAATCACTAATCACTTCTTTAAAATGAGATTTTTATTTGATGATTTTAAAATTTCTTCTTCCTTATTGAATTTTAAGGTCACACACTTCAAGTGCTAATACGAACCTTTACCTTGGAGTGCTTAAAGCTTTGATCCTTCAAGTGTATAGGTGATTAGTATTGGGGTGTGTAGTCATTAAACTAGTGAGTGATGATTTTGTTTGATCTTCTTAAATGAAATCATCTCAAATATAAGAAATTGAAATAGTTGAAAAGGGAATGCGTCCAATCCACCCCAAGTGATAACCTAGGATTAACTCATACTTTAAAATTGAATTAACTTCAGTGTCTTAGAGTTCACTTAAAACCATATAAAATAAACCCAAGTTTTCCACTTTGTAGCCAAAAAAGTCCATAGAATGTACGTGTCTATAGGTTTCTTCTTAGGTCTCTGAGGATTCGATAACCCAAGCTAAACTACAAGGACCGTTCTACCTTCATCTCTTGGGTAAATTTGAGAGAGAATAATCTATCAATAATGAATAATGTGAAGAATTATGTTTCTATGTGACAGTAAAAAAATTCCAAGAGAATTGTTTTGAAATTTATGGAGAAATATTGGATAAAACTAGAGAAATCCAAACTTTGATTCTTTGCTGCAATGACGACATGAAAAAAAACATCAAAATTGATGAAAAATAGTTATCATGTTTGATATAATTTAAATTTTAAATTAATTATGAATAAAATATGAAAGAAACTATCTTGGATACTATTGGGTTTTTTTTATTAATTTATTTAGATATTATCTATTTAAATCAATGAAAAATATAAATTGGGTATCGACCTATTGCTTTCACTATACTTTGAAACCTTTAATTCCCAATAGAGATCCCACCATCAAGGTACCTCATAATATCTCATCAATTCCTTAAAAACAAAAACAAAAAATGAATTATCCAATTTATTAAAAAACATGGAATTAAAACCTCTCATTCGTCATATCCAAACAAGTAATATCACTCATGACAACCATTTTAAATAAAACTAGTATCAAAAAGAGTAAACACATAATGTAATAGGAAAACTAACACAACCATATTTTCATGATGTCAAGTGAATTACATAACCAAGATACTTGACCTAAAACTGCATATGTTAATTCAAAGAATCATGAATTACTTTTTAGGAGGATTTAGATAATACTCCTCACACATGAGTAAAATAGAAACCACATTTAGTCCAATAATAGGCCTTGTGAATCAAAAATGGTTATGGATCTAAATATACACTCCAAATAAAGGGGAAACCCCAATCCACATTGAATTCAATTAAAAATTCCAATGAATTATCAATAAGTATAACTTAAAATAATCTACACCTAAAGAGGTAATACTCCCTAAATCATGTTAAAGGATGTTTCATATTGAACCTAGTTCCAATTATGGAACAACACATAGAGATCAATAAATTCTCTAATCATAAAGGAAAAAATTCATACCATAAGAAACCACAGTCAGGCACATCGTATAAACCACACACCTCATTGTTAACTCACAAATATCCTATATCTAACACTCACATTTGACCCATTCATCTAGATGAGTAAAATAATTAAGGACAAAACATTGTCCCTCAGTGGATAATAGATAGAACATAAATTAAATGCCATAAATAAATGAAAAAAATATTGAACATGAAATTAATAATATTATAATAAATTAATGAAAAAATAATTAAAAATTATTTTTTGTTTTCCAATAAAATATAGTTCATTTAAATTATCATATATGCTCTAATAATGACTATTATGGGTGATACCAATCTTTAAAGAAACAAACTCACATGAAATAGCTAAAAAAGTACTTATTATTTTAATGGTTCATTTCACTATCAAAAATATTAATATTAATATGTATATGATCATGTTTATGTATTGAAAACCCATAAATAAAAAATTTCAATTACTATAATGTGAAATTAATAGATTCATGAAGTCTCATAGAGTTAAAATAACCTTCTAGAATCATTTTATTTATAGTAAGATTAATGTAAAAAATTGAGGAAACAAACTTATTTGATTCAACAGATAATAGAACCAAATATGATCATTTAACAACATTTATAGGTTGATAAAAGAAGTTAATGAAATTAGTAAAAGATGATACAAGTATTTATATACTTTAATCAATTGACCTAGGTGTATGGGTTAGGAGAATCACATGATTTAACTATGAAAATCAAATAAAGTACAAGATCTAATGACTTAAACAAAAAAATAAAAACAAAGAAGATATCCAATAATGGAGATATTTCTACTTCAATACTTGAAGACAACACCAAGATGAGGATATGATATATTGAACTGATCTTGGATGGGATCACACATACACATAATCACACATATCATTAAAAATACATGTATAGAGAATCAAAAAGAAAAAATAGAACCTCATTGAACTAAAATTCTTTCCAAGGTTCAACCAAGTATGATTATGATAAAGTCAAGCCATCCATGATCTAGGTAAATATAATTATAATTCATATCCATTATTTTAATCTTAAATTTATATGAGATGAATATCTCAGTAATAAATCAATATAAACCCCTAAGGGTTTATCTTCTCATGTACCACAATAAACCAAATCAACATTGTATAATATCCTTTATATCTATGAATCAATAATTATTCTATTGAAAGTAAGATCAATGGGCTTGGGGGCCTCCTCCTCTCTTCCTTGACAAAAAAATGGAGATTAACCTTGATATATCCTCACTAAAATGAATAAACTCTATCAAAAACCAATTGATTTAATGATAGTTAACTGAGGCAGTGATGTTAGGTGGTTATGCATGCAAGGAATACATCACTTGGTCCATGTGGAAGATCAAAATGTACTTAAATATTTGGGAATCTAAGGAAAAAATAGTTTTAATGGAAACACAACACAATGAGAATAGATAACAAATAAATTCCATAGATTAAGGGTTATTTTTACATATAAACATTAACAAACTAAAGGTTCTATGACTATTAGTCTATTTTAATCTTTTGATCAAGGAAAAATTAAGAGTATTTAAATAATGAAAAAATAGATCTAGGAGTTTTAGTTATGAATATAGCCAAGTAATGAACCAAGCAAGTAAGGCCACATTGAATTCAAGCACCATAACTAATTGAAGACCAATAAAATAACCAAGGAATCCCAATATAAAAGAGATCTATAATTATAAAAGATAGATATTTTATTTCAAATTAAACATAAAAATTACATAACATAAAAAAATATATCATTTAAATTAAAATAATAGTAAATAAAATTCACACAATATTTATATATGTTATTGAATTCTATATTTTATTAGTATAAAATCAAATAAAATTGAAATATTTTACTATCATTTGGAATAAATCCATAAAAATTATAATCGAGATATATGACCTTGGAATTCAAGATATTCTAGTCAAGGTATCAAAGAATGGGTTATCATTTTTTTATAGATGATCCTCAAAACATATTCTTGGATTTATAGTGATAGAAATCCAAAGTCATGAATTATATTCATTCATGAAATATAAAAGGTTTTAACTTAGGGATAAGGAATTCCATCGTTCTATTTAGTATAACTCAGAGAATACTAACATAGGTGTTTCTCTTAATTATTAATATTGTCCAGTTTTAGTTAATTGTTATAGAATTTCTATTTTCTACACTTATATTCATTGTGTGTTAATTTATAGAAATTGAAACTACTATGAAGGACTTTTGAACACTAATTCAACTGAATAAATCCAATTTGTGATTATTCAATTCTCTCTTACTATAAACTTATTAAACCTTCATTAGGAAATATTTTAGGTATTTATGGATACTAATTTATTATATTATTTTGTTAATTACTTTTAAAATATTAATATATATAGGATATGACTCTATCATATCCCCTTTATCTCTGAATTTTGTTTCATGAGAACCATATTCTAGGTCTTCAACTTCTATATAGTATCAGGGGCATGATAAAAACATATAGTCTCATTCACTCTCTATCTCACTCACTAACTCACTCACTCACTCACTCACTCACTCACTCACTCTCCTCTATATCCATGCATCATTATGTCTGTATACATAACTTTTGTCATCATATTCATGTGAACACACCTGAAAAGGGACATGAATGTCACGAACCAAGCCGGGTCGTCATCCGACCCGGCGCCTGACCTGGTCGACCCTGAACCGATCAACCGATCTGGTCCACGACATGGACCGAAGGGCGTTCCTAATCAAACAGGCTGACAACTAGTGTCAGGAATCAAAATAAACCAGTTGGGAACGATTTTGGCCCATAAAAAGATGAATAAACATAAACTAAACAAGCAGATAAATAAAGGCAAAAAAACCAAAACAACTTGGCAGCAGAAAAAAAGAAATTAAAGAAGAGACATGACATACCTCAGGTGACCCCGTGGGTCAACGCGGAACGTAAACCACACTTGCTCCCAAAAGCAACCCAAGGCTAAAGCCTACAACTGAAAAGTAAAGTAGGCATGAGCATCTAGATGCTCAGTAGGAATGCCAAAATATAACAAGGTCCTATGCCCCCACCTTTAGTAAGAAATACAATTATGCCAGTTTGAAAATAAGATATAATAAAATAATGTTTCTCCTTTTCAAATTCAAGTAACGAGTTTTCATTTTCAGGTAAAGCATTTTACTCCCACTACATTTTCAAAATATTTTTTAAGCATACATTAACATTTCAAAATGAAAAAAAACCAGTTTGGATTAAAATATGGTTTTCACAAACAAGACATCAAGTATGAAACAACTGAAAAGAAAGTTACATCGCTAGAAGCATGTCACAAATGATCACCATGGGTAATTCTTATAAGTATCTAGAACAAGTGGGAACCTGGAGACCTCGTACCTCGGTGAAATGTGTCCTAGAAGACCACAACCCTCAGAAAACATTGCTTAGAAGACCACGACCCTCAGAAAACGTGGCTTAGAAGACCACGACCCTTAGAAATTCATATGTTTAATTAGTGTTTTTACATCAATCCTGCTAGACAAACCGGGATGAACCCCTACCGTGTAATCTAGCATACTAGTCCTGGTCACCCACCTAGATACTCGGGTTTCCCATTGTGCTCTATTTCAAGTGGCGGTGAGTTTTTTCTTTATCATGAAAACATATATGTACATAACATTTTCTTTATCAAAAACTCATCCAACCTCTCACCACCGTTCACCCAACTTAAGCGCATTTCCCCTCTTTCACATCACACAATGCATAAAATTCAACGTTAGGCACATCATAACACTTTCAACATACAAATAATTTTCTAAAACCAAGGGGGCGTTCCTCAAGAGAGGTTTTTCTTTTTCATAAAACATTCTTAAGGTTCAAAACGTGCTTTATTACATAGAGGGAATACTTTTTACAATTAACCGGCCAAAAGGCCAAACACCTTTGGAAATACACATTACAATTCAAAACCACTTAGGAAATCAATTTTTCAAGAAAAGGTCACTTAGGACCAATAGCATTAAAAATACATTTTAATTTCCAAAGCAAAGGCATTATCATTTCTAGCAACCGTAACCTGATTTCATAGCATGTGTATATAGCGTAAATGTAAAACATATTTTTAAAACTAGCAAGAAATTATGAATCTCAAATTAAAGGCATAGGCATAAACGACCTACCTCAAACATGTCGCTATTTGTCGACGACCACTTGAACCAACTCTGCACACTTCCATGCACATGCATTCATACACATATATATAAATACCCCTAGCTACAATGCACATATTCCTCACACCATGAGGGAATATATACAAAGAGGGAATTTATATGTATATGTCTTACCTCATGCATGCACATGTAGGCGTTCTTGACATCCTCAACTTGAAACTATACATCAGAGTTCAACGTGCTATACAAATAATTCAATAAAACAATTAAAAACTTAAAAATATACAAAACGTTTCAAAATAACACATAAGGGTTTGCACTCATGAAACACCCATTTATTATAACACAAGATTCAATCACATAAACCATAATCATCATCTTCAACAAGATATATCAACAAGGGAAATCAATATCACATCAAAAGTGCCAACCGGGCCTTCACTCATTTCATAAACATTTAAAAATCCATTTCTAAACAAATCTGAACTTCTCATACACTGTTACAAAAAAATGCATAAGCATATTCAAGCATACCTACATAAATCCAAGAAAACTCCATTTTCATTTTATAAAAACAACCACCCTTTTTAAATTAAAGAAACCCATCGAACACAAAGAAAACCCACGCTAAAACCCATTTGGCCTAAAGTCCAATAATCAAGTTCATTTCACAATGACAACATTTGTTCGCATTTTTTTTATCAAACATAAAGAATGGATAAAACCCCCATTTCAAAACCAAGTTCCATTTTTCAATGCAATCCACCATTTCAAATAAAAGTGAAAACCCCATTTCAAATCATTTGAGGTCGCACCTCAATTTAAAACAAAATTCCCATTAAAAGATTTAATAAACCACATAAAATTTTTTATGAAGCAACTCCAAGAGGTATCACAAGGCTTTGAACACCAAAGCCCACTCAAAAAATTCTTCTAAATCCAAACGCACACCAATCACATGACAGAATAGAATTTATAGTGCTTGCATGACATAATAAACCAAAGAAAAAGTAAAAAAAAAACACAACAAAATCATATTAAACCTTGTGTAAAACTATATCCACACCAAGAAAACTAATCAAATAACACACTAAATTAATCAAACACACAAATTGATTCATAAAATAATACTTATATGTGGAAACACTTACTTTCGGTGTCCAAACAAGGCAAACGCAGTGCGCAAACTCCGTCGCACATCAATCGCACTGCAAGGGACCTAAAATAAACAACGGAATCAAAACAATTATCAACAATTAACCCTAAGTCTAACATCCAACCCGATCAAAACCAAAAACTACAAATAAAAAAGAACCAAACCCTAGGGAAGGAGGGAGAGGGAGGCACGCCGGAGCTTCTCTTGGTCGGTCGGGTCATGCGAACAGTGGGTGTGCGCTAGAGGCTTCAGTTGGAGGGGAGGAGTGGGTCGAGGGGGGTGTGCGCCGGTGGCTTCGATTGGAGGGGGAGAAGTGGAGCAGGTCAAGGGTTTTTGCGTTGATGGGAATGGGAGGTCGTCAGAGGGGTGCCAACCAGAGGGAGGTGGCGTGACTAAAGGAGGGTGGCACACCGTAGGCCCCTCGGCCAGTGGGGGTAGCCCGCTGGGGGTTCGACACGAGGCGGGTAGCTGGGGGCATGCGACTGCTTGCCAGACGGGAGGAGCATATCTGCTCACCGGAGGAGAGGAGTTATGGTTTGGCGCTGGGGGAGGTAGTTCAGCGCGAGAGCTAGGGTTGGCCAGGGGGGTAGGGTCACAAGCAGGGAGGAAATGGGGAATAGGCGGGTCACATGGAGAGGGTAAAGAGAGAGGAAAAAAATAAGAAAGAAAATAAAAGGAAGAAAGAAGATAAAATAAGGAGGGAAAAAAGGAAAACTAAATATAATAATAATAATATAAAAATAGTTGTAAATAAATTAGTAAGAACAATATTAATATTATTAATAATAATCATAATAAAAATTATAATAAACTTAATATGATATTAATAAACCTAATGTACTTAACAAAATAAATAAAATGTTAATAATAATAATAACTTAATAATAACAACACTATATTAATAAACGTGGTGAACATAATACTAATAATAATAATTACCATTATTATAATTATTAAAATACATTATTAAAACTCATTTCATTTATTTTCCTTCAACATGAGGCAGGCCACACGGTGACCCGGGAAAAGTTTCGCAACTTTGAATACGCCACACCATGCATACGACGATGTCAAGGGAGAAGTATTCATTCATCAAAAAAATGAAAAAATTTCAAACAGGCTTGGCTCTAAGTTCGATAGAATTTTTCAAAATCTGATAAAATTATAAAATCATATTATCACTACTGGAAAATGGACCTATCCCCACGGTTTTCCCCAAAACCGTGGGGATAAACCCCCCAATACCCACGGTTTTGGAAAACCGTGGGTATAGGTGAATTTTCACGACCTATACCCACGGTTTTCCAAAACCATGGGTATAGGGGGGGTCTATCCCCACAGTTTTGGGGAAAACTGTGGGGATAGGTCTGGGATAAAATACCTATACCCACGGTTATGAAAAACCGTGGGTATAGGTCACTTTTGTGTGCACATGAATTTTTTTTCCGCGGGAAGGAATTGTTTTTGGCGGGAACCCTATACCCACGGTTCTTCCATCTATACCCACGGTTTTGATAACTATATTTAACTAAATATATATATATATATATATATATATATATATATACATATAGGTGATGTTAGGGTAGTGGTTAGATGCGGTGTTTGCAGCGAAGAGGCTACAGGATCGAAACTCGGCACCTGCATTATTTTAGGACCTATACCCACGGTTTTGAAACCGTGGGTAAAAGCCGTTGACACTGTGGAAATTGGCTATGTTTCGGTGACACGGTGGCCGGACACCTATACCAACGGTTTTAGAAAACTGTGGATATAGGTTGGGGACCTATACCGATGCCGTTCCAGCCCACGGTTCCCAAAACCATGGGCATTTCCTGTAACCATGGTTTTGGGGGCTATACCCATAGTTTTGAACCGTGGGTATAGGTCATTTTTCCAGTAGTGTATCTTAAAAGTTTGGGTGTGACAATTCTCCCCACCACAAAAACTTTCTGCCCCCAGAAAGTCGCCCAGCCGAACGAGGAATCAAACTCAAGTTTGAAATGAAACAAGACCCCCAAAAACACGAACTTGGTATGAATTTTCACTCCATCAGTCACACCCGACCAACTCTGAGGGAAACTGAAAAGAGAAGAACCATAAGAAAACAAGGTGGGTTATCCCAATCACAAGAACCTGACTAGAACAACCAACATTGAGACTCTCAGCATGAGATAACTCTAGAACTGATAACTTGAGCCAAATAGGGAAACTGACAACACAAAACAAAACTCTCACACAAACCAATTATCGAGGAAGGCATGACAATATTTATGGTGGGTCTCCCCACCATCTAAGAACTGACCAACTTAAGCCAATTAGTATAGACCAATATGAGAAACCCATCAAAAATCGACCCATGAACTCTCCGTATAAACCAGACCCCCACCACATGGGGTCACCGATGAAAGACCCCAAACCGAGTAGTGGACCAAACCCATATTCATTATTTCCCAAGACGCATGTGTCTCCAAAACGAGCACATCCTAAAAAAAGAACGGGTCACCAATGGAGCTATCCACACGAGAGAGAGATAAAAAACATCTTGATACTCACAACCATAAAGAGACAACTCCAAATCTCACACTTGAGGAGGCACAACTGCTAGAATTACAAGAAAAAAAATATTACCACTCCTTTTTACAACCGTAGTAGGGTATTCAAAGAACAAAGACCACAACGAGAAAAAAGAGACCTTTCTGCCACTTACATCAAAAAATAACCTTCAAAGATGAGGGAGATTGAATAGAGAAATTTAAATCATCGCTATTTCAGCACTGAAGACAAAAGTTAGACCAAGGTGCCCCACACCCAACGATTCCTGACTGCATGAAGATCTTCACTCCGAGACTTGTGGCTAGAGCTCTGATGTCTTGAAGCATCTGCTGCTCTGCAGTCAGGAGCTGACATCCTTCAGTCGAGACTCCTGCTGACAATGCTCCTAGCGGAACTTCTCAAATTTTCCCAAATGGCCACACTGACGGCAAGCCTTCAGAAGATGATGACAAGGCGAATTAAAGTACCCAAACCGACCACACCAGAAATGAACATAAGTGTGTCCTGACTAATAGAAGATGGAATTGACAAGAAGACTTGTCTGAGACATGTTCCTCCGATTCACTCTAGTTACCGGAGGGGGAACCTTCTCGAACACCCAAAAAGAAATGGTCCCAAAACCCTGGACAAAGACCCCACACAATAGAAACTTTAACTAATTCCACGACACTACCCCTGGGGAAAATGGAATCAACCCCTTGGAATTCCCCATGTAGGCCTTCACTGCTCGTTGGCCTTACTCGACACCCACTAGTTCTGCCAATTTCCTCGCCTTCACTTCCTCAAGTATAAGCCATTGGACAAGAGTGGTCTTAAACACCTTCCAAGACATACCATCATGCAACGATGCTGAGATTATATCCTCCACCAATCCAAATTTTCACCTTAAAATGGACCTGAACCAACACGAAATCTTATAGCTTTGGGAGTTTTCAATAACCTGAAAACACCAACGACTTCACCAAGCCAGTCTGCTACCTTCGATAGATCACGATCACCATGAAAGATGGACAAAAACTGAAAATATTTCAATTACCCCACTTTGATAAGAGTCTAGGTAGAACTAATAACTAGAAGAGGCTCTCTAGAAACTTCTTCGACTTTTCTAGGCAGCACACTCAAAAACAAGAGGCACAAATCCAAATCAAAACTCATCATAAATCAAAATTCCACACCCCAACCACTAACAAAAGCTGAAACTCAAATCACTATTCCAACCACAATTCAGTATGTCAAAACCAAGAACCCACGAAAAAGGATGCCAAACACGAAAAAAGAACACTAAATAATTTCTCACTCACTTTTCAAAACATTTTAATTACCCTTTTTGAAAACCATTTTTTTAAGAAAACAAAACAACTTAAATATACACTATTGGTATCCCATTAAGTCTCACACATACATATCCATGTGCTAGCTCAAGCACCCATCCACTCACATCACCAATTTCTCCACTTTCCACATGCGCACCTCAATATATGTGATCACTCATAGGAATACCAAGGGTCAATTCAAGACACTTCTCATTTCCAAAACAGACCATTCAACACAAAGAAAAAAATCCCAACCAATTTTGGGAAAGTCACTTAACATTAAAGAAACACATTTCCAAATTCCAAAACGTTTTCCATTTCAATTTTTTTTCCACTCTATTAACCACACACCCTTTGGAAAACCCTATTTTTTTTGATAAACTATTTTCATTTTTAAAATCCACTCAAGTCAGTCAAAATGAATCCCAAACATAACTCACATCAAAACTTCCAAAAATGAGGGACTAGTGGCTATTCCAACCTGGTAACATGGCTTAGAAGACCATGCTCTAAGTGAGAATCCACCATAGGTAATATCTTGAACCGTGCACTCAGGTTGTACATGGGTCGCTACTCCATGCAAGTTTTCCGCGTAACACTGGCTCACTTCCATTGTTATCCCTTATCCACATAGACCAAGCCAAAGAAGAAAATTCAAATACCGAACTACCCCTGACAACTCGAGTCTCGGGACGGGCAAGGGTTCATGACGTCCTTCCTACACCTACCTCTTGAGTCCCGAAACACCTAATCACCATAAAACTTGACACCCCAAAAAAAGGGCCCCTATGATACCATTTTTTCATGAACCAGGCTGGGTCGTCATCCGACCCGGCGACCGACCTGGTCGACCCTGAACTGGTCAACTGAGCCGGTCGCGACATGGCCCGAAGGGCGTTCCCGATCCCCACGGGCTGGAAACTAGTGTCAGGCATCAAAATAAACTAGTTGGGAATGATTTTGGCCCATAACAAAGGTGAATAAACATAAACTAAACAAGCAGATAAATAAAGGAAAAAAAACCATACAGCTTGGCAGTGGAAAAAAAGAAATTAAAGAAGCAACGTGACATACCTCAGGTGACCCTGTGGGTTAACGCGGAATGTAAACCACACTCACTCCCAAAATTTACCCAAGGCTGAAACCTACAACAGAAAAGTAAAGTAGGCATGAGCACCGAGATGCTCAGTAGGAATGCCAAAATATAACTAGGTCCTATTCCCCCGCCTTTAGTAAGAAATCCAATTATGCCAGTTTGAAAATAAGATATAATAAAATAATGTTTCTCCTTTTCAAATTCAAGTAATGGGTTTCCATTTTCAGGTAAATCATTTTACTCCCACTATATTTTCAAAATAGGTTTCAAGCATGAATTAACATTTCAAAATGAAAAGAAACCAGTTTGGATTAAAATATGGTTATCACAAACAAGACATCAAGTATGAAACAACTGAAAATAAAGTTACATCGCTAGAATCATGTCACAAATGAGCACCATGGGTAATCCCTATAGGTATCTAGAACAAGTGGGAACATAGAGACCTCGTACCTCGGTGAAACATGGCTTAGAAGACCACGACCCTCAGAAAACGCGGCTTAGAAGACCACGAACCTCAGAAAATGTGGCTTAGAAGACCATGACCCTCAGAAATTCATATGTTTAGTTAGTGTTGTTGCATAAATCCTGCTAGAAAAACCAGGACGAACCCCTACTGTGTCATCTAGAATACTAGTCCTGGTCACCCACCTAGATACCCAGGTTTCCCATTGTCCTCTATTTCAAGTGGCAGTGAGTTTTTTCTTTATCATGAAAACAAATATTAACATAACATTTTATTTATCAAAAACTCACCCAACCTCTCACCACCGTTCTCCCTCCTTAAGTTAATTCACCTTCTTTCATGTCACACAATGCATAAACTTCAACGTTTGGCACATCATAACACTTTCAACATAAAAATCATTTTCTAAAACCAAGGGGGCATGCCTCAAGAGAGGTTTTTCTTTTTCATAAAACATTCTTAAGGTTCCAAATGGGATTTATTACATAAAGGGAATAATTTTTACAATTAACAGGCCAAAAGTCCAAAAACCTTTGGAAATACACAATACCAATTCAAAACCACTTAGGAAATCAATTTTTCAAGAAAAGGTCACTTAAGACTGATAGCATTAAAAATAAATTTCAATTTACAAAGCAAAGGCATAATCATTTCTAGAAACCGTAACCTGATTTCATATCATGTGTATATAGAGTAAATGTAAAACATATTTTTAAAACAAGCAAGAAATTATAAATCTAAAATTAAAGTCATAGGCATAGAGGACCTACCTCAAAAATGTCACTATTTTTCGAGGACCACTCGAACCAACTCTGCACACTTCCATGCACATGCATTCATACACATATATATAAATACCCCTAGCTACAATGCACATATTCCCTACACCATGAGGGAATATGTACAAAGAGGGCATTTATATGTATATGTCTTACCTCATGTATGCACATGTAGGAATTCTTGACATATGCAACTTGAAACCATACAACAGAGTTCAACGTGCTATAAAAATAATTCAATAAAACAAATAAACACTTAAAAATATACAAAACGTTTCAAAATAACACATAAGGGTTTGCGCTCATGACACACCCATTTATTATAACACAAGAGTCAATCACATAAACCATAATCATCATCTTCAATAGGAAAGCTCAACAATGGAAATCAATATCACATCACAAGTGCCAACTGGGCCTTCACTCATTTCATAAACATTTAATAATCCATTTCTAAACAAATCGGAAATTTTCATACACTGTTACAAAGGAAATCATAAGAATATTCAAGCATACCCACATAAATCCAAGGAAACTCGATTTTCATTTAATAAAACCAATGACCCTTTTTAAATTAAATAAACCCATTGAACACAAAGACAACCCATGCTAAAAACCATTTAGCCTAAAGTCCAATAATCAAGTTCATTTCACAATGAAAACATTTGTTGGCATTTTTTTATCAAACATAAAGAATGGATAAAACCCCCATTTAAAAACCAAGTTCCATTTTGAAAAGCAATCCACTATTTCAAATAAAAGTGAAAACCCCATTTCAAATCATTTGAGGTCGCAACTCAATTTAAAACAAAATTCCCATTAAAAGATTTAATAAACCACATAAAAAATTTTATGAAGCAACTCCAAGAGGTATCATAAGGCTTTGAACGCCAATGCCCACTCAAAAAATTCTTCTAAATCCAAACTCACACCAATTACATGACAGAACAGAATTTACAGTGCTTTCACGACATAATAAACCAACAACAAAGTTAAAAAAACACAACGAAATCATATTAAACCTTGTGTAAAACTATATTCGCACCAAAAAAACTAATCAAATAACACACTAAATTCATCAAACACACAAATTGATTCATCAAATTATACTTATATGCGGAAAAACTTACTTTCGGTGTCTAAACATTGCAAACGCAGTGCGCAAACTCCGTCGCATGTCAATCGCACTGCAAGGGAGCTAAAATAAATAACGGAATCAAAACAATTATCAACAATTAACCCTAAGTTTAACATCAAACCTGCTCAAAACCAAAAACTCCAAATAAAAAAGAACCAAACCTTAGGGATGGAGGGAGAGGGAGGAACACCGGATCTTCTCCTGGTCGGTCAGGTCGTGCGAATAGGGGGTGTGCGCTGGAGGCTTCAGCTGGAGGGGAGGAGCGGGTCGAAGGGGTGTGCGCTGGCAGCTTCGGCTTGAGGGGAAAAAGTGGAGCGAGTCTAGGGGTTGTTTTCCGGAAGGAAGGGGAGGTCATCGGAGGGGTGCCGGCCAGAAGGATGTGGCATAGATGAAGGGAGGGAGGCGTGCCGTAGGCCCCTCGGCCAGTGGGGGTAGTGCGCTAGGGGTTCGACGCGAGGCTGGTAGTAGGGGGAGTGCGACTGCTTTCCAGACGGGAGGAGCAACACGACTCACCAGAGGAGAGGAGATAGGGTTTGGTGCTGGGGGAGAGAGTGCAACACGACGACTAGGGTTGGCCAGGGGGTAGGGTCGTGAGTAGGGAGGGAAGGGGGAAGAGGTGGGTCGCATGGAGAGGGTAAGGGGGGAGGAAAAAAAATAAGAAAGGAAATAAAAGAAAGAAAGAAGAGAAAATAAGGAGGGAAACAAGGATAACTAAATATAATAATAATAATAAGATAAAAATAGTTGTAAATAAATTAGTAAGAATAATATTAGTATTATTAATAATAATCATAATAAAAATTATTATAAACTTAATATGATATTAATAAACCTAATATACTCAACAAATTTAATAAAATGTTAATAATAATAACTTAATAATAATAGCATTATATTAATAAATGTGGTGAATATAATACTAATAATAATAATTACCATTATTATAATTATTAAAATACATTATTAAAACTGGTTTCATTTATTTTCCTTGAACATGAGGCATGTCGCACGGTGACCCAGGAAAAGTCACGCAACTTTGAATATGCCACACCATGCATCAGATGATGTTAAGGGCGAAGCATTCATTCATCAACAAAATGGAAAAATTTCAAACAGGTTTGGCTCTAAGTTTGATAGAAATTTTCAAAATCTGATAAAATAATAAAATAATATTATCTTAAAAGTTCGGGTGTGACAATGCATCTATATTTTTTTCATCATGTTTATATGTGTAGTACCTCCCAGTGTATTCCCCATGTAGTCCCAGTATCTTCATGTGCCTTATTTTTTTACTTCCAAGGTTTTCATCATCCCAAGAATATACTTTTCCATTATTCATATGTTTTTATTAATTATATCAAGGATCTTATATAGTGTAATAAAAGTTTAACCAAATTTATAATAACTCTAAGTGTGCTTAACCTTCTTCCATACACATTATTTTGGAATAAAAACTCCAGGATATTAATACTCTTCCAAAGATGATCCAACTTAGCATACCATACCCATGACATGAAATAATAATTTTTTTTAAATAATGTTTTTTTTAAATTATAATTGTTTATTTAATTTAAAATGAAAAATAAGGAGATATAATTGGAGTCCCACATGGAAAAGTGAGCATAGAGGGGAAATATTATATAGAGGTTAACTTTATTGTTATCCAAAAATAAAATTGTTTTAGGATAATATATTCTTATGGGATGGTGGACCACACTATATACAAAAGAATACACACATGTGATAATACAATGTGACACTATGGGGTATAATCCTCACTTTTTACACTATATTAGATTTTTAGGTTCCATTGTTTTTAATAATTGATGATCAGATCCAGTCTTGAGTGTGATTGGATGGTCTATTAGTAACCAAGAGTAGAATTTGTTAAGAAATATCAAATTTTACCTAAGGATAAATGAGTTCGTCAATTAAAGATCATTTTCCAAAAATGTATTGTTCAATGGTTTGACCCAGTTCAGTGAGTGTGAATAATCTATCAAACAGATCTGATTTCTGGGTAGGTGAAATTTGGACCAATAATTAAATATTTTATGATTCACCAAACATTATTAAATATAAATAGAAATACCCTTCAAAAAAGGTACGCTTATATTATTAAAGGACACAATATCTGATCTAAAATAATATTCGATGTTGGTATATGGAATAATCAAGTAAATATACTCAGGGATCAATGTTCAAGTAGGTGTGAATGGAAAATAAAAAAACAAGTTTAAGTATTTTTAAAATATTCATTCCTAAATTAATATATAATAGTAAAATAATAAAGTACATAAAAGAAAAGGAAAAGTATGAAAATAAAAATTAATAGAAAATTAGTGAAAATGAATCATTAGAAAAATCCTTATCTAGGAAATTATTCTTTGTATAATTTAATATATGACTTCTGATTCTATGTGATTGAATAAGAAAGAAGAATCGAAAATATAATTAAGGTAAATTTTATAAAAAAACTCTAGAGGATAATGTTTAAAATCTTCAGTATT
This sequence comes from Viscum album, assembly GCA_963277665.1. Lineage (NCBI taxonomy): Eukaryota > Viridiplantae > Streptophyta > Magnoliopsida > Santalales > Viscaceae > Viscum > Viscum album. The sequence continues at coordinate 1,403,805,420 of OY728143.1, read as the reverse complement.
TCTCCATATAATTGTCCATGTTTAAGTTAAGATAAAGAGTTTAAAGTAAAAAAGAAGTCATGAAAAATTAAAAAAATTAAACTAAACAACAAATCTTATATAGATATTACATTATAAAATTTTAACATATTTGGGATAAGAAATACCAACATCCTTTATTTTATACTAATTCTAACTTTATATCCTGATAAATTTCTTTTAATTAAACCAAAGTGTTATAAATATCATATGAATACATCCAGATAATAGTAAGTATAAGTAGTTACCACATTTTAATGAAACACTTCTTTAGTCAAGGATCGATTGTAGACAAGTTCCTATCCCAAGAGATTTATTGATCTGAGATCGTTATAAGGAATGTTATTATCTTTAGGACTTATTTTATCTTTATAGTAGGGGATGAATGGATTTATTACAATGGAGGGGTTCCCTATGTAATTTTTAAGTGAATATAAAATCTAATGGATAAGTCACAAAGGAGGTGAAGATTAAAAATAAATTTTTTCAAAGTGACCTTTATCTTAAAATAGTAATTAAAGGAATATATTAAATGGATTCTTTATGATGTATGAGCTCTTATTTACTATAAGATGGTCTTTTTTTTCTCTTTGGTGTTCATGTATTGATTATAATATCTTATTATACCCAAATGATTTATCCTTAAACCTTTTTATATAGATTCAAATTATAAATAATGGGAAATATATCGATTGAAGCATTGCATGGATCATTTAGGATTAATTATCATTTGAATATTATAACCTATGTGAATTCATCTATGTTTTTTTAATTTTTTTGAAAACTTTTTCTATCATCAATATCCTTTTGAATATTTCTCTTTAATTTATTTGGAGTTGATATGAAATTTATTTTACAAATAAATATTGGAAACAATATCTATTTAAAGACGAGGATGAGCTATACTAGAATATAATAATTATGCTTATATCAAGTTCTAAATGTATGGTTATTAATATCTTTAAAAAATATTGAAAAGGCATACTAGGAGTGACATGCATGATATAAGTATCATTTATAATTCATGATTTTATTAGATTCTTATAAATTATTTCATTCATCTTTGGACTTGGTCTTATATTCCAATAATAGTTTTATATATGACGAGGTTTATTCTATAGAGATAATCACTCCGCTCTATGTTATTATTTAATTCATTTTTCTAAATAAAATATTCCAGATACTTTGTTTTGAGGAATCCCAATACACTATATTTTAGTTGTTCTAACTTGATGGCTTTGTTAGATTTAAATTTTTGGATATTTTATCATCTAAATCACATATCATGGATGAGCTAATTCTAAACCTTATACATTCTAAAACATTGCGAAGTCACCTGATCCAATTTATAAATTTAAGATAATGTTGGAGCTTCTGATTTTGTTAGAAGTTATAATAGTTAATGAAAGGCTAGGTGAATCAGTTATGAGTTTATCATATTCAATTCATATAAATAGGATACCAAGTATTTGAGGACCAAATTTTATCTCATGATAATCAAACTTCATTCAAGATTATCACACAACCTTTGTTTTTAATTACTTCCATTTTTTCTTTTTTTAGTATGATGTTATATAATCTACTTATGTGAGGTTCCGTTGTAAAATATCTTTGTTTATTTTATATTTTTTTCTTCTAATTGACATATGATAGAATATTTCATGGGATAGAATATACTGCATAAAAAATCCAATCTTTTTAAGAATTCACGGGGGTAAATATATAGTTGGTTTTAATCATATAATCTATGAGGAGATCTTGGGTATGATCTTTTTAGTTCCATTTTTTTGAATAAATTCATGGATATAACATTCATTTTACATTTTCAAATAGTTCTTCCTTTTAGAACTTATGTATCCTTCGAATATGGGTATTTATCCTTCTAATGATTTAGAATAAAAGAAAATAAGTTTTGGGGATAATAATTTGGTGATATCCTTTAATAATATAGTTTACGTGCTTACATATTTTTATCCACAACTTCATTATTTTAATAATTTTTATTTTTCTTTATATTCATTCTTATGAAATTGATTTTTTTGTACTTTAGAGATTTCATAACAGCATAATTTTTTATTTATAAAAAATTATTTAGATATTATTAAGTTTATTTATCATAACATATATCTTTGACACTACACATTACCTAGAGGGGATAAAATTTATGTTTTTAAAACATCAATTTACTCTTATAAAAGTTTCTATATAGGGACAACATTTGTTAAAAAGAAAGAATCCTTTTCCTTATAATGACATGTAGAATAAAAAAATTCTTTTTATATGGAATCTATATTACCAATGATAAATTTTTATAAACATAATCTTGGTCAACCATCCATATTTGATGGATCCTATTTTGGGTATTGGAGAGTAAAAATGAAAATTTCTGTGTTTGGAACTTCTATGGGAAATTACCATATGGCGGTTAGAAACTATATGAATCTAGATATGGAAATATCATCCTTTACTCAAGAAGAGGGATTTTAGTATTAGGAGAACTATAATGTATTGGATACACTTATTTAATCTAGGTTTTATAATATATATATATATATGTATAGTTAGATATATTTTTGTGACATGAATAATGGAATTTGGATGATGATAGAGATTATTCATTTGAGATATTTTAATGTGTTAGATAATGGCAGAATGATCTTGTATATGAATTATCAAGATTTTTATTTTCATTTGGGAGAATTAGTTTCTTTGATAAAATAATGGTTTATGATTTTTTAAAGGTTTATAGTCACTTGAAGTGAAGGTTATTAGGGATGATCGGTTAGTGGATAAGATTTTTCTTATAATTTCAAAGTAGTGGGAATCTAATATGATAACTAATTGTGGAACAAAGCATCATACAAATATAAGTCTTGATGATATTATCATAATATTTACTATATAAAATAATTAGTAGAATCATATTTATGATAAAGATAAAGAGAATCATATTGTTTCATTTTCAAACATAACATCCAAAGCTAATACTTCAAAGACATATATGTTGAAGCATAACTTTAAGATTCATACAATTGAAAGAGATAAAAAACATAGTGAAGCTAAATTTTCTAAACTTGAAAAATGTATGAAAATAATTTTTGGTAAGAATAATTTATGGAATGATAATTGATGTGACATGAGATACAAATAAGAAAATTCTAGAAGAAATGTTAAGAAATTTTTTTGTTGGATGCTATCATCTATAAATGAAAGATTCCTCGTTATATCAATGTAGAATATATGAGGTTAAAGAAGAATGATAAAATGTTCATATTATCATATAAGTTTAAAAGAAAGTTTTTTTGTAGGTAATGGATACCTAGAGTGTAAGTTAATATCCATCTTTTGATAGTTCGTCAAATAGTGATGAAATCCAGAAGATAACCAATTTTTTTGTGAATGTTCCTTAAAATAAATAATTTTTTCGTGGCTAATATAGCCTGAATCTCTTATTAAAATGAGTCTAGATTATTATTATACATATTCATTAGATCATGAAAATGATACTCAATTGTATAAGGAAATGGATTAATATTTGAAAAATAAGGATAAGAGATACAAGTGTTTGATGAAAAACTATGATCAATATAGAAATATATTTCTAAGTTTAATTATTGTATTTGAAAACTTACTTTCATGTTTAATGTCAACTATAATTTTATGTTAACACCCAATAATGATCAAAATATTGTTACAAAACTTTCACTTGAAATTGAAAGTATTACAAAATAATATTCAAATTTTACTTTTGAAAGGGAGAATTTTGATAAACATATAAGATACTTAAAATGATAGGGACATATTCTGTAGTTGGTTATATATATTCTAATAATTCAAATTTATAATCAAACTATTATATTCCAAAGAGTGTACTTTTTGTACTAAATGTCAAAGGTGAGGCCATTGGAATAGTAAATGTTCCTTGAATAATATTCAATCATTCAGAGCATTTAGAGATTATATTTATAAATAACTCTCAGTTGGGAAAAATTGTAGAGTTATATAGATATGAGTTCAAAATTTCATATATTATAAAATTATGGGAACTGAGAATGTGTTGGTACCAACATTATAATTTTGTTTCAGGATGAAATACGATAGAAATCCTAGATTTTAAAACATAAATATTACATGTTATTAGATGAATATTAATTAAATTTAAAAAACACATGCCCGAGGACAATACAATTTTAGAGTCTTTGGATACTTGGTATATAATCTTATAATTTGGTGAAATATATTCAACATATATTATAAATATCTTACCCTTTAGTACTCTTCACAAACATACCCAACTTAAAAAATTTCTTTATAACCTGGGGAAATAAAATATAAGAATGAGTGAGCTCAGATTTTTATCAAGGGTAAAAAAGTGAGGTATTTAAGAATAACATTAACATAATGGTATGAGAACATGGGCATAACATTTGAAAACCATACCCCTGCCTAATAAAGTTCATAATCTTGAGTCATGGAATAATTATTGGTACTTCAAAAGACATTACTCATAATGTAATCAAATAACATGATCCATAAGATTATAAAATTTTAAAAAGAGATAAAATTTTGGTGAACACATAATAATATAAAACCATTTCTTTAATAGTCATGGAACACTTACAAAACATATCCGGGAACTCCATGGGCGACTATACCTCCTAGAATGGGAACACCACCATCCCCAGTAGAAGCCCTTTCCTCATAGTGGAATGGGTTAAATCCCCAAATCATTATAGTAGTCAAGGTTCACTCTCAATACCATCATAGTGTAAAAATTCTCTTACTTAACTTATTTCACTTCCCATTCATATCATTTCTACATCATGAGATATAAATCTTTACCCAATGGAATAGAGGGAGATATAGGTCCCACCTATCTTTGGTTAAAATGTAACCACCCTCATTGGTTATAATATAACCACTTTACATAATTAAAATAATAAATATAAGTTCCAAAAGATCATAAAACATTAATAATATCATAACCCATGAAATGAAATGGGTTTTATAAACATTTCATCATATTAATAAAACATTATTTTGGAAGAAAATTACTTTCAGACCAAAGAGATAAACAAAGAGGGGTTTTCATAAAATATAATTTATGAAATATTTTAAGTACCAAATAGTGTAAAAGTGGTAATATTACTTTAAAATATAATTAATAACTTGAGGATAATAAAAATAATGAGTTTATTGAGATATGGATCATTAATTTTATCATTGGGAAATACCCTGATCTCCAGTTTCCTAGAGCTAGTGCCATATATTAATACATTTGAATTGATAATAGACATGAATCCCAAATTATAGATAAATGTAGCAGTTTTGTAAAATATATTACATACATTAATGTTACATAAAAACTTGATATAAAAAACAATATATAAACTCCATTGGAAACATCTGAAACTCCCAAATTATCTCTATAAGTTATTCATAATATACATCTTCACATCCTGGGGTGAAATAATACAGAGGAAAGGTGTGAGATCATATTCTCATTATGTGTAAACAATATAGTGGAAGATATTATAAAACTAAACATTAATTATTTGTGAATAACTAAAACACATGCCAATAAAATAAGATCTTGAGTATAATTTGGAAAAAATAAACGTTGACTAAATAATTCCATATAAATAAATACCTAAAACTTAACCATGGATATTATACTAGTCCCACATGATTTATAAATTACTAATATCATAATGAGGTAATTCATAATGTGTGACATTATAAACATACCATCAAGGATTTTTCGTAACAATCTTTTACTACCAAGGATTTATGCCTATAATCTAATAAATGGTTAAGGCATCAACCAAAACCATATCTAGTTTGTATCATAAGACCTACCAATTCATTGAGGGGATATAGAAGGCCCCACACATCAATTAATAAGTATAATTAATTACTCATTAGAATGAGATTAAATATAAACATCATATACATATGAAATATAAATAATTTTCCCTAATATGTAAACATAATCACAAACCATTATGAGTAGTATGGTGAATGGTGTCAAGATAGAACATCCATAGTAAATTGATTATAAACAATTAAAAAAATATGTTTCATGATAAAAATAAGAGATCAATATCAATAAATCATAAAGTTTAATATTTTTTTTTGAAATAAATGAAAATACTCTAATAAAATAATTTATATATTCTTGAGATAAATACCCCTTTTACATTAAAAAAAGAGTTATTTTTGAAAAATCATTTGTATATTTCATATTTTTTGTATAAAAACAAAATGAAAAAATATATTTTTTCATGAGAAAATTATTTATTTTATAAAAATAATGGATTTGAAAAATATATTTTGGATGGTGCTTGAAAATGGGTAATAAATCGACTTGTTCCCTTTAATCGGGCTTGCGTATTGGGGAGAATTGAGTAGGGAACCTTGTAAAACATGAAATTACCATAAAAAAGATTAAATGACTAGGATATATGAGTTTTGAACATATAAACAGAATATAAAAGAATTAAACATTAATAATGAATCATTATATTAGGGTAAAGATAGTGAATGAATAACCCAAAGGAAAAAAATGAAGGTTCAGGTAGAATACCTTTCCACTTTGTAATCAGTCAGATAATATGCCCCAAAGTAAATAATAATCAAATGAAAATTTTAATATGAAAAAAATAGATTCATGATACTATACATAAATGGTAATTATACGTAAGCCATAGAAAAAATAGTGGTGAATAAGTAATATCTCGCAAAAATTGAAGTGAGATACCTTATGGCCAAAAGTGTTATGCACTTGTACATAAGGTCCTAGAATATGAAATTATACCCACTAATGATTTAAATAATAACCTATTAAATATTTATATGATTTAGTATAATTTTATTAAGTTAATTTATGGTCTTCTTGATGAGTTATAATATACGAATTTATCACCCAGGAGCATTCATTTCCATGGTTTTCATGATCTGTATACTTGTATATGAGCATGGAAGTTCATTTGGAATGGGAATAATTATAAAAAATTGAATTTATATGATATTAATGAAAATAAATAAGATTAAAGTTTTTTATTATTCATTTGTTTATTTTTTATGAGGAATATTTATTAGATAAAACATTAGTGATAATCAATTAGATTATTTTTTTGGTTTTTTCAATCATCAAAAACTAGTATTGTCATATGAATTAATATTATGTATATACACTAGTCCAAGAAAATTATTTAGGTTGTAATATATATTATTGTATAGTTTAACCATAAAAATGGTTTCATGAACATACATTAAGGATATATTAAATAATGATAATTCTTCATCCATGAAGGTTGTAAATTGGCATCTCACAAACGATGATTTCATTTTTAAAATAAAAGAGAGAGGGAGGAATAGTGAATTTTGATGATGGATATACAATTAAAATGTTTCCATTATATTATATAGATGATACTAGAGTTATCATGATAATTTTTAGAGAGTATTGTAGGAGATTGTAAGAAATGATAATGGAAATTGAGAGGAAATTAAATAAAAAAGAATGAGGATTTAGCTCTTGAATTCTCCTCTTTGAGAACCTACTTAAGGAACCTTGGTTTGTTCTTTTATTGTCACCAAAACCTTCTAAATGTGGGGGAGAGACTTGGGAAGAGTATTTGGGTAGAATATTGACAAGATTATAGGCTCATAGGTGTGTGTATAATTGGTGGTGATGGGTGGTATTTATAGTGGAGAAGATGGGTGTTTTTTGAATATTTTACTCATTTGTTTATAATTTTGGGTCAAGGCTATGAATTGTTTTAGAATTATCACTAAATAAATTAAAATAATTAGGGTATGTTTTGATATTATTATTATTACATCATTCATGACTCAAGGAATCGTGTATTTATTTTATATTGTATTTATATCGTAAATTACCCTATTTTACTATTAAAAAAAATCAACTATTTCAAAAAAATCCCAAAAAACCACTCTATCCATTTTTTGATGTGTTGAATTAAAAAACGAACTCCATTTTATGAAAATAATTTTTCAAATATGAGAATTTTAATTTTTAGTTAATATCATCATTTACTCGAAAAATACATATTTTAAAATTATAACTAAATTTATAACATTTTAAAAAATTAACTAAGGTCTCATAAAAATTTCATAAAATAATAAGAAAAAAAATTAATTTATTAATAAATTTAATGAAAATAAATTTTCTTTTATGTCATTTTATTAATTATAAACTTGTAATTGAATATTGATGACTTTTAAATATATCAACACTTAATTATTGATTTTCAAAATATTCATTTACTTATACTATGATATAATTAAATCATAACTTCATTTATAAGATGCCTAAATTTTATTTATACATTCATGGATGAGATACTATTCATTTGGCCAATTTACGACTCATAAGGTTCTTATTACTATTTATAGGGGTAACATTACTATTTATAAGGGTAACATTACTATTCTAAAGGGTCGAGTTACTATTAAAAAAAAGTTGATCCTTTCAGACTATAAATATTTTAATAATCACAAGCGTATATGTCTGTTTTTCAAAATTCAATTCACAGAAGTGGAAAAATTTCTTTTAATGATAATCCTAAAATTGTGGGAAGAAGGCAAGTAAAAAGAACTTTCAAAAGTTCAATAAATCGTTGTATCTAATATAATAATAATTCAAATAATTTACATCGGATTAGTATATTCATAATTGATCTATTGTGACATTAAAAAGAAATTTAAATTATATTTATTATTTAAACAAAAAACACAATTTTTAACTAAAATGCAGTATTTATCACTATTTATAAAAAACGAATCTTATGAGAAATATACTAAAAAATCACCCTAAATTAATTTGGACATTCCAAATTCAAAAATAATGTTTATTTTACTAAATTTTATAAATTTCATTATAAAAATGTTTCATTTAGGTGAAACCATTATAAATAATCATTTAATATTAGTTATTACTATTCATATTACTATGTTTAACATCTAGGTTATAATTATGTGATTTATATAACTATAATAATATTGTGTTGTTTCCTAGAGACTTAGTGTTGTGTCCGTTACAAGATATATTAAATTTATTTTTAAATCCTTGGGGTGTTAGAGTAATCCTCCTGAAGTGATAATATAAAATGGAACTTAAAATATCATTAAGATAGATAAATTAATGATATTACATGTCAAATGGACAGTCGATACACCTCGTGAAAGAATATAGGTGCATAAACTAATGTACGTTTTTTTTGATAAAAGCATAAAACATTAATGAAAAGGATCAGCAGAAGTACATGCACGAATCCATGAAGGGAAATTGTCCAGCCAGAGCTGGTTAGTGCCGAATGGGCCTGAGGACGCCAGTTGATGGGCCGCGTGGTTTCCTTCCCTTTTGGTGAATGAGAAGGTGCACAATGAGAAACGTTGGCGGAGTGAGAGAATTATCCTGACAATGGTACCAAACAACTGGAGTCCTCCGTCATTGCCATTGATAACGTTGACAATAGAAAGGCAGTCAAACTCAATGATGATGTCACCCCATACACATTCAAAAGCAAGCATCATACCAGCAAGGATGACCTTGGATTCCGCGACTACCGGTTCCCAGAATGTCTGATGTAGTTCATACTTAGAAGCAAGGATTTACCCTGGATGATTTCGGGCAAGGAGGCCAAGGGTAGCAAGCCCAGCTTTTGGAAGCGATGCGTCTACATTGATCTTGAGAATCCCTTCTATTGGGGGATTTCAGGGAACATGAGGAGAGGGCGAGACACTCGGCATAGAGCATCCGTTGTGGCCTTCACAACCTTCAATCCAAGAGGTAGCTCGATCAATCCAGATTTTGGGGGGTATGTGGGAATGATGAAAAATAGCGTCGTTGCACCGGACCCAAATAATCCAGGCCAGAGTGCAAAGTGAAACAACATCAGTAGGGGAGAGAGAGGAGAACCAACACGTCAGAAGATCAGGAAGGTCAGAGGCCAATGCCAGCTATGCAGTAGAAGCCGAGCCCCATTGAGTCCAGATTTCCTTAGCTCCCGGGCAGAGAATGATAGTGTGCAGAGGGGTTTCAGGAGTGTTCGGGCATAAAGGTAAAAAGGCGGTGCTGTCCATATGTCGATAAACAAGAAGGCTCATTTTTGGGAGAGTGCCCGTATAAACCTGCCACCAAAAAAGATGAATTTTTGGGGGGACATTGAGCGACCAGATCGATTTCCAATGACCCTCATCCCTGCTAACTGGGTGGATTCAAAGAGCAAGTCTGTAGCCGGATCTCACCGTGTAAACGCCCGAAACGTCATTGATCCAGAAGCGACAGTCAGGTCCTGCATCTGGTACCCAGGGGATGCTGAGGATAATTCTTTGATCTCTTTCGTTAAACCATTCAAGGATCTTATCCAAACACCACCCTTGTTCCTGGTCGAAAAGGAGGCAGCTGATAGTGGCGTATTCCAGACCTGGTTGGGTGGGGGATGTATCCCATAAAACATCCTTATCAACAAGCCAGGGATCAGACCAAATTTTGGCAGATGAGCCAGTCCCAATCCTCCAACCCAATCCTTTATCTAGGATATTTTTTTCCCCCAGATGCTTCTCCATAGGAAGTCTGGGATGAGGACAAAGAGAGGAAGCATGAAAGTCTGTGTGGGGAAAGTACTTAGCTCATAGAACTCGCGCGCATAGAGATGATGGACGGTCAATAAGGCGCCATCCTTGCTTGTCCAAAAGTGCGTCGTTGAAGAGAGGAAGATTCTGGAACCCCATCCCACCCTCTGATTTGGGTTTGTAGAGTTTCTCCCAGGTCATCCAATGGGTTTGATTCCTTCCATCATGCTTCCCACACCAGAAATTGGTAGTATGTGTGTGGATCTGATCGGTGATGGTCACCAGGAGCTTAAAAAGGGACATAAAGTAGCTGGGGACAGATTGGATGACAGATTTGATGAGAGTCTCTTTGCCAGCTTTCGAAATTCTTTTAGGGGTCCATCCTTGGATTTTAGCCTCAATCTTATCCACGATGGATGCGAAGATTTCTTTTTTAGACTGGCCAATCACTGTGGGGAGCCCGAGATACTTATGATGTTTAAAAACCATATGGATTCCAGCTGATGCGCAAAGTTCATCCCTCTTAGACAGAGGCACCCCTGCACTGAAGGAAATTTCAGATTTACCATGATTGATTGTTTGGCCAGACGCCCTCTCATACTGGCGGATCGCCTGGCAGATCACCCTACATTCATTAATTATTGCTCTGGAAAAAAGGAGGCAGTCGTCAGTGAAGAAGAGATGCGACATTGGAGGGCTAACTCGACAAATTTTTTCCCCATGAATAGACTTAGAGGAAACAACCCTGGGAATAAGATTAGAAAACACGCCAGCCACCAGGATGAAGAGAAATGGGGAGATAGGGTCTCCCTGGAGAAGGCCTTGAGAAGGGGTGAAATCTCTGGTAAACTCCCCATTGACCTTGATTTTAAACGATACAGTCGAGATGCAGTTCATGACCAAATATATGTGTATTACCGATTTGTTAACTTTTGAACCGTAAAACCCATGAAAGAGAGGTCCTCAAATATATGTGTAAAGACAAATATTTTTCAGTATAAGAATCATAATATAAAACCATGGGCAGTATATATATACCACTTATAGGTGGTAAACATGTCTTATGTCTCACAAAAGTAAAAAAGTGAGACAAAAATATCATACCTTAAGTATTGACTTCCTTTATACACATCCAAACCTCCTTCATAATAAATATAAGTTTATTATAAATCTATTAATGAACCATATTCATATATATATATATATAATAACATATATGTTTTGATTATGACCTTTTATTCCTTTTTTATTAACAATTACATGTTAAAATCACATTTTAGAAAATCACTACTTTGTTTTTTGGGTATTTTTTGAATTTTTATTTTTTATACTACTACAAAAATAAGGGTTTAATACTCTAATTTTTTTTAATTATCATAAAAATATAATATCTATTCAGTTTATAAATTTTTAGAGTAATACATAATATTGAGAGATAAGAGAAAATGAAATGCATTGTTTATGGAGATGGTAGGTCATACGTACACATGAATGATATTTCCATTTTCTTCTTGAATTGAAAGAAATAAAATTAAATGATATATATTATTAAATAATAATTTTATGTCATATATATCACATATTTTAATTAAACCCATCCTTATTACCTTCTATGTAAATCATAAACCAATCACATCACTTCATGAGTTGGTAGTCCTCCACACACATGAGCGACATTATCATATTAACAAAAAATGGAAATCATGAAGGTATGTGTGATATAATTATTATATAAGAATATTAATATCATATATATATAATATAAATAACACATCCATCATTATTCCCGACCGTGATAGGTTGTAATGGAAAACCGAATGACATTAGCTCGTGAGGCAGTAGTCTTCCGTACACATAGATGATGATCGTGTAACTCATTTGATGGAAGTGGAGATCATTGAAGGTTATGAAATTAACATATTAAAATTTAATTAGATTTAAGATACTAAGGATATTATATCATCATGATATAATAATAATTGAAGGTTTTGGAGGAATAAATAAAACAAAAAATGATCGTTGATGATATTGCATCTCCTTTGGGTATCCTCCTTTGGTTTTAACCTAAATCTATCCTAGGTTTTCATTATGTCCAAACTAATTATTCTAGGATAATATTAGGGAAGTTTTTATCTGATTTGGGAATGTTTTTTTCGATCAAAATTCCTTGATTGGTGTGAATAAGTTAGGGGAGTTAGTGGCCTTTATAATTGAGGAGTGATGTCATTTTTGTAAATACTTATAATTATTCCCTATTGGGAGGCCTCTCTGAATTCATGTTACTAAAAATAGATAAATAATGGATTTTAGGGATTATTTGGTGATTAAAAATATCTACCAAATAAAATAAACATATTTTATATCATGTTATTCCTTAGCCTTTAGGTTTACACAGTTTCACCCATTTATTTGTTTTCCCTGGTAACTAATCATTTAAACCTAGTTAAGTTATCATGTAATACTAAAATAAAATAAAAATTATTAGATAATATGGAACCACTAAATATAAATATAAAATCTAATTTATTAAATAAAATTAATTTGTGTGTTGAAAATTAATTTTAACACAAACACATGTTACTTTCAAATATATTGTTTTAACCTTAACCGTGCTAACAGAGTTTTTACTATTTAGAGGTCAATTTGGTAAAAAAAATAAAATTCAAACATTAATGGAATATATATGATATTTATTAATATTTTAAAAATTACTTAGTATAATATAGGGTTTTTAGTAATTTTAAATCATTTAATAAAATATAATTTATTATAAAATAACATGAATGTCAATTTTGACATTATTCCTATCATTTGAATTAATAAAATGATGAAATTAAAATATATTATGTTAAAACCATTTTAACTTTATATAATAATATAAAACATTCATGTAACTCAATAATTAATTCAATTTACTTCATTTTTAATATTTTGGAATAATTTATTTTATTTAATTATTAACTAAATAATTCTTTCGTTAGCGTATCATAAGTTTTTAAAGAAATAATTTCATATCTAAAAAATTAAAATAAATCATAATGAAACAAAAATAATTTATATTAAAAAATAATAATTATAACTGATGATATCATGTATTTCTTTATCCCAAAGCTTTATAAATATTAAAGTCAAGGTAGTTTTATTTGTTTGTCATTTACTTTACTTAAACATATTATATAAGTAAATTTCATTGAATCATGTCCCAAAGACTCATATAAATTTATACTAAGGTGAAAAGGGAAGAAATTTTTCTATCCTAATGGTGTTAGACATGTGTTTAGGTCATTTTACACCTTATATATTCTATTTAACCCCCGATAAACTTATTTTTACCTTAATCACGATAATTAATTTTAACTGTTTTTATTAATCATTATAGAAAAAAATTAAAATTAAAATATTATATAATAAAAATTATTCTAATTCAAAATATGGAATCATATTTTCCAAATTCAATTTACATATGTAGCATATTTTAATTTAAAATTAATCTCACAACTCAGACGAAAAAGCAGGTTTTCAAAGAGAAAATATTAAAAAGATTAAAAATTATTTATATCAAAATTCAATATTAAAATGATTACAATGAAATAAATTGGGTAAATATATATATAATTTATCAAATTATACTTTTATAAGTATTTAAAATTTAATATAACTTTAAAAATAATTTAAATGAAAAAGGAAGTTTTTAATTAAAATTCACTATTTTTCACTTCTCATCAAAAAATTATATTGTTTAGAAAAATACCAAAACTTCACCCTAAGATAATTTTGGAATGATGGTTTCAAAAATAGAGTTTATTTTTTGATTTTTTTTCTTTCTAAAAGTGGTATAAATTTATTTTAATATAAGTGTATAAAAAACGAGAAAACTCCTTTTATAAAAATACAGTTTTTAGATTAAAATTCAATTTATTCTTATATGTTATATAAAAAACACATAATATGATTTTTAAACATTATATTTAACATATAATATATGAATTAATTTCATAAAAATTTATTTTTTAAAAATTTATTTATGTAATACACAATTGTGAGCAAAAAAGTATTTCATAAAAATATTTCCTCTTATTTTAAAAAGGGTTTTATTTCCATTTCTAATTATTTTCTCACCAAAGAATTAATAATTTGTGTAAAAAATATTTTAATAATTTATTTAATCCTACTCATAGTTTCAATTCCAATGTCTATGTGAAAAATATTATATTAAAAAAATAATTTCTTAACTGTAATTCATGTTTTCTTTAAACATGGTGTTATGTGTAACACAAGATAAACATAGTATTACATATAACTCATGTGAAAAATAGTTTTGAGTTTAATAAAAATAAATTAAGTTTTGTGTGTAAAACATGATATCATAAAACTGAAATTAATTTGAAAAAAGATTTTATAAAATCTCTGGATGTTACATTCACCCCCCAACCCCCTAAAATGAATTTCTCCCTAGATAATTATCTCGATCAACAAAAGTTTAACATTTGAAATGGAAATTTACATAGTAAAAATGAATAATAAAAATTAAATTTAAAATGGAAATTTACATTCATAATGGTTACCTAAAGTAACTCATAAATAGGTTTCTATATAAGAGAACATAGGAGGGATGTGAAGATTTGGACATTGAAGAAAAGCGTAATTAATTACTTTAAGTGATAGAGATCATTGACCACATGAAATTTGGTGATCAAGAGGTTGTTAATGAAAAAAAAAACCCATAAATATGTGAATATTTATGGGACCATTTGATTCGTTAAAAATTAAAGTACTAGTATAACCTTTTTTATTCAAGATATTTTCCCTAATTTTGGGTAATTCCTTTTCCATCATGACTCAAAAAATATTAAAACATTATTACTTAATATTTTTTTATTTTATAGGCACAGTTCAATCATTTTGTTATTCCTTGTTCAATTTACACTTCATTTCTTACTCTAATAGGTGAATTAATCATGTATGAAGTACTAAATAAGACCCGTAATTGAATGACGAGTCATTTATTCTATATAAAAAACGCTAGAAATGGATTACCAATATGGAAAATACTTTATATGATGATGTAATATTTTAATTATTAATACCTAATTGGAAGTTCAATATTAACCATTCAATAAATTTATAGCCTTGTGACCATTCAAAAATTAAAAAAATTTAAATAAGGGTACTAAATTTCTCAAAATCAAATTAATGTTAATTCCCCATATATCAAAAATTAACTCTTGATTATCACATACCAAACATTTGAAAAGCTTCATCATATATTCTCCTAAAACTTGTTAATAACCTAAATTTTCATAAAACCATATTGAAAACATACATCCTTTCTCATTCCTTCGATAAAACATATATTATTTTATATATTTCATAAATCCAAAAAACTTGGTAAAATCCAACAATGATAATATAAACCACATTTCCATTAAATTGTTTATCAAATTTTAGGTCATAAATACTATAAAATATAATTAATACATAGAAACCATCTCATTATCAAAACTGAACACCATTTTCCAAATATCAGGAATATATTATGTGTTATCTTAGCTTAATCCTGTGTTTTCCATAAAATACTACATTTCCATTGAATCACTTTTCTAATTCATTATTACTATTCAACATATTCCTGTATTTCCTTAACAAAAAAACATAATAATAAATCCATATATAAATCATGATTCATATAACATTATCTTTGAATTATTATACATTAATACATCAATCATTTCATATAATCCTTAATCTATTAGCTCAACTTCATCATATTATTCCTTATTTCCTATTTACTTTCACATGTTATTCATGGTCTATTCAACATCAATAGAAAAACCATTACTTGTATAACCATTCTGATTCTATTTCGGAACTTTTCTATTAGGACATAGGTATTCATATGGAACATACATTCTATATTGAAAACATTCCATAGTTGACGATACATTGGGGAGAGAATTATTCTTGTCAATTTTGTTGAACAAACTCCTCATTTTTTCTTTGAAGTTACATGATTTGTGTCTTTATTTTCCATGACCAAAATATATTCTTGTCCCACTGAGACATTACATTGAGTGCTTTGTTCAACATTTCAACATATAGGAAATTGAATCTTCATTCCTCCATGGTCACCACTATTCAAAATCATAGTGAACTCTATCATTCTATTATTTGGTGAGTTCAATAGTTGGTTATGGTGAACATTTTTAATCATGTTTTGTGATAATTTGTTTTGTATAATAATAATATCCTTCACTATAATCATCTCCCCATTTGGCTATTCATGAGAAAAATGTTCATCACATTCAATTTTAACCCAATCCCTTCTTGTTTCATCCATTTACTAAAACAAAAAAAATTATTATGGAATAAAAATATTATTATAAAACCACATAATCATATAAAATCACTTATAGGATATACAAATCATGATACCTTATTTTAAATCTATTACACCTTACGATTATCCTTTTCTATCCGTGGTTGTTGTCTATTTAAATCCTTCATGATGGTTTGTAAAGAGTTTGTGGATTTCCAAATCATATCCCATTAGATTGTCTAACCATATGTGTTTTAAAGACTATTTTCATGAGCCAAGTAATGATAGAGTCTATCCCAATGTTCCCTTTTTGGAGTCATTACCCCCTGGTACATTGTGCTAGAGCCACATCCACTTTTAGTATCCAGATAGGGATTTAATTTTTAGAAACCACTCACTCTATCATTTTCCAAAATTTTAGGACAATTTTCTATACTTTGACTCATATATAGACTTATACATACTCATGTCCCTACAGATATATTTAGAAAAATCTCTATGGGTCTCACCAAATTTTTCTTATCTTATTTTTTAAATGTTAACTAAACCTTTCCTTTGATAACAACTATAACGACACAATATTTTCATACAAAAATATTATATATTTTTAGATGAATTTTCAATACATTAAAAAAACACATGTCTTCATATTGTAATTATTTATTGTTGTTGGAGAATAGGTACATAATCTTCTAATTAAGTGAAGTATCTTCAACATGTCCTATAGATATCTTCCCCTATAGTACATTTCTCAAACATACCCTATTTAAAACATTTATTTATAATATGGGGAAATGAAACGTAAGAAAAGGTGATATCAGATTCTCAGTAAGAGTAAAAAAGGGAGATATCTAATAATAACATGAATATAAGGGTATGAGAGCATGATCATAACATTTAAAAACCATACCATTCCATAACAAATATCATAATCTTGATTCATGGAATAATTATTGGTAGTTCATAATACATGAGTCCCAATTCAATCAAAAACATGATCCATGAGAGCATAACATCAACACAAGACATAAAATTGTAGCATATGCATAATGTTATAAAATCATTTCCTTAATAGTCATGAATCATTGGAATAAATTATCATGGAACTCCATGGGTGACTAAAAATCTTTAGAGATACACACCACTATCCCTATTGGATTAACTTTACTCATATTGGAAATGGATCACTCCCCAAACCATCATAGTAGTGATGGTTTACTCCCAATACCATCAGAGTGGAAAAAGTACCATACTGAACTGAGTTCACTCCCCATTCCAGTCATTTTTACCTCATGTGATATAAATCTTTAGCTAATACATTAAAGGTAGATATATGTCCCACCCATCCTTGGTTATAATATAACTACTATACTTGGTTATAACATAACCACTTTCATTAAAAAACATACATATGTGTACAAAAAGATTATAAAAAATTCACCATATCATAACCCATGAAACGAAATTGTTTTCATAAACATTTCATCATATCATAATTTTTTTGAAAGAGACTAGTTTTCTAATCATATCATTATATCATAATTTCATAACCCGGGAAAATAAGTGGGTATAGTAATAATTTTATCATGGTATAACCCATTGAAGAGAAGTGGGGTTCATAATCATCTTTTCACCATAAATATAAACCATTAAGAGAAATAACAAGAATGGTATACTTGTATAATATCCCTAGAAAATGATAAGTTACATAAAATTATGTCATCTTATATAGAGATTGATTTTGAAAGAAAAATCATTTAGAACATTTCTTGAGGAAGATAAATTTTCATTGAAACCCACTTTTTTACTATAAAAATTCAAAAAATATTTGAAAATAAATTTATTTTAAAATATATTTTGAAACATATAATGGGATATTTAAAAGTAATTTCAAACATTTCTTTAGTAAAATATCCTTTCCACTTTGAAAAAAAAAATTAAAACATTTTCAAAATCCCATTTTACATTGAAAACATTTATTTAAAATATAAAAATTTCCCATGTATCATGTTTCTACGAGGGTGGAGGGGTCATTCGGGTACCTTGATGGTATGTGGACATTGATACGGTCAATCTAGCATGTCACTAGGCGTCACCCAATTCCTTCCATGTATCATGGTTCAATGAAGCGCCGATCTCCTCCCACATAGTATGGTTCTACATGGCACTGGGTTCTATCCATGTAGAAAATTACTATGTTGTGGAGGGTTTCATCCATATAGTGATGTGCTATGACGGACGCCGATTAGAGGAAGGGACATTGGTTCTGTACCTTACGAGAAGTTCATCTAAGATGTGATTTAGTGTGTGGTCTACTAATTAAAACTATGTTTCTTCCTTTGATGGTATGCAGTGATTTATACCTACAAGGAATCATTGAAAGAGGACTGGACTTTGGCAATCAATCTCCCAAAATTCCTTCTTGTTATCTTCAAAATATGGACTTAGTCATTCCAAAAATCCATTTTTTGACTTTAGTCCCATTCATGGTCCTTTTATAGAAGTATAGAGGTGCTGGATATGTGGGTCTCACAACACCTTTGGCAGAATCCCACTAGGGAAACCCGACCCGCAGATGAATTTTTCAGTGGGGCCAACGTACACAGCAAGGAAAATCACTTCCTCGCTCCCGCAAATAACTTCTTTTCATTCATGGGAGGTCGTTAGCTTCCCCTCACCTATGAACCATTTATAGGGAGTGATTGAGGTTTCCAATAAAAAACAAGTGAATAATAAATGTAAAATTGAGGGCCTTAAATCCCTAAATCTATGATGATTTAAAATACCATCGATTCAATGAAAATTATAGTATTAGGATAAAACATTTTTTAGATGATTTTTCCTAATGTTGAGGAATTATCTTACTATCTAGATAAGAACTCAAGAAAACATACTTGATTTCATTTCCAATAATAAACATAATCTCATCATTTGGTTGTGCTTTGATCTATTTTCAGTTCATCACTTTCCCTTGTAAATGAATGTTCAAAATAATTTTTTTTACGCCTAAAGAACATTTGATAAATCACAAGACTCACAAGTATTTCCTTCATCCTCTAAATATTTATTGAAACCAAGAGGGTTAGCCCAAAGTATCCAATAAATAATACATTAACCTCAAATAATAATATCCAATACTAAACTTAGTCTATTCCAACCTTAAGACATTAACACGATACTTATGTCTAAATTAATAGTCTAAAAAGATCTCTAAATTTCCAAAATCAATCGTAACATCAAATTTCCCAAACAATGTAATGTATATCTTATTGAAAATACCTTTATAACCCCAAACCTTAATGATATAATTCATGATTCTAAATACTTCATGAATATGTAATGTAGTACAATCCTTATATATATCATGAATCATATAACCATAGAACCATTGATGTAATAATTCTTGAATACAAAAACGAAATAACCATAATCATTCCACTTCAATCTTAAACCATTAACTACACTTCAAAATCATATTCCTTAATACCCCCTTCATCTCATTTTTCTTTTGTATCTTATTCATTATCAGGAGTATAATCATTACATGTATAATCTTTCTAATTCTAACCATTGACCAATACTCAAATCATAATGTGAGAAACACTAATCATAATGGTGTAGTCATGAACAATCATTTATAGGATCTCTAAATGATGGAATGTTATTCTCAATCAATAATTCTATTATATTATCCTTGATTATCCATTAATAAATCTAAAGTATGATATCCTATACTTAGACTTATCCTCAAATTCATTCATAGGGTTATGTTTTCTAATCCATGTTTTCTAAATCTAATTTCCAAGGTTGTTTCTAAACTTCTTTTGATACCAACTATAACACCCCGACCCTAGAAGTCCAGAGTTGGTGCATTATTTTAATACATTGGCATGATTACAAGAAATAAAATCCTAATGGACCAATTAGTTTCACAGTCTTGGAAAATATATTACATATATGAACCTTAAAACACAATTAAAATCATAAAATACAACATATATAATTCATTTAGATAGTCATTATTCTACTAGAATAACCCTACAAATCAATCATAAAACAATTCTTAGAATCCTGGGAAAATAAAACACAAGAAATGGTTGATCTCAAATTCCTAGTAAGGGTAAACAATATATCATATGTTTTCATAAATAAGAACGAAATTTTAAGCCAAGGTATAAAACTGAAACACAATCCTTTTAAACATAATCTTCATCATAATATGGAAGGGATAAATCAAATAATTCTATTTAAACATTCAAATGGATATTCTACTATTTTAATATTCACATGTAATAGCAATAACTAATCTCATAAAGAGGTAACACATAATTTTAGACATTATAACTACATTATCAATGCCTCATGCCAAGACAATACAAAAATTGGTAAAAACCCAAACTAGTTTGTATCATGAGATCTAACGATGCATTGAAGGGATATAGCGGGCCCCAACCATCACTTACTATGTTCAATACATTCCTTATATGAAAGCGATGAAATATAAACAACATAATCATTCATCCTAAAAACTAGTATAAAAAATAAGAATACTTTAACCATAAACTGTGAATGGTATCGAAATAGAACATCCACAGCCAAACTGATCATAAACCATTCAATAAAATATGGTAAATGATATCACAGGAGATCAACCTCAATTAACCATAATATCCAATGAAGGATGATGACATAGATGAAAATACTCTAATAAAATAATTAAAAATATCATGAGAAAAAATCCCCTTTTTCTTTGAAATAATTTATTCAAAATACAGACACATATAAAAGAATATATTTAAAAACATATTTTTGAATCAATGTGTCCCATACCAATTTGAAACTTTTTAAAAAAATAAACATTTTAAAACATTTATGTTCATATAAATAAATACTTAAATCCATTTTGAAAATATAGAAATTAATGAGAAATATTTAGAAGAATAAATCTTAAAAACATTTAAAATGATGTTTTAGTTAAATAGACCCTTAAAACAAAACTTTAAAAATATTTCCTTTGAAAACATTTTTTATGAAACATGGATATGGATGATAAATATGTCCCAATAAATACTTATACATAAATAATCTCAAATAATAATGAGATTGTGAAATTAATCCTTACATAAAACATTAAAAATATTCCTTTTGAAATCATTTGAATGAAATTAAAAATATAAATAAAATGGTCTTTATAATCCTTCATATACATCTAAATAAATATTTATGATAATATCAATAATATTGAAATGGAGAAAGGATTAATTCTTCAAACATTCAAAGCATCCCTTACCTCTTTTAAAATTTAAATAATAAACCAAATATCTTCAAATGAATATTTAAATACCATGAATATAAATGTATTCATGATATCGTATATAATTGGGGTATTACATACACCACATACAAGAAATAGGTAGTTAACATGGATTATATGTTTTGAAAATTAAAAGTGAGATGGAATTCCCACACCTTAGGTCTGATACTCACCCAACATGTATGAAACTCATGAATAGTGGTTTTAAAAATATTATTAATTTCTAACAGAATCCTAATAATATATATGATATAATATATGATTCATTTATGACTTTATATTACTTGTTTATTAACAATTCCAAGTTAAAGAAATGTTTTGGGTAATAACTGATTTGTGAAGGACCCCGGGACACCCTGAGAGGGGAGGGGTGAATCAGGGTGACCACTTTTTCTTTTAATGTGATGGATCTTGTTCCCACGTTGGTAGGAACTTGTCGAACCTGTTTGATGATTAAGATCAGAAAGCAAATATTCACTTGCACAGAGAAGACACAACCCTTTTTACTTGGTTCACCACTAAGGGCTACGTCCAAGGAGCATATGCTGACATGTTGTCAGTCATACCAAAATCCACTATGCTTCACTAGATGTGGATTACAAATGTTCGGGTATAGACACTCTGTCCCAGGCTCACTGCCTTTACAATTGTTCAGGGATAGCTCACTGCGTCCCTCGGGTCACTCCCGTTGACTCCCCCTGGCTCACTGCTGTTAGTGAAGTCTCACTCAGTTTATAGACGTGAAGGTCTCTTCATCATTTTCATAAGAATGCATCCTCTGTTGTATGTAGATGCTCTATTGAAGTCCGATTCTCACCAGAAGAAAAATATCACTTTTCCTCGAATGTATCAGGTAGTCTTCTGGCTTTCATGCAACTCCAAACAGGCCGGTGGGCTTCAGCAAAACCTGGCGCGCTTCTCCAAGCCGGATGCGCAAGTCCCAATACGGCGCGCAAGTCCAAACTGGCGCTCAAGTGTCACCAACGCACCTGCGCTACGCTTCCTTCCCCGACAACAAACTTGCGCGGTTCACTTCCTTTCTCTCCCAAACCACCTTGGGCGTACAACAGACAACCGGCGCGCAAGCTCTACTTGCGCGACCAAACTATCACCTGCGCGGGTCAACCACCTGCGCGACGAGAGCTCGAACAATCTCTCAGTATTGAACTCCGTTAGAAATGAGGAGGGGTGGTCTATTATTTATAGGCAAACTGGACCCCCTGCGCAGAGGCGCGCAAGTCCATCATTGGCGCGCAAGTCTCGTTTCCCACAACCTCTGTCGCGAAACTCACTTGAGTGACCCAACCAATACTTGCGCGACCTTCTTCCCTTAGCCAAATTTTGAAGTTCTGATCCTCAAAAACATTTGGCGCGCAAGTCTTTTATCCTCCAAGACCTCGGCGTGCAAGTAACTTTTCCAAAAACACTTTACTTTATTGGCTTATTTTCAGGCCCAAAAATTTGGCAAACAATGGGAAACGGCGCCACCTTCACTACTGTTTTCTGCTTGAACGGTATGATCTCTTTGTTGGTACACATCCTGAACTTCCACTGAGGATTGACAAAAAACACAAACCATACGCCAAATCATGCTTTGAAGACCCTGGTTCCAACAATTTGTTTATCCAATGTGTTTTGATTTTTTATTCTTGATCATATTACATAGATCAGGATTTACTTATAGAATGTAAAACATGATTTCTATATCATAAATATTCAGAATATAAATATATATAATATATAGATATATGAAATGGAATACACCGTTCATGGAGATGATAGGTTGTACGTCCGCATGAACATTGTTTTCATTTTCTTATCGTATTAAATTGAAGCAAGTAAATGGGTATATATATATAATTACACTATAATTATTATTTCATGTATTTCACACTTATTAATTTTATATATTTTTATAACCATTATTGAATGGTTAATATGGATGATGAATCTCATCTCATTGTGGAGATGGTAAGTCATACGTACACATGAGTGAGGGTATTATTTTCTTAATGGAAAAGGGGTGAGGAAATGGATGGTATATTAATTATAAAGAATAAATATCATGACATATTTATTATTTATATTCATTATATTCATCATTATGACCATTTAAATAATTTAGTGGTTAAAAAAGTTACTCCACGGCGTAGAGAGGGTAAGCCGTATATTCTTGCGCATGGTGATATTGTTTTTTTAGGATGGGTAAAAGGAGGAATATGGTAATCCCATAATAATAATAAAATCAAAGAATATATCTAATATTGGAGTTATTATTTTAGTATGTAATAAACAAAGAAAGGGGAAGCTGAAAAACAATTAAACTATGAAAGAGTTGGTAAAACAATTACCTCTTCTTCGAGTGTCTACTTTTTATTTGCATAAAAGGACACTTTAGGTTGACTTTCTACCCAAAGTATGATGTCTAGGATGAAGTGAGGGAATATGGGAGGAGAAATATGTAGGTTTTGTATTACCTAAAGGGAATTATAGGTGTGAATAAAAGCTAAGGATATTTTCCCTTTTATAAGAGAGGGGGGACACTTTAGGAAACTCCAAAACTATTAATTTATTATAAATTGATTTTCAATTACAAATATCTATAAAGTGAGTTATTTAGAATATAATATGAGAATTTTTTTAAATAAACTCAACCAATTAATTTTAGATATTTTTTTATTTTATTTTAAACCTTTTCAGTTTTATTTATCCTTAATTAATCTATTTAATTTTAATTGTAGTAATAATATTATAAATGTTAATGGTAATAAAAATTTACTTAAGTAGTGTAAAATTTCCATAAATGGGCACTTTTTGACATTTTTTACCTTGTTCTTATCAAATGTGTTTTTAATGATTTTTAAATAATTTAATAAAATATTATTTTTATAAAATATCAATAGTTTCAATTTTGATACTATTCATAATTTTGACATTAAATAAAATTTAAACAAAAAAGATAACTTAGATCCAAACCATTTAATGTACTAATAAAATGTCATATTCACCTTGAAAATTTTCAGATCACCTCAATTATCACGAATTATATTTTTTTTTAATATTTTTAAAATCATTTATTTGAAATTTCTTTTAATAAAATAATTAATTCTTCACATTTGTGTCATTATTTATGGTAATTATTTAGTCTATAAATATTATAAATAAATTACTATGATGTGGATAATTATTTTATATTTACATATACTATTCATGATCAAATTTATCTCGTAGTTATTCTTATATTAAAATTCTTGACTTATAAGAAATGAGAGTGTGAAACTTTCTCACATTCTTTGATTTTAATAATATATATATTATTTTCATAGACTGGTGTTCATTAAATGATTCAAAATATATCATTATTATATATTTTACGTTATCCTATATATTTGGTTGAAATATAGTTTTATTATGAATTTTATATCATTTAATAAAATATTATTTATTTTAAAATATCTTAAATGTTAATTTGGACACTATTCAAAATTTTGTCTAATACAAAAATAAAATCAACAAGATATTTTTGAACCAAGTCTTCTAGTATATTAATAATATGTATAATTAACCAATAAAAATATTGGATGAAATTAAGTAACTCAAATTATAATTATATTAATATTATGAATATCATTTATTTGATTCTTCTTTTAATAAATCAATTACTAAATCATCATTATGTCACCATTTAATTTAATTGGTTATTATATAAAATTATAAATAAATTACCATAGTGTATATAAACATTTTATATTTATAATTACTCTTTATATTAAAAAATATCACTTATATTACATCATATTAAAAATATTTTACTTGTCAAAAACAAAAGTGTAATAAAATTTTATTTTCTTTAAATAAAATATTATAAATATATTAAAGTCCTCCAAGTGGATATAGGTGGTCCCAAAATAAATCCAAGGATGATTTTGGTCAAAAAACACTCATAAAAATAAATTAGGACAAGTGTTAGGGAAACATTATAATAATATTATATATTTTTTACCTTTAATTGCCTTATTTACCTTTAACCATAGTAAATAAAATTACTAAAGTTACTATTCACCAACAAATATTTTGATCCTATTGGACCAAAATTTTCATAATTATTACAACCATGTATGTCCATTTTTTAAAATTCAATTCACATAAGTGGTAAAATTACGTTTAATTCTAATCCCGAAAATGTGGCTAGAAGATGGATATAAGAGCCATTCAAAAGTTCAATAAATTTTTACATGTAATTTTATTATAAAAATAGTTCAAATGAACTACATTGGATTAATATATATATTATATCTATTGTATCTTAAAAATAAATTTAAATTAAAATAATTATTTAATTGAAAAAGTTGGATATTAACAACAATGAAGTATTTTTCACTATTCATAAAAAATTAAAACTTTTTAGAAAAATAAAAAAATCACCCTAAGATAATTTTGATATTAAAAATTAAAAAATAAAGTCTATCTTGAAAAATAAAATATATAAATTCCATAATGTGGTTGATACAATTCATAACCTCTTTTTAAATAGCTAGTTTTGTAGATCATAGTGTGCTCTAACTCGAAGATGAGTGCAACATAAAATATCAAATTTCTTTAAAAATATAATGTATCGTGAAATATTATGGTCTTAAAATAAGTAATTTTTTCTTTACTGGATTTATCAGTGAATTCTACGCTCCTGATTTTTGCTCCCTCCCCTTGATTTTGAAAACCATCTCCTTTGAGGACACTATTCTTCTGTGAACTCCTCTTTGAATTCCACGAACTAAACATCCTCATATGAGAATGGTGAATTTAGAATTCTGCATAGCGTGGGTTTTTACAAGATTTGAATGTGGTTTTCATGTTCTGTGAACTATCAGTTCACTGGACAATGCTCTGCAGGATAGATCCTGTAAAACATCATTAAGTTATTAGTTGGGCTTCCATGAACCATTCCCAGGGCTTCAGTATGCGGATTAATTTTAGTCGATTTCCAAATATTTGTCAGACTAACCTTTGGCATGGTGGTCTTTTGGTTCATGGAAAACAATTTCTCTTCCTCTCTCCTTAGTGGATGCAAATAGAATATGGTAGGGTCTAGTCAAGAACATTGGAACCAATCTCCAGTCTTATGTTACTCCTCAAGAGAGTACTCTAAAGCATCTTTCGTCACTGGATCTCATGACCTACCCATTTTCTAATCAGTTTCCACTTTACAAATTTGGTTTCTAAGGTGATCAAACTCTACCATCGGTTGATAGGAGAACCTTTTTTATTCATCCTGAGACATCTCGAGAGTATGATCGGTAGAATATTTCAACCACGAGTGAGATAAAAACTACTTTGAGCCAAGATGACTTATTTGTTCTGAATGGCTCTATGCGGACATAGAGAGATTGACACCACAATAATATATCTTATTAATCATTCATTCATGATTATCCCTCTATTTTCAATCTTTAATGGTGAAATTATAATAGATGGTGGAGCTCCAAGTGGGACCTACGACCTAGAGGGTGATTTTACGATGAGTGGGTTTGGGTGTTCTGGGTTCATTAGAACTATTTGGATTCCTCTGCACCACTAGAATTTATGAACTTATACCAATCGGTATGGGTCTCCCAATTCTCCATCTATTCATCGAGCGAGATACTGCCCAAACTACTCATCCATTAGTGCTTTATAACTAATACCTTCCACTTATCTAATAGCTAAGTGGGGATGAGTTTGTGGGACTTATACCAGATAGGTGGACATCCCATCTTTGGTGATATGTATGATGAATTCCTACCAATGTCCAATACTTGGGACAATGATACTTATGTATATCCATTAGAGAGGGATTTGTTAGTCAGGGCAGAGGTATTATTTGTCGAACCTCTCCATGATTGCTCGCTTATTTCATTTTAAGATTGGATAGGGCTATTCCTATAGGTGAACGAGCCAAGGCCGAGAGTTTTCCTTAGCCGAACACATCCAAACCAACAATCTAGGTGAATTCCATGATCGTATTTCACTACCTTCAATGAGGTTCAATACAACAGATGAGGTTATGAAATTCGAATAGAAATATCTCTTGAACATAGATTGGCAGGTTTCATTTCCATGTTCCTAAGTGGGTGGATCTTTCATTCCTTTAACATTTATATGGGTTTTTGAGTTTTCACTATAATAATGAATGACACATTAGAAGAGGGTAAGACCCTCAATTTATCCATTCCTTCCCTTACCCAAATGTATGAGTTATTTGGGTAGATACATAAAGGGAGGCCTCCACATCATCTCATCATTCCATTTCATTTTTTCTATTGTTGTATAGTGGATAATTTCTCCTTGTATGAGTATCGACACACCACGATAGTTCCTCACTCTGATATCAATCTGGATTTAGTCCACATTTCCATTTTTGATCCCAAATACTAGATTGTTGACAACACCATTGAGTTATTGAGTGATCTTTCTCAATTTTATTTTGTTCCTTACCTTATGCCCTACAAAGTAGTAGTATACAATGGGTGGGGTTCTTCCAAATAAATTTCCTACATAATCGCTTTTTATGATGAATTGTTGACCTCTCACATAGATAGAATAATTATCTGCAAACCCTATACTCTATATAGGTTTTACAGAAAATTTAGATGTCTACAGTGAGTTGCATTATATCTAGTCACCCATGTAAATAGGGAATATCATCTGGAAACCCTTTGTCAACTATGGTTGATGATGACGTGGGAGAAATCTAGCATAAAATTATGTATCCATCCTCTAGTGGGATCTAATCACTTATCATTAGAGTATTCCCAACAATGGGTGGCCTGTTATTCTGAGGGTGCACTGGCTAGACCAGTCTGATGGGTGCAATGACCCTTGTCTACTTCGAGTCACATTGAAATTGCGCCAACTTCAGAGCCTCCCTCTATTACTATTTCAATAAGGCACTCCATCCACCATTTCATACATTCAGATTCGGATTCCACTACACAACTGATATCCATGGAGAATGACTCAAACTCCCCATCCCAGGATTATATGTTTCATGGTCCTACTGAAGCTGGTCCATGTGGGATGTCA
Source organism: Viscum album (assembly GCA_963277665.1). Taxonomy (NCBI): domain Eukaryota; kingdom Viridiplantae; phylum Streptophyta; class Magnoliopsida; order Santalales; family Viscaceae; genus Viscum; species Viscum album. The sequence continues at coordinate 1,403,776,111 of OY728143.1, read as the reverse complement.
TTGGGTATCCCTAAGGTCACAGTTAACCCTTCAAGACTAGTTCCAAATATCAGGACATCTATAGAGCGAGAAGGTTCCCCTACTTGGGTAACCCAGTCTAGGACTACTCCATCTACTATGATGGAATTCCATGACTACATACCTATTGTGACGGTGGAGAAAACCCAGATTTCCAATTTCATTAAAAGAAACTGAGCTGTATGGAAATGGGCATGGCTTCAAATCTGTATGATTGCCTCTACAACCCCTCTGTTAAAATTTGATAATGAGGAGAACACCCTCTGAAGTATATTTATCAACTTGGGTTCAAGAAGCTTTAACTACCAACACCTACACTACCTCTCTTACAATTTTTTTGTGGAGCTATAGGATTTAACCACTTGTGAAAGTAACTCGGCTCAATTTAATGCATTGAATCACCAAACAATGACATTTTAGGGTATTACCGATGAGCTACACCACTTAACGCCTAAAGCGTAAAACACTCAGGACCAAGTGATTTCCCAAAGGAAAGTGATGTGGGAGTATGTGGCTAGTGTGTCCAAGCTAAAGGCACAACTACCATTAACATGTCCCATTTGCAAAGATATTAAATAGTAGGGGAGAAATCTCAGAGCCATTATGAAAGGAGCACTCCTGGCGGCTGAAGATGAAGTTGAATAGAGGACTACTTTGGAACAATCTATTAATGGCTCCCGTCATCCAATTATTGATCTATTAAAATGAGCTAATCAGGATTTTTTGTAATATTTTTGATTCTATTGTGCTTTTATTTCCTTTTATTATATTATCAGGGAGAGACTCCAGATTGTGGATTTCCTTCCATTTTCACTTAATAAAATGAGAATGTTTTTCTCTCTAATTCATCTCCTTTATATTTTCTTTCAATGTCAATCAATCTTGAATAACTACATTTGGAACTCATAATATTAATAGGATATTAATTTGAGTCACAATCCAGGATAAATAACATGATCAAGTCATGCTCTAATTTTTTCCTGAACTGAGGGACTTAATGAGTGTAACTCGACTATTTCTAGGGCCATAAGAAAAACCCTATAAGATTTATGTTTTTTTTGTTATTAACCTTTTTTTTTCTAAACCTAATTTGATGTGGGCATGGTGAGTATAACTTGAATTTTTCATAGGCCTCCATTTGTGGGTTTTCACTCTAATATGTTTAGGGTCTATTTCAGTTTTTTGATTCTTGATATCTAGACTAAACCATATGATATGTAGGTTTAGTGATCTGATACTCGACTTTTTTCCAAGGTTCCCTTTGTGGGTTTTCATCATGGCGAGTTCTGTTTTTTCTTTGGGCAGTTTAAAGTCTTGTGAACTAGACTATCATTATTGATGTTTTGGTCGAACAAATTTGACCATGGTAGATGTTTATGTCAAATGGTTTTGATTGAGATTTTCAGGTAAAGGGCCCCGATTTATGATTCATTGACCGAGGATGACCCAATACTTTTCAGATAGGGATGGGGGAGTTTTTTCTTGACCCTGATTTTTTTTTGTTTATGGGTATAGGATATAAAAAGGGGAATGGAAGCCATGGGGTGTATAGAAATAGGAATATCCTCTCTTGATGATGAGTTTTCATTTGACTGATTGACTGTTTTTTAACTTATATAGATTCGTTAGGGCATTATGTGCATAATCAAACAAATGTGTCCACAGGACATTGTCCATCCATTCTCAATAGCCATGAAATTTTATGGAAATTTATATTTTTTTTTATATTTTTAAAACCAAAGTGGGTGTCTTGTTGGGGGAACAATATCTAGAAGTAATAGGGGAATTCATATTGGTTTTGGTCTAGAAACCAGTCCCCCTGGAATTTGAATTATGAAAACAAGGGTTGGAGTTGGTGTCATTTAACGTCGTGCAACTGGGACATTTGAGACTCATGATTTAAATTCATTTCACATAGACCATAGGGGTAAATGATTTTCCATTTTCATGTTATTTTGAATATAAATATTCTATCATCTAAAGTAATGAATGGGGAGATAGGATGTAAACTGTAATATGGGGGGGTTTCTAAAACCAGTTAGTGAGGTGGGATGTAAACGTCATAGGGGTGTAAAGAGGTTGGGAAAGCCTCTCATAAGAACAAAATTTCCTTTAGTTGACATTCCTTTTTGTGGGCATCATATATAGAGACATTGGGGCATTATGTGCATAGTCCAACAAAGGCGTGTGTAAGACACTAACTTTCCACTTCTGATGGCCATGAATGATTATGGGGATTCAAAACCATTGGGATACAGAGTATGGTTTGTGAAAAATAAGGTGTTTGAACATGAAATAGGGCATTTAATATAGGGGTTTCTTGATAATGGGTAAATATGTCATATCCATGCTTGTGTAAGGAGGATCCCTACGCAGGTCTGACCCATTTGTGAGAAAGAGGGGGAAATTTTTATTTCATAGCTCGAATTAAAATATAATGTTTGAGTGTCACTATGTATCTTATGATAATAAGAATAAATATATATATATTTCTCTTGACTTCATCCTTATAAAGACCTGATTCTCACATATTAATGAGTTATTTTTATCTTATAGATGAGTTCACCCATATGATAGGGATCATACTAAATTTTCATGTACGGATTTTTCTCACACGTAAGATCATGGGAGAAATAATATTTGATCTGTTTGGACCCAAGTTTGATCATTGGGAATCATGCATCAGGTAGTTTTAATTTCATACGATTAGGAAGTTAATATAAAAGTACTGGTCAACTGGAAAATAACTAGGACTAGATTTCCAGAAATGTCCAAGATGTAACTATAAAGAAAATTGTAAACCATAAATCAAAGGGTTTTCAGATCAGGAGGAATGATGTGGGGCTTGTAAGATGTTGGGCATACAGAAGTAGGAAAATTTTCTCCTACAGATGAATTTTCTTTTGGTCGATAGACCATTTTTTTGGGGAACTTATCCAGAGCCTCTAAGGCATTGTGTACATAGTCAAACAAAGGTGTCTATAGGACACTGGTTGTCCATTTCCGATGGAAATAGATGTTTTTGAAGATCCAAAGTCACTTGAAGCACAAAGTTTCATGGTTTTGAAGGATGTGTCAGGGAATATTAGAAACATTTAGGTTGTGATTATCCTTATAATTGGGGACTCCCCTACATAGATCTGATTCATATGTAGGGTAGGGCATTTTGTTGGTATTGGACCCGGGTTTAATGTCCATGTATCTTGAAATTAAACTACTTTCATAGGAATAATCCATACATAGGGGAGATGGGAATTTTTATCCATATTTGGGATGATATACAGTTTAATCTTGTATGGTTAAGACTTTGGGAATCCCAATATGGGGGGGGGGGTGAACCATAATGTTATTTTTAAGGTCGTGTCACTAAGACCATCTACTGAGGATTTATTTTCCATGGCTATGTGGGGAATTCCTTAACAAAATACCTAATCCCACATGAGCTATGATCAGTGTGAGAAACAAGGGGTGGAAAGGGTATTGTTCCACTACCTAGGGATAGAGTAATCGAAGAAGGGGTCATTTTATACTATAGTAGGTGTTCTATAGTTTATCATCATACAACAAGTACATTTTTTCTTGAAATATATCATCATGCAGGGAGTAGGTGGATGCCATGTAGTTTACTATCTTTCGGTGAGGATATTGATGGACCTACATGAAGAGGATACATTTTATTACTCTGAATATGGCCCTGCAAATAGAGCCCATTTCGGAGTTCTCTATTTTTAAATAAGGGGGGTTGCGCTTCAGGGATGGGTTTGGATCATAGAATCTGGGCATCCCTACATTATCTATGACTATAGAAATCAATCCATATGTATTTCTGCATGAAACTTATAGTTTAACATCATGTAGCAAGGATGTGGGTGACTCCACGTGAATGGAGACATATGTTATAGATCCCTACAATTTTACATCTTGTGATATGGATATTGGATCCACATTTTAACGTCATGTTGTGTGGAATAATTTTCATAGAAATCATGATAAATATTGTTTAATTGGGCTAGGATATTCTCACATACCTCAGACGTGATGGAGGGATAAATTGTAAACCCTGACTTTATGATCTCTTAGATCTGGATAAATGATACGAGGCTTAGGATCTATTGGGTGAACACATATAGAAGAAGAATCTCCTGAGAAAAAATTTGCCTTTAGTTGATAGGCCATTTTTTGTGGCCAACATATGATGATCTGTTGGGTCATTATGTTCATAGTGAAACAAAGGTTTCCTCGGTATGACCATCCATTTTAGATGGTCATGGATGATCATGGGTATCCAAGATTTCTTGAGGTATGGAGTTTTGTAGAGGGTAAAGAGGTATCAGAGTATGTAGGAAATGTCATGTTTATGAATATATGTGAATTATGTAATCCCCAAAATAGATCCAACTCATATGTGGGTGGGCATGATCATTGAAAAATCCTTGTTTTAGAAATCATGATTTGGACTCTTCTATATAGATCTTCATTTATGTGCATGAGATTGGGGACATTTGTCTCTTTTTTCATTTTGTGTGGCTATACCTGAGATATGGTATTTGGGATTCACTATGTATCCTATGATAATAGGAATCAATCCTTATGTAGTTATAGAGGTACCATGTAGTTTAAAGTCTTGTGGTAAGGACATTTGGGTTCCCCAACATGGAGGGTAGATCATTATTTTTAATTTCATCCCACTAGGACTATAGAACCCCACTTTAAGTTGATGCACCCTGGTCATGTGGGGAACTCCTTGAAAAAACACTAATCTCACCTGATCTATGCTCTATGTGAAAAAAGGGAAACATAGGTAATTCTACCACATGGGTTTAACAAAATGAAGAGTGGGATTTTTTTGGGTTTGTTGTTGCAGATGGGCCCAGATGTAGAGATCTTTGTGCCACTATATCTCTTCATGTGGATGAGAATCGGATGTAGTTCCAGGAAATCCCCCTACACTCGTCTGACCCTTACGTAGGGTGCATTTTTTTGGATGAAAGTTGGAGTAGGATTTGGGATAATGGATTCACTACACATCCTTCAAGGGAATTAATCAAGCCACACATAGTTCTAGAAATTGGTCTCCTTATCTATACTTGGTCCATACATAGGGAGAAAGGTATTTTTTTATGGTGGATGGACTAGGATATATGATTTGGGCATCACTATGTCTTCTGTAAGGGTAAGTATCATGCCACATGTAGTTCATAAATTCCTCGTATACCGGTCTGACCCATACATAGGGGGGGATTTTTTATGGATGGATATTGGGACAAGATGTGGAATCTGAGAATCACTATATATCTTGTAAGGGAAAGAATCAAGAGACACATAGTTCTAGAATTCTGCTTGTGTCGTTTTGACCTATTATAGGGGGAATTTTTTGGATGGTGGCTGGACAAGGATATGGAATTCAATAATCTCTACGTATCATGTAAGGGAAAGAATCAATCCATAAGTAGTCATAGAGAAAAAAATTTCCCATGTGGATCTGATTCTCATATAGGAACTAGAGAATTTAGTTTTTCTCTCGTACAGATCTAACTCAAGTACAAAGAATCATTTGTTATTACATAATTATCACCATGCATTTTAACATCATGCGGTGGGGATGATGATGCTAATTAGTTTAATATGATATAGCATGGATGCATATGGATCCATGAAGTTTAACCTATTGTAGATAAGACAAATTTTATAGGGTTACAAAAATTATTTCTTCAAGAGCCTTACAATAGTGGGATTTGGGGAAAGGTAGTCATCCATTGAAATCAGAGAATATTCTATGTTATAGTAGACCTTATGTATGATTAGTTACATCAAACATAATGAAGTCTATTTCCAATCTCTATATTTTCTCCCTTCACCCATATCTGGTGGGAGTTCTCCCTTTTAAAGGTAATCTATAATGGGAGTCATCTAGCTGGTGGTTTGACTATATGCCTCAGAGGTGGGAATGATATCATTGATTTCTTCTATCATGGCCTGGAAAAATAGTAAAACCATCTCGTGGTGGGTAATTCTAATGACTATTTCATTCTGATTTGGATTGGCCGGAGCTGTGGCTACCACTACTGGAAAACTAACCTTTACCAACGGTTTGGAACCATTGGTATAGGCCTCCAAACCGTTGGTATAGCCTATACCAACGGTTTGGAGAACTGTAGCCAAGTAAGCCGTTGGGATAGGTCTATACAAACGGTTTTGGAAACTGTTGGTATAGGTAATATGAAATCTATACCAACGGTAATGGAACCGTTGGTATATAAATTCCAAAAATAAAACATCCGTTGGGATTTGATACCAGGACCCCTCGTTTATAATTGAATGACTCAACCACTAACCTAACATGACTTTTGTGATCATAATTACATAAATATATATATGTATTCTCATAAATATTTTAAATTTTGATTTATATAATGTTCTCGGTATGAAGGTACGATAAAAAATAAAAGTACCTATACCAACGGTTTTAACAACCGTTGGTATAGGTCTTTGGTTGTGATTTTCATTCTGTGAAGGTTGTTGAATTTTGGCCCACTTTTCCCAACAGTTTGGCCAAACCGTTGGGAAAGGTAGACCTATCTCAACAGTTTGGCCAAACCGTTGGGAAAAGTGTCATATTTGGGGACCTTTCCCAACGGTTTGGCCAAATCGTTAAGATAGGTCCACCTTTCCCAACGGTTTGTCCAAACCATTGGGAAAAGTGTCCAATTTGAGGGCCTTTCCCAACAGTTTGGCCAAACCGTTGGGATAGGTCTACCTTTCCCAACGGTTTGGCCAAACCGTTGGTATAGAAGCATTGGGAAAGATCTAATTTCCAGTAGTGTGCATTCGCTAATTCATCGCCCTACATATTTTATAACCAAGGGATATAAGTCAATGTCGGATCTAATGGAATATTTGACATCAATTCTTAGACATGGTTGTCAAAGTAATTATATCCTCTTTCTTGATGTAATAATCACCATTAACATTCCTTATGACCAACTACGAGAAACCTTTTATCTTTAGGTGTTCATCCCATGCTTGAAGTGCATATTCTAGGCCTTGAATGATCTCCTGGTACTCTGATTCATTGTTTGTACACACCTATGATAGTTGTAATGATTAAGGAAAGACTTCCTTTTCCAGAGATATGAGTATAATTCTCAGCCCCACATTGTTGAGCTTGAAATCCTCCATTATTTCCTCTATCAGACTTATGGATGCATTGTCAAAATAAAATTCCCATGTTTGGAATTCCTTCTAAACAGAGAACACTTCTTCATCTGGTAATTCATCATTCAATGGGGTTATTTATAACAAGGGGTTTTATTCTTTGAAATCTACAAATTCTTGGCCTTTAACTACTTTATAAGTTATAAAACATATATCGGACTTCTGCAGGATGACCTCCCATTATGATAGGAATCCAATCAACATTGGATATCTGAGGATATACTTGAGCATGTTGATAAAAGAGATCAAATATACTTCATGGTAATTCAAGTAATGCCTCCATTTATGGACTGCAAAGATTAGGGCTAGGCATCTCTCATTGATATTTTAATATCGTGTCTTAGTATCGATCATGGTCTGGATGAGATAATAAAGGTTGTTCTCAGTACGCACATCATTCTATTTCACAAGTAAGGTGCACAGTGACCATTATAAAGTAGTCACAAACAAAATGGGTGGTCTTCCTTTAACATGTAGAATTAATATTGGGGGTATTAGAAGATATTTCTTGATATTTTTGAATTATTACTGTCATTCATTAGTACATTGAAATTCAACCCACATTTTCATCAACCTAGTGAAGGGAAAACATTTTCCTACAAGGTTGGTATGAAGCATAAAATATAGGGAAAATTTACTTAAAATCCTCTTAACTTAGTGAGGTTGCGAGGAGGTGACATGCTAAGGATACCATTTTTATTATTAGGTTGAATTAAATGACACGATGGGGTACGACAAAGCCATACGATTTTCCTGAGGTGACACTGAAAGCACATTTTAAGGGGTTCATTTTCGAACAGTGATATCTAAATTTGTTGAAGACTGTTTCACAATCTTTCAGGCGGTCCTTACATTGTTGTTATTTAAGCACCAAGTCACCAACATATCCTTCCATGGACTTCCCAGGAAGGGCATGAATATGTGATGCACAATGCATTGGTATGTGGTGCCAATATCTTTCAACCCAAAGGGAATTACCCTATAGAAGGATACTCTCTAAGGCCCTTGAAGGTGGTGTATTCTTAATCATCTTGGTCCATTAAAATTTTATTATATCCTAAATATCCATCCATGAATGAGAGAGCCTCATATCCATCCATTTCATCTATCAGTAATACCTTGACCAGGACCGAGAAGTCCACTTTCGGGAAGTGCCGATTGAGATCCCTGAAGTCGATGCAGACATTGATATGTATGTTCCTTCTTTTTAAGTAAATCTATATTGGCCATCGAAATAGGATATTGAACCTCATGAATTAATTTTTATTGAATTATCTTGTCAACCTCAACCTCTATCTTGGTAGAATGTGTTTGGTGTGTCCTTCTAGCACCCTTCTTGTAGCCACAGTAGTCTTCTGGCAAGGCCAGGTGGTGAGTGGTCACCTCAGGACCGAGTCTAGAATTTCCATATAGTTACAAGAGAAAACATCTTGATTTTACATTATGAAGGAGGTTTAGTCCTCTTTCTCCTCTAAAGGCATGGATACACCAATCAGAGTGGGCCACATGTCTTCTTTGGTACCTAGGTTTATTTCCTTATGTTCATCAATGGTGGTAGAGACACCCTCCTCAAATGTCAAAGGGGAATCCCTAAGGTTTTATACTTCATATTATTACTCATATTCTTATTATTATAATGGAGAAACAATTCATGAGATGAGATCTCCATAGTTGATAGAAGAGTCATGATTTTGTCATTTAGATGCTGAGGTGACTTCTTCTAATTCGATTGACAGTGAGGAATCTTTTAGAGAGGATTGAGTGAGTGAATGACAAATTTCCTCTTTCTCTTCTACCTTATCGAGTGATAAATGGATTATCTAGAGCTCTAAGGATAGTTATAGGGAATTTTTATCTTAGTGTTCTATATTTTTTGGGTATCATTGTATTTTTTAACACTATCAAGCTTTTTATCCATGACCGAAATCATTAGGACTGCTGAGTACACATCCGAATTTGGACCTGTGCACTGAATCTGATTGATGGGTAGTAAATAATTATTATTGAGATACTTTAAGGGGTCATAGAGAACCATTTCAAATCCATTTGGGGTGGTGACCCAATAAATTCCATTGACTGAGGTTTTCTTTCCTTTCGGCTCATAGAAACCTACAGTAATATAGTGTGAATCAAAGGAATTGAATAGGGATTTATCAGTGTGTAATTTTTCATTCATTCCATTAATTAAATATTTGATTCATTGATGGCATGATGAGTGAATTTATGCATGATAATGTTGTAAGGGCCTTCCTATAAGAACATTGAAAGCCATATTTTGTCGAACCACCAAAAATATTGAGTAATCTATGACGTTGCCAAGACAATTTTTAAGTTTAATTTTACCCAAGGTATTTTTCTCCCTTTTTTCATATCCCAATAATGTTGTGGTGTAGGGAGTAAGATCATCTTCCCTGTAGCCCAGCCAAAAATGTGTTCAATCTAGGAGGAGATTAACTTTGGAGTCGTTCTCAATGAAGACTTTTCTGAAATTGAAACCATTTATCCTACCAGATACTTATAGGGTTTTTATGTGTCTTTTTCTAATGGTGTCTTCATCTTGATCCATAAAGGAGATAAAAACATGGAATTTTTTATGATTGGTCTCCATCTAGTGAAATTCAGCAGTAACTACCTCAGATTCAAACTCATAGGGACTTATCAAAGCTTCTATGAGTGCTTTCTTGAGATCTTCTAATAGATTCAGTGCATCCAAGATTGAAAGATTGGTTGGTACTGAGGAAATATGCTTCATAATATCATATATATGATAAAAATGTTAGTGCTTCCCAACTCGGGGATGATTTTCACAGGTTATTTAGGAGCATGATCATTTTATGATGAGGTTTCAACCGTTAGGACTGGAGATGGAGGAGCTTCCATCCTTTGTGGATTGGGTTGGGAAGGTCTGCCTACATGCCAAGGGAAATTAGTCACTTTTTATTCTCCTGATGGATATTCTAGAAATATTGGACCAGAGTGGCTTCTTATAGGTTCAAGAGAGTTTCCTTATTCCTGTTGGGTCCGTTGGATTTATCTTCTATGAGTTTCTACAATGTTGATGGTTTGAGTGACTGTGTGGGTGTAATCTTGATTTCTTCCATGGATGCTTCTCCCTTGATATCCTTGGATCCTACGACCTCTTCCTGCAACTCCCTAATTGAGTACGAGTAACTTAGGTTCATAAGCATATTCTTCATTGGAGATGGGGTCCATTAAGTCGATGATATTAATGGAGTCGAAAATCAGTTCCTCGTCTAATGATGACTTTACCTCATCATCTACACCTGGTGCTGCCATTTTGTTGGGTGGTGCCCATTATGTCATTTGGCAGGGTTGTTCCCATTATTCCATTTGGCAGGGTAGTGAACGTTGTGCCATTTGGTGGGGCGGTGCCCTTATTTTCAGATCTATTGGCATGAAATCTGAGAGTTTCAAATCCAACTTTTTCCTTATTGATGGGTCATCTTCTTGCACTTTTATTCCGCCTTTCTTTTTGGACTAATTTTTTGATGGTAAACCTTTGGAAGATTGTGGGGCTGAGGATGTTGGTTGTGTTGAATCAAGAGATTTTGGGGGCACAATTTGTTTCTTCAAATACATTTGGAGTATGCGATGGGCTCGGTTGACCATATTCTAAGTTATCCAATGATCAAAATTTTGTTCCATTTTTATAAATAATGTTTTCCATTGTCCTTCATCATTTGGGTTAGTGATGGAAACATTGTCCACTTTTACTGAAGGTGGTCTTAGCTTGACTTTCCAGGAATCTATCATTTTTATAGGAGGTCTTTGAAGATGAAACACACCTCAATGTTCAGTCCCAGTATCTGATGGAATGGAAAATAATCTTTTCGGTCTTCAAGACCTAGTTTATCATCCCTCTTCGACTCTGGTAGCCATAGAAAGTTGTAATTCATGGAAATTAAAAAGTAGCCACAGACTTGATCATCTCAAAATGAGAAAAAATTATTATTCTATTCCTTGAATTGATTTTACATGGTTCAAAATCTATCATCTTGGCATGGCTAGGTAGATATTTACATCTAGGGGTCCATGTACGGTTTGGTGTGGGATTTAGAGCTGGAGATGGTGTACGGAGTGGATTAAGAATAATAAAAGATACTTCATCTCTTCCCATTTTTTTCCTAGGGATGATGGGGATACATGGGACTTGATATTAGTCTGCATTAATTAATCATCAATTCATTGGGTGATGGTATAGAAATCCTGAAACACACTCATATATTTCACCAGAATTAGTGGTGTTCACAACTCATTATAGAGGTTATCGATGCACATGGAAAGCATCTCATAATGGGGGAGTGGCCAGTTCCAGGAGAAATTCAAACCATTCCATCTAGTAATGAAGTCTAAAACCTTCTCATTTTTTAATTGTTTTCAATTCATTAGGTCACTTACTGTTGTATTTGGTAACATTGAACAAGAATGTAATAGTAACTATCACTGAAGATCCTCCCACCCTGTTATATATTTACCTGAAAAACTGGTGTACCACACAATCACTGAAACTCTTATAGTTCACACAAAGCATCTGATCTTCACTGCCTCATGTTATTCTGGGGTTCCCATCATGGGATCACAGTAAGATGTGTAATGTATTAGATGTTGTCCTGGGTCACCTGAACCATTGAACATTGGGAATACAAGGTTCCAAAAATTTAGTGGCAGCGGGACATTGCTCACCCAATCGGGGTATGGTTTCAACTATGGTTGTATTAGATCTTGCCTCCCTTCCATGGATCCCAATCGATATACCTATGATTCGATGGTATTCATGAGCCCTTGATGTGTGTCCTGTTGGACCTGAACATGGGATGGTACAATATGGGGAAAGATTAGGCATGCCAGATATGCTAGTAATTGAAGAGGGTACCCAACCAGGGGAATCCTTGGTATTTTTTTTTGAATTCTATCCAGTTATTTCCTCAATGGATGGAAATCTAGATATCCTTTTGCGGTTGTATCCAAATATATTTATGGTCTTGGTTCCAGATTAGATGATCATCTGGGCCTCAATTCATTTTCTAGGATGATCCATCGTGGTAGATGCACCTATGTTGGGAGTGAATGTTGAAGCTATGCCTCGGGAACATATCCAGTATGATGGAATTCTTGAAGTAGTTTAGCGTTGATTCACCTTACCTCTTTCATTTCTTCCTCATATTGATAAAATCACTCATCGAGCATCATACCTACATTTTCATGAGGAGGAGGTGGTGGTTCATGTATTAATTTTCTGTTATTATTATAGTTTTAGTTTATTTTGAAGGGAGTTAATTATAGATTGACTAAAGGAGTGCCCATGTTTAGGGTGGCTCGCTGGTTCCAAGAGTGCACACCTTCAGGATCGATGTTGACCACCTCTTGGAGGGAACCATATTCTCCTACATCCTCATTATTTGTATCATATTTAGTGAGTTCTGCGGGATTGAAATCTATGACCTTTATCAATGCATATCACATTGAGGGTAGGATACCAGGTGATGAATAGTAGGATAGCTTCTTGTGTCCTCTATCAGATCTTCTCATTCCATTACGGGGTCCTCTTCAGGTTTCTTGATGAAAGGTCACTCAAAGGGAACCTTGAAATAACCTATTCGTACATCTAATTTTCTGGGGTCATGAGTCATGATATGGGATAGGATGGGTAACCTTTCTATTCATTGTCCACCCCATGAGGGAAAAAACTGACTTCTACCAGGCGGGTGGTTGAGGTAAAAAATGCCCCCATCCATATGGGATGGGGTTTCTCCCATTTTTCTTTTGAAATGACTTGGCCTAGATTTTTTGGTTTTATGGGTTTTTGTTTTGAAAATCCCCCCATCCCTGTGGCCTGGGGTTGATCCCATATTGTGGAATTTTCTATGATATTTTTTCCTTATTGATCTCGTTCATTCTCATGCAAGCGTGATCTGAGTATGGAGCCGGATGTGCAAGTTAATTACTTGCTTATGAGGACATGTGAATTTCTTAATGATTGGATTCCCTTAGGCAAGAATCCTACTAAATTCTCTCGGTGTCCTAGTTCAAGAGTATTTTTATGGATTTATCTCATCGGTTCTGATGATTTTGTGACTTACTCAAGGTCAGTTCTTGTTGATCATTCCACATTTCCAGAGCAAGTAGTTAATTTGGCTACCTTATGGGGATGATAACATTGAATGATATCACCTATAGTGGGTTCTATTGCACATTAAATGGGGTGAAGTGTTGAACTTCATGTTCTCCCCACCCTTAGATATTAACACAAGGCAGGACGTCACCTATGAGGCAACACAACTTGTGCAGCGCATGGAGGCATGCCCGTTCAAGGTCTTTCTTTTTCCTCTATAATTTGGGCCTCCATGTAGATAGAAATGATTCTAGTTCAATTTTTTGACGAAGCTCCCCCAACACATTAACATTGTCTACATACCCATCACATAGAATAATTTCAATTTTAAACCAGTGGATAGTTTTCCGGATATTAATAAAAATATTGTGCATACATTCTTCTAACAACTCTCTTGGAATATTGAACTGAGAAGTGGTTGTGGGACAGAGTATAACTAGTATGTAATACCCACCTAGTTTTCTTCTCATTAGGAACACATTATGTTGTTCTTCTACTCAGGATTATTCTACATGGTGTTCCCAACTTTTATGTTTTGTTATGATTTCATCCTAAGTATCGGGGCCAGTAGTGGTGCATTGATGCATGAGTGGTGTAGGTGTGGCACATAGGATTAGCATGGCCCTGGGCTGTCTCCTATCTGAGAAAGGACATCAATTTTCATTGATAGGGTTTATAGCTTATCTAGACCCATCCTTCCAAGTGCCTTGGAATATGAGGGATTTATCATATTTGACCCAGGGTGAGGAGAACCTTCTTATCAGTATGAATTTTGACTATGAGGATGAACTTTTTAGTTGATGTTTTGGTAGTGAGGACTATAATCATAGATTAGTGTTCAACCACATAAATATTTTCTATGGTGTATACCCTGGGGAGGTTCTTTAGGGTGGACCACAGTAATAGGAGGACCTTCTTGTTATTGGTTGTCATTGCAGGGAGGAACTTTACAATGAATTCAATCATGGAAAGGACTACCATCATGGATTGATATTCGACTACAAGGAGAATACCTATAGTGTGTTTCTTGGGGAGGACCTTCAAGATGCACTACAATGAGGGGATTACCTACTCGTTTCTTAATGGCATTGTGGGGAGGGCCTTTCTAGTGACAGTGATCATAACAATGACTAAAATGGTTTTTTGATGTCAGACTACAGGGTGAATTTCCACAGCATATACCCTATGGAGGGCCACCAGGGTGGATGACAGAAATGAGAGGACCTTCTTATTTTTTCAATCTTCTGGATAAGGAGAGGTATGCCATGACACTCATCAGGATATAGGCTCTCCTCGTTGATCATTTCTTTCCCATGAAGTAAGCTCACTTGGGTTCTCTGAGGAGGACCATCAAAGTTGTTGGTAAAAACATTGTGGGGAGGAAATTCTCAACTACTACTTCCAGTTCCATAATTTAGTAATGGATTGATATGATCTTGATCATCTATTGATAAATGTTTGATGGTATCAAGAACCCCAGCTTCCAGCAGAGAAGAATCATGAATGTTCTCTTCATTTTATAGCTATATTTGGAACCTTTCATTTTTGGATTCTCTCTTGTGGGAAACTAGGGATTCCTGTAGTTGGTGACATACTTCATATACGGGTCCCAATTTGTTTGGTTCCCATGATTTTTTTATACATAGAAAATCATCTTGAGATTTGGAAAATATATATGCCTTCCCTGGAGTGGACACCATGTTGGACTTGTGTCCCCCAGTTGAAACAAGTATTTATTCCCTATCTTATTATCCTTGTATCATGGAATATGGTCGTTAACCCTCTTAGACAGGACAAGGGATGAAATTATGCTCCTGATTGAATATCAAATTTAATAGATGAATCACCCCACTTGGGGAGATGGGGTCATGGTCTCAACACCCCACTTTTTCCGTAGACATGATGACATCTTGATAGTTCTATCAAGTATGATCTAGAATCGACATTTGATCCTCCATAATTGATAGGATGTGTTGAGATACATCTTTCTCTAAATGGGTAGAGATTACCATTTTGATGTCCAAACATTAATTTGTACGTGATCTAGTCCTCCATGTGTTTTCAGTGTGTACTGGAAGTTCTCCTATGTGAGGGAAGAGGAACGAGTCTTCCTCTGACATGTAGCTAGGATACACTAGCTACATTCTTTAGTTTCCACCATATTTGACTGGTGGGAATTATATTTTCAAGAAGGAATTTGGGTGTTTTCATTTACCATTGTATTTTTTTAATGTGCTTGATATGCATCCATAGGAATTTGACTTTACTTACATTTTCTTTCCACCATATTTAAATTGTTGGATTCCTTATATTAGGCAGGAATTTGACTATTCTTGTTTATTTACATGGTATTTGACCAGTGGGATTCATATTCATCGGAAGGGATGTGCATATTCTTGTATCTTGCCTCCTTATTTGGATGATGTTTTTGGTATGCATCAGTATAAATTTGTCCCTTCTTGTAGCTGGTTTCCATCCTATTTGGATGATGGTCTTCTTGTACGTCGGTAGGGATTTTCATCTTCCTATAATTTTCCACTCTACTTGTGTGGTGGGACAGGTTAGCATTGGTGAAAATTTGTTCCTCCTTGTAATGTGCCATTGTATATCTATGGTGGGATTCAGAAGATGGGGTAGGATTGTGTACCTTCCAATATAATTCCACCATTATTATACATCAGATCTCCTCCTCCAGAATTTAGTTGATGACCTGCTCCTAATTATATTCTCTCTTCCTTTATAGGGTTTAATGAGGGGCATGTATCTATTAAATTTTAGTAGGGTCCCTCAGCGTGGTACCCTCATCAGAACGAGGATACTGGGTCACACATTATTGGAAGTGACATCATTTAACATGGGATCTTGTGTAAGACCCTTGAGGAGCTGGGATGAAATCATCAATGTTGACCTCATCTGCCTCCCTAATATAAGTTAGGCACTCATTATCACATTCTGGGGATAGGAACCTGAAATGATTGTGGATAGAAAGTGGTTACACCTAGTTCTAGACTACCAGTCGTTGTTGCGTGGGTGACTGATGGGGATTTATTCCATGGAGGGCTTACTTTTCTACCTCCACGGTGGGGAGAGAACTGTTTTTATGGTACTACTTAATCAGTTAATTTTAATCAAAACATTGATGAAGATGGGTGGGTGATGGTGTCTTTATCTTTGTTGAGGACTGAGTTTCATGTGTTGTTGTGATTGTGCATGTCTGAGCAATCTTTTAGGATTACATTGGATTGAAGGAAACTCTGCGTAATGCCTACAATATATAACATGTAAAGACAATAGAACTTCATCAAAGTATAATATCATGACCACATGTATAATTGATGATGTTTATTGAACCTTGTCCTTTGGAATGCGAAGGGGCTCAATGTGAGGTAACACCACCCCCTTGGTTAAGGATTCATATCAGATTCACTATTTTTTGACCCGATTAGTGTCATGGACCCTTTTTGGTAGGTGATATAGTCCCATCGGGACTAGGCAGTACATCCTTTCTTGTTATATGAAGAATGTTCCATAGTTAATTGGTCCTAGTGGGCGATTTTAGAGGGTTAAGTGTTTGCGCAACTAGCCTATATTGGGTATGATGTTCTCGAATATTCTGCAATGGGTTTATCTGCAAATCCAAAAACACCCAAAAACCTGCGTATCCATGATTCATGGACCTACATCCCAAAGGAATGTTCTCATTGGATGATTTGAACAATTACACTTGAGGAATCGCATTGTGTGAGAGGATGGGAAGTGGGGCTCATCACACCCTTTTAGGGGGAATTATATATTGTTCTGGGACTCTATTATAGATTTAAGCAATGTTCATATGTTCTTAAATCCTTGTTTCATTCCCATGCATGTGTCCGCAGATTACCCCAAAGTCACAAGAACAATCTGAAAAATGAATGGGTTCAGAATCATTTGTATGTATCTGATGTTATCTATTCATGAAAAAAATGCATGCATCTGAGGTTCTTCATCAATATTACCCTTTTTTGGACACATTAGGGATTCTTTGGTCTTTTCTGGATAATGATGATTTAAGCTAAGTGATGAGGTGCTCTAGATTTTATCATCATCCATGGGGTATTGAGACTGTTTTTATGTCAGTGTCAAACCAATAAGTTGGATTTCCTACATATCCTCATGGGAGGAATCATATCCCACGTAGATCTATGCCACTTTTCTGGGCACATCACAATTTAACTTCATGTGATGAGGACCTATCTGTGCTATTTAACGTTATGTGGCAGGGATGTCTAGGTGAAAGTTTCCTAGTCAATATTTGGGGTGGGGCTTATGCCGAGGAGGACCAAGGTACCCAGAAGTGATGTAGTATTTGCTGTAAAGGGTGACCCTACTATGAATATGGGCCTAAAAACATTATGCAATGTTTCAATTTTGGGTTTGGACCATGGGGAGGCATCCTATGTATCCCAGTTGGTTGGAAATCAAATCCCTATTAGTTCGGTAAGATGGGGCCTATGCATGTAAGCTTCCCATATAGGAGGAATGATTTGAGTCTTACATTGGTGGAGAAGGCCCTTTTAAATCAGTGTTGGGACTCACACCATAAAATATTTCTTGATGAATTGGGAGTCATGATTGGGAAAATAATTTGAGGAGGATACCCTTTGATCTTGTTCCTTAGAAAGCCATCCTAAGTATCCCAATTATTGTGGGAATCATAGGTCTTGTAGTTAATTTCTCTATGTGAATCGTGTGTGTGTTAGGATCATCACTAGCCTCTAATACTACATGAGTTATGCTCGGTGTGAGAAATAAGATAATGTGAAAGATTCAAAAATCCACACATATTTACTTCTCCGTTGATGGAAAAGGAGGACAATGGTGGAAGAGGCCAGGGTGAGAGCACCACCTCCTATGATCAACGGGGATTAGTCCAAGAGGGATGCCCTAAAATTGGTTCTTTGGAAGGGTAGGAATGTTTCTTCTCATAAAAGGGAAAATTAATCATGATTTAACCTGTGTATAACTAACTCTCATTGATGGGAAATTCCATTTATTACCCATGATCCCTAGAATGGGGAGTTTAACATTGGTATCCCATGGTTAGACCCCAGGTTACCATGAGAATGTAAACTTATAGACAATATGGGTGTTTTATCCTTTAGGGGGATTACCCACATGTCTCTGGTTACCATGTGTATCTAAATTAAGAATGACTTGTTGATGCACCTGATGGTTTTATCATACGAGTCACGTTCCTTTATAAAAGGATTTGGACTAATTTCAATAGACATGTTCATAGAGGGATTGTAGATGATGTGACAAAAATGGAAGGAGGTGATTGGAGCTAGAGGGTATAATTCTTGATGATACCCCATTCCAGGTACCATTTTTTCATGTAGGGTGGGGGTTTCCCCGCATAGCGTGTTGCTACATGGGTGGAGGGTCTATCTTCATACTGTGATGGTATATAGACTTGTTTTTGATCCACGTAGCATTTTTCTACGCAACACTCAGTTCTGACTGCATGGAATAGTGCTACGTGGTGTTGAGATCCACCTAACTAACATGGTGCTACGCGTTGGTGGGTTCTATCCACGTAGAGAATTTCTACGCAATGTAATGTTCTATTCGTGTAGCGATGTGCTATGTTGGACACCGATTGGAGGAAGGGACATTGTTTCTATGCCTTGTGAGAAGTTCATCTGCGAAGGGATTTGGTTTGTGGTCCTCCAATTAAAATTATGTTTTATCCCATTATGGTATGTGGTTGTTCATGCCTATAGGGAATCATCAGAAGATGTCTGCACTTCTTCGATCAATCGGGAAAAATTTCTTCCCACTATCTTTATAATCTGGTCTTAGTCATCCCAAAAATCCCTTTTTCCCTTCAGTCCCCTTCATGGTCCTTTTATAAAATGCTCGAGGAGGTGGATATGTGGGTCGCACGCAGAGGTGTTAACGGGGCGGGGCTGGTCGGCCCGCAGGGCGGATCATACGGGTTGCAGATTTTATTGGGCGGTCTGGCCCGGTCCACAAATAATGCGGGCTTAAAAAATAAAAGCCCGTCCCTAACATACGGGACCCGCAAACTATAGGACTGGCCCACAGGCTTAAAAAAATAATATATAAAAATATTTTTTTGCTTCATGAACCATGATGAAATGGAGCGGAAAATAGAAATGTTTGAGATTGGTGAAAATATTTAGTTTTTAATTAACAATATCCCTAAAAACAATAACAACCATTAAAATATTATATCTTTGATGATTTATGAGATTAATATCATCTCAGGTGGGTTATTTAACTTGACTTTCCAAACTAGTTTATGGTCAATAATACTATTGCACCTCTCGTTAACATTGCAACTCATGTATATAATATTTCTTACATATACATATAATAAAATCTATTATTTGTTATATAAATTTATTTAATACATAAAATATATTTATTACATATACATGTAATATATATTATTTATTATATGTACATAAGAAAATTTTCAATGAAAATTTCCATTGAAATTTTTTTGTGAAAATTTATATTGGAAATTTCATGCGTAAATTTCCACTAAAAATATACACTTCACATTTTTAATGAAAATTACAATGAAAATATATTAATATATAAATAAAAAATTTAAATTTTTACTAGAAATTTTCATTGCAAATTTTTGACAAAAAATATTTACTACAAACTTTCACTGAAAAATTAATTTGAATCTCCACTTAAATTTCTAGCGTTAAATTCAACTTGTTTTTTATTATAATTATACTAAAAATTTGATTAAAAATTATAAAATAAATGCATGCTTAAATTTTTAGTTTAAATATATTAACACATAAATAAATAATTTAATTTTACACTAAAAATTTGAACTGCAAATTTTCAGTGGAAATTTTCAGTGCAAAATTCGGTTGGAAATTTCCAGTGTAAATTTTCACTAAAAATTTGCATTTTAATTTTTCACATAAAATTAAAATGTAAATATATTTAAACATAAATAAAAATTTTAATTTTTCAACAAAATAAAACTAAAATAAAAATATATTAATACATATCTAAAAAATGTAAATTTTAATTGAAAATTTTCATTGCAAATTTGCATGAAAAACTCTTAATAATGATTTTAACTAGAAAAGTTTAGTTCAAATTTCAACTTAAATTTCAGATAAAAATTTATATTTGACTTTTATTATAATTATACTGAAAATTTGATTTAAAAAAATTATAAAATAAATGCATGCTCAATTTTTGTTATTGAATTTTCAGGTGAAAACTGCCACTGAAAATTCTCAGTGAAACTTTTCACAGGAAATCCGCAGTTTGATTTTTCCATTAAAATTACAATGTAGACACATTAAAACATAAATGAAAAATGTAAATTTTCACTGAAAATTTACATTAAATTTTTTCATTAGAAACTTTTGCAGTAAAATTCCACTAGAAACGTTCACTTAAAACTACAATAAAAATATAATGATACATAAATAAAAACTATAAAATTTCATCATAAATTTAAATTGAAAATTTACACTGGAAAATATGAATGGAAATTTCCATTAGAAAATTATAGTTAAAATTTCCATTTAAATTTCTAATTTAAATCATCAAATTATATTTTCTATGCATTGAAATTTTACACTTATGAGTACAAATCAGTACTCAAAATTTGCACTAAAATTTTACACTAAATTTTTTTATTGGAGACTTGATTATCAAAATTTTAAAATAAATACATGTTTGGATTTTCAATTCAAATATATTAATACATAATATTATTATATATTTATTATTATTGTTTCTTATTTATTAATTTTTTTAAGTCACTTTTAAAAACTCATTGTGATATATATGTATATATATTTTGTTAAAATTAAATAATGGACGTTAAAATTTTTTAATTGTATGATGTTATCAAAAATTATTAAAATAAAAAAATTATGTTATCATATATTCTAAATTAAAATAAAATGATAGACATTATTTTATATTTTAAAATTCTATAAAAATATATAAATATTAATATATAAAAAATTATAATGATAAAATTAAAATACATAAATCAAAATATTAGTAGAGCACTGTATTAGAAACAAAATGGTCATCTTGTATATCCATTTTCATAATTAATGCATCAATTTTTTAATACATCAATCCTATTATGCTCTAAATAACCACACACGCACCATCTATCCCACGAATAACCTTACCGTCAGATTTAAAACCTAACATGAGTGAATATTTTCCCTGATTTATGTATGGTTTTATTAAATTCACACTATTTTTTCACACACTCATGTTAATTTGTTGTATTATATTATTTGGTTTTACTTTTTCAAGAAAATGTTTTTGAAATACTACTTATAATTGCGGGTCAAACGGGACCCACAGACACCCGGTGGGCTAGTCCGCACAGGTTGTGGATTTTGCGACTTGAATCAAATGCGGTCTGAATATTTGCGGGCCTAAATTTTCAAGGCCCTAACCCACTTAAATCCACGGGCTAATGGATTGGCCCACGGTCTTGTGTATTTTTTGATAAGTCTAGTCACACGACACATTTTTCTGATTCCCACATGTGAAACACATCCCACAGATGACTCGGTCCGCAGGGTCATCATACGCAGTGGAAAAAAGCACGGTCTTGCCCTCACGAATGAATTTGTTTCATTTGCAGAAGGCTATCGGTTGCACCTTGCCCATGAACCTTTTAGTTCACGGGGGGCATCGTATATGGGGCATAATTTTCCACCTCCATTCCTTGAATGAATTTGTTCATTTTCTTTTTCAGCACCATCATCATCTCCCTACGAACTATTTGGTTCACAATTAATTTGTCAGGCCACAGACCACCATGTAGAGATTCGGTCTGCGAAGGGCTTGAGCTTCATGGTGCGCTACTTTCCTTTGCCGAATTTGGATTCATAAACATTCATCTTCAAATCTTCAGTCAAACTTACGTATTTTTCATTTTCAAATTTGTGGGAGTACTTTCTTTCCCTCTGCAATGTTTTCAGGACCCAACAATAATAAATGTTAATTAAAAATTAGTAAAATAAATTATTAAATAATAAATTATTAAATACTAATAATACTAATTAAATATTTTCTAATAAATATATAAATTTTTTATTAGCATTCTAAATAGTAATACTATTTTTATTTATTTATTAGTAATTAATTTATTGTTAATAATTTTTATTATAAATTAACAAGTTGGTGCTAATTATTAATTATTAATTAATTTAATTTAATTATTAATTATTATTTAAATTATTATTAATTAAAAATTAAATAATTTCTAATTAGTAATAATTATTTTTAAATAATAACTATTATTTAGTTATCATTAGTAGTTAAATAAAATTCATTAATAATTAATCATAATAATTCATAACCATATTTGATAATTTTATTAATAATTAATAGTGAATTATAATTATTTAGTTAATAATTTTTACTGATTAGTATTAAGCATTTACTAATTATTTAAATTTATTAATTAATTCTATATTAATTCTAAAGTAATTAATATTATCATTAACAACTCAATTTTTATTATTAATTATAATTAATTAATTACCAATTTCAGTTAATTATTAATAATTAATAAATAAAACTTACACATTATTAACTAAATATTTGTAAAATTATGTTTCAATTAATTGTTAAGTATACATAATGTTATATGAATAATTATATATTATTAATCCTTTTCTAGGAAAAGGAAAGAAAAATCCCATATTGGAAATCCATAAGGATTTCATGGGAACCTTCCCTTATAAAAGGGAGCCATGACTGAACTATTAGATATATTTTTAGACACCTATAATAGAATGAATTATTGATATAAATATAGTTTAATTTTGATAAAAGTTTTAATATATATATATAATTAAAATAAAACAAAATCAAAATCAAAATTAAAATTTATTAACTAAAAAAATTATATTTTTTAAAAACTTATAGAATTGGGGATTTCAACACCATTCCTCCTTAACTATGACCAAGGATATTAAGGGAATCAATGCCTATGGTATTTTTGAAAGTTTTTTATTCCCTCAACACCTTTTAAATCCATTTTTTAAGATAAATAAAAATTTAATCCCTTTATCATCTAGAGATTCCATGGCGTTCAGTGGTGGAATTTTTCTGGGGCTTGATTATGGATTTCTCTAAGGGTGATGACCTAAAACCGGAATGGTTTATCCTAAGATGTTTTCTTAATCTATATTTTATTTCTGATGAATATTGGGCTTAAAAGGATTATACTTTGAAAGAATTATTGTGACATAAAGATGATGGTAATTGTTATTCTCTAAATCATTGGCCGTTCACTTCATGTTAGGATAGTGAATCCGGGAAAATTGAAAACCAGGAAATACTACTTGATTCATTATGGGAAAGGATGAAATTTTAGAGAGAATGGAATTATTTAGGGTTTCTATCATTTCACTAATTGTTCTATATATGTGTGAAATTCCATGGAAATATCCTGATTTGATTCGAAGACTGTCATTAATTTTGGGTTTTCAAATTTAAAATTTATTCTTAATGGTAGGGGTTTTTCATATTTTAATTTTGAATAAAGAGCCAAAAAATGGTGTGTTGATATTTGGGATGGTCTCCCTTAAACCCATATCTCTTAATATTCTATAATGGAGCATCAATTTGAATCCTTTTGAAGTTAAAAGTTCTTTTATGAAATTATGGATAAATATTTTTTTTAAACTAAATTCTTTGGCATCCAAACATATTACATGAAATTGTTTCTTCTATTGGTATATTGATTAAAATGTATTGAGAAACTAACCATGATAGATGTAGCTATATTACTTGAGTTCATATAGATGTAGATATAATCTTGTCTTCAATTGATAAGGTTGTTTTGTTTATTGAAGAGGATGAACTAAATCTTAGTATTTTCTACGAGAATCTCTATAATTTCTATCCAAACTACAATGTTATTGGTCATGCTGGTAAATTTTTTAGTGGGTTCTCAACTATACCTATTGCTCACTAAAAGTTAATGAAGTTAATTATTGTAGGAAAAGGTATATCCATGAGGACTGATAATCTGGTGTGGCTGACAGGGATTAGAGGAATGGGCTTTGAAATAACCATGCTCACAATAGGGATAAGTCTAATTCCCTATAACTCAGTAAATTACTAACTTTTGATAATAAAAAAAATGTTAATGAAAAATCTAAAATCTAGGGAGGTACATAGAGATCCTCTAATTATATTGATGATACTAACACCAACCCAAGGAATGGAACCTCTGATCAAGACCAGGTTGGGGAACAAGTGTATGTGTAATCCATAATGGGGTATTAGCAATTTCTTCATCTGAAGAAGAATACATCTGGAGAACTCTCCAATGATAAATATGAAGTATCATTTGAAAATGACCAATCGCTATCCAATATTATTTATTTGTGTTAGGTTGGGGTGGTAAAATTAGGCGTTGAAAATTCAAAACATATTAAAATCTCTGGTAAATCTATTACTAATAAGGGAATAGTCTTAATTATAGTTACTAGAATCTCTATGTCTGATTTGGAGCAAGCTATTGGCTATAGGAATTCTACCTCTGGTGGATATGAACAATATTAAGAATAACTTTTTGATCTATAGGGGAAAGCGATAGGTCTATTTATAGGAAAAACTATTATTCTTTAGTGATATTGAACCTCATCATTGGGATAAATTTAAGATAATAATAGTCTTGTATGTGTCTCTTGTTAACGGGGATAAATTTCTAACCACGATTTGGATTAGAAAACTAATAAGATAAAGTCTTCTTATAAGGTTGTAGTTTCTAAAGGATTAACAATGAATGCTTCTAGATTCTAGGATTCATCTAGATAAAAGTATATAATAAAGGAATATTATCTATTAATAGCTAAGATGAGTACTATATTTACTCCTTTAATTGAGGAGTGGATATATCATGAAAAAATGTTTAACTCATTTATTTATGGTTTAGATTAGGATAATGATTATGAAGCTTTTAATATGATAGAATATGACGAGTAATCTATAATTAAGTTTTTGTACATGACACCATTTTGTTTTTAATTTTCTTTTTCATCAACCTAAGGAAGAATTATTCCTTTTTTTACACCCGTCATATCCTTTCTTTTATTTTGATTTTATTTAATAAATTAGTTTTGGCCTCAACCAGTTTTTATATCCATAGAAAAAACCCTATCTAAAAAAATTCAAAAAAAAAAAATGAACCATTCATGTTAAAGAATAACCCTCTTACTCATTGTTGGTTAGATGAGACAATTCAAGAAGGGGGGGGGGGTAATTTAGAATTTAATTTTAAAAAAATTTATAATAAACCCCATATTTTACAAATAAATTATAGTTAACTAAAAATTAGAAATATATAATTTAAAATTTTCAAAATATTTCCCAAAGGATAAATAAAAACAGTGTTAAAGAATACTAAAACCACTTTAGGTTTTGAAATAAATCTAATCACATTAAACACACTATTTAAAAACATATTAAAGATAACTATTAATATATAGTTTCAGAAAAAATATTTTAAAACTAGTTTTAAAATAGAGTAAAAAATGTTAAAAAAACAGTGGAATATAACAACAAGAAGTTCAGTATCAAATTGAGACCTAATCCTCTTAAATTATTGTCAACCACCATCCAATAATGTCTATTAAAAATAAAAAATTGATAACCAACATATATCTAGTTTTTAAAAAAAATAGATATTAGTGACATAGAGGATATACACAACCTTTTCCATGGTTGTGGGAGTAAAAATATGGGGAAAATATATAATGATTATTTTCTTAATCTTCTATGTTCTACTAGAGTTTTTTCTCTAAAATATTTTAAAAAAAGTTCAATCACAACTTGAATTTAATAAAAATAGATATAAATAAAAGTGAAAAGAATTTGATGCATAAAAATTTTGAAGTTTGATTATTCTCCAGATGCTTCTTCTCTTCTTGGTGACTTTGTTTATTTTAGAGTTATGATAAAAATATGGAATGATGTTATTAGATCATGTTATGAGGTTTCAATGAAAATAGAGTATTAATATGATAAATAGATCACTGGTTCATGTTTTCCACTCATTAAATACCATTATTCACATATATATCTGTCTTATTTTATATGACATTAGTATTCAATAAAAAGAAATCTTCCTGTAAAAAGAGCATTTTTAAGGTCATTATTACAAAACCTTATATTCATCATAAAATTGGGGAGAAATAAATTCTTATGAAACTGTATTTAATTCAGTAATTTTTTTAATATATTATATTAATATAATTCCCACTTGTATATATGGTCACTTTAAATGTTTTATGTAAACTCATACCTGGTAAGTCTAACACTAAGAGAAAATTCTGATTGAATTCCTTGAAAAGTCATATTGTCGATTTCTTTGAAGTAATAGTTTATCTAGTTCTTTAAATTAAATCCATGTAGTCACTACAATTTTATAGGGTCACTTCATCACTTTAACTAGAGATTCAATTCTCCAGTGATATCACTTCA
This sequence comes from Viscum album, assembly GCA_963277665.1. Classification (NCBI taxonomy): domain Eukaryota; kingdom Viridiplantae; phylum Streptophyta; class Magnoliopsida; order Santalales; family Viscaceae; genus Viscum; species Viscum album. The sequence goes on along the minus strand of OY728143.1, from coordinate 1,403,749,227 downwards.
CTTAAACTTATGGTATCATGAAGTTATGGTAGGTCTAGAAGTTTTCTAATATCTCATATTTTCATACGGTCACTTTGACTTAATCATGTGGTATAATTGAATAAACATGTGGCTGCACCAATAATATTTTGAGATTTATGAAAATTAGAAAAAAAACATGTGGTATCTTCAATTTTTATATATGATTACTTGGTTTCATTAGTGGTCGATATAGGATTTAGATAAATTTAGAAATTTTGATCTAATTAGTCATGAAACCACATCAACCCTTATAAAAAAACAACAGAGTTCCATGGAGCTTCACATGGTCAATTAAATCCTTCGAGTCGTTTGATTCTCCTTATGGTTAGTTATACACTTTGTGATATTTCAATCATAGTTGATCATATAGTAATATGGTTTATGTATATTCAATTTGGTTGCTCAATTACTTTGTGAAATTTATCCTATCCGTAATGATCGATAAAGTCTTCATGCGATCAATTGAGTACTTGGTTAAATTTCACTTCATCATACTCATGATCAGTAGTATGGATTGATTGTATTTACAGTAAATCAAATAATTTTCCAATTTTACAAATTTTTGAGAAAAATATTTAATTTACATAAAACAAAAAATTTATTAGAAAAACATAAACATGATTTATGATTATTAAAATAAGGAATTTGTGAAGTAATCCAATAATATCCCCTTTTTAATGATAAAAAATCTTGTCATAAATAAATACACATAATTAACTAATGAACAAATTAATGATTAAAATATACTATAACATATAATCATGTAGTTTGTTAACGTGGAGTACATTAAAAATTTTGAGATAATCAAATGTAATAAAAAATGGAGAGAAATTAAAGATAATTAGTAAAGATATAGGGAATAATATAAAATGAATAAAATATTAATAAAGAAGATTTCATTGAAATTGTAAAATAATAGATTATAAGGCCCTATCAGAATCCCTAATTAGAATCATTCTCATAGTTTTTTAATCTTTACAAATCAATCAGGGATTCTTCTTTGCCAATTATAAGAGCATGAGGAGGTTTAGTGCGGGGAGTAGTAGTAGCTCCTAGAATTATAATTTATTTGACAACATGTTGGATATTTTAAAGGTATTGAGGTTGGTTTAGACCAAATGGTTTTATAGGAGGTGAAATAGTAGTAGTGTTTGAAATTACTAAAGAGGTAGATATATAAACTAATGTTGAGATTGAATCTTTACCATGTAAATGAGAAGGGGAAATGATGTGTATAAGAAGAGAGGTAGAATCTAGAACTAGATAATTTCCAAAATAGATGTAGGGCTCTAAGAGCTTAGTAATTTCTATCACAACTCTATAACAATGCTCAATAATCTATAAAAACTCATCCTTTTCTAACATAAACTGATATAGTATAGGAACAATAATAAATGAATCTACATAATTTATTTTGAAATATGTTGTTAGAGGATCCATTTTGTGGTTATTTTCTGAAGATTAAAATTGAATTTTAAAGTCTTCCTTGGTGTAAATTTGGTTTAGATAATGCATTATATATCCCTTAAGTATAGCCTTTTCCTTGATAGTCTCAACTAATTCTTCTTTAACCATGTCATTATTCCTTTCACATTTGGATGTAAAATCCATATAAACTTGGTTCCTGATATCCTTGACACTTTCTTACACATTTTTAACATTCCTTATGATAAGATACTAATTCATAGTAATATATTAATGAGTATAAAAATATGATGGTTGGGAAGGACTAGTTATTATTAAAGTAAATATTTTGTCTAGTGTAGAATGAATATAAAATATATTAACTTGGAGAGCTCCAATTTTTCCAAGAAAATCTTCCATTTGAGTTCTAAAACTCCTAATATCATGTTCCATAATATCTAGGTTTAGAAAATATTTGGATGAATATGATCCAAATAACATTAAATATTACAGGAAAAATAATAATTTCTATCCTACTCATTTGGACTATTGATACTGAGAATCACTTCATTTTAAATATCTATAAGACCATTCATTAACTCTATTAAATCGATAGAAGTAATAATTAAAGAGAGAATATAAGGAGGTGTAGTTGTTTGAGGGGGAGCATCTACATATTGATAAATTAAAGTAGTATTGGGGTTTGGTGTCACATCACTAAATAATGAAATTTAAGGTCTTAACATAGATCCCTCATTATCTAAAAAGTTATTTTGACGCTTATCAACTTCTTGAATCAAAATATTTGAATTCTTCCACACACATAACCTCAATTATGGGTGATGATTCAGAAATGGGATCACCTTGAATATATTTTATTATTCTTTACCTATAGAGGAAGGTTTATATAGTTTTATAGATCAAAAAATATCTTGTAAAATATCATCAGAAGGATCAATCATAACTTATTCCTCTATTCTAGGTGAATAATGTCTTAGAACAACATGTTTTGGAACTTTTGAAATTTCTGGCATGTAACGTTCATTTTGTTTAGGTGGAATATCATCATCATGATCATTCTTGTTATCAACATCACTGGGTGTAGATAAATCCAATTTAAACAAACGATTTTCTGGAGATCAATCTTCTCTTATAGGTTTTGAATAAAAATAGGGGCTCCCCTGATCCCAAACATGGGAGGAATGTCTACAGATATATATTCATCCCAATCAGTCTTAGAATCAATGAGGATTGGTCTAAATAGTATAGTCCCTATAGTTTTCTCACCCTCAAGAGTTTCTCCATCTACACTTATTGGTTAATCCACTATAAGAATTTTTGAATCCTTTGAAAATTCTGTACTTGGATAGTAGTTCATTCTCTCTTCATATGATCTTTTATCTTCTTCAACTATGTCAACCATAGACTGAAATATTTCCTCATCATATGAGTAGTTAGACTCAATTATTTGATCATGATCTAAGCCAAGATCTATGGAATCCCTCAGTCTGGTACTATTCTATATAGGGTTAGAGCATTCATAAAGCCTTCCCTCATACTATACCCAAGTCTTTTTCTAAGGATTATAACTAATTTTCATCCTTTCACATGTGGTTTGATTAATACAAACACCTATTGAATGTAATAACTTTTCCACTCCATTTGGAATAATTATTTTCTAGCCAAGAATATATGAAATGAACTTGGGTTATGTTAGAGTGTTAAACCAAAATAATGTCTTATTGATCTATTCCATAATCCTAATAAAAATATGGGTAGATAGATATGAATTCCATGAACCATTATATACACTAAGATAATTTTTGGTGCCTAATATTGTTGAAACCCCCCTTCTAGGATAGATAACAAGCGGTATAAACTTCAATAAGAACCTATTGGCTCCTTTTAATTCAATTAAACTAGACCATTATTGGTTTATATCACTAGTTAAATCTTATAATTCATTTCCAAGATCGAAATATAGATGGTTTAAGGTATAAGATATTTAGTAGTCCTAAAACACTCCTTGATGTGGTAATTTTAAACTTTAATCCTAAAGAGTTGAAGAAAACTATCATTCTTGATTATAAACAAAGGTTATGATGAGATCCACTTAATATTTATCTTTGAAGATAATTTTCACATAAATATACTTCACTAAAAGAGAATAAAAACACATATAATCATCTATAAGACCACTCTCTCTATCCATGCGAGAGTATATCTCTCCAAATTAGAGAATGATTAGTCCTAAACCACTTTACACCTACTTTTTTTTCTAGATAAAATCATACAGAAAAATATGTGGCTTCAAGAGATTTATATATCCACTAATTTATTCCTTGAATATTTTAAAACCATATCAATCATTAATAGCATATTTCTATAATGATCATTTTCCCCCGATTACTCAACAATAGGATTTGATGACTCAAAGACTAGGGGTTTGTAAAAGGAATGGTCAAAAGGAGGTTTGACATAAGTTAGAAGGGGCACGATGATTACATTTCTATTTAGAGATATTAATATCATTTTATTATTGTTATACATTAATTCATGGGAAAAAATAAAATATAATTAAAATAAATATAACATATTTAATAGAAATAAATTAATTGAATATTAATTATAAGACAAATTCTTCAAAAATATAAAGTTATATCGAGTTTAAAAAATTAAACATGGTTAATCATTCTCAACTCATATCTAATATAATTTAACCTCCCATAATTCATAAGCTTTTCATAAATATCATGTAGATGATGATATGTTCCAATGAATTCAAGAATGATATATCTTTTTTGAAAATTATATCCCAAAAAGTGATGCCTTGTATTAATTTTTGTTTTCCTATAATGAGATAAATAGTTCTTAGAAATTTTAATCCCACTTGAACTTGTATTGTAAAACATTATAGGTATATGTCTGAATTGATATCCCTAGTTTATTAAAGAGTATTTCATCAACAGAAATTGTTCACACCAACTACCTATAACTCTATATCCATCTTCAGTAGTAAACAACATAGTAGAATTTTGTTTCTTACAACACAATTATGTTTGGTACTTTTCCAATAAGTGTCTTGTTCCAAAGAATCTTGTTCCCTCTAACTTAAAACCACCAAAGTTGGCATCATGATAACTAATTAAATCAAAATCATTTTATTTTTAATAGAAAAATCCTAAATTAGTATTACATTTGAGGTTTTTTAAAATTCTATTAACACTAGTTAAATGTGAGTATTTTGGGTTTTCATGAAAATTCACACACATGCACACACTAAATAGAGTATAAGGCCAACTATATGTTTAGTCAAGTAAAGTCATTATCAGACATTTGTAAGTAGATTGAGAAACCAGTTTAATAATTTCATCAAGATCCATTCTATAGGTTTTACTCATTAGAGTGTCACATCCTTTTGAGTTGTCCATGCCAGAATATTTTAAAACATCCTTTTCTTATTTTATTTGATTTAAAATAATTCCATATTTATTTTTAATGATTTAGAAACCAAGAAATAATATTAAATCCCACATCAACCTCATTTAAAATTCAGTTTTCATTCATTTAGAACATTCAATAAACCATGAGTTTTTGGATGATTTTAAAATAATATAATCAACATAAATTTGAACTACTAAAACATCCATTGAAATTATTTTTATAAATAATGTAAGATAATCAGTAAATTTTAAAAAATCATTTTAAATAACACAAGTGTTGAGGCTTTCATAGAAAGATATTGGAGCTTGTTTTAAACCATAACTGATTTAGTTAATATAAGTATATTATTTGAACAATGAGGATTTGATAATACATCAGTATTTTAAAAAAAATCCTCAATAATATAACCATTAATGAAAGAAATCTTAATATCCATTTGATAAAATTTGAAATTTAGATGTACTATATAAGCATAAAGTATTCTAATGGCCTCAATTCTAGTAACTAATAAAAATTTTTCTACATAGATAATACCTTATTCTTGACTATATCCTTATGAAAATAATATTTCATTATTTCAAATAATTGTTATAGATTGATCAAAATTATTTCCATATACTAAATATGATCCAATAATTAGGTCTTATATAGGTCTATCTACTAATTCCAGGATTTTATTTCTTTAAATCATATTTGAATATTATTTTTTATTCATTACGAAATTATTTCCATTGATTACCTCATTTATTTTTTTAGGTTCAAGCTATGATAAAAAGGATTAATGTTCAACCCTTTTTCTTAGAAAGCCTTGGGTTTGAGTACCATTATCTAGGTTTCTTACAATAACATCTAGGATTTGATTTCTTAGGGTTCTAATGGTTCTACAAATTGAAGTACTTGGTTATTTCATGTCTTCTTCTAGGCCAAGAAGGATTTGATGGACTCTTCTAGGAGATTATCAGGTAAATTTTCATAATGTTGACAATCATTAGAGGTACTATTGATATTCAAATTCAACATATCACCCTATTTATTTTCTATAGTATTTTTGAGTTCATGTGGTTCGTTATAATAAAAAATAACATGAATAGTTTCTACCAAAAAATCATATTTCTTATTAAATAATCAACAAGATTTACTAATGGATGAATAACAAGAAAAATTAATTGATAACCATTTGGAGAAATTTATTCAAAATATCATTTTTATTTAGAATGTATACTTTTGATTCAAAAAGTCTAAAGTAAATTACTTTTGGTTTTTACCATTCCACAATTAATTTGGAGTATTTTTCAATATTGGGTTGATAATAAATCTATTAATTACATAACTAGATATGTTAATAGATTCATCCCAAAAATAGATACATAATACAAATTCAATGAGCATAGTTAGGTTAATTTATTGAATAGTATTATCTATCATTTCATCAAAACCCATTTTATTGAGGAGTTTTAGGTGAGTGGAAGTTCTAAGTATATCCATATTTTGAGAAAATAGATTCAAACTCTTAATACTCAAACTCTCAACCATGATAATTTCTTAAGGTTTTTATATTTATTGAACTAATGTTCTCTATAAAATTTTCATAATTTTTAAAATAAGAAGGATCTTCACTTTTCTGAGCAAGGAAAAAAACCCATGCATATCTTGAATAATCATTAATAAAAACCTATTTATAGTGTTTCTTACCAAAATAGAAACTCGATATAGTACAAATAATTCTATATGAACCAATTATAGTGGTTGAGAGTTAGATAAATTTTTATTTGGTTTGAAATATATTTTAGGTTGCTTTCTCTTTTGAAAAGGATTTCTCACTTTGTCATTAGGAAATTATAGATTAGGTAGAACCTTAACAAAACCTATCATATTTATCTTTTTAAGTGAGTATATACTGAATTGTACTTGTGTTCCATTCCAAAAAACAATATTCTCCATGAAAATAAATTAAACAATAATTTTTTTGAGAGAATAGGAAATCTAAATTAATATAATAAATATAATCATTTCCTAAAATAGTATATAATCAATCATTCTTGTAATCATAAATCATACAAGAATTGTTTTCAAATTTAACATTAAAATCATAACCACACTATTGAAACACCATTTTTCAAAAAAAGATGAAAATCAAAAAAGGAAAGTACAACATGAATGAAAAACAATAAAGGACTGAAATGATTTAAGTCACCTAGGTTGAGAAACTCTAAGAACCTACATGTTCTTAAATCTTACGCAGGTATAGGATGCATGATAAAGATCCACACTAAGAGGATCACACAAGCCCTACGTATGTGACCCATCATGAGTGACCATTACCTACACGAGGGTCTTGTGAAAAACGCATGTTCAATAGACCGGTGTTGGTGGTCTCCTTCACCTAGGGTCCCATTTTTTCTTATAAATAGGACCATTGGGAACCCCATTTGATAAGACTAGAAGACCAAAAGAAATCCTAATGATCTACACTCGCTTTTCATTTTCCAAAGTCCTCATAACATTCCATGTAGATCTCAAAACCTTAAAATAAGTGTAAATGAAGGAGGGTAGTGGGATTATAGTACCTCTTGTGTATGAAACTCAAAATTCCTGATCAAGGATTCACCTCTTCCTAGTCTAACAGATATTTAGTGAAGTATAGTTATTGAGCATGAGATTTGATCTCTAATCATCCAAAGACACTTGAGGAGACCCTTGGATCCTTTAGAATGGCCTTAACCAAGTTTTTTATCCTTGTTTTTCCATCTCCAAAAGGAATATTCATCTATCCAAGGACTCACATACATTAAGAAATTCTATCTCACCGAAGCCTAACATGTGCATGCCACCTTATACTCATTCAGGTCTCATTTGTGGGAGATTCCTTCTTCCCAACTATTTATAACTTGCACAAGCCAATTTATGTCCAACCCGGCCTCACCAATGTGAGATATCCTTTAATCCCCCATTCATACCACCAATGGTAGTGAACCTCTTCCCATGGATCCCTCGTCCAAGGGGACCAATCCAAGGACTCCCCCAAAGTCTCTAGATATGTATGATTAGAGAATAGTGAACACCAACATGTCCTCTTGATTATACATTCTCTTTGTAATGGAGGTCCTTCATTTATCCCACCTAATATATGGGATACTATGACTGTTATCAATTATAAATTTACACAGTAATGAGGTTCTCAATAATAGGGATAATTATAGGACATAGAGGTTAATAAAAGAGAGGATACAGGCAGATCAATGACCTATATATCTCCATTACTACCCCACCAGGGCTTTAACCTTATCTTCTAGTATATGAGGAGTAAATTTCACCCTAGGGAATCCCACCTGGAGTAAGCACATATTCTTTATTATGGGGTATTACCAACATTCCATAGAATAATTCTCTTCTACTAGAAGATGAAAGAGATTGTTTGGTTTGTCATCCAATTCACTTCCTCTTGATTCTCACATCGATCTTAAATCATATGGGCAGAGATGTTAGTGATGATCATGAAATATTCATGATCAAATACATATCTCGGGAAGGGATTCCTTTTTCTAATCTTCCTCTGGCCTTCCCTTGGGCATCCCATTAGGTGTAATCCCCAAATACATGTAACTTATCCTAACAAGTTCCGTATTACCTATGATAAAAACCATTAAAGGGACTCTTATGTAGGTGTAAGCCTTAGTAGTACAAACTATGTGGGATTTGGTTCCTACCCCAATAGAATATGTAGGAAGCCTCCATGAGGATCAAACCTAGAACCCAAAATTCACTATAATATTCCCTAGGACATATTTCTAGTAGGGTCATATCTCACCTAGAAGGAAACATACCTTCCTCATCCTCTAGTCTACTATGGTGTACGTCCCCCAACAACTTTAGCTAGGTACATTTTTCCTAGAAGTCCATGACACAGAACATTAAACTACATATTTTTTTTCTATTCACATTAACTTAAAAGGTATGATGTGTCTGGTTAAGTGGAACCAAACTACATGGTTTCTGATTAATTTTACAAGGATACGTAGGAATCCCATCTCATGGGCCCGATCCTAACATCAATACAACTCTCATATCCTTGGATGAAGATAAATTATAAAGAAACCCACTGTATGGATTAAAAGCAACATCATGATAATAAATGACATAAGAATATATACTACGAACATAAAAAAGGGTTCCATCAATATAAAACCTTGGACACATAAAAGTTTCTCCATAATTAAAGAACCTTGGACATATAAAGTTGATTATGATGCCAATAAATTATAATAATTGTTTTTTAATATAATGGTGATCCATTATATATTTTATATTTAATAAAGGATTCACAAATTCGTATTAAATCTATAAGAGAGTCTTAGAGTATGGAATAATTCCCCCCAAAAGGTGTGATGATCTTGAATTTCCATCCTCTTAAACAATGTGATTCCCTAATAATAATTGGATCCATTTCCTAATAACCACATGAATTTGGAAAGAAGGTCTATGAAACATCTTGAATAAGGGAACCATTGGGTGGTTCTAGTTCCATGAATGAAACCCACTTCAAACCACCCCGAAATGATGTGGGAATATGTGTTTGACTTGAAGGGTTGTTCCACCACCATAAAAAAATCAATTCAAACCCAATGTGGTTTTTGGGAATGAAACAAAAATAGATAAATTGGTATTATTCCCTAAGAAAAATGGTCATGTATCCCACATATCAGGCCCCTTTTCTACTCTTATAATATGAAATTGGTACAAACATGGATCTAATAAAATCAATAATGCATGTGTCAATTTATTAAGATTCTACTTTGACAAGGTTTTCTTATTTTTCTCATACAATTCAAGCTTATTTATAAAATAAATCCATTATATAAAATGTATTCTTTTAAGCTAACTTTAATGTATGCATCAAATACTAGACTATATGGTTCCTCATCTAACTCGAGGTCATTATCGCCAACCTAGAAAATTCAATACTAGGATACAAACATAATACTTCAGAATTACCACCCTAATGGTACTATCCTAACTTCAGATGCTTCTCAAAAATCCCTCCAACAAATGAATCCCCACAAAACATCCACTCAATGACTCTTGGTAGCCCATAAGTACATGAGACCAGTTTCCATTTTAATCCATTTCTGGAGTCTGTCCCTAGAGTGCATCAACATATTCTTCCCTTAGGTAGGATGATCAAGAGGACACTAATAAACTCATCCTAATGATAGAGGGGTACCTATAAGTGGATAATTCCTATTTCCACTATCGCCAACACCATGTGACAATAAACCTTATCATTAGGATGGTATTTCCCTCAGGAGTCCATCCAAACTCACACAGACCTGGGCAGTCAGGACAAGCCGCCTAGGGAGTGACCAAGAATTAGTATATAAAACCATGTCCTTATTCCCTCCATAGATTATTTCCAGAAGAATATATAGGCATGTTGCAAGTAGCTTCACACACCTTCCCATGTCTACCAAGCCTACCAACATAGTTCAGTTTCACTCATAGAAACCAACCTATGAATCCTGGAAAAAAATTGGAGGTAAAACCACATCTCCTCCCCCATAGATGAAGATTATCAATATATAATGATAGGAAGTAGAGGAAAAGAGTAGGCCCACACTGCTTATTCAACCACAAAATGATCATATATCTTTATTTTAGATACTAAAGTCACTCAACATACTCTAACAATGATTAAAGCGAAGAAAAAAGTTCCTTCCCACATCCTACAATGTTTTAAAGATATAATAATATCATTGGTAGTGGTTAAAGGGAGGATACAATACTCCATCCCAAAAATTGTGGTGAATCATAAACATATTAAAATAATGACTCTAGTGTAGAGACATATGCTTACTCCCATATAGGATAGTCATGGGAAAACCCCATGTTAAATGGAAAACTAGGTGAGGACCGTGCCCCCATTCCAACTAGAGGCCATCAGTCTATCTCAATGGACACTCTAGGGTAGGAATATATCCTTGTTATAATTCCACAAATATTTTAGAAAATTAAATCAATAATACAAGAGCTACTTAAATCATAACCTATATACGAAATTAGTTATCCACAAAAATATGTCTCAATCACCCATAATAAGGAATTCAAAAAGAATCCTCACAAAAGGAGAATGGAAAATGAAGATATGATATATGATCCTACTATTTTCAATAATGGTGTTATTTAATCACTCATATGTTTATATATAGTGGATTTGGATCCTACTCATCTGTCACCAAATTACAAAAATAGTATCAACAATTATGAAGGTTCTCCCCAAAATTTTGATGCCAAAGATTCTAAAGGTCCTCCCAAGAAATATTATCATTAAGGAATAATTCATGACCAAAAATTGATTAGTCAAGAGAACCAAAATTTAGTTGATTTCCATGATAACCATCCTCATGGAAAGAATATAAAATAGCAAGAAATCCGTACCATTATTATAATCCTCCATAAAAGTCTTCCCCAAGGTGCATGCTGTAGGAATTCCCCTTGCATTCAGATTTCAAGACGTGATGATAGACCTCCTCATGATGGAATTCACAGTGTAGGTCCTCTATATAGATACATTTCATTTATTCAAGGTGTTCCTCCCCTTTATGAATCAACTATGTGATTACATTATATAGTGAGACACTTGGGAAATGAAACCATTCATTTCTGATGCCTCTTCATTGACAAATGGCATTATTTGTCAAGTAAAAGATATCCCAATAAAATAATCATTCTACACACCACCCTTGGGTTTCTCACCTTACAATATGATAGAAGAAATCCCTATAAACCATGTTGTTTATAATAAAGAAATAAAGAAATTTCCATGTTAGTAAGGTCAGGTTGAGGAACCTTTTGAAAAAGACAAAGAATACATATTTCTAATGAGGATATAGTGGGATAAATATAATATAATACTCATGTTTTTTCCTTTTACCACTCCCCAATAAAATAGTTCTAAGACTCTCTTTGTAGAATATGTGAATAAAATCCACCTAAATATATGTAATACTCTTCATCATCTAAAAACAAATGTCCTCACTTATGATGACTATCGAGTTCATGTCAATGTAATAGAATGTATACACCATCAAATTGACTTGGTGGCCCTCCTAGATGTACGACACACAAAATCAGGAAAAGAGAAAGGATCACTTCAGCACACATGACTAGATAAGTTAAAAGAGTTACATTAGCTGATTGTTGATACCCCTTCTAGTGTTCATATCAGGGAATCTGGGGAACACATAGTGTTACATTTAACCTCACTCACCTATCAAAAAATCCTTCCAAAGGTGAAATAATAAAATTCCATTACCTTAGTTTGACTTTGAGAAATGGGATATGATTATAATAGATGGTATTATAAAAAATAATCCTTAAAATAATATCAAAAAAATTAGTCTATAAGAGGGTGATTCATTAAAATACTCTCGAATCAAGCATTAAAAAATATTTAAAAATCATATAACTTAAGGAAACCCAATCATCGGGAAGTGCTAATATATTTGGAAAGAGGTGGATCAAGTGAGAATCAGGAAAGGCACTAGCCCATTTTATAACAAAAATCCATAAAATAGAGAGATCATCTATGGAATTAGTAGTTGTAGCAGTCCAGGGGAAACCCCATCCCATAATGATGGGGGACTTTTTTAACAAAAACTTAATGAACAAGAAAACACGATTTAATTATTGTGAAAAAGGAATGAGATAAGCCTCATCCCATAGGATTGGTGGATTTTTTTACCTCAACCTACTCCAAAATTAAAGTTAGTCCTTTCCCATTTAGGGGGAGCACCAAAAAATGGGTCTTTACAACTTGTCCTACCCCGTGACCTGATTTCCTTACTTGGAACACACATGATTTTTTCCAAAATGTTCCCTTAAGATCACCCGGAGTCAGATTATTCCAAGAATACAATTAAAGGGGAGGATGAGTACCCATAAATAGAATAAATAAAAGAAAACACTTAAGATTATTATTTCTCTATGAAGTTATAATTATGAACCTCTTATCATTCTAAGAATAATGAACCATTTGTAACACGTTATGCATCATTGGGCATCATTAGCACCACCCCTTCAGATGCTACATAACAATATGATGATAATAAAGAATATGAGGAGTATTTTTTTGTACATAATTTGGTTCAAATAGAAGGATTTCATACCCAAAATCAAAGGATTTATATGAAATTTGGGATTACCTCGACCTATCCACTACTACCTCATCAATGAGTATCTTCTAAACAAAGGGTAAAAGTGTGGCCATATATCACCCATTTATCGAAGAGGTTGAACTCCTCACACTTAAGAAATTATTGTATTAGTAAGAGGAAGAGATAAAGGATTCGAGAAAAATCAATGATGAATTTTTTTCGGAAACTTCCCTATCAAATATGTTCTACAAGCGGAGCCTCAACACATTCTCCCAGCCATCATACTTCAATCTAGAGGGCTTGTGCAAAGAACTGAAATGGATCCAAAAAATATTCTCAATGTGGGGTATCAAAAACCAATATATTTGGACCCCACAGTATCAAGATACTAATATTTCACTCTATTGGGTAAACAATAAAATCTAGGTCATGCACATCCTAACAGAATAACCCTCGTCAGTTTTCCATTGTGAGTATGAGAAAAACTACCAAAATTTTCCCAGCTTGTTGTTACCCTTTTTCATTATCCTCCCCATTTGTCCATTCATCCCTAGATCATTGACACTATAGAAACTATAATAACTCAATTACAATCCATGGATGGATGATGTTCCCCATTAAAACTATAGTGGAACCCTTACCGGGGATTTGTCGATGCCACTCTTCCTCCAACAAACATTAGGAATCCAATGTTCCCAATATTAAATGTTCTAGGGGATCAGGAATATAATTTGATGCACTTAATCTATAAGTGTGGACCTATTATAGGAACCCTTGAGTAAAAATAGGTGGATATGATCAGATTTTTTTTATAGACTTTAGAAGGATCTTCCTTTACATGGTATACCAGTCTAGCAATATGATCAATCAAGGGATGAGAATATATTCATAAACAATTACTCTATCAATTAAATTATAAATTTTAGAAGAAATAAATACATATTCTCTCAAAATTTATACCATAAGAAAAGTATAGGGTCACTACCACAAAAACAGTTTTTCGCAGCACCCCCCTTTATCAGCGCTAACGAAAAAGCGCTGATAAAGGGGGGCCTTTATCAGCGCTTTTTTTAGCGCTGATAAAGGGTCGGATTCAAAAAAAAAATTTAAAAATATATTAATATATGAATATATAAATATAGTTATATTGTTATCTAAATATAATATATAATTTTTAAATATATTTTAGATAAGTATAAATGTACATTTACACTTATTATACTTAATATATAAGATATTTAGTGAAAATGACTTCTTAAAAAATTTAACAAATATTTTTAATTAATATTTTGATAATAATTATGGATTAATAGTCATTTAATAACAATTTGAGGACTAAAAAAATTAAAAAAATTAAAAAAAGATCCAAAATATGTTGAAAACGCAACTCAAAATTCAAACGGCCATAACTTTTGATCCGGGTGTCCGTTTGAGCTCTACCACATATCAAATCGAAGCCTGCGACGAGCTCTACGTCGTTCTGTCCCGGGGGGACCTTGGTAAAGCGTTTTTAGAGTCCAAAAGAGGCTCATAAGTCCTCTAAAACTGAGTTTTTTGTCTGGGTACCCAGATTTTTTAACATTTTGTGGATTTTCAAACTCGTTTAAGGGGGTATTATTGGTTTTTCTTGGCGGGGAATAAATTTATTCCAAGGTATTAAATTCATATTGATATTATGTCTTTGAAATTTTATCTTTTTTTATAATGAACTGCTATTTATAATCAAATATATAACTATATGTACATATTTTTTATATATTCGCACCTAAAAATTAAATTTTTTAAATAAATAATTAAACACATTTACATATAAAATATATTAGATTTATCTAAATAATAACTAATATCCATTTTATTTAAAATACCAATATATGAATATTTATATACCTATATATTAATCTAACTATATATATATATTAATCTAACTATATATATATATATATATTAATCTAACTATATATATATTAATCTAATAACTATATATATATATATATTAATATAACTACATATATATATATTAGTATTACTATAAATATATATATTAATATCACCATAAATATATATATTAATATCACTATATATATGTTAATATAACTATATAAATATATATTCATATAACTATATATATGTTAATATAACTATATATATATGTTAATATAACTATATATATGTTAATATAACTATATATATGTTAATATAACTACATATATGTTAATATAACTATATATATATATATATATTAATATAAATATATATTACTATACGAATAAATATAACTATATATATATATAGATATAGATATATATTAATACCACTATATATATATTAATATTACTATATATATTATAATATAACTGTATATATATTATAATATAACTATATATATATTAATATAAATATATATTACTATACGAATAAATATAACTAAATATATAAATATATATATATAGAGATATCATGAATTGGAAAGAAAATCAAAATAGAGTAGTGGTAAGGGCTTAGGCGCGCAGGGGGGAGGTCTCGAGTTCAAATCCTGGTGGAGGCAGGGGTGCGCGAGCATAAGGAATATTGGAGCAAGCGCTTTTAAAGGGTGGAGGGGGGTGCGTGGGGTGTTTTATAGGGGTCGAAAATCATTGTAAAGGGGGGAGGGGGGGGGGGGGGTTCAAGCGCTATAAAAGCCCCCCCGATTGGCAGTATTTTTTAATTTTTTTTAATTTTTTTAATTTTTTTTTAACTTTTATCAGCGCTTTTTTAAAAGCGCTGATAAAAGGGTCCTTTATCAGCGCTAAAATGAAAGCGCTGATAAAGGAAGCGCTGATATAGGACCCCTTTATCAGCGCTAAAAAAAGCGCTGATAAAGGGGCACTTTTATCAGCGCTTTTTTTTAGCACTGATAAAAGACCCCTTTTATCAGCGCATTTTTTAGCGCTGATAAAGGGGTCCTATATCAGCGCTTTTCGGAGCGCTGATAAAGGGGACCCCCCCTTTATCTACACTGGCTTTATCAGTGCTTTTCGAGCGCTGATAAATGCCATTTTTAGCGCTGATAAAGGCCGTGTTTGTAGTAGTGGGTGTTATATGTCTTTTCATATTGGAAGTGTTTGACTTCTTCCGGATACTTTCATCTCCCCAAGAAGAATTTTAGGGTTTTTCATTGAGAACATTTTTGATGAACCACGAACATCAAATATCAATATATTGTATCATGGTGGATTTTTAAGCCTTTCAAGAATTACACAAAGGTTGTATGATTTTATTTTTTCAATCCAAGGTTAACTGTCATACTGTATCGATGTCTCAAGGGAAGAGGAGAGGTAAAGTGGAAGCTGTAATAGTTACATTGAAACCAACTTCTATGTCAGCTCCAACTCCATTGATCACTCCTCCTCATGCAGTTACTCATGATGAATGTATACATTAGCATTAGTATCATTATCAGGATGAATGAAAATAGTCAAAATTCTCACAATTTATAGATTTGAAGAACAAATTCCACTCTTTCTAAGATGAGCAGGTTCCTGGATACTTCTCAACATCCTTGAAAAAACAACATGTTAACCCTATCAAAGCCCAAAATACCCTACCAAGTAAACCTTTATTATCTGATAAATTGTTTTACCTTTCACTAAATATTGGTTCACACAATCTAGAATAGTTTTTTTAAATATTTTCTGAAAAATTGGTTGACTCTAGTCAAGTAGACATGGGAAAACCACCCACACAAGTAGCATATGTTTTTGTCTCTACTTCGAAGGAAGAAGGTGAATGGATGAAAGTTACCAGGAATAATGTAAAGAATTTCATAAATTATATGACAAGAAAAATAATAAATTGTAATCATGAAATCCTCTAAGCATAGATGAAATAACCAACTATGCTCCCAGTTTCTTTTTCTATGGCATGTAAAATCTTTTAGGTACTACAACCCTCTAAAGGAAAATATTCTAAAACAATATATGTCCAAAAGAAGAGAAAAAAATGTAGGAATTTGACCCTGTACCAAGGACAAATTTATCTTTTACTCTCTCAAAATTCATGCCCTTGGTCCCAAAAGTATGGGCACCACCACACCAAATGGTACCATAAGAGTTGACCTTCCACACAGAATCCACATTAGAAGAATAATTGATATCTATTTCCATTGATTTCATTTATTTAATGGTTCCATTATCTGATGATAATTAAAACCATGAAACCAAGTTTATTGTACCCGATTATGGAACTCGAATAAGAGGCTTCTAGATTCGAAGGTACAGAGGAAGATTCATTCATAGAAGAACACAATACTCTATCAACATCCTTTATCATACTACCAATTCCACTGAAACTAATGAGAGAGCCCTATAAGAAGCCCAAAAGGAGAAGAAAATTTCTACCAAATATTCTAGGTGTCTCTTTGACTAGATCATCCAAAATGATCAATTAGAGGAGGTTTAATTGTCTGATCGACTTCATAAATAAAGAAGACTTGTTCGTCCTAACTGACCAAGGATAGAAGAACCTTTAACTTTTTGGTCCAAAGGATGATATTCCAATGTCATGTACTTCATATACAAAGTCCCCTATGAAGAAGAATTCCTATTTTGGAAAGTTCATACCATTATCCCATAAGTATGAAATTTTAATTTCATTGGCCTTAGTACCAGTCAGGTTGCTGATCTTGATGTTCAATGTTTGTCAAAAGACCTCCACGAAGAACTCATAGATGATTTGTTGATCCCACTAGTGAATAATGTTGAGGTTTCCATTGCTGAAATATATCATGTAAGGATTAATCATGAAAAATTCCACACTATCATATCTTTCATGGAGTAATATAAAGAAGTTTTTATAAAGAGACACATCAGACCCTTGCATGTGTTTGGCGGGATCAGTGATGTTGATATCTGATGAGATTTTATCGACAATTGATCAATATTAAACCTCATTCTTGTCTAAAAAATTCTTCAATTGGGATACAACAAGGTCAACTTTTCCCATTATACTATCATTATATAGGACTATGAAAAAAGAGTGAAAATTCCCATTGAAAATACCAAACTCATAGATCATTTCAGGAACCTCATACCTAACTCATAATTTTTGTTTTTTCATAAATATAAAACCTTTAATGTTATTCTAGGAAGTATTTAGTTTCATAAACACGTGGAAGTCCCCTTATCATACCACAAATGCATCAAATACAGCATCAATGGGAAATTTGGGACTTATGATAGTGATAAGGCCCCATTTCAATCATGAAAATTGCAATATATTGATATAGGATTATACCAGAGGAATCATAAAAAACTTATGACTGACGATGTAACCCAATTCACTACCCTGAATAATCTAGAAATGACCATGACTAATCCCTTAAAATAACACAATGATGAATGTGTGCTTCCTGTCAATTAAAAAAAATATATATCTCCCAATTCGGGTATATCATCGATGATATTCATGATATCAGTCATGATGATTAACCATGACAGTGTTGTAAAGGTCATCATCCCTATGAACAATGGTAAAATCATTGGTGAAAATTCCTTTACTCCATCCCTTGATCCTCAAAGAAGCCCCATAACATCAGTCGGGTCTAAGGAAGATACTTTATTTTCTAGATGTAAAAATGTTGTCTCCTCTCCTAACACTATTAAATTTCACTCATCGCCTACTTATACTAAGAGTAATAAAGAAAATTAAGAGGAAGATGAATTGTAAGAGGATGATGAATAAGAAGAGGAGGAGGGCCTCATAGATTCCCCTCCAATATTCAAGGATGAAGTCTCCACCACTATTGAAGAAAATAGAAAAATAAATCTAGGTATAAAGGACGAACCATAAACCACATTTATTATTAAAACCATATATTCCAAATAAAAAGAGGTATATACATACTTTATAATGTAACATATGGATATGTTTTTTATAATTACACAGAAATGATGGGCCTTGATCCTGAGGTGGCGACTCACCTCCTACTTTTTCCAGAAAATCATCAGGGTTACAAATAGGTAGCCAGAAGGATTCACATGACTCACATCACTAGAATTGAGGTTGAATATGACATTATTATCAAGGAAAATTTCATTCAATATATCAAATATCCAATATGGATAGCCATTATAGTCTTGGTAAATATGAATAATGAGAAAATTAGGGTCTTCATTGACTTTAGAGATCTCAATCAACATTGTCCAAAGGATAATTTTTCGATTTCAATCACAAAATTATGTATTGATTCCATAGCCATATATTATGAACTTTACCTCATGTATGACTATTTAGGGTACACCTAAATCCATATGTCCCTTGAAGATAATAAATACACCATTTTTAGATCACCCCATGGGGTATATTGAAATTAGGTAATGCCTTTTTTTTAATAATTCTAGAGATACATACCAATGTGCTATGCATCACATCATAAAAAACTTCTTGGGAATGTGTTTTATGTTCTACATTAATGATCTAGTAGTTAAACTCTAAAACTTTATGACCACCTGGATGAACTTGATACCATAATCTATAAACTACAATAGAACAACCTTAATATTAACCCAATTAAATGTTATTCTAGAGTTACATTGGGAAAGTTTCTTATCTTTTTGGTATGGCATCATAGAATCAAATTTAATCATGAGATGAAAAATGATATCCTTGATTTCTCAATTCTTGAAAACCATAAAGAGTTGAGGGTATTAAGAGGATGACTTCCTTATATTCATAAATTTATAAAAATCCTAATAGGAAGTGTTTTCCCTTCACTATGTTAATGAAAAATGGGGTTTCATATCATAGGATTGATAGCATTCAAGAAGTATTGGATAGTATAAAGAAATATCTTTCTATTATGCCAGTGTTTATGTCTCATGTTGAGGATAATCCTCTAATTTTTTATGTGATATCCTTGGAATGATCATTTATTTCATTCCTTACAGAAAATAATGACATTGGGAAAAACACTTTCCTTAATTATCTAAATTGAACCATGATTGATACTAAGACTTATTTTTCATATATCAAGAAGAGATTCCTATTTCTAATATTTGTGGATTAAAAAATGGTATAGTAACTGAAACACCATTTGTTTCATTTGGTCACTCATTAAAGCTCTCTAAAGTAAATCATCAACCACCCTATTTTTACTAGACTATTGGTGTGATGGGAAGACATATTTTTTTTGTTTGAAAATCAGTCAGTTCTTGAGAAAGCAGTAAAGGGACATACATTAGCATAATTAATTTTGGAACATCCCTCTATTGAAAAAATGTCCTTGAATAATAAACAATTTTTTTGAATACATATTCTATATTTAATAGGTTCCCCAAATATTGGAAATTTATTTTGATAGTGCATCCAAAATCCCAATAGGTAAGAGAGTAGAAGAACCCAAGCTCAATAAAGTCAGGTTGGGAGTTGTGGTCATCTCCCAATCAAAGGTAGTATTACCTTAAAATTTATAGTTTTTAGAAGGATTTAAAAACACTGAGGTAGAATATTATTCCCTCATTACAGGGTTATAATTGTCACTTCATATGTTATTGGAATAGTTGAAGGTAAATAGAGATTCAATATTGGAAATCAAGCAGATAATGATGATTATTCCATCAGAAATGAAGAGCTAATCCCCCATCTTGACTATGTACATGGACTAATTCTATAATTCACTATAGTTCCCATATTTATTCATGTCTCATGATCATAAAATTACTTGTAAGATGTATTGAAAAATTAATCTATGGATTTTGAATATCCATCCCATGAAGATAATGTAATCAGTATTTTTCACCACCAAATGGTGCCACCTTTTATTCATGTCAACATAAAAGAAATAATCGAGGTTAATTCCATCCCTAAACCAAATGTTCCTACATCTATTTAGAAGATTTACATTCTAAAAAACCTTCAAACATGAGTTCTCACATTGGATAAATCCAAAAAGGATTAAACATTATGATGAGTGATCAAATTTACTCATTATAATAGCTTAAATAACCATAAATACCTCCATAAATGAGGCTTCTATGGGTTCCTTATCGTGTGAATTGAAGGAGAAGATAATATTTATTTAATGAAATAAGTATATACTAGGGAATGCGATGCTCACCATTTAGGATTCAAGCACTCTCATCAAATCTGGAGGCTTGGGTAATTTTAGCCTTAAATGATGGAGGATTGCAAAAAATTTACCAAAGATTTCATTCTTTCCATGTGTATGAAAACTTAATATATCAACCCATAGAGTTTTTACACACTTCTAAATAATCCTAAACATTTTCTGTATGGTGAATGGATGTTGTATTATTGTATCCTATAGTTATAGAAAATTAGTTCAAATACATCCTCACTTCAATAAACTTATTATCCAAATAGGCTGAAGCAATACACCTCTAAAAATCAGTAGAAAATGAATTTACATATTTGTGAAATCTAATATCATTACTAGATTTGGTATCCCTCATATGATACTTATGGAAAATAGAATCAATTTATATCTAGCTTAGTTATAAAATATATATTACGAGTATAATATCAAATCCAACCATTAATCCTATTATCATGAAGAGACTAATGGAGATATAATAGCCTTCCACAAGTCCTTATAAAACATACTATAGAAGATAGTCGATAAGGATAAAAATTATTGTCCTAACAAGATCTTAAATTCCTTGTGGGTTTACTAGAATACGACCCACACTACCTCACAGACAACCCCGTATTCACTGGTATACTAGACATAAGCATTATTTCCCATTGAGGTCCAATTTCCCTTAGTTCCCACTGCCATCCATGATTATCTATCTATAGATGAGCAATACAAAATATAGATCGATTAATTGGAGGTATTTAATGATAAAATACTACATAATTTTCATCACTTGGAGTTCCACCAAAATCAAATAGCACAAACTTTTAACCATAATGTTCACCTCTGTTCATTCCTCCAAATAGAACTGGTATTGGTCCTCATAGCCCCAATGACACCAGGGAAGAAACCTCCAAAGTTGGAACCAAAGTGGGAGGGACCTAATGATATACACAATTTCCAATCTAATGAATCTTAATCCTTTATCTCTATATATCTTGTTACGACCCCTACCAATGCAAGGTTCGTTAAGAAATACTTTGTGTAATCATGGTTGATTTTTTCACCTGACCTGAAAAGGAAAGAAAAATAGTCTTAGTCATACGAACGAAAACTACAATACACTATAATTAAATTTTTAATAATTTCAGCTACATAGAATAATTCCTAGTAATAAGATGTTAAAATATACAAAAAATTTCTTGTTTCATTACGTAATGATTCAAGGTTCACTCCCTTGTTACATGATGTAATACTATTTAATATTTTTCACCATGCATGAGAAGATCACATTCCTTGGTAGTAGTCACCCACTATACCTCCATCCCAAAAAAATTTGTGTCTTTATTATCATATCAATGGGATATGTAGTGATTCCCAGATCATATGTCATGGTCCCATCCACAAGGTAAAGAAAATTCCCCCTCTCGTACATACAAACTGTGATTTATGAAGTAGACTCCAACATGGGTACTTCCACTTGTGGGACCATATTAAGGATTTATAACTAATTGTGTCTTTATTATTATCTACATAAGAAACATAGTGACTCCTAGGTCCCTTAACCTATTCCCATCCATAGTAGAAGAAAAATGGCATGTGTCCCTTTCCCCCTATATATGAACCTTTCCCTTAAAGGAGATCATAATTTTGGGTTCCCTTATTTATGATCCAATCATGGAAAAAAATTTCCCCTTCCCCATATATGAATAAAGATATATGTTAGGGACTAAACACTCCACATCCAATGCTATTAAAATTTATTTCTTTATTCTCAGACACATCCCTTTTATACATCATACTCTTTTTCCTGGGAAAATTCAGATATCTACAAAAATTCTCCAGTCATCGATAAAAGAATTACTAATACCATATGAAACATATTTTTTGACTATGTATTCATATACCCCCTTTGTATTTGAGTATGTCATCCCAAAAGGACTACCAACCATATTAACCTTCTTACCTAGGGGAAACCTCTTTTATCTCCATAAGCCCTAACAACATCATGATAGAAACTCATTTTCAATCATGGTCTATAGTCAGTCCTTTCATACCTCTCCCATATCACTTATCTTGATCCTAAAACCACCATTATCATGGTTTAAAATTTATTTATTCACTTCCAAAGTATTTTGGAACATCCTTTCCCCAGTAATCCCTATGTCCCACATCATTTACATATTTATGGTACTAGTCATATGACCTGAAACTATAATACACCACTTGTTCTTACCAAATAATGGTAAACTTCATGGTTAACTTCCCTATCACTCGACATTATTTTTCTCTTATAACCATGTATAGCTTGATTATCACCCTTATGAGATACATAGAGATATCCAGATCATACAACCTGGACTAATCACTACATGATAAAAATGACCCCATACTTTCTTTAAATGGACTATATGTGGTGAAAGAAACCATTTCCAATCCTTGTTTCACTCATTGATCACAACTCATGTGGGATTATGAGTTTTGGTAAAGGATTCTCCATAAGATCAAGAAATGTTAGTTCATATCAGGGTTAGCATGGTCCTAGATTTAATAACTTAAAAGGCACACCAAATGTATTTACGACATGATGTTAAATTTTATGGATGAAATATCTTTTATGATGTAATGCATTGCTATGAACTTATCCTGGGAGGACCATTATCCTGCCTTTTAGAATCTCACCACCCCTCTATCAAAGAACATCATGTGGCTTGATTATCACTTTCATGAGATATGTAGTGATGCACATATCCTATATCATATACTATCCACAATATAAAAATTACACCACTCTTATATGTTTAATATATATCTACATAAGAGGGTCTGGTATGGGTTCTCAGCCAAGTCATAATCCTATCTTCAAAGAGAAGTTCTCTCTATCCACAAAATAATTTTATAATTGTGGGGAATCTACTATAGAACTATGTGATTCATGATTATTTACTTCAAGATATATGTAGAGATGCAAGAATCGTATGTCTTGGGCCAAACTGTAATAAAAAAATCTACCCTCCCTACATAAGATTCATGTCAATATAGGAAAAAATTCACCCCTTTATTGGGTGATTTCAACATAAAATGTTCCTTCCATACTCATGAACCTTCCTTACACAAATCAAACTCTATGTATTCAAGAATTAATATATCTATTTTTTTCCCCATCCATGGGTGATAGAATGTATAATTCTTGGGAACTCATTTACTTTTACAATACATAATATACCCCAGTTTGGCACTACATAATTTAACCCTAAAAGGGCTCTCAACTAGAGGTACCTTTTTCCTAGTATAAACCTCTTCTATATCCGTAATCCCAGAAAAAATCGTGTTAGAAATATCTTTTAAAACATGCTCTATGTTCATTACCTATATAATTGTCTGATATCACTTTTTAGATTTAGAATCTCCCAGACTATAACTTACAACTTTATCTCATCATTCTTGAAAATGATGGAACATTCTTGGTAATATCACCATGAAATGGAAAATTTATAATATTTGGTCAAAGAAAAAGAACCTTAAATTTCATTCCTGGACATCCTTGCTGTAAGGAATTAAACTGCATAGTTCATGTCCTGGTCACATGACATTAAACTATATGATTCTTCAACCCTCATTTGTGAGGATCCTTTTCTCTTGGTGTTGTTCGTCCACTACATCACCCCCAGTGAAATTCATACAACTTTATACTCATTACATCAGTATGTATAGTGATTCCTAGATCATTAAATTTAGCCCTAGCTGATACAATATCCAAAACATCTATTTTCCTCTATTCATGGACAGAACCCTAATCTGGGTGGGATGTTCTCGATTTCTTCGAGGACCCATCCTTTTAAAGATTTTAGTTGAAATATGATGCTCAATTCAATATATATAAAAACAATTGTGCAGGGGTGGTTTCTCATTAATGGCCAGGTCCAACCTAGAGCTCCCTTCATCCTCATACACATTCCCCATAGAAAAATCCCTCCACATTCTTGAAGAATCCGTATCACTATAATCTTACCCCTGCCATCGATAATAAAAAATTGGATAATAGAGGAAATATATGCCTAAATTTTTATTGATATGACCTTGTTTCGATTTTCACAAGTCACCCCCAAAAGGCTTGTCAACCAGAGGTACCTTCTTCACCAGGGTAAACCTCCTCTATCTCTATAATCCCCAAAAACATCATCGTAGAATGTACATTTAAAACATTCTTTATGATCAATCCATACATATTTGGCCCATATAATTTCTCCAAATCTATAAATCATAATATCATGAACTAAAATTTCACTCTTTATACATGAATAATGTCAAAAAAAAATTGAACATAAAGCAATGTTGGAGCTATTAATCCCTTAAATCATGGTCAAAATTATTCAATCTAAAACAATAATTATAGTAGTCTATATTGTAAGACTCTAAACTTCCAAAGAAAAGAGACATAGCACTCACTTGGTTTAAAACCCACAAAAGCTCACCCAAAGCATGAATCATGTTTTTTCTCACTATACATACACACCACATGGTTTAGGGAAAAAAATTGATCAATGAAAATAAATAGGAATAAAACTTATTAGGTTGAAAACATACCAAGGGAGGCCTAAAAAAATGATAATTATTACTCACTAAGTATTCATATTTGTATCAGAAAAAAATTACTGTGGTGATGGAAAATACCCCAAAACCTCACAGGTTTCATTATGTGATTCTAGAAATAGTCAAACTATAATCTCTAGGACCAAAGTCCTAGTAAAAAATTATAACATCCTCATTTTCCTATAATTTTGGTTATGGAATATATTTATATGAATTTTTATCTAAAAAACCACATTTAGTGTAATGTTGTAGTTATAGGGGAAAACGGCGATAGAGATATAGATGATTGGGAACCAAATTATTTCTATTCATAGAGAAAAATCCATAAGAGAATCCACAAGTTTGATATTATTTTTCATATTTTAAAAAAGACTGTCAACATAGATCTTTAGTTGATGAAGGGTATATCAAGGCTGATTAACATCCCATAAATGCTTGGATAGATTGGTAGTCTAAGCATCTTCTACAAAGTGAATATCTCCTACCATGGTTGAAATAATAGTCTTTACTTCAACATAGACCTCTTCCAATAAATAGTCATGTTGTATGGGCTCCCCTTTAGCAGTATCCATAAATTTTGGAGGCAAAAATATCTGAATGGATTTCTTATCAAATTTTTTCCTTCACCCCTCTTTTTTCATGGTGTGATTGATCTCCTCGTAAGATAATTTATCAAATAGATCATCAATTTCTTTGATAGTTTTTTCTTTGATAAGGATATTTTGTGACTCATTTTATTTATCCCATTAGAGAATGTTCTCCATCACAGTAAGGTAGACCATTCTATAATAAAATATGTTATACCCCAACATGTTGAACAAGCCATGGAGCTGATATATTTTTATAGGTAGATCGACCATAGGTGTCCTTGAGACTAACTCCAAACTTTCCTAATATATGAATCAGATGCATTCCTAGAAGGAATACAAAGACTCATGGATTTCTATGGAGATGGTCTCTATAGTATAGGTGTAATATGGAATTATTTTACTTATGGAATTGATACAAGTTGTCTTTATTGAAGAGATATCACCCACACCTTTCAAATTTAGTTGAATCAGGGTGGATGCCTCTACTATGTGTGAATCCATTGAATCTGACAATGCTAAAAGAGAAATGAATTATTCTTCAGCATCTAGAGATATTAAAGTGAGAGGGAAAATGTGATAGAAATATTTGGTAGAAATCACCCATTTATGGATCCGTTTCCTAGTTTGATTCCTCCTAAGCATCTCAGGCCTCAGTGGTTTGAGTTGTGTTATCTCGATAAGGAATATCCTCCAGAGTTTAGTTAGATTTTGAGATGGAAGTCTCATGAGGAACTCCACTTTAGAACCATATTCTATTACTCCTTCAATTTGAGTAAGATGAAACTCGACACCCTAGTAATAGATCTCCTTGGTGATGTTTTCTTATAATAATGATGTATATGTAAATCTTTGATGTAAGGCATAAAACATATTGAGTTCGGCTGTGTTTCAAATAATAAAAGAGTAAAAATCATGTCCTTCCAATTCCTTATTAAATTAATCAAACTCTTTTATAGTGTAATGTAAATGAAAATCATTAAAAAGTGCTTCCATGGTCATTGTTTCAATATACGATGCTTCAAGTCTCATACAACCTCACCAGTAGGGATATATTGGACATTTGGTTAAAAAATGGATCTACTATCAACTATATCCACTTATTTTTTATTAGGAAAAATAGTTCAAGGCCTCATAAAATCATTATTATCTCTAAAACCATCATTGGATGGTCTAGGGTCCCTGTCAGCTCTTTATGTGATGGTAACAAGAATAGCAACGGTGGTCACAAAGTCCTCCAGTATATGCAGAATATCTGAAATATCACAAGGAACAAAATCTAGTGATCGAAATATAACACTTTATAATTAAAATAAGACATTACCAATTCCCTCCACACTCTCTATAGTCATTTTAATAGACACCTATTTATCTCTTGGAACTTCTCCAGTAAAATAGATAGAGTATCCATCACAAGTCTTTACCTTATCTTGAATAGCACCCTCAATCCTTAAAGGATTAGTCCAAGACCCCTTGAGGGAGAAAATTGAAGCATATCCTAAAAAATTATAGAAATTTCAATGGGGTATTCAATAATTTTATTGGATTAAATGATATATGAAATACTAACTATGGCCCATATTCCAGACCAACATTATACGCCTCTTTCGTTTCATACCCTAAGACAATGAGGAGCTTGAATTATTATTCTTTGTTATAGGAACTAGAGTTGAATGTTGAGAGGACCCTCCAAAAATCTCCTCCTATATCAGCCAATGTTATGAGGATAGATATAGTGGCTCAAAAGTATTACCCCCTACTCCGATAGGGGTTCCCATCGGCCTAGATTTTGGTGAATTAGTCACTATCGTTGGTACCCTTTCTTATTCTCCTAATTCCCAATTAAACCCCCTAAAAATAATTTATAATTGATGAAGGAGGGAAAGGATAAGGGAAGAGAGAGATAGATACCTCACTAAAATCAATTTATTCATCCCATTCATCAATTTATTGGTCATCTACCCCTTAAGTATTACCTTGGGCTATCATAACTTCCACCCACTTTTTTTCTAGGATTTGATCATCATTAGAAAATTTTATAATATCTAAATCATGAACATTTTTACCCACCTGGATAATATTTTTGTCATATAAAATATTAGGAGGTGCTCAAATATCCCCAAATTTCCGGGTATGTATGCTTTCTTAGAGAAATAACCATAAACCCTTTATGTCATAGGTTACCCCATGACATGATTAGAATTTCATAGGACACCCATAATCTGATATTAATGTGGCTGTATGTGAAGAGGACCAGATTTTTTTTTTGACTTTTATAGATTCCTTGATCCCTCATCCTCAAAGGTGGGTTAGTTAGTGAAAGACCAAATACCCTCCCTATGGTGATGATTGGAACACATTTTCTCATTTCTAATGAAGTCACTCATTCTGGTTTTCTTCTCTCGAGGTTCCTGGAGACTTTTTCCATGGAGTAACATCATCACTATCACTTTTTGAGTGGATCTTCCTACCCATGCAACCTTGTTTGAATGAAATTTGAGCATCCTTGATTCAATGGAATTCCTTCATTAATACCCCATGGGGTTGTGAGGAGATATAGGAATGGGAATATTCTTGGGTCAATAAGATGAGTTCATTTGAGGAAGGTAACTCAATTTCAACATTAGATTCTTACTAATCCATGAACACCCAATGTTTCCTAGCCACCATTAGATGTTTATCTAATTGAACATCTATAGGATGGGAGATGGTGGGATGTTGCAGAAATTTTAAATGACCTACAACTCTATATGGGACGTAAACCTCACAAATAATTTCACCATTGAATCTTGTCATCAATACATAATTTATAAATGTTGTCATGTATGATCTGAGATCATAAGTATTTTTTCCATTATTAGTGATCATTCAGGTAGGTGGATCACCATATGTGAGGAATTTTAATTCATTAAACTTGTTCAGACACTTTGAGGCAAACTCATGTTTCTTGAGTATAGTTCTAATACTATAGAAAACATAGACGAAGGGCCAAAAATCGAGACTCTAGGAAGTTGAACCTATTCATCACCTCATAGGATCTAAAATGATCTATTATCTATCCCCGTAATACATTGAAAGGCCTTGAAATTATTAAGGGGGATTCCCTGTATACAACTACGGAAAGAACTAGTGGATCTTCACCAATGTAGGGGATGAAAACCCTATGTATTCTCATTCTTATTTCTTAGATGCCATGAAAAATGTCCCCATCCACACACCTCCATTGGATTCTTGGACTAGAAGCACATAGGTTCTTATCCACATATCTTGAAATATGGAATGTATCGTCTCATCATAAACTGAAGACCTAATGGAATACCCACATTTTGTGTATTGACCACTCTCTAGCATGCACCAATATTTTCACGAGATCCATTGATTATCAATTGTAAGACATACTATATTACATTTACATCTAGGTCCCTCCCACTTTGGATCAAAAAACATGGTCATCCTGCCACATGAAGAACCTATCCCATAGGGAAAGTGTCTTCATTTCTAATATCAATATCTATTTTCAATAACTCATGGTCCAATGTAGGAATTAATTCATGATTCCACCATGTCACCTTTGGTGTGATAAAATTTTCAAACACCTCATGAAGAATGGTCACTATTGATATTTTTTAAATTCCTCAAAAGCTTATACCAATTTCTCCTTGCATTAGATGAAATGTATTGGTTAGTGGTCTCTAATGTATTAGAAAATGTGGAACTCCATCGGCTATTTTATACATTTAAATTTGGTGTGATGATGTCCAGTATCTCTTCAATAGGTGAAACAACATGTTCCTTAAAAATCCAAACAACCTGGGTATCCATTTAGGAAACCTATATGGAAACACTAAGGATTTCATTAAATACCTCAATTTTAACACAAAATGAAAGGAAAATATGGGGAAGGGGATACCTCATGTAGGTAACTAGCCCAAGTGACCTCACGTAGTTCAGTCAACTAAGTGACCTCACACAGGTCACCTGCCCAAGTATTGAAGTCATGATTATAATGAGAAGTGTAGGAGAGCATCACAGATGAGTAACAAAAGTGAGAAGTGTATAAAAGCATAATGTATGAGAAATGTTAAGGAGAAGTGTGAATAAATATCATGAAGAGAGTGGGAATGTAAAATAATAAGGTTATTGCTGAGGGAATGAGAGAACCTATATATAGACATGGATGAACAACATTGAAAATCTTCACGGATAACTTTTGTGGCCAACCTGTGTGATCGAATTTCATAGATGTCCTATGAAGCCAACCAATGTGACCCAACTAAACTCTATGAATGTTCCCTCTATATGACTGTTACCCTTTTTATTAATGGAATGTACTAAAATTCACTAAACTCAAACATGGAGATACTCCAGTACATGGAGACCAATAGGTGCAGATTCTGTCAACCTCCTTTTTTCTCAAACTCAGGATCGGGCCCTCTTCATCTGATTAGATCCAATACTGAGGTGGGGTATTTTTTGATGCTCCATTTTTCAAAAAATAATTAAAATAATAAAAGTAATGTACATTAAAAATTAGAAAATGGAGAAGGAATAGAAGGACCAAAGTTTCCCAGGTTGAGCAACATGAGGCCTCTGCGTAGTCTGGAATCTCATACAAGTCTAGGTAGAGTGAGAAACTTGTGCACCAAGAGGATCACATAGACCATACCTACGTGCCCCAACAATATTTACCAGTACCTTTGTGATGGTCATGTGTGAGACACCATTGTGATGGAACTACAAGATTGGTATTATTCTCCCATGGTATCAACTTTTCTTAAAAATAGGTCCCTTGATAACCTTATTTGACGTGATTGGAAGACCAGAATACGCCTCGAAGATCCACATGCCCTACTAATTTACCAAAGTCCATATAATATTCCAATTGGATCTCCAAGACTCAAAATAAGAAGAAATTAAGCGGTTTTTGGGATTATAGTTCCATTAGTGTATGAAATACAAACGAACAATGGAAGGATCCACCTCCCCAATTCCAAGAGAAAAAGGGAGAAGTCCCCTTCTAGAGCTTGAGATTTAAGCACCATTCATCCAAATAAACCTAAGAAGACCCTTGTATCCAAGATAAAGTCCTCAAACAAGTGTTTTTTACTAGTTTTTACATTTCTTAAAGGAATATTTAGCTCATCAAAGCCTCACATGTGTGAAGTACTTCCATCCTGACCAAGCCCAACATGTGATATCCACCTTTTACTCATCAAGGCCTAACCTATGCATGTCACCATCTACCCGACCAGAACTCACATTCATTATCCAACCATTAAGCACCCTTTTATACCACCTATGTAAGGTCACATATTCTCATGTATCTCTCATCTAAGGGGGACTAAGCCAAGGCCACCTCCAATACCTCAAGATATGTATTATTATATCATAGGGCACATTAATATTTCATGTCAACTATACATTCTTATGATAATGGAGGTCCTTCATTTATCCAACCTAATAGGTGGGATACTTAGAGTTTTATTGATTGTAAATTTTTATTTTAATAAAGATCTAAACCATAAGAAAAATGATAGGACCGCAAGGATGAAAACAAGAGGGAACATGAGAACATCAAAACCTTATCTCTACCCCTAACACCCAATCTAGGACTTCCCCCTCGTATACTAGCTGACGATGAGTAAATTTCATCCTAGGAAATCTCACTTAAAGAGTACCCCTAGTATTTATTGTTGTTTATTCCCCTGAATTCTATATCCTGTTACTCTTCCACCAGTGGATAAATGAGATTGTGTGGTTTTTCATATCTTCATATTCATCTTGTTTATTACACCTAGAATAGATCATGTGTGCTTAGAGGATAGTGATTATCATGACATCTACATGATCAAATACATATCTTGAGAGCAGATTCTGTTTCCATATATTACTCTCTCTTTATTTAGGGCCTCATAATAGTTTTAAGACCCAAAACCATGTCACTTATCCTCTAAAAGGTCCATATTCTCTGTGAAACCAACCTCCAAAGGGCCTCCTTCATAAGTTTAATCCCCAAAAATCTATGATATCTAATATTTGATTCCTTTAAAAATATGATATGTAGGAATCCTCATTGAGGTTCAACCTAAGAACCCGAAATTCACCCTAATGTTCTCTAGGCCATATTCTTAGTAGGTTCATATCTTACCTAGAAGGCCATATCCCTTATATACCCCCTATGTCTCTTAGATGTAAGTAACATACTAGCCTTGAGTTGGAACCTTTCACTAAGATGTCATTTCCCCATATTTTAACCTACATGGTTTACTCCACATCACTTGAACATAAAAGGTATGATGTGTCCTATTAAGAGTCACTAAACTATGTGGGTTCTAATTCCTTTCACAAGTATAAGTATAAATCCCATGTCATGGTCCCAATTGCAACATCAAAACTACCCATATATCAATGGATAATGATAAATTATATAATATAAAACTATGTGTCTTGAAAATTACATTATGATAATAAAATACATAAGAATATAAAATCCATACATAGAAAAGGGAACCATCGATGGTGAATCTTGGACACATAAAAATGTCTCCATCGATGAAGAACCTTAGATACATACAGATGATACTAAATCCAATAGATGATAACAATTTATTTTTATTATAATGGTGACCCATTATATATTTGGAATTTAATAAAGCATTCATGAATATGTCTTAAATCTATATAAGAGTCCCAAAGTTGGAAATAATTCCTCCCAAAAATTTGTGATGAGCTCGACCCGCATCCCCTCAACCAATGTGACTCCATAAGTATATTTTGAGAAATTTCCCCTTGACTCATACCTTTAGAATGAAATTTTAGGAAACATATATAATAATGGAATCATTTTGTGTTTCCATTTCTATTAATAAAACCCATTTGAAACCACTCAGAAAGGACAAAGAAATATGAGTCTGACATAAAGGCCCATGCCAAAATCACCCAAAAATTCTATTTAAACCACACAAGGTTTTTGGAAGTGAAACAAACATATCTAAGAAATACTAAGAATTTTAAATTTTAAACCATCAAACAATAAAACATTAGAAATAAGGCCACATTAAAAGTTACCAATTTTTCCAATTCCAACAATCTTTCCTTTTTCATTGTCACCAAAAGTAAAATGTTCACCATAAAATTTTATAATATTATTGAAGATTAAATAGTCTAAAGTCATATTTTTGGATCATCCACTACCAAGATACCATATATTTTTATTGGATATTTTCAATAATTTTTTATATGTATAATAAAAAAAATACTTTTTACACTGATTTTCTTTGGTCTAGAGAAATTTTAAAATTAATTCTTTGGAATAAACATTTGATTCAAAAAATTTCTTAAAAATAGAATAATATATTAAGATATAAAATACTTTTTTGACCAAAATTTAAATATTTCATCTAAAAAAATTTTTCTACCAAGAAACTAAGGTCTTATTTTTTGAACTAGTAATGAAATATGTTTTATACAACTTACCTTTCCGTCTAGATCATTTCCCAATTCCAAATTTGGAATTTAGATTTTTTTTCTATATAAATAAATTAAAGGTTTTTTCTATAAAAAAATTTCCCAAAATAATTCTTAATCTATTCATTTACTAGTTTCATATTAGTATCTTCCTTTAAAATATCAAAATTATTTATGTTTTCTATACTAAGATCAGATTTATATATAGAAAATAAAACATAAATCTTTTTCAGATTTTTATATTTATGTTTTAACTCATTCATGGTATCTCCCAACATAAAAAAAATATTATTCTCATTATTTATTTTACATTTCATAATATTTAGATATATATGTAGAATATGTAGATGGTACCTCTGAACCAGTAGTGATAATACCTGGATTTTCATTTTCATATGTTTCCTCTTAGCTAGAATCTGAGTCATTGGATAAATCATCAGATTTACTCCAAGATAAATTCATTTTTTTTCTTTGGTTTTTCTCTTTATCCTTATTCATCTTCATATACTTGAGCCTCATAAAGTCATATTTTATATGTCCTTTTCATTAAAGGATCCACCATTTTTTCAATATTTCCTATAATTTCTACTTTTATCATACATTTCATTATAATTTTACATACAATAAAATTTCTTCATTTTATAAATATTATTAAATCTTTTGGCTAGTTGAGAAATTTCTACATCATTTTAAATATCAGTATCACTTCCACTTGTACTATCTTGTTTGAAAGCTTCATGAATTTTGACTATAATGCTTTAATGGAAGCAAATTTTAATTTCAGTTAATCATCTTCAATGGTTATTTTTATATATTATCCAAACATAATAATATTACCAATTATATCCTTGACTTGTAGTTTTATGATTTAACATGACACTTGAGTAGAGACTATAGTGCATTTCCAATGATCTGGTAGATATCTCAACATCCTTAGCACTTGATATTTATCATTCATATTTTTTCCATGTATAATGATAGTGTTTATGATCTCAATGAAAATAAAATCTATGTCTTAGATTGATTCATTATGAATCATTTTGAATGTATCATACTAAATGATATATATATATATATTCAATTTTATTTCCTTAACATTGTATGTTCCATCATGATACATAGAAAGGGTGTCCAAAATTTGATAATAATTATAACAAGAATATACCATATTAAATAAATCCTCACCTAAAGAACAAATAAAGAATTCATATCTTTGGAATTTTAATTATAATTATCATTAGTTGTAGCATCCCATTATTTTACAGAATCTTTATGTTTTTTATATTGATCATAAATAGTTCCCAAAATTTCAAAACTCATTCTCTCAAGATGAATTTTCATTTTTATTGTATATTAAGACTAATTTTGAGAATTAATGTAAGGAGGTATGTTTGTATCATAACCTCCATAATTATCATCCATAATAACAAATTAGAGAATGAATAGAAATTAAAAATATCCTAGTACAAATTTGATCAAAGTAAATGGTAATAAAATAGAAGTAAAAACTAATACTTTCATACCAAATATTGTTTGGATTAGAAAAATCAATATGGTTGTGGGGTAAATTGAGTTTCTAATATTTTTAAAAAAAAACCTATAATTAAATCCCATGGTTTATAAATACATCCCAATTGAAAAAATATATATAAATATATAATTTAATTTTTTTAAAATATTTCCCAAAGGTGTAATAAAAACCTTGTTTAAAAAATTTTAAAATTACATTTTATTTTAAAATAAATTTAATCACAATAAAAAGATATATAACACATATTAAACCCAACTATCAAAGAATTGTTTTGTAAAAGAGATTTTAATAGATATTTCAAAATAGAGTAACTAAAATGTCCAAACACACAATTTAATATAAAAATAAGAGGTTTAGTCTCAAGATAATACCTAAAACTATCCACAAGGCAGTCACCCACTACCAAACACTTAGAAAAAATAAAAAATTTGTCACACATTGTTTTTTTGTCTTTGTATTGATCTGGTCCATTGTAAATCCTAATCCTTTTCATGGGTATTTGGTGAGATTAATCTTGAGTTTGGAAGTTTCATATATGTCTAACCATCCTAATTTGGGATCCCCATTGCTTTTTTAGGAGTTTTTGAAGAAAGGGTGGTTACTTCATGATTTGGGCCAACCGTGAGCCCATTTCCAGTTTTAAAAACTGAATTTGTTTCTTTTATAACTCTTCTTTTTTTCATCCGTTTTCACCCATTCAACTTCCCACTTGTCCTATAATGATAAATTAAAACTTATTTATCCTTTTTTACCCCATATAAATTCATAAGCATGGTGAATTTGGGTTACTTGTTTATGTATTGGGCCATCCCATGGGCCCATTTCCCGTTTTAAAAAAATAATTCGTTTCTTTTATATATTTTTCATTTTTTAATCTTTTTCGGTGATTATACCTCCCCCTATAATAAAATAACCCTATCATAATCTTAATGATCTATTTTCCCTTTTTGGAGCTCATATGGGTCGCGGATTAGGGAGACAATTATCAGGATACCTCAAATCGTTCAGAATTGACAAGGTAAATTGTATCATTAATAAATCAATAAATTCGTACTCTTTTGGAAGACAATATTATTTCCCTGGTTCTTCCAGACCTTAGGAGTCTCTCCAAGAAGTTTCAATCCATTTCCTTCTCTCTAGGGTTGCAGATATAATGGAAGACGAAGAGTTTTCTAGGGTGAAAGGTGAGATTCCTTCTCCTTTCACCTTCCTCTTCCCCATCCTTTAATTATTTCTTGGATTTATATTGTCCCCTAGTATTGATAGACCTAGGGTTTTGTTATACCATGTTTTTTATGGTTTTTATGTTTGTTTAGGTCTGGTATTTATAGTTTTAGGGTTTATAAACCCACAGCGGGTGATTTCGGGTGTGCGTTTGAATTACGCCAAGGATTTGAGGTAGGATATCCCTTGAACATTCATTTATCATTAAAGTTTCATCATTTTAATATTTTCCTAAACTGATATAAATATTTATTATTGTTTTTAATCCTTTGGATAATTTTCTTGGTGTGCAAAGTGGTTGTTTAATCATTGTTTTGTGAAAGGTAGTGTTGTTTTGTCATGAAAGTGCTCATCAAGTGTTTGTTTAAATGTTCTGTTATCTTTTGCAAATATTTTGTGAGGTTTATAATCTGGTTTATGGTATTTTTAACATGTTACAGTATATTTAATGAAAATATGACATTCAATTGGTGTTTTATTCCTTTTCACTTACTTAAAATAAATTGTTTTGTTTAAAAAGGTCATGTCATGTGTTCGGTAAATTACCCAGTTGGCTTTTATGTGTGATGTGTGATTTAAAAGTAATTTTTTTGGATTTATAAATGAATTTTAAGAATGATAAATGGTATTTTTGGGTCCTTATATGGATTTTCAATTTGGATTTGGTTTTACAAACAAGTGGGTTTTGGTTTACAACATATTTTGGCCCGAGTTGCCCAAAAATGGACCGTTTCACATCTTTATGAAAATGGTTGTGTTTTGAATATGTAACCTGAGTATTATAAGAGATTTATGAATGTGGTTTTCTTCTGTAAATGTTGTTTATACACATCCTTAATAAAATTAAAATTCATACCTTCTTCAAACGTTAGTTTTGAGAAAATTTTTAAAGGCCCGTTTGGAATTTCCTAAAAATGATTGAGTGTTTTACTTGTATATAACAAGTTGTGCAGTTGGGATTGTTTTATGGTCCTTGAAATGATTTTATTAAATGTTTTTAGGGATTACATATATGATTTGGTATGGTTTTTATGTGAAGTGCCCAGATCAGTGTGAATCACTGAGAGGGGGAGGGGGTGAATCAGTGATCCCTTAAAACTGTTTACTAATTGATTCTTTATCAATTAAACCTCTATGGCTGGTTAAAGCCTCGATCCACTCTTCTTGTATCTCTCACCTTTCCTCGAATGATGCAGTAAATATAAAGGCTTAGGACACAAGGATTTACAAGGTTCGGCACCAAAGGCCTACGTCCTTTCCATGCTCTCCCAGCATGGATTCTCCCATTATAATCTGTTAGTATTACAATGGTCGATACAGAGTCCCACTGTATCTCTCCTGAGTCCCACAGGAGGGTCTTTATACTGCATCACACAGTGTTACCAGAGTCCCACTGGCCTGCTCCAGAATCCCACTGAAGACTTCTTCCACCCTGAGTCTCACAGGGGGCTTCTCCTGGCTCCTCGAGTCACACGAGTAGCTCTTCTTCTTGTTCAGCTCTTCAAGTATATTCAGCAGTCTGGGATAAAGACTGCTGGCCTTGCTCTGTACCTCTGATCACTTGAGTTGATCAGGTCTTCTCGTCTTGCTCGGGATTTATCACCTTCTTCTAAGGATGACCCGACTTCTCTCTTCAAGAACCTTCAACAGCCTCTGAAAAGGTCTGTTGGTCTTGCTCAGCAACTTCTGATCACTTCTGTTGATCAGGCTCTTCTCAAATACTGAAAACTCAGGCAAATAATATCTTTCACTTCAGCTTGGTTTCAGTCTCACTAAATTCAACTTCATGCACTGAATGCATGGCATCTCTTCTTCCTCATGCACTGACTGCATGACCTCTTAATTCTCTTCAAGAACTCTTGGTCTTGGACAACTCAGATGCACACAGCCTGATTTATCTTTGTTCACGTGTGCATGTGCATGCATTCATGCATGCACTCCACTTTCTTTCTTCTTGGTGCAATAAACCCACAAAGGTTGTAAACTGTTTTAGCACACACCTTTCTTCTTCCTTCACACTCTTTGTTATTTTTGTTTACACACTTTAAAGTGTGTTCTACTTTAGTGTGGATCTTCTTCTTCTTCTAAGTGTGCACAACCACTTTGCACAAACTTAGGCTTCGGCCTCCTTGTCTCTTAGCACACACTTGTTTCACTTTAGCACACACATGAGTTGGCCTCCTCCTCTTCTTGTTGCACACACACACTTTAGTGTTCTTTTAGTTTGTTCTTCAAAGTGTGCACACACAAATGCACTAAGGCCTCGGGTCTTATTTAGTGCACACCCACTGCCGCGTAGGGTTCCTTCACTTGACACACAAGCACAAAGGCTCGGCCTTCTCTTCTGTTTTTGCACACACAGCCCGAACACTGTAGCACACACACAAAGGTGTGGTAAGTTGCCTCACTCAAACTCCCTGCCAAATGAAGGCGTGCATGGAGTGCGGCCAACCTCTTCTCCACTTAGCACACACCCACTATCCGTAGGTGGTCTTCTTCACTTGATCTCAAAGGAGGCGCGCAAGGGTATGCTTGAGCCGCGGCCAACTCCTTCTCCAACAGCCGCACAAGGTACCAAGCCGCAAGGGCCGCACAAGGCCTCGGGTGCAAGGCACCTCAACCACGGGGCGCACAAGTGCTACTGCCCCGGGTACTTCCTGCCGTGCAAAGGGAAGGCGCGCATGGGTCTTCTCCTCTTCTTATTTTGCGCAAGGAGTGCGCAAAAGGAACCTTACGGAGCAAGGGGTGCTCCGGGCTTCACTGCCGCGCAGGGTGCTACGCGGGGCTTCGACTTCACGAGGCACAAAGTGCTTCTCACGGGACTTCTCTCTTCAGAGGACCAGCAGCTTCTCCAATGCCTCGGGTCTTCTTTTTATAGGCAAGGAGGACTTCTAAACATCCGCGTGATAAATCTTGAATCACCGAAGATTTCGGATCTTCAAAATCTTTCCAAATCTTGAACTTTCTCCTCGGTTCTCCGCGGGTTCTTCTCTTTTTATTTTCCATCACATTTATGCGTTTTTGAACGCATGCATGCCTCTGTTAATACCTGTCCATGCAGATCAACAACACCAAATGGCCTCGCACCTTCGGTTGCTTCGGCCGAACTTCGAGTTCTCCTCTCATTGCATGCAAGCCAATTTTTAGGCATGGATCTGTTCAGTAGGTCCATACGAACTCAATGGAGCCTTCGGCTTCAAAAATGGTGGCCGGGAACTCGATTTGGCTTGCTCGGAGGGCGCCTGGTTCATTGGTGGCTGTGGGAATGCACGGGTGGCCTTCGGCTGAGCTCGAGGAAGGAGACGGACCACAGGCCGTTGGATCAGATCTTTAGACGGCCGTTATTAGATCGCGAATGGCGCGATGCGATGAGCGGAGGAGATCTGGCGCGCGATCAATCGTACGGCCAGGATGCGCTCCCGGGAATTTTTCTGCATCCCACATCGAAACGGCGAGCGGTTTTGCCGCGGTTTATCAACCATCCACTCCCCCAGCCGGCTCAGTTGAATCTTCTCCCTCCACGGTGCCGCCCCGCACCGTGTTCTCCTAGCGGGCGCGCTCTGCGCCCACTCACGCCTCCTGCGGGCGCGCTCTAGCGCCCACCATGCACTGCC
The DNA here is from genome assembly GCA_963277665.1 of Viscum album. Taxonomy (NCBI): domain Eukaryota; kingdom Viridiplantae; phylum Streptophyta; class Magnoliopsida; order Santalales; family Viscaceae; genus Viscum; species Viscum album. Next base: position 1,403,709,121 of record OY728143.1, on the reverse strand, counting down.
TGACACTCGCGGGTGCGCTCATGCGCCCCTGCCGCGCTCCTTCGGGCGTGCCCCAGGCGCCCATGCAGTGTCTTGGGTGCGCCCTGCCGCCCTGGCTCGCCCCACGGGTTCCCCCATGGGCGTGGTGCCCTAGCGCCCATGCCTTGGGGTTGAACCCTCAAGGTGCCTTGGCTGGCCATATTTTTTGGCAAAGGGACAGAATAATACTTTGTATAAAAACAAAGTACTCCCAAGTGAAATATGCCAAATGCCACTTAAGCCATCCTCCTCTAAGCCATTTCTTCTCTCTTCTTCTTAGGAATTCATCAATCCTCCTCTCATATGATCTTCACTTAGGATATCGAATTCCCGAAGGTTTCTTCTTAATCTTCTTCATCTCCTCTTCCATATGTGTTCAATACTTAGGAGGGACTTCTTCAACTGAATCTCATAAATCACACATGTTCTTCAACATTCTTCATTGATCTAATCAGAGATCAATTGGATCTTCTTCTGATTCACATGCACTAAGAGTTAGTACATGGACTTCTTTAATCCACTTCATCCACTTAGAAGTTGTGGATGGATCACTTCAGCTCCTCATGCATTGTCAATACAATGCATGGTCTTCAATTATTGTTGTGACTTTGTATCATCAGGATACAAGTTCTTTGAACTTAAAGAGCAGCTCAACAATCGTCAGATGTTACTAGAGAATGTTTCAACCACATCTCCTATGACACTTAGTGAATCTCCTAAGTGACATGCATCTTTATGTTCCATGGCCATTCTCCATCATCACCATCACCATAACATCCTTTGTCATTCACATATTGAACCTCCTTGACATCCATCCATTCATTCCTTGACAACAACATACCTCATTGACAACAAATGCAACACAGTGCACTTCAATCTCCCCCTTTGTATTTGTTGGCAATACACTAGAGCACATATGAATGGGTCAATATGTGTTCCAATATTTCTCCCCCTTATTGGCAATCAAATGCAAAGGTGTGGTGTGGTTCTCTTTCAAAGATCTCTTCCTCCCTTATAAAAGCATTTTCTTAAAAATCACTAAGAGAGGGATGATGTCACATTTTCTCTTGAGCAATGAACCTTTAGTAAATCAGATCTAAGTCTACTTGGGCTAACCCGGTGTAGAAAACAAGAGTGATATGACCAAGGAACTCAATGCTGTCCACATTCACTGTAAACATGTGAGATCATGCTAAGGGGTTCAGATATTCAATGAATTGCTAAATCCTGCACATACTCCACAAAACTCATTAGAAAGTTCAGTGCAAAGATAAAGCTCCCCCTTTCATCCATTTGCCTTCAATCAATACTCCCCCTTAATTGTCATGATGAATACAATTAAGAAACAAGGGATCAAAGTATGATTGGAATACCTTTACTTTTCTCAAGATGGTATTAAATCCCAAAATATCATCTTCTCCAGATTGGCTCCCCCTCAAGGGGTGCACTCCATTCCTTCCAAACCATCCTCCAGCTGAGAATGATCATCATCTTCAATTCCCTGCAGTGTTAGCACATGTAAATACAAGTGATTAGGGAATAAGATGGAACCTCCTTGGTTCATCAATGTGAACAACAAGGTTGAGAAGATTCTCTCAACCGAGATGTCCCATTTTCACCAGTCTTCACACTTGCACATTTGATCTTTATTGATGATTGTGCTGGTGTGGTTCTCAAAACATCTTCATGTGAAATCTTCTTCTTCCCTTTTGCCTTAGCAATTGCCAGAACTTTATCTTCAGCTTTTTGCAGATCTTTGGCAGGTTGCAACTGATTTGGCCATATGACTAGTAAATCATTTGGAAGAGTGGCCTTAGTTTTGGAAGTTCCACATGGTTCTTTGGATGCTGCTAATCTACCTCTCTTAGGCAACTTATTTTCAATCAATCCCTTCTTATTCTGGATTGATTGTCTTTTGGAGTTCAGTCTGCTTCTATTTAGTTTCATGGCTTCTTTACAAAGGTCCATGATGTGTCTTTTCTTTCCACAGTAGAAGCATGTTTTCTTGGTGGTCCTTCTGGATGCATCACCCTTCTTGGATTTCAATTCCAATGACTTCTCTTCATTCTTCAAACTCTTCTTGGGAGCATCTTCCACTTTCTTCTGCTTGCTTCCCAAGGAATCTCTCTTAGCCAGGTTCTGTGATCTTTTCTTCTTTTGAGCTCTGGATACAGTTGGAGATTGACATGTATCTTTTTGACCACTTTTGCAATCATCCCAGATGTTGTCAAGTAATCCAAATCTATTTGCAGTAAACAGATGTCTCTGGACCTGTGGATGTTGCTTCCTTCCTTCTGGCTTTCTCCCCCTTGGCATGGGCTTCCTCTGTGCTTTGGCATTTAGTGGATTGTACCAACAATCCTTTGCACAATGCCCATACTTGTTACAACACCAGCATTGTCCCACGAATCTTGACCTCTTCAGTCCTTCTGATTGTAGGGTACTTTTCTTGACCTGTTGTGCTGTTTCAGGAGAGCTCTGCTTCTTTACTGTCTTCATCCATATTTGTTTGGAATTATTCTTCCATCCTGCACTTTTTGTGGAAACACAATTAGAAGCATCAGTACAAGATGGTATGGATGGTACCTTCTTTCTAGAAGATGTTGCACTTTTATTAGAGGATGTATTTCTCTTAGAATCATCCTGCTCAAAGCATACTTGAGTAGAAACATGTCTTCTTCCAGCTGACTGGGAGGATTCATCTTTAGGTGATTGCAGATGTTTCAATATCACCTCCAGTTCTATGTATTTCATGTTGAGGGAGTTCTTCTCATCCTCAACAGTTCTTAGATTTCCTTCCCAATTTTCTTTCAGCTCTTTCCTCTGGTCATCATGCACCTTTTTCAATTCTTGCAATGAATTGTCAAGCTCCTTCACCATTTTTACTTTGTCTTCAAGTTGAGCATCTCTGACATTCATTGACACTCTGTGCAATTTTTCCAGTGCATTGAAAACTTCTTTGACCATTACTTTAAAGAATTCTTTCTCAAAAAGGCTTCTCTGCAATTCTTCAGCAGTGTCTTCATATCTTTCATTGCAAAGAGAAACGGTTTCATCTTTAGCCTTCACCAGCTTTCTGAGAGTGTTGGTTATGCCAACCCTTTTAGCCAACTGATCTTCCATTGTATTGGCTTCTTCTTCTAGCTGTAATTTTTCTTCTTGAAGATCAAGGATGCCTGTAGTAATACACATTGCTACTTCCCTGGGGACAGTCTTCTGAAGATATTTGAGTGCATTTTGAAGATCATTCATTGTTCCAACTTCATCACAGCTAGGACAGGCTTTCTTCATCTTCTTGGCCTGTTTCTTCTTTCTATTTTTCTGAGTCTTGGCAGATATCTCCATTTGAGGCTGCTCACTCATTTCCTCAAATCTACACTTCATAAAGACTCCCTTGGATATTTTAGAGGCAACCTTCCCTCTGATACCAATTGAAGTGCCCAGATCAGTGTGAATCACTGAGAGGGGGAGGGGGTGAATCAGTGATCCCTTAAAACTTTTTACTAATTGATTCTTTATCAATTAAACCTCTATGGCTGGTTAAAGCCTCGATCCACTCTTCTTGTATCTCTCACCTTTCCTCAAATGATGCAGTAAATATAAAGGCACAGGACACAAGGATTTACAAGGTTCGGCACCAAAGGCCTACGTCCTTGCCATGCTCTCCCAGCATGGATTCTCCCATTATAATCTGTTAGTATTACAATGGTCGATTCAGAGTCCCACCGTATCTCTCCTGAGTCCCACATGAGGGTCTTTATACTGCGTCACACAGTGTTACCAGAGTCCCACTGGCCTGCTCCAGAATCCCACTGAAGACTTCTTCCACCCTGAGTCTCACAGGGGGCTTCTCCTGGCTCCTCGAGTCACACGAGTAGCTCTTCTTCTTGTTCAGCTCTTCAAGTATCTTCAGCAGTCTGGGATAAAGACTGCTGGCCTTGCTCTGTACCTCTAATCACTTGAGTTGATCAGGTGTTCTCGTCTTGCTCGAGCTTTATCACCTTCTTCTAAGGATGACCCAGCTTCTCTCTTCAAGAACCTTCAACAGCCTCTGAAAAGGTCTGTTGGTCTTGCTCAGCAACTTCTGATCACTTCTGTTGATCAGGCTCTTCTCAAATACTGAAAACTTAGGCAAATAATATCTTTCACTTCAGCTTGGCTTCAGTCTCACTAAATTCAACTTCATGCACTGAATGCATGGCATCTCTGCTTCCTCATGCACTGACTGCATGGCCTCTTAATTCTCTTCAAGAACTCTTGGTCTTGGACAACTCAGATGCACACAGCCTGATTTATCTTTGTTCACGTGTGCATGTGCATGCATTCATGCATGCACTCCACTTTCTTTATTCTTGGTGAAATAAACCCACAAAGGGTGTAAACTGTTTTAGCACACACCTTTCTTCTTCCTTCACACTCTTTGTTCTTTTTGTTTACACACTTTAAAGTGTGTTCTACTTTAGTGTGGATCTTCTTCTTCTTCTAAGTGTGAACAACCACTTTTCACAAACTTAGGCTTCGGCCTCCTTGTCTCTTAGCACACACTTGTTTCACTTTAGCACACACATGAGTTGGCCTCCTCCTCTTCTTGTTGCACACACACACTTTAGTGTTCTTTTAGTTTGTTCTTCAAAGTGTGCACACACAAATGCACTAAGGCCTCGGGTCTTCTTTGGTGCACACCCACTGCCGCGTAGGGTTCATTCACTTGACACACAAGCACAAAGGCTCGAACTTCTCTTCTGTTTTTGCACACACAGCCCGAAAAATGTAGCACACACACAAAGGTGTGGTAAGTTTCCTGACTCAAACTCCCTGCCAAATGAAGGCGTGCATGGAGTGCGGCCAACCTCTTCTCCACTTGGCACACACCCACTGTCCGTAGGTGGTCTTCTTCACTTGATCTCAAAGGAGGCGCGCAAGGGTATGCTTGAGCCGCGGTCAACTCCTTCTCCAACAGCCGCACAAGGTACCAAGCCGCAAGGGCCGCACAATGCCTCGGGTGCAAGGCACCTCAACCATGGGGCGCGCAAGTGCTACTGCCCCGGGTACTTCCTGCCGCGCAAAGGGAAGGCGCGCAGGGGTATTCTCCTCTTCTTCTTTCGCGCAAGGAGTGCACAAAAGGAACCTTACGGAGCAAGGGGTGCTCCGGGCTTCACTGCCGCGCAGGGTGCTGCGCGGGGCTTCGACTTCGCGAGGCACAAAGTGCTTCTCACGGGACTTCTCTCTTCAGAGGATCAGCAGCTTCTCCAATGCCTCGGGTCTTCTTTTTATAGGCGAGGAGGACTTCTAAACATCCGCGTGATAAATCTTGAATCACCGAAGATTTCGGATCTTCAAAATCTTTCCAAATCTTGAACTTTCTCCTCGGTTCTCCGCGGGTTCTTCTCTTTTTCTTTCCATCACATTTATGCGTTTTTGAACGCATGCATGCCTCTGTTAATACCTGTCCATGCAGATCAACAACACCAAATGGCCTCGCACCTTCGGTTGCTTCGGCCGAAATTCGAATTCTCCTCTCATTGCATGCAAGCCAATTTTTAGGCATGGATCTGTTCAGTAGGTCCATACGAACTCAATGGAGCCTTCGGCTTCGAAAATGGTGGCCGGGAACTCGATTTGGCTTGCTCGGAGGGCGCCTGGTTCATTGGTGGCTACGGGAATGCACGGGTGGCCTTCGGCTGAGCTCGAGGAAGGATACGGACCGCAGGCCGTTGGATCAGATCTTTAGACGGCCGTGATTAGATCGCGAATGGCGCGATGCGATGAGCGGCGGAGATCTGGCGCGCGATCAATCGTGCGGCCAGGATGTGCTCTCGGGAATTTTTCTGCGTCCCACATCGAAACGGCGAGCAGTTTTGCCGGGGTTTATCAACCATCCGCTCCCCCAGCCGGCTCAGTTGAATCTTCTCCCTCCACGGTGCCACCCTGCACCGTGTTCTCCTAGCGGGCGCGCTCTGCGCCCACTCACGCCTCCTGCGGGCGCGCTCTAGCGCCCACCATGCACTGCCTGACACTCGCGGGTGCGCTCATGCGCCCCTGCCGCGCTCCTTCGGGCGTTCCCCAGGCGCCCATGCGGTGTCTTGGGTGCGCCCTGCCGCCCTGGCTCGCCCCACGGGTTCCCCCATGGGCGTGGTGCCCTAGCGCCCATGCCTTGGGGTTGAACCCTCAAGGTGCCTTGGCTGGCCATATTTTTTGGCAAAGGGACAGAATAATACTTTGTATAAAAACAAAGTACTCCCAAGTGAAATATGCCAAATGCCACTTAAGCCATCCTCCTCTAAGCCATTTCTTCTCTCTTATTCTTAGGAATTCATCAATCCTCCTCTCATATGATCTTCACTTAGGATATCAAATTCCCGAAGGTTTCTTCTTAATCTTCTTCATCTCCTCTTCCATATGTGTTCAATACTTAGGAGGGACTTCTTCAACTGAATCTCATAAATCACACATGTTCTTCAACATTCTTCATTGATCTAATCAGAGATAAATTGGATCTTCTTCCGATTCACATGCACTAAGAGTTAGTACATGGACTTCTTTAATCCACTTCATCCACTTAGAAGTTGTGGATGGATCACTTCAGCTCCTCATGCATTGTCAATACAATGCATGGTCTTCAATTATTGTTGTGACTTTGTATCATCAGGATACAAGTTCTTTGAACTTAAAGAGCAGCTCAACAATCGTCAGATGTTACTAGATAATGTTTCAACCACATCTCCTATGCCTCTTAGTGAATCTCCTAAGTGACATGCATCTTTATGTTCCATGTCCATTCTCCATCATCACCATCACCATCACATCCTTTGTCATTCACATATTGAACCTCCTTGACATCCATCCATTCATTCCTTGACAACAACATACCTCATTGACAACAAATTCAACACAGTGAACTTCATTATGTGTGTTTATAATTGAAATATTTTTTTGAATGAGTTTTATGTGCAAATCCTCAATACACTTCCAGAAATTTTTTTATGAAAATATTTAGCGGTTTGTCTATTCGTGTAAGAAATGTGAAGAAATTTTATGGTATGTTTGTGTTTTTATGGTTTGGGAATGGAATTTGGATGTGAAATTTGTATTTTATAATATGTTTAACTTTATTGAGCACTAAAGGGAATCCCGAGTATCTAGGTGGGCGGACGTGTACTAGTATGCTAGTGATTCTGTGGGGTTTGGCCTCTGTTTCACGTAGCAAGTTTGACGATGACAACACTAACTAAAATATGATGATGATGATGATTGGGGACCACTAGGTTATGGGTATGTTCCCTACTAGTGGCTCGTGCATGAGAATGAATATTTATTATGGTTACTTTCGCCGAGATACGAGGTACCTGGGGCTCACAACTAAATAGTGCCTAGGGGTGTTCCCGTGAGTTATTCTCATTAGCTATTTTTTACTCACCATCAGCATACGGTGTGTTTGGTTGGTAAATTAAGTAGCGTGTGTTATTTATTTAAAAGTGTACAATATTTAAAGCATCCTTCATTAAAATAATTTTCATTTTGAAGTTGCACCTCTTTGAAAAATTGTTACTTTCATTTTTGGTTTATAAAACATTAAAGTTTTTTTCTGATAAATATTATAGTGTGGAACATCATTTGAAAAACATACTTTTATATCTTGTATTTAAAACATTAAATTTATGTTTCTTTTATTTTAAAGGAAGTGCATTGGGAATAGAATATCAGGCTAACCTACTGAGTTTTAATACTCACGCCTATAGTCCTCTTCCTTTTTTAGGCCTTGTGCAGGTTTCATCTTCAGTTCGATCACCTTGGGTGACATTTGATCATTGTGTTGGAGAGTGACCAGAAGTGTCACATGGAGTTATTTGGTCATCGGGATTGTTCATTTGAGTTTTCAGTTTTGTTCTACTTGTAGTTTCTTTACAAACAATATTTAGTTCAAGATTTTATATAAATTCATTTTGGGATGTCCATTTATTTACGTTGTTTGTTTGATTGTTTATATATGGGAGAAATCATTCCCTTGTGTACTATATTTATTACCTTGGTGCATGTCTCCATCACAGGAGGATCGGGAACTCCTCTTGGGACTTGTCGTGGGCTGTCCTGGGTGACCATTTCAGGTCCAACTCAGACTGGTTCGTGAAAAAATTGATCCACAACCTATATAATGTTTTTACAAAAAATAGTTTATATGGATCTATAGGATAATACACAACCTCTTCCAAAATTTTCATTAGATATTATTCTGAGTACACTTTAAAAATCAAAAACAACTCAATGATATTATAGGGATCTATAATTTGAGTACACTTTTATTTTCTACATGATATTATTCTCTAATAGATGTACCGAAATTTCAAAAACAACTTTAAATTAATAAAAATGTAGAGAAAGATAATTTAAAGAAATATTATGTCACAAAAGGTTGAAGTTTGATTGTTTTATAGATGTTTATTATCTTCTCAATGTCTTATTTTAGTTTATAGTTGAGTTGTAAAGATATAAGGATATTCTTAGATCTTTTAATGATGATCTTATGAAAACAATGTATTAGTATGAGAATAGATCACTGGTTCACGTTTTCAAATCATCAAAATATGATTTTTTTTCTTATATGTACGTATTCTATTCTCTGAATTCAGTCTTCAATAATTATAAATATTTCTCCAAAAATTTCCATTGGAAACTTATTCTTATGAATCATTAAATTCGATATGGAATTCAATAGTAATAAATTACTTTGAATAAAATCTAATTCTATATATAAATGTGGTTGGAATGTATTATATTTATATAATTCCAAATTTTAGACGTGTTCACATTAAAGGTCCCATGTCAGATCATCCTTGGTAAGTCCAAAACTAAGTGAATATTCTAATAGAATTATTTTAAATTCCATATGATCAATTTATTTGAACACAAAGTTGATCCATTACTTTCAGACATATCTATGAAGTCCCATGGAGTTCATATAGTCACTTCATTTCTTAACCGAAAATCTAATTCTCTAATGATATAACTTCACTTCAACTTACTATATCATGAAGTCATGGTAGGTCCAATTTTGTTTCAAAATCTACAATTTTCATATGGTCATTCTGTTTTCATCATGTGGTAGATTGGAATCAACATGTGGTTGATCTAACACTCTGATATTTCTAACAGCTCAAAAAACCATGTGGACACTTCATGTTGGCATCATAGCCACTTGGTTTATCATGTGGTCAATAATAGAGTTAGATTGATCTTACATGGTCAATAAAATAGGTGTTTGGTCAATTAAATTATCTATTAATTTTCTTCAACCCTTTGTGAAAAAATTCAGAATATTTTTATGATACTTCTCATTTTTGATTTAATCCTTACTGTCAATTAGTTATCCTTATGTTTACTTGATAACTTTTCAATATTTCCATAACTATTGATCAAATTGTCATACATTCAATGCATCTGGAATGAAGTCACTCTAGTACTTTTTAAAATTAAGTTTATCCATAGTTTCACATACCATTGATGGAGTCTTCATGTGGTGGATTGATTACTTGGTGAAAAATCACTCCTTTGGACTCACGGTTAGTAGTATAACTTGATTTTCTTTATTATTGATCCAATAAATTACAAATTCTCCAAATTTCATAGAAAATTTCATAACTTCCATAAATAAACAATTGATTAGAAACACATAAACATGATTTTTGATTATTAAAAAAATAATTTATAGACTCATATAACACTCTCGATCCAATATCCCTTAAGGAACTACTCTCTGATTATGGAATGGTCAACAATCATGAATGAAATAATATTCTCTAGGGATAAAATAATTATAATAATAAAAATAAAGTAAATAGAAAATATTTTGGAAAATAAAATAAAAATTAGTGACCATAAACATAAATATTCAATCAAAATGAGATGAATCAACACGTTAAGGTTATCAAAGAAATGTATAAGTCTCCACCTAAAAGGTATCTCCCAAGTTGTGTCCCTTATCTTGTATTTTTTCTCCCTAAAAATACCCAAAATTTAGATACCATAAAATCTTATCATTATGTGTAATAAATAATCCTAGAAATCACAATGATAAAACAATAATTATTTCAGAACTGTGTATTTTATTTGAATTTCTCCTCAATTAGTGATCATATCCACAATGAGAAAGTATTGGATGAGACATGGATGAAAATATAACCTTCTAAAATCATGAATATTCTGAAGATCATGATGTTATCCTTTGAGATTCCTAGCCTTGGGTTGAACTTCTTCATTGCACCTTCAAGAATTTCATGATCTAGAATAGGTCATGTAGTGTGAAGTTCATGTATACCAAACCATGAGGTTTTTCAAATTCATGAACCTCCAAGTCATGGAGTTTGTGTTGTGGCACAATCTTCACTCATTTACATCAATTTATTTTAAAAAAACTACACTATAGTGTTATTATTAGTGTCATAGTGTAGAGACTCCAAACCATTAATATCGGTTATTACTACACCGAATAAGTTTCCACACAAGACTTTGAGGTCATGGAATAAATTGGTCGATTTAATCTGACATGATAATAAATTATTTTTTAGATAACCATTAGAAAAAAATTCATTCATATAAGAACATTGGTTTATTTTTTGTATAGATCTAGTTTTTTCATGGTTTCTCCCTTCAAATATCAAGGGTTTCTCTACAACTTTGCAGAAAAGTAAAGTATCTTACATTCCCCTAAGATTTTCTTGTAACATATCATACATGAAAAGTTATTTTTATTTTTAAATATTTTATAAACTTGGTTGTGGCATGGTGTCTCCTATAATAGTGAAATATATCCTACCAATTTTAAAATTAATCTAAATTAACTTCCAATTTAATCTTCTTTGAGGAGATTCTTTGTATGGTATAAATCATTACAGCATGTTGTTCCTACAAACATAGCTCCTACAAGTGCCTCACATTTGAATCCCATCGTGCTTCAGTGGGTTATATGGGGATTTTTCAATTTTCTGTAAAATTCATCAAGAAAACAAAAATATATCTATAAAATATAATTTTACACTCATCATTGAAAAAACATGTCGATGTATTTCATAAATAAACAAACAAAAATTGGGGAAACATTTAATCCATGTTTTTAACTCTTCAAACTCCCCCACACTTGAATTTGTTCCTGTACTCATGAAAAGAACTCAACATCTAACCAAAAAGGAATCAAATATCAATAAGGGAGAAAAATAATTAATAATATTCATAAAAAACTCATAAGTGGTTTTTTTTTTCAAAACAACATAACCCATCTAGTAATGAGTTTTCTAATCTTGACTCGTTTCTTACTTATTTTCATTACCTTTGACCCCTTTAACTCACATAGTTTTGCCTCCCATGATTATCTATTCCATTAATGATCCACCTCAACTAAACCTAAGTTTAATAATCATCCAAGATTTATTATATTTCACTTAATATCAATGTTAATGATATTAACTCTATCAATATGCTTTCATATTATATATATATATATATACATCGAGATCAAAGTACAGAAAATCATAGGATATTGAATTTAGGTTCTATTATCTCTATGGATTATGGTAGGTTTGTAATTATGTAAAAATAAATAAAGTATACTTTTAAATCTTGTATATACTAAATAATACAATGCATGATCTCAATTCAGCTCAATGAACATCAAATCTCCTTATCCTTCATTGGGATTTAGGTCCACCTTCTTTATCCTCTTCCAAAATGGGGAATAATTTCATCTTCAAAATAATAATGAATTTACACATTCTTAAATTTGAATATATCTCTATCTCTTTTAAATGGAAAATTTTTCAGGATATTTATCACACCCTTGTATGTAAAATTGGACCAACATCACTATCCCTACGATCAATATCATACATACACTATTTACGATAGTTAGTACAATAAATGAGAATGTTTCAATTCATGGGTCAATACAATATATTACCATTGATAACTTTTTCTCTATTATCATTCATTTATTTTTTCCAAGATATAGTGGAATCAATGTAAGAATAATCATAAATCAGTGTGTGTCCACCTTTTCTTACATAATTCAAGAGATCAACCACAATTTGTATTTCAATATAAAAATTTCCAAAATCTCATGGGATCACCAACACCCTCCTCTAGATCCATTAGTTATCATGAAATCATACAAAATAGTTTGGTTAAGAAGAGAATTAGTGTTGTGATATGACTTCATATAAGGAAATCCATGGTATCTACACCTTTTCAATAGATTAAATATAAGTTTATATCTCAATATCATATTGGGTAAAAAACTTCAATTCACATGCCTAATCATTTTAATGTGGTTTACATTCATCATGTTTTGATGGGAAACAATAAAATTATGGTTGTAATGAAAATAAAATTATTCTCTCAAAAAATTAGGGTATCCAGTAGAGTATATAAATTTTGTTTAGAGTACCTCTTGGGATTGAGATTTAAAAATTGTAATGGAAAATCAATTCATGGAAAGAAAGAATATGGTCAATCAAATAAATGAAATATTCCTGTAATAAAAGACCAAAATCAAAGTAAAATCATCAATAATTTTTTTAAAAATTTAAATTTTAACAAAAATCCAACTCTCAATGAATTTTACATATGTATTTATCATTTATGACTACTATACATTATGTTTATCAAACATCCAAAACAATTCCCCTAATTTATGATGTCTTCTTTCTCAGTTAAGGGGATAAAAATAAAATGTGGTTCAAAGATCCATCCCCCACACATGAATTAAATATTTTACACAATTTTTAAAATAGGTTGAGATATATATATAAATAATTATAAATTAAATTCTATAAAAAAGACTTAAAATATAAGATAAAAATTAATTATTCCCTAATTATTGCAACATGTCCTCCTCAATCCTTGGATGGAGAGGTTGTAATTATAATTACTATATGATGGAGCATATTGAAAATTTTCAACATCCTACCCATGGTTGTTTGTTTTCTCAAAAAAGATATAGTGAAATAAATTTCAAAGACAACTGATGCTCAAAATTTATCTCATGGATATTCAACACAGCTAGATAAGAATGATTTGAAATGACCTCTAAAAAAGAAATAAAATACCTAGATTGGATGAAAAAATGATTAAAAATGAAATGGATAATGAGACAAAAGTTCATAAAATTGTGAAGGGGATATCCTAAGACTTCTCGATGTGTGTCATAGGATCCCCATCAGTCAACTCATACTCTCTCGTGACTGAAGTTGTGACATCTGATGTAGAATCCAACTAGACAACTGTAGTATCATTAACGAAGGAACCACTGGGAAGGATATACTTTTGGGTAAATCCTATAACTATAACAACTAATGTGTAAAGAGGAATATCAGTAAGTTCCAAATCTAGTAATATGGGGGCCATCTCAGTGGTGTTTCACAAAATCATCTCAATGAATGAAACAACACCATATGTCTTATTTGGTTATACCACTAAAGTTGTAGAGACTTATGTAGCTATCAATGTTAACACACTTTGTGGGGTTGGGGACATATGTTAAGTTTCATTGGATATATTAATGCTTCATCAAAGTATTGTAAGAATTCTTGAAACCATAAAATAGGATCACCATATCTGAAAAACGAAAACCATTCTATAAATATAAAATTAATAACAAAATACATGTACCTTAAATTATTGAGTTAATTCATTTAATTTTATCTAATTCTCTCAAGGAATATCTCCAAAGATGTATAAAAAATACATCCCTCATTTGTGATTTATCCACAAGCCATATTTAATTTATTAACATTTGAGTGAGATTATACTCCACCCATGATATTATAGACTCTTGTGGAAGATAATGGAGGATGAAAAATATAGATTACAGTATGGCAGTGATTCAGAAGAGAGTTAGGCACACTGAAATAAACAACTATATTAATAGAAGTGTCTTTTATATCTAGGCCTTATGACATCCCCATGATTTTCATGGATTTTACTTGAACGATATAAAATGTTCATGTAAAGCCTTTATTTATGAATACTTCATAGCTTTCAATGATATCAATTTTCAATCATTTCATTGTATGAAATTATTTATTATTATTGTAGCTTATGTGGAGGATTTATCAATTGTTAAAATTTAATGTTTATTTCCATGTAATGGTAGTGGTGAGTTTTAAGATCTCACTATATCATATTTAATGACATACCAAAGTAATATTTTATATTTAGGATATTAAAACACATGATATAATATATTAGTAAATATTATATGATCAACAAACATCATATGTATGGGTTTTTAGGGAATAACTCCTTCAATATTTAACTTTCACTAAATCCTCAAGGACTATGTGGTATTTAACATTAGATTATATCATATATAATAACAAATGAACTCATATCAAAAACTTCTTTTTGATATATTTGAAAACAATTTTGGAAAACTATAATCAACTTCACCATTTATCACATCATATGTGACACCTTATGAATAAACATCCAAAAAACATTGGTATAACTCTAAAACACTTTTACAGTAACTCATTGAGTCAAAAACAATCCTCATTTAATCAAATAAAAAATTATGACCCCATAAGAATTCATAGTGTTGAAAGAAATATAAATAACTAAATCCAAAAATGTAAGTAAAGATTGACCTCTATAAAAGAATCAATGTTACTCAAGATATAAAGGAATATAGTGTGATTTATATCAAACACATGTATCTCTATAACTGTGTCCCAAATATGAATCATATACAATAATTAAACTTCATATGATCTCTTAATCCAAGACATAAAGTGACCATGGGACATAGAGCATGCCAATCCCATATATACTACTAATACATTCTTGATTATATAAGTGTAGAATAGCTAGGTCGATGGATACATCACACATATCCCACCTTTATGGATGATCACATCACATTCCCATCACATAAATAGATAAGAACATTATATGTACTATCTGGATATTATCATACACTTCCTCAATCAATATCAATCAAGGTCTAGATTTCATAATTTTCATACAAGGGAAAAAATATCATATTGGTTAGTCTCTAACTGAAAAAATGATAAACAATATACCCAACCACCTTTTATTAGATAATCCTAAAGGATTTCATAAAAAATTTATTAATGTTTTAAAGTTTTGATAATAGTTTTCTCACCAACCTCAGGTTGCAGAGACTGTAAATCTGAACCATGAACCCCTAGTATAAAATACTTAATGTATGATATTCCATGTGGTATAAATAGTGGGTAATCTAACTCACAATATATGTTTTATGCCTCATGAAAATAATCTCAATCCCGAGAAAAGAATTTTACTCACACTACTAGAAAAAAGGGTAATGACGATGGGTCATTTGTAATGGGAAGAAACCCATCACAAATATTCCCTAAGAAAGAAGTATTTGTGATAGGATTCATTTCTCCATCACATATAAGTGTTTTTTGAAATTTAAAATTAATACCATCACAAATAATTTTGTACGCTTGTGCTTCATATCATGAGAAACAATTGTTGCAATGGATAATAGTGAAAAATTGTTATATCCATCACTATTATCAATCCCTCCAAGTCCTTTTGTTATGTATAATAAAACCCCTCAGAAAATGTCCATGAAAATTAACTTTTAGCATTTTAATAACATCTGTTTCTAATAAACTATCACAATTAAAAACTCGTGATATTTTTTATCCTCTCCACCTCCCCTTTACCCCCATAATACATAGTAATTGTCACACGACCCTCGGATACCACACCCCAAAATCATATATCACACATGATTTTTTTTAGATTTGGGTTCCAATCCCCTGGGCACATACTCCTGTGTATGTTTATTATTCCCCATTTGGGTGTCTATCAGCTCACCATGCATTGATTCCAATTGATTTGAGGTATCTTCCTAAATGTTTATCCTTTAAATTTAATGTATTTTTCTATTAGATATATAGGGTTACTGTAAGTTTATTATTTTATGTTATAATTAGAAATATGATAACTATTTAAATTAATTATAGGTTTTTTTGATATTTATATAAATTTTGACACAATTTATATAATTCTATTTAATGGGTCAATTGTATTTCATGCTTAAGGTGGTATTATTTTTGATGAATTATGATAAAGCTTGTATTCTTCTTGTGATGTTAAACCATGATTTATTAATATATTATGATTGGTTTTCATTTATTTGAAACATGTAAATATAGTTTTTTAAATGTTTGGATACATACACACATATATATTAACATGTTAATATAAATATATAAACATTAAAAAACACATATAAGGGTTTTTATATATCAATATATATATGTGTGTGTATTGATTTGAAATTTATATTTTTTTAAGAAACATGTAAAAATATATTTGATTTATATATATTTTATTAATAAACCGTATAACATATATATATATTAACATGTAAATATACATATAAAAACATTTAAAAACATTTAAGGTTATATGTATATATTTGATATGTATATTTTTTTAAAAGAATGAGTAAAATTATATATTATGTATATATATGTGATTTAAAAAAATCATTTAATATATATATATATATAAACACACATGTATATATATAACATATTAAATAAATAATAAATGATTTTTTTATAAAAATGTTAAGAAAATTAGATTAAACAAACTATTTGAACAAAAAAAATTAAAACATTTTTTATAAAAAAACATTACAAAAATGATTTTAATTAATATATATATATAATAAAAGAATATATCTATAATGGTTACTAGTTAATAAATTACATATTTAGTCATGAAAAAAATTTATGGATGTTAATAAATGCCTTGATAATTTTTTGTTAATATATACTCGTAATTGTGATTCTTCAAAATGAAAAAATAATAGTAATAATAAATATGTTTTGATTGATTATCATTATAATTAATAAATAATTAGTATTTGATAATAAATATATTCTATAATAAATTAAAAACATTTAATTCCTTTTAAAAAATATATAAAATACAAACTATTTTTAAAAATTAACAACAATGAGAACAAATGAAGTAATAATTAAAAAATTACTAAAAATTATTTTTTAATTGTTAATAAATAATTTGGATATATTCATAATAATTTTTTAATTTTATTATATTACCATAATTTGGAATATATATATTTATATATATAATATTAAAAAAATATTAAAAGGGTTACTCTCATGTGTAATGTTACCAAACACCCTATTCACACAAATGATGTGTTGTGCTTTGGGTAAACCCCATATCCCAGACCTAAAGGTGGTATGAAATTTATTATACAATACACCATTTAGGTGATACTTTTTTAAAATATATATATATATAATAAAAATATTAAATTAATTACATTGTGTGTGATGTTAATAAACACAATACAAACACAAAAGTTATGTTGCACTTAAGTTAAACCCTGCATTATAGACCTAATAGTGGTCTCAGTTTTTTCATGTGGTACACCATTTAGGAGATATTTTATTTTTTTATATATAATAAAAATATTAAATGAATTACCCTTACATCTTATGTTACCAATCACCCATATTTTTGACCTGACAATGGTCTCATATTTCTAATATGATACATCATTTTGTTGATATTTCAGTTTTTTTGTAAATAATTATAATATAAATATTAAATTAATTAATGTTGCGTGTGTTTTTATCCAGTAATAGCATCCCGGACCTAATGGTGGTCTCATTTTTCTCATATAGTACACTGTTCGAGTGATATTTCAAACTCCTTTCTACAAAAAAATAATAATTAAAATATTAAATGAATTACAATCATGTGTGTTGTTACCAAAAACCTAAAGCATAAAAATATTAGGTCGTGCCTATGGTAAAACTCATATCTCAAACCTAATGGTGGTTTCATGTTTCCCATACGAGACACTATTTGAGATATATTCATTTATTTTGTGAAAATAGTATGAGTGTGATATAATATATGTAATATTTTTATTTTATCTACTTTGAACCTCTATGAACCCTAGAATCACATGCTAACTCAGTGCCTCTACCTGAAAATATTTCATATAATATTTCAAACTGTTAAAATGTAATAATAATATGTAATTAGTTATAATGCATAATAATTATTCTTATTTCTATTACCTTTTAGATAACTATGGATTTGGGAAGTAGAAAATAGTTTCTATTACACGATCATGATTGAATGAATTATCACAGAAATTCTAAAAGATCTAGTAAAAATCATATGTGAATTGAGGTTATTGAAACATTTATATCATATGCATCATCGAATTCAGAATTTGTTTCTAAAGGAACAATTAAATGTCCATGGAGGAAATGTGATCTTAGGATATTTGAAACATTTGACAATTTCAGACTTCATCTACTTCATTTTGGTTTTCAAATAGATTATAATTTATAGTATCAACATAGAAAACAAAATTTAGTAGAAAATATTTTTTTTTGGGTTCAAGATCTTTCATTTCAGAATTAAGTACATGAGGATATTGGATCATCTATTCAGGAAGCAAAAACTCATAATGATATTCTAAATCCTACATAAGTACCATCTCAATTTTACTATTTGTGGAAATCTACTAAGGAGTCCTTATATCTAGGATTCCATATAAGAACACATGAAGCTGTTACAAAATTTATGGCTATTAAATCATATTTTGGAATTTAAAATGGTTTCTTAGATCAAATATTTACTTTTCTATATCATTGTTTCCTAAATAGAATATATATTAACTAAAAGTTTCTATGAATGTAAGAGGTTGTACCATAATTTTGTTCTTAGTTATTAATAGATATGTGTACGTATAAATGACCACATATTATATTATAATTATTATGAATTATTAGTTCATTTTACTACATGTTGAGAATCGAGGTATAAAGACATAGAATAAGGAATATCTAGATTTCTTATGAGGAAGTTGTGGTATTTGATAATTACAACATATTTACAGTGTTTAATTATTTCTCATAACACATATTCATTGATGAAAAGCAATAAATATAATATTTGTACCATTAAAAGATTAAATCATCCATGTGATGGTGATTCATGAAATCACATTGATCAGATTCAACCTTCTTTTTCTTCAGAACCTCATAACATATGATTGGTTCTTTCTACTAATGGTTTTTATGAATTTGGTGATTTTGATAGTCAATATTTTTGTTTTCTTGTTTTTTTGGGGATAATTATAAATAGTCTAATAATTAAAAGGGTGGAAGTTGGACTTGGATCAGGCGTTATCGCTACCTTGCTAACATCCAAGCCATGCCTTTCTTCCCTAATATGAATGGATTTCATATTGTTTGAGCCCTCTTAGACCATTATCCTTTTCATGTTATTCTAGGGGACAATAATAACCACAATGGAGGTTTTTTATTCTACATTTGATGGAATTGTGCTCTTGGATACTAGTCTATTGTTCACACATAATGGTCTAAACCAATGCATGGTCATTCATGGGTTAGCCTCCATAAAAATACTCAGTTCTTGAAGGGTGATATTTAGATTTGGGAATACGATTAGGCCTATAATTTTCTTATATATATAATATAAAAATAGATATAGATCAATCTAAGAACTGATTTTAAGAACACTCAGATGAAGGCATGTTTTTTGATGTTTCCTATTAGAGAATCCTTTTAAGGACATGATATTGGATTATGAGAAAATATCTTGTGAGAAATATAAAGAATTATGGTTGAAGGATGAAGATAGAAACATTTAATATTTTAGGCTTTCCATAAAGATAATAATCATGGTAAAGTTCCTAACATTATCCTGGAGGATGTATCCTACACTAGTGAACTCAATGTGTTGAATGTTATAGTTTAGGATTACTAAAAATCCCTTATTTTTTGGTACTAAATCTTGTATGTCCGAGGGATGCCCAAGGGGGAATTCTATTTTGTTTGATGTTATGCATTAGGTGGTTTTTGACTCTAATAAATCCTATTTTTAGGCTATCCTAGATAAGGATAAGGTTTTGGAAGTGGTTATTTTATAATATTTGGTTTCCTAGAACCAACTGTTTGTACTTTGATTACATGAATATTTAATATATTTAAATATTAAACATCTTATTTCATATTTTTCATTGTTCTGCATGACTGTAGTGTAATAATGTCTTGGATTATTTGTATCATTGACAAGGTCATAGAATATCCCCGATATGATGAGAACCTTGAAGTGCTATATCAATATTATTAAATATAGTTTCAGGGTTGGATGACATACTATGATGGGACACATGATATACAGACTGTCAGGTGAAAGTAATCGTAAGGAGATGAGACTTCTTCTCATGAAGTTCTCACTTGATAATCTCCAAGACGGTAGATTATGAGAATAGACCCGCCAGTAGAAATTCCACATGTTTTGGTGTCATTGGATGTTCATATCTACAAGCATGGTTAACGTTCTTTATTCTTTAAGATTATCATTAATACATGTCATGACTCACGCACTTTGATTTACTAACAAAAACCATCATACAAACAATTGGTGGTAAGTAGGGTACATTAAGTGCATCCTGAATGACATGTTATTAATGGATAAGTTAAGGAAGGATTTGTCCCTTACATTTATGGAAGTTTATATCTCAACCCTTTGATTGAAATATAACTTTCACATGAAATTATATGGCCATGGTATAGCTAAGAGTTTATTTAAGGTTGTCAAATAATGACATATCATGCATAAATGTTGATGACACTATCATGAAACCACCTTGAAGATATATTGAGACAAAGAGATTATATTACACAGTGAGCGTTCATATGTGGATGTCATTTTTGGGACTTTATGTTCTTTCTCTTAGGTTTCTTGATCCATTCCTAGACAGTACTCTTATAATTTAGGCAAGCTCGCCTAATGCAAATGAAGAAAGACTCCTGAAGGGTCACACACTAAGTGTTTATGGTGGTATCAGTAAAATTCTATTTGAATTTAATTCATAGAATAAATATTAATCTCAAAAAATTGGAATAATTTTATTCAAGTTAAAATGAATTCATAATTTTAATTAATATTTATTTGCAGGATTTTGAATAAAAAAATATTTTTTTATTTTATTGAACATTTAATAAATATTTATTTACTAGTTTGAAAATAAAATATTTATTTAAGAAAATAAATCATTTATTTATTTATTCAGGTGTTCAATAAATGCAAGTTGAGTTTGAGTGGACTAAGGACTATCCAATAGTAAAATAATTATCTGCAAGATGGTAAAAAATTATTTAACTAGTTGGCACAAAATGAAATAATAATAACACCGTTTTAATTATGTGGCATGAGATTTCATTTATGATTCCATTTTGTAAAAGTTGGTGCACCATAAATAATGATGCAGTTATTGTTATTATGTAGAATGTGTTTTCTCTAGGGTTATGAATGTATTTAATTGTTGTTACACAATTAAATATTATTACCAAATCACCATTTTTATAAATATACATGTACGTCTATTATTCCATACATGGGAAATCGTTGATGCAAGAGAAATTCCACGTCAGGAATTTTCTCGTGACTCCTATCCTCTCTCCCTATCAAGAATGAGAGACATTCATCAAGATCGAAGAATAAGAGATCAAGATCGATCGACGCAAGACATTCACTTCACCGTGCTAGCACCCGTAAAGCAAGTGGTGTCAATCGAAGACCATTGGAGCACATGTGGATCATCGCTAGAGGGCTTCTAGTTTGGATCCTCACACATGCAACGAGACAATCTGAAAGGGTTATTCCAGATGATGAACATTATCAACGAAGAAAGTAATGGATAACTAGGTATTTTATTTCTTTATAAATTAAATTTAAATTAATTATAAAAATGATGTGCAAGATCCTATCTAAAGGTTTTTGGACTCTTCCTTTTTTATCTAAATCTTTGATTCTGTTCCATGGAGACTGGATTTCATCGCCGTATTGATATCAGAATAACCATTGATCATGGTAAAAAAAAGTGGGGCTCTGGCCCAACCGTGCTTCCACTACGCCCAAAACCTTCAAGTGGTATCAGAGTGAGGTCATCATAGTTTATAATTTTTTAAATAATTAATTTATGATTTACATTTTAATAATTTAGTTTTCTAATTCAAGGTTAATCATTATTGTAATCTGGATTTTGAGATCTGTTCTCCCTCTTTTCTTTTCTTGCAGATTTCACAGAAACAAATGATTTTTTGATTAAAATTAAAACAGGGAACTCATCGGGATTCACCGAAAATTATAATCAGGTGACAAAAAAGTACACGTTGTGTTCTCTTCCATACAATCTGTGTAATCTAGACTACATGTTGTGTAGTCGTGTTCATCGCATCAGGAGTAATTCAGAAATTACTCAAGCCATGTGAATTTATTGCACACGGTGTAGTTAATTCTACACTGCATGTTGACCAAGACAGATAGGCACATTCTTACCAAATTACATGTTGTGTGGCCCACTGCACTTGTCATGTAGTCTCTTTGGGTAAAGGGCCAAAACGTATATACCATACAAGGCTAAGCCAACCAGTAGCTGTGTAATGAGGAGACAACATGGTGTGTAGCCCAATGTACACGTCGTTTACTCCAAAATTTCTGAAGTATGCTTCAGATTCCAAGTCCCTAGGCATGTACTTCGGGACATACATGGAAGGTAATATACGTCGTGTAGTCAAAACTACACACCTTGTACTTTACTATATGACACAAAGTTGAAACTTTAATGTTTGTGTAATGGTCATAACTATATATCATTTATAAATCATACTACAGTTTCTTACTCTTTGCATTGAATAATCTTATATTCAATATGTCATAAGAGTAAAATAGTATGTGAATATGATACATGTTTGGTAGATTTGAATGGGTATTCACCATGATACCTCTATGGGGAATTTATGTACTAGGATGAGAATCTCAAGGAAATTCAGAAAACGATTATGATAAAAGAATTGATTAATTAAATATAATAATTAATTAATTTGAGTACAATTTATCTTCATAAGAATGATTAAAGAATTGAATGCTAGTTTTATTAAATGAATAACTCATTGCATGTATATGGGTGATCATGAGCTAGATCAAGACCTTTTTCTGTGATTGGTTTCTTTTTAATTTATTTATTAAATTAATTATTGGCTTGCGGGCCATCTCTCCTCGTTAATATGTTTGGTCTACGTGCCCATGGATTATTTTATGTAAAACCCATTTTCCCCTCACCTATGTATGAGTTAAAAAGCATATGTAATGGATAGAGATCCCAAGCTTGTGGAGGTGGTGAAAGTCATGAGCCGAGTGAAACCAATCTAAGGAGATACAAAGGTGGACAGGTGGAAACTTTTAAATGCGAAGGTGTTTCTCCCCTAGGTCAAGTTTAGTTTATCAACTGTTAGATAAAATAACCATTATAAAAAGGCTTATGTTTGTGACCTTTACTTTATTTTATTTCTACTAGTTTCATGGTTTTTCATTATGAATGTGTTTTTACGATCACATAATTAATGAACTAACAAACATGCAAGATGGAACTAAAATAAAATAGGTTTGTGTGTAAATATTATCAAGACATAGTAAATCAGTTAAGTAAGTTCCACTTAATATTAACAATAATGTGATAAAAGTTGTGTTTGTGTAATGTTCTTGGACATGAAAACTTAAAGGCATGTTTGGATCTTCTAATTCATGGGTGGGGTTGTGTTAACTTTTATAATGGTTTGTGTTTGGAAATTGTGTGTGCCTTGTTGGAACTTTAAATGTTTTTAGAATAATGATTTCGACATGGGTGTGTCATGACGGCCCGTTTGGCACTTTCATCTTTAATGTAATGTTTGCATTGACTTTTTGAAATGAAGATGTTTTGATTGTTGTGTGCCCATATAACAACTTTAGTATTTTGAAAAAGGTATCAAATGGTTTTAATGATTTCATGGTATGAAGGCCCGGTTGGAACCTTTGATGATATGTTATATATATATATATACTGGGGAACCTCTATAGGGGGATATCCCTTATGGGTTATCGTATGAAGTGTCTATGTTTGGGGTAGGCAAGTGCGGTGAGATGAGTCATGCCTGAGAGGGCCTACTACTTACATAGTATTATTGTAACCACCATGGGGTCATGGGCATCTTTTAGAGATAGAGTGACGATTACTGACCAACCCCAATGAGATGGGTTGGTACCCCCTGGATTTATTGTTAGGCCAGGCGGGCTTTTCCACTGGATTGGTTAGTTAGGGAGGCTAGTTGGTTATAGACTTAAGAGCTTCACTATACGCCGACAAGTGGTTCTGAAACCGAGTACATCCAGGGGTCTTCTAGGGATGTTTAGGATCACCCATGGTTACTGGATTATATTCATTTCTTGTTACTTTCCGTGCACTGGTCTTGTTTACTTTCCGTGCGCTAGTTTATTTTCAGCTTTCACTCTTACCCGTTTTACTCTAGCACAACATTGGTATTTTCATTTTTGTATTTTTTTTATAAAATGAAAAATGATTTTGGAAAATGGAATGTAGAGTGTCTTGGGTTTTTGAATGAGAAAAACGTTTTTCTTATTTTCAAATGTGAAAACCCTACTTTTATAATTGTATTTCAAACTTTTATTAATGTATTGTTTTGGGAAAGGAAGGACTTGGATTCAGTGGTTTACTCTTGGCATCCCTATTAAGAATTTTAAATGCTCACGCCTACTTTATCATTTCAGTTTCAGGTTACCTTTGATCAGGTTTCTCTTGGTTGAGTTGCTCATTGTTGGAGCAAGGTCAACTTTTGGTTGGGAGGTGACCTGGATGGTCACGTGGAGGTATGTTGAGGTGTTCTGTTTATTTTTCTTATTGCGCTACTTGAGTTACCTTTCATTATTCTGTTTATTATTGTTTATCTATTTATATTTTATGGGAAAAATTGTTCCCAATGACTTAATTTTGATTCCTAGCACTGGTTTCCAGCCCGTAGGGATCGAGAACGTCCCTCGGGCCATTTCGCGGACCGGCTCGGGTGACCGGTTCTGGGTCGACCCAGGTTGGTTCATGAAAAAATGGCATCAGAGGAGGTTCTTGTTATTTGGGGTGTCCGGTAGATGGAGATTAGGATTGTCATGACTTGAGAGGTAGGTACAGGAAGGACGTCATGGACCCTCGCCCGTTTCGAACCTCGAGTTGCCAGGGGTAGTCTGGGAATTGAGTCCTTGTTTTGTTTTGGTTTGTTTTTGATTGAGTTATGACAATAGAGTAAAACCGATGTTACATCGTGATTTCATATGGAGTAGTGACTCATGTGGTGTCCGAGTATATGGTTTAAGTTCCTCCTAGTCGTTAAATCTTACTTGGGGCATGACCCACTACCATGTCGTCAGGTTAAGCATGACTACTAGTACCTACCTTCGGTGATTTGATGCAATTTGAGTTTCGTCATAGTTTTGATTGGGGTAAGCTCATTCATGTTAATTAAAAAGGGGTTTTTAAAGGATAGTGATTTCTTTTAAATGGATTTAAATTGGTGAAATTGATTTTTTTAAACTGAAATCTCTTGGTCAAAAAATTCCGATGGTTGCTTGGAACTGGTAGAGATATGGTTTGGGTGCAACCTCGGGTAGTCTTTAGAAAACTTGCACATGTGAGGGAATGCATGGGAAGTGCGTGTTGGTACGTATGAATGGAAGCGGATGAAGACATGTGCAACATTTCATAGGATTACTGGGGTGTACACTTAGAATTAAAGGCTTGACTTTTTTTTTTCTAAAGTGATTTTAAAAAGGGAAAATGATTTTTGGAAAATTGAATTTGGTTTGGAAAGTGGGTTTTTTATTTAGAAAGTGTCCTTTTGAGAAGAAAGTTTTGGAAACGGAAATGAAAAAGGGAATTTTGGCTGTGTTTATATTTGTTTATTCTTCCTTTAGCTGGTTGTTTTCGGATGATGGTGCTTTCAATGATGTTGCTTTGGCCTGATATTGGTTTTGGTTCTATGTTTTATTTGTTGTTCAGAAAATGCTGCCCAGAAAGGTCCCCAAGGTTTCTAATAAGTCATGCCCAGTTTTTGGTCCTTCTCAGACATTGCCTATCCTTTAAGGTGATCGGGGACCGTTAGAAGAAGCAGAATGGATTGATGAGGTCGAGTGCGTCTTCAGAGTTTTGGGAACTCCTGAAGCTGTCAGAGTGCATGCTGTTTTGGGTATGTTTGAAGGTCCGGATCTAGACGAATGGGAGTTGGTTGCCACTCCATCATTGCAAGTTGGGATGACATGGGATGTATTTCAATCTGTCTTCATCCGATGGTTTATACCTGAAGAGGTAAAGATGAAGAAAAGGGAAGAGCTCATGCATATTCAACAAAGCCAACGGACGGTGAAGGAATATGTTGACCACTTCAAGGAGCTTTTGTCCTTTTCTCCGGAGGTAGAATCACAGGATTTGATGAAGACTTCTCTATTTATTGGGGGTGTTCACTTAGAGATCAAGGAGAAGGTACTCCTTTCTAAAGGCCATCATTTCGAGAAGATGGTGGATGAGGCGTTCCTAGCTGAGTTGGTCTCCGGAGCGCAGGTTCTTGGAAATCCAGTGAATCTAGTTACTCATGAAGGTTCCCCATCTGATGAGAAAGGTGTGACAGAGGGACCTGTTTCTAAGGAGTCGTCTGCAGTGGTTCTGGATTCTAGTTCATCAGACCGTTCAGTGGTGTGCCACTAGTGTGGCCGCTTCAGGCATGTGAATCCGTCATATCGCATCCCTCTGAGGACGTGTCATCATTGCGGGAGTCTGGGTCATCTCGAGAAGTTTTGCAGGAAGCGTCGCCTGAAGAAGACGCTATGACTAGAGGAATTTCAGTGCCTGACTATGAGGCAGGAGATGCTTCTAGCCATAAGAGCCCCAGCCACAGGCCTTGGGGTGAATCTCACGTGCAGTCAGGTGTTGCCAGGGGTGTGAATACTTGGTCCGGGTCTTGTGTTTCGTGTTGGTAGTAGAACATTTAAAGTATTTTCATTTTCATTTCTGTACTGTTAAAGTTTTGAGGTTGTTGTAGGTTCATTGTTTTATCGTGGGGTTATGACAGAAATGTTTTATTGTAATCCAAACAGTTTTCCTTGTCTGATCATGGTTTTCTGAATCGTGCACTTTTCTTAAGTGTGTGTTTGGCCTTTGTCTGGATTGATTTTGGTTTAGTTGTGCTCATTTGGAGATGTAAGTGCCTATGAAAGAGCTGATGTTTGTGGTTAATTCTCGGGTTCACTGCTTGGGTTTCATTCCACTCGGAGGTTTTCCTCTAATGTTAGGAGTGTTTGGTCTAGGTCAAGAGTTCCAGGTTTCGGTGAAGGTGTTTTACGCTCGTGATTTTGAAGTTTGTTTGGATCGGTTGGGAGTTCCCGCGTCACACCCCTCCCCCCTCTCGGGGTGATATGTTTGGGTGTTAAATTTTTTCCTTAGTTGAATTATTATGGTGGGGAGAACCCTATCGTGCTCTCCCATTCTCTTGTGGCGTGGTTCCTTTCAGTTTTACTCGGGCATGGACTCTTGTTTTGTCTACTGTTCGGCCGGGTGACTTTCTAGGGCAGAAAGTTTCTGTGGTGGGTAGATTTGTCACACCCC
Source organism: Viscum album (assembly GCA_963277665.1). NCBI lineage: Eukaryota > Viridiplantae > Streptophyta > Magnoliopsida > Santalales > Viscaceae > Viscum > Viscum album. The sequence continues at coordinate 1,403,681,541 of OY728143.1, read as the reverse complement.
TAATTTTATGTTTATTTTTATTTTATTAAATATTGGCTATGAGTCCTCGTTCCAAGGTCCGAGCTGAGTCCCAACAAAAAAATTCAACGTTTAAATATTTTATTAAGTTTCGGACCCTGCGCGGTCACTACGTAGTTGGCGGTAGCTGCGCAGCCAGCCCTGGTGTCGTGCAATTGCTCTTTATTATTATTTTATTTTTCATTATTCTTTATATTATTATTTCTATTATTATAGGTCTATTATTATTATTATTATTATTATTATTCTTTATATATATTATTATTATTATTATTTGATTATTATCATTATAATTTTTATAATTAAAATTTTTATTCTTTATATTAATATCATTATCTTTATCATTATTTGTATTATTATTATTTGTATTATTATTATTATTCTTCTTTATATTATAATTATTATTATTATGAGAAAAAAAATAACACCAAACCTAACCCTAATAAACCCCCCCTTCCGCCTGTTCTGCGCTGCGGGTCACAACCCCCTCCCTTCACCGTTTTTTTCCTACGCGACCATGCCCCCTCCTACCCTTCTCCGCATATCCCTGTCGTCACCCGCTGTTACACCTCAACCGACCTCCTCCTCCCCCATACCTGGATCCTCCCCTGTGCATCGTCTGCACCCCAACCTTCCTCTCATCCCGGCACCGCCGTCCCACCACGTTCTGGCTCCTGCATCCTGCACCGACCCTCTCCCACTCCGGCCACGCCGCACCTCTGGCCGACCGCCTCTCCCTACCGCGAACCGGCCCCAGCCACCTCACATACCACTTGCCATGGTCCGGTGCCCCCTCATCACCCCGGCCAACCTCCTGCTTCGGCCTCCGGCCACCCGCAAATAGTCGGACTCCCTCCAGACTGCTGCCCTCCGGCCGCCTCCTGGCCTCCCCTTCGACAGTTGGGACCCCTCACCCTCCTGCTCGCACCCGAATCCCTAACCACCCTCTTCCCCGGTCCAACCATCCTACCCTGACCTCAACTGGGGTATATTTTTGTTCATATTTGATGTTTTTATCTATTTTGGATAAAACCTAACTTGTTGGGGTAGTGTTCGAGTGTTTTGATCATGGTTCAGGTTGTGTGTTTGGTTCGCAGGGCGTCGTTCCTCCTTTCGTTGAGGTTTCATCACATCCGCTCTTGGTCTGAGGTAGGTAATTCCATGTTTTTCCTTTCCGAAATCTAATTTATTCTTGGGTGTTTCGATAATTTTATTTTATGTGATTTTCAGCTTTGATATATCTATAATTTTCCTGCTATAGTGTTTTTAAATTTTTAAAATTAGTTAAAAGAATGTTCTGAATCAATTGCTGGTTCGAGTCTGCAGTTATTTGATTATGTGTCAAATCCTACTTTGATATTTTTTATGTCTATTTTTGGGGGTGTTTATTTATATGTTAATACAGTTTGATAAAATAAAATAATTCATTGAAGGTGAATTTTTGATTATGATAATATTTATGTTCACTTGGCGCATTGATCAAATACTATAGTTTTCAAAGTGGAATTGAGGGTTTTTAGGAAATGTTTAGCCTTGATTTTGTTGTGTGTTGACATTGGTTATTTGTAAAATTGGTTTGGTTTATAATTTAGGTATTGGTATAACATGATAATTGTGTTAAGTTGTTCAAATAAAAAGGGGGCTCTTTGGTTTTTAATGTAGCGGGGTGAGTTCCTTTCAAATAAAGTGAGTGTTTAGTTTTAGTTTCAAAATGGTAGTTTTGTGGGAATGGTGTTGGTCATTTTCTTATAATGCAGGTGTGACATTGGATGTTGGCACATCTATGGGTGCACTCAGTGCACCCATGGACGTGCCTTCAAGTGACAATGACACCTTTGAACTAGTGTTTCTTTAAATCTTTGGTTTTCTAATTGGTTTTTGTTTCCTATGTAATATTTGGTCTTTTTTATTGATTTTGTGAAAGTTTTGAAGTGTGATCTCAAGAGTGTGCCAGTTTGGATTTGAAAATATAAAATTTGTGTTTGTGTAATGTTTTGGGTAATGTTCTTGGACATGAAAACTTAAAGGCTCGTTTGGCTCTTCTAATCCATGGGTGGAGTTGTATTAACTTTTAGAATGGTTTGTGTTTGGAAATTGTGCGTGCCTTGTTGAAACTTTAAATGTTTTTATAATAATTATTTTGACGTGGGTGTGTCGTGAAAGCCCGTTTGGAACTTTCAACTTTAATGTAATGTTTGCGTTGACTCTTTGAAATGATGGCATTTTGATTGTTGTGTGACCATATAACAACTTTAGTATTTTGAAAAAGGTATCAAATGTTTTTAATTATTTCATGGTATGAAGGCCCGGTTGGCACCTTTGATGATATGTTATATATATATGTGTGTGTGTGTCTATATATATATACTGTGACACCTCTATAGGTGGGATATCCCTTATGGGTTATTGTATGGAGTGTCTGTGTTTTGGGTAGGCAAGTGCGGTGAGATGAGTCATGCATGCGAGGGCCTCGTACTTACATAATATTACTGTAACCTCTATGGGGTCTTGTGCGTCTTTTAGAGATCGAGTGATGGTTGCTGACCAACCCTGATTAGACAGGTTGGTACCCCCTAGATTTATTGTTAGGCCAGGTGGGCTTTGCCACTGGATTGGTCAGTTAGGGCGGCTAGTTGGTTATAGACTTAGGAGCTTCACCATACGCCGGCCGGTGGTTCCGAAACTGAGTACATCCAGGGGTCTTCTAGGGATGTTTAGGATCACCCATGGTTACTGGATTACTGTCATTGCTTGTTACTTTCCATGCACTGGTCTTGTTTACTTTCCGTATGCTAGTTTATTTCCAGCTTTCACTCTTACCCATTTTACTCTTGCACAACATTGGTATTTTCTATTTTGGATTTTTTTTATAAAATGAAAAATGATTTTGGAAAATGGAATGTAGCGTGTGTTGGGTTTTTGAATGGGAAAAATGTGTTGCTTATTTTCAAATGTGAAAACCCTACTTTTATAATTGTATTTCAAACTTGCATTAATGGATTGTTTTAGGAAAGGAAGGACTTGGATTTAGTGGTTTACTCATCGCATCCATACTGAGCATTTTAAATGATCACACCTACTTTATCATTTCAGTTACATGTTTCCTTTGATCAAGTTTATCTCAGTTGAGTTTCTCATTGTTGGAGCAAGGTCAGCTTTTGGTTAGGAGGTGACCTGGATGGTCACGTGGAGGTATGTTGAGGTGTTCTTTTTATTTTTCTTATTGCGCTGCTCGAGTTCCGTTTCATTATTCCATTTATTCTTGTTTATATATTTATCTTTTATGGGAGAAATCATTCCCAATAATTTAATTTTGATGTCTGACACTAGTTTCCAGCCCGTGGGGATTAGGAACACCCCTCGGGCCATGTCGCAGACTGGCTCGGGTGACCGGTTCAGGGTCAACCCTGGTTAGTTTGTTACATGGTGGGCCCTAAGCTTCCAATATTACCTATATGAGTGTCACTTGAGGCACCACCTTCTATACCTGATGGGGAACTGACACTAATTTTCATGATAGTTTCTTATGTCTGATGTAGTCCATGCACGGTTCTCCATGAGTTGTACCTACAATGACTGATCTAATACCTGAGTACCAGAAGAAAAATCCTCCTACCTTCTTGAGGGATGATGGCCCACAAACTACCAAATCATGGCTAGAGAAAACCTTGTCTATCATTAGGCATCTAGAGATTCCTCCATATCAGAGTGTTAATATTCTTATGTACATGCTCCGTGATTCAGCCAAGCATTGGTGGGAAGAAATTACCAAGACTAGTCACCATCAGGGCATGGTATGTCTGATTTCTAGGCTTCCTTTTATGATAAGTTCTTTCCTAAGATGCTGAGAGCTAACAAAGATAGAGAGTTTGTGCATCTTGATCATGGTTCTATGTTTGTTATTGATTATTTAGTGAATTTCACTAAGTTATGGAACTTTTCACTACTTCTGGATGGTGATGAACTTTCACATGCTAGACTCTTTAATGATGGGATCATGTATTCTATCCATACTCAGGTGAACATATTTCAAATTATTACCTTTAATAAAATATTTAGTCATGATCTTATTACTGAGCGCAACCTAAGGGACAAAGATAATACTAGTCTTATAGGACCAATACTTCATTAGGCTAGTAGTTTTTTTTTGCAGTAGAAACTGATCCCTTAAGGTTTATTGTTAGGGAAGTGGTAGCAAGAGGACCCATGATGGTAGCTTTATTGGGTTCTACTAGTTTGGATGATAAGAGAATCTATAGCCTCGGTGTGATAGATACCCTCTAGAGTGTCAAAATTGTGGCCCTATGGGGCACTTATAGAGATTTTGTCATAACTTTTCATCATCTTCTAGTGGAAGAGGATCTGCACCAGCTCTGCCTTCATGATCGAGTTCTTTTACGTCACATCGTATAAGAAGTTGGATTATCACTGATAGGACTGGCCGAGGGGGTGTTCGTGGCCATAGCAGCCAGATCCATGATCACCAACAACACTAGAAGAATAGTTTTGATCATGGTAGTCCAGATATTAAATAGGTCAATGGATCAAGCCAATTGTATGCATTGCAGCCGATACCTAAGGATCAGGATACTGAACCATATATAGTATGAGATGCTATTCGAGTAGCCTCTACTATAGTATCTACTTCATTTGATACAGGTGATTCACACTCATTCATATTTTTTCTATCATGGATTTCTTTGAAATTCTAATATAGTATTAATATGGTGTTATGACCCTAGATACACTTTTGGGAGTACGATCAGAGGGAATAATCCAATGTAAGGATTGCACACTTGAGGTAGGTAGTTACCATTTCTTGTGGGACCACCTTTTTTCTTGATATGGAATGCATCGATTTCATCCTCAGGATGGTTTTTTTGGTTCTATGTCACTCCTTTGTATACTTATATCATCAAAAGGTATCATTTACATCACTAGAGGGCAGTTGTTATCCAGAAAAGGGTGAGTGGCGTGTCCTGGATAGTAGATCAGGATTAGAGAATCATGGCCTAGGTGTAGTGACTACTAAGATTGAAAATATCTTCATAAAAGGTGATGGTTTACATTAGGTTTATTTCCCTCCAGTAGTATAATGATTATGGGATGTCTTTCCCAACTAATTTTTTGGATTACCACTGGAGATATAGGTATAGTTTATGACTAAGATTGTTTGAGGAGTATCTCTAGTGTCTATTCATCCATATAAGATGGCACTGACAGAGCTTCAAGAGATCAAGAAGTAGTTATAGTACATGGAGGCCAAAGGTTTAATATGGCATAACACTTACTCTTGGGTTTCACCCATGCTCATCACCAAGAAAGAGTATAGAACCATTCATCTATGCATTTATTAAAAAAGGTTGAACCAAATTATGGTTAAGAACCAATATCCAATGCCTCTAATAGATGATCTCTTTAACTATATAGGAGGAGCTAGGGTGTTCTATGAGATTGACCTGATATTGGGATACCATAAAGTGTGTTTTAAACCATCATACATACCTCATACATCTTTCCATAGAAGGTATGATCTTTATGAGTACGTTTTTATATCATTCGATCTTATGAACATGCATGTTGTTTTCATGGCTATGATGAATAGGGTGTTCCACCCCTATCTAGATTATTTTTTCATAGTCTATATGGATGACTTCTTTGTGTAATATCACATTCATATAGACCATGAAAAGAACATTGAGTTCGTTATGTGTACACGGTGGGATCATCATCTTTTTTCCAAGATGCTAAGTGACAATTAAGGATTGAAAAAGTTCACTTATAGGGTCATATTATCTTAGAATCTGGATTCTATATTAACCTAGATAAGGTTAGTGTTGTGGTTTCCAAGAATCATCCCAATAATGTGTTTGATATACAATGCTTCTTGGCACTGGTTGGATACTATAGGTATTTTATACATGACTTATCATGCATTTCTTCACCCATTATGGGTCTTATAAAAAGTCTTTTAAGTTCTTATGGTCAGAAGAGTGTGAGGAATCATTTTAGGAGCTGAAAGGGAGGATTTTCGCAACAACTATTATGATTCTTCTAGATTCTAGTAGAGGTTATACAATATTTTTTGATGCATCATTCATAGAACTATTAGTAGTGCTAATACTAGATGATCGAGTCATTGCATACAGATCTCAATATTTGAGACCTCATGAGGTAAATTACCTAACACACAACCTTTATCCTGTAATATTTTTCCATGCCTTATGTTAGTGGATACATTATCTATTAGGTGAGAAATTTGTGGTGTATATGGACTATAAGATCCTCAAATATATATTTTTATAGCATGACTTGAATCTAATATAGTGAATACAGTTCTAATATCTTAATTACTTAAATTTTGATTTTTACTATACGTATGGAAAAGGAAATGTATTTATTGATGTGTTGATTCAAAAAAATCATGCCCATTTAGTATAGGAAGCTGGTGATGAATGGAAATTGATGGCCCTATTTTCAAAGATGCATCTGGAGTATCATGATAGTCTCGAGCAGTCATTACTATCATCCTTGACATTTAACTCTTTCGTTCGTTAGGTGGTGAAGTGTAGTAAATATTTACATCCATAGGGATTGGTTCTCTGTGCGAGTATTTCAGCAGATGACCTATCTCCAGATTGATCTTTGGATATAGATTCCATCCTATGTATTCATGGATGTGTCTGGGTACCTACAGATATGAGATAATAGATTATGTGAGAGTCTGATGATTATCAATAGAAAATTCATCAATGCATCTCTAAAATGTATCATGATATGCACACCAGTATTGGTGGTCTGGGATGAAATGAAAGATATAAGGATTTATCACTAGGTGTTCCACATATTAGTAGGTGAATGTGGAGCACCAAAGTCTTTCAGGATTATTATAGAATCTTCTAGTTATATAGTTTAAATGGGAAGATATTGCAATTTATTTCATTGTTGGATTGCCTAGTTCACCGAGAGGTTGAGATATTGTATGGGTAGTTGTAGACCAACTGAAAAAAGTATCCCACTTCATTTCTATCCGAGAGATTTTCTCAGTTGATGAGATGGGAAGACTATATGTTCATGAGATCATATAACTATAAGGGGTACCTTGTAATATCATCTTATATATGGATTCTTGTTTCATGTCATGGTTTTGGAAGGTTTTGCAGAAGGCTAGGGGAGCACAGGTGATTTTCAGCACACCATTTCACACTCAGACATATGGATAGTCAGAAGGGATGATACTGGTTTTAAAGGACATGCTATGAGCATGTGTACTTGATTTAATCAATTCTTGGGGTAATCATATACCTCTCATCTAGTTAACCTATAATAACATATTTTAAGAGAAAATCCATATAGCTCCTTTTGATGCCTTATATGGTAGGTTGTGTCATTCACCCCTACGCTAGCTAGAGGAAGGTGAGGTATCCCTACTATATCCTAATCTTGAGAAGGAGGGTTTAGAGAAGGTTAGAATAATTAGAAATCATATTTCTACTACTCAGTCTAGACAAAAATATTATGTCTTTCACCGTTGATAACCTCTATTGTTTGTGGTTGGGGATCCGGTTTTCCTACGGGTATCACCCAGGCCGGGGAATAGACAGATAAAGAGGAACGAGAAGATATCACCTCATTTTGTAGGGTCATTTGAGATTCTGGAAAGAGTCTGGCTAGTTTCCTATCATTTGTTACTAACTCAGAGGTACCATGAAATGTATGAAAACTTCTTCATTTCCCATCATCACCATTATAACGCCAACCTATCTCATAATTTTGATCTTGAGGAACATCAACTTGATGTTGATGCTTCATTTGAAAAGTATCCTATATGCATAATTGATTGGAGGACAAAGGATATTTGAGGCTATTTTGTCCCTCTAGTATGGTTGTTATGAAATCATGACTATGTAAAGGAAGAGACTTGGGAGAAGGAGTTCGACGTACATGCTCAGTGGAAAAAGTTATTCCCTAAAAGTGTTTCTCTTCCCTTGGAAGGTGAACATGGGGATGATCTCCTTTTTGGGGGAGGTAATACTATAAGATCCCAATTTTTCACTTAGGTACAAATCCTTTAATTTTTGTTTTAACTCTTTATTATATCCCTTTTACAGATGACTAACGAGTTAATGAAGGTCCTAAGGGTTTCCGAGGCTTGTTCGTAGCCTAGAACCATGATTTTGAGAGAGGATGGCCTATCACATAGTTAGAGTATACCATGAAGGAAGTCTGAAATGTTATATTTAACCCTGCATATGGTCTGTATTTTCTAGAAGATCCATTTCACATGGTTGGCACATGGTTTCTTGGAACACGAAACCTAATTGTGTGAGTTCCCCTTTACTTCCATATTCACATGCATGGTTGGTGCATGGTTTGGAAAACCATGCATCCAAACCATTCATGTAACATCCCTGGTAAATAAAGAACATGAAATTTTCATTAATATTTGGGGATTAAATATTAATTTTACTTTAAAGGGTATTCTATGTTCGATGTCATACCCGATACGCAATAATGAGTTTCTTTGAAATCTTATGTTGCACACTAAAATATAATAATATTATTTTAAATGGTAGTTAATGCCTAATAGTTGTAATGGTAGAAATAAATAGAACTAAATAAAATATGATTATACGTGTTTTTTAAATGTTTTTACTTTTATCCAATAAAAGTTAGAGGCTTAAAATGTGAATGAATTTAATTTTAGGCATAAGTACTCTAACATTCTTTAAAAAGTTGATTTACCCCTTTTTATGGAAACCCCTATTTAAATATTGTTTTGGTCACTTTTATATGTTATATTTGAGAAAATAAAATTCTTATTTAGATTCGGGACATCAAAATTTACTTTGGTTAATTTTTTGGTATTTTTCTGATAAAATTCATTTTTTTAATGTATAGGGAAAAATACTGTATTTTAATTCAAAACTGCCTTTTTTTCTAATTTATTTATATGGTTATATTATCTTTTTAGTTGTTTTTAAAGTGTAATTATATTATATTTTTACTATTTAATCTAATGTTTGGCATTTAAATTAATTTCACTTTGAAATTGTACATAAACAAGTGTCAATCTTTTGATAGTTATTGTTTCTTAAAAACACACTATTTGTTTTGACAAAAGGAATTAATTTTAAATTAATTAATGCAAATTCTATGTTTTTAATTTTGTAAATTATACATCATTTTTGAATTTGGAATTTCAAATATATCTTAGGCTGAATGTTTGGTATTTTTCTGAAAAACTTCAATTTTTGATGAATAGTGAAACCACTTAGTAGTAGTTAAAAAAAATTGACTTTTTCATTTAAATGAAATTTAACCGCTTATGTGAATTGAATTTTGAAAATCCGAAATCCATGGTTGTTATTATTAAGTAAAATTTGGTTCAATAAGATGAAAATAATTTTTGGTGAATAGTAACTTTTGACTTTTATTTACCGCGGTTAAAGGTAAATATGGTAATTCAATGTAAAAAGAATATTATAATAGTACCAAATTATCTTAACACTTCTCCTAACCTTATTGGATGAGTCATGGACGATAATGGGCATCCTTGGGTCTATTTTTGGACCCCATGGATCCACTTAAGAGTGATAATCACACTTTATTTTAATTAACTTAAAGTAAAGACAAAAATGACATTAACAAATACCTTTTAGTATATCAATTTCTACATGGGGTTATATAAGTCATATTTTCAACTATAAATATTCATTTTAAAGCTAAAAATATTTCCTATATTATGGAATTTGTTTTATAATTTTTAGAAATCAAATATATTAAATTATTTATGACACAATAATGATACAGTATTTACCTCATTAATAAATGATTTAAATAACTAAGATTATTAATATTAAAACAATATCCAAAAACTGTAAAATTATTATTGGATGATTTTATTTCAAAAATGAGTCATTTTATCTTCTACTTTAATGAGTTTTGGACCTTTTTAAACCAAAGATAAGTTTATAAAAAAATAATATTTTCAAATTTCCAAAAGAGCCCCTCCTCTCCCTTATAAAAAGCTCTCACTTATAACTCATTCCTCACACCTCTAAATCCCCTTGGATCATCCACACCTACCCAAATAATCTCCCACGATCCCTCCATTCCATTTAGAAGCCTTACCTTAGTCAGAAGTCACTTCAAGAAGTCTTTTTGGTTCAAACCAAAGGGAGTTACCCAAATTAAAGGTAATGGTTTCTCTTAACTTGTTTTCTTTTATTTTACTTCTCCAACCCCTAAACTCTTTTAGTTACTTTCTTTTATAACAAAAAAATAATCCTTAATATACTAGAATTTTTTTATGAGAAGTATTCAAACTAAACTTACACACACCTCCATCTAATGGGTAAAGAACATACTGTTTCTGTGGATGGCAAACTAACGCCTCACAAAATAATGATTGTTCAATTATATCCTACCACCTCTCATGGTGTACATTAAGATGGAAATTTATTTAAATATAATATATATTATGTTTATGTTTTCTTTATTATTCTTTATTTTCCATTTATATAATACCTTTATGGTTTCCATTATGGGTAAACACGATAATTTCATTTGAGAAAGTGCAGACTACCGTCCCCTCAAAGTGATATGACTCGTTAATGCCTTATGTGGGATGTATAAAGGATGGAGTTAATGATATTATATATGATATTATACTGGAATTATAATATACCTATATACAATTATTTCTTTATTCCATTAAAATTCGAAATAGAAATGAAATTATCGTTCATGTGTACGTACGGCTTACCATCTCCATGAACGATGCATTTCATTTTTTATCTCCAAATGTTATGTACTATTATAAATAAATATATAAACTGGATATATATGATATATATGATATCTAAATCTTGAATATAATTCTGTAGATAATGTAATTTTTACTACATGGAAATTTTTTAATTATAACAAGTTCATTTTTAACTCAAATCCCGAACATCGACCTGATGTCTGATATGAACTCAAATAATTAACTAATTGTTATAGCAAGGTAATAAGTGATATAAAAGGAATAATAAAATTTAAAAAATTTATTAATGAATTATATGTTAACTTAAGTTTATTATTCAGGAAGAACATGGAACATACGAGTCAAGTCGGAGACGAGGTAAAAAGGTTTCTTATCTCACTTTTAATTTCGTGAGATTTCCATTGTTTGCCACTTATTTATTGAATGTGGTGTATTATGTACTGAAATTTGATATATATTATCATGATTATATTTATATTCATGGTATTATGTGATTAATTTGGTGGTTACTAACTTTTTTTCATACGACTTGATTGATTACAATGTGGTAAGGGTTTTTCATCTCGCTTTTTATTCCTGTTAGATTCATGATATATTAGACAATATTTCCTTTTGTGTTGTGTATGTACTACCCATGATTGTATTGTTTGTGTAATAAAATTTAATCTATGGGTATTTACATCATCATTTAAATACCCTTCTTTCATGGGGTGTATGTTTCTTAAGTTACCAAATCGGTAAGGGAACTACTTAACCCAATTTTAATTCATTGGGTTAAACTTCTACATCTTGATTATGTCATAATATGAATATTTGTGAATAAAATATGATTTTTTACACTTAATATCCACTTATATTAGGTTTATTATGACTTGTCACACATAATTACATCATTTATTTATTCTTAATCTAAGGATACGATCTTTGTAAGTGGCTTTATCTCAATTTACATTCCATTGAGACTTATTTGTTGTTATACACAAATTCACTTCCACATGGTGTATGTACTTACCTTTGACATATTATATCATGAATCTCTTTATTCTCAGGATATTATAAGCTTTGATTAATTTTATTCTTCAATTTTTTGTATCCAAGAATCTCTCATTTTGTTAAAAACGTTTTAATTAAAATATTATTTTAAATGTTTAAAAGATATATTCTTCAAAATCTTTCTCGTTAATGTATATATTTTCAAAATGGGATTTAGGATTTATTTATATGGATATTAATGTTTTAAAATGTTAATTCCTTTAAAATATTCAAAGTGGTATGAGTCACTTTGATTAAAAAATTTATTCATTATATATTTTAGATGATTTTGAAAATGGTTTGATAAAGCATTGATTAGGTCAATATCTTGAAAGTATATATTGTGATTGCAATGTGGAAATGTTTATATTTGAATTATTTTATGTGTTATGATTTTATATTGGTACTTGGATATTTGATGAGTGGTTACGTGATAAACCAAATTATGGGTGGTGTTGTGATAAACCAGGATGGGTGGTAACATTATAACCTCTAATGCATTGGGTATGGAAGTCGACCGTATGGCTATTCCATTTAGTGATATGTGTGGAAGTCAACCGTATGTTTATTCTACTTAAGAATTTTTATGTCCCAAGTTACCTTTATATGTTATTTGTTCTTTATATGGGTTTTATGGTATTATTTTGGTTACAAAAGGGTAAAAAATGATCTTTTATTCAGTGAAGAGTGTTTACTACTTCATAAAGGTGAAATGTATTACTTATGATAAAGTATTCATGGTTTACTTGTTTTTTTTGAAAAACTAATTGTTTTCCTTCTTTGTGTATCCCTTATTGAGATTTTTCTGCTCATCCCAAGTTTTGAAATGTTTTTCATAGGACTTAAAGATGAATAGGGTGAAGGATGGGATCAAGGAAAAGTCTTTCTATCTGAAACATGGAACTAGAAATGACTCTTTTTTTCAAGAGTTTTTATTTTTTGAAAAAATGGAAACTGAGTAGAAGTGTCTACTTTGAATTTTTTGAGATGTAATGTAATTTTTATAACTAATTCTATAAAACTCTAAACCTAAAAATATCCTTAATTTGAATTATTCATTTAATTCAATATTATGTAATGTTGTAAGGCCAAGTCCTTATAGTTGGTATCAGAGGTCAGTTTAGATAACTTTAGAGGTTTGGGTGTTATTTAAGCATATGTGACATAACCATTATGGTTAATATATTAGAAAGAGTCATAGTTATTTTAGATAAATTGAATGAGTTTAAGATAACATGAATAAGTATATCTTAGTATTTACCCTCATTATAAGATATTATATGATGATTTTACTGATATAATCACACTGATCTTTTTGGTTTTAGTAAATGGCTAGATCTAGTAGGCACCAAAGTAACAGTGGATACGAAGAAAATTGTGACGGTTTTCCAAATGAGCAACTGAATGAAATGGGAGCTACAATGAGAACTCTTGTGGTTATTCTCAACCTACTATCTTGAGTCATGATTGAAAACCTGAACCTTGGTGATTTTTATAAGGCATCGTATAAGCAAGAAACAAATCCTTACAGAACTTAAGGTAATAATCATAAAGTTAAGTATGTTAAAAAACCCATGTGTCAAGGATGTGGAAATAAACACCTAGTAAAATTATTCAAAGGGACAGGAAGATACTATAGATGTAGTAAAGAAGGTCATAAAGAAAGAACCTTCCATGGAAAAAGGAAGCATCCAGTTGACTCTTGGAAAGGGAAAGAAGTTCTTTCTGAGGGATCAATTGAATGTTTAAAATGTGGTGTACATGGTCCTTATACAAAAAAATGTCCTACAAAGAAGTTTCAGGAATGGAATCACCAGGATCGTACAAATATATGTTTACCAATACCTAATCCCATTCCAATTTAGGATGAAGAAACTGACAATGACCAATGAAAGGTATGGATTATTTCTTAACATATGTTTTGATATTATTGAATCTTAGGATATGATTCATGATTTTGTTTGTATGAAATAAGTATTTAAAAATAAGTTGGTAAAGAATGGTTAATGGATCATTAAGAACGTTGAATGAGTAAGAAGTCAACATATAAGGGATTCAAGAGTTATGGTAGATTTTTAGATGATGAAATGCTTAAAAGTATTAAGTCTCTTTTGATTATGGGATTACATTAGAATACTTTTTATAGTATGTGTAACCCTGAAGTTTGATATATGAAAATGTTATTCGAGGAACAATTATCTTTTCTTTGGATGATTAATGGTGGAATTTTATTTTGGGAGAATCTGGGTTTTTATTATGGACATATGGGGATTTGGGTTTTTTATGGAAATGATTAACCTATCATAGAGAACATGTGATTTGGTTAATTACACTTTAGTATGAGACTTTAAGAGTAATCGATTATTATTTGGAGATAAATGTTAAGATTTACAGTGGAAGACTATGTGATTAAATCCTTATAAGTTTTGGGTTTCAATCTTAGTTTGGATTATTTTTAAGAATTTTAAGGAAAATTGTGTATTGAATGGTATTTCTTGAACTTTGGGTACTTTTTCTTGAATTTTAGAGATTAAGAGTAGTATTTATTTTTATAAAGGATTATCCTTTTGGGGGATTATATGATCTCATACCTAACCTTTTTTTTGTTTTGGTTAATGTATAAAGACAAGGAACATATATAGCTCTTTTTTGTGGATTTTTGTGATTCTCTAGAAGTTGATTCTTGTGCTTTTGATGTGACCAAGTCTTTTTGAATAATCATTATTTGGAGAAAATATTAGTTTTTGGTAGAAACTTATTAAAGGATGAAACTCTACTTGAAGGTAAGTATAATTTCTTATGTACTTATTCTATGTAGTAAATTAATTCCTCAAAATTATGAAAAGGAACTTAAAATAAAAATGTTGTCGGTTTACATTTCCTACTGGGTAATCAAAGACCATTTAACACATCACAAGTTTTTGATTTTCTAATGCTTAACTTTCTCCTAATCATATTTTCTATCACTCCCCATCAGAACTTGATGGTTAGTTTTTCTTCCATATCCATGTTTTCCCTACATGAAATCCTAGTATGGGTTATCTTGGGTAACCTATGTATTTATTTTTCTTTCTTTTAAAGTGATAGTTTTGTTGACTCTTTTTCCGATGTGAGACTTTAAATGATGTTTATGAGCCCAATTTTAAAATTGTGTGGCCGCAATTTCCAAAAGGGGGGAAGGATGTAAGATCCCAAGTAAATAAAGAACATGAAATTTTCATTAATATTTGTGGATTAAATATTAATTTTACTTTAAAGGGGATTCTATGTTCGATGGACTACCCAATATGAAACAACGATTTTCTTTAAAATCTTACGTTGCACACTAATAATATATGATTATTATTTTAAATGATAGTTAACGCCTAGCCATTATAATAGAAGAAATAAATAGAACTAACTACAATATGATTATACATGTTTGTTAAATGTTTTTACTTTTATCCAATAAAAGTTAGAGGCTTAAAATGTGAATGAATCTAATTTTAAGCAAAAATACTCTAACATATTTTAAAAGGTTTATTTACCTCCTTTTTACGGAAAACCCTCTTTAAATCTATTTTTGGTCACTTTTATATGTTTTATTTGACAAAATAAAATTCTTCTTTAGATTTGGGACATCAAAATTTACTTTGGGTAAATTTTTGGTATTTTTCTGATAAAATTCATTTTTAATGAATAGTTAAAAATACTGTATTTTAATTCAAAACTGCATTTTATTATAATTTATTTATATGATTAGATTATATTTTTAATTGTTTTTAAAGTGTAATTAGATTATAATTTTACCATTTAATCCAATTTTGGGCATTGAAATTAATTTCATTGTGAAATTGTACATAAACAAGTGTCAATCTTTTGATAGTTATTGTTTCTTAAAAACACGCTATTTGTTTTGACAACGGAAATTAATTTTAAATTAATTAATGAAACTTATATGTTTTTAATTTAGTAAAATATACATCATTTTTGAATTTGGAATATCAAATATATCTTAGGCTGAATTTTTGGTATTTTTCTGAAAAACTTCAATTTTTGATGAATAGTGAAACCACTTAGTAGTAGTTAAAAAAACTGACTTTTTCATTTAAATGAAATTTTACTACTTTTGTGAAATGAATTTTGAAAATCCAACATTCATGGTTGTTATTAGTAAATAAAATGTGGTTCAATAAGATGAAAATAATTTTTGGTGAATAGTAACTTTTGACTTTTATTTACCGCAGTTAAAGGTAAATTGGCTAATTCAAGGTAAAAAGAATATTATAATAATAAAAAATTACCTTAACACATTTCCTAACCTTATTGGATGAGTCATGGATGACAATGGTCATCCTTGGGTCGATTTTGGGATAATGACACTTTATTTTAATTAACTTAAAGTAAAGACAAAAATGACATTAACAAATAACTTTTAGTATATTAATTTTTACATGTGGTTATATAAATCATCATTTAGAATATAAATACTCATGGAAAATATAAACATATTTCCTACATTATGGTATTTTTTATAATTTTTAGACATCAAATAAATTAAATTATTTATGACACAATAATGATGCAGTATTTAACTCATTAATAAATGATTTAAATAAATAAGATTATTAATATTAAAAAAATATCCAAAACCTATCCAATTCTTATTAGATGATTTTATTTCGAACATGATTCATCTTATCTTCGACTTTAATGATTTTTGGACCTTTTGAAACTGAAGATAAGTTTATAATAAAATAACATTTTCAAAATTTATTAAAGAGCCCCTCCTCTCCCTTATAAAAAGCCCTCACTTATAACTCATTCCTCACACCTCTCAAGACACTTGGATCATAAAAACCCTGCCCAAATAAGCTCTCAATATCCCTCTCTTCCACCTATAATCCTTATCTTAGGCATAAGTCACTTTAAGAAGTCCTTTTGGTTCAAACCAAAGGGAGTTACCCAAATTAAATGTAATGGTTTCTCTTAACTTCTTTTATTTTATTTTACATATCAAAACCCTAAAATCTTTTGATTCCTTTATTTTATAATAAAACTAGTATCCTCTATATACGAGGATGTTGTTATGAGAAGTATTCGAACTACACTTACACACAACTCCATCTAATTGGTAAAAAACATACTATTTCTGTGGATGACAAACTAACACCTCACAAAACGATGATTGTTCAATTATATCCTACCGCCTCTCATGGTGTCCATTAAGATGGAACTTTATTTACATATAATATATATTATTTTTCTGTTTTCTTTATTCTACTTTATTTTCCATTTATTTCATATCTTTATGGTTTCTATTATGGGTAAACTTGATAATTTCATTTGAGGAAGTGCGGACAACCGCCCCCTCAAAGTGATATGACTCGTTAATGCCTTATGTGGGACATTTAAAGGATGGATATAATGATATTATATATGTTATTATTCTGTAATTATAATATTCCTATGTATCATTATGTTTTAATTCCATTAAAATACGAAATATAAATTAAAGTAGTGTTCATGCGTACGTACGACTTACCATCTCCATGAACGGTGCATTTCATTTTTTATCTGCAAATGTTATGTACTATTATAAATACATATATAAACTAGATATATATTATATATATGATATCTAAATCATTAATATAATTATATAGATAATGGAATTTTGACCACATGGAAACATTTTAATTATAACAAGTTCATTTTTAACTCAAATCCCAAACATCGATCTAATGTCCGATATGAACTCAAATAATTAACTAATTGTTATAGAAAGGTTATAAGTGATATAAAATGAATAATAAACTTTAAAAAAATCTTAATTAAGTAGATATTAACTTAAGTTTATTATTCAGGAAGAACATGGAACATACGAGTCAAGTCGGACACGAGGTAAGGAGGTTTCTTATCTCACTTTTAATTCCATGAGATTTCCATTGTTTGTCACTTATTTATTGAACGTGGTGTATTTTGTACTTCCATTTGATATATATTATCATGATTATTTTTATATTCATGGTATTCTGTGATTCATTTGGTGTTTATTAACTTTTTTTCATACGACTCGATTGATTAGAACGTGGTAAGGGTTTTTCATCTCACTTTTTATTCCCATGAGATTCATGCTATATTAGACACTATTTACTTTTGTGTGATGTATTTAATACCCATGATTGTATTGTTTATGTAATAAAATTTAATATATGGGTATTTACATCATCATTGAAATACCCTTATTTCATAGGGTATATGTTTTGTAAGTTACCAAATCAGTAAGGGAACTACTGAACCCAATTTCAATTCATTGGGTTAAACTTCTACATCTTGATTATGTCATGATATGAATATGTGTGAATATCCTATGATTGTTTTACACTTAATATCCCCTTATATTAGGTTTATTCTTACTTGTCACACACAATTACATCATTGATTTATCCTTAATCTAAGGATACGATCTTTGTAAGGGAATTTGTCTCAATTTACATTCCATTGAGACTTATTTGTTGTTATACACAAATTCACTTTCACATGGTGTATGTACTACCCTTTGACATGTTATTTCATGAATATATTTATTCTCATGGTATTATAAGCTTTGATTAATTTTATTATTCAATTATTTGTATTCAATCATCTCTCATTTTGTTAAAAACACTTTAACTAATATATTGTTTTAAATGTTTTAAAGATATATTCTTCAAAATCTTTCTCATTAATGTCCATATTTTCAAAATGGTTTTTAGGATTTATTTATATGGAAATTAATGTTTTAAAATGTTAGTGCCTTTAAAATATTCAAAGTGTTATGGGACACTTTGATTCAAAAATTTCTTTATTAAATATTTTAGATGATTTTGAAAATGGTTTGATAAAGCATTGATTATGTAAATATCTTGAAAGGATATATTGTGATTGAAATGTGGAAATATTTATATTTGAAATATTTTATGTGTTATGATTTTATATTGGTACTTGGACATTTTACAGGTGGTTACATGATAAACCAAATTATGGGTGGTTCCATGATAAACCAGGACGGGTGGTTACGTTATAACCTCCAATGCATTGGGTATGGAAGTTGGTCTTATGGCTATTATATTTAGTGATATGTGTGGAAGTAGACCATATGGTTATTCCAATTAAGAATGTTTATGTCCCAAGTTACCTTTATATGTTATGTGTTTTTTAAATTGTTTTTATGGTAATATTTTGGTTACAAAAGGGTAAGAAATGATCTTTTATTCAGTGAAGAGTGTTTACTACTTCATAAAGGTGAAAATTATTACTTATGATAAATTATTCATGGTTTACTTGTTGTTTTGAAAAACTAATAGTTTTCCTTCTTTGTGTATCCCTTACTGAGGTTTTTATGCTCATCCCAAGTTTTGAAATGTTTTTCACGGGACTTAAAGATGAATAGGGTCAAGGATGAGATCAAGGAAAATTCTTACTATCTGAAACATGAAACTAGACCTGACTCTTTTTTTAAGAGTTTTTATTTTGTGAAAAAATGGAAACTGAGTAGAAGTGTCTAATTTTAAATTTTTGAGATGTAATGTAATTTTTATTCCTAATTCTCTAAACCTCTAAACCTGAAAAGATACTCAATGTGAATTATTCATTTAATTCAATATTATGTAATGTTTTAAGGTTAGGTCCTTATAATTCACATGATATTTTTTCGGTAGTTTTACTATTTTACCCTTAATGATCTAATTAAATAAAACCATCCATACCTTTTATGAATTCCAAAAGATAGAACCCCATTATCTCATATTTCTAAGTGATCTTCAAAATTAATCTATGGATTGAGGGATAATCTTTATATGGGGTCCGATCAAGCTTCTATTTATCACATTGGATGCACATCAGTAAGTAATTGATTAATTTTTAATTGTTCTTCATTTCTTTTCCTCTCGTTTATGTTATCGAGGTGAAGGCTCATATGCCCCATTTTAAGGGTGTGGATCCGTTCTCATGATCTACTCTAATGTGGGACAAATTAGAGTCTGATAATGGATGAGGAGAGTTATATGGTTATGAGGTGGGTGGTCTATAACTCATTTCTCAATTTCTATTGTTTTATAAATTTTCATTCCATTGCGCCAATTTCATCGGGTTTTCTTTGTTAAATTTATTTGTCATGATTGTAGTTGTTAAGACTATGTTCTAAGACCCATTCCACATATGTCATTATTAGTTGGTGGTTACATTCAAAACCTGAACCACCACATGTAAGGGGTGTTTCTATAAATGTGTTTTTAGTGTTTTGACATGTTGATCCACTGTTTGGGTGAGCCTTGAGCCTAGCCATCCAAATGGAAATCCTTCCTTTATCAAATGGATATTGAATTGTGAATTGACCCTGACAATTACCATGTGTTCTGCACATTTGATACACCTAAGGTAAGTTATTAAACATGGTAAATAACTATTAAATTGTAAATTGGAATTTGTATGGTATAAATATGGCTTTGCCTAATTGAATATAATCGAATTCTTGGTTTCATGTCCATATCACCCCTTAACACATATAATTGAATTTAGAAGAATTATCCTAATGATTTAAATAAGAATAAAATGAATAGAATGGTTGCATGCTCCTTGGACTTCTAAATAAAGTAAAATCTTGCACCCCTTGAACTTATTAAATGGAATGAACTCTACAAGGAAGAACATATTAAATGCACTAAATGTAAGGTGATTAATTACGTAAATGGGCATTGACATACTTATATGTTTGTTTTTAATTGAGATTGCCTTGGATTCCTAAGTGAATTCCTTGCTCACTATAGGATTTCGTTCTAGTTTAAGGATGTTGGTTCCCTTGGTTGATACCTACATTGGAACAAAATCCTCATCTATCCGTGGATGCCCGATATGACACTATAGGATCCCTCATTCGCTATTACAATATTCCTTAGATACACTCCTTGGATCCAGCGTGGATTATATGGACATGAGGTGCCTTGGATATATCATTGGGCATAGCCATATCTTATCCCATTTTTCCTTGGATGTATTACTTGTAATTGGTTAGATCATGCTATTTTGGAATGCCTTGGATGATGCTCTTTGGATTAAACTCTTACCCATTAGCTAGGATGCAATTATTTCTAACATAGTGACCCTGTTGGTCTAGGTTTCATTGGTCATTACATTAGAACATAATAATATTATAATCATATTGGTTTCCTTGGTTGATAAATTGGATGCCTTTTATAAATAACTAGTACTCGCCCGTGCTATTGCACGGTGTATTCAATTACGATTCTTTATTTTAATAAGAGATTAATAGTTATAAAAGTTGAGAAGAAGAAGAAATGTTGAATAAATTTTAATTAGAAAGTAATGTTGTATGATAATTGAATAGGAGTGCATATAATATGAAGACACCATTCAAATAGTTGACAAAGAAAAATGATAGAGTAAATGTATATGAATTTTTAAATTTTGAGGAATAATATTTGAATTCATTTTCAATTTCGATCAAAATAACTATCATGCGAGCACTGAAATAAAAATTGAAAGATAAATCAAAGATAAGACAGTGGCTGTAATAATAAAAATGAGAAATGTAAAAATAAATGAAATAATAGTAAATTTAATGAATGGGTTGTTCAGGAAAAAGAAAACGAAGTGAAAATATTCATTATGTATATGAAACAATGTTGAATGAGGGACGTAGAGATCAGAGACAAAGATGAAACAGAAGATGCAATTGAATAAAATAAATAGATGAAGACAGAGAGTCGAAAGCCACTTCATAATACTTGACAACATGAAATTGAATAAAAAAATTGATAAAGATAAATTGAATCTGGTTGTTTATTCGCTAAATGTCAACAATCTTGGATTGTATATATATTTAGTACCCAACCCTTGCATTTTCACGGCATGATCATTAAATTACACATTCACTTGCACGTAATTTGGATTTTTTCCAATATGAATTTTTGGAAAATAAATACATACAGGAATGAACTTATATTCTATATAATTTCATTCTCGTAATGAATAATGGAAAAACATTGATTACATGATCACATACATTAGTCATGTTACACATATTTTTTATGTAAGTGAAAACTGATAATGCATATGAAAGTTTCTATATAAGTTCAAACTAGTAATGCAGATGAAAGTAAATTTATTTAACCTAGTTAATCATATAACTTAATTAACGATTATTTGTCTAAAGAAATTGAGAAAACAGTATCCTATATATTGTAAATACAGGTATGTGAATACATAATATTAATAAAGAAATGGTAATAATTCTAGATGTCTTATATGCAATTTGAATGTAATTTCAAAGAATATATACACATTCATGACTATAGAATACATAATGTATATATACATGTCATCAATAATTAATGAAACAATGTGATTGTATTAATACAACTTTTTATCATATAATGTGAATAAACAAGCATTTTTGTACATAAATTCACTTATCATAGTATTTATTCATAAAAAATATTGTTGTATACTATAAAAATATGTAAATTAAAGAATATTTAAACACTTACATATTTCATACTCTAAAGTGAAGTCTTATGCATAAATTTATTATTATGAAATAGTAAGTCTCTCATAGATATAAATTCATTACCTAAAATGTAATCATTCAACTGAAAAAATATCTATAAAGCTATATATGCAGCCACTGAAGTGAATTTTATAGTGTAATTGCAGGAATTTATAAAATACATGCCTATAATATACAAACTATTAGAGGAAAATAGTTAGATAATAATGTGTAAATATGAAATTATTTATTTACACAAAGTTTCAATGTCAAATAGGATAAGGACTCTCTATTGAGTCTTCCAGAAGCACCAAAAATAATTACTTTTAGATGGAGTGAGAGGCCATGGTAGATGATTTTGTGATGGACTTTAGATTATCTTCAGCATCTCCACAACATTGCAAAGAGGCCTCAAATTTGTTTCCATCTTATCATCTAAAAAATAGGACCTCAAGAAGTTATGGTGTTCCCGCAAAAACAAATGCAGCCCCTCCGATTAGCCACATAGAATAAATACGAATAGAAACAAAGGAATTATCTATGGTAAATGAAAGAAAATTCAGAAGCATAATCCAAATCCATCACAAAGATCAATCTCATGCAAAGGGTTATATATAAAATACCCATAAAATAAATGTCAAGAGGTAAATATTTTATATAATGGGTATACATAATGGATGTGTTGGATATGATATATTCATGATATATTCATATGCAGCATATGTGGTGTGCATCTACATAGTATAGAGAATAGTCATAACCCAAATATTCTATATAGATTGGGAATATTCATATAATAATGGGTTTTTAAAATGAAAAATGATTTGTTGGTTTCACAATAAATAGGGTATTCAACCGTGTATCATGCATAACGTGAATATGAAAAATGGACATTTAAAATAATACCTTTCCCACAAAATCATTTAACATATCCATCAAGAGAATAAAACATGTTGGAATAAATAACCGAGCAAATAAAAATATTATTATTAATGAATATTAAAAAAAGTAATTGTTCACATGAAACTAAAACATTTGTATTAATGAATAAGTGTATGAAAATCCCATAGTCATGAGTGAAGGGAATGCATACTATATTAACTACTTATACTCGATGAACCTATAGACTATGCTAATGAACTCAGTAAGCTTGGCGGACTTGGTGCACTTATTTAGGCACATAGTAACCCTAAGTCAGATATGAGAAGAATTACTGCATGGGTTCTTGGGAAATGTAGTAAAAATAACCAAGTAGTATTGAATAAGATCCTGGAAGTGGGGTCCATGAAAAGTCTAATAAAAATAGTGAATTACAGTTATGCTGAAGAAGCAATGAAAGCATTATATGCTATTTCATCCCTAATTAAAAACAATTTAGATGGTCAGGAGTTATTATATATAGAAGTTGGGCACTTACTCCTTCAGGGCATGATGTTCAACTGATGCTTTGAAGAATAATAGAAAATGAAGTGTTTCCCTAAAGAAAGTTTGGAAATAAAAAAAGGAAATTCTAAGTAGAATTAAAATTATGTAATATAAGAATTTATTGTTTTATGAAATTAAAACATGATTATAATTTCATAAAATGTATAAAGATACATACCTTGTCCCTCCACCAACTCGAATACCCTTTGGGAAATCCTTCTATGATAAAAGATCAACTGTTGTGAAAATAATTGATGTTTCACATCGTCTCTCAGATTCATGGACGTTGCGGATAAACACCTATAATAATTTAGTAACTTTTGTAAGAAACACATGCATATAGAAGAATTGAAAATTTAAAGGGAACCGATGCTTTTTAGTTGTAGTTGTTTAAATAAAAAACTAACATTTTCAAAGTAAAGGAAAACCATCAAAACATATTTCCAAAACATCACAATAATTTCCACATTGGAATCATGATAATCATAGAGAGAAAACATTGGAAACTCATATCCTTGAAATAACTACCCACAAGATCAAATGAATTCAGAAATGGAAAAGACCACTCCCTCAAGTTACTAAGCATCTGAAATCTAAAATCTGAAAAAATCCATCTAGATCTACCCTTTGAAATCACTATTTGAAAACACCCTAGGGATATCATAATTTGGAACCAAAATCTAGATTTACAACATCAAAACATTGAACCAGCTGAATCAAATTGGCAGAAACATCACTATTTATATCACCAATCATAACACAACACCATTTCATCAATAAATTGATAACCAACAAACCCATAATTCTAGCAGCCACTCCTGGGGGAGATAGAGAGAATCAAAACATTTTTCAATGAGAGAGATTTTGGAGAAGTGGGATATCCTAACTTTGATACAGACTCCTGAAAAAGATGGAATTGGAGCTCCATAAAGGTTTGAGATGGATCCATAGGATTGCTAGATATAGGTCCTTCCCCAATTTTCCAGCGACAAACCTACAACCACAGTCCAAAAATCAGTCCAAAACTTGTTTAATTGCAATGAACAGATGGAAAATGTTAAAAATTGTATTTGAGTATCATTTCATTGGCACCAATTTAGTGAAACAGAAAAGTGATTGTCTTGAGTTTGCATATTGGATTCAATAACATCCTTGCCAACATGGCCATCAATTTCCCATGTAATTAATGTATTTCCATACCTGAACTACTATTCAATAGTTACAATTCAAATTTTATTTGGAAACAAAAAAAATCAAATCAGAATACATGTTTTGTATATCAACTAAACAAACTACAACATAACACATGTTCTGTTATCTATAAATAAGAAATTAATTAGTGCAGAAATATGTAACATTGCAACTATAGATAAAAAATAGAAAGATATATTCAATTGAAAAGATAAACCAAAAATATAAAGCATGTTATATTATAATTAAGTTAACTTCAACAATCAAAACTCCCACCTAATAAAAAGAAAATTAACAATGTCTGGAATTACCTATGTGGTGGTGTTAAATATTTTGGTAACAACCTGTGGGTGTGTCAAGAATGGAATAGTTTAAAGATATCCAGTTGACTGGGACTTCATCTCCTGCAAAAGAGTATTCATCGTAATGTAAAGCAAGGTAAATAATGAAGATAAAGTAGGGATGGATGTACTAAATCAAGAATGAATAGTGTTGCAGAAACACCTATAAAACCCCAAACACAACTTGCCTGAAATCTATAATCATCTCCTTTGATTTTCTGTAGATTGAACATGATCTTTATAAGTGATGAAAATGCTTTTAATAATCATTATGGTAATATATAAAATGCATGAACTTTATCATTATTATGACTATTACTATCATTATATAATCTAATTCCATTGAATGGAGTGAAGTGACTTCATTATTATATTTAATTATTATCATTAGGTTACAAAAGTCCAAAAGCATCATCGACCTATAATTGTTGGAGTAGATGATGTTTTAGTATGCTTCCATACTATGTACTGTTGGCCGTTGCTTGCGGCTGCCAACTCCCAGCCATCCAGGCACCACGACCCATCTCCCATCATCATAGGAACCTTATCCAGAAGAAAAAAATTTAAATAAATGGTAAAAACACACATCTTCAATTAGAAATTCAGGAAAAAAATGTACGAAAAAACTTTTTATAAACATCAAGTGCAATAATAGTTTTTCGATTAGTTTTATAAAATGGAACAACAACAGTAGCGGAGTGCACCAACCAAAGAGATATTTACATGAATAGTTTCACAATTGTCCACTACAGAGTGCATTAAATCACATATAGGATAACACTAACCTGAATCCTTCACATTAAATGTCCTTTAGAAAAAACTACACATTAAATGGGCAATTTCTTGCATACACTTTAAAGAGGGAAGTGGAAAATATCAAAAACATTGAAAACAAATTAGAAACATGAACCTGGATTTTTGTTTATGCTTCCAACAACAGTATGATTCGATCTTTAATAGGTGTGTGAGGTGTTGTCCATCTTTTTTCAGCCCAGAAAACACAAAAAACTATTATTAAATAGTAAAATAACTAAAGGAAATAAGAGAAAAGTTAAGGGATAAGAATTTTTGCGTTTAAAACCCTGAACAGGTGCTATAGTTAACCTGTGAACAGCTGGACAGTTCCAGCAGGTCAACCCCATTCCATTAACAGGTGTGGTCTTCATAGTAGAAACCACCACATCTTGTTTCTATTGTGAGATGATTGTAGTTCCTCTTGAACTTCAACTTGAGTGAATTCAATACGATGTCTATTAAGACCTCTCACCAGCTCTTCCCAGTTTGCACCCCCTTAGCATCCGCAGGACTACTTAAGTGACAGTTCTTATATAATAATCAACTAGAACCCAATTGTTTAATAAGATAAGACACAAAAGTAGAGACATGTATATAAGAGTTCATACAGAACAAATGTTAAAGCCAAGAATTATTGGTCTACTACCATCCAAATAAGCATAATGAATGTACTTATTAATCGCGAACCAAAAAGAAATTGTAAAAATGAAATATGGAATATCAAAGTTTTTAATCCATATAAATGTATGAATATATTTATCAGGAAGTTCAATATGGACAACCACAAGAAAGAATATTGAGAAAAGACACCTCTCAACATAAAAGTTGTATTATGGTAATAAGAAAGAAATGAACATTCCAAAATGTTACCTTCGAACAGAAGGGTGCCTTAAGAGTACTTTGGTTGCACATTTCTTTTGCTTCTTAAGCCTATATTTTTCCAGCAAGCAGTAAAGAAAAAAAGTTCAAAAGAAATCAGAAGTAATATGGTAGAGAATAAACAATTGATAATAAATATATATGCATTTATGTTCATGAAAACACACATGTATCCAACAAAAATACTACTTGCAAGAACAAAAAATCAAAGCTTACTTGGGAGAATAATGTTTTGTTTTCAACAGTTGAACTATTAGGAATCAGAGCATTGATAATTTCATCACATGTTTCATCGCTATATGTGTTTTCTGGGTTGTCTGGAATACTTGAAGGAGAGAGATCACATGTTGCTGAAGTTCATAGAGGGCAATGGCCAGTGGTGCAGGAGGTCAGATATCACTATGGGAAAACCCATTATTTGCAACGGGTTATTTGCGATGGGAATAAATTTGGTCACAAAAAGTCCGTTAAAGAGATTATTTGTGACGAGATGGTCAACCCATCGCAAATAGTCAATTATTTGCGACGAGAATAGGCACCCCATCACAAAAATTTATGTGCGGTTTGGCGCGCAAAATGTACCAAACCGCGCGAAAGAGTATTTGGGATGGCTTGGCACCACCTGTCGTAAAAACCAAGAGGCGGTAAGACCTAGTTGTGACGGGGGGATCCCCAATCGCAACTAGTTCGACCCCCGAAGGTTATTTGCGATGTGACCCGTCACAAATAACCAGCGGCAGTAAAAACATATTTGCGACGGGATGTTGTCTCGTCGCAAAAAAGTGTGTCGGTAGGTCACTTTTTGCGACGGGCCCCGTCCCAAATAACATTTTAACCGCTGATGTTAATTAATGCAGCTGAAGGTATTTGCGATGGGCCCGGTCGCAAAAGGTACATTTTGTGACGAGAATACTATCACAAAAAGTATCGTCACAACTAATCTAACCTATATATACCCCCCCTGTTTTTTCTTATCTTTGCCCGAATTTCCTGATTCTCTGCCTCTGTAAACTCTAATTTTAGAGTGAAAATTTTTGAGAGTTAGTTTTTTTTAACGAAGTTGTGAAGCCGCCTACAATTATAAGAAATCAAGTTTAAAGGTATTTATGTTTTATTTAATTTACTATTTATTTCCTTTCTTTATAATAATTTTAATTATTGTTGATTTGTTGTAATTAAGTTAGATTTAAATTTTTTTGTCATCAGTATTTATTTGTAATAATAAAATTAAATGATTAGTATTAATTCTTATTAATTAGTAATAATTAATCACTATTAACGATAATTAGTAATGTATATAAATAATTATCGGTAATTAGTAATTATTAGCTATATTTTGCAGTAATTAATAGTAATTAACACTAATTAGTAATAATTAGAAAAAATAGTAATTAATATTAACAATTAGTAATAAATAGTATTAATTAGTAATAATTAGTAAGAAATACTAATACATAGTAATAATTAGCAATAAATAGTAATAAATGGTAATAAATAGTAATGAATAGTAATAAATACTAATAATTAGTAATAAATACTAATAATTAGTAATAAAAATAGTAATTAATAATAATAAATAGTAATAATTAGTAATAAATAGTAATAATTACTAATAAATATTAATAAATACCAATAAATAGTAACAAATAATAATAAATACTAATAAATAGCAATAAATTGTAATAAATAAAAATAAATAGTAATAAATAGTAATAAATAGAAATAAATAGTAATAAATATAAATAAATACTAACAAATAGAAATAAATACTAATAAACATTAATAAATAGTAATAAATACTAATAAATACTAATAAATAGTAATAAATACTAATAAATACTAATAAATAGTAATAAAAAGTAATAATTAGTAATAATTAGTAATAATTAGTAATAATTAGTCCTAATTAATAATAATTAGTAATAATTAGTAATAATTAGTAATAATTAGTAATAATTAGTAATAATTAGTGATAAATATTAATAAATAATATTAAATAGAAATAAATACCAATAAATACTAATAAATAGTAATAAATACTAATAAATAGTAATAAATACTAATAAATACTAATAAAAAGTAATAAATAGTAACAAATAGAAATAAATACTAATAAATATTAATGAACACTAATAAATATTAATAAATACTAATAAATACTAACAAATAGTAATAAATATAAATAAATAGTAATAAATACTAATGAATAGTAATAAATAGTACTAAATAGTAATAAATAGTAATAAATACTAATAAATTGGAATAAATAAAAATATATAGTAATAAATAGTAATAAATAGTAATAAAAAGTAATAAATAGCAATAAATAGTAATAAATAGTAATAAATACTAATAATTAGTAATAATTATTAATAATTAGTAATAATTAGTAATAATTAGTAATAATTAGTAATAATTAGTAATAATCGTAATAAATAGTAATAAATAGTAATAAACAGTAATAAATTGTAATAAATAGTAATATATACTAATAATTAGTAATAATTAGTAATAATTAGTAATAATTAGTAATAATTAGGATTAAATAGTAATAAGTAGTGATAAATTGTAATAAATAATAATAATTAGTAATAAATACTAATAAATAGCAATAAATAGAAATAACTACTAATAAATAGTAATAAATACTAATAAATAGTAATAAATACTAATACATTGTAATTAATACTAGTAATTAGTAATAATTAGTAATGAATAGTATTAAATATTGTTAAATAGTAATCAATTGTAACAAATACTAAAAATTAGTAATAATTCGTAATAATTAGTAATAATTAGTAGTAATTAGTCATAATTAGAAATAATTAGAAGTAATTAGTAATAATTAGTAATAATTAGTAATAAATAGTAATAAATAGTATTAAATAGTAATAAATTTGAATAAATAGGAATAAATAGTAATAAATAGGAATAAATAGTAATAAATACTAATAAATAATAATAAATAGTAATAAATGGTAATAAATACTAATAAATAGTAATAAATAGTAATAAATAGTAATAAATACTAATAAATAGAAATAAATACTAATAAATACTAATAAATACTAATAAATAGTAATAAATAGTAATAAATAGTAATAAATAGTAATTAATAGTAATAAATAGTAATAAATAGTAGTAATTACTAATAATTACTAATAATTAGTAATAATTATCAATAATTAGCTATAATTACAATAATTAGCAATAATTAGCAATAATTAGCAATAATTAGCAGTAATTAGTTATAATTAGAAATAATTAGCAATAGTTGGCACTAATTAGAAATAATTAGAAATAATTAGAAATAATTAGCAATAATTAGAAATAAATACAAATATTAGCAATAAATTGCAATAATTAGCAATAATTAGCAATAATTAGAAATAATTAGCAATAATCAGAAATAATTAGCAATAATTAGTAATAAATGGAAATAAATAGAAATTGAAATAAATTGTAATAAATTGTAATAACTTGGCACAATTTTTAGTGGATTGACAACACTCCTTTTTCTTGACGACTCTTATCCTTTCAACTCTCACCGACTCAAAACATTATGAAAAGTATGCTTCTACGTATGAATATCCAATATCGTATGCACGAGTTTGAATATGCATTAATAGGACCATATTTTTTATAATGTTTTCAGGTGGTGACAGTTGTAAAAAGAATATTCATTGATGAAAAGGGGGATCTTTTGTCTGACGACTTATTTACTTGTATCTTTTTCACACTAAAATTACAAAGTAGAATCTACTCGGATGTACGCTTATGAATTCTCATATGCACGATAATGAATAAGTGTACCTCCGATCAGATTCTTTGTTGTGAATTCAGTGTGAGAAAGTTACAAGTAAATGAGCCGTCGAACAAAATAGTAGTCGTCAATGCATTGGAAATTATGTCACCCGTAATTAATGGTAATTAATAATAAGTGGTTGTAATTATTTATCTTCTTTTTTTGGATAGTGTTTTTCTAATTTCAAAATACTCAGAAACAGTAATGATTTTATATTTTTTAGAAAAATATGAAATAAGGAAGTCAACAAAAGTCATTATTAGATGATCACGGTTGGATAAATCAGTGCATAAATCCAAACGGTTTTGGTTTAAATCCTGTATATATTGAGGTTGTTGAAGCTTTTTTATCATTTACATCATCAAAACCATAATTTGTTTTAGTAGTCACAATTAACTTTCCTTGTAAAAAAATGTGATCTGGGAACGTTTGACACATTTGAAAAGGTTGGGGGACATCTCTTGCGGTTTGGTTTTCAACTAGATTATGTTTTTTGGTATCAACAAAGTGAACATAGTTCCAGAGAAGATACTAATAACTTGATTCTAGATCCATCACAGTTTCAAAATTTAGTACATGATGTTGTAGGTCCATCTGTTCAACTAACTGAAACTCAGGATGCTATTGATTTAACTCCTGAGTTGGCACCATCTGACTTTTATGAGTTGTTGAGGTCTGTTGAGGATGCATTATATCCTGGTTGCAAGATAACTAAATTAGAAGTGGTTGAAAATTTTATTTCTATTGAATAAAATATTGCAATGTCAAATAACCGTTTTGAT
This sequence comes from Viscum album, assembly GCA_963277665.1. Taxonomy (NCBI): domain Eukaryota; kingdom Viridiplantae; phylum Streptophyta; class Magnoliopsida; order Santalales; family Viscaceae; genus Viscum; species Viscum album. Next base: position 1,403,649,974 of record OY728143.1, on the reverse strand, counting down.
CAGATATTTTATTTGCTTAAAACACTTTTACCTGAAGGAAATGTGTTTCCTGCAAATTATTATGAGAGCAAGAGGATGGTTCGTAATCTGGACCTTAGTTATCGGAAGATTCATGCATGTGTAAATGATTGAATCTTATATTATGGTGAAAATTATTCATTGGATAGTTGTCCCACATGTGGAAAATCAAAGTATAAAGAAGCTTAACTGGGGAATTTTGGATAGATTCTAGTGAAACAGTTGAGATATTTTCCCCTGACACCCAGGTTTCAACGTTTGTTCATGTCTCAGAACATAGTGCCAATGATGTCATGTGGACAATCACGGTTTCTATCTATTTGGTTCTTACGGTATTCAGTATTCATGTTTGCTTATCATTATAACTTCGTACAATTTACCTCTATGGATGTTGATGAAGGAGCCCTTTATCTTTTTAAACTTATTAATTCCAAGACATCCGAAAAAGAATATTGATGTTTATTTGAAACCATTGATTGATGAGTAAAATTCATTATGGAGTAATGGTGTTAGTACATATGATGTTGCTGTGAAAAAAAATTTCATAGTAAAAGATGCATTGATGTGGACAATTAGTGACTTCCCTGCATGTGGCATGTTATCTGTCTGGAGTACACATATCCCAAAATCATGTCCTTACTGTATAAAAGACAAAAAATCCTTTATACTCATCAATGGAAAAAACCTTTCTATTTGGACTTTCATCGTAGATTTCTTCCAACCGATCATCCTTTTCAGAGGAACAAATCTCATTTTAGAAAAGGCACAATTGAAAGGGATGAACATCCAAAAATTATCTCAGGTACAGAGTTAAAGTCAGTTGTATTTTCATTACCTCCCATAACATTTGGGCCAATAGTAAACCAACAGAAAATTCATTGCTTTGGGAAAGTGCATAATTGGATAAAACATAGCATTTTTTGGGATCTTCCATATTGGTCTGATTTTTTGTTCTGACACATGTTGAATGTCTTTAATATTATGAAGAACTTTATTTCATATAGTTTTGGATACACCAGGTAAGACCAAAGATAATGTAAAGGCACAATTATATCTTTCCCAGATATGTAGACGATCAGAACTTGAACTATTTCAAAATGTCAGATCACAGAGGTTAATGAAGCCAAAAGCATCTTATACACTTTCCAAAGAGAGTCACTTATTATTTTTTCAATGGATTGCATATTTGAGACTTCCAAATGGCTATGCTTCCAATTTGGGTAGATGTGTTAAGAATGGTCATATTGCCAGATTAAAAAGTCATGATTGTCATGTTATAATGGAAAGACTTATGCCAATTGGATTCAGAGGTTTGTTGAATTATATTATTTGGGATTTGATAATAGACATATTATATATTTTTCGAGACATTTGTGTAGCAACAACAGACTATGATGCACTAAGTAAACAAGAAAAAGATGTTGTTGTCATTATATGTAAACTGGAAAAAATATTTCTGCCGAATTTCTTTGACTCAATGGAACATCTGATATTACATTTCCCACATGAAGATAAATGTGGGGGTCTGGTACAGTTTCGATGGATGTACCCATTCGATAGATGCATGCAGAAATTAAAGAAAAAAATATGCAACAAAGCATCAGTTGAAGGCTCAATTGCTGAAGCTTATTTGCAAGAGGAAATTTCTTTTTTATGCTCCCATTATTTTGAATCTGAATATCCCTCAAAACAAAACCGCATGGGATAGAATGAGGGGAATGTTGATGATGAAATGAACAATCAATTATCAGTTTTTAATCATCCAGATATTGGCTTCGGTGGACTTCATAAGCAATGGATTTCAAATGATGAACATCACAGAGCTCATACATATGTTCTGTTCAACTGTGAAAAATGACATCATTTGTACTGTGTGTGATTCTATCACTTATTCTATAATTTATGTTACAGTAATTAAACTTATTTTATTTATAGGTTATATGATAATCATATCAAGAAACAGCTTCCACAAACTATAGTAGTTGGTCTTGAAGAACACTGATAGAAAATTTTTTCTCAATGGTTTCAAAAACTAGTAACATAAATTATTGATGGTTTAACATATCAATTTGGTTTATTATTTATTATATTGATAATTTTTTTTACAAATATTTAGGTGTCTCAACATGATGATAAAATTGATAAGCGACTGTGTATATTGAGTAACCCACCATCCAAAATGGTTAAATATTACAATTCATATGTGGTGAATGGTTTTCAATTTCATACATGTGCATATGGGGAATCAAAAAAACAATGAAAAATGGAGTTTTCTTGAGAGTATTACGTCATAGAGAAACTGAAGTTTACTTTTATGACATACTTGATGAAATTATTGAACTGTGTTATCTAGAAAAAAATTACATAAAAATGTTTAAATGTCGGTGGTTAGATACTGAGAAAGGATTTCATGTTCATCTGATTCATAGAATCATCGATATTAAATATAAAAGTCTTATAGCAGTAAAAGAACCATTTTTACTGGCTCAATAGTCACATCAAATATATTACGCAAAGTATTGTGCTACTTCAAGAGACCTGAGTGATTGGTGGAGCATAATAAAAATTAAATCTCAGAAAAATAATTTTACTCAAACTGAATTTGGTTCTGATGAAGTACAAGGAATTGAAAATTTTCAAGAGACTACTCAAAATCCATCATTTTCACAAAGAGACATGAATATCGATGATGACACCCAACAATTAAGGGTCGATGGTGACGATGATGTTAATGATGTTACAAATGAATTTGAAAAGGCAAGAGATGATGAAACCAAAAATCATATGGATATTGATGATACCGATGATGAATATGAAGACATTGAAATCTTCAGATATGAAGATTATGATGAAGGTGAACATTGACACAGTTAAATGATGGTTATAATCATAACTAATATATATCTATATGTAATAGTTATTTTCAACTATCTGCTAACAACAATAATTTTGTGTTTCAGATGGACCTTGATCTACTTCGTGAGTTAGAGGAGGCTAAGCTACCTTTGGATGAGGAGGATTTGGGATCATCTAACCCTCAGGCTACTGGCGGTTCTGGGGGTATGCGGAGGGGGCATGATCTTGCGTGAATTATGATTCTTGAACCTATCCCTGAGCAGCGTCCACATCTTGGTTTCGATCTACGCACGTGGAGGTATGATAACCTGTGTATTTTAGTTATATTTCATTAATTTATTTATATACTAATTGTTTGATTATTTTTTATTTTTTTCACAGTTTTGCGCATATAGCTATTGGACATGGGAGTGCTATCTTGCAAAATTATTTTTCTCAGCCATGGATCACATGGGAACCAATTTCCATTGATGTGCAGCTTGGAATGTTCACTCATTGGCTGGTATGTAAATAAATAATATTTATTTAGAAATTTATTTCAATAATAACATGATATTATAAATTATTTGAAGGGTTTATGGTATCCCATCGATGATAGCATGCATGGTGCTATCCACGAGGCATGAAAGAAGTCTATGGATGAGCATTTTCGTCAGTGTTTTCACAATTTGAGAAGGAAAACCATTAAGAAAACAGGATAGACAGTATTTGATGAGTCATGTAGAGCCCACCGGCCAGAGTACATTTCATCTCACATGTGGGATGGATTATGTTCACACTGGTTGAGTAGTGGATTTCAGAGGAGATATTCATTGGGCTGACATAACTGGGGGAGACAGGAGGTGACATATCAAGCTAGTAGTCGTATATTCAGTATGCAGAGAGGGAATCTGGTAATTATCTTTTTTAAATATTTTATATACCATTATGTATAAATAGTTTATTTTATATTCATATAGGCAGTAGAGCATCCTGATATTATGGAGTACAGAATTTTTCAGTGGATGTACAGTGCTCCAGCCACTGGAGAGATTAGAGGTGATCTCCAGTGTCAGATTGTGGTTAGTATTATTTCTTTTTCAGTTTTAAAATTAATTGTATATAATATTTTCACTATTTTTAATTTCAAATTGATACTGAAGGATTCATATGAGGCTGAGACCTGTCAGACACAGGCTAAGAGTTAGGTCGAGATGGCTGATCAAAATAGTGATCACCACTTCGATGAGGCAGCATGGATGAAGGTGACCTAGTATGCCTTCGAGAAGGGCTGAGTAGTTGGTATTGGATCTCATTTGACTCCAGGGACTTATTATGGTACTTCTACGATGTCAGCGTTTAGCTTGAGAGGAACTCATGGATACGAATCATCTTCTGGATTAGAGTATCAGGAGTAGTTGCGAGCTCAAACTGAACTTATAGAGAGTTTGTAGAAGTAGTAGGAAGAGATACGTCAACAGCACGAGGAGGACATGCGTCGATGGTAGTAGTAGCAGCATGAGCAGATAGAGTATATGTGTCATCTGACTTATAGTTTAGGGATGTAGTTTCCTCCACCATCTCCTCCAGCTCCTCCAAAAGACTACCCCCTAGTAATTTTTTTGTTCTGTTAAAAACATTTGAATTAAACATTTGTTGTAAAATGAACTATTTTTAGTTTTTTTCTTTTATATTGGTGCAAATATTGCATAATTGTTTTCAGTATTTTTAATAATTTATTATTTTATATTTATTATTAGTATTATATTTCTTAATATTTTTTTATTTTATTAATAATAATAATAATAATAATAATATTTTATGATTTTTTATATATTTTTTCTGAATATTGAGAATTTTTATATTTTTTATTTATTTTTTATTATTTTAATAATTTTAATTTTTTTATTAAGTATTTGCGATGGGGCCTTTTGCGATGGGGGGCCCATCGCAAATAGATTATATATATTTTTTAAAAGTTTTTTTGCGATGGGCCCATCGCAAAAGGTTCTTGTATATATAATGTATTTAATCAGACATCTATTTACAACAAGCCCGCTTCCTGTCGCAAGTAATTGTTTTTACGATGGACCCATTGCAAAAAATATTAGTTGCGATGCCGTTTTCTGCAATGGGCTATTTGCAACGCACCCCCATCATAAAAGGGTTTTTGCGACGAGATCCCGTTGCAAATAGCTTTTCACAAATAGTCAAATTTCTAATATTGTATGATTGTTGCATAGAATGAAGAAGCTGTAGGGTGTAAAAGGATAACATAGGTGGATGAAAGCACAAAGGAGATAACCATGGAGCATATATGCCTGGTGTAGAATTTGGGAATGGATTCTAGTTTATTCCTAGGCAATGATGCATGACTTGGGCGAGCAGTAGGGCCTGGGAAGCACACCAGGTTACAGATGAGTTCATGAGCTCGAGAACACCACTTGATGAGCTTCATGCCTTTGCACAACTAGGAGAGTGATTTATGTCTAATGATTTTGCATCCATAATATGATTTAATGAATATAGAAAATAATGGAAAATGAGCCAAACAAATGGAAATGAGAAAAAATGAATATTTTTCAACCATAAAATTGTAATAAAAATAATATTCAATCATTAGTACATATATATACCTGAGTAGATCAATTCTACATAGTTGATTTAACAAACCCAACATTAGTGCTACAACATAGTTGTAAATATCCATTGTTCTGATGCTCATACAAAATAAGGATAAAATAATTATTTCAATGCAATGGTAGTTCTATTTTTATAAATGAAATTTCAAAATTTGAGAAAAATAGTACCTTGTGCAGTCATAATTTTATTTAAAGAGTATAGAAAGAAGAAAATTAAAAAATGGGAAACAAGATAAATACATGGAACAAGATATAAAAACGTAACGTTTCATAATGAATTAGAGGGTTGAATGTTGGAATTGAATTGGATTTATGCATTCAAACTCAAGGGTTCTTGTATGAAGAAAGACACAATGGAAACCGACCAATTATGGAGCATAAGGGTTCCTTACCTGGCACATACTGTAAAAGAAAATTAGTGTTATACAATTATAGAAAAGGCATCTAATACATAATCAAATTTGTTCAATACGTATAGAATTTTGAAAAAAAGGTAATTCAATGTTAACAAACTAATGAAGATCAATAAACAAAAAGATAAATGATTTTTAGTAAACATAATTCATAAAGATAATGTATTAGATAAAACAAAAGAATAATGCAAATAGAAATCTTCATCAGTTATAATGGATTATATTAATTATAAAATTGAATAGTAAAAATAATGAAAAAAATATCTAAATAAATATAAAATATTACTATAATTGAAAATAACAAGGCATGGATTGGAGAATAGAATACACATAGAATTTAAAAATAATAATTATAAAGTTCCAATAAAAAGTTATAGCCAATAAACAGTACATATGTATACCTGAGTGGATGAAATCTGCACGGATGATTTATCAAACCCAATATTGAGCTTGAGTTTGAAACTCAATACAAATTATGAATTTGGTGACATTTAAGTACTTGGTTACTTATAACATATCAAAAAAAAATTGAATTCTTCCTTCAATTACCTTAACACCATCTTTTGATCATTCATTCGCATTTTCCATTTTTCAAAACAGAACCAAAAAGTGCAATAAAGTGGGATATAATCAAAACAATATATTAGTCATCTCAGTGAACCCACCAGGGAATGTTCCAAGTTATAGAAAAATAAATTTGTAACACATGAAATAGAGAAATCAAGAAATGGACAACCCATCATAGAGGAGTATTGTACACATAAAAAAGTGAAAACCAAACACCAATCAATCAGGAAAACATAAATATTTTTTTCATTTTTCTTTTTACCCTAAAAAAGTAAACTAATACAAATACATTGATAATATCGTTTACATAGAGTATTGTTTTCATAGAGTATATGATATAGTTAAGAATGTAGTTGTGCGAAAAATGAAAATCATTGAATTATATTCAGATCTGGAATCTTATCTTGATCACATCAAGGGGTGAAGTTATAGTTCTAGAAACACCACTGGAAAAATCCCCCAATGTCGCAACAATAAGTGCATTTTAAGCTAGTTGGTCTTCTTGATATACTCCATAGACACCGAAACCAATGGATCAACATTCACAATTTCAAAATTCAATGTTAATGTCATCCGAAAAAATTTTAAAATACCAAGAAAGAGGCAAGAAGATTAGTAATAAGATATGACAATAATGAAGACAATAAATTAAAAGAAAGAAATCATACCGGATGAAAATTGGAGGATGAGTTGAGGGTTTCTGGGAGTGGCTTGTATTGTTGATGGAGGTAGGGTTACCTAATGCCTTCGATGGAAGAATCAGCGTCAACACGTTGTATGTGAAATACATTATCGATCGAAGAGTAGAACGAGTAGTAATAATTCATATATTTGAAGGAAATAGTAGAGGAGTGGAAGAAAACTGTGATCTGTTTGCGTTGGGGGTTCAGGTAGTGGACAGATGGAATGATTAATGGGAGGTATAGGCATTTAGGGAGCTTCGGCCATATCATAGGATTAAAGAATCATTGGAGGTGTTTATGGATAGAGGTGGAATGGAAACGAGGGGAAAATGGAGGTAGAAGTCAACATGAAACCGTAGGGTGGTCAAAGGGGGAAAGCATGAATGGAATTGGAGGGAGGAGGTGTTGATAGCTAGAGCTGGAAATGAGATGATGGAGTGCTGGTTGATAGACAGTGGGAGGATGACGGCATCAGGGGTCTTAGGGGATGCTAGGTCACGATAAGAGATACCCTAAGTGGGATCAGGAGAGAGACACAGTGATCAAATGTGAAACCGTGAGAGGCGACGTGGAATATAGGTGGAAGGGCGCGTATGGGAAAAACGATATGGAGGAATTTGGATTTGAAATGTGGTAGCTGGAAAGCCAGGATTAGTATATATAGTAGATTACATTACAGGTTTCCTTGTTACATCATGGATCCTTTAGTATTTATATCATGAGGTTATATAAGTCTTGGTTATGCCTCATGTGATAGAATTATTAAAACTAATGCTTAATTAATTAATAAACTGGTTAAATGTTAATTCAAAATCTGAGGGCTAAAGTGGTTAATTGGGTATTTATGTTACTGTAATTATTTACTTTTATATATGTATGCTTGTACACATTTCAATTATATTACATGAACATAAAGTTATAGGAACCATTGGTGGTGGCCTACTAAGATTTATCTCACACCTTAACCATGATTCCATGGGAACTAGAGAAGAATATGTATATGCATGTTTTGAATAAGGAGATGGAGTTTCTTCAGACACTTGATTGCTTTATGTTTTAGGAAGAAGCTGGAAGCAGATGACTGATATGGAGCTCGGGATACTTGGGATAGGTTTTGTATTCCTTTTTTCTACTTTGTATAACATTATTTTATAATTCTTTTGTACCTATTTTCCAAGAATTTTAGATACCTGACATATCATCATCAGTTGTTATATGTCATCATAAGTTATCCCAATTGTATCAATTTTTTAGATCTTTTATCATTCTACTATGTCATCTAATTACTTATTTTTCTTACTCTATTTATTTATTTACCTATTATTATATTTTATCCACTCTGATATACTCTGGTAATGAGGTAATAGTCTCCCCATGAAGGCAACCTAGGCTCTCACTGCTAGTCCATTGTGTCAGCAATTTGGGGAGATGTACTTGAGGTCATGTGGGAAAAACAAGCTCCGGGAAAATCTATGTGGAATCTTGATCCAGGACATCATAGGAATCTTTAGAAATCATATAAGGTTATTTTCCTCAATCACATATTGATCAACCCTGTTTTAAATCCCCAAACTCTTTCTTAGGAGACCATATTTCCCATGGTCCTAGTAATCCTTCCTAGATCCATTACTAGTGGACATGTGATGAACAAGTGAAATTCTAGTAGCCCAAGTGAAAGACACATCCCATACTTATGGGGATGTATCCCCCATGAAACCTTCCTCAGAGGGATATATTTTTTGTAATCCAACCTTCTATAAATGGTCCATGTTTTTTGTGAATTTTCATTCCTCAAATGGATATATTATTTATGAGAAAACCTTTCTCAATGAGCTATATTCCTAGCTATACATCACTAATCAATGGACCATTTGTATTTATAAATATCACCATTTATTCTATTTTGTTTCTAAAAAATAGGATAAACCTAGAAGTATTATCCATGTGTAAGTTCCACATGAACCATCTTTAGGAAACCTTTCTCTTAGTAGTCATATATTCATGATGTTAAATTTTATAACTTACATCCTCACCACATGGTGTTAAAATGCATTCTACAATCCTACCACATAACCTTAAACCTTGTAATCAAATTATGGGTGATTTTATTTTTATTAGATAATATAGATAGGAAACCTCTCATAAGTTCAATAAAAACACTTAATTTTCCATGGATACATGACCTTAAAAGGAACCAAATTGGTCTTTTTAAAATGAACATAAAAGGTAAAACATGTACCATTAAGTGTCACTAAGTTACAAAGGTTATTATTCCATTCGCAAGGATAAATAGGAAGTCCTTTTCATGGGACTAATCTCAATTCAACAATAAGTATTACCTCACATGATTGTGATAAATTATATATTTCTGATCTATATGGATTTAAACTATATTGTAATCATGCAGTGAAATAAAGATATAGAACCTATGATATATACAAATTCTCACATCGATTCATGATTTTGATAAAATTTATGGAATGTTTGTAACCAGTCCCATATTTATATTTGATATGGATTCGTGAATATATCATAAATCTATAGAAGACTCATAGAGTAGGAAATAATTCCCCCTAAAAGTGTAATATTATCCCAACCTCCCACCCTATAGACCATTGTATAACCCAAGGTATTACTAGTAATTTATTATAAACCAATTACATTTAGAAAGAAGGTGTAAGGTGACACAAAAAAATGTATGTAAAATGTGCATCTAAATTATAATGATTAAAATGAAATACATTAACCATAAATGGTTTAGTGATATCAAGAATCATCTAGTAAATTTTTTAGGACCCAACCTATAGGTGTCACATGTTAGAAAAAATCTTAACAAATAAATACTAGGCTTCTACCCAACCTATACCTATGATCTAGAGGTTCGCTCTGGTATAATGTCTCGGGGACTCTTGAGTAAATTGTGAGTAAAACATAATATTCCACCACCAACAATGTCCCTAGAATAAATAGTAATATTGTATATGAACATTTTATATGATTATAAAATTAAATGTATTATGAAAATAAAATAAAATAATCACTATCAATCATTGGGTTCTAAGGTGAAATTTGAGGTTAACCATACCTACTTCATCTAGTATCGAATGTCTATAAGTATGATTCATCATCCAACTATAGGGAACCACATCCACCATAAAAAAATCTTTGGAATATCACCCCATGGGACCTTATATTACCCTAAAACCTATTTAGAACATCATACACCTAGGGTTATCATCCTACATGGAACCACATGTCACATAAAATCAAAGGGTCCACATCCCACCCTTGATCCTCATATAGAATACAACCTAAGAGGATATAACTCTCCATTTAATAGTTGAAATACCATCACTAATATATGTGATGTATTCCACCTTGGCCCCTAATAACACATACACTTAGGGGGTCACAACCTACCCATGACCTCATATAACATACATTCAGGGGCATTATCTCACCTTTGAACATAAGATATATCATATAACACAATTATATGGGATAAATAAATTCCTGAATTCCACACACATGTCCTAGGTTAGCCACCCAATCAAATAACCTATTATTTACCCAACATACATACTATAATCACATTATGTTATCCTATATGAATTATTCCTATATAGGGTCACCTGAGACTATGGTACCCACTATGGTCCCCTATGTTACATCATAGACTGGAAACCACACATGGGTTCCATCATTTTATTCCCATCTCTGTAAATTAAACTCATCACTTAGTGTCATAATGTCCCTTAGAATAACTACACTCATATCATAACCTATTAGGATACACCAAAAATGCACCACATGAATCACAATAAGGGATATAATAATTCCCATATCAATTATAAATTCAAGATATGATCATTCTCCAACCAAACATGCAATCAAAACCTTCAAATGGTTCCCTCACTACTATAAAAACACACACACACTAGTGGAGGAGGGAACTGTCACCCATAACCAATCATCATTCATAGAGACTCTAAGGAACTCATTAATTTTATATGCTCTACCTCTAGGGTAAACATTACAAATCCATCACTCTCCCTTACATGTATAGGATTAGGAGAACCTACACTATGATTATTATTTTTTTCATTATTACCCTTTTAGGGCCTTCATGTCACATGATACACATTTATTTTCAAGACCATAATCATAAAATACCAAAGAATAATCATGTGTTCAATGGTCCTTAATGGTTATGAAATTTATATTCTATTCATGGGAGTATATGGGAGACAATACAGTTTGAATATTAGGTTGACAAACACAAGAGGTGTGACTGTATATCACATAAACATAAAAAAATTCTAATTCAAAGGAACATGTTTAGGGAAAACCTACCTCAATCATTGTTATTCCTTTTAATCCAATAGTGGACACCTTCAATTATGATCATCCATGAATTAATAAACATCATCAATCAATATGAATACCTAACTAACTCATAATTCATTTATCAATCCATAAAACAATTTATAAACATTTTTTCACAATTTATGCTATAACAAATTTGAAAATTAAAATATTGTTCATAACATGGAATCACATAAAATGAAATTTATTGATGTTAAATCCTTGAGAAAAGGGATACACACCACCCCCAACATCTACTAAAACCTTTAGAACACAAAATAACTAACCTCTTATTTCAGTCAATCAATCAAACTCAAAATCTTTTGGAAAATCTAAATAAATAAAGATAGAATTATACATTAATAAAACCACAAAAACCTAGTGCAATCAACCTCCCGTAATATCCATTATCCAATTAAATCAGAAGCCACATCATATAAATATTATTACACTATACTCTTGTGGAATAATTATAAATACCCAATCCTTATTTTGAAAAATAAATAGAAAATAAAAGGGGATAGGGTAGGATGAATAATGAAAAAGATAAGTTCAACTTTCAAAAACCACTTGAAATAAAGGGTCGGGGGGATTAGAATAATGGAGGAAGAAAATAAGATCTCCCCTTTATGTTGATTGAACCAAAACAGTGAAAATAATTCTCTTACCTAGTTAGATAAAAAAGGGGAGAGAGTGTAATTTCACATCATAATGAACCTAGATAGGTCACATAGTTTGATCATACATTTTATCAAACCATTTTGAAATCATACCGATCGAACTAGAACAAAATACACCCCAACATATGATTCTCCCAAACTATGGAAAAGTCATGATCTAACACCCCATTCATAATATTTTCACCACATGATTATAAAAAACTATTCACTGACCATGAGGCTTTATACATAAAATTTTCTGTATGATTTCCCCATATCTAAAAGTCACCATCAAAATTTTTCCTTGAATATATGGTTTTACACACGGATTCCCCTAAACATGTCATAATATTTAAATAACACAAAAAGCCACATGAATTCCAAAATTCAATAAAAGTTCTCTTTAATGGATTTCAAATTCTATAGGGCCTCCTTAATCACACCAACTAATAGAGATAATAGGAAATTATATCTTTGAGCCCCACCATTACCCAAGATAATATTTCCAATGAAATTCCAACACCCAACTCCTTTTTGAGCTCCCTGTAACACACGTTTGACCTAATGTTCAACCCAAATCATTATTCTAGAAAACCTAGTCCTATAAAAAATCTTAAAGTATCCAATGAAAAAGTTTTCTGAACTCTTGGAATTACATTCAGAGTCAAAATTCTCAAATCATCTCTCACTCCAGTACCAAAATTAATGTGTACTCTAGTTTTTACCAACATGTTTTGATGAGGGGTATTTAAAACCTACCTACAATAATTCTTATTATTCATAATAATTCTCTTAATTTATATTATTAATAGTATCCTGGTAATTAATTCTCAATGCATAACTCAAATCCTATGTCTCTCAGTGGTTATAGGAGCACAAATTCCACACCCAAATTAGCTCTAATACACAAAACCTCATCATCCCATGCATCATGGTGGAATTGTTTCCCACAAACTCCATGAATATTCCCCACTTCTAGCGTAATTTTTAAATTAATTAATTTTCTAGCATAAAACCCCATCAGTTGATATCAATAGTCTACACTAGTCTATTAACTTCTAAAAAACACCAGATCATCACCTCTAAAATATCATTTGTATCTTCCACCTCACTATTAATACAATAATTTTAACATAAGGCCCCATGTCATTTTTATTTTCACATTCTATCCACAAGAACTAATATTCCACAAACCTGTTCACTCCATCAGATTATTCCCAACCCTCATTTACAACCCTCCCATCAAACCACTGTCCCTCATGTAGTGGTTTTCTACTTTTAAACATAATAACCCAACATGTTTCTCAATGATTTTACCCAAATATAGTTATTTCCATTTATAACACATAACTTGGATACCTATATCCATTATTCAAGAAAAAAACCTCCTATGAGTTGGGCCTATTTACAAGTTACTCCCAAAATTATTGAAAATAAGTAAAACACTCTTTGATCATCTGTAGTAAACTTCTTGGAATATGACATTCTGTATTACTGACTCACAAGCATGATCCTTCCTAATAATAAATATTAATTTAATGTTAACCTTCATGACCCCCCACATGTATTCCTAAAACAAGTCCACATCCTAAGCCTTACTCAATAGTCCAATGATATTAAAACACTCTATATGCATCTTGTACCCTATACTACAAACTACCCAACACTGTATGCATGATCTTGATGGATCACACTCAAGGTCTAGGATGTTTCTCACCCTCAATTGACTCTCATGTTTCATTTTACTATAATCCCTACATTTTCCTAATAACAATTTCCAATCACATTTGTGCCTAAATTATTATAGTGGATTCACTCTCTAATTATAAATAAATGGTTGAGTGATATCAATAATAAAACTTCCCACCCTATTGAACAATGTATTTTTCCAAATTATTACTAGTAAAATCATATCAAATGATTTTCTTTAGAAATATGTTCTATATCGATTTAAAACAAATGCAAGAACAATTTGGGTATAAATTAGAATGAATGATGTGAAATCCTTTAACCAAAAATGTTTAAGTGATATCAAGTATAAGACATTAAATTTCACATGAAATATCCTACATGAATCACATGTTATAATCAAAATTAACCAATAAATAATAGCCCCCTACCCAACCTATACCTATGATCAAGAATTCTATTAGGGTATCAATGTTCTAGGGAATCCTTAAAAATGCGGTAGTAAAACTAATAACTCTACCACTAATGGAGTCCATAACATAAATCTTAATAATTTACTTGAAAACATTAAATACATAAAAATTGAAATTCAATTTGTAAACAATATGAATTAGTCACCATCAATCATTAGGCTTTAAGGTGACTGTTGAGGTTGACCTGACCTACTTTGTCTGGTGCTAGATATATCTATGAATGATTTATAAACAACCTAGGTGGAACCAAATACTTCCCTAGAAATACATTAGAGTATCACATAGGTGGACCTTTTCCTAACATGAAATCGGTTAAGAAATCCACACACTTGGGGTTATTTTCCTCCATAGAAAGTCATATTAGATACAAACCAATGGGTCAACATCCCACCCTAGAACGTCATATAGAATATAACCCATGGGGATAAATCCCACCTTGGAATAGTTATTAATCCATCATTACTCAATTAGTTTCATTCCACTTTAATCCTAATAAAACATACATTCTAAGGTCTTAACTTACCCATAACCTCATATAACATACACTCAAGGGAATTGTCTCACCTTAGAACATATGATATATCATATAATAAAATCAAAGTTTTCGACTGCATTCATGAACCCTACACACATATCTTTGGTTTTCCTCTCATGTGCATAACCTATTATTAACATGGAATGCATACTGGGATCTCATTATGTTAGCCTCAATGTAATATTCCTCTCTAGGGTCACCTAATATTGGGGAACCCATTGTGGTCCCCTAAGCTACATCCTAGTCCGAACACCCCACATGGGTTCCATTATTCTATTCCCATATCTAGGATTAAAAATCATCACTTAGTGGTGTAATGTTCCTTGACATAACCACACACATATCATGACCCATTTGACCACATGCAAAATGAACTACATGAATGTATCACCCTAAACACTTCATGGTATGTTTCTCTTAAAAACATTCTAGTTATAACCTATATTTCATGAATCACTAAGCCTATATGAAACAAAACATGGTTAATTATAGGAGATATTCATAACCTATCCATTAAACTTAAATTTTCCAACTTTGTGATTTGAATTTTAAAAATATGACATACACGGTTGTGTTCAAGATGATATTTAGAGTCTGACAGAACTAACTTAATTTTCGATGAATAGTAACCTACCCTTATGAATAGTAACCTACCCTTATGAATAGTAACCTACCCTTATGAATAGTAACTTACCCTTATGAATATTAATGTTCTTTTTATGAATTTTATCCATACCCTTGAGTGTATAAGTGAATTTAGGCACCTTAAAAATGAAGATGAATATTTTAAGTGTTTATATTTTTCGATTAAATAATGATTTTAATTAAATATTTAATTAATCATACTTAGAAAATTATTTTTGAAAAATTGAATTCATTTTTGGATTCTACACGTCAAAAAATGGTTATGGTGAATTTTTGTTATTTTTCTGAAATACTTGAATTTTTTATGAATAGTAAAATCCGATAATTCACAATAAATGCTAAATAATGGATTGATTGAGTTATTGATGATGATATAATGATAAAATCCCAATTGATTCGGATTCACATGATAAATTTAATATTCTTGGTCATGGAATACATACTATTGGTTGTCTTGAGAGGAAATAATAAATTAATGATTATAATATTAAGACAACTCTTCTCTCCTCCACTATAGAAACCCCCCTTCACTCCCTCTTCTCTTCACACCTCTCAAGCCATGTGCCTTGACAATGTTCTGCTCAAATCTCTCCCCAATATCCTCCCCCACGTCCAAAATCTCCTAGCCTCTTCAAAATACCAAAACCTCTCCTCTTAAGAGGTTCTCAAAGGAGGAAGTCTCAAGAGGTCAACTCCTCTTTCCAATTCCTTTATTTCTTTTAAGTTATTTTTGTTTCTTTCCTCACCTCCTTTCATCCAAATGGTATTATAACTCCAGTAACATAAATGTGCTATAATTTTTTTATGCCAATTGGATATTTTTTTATCTTCTCTCCTTTCCCCACCCTTTATTTGGAATAAATGAAGGCATCGTTTGAGATGTGCTAATTTAGCACATTCAAGGACAATAGTTTATCAATTTATATTATAATCTTTAATTATGGTCATGAAACCATTTGTGTTATGGTTTAAACAGATTATTTTATATGTAATATATCCTATTTTATTTCTGTAATCCTCTTGTAAAAATGGTATTAAGTTATAAAGCAAAACATGTTCATTGTAATCAAACCAACCGATTAACCAAAACAGTTGTCACTAAGGTTATATATATAATAATTCGACCTTACACTAAGTAACCAAATTAAATTTAAAACCATTTAATCTCCTGGATGTTAACTAATATTATATAACTTCATTTATGGACAACCACTTCAATCTTTCATATTTATCCAAACTTGAATATCAGTGAACCGATCTTTTAAAAACAAGTTATCAAACGAGCCCGAACAATGAAATTGAACATTATAACTAATAAAAAAGGCCTTGAATGAACTTAAAAGGGTTATAATAAATCATTTAAATATATTATAGGTTATGTAATGATGAATTAATAAGACTAATTTTTTTATTCAGGTCTTTAATAACAAGTCAAAAACACCTTCAAGCATAAGGTAAGGGATCCTCTCACTCACTTTTGTTCAAGAATCTCTCCTATGTTGTGACCTTTTATTTTTAATTAATAATTATTGGGTATGTTTTCAAAACTCCCCCATACTTCCCTTGTGACATATAAATAATGGAATACCCCTTTATCTCTCATTAATCCCCCACAATAACACTCGTTACCATGCTGAAATGTTTGTAAGGGGTTTCTCATCTCACTTTCATTTCTGTGAGATTTTCATTGTTCACCACTTATATCTTGTATGTCGTATATGTGTACTAAAATTTGATATATAATAAGATTATTCTTTTTATATTCATGTTATTTATTGATTCATTTTAGTGTTATTAAGTTCTGATCATATGATTCAACCGATTACATTGTGGTAAGAGACTTTTCTCAACTACTATTTTGTTGTGACTAACTTTGTATTGTGCACTTAATAATCCTTATGTGATGTACCTACTACCCATTTTAGATCAATTTTCATTTTAAATTATATTTATATTAAATATCCATAATCTCATATCATGGATATGTTTGTTTTCTAAATCGTATACCATTTTACATACGGTGTTTATTTTCAAAGTTATTTTAATTATAGAAATATTGATGAATCCATATAGTCTACTCTATACAGGTATTGGAAAGGAATATTGATATTGTATTGAATCACTGTATAATAAATTATTTGGACATGTAGTGGTGGGTGGGGACCTCTATAGCCCCTCGATGCATCATTAGGTCTCATGAGACAAATCAGTTTGGCGAAAAACCCTTCGAGTTTGTTTCCAAAAATTATACGGGTTTCTACCCATAGAACTAAACTTTTTTTTACGGTATTATGGTTTCATGTGCTAGATACATGACATAAAATTAATAATAATTCTCTTTATTTATTATTAGTTTTTACTATCCATGAGGTTTTCACTATGACAAAATCTATGGATGCAGTTTCATTCTCAGTTTATTAATGGCATGAGTTTTTCATTTATTCACGATGCCATGTTGATTATGTCAAATTGATTATGATTAAATTATTATTTTATTCATTCTTACACTATTTTTAACCCTTACTGAGCATTTTACCTCACCCCTTTCATTGTTTTCCATCAACAGGTGATAAAGAGGTGATTGTTTATTGATTTCTCGTGGTTGCAGTTTTTAGTTTTTGTTGTGTATTGTTTTTTTTAACCTTTTCCAATGTAATTTGAGTTACATATATGTATCTAGTTTCTTCAATACTACTAAAGGGATCATTCCTTTTGGATTCTAATTCTTTCTAACTATTCCAATATCATAAGTAATTCACCGGATCCAGCCTAGAGGGGTCGGGGTGTTACAGTTGGTATCAGAGGAAGTTTAGTAGAAAACTTGGAAACTAGAGTAGGAAATGTATAGTAGGGAAAAAATCCCTAAGGTTGTATTTGAGGATAAATTTACATAAACTTCTTGGTATTTTGGTAAGGAATAGATTATGTGGATCTTTTAAGAAATACATCCCTCTCCGGATATGAGCAGGTAGAGGCGGATCTGGCACATATGTATCTAGGGGTAAAACCCAAATACAGTGCTTTGAGATAGACTCGAATGAGAACTAGTGCATGACAATAGGCCTTGTTGCACTCTTGGTTATGACACTCCTGGGGGATATGCTTAGGATAATTCAAATTTTCTTTACAAGCCATTATGAAGGAGTTTAATGTAAATTTTTCCTCATAGAAACCATGTTTATAAGATTATATATGCATAGAATTTCAATCTATGTTGATTGTTTTTCTATTTGAGATTCATAAACTAATCTAGTGTATCCAATTATTTAGAAATAGCATCTAGCGGAAGAAGGTGAATCAATACTCGTGGGCAAGGTAGGGATATCCCTATTGAGAAATTCAACATAGTTAATGTTGGAGCAGATCAGATCATGGCCATATTGGGACAACTTACTCAGGTTGTAATGAATAACCATTCCACACCTGTGTTGAATCGTTTCATGTGGCAGAAGCCCACATATTTTATTGGGACTACTAACCCCATGGTTGTTGAGCAATGGATCAAGTCCCTTGAAAAGATATTAATGGTATTAAGATGCAATGAAAATAAAAAGGTAGTACTGGCAGTATATTGTATCAAGGGCGATGCTGATCAATAGTGGTCCTTGATTCAGAATACCATGGAGGAAGAAGAAATAGAAGATATGAAATGGTGGACTTTTAAGGAAATATTATTTGAAAAATATTTCCCTCGTGAGCAATGAACTGAAATGAAGAGTAAATTATTTAGCTTAAAACAAATGGAAGTAGACAGTGTTGTAGAGTATGAGGATACTTTCACAAGGCTGGACAGGTATGCCATAGATTACATACGTGACTCGGCAGACAAGATTGAACATTTCTTTGATGGTCTTAAGCCAAGTCTTCAAAGGGAACTGGTTTCTCAATCATTTTTCATCATATGATGAAATTGAATCAAGTGCCATCAAAACAGAGAAGTAATTTTCTAGATAAAATCTTTTCAAAGGAAACCAAGATAAGAAGTGGTACTCTGATAGCAAAGGAAAAGGATAAGCACCAAATAAGAGCAAGGGAACAAATTTATTCCCATTATGTGAGAACTGTGGAAAGAATCATCTTGGAAAATGCTTGAAAGTCATGAGAGTCTGCAATAACTATAGAGAAAAGGGTCATAGATCTGATGAATGCAAGGGGAAGAAACAATTCAATGATATTAAATGCTACACTTGCAGAGAGAGGGGACACTATGAAAATGAGTGTCCTAAGCACCAAGGAAACATGACTCAGAAAAATCCAAGAGAATAAGGGAGAGCCTGTGCGATTAAACCGTGGAGGTTGAAGTTCCTAATGACATGGTGGCAGGTACTTTAATTGTTTCCTCAAACTTATCCAACACTTTATTTTATTCTATATCATCGTATTCATTTATATCTTCTCAGTTTTCCAAGAAAATTAGATATGTCCAATTTGATTTAATAAAGTTGTTGTTAGTCAAAACTCCCTAGGGGTGTATCATTGCAATAAAGACATGTCGACTAGTCCCCCTCTAGAAACCAAAACGTGCTTTAGTTGCTAACCTTATCATCATACCAATGACTGAATTTGATATAATTCTCGGTATGGATTGGATGTCAAATTATGATGCGAAGATTTATTGTAAGAAGAAGGAAGTTAAATTTTTTGAAAATGGTGTAGAATCCCTTGTCTTTAGGGAAGAAACCTCACCACCTAATTCTTATCTAGAACCACCCCCAGTAGCTCTACTGAATTCAATACTTGGAGAGGAAGATAAACCAATATCTATGGGCGAGGAAAGAAATATTCAAATTGAAGATGTGAACATAGTGTAAGATTACATTGATTTATTTACAGAGGATTTACCTGGACATCCTCCAAAGCAGGAAGTTGAGTTCTCTATTGATTTAATTCTTGATGCAAGACCTATACCAAAGAGTCCCTATAGAATGGCCACTATGGAATTAATAGAGCTAAATAAACAACTACAGGATTTGAGTGAAAAAGGATTTATTCGACCTAGTGTTTCTCCATGGGGAGCCCATGTCCTCTTTGTCAAGAAGAAAGATGGATCCATGAGGCTTTGCATTGATTATAGGGAAATCAATGCTATTACAATAAAGAATAAGTATCCTATGCCCTGGATTAATGATTTATTTTACCAACATCATGGAGCTCAATATTTTTCTAAGATTGACCTTGAATCCAGATATCATTAGTTGCATGTGAGGAAGGAAGATATTCCTAAGACAATATTTCAGACCAGGTATGGGCATTATGAGTTTAAAGTGATGCCTTTTGGACTGAAAAATGCACCCTCTGTTTTCATGGATTTAATGAATAGAGTTTTCAAGGAATATCTTGATAAATTTTTTGTGGTATCCATTTATGATATCATCGTATACTCAAAAATCTATAAAGACCATGAGAATCACTTATCAGTTATTCTAAGATCTCTTAGAAGAAATAAATTATATGGGAAGTATAGAAAGTTCAAATTCTGACTTCAATCAGTTTCTTTTCTAGGCCATATTTTCTCTAAGGATGGAATCCTAGTTGATCCTATGAAGACAAAGGCAATCCAAGATTGGGCCATGCCAACAAACATAACTGAGGTATGTAGTTTTATTGGATTAGCAGGTTACTATTGGCATTTTGTTCAAAAATTTTCTTGACTGGCTAACCTACTAACCAAGCTCACATGCAAAGGAGTTAAGTTTGTGTGGATAAAAGAATGTATATAATTCTTTGAAGAATTGAAAAGAATATTCTTCAATGCTCCAATTTTGACTCTTCCATCTGGAAGTGGTGGATTTGTAATATATAATGATGCATCAAAGAATATACTAGGTTGCATCCCTATAAAAAATGATAAAGTTGTTGCTTATGCATCAAGACAGTTGAAGACTCATGAGAAAAATTATCCAACTCATGATCTTGAGTTAGCAGCTGTAATCTTTTCCCTGAAAATATGGAGGCATTATCTCTATGGAGAGAGATGTGAAATTTATACAGACCACGAGAGTTTGAAATGCATTTTCACACAAAAAGAACTCAACAGGAGGCAAAGAAGATGGCTCTATTTACTCAAAGATTACGATTGTTCAATACACTACCACCTAGGAAAGGCGAATAAGGTGGCAGATGCATTAAGAAGAAAAGATCATGGACTTATGACTCAAATGATGATTGAGTGAGATCCTATATTTTTTGATCTACTAAATATGTATATGGTAATTCTTAAGGAAAGGGAAACATCTTTACTATTTCAAATGATTGTTAAACCATATTTATTAGAGAAGATAAAAATCTCTCCATCTAATGATGAGAATATGTATAAGAAAATTAATGTTGTCAAGGATGGGAGACTGGATGACTTCGTGTATGAAGAAGGATTTCTGAAATTTGGGAAGAGGTTATGTGTTCCATCAGTACCTGAGCTAAAAAGGGAACTATTAGATGATTCTCATAGCTCAAATTTCTCTATACACCCGGGTAGCCCCAAGATGTATAGAGATATGAAGGAATATTTTTGGTGGGACAATATGAAGCGGGAAATTGCTGACTACGTGTCAAGATGTCTAGTTTTTCAACAAGTGAAGGCAGAGAGACAACATCCCAAAAGAGTGATGCAACCTCTACCTATTCCTATACGGAATTGGGATAACATTATGATGGATTTTTTCACCGGGCTACTGAGGACACCTAGAAGTAATGATGAAATATGAGTAATTGTTGATCGTCTCACAAAATCAGCACATTTCCTTCTAATAAGAGAGGATTTACCACTTGAGAACCTATCAAGATTTTATATTAATGAAGTTGTAAGACTTCATGGTGCACCTTTATCAAATGTCTCCGATCAAGATTATCGGTTTACATCAAAATTCTGGAAAAGTCTCCAGAAGGATTTGAATACTGAGCTTCATATGAGTATTTCTTATCACCCCCAAACTGATGGACAGTATGAAAGGACTATTCAAACTCTAGAAGACATTCTGAGGTCATTCTCTCTTGAATTCCAAGGTATGTGGGATCAATACTTTCCTTTGGTGGAATTTTCCTACAATAATAGTTTCCATTCTAGTATTCAAATGGATCTATATGAAGTATTATATGGAAAGAGATTCCAAACTATAACTTGTTGGGATGAAGCTGGTGAGAGGAAACTTATAGGCCCAGAACTTATTAAAGAGACCATAACAAAGGTGAAGAAAATACAAGACCATATTAAAGCATCCCAAAGTAGGCAGAAGAGTTATGCTGACAACCAGAGAAAGGACTTGGAATTCCAAGTGGGAGATCACATATTTTTTAATGTATCTCCATGGAAGGGTGTCTTAAGTTTCGTTAAGAAAGGGAAATTGAACCCCAGGTACATTAGAACATTTGAAATCCTATAAATAATCAGAGTTGTAGCTTACCGTTTGGCAATGCCTCCAAATATCTCCAGAGTTCATGATGTGTTCCACGTGTCATTGTTAAAGAAATACATGCCAGACCCAACAAATGTACTCACATATGAAGAAATAGAACTGGAACCTGATTTTTCATACTGTAAAAAACCTATCGGGATTCTTGACATAAGGGAGCAGGTATTGAGAAATAGAAAAACTTTTCTAGTAAAGGTTCTTTGGAAAAACCAGAATATGGAGGAAGCGACATGGGAACCTGAGGATGTTATGAAAAAGAATCACCCACATCTTTTTGGTGAGCTTCATACATAAAATTTTGAGGATGAAATTTCCGAAGGAGGGAATAATGTAGCACCCCCAACACTTTATGGTTTGTTTCTATTAAATACATTCTAGTTATAGCCTATATTTTATGAATCACTGAGCATCTATGGAACAAAACATGTTTACTTATAGAAGATATCCATAACCTAGCAATTGAACTTAAATTTTCCAACTTTGTGATTTTAATTTTAAAAATCTGACATACACAGTTATGTTTAAGATGATATTTATATTCTAATAGAATTAACATAATTTTCAGTGAATAGTAACCTACCCTTATGAATAGTAACCTACTCTTATGAATAGTAACTTACACTTATGAATCATAATATGCCTTTTATAAATGGTATCCATACCCTTGAGTGTATAACTGAATTTAGGCACCTCAAAAATGAAGATGAATATATTAAGTATTTATATTTTTCGATTAAATAATGATTTTAATTAAAAATTTAATTAATTATATTTAGAAAATTATTTTTGAAAAATGGACTTCATTTTTGGATTCTACATATACAAAAATGGTTAGGGTGAAGTTTTGGTATTTTTCTGAAATACTTGATTTTTTTTATGAATAGTAAAATCTGATAATTCACAATAAATGCTAAATAATGGATTAATTGAGTCATTGATGATGATCAACTGATGTAATCCCAATTAATTCAGATTCACATGATAAAATTAAAATTCTTCTAAAATTTCTCCCCAGGATCCTCTCTACATCCAAAATCTCCTAGCCTCTTTAAAATACAAAAACCTCTCCCCTTAAGAGGTTCTCAAAGGAGGAAGTCTCAAGAGGTAAGCTCCTCTTTCCCATTCCTTCATATCTTTTAAGTTCTTTTTGTTTATTTCTTCACCTCCCTTCACCCAAATGGTATGATAACTCCAGTAACATACATGTACTAGAATTTTTTTTATGCTTATGGGATATTTCATTATCTTCTCTCCTTTCCCCACCCGATATTTGGAAGAAATGAAAGCACTGTTTGAGATGTGCTAATTTAGCACATTCAAGGAGAACGATTTATCAATTTATATTATAATATTTAATTCTAGTCATGAAACCATTTGTGTTATGGTTGAACCAGATTATTATATATGTAATATATCCTATTTTAGTTCTGTAATCCTTTTGTAAAAATGGTATTAAGTTATAAAGAAAAACATGTTCATTGTAATCAAACCCACCGATTAACCAAAACGGTTGTCACTAAGGTTCTATATATAATAATTAGACCTCAATCTAAGTAACCAAATTAAATTTAAAACCATGTAATCTCCTGTATGTTCACTAATAGCATATAACTTCATTTTTGGACAACCACTTCCATCTTTCATATTTATCCAAACTTGAATATCAGTGAACCGATCTTTTAAAAACAAGTAATCAAACGAGCCCGAACAATGAAATTAAACATTATAACTAATAAAAAAGGCCTTGAATGAACTAAAAATGGTTATAATAAATCATTTAAATATAGTATAGGTTCTATAATTATGAATTAATAGGCCTAATTTGTTTATTCTAGTCTTTAATAACAAGTCAAGAACACCTTCAAGCATAAGGTAAGGGATCCTCTCTCTCACTTTTGTTCAAGAATATCTCATATGTTGTGCCCTTTTATTTTTAATTCCTAATGATGGGGTATGTTTTTTCACCTACCCCATACTTTCCTTATGACATATAAATAATGTAATAACCCTTTAACTCTCATTAATCCCTCGCAATAACACCTGTTACCATGCCGAAATGTTTGTAAGGGGTTTCTCATCTCACTTTCATTTCTGTTAGATTTTCATTGTTCAGCACTTATATATTGTATGTGGTATATGTGTACTGAAATTTGATATATAATAACATGATTCTATTTATATTCATGTTATTCAGTTATTCATTAGACTGTTATTAAGTTATGGTCATATGATTCGACCAATTACATTATGGTAAGAGACTTTGTCTTAACTACTATTTTGTTGTGACTAACTTTGTATTGTGCACCTAATAATCCTTATGTGGTGTACCTACTGCCCATTTGAGATCACTTTTCATTTGAAATTATATGTATATTAAATATCCATAATCTCATATCATGTATATGTTTGTTGTCTAAACCATATACCATTTTAGATACAGTGTTTATTTGCAAAGTTATTTTAATTATGGAAATATTGATGAATCTTTATACTATAATCTATATAGATATTGAAAAGTCATATTTCTCTTGTATTGAATAAATTTATAAATAATGTTTTGTACATGTAGTGGTAGGTGGGTCCCTCTATATCCCCTTGATGCATTGGCAGGTCTCCTGAGAAAAATCAGTTTGGCAACAAACCCTTCCAGTTTGGTTCCAAAAATCAGACGGGTTTCTACCCATAGAACTAAATCGTTTTAACGATATTATGGTTTCATGTTCCAGATACATGACATACAATTAATAATAACTCTCTTTATTCATTATCAGTTTTTACTATCCATGAGGTTTTTCACTATGACAAAATCTATGGATGTAGTTTCATTCTTAGTTTATTAATGGCTTGAGTTTTTCATTTATTCACCATGACATATTGATTATGTCATATTGATTATGATTAACTTATTATTGTATTCATGATTTTGATATTTGTAACCCTTACTGACTATTTGAGCTCACCCCTTTCATTGTTTTCTATTAATAGGTAATGAAGAGGTGATCGCTTATTGAGTTCTTGTGGTTGCAGTTTTTAGTTTTTGTTATGTATAGTTTTTTGTAACCTTTTCAAATTTAATTTGAGTTACATCTATGTATCTAGTTTCTTCAAGACTACTAAACTGATCGTTCCTTCAGAATTTTCATTCCTTATAACCATGCCAATATCACAAGTAATCCATCAGCTCCAGCCTAGAGGGGTCAGGGTGTTACAAGGAATCTCTTTAAGGGATCACATAATGACCATTTCATTTCTAAAATCAAGCAAGGTACATACTATTGCCAAATATACACAGAAAAACTTCCCACGATATCCTCACTATGAAAAACACACTAGTGGTGGAGGGAACACACACCCAAAATAATTCATCTATCAAATAGAATCTAATGAACTCTATAATTTAATATGGTCTACAACTAATCAAAAAATTCATAATCTTTCACCCTCCACTATGTAGAGAGGATTAAGGGAACTAATTCCTGGTCCACTATGCTTCATTTATTTCATTGTTAAACCTTTAGGGACTTTATATTAGATGATAAAAAATTTTATTCAAGCCCTTTCCCATTGGATATTAAGTAATATACTAATATTCAAGGGTCCTTCACAACCTAAGGAACTTTCATTATATTCATGGGAATTTAATGGAGACAATGAAGTTTAAATTTAAGGTCGATCACATATAATCGGCATGACTATATATGACATGAACATAAAAAATTTATAAACAATACAAATATTTTCTGGTATTATATAACATGTAAAAAGTTATTAAATTTAATCTAATCATGACCACCATCATATTTTATCATCCATTACCAACTAACCATCTTCAATCAACATGCATCCCTAACTTCATCAAAATTCATTTGTCAATTTATAAACCTATTTATAAAGAATATTTACAATTTATTTGAATATTAATTTCATATTTAATATATATTTCATAACATCAAATCACATGTTAGGAAATTTCTTCAGTTCTGACCCTTCAGAAAAATGGTAAACACCACCGTGATAGCCACCTGAGACTTTATAAAAAATCAACAAGCTTTCATTTAAACCCATCAGTAAATATTAATCAAATTAATGAGAAACTATAAATAATTTAAAGCAATATAATACCTTAATAAACCCACACAAAAGTTAGTGTGTCCATCCTCCCATAATATCCTTTAGTCATGTAGAAAAAAATCCCCACCATATTGAGATGATTCCACTATGGTCTCGTGGAATATTTATAAAAATGGAATCCCACTTACAAAAAATATATAGTCGATAAAAGAGTGATAAAGTAAAAAAAAATATTAAAAGGGGAATATAAACCTTCCAAAACACTTAAAATTGAAGGGGGGGGGGGGGACTTAGAATCAAATAGGAAGAAGATATGAGCTACCCTATGTAGAGGTAAAAAATAAAATTAAAAAATAATGGTCAATATGAGATAAATATAAATGGTAAAAGTAGAATTTTATATCTTAATGAACATGAATTGTCCACAAAGTTTGGTTACACTTTTTACCAAACCATCCACCAACCATAAAAATCACACTATAAAAAACTACACCCCCTGACTTGATTTTTCCTAATTATGCATAAGTCAAATTCCAGCACTAAATATGTATTATTTTCCCCAAATATTTATCACTAACTTTTCACTATCAATTATTTTTCATAAAAATGTTTTTAGTTAGATTTTACCTTATCTAAAAGTCATACTCATATTTGTTTCATTGAATATAACATTTCTACTTAATTTCCCCTAATCGTGTGGTAATATTGCAATAGGGAAAACACCTCAAAAACTCCAAAATTCAATCCAAGATCTATCTAATCACCTTCATTATATATAGTTCCTCCATAAACACAACAACCACTAAAAAATGTATATAATTTCATCTTAGAGCATATCATTTTCCCAAAACCAAATTATCAACCAAATTCCAAATTCCAAAACCTTCATGAGGTCCCCATAACACATGGTAATCCTATGGTTCAAGAAAAATCACCATTCCGGAACACCTGATCCACTGAAAAATATAAAAATATCCCATTATTTTTTTCCATATATAATAATTTCATTTTGAGTTTAAATTCTCAAAAATTATCATGTTCTAAAACTAAAATTCAAATTCCCTATGTTTTTTACCAACCCAAATATACAGTGGACCTTTCAACCTCCCCACCATAATGATTTTCATCAATTAAAAGTATCCTCATGGATCTTATTTATACCATCATGTTCATTAATACTTGAAGAAAAACACAAATCCAAATTCTCCCCATAGTTATGATCATACCAATGTTGCACCCAAACTGACACCACTAATCAGAACCTCTATATCCCATGTATCATCACCTTGGTTATTTCCACAAAATCCATAACAATTCGCCACTTTTGATGGAATTTTGTAATTCCATAATTTACCAAAATCACACCCCATAAGTTAATGTCACTAGTCTACACTAGTCAATTACCCTTTCAATATCACACACTATAATCACCCATATATTCTCATCAAAATATTCCACCTCACTAACAAAACTATATTTATAATGTAAGGCCCCAAATAATTTTCATGTTAGCATGTTTTTTGAAAGAATTAATATTCCACTTACCTGATCACACCATAAGATTATTTATATAACAAATATCTAGTCATACATCTCAATATTATCCCATGTCTAGTAGTTGTAAGTTTCCAAACATACCAAACCAATATAATTCTCACTATCTAATAACTACATCTAGGAATTTACCTTTAAAACACATAAATCAGTTTCCTATATACAATATCTGTTACAAAAACCCCAACCACCTCCCGGTTGAGTCTGTTTACACAATAATCCCAAAACACACTAAAAATTTCTCAATATAATTACAATGTGTTTAGATCATCTATGGTGTGATCCTTAGAATATGAATTTTCTTATTACCAACACATGATAGTGATCCTTTCAAACAACCACCATTAATTGACCATTGAACATTGAACATCACGGTCCTCAATCATATTCCTAGAATAGGTCCACAACCCATGCCTTTATTTAGATTCCAATGATTTGGTGGCACTCTATAAAGCCAATAACCAATACTATATATAACCCAACTCTGTACACCTAATCTTGTTACATCCCACTAAAGGCACATGACCTTTATCACCCTCATGCGACTCATATTTCATCCTCCCACAAGCCCTTCCCTGTTTTTTAATCAATCCTCAATCACATTAGTTCCTAAATTATTATAAAATATGTACACTTTTATTCCTCAGTCATCATTTCAAGACACTTGGCCCTTTAGATTTCAAAAGTACCAATGTTCATAATATTATATCTGATTTTTTTTTAAATCATAACACATTTATCATATGAGTGGGACACGTTGATATTTATAAAATCCTCCTCACACCTTATTCATTATTCGATAACACTGATAGCATCCTGATGTGATAATTTATTTCTCATACTAGTTCAAAAAAAATATCAGAAAACATAAATTCTTACTAGAGTTTTTCAAAATCATGTATATTCTTGTGTTTTTTATAAAAATTAAAATCTCTGAATATTTATCCTAGATGATTTGTTCCTTTTTGAAAATCATCCCCATTTTTGAAAGACACATAAAACCAAATTTCAATACATTATTTCTCATATTTTCTAAATACTTCAGAATCTAAAACCTTTTCAAAATCACTAACTCCAAGATCCATATACAGTGAAACCTACTTGTTATATCATTTCACACAAATTCTAAGATGGAATCAAATTCATCCACTATGAATTAGATTCCATCATTCTGACCTCACATTAGGAGTATAATACCTTACTCAAATCAATCTCCCCATTTCAAATATCTCCCAAAATCCACCTAATGATATTTCCAGACTATCATGCAAGGACAATAATGGCTAATAAATCATAAATATGACATACCTTAGGCTAATAATAAATCACACCAATACACTAACCACATGGGTTGAGAAAAATCTCATGCTCTTAACTAATGATAATATAGTCTCCATTTAAGCATTCTAAAAATGGTGTATAAAAACACTCATTTCTCAATAAAAAATATGTTGAACATGTATACACTCTGAGGATTTCCTAAAATAATATTAGTATCAGACAATATTGAGTAATATCCCATCTATTCTAGATCCACAATCCAAATTCCACAAAAAACCACCCATTATATGCATTATCAGTTCATCAATTCAATAATACATAACTATTTACTTATCTGACCATTCATTTCATGCATATTAGACCAATCACCACATTATCATTACCTATACTTTCACATTCACAATTCTTAATGAATATCCATGACTAAATCACATTCCTAATAGCACCTTCAATTCAATGATCTAAGAAGCCAAATAATCTACTCATGCTTTCAATCCCTAATGGCACTCAAAATCCTGGGTGATGACCCTCTCAGGTTACCCTTATATATCAAAACTCATCTCAATTATCACACTAGCTAAAAAATAACTAGAATGTATTCTACTATGATACCACTTTATTACATCCCTTTCCTTATTCAAACCATAGTAGTTATACCAAGTTGTTACATGAACTCTATTGTGTATCTTCATATAAAAAGGTTTACTAAATAGAAATGAGGTTTTAAAGTGTTATGGTGGGGAGATTATACCTTCATATTAGAGTAAATAATAGTGGTAATAACATTAAACATGTCATCTTAATAACCATATGAATGAATAAGAATAACGTCCAAGGTAAATCATAGGTAAATAACATATCATGTTATTTATGTAAATTATATATATAAATTTCACATTATTCTAGAATAATACAATTAGATCTCTCATGGGAATATCATATATAGATCAATTCAAAAGAAAATAAACTTTAATTCCAACCTTGTCCCAAGTTTCTATTTGGTACTATATCCTAACTCAATTGAATCTATACACCTCAACCAATCAATAATGGGCTTCTACCAAACCTTTCAATATTATAAATACATATGGTTGATTACCAAAGATCTAAGACCACTCGAGAAAGGTGTGAGTAAAACTTAGTGGCCCACCACCAATGGTGCCCCTAACATAACCAGTAAAACTATACATGCACATTGGATTTTCGTAGAAAAATAAATACTTTGTTGAAATGAAATAGAATAATTACCATTGATCCTTAGGTTATAAGGTGATACCCGAGGTCGAACATAACTTCTTTTTATAGTGCTATATTTATCTGAGCATGATACATCAACCACCCAGGGGAACTACATCCTAAATCGTAACCTCTTAAGAATATCATCCAAGGGGACCTTATCCTACCATAAAACCTATTTAGAACACCATATCCTCTATAGGACCTTATATAAAAAACAACCTAAGGGGTAAGAATCCCACCATATAACAACATATAGAATACATACTAGGGGACTGCATCCTGTCCTAGAATAGTTACTTGACTATCATTACAAGGGGGTTGTATCCCACCATGTTTTCACATAAAAAATCTTCAAAGGACCAAATCTTACCCAGATCCTTTTATAGAAAATTCCTGAACCCCAAAAACATTTATTAAGTTTAGAACTCAAGAACACAACCTATTATTGACATGAATTTCATAATATTCTCTCACCATGTTAGCCTCCATGAACTATTCCTCTCAATGGCTAGTTGAGTCTGGGGGACCCATTTTTTCTCCCAAAGTTATATAATGGTATAGACACCCCATATTAGATTTTTAATAATTTTTTCATCTCTAAAATGAAATATTATCACTCAGTGTAATTATGTCCCTTGACATACCCACACACACATCACTACATATTTTTCCACATCGCCAATGCATAATAGGAATCACCCTAAGGGATGTCATAATGTCAATATATTTTCTAGAGACCAGCAATATTGGTTCTACCAACAAACCAACCCAAAAAAAATTCCCATGGTACCCTCACTTGGAGACACACACACACACACCAATAGAGGAAGTAACACTCACCCACACCCAATTATTTATCAAAAAGGTTCTTTTTTCACTCAATGGTTCTATATGGTCTTCCCATAGGCTAAACATTCAAATCAATCACTCTCCCTTATAGTAAGAGGACTAGTGGAACCTAATAAAGGTCAAATATGCTTCATTTTTTCACTCTTACCCCTTTAGGGAATTTATGTCACATGATACACACTTATATTCAAGAATTTTACCATCATTGACTAAGGAATTAACTAGTGTTAAAGTTAATTTATATCCCAAGACAGATCTATTCTATTCATGGGATTTTAGGTGATATAATAATGTTTGAATTTAAGGTCTATCAAACATAAGTGGTGATATTTCATTTTATATACACATTAAAAAAAATTATAAATCATAATGAGATATTTAGGGAACATCTACCTCATACAGAGTTATTATCTTTAATCCAAACTTGATCACCCTCTCATAAACTCATACAAACCTGAATAACCATATTCCAGGAACATGAATCCCTAAATCCACCAAAATTCAGTTAACAATTCACAAGAAAATTTATAAAAAACTTGAAAATTTTATTCCATAATAAATTTAATAAATAATATTTAGTGCATAACATTAAATCTCTTAACATAACATTTTTCAAGGTCCAATCCTTTAGTAAAGGGTTGTGCACCAACTTCAAAATCCATCTAAAACATTTTTACACAAAATCCCTAATATCTTATTTCAACCCATCCATCTATCTTACTAAAATTGATGGGAAAATATAAATAAATGAAGGAAGAAACATATTTTTATAACCCCCCCCAAATATTGTGTGGTCATACCCTTAGAATCTATTTTAGAGAAGATAAATAAAATTCCAATCATATCATGTTGATTTCACCAGGATCTAGTGGAATCGTCATAAAAACCAAATCCTGATTATAAAAAATCACTAGTGAGTAATAAGTGAGAGAGGGAAGAATGAATGATGAAAAGAATAAGTTCACCATATAAAAAACCATTAAAAACTAATGTTGGAGAATCTTATAAGCATGGAGGAATAGTGGAGAGGCTATTTTATGCATCATCTGAACCAAATTAGTGAAATGATGGGTCCAAACCTATCAAAATATAGATGGATTTTTTTTTAATTTCACTTATTAATTAATTTAGATAGGTCAAAAATTCCTTACAGCCATAAAACATTAGTATAGATTGAAATAGAACAATATTCACACCCACACATTGTTTCCATATAGGTTTCTCCCAAACAATTCATGAGATATGTGCCAACTCCCCATAAGTAAGATTTTATCTATATGGTTCTCCAAAACCTTCCTCTAGCAATGATCTATTAGACATAATATTTTTATACAATTTCCCATTATCCAAAATTACCCACATCATTTTCCCATCAATGTATGTTTCCTATATGACATCCCTTAATAATACGGTAATTATTAAATAGAAAAAAAATGTAACGACCTGATCATTTGTGAAAAAAATTCCATTTCTTTTGATTTAATTAAATGTATTGTGGATATATAAAACAAATGCATTAATTTTTATCCAATTGAATTTTAAATTACCGTTAAGTA
Organism: Viscum album; assembly: GCA_963277665.1. Classification (NCBI taxonomy): domain Eukaryota; kingdom Viridiplantae; phylum Streptophyta; class Magnoliopsida; order Santalales; family Viscaceae; genus Viscum; species Viscum album. The sequence continues at coordinate 1,403,616,491 of OY728143.1, read as the reverse complement.
TCTTATTTTTGATAATATAACCATTGAACAGTGATCACATGACTAGTATATGTATAGGGTTTTAACAAATCCTTTTGACTCAGACAAAGGAAGTGATAGCCATAACTTGTAAAATCACATACAACGAGGCCCATTTATCATATATTTCAAGGGATATATCATTTTTGGGATTTTCCATATACCAAACCCAATATGAGATCCAACAACTTAAGCATAAGTGAAATTGTTTACGAGAGAAGTTCAATATCTTTGAGAACATGACCCAACCCATGTTCACCAAACGGACCGATGAATACCCCACCATCACGGACCTTAATATTAGGGTGTATGCTAGTGTAATAAATGAATATGTATCAATACCCTAGAATTGGGTATATGTAAATTACTTTTGAATAGAATAATGAATATATTTTCCTATTATTGTTACTTTGTAAATTCTTTTTAAAGCATAAATAGTATTTTTGGTTAATATTCAAATTCAATTAGGAAATATATTTTGATGAATTAATGTATTTTTTAAATAAATTATAGTTTAATAAAACCTTACTATTAAATTAAGTTTATTAAATACAAATTATTATATAATTTTTACGTTGTCAAATGTAATATTTATTAAGGTTTGAAAACTATTTTGGTCAAAACTCGTTAATTTTCAATAAATGTTAGTTTTTTTTGAAAAGTTAAAATTCCCATATTTTGAAAATTATTTAGAAAAAATTAATATTATTTTTGGAGTCATGATGTTGAAATTATCCAATAGTTATTTTTTCATAATTTTCTGAGATAGTCAAATTTATAGGTAAAAAATTAAATAGCATATAAATATATAGTGTGTTTTATGACATCATAATGGACTAATAGTGATATAATAAATACTATAAAAGGAATATTCAAAAATATATATGTTTTAACTTTAAAATAATTTAATTTTATATTTATTTTATTCATTTTATAAAGCCTTAGTGAATCCTCCAAGACATATATAAACTATTTTAAGATTTTAAAATCATTTCCCTGAATGTATGACTCACCTCCATATAAGCAACATAAATATTTTATTATCTTAGGCCCTTTAATTTATAAAATAATGTATTCCACTACCATTTTCCATAAACTATGTGAAAAACCATGGGATGGTTTGTGGTTTGTAATATTTAATTGTGTAGTGTCAAAAACCAAAATAATAATGAAATCCCCCTCCTTTCTTATATAAACCCACCCAAGATCCTCATTCTCTTCACTCAAACTATTTTAAGCTCAACCAAGCTCTTACCCCTTCTTCCATTTTTCCTCCTAAGGTTCCCCAAAGCACCTATTAAGTCTCTCCAAATCCTTTAGACTCACACATTTAAGTAAGGGATCTTACACTCTCCTCTTTTATCAAACACTCCTTTCATGATATGTCTTTTAATTTCAACTTACAAAAGTTAGGATGTGCTCATATGCACTTACCTTGCTGTAAATTTGATTTATAAATAATTATATATTCATTTAACTTTAATTAATCCATCCATGACCCTTTATAAACACTTGTTACCATGCTAAAATTTTGTAAGGGATCCTCATTTTCTCACTTCCCTTCAATTCAAGAACCTTGTTTAAAATTGGTCTTTTTAATTTCAATTGGTTATATTGTTAATTTAAAATGGTTATATTTTCATCATTTTATGATCAATTCCATACATTCCATTTTATTCTATTTCAATTGTGGATCATTTATCCCCCCATTTGGACCCTTACCTAAGACATTACTAAACTAAAATTCCATAATGGATTTCTCTCTCTCCTCTTTTTATCAAGCACATAAATAATGATATACCATTTAATTTACAATTAAATAAGCCAGATTACAATATTAATTATCCCCCTTACTATCCATTTCATGAGTACATGTTGAGAGACACATTTTCTCCTATCAACCCATTTTATTAATTTTTATATGACATCGTTATGTTGTCGAAATTGCACAATGATTTTCCATGCCAAGATAATGGTGTAGTGAATACCATACCCATTTATCTATCAAGGGTGTTCACCATCATTCACACACTCCTATTGATTTTGGACTTACATGTATGTATTCAAAATTTCTATACTATGGAATAAAATTATGGTGTTGAATGAATTCATGTGTTATGATATATGTGGAACACTTAAGCATGAGAATAAAATTATTATGATGGGTCTTCCCAGATAGCGCTCCAATGAATTGGGTAATGTTTAGTATCATGATACATCATGTAAAATGAGGTTTTACTCATGTTAATTCACATTCAATAGATTTTTACTCATTTTACTTAATGTAAAATGAAGGTTAACTCATGATAATTCATGGGAAATGGGTTTTTTACTCCTGATAATATCATGTCTCTTCCAAATTTCCATGTTATGATTATCATACAATGTCATGCCTTTATGTTCATGTTTATTTTATTCACATTTGATATTCCTATAGACTAACATGTATCTTCTCCTCATTTTATTCCATGGTTATTCCCTTACTGGGATTTATAGCTCACCATTTTCTTATGTATGTCCTTAGTTCATCTCATGTAGTGTTAAGTGGGAAGGAATTTTGTGGTCATGTAAAATAAGTTTTCAATAAAGATGTTGTTTTTTATGTTTTAAGTCGTTATGTAATGTTCATAATCACCGAATTCACTAAGAGTATTGATATTCTGAGTTTTATTAAGTGAAAATTATGGAATAAATCATGATTAAATGTGTAATGATGATCAACATTGTTACAGTTGGTATCAGAGGATAGGTTTAGTTATTTTGGGGATTAATATTAGAAAACACTAGTGAAAACCCTTAAGGATAATACTAAGTGTAAGAAAACATACCTAAATTATGGTAAGTATAGAGTAATTGGTTTATCCATAAAATATATCACTTTATAGATACTAAAAGTGGATATGGTTATGGCACAAATATTCCTAGGAGTAATAACTTTGAAAAGGTGTTTTGGGATTGACTTGAGGTAATCAGGTACATGAAAATGGATCTTACTGCACACCTAGTTTGACTCTCTTAGGGGATATGCTTTGGTAAACTCTTAATATAATTACAAAACATTAATAAGGTTTAAAATAAAAAAAAATTCCCATAAGAATATATTTTGGGAAGTAGATAATGGATAACATATACAGAAGGTTGTAAACTCATAAGTTAAAGAGATAAATTTAATTTATAAGTTTTTTCTTTAATGTCATTTGATTATCTTTTATGTGTTTAAATATTTATGATAATCATCCATAATTTACCTTTTATTGTATCCAATGGATGAAAATATGAGTAATCATGCTAATAACTGATGTGAAGGGAAATGTGATGCCTACCAAAATGAGATTCCCAATCAGATTGGAGTTCAAGTAGGACATATCGTGATTACGCCAAACCAGCTATCAAAAATCATGATTAACATCTGGAACTTTTTTGAATTCCCAAGGACATCAAGTAAAATGAATATGAAATATCATTAAATTCCATTTTATAATGGTGATATGGGAAAGAAGACCCAATTTCCTTCATGCAACAAGTGTGTAAAGAGGCACCAAGGAGAATGTCACAAAGGGACTAGGAGATGCTTTATGTGTGGAACGACGGGGCATAAATTATCCAATTTCCATGAAAAAATGGACAATGTGATTGATGGAAACAATGTTCCTACTATGTAATCATACACAGTTCTATGTCATAAATGGGGAGAAGTTGGGAATTATCCGAGACAATGCTTTATTGTAAGGGCTGAGAAGCATGATGAGCATAAACAATCTCCATGATCAAGGGAGCATAGAAAATATTATGCTAAGATGTATAATGATGAATGAATTACATTTAAAAACTGATTCAAATTAGTGTATGACATAATGTATTTAAATTCATTTACTATTATTATATCTTTTATGTTTTCTAGGAACATTGAGCCCCCGCCAAAAATGATATTAAATCATTAGGGAAAACTTCTATAAGTATAGTATCAAATATTGAATTTGTAGGAATGTTATTGAAAATATTATATGTTTCCCTTTGGTGGAATTTTAGGAAAAATGAAAAAAGTCATTGCCTATACCTCAAGTCAGTTGAAAATTCATGAGCAAAACTATACCACACATGATCCAGAGTTAGCAGTTGTGATCTTTGTGTTGAAAACATGGTGGCATTATCTCATTGGGAGAAGTGTGAGATATATACTGACTAAAAAGGTATCAAATATATATTCACACAGAAAGATATGAATATGCACTAATGAAGATGGATGGAGCTTATCAAGGATTACAAATTCTCAATCCTCTACCATCCTAGGAAAGCGAACAAAGTAGCAGATGCTCTAAGCAGAAAGGACCCATCAATTCTATCATTGATGGGAATTGATTAGGATCTGATCTTATTATATTTGAAGAGTATTTGACCCATCAATTATATCATTGATGGGAACTGATTAGGATCTGATATTATTATATTTGAAGAGTATGGACTTGTGAATCATAAATAAAGGAACATCATTAATTTTTTCACAAATGATTACTCAACCGTCTCTTTTGGAAAGGTTAATGGATGCTCAAAATATGATGTGGGAATTTAGAAGAAAGTTAAAACTATCAGAAAAGAAAAATCCTACAAGTTAAATGTTAATGAAGATTGAATTGTGCGATTTGGGTCAATACTATGTGTTCCATCAAATCATGGGTTAAAGAAAGATCTTTTGTATGATGCACATAGTTCAAATTTCTCCAATCACCCATAAAACAAAATGATGTATCGAGATCTCTAAGAGCACTATTAGTGGGATAACATGAAGAAGGAGATCATATAATATACATCAGAGTGTCTGGTATGTCAGAAAGTGAAGGATAAAAGATAAAAGTGTAAGGTGATGATGCAACCATTACCCATACCAACATGGAAATGGGAAAACATCACCATGGAATTTTTCACGGGACTTCCAAAGACATCCAAATGAAATAATTCTATCTGGGTCATTGAGGATCTTATTACAAAGACTATGCAATTCATTGAGATTCAAGAGGATTTTCACTATGTCAACTCAAACATATATACATCAGAGAAGTTTTAAGGCTTCATGGAGTACCACAATCTATTGTTTCCAATTGAGATCCATGATTCACCTCTATGTTTTTGAAAATTCTCCAACATGATGTAAACACTAATCTAAATTTCAGTACAATTTATCACCATAAAAATGATGTTCAATCTGATCAGACTATCCAATCACCTAAGGAAATGTTGAGATCTTGATCAATGGACTTAAAAAGAGGATGAGATCAGAATCTTCCATTAGTGGGGTTCTCTAAAAAAAAGTTTCTATTTGAGAATCCAAATGGCCCCTTATGAATCCATTTATGGGAATAGATTTAGAACACCAACATGTTGGGATAAAGTTGGGGATTGAAAACTTTTAAGTCCTGAAATGTTCAAATAAATGGTTGAGAAGGTTAAGATCATATAACAGCACATCAAAGCTTCTCAGAGTCAACAAAATAGATATACTGACAATCATCAACGTGAACTATAGTTCAATGTTGGATACATGATATTACTTTATATATCCCCATGGATGAGAGTCATGTTATTTTGGAATAAGGGAAAGCTTAGTCCAAGGTACATCAACTCTTCTGAGATCCTTGATCACATCAGAGCAGTGTCCTATTGACTAGCACTCCCACTAAACCTGTCTCAAGTACACGATGTATTACATGTATCCATTTTAAGAATGTACATACCATACCCATAACATGTACTCAATCTAGAGGTGGTACCATTGGAGAATGATCTTTCCTATGAGGATCATCTATTAAAGATCTTAGATCATAGAGAAAAAGTTATATGAAATAAGAAGATTCCCCTCGTCAAGGTGTTGTGGAGAAAAAATTGGTTTGAAGATGCAACATGGGGACCAAAGAAGGTGGTGAAGTAGAGTTAGCCTCATCTTTGTTAGAGTGGGAAAAGAAAATTTCGATGGCTAAATTTCTTAAGGGGGGAAGGTTGTAAAGACCCAATCATTTATTAATAAAATTCCATTTATTTTGATTTAATTAAATATATTGTAGATATAGAAAACACATGCACTCCTTTTTATCCAATTTTATTTTAAATTACCATTATGTATCGTACCATTGATAATATAGTTATTGAATAGTGATTAGATAACTAGTATAAGTATAGGTTTTTAATATATCCTTTTGAATCATATAAAGGATATTCTGGCCTCAGCCAGTAGGATCGTACCTTATGAATCCTATTTATTGAAGCTTCTAAGGGAGATAGGATTTATGGTCTTTTCCCTAGACCAATCCCAATCTAAGATCCAACAAATGAAGCATGAGAGAAATCATTTACAGAAGAAGTTCAAGCTCATCGATATCACAACCCAAACCATGTTCACTGAATGACCCAATGAAAGCCCCATCATCACACACCTTACTATTATGGTGTATACTGGTGTAATAAAAGGATATATAATAAGACCTTATCATTAGGGATATGTAAATTATTTTTTATATAATAATGAATATATTTTTCCTATTATTTTTACTTTGTAAATTCTTTCTAAAGCACGACTATTATTTTTGGTTAATATTCAAATTTTATTAAGAAATATATTTTAATGAATTAATTTATTTTAAAATAAAAAATATTTTAATAAAATATTATTATTAAATTACTTTTATTAAATATAAATGATCATATAATTTTTATGAAGTCAAATATAATTTTTATTAAGTTTAGAAAACTATTTTTATCAAAACTCATCAATTTTCAATAAATGTCAGTTTTTATTTTAAAAGTGGAAATTCAAATATTTATAAAATTATTTAGGTAAAATGAATATTATTTTCTGAATCAGTATTTCAAAATTATCCAATGGTGAATTTTCATTATTTTCTGAGATAGTCAAATTTTCGGGTAAAAAATTAAATACCATATAAATATAGTGTATTTTATGGCAACATAATGGCTCAATAGTGATGTAATAAATACTATAAAATGGATATTTGGAAAAATATTTTTTTTACTATAAAATAATGTGATTTTATATTTATTTGATTTATTTTATAATGCCTTAGTGAATCCCTCAATACATATAAAATATTTTAAGAGTTTAAAATAATTTTCCTGAAAGTATGACTCACCTCCACATAAGAAAGGTAAATATTTTAATATATTCGGCCCTTTAACTTATAAAATAATGTATTATACTCCCATTTTCCAGAAACCATGGGAAAAAACATGGTATGGTTTGTGGTTTTGAATATTTTATTGTGTAGTGTCCAAAACCAAAAAAATAATGAAATCTCCCTCCATTCCTATATAAAACCACCAAAGCTCCGATTTCTTGTCACTCGAACTCTTTGAATATCCACCACCCTCACCCCCCTAATTCCTAGAGTTATCACAAGGCTCCCAAAATCTTCTATGAATCCTCTCCCAAGACCTTGGAGTCACACATCCAAGTAAGGGATCTTCCAATCTCCTATTTTATCAATAACTCCTTTTGTGATATGTCTTTTAATTTCAATTTACATTTTTTAGGATATGTTCATAAATAATTCCCTTAGTGTACATTTAATTTTTAAATAATGATAGATTCCTTTCACTCTCATTAATCCATCCATGTTCTTTTATAAACACCTATTACCATGTTGAAATTCTGTATGGGATCCTCACTTTTCTCTATTCCTTTCAATCCAAGAACCTTGTTTGAAATAAATATTGTTAATTTAAATTGGTTATAATGAAAATTTAAATTGGTTATATTTTCATCACTTTATGATCATTTCTCTATTGTCCATTTGATATTATTTCAATTAGGAGTTATTTATCTCCCCCATTTGGACCCTTACATAAGATGTTACTATGCCAAAATTTTGTGATGGATTTCTTTCTCTACTATTTTTAGCAAGAACCTCAATTATGATATGCCATTTAATTTAAAATTTCTTAAGTTGGGTCGCATTATTACATATGCTCCATACTTTTCATTTAATGAATAAATTATTAGATACCCCTTTCGCTCTCATCAACCCAATTTATGAATTTCTTTATGATGTCGTTATGCTACCGAAATTACACCACGGTTCTCCATTCCAAGATAATGGTGTAGTGAATACCATAACCATTTCTATATCAAGGGTATTCATCTTTATGAGCATACTTATATTTATTGAGGACTTAAATGTATGCATTCCCCATTTCTAGATTGTGGAATAAAATTATAGTATTGAATGAATCCATGTTATATGATCTATGTGGCACACTTAAGCATGAGAATGAAATGATTATAATGGGTGTGCAAAAATAACATGCTAATGAATTGGGTAATATTTAGTATCATGATACATCATGTCCAATGAGTTTTTACTTATTCTAATTCATGTGCAATGGGTTTTTTCTTCGGATTACTTTCTGCTTCGGATGCGTTCCAATGTGGCTCAGACTATTCTCTGAAGCAACTCGGAGGGGGGAGGTTTGTTTTTTTGTTCTCTTGGTTTGATTTTGGCATACTTTTGGTGTTCTTGCGGTGGTGTCGCGGCCATAAGGGCCTCTGGTTTCCCTGATGTTTCCTTCTGCATGCTGATGGATGACTGTTGTAGATGTCGGGGTGGGTTCTTCCATGGTTTTGATATGATCTTCTTTAGCCCAGAGCGGCGTTGCTGACTCAGATCTTCTAGGTTCCCCTCAATGTTGACACTCCATTAACGTGTTTTTGGATCTTCCAGTCCTGGGTGACGAAGATTCAGCTTCATTTTCTTTGTTTTGTCCTCCTTTTCAGGTCTTTGCGGGTGTGTTTGAAGGGTTTGTGGTGGTTATGAGGATCTTCTGGTCTCAATTCCACCAGTGTTATTGGTGCTCTTGTGTTTGAATTTGGCTCGTTGGAATTATTGATTTCTGGAATCTCTGGCTTTAGATGGTTGGTGGTGCTTGGAATGCTTGGATTTTGATAAGTGCTTTAGAATTTTGTTGTGTGGAGTTGTTTTGTTTGTTTGGTTCGATCCTAGAGGAGGAAGGTGGTGTTGCTGGTTTCGATCACTTGGAACAGGTCCAAAGGATGTTTCAGAGCTGGTGGTCTAGATTTTCACCACTCTTTGGATTCTAATGTTTGAGAGGGTATGGCATCTTCCATCGGATTGGGCATGTGCTTTGACACAGGGCACTTGCTTTCCGATTAGCGTTGCAATTTTGGAGTGCTTCAACTTGTTTTTGTGCTAGGGTGGGGATGATTTGGTTTTCATTCTGGTTTTCACTCTCTTTGTCCTCGGGTGTTTTTGTCCTAATTCCATGAAGTCCTTTGGGTTTCCCCCTTCTTCTCTTAAAAGGGGGTTTTATCAATAATAAAAAATATTTGAAGGCCTTCGGGCCGTTTGATGGAGGGTTTACTCATGATAATTCATGTGCAATGGGATTTTACTAATGCTAATATTATGTAGTATGTTGCTTCCACATTTCTATGTTACTATTTTCATGCTACTTCATGCCTTTATGTTCAGGTTTATTTTTCTATCCATTGATATTCCTATTGTCTAACATGTATTGTTTTCCTCATGTTTTTCCATGTTTATTCCCATACTGTTCTTTATATCTCTCCCTTTTCTTAGGTATGTCCTCATGTTATATCATGATTTGTTAAGTACAAAGGAATGTTGTGGTCATTTAAAAGAAGTTTTCAATAAATATGTTGTATTTTATGTTTTATGTTGTTATGTAATGTTCCTAAGCCATAAAGACACTAGAACTTTTGATCTTCTAACATGTATTAATTGAAAATTATGTAATAAATCGTGTTTAATTGTGTAATAAAGATTAGAGTTGTTATAAAAACCTTCAAGGAATACCAAATTCACTATAAACTCTCCCTATGCTCTTTCATCACCTATAGAGACTTTTAAATAACACCATCTACAAAAAAATAACATCAAATGCAGCTCCAATATTGGTAATTTCCTAGGTTTCGATTCCTAACCAAATCCCAACACCTGACACCACCATGAGGTCCCCATTAAATATGTTCAACCCAAGGTTAAACCCAAATCACCATTCTCAAACACCTATGCCTTCAAAAACATCACAAAAAATTATTTAAAAAATATATTCTATATCTTTGAATTTTATTCTAAGTCTCAATTCTCAAAATTTCTCCTTCTTTGAGACTAAAATTCAAATTTCCCATAGTTTTTACCAAAACATACAGACAATGGTCTTTAAAATATACCCACCATAACACTTCTTGTACCTGATATGTCACCTCATGTATCATATTTATTCCATTATGGTCATTAATCCTTGATAAATAACTCAAATACTATGTATGATGCTAGATATGGTCATTCCAAAACCACACATAAACCAGTTATACTACTCAATACATTGAAACCCTACACATTTTGTAACTAGTTATTTCCCCAAACTTCATGAAAATCCCATACTTTTAGTGGAATTTCAAAATTCCATAATTTACTAACATCACAAGCCATCTATTAACATCACTATTCTACACAAGTATATTACTCGCTCAATATCACACCAAAGAATCACCAATATATTCCCACATATATTTTTCACCTCACTCTCAAGATAATATATACTTCTCAATTCCCCACCTCATCTTCACATCGGCATTATGTTTATGACCACTTATATTCCACTCACATGATCCTTTAACCATCCTTTTCCTAAAACACATACATGATCATACCACATGACTATTATCCCACATATAGTGGCTATAAATTTGAAAACATACTAGCTTAAATCATTTATCACTAATCAATACCCACGTCTTGGAATTTTCATTTATTGTATATAACCTGGACACCTATATCCTAGAGCTACCATAAAAATTGAAACAACCTCTAGGTTGGGTCTGTTTGCACATCACTCCAAAAATTTATCAAAAATGGATCAAAATAAGTGTTGTGTTCTTAAATCATCTATGGTTTACTCCCCACTATAAGACTTTCCTTATTACCCACCTACAATCATAATAATTTCTAATAACCACCATCGAAAATTGATCTTCATGAGCCTTGTTTATGTTCCTCAAAAAGTCCATGTTTGAATACCTTATTGAGATTATGATGAAATTGTGGTACTATAAAAACCCTATTCTTAATAATATTGATTACGCAACATCACATGCCTAATCCTAACAAATCCAACTCGGGGTTTATAACCATTCTTATCCATAGATGAATCTTACATTTTATCTTACAACCGGAATGATCTATTCTTAATATAAATCAATAATAACATTGTTTCCTAACTTATCATAGTTTAAGAACTCTATGATTACTCATCCATCACACTAATACACTCATCCCATCATCATTACAGAAGACCTAATAGTCATAAAACCACATCTCAATTTTAAAAAATGGCCAAAAATAATTTCTTATATGAGTGGACCAATTTGATATATCATGAATCCCCACAATCATTATTCCATCACAATTTTTACATCATAACGCATAAATTTATTTCTCAAGTTAGTTCAACACTTTTCTTAGAAACATTAAAACTCGCATTAGTTTTCAAATAACCCATTATATTTAAGGGATTCCATTTTTCAAAAACTAAAATATCTCAACCCCTAGCCTATCTGGTGTATTGCTTTCTAAAAATGAACCCCATTTTCTAAAATACACATAAAAACCAATTTCAAAACCATATTACTCATATATTATCAAGACCAAAGAAACTAAAACCATTTCAAAATAATAGGATCCATAAGACATTTCATGGGAAACAAAATTTTAATACTATTTGTTTCACATCATAGTAAGGCATTAAATTTATTCACTAAGAATTTCCATTCATCGTCATGACCTCTCATTAAGTGTAACATAATTTATCTAACTCAATATACCTATACTATAGATCTCCCTAAATCCACCCATCAAAATGACGAAAATGTTATCCTAGTGTAATTACACTTAATCAAGCACTAAGATCACCTTCCTTTGGATGATTCTATGTATCACTAATCCACCTACCATGTGGTTTGGAAAAAATCTCACTATCTTATCCTATGGTATGATAATATAAATTTAATTATCCTCACAATGGTGATTAACAACCCCCATTACCCAAGAAATATCCAACAAGAGCACACTTTGTTAAAAAACTACCATAACTTATAACTCAAACCATCTCTAGTCATATGCCATTAAAACTATGCTCATGCTCTAAATTCTATAATAATTCAAATTTCACATGACTGATCATATCATAAATTTTAGGCATACCCACCTCTTTAATTATAATACTATGCCTCTGATGCATGTCAGGACTATCAAAAAACTAATACTATCCATGCCTTTACATTAACAATATCTAAGGAATCTCTATTCCTATATCACATACCAGATAACACATAAGTTGTATCAATCACATAATTAAAATCATCTACCCTAGCTTAACATATTTAAAAGCACTGACAAGATTAGGCTAACCCCATCCCAGGTTTCTCATAGATCATCTCAGTTATGACACTATCTCAACAATAATAGGAATGGATCCTACTCTGATACCACTTTCTAATATTCGATACTTGATTCACTCTATAATAATATGACTGGGTCATTATGTGACTTCAAGCATACTTCCATGTATGTTTGAGGATGTATAATAGTAGCAATGGTCTAAAATGTTATTGTGGGGAGACTATAGCCTCATACCAGAGTAAGTAAATACAATATAAATAACATAAATTTCTTTTATTATAATATCCACATAATTAAATAAACCTAAAAACAAAGGTGAGTCATAGATAAATAAAATATTATTTGATTTAAGTGAATGATCTATATAATTTTCACATGATCTAGGAAAACATAAAATAAGATCTCCCAATACCAGATTTTGTACAACTCAAACCAAAAGAAAAAAAAATCATAATCTAGTCCCAATTCAAGACTTTTTCCCATCTCTTGAATCTATCCAAGAAGTGTAGCTCAACCAATTAGGCATCTTCCAAACCTATTCTTGTGATCATCAAGTTTTCTAGGGTACTAATGTGATAGGGACACCTATGTAGGGTGTGAATAAAACTCTATAGGCCAAAACTAATGGTGTCCCTAACCAATCAATAAATACAGTATATCAGTATATCATATATTTAAAAATATAAATATTGTGTGACAGAAATTAAAATAATTATCATAAATCTTATTATTCTAAGGTAACACTCATGCTTGATCATACCTACTTCGTCTAGTGTTGGATGTCTCTGAGTATGATTCATTAGCCACCAAAGGGGAACCATTTACTACCCTATAAAATATTTTTAATATCACCCATGGGGATCTTTTCCTACCCTAGAACCTTATCATAACATCATAAACCAAATGGTATTATCCTCCCTAGAACCTCATATTACATTCAACTTAAAGGGGCTACATCACTCCCTAGAACCTCATATAGTATAAAATCAATGGAGATATATCCCACCCTAGAATTGTTCACAGAACATCATTACCCAAGGGGTTGTATCCCACCTTGTTTCTTAATAACTCATACAAATTGTTATTGAATATCAACAAAAATATCATATAACATACAACTGGGGGAATCGATACACCTCAAAAAATAAAATATATCAAATAAAATAATTAGAGGGTTCGTCTACATACTCGAACCACATAAAAAATCCTAGGTTTTCCACTAAAGTAAACATCCTATTCTTCACATGACATGAATACTAGATTCTCACCATATAGGCCTAAATTTCCTATACCACTCTAAGGTCACATGAGACAAAGAAACCCACAATATTCCCCTAATCCACATTATAGTATGGAAACACCAAAATGTTCACATCATCGTGTTCAAAAATCTCAGACCAAAACTCATCGCTCTATGTCATAATTTACTATGATATAAGAAAACACATATCATGAACTATTAAGCCACTATAATAATGAACCATAGGAATTAGAACATCGGATAAAATAATTCCCATATACTTTAGACTCAGTATATCTCAATACTCCCTATAAAAATATACAAAAAATAATCCCATGGTACCCTCACTAGGACATGCACACACATACAGTAGCGAAGGTGATAAAATTCACCCAAACACAATAATCTATCCAAGCGACTCTCAAATGCTTAATGGTTCTATATGGAATACCCCTAAGAAAACAATTCAAACTCTATCAGTATACCTTACCTAGAGAGTATTAAGGGAACCCACTCAAGGTGATATACAATTCATTTATTTCACTATTTAAAATCAATGTATTTTTGTCACATGATACACATTTATATTCAATCCCTTATCTTTAAATGATTGAGTAATAAACTAGTGTTCAATGGTCTATCATGGTCCAAGATGCATCCATTATATCCATGGGAGTTTAAGGAAGAAAATAATTTTTAATTTAAGGTAAATCACACAAAAGTGGTGATACTAGATATCACATGTACATAACAAAACACATAAGTCATATGAAGATACTTAGTTTCCACCTACCACTTATTGAGTTATTCCCTTTAATCCAATCTCAGACACCCTCTCCTAAGATTTTCTAAGATTGATTAGCCATCATCCATCAACATGAATCCCTAGCCCCATGAAAAGACATTTAACAATTCTAAAAATAATTTATAAATATTTCATAATATTTATTATACAATATATTTCATAATTAATATTCTGAAAATAATAGGGAATCACTTATTGAGAGATTTATTATGGTTCAATCCTTGAGAAAAAGGGTGTGCACCGTCCCTGATATCCACGTAGATGTTTAAAACAAAAAATACCCAAACATTAATTTCAATCCTACCATCTATATTACTATAATAGATAAGAATCTATAAATAAATAAATTAATTAACATAGAATAATAACCCCATAAAAATCTAGTGTGATTATTCTACCAATATCTCCTTTAACTAATATAAAAAAATCCCTATCATTTTAAGATGATTCCACCACAATCCATTTTAATAATCATAAAACCTAAATCCTAGTTACAAAAAACAATAAATTAATAAATTGGATGGTGGGAATGAATAATGATGATAAATAGAAATTTAAATTCTAAAACCCACTTCAAATCAATAATGGAGGAACTTAGAAACTAGGAGGAAGAAGGGAGAATCTCTAATACCCATTGAATGAATCAAATTAGTGAAAATAAGGGTCTAAACTAGTTTAATTGATGATTGTAAAAAGTTAGATTTAACTTTTTAATGAACCTAGATAGGCTGCATGGTTTACCAAACTATTCACCAACCCTATAGCTCATGTTGAATCAAGATGCACCCCATCACATGGTTCTACCTACCTATGTTTAAGTCATGTGATAAAAACATCTAAATAATATTTCCACATGTGGTTATCCAAATCCTTTCACTAACGGTGATCCGATATATATAAGGTTTTCCACCTAGTTTACCCTTATACAAAAGTCAACTGCATGATTTTCCCTTGAATATAATGTTTTTGATACGTTTTCCCCAAACCATGTAGTAACTTCACAATAGTGGGAAAATACTAAAAATTTCCAAATTCACTCCAAAGTCTCCCCACTAACATTCATGACATACTTGGTGTCCTTAAACACACATAATACTTCAAAATAGCATATAATTACAACTCCAAGATTGACTATTCATTGAGAGATGATTCCTAACAACTTCTAATATCATGCACCACCATGGGGCCCCTGTTACATGTGTTTGACCCAAGGTTCAACCAAAATCACAATTTTGAACACTCAAGCTATAACACCCCAAAATTCCACGATATGTTTCTCTTTGAATAATGCAATAGCTTGCTTTGTACGCAACTTCGATTTCTAGCGCACCACAACCAATCAAACTGGTCATTATAAATAGTAATACACACTTTTTGAAATCATATAAATTTTATTTTAAAAAAATTGACTTCATTTTTGGATTTTGAATATCAAAATTAGATTAAGGTGAATTTTTGGTATTTTTCTGAAAACTTTCAATTTTTGATGAATAGTGAAAAACACTGCGTTATTGTTTAAAACCTACTTTTTATTTAAATATTTATTTATTTTATTTAAATTTATTTTTGGTCAAAATAGATACATAATACCTATATAACTTAAATTTAATTCATTGGAGTCATTTTATAATAAAATTAGATATATAAAAGTTTATTGAACATTTTAACGTCTTTTACCCACCTTTTAGGCACATTTGCAAATTTACAGAAAACGTAATTTTACCCCTTCTATAAATTGAATTTAAAAAATCCAAGATACACGGTTGAAATCAGTAAGAAAAAAAGCGTGGTTCAGTAGGATGAAAATAATTTTTGGTGAATAGTAACTTTTGAATTTTATTTACTATAGTTAAAAGTAAATATAGTAATTAAAGGTAAAAATGATATTATAATTACCCTAACACATGTCCTAATTCTATTGGATATGTGTTTTTCGATCAAAATCAACCTTAGGAATAAAATATTATCCTCTTTGATCCACTTGTATTAGATTAGGACATTAATTATTATTTTATTTAAAGAAGAGTTAAAAGTGTTAAATTCAGATTTTCATAACTATTTTTTTTAATATAGGGTTATACATAATATAAATTCAACTATAAATATTAATTATAAAGATAAAAATATTTCCTACATAATGGTATTTTATTTATAATTTTTAGACATTAAATAATTAAATTTATTTATGACACAATGATGATGCAGAATTACCTTATTAATAAAAGATTAAAATAATTGATATTATAAATATCCAAAAAAATGTAAACTAAGACTTTTGATGCATTACACTAATTTTATATGTTAATATGACATGTTAGGATTGATTTAATTTTTTTCGAAGTAATTAAGTTTTTTTTACTTTCACAAAAACCAAATACTAAATAGTGTCAAAGTTGACATAAATGAGTTTTTAAAACAAATATTATATTATTAATTGATATAATACTATTAAAAATATAAGGTTCATCCAAAGAACTTATATACGGTTATATATGTCAATAATGATCCACTTGGGGTTCTTTTGGCTTTTTATAGTAAGTTTATTAACCATTTATTATAATAATACAAGAATACATGGTAAAAGTTAAACTATTTAACTAAGAGTTAAATCTAAAAGATAAGGTTAATATGGTTACCTAAACCTGTCTAAAACCTATTGGTTGAGATTTTTTCGATATATCCTTACCTTAATCTCAAAATAAATCATTTTGGATCCAATATAAACCAAATATGATTGTATAATAAATTAATATTTCAAGATTTTCCTAAAGTGACCCTCACCTCTCTTATAAAAGGGTACTTCCCCTTCTCTCAAAATCACACCTCCAAAGATATTTGGATCAGCCAAACCCTGCTCAAATATATTCCCAAATATCCTCACTTCAACTTGGAGGCCTAAATTTTATCATAATCCAACCTAAGGAGCTCTTTGGATCAAATCAAAATGAAGCACTTCAAGAAGAGGTAATAATTTCATCGCCTTTTTAAAAGATCTTTTCTTCTTCCACTTCCTCTTTATTTTTTGTTTCCATACCAGAATAATAAATCCATTACCTTATACATACTATGATGTTATTATAAATATGTTACAACCATATTAATTATTCTATCCATCCTATGAATGACAAAATCACCATACATGCGTATGTACGGCTTACCGTCTCCACGTCGTGGTGTAGTTTGATATTCAACACTTCATTATTTGGATGGGTATGATAATGAGTATAATTGATGTAAATAATAAATATAATATGTTAATTATTCTTTATATATGATATAACATCCAATTACATACTATTTCACCCTCAATAGAATGATATTGTCGCTTGTGCGTACGTAAGGATTATCTTCTCCACGAACGCGATGAGATTCATTCCCAATCATAACCATTATAGAAAAAAATTACTTTTTGATTAAAAAATAATTTTTAAGAACTTAATATCATTATGGATATGAATCAAATACATCATATCCATAAAAAACATGACTTACGTAACAAAACATATAATGGAAAACAAATTAGTTATCACTCGAAACGATGATACTACTGAAATATCATCAACAAAGAAATATTAGAAGATCATATATGATATCATATTTATGTATATGGTTATTGTATAATTTAATAACAATTATTTCACCATTATACATGAGGTTAACTTACCCTTGAATAACGAAAAGTACAATGTAAGGGTTAATTTTACAATATCTTTATTTATCTGAGGTTGTTTATACGTAAGTATCTACTGGGACTTCTTTATCATCCACATCCGTGTTTCTTAAAAATGTATTTCAAAACATTTTTACTATTTCCTAGAATATGGGTTAAATTCATTTATACCATTATTTGACTTTTTATAAAAAAAATTAAAGGAATCTTTCCGTCATTTTCCAAACAAGGTACTTTATGACCTTTTCGACAAATTAAGGTAAGAATGTTTTTTTAAATTATACAGCTGGTGCAACCATTTTCTGCCATTATAAAACCTTCAAATATTCCATTAAAATCTTATAAGAATATTTTAAAAATAAATGTTTTCTTTTATAATTATGTGACTTTTAAATGGTTTCAAAATATAAAGAGATATTTCTCTCAAATAGTTTTGATTTCATCAATGTTAAAATACTTTGATGTATTTTACACTTGTTTGAAGATGATTTATTATGATACAATATTTTCTATTGAATTTAATGTTTTTTGATATGTTTTACTGTGGATGTGTTATTTTTTATAACATTCATGGTTTATAGTTAAATTATTATCATTTTGTATGCTAGTTTTAATATTAATGTTTATGTTATGTTTCAATATTTTCATATGAGGAATGCATTGGACTTAGTAAATGATAGGTGGAGCCCACTATAGGTCCTCTATGCATTGGTAGGTATCATGAGACAAACTAGAGTCTTGGTACAAGGCCTTGAAAAAATCTTATTTGTAGTCTTGGCATGAGGCCTTCACTATGTGGTTATGATGTCCGGCATTATGCATTACATCATTATGAAATTATCTATTAATATTACATGTGATTATTCAACTATTAGAATGTCCATGTGAATAATTAAATGCATTATTTTACTTATATTTTCCATATTATTCTGAAGTTTAAGTTTCAACGGTTTTTTTTAGTCTTGTACATTTCCTTAAATGTTTATTCTCATTTATGATAGTTTCTGCTATATTGTTATCCTTACTGAGCATCTGAGCTCACCCCATTCATATATTTTTTTTCCATGATGTGAAGAAGTATATTACGATTAACCTATAGGAATAGGCTAAGGGATATGAGTGTGTTCAAATGGGACACAATGTTGTTGTTTTTTTCATTTCATAATGAAATGTAAAACTTGTTTATGTATCTAGTACCTCCAAGGATACAAAACTAATCGGTATTTTGAGACTTGATCTCTTTTGATCATGCCATTGTTATTTAATAATGCACCGACTCTGGGTAACTAGGGTTGGGGCATTACACGAGTCTCCAAACACATCCAAAAACATCCCCCAAAATAATGTGTTATTTTTAAATATTTCATTCTATGCCCCAATTCTCAAAACATCCCATGTTCTTAGAACAAAATTCAAATTTCCTTCATTTTTTATCAACCAAGAAGGATGTTGGTCATTAAACATTATATATCTATATAATAATATCCACATCTTTATGTGACTATTTGATAAAACTATCCCACTAAACTCTTTATTAAGTAACATCAATGAAGTAAGGATTTTTGAATAATTAATAGATTTAGGAATCATATTTCTAATGTGAAAATACATGAATATATTCAAGCTATTTAATCCAAAAATATCAAATGTAATGATTTTAATAAAATATATACTCTACTTATGACACTTTATAAGTACATTATCATCCTTCTTGGAACTCTTTTCATTAAATATTTCACTTGAAATATTTTGGTAATTAATGTAACTAGTTACATTAATTTACAAATACATTCTAAACATCTTTATGATTTAAAGAGATATTCAATTTGTATTTTGATTGGAATAATCATGTATTTGTTACCTTTGAACTTATCAAAGACCATGCATACTATGACTAACCTCTTAAATACTATATTCTCTTCATGATATAATGCTAAGATAAAACAAATCCCTTGTGTTTGTAAATAATAATAATTTACTCTTAGTAGGAATATTTAACACTATACCATCCATATTCCATGTGGTTTTCTATATTTTTTAACAATTTTATGAAAATAATATCATTCCTTAAAACATGGTATTGATTTTGGGGGACTCCCCATTCCTTATATTTTAATAAATATCTGGATAAAAACGGTTATCCTATATAAAATATTTTTATCCTTATATTCTTATCTATCCATGTTATAGAGTCTCATGAATCATAAACTATATGTATTGAACCCATCATTTCGTATTGTTCAACTCTTTGTTATTAAACCACTTCTCTTATCATATAATATAATGAGATGAATATAAACAACATTTTTTAATATTTATATATGATTTAGTTATTCATTTCATTAAAACTATGATTTTATAACCCTTTACTTCATTAAATGAATAAAAGATATAATATATATCAATTCATTCCTTTTTTTGAATTTCTATATATTTACAACAGTTGTAAAACATACTATAGAAATTATATTCCCTATAAAACTAAATAATTGATTTATAAAACATTAATACTTAACATGGAATTCCTATAGTGTTTCGAAAACCCTTCAGTTATTATAGGAAATTCCATCCTATGGAAATATAACTATTATTTATTGATTTTAAATTTAGGTTTTGATAACCACAGTTGGATACTCAAAGAAAATTTTTTGGACTCTCTAAATAACTTTTAATATCATTGTATTAAATTTTAACAACTAGTACTATCAATAAAACACCATAACATGGACATCCTATGTCACCAACTATCCTCAACACTTTCATGAAATTGGGTAAACATTTAATGAATTGATTTATCTTGGCATAACATTTCTAAGTGAATGATCTCCACAACCATAACTATCCTTAATAGATATCTTTAATCTCACATAGTCATTAGAATACTCAGTAATATTGTTTATATGAGTGTAAAAAAAGTTTCTTATGTATTTTTTATCTAATTAAATTGGGAACTTATGTAAATCAATCTATACTTCTCATAATAATATAGATTCACTAGTTAAACAACCTCAATAGTGGGTAACTTATGAATGGGTTGTTCTAACATTTGGAATTTCATAATTAATAAATTTTCTTAAGTTACCAATTTTAGGGATTTCTTTAATTATGATTCAAATTTATATGATTAATCTTAAAGTTATGTTTGATGATGCTATTTATATTCATCTATAACATATCCTTTTATCAAATAAGAATCGTGATTAATAGACATTTAATACGGGATTTTATTAAATTTACTCCCACTAAAATGATGAATCATTTTCTATTCATCATGTTAATTAGTGGGCCAAGATCCATATTTTACTATGTAATGAGTTAAATTTGGTATTACTCTCACCAGTTAGTCATTCAAGAATGGAATCATCTAAATAATATCATGTATTACTCTTTTATATTTGAGATTACAATGTTTTTCCCCATCCATTATATGGATAAATCCAACTCTATTCATATTTTATCCTAACTATTAGGTTTTCATAGTTATGTGTAACCCAAAGCTTAAATTGGTATTTATTTATCTAAGTATTATGGATATACATTTACACCAGGCCTTAAACAAGATAATCCATGGGCACCCTACTTTGGGATATTCTCCCCAATTGAATTATCAAGGTCATAAAAATGTTTTCTTTCGAAGTAATCTTACAATTAATATTTTTAAAATGGATCTATTATTTTACCTTATTATCACATGTCATTACATTTACATGAATTAATTTTAATACTTATTTAGTTTGGAATTTTATTCCTTCCACAAAATCAATATGTTTAAACTATACCGATGTGTAACAATATAAAAAACTCCTAAATTTTGTCACTATTCCAAATTAAAATTTAACTATATTTTCATATATCAGAATGAATCACATGAATATGGTACATGAAACCCTTTCATGTTATATATAAATCATAACTAAATTAATAATTTAGGGTCATAACATAGAACAAGGCAAATTTGAGGTTGTGGAAAACTATATCATTTATCATATGTAGAATGCAACTCCTTAGATGTATGTTTTATGTTTTATAAGTATTTTAATGAGTTAAACTAAATAATTCATCCATATTCATAATATAAACACTTTATATCTACATATAAAAAACAATAAATAATCTAAATAAATGAAAAATTCATAAATGGAAAATATAAACACTTTATAATTTTAATTATCCTTATAGAAATTACATTATCTTAAATAAATATATACATTTTATATTCAACCCCAATATGAAAAATTTTATATAATTCACTATTTGTAATTTACTATAAATATGTTATATTAAGTAAAATATTATAATTTTATATTTCAAATCTATTATGTCAATAATTTACATGATCTAACTATCACATAATTAATATGATTTAAACCTTGATCAAATCAATCATAACATCTCATTTTGAGGTGGTTTAAATAATTTCTCAAATATGACTTTTGTTTTGAACAAATCAAATTAACAATTATGAAATATTCATAATTTTAAATGTAAAAACTTTTATATTATTTACTTTATTATGTAATTTATAAAGATTCTATAAATTATATGGCCTTCCATATATTTAGAAAAATTATTTCAATACAAATATTTACTAATAGTGGATATTTATTTATAAAATTTTCCACATGTAATTAATTAATTAATTATAAACAATTTATGATTAATTCATTTATTAAAACCTTTATAAATTTCTAAATATACCGAGTTATATTTTTATATGATTTAAAATCTTTCTATAAACCATTTAATTTAATTATTAATATAAATTTAATGAAACTTTTTTCCTTCATTGTATTTCATAATGACATACTTTGTGATTTAACTCATCTATTATGACTGATAAAAGGTCTCATGGAGTTCTAAACTAGTGTAGGAAGGTGTCACAACCCATCCCCTGGGGCCTGTGCCGTGACATACCCCAAACCCGCCTCCCAAAGACTTGGGGTTGGCGACTAAGGCTGAATGCATCAACCTGTGAGTGGGAGGAATTTTCCTGAGTACCTGTACGCACACACACACCCAATCACATACCACAAACTAAAAGGGGAAAACAAGTATACTGGATTAAGTGTTGAGTACAAGTACAACTAAAACAAGTGGGCCAAAATACAAACCCAACAAAAAGAACTGAAAACAACAAAGTACAAAGGGAATCAGGTATCCATCCACTGAAAACACCACTTGATGATAAGAGTAGTATAGCTTCTTGAAGATGAAGTAGTACGTCTTGTCTACCTGATCCTATTGGGCCATTCCTACACTTAGGCCACCAAGTACTCCATTAAAAAGTTCATTGAATGCACAAGACACAACACGTGCGGGTGAAGCCCATGCAGGAGTGAGTAACATATTACTTAGTAGGGGACCTTATTCCACTAAGGAGAAACACCACAAAGAAACCACAAAGAAAAGACACAAAGCAAGGATATCTCACACTAGATATTATATATTATGAAAGGTTCATCGGTTATAGTGAAAAGGTTTCATACTTTTGAGGGACTCATCCCTAATGAATCATTGATCTTCTGTTAGGCCACTAAGGATCCACACGGTTGCTGCTTGTATTCCAGGCCACTAAGGATCTACATGGTTGCTGCTCTTCTGCTAGGCCACTAAGGATCCACACAACTGTTGCTCGTCTGTCTGGACACTAAGGATCCACATGGCTCTTGATTTTCTATTGGGCCATTAAGGATCCACACAGCTGCTTATCGAGCCATCAGTCATACCTAAACTGCTACGAAGTCCCACATAGAAGAATCTAAAAAATCGACTCATCGTAAGGGTCCCAATTCCACCAACGGCTTATCAATCGGATGCCTGGTTTTCAAGTTATTAGCGTTTTAGTAACCAAGGGTTGGTTGCGTCTCGACCCGATCTGACCCAGTCAAGCCGACCCAACCAACCCGGCCTGGGGGTCCCACATACCTCGATTAAATTCGACTGTCCTGACCTAACCTAGTTCGAGTCAGGGTAGGTCCGGTCTGGCCTAGCCAGTGGGCCGGACCAAATAGACCTTGTTGGGTCCGACCCAGTTTGGTTGGGGGTCCTGCCCATCGGGTCGCCCGGTGACTAGGTCCCGTCCGGCCCGACCCGAAGGGTGTGAGTCCAGTATTCCAGTGCGAGTCTAACCTGCTGGGTTCTGGTCTAGACCCACACTCCTTCCCGGTCCGCCAAAGGTGGACCGGTCCTATTCGGTCTGGCCAGGACGCAGCTAAGAGCTGCGTCTGGAACCTCCTACCCCATGGGTCGTTAGCATGGTTATTCCCCCACCATGTTCAGTTAATCGTGACTCCTCTGTGTGCGACATGGCATGGGGCCACATCGGCTCACCACCAGCCACTAGCTCAGAGGACGGTGGCCCCTCCTATTGTGTCACAACCGCCTCCGTCTAGGACAACCACTGATGTGGTTGTCCGGGTCACCATGACACACCACCATGGTGCACCATCCTCCAGCACTGGCGCCACCACCACCGTGCTAGCAGGGTCTTCGATGGACCACTGGACACACTTCGATGGTCTGTTCTCCGAGCCACCTATGCCTATAGACTCTAGGGGATGTCACTTTACATACGATGGACTCGATTCTACCTTGCCTCCTCATCAAGAATTCACCCATGAATAATGCACATGTCGAGGGACTCGAGCCGTGTTCATGTTAGACTACACCCTCTGAATGAGTAGTTTAAAAACATGGGGAGGTCTGGGGATTTTAATTGTACCAACACAACTGATAATTTAACCCCACATAGAGAAATCTCCAAATAAGTCACCCTCTTGCAAGAACGCATGATCTTTGGATTAACCTATTTGTGGGTTAATCTCCATTCGTCATTTAGAATAAGAGTAGGAAAAAACTAAAAAAAACACTACCTCATTGTCATAGCGCTTCTTCCTCTAGGGTCAAAGGGATTGATGGCATTCTTCGTTCTTCTGTGTATGTCGAAGTCGATGACGTCCCATTGGAATTCGTCAATTATTAAAAATAAAACATGTCGCATCATTTATGTTACACTATGACGTCGCATCGTTATGATGTTTCATTAGTGAAACAGTGTCACTATTATGCATCATTAAAGTATCGGTGAGAAAAGAAATAAAATTAATTTTTAAGTTATTTTATTAATTTTCTCAAAAATTCCAAAAATTTACTTTTCTGTTCGACCCTTACTGGATGAAGTTAAGTCCTTTCTGGGTGAATCCCAGCATTCTGAGTTCAATGGTTCCCTCATATTCTCAATCTAAGTACTGATTCAAAATCTAGAAAAACACTCTCACACATTTAATGAACATACCTTAAAAAAAGTTCAAAATTCCATTTTGGGATCACCAGGCCTCATAATCACGTGTCGTTAGAGAATATAGTCTCTAAATAATTCCATATAATTAAAATAAAATTTCATGGAAATTCCTAGACATTAAATTCTCCCCACCATAGATCTTTATGTCCCTGAAATCCAAAACAAGGGCTAATCAAATAAGTGGGGGTACTGAGCATAAATATGAGCCTCTCATTCTCATGTGCTCTCCTAGATTTTCCTGTACTACCACTGAATGTGCACTAGAGGAATTGACTAACCACGTAGGTCCTCCTCCCATCGATCATCTATCTCCATTGGGAATTCCGCAAATGTTGCCCCATCAATAATGTCTATCTCTCCCTAGTTGATGATGTGCAATGGATCATGCACGTATCTCCTAAAATGTGACATGTGGAAAACATCGTGCACCCAGTTCATCTATCACTATAGGAAAAAGACCATTTCCTAGCGGTTTTTCTGAAATGGCGGTGGTTTAAACCCCCGCTAAATGGTTTTGCGGCAGTTTTTTGGAACTACCACTAAAGTGTGTGTCGGCATACAATATGCAGAAGTTTTCTTGATTTATTGGTGTTTTATGGTAACCATTACAGTGGGTGAATTTATTGGCGGTTTTAATGGTTTTTTCATTCCTTTCCCCGGCGAAACTGGTTTTTTTTCACGGTGGTTATAACCGCCGCGAAAAAGAAAGTAGTTTCCCCAGGGGAAACCGCCACTAAAACCATTAAAACCGCTGAGATATAATAAAGGAATATGAAAAATATTTAGAGGCTATTAAAACCACTTCTTGGGAAACCAATTTAATAGTTATATATATATTCTTATTCATTATCATATGTGGTGAGGTTATAAAAACATACATAAGAAGTTTTATAAAAACCAAAATAACACACTATCTCAAAATAAGTCATAATTTGAAAACCAAGTTAGTGTGTCCATATAAGAATAAATAACAAGAATAAGTAATAACCACCCAAATGTACATATAAATAAGGGAAGATTAAGGATCCCCAACCTTGACTGAATATTTGAGGAGAAATGAACAAGAACCAAGGATAAACCCCCACTAATCTCAAGTGAATCACTATTGAATCCAATTAATAATAAGACTCCATCAAAACCCACCCAAAAAAAGAGAAGACTTACCACCATAATGAAATCTTGAATATAATATAAAGATAATAAAGGAGTAATGGAGAAATATAGGGATACCATGAATCAAATTACTTATATCTAAATGATCCAATATGATCCAAGTGGTTTGGAACACCAAGGGAGGTGATTGGGGAAGGAGAGGATGAGTAAGGGTCAACCAAGAATTGTGGGAAAGTATAAAATTAAAAACAAGGAGGTAATAAAAGTCCTATTTATAAGTTAATCACATAGTACTCTACCACAACATGGTTAATATCCAAAACTCATGTGGTGGGTTTGGTAAAAGTGTGATCTAGAACCCTCATTGTCATTTTATCTTTTTTCACATATTAAAATGGAATTTGGCCTCCCACAAATCTTAGAACATGGAGTGTTCTAAGACATAGTGGTTATTCTATATTATTCCATGTATTGAATACATGACCTAGTTTCTATTTCCCAACCATTTTACCCTCACCATTCCCAAGGATACAATGTAGTGAGCTTGGGTTTCTTATTTTGGGCAGGCGGTCCTTCGATATTCCATGCCCACCCAAGGGCATTTCAAGATTCTCATGGTGCATAGGGAACCACTAGGACAACACATATAACACCATTTCATTCCCAAGTCATGGTTATATATCCCATTTTATACAATAGCATGCCCAATATAAAACTACCTCCTTCATATCTAGACAAGTCATTGCACAAGCCGTGGTGGCCTACAAAAGGATAAAACACCACCTAAAACCTCAAAATCACAACAAAAATATCCCTAAACATCCCCAAGACTTGATAATGCACAAAGGGATGTTCATAAAGGGTATTTACCATTACACTTATTCTATTTATTTTGGTTTCCCTATTATTTCTCAATTCTAAGTCAAGGTGATTATATTTTCCCCAAAATTATAAGAACTATGTCTTGATTGATTCCTATTTTCATGGGATAAATAGTGATTCCTAGATCTCCTATCTCAAACCCAACCAAAAAACCAATATCAAATCCCCCAGTTTATCTTAGTGACTGGGTTTTTTCATTCAGATTTGTTTTACATCCATAGGGTTGGCATCAAGACAAGTTCATTTTATTTTAAACATTATTTTAAACTACATTAAACCTCATATAATAAGGTATTTTTCATATGATATTAAACTATATATTAATTTAGTCATTTTTACATGATTTTAAACTATGTGATGCATGGTCCATCTTGTAAGACTTGAAACTTCTTAGAGCAGTCTACCTAGTAAGACCTGTCTTCCTCTACATATTATCCAAATCTACATAAGGATCCCTAGCAAGTGGTTATTTATATATAAACCTATGTTATGAAAAAAATGAATCTTACCCTAGGAAAGAGACTAATATGCATAGGGGTATTATATAAAAACTATATTTGGATTGATTCATGATGTTTCAATATATGTAATGATGTTGGGATCTCCTATAATAGGCCTTGGTGAAAATTATAATCACACTGGTTATACCCTAAAGGTGAGACCCTTCCTCATTCAAATCAATTTGTTTATTTCTTTCTCACATAATGGTTCCTATACATCTCATCCTTATCCTTCAATACATGAGAAATTTTTTTATAGAGGACCTTTTCCAAGAACTCTGAATGGATTGATTCATGTTACTATAGGATATATTTTTGATCATTCATCCTTGGGTAAAAAACCAAATAAATTTAGAAAAAATGAATCATAAAACATGATTCATGAAAAAAAAGAGTCGAAATATATAGTGCATACCGAACTCAAGAAATCAAGACATAAAGGGAAACATCAGAAATCAATAAAATACATAAAAGGAAACATGATAAATCAAGAAAATGTTAGGTCATGAAAATGTTTGGTGGAAACTATATTCCACACATGATACATATAAAAACCATCTATTACTATATTTTTCTAACATATCAACAAAACAATTAATCACAGTCTAATGATGAAAAAATCTCATCACCCTCTCCACCTCCATCTCTACTTCCTGTTACCACCTGAAAGAACATTATATTGAAAATTAAATACTGTTTTATATTTATATTTAAACTTAAAACCAATAAAAGTTTTAAAAATAAATGATTTTTAATTTTTGTGATTTACCTACTCACCAAAAGTCGATGCAAACCGAGGGCAGATCCACTCATATTTTGATATAAATCAATCAATGATTTCTCTAAAGCTGATATCTGAGCCCCCTGGTTGTGAACTGTGTTTCTTAGAGAAACAATCTCTCTCTGAGTATATCAGGGTATGGACTAACTACAACTATGAGTAGATGTAGCTGCAATCCCCGGTGGCCTGCCAAAGACCTCAGATGGTATGGGTCCCAAACCCATCCCACACACTCTACCAGGATGCTCCTTCTGATACAAATCTCTTTGTTTTATGTGAGAAACTACACTCCACCCTTCATCCAAAACATCATTAAAATAATATACCATTCACTACTGGAAATTAGATCTTTCCCAACGCTTCTATACCAACGGTTTGGCCAAACCATTGGGAAAGGCCCCCAAATTGGCCACTTTTCCCAACAGTTTGGCCAAACCATTGGGAAAGGTAGACCTATCCCAATGGTTTGGCCAAACCATTGGGAAATGCCCTCAAATTATACACTTTTCCCAACGGTTTGGACAAACCATTGGGAAAGGTGGACCTATCCCAACGGTTTGGCCAAACCGTTGGGAAAGGTGGACCTATCCCAATGGTTTGGCCAAACCGTTGGGAAAGGTCCCCAAATATGCCACTTTTCCCAACGGTTTGGCCAAACCGTTGGGAAAAGTGGGCAAAAATTCAACATCCTTCAGAGAATGAAAATCACAACCAAAGACCTATACCAACAGTTGTTAAAACCGTTGGTATAGGTACTTCCATTTTTTATTGGACCTTCGTACCGAGAACATTATATAAATCAAAATTTAAAATATTTATGAGAATACATATATATATTTATGTAATTATGATCACAAAATTCATGTTAGGTTAGTGGTTGAGTCGTTCAATTATAAACGAGGGGTCCTAGGATCAAATCCCAGCGGATGTTTTATTTTTCGAATTTATATACCAACAGTTCCATTACCGTTGGTATAGATTTCATATTACCTATACCAACGGTTTTTGGAAAACCGTTGGTATAGACCTATCCCAACGGCTTACTTGGCTACGGTTCTCCAAACCGTTGGTATAGGCTATACCAACGGTTTGGAGGCCTATACCAACAGTTCCAAACTGTTGGTAAAGGTTAGTTTTCCAGTAGTGATTTTTTCTTATAATGATAAGATTTATGGATCATGTAGTTCTTGATCACCAATATCCATCAAGCGAGAGAATTTTATAGAAGTAAATTGCAAGGAATCTCTTTTAATAACTCTGATAATATCAACCCAATTGCATTTGAATAAAACAACTGAAAAATGCCTATGGTAGTTTAATTCAATAATATCAGCCATATTTCTATAGTATCCCACTTCAAAAAATGTAAATATACCACTATTATGGGTTTTCAAACCCTCTCCTCGATCGACTGTAGGAAATCTAAAGCCATTCACATTGTAAGTGTCGAACATTTTAACTTGGTTTATAGGACCTCAAGAAAGAAACTTCAAATATTCTGAAAAATCTACTCGAGTATCAGTATTCATGATCTGAAAAAAGAAATATACTTTATTATAATTAAAAAATATATGTGTCAAACTAATATTCTTATTTATTGCAATATTTATGAACTTACACATCATGAAAATCATTCGACCACATCTTTATTAATAGATTTCATTATATCTTTCTAATTTCATGTTTGGCCTCTCATTCGTCTCTTTTTTTGTATCCTCAACTCTTCAATAAATGGATCTGCAATTTCACTATTCATAAACACATATCTATGTGCCTGTAATAATTCCATTTCGGTTAGTGTAACATTTGAGGTCCTCCCAACTAATTGGCCAATAACAGGAAATATTTTTGATTTCCCATGTATTTGAGATTGAGTTGATGTGTCGTAAACACGTCTAACTTGATTAAATATTGTATCAATATCATCCAAGTATTTATAACAAAAGGTAAGACACTCTTCTTCCAAATAGCCTTCAACAATAGAGCCTTCTGGTTGAGATTTATTTCTCATATATGATTTCAAATTCCCAAGATATCTATGAAATAAAAAAACATAATTATGCATTTAATTAAGTGCCAAAAATTGTTTACTTAACTAAAAAATATAAATAAAGTACCTCTTAATTGGATACATCCATTGATAATGAACAGGGCCTCCTAATTTAGCTTCCTCAACCAAATGCACAGTTAAATGCATCATAATAGTAAAAAAGGATAGAGGAAAGATCGTCTCTATTGCACAAAGTGTCAATAAAAACCTCTCCTAAAGGTTTTCAAGCTCAAATGGATATAGATATTTCTCACATAGTTTCCTGAAAAATGTGCATAATTGGAGTACAACAACAGTAACTTTTTCAGGTAATAATGTACACAATGCCAATGGTAGTAACATCTGCAAAAAAATATATGAATCGTGACTTTTCAATCCATGTAACTTACGATTATTTAAGTCAACACACCTAGAGATGTTACTTGAATACCCATCATATACTTTCACATGCTTTAAAATTCGAAGGAATGTATCTTTATCCCTATTTTTCATTGCAAAAATTGTCGGAGAATACTTTTCATTATCATCTGGCCAAAGATCATGTTTTATGTTCATTACTTGTAAGTATTTCTAAGAATTGAGACGATCCTTCGAATTTACATGATCATTAAGCAACGTGAAGATAAAATTTTCACAAAAAATCTTCTCAATATGCATCACATCAAGATTATGCCACAACAAATTAAATTACCAATACGGAAGTTTGAAGAATATACTTTTTTTCTTCCATTGTTGAGTTCTGATTTCACTTGACGATGCACTTCAAACCTATTTCCCTCTATAATTCAAATGATAAACCTTCCCAAATTTTTTTTCAACATTTTGAAGTTGTGTCAATATTTTAGAACCAGATAACAACTTTAGAGGTGGTCTATGATAAATGAAACCGTTAAATTTTGACCTGTTAAGCTGAAATCTATGAGATGCATCGAGAAATATTTGATGGCACAAGAAGCACCATTTTATACTATGAGGTAGCCATTTGGGATAAAAATAAAAGTTAAAATAGGAAAATCCAAACCCATGTAGGTGTTCCAGCCAGATAAATTTCCAATCCTAGGGAAGTCACTAATTGTCCACATTAAATCAGCATGCATTTTGAACATTGTTTTAGAATAAACATCAAATGTCTCAACATCGTTGCTCTATAACTCTTGTAATTCATCAATTAAAGGCTGAAAGTATACATCAATATCATTTCTAGGCATTTTTTTTCTATGAATAATCATCAAAATGATAAAAGACATTTTTTTCATACACATCCATGGAGGCAGATTTTAAGGAATCAAAACAACTAGTCAAATTCTATAACTAGTACTCAAAGTCCCAAATGGGTTGAATCTATTGACAACCAATCCCAATTGAATATTCCTAGGATCAGTTGAGAAATCTGGATTTAATGAATCAAATGTTTTCCATAATTTTGAATCTCGTGGATGTCTCATTAACCCATCATTGTTATTATCTACAGAATTCTACTTCATGTGTTCAGTGGTTTTCGATGACATGAATAATATTTGTAATTTAGGATTTAAAGGAAAGTAATGTAAAAACTTTTTAGGTGTGTTCATTTTCTTCTTCTTCATGCAGTATGTTGATTCAGACTTCAAACATCACCCATTAACTACCATCTATAAGAACATTTTTTGCAATCCTGTGTACTTGAATCCTCTCACCAATAAAGCATAAAATCAATGGGATATGCATGTATTTTTTTATAATTCAAACCAAGCATGTTAAAAACTTTTTTCATATCATAAAAAGACTCGAGGATGTTTGCTTCAGGAAATGCATCATGCAATAATTCCAATATCATGGAAATTGACATATTTGTAATTCCATATAGACATTTGATATGGTAAAACTTCAGAAAAAAAAGTTTTGAATATTTCAAACATCCAATATAAAACTATTTATTTCCATAGTCAAATAAATCATGAAACTTATTTTCCTCAATGAAGTTTTCTCTTACATTAGTCTCCATATAATCAAAAGGAAGATCCAATAATATGTTACAATATTCATTCGGTTGTCCTAAAGTCTCAAAAACATCACTTGTCATGTTATTTGTAGCACCCTAATCTAGTTGTTCTAATATGATTTTATGTTGACGGTGGTGTCTTGTAGTGACAAATGCATCATTTATAAGGTTTTTCATTTCATTTCCCATTGTTGATGAATTTGGGAGCTCATTATGTGGATTGACATTAGTGCTCAACCTTTCTGTAACGTTTGATTCTCCATGCCAAATCCAACACAAATATTGACTAGGGAATTGCTTAAATATTAAAAGTTCATAAACTTCATATCTCTTCAACCATATTCTAAATTTACATTTAGGACATGGAAATCTTATTCTCCCTTCAATGGATCGATTGGAAATTTCAAAATCTAAAAACTTCTCCAAACCCTTAACATACTGAGGTGTGTTCCTTGGTAATGTGATCCAGCTTTTATCCGTGTATATCACAATGTGCCTAAAAAATATTAAAAAACTTAAAACACATAACTATTAATAAATAGGGAAAGACATTCTTATATACTAGTTGACAAAATATATAAATATGTTAAATATTTGGAAAACTTCTAGGATTAGATCAAATAATCCTCAAAGACACTTTTTCCCAATAGCCCATAGTGGTTATCAGTTAGAAATAATAGGATAGAGGAATAGAACATCTAATAAAATTGAAAGATCCAAACAACACATCATAAGAAATTAGTGGAAAGCTCCATAAAATCTGTGATATACAATAGATATAACTTTGTATGATAAACCTCATCATATATAGTGGAAAGCTCTATAATCCTATTGAATAGAGGTTTATTTGATAATTGCCTCCTCTGAGTCTATGCACTGGAACTAGGAAGTGATATCACCAAATTACTACAAAAAACTTTATTAACACACTTCACACAAAATAAAACCAAATGGAAAATAAATATTTATGTGGTTCGGATAATTCCATACATCTACAGGAGAATACTAAAAACATTTTCATTGTAAAATATACAAGAAAATAAAAAACTCATCACTCACATCCAATCTATTATAAAGTCTCAAAAAAATAATCTAGAATCTTACAGTATTCATAATAATCTTACATACAAACTAATTTGGATGGAGAAATTTGATAAACTATTCTGGATGGAAAAATAACCACAAATAGGACTATCGATATTTAAATCCTTTATATAAAGAATTTAAATTAAAGAAACCATAATTAATTACTATAAATGGTTGATATGGAGTAAGAGGTAAGGATATTAAACCAAGGGATATAAGAGATAAAGGTACAAGTAAAAAAAACCACCTCCATGATTCAAGATCTTGTGTAAGAAAAAAAGTACATGTGGTGTAGTGATGGTGACCGAGATACCTAAATAGTACTAGGATATAGCACTACATGACCTCATTTTCACCTCTCGATCACCAAAGGTTGGAGAATATCATCATGGTTCTAAGAAGACCATTGTGATTTGGTTTACCCAATTTTATTAATAAACTAAAATACAAGAAAACTAACATGATCCAAATAGAGTGAATTCCATATGATAAAAATTTACAAATCATATAAAGGTCAATAGTATAAAATGATCCCTAAAACATAAAGATAAATGAAAAAATCAATCTCCCATCTCCATTTTCAACACGAAATGGAACACGAGTCAAACAAAAATCAACCATGCTTAGAAAGAACAATTCATCCAAACATGTACTTGTACCTATAGGTACCCGAAAAATAGACCATGAAATTTCATGTCCCCCCTAAGTGTATATATTGGGTGTGAGTATATAATACCCAGTAATAAACAACCTAGATTCTAACTTATATGGAATATACTTACATATGTTCCTTATATCAATATAAACATTTATATATATTTATATGAAAATGACTTTACACATGGTTATAAATAAAAACATGGAAGTATCTGATAATGGAAAACTTTCTAAAATAGAATCAATTATAAACAATAAATACCTATAATGTGAGACTCTATACCTAACATAATTTCTTTGATCCTAGAATTGGATATGAGACATCAGGTCAAGTAATCCATGATTCCATTCCCATCAAACTTAGATCATAGGAATACTTCTCATGGTTGAGTCATGGGAAAATCCTTGTATTTTTGAAAGAGAAAGGTGTATACAAGAATGAAGGAACTATCATCACATGAATTTAGGGATAGGTGAAAGGGGTATAAAAAATTCAATTCATTGTGATCCCATCCCATTCATCAATATCCATATAATACATACCAACACACAAGTTATAAAATAGAAAAATACCCCTTCTAACATACTCATTATTTATCAAAACAACATCCATGGTCAAGGTAGCATTATTATTTGTACTAATCAACATTCTTGGTATAAAAAAGTAAAAACAATCTCAACATATCAAAGTAATAGTCATGATTAAGAAATAATTCCATTATAATGAATCTAATGCTCAAATATGGTATTTGTCATAACCAATTTGATAAACTACCTCTGAAATGGGCGAGGCAGTGAGGCGGCGAGGGGTGAGGAGGCGAGGCAGTGAGGTAGTGAGGGTTTTAGGGGTCACCAGGCAGGTATCACGAGGGTTTTTGAGAAAATGGGGGTCATGGGGGTTGGGGGAAGTGTCAAGGTAGAAAAAAAAACGTTTTAGCGATGGTTTATAAAAAATCACCACTAAATCATTAATAAAAATTTTAGTGTAGGTTTATTGAACTACTGCTAAAAAACTGCCGCAAACATCTATTAATGTTGTAGTGTATGGGGGGAGAGCAAGATGTTACGCCACCTCACCAACTTTTCTCAGGATCTGAAAAGGTTCGATGAACCATGGAGATAGCTTGTCGACCCGACCAAATCTCCACAATCCCCATTGGGGTGAGACCCAAAGGAACACATGGTCTCCCTCCTTGAACTCCAAGGTTCTCTGTCTCCTGTGGACATAAGACATTTGTCTACTCTATGAATTCCTCATCCACTCCTGGATGATCTGCTCCTTCTCATTGGTACTTCATACCAACTCTGGACCCATGAGTGCTGACTCCCCTAGGTCTGTCTAGCATAGAGGTAATCTACAAGACCACCCGTACAAGGCCTTGAATAGTTCCATGCCAATAGTGGAGTGATAGATATTGTTTTATGAGAACTCCACCAGTGGAAAGTGGTCCTACCAACTGCGACCAAAATCAAGGGACACAATCACGAAGCATGTCCTCTAGGGTCTATATGGTCCATTCTGTCTGATCATCTATCTGAGGGTGAAAGGCCGTTCTCAAGCGCAGCTGAGTCCCAAATGCCTCATATATTCCCTTCCATAACCACGATGTAAAGCATGCATCACGGTCTAAGATGATCATCGAAGGCACCCCATAAATATACACTATCTACTAAATATAGAGGCACCCTAATCCCTCTGTTAATCCCTTCTCTTGGATGGGTAGTAAGTGGGCCAACTTGGTGAGTCAGTCAACGATCGCCTAGATAGAATCATGGCCTTTGGATGTATGTGGTTACGCCATTATTAAGTCCATCGAGATACCATCCCATTTCCAATGTAACACCCCGACCCTAGTTACCCAGAGTCGGTGCATTATTACATAACATTGGCATGATCACAAGAAAGATCAAATCTCAAAAGACCGATTGGTTTAGTAGCCTTGGAAACACTAGATATATTCATAAGGTTTACATTACATCATTAAACGAAAAACTACTACAAAAACATATTGTCTCCATAATCCACACTCATATCCCCACATAATATCCCTGCAGGTCATTCATAATTTACTTCTTCACTTCCTAGGAAAAATAAAACATAGAAAAGGGGTGAGCTCAAATGCCCAGTAAGGATAAAAATATAGCAGAAACTTTCATAAATAATAATAAACATTTAAGGCAATGTATAACTAAAACAAAAGCCTTTAAAACTTGAACTTTCAATATAGTATGGCATAAATAAAATGAAATAATGCCATTTACTTATTCACATGGTTATTCTACTAATCGAATAATCACATGAAAAATCAATAACCACTTTCATAATGTTGGAATGCATAATGTTAAATGTTAATTTCTTTGTCTAGGCCTCATCCCAAGACCTAGGGGTTACTTTTAACCGGAACCCAACCCGGAGTGCCTCTAATAACCGGACACCAACCCGGAGTGCCTCTAATAACCGGACACCAACCCGGAGTGCCTCTAATAACCGGACACCAACCCGGAGGGCATAATTTTACCAGTACCTAACCTGGAGGGCTTACTTTAACCAGTCCCCAACCTGGAGGGCTTACTTTTACCAGTCCCCAACCCGGAACATACTTGTTTAGCACATTCATCTGAAGAAAAGTTTGAAATATAACATAAACATTCGGATTAAAACTAGCATACGAAATGTCAATAGTTTCACCATAAACTATGAATGGTATAAAATAGCACATCCACAGTCAAACATATCACAAAACCTTCAATACAATATAGAAGTTTTGTATTATAATAAATCAACTTCAAATAAGCGTAAAATCCATTAAAGGATGTTGACATAGATGAAATCAAAACACTTTTTAGAGAAATATCTCTTTCTATTTTTGAAATCATTTAAGAGCCATATAAAATAAAACATTTTCTTGAAAATATTCTTGTAAGCTTGTAAGGAAAGCTTTGATGATTTTATAATGGTGGAAAATAACCGCACCCGCCGTATAAGTAAAAAAACATTCTTATCTTAATTCTGTCGAAAAGGTTAAAAAGGACCTTGTTTTGAAAACGACGGAAAGATTCCTTTATAAACCTCTTAAAAAAAGTCAAACAAGGGTATAAATGAATTTAACCCATATTCTTGTAAATAATAAATATGTTTTTAAATACATTTCGAAGAAACATGGATGTGGATGATAAAGAAATCCCAGTAGATTATTACGTATAAACAACCTCGGATAATGAAGAGATTGTGAAATATCCCTTACCTTGTACTTTTCCTTGGTTGGGGTAGGTTAACCTCCTGTATAATGGTGAAATAATTGTTATTAAATTATACAAGAATCGTATATATTAATATGATATCATATGTGATCTTTTAACATTGATTTGTTAATAATATCTTAGAATTATCGTCGTTTCGGGTGTTAACTTACTCATTTTCTTTTATATGTTTTGTTACATAAGCCATGTTTGTTGTATATTATTCATATCCAGAATGATATCAAGTCCTTAAACATCATTTTTAAAACATAAAATGATAATTATACTTGAATGGATACGATGGAGAATGAATCTCATCGCGTTCGTGGAGACGGTAGTCCGTACGTACGCACGAGCGACGATATCATTCTTTTGATATTAAAATAATATATAAATGGATGGTATATCATATATACAGAATCATTAACATGTTATATTTATTATTTACATGAGTTACACATCATTATTATACCCATCCACATAATAATATATTGAATAACAATTACACCACGACGTGGAGACGGTAAGCCGTACGTACGCACGTATGGTGACATGTTATTCAAAGGGTGGATAGAATACTGAATATGGTTGTACCATATTTATAATAACATCACAGTATATGTGAGATACTGGAGTTATTATTTTAGGATGGTAAGAACAAAGGAAGAAGAAGTGGAAGAAGAAAGGAACTTAGAAAAGGGTGGTGAAATCATTACCTCTTCTTCGGGTTCTTCCTTTTGATTTGATCAAAAGGGCTCCTTAGGTTGGCTTTCTGATCAAACTAAGGCCTCTAGGTTGTAGTGAGGGATGTTGGGAGAGTATTTGGGCAGAGTTTGGCCGAACAAAAAGGCTTTGAAGGTGTGAAGAAATGGGAAGGAGGAGTGCCCTTTTATAAGAGGGGTGAGGGGCACCTTTGGAAAAGCTAGAAATATTAATTTATAATAAATTCATATTCGGTTTCTAATGGCTCCAAAGTTGATTATTCAAAGGTTAAGGTGGGGATAGGTCTAAAACCACTCAACCAATAGAATTTAGACAGGTTTGGGTACTTATATTAACCTTATCTTTAAGTATTAACTCTAAGTTAATTAGTTTCACTTTTACAATGTCTCTTTGTATTTTTATATAATATGGTTAATAAACTTACTATATACATCCAAGCGACCCCCAAGTGGTCCATTAATGAGGAACCTATCATAATATAAGTCTCTTGGCCGAACCTTAGATTTTTAGGAATTTAATATCAATTAATAATATAATATTTGTTTTAAGAACTCTTTTATGTCAATTTTGACACTATTCAATAGTTGATTTTTTTGAAACTCCTAACAGATTGATTACTTCGAAAAAAGTCAATTAAATAAATCCTAATATATCATATTATCATATAAAATTAGTTTAATTCATTAAAAGTTTCATATTATATTTTTTTGGGTATTTATAATATCAATTATTTTAATTTTTCATTATTATAGTAATTACTGCATCATCATTGTGTCATAAATAAAATAAATTATTTAACGTCTAAAAATTATAAATAAAATATCATTATGTAGGAAATCTTTTTAGCTTTCTAATGAATATTTATAATTGAAAATCCAACATGTATAACCCTATGTAAAAATTGTTCTTCTAAAAGATGTAAGCTTATGCCATTTTTATTTTTATTTTAGCTTTATTAATATAATGTGTCATTATCACTTACAAGTGGATCCATGGGGTCCCATAATAGACCCAAAGATTCCCATGGTCGACCATTTATCAACCAATAGGGTTAAGACACGTTTTAGGGTAATTTAGTATTATTATAATATTATTTTTTAACCCTTATTTACCGGATTTACCCTTAACCATGGTAAATAAAATATTTACCGCAGTAATTATTCAAAATGTCTAAAAATAAAAGTTACCTATTTACACAATTTGAACATCCTGATTCCAAATATGGAATCCATTTTTCTAAATTCAAAACACAGAAGTGGCAGAAATTAATTTAAAATTAATTCCCGCTGTCAAAACAAAAAGCGTGTTTTTAAGAGATAATAACTATCAAAAGATTGACACTTGTTTATGTTCGGTTTAACTGTAAAATTTTGTCTAATGACCAACATTATATTAAATTGTAAAAATATATTCTAAATATACTTTAAAACCACTCAAATTCATAATTTATCACTATTAATTATTTTGATTAAAAAAGTTGTTTTTAATTAAAATTTAGTAATTTTCACTATTCATCAAAATATGAAAGTTATCCGAAATGTACCAAAATTTCACCTTAGGCTAAATTCGATATTCTGAATCCAAAAATGAAGTCCATTTTGAAATATAAAATATATATAATTTCAAAAATTAGGTATTACTATTCATAACGGCTAGTTTGATCGATTGTGGTGTGTGTTAAAACTCGAAGCTTGCGTACAACACACGCTACTGTATTATTCAAAGGAAAGCGTACCGTGGAAGCTTGGGATGTTTCATTTTAAATTTTTTGATGTCCCCATTTAGTCAAAAGGTTTAAAATATTGTATTTAAAAAGGGTTCACTATTAAAAGTTGATAAAAGTGCAATACTGAAAATGAATTTGTTCTTGCATTATATCTAAGAAACTCATAATATGGATTCTAAAATTATAAGGATTATATAAAGTTCAAAATGTAGTTAATACTATTCATGACCTCTTTTAATGGTGTGATTGAACTCGGTGTTGCGTGTAGTGCAAGTTATTGAATTATTTTTAAGAAATAACACACTCTGAAATCCTGGGATGTTACATTCTCCCCTCCTTCAATAAATTGCGTCCTCGCAATTTGAAATTGTTCTTCGAAGATAAAAGGTTGAAAGTAGAAAATATATTTGTGGGAAAACCCACATTGGAAATTGGGTTACTAAAATTTAGCCTTAATATGAGGAAAAGATAAATTAAAGGGTCACCACCAAATTATGATCTCGATTAGGAGAACATTGGTGGCAATTAGAGACATATAATCGGAGGAAAAACGTAAATATTTATAGGTAGTGATTGAGGTCATCAATCACAAACAAGTGTATAATTGAGGTCCTTAAACTCATCAATCTATGATGATTTGAAGTACCATCGGTTCAACAAAATATAGGGTATTGGGATAACACATTTTTGACGTTTCAAAATATCTTAGTTGAAATCCCACATCAAAAAATGAATTAACGAGGCCTCTATTTAAAATAAAGAGTCGAAAGTATGAAGATTACCGAAAATAACACATACTAGGGTTCCATGTAAGAAAATATGGATATGGAAGAAAAATCTAACCATCAATTATCTGATGGAGAGTGGTAGAGAACATGGCTATGAAAAGGCCAACAATCCCAAAGCCATAAATTAGTGATGATTTAAGGTACCATCTAGGACAACATTTTTGTTCTAAGTTGCTTTTCTTAATATTGAGGAATTTATTTATGATATTGGCTAAGATCATAAGGAGATATACTTACTTTATAATTAGATTTTTGTCCATTAATAAATTTCTACCATAAACTCATCTTTCACTCGTAAAAAAAATTATATTTATACTATTCGTACAGGGTTCCAAAATAAATGAATTTATAATTGATCTACCAGATCTTTTAAAAAAACTACATTATTTAATCCAGGACATCTCTTGGGCCAGTGGTAGGTGATACACCCTTGTCGCCCTTCGGTTGCGGGTTCAAGTCTCGCAGCCTTGCCGGACGCGACGGGTTGTCATCCGACCTCCGGGTTGTCCTTTTATGGAAATCCAAAATAATCCAAACTAGAACTATCCAAAATACTTCTATCCAAACTCACAGTCCAACATTCATAAGGAAGGTAAACATAATATAGATCCTTTTTACCCCTTAATAGCATATGAATACCTTCATCATGTATTACCATATTCCTTATTGATTACATTCATGCTCCCTTATTCCATATAGAATGCTGGATATACTTCATTAATCCAAAAAATGTTTTAAACCCCAACAATGATGGAATATACAAATCATTAATCAGTTCCAAGGTAGTCAAGAATATCCAATATAATTTATCCAAAACAATCACATATTATTCCAAAATCACTACCTCAGTATCAGAACTATATTATGATTTATCTTTCTCTAAACCATATATTTTCCAAAAATTTATCCTTCTATTGAGTCACTTTTCTTTGTTCCACACAATCTCAAGTCCTTAATGAAATAGTACTGCAATACAATCCTTATATACTCCATAATTATTATAACAAGTACATTGTTGATACAACACTCAATTGGCATAATCAACATAAGAACTCTAATCATTCCTCTTCATCTGTGGTAGTATCATAACTTTATTATTATCCAATAGCATCATTTGCGGCATATTCTGATGAATGGGACATAGGTTCGCGTAGTGTCCAAACTCCTTGCAAATGAAGAATTGTACATTTGAAACCATTTTCTTACCCTTGCAGTCACGTACTTTGTGCCCTTTTCCTCCACACTTATAACAAACTCCCATTCCTTTCAGGCAAGTTCCAGGGTGCTTCTTTCCACAGTTACCACATATGGGAAAATTCTTCTTTTCCCTCTTACCTTTATCCATCTTTCTCTCTTCCATCATTTTCTTCTCTTGTTTCCCTTCAAATACATAGGACTCAGCAAAAT
Source organism: Viscum album (assembly GCA_963277665.1). Taxonomy (NCBI): domain Eukaryota; kingdom Viridiplantae; phylum Streptophyta; class Magnoliopsida; order Santalales; family Viscaceae; genus Viscum; species Viscum album. The sequence continues at coordinate 1,403,574,078 of OY728143.1, read as the reverse complement.
CTTTACTTATCTTATCAACACATGATATTATTTCTTCATATGATGATAATACATGGGAAACTATTTCTCTTATAAATTCTGGCTTAAGGCCATGAAAGATATGATCCTTCTTTCTCTTTGGATCATGTGCTTTGCTGGAGTTCTCATTCCTTCTACTGGGCACCATTTCTAAACAATGGCATACACTAGATCAGTTTATGAATCAAAATACATAATCCCATACTTATAAAACACTTAACATAAATTGAACTATTTATGGATATAATCCATAATCATAAGAATGTTTTCTTTGAGGAAGTATATACTCATAATCCCTTCAAAATGATTTGTAAAGAAAATGAGAGTTATCCTAAGCATATCCCCCGGGAGTGTCGTAACCAAGAGTGCAGCAAGGCCCGTTGTCGTACACCAGTTCCCGTTCGAGTCTAGCTCAAAGCGGTGTTTTCGGGTTTTACCCCTAGGTACATCTGTGCCAGAGCCGCCTCTACCTGCTCGTATCCAGACAGGGATGTATTGCTCGGAAAACTCACAAAATCTCTACAATACCAAAATTCTAGGAAGTTCTTCTATACTAATACTCAAAGTTCATCTTAGGTCTACGTTCTCTAATCAGAGTTTATCTAAATCTAGCTTCCAAGGTTTGTACTAAACTTCCTCTGATACCAACTGTAACACCCCGACCCTAGTTACCCAGAGTCGGTGCATTATTACATAACATTGGAATGATCACAAGAAAGATCAAATCTCGAAAGACCGATTGGTTTAGTAGCCTTGGAAACACTAGATATATTCATAAGGTTTACATTACATCATTAAACGAAAAACTACTACAACAACATATTGTCTCCATAATCCACACTCATATCCCCACATAATATCCCTGCAGGTCATTCATAATTTACTTCTTCACTTCCTGGGAAAAATAAAACATAGAAAAGGGGTGAGCTCAAATGCCCAGTAAGGATAACAATATAGCGGAAACTTTCATAAATAAGAATAAACATTTAAGGCAATGTATAACTAAAACAAAAGCCTTTAAAACTTGAACTTTCAACATAGTATGGCATAAATAAAATGAAATAATGCCATTTACTTATTCACATTGTTATTCTACTAATCGAATAATCACATGAAAAATCAATAACCACTTTCATAATGTTGGAATTCATAATGCTAAACGTTAATTTCTTTGTCTAGGCCTCATCCCAAGACCTAGGGGTTACTTCTAACCGGAACCCAACCCGGAGTGCCTCTAATAACCGGACACCAACCCGGAGTGCCTCTAATAACCGGACACCAACCCGGAGTGCCTCTAATAACCGGACACCAACCCGGAGGGCATAATTTTACCAGTCCCTAACCTGGAGGGCTTACTTTAACCAGTCCCCAACCTGGAGGGCTTACTTTTACCGGTCCCCAACCCGGAACATACTTGTTTAGCACATTCATCTGAAGAAAAGTTTGAAATATAACATAAACATTTGGATTAAAACTAGCATACGAAATGTCAATAGTTTCACCATAAACTATGAATGGTATAAAATAGCACATCCACAGTCAAACATATCAAAAAACCTTCAATACAATATAGAAGTTTTGTATTATAATAAATCAACTTCAAATAAGCGTAAAATCCATTAAAGGATGTTGACATAGATGAAATCAAAACACTTTTTAGAGAAATATCTCTTTCTATTTTTGAAATCATTTAAGAGCCATATAAAATAAAACATTTTCTTGAAAATATTCTTGTAAGCTTGTAAGGAAAGCTTTGATGATTTTATAATGGTGGAAAATAACCGCACCCGCCGTATAAGTAAAAAAACATTCTTATCTTAATTCTGTCGAAAAGGTTAAAAAGGACCTTGTTTTGAAAACGACGGAAAGATTCCTTTATAAACCTCTTACAAAAAGTCAAACAAAAGTATAAATGAATTTAACCCATATTCTTGTAAATAATAAATATGTTTTTAAATACATTTCGAAGAAACATGGATGTGGATGATAAAGAAATCCCAGTAGATTATTACGTATAAACAACCTCAGATAATGAAGAGATTGTGAAATATCCCTTACCTTGTACTTTTCCTTGGTTGGGGTAGGTTAACCTCCTGTATAATGGTGAAATAATTGTTATTAAATTATACAAGAATCGTATATATTAATATGATATCATATGTGATCTTTTAACATTGATTTGTTAATAATATCTTAGAATTATCGTCGTTTCGGGTGTTAACTTACTCATTTTCTTTTATATGTTTTGTTACATAAGCCATGTTTGTTGTATATTATTCATATCCAGAATGATATCAAGTCCTTAAACATCATTTTTAAAACATAAAATGATAATTATACTTGAATGGATACGATGGAGAATGAATCTCATCGCGTTCATGGAGACGGTAGTCCGTACGTACGCACGAGCGACGATATCATTCTTTTGATATTAAAATAATATATAAATGGATGGTATATCATATATACAGAATCATTAACATGTTATATTTATTATTTACATGAGTTACACATCATTATTATACCCATCCACATAATAATATATTGAATAACAATTACACCACGACGTGGAGACGGTAAGCCATACGTACGCACGTATGGTGACATGTTATTCAAAGGGTGGATAGAATACTGAATATGGTTGTACCATATTTATAATAACATCACAGTATATGTGAGATACTGGAGTTATTATTTTAGGATGGTAAGAACAAAAGAAGAAGAAGTGGAAGAAGAAAGGAACTTAGAAAAGGGTGGTGAAATCATTACCTCTTCTTCGGGTTCTTCCTTTTGATTTGATCAAAAGGGCTCCTTAGGTTGGCTTTCTGATCAAACTAAGGCCTCTAGGTTGTAGTGAGGGATGTTGGGAGAGTATTTGGGCAGAGTTTGGCCGAACAAAAAGGCTTTGAAGGTGTGAAGAAATGGGAAGGAGGAGTGCCCTTTTATAAGAGGGGTGAGGGGCACCTTTGGAAAAGCTAGAAATATTAATTTATAATAAATTCATATTCGGTTTCTAATGGCTAAAAAGTTGATTATTCAAAGGTTAAGGTGGGGATAGGTCGAAAACCACTCAACCAATAGAATTTAGACAGGTTTGGGTACTTATATTAACCTTATCTTTAAGTATTAACTCTAAGTTAATTAGTTTCACTTTTACAATGTCTCTTTGTATTTTTATATAATATGGTTAATAAACTTACTATATACATCCAAGCGACCCCCAAGTGGTCCATTAATGAGGAACCTATCATAATATAAGTCTCTTGGCCGGACCTTAGATTTTTAGGAATTTAATATCAATTAATAATATAATATTTGTTTTAAGAACTCTTTTATGTCAATTTTGACACTATTCAATAGTTGATTTTTTTGAAACTCCTAACAGATTGATTACTTAGAAAAAAGTAAATTAAATCAATCCTAATATATCATATTATCATATAAAATTAGTTTAATTCATTAAAAGTTTCATATTATATTTTTTTGGGTATTTATAATATCAATTATTTTAATTTTTCATTATTATAGTAATTACTGCATCATCATTGTGTCATAAATAAAATAAATTATTTAACGTCTAAAAATTATAAATAAAATATCCTTATGTAGGAAATCTTTTTAGATTTCTAATGAATATTTATAATCGAAAATCCAACATGTATAACCCTATGTAAAAATTGTTCTTCTAAAAGATGTAAGCTTATGCCATTTTTATTTTTATTTTAGCTTTATTAATATAATGTGTCATTATCACTTAAAAGTGGATCCATGGGGTCCCATAATAGACCCAAAGATGCCCATGGTCGACTATTTATCAACCAATAGGGTTAAGACACGTTTTAGGGTAATTTAGTATTATTATAATATTATTTTTTAACCCTTATTTACCGGATTTACCCTCAACCATGGTAAATAAAATATTTACAGCAGTAATTATTCAAAATGTCTAAAAATAAAAGTTACCTATTTACACAATTTGAACATCCTGATTCCAAATATGGAATCCATTTTTCTAAATTCAAAACACAGAAGTGGCAGAAATTAATTTAAAATTAATTCCCGCTGTCAAAACAAAAAGCGTGTTTTTAAGAGATAATAACTATCAAAAGATTGACACTTGTTTATGTTCGGTTTAACTGTAAAATTTTGTCTAATGACCAACATTATATTAAATTGTAAAAATATATTCTAAATATACTTTAAAACCACTCAAATTCATAATTTATCACTATTAATTATTTTGATTAAAAAAGTTGTTTTTAATTAAAATTTAGTAATTTTCACTATTCATCAAAATATGAAAGTTATCCGAAATGTACCAAAATTTCACCTTAGGCTAAATTCGATATTCAGAATCCAAAAATGAAGTCCATTTTGAAATATAAAATATATATAATTTCAAAAATTAGGTATTACTATTCATAACGGCTAGTTTGATCGATTGTGGTGTGTGTTAAAACTCGAAGCTTGCGTACAACACACGCTACTGTATTATTCAAAGGAAAGCGTACCGTGGAAGCTTGGGATGTTTCATTTTAAATTTTTTGATGTCCCCATTTAGTCAAAAAGTTTAAAATATTGTATTTAAAAAGGGTTCACTATTAAAAGTTGATAAAAGTGCAATACTGAAAATGAATTTGTTCTTGCATTATATCTAAGAAACTCATAATATGGATTCTAAAATTATAAGGATTATATAAAGTTCAAAATGTAGTTAATACTATTCATGACCTCTTTTAATGGTGTGATTGAACTCGGTGTTGCGTGTAGTGCAAGTTATTGAATTATTTTTAATAAATAACACACTCTGAAATCCTGGGGTGTTACATCCAATCTGGTACCTCAAGTGGCTGAGCCAATCCTTCTAGAAATTGATGCACATCCTTCAATTAATAACAAGTGAGGCATTGTGAGACAAACTCGGCCACTTCTTTCTTCATCCTTAACCACCAGTACTAACGTGGGAGGTTCTGGTACATATTCACTACTCCAGAATGTACCGCCAATGGGGATGTATGGAACTCCCTCAGAACCTCCTCCTGCAATGCCCCTGGTACTATGGTGTGCCTTCTGAAAATTATGACAGGATCCCCACCTATTGAAAATCCATCAGGAACCTGTCATGAGGATATCTGAGCACGTTGGGCCTCGTAGTCAAAATCCAAAAGCACTGCATCTCTAACTAAATGAAGGAGTGGGGGAGTGACAGTCATAGACTAGAGTTAAGTGGCTTCATCATCATCCCTAAAGGATATCTGCATCGCGGCTAGCTGCACTGTTGCCTCACTCATTAGTTACAAACCAGACCGCCTGCTGAGTGAATCAGTAACCACGTTCACCTTCCCAGGAGTATAGACTATCTCAAAGTCATAGTCCTGGAGTAACTCAATCCATCACCACTATCTCAAGTTTATGTTCTTCTGGTGTAATATATACCTAAGACTCTTGTGTTCAGTGTAAACTATAAATCATTCATCCATCAAGTAGTGTCACCACATCTTTAAGGAAAATTCCACTACTGCTAACTCCGGATCATGGGCCATGTAGTTCTTCTCACGTTTCCTCGATTTTTGTGATCTGTAGGTGATCACTACCTGCTCCTACATCAAGACACAACCTGTACTGGTCCCCAATGTGTCGTAGAAAACTACGTAATCAATGCCTTATTCTAGTAGTCTCAAGATAGGGTCACTCATCAGTCTCTATCTCAAATTCTAGAAACTCTACTGGCGCATCTCTTTCCACACGAAGGGATTTCCCTTATTTGAAATATCTGACAAGGGTTCTACTACTCTATAAAATTTGGTCAGGAACCTCCGTTAGTATCCAGCAAACCCCAAGAAACTCCTCATCTTAGTCAAACTCTTGGGTAGCTCCCAAGCAATCACTTCGGATCCACTGAAACTCTAACCTCCGAAATGACGTGTCCCAGAAAGTGGACCTCCCAAATCTAGAACTGGCACTTCGAGAGCTTACCATAAATCTGGTTCTCTCAGAGTGTATCTAGTACTATCCATAGGTGTGTATCATGCTCCTACTCTAACACTGAGTACACCAAGAAGTAATCGATTAATACTACCATGAAATGGTTGAGGTAAGGCTAGAAGATTATTTTCATGAGTCCCATGAACACTGATGGGGCATTGGTCATGCCAAAAGTCATCACAAAGAACTCATAGTGGCCATACCGACACCTAGAGGATATCTTTGGTACTCTCTCATCCCTACCCGAAGCTGGTGATAGCTTGATCTGAGGTCGATTATCGAGAACTATTTCGCTCCCTTTAGTTGATTGAAGAGGTCATCAATCCTCGGTAGTGGATACTTATTCTTCATGGTCACCTGGTTATGGTTCCAGAAGTCCATGTATAGCCTCAAGCTCCCGTATGACTTCTTGGAAAACAACACCGGGATACCAATGGTGAAACGTTGGGGCTCACAAAACCCATCTCATGAAAGTCCTCCAGATGTACCTGCAACTCACGAAGATCTGCAGGAGCCATCTGATATGCCAGTGTGGATATCAGTGCCTTCCATGGGTACGGATCAATGCAGAAGTCTACCTCTATGCAAGGAGGTAGTCCCGAAACATCCTTAGGAAAAATAACCTCATACTTTTCCACCACTACATGAAAGCTTGGACTCCACTCTTCCATTGTACTAAGTATGAGGCTAGACAACTGTTGAGTGATCATTTACACCCTCCTCCGAGAAAGTTCATCCTATGCTACAAAGGTTCCCTTCTTATCAGTGAAGGAAAACCTGGTCCCATCCTTGAAGACACACCGCACTTTGTGTTTAAAATAGTTGATCTAAGCATGGACTATAGATAACCATTCCATACCCAAGATAACTTTGTTAGGCCTCGAAATTTCTATTAGGAGATCCCATCTGAATCTCTATCCTCCTAGAGTAAGATCACACTACCGACACTAGTGTGTAATCACTGAATCCCCTCCCATAAGAGTCTCTAGCCATAAGGATCGAGCCAATGGCTCCACTGGAATCGCTAAGATGCAAACAAGAGCCATGGAAAGAAAAGAGGTACTAGAACCTGTGTCTATAATAACTACAATTAGGGTGGAGAAACATAGATTGTATCTCAAATAAAATCTGGAGCACCGTGGTCATAAGCCTTTGTTGCCTGAATCTAAGCTCGCCCATGTCTACCGGCTCCCTGAGGTCAGGCTGGACCACCTGAAGGTGGTGGTAGTAGTACCTAAATATTTCACCCACCACATATTTCTTAGCCAGCTCCCCTACCACATCAACCACCCTACATCCCTCCTCGCTAAAACCTTTGACTCTATCTCGGCGGTCCCCCGACCGTCTACTGATCGTCTATATGATTGGTAAATTAGTCCTGAGCCATGTGTCCCTGCCCTCCACACGAGTAGCACACCCTTCTCTTCTACCATCTCCCACTGTCTTGACATCCTTGCACCACCGATCCTGAGTCCTAGGGCCATCTACTAGATGATATTTCCTGTTTGGACTTATGCACCATCTGTCAGCTACCTTCCATGGATGGCTCGGCTACCTGTCAACTGGTGGTGGCACCCACTGTCAGTTCCTACTCTGCGAGGAATCTATATACTCATAGATCTCTCTCTAGAGTACTCTAGCCTGTGTGGGGATACTGAGAGACAACATGGACACCCAAATATCTTGGTGTATCCCCTTATCAAAGGCTCAATCCCTAACTAAAGGGTCTCCCACCATGTATGTAGAGTAGTTGGAAAGATCGATGAACCTCAATGATCACTCAGCTACCATCATGTTTCCCTGCTGAAGGTGAAGCAGCTTCTGTATGCACACAGAGCACAAGGTTGCAGGGAAAAACTCCTCTTGAAAAATCCGCTCAAAGTCTGTCCAGGTGAGGGTCGCCTCATCGTGAGTTTGAATCATCAGAATCCATTATCTCCCTGTCGATCCCTGAAGAAGGCTCATAGATAATATCGTCATCTGGTCAAATGGTTTCCTCATTAAGCGAAAGACTCATGTCACCGCCTCCATCCAATCCTCAGTGACCTGATGATCTATCTCTCCCCTGAACTTGGGAGGTCTCTATCTCTGAAACTCATTAAAGTCACTAAGTTTGTGCACATCCTCTATAGGTACCACCAATAGTAGATTCTGACCAAAAAGTGGTGGTAACACTGGTGGGGCCATCTCAAGAATTGGTCCCTAAACGGATGCCTCATCAATAGGCGGGTTGTCCACCCGACCAAGTATTGGAATCCTGGATGGTCTTCCACATGGAGGCATCCTAAAATAGAACAAGATGGGCCACAATCCATAGATTATACATGGTGAGATGAATCTTATACAAAATAACATAAGGAGACACTTTTGAAACTACTATTTTTATGCATTGATCTTAAAAGAATAATTTGAGGTCCTAGTGTGTTGATACGTTGGCTACCGCACCAACACTGGACTCCCCAAATTTGAAATTCAGACTCATAACATTTGACACTGTTGTCCCAAAACAAAAACAATAGAATCTAGGTCTCTGAGTTAGAACTGACCACCTCGGATACCACTTTGTCATGACCTATCCCCCAAGGCACGTGATGTGACATACCCCACGCCCGCCTCCCGAAGGCCAGGGGTTGCAGACTAGCACAAAAGGCGTCACCCTACAAGTATGAGGAATTATCCTAAGTACTTGTACACACACACACACCCAACCAGATCCCACAAACTAAAAGGGGAAAATAAGTATACTGAAACAAGTGATGAGTACAAGTAAAACTTAAACAAGTGGGCCAGAATACTAATAAACAAAAAAACTAAAAATAGAAAAGTACAAAGGGACTCGAGTAGCCATCTGCTGAAAACCCCATCTGATGGTAAGGTTAGATTAGCTACTAGAATCCGAATTAGTATGTCATGTACGGCTGGTCCTACTAGGATATGCTTTCTCCTAAGACACCAAATCCTCCATCAAAACGCCCATTGTCTTTACAAGACACAACACGTGCAGGCGAAGCCCATGCAGGGGTAAGTAAAACAGTACTCAGTAGGGGACCCCAGTCCACTAAGGATAAACACCACAAAACAACCCCAAAGCAAATCCACAAAGCAAGGACAGATCACACCAGGTATATTCTAGAGTAGTATAGGTTCATTCGTTATAGTGAAAATGTTTCGTACTATTGGGGGACTCATCCTTGATGAATCGATGCTTGTCTTCCAAGACACAAAGGATCCACACAGTTGTTGCTCGTCTACTAGGCCACTAAGGATCCACATGGTTGTTGCTCGCTTGTTGGGCCACTAAAGATCCACATGGCTACTGCTCATATGTTGGGCCACTAAAGATCCACACGGCTGCCACTTGATCCATAATTCATACAAAAACTGCCATGAAGTCCCACATAGAATAACCCAAAGGATCATCTCGTCGTAAGGGTCACAACACCGCAAATGGATCATCAATAAGATTCTAGATCTGTAAGTTATTAGTATTTTAGTAACCAGGGGTCGGTTGCATCTGGGCCCGGTCAGACAAACCTGACCAACCTGGGTTGGGGGTCCCACATTCCCTAGTTTAATTCGACTAGACCAACCTGACCTGGTTCGAGTCAGTGTAGGTTTGGTTCGGCCTGGCCAATCGGTCAAGCCCAATGGGCCTCGTTGGGCCCGAACCAATTTCGTCGGGGGTCCAACCCGCTAGGTCGACCGACGAATTGGTCTCATTCTGCCCGGCCCGAAGGGCGCAGGTCAAGAAATCTGGGGGCGGGTCCAGCCCGCTGGTGCAGGTTCAGCCTACTGGGCGCAGGTCCGGCCCACTGGGGTGGGATTTGGCCCGATCTCATGCTCGGTCTGCCAAAGTGAGACCGGCCCTATCTGGTCCGACCGAGATACAACTGAGAGCTGTGTCCGGCACCTTCTGCCTTGCGGGTCATTTATGGGGTCGTTCCCCTACCGCGGTCATTTGAACGTGGCTTCTCTACGTGTGAAATGGCGCAGCACCATGTCTGATCATCTCCAGCTGGTGGCTCAGAGGCCGGCGACCCCTCCAGCTGCACTACGGCCTCCTTCATGTGGGACAGTCACTGATGCGGCTGTCCAGGTCACCACAACGCACCACCATTGTGCACCGTCCTTCGGCGCTGGCATGCTGATAGGGTCTTTAGCGGACCACCAGACACGCTCTGGTGGTCTATTCTCTAGGACACCTATGTCAATGGCCTCTAGGAGATGTCACCTTCCCTGTAATGGCCTCAATACCTCCTTGTTGCTGCTTCAAGAATTCACCCATGAAGAATGCACAGGCGAAGGGGCTCGGGCCTTGTTTGTGTCGGCCCACGCCCTCTGTGTTAGCAGTTTAAAAACATGGGGAGGTCCTGGGATTTTAATTTGACCAACACAAGTGATAATTTAATCCCATATAGTGAAATCCCAAAAGAAGTCACCCTCCCTCAAGAACACCTGATCCACAGATTTACATGTTCATGGGTTAATCCACATTCTTCATTTGGAATAATAACAGGGGAACTTTAAAATAAAACCCCTACCTCATTGACGTTCTTTGTCATAGCGCTTTGTCCTCGAGGGTCCAAGTGGTTGATGGCATTCTTCGTTCTTCGAGGTACGTCAAATTCGATGACGTCCCACCGGCATTCATCGTTATTCATTATGGAGGAAATCCATCAGAGGTTCATCAGAGAATACTCATAGTTTAATCATCATTCCACCAATGTGTCAACTATTACAAAGAAAACATGTTGCATCGTTTCTGTTACATTGAAACATCACGTCATTACGTTGTTTCATTTATGAAACAGTGTTGCTATTATGTTTCATTAAAGAATCATTACACTATGTGTTAACGAGCCATTAATGAGCCCCATTAATGTGTTGTATCTCTACCTCGTTGTTGCACCGTAGCATCTTCATGCCGTTGCTTATCGGTGAGAAAAGAAATAAAATAAATTTTAAAGTTATTTTATTATTTTTCTCGAAAATTCCAAAAATTAACTTTTCTATTTTTCCCTTACCAGCCAAATTTATGTCTTTTCTAGAAGAATCCCGGTGTTCTTAGTTCAAAAGTGACATACTGCTTAGCTCTTCCACATTAGTTGCACCAGGTGCATGACGTCTTCCACGTATCCCAGCTGAGGAGATACATGTACGACCCTTCCCACATCATAGACCACAGAGAGATGGATATAGATGATGGGGAGACTTTTACGGAGGTTCCAGTAGAGATTGAGGATTGACAAGATCGGGTCCTTCGTGGACAGTCGATACCATTGGGGCACGTTTGCTGGAAGCACATGAACCTCCAAGAGATCACATGGGAGCGGGAGGCTTAGATGCGTGCTCAGTTCTCCCACTTGTTTACCTAGTTTGAGATGTGGCTTACGGGGACATAGAGCCCTGAGGAGGGAGAATGTAAAGACCTAGAATTTTTCATGTATTTTTTTAATATATGGGAATTTTACGAGTCTGAAAAAATTGACAACTTGTGATTCCGAGGGCTGGTGTGCTCGGAATGATTTTCTGAAAAAAAAAAATTCAGGTAATTTCAGTAAATGTACGAGTAGGTTTTTCTAACTTTTGAACCGGTGCTTGGAATTGAAATCTAAGGGCACTGTTGAACTCACAACGCCATTATTCCCTTAAGGAGACCTTCACCTCGACCGTAGTAGGTCGAGGGTGGAAGTTAGCTTTTCACATATTCATGAAATAATTAAATGAAATAAAATGGTGTAACTTTTTATTTTATTTTTCTTTGGATTTCCCCATGTGGATATTTCATAGGTGGGGACCACCTGAACTAAAACCTCCCATGAGAGGTTATGGAGATGGGGACCACCGAGCCTAACATCCCTTGAGAGGTTATGGTAGTGGGGGCCACCCGAGGTTTAAAACCCCTTGAACTCCCTTATAAGTGTGGGGGATCCTCTTAAACTTCCCCACTTAAATGGTGCCACCCCCTTAAATTTATTATTCCAACCTAGTTAATTAATTTAGCCAATTTTAATTTTTTTGCCAAAAACCTAAATAATAGATAACATAATCTATTATTTTGGGCTACCTTTCATTTTGGTGGAACTGAGGAAAAAGGATTGGTAGAGGGGAGAACTTTGGAGACTTGGAAGAAAGATCTCTAATGAAGAACGCTGATGCACAACTTCTTCCTTGGGACATCCTCCAATGTGGGACGTCTTCAACCGAAATTCGTTATTTCCTCCTCTTGGATTTCAACAAGCAATAAAATGAGGCAGGGGTGTGTTTGTGTATGATTATTTGTGGGAATTTGTAAGGTGGTTGTTTGAAATTCTTCTCTCTTGCACGTTCTTTTTTCAAAAATAGTGAACCACTTACTACCGCTCTAATGTGGAGGGTGTGGGCCAAACAAACATGGTCTTACCCCTCTGCCATTCTTCCTTATTGTGTTCATAATGATGGAAGAAGGTGGCTTACACCATGATGATGAACGAAAAGAGAGGCCAGCTAAACCAGCCACCGGCAGAGGCACGACGCCCCGTCAGCCCACAGCTCCGCCGACCGTGACCTCCGTGCCCCGCGGCCGAGCCGCCGCCTTCGGCCTCACCACCCGAGCCGCTGCCACTATCTGTGGCCGAACCGCCGCCCGTGGCCTCGTTGCCCGCACCGCCGCCATCGTCTGAGGCCAACCAACTGCCCGAGCCACCACAGCCGTCGGCGGCCCTACCGCGTCACCCCGTGGCTCCGCCATCCATGGCCTCACCATGCCACCCTGCGACTGGGATCACCAGGCCTCGAAATAAAATGACGTCAGAGAATATAGTTTCAAAATAATTCTATATAATTTAAAACATTACACAGAAATTATGATACAATAGAGGAGGGATATGTATTGTTAAATTTATGTGAATGGTTCTTATAAGAATAATTTCATGTGGTGAATGTCAGTGTCTAGTTACATATCTTTTGTAAGTATCACTAGAAAATAATGTTCCACGGTATAAGATTCCAAAACCTTGCCTACATTAGATTAAAAATCATTTGTGTAAGGATAACAAGTGTGTATCTTATGGTATATAGGCCTATGGTACACACTAATAAAACTTGGCCTTTTATTAGTGCTAAAACCGACATTAACAACGCGAGAAAAGCACTGTTAATGTCGGCGTAGATAAAGGGGGGGGGGGGTCCCCTTAATCTAAGACGGAATTATCAGCGCTATCTTGAGCGCTGATAATAGGTGCCTTTATCAGCGCTCTTTTAGCGTAGTTAAAGGTGTCCTTTATCAGCGCTCAAAAAAGCACTGATAAAGGCACCTTCCCCTGCACCTGCACAACCAGCACCTGCACACCTGCACACCTTCACAAACCAGCACCTGCACACCTGCACAAAATAGCACCTGCACACGTGCAGAAAATAGCACCCGCACACAATATTTTGACAAACAATGCTATATACGTTACTTAACATCATGAATACAAAAAATAAACTGCTATATACATTTCAAACAATGTTTTACATGGTTACAATTACAATTATCCAACAACAGTTATAAAAATTAATGTTACATCCTTTTATATCAGTGATCCTCTCTCAAAAATTTTCATCCACGGTATTTGTTTCGGAACAAAGCATCTGAACTCAAGGAAAAAAATCACCTATACAAGAAAACAAATATTATGTTAGTAATACAATAATGAAATAAATTAAAACATTAATATGAAAGAATATATTAATATGGAAATGTGAAACTAAAATATGGAAATGATAAACACAAATTTTTTCATTCTGATAACAATGAAATGGAATAATTTAAAATCAATATGTTTTTAGATGATTTATCTCATTTAATAAATACTGATTCTTTATCTAATGAAAAGATTTATCGGTCACACCGTGCATCGTATTGAGGTGAAGTTGATTCATACATGTCAAAAATGACTCATGGATCATTTTACTAAAGTAACAAAATAATTAGAACACGTTTTCTCAGTTTTCTGTATGTCACTTGTGTTGTTTTCTAAAGTTAATGTCAATTTGAAAGTGATATCAGACACTTTTAGCCATACGGGTCACACCATGCGTCGGATTGAGGTTCGGTTGATTCATACACATAAAAAATGACTCATGGATTGTTTTCCTAAAGTATCAAAACAATCTGAACATGTTTGCTTGGTTTTCCGTATGTCACTTGTGTTGTTTTCTAAAGTTAATGTCAATTTGAAAATGATATCAGACACTTTTAGCCATACCAGTCACACCATGCGTCGGATTGAGGTGAGGTCGATTCTTACACCTCAAAAATGACTAATGTATCATTTTTCTAAATTATCAAAACAATCCTAATGCATTTTCTCAGTTTTTTGTATGTCAGTTGTGTTGTTTTATAAAGTTAATGTCAATTTCAAACTGATATCAGACACTTTTAGCCATAACAGTCACATCTTGCTTCGAATTGAGGTGATGTTGATTTTTACACCTCACAAATGACTCATGGATCGTTTTCCTAAAGTATCAAAACAATCCGAATGCATTTGATTGGTTTTCCGTATGTCACTTGTGTTGTTTTCTAAAGTTAATGTCAATTTCAAACTGATATCAGACACTTTTAGCCATACCAGTCACACCGTGTGTCGGATTGAGGTGCGCTTGATTCTTACATGTCAAAAATGACTCATAGATCGTTGTCCTAAAGTATCAAAACAATCTGAATGCATTTTCTCACTATTCTGTATGTCAGTAGTGTTGTTTTCTAAAGTTTATGTCAATTTGAAACTGATATCAGACACTTTTAGCCATACTGGTCACACCGTGAGTCAAATTGAGGTGTGATTGATTTGTACAGGTCAAAAATCACTCATGGATCGTTTTCCTAAAGTATAAAAACAATCTGAATGTGTTTTCTCAGTTTTCCATATGTCACTTGTGTTGTTTTCTAAAGTTAATGTCAATTTGAAACTAATATCAGACACTTTTATCCATACCGGTCACACTATGCATCAGATTGAGGTGAGGTTGATTCGTACACGTCACAAATGACTCATGGATCATTTTACTAAAGTATCAAAACAATTAGAACATGTTTTCTTGGTTTTCTGTATGTCACTTGTGTTGTTTTCTAAAGTTAATGTCAATTTGAAACTGATATCAGACACTTTTAGCCATACCTGTCACACCGTGTGTCGGATTGAGGTGCGGTTGATTTTTACACCTCACAAATGACTCATATATCATTTTCCTAAAGTATCAAAACAATCTGAATGCGTTTTCTCGATTTTTTGTATGTAAATAGTGTTTTTTTCTATAGTTAATGTCAATTTCAAACTGATATCAGACAATTTTATCCATACCGGTCACACAGTGCGTCAGATTTCAGTGCGTCGGATTGCAGTCTGGTCACACCGTGCGTCGGATTTCAGTGCTCTGATAAAGGGTACCCCCCATTTATCTAAGCCGGCATTAACTGCGCTTTTCTAGGGCTGATAAAGGGGTGCCTTTATCAGATCTATCTTGAGCACTGATAATAGGGGCCTTTATCAGTGCTCTTTTAGCCCTGTTAAAGGTGTCCTTTATCAACGCTCAAAAAAGCACTAATAAATGCACCTTCCTCTACACCTGCACAACCATCACCTGCACACCTGCACAAACAAGAACCTGCACACCTACACAAAATAGCACCTACACACCTACACAAAATAGCACCCGCACACAATATTTTGATAAACAATGATATATAAATTTACTTAACATCAGGAATACAAAAAACACACTGCTATATACATTTCAAAAAATGTTTTACATGGTTAAAATTACAATTATCCAACAATAGTTATAAACATTAATGTTTCATCCTTTCATATCCATGATCCTCTCTCAAAAATTGTCGTCCACGGTATTTGTTGCCGAACAAATCATCTGAACTCAAGGAAAAAATTCACCTATATAAGAAAACAAATATTATGTTAGTAATAAAATAATGAAATAAATTAAAACATTAATATGAAAGAATACATTAATATGGAAATGTGAAACTAAAATATGGAAATGATAAACTCAAATATTTTCATTCTAATAACAATGAAAGGGAATAGTGCAAAATCAATATGTTTTTGGATGATTTATCTCATTTAATAAATACTGATTCTTTATCTAATGAAAATATTTATTGGTCACACCATGCATTGGATTGAGGTGCGGTTGATTCGTACACATCACAAATGACTCATGGATCGTCTTCCTAAAGTATCAAAATAATCCAAACGCGTCTGCTCGGTTTGTCTTATGTCACTTGTGTTGTTTTCTAAAGTTAATGTCAATTTGAAACTGATATCAGACACTTTTAGCCATAAGAGTCACACCATGCATTGGATTGAGGTTTGGTTGATTTGTACACATCAAAAATGACTCATATATTTTCTTCCTAAAGTATCAAAACAATCCGAATGCATTTACTTGGTTTTCCGTATGTAACTTGTGTTGTTTTCTAAAGTTAATGTCAATTTGAAACTGATATCAGATAATTTTAGCCATACCGGTCACACCATGTGTCGGATTGAGGTGAGGTTGATTTGTAAACCTCAAAAATGACTCATGGATCATTGTCCTAAATTATCGAAACAATTCGAATGTGTTTGCTCAGTTTTTTGTATGTCACTTGTGTTGTTTTCTAAAGTTAATGTCATTTTCAAACTGATATCAGACACTTTTAGACATACCAGTCACACCGTGCATCGGATTGAGGTGAGGTTGATTTCTACACCTCACAAATTACCCATGGATCATTGTACTAAAGTATCAAAACAATCGAAATGCATTTGCTCGGTTTTTCATATGTCACTTGTGTTGTTTTCTAAAGTTAATGTCAATTTCAAACTGATATCAGACGCTATTAGACATACCGGTCACACCATGCGTCATATTGAGGTGTGGTCGATTCGTACACGTAAACAATGACTCATGGATCATTTTCCTAAAGTATCAAAATAGTCCGAATGAGTTTTCTTGGTATTCTGTATGTCAGTAGTGTAGTTTTCTAAAGTTTATGTCAATTTGAAACTGATATCAGACACTTTAAGTCATACTGGTCGCACCGTGTGTCGTATTGAGGTGTGGTTGATTTTTACATGTCACAAATGACTCATGGATCATTTTCCTAAAGTATCAAAACAATCTGAATTTGTTTTCTTGGTTTTCCGTATGTCACTTGTGCTGTTTTCTAAAGTTAATGTCAATTTGAAACTGATATCAGACACTTTTAGCCATACCGGTCACACCGTGTCTCAGATTGAGGTGTGGTTAATTCGTACACGTCAAAAATGACTCCTAGATCATTATCCTAAAGTATCAAAACAATCCGAACGAGTTTGCTCAGTTTTCTGTATGTCACTTGTGTTGTTTTCTAAAGTTAATGTCAATTTGAAACTGATATCAGACACTTTTAGGCACACCTATCACTCCCTGTGTTGGCTTGAGGTGTGGTTGATTTGTACACCTCACAAATGACTCATGGATCATTTTCCTAAAGTATCAAAACAATATGAATGCTTTTTATCAGTTTTCCTTATGTCAGTAGTGTTGTTTTATAAAGTTAATGTCAATTTCAAACTGATATCAGTCTCTTTTATCCATAACGGTCACACCGTGCATCAGATTCCAGTGTTTCGGATTGCAGTCTGGTCACACCGTGCATTGGATTGCAGTGCGCTGATAAAGGGGACCCCCCCCCCCTTATCTAAGCCGACATTAACAACACTTTTCTAGCGCTGATAAAGGGGTGTCTTTATCAGTGCTATCTTGAGCGCCGATAATAGGGGCCTTTATCAGTGCTCTTTTAGCTCTGTTAAAGGTTTCCTTTATTAGTGCTCAAAAAAGCACTGATAAAGGCACCTTCCCCTACACCTGCACAACTAGAACCTTCACACCTACACACCTACACAAACTGGCACCTCCACACCTACACAAAATATCACCGGCACACCTGCACAAAATAGCACCCCCACATAATATTTTCGAAAAACAATGCTATATACATTTACTTAACATCATGTATGGAACTCCCTCAGAGCCTCCTCCTGCAATGCCCCTGGTACAATGGTGCACCTTCTGAAAATGATGACACGCTCCCAACCTATTGAAAATCCATCAGGAACCTTTCATGAGGATATCTGAGCATGTTGTGCCTCATAGTCAAAATCCACAAGCACTGCCTCCCTAACTCAATGACAGAGTGGGGGAGTGACAGTCATAGACTAGAGGTAAGAGGCTTCATCATCATCCCTGAAAGATACCTGTATCGCGACTAGCTGCACTGTTTCCTCACTCATTAGTTACAAACTAGACCTCCTGCTGAGTGAATCAGCCACCACGTTCACCTTCCCAGGAGTATAGACTATCTCAATGTCATAGTCCTGGAGTAACTCAATCCATCACCACTATCTCAAGTTTATGTTCTTTTGGTATAATATATACCTAAGACCCTTGTGTTAAGAGTAAACTATAAATCGTTCATCCATCAAGTAGTGTCACCACATCTTCAAGGAAAATACCACTACTGCTAACTCTAGATTATGGGCCATATAGTTCTTCTCATGTTTCCTCAACTGTTGTGATCCGTAGGTGATCACTACCTACCCCTGCATCAAGAAACAACCTAGAATGGTCCTCAATGTGTAGTAGAAAACTACATAATCAACGCCTTCTTCTAGTAGTCTCAAGATAGGGTCACTCATCAGTCTCTATCTCAAATTCTAGAAACTCTACTGGCGCATCTCTTTCCACACGAAGGTATTTCCCTTATTTGAAAAATATGAAAAGGGTTCTACTACTCTATAAAATTAATTCAAGAACCTCCGTTAGTATCCAGAAAACCCCAAGAAACTCCTCATCTTAGTCACACTCTTGGTTAGCTCCCAAGCAATCACTTCAGATCCACTGCAACTCTAACATCCAAGATGACGTGTCCCAGAATGTGGACCTCCCAAATCCAGAACTGGAACTTCGAGAGCTTACCATAAATCTGGTTCTCTCAGAGTGTATATAGGACTATTCATCAGTGTGTATCATGCTCCTACTCTAACACTGAGTACACCAAGAATTAATCAATTAAGACTACCATGAAATGGTTGAGGTAAGGCTAGAAGATTCTATTCATGAGTCCCATGAACACTGATGGGGAATTGTTCATGCCAAAAGGCATCACAGAGAACTCATAGTGGCTATACCGACACCTGGAGGCTATCTTTGGTACTCTCTCATCCCTACCCGAAGCTGTTGATAGCTTGATCTGAGGTCGATCTTTGAGAACTATCTTGCTCCCTTTGGTTGATTGAAGAGGTCATCAATCCTCGGTAGTGGATACTTGTTCTTCACGGTCACCTGGTTCTGGTGCCAGAAGTCCATGCATAGCCTCAAGCTCTTGTATGACTTCTTGGAAAACAACACTGGGATACCCATGGTGAAACGTTGGGGCTCACAAAGCCCTTCTCATGCAAGTCCTCCATATGTACTCGTAACTCACGAATCTCCGTGGGAGCCATCCAATATGCTAGTGTGGATATAGGTGCCTTCCCTGGGTACAGATCAATGCAGAAGTCTACCTCCATGCAAGGAGGTAGTCCCGAAATATCCTTAAAAAAACAACCTCATACTTTTCCACCACTACATGAAAGCTTGGACTCCACTCATCCAATTCACTAAGGATAAGGCTAGCCAACTGGTGAGTGATCATTTTCACCCTCCTCTGAGAATGTTCATCCTATGCTACAAAGTTTCCCTTCTTACCGGTGAAGGAAAACCTGGTCCCATCCTTGCGGACACACCGTACTTTGTGCTTAAAACAGTTGATCTAAGCATGGACTGTAGATAACCATTCCATACCCAAGATAACGTCGTTAGGCCTTGACATTTCTATTAGGATATCCCATCTGAATCTCTAGCCTCCAAGAGTAATCTCACACTACCGACACTAGTGTTTAATCACCGAATCCCCTCCCATAGGAGTCTCTATCCATAAGGATCGAACCAATGGCTCCACTGGAATCTCTAAGATGCAAATGAGAGACATGGAAAGAAAAGAGGTACTAGAACCTATGTCTATAATAACTATAGTTAGGGTGGAGAAAACATAGATCGTATCTCAAATAAACTCTAGAGCCTCATGGTCATAAGCCTTTGTTGCCCGAATCTAAGCTCGCCCCTATCTATCTACTCCCTGAGTTCGGGGTGGACCACCTGAATTTGGTGGTAGTAGCACCTCAAAATGTCACCCACCACCTATTGCTTGGCCAGCTCCCCTACCACTTCCACCACCCTACATCCCTCCTCACTCAAACCTTTGACTCTATCTTAGTGGTCCGCCGACCGTCTACTGATCGTCTATATGATGGGTAATTTAGTCACGAGCCATGTGTCCCTTCCCTCCACACGAGTAGCACACCCTGCTCCTCTACTATCTCCCACAATCCTAATAGCCTCGCACCTCCAATCCTGAGTCCTAGGGCCATACACTAGATGATCTTTCCTGTTTGGACCGATGCACCATCTCTCAGCTGCCTTCCATGGATGGCTCGGCTACCTGTCAACTGGTGGTGGCACCCACTATCAATTCCTACTCTTTGAGGAATCTATATACTTATAGAGATCTCTCTAGTACTCCAGCCTGTGTGGGGATAGTGAGAGACAACATGGACACCCTAATATCCCGGTGTATCCCCTTATTGAAGTCTCAATCCCTAAATAAATGGTCTCTCACCATGTATGAAGGGTAGTAGGAAAGATCGATGAACCTCGTTGATTACTCAGCTACCATCATGTTTCCCTACTGAAGGTGAAGCAACTTCTGTATGCACACAGATCACAAGGTTGCAGGAAAAAACTCCTCTTGAAAAATCCGCTCAAAGTCTATCCAGGTGAGGGTCGCCTCATCGTGAGTTTAAATCATTAGACTTCACTATCTCCCTGTTGATCCCTGAAGAAGGTTCGTAGATAATATCGTCATCTGGTCAAATGGTTTCCTCATTAAGCGGAAGACCCATGTCACCGACACTATCCAATCCTCAGTGACCTGAGGATCTATCTCTCCCCTGAACTTGGGAGGTCTCTATCTCTGAAACTCAAGAAAGTCACTAAGTTTGTGCACATCCTCTATAGGTACCACCAATAGTAGATGCTGACCAAAAATTGGTGGTTACACTGGTGCACCAACTGGTGGGGCCATCTCAAGAATTGGTCCCTAAACGGATGCCTCGTCAATAGGCGGGTTGTCCTCCCAACCAAGTATTGGAATCCTGGCTGGTCTTCCACATGGAGGAATCCTAAAATAGATAAAGATGGGCCACAATCAATAGATTATATATGGTGAGCCGACTCTTATACAAAAGAACATAAGGAGACACTTTTGAAACTACTGTTTTTATGCATTGATCCTAAAAGAATAATTTGAGGTCCTAGTGTGTGGATGTGTTGGCTACCACACCAACACTGGACTCCCCCAATTTGAAATTAAGACTCATAACATTTGACACTGTTTCCCCAAAAAAAACAATAGACTCTCGGTCTCTAAGTTAGAACTGACCACCTCTGATACCACTTTGTCACGACCTGTCCCTCGAGGCACGTGTTGTGACATACCCCACACCCGCCTCCCGAAGGCCAGGGGTTGCAGACTAGCACAAAAGGAATCACCCTGCAAGTATGAGGAATTTTCCTAAGTACCTGTACACACACACACCCAACCAGATCCCACAAACTAAAAGGGGAAAATAAGTATACTGAAACAAGTGATGAGTACAAGTATAACTTAAACAAGTGGGCTAGAATACAAACAAACAAAAAACTGAAAATAGAAAAGTACAAAGGGACTCGAGTATCCATCCACTGAAAACCCCACCTAATGGTAAGGTTAGATTAGCTACTAGAATCCAAAGTAGTATGTCATGTACGCCTGATCCTACTAGGCCATGCTTTCTCCTAAGACACCAAATCCTCCATCAAAACGTCCATTGTCTTTACAAGACACAACACGTGTGGGCGAAGCCCATGCAGGGGTAAGTAAAATAGTACTCAGTAGGGGACCCCAATCCACTAAAGAGAAACACCACAAAATAGCCCCAAAGAAAATCCACAAAGTAAGGATAGCTCACACCATGTATATTCTAGAGTTGGAAAGGCTCGTGGGTTATAGTTAAAACGTTTCGTACAATTCAGGAACTCATCCTTGATGAATCGATGCTTGTCTTCCAAGACACAAAGGATCCACACAACTGTTGCTCATCTACTAGGCCACTAAGGATCCACATGGCTGCTGCTCACTTGTTGGTCCACTAAAGATCCACGCGGCTACTTCTCATCTGTTGGGCCACTAAAGATCCACACAGCTGCCACTTGATCCATAATTTGTACCAAAACTTCCATGAAGTCCCACATAGAATAACCCAAAAAATTGTCTCGTCATAAGGGTCCCAACACCGCAAATGGATTGTCAATAAGATTCTAGATCTGTAAGTTATTAGTATTTTAGTAACCAGGGGTCGGTTGCATCTGGGCCCAGTCAGACAAACCTGACCAACCTGGGTTGGGGGTCCCACATGCCCTAGTTTAATTCGACTAGACCAACCTGACCTGGTTCAAGTCTGGGTAGGTTTGGTTCGGCCTGACCAATCGGTCAAGCCCAATGGGCCTTGCTGGGCCCGACCCAGTTTGGTCGGGGGTCCAACCCGCTGGGTCGACTGACGAATCGGTCTTGTTCGGCCCGACCTGAAGGGCGCGGGTCAAGAAATCTAGGGGCGGGTTCAGCCCGTAGGTGTGGGTTCGACCTGCTGGGCGCAAGTCCGGCCCACTAGGGTGGGGTTTGGCCCGATCTCCTGCTCGGTCTACCAAAGCTAGACCGGTCCTATCTGGTCCAACCGAGACACAACTGAGAGCTGTGTCCGGCACATTTTGCCTCGCAGGTCATCTATGGGGTCATTCCCATACCACGATCGGTTGACCATGGCTCCTCTACGTGCGACATGGCGCGACACCATGTCTAATCATCTCCAGCTGCTGTCTCGGAGGCCGGCGGCCCCTCCTGCTATGTTGTGGCCTCCTCCATGTGGGAAAGCTACTGATGCGGCTGTCCAGGTCGCCACAATGCACCATTGTTGTGCACCGTCCTCTAGCGCTGGTGTGCCGATAAAGTCTTTAGAGGACCACCAGACACGCTCTGGTGGTCTGTTCTCTAGCACAACTATTCCAATGGCCTCTAGGAGATGTCACCTTCCCTGCAATGGCCTTGATTCCGCCTTGTTGCTGCTTCAAGAATTCACCCATGAATAATGCACATGCGAAGGGGTTGGGGCCTTGTTTGTGTCATCCCACGCCCTCTGTGTTAGCAGTTTAAAGACATGGGGAGGTCTGGGGATTTTAATTTGACCAACACAAGTGATAATTTAATCCCATATAGTGAAATCCCAAAATAAGTCACCCTCCCTCAAGAAAACACGATCCACAGACTAACCTGATCATGGGTTAGTCAACATTCTTCATTTGGAATAATAACGAGGGAGCTTTAAAATAAAACCCCTACCTCGTTGATGTTCTTTGTCATAGCGCTTCATCCTTGAGGGTCCAAGTGGTTGATGGAGTTCTTCATTCTTCGAGGTACGTCGAATTCGATGAAATCCCACCAGCATTCATCATTATTCATTATGGATGAAATCCATCAGAGGTTCATCAGAGAATCCTCATAGTTTAATCCTCATTCCACCAAGGTGTCAACTATTAAAAAGAAAACATGTTTCAAAGTTTCTGTTACATTGAAACATCACGTCATTACGTTGTTTCATTTATGAAACAGTGTTTCTATTATGTTTCATTAAATAATCATTATACTATGTCTTAATGAGCCATTAATGATCCCCATTAATGTGCCTCATCTCTACCTTATTGTTGCACTGTAGCGTCTTCATGCCACTGCTTGTCAGTGAGAAAAGAAATAAAATAACTTTTAAAGTTATTTTATTATTTTTCTCGAAAATTCCGAAAATTAACTTTTCTATTCTGCCCTTACCAGCCAAAGTTATGTCCTTTCTAGCAGAATCTCAGTGTTCTGAGTTCAAAAGTGGCATACCGATTAGCTCTTCCACCTTATTTGCACCAGGTTCATGAATTCTTCCACATATCCCAGCTGAGGAGATACATGTACGACCCTTCCCACATCATAGACCACAGAGAGATGGATGTCGATGATGGGGAAAATTTTATGGAGGTTCCAATAGAGATTGAGGATTGACAGGATCGGGTCCTTTGTAGACAGTCGATACCACTGGGGCGCGTTCACTGTTAGCATGGGAACCTCCAGGAGAGCACATGAGAGCGGGAGGCTCAGATGCGTGCTCAGTTCTCCCACTTGTTTACCTAGTTTGAGATATGGATTACGGGGATGTAGAGCCCTGAGGTGGGGAGAATGTAAAGACCTGGAATTTTTCATTTATTGATTTTTAATATATGGGAATTTTACAAGTCCGCAAAAATTTACGGTGTGTGATTCTGAGTGCCGGTGTACCCGGAATGATTTTCTGAACATTTTTTCAGGTAATTTCAGTAAATGTACGAGCGGGTTCTTCTAACTTTTGAACCGGTGCTAGGAATTAAAATCTGAGGGCACTGTTGAACTCACAGCGTCGGTATTCCCTTAATGAGACCTTCACCTCAATCATAGTAGGTCGAGGGTGGAAGTTATATTTTCACATATTCATGAAATAATTAAATAAAATAAAATGGTGTAACTTTTTATTTTATTTTTCTTTGGATTTCCCCATGTGGATATTTCACAGGTGGGGACCACCTAAAATAAAACCTCCCATGAGAGGTTATGGAGATGGGGACCACCAAGCCTAACATCCCTTGAGAGTTTATGGTAGTGGGGACCACCCGAGGTTTAAAACCCCTTGAACTCCCTCAGAAGTGTGGGGGATCCTCTTAAACTTCCCCACTTAAATGGTGCCACCCACTTAAATTTATTATGCCAACCTAGTTAATTAATTTAGAGAATTTTAATTTTTGTGCCAAAAACCTAAATAATAGATAACATAATCTATTATTTTGGGCTACCTTTCATTTTGGTGGAATTGAGGAAAAAGGCTTGGTAGAGGGGAGAACTTTGGAGACTTGGGAGAAAGATCTCCAACGAAGAACGTCGATGCACAACTTCTTCCTTGGGACATCATCCAATGTGGGACGTCTTCAACTGACATTCGTTATTTCCTCCTCTTGGATTTCAACAAGAAATAAAACGAGGTAGGGGTGTGTTTTTGTATGATTATTTTTGGGAAGTTGTAGGGTGGTTGTTTGAAATTCTTCTCTCTTACACGTTCTTGATTCAAAAATGGTGAACCACTTGCTACCGCTCTAATGTGGAGTGTGTGGGACAAAAAAACATGGTCTTACCCCTCCTCCATTCTTCCTTATTGTGTTCTTCATGATGGAAGAATGTGGATTACACCACGACGACGAATGAAGAGAGAGGCCAGCTAAACAAGCCACCGGCAGAGGCACGACGCCCCGTCGCCCCGCAGCTCCGCCGACCGCGACCTCCACGCCCCGCGGCCAAGCCGCCGCCTGCGGCCTTGCCACCCGAGCTGCCGCCACCATATGAGTCCGAACCACCACCCGTGGCCTCACTGCCCGAGCCGCCACCGTCGTCCAAGACCGACCAACTGCCCGAGCCACCACAGCCATCCGCGGCCCTACCGCGTCACCCCGCGGCTCCGCCATCCATGGCCTCACCGCGCTACCCCGCGATTGGGATCACCAAGCCTCGAAATCAAATGACGTCAGAGCATATAGTCTCAAAATAATTCCATATAATTTAAAAAATTACACATTAATTATGATACAATAGAGGAGGGATATATATTGTTAAATTTATGTGCATGGTTCTTGTAAGAATAATTTCATGTGGTGAAAGTCAGTGTCTAGTTCCATATCTTTTGCAAGTATCACAAGAAAATAATGTTCCATGGTATAAGATTCCAACACCTTTCCTACATTAGATTAAAAATCATTTGTGTAAGGATAAAAAGTGTGTATCTTATGATATATAGGCCTATGTTACACACTACTACAATTTGGCCTTTTATCAGTGCAAAAACCGACATTAACAGCACGAGAAAAGCGCTGTTAATGTCGGCGTAGATAAAGGGGGGTCCCCTTTATCAACGCTTTTCGAAGCACTAATAAAGGGGACCCCCCCCCCCCTTATCTAATCTGGCATTATCAGCGCTATCTTGAGCGCTGATAATAGGGGCCTTTATCAGTGCTCTTTTAGCGCAATTAAAGGTGTCCTTTATCAGCGCTCAAAAAAGCACTGATAAAGGTAGCTTCCCCTGCACCTACACAACCAGCACCCGCACACCTGCACACCTTCACAAACCATCACCTGCAAACCTGCACAAAATAGCACCTGCACACCTGCACAAAATAGCACCCGCACACAATATTTTGACAAACAATGCTATATACATTTACTTAACATCATGAATACAAAAAAACACATTGCTGTATACATTTCAAACAATGTTTTACATGGTCACAATTATAATTATCCAACAACAGTTATAAACATTAATGTTTTATCCTTTTATATCAGTGATCCTCTCTCAAAAATTGTCATCCATAGTATTTGTTTCCGAACAAATCATCTGAACTCAGGGAAAAAAATTCTCCTATATAAGAAAACAAATATTATGTTAGTAATAAAATAGTGAAATAAATAAAAACATTAATATAAAAGAATACATTAATATGTACATTTGAAACTAAAATATGGAATTGATAAACTCAAATGTTTTCATTATGATAACAATGAAAGGGAATAATGTAAAATCAATATGTTTTTAGATGATTTACCTCATTTAATAAATACTGATTCTTTATCTAATGAAAAGATTTATCGTTCACACCATGCGTCGTATTGAGGTGTGGTTGATTCGTACACATCACAAATGACTCATGGATCGTTTTCCCAAAGTATCAAAACAATCCGAACATATTTTCTCGGTTTGCCGTATGTCACTTGTGTTTTTTTTCTAAAGTTAATGTCAATTTGAAACTGATATCAGACACTTTTATCCATACGGGTCACACCATGCATCTGATTGAGGTGATGTTGATTTTGACACATCAAAAAGGACTCATGGATCATTTTCCTAAAGTATCAAAACAATCTAAATGTGTTTGCTCTATTTTCATTATGTCACTTGTGTTGTTTTCTAAAGTTAATGTCAATTTGAAACTGATATTAGACACTTTTAGCCATACCGGTCACACCGTGCATCGGATTGAGGTGAGGTCAATTCTTACACCTCAAAAATGACTCATGGATCGTTTTCCTAAATTATCAAAACAATCTGAACGCATTTGCTCAGTTTTTCTTATGTCACTTGTGTTGTTTTCTAAAGTTAATGTCAATTTCAAACTGATATCAGACACTTTTATCCATACCAGTTACATC
The DNA here is from genome assembly GCA_963277665.1 of Viscum album. Taxonomy (NCBI): domain Eukaryota; kingdom Viridiplantae; phylum Streptophyta; class Magnoliopsida; order Santalales; family Viscaceae; genus Viscum; species Viscum album. The sequence goes on along the minus strand of OY728143.1, from coordinate 1,403,546,606 downwards.
GTGCGTCAGATTGAGGTGATGTTGATTTTTACACCTCACAAATGACTCATGGATCGTTTTACTAAAGTATCAAAATAATCCGAATGCATTTGACCGGTTTTCTGTATGTCACTTGTGTTGTTTTCTAAAGTTAATGTCAATTTCAAACTGATATCAGAAACTTTTAGCCATACCGGTCACACCGTGTGTCGGATTGAGGTGCGGTCGATTCTTACACGTCAAAAATGACTCATGGATCGTTGTCCTAAAGTATCAAAACAATACAAATGCGTTTTCTCAGTGTTTCATATGTCAGTAGTGTTGTTTTCTAAAGTTTATGTCAATTTGAAACTGATATCAGACAATTTTAGCCATACTGGTCACACCGTGTGTCGGATTGAGGTGCGGTTGATTTATACACGTCAAAAATGACTCATGGATCATTTTCCTAAAGTATCAAAACAATATGAATGTGTTTTCTCAGTTTTTACTTGTGTTTTTTTCTAAAGTTAATGTTAATTTGAAACTGATATCAGACACTTTTAGCCATACTGGTCACACCGTGCATCAAATTGAGGTGAGGTTGATTCATAAACGTCACAAATGACTCATGGATCATTTTCATAAAGTATCAAAACAATCAGAACACGTTTTCTTTGTTTTCCATATGTCACTTGTGTTGTTTTATAAAGTTAATGTCAATTTGAAACTGATATCAGACGCTTTTAGCCATACCTATCACACTGTGCATCGGATTGAGGTGCGGTAGATTTGTACACCTCACAAATGACTCATGGATCATTTTACTAAAGTATCAAAACAATTAGAATGTGTTTTCTCGATTTTTCGTATGTCAGTAGTGTTGTTTTCTAAAGTTAATGTCAATTTCAAACTGATATCAGACAGTTTTATCTATACCGATCACATCGTGCGTTGGATTGCAGTGCATCGGATTGCAGTCTGCTCACACCATGCGTCGGATTTCAATGCACTGATAAAGGGGACCCCCCATTTATCTAAGTCATCATTAACAGTTCTTTTCTAGTGCTGATAATGGGGTACCTTTATTAGCGCTATCTTGAGCGCTGATAATAGGGGCCTTTATCAGCACTCTTTTAGCGTTGTTAAAGGTGTCCTTTATCAGCGCTCAAAAAATCACTGATAAAGGCACCTTCTTCTGCACCTACACAACTAGCACCTGCACACCTACACACCTGCACAAACCAGCACCCGCACACCTGCACAAACCAGCACCTTCACACTTCCATAAAATAGCAACCACACACAATATTTTGACAAACAATGCTATATACATTTACTTAACATCATGAATAAAAAAAACACACTTCTATATACATTTCAAACAATGTTTTACATGGTTAAAATTACAATTATCCAACAATAGTTATAAACATTAATGTTTTATCCTTTGATATCTGTGATCCTCTCTAAAAAATTTCCGTCCATGGTATTTTTTTCCGAACAAAGCATCTGCACTCAAGGAAAAAAATCACCTATATAAGAAAACAGATATTATGTTAGTAATAAAATAATGAAATAAATTAAAACATTAATATGAAAGAATAAATTAATATGGAAATGTGAAACTAAAATATGGAAATGATAAACTCAAATATTTTCATTCTGATAACAATGAAAGGGAATAATGTAAAATCAATATGTTTTTGGATAATTTATCTCATTTAATAAATACTGATTCTTTATCTAATGAAAAGATTTACCGGTCACACCGTGCATCGAATTGAGGTGTGGTTGATTGGTACACATCACAAATGACTGATGGATCGTTTCCCTAAAGTATCAGAACAATCTGAACGTGTTTTCTCGGTTTTTCGTATGTCACTTGTGTTGTTTTCTAAAGTTAATGTCAATTTGAAACTGATATCATACACTTTTAGTCATACGGGTAACACCATGCATCGAATTGAGGTTCGTTTGATTCTTACACATCAAAAATGACTCATAGATCATTTTCCTAAAGTATCAAAACAATCCAAACGCTTTTTCTCGGTTTTCCGTATGTCACTTGTGTGGTTTTCTAAATTTAATTTCAATTTGAAATTGATATTAGACACTTTTAGCCATACCAGTCACACCATGCGTCGGATTGAGGTGAGGTTGATTCATACACCTCACAAATGACTCATGGATCATTGTCCTAAATTATCGAAACAATTCAAACGTGTTTGCTCAGTTTTTCGTATATCACTTGTGTTGTTTTCTAAAGTTAATGTCAATTTCAAACTAATATCAGACACTTTTAGACATACCAGTCACACCGTGCATCGGATTGAGGTGAGGTTGATTTCTAAACCTCAAAAATGACTCATGGATCATTATCCTAAAGTATCAAAACAATCCGAATGCGTTTGTTTGGTTTTTCATATGTCACTTGTGTTGTTTTCTAAAGTTAATGTCAATTTCAAACTGATATCAGACACTTTTATCCATACCGGTCACACCATTCATCATATTGAGGTGCGGTTGATTCATAAACGTAAAAAATGACTCATGTATCATTTTCCTAAAGTATCAAAACAATCCGAATGAGTTTTTTTGGTATTCCATATGTCAGTAGTGTTGTTTTCTAATGTTTATGTCAATTTGAAACTGATATCAGACACTTTTAGTAATACTGGTCACACCGTGCATCGGATTGAGGTACGGTTGATTTTTACACGTTACAAATGACTCATGGATCGTTTTCCTAAAGTATCAAAACAATATGAATTTTTTTTCTCAGTTTTTCGTATGTCACTTGTCTTGTTTTCTAAAGTCAATGTCAATTTGAAACTGATATCAGACACTTTTAGCCATACCAGTCACACCGTGTGTCATATTGAGGTGCAGTTGATTCATACACATCACAAATGACTCATGGATCGTTGTCCTAAAGTATCAAAACAATCCGAATGCATTTGATCAGTTTTCTGTATGTCACTTTTGTTGTTTTCTAAAGTTAATGTCAATTGGAAACTGATATCAGACACTTTTAGGCATACATGTCACACCGTACGTCGGATTGAGATGTGGTTGATTCGTACACCCCACAAATGACTCATGGATCATTTTCCTAAAGTATCAAAACAATCTGAATGCATTTTGTCAGTTTTCCGTTTGTCAGTAGTGTTGTTTTCTAAATTTAATGTCAATTTCAAACTAATATCAGTCACTTTTATCCATACCAGTCACACCGTGCATCAGATTGCAGTTTGTCGGATTGCAGTCCGGTCACACTACGCATCGGATTGCAGTGCACTGATAAAGGGGACCCCCCCCCCTTTATCTAAGATGACATTAACAGAACTTTTCTAGCGCTAATAAAGGCACCTCTTTATCAGTGTTATCTTGAGCGCTGATAATAGGGTCCTTTATCAGCGCTCTTTTAGCACTATTAAAGGTGTCATTTATCAGCGCTCAAAAAAGCGCTGATAGAGGCACCTTCCCCTACACCTACACAACCAGCACCTACACACCTACACACCTATAAAAACCAGCACCTGCACACCTTCACAAAATAACACCTTCACACCTGCACAAAATAGCACCCACACAAAATATTTTTACAAAAAATGCTATATAAATTTACTTAACATCATGAATACAAAAAAACACACTGCTATATACATTTCAAACAATGTTTTACATGGTTACAATTACAATTATCCAACAACAGTTATAAACATTAATGTTTCATCCATTGATATCTATGACCCTCTCTCAAAAATTATCGTCCATGGTACTTGTTGCCGAACAAAGCATCTGAATTCAAGGAAAAAAATAACCAATATAAGAAAACAAATATTATGTTAGTAATACAATAATGAAATAATTTAACACATTAATATGAAAGAATACATTAATATGGAAATGTGAAACTAAAATATGGAAATAATAAACTCAAATTTTTACATTTTGATAACAATGAAAGGTAATAATGTAAAATCAATATGTTTTTGGATGACTTATCTCATTTAATAAATACTGATTCTTTATCTAATGAAAAGATTTACCGATAACACCATGCATTTGATTGAGGTGCAGTTGATTCGTACATGTCACAAATGACGCATGGATCATTTTCCTAAAGTATCAAAATAATCCTAACACATTTTCTCGGTTTTCCGTATGTCACTTGTGTTGTTTTCTAAAGTTAATGTCAATTTCAAACTGATATCAGACACTTTTAGCCATATGAGTCACACCATGCATCGGATTTAGGTGTGGTTGATTCGTACACATCAAAAATGACTCATGGATCGTTTTCCTAAAGTATCAAAACAATCCGAACTTCTTTTATCGGTTTTCCGTATGTCACTTGTGTTGTTTTCTAAAGTTAATGTCAATTTGAAACTGATATTAGAACTTTTATCCATACCGGTCACACCGTGCGTTGGATTGAGGTGAGGTTGATTTTTACACCTCAAAAATGACTCATGGATCATTGTCCTAAATTATCGAAACAATATGAACCCATTTTCTCGGTTTTTCTTATGTCACTTGTGTTGTTTTCTAAAGTTAATGTCAATTTCAAACTGATATCAGACACTTTTAGTCATACCAGTCACACCGTGCATCGGATTTAGGTGAGGTTGATTTTTAAACATCAAAAATGACTCATGGATCTTTTTCTTAAAGTATCAAAACAATCCTAATGCGTTTTCTTAGTTTTCCGTATGTCAATTGTGTCGTTTTCTAAAGTTAATGTCAATTTCAAACTGATATCAGACACTTTTATCCATACTGGTCCCACCGTGTGTCAGATTTAGGTGCGTTCAATTATTAAATGTCAAAAGTGACTCATGGATCATTTTACTAAAGTTTCAAAACAATCCAAATGTGTTTGCTCAGTATTCCGTATGTCAGTAGTGTTGTTTTCTAAAGTTTATGTCAATTTGAAACTGATATCAGACACTTTTATCCATACTAGTCACACCGTGCATCGAATTGAGGTGTGGTTGATTTTTACACGTCAAAAATGACTCATGGATCATTTTCTTAAAGTATCAAAACAATCTGAATGTGTTTTCTTGGTTTTCCGTATGTCACTTGTGTTGTTTTCCAAAGTTAATGTCAATTTGAAACTGATATCAGACACTTTTAGCCACACCGGTCATGGATCATTTTCCTAAAGTATCAAAATAATTTGAACACGTTTGCTCAGTTTTCTATATGTCACTTGTGTTGTTCTCTAAAGTTAATGTCAATTTGAAACTGATATCAGACACTTTTAGCCATACCTGTCACACCGTGCATCAGATTGAGGTGCAGTTGATTCTTACACCAAAAAAATGACTCATGGATCGTTTTCCTAAAGTATAAAAACAATCTTAAATCATTTTCTCGGTTTTTAGTATGTCAGTAGTGTTGTTTCCTAAAGTTAATGTCAATTTCAAACCGATATCAGACACTTTTAGCCATACCGGTCACACCGTGCATCGGATTGTTGTGAGGTCGATTCATACACCTCAAAAATGTCTCATGGATCGTTTTCCTAAAGTATCAAAACAATCCAATTGTGTTTGCTCAGTTTTCCGTATGTCACTTGTGTTGTTTTCTAAAGTTAATTTCAATTTGAAAGTGATATCAGACACTTATAGCCATACAGGTCACACCGTGCATCTAATTGAGGTGCGTTCGATTATTACACCTCACAAATGACTCATGGATATTTTTCCTAAAATATAAAAACAATCCAAACATGTTTGCTTAGATTTTTATATGTCACTTGTGTTGTTTTCTAAAGTTATTTTCAATTTCAAACTAATATCAGACACTTTTAACCATACCGGTCACACTGTGCATTGGATTGAGGTGTGGTTGATTCATACACCTCAAAAATTACTCATGGATCGTTTTCCTAAAGTATCAAAACAATCCGAACACGTTTGCTCGGTTTTCCATATTTCACTTGTGTTGTTTTCTAAAGTTAATGTCAATTTCAAACTGATATCAGACACTTTTAGCCATACCGGTCGCACCATGCATCAGATTGAGATTCGGTTGATTCTTACACATCAAAAATGAGTCATGGATCATTTTACTAAAGTATCAAAACAATCCGAACATGTTTTCTTAGTATTATATATGTCAGTAGGTTTGTTTTCTAAAGTTTATGTCAATTTGAAACTGATATCAGACACTTTTATCCATACCGTTCACACTGTCAGTCAGATTGAGGTACGTTTTATTTTTACACGTCAAAAATGACTCATGGATCATTTTCCTAAAGTATCAAAACAATCCGAACTCATTTTCTTGGTTTTTGTATTTCACTTGTGTTGTTTTCTAAAGTTAATGTCAACTTAAAACTGATATCATACAATTTTAGCCATACCGGTCACACCATGTGTTGTATTGAGGTGTGGTTGATTCGTAAACTTCAAAAATGACTCATGGATCATTTTCCTAAAGTATCAAAATAATCCGAATGTGTTTGCTCGGTTTGTCGTATGTCACTTGTGTTGTTTTCTAAAGTTAATGTTAGCTTGAAACTGATATCAGATACTTTTAGACATACTAGTCACACCATGCAACGGATTGAGGTGTAGTTGATTCTTACACATCACATATAACTCATGGATCGTTTTCCTAAATTATATAAACAATCTGAATGTGTTTTCTTGGTTTTTCTTATGTCACTTTTTTTGTTTTATATGGTTAATGTAAATTTCAAACTGATATCAGACAGTTTTATCCATACCAGTCACATAGTACGTCTGATTGAGGTGTGGTTGATTCTTACACCTCAAAAATGACTCATGGATATTTTTCCTAAAGTATCAAAATAATCCGAACATGTTTGCTTGGTTTTCCGTATGTCAGTAGTGTTGTTTTCTAGAGTTAATGTCAATTTCAACTTGATATCAGACACTTTTCTCCATACCGGTCACATAGTGTATCGGATTGAGGTGCGGTCAATTTTTACATGTCACAAATGGCTCATGAATAATTTTCCTAAAGTATCAAAACAATCTGAATGCGTTTTCTTGGTTTTCTGTATGTCACTTGTGTTGTTTTCTAAAGTTAATGTCAATTTGAAACTGATATCAGACACTTTTATCCATATCGATCACACCGTGCATCAGATTGAGGTGAGGTCATTTCTTACACCTCAAAAATGACTCATGGATCATTATCCTAAATTATCAAAACAATCCGAATGCGTTTTCTCAGTTTTTCATATGTCACTTGTGTTGTTTTCTAAAGTTAATGTCAATTTGAAACTAATTTCAGACACTTTTAGCCATACCGGTCACACCGTGCATCGGATTGAGGTGTGGTCAATTCTTACACCTCAAAAATGACTCATGGATCATTGTCCAAAAGTATAAAAACAATCCAAATGTGTTTGCTCGGTTTTTTTTATGTCACTTATTTTGTTTTCTAAAGTTAATGTCAATTCCAAACTCATATCAGACACTTTTAGCCATACCGGTCACACCGTGCATCAGATTGAGGTGAGGTCAATTCTTACACATCAAAAATGACTCATGGATCGTTGTCCTAAAGTATCAAAATAATCCTAATGAGTTTGATCAGTTTTTCATATGTCAGTAGTTCATAAGAGTCTCTCATTAAGTCATTCTTTACTAGAAACTTAAATCATTTCTAAAACCATTTTTCATAATCTAAGGATATGAAACATAATAAAGGGTGATCATAGATTCTCAATAAGTGTAAAAAAGGGATATATCAATGATCATATAAAGATAACATAAGTATTAGGAATTCACCTTCATTGTCTTATTTGTTTACATTCTTCCATCAGGTACGCTGCCCATTCGTTTCTAAACACATCTATATCATCTTGTGAATAGGTGTTTCTACGAAAGTCATAGTAGTACTGAAAAAATATAAATACACAAAGGATTAATAAATATTTTAAATTAAGTACTAATTATTTTAAAAAATACCTCTTCAGGGATGCTAGTTTGTTTATGAAATATGATCTCTTTTATAAATTTACAAACATAATAACCGCAGTCCTTTCCATTTGTTTGTTTCAGAAACTGTAGAAACATCGAGAAAAATATTTAATCTATTTTTATATGTATTTAGATAGTGAAATATAATTATATATACCCTGATACTTTTCCATTTGTAGATCTCATGCGCCTTTTCATCCTTAGACCCTGGATTCATTCCAGCCTTTAGACGATATTCATACACCACCCTATCATAACAGAATCCTTATTAAAAGATAATATAAATTATATAACTAGATATTTCGTTCTAAAATGTTGGATATAGTTTATTACAAATTGACAATCTCCATAATGTGTGGTCGGTTTGTTGGATATTCATGCAGTGAATCAAGAAAATAAATCTTTGGAGAATCCAAATTGACTGCAATGAGCATCCAATGGTGCCTAAAAACACAAAAAAGATTAAGTAATGATAGAAATGAAAATTTAATTGATATGATTAAAATGTAGAGTTTTACCCCTGTAATTTTGGTATTAAAAATATCATGTCAGTCGTAATTTTTCATTGAAACGTTCTGAGCAGGTTTGACATTAAATCAGCCTGAAAATCAGAATCTATTTCTTTTTGTTTTGTAGACATGGTGTGAGGACTAATGAGTCCAAATTTGTATTCACGGGAAAATCCCTTCCATTGTTTTTCATATATATGCCTGCGAAAAATATGAAAAGTATTTAACCATAATTATCCTAGTATATCAGCTTCTGTAAAATCAAATACTGAAAACATACTTCATGTATACATTTATAACTGAGGCTCCTAGCCAGTCATATGTGATGATTTCAGCTACAATGTCAGTACTAAAAAAATCTAATGTTTCCTCTCCATACATATCTTTTTCACAAACAATTGTGTGATTATTGTCATCTTTCATTTTCATATCCACATGAGCTTGCAATTATATTAAATGTGGATATAGAATGGGCAGGGTGAAGGTGCCCTTAGTAGATCGTTTTGATCGATTGGTTGATCTTTTTGAGCCATTATTTCATTTTAGCTCATTCCTTTTGTCTTTCTGTAATAACATTCATTGATTCAGCCCTTTTCTAATTAAATGTTAAAGGTTATTCTTGAAAAATGAATTGGAAATGAATACCTCATGGTCGACATGTTTTTCTACAAGATTTGACAGCTATGCAATGAATGTTCCAAGAGATTTTTCCACCGTATGAATGTCTTCATCGTCATTTGGCATGGGTATCTTGGTGGTCAGCTCATGAGATATGTTAATCGACACTTTGACATGATCGGTTGGAAGTGTTTTGGAGTGTAGCGTGTCATTATGCATATTTAACACCCTATCCCTCGCTACAAGGTGATGGGTGGGAGTTGACAGATATAAATCACAGTCATTTTCACTAGGTAGAATATCATTAAAAGAAAGGTATCAGTGTCTATGTGATTCAAATTTCACAGAAACAAATATTAGAAAATTGATTACCTTGGATAAGTCAGGTCTTTGAGGGGAGTGGCTCACCTCAAAGCTGGTGGGGGTGGGGCGGGTTGTTCTTGAGTTGTTTCTTCTCTTCGCCTCTCCCCCATCAAAGTTTATAGCAACTCTCCCTGACTTTGGAATTTTTATTCAAGGGTAGATAGTCTATATCTCATCATTTTCATTTATTTAGTTTGTTCCTCCTCTTGTTTTTTTTTCTAAAAATGTGTCCGGGGTGTCACCCCAAAACCCGTACCTCTGACGCGGCCATACAGTTCTGGCTGTTTCAAGGCCACTGAAAGTATGTCTGCATCTTGTGCGGGTATTTTTGATTCCTATGACTTTGTCAAATAGAAAATATGGGAAAATAAGTAATCACCGTGATGTAATAGTGATTTAAAGAAAATTAATTTATATTATGTCATACTTACACATGTTTCCCACACTTTTTGTGTGTTTTTATCTACTGATTTCCCCTCTTTATTAACACGAGACTCCTTCCATAGAACATGGTGTGGGATGGAAGTGGCTTGGGATTTTGATTCATCAATCTTAATATAAATAGAGAAACATGCTTACAATGTTGTTTTATGTCACATAAAAGTATTACAGTACTTTTAAAATACGTACCAATTGTTTTTCAATTGAAGTGTACCCCAACCTTGCTTTACGGTAGGGGTACGCTGGTTTTGCTTCCTGTTCTTTATTGTCATCACTCAGTTGTTGTTTTATAAATAAAAAAATGTCAATCAAAGTGATGAATACAAGAAGCATTAAACATCGTGTTACCAAACACATTGTACCTGAAAATTTTTCTTCGCACGATGGTTGCAAAACGCATCCCACACTCCTTGGGATATCAAGTGTGCATAAAGATGAGGTGGGTGCGGCTTGATTTTCCCTTCAGCATATTTCAGATGACATTTCATTAAAATGGTGAGAAAGCCTCTATGAACCCTTCCTGCCAGTCTTAATACATATTCTTTGTGCGAGACATCTACTATAAATGCACTCTTCAAGAGATTATTTAGAGTTAGTCAATATTTCAGTATTTTATTTTATTTTATTTTAATAAATTAAATAAATGATATCGTAATGTTACCGTAATCTCTTCCCACATTAATGTTTTCAGCCCACTGACAACATGGGGTCACGACTCTATATCAATCGGCATGCACTGCCAAGTGAAGATTCCAATGTAGCTACTAAACATGGATTTGTTGGGGTTTACATATTGTTCTCCCTTATTATATCCCACCTCATATTTGATGCCTTTTTCTTTTTCCTTAATGATTTTGGCTAAAACTTTCAAACTACGGCGCACCTATTTTTTTTGTGCCTCCTGGGTTTCATTTCCCACCATTTCCTCAGTTTCTGCATCATCATTATATTCCTCTGAAGCGCTAGCATCGGCACTGGGACCAGCAATAATAGGTTGAGAAACCTATTGTACCTCAGTAGTGGGACCAGTAGAAACAAGTTGAGAAACCTATTGTACCTCAATAGTGGGACTAGCTGCAATAGGTTGAGAGACCTGTTGTACCTCAGCAGTGGGACCAGCTGCAACAGGTTGAGAAACCTATTGTGTCTCGGGATTGGGTGCATCAGTAGGTGCAAGAAGTCATTATCTGCAGAAGTGGTTTAACATTTAATGAGGATCACATAAAAGAAGTAGTGGACAGATAATAACATAATGTAACAAAAATCTATATTACAATAAAAAAATAACCTAATTATTGAACCCTCTTTTTTTTAAAGGCTAAAGGGATTTGACCCCTCTATCGACTATCCATATCCCTTCATTGTGGTCTCCACTAACATACAAAACGTCGTCTACATTGGGACCACTATGAAATGATTAAAAAGTCCCAATGAAGAGGTCATCCTCCATTGAATTTTCATCTAACCCTTCAGTTGTTTTGGCCAATAACAGAACAATTGAATAGTTTCGGTTTGCGGGAACTGGAACATTAAATACTTTCACTTCTTGTGATGCCATTATAAACGGTTCGTCTTTCTCCCCTTCTTTACTAAAATCTACTTTCAAGAATCCCAATTCATCTATTTTAAAAACACACCTGTTATCAACCCACATTCATTGAAAATCGTAACTTGGAATTATGTATAATCCATCTCCCATATTTGTTTGATGATGCCAATGTATGACATATTCGCATAAATTGGATTTTTGTCCTTATCACCAGAAACATGCATTACTTTAGCCACAAGTGTAACCCCACTATTCTGCATGGTACTGTCTTCGTCATGTTCATTAGTATAAAATGTATAACCATTAACTACATAAGCATTGTAAGATAATACATACACAGTTGGTCATCTGGATAGCCATCGAAGTCGGTCTGAAATTGACTCTGGATTTTCATCTAAATTCTTAAAAATATGGTCCTGAAACCATCCTATAAACTATCAATTATGTGTATCTGATATCGATTTTTCAGACCTAGATGGATTCAAATGCCTAATAATTTCTTTCTGGGTTTCAAAATATGGGTCAACGTCGAAATTTTTATAGAAAACATAAAGGTGACCCTGTTCCTGATCTGTAATATTGATTGTGACAACCTAACTTCCAAAAATTCCTTCACCCTCAAGCCGCCCAGTGTGACAATATTTCGGTAGGCCAATGATTTCCACACCAGACAGGTATTCGGTATAGAATTAAATGGCTTCCTCAACAATATATCGCTCTGTAATACAACCCTCTGGACGACTTCAATTTTTGACATACCTTTCCAAAATCTTCATATATCGTTCAATGGGGTATATCCATCTGTATTGTACATAACCACATAGTTGAATCTATCTCACTAAGTGGACCATTAAATGAACCATCATATCAAAAAATTAAGGTGGTAAGAACATTTCTAATTCACATAATATGACGACAATTTCTCTTTCCATAGTTGAAAATTTCGCCAAGTCTATAACTTTGATGCATATAGCTTTGAAGAAGAAACATAGCTTCATTAATGTATGGCGGAAATTCTTTGGAAAAATGAAACATAAAGCAATAGGAATGAGATCATACATCAAAACATGGAATTCATGTGATTTCAGTCCTTTTAACTTCAAATCACTCATTTACATGAGGTTCCTAATATTTGATGAATACCCATCTGGAACCTTTATGTCATTCAAGAAGTTTCAAAACTAATATCTCTCCTGCCTAGAAATAGTGTAAGTAGCAGGAGGAAGAAATGTTCGTTTTTCACCATTCACTGGTGCCAACTCTTCTCGTATTCTCATCTCAACCATGTCCAACCTAGCCTTAATTTCATATTTTGTTTTGTCAGGTGTATTTAGCAACGTGCTGATGACACTATAAAATACATTTTTTTCTACATGCATAACATCAAGAAAATGTCTAACATATAGACAATTCTAGTACGGTAATTCAAAAAAAACTGATCTCTTTTTCCAACTGATTTTTTGTAAGGTTTTTCAAAGCCGGTTTACCAAAATTAGTATCCATATTTTTAACTTTCTAAAACAATTGATCACCTGTTAGTGGAGATGGTGATTTAAATTCTTCTAAACTTCCATCGAATGATGTTTTCCAAGATTTTTACTTATGTTGTCGGGGTAGAAATCTGTGATGTCCTAGAAACACAGTTTTCGATGAATGTTTCAACCAAATTGATTATGTACCTTGTTCGCAAATGGGACACCTTTGAGTTCCTTTAATGTTATATCCTGAAAATTTTCCATAAGCAGAGAAGTCATTTATTGTCCCATAAAACATGGATCTTAAAGTGAAATCTTCCTTTTTGTAAGCATCATACAATGTAACACCTGAATCCCACAATAATTTCAAATCTTCAATCAATGGAGCTAAATAAATATCAATATCATTACCTGGTTTTTTTTGGTCTAGATATAAGCATAGATAACATGATGTATTTTCATTTCATGCATAACCATGGTGGTAATTTATAATTTACCAACATAACCGGCCATGTACTATGACTATTTCTTTGAAAACCAAAAGGATTCTCTCCATCTGTAGATAACGCAAGACGAAGGTTTCTCGATTCATTTACAAATTCAGGATACTCATGATCAATTCTCTTACATTGAGGAGAGTCTGACGGGTGACGTAGTATCCCATCTTTAATTCTTGTATCTTCATGCCATGTCAATTGCCCTGCAGTCTCCTCACTTCCATATAGGCGCCTAAAACTTGGAATGATTGGAAAGTACCATAAAACTTTAGTAGGACTGGATTCATCTTTCTTGTATCGAGAAGCACCACACTTTGGGAATTTTTTAAGTGATTTGTGGTCCTTGAGAAATAGTATACAGTCATTTGGGAAGGCGTGTATTCTTTCAGAGATCATACCCATCGAGCGTATCATTCTTTTGGCGTCGTATCTTCGCCTCGGGGGCTCATTATCTTCTGGGAGCATGTCATTCAAGAGAGCAAGTAGTTCCGTAAAACTGGCATCACTCTACCCATTGTCTGCTTTCAAATTATACAACTTCAGTATGGATGAAAGTGCTATATATTTAGTGCAACCAGCATACAATGGCATCTTTGCACAATTATTTAACTTCTCAAACAATTTTGGTAAATTACGAAGTTCATCTTCGACGGTCCTTGTCATTTCCTCAATATGATCTTCATCATCATTCACATCTGTAATCACATCCTCCATATGGTCATCTTCATTGTTAATACTTGTAATCATATCAGATGATCCATAAAACGCAGTGTTATCCCAGCCACTACCTACATTCATTATTTCCCCGTGTTTATTCCAACATGTATAACTATGATATATTCCGTGACAGATCAAGTGTTCTTCCAACTCCTCTAGACTAATTTGTTTTGAATAAAAATAGCGTAAACATGGACAAAGGATTTGAGAAGGGTCATATGCATGATCTTTTTCAAACTTGATAAACTCTTCCATGCCTTTTTCATACTCTTTTCCAACCGATTGGCATTCATCCATTCTTTGTTTATATTCATCCTATTTGAAATCCAAATGATGGGTATATAGGTTAGGGGAGAAGGAATATGAGTATAATTTATATAAAAACTAGATACTTCAAAAATGGTGGGGGTGTTCTCATTAATAGAAAATCTTGGGTGGTTCTTGGGATTCATCTATTCTCTTCCTCTATTCGACCCTCCTGATGAGGAGTGGTTCTTGGGAGTTTTTATAGTACGTTAGAGAGTTCTTCCCTCATACTTCCTCCCTTACTATTATCCTTTATTTCCTTATGATTTGGGAAGATTTTATCTAGGATTTTTGTGATGATTTTACTATATCATCTTCAAATCAATTCAGATGATGTAGATTTTGTTTGTATTGGCTAGAGGTTATCCTCGTATGATGAATGCACCATGTTTTGTGTGGTTTAGGTGGTTTTGTGTTTCCCAGTGAGTTTTTAAAAGATTATTCCTAATTATATTAATGTGAATTATTAATTATAAGTTTCTATAATTAATTATTTGGGAATTGTGCCTTGAGATTGGGTCTCAATCATTGGTACAAGATAAGATAAGTCATGTATAGTCTTGGTTGAGGATGAGTTGATCTTGGTGAGGGGGTTACTCCATTTTTTGAGGTAGGTGGACCATATAATACAAAACCATGTTCCAATCTATGCATGATTGTGCATTCATGCATGAGTATATGTGTTCAAGTGAAAGGGATAGAAATCAAGAGCAACCTAGGTAAATAAATAGGGTGTTTTTGATCCACCAAGTGATAGAGTGAAGGTTCTATTGAATGTTTGTGATTTTGTGATCATATAGAGATTATGTCTCTATGGAGGTGAGGGTTCAAGTTGTGTTTATGAGAATATCGGGTTTGGTATAAGATTTGTATAGCCTAGTTAGGTTTCACTACTGGAAATGTTGTTTTTCCCAACAGGTTTTTACCAACGGTTTGCTAAAACCGTTGGGCTTGAAGGATTAAGAAATCCTTTCCCAACGGTTCATTGAAACCGTTGGGAAAAGCCACCCCTTTGCCAACGGTTTAAAGAAACCGTTGGTAAAGGGGTGTGTTAATCACCTTTTGCCAACGGTTTCCTCAAACCGTTGGTAAAGGGGTCCTGGGTCCTTAGCATCTCTTTCCCAATGGTTCTTAAAAACCGTTGGGAATTATTTCCCCCAAATCCAGCCGCAGGGCTGCTCTCCCCCATTCGCATAGAATCCTAATTTCTTCCGCTCCACCGCTCTCCTCTCGCGAAATCCCCTATCCGAAGAGGTGAAAACCATCTGAAATCAGGTATCTTTTCATTTATACACATATACTTCCTTATTTTTATTGTTATTGCTTTAGTATTTTAGTTTTAAGTTATCAATCCACCTCCAGCTCTCTGCTACTCTCCAAATCCCCCATCCGAATAGGTGGAAACCCATTTGAATCATCTCAAATCAAGTAATTTTTTCTTTATACACATATGGTACCTTGTTTTTATTGTTATTGATCTAATATTTTAGTTTTAAGTTTGGATTTTGATGTGATTTCACCGTGTAAAATAGGGAAATGAATAAATATTTTGTTAATTAATTAGTTTCCCCTGGAATATCAGTTGTGTTATAATGTCCATGCTAAATAAAGGGGTAATGTAATAAAAGACCTTGAATAAATAAATTGTGGAAGTTGGGGTATTTTGCCTCTATGAGAGGTTTTTTGTTGTGTTTCATTGTATGTTGTAGGCTATTTTATGGGGATTGAGGTGACCAGTTGGGCTTTGTGATATGTGGGGTTGTAATGTGATGGTTAGTGGGCATGGATGTGTCATGTGAAGTTGTATGATAGTGATGATGTGTGGTGGTGTTGTGTCGTGTGGAGGTGTTGTGTGATGAAGTTGTGGTGTATAATGTGGTGAGGTGGTTTTGGTTGTGCGGTGGTTTGTGATGTGCAATATTTTTATTGTGATATGTGGTTTTTTTGGTGAGATGGTTGGTCGATGTAACATGGTGTCGATGGTTATTGTGAGATGGTGAGTTGTTGTGTGGTGGTTTTATTAGTTTCCTGGTTATCTATGGAATAAATTATGTTGTTAAAACAAAAAAAATATATTAAATAAATGAGATGGAATAGAAATGGATGTGTGGTAAATGGATTTAATTAATTTAACATTAAATGAATGGACAATGTAAGTGTGAATGAAGTGGCTTATAAATGAATGTGAGAAATGCTATGCGTCTTGTGTGGTGGTGGTGTGGTTTATGTGTTTTATGGTAGTAGTGAATTGTGTGATTATGTAGTTAATGTGAACCCATAGGTTGAGTATTTTGTGCTATCTATATATCATGTATTTTTATGTTATTTCTACACATTCTAGGGGGTGGTATGTCTAGGTGGTGGTGGTGGGGTTGAAGGGGAGGGGGGTGTGGGCTGTTTGGGAGGGTGGGCGTGGCTATCCAGGGGGGGTACGGGGTGTCCAGGGGGGTACAGGGGTGGGCGGGCTGTCCACAAGGGTGGACGGGCTGTCCACGGGGGTGGCCGGACTGTCAAGGAGGGGTGGGCGGGCTGTCCAGGGGGGGTGGGTGGACTGGCCACGGGGGGTAGGGGTGTCCAGGGGGGTGGGCGGGCTACCCAAGGGGGTGGGGGGATGTCCATAGGGAGAAGGGGTGTCTAGGGGGTGGGTGGGCTGTCCACGGGGGTGGTTGGGCTGTCTAGGGGGTAGGGGGTGTCCACGGGGGTGGGCGGGGCTGTCCAGGGGGTGTGGGCTATCCTGGGGGTCTGTGTGGGGTGTCCTGGTGGGGGAGGGGTGTGTGGGGTGTCCAGGTGGGGTGGTATGTCTAGGTGGTTGTGGTGGGGTTGCAGGGAAGGGGGTGTGGGCTGTTTGGGAGGGTGGGTGGGGCTATCCAGGGGGGCTACGGGGTGTCCAGGGGGGTACGGGGGTGGGCGGGCTGTCCACAAGGGTGGACGGGCTGTCCACGGGGGTGGCCGGGCTGTCAAGGAGGGGTGGGCGGGCTGTCCAGGGGGGGTGGGTGGGCTGGCCACAGGGGGTAGGGGTGTCCAGGGGGGTGGGCAGGCTATCCAAGGGGGTGGGGGGCTGTCCATAGGGAGAAGGGGTGTCGAGGGGGGTGGGTGGGTTGTCCACGGGGGTGGTTGGGCTGTCTAGGGGGTAGGGGGCGTCCACGGGGGTGGGTGGGTTGTCCACGGGGGTGGGTGGGGCTGTCCACGGGGGTGGGAAAGGCTATCCACGGGGGTGGGCGGGGCTGTCCAGGGGGTGTGGGCTGTCCTGGGGGTTTGGGTGGGGTGTCATGGTGGGGGAGGGGTGTGTGGGGTGTCCAGGGGGGGTGGTATGTCTAGGTGGTGGTGGTGGGGTTGCAGGGGAGGGGGTGTGGGCTGTTTGGGAGGGTGGGCGGGGCTATCTCGAGGGGGTACGGGGTGTCCAGGGGGGTACGGGGTGGGCGGGCTGTCCACAAGGGTGGACGGGCTGTCCACGGGGGTGGTCGGGCTGTCAAGGAGGGGTGGGCGGGCTGTCCAGGGGGGGTGGGTGGGCTGGACACAGGGGGTAGGGGTGTCGAGGGGGGTGGGCGGGCTATCCAAGGGGGTGGGGGCTGTCCATAGGGAGAAGGGGTGTCGAGGGGGGTGGGTGGGCTGTCCACGGGGGTGGTTGGGCTGTCTAGGGGGTAGGGGGTGTCCACGAGGGTGGGTGGGTTGTCCACGGGGGTGGGCGGGGCTGTCCACGAGGGTACCCTACTAATATGGTTATGGGATGAGGCATGCTCTGATGTGATAACACATTAAGTTCTTGTTGGTTTTACATTTTTTCAATAACACATTAGTATGTTTTTTTCACATGTGTAGTTGATACCATGATTATTTTCTTCCTTTATCATTTACTTAAATGTATTTTCTATTAAAGTTCAATCCTATTGAATGGTTTATGAAAAAATGACTTATATGAATTTTTTTACAGAATGGACAGAAGTTGGATCTATGAAACCGATCGTATCTCAAGCGATTTTAAAAACAATTTGGAGAGATTTATAGATTTTGCATTTCACAATGCTTCAGATAGTGGTCGCATACATTGCCCATGTTCCAATTGTGTTGGTAGACCTTGGTTGAGTCGTGAAGAAGTCAGCTACCACATAACCAAAAATGGTTTTCAATCCAACTACTTTGTGTGGTATCACAATGGGGAGAAAATGAAATCTCAAATTGGTGATGATCGAAATGAAAGGACTGGAATGGAGAATTTGTTAGATGATCGGTTTCCATTTATTCGTCATCATGAAAAAGAAAGGATTTCGACTCAAGAAGACGTCGATATGAGGAAAACTGATGCATCTAGTGAAAATGATGATATTGATAGGGTGAAAAAATTGAATGATGCTGCCACGACTCCAGTATATCGACAATGCGATAAAATGAAAAAGCTAGAATTTTTAATCTGATTGTTTCATGGAAAAACTTTGTATGGGATTTCTAATACAGCAATCGATTTCATTCTTACCCTCTTGAAGGATTTACTTCCAGATGATGCAGATATTCCCTCAAACCACTATATGGCATGGAAGTTAGTTGAAGAACTTGGATTTTCCATAAAAAAAATTCATGCTTTCCCAAAAGATTGCAGTTTATTCTGGGAAGAAACCGCTGAACGAAATGAATGTATAAAATGTGGCACATCCCGCTGGAAGTCAAAATCTGATGGAACACCATCCCGCGTTCCACAGAAAGTAATGTGGCACTTTCCATTGATCCCCAGACTCCAGAATCTTTTTATGTCTGATGACATATCAATAAAAATGAGATGGCATGATACCGAGAGAAATAAGACTAATGATGAGTTGGTTCATCCTGCAGATGGATTTGCATGGCAGAGATTTGATGCTCGACATCCTGATTTTGCAGCTGACATGCGTAATGTGAGTTTGGGTCTTTCATGTGACGGTTTTAATCCGTTTGGGCAGATGCTTACTTCGCACAGCACATGGCCAGTTTTTATACACATTTATAATCTTCCCCCATGGTTGTGTATGAAAAAATCTTTCACTTTCATGAGTATACTCATATCTGGTCCTTCTGATCCCGGCATTGATATTGATGTATACATTCAACCTTTAATAAAAGAGTTGAAACTTCTTTGGGATGTGGGTGTGCGCACATACGATGCATGTTCGAAAGACATATTTCAGATGTGTGCTGCGCTTATGTGGACGATCAATGATTTTCCGGCTTATGCAATGATGTTTGGATGGAGCACGAAGGGAAAACTGTCATGTCCAGTTTGTATGAAGAATACACGATCCAGAAGACTGAAACATCGTTGTAGTTTCAGTTTTATAGGACATCGACAATTTTTTCCAAAGGATCATCCATATAGAATGAATCGTCGAAGATTTGATAATACTATAGAGACCGATGATCCACCTCAGCGTATGTCTGGAACTGATGTGCTTAATGAATTGAAAGATTTCAGTTTTTCGTTCGGGAAGGGTCAAATGAAATATGGAAAGAGAAAGAATGTTTCCACAGAAACCTGTTACAATTGGAGGAAGAGGAGTATCTTTTTTGATTTGCCTTATTGGTCAACCAATTTGCTAAGTCATTGCTTAGACGTAATGCATATTGAAAAGAATATATGTGAAATGTTTCTTTCAGTTCTTCTAAATGTCAAGGGGAAGACAAAAGATGATTTACGATCTCGAAGTGACTTGGTGGATTGGGGCATCAGACCAGAATTGCATCCTGTGCGTATCAGTGAAAATAAATGGAAACTTCCATGTGATTCTTATGTGATGACACCTACAGAAAAAAAAACAATTTTTGGAAGTATTAGAGACTATTAGAGTTCCTGATGGCTATTCATGCAACATATCTAAACTGGTCAACACAAGAGAGTTGAAGTTAAAATCTTTGAAGACTCATGATTATCACGTTCTACTGCATGAGTTGCTTCCAATAGCAATCCGTCATCTTTTGTCCAATAATGTAAGGGTGGGTGTTATTCGGTTGTGGCATTTGTTTAGAGATCTTTGTGCTAAGAAGTTGTCCAAATCTTTCTTGCAAAAAATGTTGACAGATGCCCTATTAATTTTGTGTGAGTTGAAGAAAATATTTCCCCCATCATTTTTCACATGCATGCTGCATCTAACTGTCCATATTCCAACTAAAATACTTCTCGGAGGACCTGTTTCTTTTCGTTGGATGTATCCCACTGAAATAAATATGTTCACATTAAAGTCTTATGTTCGAAACAAGAATCATCCCGAAGTTTCTATCGTGAACGGTTACTTAGCTCAAGAATGTATGGATTTCTGTTCAATGTATTTGTCTGATCTTACTACAAGAATGAATAGACCAATGAGAAATGAAGAAGAACAATATGAGCAAATTGAACCCAGTTTTCCATCACTTCCTCAAACAGGAGGAATTCCTGGATCATATACATTGAAGACATTAAGCCATGAAGAGCGGAAGATGGCACATCACACAGTTTTGTTCAACTGTGATTTGTTCGATGACTATATCAGGTAACAAAATTGAATATGTATATCTTACATATATATCTGTTAAACTATTCATATTTTTTTATCTACAGGGAACATAAAACAATGATAAATAGGAAGCATCGTTCTTTATCTTTGAGAAGGAGAGAGTCTTTGCATAGCAAAGAGTTTTCTGCTTGGTTAAAATTGAAGGTAAAAATATTACTGTTTAAATTAATTATTTCAATATTTAATTAAGTTTAACTGTCATTTATATTGCAGGTATTGAGTTTGTCTGCTGACTATGTCTCTGAGGAAATAAGAGCTTTGGCTTTTGGTCCTAATACCGTGGTTCGTGACTGTAAATCAATTGTTATCAATGGGTACAGATTTATTGTCACTGAACGAGCCAAAAACATGAGAACACAACATGATGGTATTATGGTTACTGCCACAACAGATTGTTATGTCAGTGCATCAGATAGTAGACCGCGACATGAAAATGTGGGTTATTATGGAGTCGTTGAGAAAATAATAATATTGGATTATTACTCTCATGGACGAGTCACAATGATGAAATGTCATTGGTTTGATTTGATGATGAGACATGGCACATTTATTGATGATTGTGGATTTCGAGTAATTAATATGACCCACACTCTTGCAACCGAAGAACCATATGTGTTGGCATCAATGGCTAAACAAGTTTTTTATGTCAAAGATCAACTTCAACCTGAATTTGGTGTCATAGTTGAAGTAATTCCAAGACATATTTTTGATGATGCTGATGATGGAATTGACACTGTCCCTATTGCCATTGGAACCAATCCATTTATTTCTTTTGATGAATCCAATAGCTCAATTGTCAGAGTTGATTGTGAACCTGAAGTTGTGGTTGGAAATATATAGAATCATTCATCCATGTTCTCAATTATTTTGGTTTACCTAGAGTTGGGTTGTTAAGGTTGGTAATATTCATATTTATTTAGTATTGATCACAAATATGTTTTAGCTGACTTGACCGTTATGTGAATTTTCAATGTTTATTGGTTGCTGTTTTATTTGAATTGCATTTTCTAATTTGGAATTGAACTGTATTCAAACCAAATCAAACAATATTTCTAACTTGGTGAACATTACAAATTGTATGTTTTATTAAATTCATTCAAACTCTTCTAAAACAATTGATAGCTAAATTACCAATGAATCCCCTCATTCCCTCATATATTTAGTTTTTTGGTTTACACATTGATTTTTTTTCTAATTAATTACATATTTGTTTTCAAATGCAGGAAATGCAGCCAATTGAAGAGAGAAGAAGAAGAAAAATGGTGGAGAACAATCGTCAGATGGAGGATATGGGCATTCCACCATTAGTGCCTACAGTGAGTACAGTTCAATCTGAGGTCGTCCGCTATGAATTTGACCGTTTGACGCCCGTTTTGGCCGTTTATGACACCAGAACTGCGTTGTCGGTCACCGCGGGCACATGGCATGTCCAATTGACGTGCTGTCTGCTCGAACACTTCAAAAATCACTCACCCGTATTTGTCGTCTGATTTCAGGCCATTCCGACTTCGTTCGGCCCGTTTGGACCCTCCTCACGCGCGTTTACGAAGCGCGCACATCACTTAAAATACAAATATTGAGCCGTACCGCGCAAACCACACGTCCGAATGACGTTCTGTCTGCGCGTACACGTCACGAATAATAATTAGAATGTTGCACGGTGGTTTCAGGTCAATCCGAAGTCGTCTGCTATGAATTTGACCGTTGGACGCCTGTTTTGGCCGTTTATGACACCAGAACTGCGTTGTCGGTCACCGCAGGCACACGGCACGTCCGATTGACGTGCCGTCTACTCGACCACTTCATAAATCACTCTCCCGTATTTTTCGTCTGATTTCAGGTTATTCCGACTTCGTTCGGCCTGTTTGGACCCCCCTCACGCGCGTTTACGAAGCGCGCGCATCACTTAAAACACGAATATTGAGTCGTACTGCACAAACCGCACGTCCGATTGACGTGCTGTCTATGCGTACACATCACGAATAATAATTAGAATGTTTCACGGTGGTTTCAGGTCAATCTGAGGTCGTCCACTATGAGTTTGACCGTTGGACGCCCGTTTTGGCCGTTTATGACACCGGAACTGCGTTGTCGGTCACCGCGGGCACACGGCACGTCCGATTGACATGCCGTCTACTCGACCACTTCATAAATCACTCATCCGTATTTGTCGTCTGATTTCAGGCCATTCCGAAATCGTTCGGCCCGTTTGGACCACCCTCACGCATGTTTACGAAGCGCGCACATCACTTAAAACACGAATATTGAGCCGTACCGCGCAAACCGCACGTCTGATTGACGTGCTGTCTACGCGTACACGTCAAGAATAATAATTAGAATGTTTCACGGTGGTTTTAGCTCAATCCGAGGTCGTCCTCTATGAATTTGACCGTTTGACGCCCGTTTTGGCCGTTTATGACACCAGAACTGCGTTGTCGGTCACCGAGGGCACATGGGACGTCCAATTGACGTGCCGTCTGCTTGACCACTTCATAAATCACTCACCCGTATTTGGCGTCTGATTTCAGGCCATTCCGACTTCGTCCGGCCCGTTTGGACCCCCCTCACGCGCGTTTACGAAGCGCGCACATCACTTAAAATACGAATATTGAGCCGTACCGCGCAAACCGCACGTCCGATTGACGTTCCGTCTGCGCGTACACGTCACGAATAATAATTAGAATGTTTCACGGTGGTTTCAGATAAATCTGAGGTCGTCTGCTATGAATTTTACCGTTGGACGCCCGTTTTGGCCGTTTATGACACCAGAACTGCGTTGTCGGTCACCGCGGGCACACGGCACGTCCGATTGACATTCCGTCTGCTCGACCACTTCATAAATCACTCTCCCGTATTTGTCGTCTGATTTAAATCCATTCTGACTTCGTTCGGCCCGTTTGGACCCCCCTCACGCGCGTTTACGAAGCGCGCGCATCACTTAAAACACGAATATTGAGTCGTACCACGCAAACCGCACGTCCGATTGACGTGCCATCTGCGCTTACACCTCACGAATAATAATTAGAATGTTGCACGGTGGTTTCAGCTCAATCCGGAGACGTGGTGTGGCCGGAACCACTCAAAGTGTCCGTCTTTTGTTTCAAAAGGACGTCATTTTAAGTGAAAAGCATCAACTGACATACGGAAAACCGACCAAACGCATTCCGAATCTTTTGATAATTTATCCCAACAATCCATGGGTCATATATGACGTGTACGAGCCAACCCGGGATGAATCTGAGTCGCGGTGTGGCCAGGATAAGTCTAAGTGACTCTCTTTTGTTTAAAATGGACACCATTTTAAGTACATACGGAAAAATGACCAAACGGATTCGGTTTCCGTTGAAACTTTAGGAGAACGATCCATGGGTCATATGTGACGTGTACGAATCATCCCCGCTTTAATCCGACATGTGGTGCGGCTGACACCACTCAAAGTGTCCGTCTTTTGTTTCAAAAGGACGTCATTTTAAGTGAAAGGCATCAACTGACATACGGAAGAACGACCAAACGCATTCGGATTCTATCGATACTTTAGCACAACGATCCATGAGTCATATGTGACGTGTAAAAGTCAACCCCGTCTTAATCCGAGACGCGGTGTGGCCGACACCGCTCTAACTCTGTCTCTTTTGTTTAAAATGGACATGATTATAAATGAAAAGAACAACTGGCATACGCAAAACCGACCAAACGCATTCGTAATCTTTTGATAATTTATCACAACGATCCATGGGTCATATGTGACATGTACGAGCCAACCCGGGATGAATCTAAGTCGCAGTGTGGTCAGGATTAGTCTAAGTGTCACTCTTTTGTTTAAAATGGACAACATTTTAAGTACATACGGAAAACCGACCAAACGCATTCGGTTTCCATTTAAACTTTAGGAGAACGATCCATGGGTCATATGTGACGTGTACGAATCAACCCCACCTCAATTGGAGACACGGTGTGGTCCGCACCACTCATAGTGTCCGTCTTTTGTTTCAAAAGGACGTCATTTTAAGTGAAAAACATCAACTCGCATACGGAAAACCGACCAAACGTATTCTGATTGTGTCGATACTTTAGCACAACGATCCATGGGTCAAATGTGATGTGTACGAGTCAAAACCGCCTCAATCTAAGGTGCGGTGTGGCCGGTATCACTTCAGGTGTATGTATTTTGTTTAAAATGGACATCATTTGAGGTAAAGATATATGGTATAGAAAAAATCGATCAAATTATGAATTGAATTTCGGATTCCACATATAATTGTCATCTAAATTTTAAATTTAATTCTATATGAATTATGTAAGTTTATAATTACGTTATTAATACTAATTTAATTGTCATCTAAGTGTGGTCGGGACCACTCTAAGTGACTTTCTGTTGTTTAAAATGGACAACATTTTAAGTACATACGGAAAACTGACCAAATGCATTCGGTTTCCATTGAAACTTTAGGAGAACGATCCATTGGTTATATGTGATGTGTACGAGTCAACGCCACCTCAATCCGAGGCGTGGTGTTGCTGGCACAACTCAAAGTGTATGTCTTTTGTTTCAAAAGGACATCATTTTAAGTGAAAAACATCAACTGAAATACGGAAAACCGGCCAAACGCATTTGGATTGTGTTGATACGTTAGGAAAAATGATCCATGGGTCATTTGAGACGTGTAAGAGTCAACCCCGTCTAAATCCGAGACGCGGTGTGGCCGGGTACCACTCTGACTGTGTCTATTTTGTTTAAAATGGACAAGATTATAAGTGAAATAAACAACTGACATATGAAAAACTGACCAAATGCATTCGGAATCTGTTGAAAATTTCGGACAACGATTCATGGGTCATATGTTACGTGTACGAGTCAACCACGCCTCAATCCGAGTCGCGGTTTGGCCGAGACCACTCTAAGTGTATCTCTTTTCTTTAAAATGGACTACATTTTAAATTCATACGGAAACCAACCAAACGCATTCTGATTGTGTTTATATTTTAGCACAACAATCCATGGGTCATTTGTGATGTGTACGAGTTAACCCCGCCTCAATACGAGGCACGGTGTGGACGACACCATTCAAAGTGTCTCTCTTTTATTTAAAAAACACTTCATTTTAAGTGAAAACAACAACTGACATACGGAAAACCGACCAAACTATTTCGGAATATATTGATACTTTAGGACAACGATCAATGAGTCATTTGTGACGTGTACGAGTTAACCTCGCCTCAATCTGAGGCACGGTGTGACCGGTATCATTCCAGATGTATGTATTTTGTTTAAAATGGATATCATTTCTATTAAAAATATATGGTATATGAAAAACCAATCAAATTATGAATTGAATTCCGGATTCCACATATGATTTTCATCTAAATTTTAAAATGAATTCTTAATGAATTATGTATGTTTATAATTATGTTATGAATTCTACTTTAATTATGGATGTGTATATTTTCAGGATGCATTATATGTGTTGGTTGGTTGGTTTGCATTATTTGTATGTGTTGGTTTGTTCTCTATATGTATGCATTATATGTGTTACAGGTACAATAATTGGATTGAAAAATGAATTGAAAACGAGGGCATAATTGGATTGAAAATTGAATTGAAACCGAGGGAGAATGCCCAAAAACCAGACCTGTTGTGCAAATTACAGGCCGTTGAAATTTGCACAGCAAAGCCTATGCCAACAGTTTTCAAACCGTTGGCATAGGATCTATGTAGCTGTTTTTACCAACGGTCCATGAACCGTTGGTAAAAACCTTTCCCAACGGTTTGTAAACCGTTGGTAAAGAAAATGATCTGTTGATTTCCCAATGGGACAAACCGTTGGGAAAGGCCTTTCCCAACGGTATGGCAGAACCGTTGGGATAGGTTGATTTTTTCTAACCTATCCCAATGGTTCTGAGTAAACTGTTGGGAAAAGCCTTTCCCAATGGCTTACTTCCCCACGGTTTGCAGAACCATTGGTATAACATATACCAACGGTTCTGCAGCCTTTCCCAACGGTTCTAAACCGTTGGGAAATGCTGGATTTCCAGTAGTGCTTTCTAAGGCTATTTGAGTAGGTATTAGAGTCTTAGGCCTAAATAAGATAGATAATATAGTTTTATATATCACATATGATGGGGAACACCCTCTTAAGGATATATAAAATTCATGGTGTATGTGATGAGTAGGATATTTCATATAGGGATTGGTGAAGTGTGACATAGAGGATTTCCTCCTTATAATTAGATTAAGAGATCTCCAAGGGGAGATATGATATGGTACCTAAGTGAGGGTCGTGGTAATAGTCTAGGTGACTTAGCCTAGGGTATCCAAGGCTCTTAGTGTGAGTTTCTTAGGATGGTCATTATTTAGTTTTAATGAGTTTTAATGTAGGAATTAGAAGATGATATAGACTAGACTATCGAGGCCTAGATCAAGTATAGCATGTGGGTTGTGACATTACCATGTAGAGATGAGTGTGTGTTGGTATCAATGAGTAGAGGTGGGTTAGGTTTGTAGAACCCAGTAGATTCCCTTATAGGTAGAATTAGAATGTTGATAGGTTGGGAATAATTTTCATGTATAACCAAGATGGTTTTAAGGAGATTATTATGCAAGGATAAATGGATTGTGACTTTTATCATTTATGGTTCGACCGACTAAGAGATTGGGACTTCATATGACTCTCACCTAGTTTAAGTATGATCATCCATGGGGCACACCTATTGATGATGTGGTTTAGATAGTATGAGAGGTTGGCTACCTAGATACCCTCTTTAGATTACTATTAATATGTTTTGTGTCATGAGACAAGATGGATGTCCTTTATTTAAGTGATAAAGTGTTGGTAGGACCCTACTTTGAGTGAGAAGGCATTGGTCAAAGGGGATTGGTGTGTGACTTCCATGGTATCCACTTATTGATGGTGCATCTTGACTTGTGATAGAGGTTGGATATTGTGATTCCCTCCTTAGATCATTTTTGTATGATAATATGATGTGATATATAGAAATGGGGATCACTTAGTATTGGTTTGGAGTAGTTTTGTGAGAGTTTGTCTATAGAGATTCCCTCATCAAATTGTTTTTTATGTGATGTGATGGTGAGACCCACCGTAAGTGAGAGGGGAGCAGCTACTATGTTGTGGAATTAGAGGATATGTGAATCACACCCAATGTGAGAGGTTGGTGGCACTGTTATGTTATAAGAAAGGATGTGATATTTAAATTAGTATATGACCCAACCCAGAGAATAGTGTACAATATAGTGTACAATATAGAACATACTAAACATATGTCTCATCCCGTTGGAATGCCTCACCTGATGACATGAATTCACCAACATGGACAGTTCAAACCCTACCCGGCCTAACTATGGGGTAGTATCCAAAATCAGAAAAAGATCCATACTAAGGGCCACTAGACGGAGTGAAATCCTAATCTAGTGTAACAACATTTCACAAAAAATACTCTCTCTATTCAGGTTTCTATCACAAGGCTATAGTGGGGAGATCTAATCAAGATCAAACAAGTAACCATCCACATATACATGTATCACACACACAAGGATCACACACAAGAATCATGCCAAATTATAATTAATCTCAATATTGACAATAAATGAAAACATAATTAATTCATGCAAATTGAATTTTACTCACCTTAAGGAGGAGGAACCGGTGGCGGAGGAGGAGGAGTCACCGATAGTGGAGGTAGTGGAGGCAGCGCGGAGGCAGTAGAGGCAGCTCGGAGGTAGCAGAGGCAGTGGAGTCAGCTGAGTAGGAGGAGGAGGAGGAGGAGGAGGAGGAGGAGGAGGAGCCGCAGTGGAGGAGGAGGAGGAGGAGGAGCCGCGATGGAGGAGGATGAGGAAGTAGAGCCGCGGCGGAGGAGGAGGAGAAGGAGGCAGTGGCGGAGAGGAGGCAGTGGCGCAAGGAAGGGCTTCCGCAAAAGCTTGACAGGGTGCAAGGAGGAGAAGGAGGACCCAGTGGATTTTATAAATCTCGTGTGGACCTTTATCAGCACTAGTAAAAAGCGCTCATAAAGGGGGTATTTATCAGTGCTAAAATGAAAAGCACTGATAAAGACCCCCTTTATCAGCGCTTTTGTAGCACTGATAAAGGGTGACTTTATCAGTGCTTTTCCTTTTATCACTGATAAAGACCCTCTTTACCAGTGCTTTTGTAGCGCTGATAAAGACATACTTTATTAGCGCTAATAAAAGCGAAGATAAATGTATAAATTTAATAATTTGTTAATATTATTATATATTTATTTAAAATGATATTTATGAAAAATATATATATATATATATATATTTATTAATAATTATAAATCTAAATAAATATATCTTTATTTATACTTATAAAATTATTTGAAAGGTATATTTATATATATATCATTGAAAATATAATAAAATATATATTTATTTTTTAAATATAATGTAATTTTAATAATAAGTGTACTTTTTTAGAACATATATATTATATGGGTAACATAATGAATTAAAAATCAATAACACATCAACGTGATATGTAATTATAATCTATAAATGAACATTATTCATGCACATATATATACGCATGATATATTCATTGACCCCAATTCATTGGAAAACACATATATATTCAATAATTTTAATTATACATATATATTAAAAAGTATTATATATTTATAAATAAAACAAATACATTAAATATAAACAAATATAATAAATATATATATATTAAATATAATGAATTAATAAATCTAATAAATATAATGAATTAATAAATCTAATAAATCTTATAAATCTAATAAATATATTTATTATTATTCTTATAATTATTTAATTATATATATATATATATAGTTATAACATGTGTTTTTTATTTAATGTATACAATAAACATTATCAGTGCTAAGAAAAATGCTGATAAATGTGACCTTTATCAGCGCTAAGAAAAGTGCTGATAAATGAATATTTAAAGCAGTGATAAATGTACCCTTTATCAGCGCTAAAAAAAGAACTGATAAAGGGTACACCTTTATCAGTTCTTTTTTTAGCGCTGATAAAGTCTTACCCCTTTATCAGCACTTTTCCATTAGCGCTGATAATGGTAGGTGCCTGCCTTGCCCTGTTTTGTGGTAGTGACATCACACCTATGAAAAAAAACCTATGACAGAATAACATCAAGATATGTGGATATCACATGTAAGATTAAGTAAGATTAATCTCATGTAGGGTGTATGTATTGGATTAATAAATATAAGAATAAATACAATGTGTAGTAATTTGTTTAATAATAACAAGTTTCTTTAATGTATTACATAGTGATATAATCATCAATTCCCAAATGAAACCTCTTATGACAACCAGTATATCATAAATACAATGCAATACATTGTTTTTTTCATCATTAATTGTAACACCATTCTATAACATGATTTAGGATACAAATCACATGACATTTCTATGATACCATTTTTCGGTTTCATAAGATTGTTTAATTCATTATATAAGAACCAAATGTGTATTAGAGACCATATACTAGGCTATCCATACGTGAAAAATGAAAACCATGATATAAATTTAAATAAAACAAGTGTACCTTTAAATATTGAGTGGTTTTGACATTCTTCATCCAATTTTCTAAATGAGGATCATTAAAGAGGTAGCCTAAAGAAATTTCTCCTTAATGATGTAACCTCGGGTTGTACAGAACAACTTGATTCACAATGAGAGTATCCTCTACCAATGATATGCTAGTATCTGATGAAAGATAACGAGGGATAATAAAGTGAGTTTCTAGTATACTAGGGGTTTGGTAGAGAGTTAAGAAGACTAAAAAACACAACCATATCAGTGGAAGTGGCATATATATATATGCCTTAGGATATTCCTGAGCCTTTTACACAAAAAATTATGAACTAATCGAGTAAAGAATTCAATTATAAACACTTCATAACCAAAAAACATATCAATTGTCCCTCATTTAATCACATGAAAATTTAGTTATGATAATATCTTACATTAAGGATTTATTAGAAATTCCCATTTATCATTCACTTCCATGAGAAGGTATCAGTAAGCCTAAAATATCCCTATATCATATTGAATGAAATACCTAAGCAGCATGTTGTGTATAAGTATATAATTCAACATGATATTATATTTCATCAATTATGATATGATTAACATACATCATATGTATGAGGGTTTATGTAATATCTCCCTCATCATCTCCTTGAACAAGTTGGATGACCTTTAGTTATCCATGAGGTCTATAAATAGTATTTCAAGGGGTGTATTTGAAGTCTTACCCTTTTCCATCTACATTTCATTGAAGTATAACTAGTTAGGGAAGTGGGATCAGTTATAAAATCTTGTAACTCTTCATATGGTTTCCCTATAGGGGTCTATAAAATTAGTGCTCAAATAAATTTGATGGTGTACTCCTTCGAGTGGTGGATATATATTAGTGGGTAAGATCAAAACTAAGGGTGGATTCAAATCCAGAAGGTTCACCCTACTGTTTATAAGATATTTGAGGCACTGGTGATTATTATTGTGGTGGTATATGTGGTTCCTAAAATTAAAGTCCATTCCATTGAAACATTTTAACATCAATCATCATCATAAACTAGAATTCCTAAAAAATATTGATTCCATTACTCCTTTAGAATAGATCAATTTATTGATTTTCATTAAACAAAAAACTCTTCTCTCCTTATCCCATAGAAATGTATGAACATAAATGAAATCATGCTCAAGGAACAATGATTTTACTTAGTTCACCCTCATTGGGTAAAATACAAGGATCATACAATGAATATGTGTCGATATACCAAATATGCTAAGTATCACTATCAAAATAAAAGGTTTGGGCTAGATTGATTATATGCCCAGGATCATGGCCTTTACAAGTTTTAGGGTCATATCACTACTTTCCCAAGGGTCACTCCCTGAGTATATTTATATGGATCACTAACAGTAGAAAGTATCACCTTATTCATCTCCCTTTTCTCACTAAACTAGAAGGGATCTACACATAGGTTATAGAAATGTTTGTCCCTTATTATCAATAATTAATGCATCATCAACTATATATATTCTTTATAGAAGTAATTTCTGGGATGCTCCTTCACTTCTATGAAAACAATTATATGAAACACTTCTACATTTCTGATAGCTAGAATATACTTCTCTTTTTTGTAGAAACAACAATTACCTCTGATTTGGAACGATCTTCAATATATTATTTGTATTCGCTTCACTACCTTGAATGTATTAGTGAATAAGATCCTTTTAAAAGTTTTGTACAATGGTGAAAAACATCTATCTTATTCTTCTCCTTTAGAAATCATATGTGATAATGATAATTCTCACAGGGTAATGTAGCCATGTATTCCCTTGTGGATGATTATGGAGTGTAACCCCTTGTGTGAGATCCTATCTTGATACTCTAGCATGAGACCCTGGTGTGAGATCCTGGAATGAGTCCCTTACACAAGTCATCTTTTGTGATGAGCGTCAGTTCCTGGTGTGATATTTCTTTCGCACTTTTCACGAGATCCTAAAGGTAGTATTTTTTCATGAGTCTACTTTTTTTCTTTTCCCAAGACCCTGTTCAGATCATTCCCAAAACATACACAATTTCAATCTCATATTCTCTTTCAGGAGATCTCTCTATAAACCACTTTCATGAGACCTCTCAACAATTCTCTTTCAAGATATCTTTCTGGTAACCTTCTTCCCAGACATTTATTCGGATCAATATATTATGAAAAACTCTGTGAATCTAAAAGTATGGTTTATGGGGTATTTATGGGCATAAATCTACCTCCTTAACTCTAAAATTTGTAGATAACCATCCACCTCATCAGTATCATGTGCTCCATGAGATCTAGTACACATGATACTCATGCTTTGTGTAACAACTGGGTATGAGTCCTATTTGCGCATTGTGAAAGATCTGAGGATATGCTCCAAAGACAATCATGAGTGTTGTGTGAGATCACTTCATGAGATCCAATGAAAATCAGGAGTTCTGTATGAGTTCCCATTTGAAGACTTAATGAAAATCATGCACTTCATGAGATTCAATCATGAGATCACAATTCAATCTTATGATTGTCAATATTGTTGTCTTCCAATGCTTTGTGTGACCCATCATGAGTTCTAAAGAAAAATCATGAGTGCAATGAAAGATTTCATGATGAGATTGAAACACAATCATGAGTGATACAGAATATATCAACATGATATCGGTTCATACATTCACATTGTGTGAGATTAGTTGACCATTCATGCTCAATGAGATCTGTTCAGAATTTTCTCACCATCATGAGGGATTGTTTCCTAAAATCCTTCTAATAAGGGAAAGTGTCTAGGATATGATATAAAAATTTAGATTCTTTATCATTTTTTGAAGAAATTTCCACCCATAAAAATTACTTTTTTCTTCTTACTTTTTCCCTCAATGTAAAATGGATAATTGGAATTCCATGTTCAAATCCATCAGGACATATATCAAATATAAAAATATCAAATCTAATTGGATCATAGATGCATGTGATTCAACCTTTTCCTCCTAGTAATGAAAAAAAGGATCTCTATATAATCCATAGAATATTTTCATTTAATTGTATACTCTTCATATTTTCATCATCATGTCTTATAGAAGTATTAACAACCAAGTGATTCCATTTTTCATTCAAATCATAATGATTGGATTCTAGTTCTAAATTTAGATAGGGTTATGTCTAAAAAACTATGAACTATAGAATCTAATTCCCACTTCATAAATAGCCAGTGTTATATTAAATTTTTTCTTACCTGATATAAATGTATATAAACCAATACCAATATCAATTTCAAAAAGAACTCAAGTTTAAACTCTATGAAATATCTCACTTGAAAATGAATGAAATTCTCTATATATATTACCCCGATGGACTCTAGGACATTGGACTCTATATTTATCTACTACATAACCTATAAATCATGTGTCTTGTTTATTCATAGTGGTTTTCACAATAATTACTAAACATTCAATTAGTGCATATCATCAATTTTGTGAATGAATTTATGATTGTGGGGTTGGGAAACATGAGATGAGGAATGGATTGGGGTTTGAGAAGTTGAATGGGATTGGTAAGGGGTGGTAGATGGAGATGATGATAGAATTATGTGGTATTGGGGGTAGGATTAGATGATGGGGTAGGAAAATTATTTTAGTAGTAATTTTTTCATTTTTCTATTGACAATGTTGATTTTTAAGGGATTTAACATGGTTTCTAGATTGGTTTTGGGAGGTGATTTAGACTTAAGAGTTTTTTCAGATTCTTAAAGAGGAATTAGGGTCAAAGGTGATGGGGAAGAGGTTCAGGGAGAGGATGGATAACTGTAAATTTTAAAACACACCTTGTTAGAAGGTAGTAAATGATTTTTAAAGATAAATAATGAGGTCTAAGAAGGATTTATTGTTGTATTTTGGAGATTGGTGTGATGGATCAGGTTATAATAGGGGTTGGAGTGACAGTTTAGGGGAAAATAGAAATGCGTATAAAATTTACTAATTTTTGAAAAATAATCAATAAATATAGTCTTTAAAGTTTATATATGGTTGAATTGAGGCTAAATAAAGAGTCATAGGAGATTGGGAACTTGTCGTGAGAGTGTTGGATGATAGGAGAGGAAATGTCACAATGTTGTTTTAGGGTTTTAGCTACATATTTATAGATTTTGAACATGATTTAGTATAGAAAAAAAAAATCAATATGGTATGGAACCATTAAAATTTATTGATTCATATTTGTTAGAATTCCAAATGCTAATGGTTCTACGATTTAACATACTCTATTATAGTTTAATTTGTTTCAAAAAAATTATTGGGTTAATATTTGAGGTGTAGCGCATTGAAAACTGTGTATGGGTGCCAATGTATCCAAAATGATTGTATGTTTTTTTATTACACCAAATATTTGAAGTATGTGGCCTTTAGAATAAAATTTTCCCATTTATTTGAATGTTATCATCCCTTATCTTTTTTTCATAGTAGAATAACTATGTTGTGGCCTCTCTCAAATTCCTAATAAGATTTATTTCCTTCATCTTGATAATATAAGGACTCACGGTGAATACTTTAGGATGTAGTGTGAGGATTTTTATGTTTGATTTAAATTTTTTCCTTATTCTGAACATCTATGGGATGGTCTATTCATGTGAAATGGAATGAAAAAAATATCTAAGATTCCATACTTTCTCATTTATTACCAAAATTTTCCTTGTAGTGTGACATGTTGATTATGGTGTGGGTATCATGAATTTCCTAAATTTTTATTTTTTATGAAATAATCTTCTCTTTCTTTAATGTGGTATTAGGAATTGTGTCATGGAATATCCTACCTTTAAAAATTCTCTTATATTCCTCTGTCCATTCTCATCCACTTTTTCAAGCACAATTCATTTATTAATTCTTCCTCCTTTCTAGGAGAGTTTAGATTACAAATTTGGAGTAGATAGAACATATTAATGCATATTAAAATAATTCTATCATCCTAAAAAATCTACTATTTAAATTTAAAAATGAAAAAGAAAACTTACATAGGTTACCACTCATTTTTCAATTTATGGAAAATAAAAAAATTGAGATGCCTATAATCCTTATAAAAATTAGAGTGAAAGGATATCCATAATTAGAAAGTTGTAAATGTATTTCCATTCACTTTTAAGAGTGGATCTCTATCCTTTTGAACCACCATAACCCCATTCAGGAACACTTGTATAATCATGAATAGAACTGACCATATTGACCTCATCTTGTGTTAAAGAAATCAAAATGATAAGTTAAAAAATCACCTTATCTCTTTGTTGTAAGTCATTCTATATAATGTTTCAAAAATTCCATTTACTTATCTTATTTTTTAAAATTTTATCATTGTCAGATAAAACTCTCTAAATCTCTTTAATTTCATCTCTCTTTGGAAATATATGTATTCAAGATTCATCCTCCTTCAAGTTAACAGCTTTAATATCTAAATAGGATTTGTTGTCAAGAACCATAAGAAGATGGCATAGTTTACAATATAGCAACAAGAATTGATAAATTCTCAAAATTGTTTTCAAAGTGACCCAATCCTTTAACACATATTATTCCATGGGTTTTAACATAAAATATCCTATAATTACAACCCAAAGATCATGAGGCCTCGTATATTTTGAATGTTGGGTTTATAATACATCAAATAAATAATAAAACAAAACATATTTATTTTATTATCCATAATGAGATCTTAAATCCTTTCACACTCCAAAAACTGCATGGAATAACCTGGGGAATACATAGACAATATTGGTGAGTTAAAAATCCTAGTAAGGTAATAAATATGAAAAAATAAACATAACTTGTGAGTAAAAGGTATGACATAATATCATAAAATATAAGTCTCAAGAGTAATAAAACAATATAATAACATAAATAACATGGTATCTTAGTATTATTACATCATAATAAATTTGGTATAAAAATATAACATTACATAAGCATGAGTCAAGGATAAATATCTAGACCATATCACCTGGTGAAAAAAGATAGATAATGGACTAGGTTTACTCCTAAATCTCATTTATGAAATCTCATGAGACTAAAGAATTTATCAATGAATTAGAGTAGTATATAGGTTCACCCATCATAACATTTTCATAATTTACTTGTTCCAAAAAAAGGAAAACAATCATAAGTCATAAACATAAGAATTACCCATAAGGAGAAAATGTGTTTCATAATCTTGACTCATATCATAACTAAAAGAAATTTCATAATGAATTAATTTGAGAGATGATCATAAAGAATGAATTAAATGATTAATGTCTGGGATAATAATGATGGTATATATTTTATAGACATATATACATAATTTATAATCAATATGTAACATCAAAGGTTGTCTCCAATCATGAAAATGTATTTAAAAGATTCCATGGAATATTTATTGAGGGAAATACATGTTTTACTTTGAAAACACTTCTTCAAAATTTAGTAATTCAAAAAATATTACATATTTTTTTTAATAAATAAACATGCAAAGATAAATATTAATATTCAAATAATTGAGTGTTCATGACTCTGTATGTTCCATATAAATTAAAAATCATTCCTTTCACACCGTTGTAAAAAAGTTAAAATGTACCTCATTTTGAAAAAGGCAAGATGAATAATTTAAAAAAATAATGTAAAAAAGTCAATAATGGGTAAAAATTACTTTAAGAAATAATTTAAGTAATGTGAGAATAATTCTTGAAAATATTTTTAAAAAATATGTATATGGAAGAAAAAGGATTTTCGACCGAAGAGAGAAATAAAGTCAACTTTTCATAAAAAAATTCTAAATCATTTTAAGTAACAAATAGCATAAAATGGTACTATTACATTAAAATTTTATGAATTACTATATTAGGATAAAATAAATTTGTTTGTATATAGAAATATCAAACAATTTATCCAAGTATGGATTAAACATAAATAATCCTTAATAATGATAATATTGTGAAATAAACACTTACCTCTTTGGTATCTTTTGAATCATAATACCCATAAAGGAAGTCAATTAAAATGAAATATTAAATACAATTAAGATAAATAGATTCATTCTATAATAATCAATGAGTAATTATATATATCACATATAATAAATAAGTTTTGAATAAGGAATATGTCTCATAGAAGTAAAAGTGATATGGGATATCCATTACCTCGAATCTAGAATTTTCATGTATGTACTTTATACACTATATAATAAACTTATTTAAATTAATTTTTTATTTAGAACCTTTTATATGTTAAATATATTATATATAAACCCTTTAATTTTTTTACTATTCTGGTATATTTAATTATTTAATTTGTTAAGTCTGTGTTGTGTGTTTTGAGGACATTCAGTTCATAAATTCAAGACGACATCAGTGTGTTGATCATCGTCAAAAGGGTAATTTTTAAATCATCATAAAAATAATTATCATTTATTAATTATAATATTTATAAATTAATTATACTTTTAAAAATAATTATGAATTGTTGTTATAAAAAATGAACGATATTACAATCATAGAGATGGTTGGTCATTTATATTCATGTTTAACATTTCCATTTTTCAATGATCATGATGGAAAGAAGGGAAGTTTTATTATATCATCCAAAATATGATCATTATATCTTAAATATAATATTATTAATTTAAATACATATAAATATACCATCTATGTGATGCAGTAATAAAAAAAGGAATCATATCACTTTGTGAGGCAGTAGTCCACAATACACAGCAACAATATTATCATTTTTCAATGAATGGTAAGGTAAGAAGGTATATGACATGTTAATTTTATAGAATTATTAATATTACATTAATATAATATATAATCATGAAATAAATCATCATTAATATCCATTAGAGGTGTGATGGAAAAATAATTACATCAATTAGAAAGCCACTAGTCCGCCGTACATACGAATGATGGTTTTGTTTCACATTTGATGGAAGAGGATATGGATAAATATTATTCCATATACATAATAATATATCAGTATAGAGAAGATAAAGGTTTTATTATATTTTAATTCTATAAAATAATTTAATGTGTAAAATAATAAGTAAAAAAGAAGGAGCTCAACAAAGAAAATTACCTTCACTTAAAGAACCTCCTTTAGATCACTTATTAAGGACACTAAGGTTGAACTTTTTGGAAGACCAGAAGATCCATAATTTTGATACGGATGTTTGGGAGAGTTTTTTGAATGTTTTTTATCCAAATATCTCAATATTTATGAATAAGTGAGGGGATGGGGTGCCTTATTAAAATTGAGGAGTTACATTTTTGAAAATACAGAATACTATTCAATAATGGGAAGTCACTTTGAGTCTAATTTCCTCCAAAATTGATAAATAATGGATTTCAAGGGTTATATTGTCGATGAAAAACTAATAAATTGAAAAATAAACATGTTTTAGACATTTTATTATATTTATCCCTGTGGTTACTCATTTTTATCATTTTAGTTTTTCACCATGATAACTTGTTTCTTTTAGTATTTTTACTATTAATTATGAAAAAATGAAGTCGAAATTATTACGTAATACTAATAATTTTTATTCCAAATATATAATACACGTTATAAAATTGAAATCATATTTTTGGAATGTTTTAATTTATAATTAAAACAAAAAATGTGTCGAGAAACTGTTGTTTAAGAAATACATTTTTCGACCAATAAATGATCTTATATTACCTTTATGACTAGAAATAATCATTAAATGAATTTAAATTAAAATAAATAAATTTATAATATATTCACTTAATTTAAATCTTTCTTTACTAGGGGTTATTTTAATTAATTAAAATGGTTAAACATTATTCATTAAAAAAGAATTTATAGAAAACAGTGTTTTTAAGTTAAAAAATAAACTTATTCCAAAATCATGAATACTGATGACTCCAATAAAATGAATTGGATTATTATAAATAATATGGATCATATTTAAATTTAATATAAATTCAAAAATATAATGAAACTTTTAAGTTACTTGAATCAATGAAAATAAATGACATTATTGGAAAAATCCATAATTATAACTACATAATGAAAATCAAACATTTCTGGAAAATCCAAACTTTCAACCTAAATTATTTTTTATATTATAATTTCAAAAATAATTTTCATTTTATAAAATAAAATTTCCACAATTTTCATAATTTTTTATAATATTTTCTCACAAAAATGAATAAAAATATTTTTTGAAGGAAACATATTTTTTATAGAATAAAATATCATTATTAAAATTTTAGTGTTTATTTATTAAGAATTTATATATATATTTATATTGTGTAGGAAATTATATATTTCATAAATTAATTAATATTTTTTATACCCCCCATTTTCATAGCTAGGTTGTAATTGTAATATATTTCTTGGGTCATTTAAGCATAGTATTGCGCATCGTATACGCTATCAAACACAATGTTCTCATTTTAAAATATTTGAGGGTTATATTTTTTTTTGATATTTTATAAGTTCCCAAATCATCATTGGGATTTCTCAAAAAAAATAATTATCACTAGATTTCACCTTATTTCCCAAAATCTACTTCAACATTATGTATGAATGTTTTACATGTCTACTTGTTTAAGGATGATACATGGTACTTTTTTTATAACAAACCTCATATTCATCAATTAATTTTCTCAAAAACTGGTTGATAAAATGTGTTCCTTGATTAGTAATCAATAGATTCAACAATCTGAATTTAGAAAATATATTTTTATTCAGTAATTTTGGGGACACCTTTTTTATGTTGGTAGTGGTGGAGTCAACTTCAACCTAGTTTGATACATAATTATAAACACCCCAAGATTTTTATAATAAATTTAGAATACAATCTAGCCTCTAAACATATCTTTGCCTCTTCTGTGTTTAGAATTTTGAACAACAGTCATCTAGAGTTGTATTCAGTAAATCATTTGGAGTGTGATGGAACAAACATAATTTTCGGTGAATAGTAACCTACACTTATGAATAGTAATATGACCCTTATGAATAGTAAAAAAAATATTATTTTATTTTCTTAAGGTAATATGATAATGAGATCTTTACTAATTTTCCAATGTCACGTTAAACTAACTGCACTTCAAAATTGTTATTTTTCGAATTAACTATGACCTTATTAAAAAATTAAATTAATAATATTTAGAAAATTATTTTTGAAAAATAGATTTTACTTTTGAATTCTACACATCGAAAAATTATTAGGGTAAATTTTTGGGATTTTTCTGAAACAATTGATTTTTCAGTGAATAGTAAAAAAAAATATAGTTT
Organism: Viscum album; assembly: GCA_963277665.1. Classification (NCBI taxonomy): domain Eukaryota; kingdom Viridiplantae; phylum Streptophyta; class Magnoliopsida; order Santalales; family Viscaceae; genus Viscum; species Viscum album. The sequence continues at coordinate 1,403,505,853 of OY728143.1, read as the reverse complement.
TTAGTTTCTGTGTATTTATGACATCATTAATGATGAAATGATGATGTCATAAATCTGATCGACTTGTGCATATTTAAATGACATGTGAGGTTTCCCAAGTGGCTTATACCATGGGAAAATACCATGGGTAAGCCCATGGTTTTTCAAAAACCACTCATGAGGTGTCCCTTGAAAACTATTAAAATAATCCCTCACTTTTCCTATAAATACCAACTCTTCCCTTCATTTAATTCATTCCCAATTCTCCATAAATGAAGTTCTGGCCTCCTTACCTTCATATTAGTCCTCCAAATGTTTCCTCAAGCCCTCAAGGTCCCAACCTTCAAGTTCTAAGGGTTACTCTACAAGGTAAGGAAATTCACAATTTCTTTCATTTTTCTTTCAAGTTCTCTTTTATGTGGTATATCTTTCATGTTTCCATACCATGTTATTATTTTTCTTCTTATTCTTGATCTACTATATATTATTATTCATTTCTGGAGAGGTTAACCTTGTCCCCTCTCTTTTTTAATCATTTCTAAAACCATGTTACGTAGTCGTTAGGCTGCCAAATTTTCGTAAGCGATTTCAGAATTATTCTTTTATTTTGAGTTCTTTATTTATTATTTATTCATCTCTTATTACCCAAGAGGAATGAAATCTCCATAATCTTGTATAATCTTGAAGTTATAATGTTCATGTTAAATTCATCATCAATCTTCTTCTTTCCCCCACTTGTTCAAGGAATTAAAAACATTGTCCGTGACGTGTCGAATTACTGACATCGTAGATGATGTGATCTCAATTTGTAATAATTCTTTCAAGTCAGGTCATGAAACCATTTATATGGTTGAACCAGGTTATAATATATGTTTTATGACACACCCATGGTTCTGGAATTCATTTTCACTCATGGTTCTAATCTATAAGACAAAATGAGGTTGTTATTATCAAAGAACCATTAAAACGATCTAAACAAACATCATTAATGTTTTAACTAATGAATCATCATCATGGTATGTAACTAAAAATCATTATAAGATCATTTATATATACATAATTTCATTAATAAGATGTATTAACAATTCTGGATGTTTAACCATGTTTCAAATGAACTACCATTCATGGAAACAAGTAAACGAACCATGAAAACCAAGTAAGGAAATGCTTCCAAAAAAATAAGATTTAATCTCTTAAAACCATCAAAGAGACCATTAATGAACTTAATAAGGTTATATCATATCAATGACATGTTTATTAGGTTTTTTACATATTAATTAATGAAGCTAATTTTATTATTCAGGTCATTAAAACAGACGAAGAACACACTCGAGCATAAGGTAAGGGTTTCCTCATCTCACTTTCATTTTTGTGAGATATTCTGTAATCACTACTATCACTTGTGTATGGTGTATGTATAATTTCCATTGATGTTTAATATCGTGAATCTCTTAATTTTCATGATATTCAATTAATCATTTGATGATCATTAATTTTGAGGCAAACGATTCAATGGATTACAAAGTTGTAAGGGTTTTCCACCCAAACTTCTATTTTCTTTCGGGTAACTTTATTGTCTAATTTACTCAATGAATTTTTTATGTATTGTTATGTACTACTCATAAATTACGTGTGATTATTAATTATATTTACACCAACCAGTATCCTTCCTTATTATAAAGATAGTTACCTGTTTTAAAAGAAACTTTCAAAACTATTTCCAAAATACAAGTCTGATTGTAAGGGGTTTCTCATCTCACTTTCATTTCTGTGAGATTTTAATTGTTCGCCACTTATTCCTTGTATGTGTACTGTAATATGATATATAATAACATGATTCTCTTTATATTAATGTTATTAAATTTTTAATTTGGTGTTCATTAAGTTTTGTTCATATTATTCGACGGATTACTTTGTGGTAAGAGATCCTCTCTCTCACTTTTGTTCAAGAATATCCCCTTTGTTGTGACTAACTTTGTATTGTGAACCTAATAGTACTTATGTGGTGTACCTACTGACCATTTGATATCACATTACATTTGAAATTATATTTCAATTAAATATCCATAATCTCATGTCATGGATATGTTTATTGTCTAAACCGTATACCATTTCACATACAGTGTATATTTGGGATGTTATTGATGAATCTGTATTCTATACTCTATATGGATATTGAAAAGGAATATTTCTCTTGTATTGAATCATTGTATAAAGAATGCTTTGGATGTAGAGGTGGGTGGGTCCCACTACAGCCCCTCGATGCATCGGTAGGTCTCATGAGACAAGCTAGTTGGCGACAAACCCTTCGAGTTTGTTTCCAAAAATCAGACAGGTTTCTACCCACAGGAGTAAACCGTTTTTAAGGTATTATGGTTCATGTGCTAGATAAATGACGTCCAATTAATAAGCATTATCTTTATTAATTATTTTCATGACCCGCCTTCACCAAAAGGAGGGAAGGGTCAGCAGATTTCCATGCCCTTCCTTCTTCAAGTTGAAGGAGAGATAATGACCCCCAAAACCCGCCTTCAATAGGTCTCGGAGTGGCGACCAGCGCCAAGGGTATAGAATCACTCACTAAATGGAAGGCATTACCCTTTTTATTTTAATAGGATCGGGAGATAAGATAGTAAATCCCACAACACCGAGACTAAAAGTGCAAGTAAAACCAAAACAACCATTCCCATATGGATGTTCCAAAAGTAAATACCACAAAGTACAAAGATGACTACAAGGTAAAGTACCAAAGAAAGAAAAAAACAGCAACTACAACTGCCCCAAAGGTTCGAGCTAGTATAGTCCCGAGCGATCCCCAAAGTCCTCCTGGAAACCTGAAAGCAGTTTTTATACGTAGGGTGAGCATACAAGTATACTCAGTAGGGAAAACCAAAGAATCTCGTTCAAAAGTGGGGGGACGTACTAAGGTCTTGTGAGAAAAAGAGTAAACCAAACACCTAACAAGGTAAACTATCCACCCAATCCTCACCAAGGCACACTCCCCAAATAACGCAAGCAGGTAATATATAGTAATAGTACATCGATGTTGGGTACCCCATGCCACTTTACCACTGGTTATTGAAGACATCCTACGCATTGAACCAATCCTGCCATTCTCACCGCAGTCCCACTACCAACCCCCCCCCCCACACACACACCTGGGCCACATCCTCACACAGTCCCACTACAAAACCCCGCCCGCAAACACCTGGGCCACAACTGTCACACGTAACCACGCCTGCAAACACCTAGGCCAGAACAACCACCACCATGCCCGAAGACACCTGGGCTAGAAGATCCACTGCCATGCCCGAAGACACCTGGGCCTCATCCCGAAGACACTTGGGAAAACCACCTGCCCGCACACACCTGGGCCGTAACCGCCACACTACCCCGCCTGAAGGTTCTTGGGATAAAAATGGACTTCAGGCCATCACAGCCTGCCCAAAGATACTTAGGCTATCCGAGAAAGGGAGGATAAAATGAGCTAATAACCAGCCACTAATAGTAGTGTTGGGGAAAACACCCTCCCCCATTAAATGGGGGTGTTCGACACTAAGTGCTCAACTTGGGTGGGGAGTGAATAAGAAACACAAAACTACAAGTATAAGTATAGGTAAAAAGCACTCACCCAAAGTTTAGGTTTTTCTTCAGCCTGCCTAAAGAACACAATCAGTACCATGTCCAAGTCATGACTCACACCAACCCAAAACCCATTTTTACCATCCTTGTTTACATGTTCAAAAAATAATGTTTAAATATGTTTCTTCTCCTACTTGGGAAACTAGTAATTATAATAACAAGTCAAGGGAAATAAAACAGTCAAGCATCAACCTCATCACCTACACCTGGTTCTCTTGTAAAGCCACAACAACCAAAGAAAACCCCAAGATACAGCCCCATTTCCAATATCCAGGAGCCAAAAAGTTTCTCAACAATAGAGGATCCCACCCCAATTTGTGATATAACAGAGGATCCCATCCTCAATTTCGCAACCACCAAGAGCGTAACAACAGGGGATCCCATCCCAATCCACATCACCCAGCAATCAGCCCGTGAAAGAAAAGAAAAGAACAACCCACTACCACTAAAGCAAAGCAGGACCATGCCGGTATTTTTAGATTTAAATGATTTAACACACTCCATGATTCCAATTCTGTTGCACTTTAACCGGGGTTATCACAGAAAAGGATTGATCCGGGTGCGTCCAATTTAATTAGCCTAATATACGTAATTAACCAATTTACTTTTCACAGCAAGGGTTAAAAACCACAATACAATTCATTTAAACATCACCAGAGGCAAGGGTTTGTTAGTTCACAGAGAAAGACCACCAACGGCCATGATTTTCAGTAGGCGTAAGCCCACACAATTCAGAAAACAAGATCATAAAACAAAGTAGCATCATCAATCACATCCCCCCCTTTGTTATTTAGAATCCATTCATTATCTTCATTAAGGTTTGGGTTCATCCAATTCTACAAAAACAAAAGCATTCCCACCCCACATGATACACAAAAACGAGAGACGAAGGAGAAATTCCTTACCTGCTATCAATGATCAACGCTAGGCCCAGGCGTGGAACTTCACGGATAGCGATGCGGCTTGTCCGAACGAAAATCTGCTCGTCTGAACGAAGGGTACTCGTAGCACTGGGTGATTGAGAAAAGAAACCTAGGGAGAACCCTTTAGTTTATAAAGGTCGGGGACGGTTGAGATAAGAACGTGAAACCGCGTAAGGAGCGGGGTCGTGGGTTGACCACGCGGTTGAGACACCCCACACGTCATTAATGGTTGGGCGGTTTAAACCGAAGAGGTTAATTCATTAAAAATTTAATTAAATGATATTTATGGGCGTTACTGGGCTTTAAATCAAGCTTAGAGGGATCGAAATAGGATTTTAAACTCAATTTGCGCAAAAAGGAGCGCTATGGGAAAAACCCATAGGGGTAGGCAAGAGCAACCTATAGCCGAGAGTTACCGGTGGCTGACAACTACTGGTAGCTGAGCTACTGGTAGGTTTCAGCCACTGGTAGTCGAGAGCTACCGATTGCTGACAGCTACCGGTAGCTGAGCTATGGGTAGGGTGCAACCACTAGTAGTGGAGAGCTACTGATAGACTGCAGCAACCGGTAGTCAAGAGCTACCGGTGGTTGACAGCGACCGGTAACCGAGCTACCAGTAGGCTGTAGCTACCAGAAGACCAAGCTACTGGTAGGTCTACTACTGGTAGGCTAAGGCTACTGGTAGGCCTACCATGGGTCGAACTTCACCGAGAAGTTGGGATGGCCTTCCAGACCACCCAGAACACCTCAAGCATCATATTTTTACTATTTAATGGACCTCCCACAATCCGAGCCATTACATCAGATACCTCTCAAACTATTCTCACCCTCGAGAATCAAAAACAACCCTCAAGGAAAGAGAGGGTCCGAACAACCACCTCGAAAGATACCTCTTAGGAGCGTTCCCCATTTTTAACTGAAAACGCCCTTCTCTTAAGAACCAAGAAACATACCATGTCAGACTGCCCAGTTTGTGGGCTGGGGAGTCTCTTCCCCCATGTCAAGATACTATCCGCTTTAGGCGGCACTGACTCGCCCGCACGGGTTTAATTGCATCCACCTTAATGCGTCTTGATTAGGGGTCCGATCGTCCCCTCCCCATAGCCAGGACTTTTCACACACATTCAGAGAGGAAAGAAAAAAACAACATATTTCATAGCCAACATGGTAAAATGACCCACCACAACAAGTATAAATAGAACAACACAAAACTCAAAACTACCCTGGGTACTGGGAATGCATATGTGCTTCCCTCTCCCATGTACTCTCCTCAAGCCCACCATGTCTCCATAACACACGAACCAAGGGGATGGTTCACCCACGAAGCACCTTCTCCTTGTGATCCTCGATCATCACTTGTCTTTCCACAAAGGTTACGTCGTCCTTGATGTCTAGATCTCCCCAGTCATGGACGTGTGAATCGTCGTGCAGATATCGACGAAGCTGGGACACATGGAAGACATCATTTATCCTCAGTAGCGGTGGTGCTAACGCTAGCTGATAATCCACTTCTCCGACCCGCCGCAACACTTTGAAGGGCCCAATAAAACTTGGAGAAATCTTACTCCCCTTGTCGAACCTTCGTTGTCCACGCCGAGGGGATACCTTAAAGAATACGTGGTCTCCAACCTCAAACTCCAAGGGCCTCCTCCTGGTATCAGCATACGACTTCTGTCGGTCCTGGGCCGCCTTCATCCTTTCCCGTGTAAACTGAACCTTCTCTGTCGTGCTCTGCACCACCTCGGGGCCAAGGATGTCCACCTCTCCAACTTCGGTCCAACACACAAGTGAGCAGCATGGCCTCTCGTACAAGGCTTCAAACGAGTCCATACCAATGGTAGAGTGATAGCTATTATTGTAGGAGAACTCTACCAGAGGAAAGTGTCACACCCATGATCCTCCTGAGTCCAGAACACATGCTCACAGCATATCCTCCAATGTCTGGATGGTGCGCTCTGTCTGCCCATCTGTCTGTGGGTGGAAAGCAGTGGTAAGGCGTAGCTGGATGCCAAAAGAATGCTGCAAACCCCTCCAGACTCGTGAGGTAAGACGTGCATCCCTATCCGAGACTATGGAACTAGTTAATCCATGAAACCGCACTACCTCGTGTATATACTTCTGTGCTAGAGAGTCCAATACACTCGACTCCTTAATCGCAAGGAAGTGAGCCGACTTCGTCAAGCGGTCCACTATTACCCAGATGGCATCGCAGCCCCCTTGCATTTTGGGTAGTCCGGTGACTAAATCCATCGATATGTCGCCCCACTTCCACTCGGGAACATCTAAAGGTTGCAATAACCCGCCTGGAACACAATGTTCAGCCTTTACCTGCTGACACACTAGGCACTTGTCCACAAACTCAGCCACTGCTCGCTTTACTCCGGGCCACCAAAGCTATCTCTTCAAACTCTGGTACATCTTGGAAACTTCTGGGTGTATCGCTAGAGGTGAGTTGTAGAACTCACTGAGAACTTTTCCACGCATTGCCTTCAGAACAAACATCTTCCCCCAGAAGAGCATCTGGTTCTGACCATCCTTTGTCCATCCTTCTGGAGCATTCCTCTGGTCAACTCGGTCACGCATCACTTCGCACTTTGGGTCTCCCCACTAAGACTCCTCCACTTGCTGAAACAGAGACGATTGTACTGCCACCTGATATAGGCAACCTCTACCGCTATCTATCCTCACATCCAGGTGCAAGGCGGACAACTCCTCCATCGCCTTCCAGGCGTCTGCCGACTCTCGAACCGCATCCTTCTACGTCCTCCTGCTCAAGGCATTGGCTACTACATTCCCCTTCCCTGAAGTGTAGGAGATCCTGAAGTCATAATCCTGGAGGAACTCCATCCACCTTCACTGTCACAAGTTTAGGTCCCGTTGGGAGAAAATATACCTCAAGATTTTTTGATATGTGAAGACTACAAAGCGTTCTCTAATGAGGTAATGTTGTCATACCTTTAGCACAAAAATGACTGTTGCAAGCTCCAGGTCGTGGGTGGCATAATTACACTCATGAGGGCATAGCTACCTAGACCCATAAGTGATCACCCCTTGTTGCTTCATCAACACACATCCGAGGCCTTTCCCTAAAGCATCACAGAACACCTCATACACCGCCCCTTCTTCTGGTAATCTCAGTACTGGGGCACTAACCAACTTCTCCTTCAGATAGCTAAAGGCTGTCTCGCACTGCTCACTCCACGCGAAAACCTGGTCTTTCTTGGTCAAGGCTGTCAAATGTGCCGCAACTTGAGAGAAGTTGGGTACGAACCTCCGGTAGTAACCCGCCAGCCTGAGGAAACTACGAACCTCTTCCACGTTCTTGGGTGTTGCCCAAGAAACAACCTCCTCAACCTTTGATGGGTCCACCGCCACCCCCCGCTCGGACACCATGTGCCTGAGGAAGTGCACTTCCCGTGTCCAGAATTTTCATTTTGACAACTTACCATAGAGCTGATGTTGTCGGAGGATCTCCAAAACCGTCCTCAGATGATCCGCATGGTCCTCCTATGACCTTGAATAGATCAGGATATCGTCGATGAACATGACTAGAACCGATCCAGGTACTCCTGGAATATAGAGTTCATAAGCCCCATGAACACATCCGGGGTGTTCGTAACACCGAAAGGCATGACTATGAACTCAAAGTGTCCATATCTACACCTGAAGTCCATCTTCAAGATATCACTCTCCTTCACCCTAAATTGGTGATACCCAGACCGTAGGTCGATCTTCGAGAACCACCCTGCCCCTTTCAGCTGGTTGAAAAGATCGTCTATCCTCAGAAGAGGGTAGCGATTCTTGATCGTTACCTGATTCAGCCTCCTGTAGTATATACACAACCTGAGACCACCATCTGCCTTCTTGGAAAACACGACTGGGGCACCCCACAGTGACACACTTGGTCGAACATAACCCCTCTTCATCAGATCGTCAATCTGAATCCGCAACTCTCGTAGCTCCGAAGGTGCCATCCGGTACGGAGCCATCAAAATCGGATGAACACCAGGCTGTAGGTCTATTCCGAACTCGATATCACGTCTAGGGGGTAGATTCTTCACCTCCTCAGGGAAGATGTCCATAAAATCACTGAAGAACCTTGGCACCTCCACCATCTCAGCATCCACTGACTCTACTGACAGCTCAGCTAAAAAGGAGAGGAGGGGTTTCTCTCGCCTGCTGCCCTTTTGACTGCTCCGCTCACCGGTGTAAGAAACATGCCGGCCACACAAGTCTAAGAACATAACCATTCCTTGGAATCAGTCGATGATGGTACACACAGAGAATAGTCAGTTGATGCCTAGGATGACGTCGTATGGCTGTATCTGTAGCATAAGAAGATCCCTAACTGACTGATGTGGCCATATCATCAGTCTGCATCCTTGACAAACATATAACAAGTCAGTCTAACCTCCGACTGGTGTGCTCAGCACTAGGGGAACTGGAAGTATCTTGGCATATAGGCCAAAATCACGGGCTAGATTGGGTGCAATGAAGGAGTGCGAAGCTCCGGTATCGAACAAGGCATAAGAAGGAGTGCTAAACAAACTGATCATACCTCGAACGACCTCCGACCCTACTGGAACTGCTGCCTTTTTGGCGTGTAACTGTCCACGCCTAGATCCTCTGCCCCTCGTATGTTGGACACCTCCCCGACCACGCCTAGATCGAGGTCCCTGAGGAGCACCCTAAGGTCGGCCTCCTCCCGCAACGTCTACCCTTGGAGGAGTGGGAACTCGCTGCCCTTGCTGCTGCTGCTGGAAAGGCCTAGCTAGAAGCTGCTGCTGGGGTGGGTGTTGGGGTTGTCCGCCACTGCCATACTGTACTCGGTCCGGGCACTGACTATTTAGATGTCCATAGCTCCCACAGATGAAGCACCGCGGTCCTGGGCCTGACGGAAAAGGGTGAGGACCAGGGGACCGGAACTGAAACTATTGCGGTCTGCTCCCTGCTGGTCGGAACATGGAGGGTCCTGACGCTGGAGGCCTAGTGCTGAGGGCCTTCCCCTTCAATGATCCCAGCTGGATCCCCTCTCGTGTCACACCTCCTAGAGCATGCATCCTCTCTACCACTTCGGCCTTCTTCTGGACCTCCAAGTACGTCGATAGGGTAAAGGTGGTAACAGAATACTGGAGGGAGGGTCAGAGCGCCTCCTCTAAACATCTCACCCTGGACTCCTCATCATGAAAGAGGTCTAGAGTAAAATGTAGGAGGTCCTTGAACTTGATTCCCATCTCCCTTACTAACATACTCCCATTCTGGAGGGAGAGTAACTCCTGCCTCTTTTCCACCTTCATCGTAGAAGAGAGGAATTCTGCCCGGAACTCCTTCTCTAAATCATCCCATACCACCTCAGCCTCTCTCCTTTCCCGTAGGTAAAGCATCCACCACTGATGCGCTGCTCCCCGCATTTGGATGACGGCCAGAGGAACCCAGTACTCTGTCGGAGCCCGGATCAAGCCGAAGGCTATCACTAGCTCCTCTAGCCAGCCCTCCGTCTTCATGTCATAGTTGCTGCCCTCATACTTCTCGAGGGTCTGTTGCTGGAAGGACCGAAGTGTCTTCTACCACTGGTCATCCTCCTCCTCTCGATCAGCTCTCTTCCGATCGGCCAAGGTAGTCTCCGGGGCCTCGATCGCCCGCACCACACGTGGTCGTCTCCTAGGTTCCATAGATGCAAGGTAAACAAGGAATTCCTAATCCCAAGTAGTGCAGAATATTGTTCTTAAAATTTCTTAAACTCCTTATTTATTTAAAATTTCCAAAACACCCCAGAAACACGAGAACACAAGTCATTATGATGCATGTACCTTTCCTAGGGTCTCTCTACCCTGCAATCAGTGTGGCCTTACTTGGTCGTTCGGTAGGTCTAGAGTCCTTGCATCGGATCACGGGGGGCCCTAAAATCCCGCGTCCTAGCCAATCTTCCCTAGCCTAATTCATGCACCAAGGTCACCAAACATTGTTTCCCTACCATCCCATACAATCCTCATTATTCCTAACACCAGACTCAATCTTATCTCTCAACCATACCTCTAATACCATTCTGTCATGACCCGCCTTCACCAAAAGGAGGGAAGGGTCAGCAGATTTCCAGGCCCTTCCTTCTCCAAGTTGAAGGAGAGATAATGACCCCTAAAACCCACCTTCAATAGGTCCCGGAGTGTCGACCAGTTCCAAGGGTATAGAATCACTCACTAAATGGAAGGAATTACCCTTTTTCTTTTAATAGGATCGGGAGATAAGATAGTAAATCCCACAACACCAAGACTAAAAGTGCAAGTAAAACCAAAACAACCATTCCCATATGCATGTTCCAAAAGTAAATAACACAAAGTACAAAGATGAATACAAGGTAAAGTACCAAAGAAAGAAAAAAAACAGAAACTGCAACTTCCCCAAAGGTCCGAGCTAGTATGGTCCTGCGCGATCCCCAAATTCCTCCTGGAAACCTGAAAGTAGTTTTTATACGTAGGGTGAGCATACAAGTATACTCAGTAGAGAAAACCAAAGACTCTCATGCACAAGTGGGGGAACGTACTAAGCTCCCGTGAGAAAAAGAGTAAACCAAACACCTAACAAGGTAAACTATCCACCCAAGCCTCACAAAGGCACACTCCCCAAATAACGCAAGCAAGTAATATATAGTAATAGCACATCGATGTTGGGTACCCCATGCCACTTTCCCACTGGTTATTGAAGACATCCTACGCATCGAACCAATCCTGCCATTCTCACCGCAGTCCCACTGCCAAACCCCGCCCACACACACCTGGGCCATATCCTCACACAGTCCCACTACCAAACCCCGCCCGCAAACAGCTGGGCCACAACTGTCACACGTAACCATGCCTGCAAACACCTAGTCCAGAACAACCACCACCACGCCCAAAGACACCTATGTTAGAAGATCCACTACCACGCCCGAAGACACTTGGGCCTCATCCTGAAGACACTTGGGAAACCCACCTGCCCGCACACACCTGGGTCGTACCCACCAGACTACCCCGCCCGAAGGTTCTTGGGCTAAAAATGGACTTCAGGCCATCACAGCCTGCCCGAAGATACTTGGGATATCTGGGAAAGGGAGCATAAAAAGTGCTAATAACCAGCCACTAATAGTAGTGTTGGGAAAAACACCCTCCCCCATGAAATGGGGGTGTTTGGCACTAAGTGCTCAACTTGGGTGGGGAACAAATAAGAAACACAAAACTACAAGTATAAGTATAGGTAACAATAACTCACCCAAAGTTTAGGTTTTTCTTTAGCCTGACTAAATAACACAATCAGTACCATGTCCAAGTCACGACTCACACCAACCCAAAACCCATTTGTCCCATCCTTGTTTACATGTTCAAAAAATAATGTTTAAATACGTTTCTGCACCTACTTGGGCAACTAGTAATTATAAGCACAAGTCAAGGGAAATCAAACAGTCAAGCATCAACCTCATCGCCCACACCTGGTTCTCTTGTAAAGCCACAACAACCAAATATAACCCCAAGATACAACCCCATGTCCAATTTCGAGGAGCCAAAAGGTTTCTCAACAACAGAGGATCCCACCCCAATTTGTGATATAACAGAGGATCCCATCCTCAATTTCACAACCACCCAGAGCGTAAAAATAGGGGATCCCATCCCCATCCACATCATCCAGCAATAATCCCATGAAAGAAAATAAAATAACAACCCACTACCACCAAATAAAAGCAGTCCCATGCTGGTATTTTCATATTTAAATGATTTAACACACTCCATGATTCCAATTCCGCTGCACTTTAACCGGGGTTATCACAGAAAAATATTGATCCTGGTGTGTCCAATTTATTTAGCCAAATATACGTAATTAACCAATTTAATTTTCACAGAAAGGGTTCACAACCACAATACAATTCATTTAAACATCACCAGAGGCAAGGGTTTGTTAGTGCATAGATAAAGACCACCAACGGCCATGATTTTCAGTAGGCGTAAGCCCGCACAATTCAGAAAACAAGATCATAAAACAAAGCATCATCATCGATCACCGCCCTCCCTTTGTTATTTAGAATCCGTTCATTATCTTAATTATGTTTCGGGTCCATCCAATTCTACAGAAAAAAAAGCATGTCCACCCTGCATGATACAAAAAAACGAGAGACGAAGGATAAATTCCCTACCTGCTATCAACGATTGATGCTAAGCCCAGGCGTGGAACTTCACGGATAGCGATGCGGCTCGTCCGAATGAAAATCTGCTCGTCTGAATGAATGGTACTCGTATCATAGGGTGATCGAGAAAAGAAACCTAGGAAGAACCCTTTAGTTTATAAAGGTCGGGGACGGTTGAGATAAGAATGCGAAACTGCGTAAGAAGCGGGGTCGTGGGTTGACCACGCGGTTGATACACCCCACACGTCATTAATGGTTGGGCGATTTAAACTGACGAGGTTAATTCATTAAACATTTAATTAAATGACATTTATGGGCATTACTGGGCTTTAAAACAAGCTTAGAGGGGTCGAAATAGGGTTTAAAACTCTATTTGCGCAAAAAGGAGAGCTACGGGAAAAACCCGTAGGGGTAGGCAAGAGCAACCGGTATCCGAGAGCTACCAGTGGCTGACAACTACTGGTATCCGATCTACCGGTAGGGTGCAGCCACCAGTAGTCGAGAGCTACCGGTGGCTGACAGCTACCGGTAGCCGAGCAACCGGTAGTCGAGAGCTACTGGTGACTGACAGCTACCAATAACCGAGCTACAGGTAGGCTACAGCTACCGGTAGACCGAGCTACCAATAGACCGAGCGATCGGTAGGTCTGCTACCGGTAGGCTAAGGCTACCGGTAGACGTACCGTGGGTTGAACTTCACCGAGAAGTTGGGATGGCCTTCCAGACCACCCATAACACCTCAAGCATCAAATTTTTACTATGTAATGGACCTCCCACAATCTGGACCATTACAATTATCAGTTATTATTATTATCCATGAGGTTTTAACTATGACAAAATCTATGGATGCAGTTTCATTCTTAGCTTATTAATGGCATTAGTTGTTCATTTATTCACTATGCCATTTTGATTATGTCATATTGATTATGATTCAATTATTATTGTACTCATTCTTCCACTATTTTCAACCCTTACTGAGCATTTGAGATCACCCCTTTCATTTTCTACCTTCGACAGGTGATGAAGAGAAGGCTTTTTATTGATTTCCTGTGGACGCAATTTTTAGTTTTTATTTTGTATTGTATTTTGTAACCTTTCCCAATGTAATTGGAGTTAAATATATGTATATAGTTTCTTCAAGACTACTAAACTAATCATTACTTCAGGATTTTCATTCCTTATAACCATGCCAATATCACAAGTAATGCACCGGCTCCTGTCTAGAGGGGTCGGGGTGTTACAGTTGGTATCAAAGGAAGTTTAGTAGAACACTTGAAAACTAGACTAGGAAATTTGTAGTAGGGAACAAAGCCCTAAGGTATTATTTGAGTATTAATATACAATAATGTCCTGGTATTTTGGTAAGGAATAGATTATGTATATATTTTAAGCAATACATCCCTTTCTGGATACGAGCAGGTAGAGGTGGCTCTGGCACAGATGTATCTATGGGTAAAACCCGAAAACACCGCTTTGAGATAGACTCGAACAGGAACTGGTACCCGACAACGGGCCTTGTTGCACTCTTGGTTATGACACTCCCAGGGGATATTCTTAGGATAATTCATATTTTTTTACAAGCCATTATAAGGAAGTTAATGTAAATTTTCCTCATAGGATTTGGTTTGAATAAATTTTGGAAACCAGAGCACAACAATGAAAAATTTACTTAAATAATACTAAGAGTGATGTTTTCTTAATTTTCAGATGGAAAACAACGGTACAAGACTTTTTTCCCTTCCCATGGAAATCCTAGAGACTATAATCATAAAGTCTTGTATGGAAGACTATGAACCCTTCGGAAACCTCCGACTATCCTGCAAGCTTCTTTACAAAGTGTCGAACCACTCAAATTTCCTTCGAATCTTCCAGGGATCGGAAGTTGTGTATAACCAAATGGCCAATTCACTGTTCGAGAATTATAAAAAGAAAGGGAGGTACTACGAGGGACTCTTCCTGTGTTTCACCCTGAATAAGAAATGGTTGGTCGTCACGGCTTTCGGAGAAGCTGAAGAGGAGCTGGACTTCCGCGCAGTCTGTATGTACCAAATCTTGTGTTTCAGCATGCTTGGGGACCACTGCGATTTTGAATCATTCATCGAATCCTTCAAATATGACGTGGTTCGAAAGATCTTTAGGAACCAAATCCAAGAAGATATCGCAGAACTTGATGTTACTCATGCCTATCTCTAGAAAACCACCTGTATCAAATGAGATCTTGGGTTTAACCACGATCCAAATTGCCGAGAGTGTATTTGGGAAGATGATACCTGCAAGCTTTGTTCTGCCCTGGGAGTAGAGTTGAATAAAACATTCCTCCTTAGGTGGTGGAGGTAGAGGGACATCACCAAGGATGTCAAGAAATCCATACTAATGTTTTGTGAAAGGGAGCAAGAGATTGTGTAATTTCTTGAGTTTTATAAATCTTGTCTAAATAAATGATGTTGTATTCTTTGTTTTGATATGTTTTTATATAAAACAATAACTTGGTTTAAAATAGATTTTACATACTGAATGTTGACTTACTAAAACTTTTTAGATAGAAGATATGAGTCAACCAACCAATATTTTATCACTACCTACCGAGTTGTTAGAGACTATAATTGTCAAGACATACTCTGAAGAGGACCAATCCTATGCTAATTTATGCCTGACTTGTAAAATAATCTATCAAGTATCAAATCATCCAAACATTCTCCATCTTTACCAAGGAATAAATTTGGTCTATTACCGTATTTCATATGCACAATTTGTTGCATATAGGAAAAGAGGGAAATATCATGAAGCTCTTTTTCTATGTTTCACTCTCGCTGATAACTACCGAGTTGTGGGTAAATTTCTAGAAGCTTCTTTGGATGGTGACCATCGAGAGACCTACCTATTTCAGATCCTAAGTTTTAGTGTGTACGGAGAACTTTACAACATCAATATCTTCAAGAATGATGTGGTGCGTGGTAATTATAGGGATTTATTCCACACTGAAATTTCTGACCTCCACACTTCTCATGACTCTCTATGGAAGCCTAAGTGCTTTAAGAACAGATTTTACCCTAGATGTTTGGAGTTTGTCTGGGTTAAGGAAATCGAGCAGCTGAATACTACCTTAGGAATTCTCCTGAGGTCGTCAGCACCCTAGCATCGGTGGTGTTCCTGATAAATGGACTTCTGGAGTAACATGTGTCTAGTGTTGCGTATGGTTCTGGGAGATTGAAATATTTGAACTAGGTTGAGGATTCGTGTATTGAGGGACTCGGAAAACCATTATCCCGGTTTTACATTATTGAACCAGTGGTTATATAAGAATATAACATATTGTCTCTTCATTTTTTATCCTTTCATTGGTTATACTTTTGAATGAGTATCACTAAGTGAACTTTTATAATAAATTTTCTGATGGAAGAACAAACCCATATGTTATCTCTTCCTATGAAAATCCTGGAGATCATTGCGATCAAAACCTGTGAAAAAGAGTACCTACCTCTCGCAAACTTGCGAAAAACATGTAAACAACTATATAAAGTGAAAAACAGTCCGGACATTCTCCGCACCTATCAAGGGAATGCTTCCATTTACTACCTCTTATCCATGGCACAATTGGCTGAGTATAGTCAAAGAGGAAAATACCACAAAGGGCTTTTCCTATGTTTCATCTTAGGACGAAACTATACGGCCAGGTTATGTTTTCAAGAGGCTGCTTTGGAGGGAAACCTTTGTGCAGCTTACATGTACCAACTCCTTAGTTTTAGCCTGTACAACAATATCTATGACATAGATGTCCTCAGTCGAGACATAGTTCGGCGAGTTCTTCGTATATTTGTCCATTCATACATTTCCAAACTTTTCACTGTTCAATCCTCCCTCTGGAAGCCCGAGTGTTCGATGCAAGAGTTCAACCCCTTCTATCCGAGGTGTGTTTGGGTCAGAGAACTAGAGGAGTTGAGCATCAATTTGGGTTTTCCACTGAACTCACCTGAGGATCCTCTACGATGAGAGATGTGGTAAGAATTTCCAAGAGCATTCTTTTGCAGTTATGAATTGCGAGGATGCAATTCTTTGAAGGAGGTAATAATGTATAAACCCTAAGATTTTGATAATAAATATAGAATACAATCTATCCTCTAAACACATATTTGCCTCTTCTGTGTTTAGAATTTCGAACAACAGTCATCTAGAGTTGTATTCAGTAAGTCATTTGAAGTGTGATGAAACAAACATAATTTTTGGTGAATAGTAACCTATTTTTATGAATAGTAATATGAATAGTAATATGACCCTTATGAATAGTGAAAAATAATATTATTTTATTTTCTTACGGCAATATGATAATGAGATCTTAACTAATTTGTCAATGTCACATAAAACTAACTGCACTTCAAAATTGTTATTTTTCGAATTAACTATGACCTTATTCAAAAATTAAATTAATAACATTTAGAAAATTATTTTTGAAAAATGGATTTCACTTTTGAATTCTACACATCGAAAAATTATTAGGGTAAATTTTTGGGATTTTTCTGAAATAGTTGATTTTTCAGTGAATAGTAAAAAATACAGTTTTTAGTTTCTGTGTATTTATGACATCATTAATGATGAAATGATGATGTCATAAATCTGGTCGACTTGTGTATAGTCAAATGACATGTGAGGTGTCCCAAGTGGCTTATACCATGGGAAAATATCATGGTCAAGCCCATGGTTTTGCAAAAACCACTCATGAGATGTCCCTTGAAAATTATTAAAATAATCCCTCACTTTTCCTATAAATACCAACTCTTCCCTTCATTTAATTCATTCCCAATTCCCCCTCAACAATTTTCTGGCCTCCTTACCTTCATATTAGTCCTCCCAAGGTTTCCTCAAGTCCTCAAGGTCCCAACCTTCAAGTTCTAAGGGTTACTCTACAAGGTAAGGAAATTCACAATTTCTTTCTTTTTTCTTTCAAGTTCTCTTTTATGTGGTATATCTTTCAGGTTTCCATACCATGTTCATATTTTTCTTCTTATTCTTGGTCTAATATATATTATTATTCATTTCTAGAGAGGTGAACCTTTTCCCCTCTTTTTTTTAATCATTTCTAAAACCATGTTATGTAGCCGTTAGGCTGCCGAATTTTTGTAAGCGATTTCAAAATTATTCTTTTATTTTGAGTTCTTTATTTATTCTTTATTCATCTCTTATTACCCAAGAGGAATGAAATATACAGAATCTTGTATAATCTGGATGTTCTAATGTTCATGATAAATTCATCATCAATCTTCTTCTTTCCCCCACTTGTTCAAGGAATTAAAAACATTGTCTGTGACGTGTCGAATTACCGACATCGTAGACGATGTGATTTCAATTTGCAATAATTATTTCAAGTCAGGTCATGAAACCATTTATATGGTTTAAACAGGTTATAATATATGTTTTATGCCTCACCCATGGTTCTGTAATTCATTTTCACTCATGGTTCTAATTTATAAGACAAAATGAGTTTGTTATTATCAAAGAACCAATAAAACGATCTAAACAAACATCATTAATGTTTTAACTAATGAATCATCATCATGGTATATAACTCAAAATAATTATAAGATCATTTATATCTCAATAATTTCATTAATAAGATGTATTAACAATTCTGGATGTTTAACCATGTTTCAAATGAACTACCATTCATGGAAACAAGTAAACAAACCATGAAAACCAAGTAAGGAAATGCTTCCAAAACAATAAGATTTAATCTCTTAAAACCATCAAAGAGACCATTAATTAACTTAATAATGTTATATAATATAAATTAAATGGTTATTAGGTTCTGGAAATATTAATTAATGAAGCTAATTTGATTATTCAGGTCATTAAAACAGACGAAGAACACACTCGAGCATAAGGTAAGGGTTTCCTCATCTCACTTTAATTTTTGTGAGATTTTCCGTAATCACTACTATCACTTGTGTATGGTGTATGTATAATTTCCCTTGATGTTTAATATAATGAATCTATTAATTTTAATTAAATTAAATTTATCATTTTATGATCATTAATTTTGGGGCATACGATTCAATGTATTACAAAGTTGTAAGGGTTTTCCACCCGAACTTCTATTTTATTTCGGGTAACTTTATTGTCTAATTTCTTCAATGAATTTATTATGTATTGTTATGTACTCCTCATAAATTATTTTTGAGTATTCCTTATATTTACACCAACCATAATCCTTCCTTATTATAAGTATAGTTACCTGTTTTAAAATAAACTTTCAAAACTGTTTCCAAAATACAAGTCCGATTGTAAGGGGTTTCTCATCTCACTTTCATTTTTGTGAGATTTTCATTGTTCTCCACTTATTACTTGTATGTGTACTGAAATTTGATATATAATAACATTATTATATTTATATTCATGTTATTAAATGTTTCATTTGATGTTCATTAAGTGTTGGCCATATGATTCGACGGATTACTTTGTGGTAAGGGATCCTCTCTCTCACTTTTGTTCAAGAATATCCCCTTTGTTGTGACTAACTTTGTATTGTGCACCTAATAATACTTATGTGGTGTACCTACTACCCATTTGAGATCACTTTCCATTTGAAATTATATTTCTATTAAATATCCATAATCTCATGTCATGGATATGTTTATTGTCTAAACCGTATACCATTTCACATACGGTGTATATTTGGGATGTTATTGATGAATCCATATTCTATATTCTATAAGGATATTGAAAAGGCATATTGCTCTTGTATTGAATAATTTTATAAAGAATTATTAGGATTTATAGGTGGTTGGGGCCCACTATATCCCCTCGATGCATCGGTATGTCTCATGAGACAAGCTAGTTTGCGACAAACCCTTCGAGTTTGTTTCCAAAAATCAGACGGGTTTCTACCCACATCAGTAAACCGTTTTTACGGTATTATGGTTCATGTGCCAGATAAATGATGTAAAATTAATAAGCATTCTCTTTATTCATTATCAGTTATTATTATTATCCATGAGGTTTTCACTATGTCAAAATCTATGGATGCATTTTCATTCTCATCTTATTAATGGCATTAGTTGTTCATTTATTCACTATGCCATTTTGATTATGTCAGATTGATTATGATTAAATTTTTATTGTACTCATGCTTCTTCTATTTGTAACCCTTACTGAGCATTTGAGCTCACCCCTTTCATTGTCTACCTTCGACAGGTGATGAAGAAAAGGCTTTTTATTGAGTTCCTATTGACACAGTTTTTAGTTTTTGTTTTGTATTATATTTTGTTACCTTTCCCAATGTAATTGGAGTTACATATATGTATCTAGTTTCTTCAAGACTACTAAACTGATCGTTCCTTCGGGATTTTCATTCCTTATAACCATGTCAATATCACAAGTAATGCACCGGCTCCTGTCTAGAGGGGTCCGGGAGTTACAATAATCAACACATACCAAAATTAATGTATGGAAAAATGATTTGGTAAATTGTATATGAAGTTGATTCTTCATAAATAAATCACTTTAACATCATTTATCAGTAATTTTATAATTTCATCCCATTTTTATAATGTTTCTTGTGTATTGAAAGTGGTTACACACCTCCATAAATATTTTTTCATCTCAATTTCAATGATGAAAAAAAAATATTTTATATTTTTTGCCATAGTTAGTTCCAGTGAATGGTATCCTTATGATGGCAGTGAATGAAAAAACTCAAACACACTTACAAATTCACTCTTAACTATAGACCTCTAAATCATCTCATCGCCTCAATTATTGAATAATAGTGTTGAACATCAACTAAAAACATTTTTTCCATTTGTATGAAAAATGAGGTAAAATGGTTCTGTTAACTAGGTAGTTATTTATATTAGTGAATTAAGGTCATTTTGGGAGATCTAATTCAAATATATGTCCATCTGGGAACTCATCACAAAAATATACTTGTTATTCTCTAGGGAAATTTGGAAATTATATCCTCATGATTTTATCAACCACAATAATAATTGGACCCTAATTATCATTAATATCAATATTGAACTCTATTAAAAAGTTAATAAATTGGATATAGTGGGGAATTTCATCAATATTAAAAAAATAAATATTTCATCAATGCATAATCAATGTAGACCACCTCTTTGTAGAGCATAATTAGTGTCTAAACATGTAAAAATAAAATTCAATATCAAGTACCTTCTTCTCTGTAGTGGTGTAATTGAGTTGAGATTCCATTAAGGTCCTTATACCATAATAAATTGGTTATAAAATTATGTCCTAAATTTACCCCAAACACAACTCCTACTATATAATCACTAACATCACACATCTAGTGGAAAAAATATTATGAATTTGGTGATATTATGGTAGGGGAAGTAATCAAACATATCTTCAATTCCTTGATTGATTCTATAAACTTTTCATAAAAATTTAGTTCCATTTCCTTTTATAATAGGTGAGTGAGGGTTCAAGATTTTTTTTAGAATTCCATGAAAATAATTTAGTAAAAAACAACATGGAATATAAATATTTATATTTACCTCACAGTTATCAGATCATTCATTTCTTTAATCACTGAGATTTTGGAAGGATAAATTTAAATCCTTATTTTGAGATTTTATTGCCAATAATGATTCCATTTGTTAATATTAAATGTAATTTTTTCAAAATTAATCCCAAGGAATTTATCTTTACACCTCTATAGTACCAACTGAATATTCTTTAAGAATAATTCAAATGATCATCGTGAGATTAAATTGTTTTCCATTAATACATCTAGGAAATCTTCCCCCATCTAATGAAAAATATTTTTTATACACCACTAAAGAGTTAATATTTCATTACAAATTAAAAATGATATGCACTATTTTGTGAAGGTTCCATAGGGGAATGAAAATACTATATTTTATTAATCCTAGAGTCCCATGGGTATTTGGTTGTACTCAAAATATCCAATAGTGATACAATAGTATCCATGCTCAGTAAGTATCTCCAATATATAGTCAATAATTGTAATATTAAAAGGACATTTCCATATGTAATCATTGATATTATTATAATCAACACAAACCCTCCATAATATTACTATTGTGGCTGAAATATATTCATCATTGTTCATCAAAATGTTCTTCCCTCTTTGTTTTTGAAAAAACTAATGTGAGCATACCTCTTAGGTGTCTAAATTTATGTAAATGATTCTTGAATAAAATATAATTAGAACCCAATTCTTCACAACCTCCTTAATAGTGATATTCAACCTCATTTGGGATTGTATTGTTGACTTCTTACATTCCTCCAACCTCAAGTTGAGTGAGAAAAAAGAGTGGTGGATTCTTTTTATATCAAAAATTCTATATATATTCACTTTATTTATTTATTTTAAATTGATAATAAATTTTTTTATCTTGATATTTTGAGATGGGTGAATTTATTATAACAAAAAATTATTCTCATTCTCCCAATAATAGATACTAAATATTGATTCAGAGTTTCTTTAGTTATTGTTTTGGTTCTTTTACAATAAAGGGTTTTAATTATAGATATGTTTCCATTTAATATTTTTATAAATTTTGAAAATTTTATTCTTTATCTACCTATTAATTATTTTCCTCATCTTTATTATCCAAATATTATTCAAAAATTATTCATTGTTAAAATTTTTTCTCCAAAATTCCAAAGTTAGATTTTTTGTAGTTATAAGAGGACATTTTTTCATTTCATCCTTATGCTTCAGATCTTTTTTGATGTAAAACCAAACATGATATTCTATAATTAGGAATATTATGAATTATTGTTTTATAGTGATGAGGGATTTCTTGGTGGTAAGTAAAAATAAATTGAGAATGATTAGGACCTCTCCTTCTTTATCCATATCTAAAGTCTGAAAATCAACAAGAAAATGAACTTTCCCACATTCACCAAGACATATTTTATAATATTAATGAGTTAATTAATTGATATATCTACTAATTGTAATGTATCACTTGTTGGTTATATATTAACCTAGTATTTTTTTAAATTATTTTTTTCGAATCAAGTTCAATCTATCCCTAATATCAAAAATAGATTTTTTTCAAAAGTATATGATCTTATCGTATATGTAATAAATAAAATTTTTAGATCTAAAATATTTTTCAATATTTTCAATTGAAAAATTTATGAAAATTTATTTCTCAAATAAATCATTCACAATTCCTCTAATTTTTTCATATTTGAGAGTAGATCCTTTAGTAACTCAACATGTATCGACATTTGTGCAATATCCTCGACAAAGGAGAAGTTGAGGTGAAGATTTTGGAAAATTTATACGAATTTATTGTATTTTTTTCAATATTTACATGAATTATCCTATATAGAAAATTAAGTGTCAGCTAATATATGTGAACTTCAAGCTTCTTCACTACTTTATCTCATTTTTAGTCTATATGATTTTGCTTGTTATTTTTTTCTCATTATAAATTCCCCTTATCTACATTCTTCTTCTTTATTTTTCTTTCCAACTTCAAATTATTTAGAAATATGATCATAATTATCTTGAATATGCCTTATATTTTATAAATTATATCCTTTTTATCCTTTCTTTGTACCTTCATGTTACCCAGAAAAACTAAAATGGGTCTCTCAGTTTGTTTTGAGAATGTTATCCAATCTGGTTTTCAATGATTTAGAGATTAATTTCATGATTTCCATGTACATTTCATGTTTTTATGGGAGTTAACTACTAAATAGATACATTGATCATTTTTATTGATGAATCTGGTAAAAAAATCCTCGAAAAGATCTTGGAGTCTTAAACTTGTGGTTGAAGTTGTTTCTATAGTTGTTGAAAACAATAAAGTCATGTAACTTCGAATTTTTGGCTGATAGGTTTGGATTAATTTTTTCCTTGGAGAAATCATAGATCACAGAGATCATGAGTTGTATTCTTACCTATTTATTATTTACAATCTTGGTTTTGAAAAACCAACCTCACTTATTATCCGAATTGATTTGGAGAGAAATTTTGAATGTAGTTTTAACTCCAGAAATTATATTGTCTAATTTATTTGTCTATTATTTCTTATTTTAATTCCTAGAAGAAATTTGGGCCTCTAAAAATCTAACATGATAAAATTTAATGTGAATTAGGTGGTTACCTTTTTTTAATAACATGTAATGACCCCATTTTTTTGACGGAGCTTCTATTTGAGATGCAATATTATTCATATTTTTAACATGGTGTACTAAAAGATTCAGTGGGACACACTCTCTATGAAAATGAAAAAATTTATTTTTGATATAATATATGATTTATTGAGATTGGTTGGGATTATTTATCATAAATACTCTATTAGCTACCTAATCAACCATTACACAAGAGTAATTTTGTAAACTAAAGTAAAATATGTTGTAGCTAAATAAGAAGTATATCTCCATGATGTGGGAATATTTGGGACATCTCATTGAATCAGTTATTATAATCATATACATATTCTCCATCCTTATATGCAAAATTATGGCTGTCACTTCATATTTTCTCTGTTTTCACCTATAGAAAGTATTTCTCTTAAATACTTAGGTGTGTTCATACCAAGTATTGATAGGTCTTGGTGGATAATATTTTAGACCCTCTTATATCATCCCATTAATGATAGTGGTAAGGGTCAAAGTTGAATGTAATTATTAGTGAATATATTTATATTTAATATATCAAAAGTATCAAGAATATTGATAGATGACTATGGGTTTCATCATTTTTCAAGCCTCTAAATTGGCCAATATTCTTAATCATTTGAAGAACCTCCGCATTAATTTGATATTGTTTTCATGTATAAATTTTCTAAATATTCTCATATTATCTATATAATTTGGAGATATTCCTTATTTAATTAGAATCATCTTGTGTGGTTCTTGGGCTTTGCTAATGGCATGAACTAGCTTCTCATGTGTTACATGGATTACTGTGTTTGACACCACCACTTTTTAGTTGTGTAAAATGTAGAACTAAATTTTATCATTGAATTATAGTGTTTCTTCAAAATCTAATCTCCTAAATATAGTTTTTTGAGTTTGGTTCATGAACATGGAATCTACATAATAAAAGAAATGGTTAATTTTTCTTGTAAAATATAACAAAAAGTAAAAACTATAAAAATTAAATAAAGGAATGAACTAATTTACCAATAATAGTACTTTTAGTTAGTTTTATTGATCGTATAAAATGGTTCCAAAAAAAATGCCTACCTGATTTTCATCACATCCCTTTGGAGTTATCCAAAATTTAAACATTTAAATTCCTAACACCCTTATTACTAAATAAAAATTAATTTTCTAATTAAATTGTAAGTCTTGAGATTGAACCATGGGAACGAGGTAGATACTATAATACTAAACTTTTTTAGATAGTTAATTTGTTAAAAATTGAGAACATAATAGTTGAAAATGATTTTGAGGAAGAAAATTAGATTAATATTGGCACTAATTCAAAGAAAAAAATAGGATTTAAAAAACATAATGATTAATAGAGGTGGTGAATTAATTTTAAAGGTTTTTTAAAAAATAATGATTTTTTTCCATAATAATTTTCATGGTTGAGTAATTTTGAATCTTCTTGGGGTAATTAATTAAAAATGTTCAGTAACAATTAATACTTCCGAATTATATTCAATTACAATAGTCAAGGTAATATAATAAAAACTATGTGTAATATGCTCCATATCAATAGAAAAATAATAATTATCGAAGAATCATAAAATCCCATCATTCCATATCATATTAGGGTTTGTCTCTTAATAACCATCACTATCTATTGGAAACTAAGCGATATGGTTTGATTCAGTTTGAATGTTGTATTAGTCCATAAAATATGAAATTCAGAAAATAAATTAACTGTTCATATTAAAACATTATATTATTACTCTAGATTAACTATCTCTTAAGGTAGAACTCAATCATGATGGAATATTCAACCATCCTAAATGAAATACTATTCCTAAGGTATGGAAGAAACACACTCATATAAATAAATATCAAATAAATAATAGAATAAATGAAAGGAAACATAACTATCATAGACATTAATATTTAATCCACAAGTAGAGAATAAATAGATAAAAGTTGTTAAACTAAGCTCTACATCACCTCCCAAATGGTATCTCTCCAGACGTATCCCTTATTTATTCTTATTTCTCCAAAAAATCCATAAAAAAATAGGAACAGTTTAAAGATCATCATAATTTTTAATATATAGGCCCAAACATCCCTACAATGCGACAAAAAGGATTATAGAATGGTGAATAATAATTCTAGATTTACCACCATGTGTTGATAATCTTCATGATGCAATAGTATTCGATGAGACATGGATGAATAATATCCCATATGGAAATATATAGTATCCAGAATATCATCCTAAAGATCATGGAATTATCCTATAATATTATCATCCTTGGATTGACCATTTTTTTCACCTTTGACTAGGTTGTGGAATATAATATATGCTAGTCCTAGAGTTCATGTATCCCAAATCATGTGATTATATCCATTAATTAACCTATGAATCATGGAGTCTATGTTATATCGAATTATCCACTCATGTCTGTTAATTTGTTATGATGTGACTATACGGAATCGTGATGCTCAAGGACATGGTGTAGAGACTCGAAATCTTCACTCCTAGTTATTCATATGTAGAATAAGTTCTGGGGTAGCTACTTCTAGTCTTAACATAAAATCAATGTTTTAATCTGATGTGAGCATGATGTATTTTTTAGATAATCTTGTGTGGTTAATTTTCACTCATATATGAGATCCTATGTATTCTTCTTTAGCTATGGTTTTAGTGTGGTGTATCCCTTCAGGGTAAATAGGTTAATCCATATATTTGTGGTAATGTGAATTATCATACATACCACAATATTTCCCCCAAACATGTCTTACATAAACAACATCTATTCTTTCTAAATATTATGTAACCTTGGTTGAGGAATGGTATATCTCTTCACAATGAAACACCTTATTTAAATTTATAAATTAATCTGAAATAACATCTAATTTAATCATCCCTAAGGGTAACTTCTCTGTGGTACCATTATTTGTGATGTATTTTGTCCACTAGTATAGCCCCTCCAAGTGCCTCCCTTTTTAATCACACCCTGATTTGGTGAGTTATGGAATGATTTTTTCATTTTACATCAAAAATATTCTAAACAACACAAATCCATCATAAATATATAATTTTCAATAAATCCTTTAAAAAAATGATAGTATTTAAGTAATAAAAATAGCCAAATTATGGACACATTGCATGCATATTTCTAACTAATTGGGTCATGTCTCCACTGCATATCTACCTACTCCAGTAAGATTACTTGTATTGGATATAAAATAAATGTAGTTTAGACATAAATACTACATAACAACTAGACTCAAGTAAAATGTTATGATCATGAAATCCCATTAGGATAACATAAATGAAACCCCTAGTATACACTATAATATACAATGTATGTATGTATAAGAAACTAAAAAAATAGTAACAACATAAAACATGAAATAAATAATTTTAAGTTATCATGTGTAGACTAGGCCGCCATGACACTTGACCTTACAAAGTTTTATCATTTTCAATTAACCATGTACCTCATACTCTCAAAATACATGAATGACGTCTGATGAAATTTATAGCTATGTGTAATACTAACCATTAATGATCATTAATTATTCTTGACACTATCTTAACCAAATTGACATTTTGACCATAGATGATAATAAATGGTTCTTAATGGTATTTTAGGATAAGTACTAGTTTTATTATTGGAAATAATAAATTATTCCTGATTGAATCTCAATCGAACTACCATCTAAACTTGGGTGATAATAAATGGTATTTGATGGTGTCTTGGCCTAACCTCCAGTCTTACCATTGGTGGTAATGAGTGATATTTGATATAATACCAACCAAACCATCGATCTAACCACATTCCATACTCATAAAATCCATAATCTCCCACATGGTATTAACATCGATCTATGAGTATGTTTTATGAATATATTCTATATATAGGGAGGAAATGAATAGAAAACATAACCCAAATCTTAGCTATCAACATTATACCAATCCATACCTAGTTATCCACTAGTGGGATGCATATGATCACATAAAATTATTTTTTTAATCCTTTTTATAGGTCATAACCATAACTAAACCATAAAAAACAATAAGGTCCTTAGTTCATACTCCAATTTCTAGATTCAACTCACTACAGGTATTATTCTAACCCCACAAACAACATCAATCCCACATGTCATCCTAGAGATGTTCCTTATCGTAATGACTATGGTCATCACCCCATAGTAAACACCTCTTAGTTTACTACCCAATCCATAAATATATCTCACTAAATCCCATTCCTAACTTAACCAATTTTTTATCTTAAGGATATTATAGTATATATAATGGGAGACCCCTTTAGTGATAAAGTAAGTAGGTGATTCTAAAATTAAAAAAAAATAGATCACCCAATCCAATCCTAAAATGTCCAATAAAAACAAACTCACATTTTATGATATACTTAGTCTATATTCCAATGTTTCCAAACTTGAAGCTAAAGAAAACACGCATGTTTCACATAAATGAAAACAAGATATTACTTAATATTAAAGTAACCACATAACTAAATCCAATATTAATTGTCTAGTCAGGTATTATGGCTTGTTTCACCTCCATTTACCTAAAATCAAATAATTATAAAAATAGGCCCTAAATGAGGGTTGTAAAGACCCGAAATATTCAAGGGAATTTTTTTCTTAATTTTCTTTGGGATTTTACAAGAACGCAGTTTCTGTCGGCTCTTGATTCCGAGGCCCGGTGTGCTCGGAATCAATTTCCAAAGTTTAGCTCGGGTACGTTCAGTGAACGAACGAGCGGGTTTTCCTAACTTTTAAACCAATGTTTGGAATCGAAATCTGAGGGCACCGATGAAACCGCAGCACTAGTAATTGCTTAAGAGGACCATTAGAGAAGATGTGTTTGCTCGGGAGGAGTTGTTAAAAATTTGTGGATTAATAATGAATTAAATAAAAAAATTGGAACAATTTTTTATTAATTCTTTATCCTAGTGGTTATATCCAACATGGGGTAGTTAGGGTGGGACACACAAGCCCCTAACTACCCATGAGATGATTAAAGTTGAGGTGGGGCCCTCACGAGCCCCCACCTATTTCACTTTCCCCAAAACTCCTTAAAACCCCCCTCTTTAATTTTGTAACTCATCTTAAATTGTGTAACCTTACTTTTCCTCTCTCTCTCCTCTCATTAATGTGCCAACACCTAAAATTAATGAGTTAAGCTCCCTAATTAATTGATTCATTTGAATTAATTTGAAAGGCATGACTTTTTTTATAATATTGGGGAGCCTAATGTTTTATTTGCTTGGAAAATATTGGTTGGGAGACTTTGGGAGAATTAGGAAGAACGACATTCTCTCGTCGACGAACGCCGACTCCACCGAAGATCGACGACGTGTTTACCTTCTTCCTTCATCTGAGGCAAGAGCGTGAGGTGACAGCCACGAGGAACGCCGATTTTCTTCCTCTTCCTTCATGTCAAGGGAGAAGACGCTGCCTGCGTAGAACATCGCCAACGTCTTTCCTTCCAACGTTGACGAAGCGATGCTCCGAATGACGAACAACACGAGATAGGGGAATTTATTTGGTATTCTCTTTATCTTTTGAGAAAGAATGACGAGCACAGACCCACCATTTCTAGGTTGATCCGCGGATCGTTCGTTCATGTGGGTTGATGTTGAGGTTTATTGTTTTTGCCGTGAATTATTTCTTTGTCGTACGTCGACTTCTATTTGTTAGCCACTTGCTATCATTATAACGGGAGGAGGTCGGACCGCACAAACACGACTGACCCTCCTCCCCCTTGTTGTTGATTATGTTGCGGCTCGAATGAAGGTGGTGTGGTGCAACGGCACTACGCGGAAACATGGAGAATTACAGCAAGGATGCAAGGCCCCGTCACGCCGCGCCGTTGAGGCAGAACAAAACCGCGGCCGGAGTCAGGGCCGAGAAGGTGATTCAAAGACTCCGCTGGTTGAACGTTGTGCGTGGATTGATGGGTGATGACGAACGGGGCCGCAAAGTCATTTTTGAAGCCTCCGCAGTGAAGGTCGGGGCCCGGGAGGACCGTTGGTGAAGGCAGCGAGCAAAACGGACCACCGGAGCGCGTCCGGTGGTCCGCGACCGGCGGCGGAGGCACGCCACCCGAACAAGAACCGCCACGGCTGAGCGGCAGTGGCAGGCCGAACCGGAATGGCTTATCCATTTCGGAGGCCGAGCGGCCTGACTTTAAGCCGAGCAGCACAACTTTAAGCAGCGCCGGTTCGTCGTCCGCGGGGGGTTGTAACCCCCCCCCCACACCCGCTGGCCACGCGGGCGCCGCACCGCGCCAGCGCCAGCGCCAGGCCGGGCCAGGCCGTGCCCAAACGGGCCGGACCCAGGTCGGGTCGACCCGGTTTGGGCCGACCCAGGGGGGGTCTCTGGCCGGGTCGGACCGGGCCCGAACCCCCTATTTTCGGGCAGTTTCTGTTCAACCGCCCATAACTTGGGTTATGGACCTCCAATCGACGCACCTTCAGTTGAGATGTGATCCTTGGATTGATACAGTCATTTTGGTATATTACAATCAAGGTTTCAGAGAACTTTGCGTACGGTCGGGTTGGTTCGAATACGAGACCAACCGGGGCCTTGGAGCGGAAATGGATATATCTTGAGCGCCGGACGTCCGATTGACGTTCCGTCGACTTTGTTGGATTCCTCTTGATGAGATGTAACTTTTGGAATACTTCGCCTGAGGTTTGGACATAGTTGGAGTATGGCTGGGTTGGATTGTACCTGAAATCCAACCAGGCCCCTGGACCGGAAAAGCTGATATCTTTCAGACCGGACGTCCATTTGACGAACCATCAGCGGCGTTGGTGATCACGTTGAGAAACAGTCCCTATGAGTATACCCTATGAGGGTTCAGGGTATAGTTGAGATATGGCTGGGTTGGTTCGCACACGAAACCAACCGGGCCCCTGGGACGAAAAGGCTAATAACTCACAGACCGGGCGTCCGATTGACGCGTCGTCTGTTGTGTTGAGACCCCTATGACGAGGCAGACCTTTGAGATACTTCCTCGTGGGACTTTGTGATACTTAGAGTATTGACCAGTAGCTCGTGTAGCGGACCCTCCCGGAGATGAGTTTGCGGAGTGCGGAGACCGTGTAGCCGACTGAGACTTGACGACGGCTGATCGATCGACTCGGTGAGTTTCGGATAGCCCAATGGGGAGCGCTTGGTTGTAGCGGCAGACCCACGGAGGAGAAGCGCTTGGTTGTAGCGGCAGACCCACGGTACTCAACATAAGGAGTACCTCTGAAGGCAATGAGGGGGAGCGCTTGGTTGTAGCGGCAGACCCATGGTGGGAAGCACTTGGTTGTAGCGGCAGACCCATGGAGGAGGAGCGCTTGGTTGTAGCGGCAGACCCGTGGTACTCAACAGAAGGAGTACCTTTGGAGGATATGAGGGGGAGCACTTGGTTGTAGCGGCAGACCCATGGTGGGAAGCGCTTGGTTGTAGCAGCAGGTCCACAGTACTCAACTGGTGGAGTACCTCAGCAGTCTTAGGTTAGTACCTCGAAGTCGTGACAGGATCATTGTACACTCCAGAGACGGGGCTCTTCAGCAGTTACGGTTTCAATATTTGAAAATCCTGGTTTGAGCTGAGTCTATGACCTTTGTGAATACCTCATGATTGAGATGGGTCACTTGATAACTTGGGTATATGTATGGGCATATACCTGGGTAGTGGTTATCCGTTGATTTCATAATCTTTGTGTTTCCTCATGATTGAGATGGGTTACTTGATAACTTAGGTATATGTATGGCCATATACCTAAGTAGAGGTTATCTTTTGAGATCTTTCTTTGTGGTTACCCTTATTGGATTTAGTGAGACCTTGAGGTTCTCAGGGTCCCTACTGAGTATCGTTATACTCACCCCTGCACGGGCTTTTCCCGCACTTCGTTATGTTGGTTGCAGACGACGGGCAGCGTTGACAGAGGCCGAGTGTTCGAGGACTGAAAGGTACCCGGAGGTGTACCTCACAACGAGTCAGTATCCGTAGGTGGACATCACGATGAGACGATACTCGGAGGAGGTTGACGGGCGAGAGCGTTGAGGAGGCTATCTGTACCTACCCTTCAGGTAGGATCCGTGGTGGACGATCCAGGAGCTGCGCTATCTGTACCTACCCTACAGGTAGGATCCGAGGTGGACGACCCAGGAGCTGCTTCTACTCTTCCAGCTGGTTGTATTTCTATTGTACTTCTTTTCAGTTGTAGCTGTACTTTTCAGTTGGGTTTGTATTCTGGCCCATTTACTTTTCAGAACTTTCTTTTGTACTTAGTGTATTACTTCCGCTTGTACTCTGTGGTGTTTTGTTTACTTTTATAAAGGCAATGCCTTCCCAGTTTCAGGATTTATGCCTTTGGTGCTAGTCGCCAGCCCCTGGCCTATGGAAGGCGGTCTTGGGGTAGTCACGGCACAGACCCTGAGGACGGGTCGTGAAAAATTGGTATTAGAGGAGTCAGTTCTACCGCAGAACTTAGGACTCTGATATTTCTTTCTGTGAAGCAATAAGGTTAAGGGTACTGAGTGTGGTTTTCAGTTCAGGGAGTCCAGTGTTGGTGTGGTGGCCAACGTATCCGTACACCAGGACCCTGACTTCTGATTTCCGACTTTTTGCACGAAAACACTGATTGCGTGTTTGTTTCCAAAAGTTTTAAAGTCAGATCAAACCAGGTTAGCTCACCAGGTATAAATCATTTGACCATGTCGTATCTATTCAGGATGTCTCCATGCAGACAATCAGTTGGAGTTCTGAGATAGTACACGATGACGGCCCACCGAGCGACGAGGCTCCGGTGCGGGGCCCTTTTTACTATGTTGGCACCCTCGGGTGGTGTACCAGCAGCACCACCACCTGTTGGGCAGCAGATTCCACCAGCCATACTAGCGAACTGTGTACGTTGGCAGAGCGTGTTTCATGAGTTCCAGCAATAGAGGCCTCTGAGGTTATGAGGTGAGGCAGATTCCCAGACAGCAGAGCACTGGCTGGAAGCGATTGCTAGAGTATTCCGCCTAGCTGAGACATCAGTGGAGTGGATGGTGGACTTGGCTACTAGTGTTTTCCAGTGAATGACCATGAGGATGGTCCACATAGTGATGAGGCTTCGGTACGTGGACCGATGCCTGAGATAGTGCATTCGGGTAGTGTGTCAGCTATACATCACTACCTGTTGGTCAGTAGTTACAACCGGCCGTACCGGTAGGTGACACGTGTAGGCTTACTGCCTTATACATGTTCCAACATCAGATACCCTCAAGTTCCGAGGCGAACCTGACTCACAGGCGGCTGAGGACTGTCTTGAGGAGGTGTCATAGAGTTTTCTAGAGCTTATACAGCTTCGGTAGGATGACATGTCGTTAGTTGAGAATTCATCGAGGCGTACCGAACATACCGGGTACTCGATGAATTCGTTTTGATCAGTGCTGTAGAGCTCGGACCTCTGAGTGTGGTGTGTTTATGGATATTCGAGCCAGCACTTTTCCCTCTATGCATACCTACTCACGTTAGGGTGATAGAGAGAACCTTGAGGTTGAATGTTCTTTGGCTGAACAAATACAGCTAGAGAATGTTAGAAGTTGGAAAGTAACGAGCTGGCGCCAGTCTCAGATACTTAGGCGTGCGAATGTTTCAAGAAGAGGAAATGTTAAGGATAGATAAATCTGCAGAGCAACAGACATGGAGGCATAGCTAGGAGAGCAGCATGAGGTGGTGTACATTTCAACATGTTACAACCACCCGCCTTTGTTGTCCCCTCCAAGATCAGGGAGCTGGAGGGAAGGGGAAAAGAGTAGCTGCATGTGGTCCAGGAGTGCGATCGAAAGGGCTCTAAGGATGATTCGAAGTGAGGGCTTTGCCTTCTACTAGCTGCCGTAGCCACATACATCGATACGAATCATCCCTTCCTTCCATGAATCTAGTCCCAGACCTAGAGTTTCTGGTTAAGCCGTTGACTTAACCCTCACGTATGGAGATACCTTTGGGAGGAGACTCGATAGTAACACTTACGCCGACGGTGTGATCTGACCCTTGAGGCGAGAGTCTCAGTTGGGACCTCTTGGTGACAGCGTCGAGGCCTTACGACGTTAGTTTGTGTATGTATTTGGTAATCACTGTTCATACTCAAATTGACGGTATTTGGAAAACATTGGGATGGGTTTTCCTTGGTCGGAGAAAAGGAAACCCCAGGAAGCACAGGTTAAACTCGTGCATGGGAGGGTGTAGCTGATCATTCTTGGGTCATCCAACCTTACCCTCAAGGCAGCAGGAGTTTTGAGTTTCAGTTTTAATCAGGAAAGGGAGACCTCTAGAGTTCGAGGATGGCGACCACGTTCTTATACGGGTCTCACATCGACGAGGTTTACAGAGATGTAGCCGAGGCAGCGAGATATCTCTGAGGTTCAGCAGACCTTTTTAGGTCCTCAGTAGGGTAAGCGAGGTAGCTTACCGCTTGACCAATCCACCTCAGTTGCACCAGGTGCACGATGAATTCCACGTATATCAACTGAGGAGATACGTGCTTAACCCAACGCACATCATAAACCATGGGGAGTTGGAAGTTGGCGATGGGGTGACTTTTGCAGAGTTCCAGTAGAGGTTGAGGATCGATAGGAGCGAGTCCTATGAGGATGGTCGATTCCTCTTGTGCGTTTTCGTAGGCAGCACAGAAACCTCCAGGTGAGCACATGGGAGCAGAAGGCTCAGACGCGTGCTCAGTACCGCTTTTGTTTCCCCAGTTTGTATTATAGATTTATGGGGATGTAAATCCCTGAGGTGAGAGTAATGTAAAGTCCCGAAAAATTCAAGGGAATTTTTTTCTTAATTTTCTTTGGGATTTTACAAGAATGCAGTTTCTGACGGCACTTGATTCCGAGGCCCGGTGTGCCCGGAATCAATTTCCAAAGTTTAGCTCGGGTACATTCAGTGAACGAACGAGCGGGTTTTCCTAACTTTTGAACTGGTGCTTGGAATCAAAATCTGAGGGCACCGATGAAACCGCAGCACCGGTAATTTCTTAAGAGGACCATTAGAGAAGATGCGTTTTCTCGGGAGGAGTTGTTAAAAATTTGTGGATTAATAATGAATTGAATAAACAATTGTGGAACAATTTTTTATTAATTCTTTATCCTAGTGGTTATATCCAACATGGGGTAGTTAGGGTGGGACCCACAAGCCCCTAACTACCCATGAGATGATTAAAGGTGAGGTGGGTCCCTCACGATCCCCCACCTATTTCACTTTCCCCAAAACTCCTTAAAACACCCCTCTTTAATTTTGTAACTCATCTTAAATTGAGT
Organism: Viscum album; assembly: GCA_963277665.1. Lineage (NCBI taxonomy): Eukaryota > Viridiplantae > Streptophyta > Magnoliopsida > Santalales > Viscaceae > Viscum > Viscum album. The sequence goes on along the minus strand of OY728143.1, from coordinate 1,403,470,733 downwards.
AACCTTCCTTTTCCTCTCTCTCTCCTCTCATTAATGTGCCAACACCTAAAATTAATGTGCCAACACCTAAAATTAATGATTTAAGCTCCCTAATTAATTGATTCATTTGAATTAATTTGAAAGGCATAAATTTTTTTATAATATTGGGGAGCCTAATGTTTTATTTTCTTGGAAAATATTGGTTGGGAGACTTTGGGAGAATTAGGAAGAACGACATTCTCTCGTCGACAAACGCCGACTCCACCGAAGATCGACGACATGTTTACCTTCTTCCTTCATCTGAGGCAAGAGCATGAGGTGACGCCCACGAGGAACGCCGATTTTCTTCCTCTTCCTTCGTGTCAAGGGAGAAGACGCCGCCCGCGTAGAACATCATCAACGTCTTTCCTTCCAACGTTGACGAAGCGACGCTACGAACGACGAACAACACGAGGTAGGGGAATTTATTTGGTATTCTCTTTATCTTCTGAGAAAAGAACGACGAGCACGGACCCACCATTTCCAGGTTGATCCACGGATCGTTCGTTCATGCGGGTTGATGTTGAGGTTTATTGTTTTTGCCGTGAATTATTTTTTTGTCGTACGTCAACTTCTATTTGTTGGCCGCTTGCTATCATTATAACGGAAGGAGGTCGGACCGCACAAACACGGCCGACCCTCCTCCCCCTTGCTATTGATTATGTTGCAGCTCGAACGAAGGCGGCACGGTGCAACGGCACCGTGCGGAAACATGGAGAATTATGGCAAGGATGTGCGGCCCCATCACGCCGCGCCGTTGAGGCCGAACAAAACCGCGGCCGGAGTCGGGGCCGCGGAGGCGATTCGAAGACTCTTCTGGTTGAACGTTGTGCACAGATTGATGGGTGACGACGAACGGGGCCGCAAATTCATTTTTGAAGCCTCCACAGTGAAGGTCGGGGCCCGGGAGGACCGTTGGCGAAGGCAGCGAGCAAAACGGACCACCGGAGCGCATCCGGTGGTCCGTGGAAGGCGGCGGCGGGCTGAACCGGAACGTCTTAGCCGTTTCGGAGGCCGATCGGCGTGACTTTAAGTCGCGCCGGTTCGTCGTCCGCGGGGGGTTGTAACCCCCCCCCCCCCCCCCCCCCGCACCCGTTGGCCACGCGGGCGCCGCGCCGCACCAGTGCCAGCGCCGGGCCGGGCCGGGCCATGCCCAAACGAGCCGGACACGGACCCAGGTCAGGTAGAACCGGTTCGGGCCGACCCCGGGGGGGTCTCTGGCCGGGTCGGACCGGGCCCGAACCCCCTATTTTCGGGAAGTTTCCGTTAAACCGCCCATAACTTGGGCTACGGACCTCCGATAGACGCACCTTCAGTTGCGATGCGATCCTTGGATCGAGACGGTCGTTTTGGTATATTACACTCAAGGTTTCGGAGAACTTTGGGTATGGTCGGGTTGGTTCGAATACGAGACCAACTGGGCCCTCGGAGCGGAAATGGATATATATTGAGCGTCGGATGTCCGATTGACGTGCCGTCAACTTTGTTGGATTCCTCTTGATGAGACAGAACTTTTGGCATACTTCGCCCGAGCTTTGGACGTAGTTGGAGTATGGGCGGGTTGGATTGTACCCAAAATTCAACCGGGCCCCTGGAACGGAAAAGCTAATATCTTTCAGACCGGACGTCCATTTGGCGAACCGTCAGCAGCGTTGGTCATCACGTTGAGAAACGATCCCTATGAGTATACCCTATGAAGGTTCGGGGTACAGTTGAGATACGGCCAGGTAGGTTCGTACACGAAACCAACCGGGCCCCTGGGACGAAAAGGCTAATAACTCACAGACCGGGCGTCCGATTGACGCGTCGTCTGTTGTGTTGAGACCCCTATGACAAGGCTGTCCTTTGAGATACTTCTTCATGGGACTTTGTGATACTTGGAGTATTGAACAGTAGCTCATGGAGAAGACCCTCTCAGAGACGAGCGTGCGGAGTTCGGAGACCGTGTAGCCGACTGAGACTTGACGATGGCTGATCGATCGACTCGGTGAGTTTCAGATAGCCTAGTGGGGAGCGCTTGGTTGTAGCGGCAGACCCACGGCGGAGGAGCACTTGGTTGTAGAGGTAGACCCACGGTACTCAACAGAAGGAGTACCTCTGAAGGCTATGAGGGGGAGCGCTTGGTTGTAGCGGCAGACCCATGGTGGGAAGCGGTTGGTTGTAGCGGCAAACCCACGGCGGAGGAGCGCTTGGTTGTAGCGGCAGACCCAAGGTACTCAACAGAAGAAGTACCTCTGGAGGCTATGAGGGGAAGCACTTGGTTGTAGCGGCAGACCCATGGTGGGAAACGCTTGGTTGTAGCAGCAGGCCCACAGTACTCGACAAGTGGAGTACCTCAGCAGTCTTAGGTTAGTACCTCGGAGTCGTGACAAGATCACTGTACACTCCAGAGGCGGGGCTCTTCAGCAGTTACAATTTCTATATTTGAAAATCCTGGTTTGAGCTGAGTCTATGACCTTTGTGAATACCTCATGATTGAGATGGGTCACTTGATAACTTGGGTATATGTATGGGCATATACCTGGGTAGTGGTTATCCGTTGATTTCATAATCTTTGTGTTTCCTCATGATTGAGATGGTTTACTTGATAACTTAGGTATATGTATGGGCATATACCTAAGTAGAGGTTATCTTTTGAGATCTTTATTTGTGGTTAACCTTGTTGGATTTAGTGAGACCTTGAGGGTCTCGAGGTCCGTACTGAGTATCGTTATACTCACCCCTGCATGGGCTTTGCCCGCACTTTGTTGTGTTGGTTGCAGACAACGAGCAGCATTGACAGAGGCCGAGTGTTCGAGGACTGGACGGTACCCAGAGGTGGACCTCACGACGAGTCAGTATCTGGAGGTGGACATCACGACGAGACGATACTCGGAGGAGGTTGACGGGTGAGAGCGTTGAGGAGGCTATCTGTACCTACCCTTCAGGTAGGATCCGTGGTGGACGATCCAGGAGCTGCGCAATCTGTACCTACCCTACAGGTAGGATCTGAGGTGGACGACCTAGGAGCTGCTTCTACTCTTCCAGCTGCTTGTCTTTCTATTGTACTTCTTTTCAGTAGTAGCTGTACTTTTCAGTTGGGTTTGTATTATGGCCCATTTACTTTTCAGCACTTTCTTTTGTACTTAGTGTATTACTTCCGCTTGTACTCTGTGGTGTTTTGTTTACTTTTATAAAGGCAATGTCTTCCCAGTTTCGGGATTTACGCCTTTGGTGCTAGTCGCCATCCCCTGGGCTATGGAAGGCGGGCTTGGGGTAGTCACGGCACGGGCCCCGAGGACGGGTCGTGACAAGGGTTATAAAAGTATTGTGGTGATATGCATGAAATTATTCATAGAATCAAAGGGATAATATTATTATATTCAAGGGAGAACTCCTACTTCTGATGGTCTGTTTATCAAGAACGTGATAGGTCTTTGGAATTGGTTAAATAAAATGGGAGGGGAGAAAATGAGAGATAAGAGAGGGATGTATTTCTTAGGGTGAGCATCTCAATAGGGGTCATTTACATTTTAATTAAATAAATTAACTAAATAATGACTTAAATTTTTCCCAAAATTCCACCACACACCTAGTGTGTCCCCACTAGGTACATAATTCTCATAGGATATCCAAAACAAGGATACTATATAGTTGATGTCGACTTAGGACTTACCTCCCCCTATCACCACCATTGGGTACTAGATGGTGTTTCCTACTACTTTAGTATATTAATTTCATAACATCAATCCTTTCCCAAAACATGTGAAATTACACTAATACCTCTAATCATTTACAAAAAAATATTATCAAGATAAAATTTCCCTAATAATTTCAATCCAAATTAAAACTTTAAAAACCACCACTACTAGAGATCCAAAGCTCAAAATTTCCCCCAATTACACTAAATCTAAATGACATGGGTCATTATAAGATACCCACCATATTTATTATCATCTCAATAAATAACTCCTGATCATATCTTAATTTCCAATTGATCTATAAAAATATGATTCCCCTACTCATCTTTAATTATAAACAAGATATGGCCCTAAGAACACTAGTTGAATACTCTTGAGAGGAAATGGTTATGGGTATTCATAATTCAAAAGATTATCATGAAAAATCATAGAATAATTTCTATAGTATAACATGTGTAAATAAAGGTTCATGTAAGGTATTAATGAGAGTGAAAGTAGGTCTACAGTTTTTGGGAATCATAAGGATAGTAAATAGATGTGTGAAAACAAGTATCAAAATGATTAATTATAAATCTAATGGAATAATGACAATAAACTACTTGAATAGAGAAGAAGAAGAAGAGAATCACTTAATTGAGTGGTTTCTTCTAAATAAATGGGAGGATATTTTTAATAGATTGGTAACACCTTGGGAGATACTTAGAGAGTTATATAGAGGGTGACTTCATGATCAATGGGTTTTGAGTGAGGAGTGAAGAGCTGTTGGGTGGGTATTTATAATAGAAGAAAGGGGAATTATTTATCAATTTATAAATGTAGTTTTTGAAACTATGTAATAAAATAATCAAAACCACAAAACATCCAATTGGTTTTTCCTATACATTCTACAAAATTGAATTGGTTTCAAACATTTTTTTAGGATTAGAACCCAAATAATTTTAATAATATCATTCATGATATGTAAGTGAGTAATATTTATAGATAATTGTTTTTAAAAACATAACATATAACATGGGTTTGGGGGATTCGTTTTAGGTTTGTAAAATGAATAAAATTTATTCATAAAAAAATATTCCAAATGGAAAACATATTTTTTGTCTTTAATGTATGTTATAGTATTTATTACAACACTTTTGGGAAATTATAATGTAATAATTCATATCATATATATAATTTATTTAATTTGTACCCAAAAATACGAATGTATCAGAAAATTACCATAAATTCACCATTAGATAATTTTGATATATTGATTTTAGAAATAATATAAATTTTACCATTTTTTATAAATATAATAATTTACACTTTTAAATAATAATCCTTATTTATTGAAAATATCATTTTTTATGACACATACAACTTTCTTACCATTATAAAAATTGCATGGTCCTTCATTAAATTATATTACCATTTATATTTTAAAAAATATTATTTAATAATAATATTTAATGAAAATTTTAATTAATTAAATATCATTGACTTATCAAAATTAGTGTTTTAATTGAAAGTATATATTTCCAAAATATACAAGTTTTGGTTTCTTTGTATCAAAGTCTATTTTTTATCTAAATCATTAATCATGTGTGTGTATATAAAGTAATAATAACGTAGGATTAATATAATAATTATTTTACAAAAAATAATGATTACAAATTCATTCTACAAGGTTATAGATGCATAACCCCTTATTAAACTAGTATACACCCAAAGGGTAAGGTGTGTGATGGTTGTAATTTTGTGGGGTGGTTTAATGAACACAGTTTGGGTGGTGATCTATATAATCTTGAGATTATACTATAACCAATTTCACTCATGTTTTAGTCATTGAATCTTGGATAGGGATTGGTTAAGGAAAAATCTATGGGATTCCATATCCCTTGGAAGCTATGATATATGGGATTTATAGGCTTTCATTTTACTGGTCAAGGCCACCACTTCTTCCATCCAAGTCAATTATATTTTCTTATAACCCTTAATATGTAACCATATTAATAACTTATATCAAGTGGATATATTAATAAATTTTATTATTCTTAAGATTTTTAAAATTCAGATAGATAAATTATGGTTATGTTTTATAATGGTCTAGAATTAGAAATGAAATATAGTACATGTGTTTTCTATAATTATATTACTTCATAATGAATTAATTTATTTAGAATGGAATTTCATTTATAAAATTATAGGTCATTAAATTAATCCCCCATTCTGAAAAAAATTTCAATTGAAATTTTATTTTATACACTAAAACAAATGGTTGTTCTTGTTTTTCATCTCCTCTTCTAGTTACCATGTTTCCTCTTCAAATATATGGTTCCACCACAATACTTTAACCAATTGAGTAGTCTTGTTTCATTGAATATTTTTTTCTATGGTTTAATAACTTCACTAGATAGTCCATGTATTAAGGATCATTCTCCAAAGATACCACATCTAGATTCAGTACACGTGAGGGGTTTAGTATGTACTTTATTAAGGGGGATACATGGAAGAAACCATATACATGATATATATTATGTTAGAGTGACTTTTGAAAGGTCAAAAATCCATTGAAATCATGGATTTAAAAAATGTATGATGTATATAGGACTAAGATTTACCTTCTTCACAAACCACATGACTTTCTTCCATGGTGATATATGAAGGAACACCTTATCTCCAACCTGGAACTCTAGATCTCAACAACAGTTGTCTTTATATATTTTCAATTGAATTTTTATGGATTTCATGTTATGATAAATGGTTTTAACCTTCTCTATAATATCTTGTATATGATTAGGTCCAATCACCATCATCCACATCACAACTTCATCTCATCATGTTGGATTCTAACACTTATTCCTATATAGAGCCTCATAAGGTTATATTTGAATGTTATAATGAATTTTTTTATAAGATAACTCCACTAGTGGAAGTTATAGATCCCAAAATCCTTGAAAATACATTTAAAATGATCTAAACATATCCTATATAATTGGATGGTTCTATCATACTAACAATACATCTAAGGGTGATATGAAATGCTGAATCTTAGCAATGTATCAAATGATTGATGAAGTCTTCCCCAAAACCTCAAGGAGAACCTTAAATCTTAGTTATATAAAATGAATAGTGGTACTCTATTCAATATTGTAACTTATATTATATATATATATAGGTATATATATTAGTGATTTTGTTAATATAGAAATATTCCTTGATAGAAATTAAATTTGCTAGTGTTTTAAGGAGATTGACTACCTCCCAAATGGTGGTATAAAGTTTATATTTCTTGGGGAGTAATACAAAAAAATACAAGTTTATATTTTCCCATTTTCATAATATTATATTAAATTGTGGAATCATACCCTTAGACTATTTTTATTCATCCTTGACTTGTAATCATACCAAGAATCGAGATTCAAATTCCTTAAAATCACTCTTTATGTTATCCGACTATAAATTTTACTTCATTTCTAAATACATCATAGTTATTCCTAGATGAATAGGGAAATATGATTTATGATCATAATACAAAATTTCCATCATTATTTTATATTTTTATGGGATAAATATTTCAGTTACAAAAATTATACCTCCATCTTTTGCAAAGTTGAACTCCGAAATATTTTTTACCTTTCTCTGTAGCTCATTATAATCTTTTTGGGCCTCCTTAATACTCTAAATAAGGGATGGTTGAAAATTTATTAGAGAAATGTTAGATAATGTTTATTTTATGATTCCCATGTCAATCCATTTCATTTCCAAGAATATGAGATCCCATAAAATCCTCATCATGGATAGGGTTGTAAGATCTTTTATACTTAGAGAATTTACCACTTTATTCACCATCCTAGGATGGTATTGGATTTAAAAATCTTAATAATAGATTAGAATTAACCACATTAATTTTCACATATTGAGCTAAATTTGTATGAATATATTCTTGTGGATTTTATAATCCACATATATTTATCAATTCTCTTTATAGTGATAACATTACCAAATATTCAATGCAAAGCTCACATGCAGCCAATTCTAGATCACACTTCAAGTAGTTTTACTCATGGACATTTATCTATTTGGAGGTATAGGCTATCACATTTTCATTTTTCTTGAGTAAATAACCCAATACATTTTTTATGAATCTATATACATCAAAAAAAATTACTAGTTATGGGTAATATGAGGATAGGTGTAGGGATTACATTCTTCATTAACTATTTAAAGATATACTCACATTTATTGGTCCAGAAAAACATTACCCCATTCAAATTTAGATTGGTTAGTAGGTTTGAAAATCATAATATGATCCTAAAAAATAAATTATAGTGCCTAACTAACCCCAAAATTCGATGGATATTAGTTAAAAATATTGGTTTGTTCCATCATTCAATTTCCCCTATCATTGAAGGATAAAAAAATACCATTATCGAGGATAACATTCCCCGTGAATGTTACTCACTATATCCAAAACTATTATTTACTATAAATCACATATAACTTTTCCTTTCACAAGATATTCAAAATATCATTCAAATATTACTCATGTACCTCCTTACTTTTAGAGTATATAATAATATCATCTATAAAGACTAAAACATAATTTTTTAGATCATCCCTAAACACTTTATTTGTGAACTCATTGGAGATAGTTGGAGAATTAATCGGTTTGAATGGAATCACTATGAACTTGTAGTTCTCGTACCTAGAATAAAAATCAATGTTAAGGATATCCTTATAATTAACATTTAATTAATAATATCCCAACTTAAGATCCACCATAGAGAAGTACCAGGTTTCACATAGCTGATTGAACAAGTCATAAATCTAGAGCAGTGGGTACTTGTTCTTTATTTTCATCTTGTTGAAATCATGATAATCAATGGAGAGGTTCATTAAACCATAATTAGTTTTTATGAAAAGGGCCATAACACCCCAAGTTAAATCACTTGAGAATATAAACCCATTATATTGATTCACTTTTAGTTAATTCTTCTGAAATTCAAGGATAAAATTCTCTATTATATATAGAGTCATGGATATTATCAAATCATTGGGTGTAAGTTTGATTGATAAATTAAACTATCATCTTTGAATACTAAAAGTAAATTCATCAAGGAACACATAAAAATATTATTTTATATTGGTAATCTCATCAAGGTATAACCTTTTACTTAGTATCAATCATTTTTGCTTGATACACTTGATCATATAGTAACAATGTCTAGGATTAAGATTATTATTTCAAATGAAATTCATCCTAATCCTTACACATGTATATAATTGGAGGGTGATTCATGATATTATGGGTCATTCAATTCTCCCCAAAATTTATGTTGTCTTCATACAAGGAAAGAAAATACACAACCATAATTTCATTAAATTTTTATCATGGGGGTATCAAAAGTTTTACAGGGATGTTTAGCATATAAATATTGATAGGGTAGAATTTTTATACTTAGGATGAAATAATTAAATCATTTTTCATTTTTATCATTATCTAGGCTTCAAAATTTTGAGGTGGTATTTATATTTATGTACTAAAATTATTTGATATGAAAGAATATGTAGAACTAGATTCAAATAGTAATTTTTTTATTCTTGAATGAATATCTTTTATACCTTTCAACAATTCATTATTGGAATCCACCTTGTTAGTTTGTATGGAATATACTAACCCATTATCTCTAGGACTTTGATGTTATTATTTCTAGTTATCTTAGAAAACCCTCGACTTAGTGCATTGGTTTTCATACAATACAGTTTCCTTGTAATAGAAACATTGGAAAGAGGTTGAGGGTTGACTGAATCATTATATTCTTCTATAAAATTAGTGGGTTTATCCCATAAAAATCCAATAGTTTGGTTCCCTTCCTTACAACACCCAAATAATATCATTATTCCCTTTAGAAAATATCATGGATGATTCTTCCACACCTTTGAAAAGAGGATTGTTTCACTTTCTTATCATCATGAGATATTTCCATTTCTCCCAAAACATTAAACTCCATCATCTACTTCATATCTCCAATACCATGATACCCTTGATATTCAATAATATCTATTTAAACTTTGAGGGTGCATAAAACAATTTCCTTATAATTTTGAAAAGTATCTAATTACTAAATATTTTATATATTCAGCTTTAGGCCAATGAAAAAGCTGTCAACTTTACTTTCATGGTCAATAAATAATTTAGAAGATTATAAAGAATTTATTGGTAAGTTTTCATCGTATGACTTGATGGATTAATCCACCTTTTTCTTGAGGCCAATTAACCCCCTCTCCATTTGTTTCAGAGAGTTTAACGAATATATTTATTGAGAAAAATATCATGAATTCTTACCACTCCATCACTCCAATTTCTTCTTTTGGGATTTTTAATCTTGATTAACATACACTATTGATCATTATCTCCCGCTAAGTGATTAACATACTTTATGAACATATCTTATTAGGGGAATTTAATGAAATATAAGATATTTTCTATGGATTTCATCCATTTTTTTAAAATTAAGGGATCAGATCATCCACTGAAAATAAAAATCATTTGTCATATAAAGGTATCAATTGCTACTTGATATTTATTTTGTTTATGTGATTGTACTAGATGGTTCATGATTATATTCAACACTTGTGTTAATCGCATAATTATTATCATGAATTTCTTGAAGCATTTTCTCATCTATTTGGGCATCTCATTTGGGAACTCATTGTATTTCCAAACACTGTGGTTATTGAAATGATTACTCATATTTCTAGACATTGACTAAAAGGACGAAAAATTAGGGATAATAAATTCCAAAATATCAAACATATAAAAGGGAAACTAGTAAAATTAATGTAATAAACAAAAAATGGAATTTATTCCTTAACTTGTGAATTTGTAGGTTTCAATATAAGTTATACATGGTCCATTTCATAACATGAAACGTCATAAGAGTTTTTTTCCCACCATAATATATTGTAACAAAGAATATGAATAACAAAAGAATATACCTTGAGGGTATATGAATAGGTGTGTAGTCTTATAACTTTTTTTCATGCCCTAGGTATAGGTTGAGTTAATACCCAATGAGAACTTTCATAGTTATTAACCCTAAAAGAATATGTTCTACAACCTCATCCACTTTATAGTATCCGGACAAGGATTAATTTTCTTATAAAACTAGGAAATATATAAATTAATAAAATTTAGGGATGTTTTCCTAACTTTTTTATAATACCAATGGTTTTTTATAATTATTTCTAATCCTAATACCAAATAATAAATATACCTTCATTTGATGTCAACTATGAAAACCCATATCTTTTATATACTTTATTTCATGATTTATTACATAAAGATACATTATGATAATATGGATAAGTCTAATGTATTTGAGAAATTATATACATAATATAATAACAAGAAACATGTATTCATTGATATTATTTAAAAACTCCATAAAATTCCCTTATTATATTGATAATCTAATACTAAAATAGATAATCTATAAATACCATTAAGGGAATAATCAAAGAATAAAATGATGTAAAGTAGTACATGACAGTTTATAGGAATAACATGATGACATAGAAAGGTGAGAATCCTAATTATGATATGAGATGATAACTTGAAGGCATCGTAGGAATGTGGAAACAACATAAAACATGACATCATAAGTATATTTCGAGGATAAATATAGAGATATAAAAATATAATATTCGTAGTTTAAATTACAATGTGGTATACATTCTATCTAATGAGATAAAAACATTACCCAGTGCATTATAGGGCTATATAATTTTAGGTCCACTTGTTACATTCAAATCATGTACATGTTTTTTTTTTCACATAACCATGCAACATAATAAAATCCTTAATAAAGTTTAATAACATAATTAAAGAGTGTGGGCTACATATATAGAAGTCCCTAATCAATGAAGTATAGGTGAAACTATATGGATACCATAGACTTGAAATGGGTATGGGTATTCATGACACAATAGTTTGGCACAAAAAAATTATAGAATAAATTCGGCAGTATAAAATGTTTACATAAAGGTTCATGGAAGGGATTAATGAGAGTGAATGATTGTATTTAATTAATTGGTAATTATATGTACAATAATAATATTTTTAAAGACATATTTCAACATGATAAATTGGAAATCAAAAGGCTTGATACAAATAAATTATTTCCTTAGAGAGGATGATGAAGAGAATCCCTTACTTGAGAGGTTTCATCTAAAGGCATGTGAGGATCTTCTTAATATCTTAAAAACACATTTTCAGAGATTTAGAAAGGGATATAGAGATTAAAATCCTCTTCAATTTTTTTTAGTTATTTTAATGGGAGGTTGGGTTTTTATTTATAGTAAAAGAGAGGTGTTTTCTTTATTAATTTCAAAACTCAAGTTTTCAACTCTATGTCATAAATAATCAAAAAAACCATACCATGGTTTTTTCCTTTGTTTTATACTAAATAGGACTAGTTTCCAATATTTAATTAGGTTATGAATCCAACTCATTAAAATAATATCATTTATAATGTATATGTGATTCATGTTCATAGAGAATTGTTTCTAAAATCTTAAAATGTAATATTATTTTTGCAGGATTCATTATAGGTTTTTTAATGTAATGTAATAACATAAAAAAATATTTTAAAGGTAAAACACATTTCCATTATGGATTGAATTAATAGTATGTATTACATCACTTTTGCGCTATTATGATTTCATAATATATACCATATATTTATAATCTATCTAATTTTTACCCAAAAATTCAGTTATCTCAGATAATTATAAAACATTCACCATTGGATAAACTCTACTTGATGATTTCAAAATTTATACTTATTTTAAAAATATATTAGTCTAAATATAATAATATAAACTTTTAAATAAGAATCTATATTAATTGAAAATATACTATTTTTTGGACATAAAAATATTGTGAACCTTTTAAAAAAACATGGGAATTCATTAATTTATATTAACTTTTATATTTAAATAAATATTATTAAATAAGGATATTACTTGAAAAAAAATTGTTTCAAAACTTGTGGATTTATCAAAATGATTTTTTAATTGTATAAATACATTTCCAAAAAATACATTTTTGGTATCTTCGTATCAAATCTAATTTTTATCAATCCCTTTAATAATGTATATATATATATATAAAATAATGTAAATGGTAGAATATAATGATTATTTTATTTTAAATAAAATATAAAAAATTATACTAATTGGGTCTGGATACATAACCACTTATTAAACCAGCATACACCTTAAGGTTAAGGTGTGCGATAGTAATACGTTCTTGAGGTGACTCATCGAACATGGTTTGGGTGGAGATCTCTATATGCTTGAAATTTTCCTGTAATTAGTTTCTCTCAAGTTTTAGTTATTGAATATCATTGTGGTCTTGTTGAAGGTAAAGGCCTAGTGATTCCATCTCCATCATAAGATTTGACAAATAGGCTTTATATTATATGATTCTATTGGTTGAGTCCATTGATTCTTCCTTCCATATCAATTTGATTTTATTATATGCCTTAATATATATTAATCTTAATTTAAAATATAGAATGTATACATTAATAATGGTTATTATTCTTAACAGTTACTTAAGCTTCACAAAAATAATTATGGCCATATTTTATAATGGTCCAAAATAAATAATTAAATATAGTGCTTGTGTTTTCTATAACTATATTAAATGATAAGGAATTTATTAATTAATAAAGAAAAATTCATTCATAAAATTATATTTCATTAAATGTTTTTTATCATAAGAATTACATAGGATCTTCCCAACATAATATTTTCTACTCCAACTCCCGATGACCTCAAAAATACATAATTCCCAACATCCCATAGAGATCACTATTCACATGACCTGCTCAAAGCATCTTGACAACTCACCTCATATCATATACACTAAATTTACACATGAAATCCATTACCTAGTTAATAATTAAATTTCAAAATAATCAAACCCTTTAATATTATCATTACATTTCATTAAAGAAATATATAAAAAAATAGTTTGGTCTCATCCAACTCCTGACACCCTAAAAATGTTTATAGGTATATCCACAAACTATCTATTGATTCACCATTTTCCTATAGTAATGACACATATTTGATACTTTAAGACAATTATATCACACATTACCTTCTATTTTAGACTACAAACACTACAAATTATACTTGTTTTTTTTCTTATAGAGGTGAATGACTATTCTTATAGACAAATTTATTGTCATTTCCCCACTATTCACTAGATAACCCTCATTAATTCCTTAATTACACTAAATTTACCACAAATTCATTAGGTACCAAATTATTTACCTCGACCATCAATTCATACTTAACCACCTTAGAACGTGTGTTCAATAAAAAGGAGGTTAATGAAACATATAATGAGTAGTCGAAGAATTTTTAAAAAGTGGCATTTCATTATGAACCCATTTTACATTAAGACCGACATAAACTAAATCAAAATCTTAAAATTTGTGTTATAATCTCTAAAAACATTAAATATTTCATTATATTCATAAATTCTCAAAATAAATTGTGATATTATAACTCTATGAAATGTATCTCATAGAAAATAGAATGAGACTCAATCTATGAAGTTTTATTATTTCTTTATTTAAAATTAATTTTAATTCACTTATAAAGTGTGTCACCCACAAATATTTTAATATATAAAAGAAAATACATGTCCCCTATTGTATTGATCCATTCAAATAGAAACTAACCATTCTCTAACCAATTTTCATTGTCCTTATATAATGATCCATATCATTACGGGTAATCAAATTTAGATGAAATTTAAATTTTGGCCCATTAATAGGTTGTTTAGAAAATTTGAAGATGGATTGGATAATTGAGAGTTAAATCCTATATTTTAAAGTTTTTAGAGTAATATTTTAGGTAAAATGGGTATCTTTGGTCCTTAGAAAAATCTCAATAGTTTCTGGTGTGAGTTGGAGTTTTCATATTATTTAATATTGGTGTTGAGTTTGGTGTGCATCGTTTAGTGAAAACAATTAAACCCTATAAGGATTTTGGTGTTTTCAGTTTTTTTATTAGATGGTTTTCTTAGTATAACTTGATAATATTTTGGGTCAAACCATATGGATTAAAAAGAAAACCTTATGATGTGAGTGGATTTCAGATCTAGGGAGCATGACTTGTAGATGGTTAGATTTTACCTGTGTAAATTCTAGAGAAAACTGTGGGGGGGGATTGGTTCTCAGATCTAGGGTTCATAGTTTGGAATGGTAATATAAAATTCATGTGAGGTGTTATGGAGGGGTTCTAGTGCTGTTTTTCATGGTTTTTCCATGGTTAGTAAATCATTTGGGAAAACCATGTGAGGGGTTTGGTGTTGATTCCATTGGAACATGTTGCAATCTTCCTCTTCTACCTTCTCCATCAAATTCATTTTAGAGGAAATATTTCGTGAGTTATTGGGAATTTTGAGAAGAAAATATTTATTTTATCCTTATTTTTTATCTCATTCCCTACGTCTCACTAATTTTGAAGGACTGTGTTTATGGTTTTAGTGTCATTTCCATCAGAGAATGGTGAAATCAACCGATAATGATAGGGTTTCTATCTAGGTCAGAAATAGGGAATTACAGGATAATGTCTACACATATTCACTTATACTTTTAGTAATGGTGTCATTCTAGATGTATTTTTCATAAATTTTTAATTAAATGTAAGTAATATACATTTAACTGGGCATCATTCATTAGTGAATTTTCTCTTCTTGGTGTCAGAGGTACATTATAGGCCATTCATAGATGATTGGTTACATTTATAGAATGTGGATATACCTTGGTGAGATTTTATTCTCTATAACTATTTAAATTTAATTAATGAATTCATTGGTAATTAATTTAATTAATTGAATTACATCATATGATTTGATTGAGGTTCTTTTGTTGTTGGCAGAGCATGGGTTTGGGCTGAAAACTTCAACGGTTTCACCTTAATGTTTATAGGGGAATATTTTTTCTTAATTTATTTCTTTATAGTATTTTTTTTATTTCTAAATGATTTTTTCATATTTATAACCCCTTGAGGCTTGTTATTTTTGGTTTTTAGGAAAGGCTTGGGTTTTGGATGCCTTGTGGGGGGGATTTTGTTTGAAAACCCCCCACTTTCATGAATTGTATTTCAATAACACACCTATTGTGTGTTGAGGAGATGTGTAGAGGTGATTAAGGGGAGTATATTGGTCATCCTACTCATATTTAGATAATTGGAAAGTTTTTATTTATTCATTTTCAAGTGTCACCATGAAAACGGGACACAAAAGTGAGTCTTGTAGATGCTTAGGGGTCACAAAGTGCTTATTGGGTTTGATCGGGGTCATAAAAAATTTTCCATTCAAGGTTTTAGGTTCATAATTATCCTACGGGTTGGTTTGTGTGATAATAGGGTCTTGATATTGATGATAAACTTTGTTTGAGTATTCTAAGGTGACCCGTTTTAGGTTCTTTTGGATGGTTCATAAATATAGGACCCATGGATGTCTTAGGTAAGGCTTTTAAGTCTAGATTATTAATTATTGAGGGGGTATAGGTTCTAGAACACTCACTTTAGGTTTTATTTAATTTTTTAGGATCAAATAAATTATAACCATTGTTATAGTTTGACAACATGGTGTGCCATATGTGTGGGGTAGAAATTGATATATGTCTTGTGAAGAGTCTGAGGGACTCTTGAGGAATCCACACATGGGAGTTCTTTTACTTTTTAATTCCCAATCGAGCATGATACTAGTTGAGGATTTAGTTTTATCCATTGATGGAATCTTGGAGATGTTTCTTAGGTCTGCATTCTCCCATGGTTTAGATGTGATAGAGGATTCCCACATAGAAATTCATGTTCTATATTTATAGATGTCTTTATGGGTGAGTGTTGGTCTTAGATTGGGTTTATTGTCATTCCTATGGTTGAGGATTCTTATATTTTCTATGAACCAAAATTTTAGATTCATGTGATCCAAATGACTATAGGAGACCAGTGTTTTTTGTTGACCCACTGAGGGGTTAGTTAATTCTCACTATTGGATAGAATGGGTGTTTCTTTATAACCCAACAGAATGGTGGCTTAAGCCTATAGTGTTCATTCTAGAGTTTCAGGGGACCAGGTTATCCTTGAGAATTTTTTATCATGAGATGATTAGTGTTAATGATTCATAATTTTAGATCATGGGTTTGAGAGTTCATTAACACATGCTTTGCTGGAATTTGTCTAGGGTGTTAGAGGTAGTTATTTCTGAGTTCTTTATTGTATAGGGATACATTTAGGATATCCTTTGACTAGAATAGAACATAGATATTTTATTTAGTTATCTAATATATTTTTTATTTTTGGTTAGATGATCATATGGATCTAATGGATGATCTTGGTGAGTGAAAGGATCACCTAGGATAGTAAATGATTTAACCCAACTATAAGTTGGGTACATAGGGTCATGGGTTTTTTGTTGGACCTGGGTTGCAGAATAATCCTTTCCATAAATTTATATTGTGTTCATCTGATTACCTTTGTAGGAAAATCAGGATTTTGAAAATTTCTCTCATTGTTAGTATATTTCCATTTTTCTGTTTGAATCATTCCATTATAGTACTAGTGCTTGATAGAGTTTTGTATTTCATGTGGACGCCTATGGTTATGAACAATGGTATGATAATCATTCCTATTTCACTATTAGAAATCTTGTATCTCCTTTATATATTTTGAATAAATTTATGATATTTGGTGTCTAGGTATGTCAGGTCATTTAAATCATATGGAGTGGGCTAGAGAGGGGATATATTTAGCTCGAGTTACAGAGAAGATCCTGGGGTTGGATGTTTTATTTTTCTTTATCTCGGTTATTTTTTATATAATTTTTTATTTTATAACCATGTTTGTGGTGTTATGATAGCTATATATAATTTTCAACTAGGATATGTATATCATGTGTTTCTTGCATTTTTTATGACATCATATTATAGGTTCACTATTGGGGGTGGCCTACAATGATTTATTTCTCACTCCTATACATTTACCATAGAGTGTGTGGAGAACCTTATGTTTTATATTGGGTAGAACATACATTTCCTTTTGGATGGTGATGTGTCCCATTATTTCTTGATCATGTAGAACTTTTTGTGTTGGTTTTGATGATCAGGATATAGTAGCTTGAATGTTCAAGAATCGGTATGATGTGTAGTTATTGGTTGGTAGTTGAGGAATTTTATTTTATTTTTTTTATTTTATGTATATATATGTGATTATCCTGGTGATGATAAATTATTGGGTTTTTAATTATTTATTATATTTTATTATATTTATTATTCTATTTAATTACACATTCTACTTTTTCAGTTATTTATATTGCATATTATGATGTTTTTCCCATGGATATTTTTGATTATTTTATATTTTATGCTACCCTAATTAAGGGTATAGTCTCTCCACTATATATTTTAAACCCTGATCACTAGTAATAATCCTTTGGAATATGAGGGGGGTGATTAATTCCTTATGCATATCCAAATAGTGTGACATATCTTGTCAAACTAGGCTAGTTAATTCCAAAAAGGTATTAGATGGTGTCTAATTTTATGATTTGGGGGAGTTGATAGGCAGGTGAATTCGAAATGTGTTGGAGCCTGTGATGGATATCAGACTGGTGCATCATGAACACATTTACCTATATAAAGCCTAAGTTAGTAGTGTGATGAGATTATTGTTATTGGTTTCATCATTAAAATCGATCAAATGATTTGTGTCTATTTTGATAATTATGATTATTGGTTTTTTTATTTTTTTCTCTCATACCATTAGAAAGAGTCCTATGTAAATGAATCATAATAGAAACCTAGTGTTCACATAAAATATGAACATCTATGTTTGGTTTTACTGATGATAGATTTTTAATTATTTAAAGTGTCTATATTGACCTATATGGGATTGTCACATATAGGTCTTTAGTGGAATTCTACTCAATTGAACCATACATAGTTTTCTTTAGATGACAGGTCTTTTGGATATTTCAATAATGTGTTCACCAATGATAGTAATGTAATCCACTTTTAAATGGATTTTTTATACCCTAGTGGGTAGGTGTAGGATATGGAGGCCCTAGTTATGGCTTGGTGAGGGAAAGGATAACTAATAGATTTTTAGATCAGGCTTGAGTTTCCATGGTTTTGATGTTAAGTGGTGGTAGTTCTCATGGTTATGAGGTTTATTAAGAGAGAATTTTTGGTTTTATGTCTATCCCTAATCATTTCTAGTTGTACTAATATTGTTTTAGTGGGAGCATGGTTAGGAACTTAATGTTTTGGATGATGACCATGTGGTAGGTGGTCAGGTGGTTAGCCTCAAAAGGAGTGAGAAGTGCCTTTTTTTCTAAGGATTACATTGGGTGTGTTGTTTTTTTAGAGATAAACTATATGATGAGCTTGGTTAGTGTTTTAGGTGAATTATAATATGTTTGTTAGAATGTGACTCTTGTGATCGTGAGTCCTGTTTCATGACTAGGTTTCACGGAAATGAACAACCATTGTGCTAAGGTGAGTCTTAATAGTTTTCATGTGGAGGCACATGCATGGTGGTTTTGTGTGGCGTCTATTAATTCATGGATCAATGGAATGAAACTTATATGTGTATTTTGATGGTTTTCTAGGTATTATTAAACCCAAGTGTCACCATTTTTGGTACCTTTTGAGGTCTATGATCAAGGAGTAGAGTATGGGAATCCTTATGGTGGGGATCCCAATATCAACCATTAGAGGGTGTCATTCTTGGTGAGCTTGGAATTGGCAGTGGTTTATATATTTTTTGCTTTGGTGTGATTATTTTGGCCACATTAAATCATCATTTTAGTGGTGGGTGGATCATGGGATGTTGAGTTTGGTTTTAATTTTATTGAAATTAATGAGGGTACTTGTGTGGTGGGGAACATCCTACTGGCCATGAGTTGGACACTATAGCTTCAAAGTGTCAATGTGTGGATGGATCCATATAGATTTTATTATATTGTAAATACTTAATTTGAATTGTCATGTGGACTTGTATATAGTTTGGATGTTGCATTCATATTAGTATGATTTTGGCCTAACCCCCATGTTGAAATAGGTTTGTGGTCCCTCAATAGTTGATCATGATTATTTTGGGAGGATTTATCTTGAAGAGGTATAACTTGTGGGTTTTCATAGATTTGGACATGGATTCTTGAAAACCACCTAAGAACCATAATTAGAAATGCATTTCAGTGATAAAACTAGGTAATTTTGGAGAATATACAATTTTACAGTATTATTAGATAAAGATGCATTGTGATAGCATGTTCTTTGTTTGGAGTTAGAAAATGGATGTTCATTGGTGTAGTGGTGGCTGAGGTATGTCATGATTTTTACTTTTTTAACTAATTAGGCATCTCAAGGTTGTGATAACCATTTATGGTGGGTATTTTGTAATGATCCATTACATTATGGGTTATAATATTTTGAGGGAATTTGAATTTTTTCCATTTATGGCTCTTTCAGTGAATTCAGATTTATATTTTATTTCTGGGAGTTAGAGACTAATTTTAGAATTATTTTAAATGTGTTTTGAGGGTTTGGGGTAGCTTATGTGATTCATAAAATATTAGGATATTCATGTATTATTTGGAGTATTTGGTCTATTTTTTACCTAATGTATGGTTTGGTGTGAACTGTTTAGTGAAAACCAAGTGGCCCACTAAGGCTTGGTGTGTTGTTTTTTATTATATTCTTACACAACCTAGTTGACATGGATTGAACATGGTTATGGTAAAACCATATAGACTCTAGATAAAACTATGTTGGATTACTATATTTTAGGTCTAGTGAAAATGAATTTCAAATAGTTTCATAAAAAACCATGTGAGGTGTTGCAGAGTGTTTACTATTATATTTTTCATGGTTGGAATGCAATTAGTAAACCATGTAGAAAAACCTAGCAAGAGTTGTTGGATTAGTTATTTCCCACTACATTGTAGGTGCAGGGGTTGGAAAACTATGTGTATAAACTATATGGCTTTCCAGGTTGGTATAAAGAGTGGGAAAAGACCCAAATTCCTCTTCAATTTTAAGCCTTACTCCCTCTACTTCTTCCCCCGTACATGCATGGTCTAACTGACTCCACTGCTCTTTTTCCACCTCCATCCCTTTTGGTTTGGAGGTGATCATGGGTTCGTTCTTCAGTGTTTTTTGGTGTAAATATTCCTCTTCTCCCTTGATTCTTCTTCTTCTTTTCTTCTTTCTAATTACATTGATTCTAGTTTATGGTTTCAATGTGGATTTTATCATATCATGTTGAAATAAACTGAGAAAGATGGGTATTCCATGTGTTTTAGTGAAAGGGGCCCCAAAGATAGTGTAAACAAGTTTTCTCCCAATTTTTAGCGAAGAAATGATTCTAGAAAGTTTTTTATTAAATTTTCAATTAATTTAAAGGAATTTGCATTTAATTGGGAATTATGTGTTTGGTCTTTTTCTTTATATGGTATTAGAGGTGCTTTAAGGGACTTGTGTAGATAGTTGGTTGTGGTTCAAAAGAGTAGATATGAATCACTGAGTTTTTAATCTATATATATCTTTTAATATAACTAATTAATTCATTTTTAATTACATTAATTAACTTAATTACATTGTATGGTGTGAGTTAGGTCACTTATTTGTTGGCGGGGCATGGGTTCATAACTGAGGCTTTTATAGTTACACCTTGAGGTAATTTTAGGTTTTTTGTGTATTTTACTAGAATTTTAATCATTTAATTGTTTTTAGATGATTTTTTGCCTATTGAGATCCCCTTGAGGGATTATGTGTATGTTTTTTGGGAAATAATTGGGTTTTGGGTGCCTCATAGATGGGTTTTGTTATAAACTCGCCCTCTTTCTCGGATTTTTATTAAATAACACACCTAGTTTGTGTATTTGAGATGCATATAGGTATTTAATTGGAGGATATTTTATTCCCTCATCACTTTAAGATCATGGTCATTCTTGTTTTTGGTCCCTTTCAAGTGTCTCCCCCCTGATTCAGATGTGGTAGTGAGGCTTATGGTCACTTAAGGGATGAAAAATGGTTCTTTTTGTTGATTAAGGTTTTACATGAGATTATCCTAAAGGTTTTTGGTTTAGAATCATCCTATGGGTTGGTTTGTATGATGTGAGGCCCAAGTAAGGGTTTTGATCTTACTAATATTCCAATATTGAGCATGATAAGGGGTCCTGTTTTAGGTTTTTTTAGATATTTACTGAATATGGGACCCAAGAAGTATTGTATGTGGCATTTATTCCAAGTTGTTTTCGGTTTGAGGGTTCATGGTTCTAAACTACTCACTTTAGGTTTTAGATCATGTGTTTGAGGATAATATTGGTTATATCCCTCTGTCTAGGTTAACACCATTGTGTATCAATTGTGTTAGTGTTCCATTGAGAAGTGGCTTAAGAAGAGTAAGATGGTCTCTTGAGGATTTCCCTCATGGGTATGATTTTCTTTTTGGACACCCTTCCTAGTGCACTATTGGTTGAGGATCATGGGTTGTTCATTGAGGTATGATTATATTTTTTTATCTTTCTTGGTTTCTCTTGTGTTTTGGATGTTATAAAGGATACAATTATAGGTTTTCATGTTCTATCATTATGGGCACACTTGTGTAAGAGTAGTGGTATTGGAGTGGGTTGGGTTCTGAGTCACTGGTTGAGGTTTCATAAATACGGTCTAGCCCACATTTTAATATTTATGTGATCCATGGGACAATGGGTGGACCATGATTTTGTTTAACCTAGTTAGGGGTATGTTCTTACTTAGTATTAGTGACATCATTTTTCCCTTATAATGTAAAATAATGAAGTTTTGAGATTTTAATGGTTGTATTGGTGTTTCAGGGGACTGTGGTATCACTGAGAATTGTTGAATGTGGGATGGTTTGTGGTGAGGATTAAGAATTTGGGAAGATGGGTTTGAGATTTTATTTAACTATACTTCTCTATCCATTGGATAGGTTGTTTGAGGAAGTTCTTTCTTAGAAAATTGGTGTGTGTTGGTGGGGGAAAAAGTTAGGATATCCTTGGATTGGGCTTGGTCAGTGAGATTTTATCTAGTTATCTTATCTGTTTTCTTATAGAGGTAAGATATAAATAGGGAGATAATGAAATATCTATATGAGTACAACACTCCCCTAGGATGGTGGATGTTTTACCTCAACTAAAGGTTGTATTTTCATGGTACTAAACATTTTGATAGACCTAGGTTGTGGGACATGTGTTTCCCTAAATTTATATTTTTTTGACCTGTTTAGATATGAAGGACTATATTTCTTTGGATAGGTCCTCTCAGTGTTAGTATAGTTCCTATCTCTAATTAATATCTAGCTATTAGAGTCCTAAACATAAGTTGATATGTTCTTTCATGTTTAAAAATATGGTATTGCCTTCATATTAGTATCTATTGAATATTCCATTATTATAAATCATGTAAATCCTTTGTGGATCTAGTATATGTGCTTGATATAATGTGGATGGGGGACCCACATATTAAAAATCCTCCATAGTGGGCCAGTACGGGGGTAGATTTACCTTGCTTGTTTTACTATATCTCAGGTCCAGATGCTTTATTTTTGTTTGTCCCCATTATTTTTAGTTTAGTTTTTTATTTTATTTCCATATCTTTAGTTCTAATCCAGTTGTTATTATTTTTTGACTAGATAGGTCATATCACATATTGCATGCACATTTAATGAAAATAGATTATAGGTATACTATAAGAGGTGGCCTAATGAGATCTATTTCCCTTCCCTTATATCTTATCCTTAGTGTGTGTGTGTGTAACCATATGTATGATTTCCGGAAGATAGCATGTTGTGTTATGGATGGTTATGAGTCCTTGTGTCACTTGATCAAGAATGACCACTCATTTGTAGTTTAATGATTGATTTATAGAAACCTAATAATTATACAATGATTATGAGTTCTGGCTTGAAGTTGTTAGGGGAGTCATTGAATTTTATTTTATTTATTTACTTCATGTGTATATGATCAGTTTATTGGGTGACTAGTTGTATTTTTTTCATTCTTAAGTCTATATGAGTATAATTATCATTAATTTTTTTTTATATAATGAATTTTTTTCATTTATTTATATTTCATACTCTGATGTTTATATTGTGTATGTTTTTGGTTAGTTCCTCTTTTATGGTATTTTGATATAAGTTATAGTCTCCCCATTACATATTTTCAACCCTCACTACTATTAAAAATCTTCTAGTAAATGTGAGGCATGATTGAGGCCTTGTGGTGATCCATATTGGGAGACGTGTTAGGTTGACCTTGGTCGGTTCTAAACCCTTGTGATCCCAAGTCACTACTAAAAATATAGTAATTTTTATCTTGAAACTTATTAATTGATTGGGAATCCATCACTTTTATATTTTAAGGCCCTATTTAAAGGCCTATATAAACTAAAAAACCTTCCATGAGGGCCACAATTACCTATACATCAAGTCTATGAGGAATCCCTGCTATCTTTGGTTAGTACTCCAATAATGAGTGTCAATATGATGTAATCTTGTGATAAAAAAATAAAATTAAATTTAATTCTATCCTAATCCTTTCATCACATCATTTAAACTAGGATCCAAATCACAAGAATGTATTATCATCACATAAGTCAGAACATCACTTGTCTGGAGGATCTTCTCAATGACTTACTTCCCCAGTATGTGGAAGATTTTAATCTAATCCCATCTTTTTGACTCATGTAATCTTGACTTTTAATTTCAATAATGCTTTGGTTATTTAACCAAAGCAACACTTTCTTAAAAAAAGACGTTATAAAACTAAGGTTTCCTATAAATACACCAAGGTATATTATCCTACACAGATTATGCAAAGAAGGGTCACTACTCACATACCTCTATATAAAATGTGAACAACCTCACCTACCATAAAATTCAAAACTAATCACTTAAAAATAATAATGCCTAATCTTACCCTAAATACCATTGAATTACACTATAGAGAGTCATAACTCACTACCTCATGGAAACCATATACCAACCAGATCTACTTGAGGGTCTTTAATAGATTAATCACCCCATATCAAAACTAATCCATACACCTGAGATCATTTTCCAATTAAACCATAAAAATAATATATTACATGTACCTACCAACTATAGGGTTATCATATTCCATTCATCAATAACTATGATATCATAATATCAAATCCATAACATTTTAAAACTACCATTTAAATTTAAGTTAATTAATGTTCCTATAATATCTTATTCAAGAAAACACTAAATTACTTATTATTTAAATTATAATTAAGTAAAATATATTTCAAATTTTAAAAAAAATATTTCATTATTAAAATCCATTTTCCAAAACCATTTCCTTTTTTAAAAATCAATTTTCACTCACAAGCAATCATGGATATATCAAATATACCTATATGCCTCATATGATGCATGAAAACATTAACACATTCTACTCCATGAAAAGTGTTAAAAAATTAATAACAAGCTAAATATGGAACATCATACTCAAATAAACATATAAAATATAATATAGAAAAGTAATAATATATCCCATGTCACATGGGATTCCACCGTACCGGTGTTCGTGAAGGCCTAGGGTGATGTACTTACCATATTTTAATAAGTCCCTTATTTATCAATCGTAAACTAAATCATAATAAAAAATAAACATATCTTTGATACCATTTTTTAATTATGTGGAGTGGATAGACCAAACAATGGTTTATACAGAAGTGCTACATTAACTTAGGTGCTTTTCCACATATACTGGATGTCTTCGACTAGGGGAGATTGTTCATAACCAACATTAGGGAGACTATACTCTTGACATCATAAAATAAAACCTCAATATAAATCATAGAACAATATCCCAATTATTAAAAAAATTTGACCAATGTAATTAAATATAATAGATAAACATAAAATAAAATAAACATCACATGTTGTTTCAAAATATATCACAATATCACATAAATAAATTGTATATTATAGTAAATGATCACCCAAAAATATGATAAAATATAAAATGAAACTTTAAAAAAATAAGATCTTAAATAGCATAGATACATGAGTCCCTCCTTGGTCTCTTCTCTGTTACCCATTCAAATACTCTAGGTAGATCACTTGTAAAACCCATGAAAGGAATATAATCTAGACATAAGGACTATATTTCCACCAAATTGAATGTGTGTGGTGTGAGAATGGAAGCATAGTTGGCCTCCATTAACTTGACCCTAATATATGTCACAGTATCCATTGTATATATGTATATAAAAATCAATAAAGTACAAACAATATACAACATGCAATAAAGAATTTTGGGTCATCATTTGCTGAATCAGCTTCCATGACACCCAAACTTACCTTGTTTTATCATTGATGGTGAACCATGTCCCTCATACTCGCAATACATAGGAAGGGTGCTAGATAATGTCATGAATTTTGAATTGATCAAACCATGGATGATAATAAATGATTCATGATCACCTCCCATCCTAACAACCAATCTAGCCATAGACAATAAAAAAGTATGCCTAATGGAATCCCAATAAAACTATTGGTCTAACAATGAGTGATAATAAAATATGTTTGATGAAATCCTAGGATAACTGGTAGTCTAACCATGGGTGATAATAAATGATACTAGAATCCTAGCCTAACTATCAGTCTGAACATTGGTGATATAAATTATACCAAATGGAATCTAAACCTAACTATCAATCTATTAATAGAAAATTCTCATAAATAATATAATCTCCCATGTATGTGTAGTATCACTCTACTAGCATTCTATATCAACATAGTTGTGTAATAAAAAATAAATTCATGGAAACATACAATAAACCCTATCTATCAACTAAAAAATAATCCATACCTTAAGCTTTGCTAGAGGAATAAATGTTAGCACAATAATTCCCATCTCATCTCATAAATCTCAAGGATAACTACTATAGGTTATACCCGTAACCAAAACCCGCAATAATAATAGGGTCCTTATTTCATACTCTACTTTCTAGTGTCGACTCGCTAGTCATATCTGGTCAAACCCATTGACCATATCGATCCCACATGTCAACCCAAAGAAGAGTCCAAATTTAATACATAATATAATCACCCCATGCTAAACACCTATTGGTTCACTACCCAATCTATAAATTCATACCACCAAGGCCCATGACTTACCTTATTTAGACATATCTCAAAGTGAGATTTCAAACCCAAAAAAAACATAATTTCTCACTCTCTTCCCTTTTAGATCCATAAAACACACCCACCATAAGTGATCAATCTATTAGACCTATTTATGAAAATCTCATATAATAATAATCTAATCAATAAATATTTTCAACCCTGAACTCACTCTAACCTTAGAAAACTCAACCAAACTTAACTCACTATTTAGGGTCTACTCAGTACCTATTCAGATGTTCACGAGCCATAGCTCGTTCATGCACAAATGTCACATATAAATACCCATAAGATATTTATTAACATCAAATAGGCCTCACACCTAAACCTTGACAGAGTTATCTCACCTAGTTTCGTGGATTTTTTCAAATACATTTATCAAAAATTAATGAATAAAAAATAGATCCAAAAAGGATTATTCTATAAAAATTGCATGATTCATGAAATAGTAAAAAGAAACCAAGGGAATAACACTGACTCACTATTATATAAGATTTAATTTATATGGTTTATTAATCAGGTTACTGATATATCTCTAAAAGGTATTATAAGTAAAGGGAAGGGGAAAATTGAGATAGAGGAGGGAGTTCGAGTGCCTGGGTTGAGTAACTAAATAGAAGGTATTTATGTTTTAATTAAATTAAGATTTAAAAAAAATACCATAAGGACATTTTTAATCTAGTGTGTAATTAGTGGTTACTCAACATTGACTAGATACTCAGCCCAAGGACATCAGATTGGTCAGTGTCCGCATGGGGCTTACTAAGCCATTACTACCACCACTTTGGTACCTAGTAATACTCCATTAGGTATCCCATTATTTTACTTATGTTTCAAGAATATAAGACAGATTCTATCCTTTCAACACATCTCCAAAATTGTACCATTACCTCCTAACATCTTCAAAAACATCTTTATTCGATATCCCTATTCTACAAATTATAATCAAAATGTCAAATCTTAAAACCTCCCTTTCTCTAAATCCAATGATCAAAATGTTTTATAGTTTAATTTACCCAAAAAAATATATTTCCATTAAAAAAATAATCCAAAAAGGAAATATAGATCTTTATAGAGTACATATAATATTAAAATTCAAACAATGATGAAAAGATATTAAATTCCTCTACTAAAAATTCATCCTTTAAAGAAAAAGTTGGATATACCTTCTTAAAAATCATAGAGTTTAATATATATATATATATACATAAATTGGATTTAGATAATAAAGTTTTGATAGAAAATAATCTCAATAATTTGAAGGAATTTGAATCCACACCTAAGAAAATCTAGGTATTATCTTCTTAACTCCATCTAATAACTATTGATCAACCATATACTTCTTGAAAATATAGTATCATAATTATATCCTCTAGAAAGTCCTACAATGTTAAAAAGAATAGAAACTAGGGCTCTGAAGTAATGATCAAAGGAATTCACTTTTCATATATTCATAAGAAACAATGAACTCAGATAAATTCTTAGCATATAATAATCTTTTGAAATAGATGTATGAAACCAGATACTCCTTAGTAAATAGAAGAAATTTGTGTCCAAATTACATTATCCCAAGTAAAATTTTAAATAAAGATATAAAAAAATACTAACAGATAAAATGAATAAAAATCATGATATCGAAATAATTACATATTATAAATAAAATATGCATTTGAAAATAAATCATATCCACCACTCATAATTAATAATTATCAAATAGAGAGAAATTTTTCCCACAAAAATATCAATCAATAATGAATAGAATCTCCCGAACGCCAAACCATTATAAATATCATTGAGAATAATTAAATTGGAGCATATTAGGTTAAAATATTAACTAGAATTTCAATTTTTTAGACTTCATGATAAATAAAGTAAAATACAAAATCAAATAATGAAACAAAAATATTGGTACTCAAAATCCCCATTTTTTAAAGATCATATTTTATAAATAAATTCGTTTTTTATTATTAAAAAATAATATATTCCCATTTTTATTAAACACTTAAATCACAACACCAAGAAATATGTTAATCTCTTATCAATAATTATCTTATTAATGTTATTTTTATTTTTATTCATAGAGAATAATTTTATTTCCATTTATTCTTCTTTATATATGACTATATGTTTTATCAAATATTTATCTTATTATATTTTATAAAATACAATATATCCAAACACAAATTTTTAATTGGTATATACCCTTGGTTCTTAATATATTTTACAAAAGTGTAGATTTATTTCCTAAAAAACTACTTTAATTTCTTAGAGGGGGAAATACTTACATTTTTCAGGTAAAAATATCCATTTATTTTTTTATAAGGGATAATTAAGATAAAATAATTACTATTATAAGGGAATAATCTATTTAAAGTAGATAATTCATATTTTATATTGATTTACCTATATTTTATTGTTCGATTCAACTTCATATTTGATATTTTTATTAGATTACTAAGGAAAAAATTAAATTAATAGCGGAATATTTAATATTTTTAGGTTTTCTATCAAATGAGAAATTCATTTATTATTTATATAAAAATAATGATTTAGTGTGGTTAAATATTCAAGTGTTCTTGATAAATAATTGAATGTTTTAGTTAAAAATTTAAAGAGAATTTTATTCATGAAGGGAATTGGGAATTGTTTTATTGGGATAAAATTATTCCATATTCCATGGTTTTAATTTTTTATAAATTATTGGAATTTAATGTGAAATGGAAATTCTTGATAAATTATTTTTGATGTGTTTTATTCATTTTTGATTATTTAGTTTTAATTTATTCCTGAATTAGGTTTAGAGGAGACGATCCAGGTAGGAAAATATTCACATAAACAAATTTATATATAAATGAATTTCGATATAATTTAATTGAATCTAGCCACATATGGGAATTTCTGATGTATGAAAATTATATATAGGGTATTTTACATTTGAATAAAAGTTAAGAGATCTGATGACTTTCCATAATCAAATCCATAGATCTGAAAATTTACATAGCTAAAATATACATGCTCCATTGGAAACATAACCAAATGTGAAGGATTATCAATTAGCTGACTTTTCAATTATAGGTGGATACATATGAGGAATTCCCAAGCTACCCAGCCATGTAAGTGAATTTTAAAGTAGCTTAATTTGTTATGTGGGAAATCCAACGTAACTGAATTGAATTATAATCAATTAAAATAGTCAAAAAGTTATATAGCCATATTTTGACATAAGGAATAGTTCTAGAGGAAGTTGTTAATGGGATGTTAGTGTATATAAATTTCAAATTCACTTAGAAACCAAGGTTCCCCCCCCCTTGAGCTCAATCAAGCTTAGAAGATGTTGTGGAGCTTATAGAACTTTATAAATAAGGCTGAAGAAGAATGAATCACATAGGATGTCACAATAAAATTCAATCTGATTAATATCAATGTAATTTTAGTTAGATCTATTTTTTCAATTAAATTTTTTTTAGAGTCATGTGAGAGGGACAATGAAAAGTCAGGGAGTGACATAAGGTGACTTAAGAGATGAGTTCATTTAGCTTGATAGTGATTTGGATCCTGAAATGTTAGTATAGAAAATTAAAAGTTATTTGTTTTAACATAGGTATAGGTACACATGTATAAAATATAAAATTACCAGAAGATATTCTAGATATTCTACTAATGAACTCTTATTACTTACTTCTTCAGTGAGGATAAAGAGTGGAGACCCCTCCAACACCTTGAACATAATCAGCTAGATATTTTATGGAAACAACTAGTGGAATTGAATGGTGAATTATTTCTGTGACATCATTTCATAAATTTCAAACTATAAATTTCTCGTGATTTTTTATTCATTAAAATTATATATTCTTTTGATGCTCAATATTTATATCATTTCATTTATCTTCTTTCATCCATTCCATGAACAAAAACTATCTGATCAAAGTGTGTTGATAATAGGACGTGGAATGTTAATTCAGACCAAGTAGGAAATAGAAAAATTATTCTTGATATTTAAATTTCACAATTTTCAATTAATGATTGTGAGTACAATAAGTGATCAAAAATGTTAATGTTCTAAGAAGATATTTAGTACATAGAATTACTCTTACTGAAATGAGATCAGTAATTAAGATCATAGTTGTTGACCTCAATCATTAAAACACGATGGGATTCATGAATTGTGATCATGAGTTATGCATTGAGGGAATAATAAATTCCAAAATATGTTTAAGCCATGTTGAAGGAAAGATCTATGAGAATCACTAGAATTGGACACTATTTCCATTATATTGTTCACACCACTATTATTTATTTAATTTAAATACTATTGTTTCATTCTATATTTTTATAAATATTAGAAAATTTTGTTTCAGTCATTCGATTTTCTCAATGAATTTTTAGATTTTTTTAAAAAAAAATCATGATAGAAAATAACTCTATAAGGGAAGTATTATTGGAGACTACCTTGGGTAATGTTGTACTGTAATAATTTTGGAAAAATTTTGAATTAGGTTTAAAGTGACACTAAATACCCCCCGATCTATGATTGGTAATGTTTCTGTGGATTATTCCTTTAGTGTTCATTCACATAACCCTTAATGAGGAAAATATATACATGTTAGGCAATTAAAAAGGAGGTTGAATCTTACCATTCTTGAAGTTATTAAAAAATAGGTGACTACTTTGTTGGACTCTAGTATAATTTATCACATTTCAGATATCCAATGGGGTATTTAAGTCCATATTATTATGAAAAAGGGAGTGTAAAATATTTTTTATAATCAATTTAGATAATTAGTACCTTATAGGTTTCCTAATAAGTGGAGGGTATGAATATGTTATAGGATTTTGAACTTAGTTACTATAATGGTCTATATTACTTTTCATTTTACTCATAAAATTATTGAAATGTAAG
The DNA here is from genome assembly GCA_963277665.1 of Viscum album. Classification (NCBI taxonomy): domain Eukaryota; kingdom Viridiplantae; phylum Streptophyta; class Magnoliopsida; order Santalales; family Viscaceae; genus Viscum; species Viscum album. The sequence goes on along the minus strand of OY728143.1, from coordinate 1,403,438,882 downwards.
ATGTTCATTCCCATTACTACTTTATAGATGGATTTTTAAAATATTTATAGACTAATATTTCTCTAGAGTACCAGGATAAAACAACTTTTACATGTAATTTTGGTACTTTTTCTTATATGTGAATGCATTGTGGACTATGTCATACCCATACCACCTTCTAATAATGAATTCTTATTATTTTATAAATATTAATTGAGGAATTAATTGAGGTGTTTATGAATTATTTTATTGGGTATGGGTCCTCTTTTGATGGGTGTATAAGAAGTCTAGTATTCGTGATTAGAGTATTCATTGAAAAGAAAATTGTTATGAAAATTGATAAATTTCATTTTATGATTGAGAGTGGAATTTTTCTTGATCATAAAGTGTATTGGTATATAATTTGAGTGGATAATTCAATAGTTAACACCATATCTTCTTTTCATTTTCCAAAGGAAACTAAGGATATACAATCTCTTCTTTCCCATGCTAAATTCTATAGAAGGTTCATAAAATTTTTTAGTCAAATTTTTTTGTATTTAACAATGTATCTATTAAAATATGATCCTTTTTCATTTGATATTAAGTGTAGAGAAGATTTTAATGAACTGAAACATAATCTTGTCTGAATAAAAATAGTTTACACACTAATTTTGGTATTACCTTTTTAATTAAGGAGTGATGCTTTTGAATTATATTTAGGGGCGATTATTTGTAAGAGAGTATAAATGAAATCATATGTCATTGATTATAATTATAGGACATTATATTATTGCCAATAGAATTACTCAACAATAGAGAAATGATTTCAAGAAATTTTATTTTCCATTAATAAATTAAGATGCTCTCTTCTAAGGTCTAATGATTTTGTTGTTACTAAACATTCTGCAATTAGATATATCATGAATAAGAAAAAATCCAAACCTAGGATGGTAAGATGAATCTTATTATTTTAGGAAATTAACATGGTGTTACAAGATAGGAAATGAATTGAGAACATTTTATATATTCATATGAGTAGGCTACCTACGTAATCTGGTCAGGAATCATTACTTGGTAAACTTATTGGAGAGTATTTTCCTGGTGAGATATTGTATTCTTCTCTAGTATATAAGATTCTGTGTTTTTTGGACATAGTAAATTTCTTAGCTGTTGATGTTATTCCTTATTGGTCTGAAAAATATTAACTTATAAAATTCATTAGAAAGTACATTAAATATATATGATATGATCCTTACTTTTTTAATTTTGGAAGAGATCTGGTTATTAGGAGTTCTACCCCAAATAATGAAATTTATTATGTATTTAAATTATATCATAGTTTTAGCTATGGGTGCCAAATTGGACTGTAGTTAATAACTTGGAGGGTTTTGGATTAAGGGTTATTTGGGAAAAATTTTCAAGGATTTTCATGAGTTTTTTAAGACTTTCAAATCTTGTCAATTTAAAGGAAAAATTTCTCAATGGAATGATATTTCACATCTACTTTTCTTGTTTTTTTGATGTATTTGTTATTTGGGGAAGTGATTTTATATACCCATTTTTAATTCATTTGGATATTCTAAAAAAATTATTGTTGTAGACTATGTGTCATAGTGTATAGATGTTATACCCACTAGGACTAATGATGATATATTAGTGTCTCTATTTGTCTTTAGTAGCATATTTTCAGATTTGGGATTTCTATGTTTATTATTTCAAACCAAGGAACTCATTAATAAAATCAGATACTAGAAGCTTTGATGAAAGGATATAGGGTTAGTAATAAATTATCTACACTCTATCATCCTTAAAAAAATGGGATGGATATAGTGTCAAATATAGAGATCAAGAATATTCTAGTGAAAATAGTTAACCTTAATTGTATAGATTGAAGTTTAAGGATTTAAGAATTTTTATGAATGTATATGACTACATATAAAACTATAATTGGAATATCACCCTATAATATAATCTTTGGTAGATCCTTAATCTACCATTTGTTTTAGAACATTGATGTTTTTGGGATTTTAAGTCATGATATCTCAATCTGTTTGAAGTTGGAAAAGATATGAGGTTTTGTTTTAAAGAATTAGAAGAAATTGGGAGTAGTGCATATAAAAGTAAAAGTATTTTTAAATATAAAAAAGTATGTTCATGATAAATTGATTTTGAGAAATTAATTTAAAATTATAGATAAATTTATACTATATCACTCTATTATTAAGCTATTACTAGATAAATTTTATTCCAAATGGGGTTTTCCTTTTATTCCAACTCGTGTTTTTTACTATTGGTGTTGTACAAAATAGGGATCCCTAGAAGGTTGAACCTTTCACTTTAAATGTAAATAGGCTTAATATATTTAGAGAATAGATTAAAGAACCTCTAGGGAGGAGTTACTTATGATGGAATATTGTTTTTTATAATTCCCTAGGATGTCTCTACTCATATTTAATGTTTTTTACAAAATAAGTACAATGGGATAAATAACCACTTATAATGTTAGGTTTTTCTCTCCTATTTTCATGTTCCATTGTAGAGATTAAATTTAACTTAAAGGAAGGATTTTGATTCTATTAATTTATTTAAGGAATTTTATAAGGGATATTATCCACTTCATCATTATGTTGGAGAAACTACTTTACAATATTCATTGATAAATGAGAGCTACAAACTAAAGAAATGTGACTTAATCCCCACAACTTTTAAAACATTAGTTTAATTTATTTTTATGGAATATAATGATAATATTTATTCAGTTTTAGGTACTTGATTTATTCCAACTAGAGGTTCTTTCTTAGAAAATAAAGATTAACTGAATAAATTTATGGAAAATCAAGTTTCTATTGTAGGGAATTAATTAGTTTGAATTCTTCTCCCACACATAATGGCATAAAAATATATTTTCCAAAGTTTAATATTCTGAATTTCGTTATATTTAAGCTATTTTTTCCTTTATAATCACTACTCAAAATTCTACCAATCATGAGTTTATTTGAGAACTTATTTGAATGTTCAATGATATAATTCATGTTCCTTAAAGAAAAAAATTTGAAAACCACTATTTTTTTGGAAAATGTTGTTTAAAATTTCTAATGATCCTTAAGCTATCTTTTGAACTTATGTGTTTAATTTTTTTAAACATAACAATGTTACCTATTTCCTCCCACCATAAATTTAATAATGGATATAATTTTGAGTTTTAATTGTGGGGATGGGGTATAAAATGTTCTTAATTAGATTATAATATTGAACCCATCAAAAACCATTCATTTTTTAAATTATATTTTATTAAGAATCACTCTATAATTTTTTAGTGGGTGATAGGTTTTCTCAAAATTGAATGTTGTGGTGTGACTTTCTAGAGGAAATTGTTATTACAGATTGAATTTAATTGAAAATTTCTTTTTTTTACTATATTGGAAAAATGTGGCTTTCAGAAAATTTTGGGAGAATGTTATATAATAATCATTGAATTTGAACTTTTTGAATTTAACTCAAAATATATACATAAAAATGAAAAATTAAATGAAAATCATAATCCAGGTTAAATCTGCTATTTATTATTTCTTTATTCGTTATTCATTAAATTTTTGATGATTTTTTATTCCACCAATATATTTTAACTCCACCTCATCCAATAATGTGTTTATTTATTATCAGATCTTAAATTGTGTAATTATATTCACTTGGAGGAAAAGAGAAGTTTGGACTTTCTGTTTTATGAAAATTTATGTTTGTTAAATTATCTCATTTTTTTTAAATGTTTTTTCAAGTGAAAACTAACCAATTTTTTATTGAAATCATTTAATTTCTGGTGGGTAGTCATTTTGATAACATAATATAGTCCTTAGGGGAAAACATGATGAAAATAAATTTGTTTTGGAATTTTAGTTTTTCAATCACAAGATATATTTTCCTCCACTAAATTTGACTAATTTGCTTCATGAGGAAAAGAAATATCTTAAGTGTGGGTGATTTATATGTGTATTTATTTCATTATAGGTTTCTACATCATATTTTATGATTTAAATGTATTTCTATGGAAAAAATGTGTTTAATGGATGAATATTTAATGTTATTTGTTTTTCCTTTTAAACTTTAATTAATTATTTATTTTGATAAAAATGATGATTTTGTGATAATAAATTTTGAGGTGTTATTGGCCAATATTTGAACTTTTTAGTTTAATAATTAATCAGAATTTATCTCATGAAGTGAATTTGAAATTGGAGTTTTGGGATAAAATTCTTTCATATTATTTGGAATTAAAATTATATTTATATACTAGAATTTAATTAGAAATGTAAATTCTTGTAAAATTATATTAAAAGTGTAGTTATTCCTTTTTTGATTATTTATTTTCCCTTTTTTTAATTTCTATGCCTATGAGAATATCCACATAGGAAAATAATTTTGTAACCAAAATGTTGCATCACTGAATGTCTACATAGGTGAGTTGAAGCTAGATACATATTAGAATTAATGGAATATAAAAATTATATATAAGGTATTTTCTCTTTGACTCCCTGAAAAACTTAAGTAAGAACCTTGTGTTCGATATCATGTATGAAACGTGATACAAAATTCATAAGGTAATATCCTGATACTTTATAATATATTTACAATTTAAAATAGATTTTATATATATTTCAATGACCACAACACCGATTTGTCTTGCATTACATGAAAGATCTAAATTCCTCAATATAATTAATTGCATGTAATAGATACCTTCCTTGATAGATTTCAATACACACAAGAGTGACATTCCTTGATAGTTTGTGTTACATGCAAGACCAAGTTTCACCAAATAACAATGTATTATCAAAAATATTATTATTTAATATAATATGATATAACCTTGCCATTATATTATCAGGTATGAATAGTAATAAATAAATTATGAAAATATATGGTTTATATAAATATAAAATGAAATCATGGTTTACTAATTAATGAGAAATTAAAATAAGAATCAATTGGATATAAAAAGAAATATTATTTTTTATGCTTACAATGGAGTTTTTTATTAATAAAAATAATTAATTTCAATTATTGAATTATTTTAATGAAAAATATATGTTATATATTCAATAAAATATTTTTTATATTCATCCATTTTATTTTATATGCATAATATAATAACAAACCCTATTTTACACATAAAAATCTATATTTTTATAAAGACAATTTTACCGCCTTTTAAGGGAGAACCCATTTTAAATATGAACTTTGAAACTGTAATTGATTTAATATGTCAAAATAAAATTCTTATTTTAAATATAAACATAATAATTACGTTAGGGTGAATTTTTTATATTAATCTAATACATTTCATTTTTTTAATGAATAATTAAAAATACTGAATTTTAGTTCAAAACTAATTTTTAATATAATTAATTTATAAGGATGAGTTATGTTTTGGTTTGTTTTAAAGTTTAATTAGATAATATTTTTATAAATTAATACAATTTAGGGGATTGGGATTAATTTCACATTGAAATTTTTTATAAAAACATAGAAAACTTTTAGATGTTTTTACTTTAAAAATCATCATCGTCGTCCCATATGTGGGATTAATTTTAATATAATTTTGTCACTTATGTTATTGTAATTTAGAAACATGGATTCCATATTTCTAATCATAATAATTTATATTTTCTAATAAGGCAAAAAAAATTGACCAAAAATATTAGTGAAAGTGATTAAAATTAATTACAATTATTAAGGTTAATTTAAGCTTCGTAAAGGACTAAACCTTTATCTTAAGGACCCAAATGACCTATACACATGTCCAGAAAAATTATGCCCATAATTAGGCCATTAACCTTCCATTATTGAGTTTTTTTGTTTGTTTTTTGACATTTTTTAGGTAATTAAATGTGCACACCTAACTTGTTTCCAAAAATTCCAAGTGAGTCCTTTTCCTTCCCTATAAAAGGCCACCTACTCTCCCACTTCTTCACACCTATAAAACCTCTTAGGTTCAGCCATGATCTGCCCAAATATCCCCCCAAAATACCTCCCCTTGATCTAGAGGCCTAACTTTTGTCAAAAATAAATACAAAATATCTTTTTGTTCAAACCAAAAGTAGTTACTCGATTAAAAGGTATCATCTACTCTCAAGCTTTTAGTTTCATTTCCATTCTCCACCCCATAAAATCTATTTTTATATTCTTGTAGAACAGAAATAGTATCCTCAAGATACTAGGATGTTTTTATTATAATGGTTTTATCTATACTTACACACACCTTCATCTAATGTAAGAGAACATAATGTTTCTATGTATAGTTAACTATTGCCTCACGATATGATGATTCTTCAATTTTATCTTACCGCATCTCATGGTGTCCATTATGATGGAAACCTTTTTTATATATTTTATATATGATATTCATTATGTATTTATACTTATTTAATTCTTTTATAATACATAAATTTAATACTTTCCATGTTACATTAATATGATAACATCGTTTGAGGAAGTGTGGACAACCGCCCCCTCAAAGCGATGTGATTCGTTCACACGATATTTGGAATGTATAAATGAATGGTTATAATTAAAAATAATTAACACGAAAAAATAAATAATATATTCATTAAATAATTATCTTTCTATAAATATAATATATTTATATATCATACTTTTTATTACCCTTTAACACGCTTTAAAAGAGATAACATTGTTCGTGGATGTGTGGACTACCGCATCCTTGACATGATGTGATTACTTTCACATTACATAATTCTATAGATATGTATAAATTAATAAATAATATGGTATTTATATTATAATTATTATTCTGTAAATATTTTATTTACTTACCTTCTTTCCAGAATGATCATTTAAAAATGGGAATGTTACTCATTTTTACATACAGGATACTATCTCCATGATTGTAAGGTTGGATCATTTTTATAAAAATATTTAATGAATGGTTTTAAATGTATAATTAATGTATTAATATGATAATTATTTCATGGTTATTATTTTAAATATGTTATATAATGTCCCCTTTGACCATAGTTTACCAACAATATTACTTTTGACACATAGAATGAATTTTGTCAAAAACAACCTACGTAAGATTAATTATTAAATTAGTTGTACACAACATGTTAATAAGTGAAATAAAACTAATTATAAAGCTAAAAAATGATCTTATGATATAAAATTGAAATAAGTTTATTATACAAGAATTTAAAGGATGTTTATCCGAAAGGAAACACAAGGTATGGAATTCTATCTCACTTTTCACATCTGTGAGATAAATGTCATATTCACCACTTACTTCATTTGTGTGGTGTACCTACTTCCCATTTTTATATACTAAATAAGTAATTAATTTATATTCATGTTTTTATACATTACATTTTATTATATCACTTTTGAGTCTTTTGATTCATATGTAATGGATTTTTGTCTCAATTTATATTTCATTGAGGCTTAATTGTTGTTATTCACTTAGTTTCTTTTATATGGTGTATATACTGCCCTTTACATGATATATCAAGAATATCCTTACTCTCAAGATATTATTAATTTCATTTAATTTTATTCTTTCATGAGGTTTTAATTTAGGATGTTTTAAAGTGGTATGGGACACTTTGGAACGTTTAAATATTATTAACCATAATAATAAATTTAATGATCTTTTAATGGTATTTACATTTGAATAAATTAAATATCCATTATAAATAAAACCTTTCATTATTATTTGGTTATTAATGACCATTTTCAAGTATTAGTACCAATATTAAATTCTTTGGTACTCAAAATATTCTATAAAAAAAATTCAGAAAATCCAATGTTATTTATCTCTTTAATTAGAGAACATATTTTCTTCTAAAAATCATTCTCTATTAAAATGTTTTCAAAATGTTTTCAAAAATATTTGGTAAATTAAATTTCACCCTTTTTTTCTTTTACCAATTTTCTTAAAGGAATATTCTTCTCACTTTTCGAATGATGAATTTTCTAACTATTTGTTGTACAAAAGGAATATTCTTTTTTTACCTTATACAACACGTACGGATTCATCTATCATCACTTATTTGAATCCACCTTTTAAATTTTCAAAAGGTTTTAAAAAAAGGATATTTTCTTCAAGAATATTTTTAAAAGCTAATATTTTATTTTATCAACAACGAAAACCCTCTATTTTACTCCACTTGGGTTTTTTGTATTGATACCATCCTTATTCTTCCTCTAGATGGCTTATTATTGATTTGGCCAAGGAAAGTATTCACATTCACATCCTCGAATTATTATTTATGTCCCCTTGAAATATTCAACTTCATATGATCATTGAGCATTGATTTTCTCTTAATTATCCGTAAGATTTATCATGGATATTACTATTCCCTAAACCATATATCATTGTAAATATGGTGCCTACATGATAGTTATTTGATTAATTTTTGAATTATTTATATATCTATAATCCCAATTCAATATGTTTATTTGATAAGAAATGTTATTTATTTTTGTTATTCAATATTAGAAATGCTTTGGAATGGAAGATCCTAGACATTATATAGCTCCTCAATGCATTGACAGGTTCTCATGAGATGAATAATGGTGAAAATGGGTTTATACCCTTAGTTTTAAACTATCTTGTGAAAGGTATTAATGGTAATAAGTCTTAATGTACCTTAGAAATGATGTCTATTAATAAATAATTTCCCTCATAATAGTTTTAGTTATTAATCATCTATGAGATTTTGCGTCGACATATCTATCGATACATTTCATTTCAGTTCACTAATTAATATAATGTGTTTTATTTTCATACATTTTCATATTTATTTTTCCTTAACTAGTTTTTTGTATGGAATGTATTTTAATTTATTTACCTTTCCATATTTACTATTATCATTGATTCGTTATTGATTCTACTATATTTTTCTCTTACTGAGCATTTAATCTCTCCCTTATTATGTTTCTTTCCCCAAAAATTTAATAACCATACTATGAAAGATATTCAAGAATATACAAGATGGATTAGAGTTATCCCTGAAGTTGTTTATTTATTTAGAATAAAAAAATATTGTAATTAGCATATCCATTTGTAATATAATTCTCATTTATGTATCTGGTTTTTCAAGACTACTAAAAAAATTGGTCCTTTAGGGATTTATTCCTTATAATCATTCCAATGTAATTGATAACAGACACTAGATCTAGGATATCTAGGGTTGTGTTTCTATAGTTGGTATCAGAGGAAGTTTAGTATCAACCATGAGAGAATGATTTTAGAAAAATTAGGTTAGAGAACATAATATTATGATATAATTTTAGGATAATTATAGATGAAAACCATATAATTTTGTTGATGTATAGATTATGTGGGTCTTCCTACCAATAAAACCATGTTTAGATACGAAAAGTGGACGTGATTCTAACATAGATGTACCTTGGAGTAACAACTCTAACAAGGTGTTTTAGGTCTGACTCAGGGTATCTTCGTACAAAAAAATGATCCCTACTACGCACCTGGATTGACACTCCTAGGGTATATTCTTAGAAAAAACCACACTTTATTTACAATCCATTATGAAAAATTTTAAAGGATTTTGATAATGAAAAATCAAGGAAAAACTTGAGCTATTTTATATTTTAAAATAATGTGTCATGATTTATAAATCCTAGAAATGATATTATGGATAATCCCTAGACCAAGGAAGAACCTTTGTGAAAATAAATTGATGAAATAATTATGTATTGAGGTTGTGTTGAAAACCATAGTTAAAATGATATTTATTGATTAATCTAATTTCAAATATATCTGTCATATATATTTTGTAAATTATATCAATATAGTTTTATAAAAAGAAAATCTATAATCTAGGTAAAAACCAATCAAATATAGAAAGGATGTGGGTCTTGAACCCATGATTGAAGGAAGATAAGGGTTCCACATCAACCAATGACCTATGAAATGTCCTTGTTAGTTTTAATTGTTTTTAGTTAAATAATTTAACGAATAAATATTAATGATGAACCAATAGTAACAATTTTTAGTATTAGAAATCAATCTATTAACCATGTTTATTTTGGTAGATAGTTAAAGGAAAATAGTAATACTTGTCACTCTTTTATAGACCTTACTATCCTTTGAAAGTTTCTTTTAGTGCTTCAGGTATAAAAAAATTTCATTGTTGGTAATTAATTTTTTGGGATTAAAGGGATGAATAAGAATTTGATCGAAGCACAACCAAAAGTTAGGATTGTTCATATAATATTGAAACCTATCATGTAAAGATATTTCATTATAATCTTAGTTAATAAAGGAATTACCCAACATTATTAAAATGACTTAGAAATAAAATCCTTTACTAATACCTAAATTTTGGTTGAACTGATGGCCTTATAAATCATCAAAGATTTATGGATTTGAGGCCCTCAACTTTCTATTTATCATTCAATTGTTTGTGATTGATGACCTCATTAAATGCATATAAATATTAACATTTTTCCTCTAAGTATGTATCTCTACATTCCACTAATATTCTCCTACTTAGAGACCTTGTTACATAGTATTCCATGAGACCTTTTTAATTCACATTATCACTTTTCTAGAGGATATTTTATGACCATTATCATGATATGGGACTTCAACATAGGAAAGATAAAAAAATATATCACCAAGATCAAGTTTAAATTACAGGATGAAATTTAAATAAGGTGTGGAGAATGTGACTCCCCAAAAAACTTAAGTAAGAAACTTTTATTTGATAGAATGTATGGCACATGACACTAAGCGTGTAAGGTAATATCCTCATACTTTATAATATATTAACTATTTAAAATAGATTCTATATATATTTCAATACACATAACATCGAGTTGTATTGCATTACACGCAAGAATGACCTTCATTTATAGCTTTCGTTAAATGAAAGAGTGGCCTTCCTCGATAGCTTGCGATACAGACAAGAGTGACCATCCTTGATACACGCAAGACTGATTTTCACTAAATAATAATGCATTATTAAAAAAATATTATTTAATATAATATGATATAACTTTACTGTTATATTAGCGGTTATGAATGGTATTTAAAACTTTTAAAAATATATGGTTTATATAAATATAAAATTAATTCTTGGGTTACTAATTAATGAGAAATGAAAATAAGAACCAATTGGATATAAAAAAGAAATATTATTGTTTTTATGCTTCCTATGGAGTTTTATCTTAATATACATAATTAATTACAATTAATGAATTATTATAGTTAAATATATATGTTATATATTCAATCAAATGTTTTTTATATTCTTCCATTATATTTTATATGCATAATATCATAACAACCCCTATTGTTTACATAAAAATCTATATTTGTATAAAGGCAATTTTACTGCCTTTTAATGGAAAACTGGTTTTAAATATAAAATTTGAAACATTGGTTGATTTAATATTTCAAAATAAACTTATTATTTTAAATATAAACATAATAATTAGGTTGGGGTGAATTTTTGAAATTTTTCTAAGACATTTCATTTTTTAATGAATAGTTAAAAATACTGAATTTTAGTTCAAAACTACTATTTAATCTAATTAATTTATAAGGTTAGTTTATGGTTTTTATTTGTTTTAAAGTGTAATTAGAAAATATTTTTATAAATTAATACATTTTAGGTTATTGGGATCAATTTTACTTTGAAATTGATTATAAAAACATAGAAAACTTTCAGACCATTTTACTTTAAAAACCCACATTGGTGTTCCCTCTAGAGGATTAATTTTAATTTTATTTCTGCCAATTCTATGATTTTAATTTGAAAAAATGGATTAAAGTTTTGTAATAATAATAATTTATAATTCATAATAAGTAAAACATTATTTTTTATAAAAAATACTAGTGAAAGTGATTAAAATTAATTACAATTATCACTGTTAAATTGAGCTTAATAAAGGACTAAACCTTTATCTTAAGGGATCAAATGACATAGCCACTAGTTCATCACCCATTTTATGTCCATAATTTTTCCATGAACCTTAAATTCATGAGTTTGGTTGGTTTTTTTGACTTTTGTTAGGTAATAACATGTGCAAACCTATCTTGTTTCCAAAAATTCCAAGTGAGTCCTTTTCCTTCCCTATAAAAGTCAACCACCTCTCCCACTTCGTCACACCTCTCAAACCTATTAGTTTCAGCCATTATCTACCCAAATATCCCCCCAAAATACCTCCCCTTTACCTATAAGCCTCCCTTTTTTCAAAAAAAAAACAAGGGAGCTTTTTGTTCAAACCAAAAGTAGTTACCCGATTAAGAGGTAACGTCTTCTCTCAAGAGTTTTAGTTTCATTTCCATTCTTGACCCCTTAAAATATATTTTTTGTATTTCTGTACAAAAAAATAGTATCATAAATATACAAGGATATTTTTTTTCTAAGGTTTCAATATATTCTTACACACACCTCTATCTAATGGAAGCGAACATATTGTTTCTGTGTACGATGAACTACTGCCTCATGAAACTTTGATTGTTCAATTTTCCCTTACCGCCTCTCATGGGGGATATTATAATAGAAAGTTTATTTATATATGTTCTATATGATATTTATTATGTATTTATACTTATTTAAATCTTTTAAAGTACATAAATTTAATATTTTTCATTAAGCATTAATACGATAACATCATTTGAGGAAGTGTGGACTACCTCTCCCTCAAAGCGATGTAATTCGTTCACACGATACATGGAATTATAAATGAATGGTTATAATTAAACACAAGATACGTGCACAACATCAATAATATATCCATTCCATAATTATATTTCTAGAAATAATATATATATATATATATGTGTCATCTCCATTATTACTCTTTCACACACTTTTAAAGAGATAACATCATTCGCAGATGTGTGGACTACCGCCTCCTCGACATGATGTGATTACTTTTACATTAAATAATTCTATATATAAAAATACATGATTACATAATATGGTATTTATTATATAATGATCATTATGGAATGATTTTAGTTACTTACCTTCTTTCCACAATGATCATTTAAAAATGGGAATGTTACTCATGTGTACGTACGACCTATCGTCTTCATGATTGTAACATTTGATCATTTTCATAACCATATTCAATGATTGATTTTAAAAGTATAATTGATTTATAAATATGATAATTATTTCGTTTTTATTATTCTATATATGTTATATAATGACCCCTTTTACCAAAGTTGACCAGAAATAGTTGTTTTGACACATAAACCGAATTCGGTCAAAAAACACCCAACGTAAACATAATTGTTTAAGTAGTTGTAAAAAAACATGGTAATAAGTGAAAAAAATTAATCGTAAGCATTAAATTTTTTTTTAATCAAGTATAAAATTAAGATAAATTTATTATACAGCATTTTAAAGTACATTCACCCGAAAGTAAACACAAGGTAAGGATTTCTATCTCACTTTTTACATTCGTGAGATAAATGTTATATTCACCACATACATGTTTTTTGTGGTGTACCTACTACTAATTTAAATATATTATATCATGAATTAATTTATCTTCATGGTATTTATATGTTTCATTTTATGATTATTACTTTGAGTATTTTTATGAATATGTAAGGGATTTTCGTCTCAATTTAAATTCCATTGAGGCTTAATTATTGTTATGAACCTAGTTTCTTTTATATGGTGTATGCACTAACCTTTACATGAAATATCGTTAATCTAATTAATATAATGATATTATTACTTTCATTTAATTTATACCTTCATGATGTTATTATTTAGGATGCTTCAAAGTGGAATAGGACACTTTGGAATGTTTAATGATTATTAACCTCAGTAATAACTTTAATGACATTTCAATGGTATTTCCATTCAAGGATATTATATAACCATTATTAAACAAAAAATTCATTATTATATGATTATTTATGACCATTTTTAAGTATTATTTCCAATATTCAATTAATTGAACTCAAAATGATCTCGAAAATGTTTTTAAAAATCTGACTTTATCTATTTAGTCAGAGAACCTATTTTCATTTAAAAACCATTCATTATTAACATGTTTTCAAAATTATTTGGTAAATAAAATTTTACCTTTTTTTATGTTACCAAGGTTTTCAAATTAATCTTATTGTAGCCTTCCAGATGAGACATTTTATAACTATTTTTCATAGAGAAGTAATTTTTTTACCTTGTATAATGTGTATGAATTCATCCTCTGTCATTTCATTGAAGCCTCTTTTTGAACCTTAAAAGGTTTATTTTTAAAGAAAAATATTTTCAAAAGGTTTTATAAAAGAAATGATATTTTCCACAATAATATTTTTAGTATTTAATCATTTATTTCATCAACAACAACAATCCTCTATTTTACTCCACTTCGGTCTATTGTATTGATACCATCCTTATTCTTCCTCTGGATAGCTTATTATTGATTTTTCTAATTATATTTTTTAAATTCACTTCCTCAGTTCATTATTGAAGTTCCCTTGAAATATTCAACTTCATATGATAATTGAGCATTGAATTTATTCTAATTATCCATAACATTTATCATAGATATTACTATTTCCTAAACTGTAAACCATTGTACATATTGTTCCGACTTTGACAGTTATTTGATTAATTTGTGAATTATTCATAGATCCATATTCCTTATTGAATACAGTTATTTGATGACTCATATTATTTATTTTGTTTATTCAATATGAGAAATGATTTGGACTAGAAATTATGGGTGTGTCTTGTACTTTATATAGGTCCTTTATGCATCGACATGTTCTCATGAGATGAATAATTACACAAATGGATTTTTACCCTTACTTTTAAACTGTATTTTGAAAGGTCCTGATAGTAATAGGTCCTCATTTTCCTTCGACGTAAAGTACATTAAGAAATAATTTCCCTCATAGTAGTTTAATTTATTATTCATCCATTATATTTTGTGTCAATGTATCTATAGATACATTCTATTTAAGTTCACTGATTAATGGAATGTGTTTTAGTTTCATACCTTGCCATATTTATTTTTCCTCATCTAGTTATTTGAATGGAATGTATTTTCATTTTTTTACCTTGGAATATTGACTATTATCATTGAATCATTATTTTTTCTGATATATTTTTCTCTTAGAGATCATTTGAGCTCACTATTATTGTTTTTCTTTCCCCAATAATCCAAGAAGTGTACTATTAAAGATATTCAGGAATATAATAGATGGAATAGAGTTGTCCTCAAATTAGTCTATTTGTTTAGAAGAAAAAATATGTTGTAATTATTGTATCCATTTGTAATAAAATTATAATTTATGTATCTCATTTTCCAAGACTACTAAACTAATCGTTCCTTCAGGATTTAATTTCTTGTAATCATGACAATGTAATTGATAAGAGACACCGGCTATAGGTTATTTGGGGTTAGGTCGCTACACTCCCTAAATATCCAAATTCATGGACCTGAATTCTCTATACATTCAAATCCATAAATCCAAACCTCTAAATATATGAAATATATTTACTTTATTGAAAATTTATCTAAATTTGGATGATCACATAGACAATTTTTCAATTTCATGTGTGTGTGTAGGGGAATTTCAAATCTACCTAGCCACGTAACCATTTTTTTATATAGCTCAATTTGTTAATTTGGATAATATTACATGAACAAAATTTAATTATATAATATTCACATAGTTGAATGGATATGTAATAATATTTTCATATAGGCTATTTTTTGTGAGGCAGCTAATAATTGGATGTTAGTGTGTGAGTATTTCAAATTCCCTTGAAAATAGAGGTTGGTGCCTGAGCTTAACTTACATGAGAAGATACTCAAAAGCATCTATAATTAGTAGGAGAAGACTAATAAGGATTGAATCATCTAGGATATTGTGACTAGATTCAAACTTCTTAATAATGAATAATGTTCACATGGGGATGTTTCATTCATTTAAATGGTTTTTTTACAGTCATGTGAGGCAGATGGTAAAAATTCAAGGAGTTCCAAGTGGAAACCCATGATATGAGTTCACATAGTATTACTATGATCTAGATCCTAAGAATGGTGTTGTAACAATAAAAAATAGAGTTATTTTCTAAAAGGGGGGGAGACATAGGGAGACTTTAGAAAATGACCAAAAGATCTTTAGAAGTTTCTGGGGAGGAAATCTTAATATTACGTTCATCGATAAGGATAAAGAGTGAAGTCTCCACTTATACCTTGGTCATGATTGACTAGATCTTTTATGGCCAAAACTAGTGGATTCGAATAATGACTTCTTTTTTAACATTCATTCATTTAATCTCAACTTATAACACAATCCATATGTTTGATTCCTTAAAATTTGATCCAAATTTGATGTTCAATATTTCTATAATTTAATTTATCATATTTGTTCCATTTCATGACCAATATATCTCTCATCAGACCATGTTGATCATTATATGTGGATTATTAATTCAATATAAATAGAAGTTATAATATTATTATTTATATTTTGATTTATCAATTCTATATTGATGATTATAAGACTAGTGAGTGATCATCATTTTAAATGTGATCAATGATCCTTGAGTATACTGACCGACTCTTTCTGAAATTATATTGGTAGCTAAGATTATAGTTTTTGACCTAAATAATTCAAAATTTATGGGATGCATGGAATGTGATAATGATAATTTTATTGAAGGAATTTTAAGTGTGAAAATATTTTTAAGCAATGAAGAATGAAATATTCATGATAATTTCTAAATTGTAAACTCTTTCCATTTAGTTGATTCTATTGATCTCATTTACTTAGTTTAAATACATTTATATCATCCAATTTTTTAGAACCTTAATAAAGTTTCTTTAAATAATTTTATTTTCCATAAAAAATTTATGAAAACTTGTCAAAAAATCATGTTATAAAAAAATTCCTAAAGGATAGTGTCATTTGAGAAAAACCTTGGGTATTGTAGTATTGTTGTATTTAGTAGAAAACATAAATTATAGTTAATTCTGAATTAAAAACCCCTATCTTCATATACCTTTTCAATTTATTTTTAAAATAAAAAATGGTAGATTTTAGTTGCAAACAAACATTATATATAATTAAAGGATATAATAGGTTTATTTTATTGGTTTCAATTGGTGCATAAATTTTCACATCACACTTGATGAACGTTTTTTAATGATTTACTATTTAATATACTATATCGTTTAATAATTTAAATTGGGGAGACAACTAGATCTATATTTTGATGCTTCCATTCTTTATCCTTCATATTTATGAGTATTTATGGTAAAAAGAAAACAAATTTTTTTATTGGTTTTATGATTTAATTTATTACACATAATGATCATTAAAATGAGGGATATTTTTGGGTCATCCCATAAATACAGAAATTATAATCCTATAAAATGATGTGTTTTAATAATAATAAACTAATTCACTTTCTATCGGAATGAATTCTAAAGTGATTCAGTATAAGAAATGATAAGTGAAAATTTTAATGAATGTTAAACACAATGTAAGGCTCTAGAAAGAACAAATTATATATATTCTTAAAGAAATAGTGAAATACAAATGATGATAAGATCAATATACTAGAACTATTTATACTATTGGTGGAGTATAAAAGTAAGGGATGAATAATTAAACATGTGATTTAGAATCAAAAAAGTATTTTTATGATTTTTAGGTATATAATAATATATCAAAGTAAAATAAATTAAACATTAGAAAAATAAAATCATAAGAATAAAAATGAATTGAAAAACTGAAGTATTGGAATTAAAAGAACAATATATGTCTAGGAAATTATTCTCTATATAGTTGAAACCATACCTTATTATTATAATAGTTCTGTTATGTAAATTTTATTAAAAATGAAACTGATTAATAAATATTTAGAAAAATTCCAGGGGATGTTGATTAAAATCTTTAAGATTACTCTCCAAACATATTCATGTCCAATTTTCAGTGTCCATTAGAATAAATTGAATTAAATTTCAATAGGGAGATAAAAAAAATTAAAAAAATAATGAAATTAATTTATAATTAATATAATGATATGAAAAAAGATATATTGAATAGGTTTTGGAAGATAAATCCCTATATCCCATATTTTATATTAAATAAAAGTTCCATCCCTGTAAAATTCATCACATTTTATCTAAATCATTATGAGGGTATTATGGAAAGATCAAGATATAATTATGTTTAAATAGTTCCCACTTTCTATTAAAATATATCGGTACTTATACCTTATCCTTTTTTATCAAGGATCAGTATAAAAAATATCATATTGTTAGAATAAATTTAATCAGAGATTGAAAGTAGGTAAGTCCTTATAATAAGGACTTCTTCAATATAAGGATCAATGGATATATATAGTAAATAAAATGGAGGGTTCTCTTATGATACATTTATGGGAATACAAAACGAAAGTATAAGTCATTAAGGAAGTAAATATTAGGACTAAAAGACTAATATGGATTGATATTTCTCTTTCAATATGAAATATAGGAGTAAATCAATGTGAGATATCTTGTTGCGTGATCTCTTTTTTGTAAAAAGATTCTCCCATTTCCTTATAATTTCAATATAAGGGTCCTAATCTCTTACTATTACCAAATGATCTATCTTAATTATTTTTATATTGATTCAAAATTCATCCATTTAGAAACATATCCCTTCATACTTGTCATGGATTTATGGCTGGCATTTTATCTTTTGTCTATTATAGTCCATATATACTTGTCTATGGTCCTTCATTTTTTGACTGTTATACCTGACATGTCCCTCCTTATAACCATTTATATTTCGATTATATAGAACTTTAATTTTTATTAGTACCTCAAAAAATTAAATATGATCACAAAATGATGATTTTTAGTTAAAATAGAATATAAAAATTATTCTTTTTCCTAGTTTTCCAAATATGTTCATCACTATCCTTAAAAAACCATCCTCCTATAATTTATAATTTTTTTATTTTACAATACAACCACATAAAGTATTAGGGATAACCTACAATATCTTTGATTAACCTCATAATATCTTGGTTTTAGTGATACAATGCATATAAATCTATGTTAGACTTTTATTATCTTAGATTCTCTATGATTCATTCACTAGACTTTGGCCTTGTTATTTTATTTGAGTAAGAGTTTAACAAAATATGAGGTTGATTTTACAAATACTATCACCTAAATATATGATTTACTTATTAGTGTGTCATCTATATTCATGATATATCAACAAATATGTTTTCTTCTACATAGTTTTTTTAGTTCTTTATGCATTTATTTTATACATTATCAGTGGGCTAGCCAACACTGATATATTGATCCCACAATCATTTTTCTTTATTCATTCCATTAATAATATATGTACTTTGATCTTTTAAACTTCCACTATTATTCCCTTTATCCTTTATTATTGTTTTTTATCCATTATTATAATAAAAAAATGAGGTATATTATTAGGAAAAAAGATAAGTTCATGATGATTAATAAAAACATCATTTTAAAGGATTATAATTGTAGTATATAGAGGATGACTAAAAAATATATCCTTTTTTATGATCATGGGGTAATATGAATTAAATCAAAAATTTATTAAAGAGTTCAATGTCTTATAACAATTAAAAACTACTAATATGAAGTATGGAGAAGGTATGTATCTTTAGGATGATCTAATATCTTGATGAATATAAAATAATGTATTATTGGGATATAAAATTGAACTTGACTATCTATATACATATTTATCTTACTATATCTTACAAGATTGTGTTTTTTGTAGTGAAACAATAAAAAATTATCCATTATACTCTTTTGTTCCCTATGTTTTTCATGGGTTACTCTATTCAAACTAATAGTGTCTTCTAACAAGCTGTCATTATATCATACATATGATTTTATTAAAGCCTATAATATTTTAAAAGTGGTGGGTTGAATATAATCTTAGGGAGAGAGATGATGTAATGTGCTTCAATAGTCTCTATATACGGCCATATGATCTTTCTAATCTATCTATATCCATCCTATTCTAGTAATTTTAATAGTATATTTTAATCATCAATATGAACCTAGTGATACTCAAAGATGTTATTATGTTTGATAAATTTTGTGGAAAAATTTAGAATATGTTGATGCACTTACTACTCATAGATCTCCAGATAGAATATGTTCTTTAATCTCCCAATCCTACTCCATATAATGATGAGACATTCAAATTTTCGAAATAAGAAAGAAATGGGAGAATGATTATATTATGGGTTGATTACCCATACTCAACTCGATGGTCGGTGATCTCCTTAATTCATATCATCATCTTGCAAAAGATAAAGAGATATTGTAATACTTAGAAAAAAGGTACACCCTTAATGATGTGGAAATAAAATATTTCCTATGAAGAAAATTTATTTCATATAAGAGAGTTTGTAGTTGTCCTATTTTAGATAAATTTTATAAAAATTTTATTTATTTTATAATAGATTGGACCCCTCATTCTTGTAAAAAAGTTTGGATACCATCTCATGCAAAGAGAGGAACATATTTCCCTTAAGGATTTACTAAACTATCAATAAATAATGGAGGAATATGAAAATAATGTGGTGGTAAATGAACACAAGGATAATAAATCCATGGTCCTTGTGGTTAAGGTATTTTTCTTATCCATGTTATCAGATAGAATTCATAAACATACAAATTAAGTATAAAATGGGAAGTCATAATTTAGAAAGAATAAAGAGTCATGATAATTTTATGGCAAGTAAATATACTTTAAATAGTATTATCATCTCTATAAGAAAAATTGTGGATAATAAAACTATCTTAACCTCTACACCGATTAATATTTATGGATTTAGTATGTTTCTATTAGCACATTCATAGTATATATAAGATATAAAGTAAAGAAATAAATACACACAATATTTTGAAAAGGTTTGATCATTATGTGGGTATATACTTCTTACCATGTTTGTGTAATGTTCAAGATGAATGTGATTGAATAGTAATGAAATGTGAATAAAAATTTATCTATAAAAAATATGAAGTATATTTATTGGTTCTTTATACTGGATCTCTCTAGTTTAAAATGTTTCTTCAATATCACTTATGAATAATATCTTTAGTTGAACTCTAGGATGTCACAACATCACAATTGAAATATATTCTTCCACAAACTATGGTATTTGATTTTCAATAGATATTCAACATTAGCAATATACACATTATCCTCTTCCTCTAAATTGTTGAATTATCAATATATTCATGTGAATATGAAAACATACATTTTCTTACTACTCCTATATCACTATTGGTCCCTTTTATATTCTTGAATAATAATAGTTATCCACTATTTAATAGTCTCAACGCATTTGATAAAAATAGTTCTTTATATCACTCATTTATCCCTTATTTGTATTCTTTTTTCTATTCCCCTTCTTATTCTAATTCAACAATTATAATATACTAAGAAAACATGTCAGCATCCCCATTATTTTTATTTCTTTACAACATAGTATATTTTAGAAATAATATCATTGGATTTATCATAGTCAATAAATCTCAACATCTCCTCTCTTATTTTTCTTCTTATAAACTCAATATAATATCTCATAGATATTGTTTCTATATTTCAAAATATGGAAATCTCCATTATATTTTACCATGTGATATTCTCATTTAATTTTTTTTAATGTAAAATTTTGGAAAGTATCTAGATTAAATATTGAAAAATGGGTTCCATATATACATATTTGAAATAGTGTAATTTTTATTGAGAGATATTCTCACAATTATTTCTTTAAATTTCCTTATATATTGGTGTTTAATTATCATTTATGCTCCCATAAATTTTTCATCTAATTTATATGACTTCATCATCGCATGTAGTAAACCATAATGTCAATAACTTCATCTCTGTGATGCATAGGTTATCTTCTAAAAACATTCTCTCTATTATCATCGACATGAATTATTTCACAATAACGAGAATTGTGATATTTATGAATTGAATATCAGCATAAGAAGCATCTAATTTTAATATATATAATTCACATAGTTTTAAAATAATTAATTTTTTTTACAAGAATTAGTTGATCATACATATCAATTCAGAAATATCAACATTATCTTACACATCATAAAAAATATCTTATATATACTTATAAGGATCTTATATATTTAGCATAAAATATTACATACCAAAAATGACATGTTATTTATCTACTTATAAATATTTTGTGTATATAGAATTATATTATGTATCTCTTATAAAATATTATGTATCATTAAATATATGTTACATATCATATTTAAATCTTTTCATTTTTCACATAATATTATCAACTTCAATATAGATATTTTTTTATGAATTTTAAGATATTAACTTTCTATAGGAAAAACATAAGTACTATCTAAAATATGTTTTCTATCACCAAATACCTCTATGATTTTCTTATGTATCACCCAACGGATATTATGTATCTTAGAGAACTCTGGTAATTTTACAATATTTTTTTCTAGGGGATATTATGTATACCACTTTCCAATATTTACCTCCAGCCAAGGTATTTTCCATATAATGTATCATCTTCAATCATGATAATACAAGGATGGAAACACATTTGAAGTCACAACTATCTCTATTCATTCACTAATAATTTCACATTTTTAGATATATCATATCTAAACTCTCAAAATCTTCATAATCATGTAGTAGAAACTTATAATATTTATCGATGTTTCAGTACATGTCTATCTCTATAATCATCATAAATTTAAGATACTTCACTAAACCTATTTTTCCCAAAACTTGGAATAAAAACTTCTTCACTTTCTCAATCATTATTGTTAATATGATTTTATCTTTAACAATATATATAATCTTCTTTTATTTAATCTCCCAATATGTTGGGTCCTTTATTATCACTTACCCTATATTGAATTTACCAACTTCTCAACCATTCAATATCTTATTGAAAACAAATAGAACACAAACAATGCATTTTTCACTTTAATTTCTCATCTTATATTTTCTTATAAATACTCATTTCAATTTAAAATTAATCTAAATTCAATGTACTCTATTTTTATTTCTCTACCATATTCAAAGTAAATTTTATTTTTTAATATTAATGGGTAATCATAATCATCTCATGATTCTATCATGAAAAAAAATCATCTTATCTCCTTCATTAATGTAAAAACTGATTCACTTTAGAGAATGATAAAATCAAAAAAATTATGCAATAAGTAATAAATTAATCAACTCTAAGTCTACATGAGTTATAAAAATGTATAGGATAAGATACATTTATCTATATTCAAAGTTTTCTATAAACATCCCAATATATGGTATCAACTTAAATTTCACTTTCCAAAATATTTTGAAGTAGTTTTTACAAACTATAATATACATTTAGTTCAAAAAACATATCAAAAACATTCAATAACAAGAAGACAACAACAATTAAATCCCTTAAACTTTTCAAATATATTCTCACTTTTTATGTCATTGAATTGTAAAACTCTCCCCCTTTAATTTCATAAATTCTGTTTTTCATAAGAGTTATAGAATATAATCAACATACCACATCAATGATAGTATTATAATCATTTTACAAAAAAACCATCTTTAGATGAAATGATTCCTTTTGGAATATTTCTTAATTCGACTTCCCCTCAAGGGATAAACTTTAACAAATATTCATCATGACTAATGTTTGATAAAATAAACTCTAAGAGACCTTTGATACCACATGAAGTACTTCAAGGATAAATCTTGATATAAATCATAAAAATTTAGGATGGAATTATCTACATTAATTTATATTTTCAAAACATTTCCAAATCTCCCCTAAATAGAATCAGATTTTATTCCCTAAATAAAGAATAACAAAAAATAGTTGATCATAAAGTGGTTTATCATTTTATTCATAGTGAGGAAAACAATGATAGGATTATTTACCAATGAAAAAAAATCATTTTCTTCTAACTATAATTTGTTGAGAACTCTTCATACTTGATCCTCCATTGAGTATATATATATGAACCTCCTTGGGTATCATGGTATTCATTAATTCTTCATCTTTCTCCTTATGTGGAATAGGATTTTTTACATTATCTAACTTGGTAATTTTATTTTTTTTCTTCTGGATTCATTTTTATTTTCATACCCAACTAGGATATCTATATAATCATTCATTACTTTATATTACACTCAAATTTCATGGATCTTCCACATAAATTCTAAATAATCCATGGTTCACTTTCTTTTTAAACCTCTCATGAAATTCCAATTCTTTTTCTTAGATATCTTCCAACAAAAAATTAATTTTCTTTCTCAAATTGATTGATTCTATTTTATATTTTATCATTTTACTTTGATGTTCATAAATTATTTACAAATATCCATAACATGGAATTTTTTCCACAATAGTAGCCTCACTTATTTAGTGTAGCTTATTTCTCAACATTCTTCTTTGGTGTGTTCTGTATACTATTTTTCTTTTCTTTTCACCTCTAGGTGAACTCGCTATAATTTCATTGTAATATTCACATCACATATGTTCTTATTCCTCTAATAGCTGGTGATGCATTCTTGGTTGATGTATATCAATACTATTCATTTTTGTAACTAATTTTGTTGCATTTTTTATATAATTTTTTATGGAATTGAAAAATGTTTTTGATGGAAATATTTACCTAATTATATTTGACTTTCCTTAGGTCAACAAGATCCCTCTTGACTTCAGGACTCCCACCATAATAAATGACATATTTTTCTTCTAATAATTTAAATATTATAAAAAATCACAGTACTTGTGTCCAATTGAAATATGTTGACTCACTTCCTAGGAGCCCATCATTATTAGGTTTTTTCGAGTTCTAAAACACCCTAAACCATGTGTCATCTCCCTTCTCCTTTAGTTTCTCTCACCATCATTCTCCACATCATCAGTTTTGCACAATTGTTTTCCTTGTGCTATGGTCTTGATATTTTTTTGAAGGCGTATCTCATCCCCTACACTTCCTGGTGGCTTATTTGGCCTAATACCCATTTTTGGATCATAGATTTTGAAATGAAAACTCCCTTTATCCCAGATCTACTTCAGATATAGGCTTACATATCTCGTATTCCATCATGATTTGGCGACCAAAGGTGGCATGAAGTTCAACGACAACCAATTCATTTATCAAGACGGTACAGATGGGTCTGGTGTTCTCGACAGTGTTGGAAGGTGTTTCGGGCAGTTGTAAGGTGAGCTGATCTAGTTTCCATTCTAGGCATCCATGGGATGGAAGTAGAAGTCATCATTCTACTGGTTCAGATCAATCTGTTGGTTGTTTTATTAAGTCCTTTGGCACTTTGGGGCCGGTTTTTTTATGATGGTGCATTAGAAAATTTGAACATTGGATCTAGTTTCATTCCATTTGGTGCGTTACTGCTCTTTTCATGTATGCTGGGTGGGTGTCCTTACAAGAGGAATGAGAGTGTTAACACTCATCATCAGCCATTTGTTATTCTTTTGGATGGATGGGTACTCTGACTTGATTTTTTACTGTGTTTTTTGTCTTGATTTGCATTGCATCTATTTGACTAGGAGGGTTTCTCTCAAAAGCTCTATCGAGTGGGTGGATTGAAAGAGAGATAGGTGTGTTGGCACCTATCATCTGATCCTTCCTTCACTTCTTAATGTTGGAAGGGTTCTCTGCCTCATTGTGTGTAATGACCGAAATTTTTATTAATGTAAATTCCTCTTGATATATTTAAATGTCTTATTATGTAAAATGGTTATGTAAAACATATGCACTTCCTTGGTTTTATGTTTTTAGATTTTAAAATACCGTCAAGAAATGTTACCATTTCTAATATAGATGTTTAATAGTGATCACATGATTAGTATAAATATAGGGCTTTAACAAATCCAATTTACTCAGAAAAAGGAAGCGATAACCTCATCTAGTATAATTGCTCCATACGAAGCCCATTTTTTGGAGCTTGAAAAGGAGGTGGAATCACTGTGATTCTCTCTTGACCAAGTCCAATCTGAGCTTCAACACTTTAAGCTCGAACGGAACTACCTATGGGAGAAGTGGAAGTTGACAGAGATTACCACCCGAGCGATGTTATCCAATCCACCCCAAGAGTCTGTCACCATCACACACCTTACCCTTAGGCCATGTGTGGATGTTATAAGGGGTTATGTAACAATACCTTAGAACTATTATTATGTGTATTATTTTTTGTATATAATAAATAATATACATTCATTTTATTATTGTTACTTTGTAAATGGTTTTTAAATCACAAATAGAATTTTTTTAGTTAATATTCAGTTAAGAAATATATTTTGATGAATTAATGGATTTTTGAATTAAATAATATTTTAATAAAATACTATTAATAAATTATTTTTAAATATAAATTATCTTATAATTTTTCGGAATAAAATTGTAATTTTTATTATGTTTTGAAATCCGTTTTTGTCAAAACCCATGATTTTTTTTATAAATGCCGGTTTTTATTTTAAAATTAAAAACATAAATATGTAGAAAATTATTTAGATAAAATGAATATTATTTTTGTAATCATGAAATCTAAATTATCTAATAGTGAATTTTTCATAATTTTCTGAGGCAGTCAAATTTTTGGGTAAAAAATTAAATATTGTTTAATTATATAATGTGTTTTATAACATCATAATTACCAAATAGTGATGTAATAAAACACTATAAGTGGGATTTTCGGCCAATATATGTTTTTCCATTAAAATAATGTGATTTTAGTTTTATTTGATTTATTTTACAAAGCCATAGTGGACCTTCCAAGACTTATAAAACATTTTATCTTTTTAAATTGATTTCTTTGAGAGTGTGGCTCACCTCCACATAATAAAACTTAATATTTTAAGAATTTAGGAAATTTTGCTTATAAAATATTGTTTTCCAATTCTCTTTTTCAAAAATTATGGTCAAAAACCATTTATTGGTTTGTGGTTTTGATTAGTTTAATGTGTGGTGTCCAAAACCTAAATAAAAAAGAATTCCCTCTCTTTTCCTATATAAACCCACCAAAGATCCCACTTCCTATTCACTCAAATCATTTTTATCTTGACCAATATATGGCCTCCTATCTTTAATATCCTCCAAAGTCTCCCCAATCTCCCAATAAGACTCTCTCAAGCCTCTCCCAAGCCTTTGGTTTCACACTTCCAAGTAAGGGATTTCTTCCTTTCTCATTTTTGTCCAAGTTTCTTTATTTTTCTATACACTTGTATTTTCAATTAAAAATGTTGGGGTATGATTTATCACCTCCACTATGATTCCCTCCTTATATTTTAATGATGGTATACCCATTTATATCTCATTAATGCCTCCCATGTACACATGTTACAACGCTGAAATTTCGTAAGGGATTTCTCTATCCTCATTTATATTCAAGCAATTATTTTATATTATGAATCTAAATTCCATTAAATATGTTGGGAAATGTATATATATGACCCAATTAATATCCTTTTAATTTACATGTTATGAGACACCCCTTTCTATCTCATCAACCATTTTTATTAATTCTTATATCATGTCGTTATGCTGCCAAAATTGCAGTGCAATTTTCCATGCCAAAGTCATTGTGTAGTGAATACCTTGCCCATTTCTCTATCAAGGGTATTAAAATTTATGAACATTTACATATTGATTATATAGTTTCATATATTAATTCCACATTCCTTTATCATGGAATAAATGATGATGTTTAATTAATCCATGTTATATGATCCATGTGGAACACATATGCATGAAATGAAATGATTAAGAAGGGTGCGCCCTGATAGTGCTCCAATACATTGGATAAAGAATAGTATAATGATATGTCAAGTACAATTAGGGTTTACTCATGATAATTCAAGCTAAATGAGGTTTTACTCAAGCTCCATTTGCAATGATACTTGGATCATGCTAATATCACATTAAATGTTGTTGCCACATTTCCATGTTATGGTAATCATGTTATATCATGACTTTATGTTCATGTTTCTCTTATGATCCATTGATATGCCTATTGCCTAACATGTATTGAATTATTCATGTTATTCCTTGTTTACTCTTTTATTGGGATTTTTATCTCACCCTTTTATTATGTATGTCCTCAGGTTATCCCATGCAATGCTAAGTATGAAGGAATGATATCGTCATGTAGAAGAAGTTTTCAATAAGATGTTGTGTTTTATGTTTTAAGTTGTTATGTAATGTTCCTAATCCCCAAATACACTATAACTATTGATATTCTATGTTGTATCAAGTTAAGTTTTTATGTAATAAATTATGTTTAAGTGTTGAATAAAGATCAGGGTTGTTATAGTTGGTATTAGAGGATAGGTTTAGTTATTTTTAGGATTAGGATTAGAAAACCCTAGTGAAATATTTAGGGATAAGACTAAGAATAAAATAAACTTCCCTAAATTTTGGTGAGTATTTAGTAAGTGGTTTATCAAGAAAATACATCCCTCTCTCTATATGAGTAGGTAGAGGCAGCTCTAGCACATATGTATCTAGGTGTAAAACCTAAAAACACCACTTTGAGCTAGACTTGAATGGGAACTGGTGCACGAAAGCAAGCCTTACTGCACTCTTGGTTATGTCACTCTTGTGGGATATTCTTAGGTAAATTTATAATCTTAGTGTGAACCATTATTAAGGGAATAAAAAATTCCCTAAGAATATATGTTGGGAAGTAGATCATGGATAACATTGATTGAAGCCTATAAATTCATAAGTTAAGGAAATAAAAGTAATTTATAAGTTGTCCATTTTTATCTTTGGATTCCCCTTTATGTGTTACCCGCCAGAAATAGGAGAACTCAGGCTAACAACCGATGTGAAGATCAATGTGACTATTATTCTAATGAGATGCCCAATCCGATGGGAGCGGGAATCGCAAACTTTGTAATGATACTCTCTTAGTTAACTCAAGTTCTGAATAGAAACATGGGTCAAGAAGAACATTAAACCCCCTAAGAAATAACAAGTCACAATTGAGAGATTCGTGAGAGAAATACCTCATACTTTTAATGGATCATCTTATCCCTCAATTGTCGAACAATGGATCAACACCATTGAAAAGATCTTCTTCATACTTCAATGTTCCGAACAAGAGAAGGTTCTTCTGGCTGTTTATCATATGGAGGGTGAATCTAATCAATGGTAGACATTGATCAAAAATATGAAGCCTGAGGAGGAGATCAAAGCATTAGAATGGAAGGATTTCCAGAAAATATTTTTTGACAAATATTTTCCCTACACCCTTCGACTTAAGATGGAAAGGGAATTCCTTGACCTCAAGAAAAAAAGACGACGAATCCATCGAAGTGTATGATTCAAACTTCACAAGGCTTTCATGATATGCCTCTGGATTTTTCGTTACCCCATAATGCAAGGTTTACCGCTTCTTTGGTGGGATACAATCTAGCCTATAGAAAGCCCTAGCGATCCGTGACTTCGAAATCTATGAGAAAATTTTCATATGTGCCCTCAAAGTCGAAATGAAGATCAGTGAATCTTAGAGGTATCATGGGGATAAGAATTGTAAGGTGGAATTTAATTATGGTCGTCTGATAGATAAATCCAATGGTGCTAAGAAAAATTCAACACCCCACATGCCAGAAGTTTGGAAAGAAGCACCCTATAAATTGCTTGAAGGGGATGAGGAAATGATTTAGGTGTGGAAGAGAAGGGCACATAGCCATTAACTTTCGACAAGAAAAACTCACGGCTGTGAAAAAAGAGAGGGATTCTTTATTCGACCCTCGATGCATTGTTAATTACATAAACTATAAATAACTGGGGCACCATGAAAACTAGTACCCTAAGACAAGGGTTTTCAGAGTCAACCAACAACATCCAAGGTAGAAAGGGAGAGCCTTTTCTATCACTACCTCTGAAGGGAACCCCAAAAACAAAGTGGTGATAGGTATGCTAGTTATTCATTCAAGAATATCAAATGTACTTTTTGATTCTAGTTTTATGAATTCTTTTATATCTCGAAAGTTTAGTAGAACAATCCCAACACCACCAAAAATCATGGAATTAAATATGTTGGTGAGTACGGTAAATGGGGAAATCATTGCAACCCATGATTATAACTCCTCCCTTATCACATTTTTTGGATTTAACATCCCATTGAACCTTATCATACTCCCTCTGGTGGAATATGATGCAATTCTTGGCATGTATTGGATTTTCTTATATAGAGCCAACATAAATTTCTGTGAGAGGGAAATCACTCTTCATATGGTGAATCAACCCCCGACATTATACAAGTGAAAAGAGGAGGATGAATCTTCCTTAGCACCATAATCTCAAGCATGGATATTACTACCTTATGAGCACACGTATCTAGCTCAGATGATTGAGTCTAAGGAAGCAACCATCCTTAAAGACATGCCTATTGTGAGTGAATTCGCTGAAGTGTTTATCGAGGAATTATCTGATCTTCCTCCTAGAATAGATGTTGAATTGTCAATTGATCTTATACCTATGGTGTTTCCAATATCCAAGACTCCATATATAATGGCTGTTGTGGGGCTTGATGAGTTTAAGAAACAACTATAGGAAAATCTAGATAAAGGGTTTATATGCCCAAGTGTTTCACCATGGGGTGCTCCAATCCTCTTTGTCAAGAAGAAAGATGGGTCAATATGCCTTTTCATTGATTATCATGAGCTCAAAAAAATCATGATAAAGAAAAAGTATCCTATGCTCTGAATTGATGACTTGTTATTTCAGCTACGTGAAGTACAATACTTCTCTAAGATATATTTTCAGTCAGGATATTACCAAGTAAGGGTGAAGAAGGAAGATATCCCCAATACTTCTTTTCATACAAGGTACAAGCACTATGAATTCATAGTAATTCCTTTTAGACTCACTAATGATCTATAAATCTTCATGGACTTGATGAATAATGTATTTAGAGATTAACTCAACAAATTTGTGGTGGTATTTATAGACGATATTCTAATATACTCCAAAACCAAGGAGGAGCATGAGGAGCATCTAAGCACTGTACTAGAGACCTTGTGAAAGGATAAGCTCTATGAAAAGTATAGCAACTGTGAGTTCTGGTTGAAAGAGGTCTCATTCATGGGTCATATCATCACAAGCAATGGGATATCTGTGGATCCCTTGAAGACAGCTGCAATTGAGGGATGTCCAAGGACAACATTAGTGACAGATATTCGTAGCTTCCTGGGTTTAGCTAGATATTATCTTTGATTTGTAAGAAAATTCTCATGATTATCAAACCCTCTTACTAATCTAACTTGGAAGGGGGTCAAGTTTTCTTGAAGTGATGAATGTGAAGATATCTTCTAGGAGTTGAAAATGAGGCTTATCACTGCGCTCGTCCTCACATTACCCACAAGTGAAGAACTTTTTAGTGGTATTTGTTTATGCTTCAAATAACGGCATGGGTTGTGTGTTGATGAAAAATGAAAAATTCATTTCCTATGCTTTAAGGAAATTGAAAGTTCGTGAGAAAAACTATCCAACACATGATCTAGAGTTAGGTACAGTAATCTTTACTTTAAAAATTTGGTGATATTACCTCTTCGGGGAGAAGTGAGAAATATATACGAACCACAAAAGCCTCAAGTATATATTCACACAGAAAGATTTGAATATGCACCAATGAATATGGTTAGATCTAATCAAATACTATGATTTCTCTATCCATTACCACCATGGGAAAGCGAACAAGGTGGCAGATTCTCTAAGAAAAAGGAACCCAACAATTCTATCCTTAATGAAAATTGAAAAGGATCTAGTCTTCTTAGATTTTATGAAGATGTACATGGGAATCATAAAGAAGGGAAAATCATCAATCCTTTCACAAATTATTTCTCAACCATCTCTTTTGGAAAGGTTAAAGTATGCTCAAAATAATGATGTGGGAATTCAGAAGAAAGTGGAAGCTATCAGAAAAGAGAAATACTGGGATTTAAATGTTAATGAAGAAGTAATTGTGAGATTTGGGTCAAGATTATGTGTTCTGTCAAATCTAGAGTTAAAGAAAGAACTTTTGGATGATGTACATAGTTTAAATTTATTTATTCATCCAAGAAACACAAAGATGTATCAAGATCATTGAGAGAATTATTAGTGGGATAAAATGAAGAAGGATATCACTAAGTATACATCAAAGTGCTTGGTATGTCAGAAAGTGAAGGATTAGAGACAGAAGTCTAAGAGGATGACGCAACCATTACCCATACCAGTATGAAAATGGGAGAACATCACTATGGAATTTGTCACCAGAATTATGAAGACATCCAAAATAAACAATGTTATCTGGGTTGTTGCGAATCATCTTACAAAGATTGCACACTTCATTACAATTCGAGAGTATTTCTCATTGGATCAACTAACACGGATATACATCAGGGGTGGTAAGGTTGCATGGAGTACCACTATCGATTGTATCTGATCAAGATCCAAGATTCACCTCTATGTTTTGGAAGAGTCTTCAATATTCCCTGAATACTGAGCTGAACTTTAGTATGGATTATTATACTCAAACTAATGTCTAATCTAAGCAGACTATCAAAACACTTGAAAACATGTTGAGAGCATGCTCAATAGACATCAAAGGAGGATTGGATCAACATCTTCATCTAGTTGAGTTCTCTTAAAATAACTGTTTCCACTCAATAATCCAAATGGATCCTTATGAATCCTTGTATGGGAAGAGGTGTAGAACACTGGCATGTTGGGATGAAGTTGGGGAGCAAAAACTCCTAGGTCCAAAAATGGTTGAAGAAATGGTAGTGATGGTTAAGACCATCCAGCAGCACATTAAAGCTACTCAGAGTCGACAAAAGAGCTATGTTGATAATCATCGATGAGGCCTAGAGTTTGATGTCGGAGACATGGTATTCCTCCACATATCACCGTGGAAGAGAGTTATGAGATTTGGTAAGAATGGAAAGCTTAGTCCAAGGTACATTGGACCTTTTGAGATCTTTGATTGCATTGTAGTAGTGGCTTATCAACTAGCACTCCCACCAAACCTATATCAAGTACATGATGTATTCCATGTACCACTCTTGAGGAAGTACATACCTGACCCATTGCATGTAGTCAATCCAGATGTGGTACCATTGGAGAATGACCTCTCCTATGAAGATAAGCTAATGAAGATCTTAGATCATAGGGAAAAAGTTCTATTAAATAAGACAATGCCCCTCGTCAAGGTGTTGTGGAGAAACCAAAATTTTGAAGAGGAACCATAGGAATCAGAGGAAGTGATAAAGTAGAGTTACCTGCATTTGTTTTAGTGTGGGAAAAGGAAATTTCAAGGGCAAAATTTCTTAAGGGGGGAAGATTGTAACGACCCAAACTTTTATTAATGGAAATTCCTCTTGATCTATTTAAATGTATTATTATGTAAAATGGTTATGTAAAACATATTCACTTCCTTGGTTTTATGTTTTTGGATTTTAAAATACCATTAAGAAATGTTACCATTGCTAATATAGCTATTAAATAGTGATCACATGATTAGTATAAATATAGGGCTTTAACAAATCCAATTTACTCAGAAAAAGGAAGTGATGACCTCATCCAGTAGAATTGATCTATACGAAGACCATTTGTTAGATCTTAGAATGGAGGTGGAATCACTAGTCTTTTCTCTTGACCAAGCCCAAGCTGAGATTCAACATGTTAATATCAAACGGAACAACCTACAGGAGAAGTGGAAGTTGATAAAGATTACGACCTGAGCAATGTTATTCGAGCCACCCCAAGAGTTTGTCACCATTGCACACCGTACCCTTAGGTCATATGCAGACTTTATAAGGGGTTATGTAACAACACCTTAGCACTATGATTGTGTGTATTATTTTTTTGTATATAATAAATAATATACATTCATTTTATTATTGTTACTTTGTAAATGATTTTTAAATAAAAAATAATATATTTTTAGTTAATATTCAATTAAGAAATATATTTTCATGAATTAATGGATTTTTGAATTGAATAATATTTTAATAAATTATTATTAATAAATTATTTTTTAAATATAAATTAACTTATAATTTTTAGGAATACAATTGAAATTTTTATTAAGGTTTGAAAGCCATTTTTGTCAAAACCCATGATTTTTTTTATTAATGTCATTTTTTATTTTAAAAGTAAAAATTCACATTTAAAAAAAATATTTAGATATGATGAATATTATTTTTGGAATCAAGATATCGAAATTATCTAATGGTTAATTTTTCATAATTTTCTGAGACAGTCGAATTTTTAGGTAAAACATTAAATATTGTTCAATTATATAATGTGTTTTATGACATCATAATGACCCAATAGTGATGTAATAAAATAAAATTAGTACGATTTTTGGACAATATATGTTTTATCATTAAAATAATGTGATTCTATGTTTATTTTATTTATTTTACAAAGCCTTAGTGGACCCTCCAAGAATTATAAAACATTTTATCGTTTTAAAATGATTTTCTTGAAAGTGTGACTCACCTCCACATAAGAAAGACTAATATTTTAATAAGTTAGGACATTAAAATTATAAAATATTTCTTTACACTCCACTTTGGAAAAAACCATGGGCAAAAACCATGGTTTGGTTTGTGGTTTTGATTAGTTTAATGTGTGGTGTCCAAAACCTAAATAATAAAGAATTCCCTCTCTTTTCTTATATAACCCCACCCAAGCTCCCACTTAATCTTCACTCAAAGGATTTGGATCTCGACCAAACTCTTCCATACTCACTCTAAAATTCTCCCAAGTCACCCCAAGATCCCAAGAATCCTCTCTCAAGTATCTCCCAAGCCTTTGGGATCACACTTCCATGTAAGGGATTTCTTCCTTTCTCATTTTTGTCCAAATTTCTTTATGTTGCTATACCTTTGTATTTTCAATTAAAAATGTTGGGGTATAATTTACCACCTCTACTATACTTTCCTCCATAAATTTGAATGATTATTGACCCCTTTATCTCTCATTAATTCCTCCCATGTACACCTATTACCATGCCAAAATTCCGTAAGAGATTTCTCTCTCCTCATTTACATTTAAGCAATTATTTTGTATTATGAATCTAAATTCCATTAAATATGTGGGAACATGTATCTATATAACCCCATTACTATCCTTTTAATTTACATATTATGAGACACCCCTTTATATATCATCAATAATTTTTATGAATTCTTATATCACGTTGTTATGATAGCAAAATTGCACTGCAATTTTCCATGCCAAAGTCATTGTGTAGTGAATACCTTTCCCATTTCTCTATCAATGGTATTAAACATTATGAACATTTACATATTGATTATAGAGTTTCATGATTTAATTCCACATTCCTTTATCATGGAATAAATGATGAAGTTTAATTAATCCATGTTATATGATCCATGTGGCACACATATGCATGAAATGAAATGATTAAGAAGGGTGTGCCCTGATAGCACTCCAATGCATTGGGTAAAGAATGGTATCATGATACGTCAAGTACAATAAGGGTTTACTCATTATAATTCAAGTGTAATGAGGGTTTACTCATGCTCCATGTTCAATGAGCCTTTTCCCATACTAAAATCATGTTAAATGTTGTTGTCACATTTCCATGTTATGATAATCATGCTATATCATGAATTTATGTTCATGTTTATCTTATGCTCCATTGATATGCCTATTACCTAAAATGTACTAAATTCTTCATTTTATTCCTTTTTTACTCCCTTAATGGGATTTATATCTCACCCTTTTATTATGCATGTCCTTGGGTTATCCCATGCAATGCTATGTACGAAAGAATAATGTGGTCATGTAGAAGAAGTTTTCAATAAGATGTTACATTTTATGTTTTAAGTTATTATGTAATGTTACTAAGCCTCAAATAAACTAGACCTCTTGATATTATATGTTTTATCAAGTGAAGGTTTTATTTAATAAATTATGTTTAAATTTGAAATAAATAGCAAAGTTGTTATATTGTTCTTTCAGCATGGCACAACTTCTTGGTGGGGGTGATGTTTATCTTTGACTAACACCACTACAACATTTTATGGTTGTGTTGAAATGAAACCTATTCCTTTTCTTATCTTTTTTTCTATCTATTATTATATGTTCTTGTACTTTTTCATTCGGGTGTGTTTTTATTAGCATTTTCCATGGTTCTTGTAATGGGTTACCCCTTTCTCCATTTGTTAAAAGAGGTTTTTTTTGTTTTATTTTAATAAAGAGGTATCAACCCTCAAATTGTTTAAAAAATGTACTTATGTCCAACCCTTCTGCATCACCAATAATGGCCAATAAACCCTGTTTTTTTCCTTTTTTTTCAGTCTATCCCACTTTGAAACATTTTCATTTTTTTCTAAGAAATCGTTTTTTTTTAGAAAATTTTAGGGATTTAATTCCCTTGAATATTCTATCATCCACCATTGATGTTATAGTGGGTTTATTAGAGTTTTTTCTCCCATAATGATCCATAATTATAAATAAAATTTATAATTTTTATAAAAAAAACATTAGTGAAAACGTGGTTTTTTAATGAAAGGGTTACCTTTTTATTATAGTTTATTATTGGTTTATCTACAAATGATTAAAACACCATCACTCTATATAAATAAGTTCATTTATAAATAAGTATATTATTAGAAACACTCATGTAATAAAATCTTCTTTTGGCTTCCTATGATGATTCGACTTTTGTCACTTCAAAATTCATTATTTGGATTCACGTTAAAGATACATTATTTTGACATTATTTTTCTCCTTCAAAAATAATGTCAGTCTTTCTTCACATTAAATTTTTATCTTCTCAATTTTATCTTCATGAACCTTAATCATTTCTTATAAATAATGTTTAATAACCTTTAACTTTTATACTTCACTTCCAATTGAGAATTACTGACATATTTAATAGCTTTATGAGTATCTTATAGTGCATAGATCATCTATTAACTTGATTTTATTATCATAGTTTCCTCATAAAAATATTTTTTAAACTCTTATTTTGTCAGGAAATACTTTTCTTTAATGAACCATATGAGTTTCTCCTTAGCCTTGATATCTTTTATGAGAGTGTTTCACTTTCTAAATGTCTCAACAAATGATATCTCTTTACCATATAATTTTATATTTATATGGGATTTTTACTCCTATAATAACTTAATGAAGTAATTCATATATATATATATATATTTGAAAACATCTTTAGTTACATTTTTCAAAAATTAATTAATTTCATAGTAAAAATCATAAAGTGATTCAATAGGTGCACCTCTCCATATCTTAAAATAGATTCACCAAGAGTATAATTTTGAACAGATATGATAGATAAATTAAAACTTTGATTACCATAAATTATTGTAAAATCCTATTTATCCTTTCTCATAAGAGTTATCATTTTAATATTCTCATACTCTCCCTTTTTCCTGTTCTTTAAGGTTTTTGTAGAAATAAGATCTATTTTTTCTACTAAGGAATTATAAAATTTCATAAACTCTACACATATTTAACATATAATCAATTAAAAAATATGTCCAATTAGAGGAATAACATTTATCTACTATTCAACTTTAGATTCCTAATGATCTATGTAGTCACATTGAGATGGGGGGATAAATCGATGAGAATAAGTTTTTACCAAATTATTTTCACTTTGTTTTTATTCAAACATATTCACATTTTAGGATGTATTGATATCATATGTTTCTATCAATTAATTCACACTACATGAAAGATAAAAATTAAGGTGAGAGTGACACATGATATATTTACAAGGATTGATCATAATATGGGAATTTGATCTATTATTCAATTATATAGATTATGAGACACATTTGATCTACTAATAATGAAAATTGAATACACAACTACCTCTTAATAGTTTATAATCTCCAAAATAGTTATTTATACTAGACCCCATTAGTTTATATTGGTTATGTAATATAACTAATGAACATGATCATCAATTGAACTTTGGGATGTCACAACATCAAAATTGTAAGATCTTATTCCTTAAATTGGTGTCTTTAACAAAAATTGGATGTTCAATAATAGAGATATGCACATATAGAACATACTATAAATGTTATAATGATCATTATAATTTTGGAACATAAAAAATACCTTGAATCCATCCTCCTCAATATTTTTTGATCCTTTATATGATCTTTAATAACATAATTTACTCATTTTTAAGAGTCTCGGTATAGAAGATAGTAGTAGTGTTTCTTATTGATCTATTCTCCCTTATATAATTTTATTCTTCTATAAATTATCATTTTTGTTTCTATTAATATTCTCCTTTGAAAAATCTAATCAAAAATAAATAAATAGGATAATTTATCCACCTTTTTATTTTATTCAATGCATAATATATTTCATAAATAGTAGCATTGGATTTATCACTATCTCTCAATCAATGAATCTCTTCTCATATTCTTATTTTCTTTAAACTAAAAATAATTTCATGTGGATATTTTTTCCATATTCCATAATATATAAATATTCATGATATTCTCCCATTTGATCTGTCCATTTTGAACTAGTTGAAATTATATTTAGGAAATTACCCATATTTTTAATCTAAAAATGTGTTTCAAATCATCATATATGAATCCCCGTAATTATAACAAAATAATATCCTAACCTTTATTTTTTTAATTATGCTTAAATAATATTCATTAATTCTCATTAAAGATCTCTCAAAATATATATCTATTTTCTATTATTTCATGATTGTATTTAGTAAACCCTCGTGGTATGAGTTTCCTCTCTATGGCACACAAAACATCTTCTCAAATATTTCTAACCATTATCCTTTTCTTGATTAATGGTTCAATTAAAAGTATCATGTTATTTTTTACTTGAATATTATTATAAGAATATTCTAATTTCAATCTCTATATTTTTAAAAAATTTCATATAATTAAATATTTAAAAAGTAATAACTGGTCTTATGTATCACTTCAGTGAAATAAATATTAAATTATGCATCTTGAAAAATATCATTTGTATATTCATTAGGATCTTATGTATTATTAGAAAAATATTACATACCATCTATGATATGTTACTTACTAGTATGTAAATCTTTGGTATGGTTTGAATTATCTTATATATATATTTTGTAAAATCTAACATAACATCAAATATATGTTACATATCAAAGTGAAATATTTACATTTTCCATATCTTGGGATAAACTTTAAAATATATCTCTTATATACATTGAGTGATATTATTTACCAGTAAGAAAAAAATACATTCCAACTAAAAAATGTTATATATCCCAATGTAACTCCTATATTTTAATATGTTTTATCCCTATGATATAACATAACTCGGTGAAATATGGTATTTTTACAAAATATATTTTGAGGTATTACATGTATTCCATTTATAAATCATGACCTTCTTCGATGGTATTTTCCATATAGTGTAGCATCTTCATGTTTGATAGCGCATGGATGGATACTAACATTTACTCAAAACTAATTTTTTTCTTTTAATTAGAAGTTATACTTTTATGATATAACATAACCAGCTTCTATAACTTTTTATGACCATTTAGTAGAAAATACATAAAACACTTTCATTGATTCCATACAATATTATCTTAAAAATCATTACATATTTAAGTTTCTTCCTTATTCATTTTTAGATCATAACTCTATGAAGTAACTTATTCCATTTATCAATATTCATATTCCACAAGAGTTGATATTTAAAAATATATACTCAATATCCTTTTTATCAATATTCCCACATATTGAGTTATTCATTATCAATCAGTCTATATTGAATTTACTAGCTTCATAACCTTTACATCTCATATTGAAAAAATATAACACACACAATTAATTTCTTACATCAATCCAAAATTAATAATTTAACCATTTATTTTATACATGAAAATTTATTAGAAATTTGATTAATTAATTCTTCACTATGTATGTTTTAAAATTAGATTTTGGAAAGTTAGACATACTGTAAGAACCATTTAATTTTTATTATTATCTAAAAAATGTTTTTATCCTTATATTTGGATAGATGTTTGATGATGAAGGGATATAGAGGTGAAAATCCATGATATGGAAAGGATGGTATTAGAAAAAATGAGGTAGTTATGTGTGGCATGTCATTAGGTGACATGGTTGGAGGTGACACATCAGATACTCCTTGATAGTAGTTTGATTGGAGGTTTATAAAATGATAACATCAAGAATAGTGGATATATTAGGAAGTGACATCAGCAGAGATTTAAAGTGGCATATTGGAAAACCCTAGATCATTTCAGGGATCAAACTACCATCGAGGTATAAAAAAAGGTAGCATAAATAGTGGAACATGTTGCATGAATTGTGAGTTTATGAATATTTTAGATCTAAAATTTTTTATCACATGGTGTGTGATGGGGTAACACTGACCATTTATGTCACTTATTTTTGGAGATAGGGTTTATATAGAAAATAAATATCACATGGTATATAATTATAAGGTGCATACAATGTATTTTCAGAAGAATCTAGGGTTTATGTGAAATGTTAAATATATCACATATTGTGATCATGAGTTATATATTGTGTATATCATACCATAAAACATGGGGTGTACAGAATTATAATACTTAATAACCCCTATACCCACACTACATATGGTAATGTGAGAAATCCATGTATTTTGCTAACAAGACTTAGGCTCATGTGATAGTAAACACTTCAAAATACTAAAGGCTCCAAAGACCATGTAACTTAATGGGACATATTTTGTGGGTTGACCCTAATAAATATGAAATAGTGAAAGATTATTAATTATCAATTGAGACTCATATTCCATGTAAAATGGTTAAATGATTTATACTAGGTAGTCTAATGTGTTATCCATATCTTCTCAACTATGTGTCAAAATAAGACATATGAGTATTCTATTCTGAATATTTTCAATGTATAACATTATGTTGACTGCATATTTAGTGTTAATTGGTTTTTCTGATTCATTTTGTCTAGTTAGAGATACTTATATTAATAGAGACAAAATTTGGGTATAGGGGGAACATTTAGAGTACACATTGGGCTGGTAAGTCCCTTGGAGATATTTTGATGATAGCGCATTGGTCCCCCATACGTATTGTGGAGTTGGGTATTCCCCCATGGGTCCACGGAGTTGGTAATCCATTTGTGAATGAGTTTAGTACTCCTTTGATCCTAAAATTCTATGGGATGTGGGTCCTATATTAATAGATATAATACTACCCTAATCAATAAATTTCCCTAAATGAGGTGCAGGTCTTTTGTTGGGGTTAGTACCCCCCTTGACTGGTGTGGACTCTCTAGTGTGGAAAAAGACCCCAATATAATTTCATAAAGGTTATTTTATGATATGGTAGTCTGGTAATGTGGTTCATTATTTATTTATGTTCTTAAGATATGGTGTGAAGGATGGCAGAGAAAGAGGGAAATGGAGAAAACCCTAAATCAATCAATAGCCATGAGAGGTTGACTCCTGTGGAAAATAAAAGATTTTAATCATTGGTGGATCATTTTGGGAATAAATAAATTTTTAATCTTGTATCAACAAAATCTAATTAAGATGGTTTTACCCTTACATATGTGGCTTCCTAGAAGAAAAACATCACATAGGTAGTTAAATATACTCCAAACCCTTCTTTCTTGGACTTTGATATACCTCCTCTCAAAAGGGTTACCAAAAAGGGTAAGACAACTCATATATCAACAAATTAGAAGAAAATGGATGAAAGGGTAATCATTTTAGGTAACCCATTATTTCATCTTCTCTAGTTCATAAGGGTGAGATGTTAAGAAAAATCAATGACCTCACTCAAAGGATTATAGAAATATGGGGGTTTAGAGATTAGAAAATCATGAAAATGGGGAGAGGATACTACCATGTGATGTTACCATTTGATTAATATAAGACACAGACATGGATATTTGGATCAATTTCTTTATATCATGGTTTCCTAATAATAAAAGAGTGGGATAAGAACATTAACCCACATACTATAAAGAATAACCACACAAAAGTTTTAATTCATATTTTCAAGTTGAATTGGACATATTGGCACCCTCAAATTCTTTGGGACATAACTTATACTGTAAGGAATCCTGTCAGTATGGATAGAAAAATTGATAATACAAGGAATGGACACTATTATAGAATCTTAGTGGAATTTACATGTCTTATACTCTGGTGGAGGAAGTAGTGCTAACCACAAGATATGATGACATCAACATTGTGATTCAGTATGAAAGAAGGACCATGTTTTTTCTGAATTTAGTTTTTTTGGAAATATCTTATATGAATAAAATAGAGACAAAGAATGATTTTTTTTATAAAATCATAGGTCATGAAGCTTTTATTTTTAAGAGTAGGAATGGTAAGAATGCAATCCCACCTTCTGTATCCAATGTTCACACCTATTCTACCCCCCCCCCCCAAATGCCTACAAGGTAGGGGAAGTCATTACTATAAACCAATATATAGAGGTAAGTGGACAGAGTGGTAAGACCCACCCTATTCTAATGACCCCCCCCCCCCCCCACCACCACCACCACCCCCCACCCATTAGAAGCATTTATGTCATGGAGTTTTTTGAGGCCCAACTACTTCAATATACACAATTCA
Source organism: Viscum album (assembly GCA_963277665.1). Classification (NCBI taxonomy): domain Eukaryota; kingdom Viridiplantae; phylum Streptophyta; class Magnoliopsida; order Santalales; family Viscaceae; genus Viscum; species Viscum album. Next base: position 1,403,396,237 of record OY728143.1, on the reverse strand, counting down.
TGTAGGACAGCCTAACCAGATATCATGTGGTCAGGTTTCATGTCACACCTGTTGAACTTTTAGAGGTTAATAGGTAATTTACCATATATTAGAATTCATATCTATCCCATTAGAGGCCTTCTACAGGAATTATCCCTGATAGAACTCCTAGGACCTTGATAGAGGGGGCTTCACAAAAGAAATATTTGGAAGATGGTAGGTTAATGAGAACACAAGAAGATAATATAGATGAATTACCAATGGTTTCCCTTATAAATATTATATAGAATGAAACATGTGATAAGTATGATGATGGAGTGGAATAACCTTATAATGAAGTTAATTCCAAATAAATCCCTTTGATAATCACCCTTCCTGGAGATTCATATGGAGTAATATCTCCTACTAGAAATATAATATCCCATACTTTTCATAAATATATATTACATCTAAATAGAATAATATTAACTACATAACATAGAAAAACCAAGTGAGAACCATATAGGTTTAGTGTATTTGGAAGGTGGGTAATATAAACAACTTGTTCATAAAACATTTACATCATCTATTTCTTATTACTTCGTAATTAGAACCCCTTTTCACACATATTAATTAATAAATTTCTTTATATCATGGGAAAAAGAAACATAATAAAGGGGATATCAGATTCTCAGTAATGGAAAATAGTGGTCATATCAATCATATCATGATCACGAGACATAATAATATATGAAAAACATTTGATAATTATATCATTCACACAAAAGATCATGATATCATGTCATGGGTTATGTCATAGAAGTTCATAAATAAAATATTTCACGAGATAATAACATAAGACATGAAATTATGGAATACACATAAAAATATAAAATAATTTTCATTTAGTCAAGGCTCACTTCCGATACCATCATATCTGAAAAATTCCTTTAATGAAATGGCTTCACTCCCCATTCCATCCATATGTTACTGAAGTGGGTTTACTTCTCGTTCCAGCCCTATATTACTAAACTGAGATCATTTCCCGTTATAGTTTTTTCTATCTCATGAGATATAAATATTTACCTAATGAATTAGAGGGAGATATAGGTCCCACCCATCACATAATTAAAACCATGCATATTTTTCCCACAAGAACATAAATCATTCATCATATGATATCCCATGAAATGAAATTGGTTTGATAAACATCATTTAATCATAACATAACCCATGGAAAAGAAATGGGTTTCATATTTATCATTTCATCATAAACATAAAAAACCATGAGAATAATATGGATTATATTCTTGAAAAATACCACAATTAAAACATATGTAACATCAAATAATGTTATTGTAGATGAAAAAAAATTGAGATGTCACTTGAAAATAATTTTTGAGGAAAATATCTTCTCTTTTTTGAAAATGTATTCTCTTCTTAAAATGAAATTACATTTTAAAAGAAAATGTTTTCTTTTAAAATAACCATGTAATCTTGTAAGGGAAGAATCAAGTCATGAAGGCGTCATGAAACTAAAAATATATATTCATTCCGTAAATGTTAAAAAAACATTCCTCTCATGCTTTTCCTGGAAAAGACAAAAAGTTCCTCATTAGGAAAATGAAAAAAATATTTCTTTCAACCCATTTAGTAAAAACTAACACATGGGAAAAATGACTATTAAAAATTTTATAAGAATAATATAAATATTTTGGAAGACATTTTTATGAAACATGTACAAGAAATATAAATACCCCTTAGCAAATAATTACATATAAACAATCTCGAATAAAATGACATTGTGAATTTAACTATTACCTTAGCTATAATTTCTTTAATATGTATTTAAAGCTCCTTTATAATGGATTAAATAATTTTATTAACTTATTCCAAAACTATAGTTATATTTATTATATCACATATGATCATATTATAACCCTTTTAGTAATAATATTTCATTATTACTCTTCTTTTGGGTGTTAACTGCTTTATTTTTCTATGCATGTTTTATTGTATAAGTCAAATTTATTGTGCTTAGGATATATTTACATAATTTGTTGAATTTTATTAAGGTAATATAAAACATATTTATTTATTATATACATTTATATAATCATTCTTGAATAGTGAATATAGAAAATGAATCACATCGTGTCGTGGAGACAGTAGGTCCTATGTATGCCCGAGTGATGGTATCATTCTGTTAATGGTAAAAGGGTAATCAAGTTGATAGTATATATATAGAGAGGTAGAGAGATAATAAATATCATGTTATAATTATTATATATATATATATTATTTATAACAGTATACCAATCCATATAAAATAGTGTTGAAAAAACCATTACACCACGACATGGAGATAATAAGTCGTACATATGCACGCATGGTATTTTCATTTATTATAGGATGGATAAGAGGTGGAATATGATAGTTCCATAATAATAATAACATCTTATAATATAATTTATTGTAAATTTATTACTTTATAATAGAAATAACACATGAATAAGAAGTAGAATAATAAATAATCATGGAAGAGTAGGAAAAGACGATTATGTCTTCCTTGGTGAACTTCACTAAAATATCCTATTAGGGACACTAGGGATGGTATTTTGAGAAGAAAAAACATCTATAATGTGGATAGGGAAGTTGATAAGATAAATTTGAAGGTTATGGTAGAGATTGAAGGATCAATTTCATGTGAAGAAGTGAATGATGAGGTTTCCTTTTATAATTGAGGCGAGGGTCTCTTTTGAAATTTCAAAAAATATTAATTTGTAATAAATTCAATATCAATCCAAATAACTAAAAAATGAAATGGATTAAAATCTAAGATGATATAAGTCTGTAATCTCATCATCCAATAGATTGTAGAAAATTTTGGGTATTATTTTAAACATTATCATTTTAATTAACCCTTAGTTGATATATTTTAATTTTAACTAAGGTAACAACTTTTTCAATATTAAAATGTTTCAATTTTTACTTATGTGATGTCGATTAAATCCAAACTATATTTTTAAAAAAAATAGACTATATTATATTTTTTATTTTTAAATATGTTTTTTGATTTTTAAATAATTTAATAACATATTATTTTTACATAATATCATTAGTGTAAATTTTGACACTATTCATTACTTGGATGTTTAAAAAAATCAAGATAATAAGTTAACTTTGAACCAAATATTTTATTATATCCCTTTGGGGACAAGGTTATATATTAAATTCGTTGATCACATCAATTATCAAAAATTATATTTATTTTAATATTTTTATTAACATTTATTTATAATTTCCTTTAATAAAATAATTACTACATCACTGTAGTGTAATTATTTAATATACTTATTTTTTCACAAAAATTTAAAATAAAATACCAAGGAAAATAAAAATATTCAATATTTTAGAATAATATTTACAATCGAATGTATCTTTTGTGTATCCCTATATAAAAATGATATAGTATTTAAAAATTTAATGTTACATTTTTAAATTTTTATTAAATAAAATATTATAAATATCGTATTTCATCTAAGTGACCCAAAAAGTCAAAAAAATTATAAAATGAAAATAATTTTATAAATTTACATTTATATTCATTCAAAATCAAATATTCCCATGTAGACACATAAGATATATTAAGGACAAAGAAAGTGACATTTTGTGACTTTCTTTGATTTAAATATTATATAAGTCATTTTTATGGGAAAGTTTCCATTAAAAAACTAAATTTTGATCCTTATGTGTTAATGGTTGAATTTTCTTCATCAAATAAATTCTTTTCATTTGTTAGAGTCATTTTATAGTCTTTATAATTTTATTTTTAACCTAAATTATTAAACATACCATTTACCATGGTAACAAAATTTAGCAAGGTTACTCTTTATGTCAGCAAAAATATAAAAGGGACCTATTTAATAAATTTGGACCTTTTGAATCAGAAGTTAGAATCTATTTTTCAAAATTCAAAACACATAAGTTTCAGAATTTAATTTAATATAAAACCAATAAAATGAAATGAAAAAAAATAGAAATATACCCATTAATAACATAAAATATTATTATAATTTATTTGTGTTAAAATCCTTTTAGAAACCCATAATTCAATTATTTTAAATCAAAATGAACTTATTAAAATTTAAAACTAATCAAAAAAATAGTTGGACCTTGTAAATACTATAAAAGAAAATACAGTTTTCAATAAAAATAGTATTTTCACTATTCCCTAAAAACAAATGTTTTCTTAAAAAAATATAAGTTAATTTTGACACGATGAATTAAAAAAATAAATTTATTTTTTCAAATTAATTTTCTAGAATTGAAATAAATTATGAAATATTCTATTGTGAATAAGACATATTTTTTAAAGAATTAATTGATTTTAACAAAAACTATGTGATCATTTTCTAACGCCCCAACCCCAGTTGCCCAGAGCTGGTGTATTATTTTATTACATTTGAATGATTACAGGAAAGTCGTATCTTGATAGAATGAATAGTTTAGTAGATTTGGAAAATTATATACATACATAAGTATAACATTACAACTTGAAATGAAAAAACAACATAAAAGTTTCATTGGGAACATCCAACACTCTAAGATTGTCCATGAAAGTCTAACATAATATACCTCTTTATGTCCTGGGAAAAATGAAACATAATAAGGGGTGAGGTCAGATGCTCAATAAGGATAAACAATACAAAAGAATATATCATAAACATAAATATTAGGCATTGTGAATAATTTAAAACACGTGACTTTAAAAATAAACTTGAACATAATATGGTAGTAATATGAGCGGTGTAAATATTACCATAATAAAACATAATCATGGGTATTATACTAGTTGAATAACCACATGAAATATGAATTTCTATATTCATAATTAGGGAAATTCATATTCCAGATTTTATAAAATATACCGTCAAGGATTCAGCAAAGACATTTAAAAATGATTAAGGCCTCAGCCAAAACCATATTTAAAAATGGGCAAGGCCCCAGCCAAGTCGATATTTATTTTTCTCATGAGACCTACCGATGCATCAAGGGGATATAGAGTTCACCACCTATTACATAATAAGTATAATTCATTACTAATATTAATGTGTATAAACATAAACAACATATACATTCATATTGAAACTAACATATGAAATGTAAATAACTTTCCCCGAACATTAAGAAAAAACACTAACCATTCGGAGTAAATTGGTGAATGGATTTGAGATAGATCATAAATAGTCAAACTAATCATAAACCATTAAATTAAAAATGGTATATGATATCATATAATATTAATTATAATAATACATAAGAATCAACAAGAGTTTTAAAATGGATGAAGATACTCTTATAAAATAATCGAGTAATTCTTGAGATAAATACTCTTTTACATTGAGAATAAGAGTTATTTTGGAAAAGCCTTTATATAAAACCATAAATGAATTAAGATATTATTTTCATAATAAAATGAGTTTCTTTATAAAGATAATGGTTGATAAAAACAGATTATAGGGTACCCTTGAAAATAGGTAAGAATTTGATAAATTCCCTCGAATCGGGTTTGTATTTCATAAAGAATTTTGAAAGTTCCTTTTAAAACATATAATTACCCATAAATGTAGGTAGTATTATGGTTGGTACACATATATAGAACATTTACACATAATTTATTAGGATTACATATTAATGAATAAAAATTTAATTGAGGTATGTAGATAATAAAAGTAACTCGAATGAAAATGGAGGTTCCGGTGGAAAACCCTTACCACTTTGTAATCAATCGGTTCATATGCCCCAAAATTAATAATATCCAAATGATACATTGAATAATATGAAAATAAAGAGATTAATTATATGATACATCAATGGTTAGTATACATACACCATACACAAGTAATAGTAGTGAATAAGAAATATCTCACAAAAATGGAAGTGAGACGAGAAAACCCCTTACCTTAGGTCTGATGGTGTTCATCACTTGATCTTAATTACCTTAATAATCAAATTTAGGTTCATTAATTAATAATTTAAGAACATAATATACATGTAATATATTTATTATAACCTTATTAGGTTCATTAATGGCCTTTTATGGGTTAAGATATTCAATTTCATTGTTTTGAAGCGTTTTCTTCCTTAGTTTTCATGATCGGTTTACTTATATTCATGTACGGATAAACATGTAGAATGATAATGGTTGTCCAGAATAGATTTTTTATGTTTTTTTTGAACAACTATAATATTAAATGGTTATAAAATTTATTTGGTTATTGGGAGTGAATATGAATCATTATATAAAACATTAATGATAATTTTTTGGGTTAATTAGCGGTTTTTGATCACAACAAAATCAATCAGATTTATAAATTAATATCATGAGTAAAAAAATATTCTAGAACCTTAAATAAGTTATAATACATATATTATAGTCTTTTTAAACCATCAAAATGGTTTCATGACCATAATTAAAGATGCTAATAGAAATTGAAAACCTATCGTCCTTGAATGTGATAAATTAACACATCTCAGATCGTGTTTTCATTTATAATATAAAATAAGGGGAAAGGAGAGATGATGAAGAATTATTCCATTATCATAAAAAAAATCCAATACATGTAGGGTAATAGAATTATCATAAAATTTTTATGAAAGAAGGTGAGGAAAGAAAAAGAAAAGAAAGGAACTTTAAATAAAATAAATGAAAAGAGGAATTTACCTCTTGAAGTAATCTTCTATGAGAGCCTATTTAGGGGAGAGGTTTTGTTCTTTATATGAGACCAAGGGCTGATGTAAATGGGGGAGGATATTTGGATAGAAATTAGAGGAGTTTCAAGGCTTATAGGAGTGAATAGATGAGGGAGTCAGGGGTGTTTTTTATAGTGGAGGAGAGGAGTGAATTTTGAATATTTAATTTTTTATTTAATTATTTTTCTCAAGACAAGAAATAGTATTGATTATTGTGACCAAAAATAGTAATAAGTTAATTTTATTTTGAACCAAGTGTTCTTAAATCATTCTTACATCACCTATGACTAAATAAATCATGTATTTACCATTTATCATAAATTATCGTATTTTATTATTCACCTAAAATTTAAGTATTTTAGAAAAATCCCAAAAATTACCCCCAACCATTTTTAGACATGTAGAATTAAAAAATTAAATCCATTTTTTGAAAATATTTTTCTAAATATTTTTAATTCGATTTTTAAATAAAGTCATAATTTATTTAAAAAAACAACTTTAAAACTATAACTCATTTTATTACAAATTGAAAAGTTAATCAAGGTATCATAAAACTATCTTATAAACATAATACAGTAAAATAAAAATTTATGATTACATTTTATGAAAATAAATTTCCATTTTAAATTATTAAATTAATCATAAAATTGTAATTAAAATATTTATAACTTACAAAAATACCAATACTTATGCTATGATCATTTTTCACTTATAAAATGTCTAAATTTTTTTTATACATTCATGGGTGAGGTTTCTATTTTTTGGACAATTTACTATTCATAAGGGTATGTTACTAGTCATAAGGGTCAAGTTACTATTCACCAAAAATGTAAGTTGATCCTATCTGACTCTAAATATCTTACTGAACACAACTGTGTATGTTATTTTTTCTAAATTCAAATCATATAAGTGAAAAAATTATGTTTATTTTCTATATTATAACAAAGTGAGGTTTTCTAGAGACTTGGTATTTTATGCATTCATTATTTATTTGAAAAATATTGGGGTGTTACACATTTTCTATGTGCTTACCAATATGTTCATATTGAGTTGGAAAAGTAGTTTTATTTCATAAATTAGTTATTCATATTTATTCCCATAAAATTTCAATGGATAGGTTATAATGGTCATTTTATACTTATATTTTCTCATGGTTCATTTACACTCACTGTTTTGTGCAATGCAATCTATTTAAGAAGATAAATTATTTAAATAGAAGTATTTATTAAAATATCATGGTGTTAAATTCTACCCCCTTAAAAATAATTCTTCCCTCAAAATTTTTCACTTGGATACAAACAGATGAGGATACCTCTGCCTCATCACATCCTTAGATTCCCATATAGCTTCCTCAAATTGGTGGTTCCACCATAAAACTATATCTAAACAAGTGGTCTTGTTTCATAGAACTTTCTATCTGATATCTAGAATCTCTAATGATTTTTATTCATAAGAACGATCTTAGTATAGTAGTATGACTTTTGAGTTCACTACATGTATAAGACCATATATTTACTTTCTTAGGAGAGATACATGGAACAAAAAATGAAATTTAGATATATTTGATAGAAGCACCAATATATAAGGTACCTTCCCAACATGATCAAGAATTTCAAAAGGAACGATATACCTAGGTCTTAACTTTCCCTTAATTCCAAATCTCATCACTCTATTCCAAGGATATATTTTTATAAATACCTTATCAGCCACTTAAAACTCTAGGTCTTTTCATCAATTTTCATCATAACATTTTTTGACTCTAAGCTTCGCTTATGTGTTGTTTAATAGTTCTTCTCTTCTTTGACATATCCTCAACTAGATTATGTACCAATAGATTTATTTCCACATCATTTTTCCAAACATGTTGGATTTATACACTTATTACTATATAGGTTTTTATTAGGATTCATATGAATTCTAGAGTGAAAGATTTTATTGTTAGAAAAGTTTACTAGAGGTAGGTGTTGATCCCAACTACCATTGAAATCCATTGTGAAAGCTATCAACATGTCTTATGGAGTTTGATTTTTTCCTCTCAGACTGATTATCTATCTTAGTATGATAAACAGTTCTAAAAATTAACTATGTATCCAGAGCCTACTGAATAATTCTCCATAACATCAAGGTAAACCTTGGGTATCAATCATATATAATGGAAGTTGGTACTCCATGCAATCTCACCACTTACTTAATATATATTATTACAATTTGGTCAAGAGATAAATATTCTCTGATAGTAATGAAGTGTGATGAATTCTTAAGGTGGTCAAATATAACCCATATAACATTATGGACTTTAGATATTCTAGGAAGTCTAAAAACAAAGTCCATGATGATGTTTTCCCATTTCCATTCTGGAAAGGGTGATGTTTGTAATATTCCCTTAGACTTCTTCCTATTATCCATAACTTGCTGACATATCAAACATCGAGAAACATATTTTGCAATATTTTTTTCATTCCATTCCCACCAGAAATACTCTTTTAGGTCCCTATACATTTTTTTCTTCAAGTCAGAATAGATAATTATGAACTATGAGCCTTATAAAATAGCTCTGTCTTTAATTCTGGTATGGGAAGAATAAAAACATGGTTCTTGAACTTTTTATTCCATCACATTCAATGTTAAACTCAGGAAAATTTCTCACATACTTTTATAGCTCTACATATTCCTTATGTTCCTTATTAATCTTCACTTGTATACATGGTTGAACAATCATTTGATAAAGAAAATATTTCCCCCCTTACTTTATGTTTTCTAGATCCATACTTTTCAAATCCATAAATAATGGATCTTTTTTAATCCTCATGATAGATATAATAGTGTGGTCCTTTTGAATCAATGCCTCTTCCACCTTGTTCACTTTCTAGGGTGGTAATGTATTGAGTAGTCATAATCTTTAATCAACTCCAACCATCTACTTTGTAACATATTTATCTCCTTTTGAGTGAAAATATATTTTAAACATTTATAATCAGTATATATATCACACTTTTCTCCATAAAGATAATACCTCCATATATTTAATGCAATGAATGCCACAGATAACTCCAAATGATGAGTTGGGTAATATTTATAATGGATTTTCCATTTTCATAAGGTATAATCTATCATTATATCATTTTTCATGAGAACACATACTAGCCCCTTCTTAGATGAATCATTGTAGATCAAAATCCTTTGTCTGCTATAAGGTAGTGTGAACAAATGTGAACAGACTAACCTACTTTTCAACTCCTTAAAATTGTCTTCATGTACATAATTAAATATGAAATTAACTCCTTTTTTAGTCATCTTGGTGAGTGTATTAGATAATCATGATAAATATTTCAAAAAACATCGATAATATCCCATCAAACCAAGAAAACATCGGATCCCAGTTGTTGTTGTCCGTCTAGGAAAATGTTCAATAACTTCCATCTTTGCTGGATCCACATATATCCTCTCTATTGAGAATATGTGACCCAAAAATGAACCTTTCTTAAGCCAAAATTTACACTTACTAAATTTTTCATAAATATTCTCCTTTCTCAGAGTATTTAGTACAATACTTATGTGATCATTATTTTCTCCCTTACTCATCGAATAAACAAGAATATCATTTATAAATACAACCACAAACTAATCATGATAATCTCTAAAGACTTTATTCATTAAATCCATGGTGATAGAAGGGGAATTAGTAATACCAAAAAGAATCACTATAAATTCATATTATCCATACCTTGTATAAATCCCTTATCAATATTCTCTTTGAGTTTCTTCTTCAATTACTGAAACTCAATTGGGGACATTCTATAAAGAGTATTTTAAATAGGCATAGCACCTGTTATGAGTTCTATTGAAAATCAACAACAAGATTTTTTGAAAGACCTGTCACTTCTTCTCAAAATACATAACAAAACTCCCTTAAAATAGGTGTATACTTAATAGGGAGTTTCACCCCAACCATCAGTGAAAGATAACCCTCCATTATAGGAATTAATACTCATAAGATGGAATTAATTTCCATTAGAAGTTAATATTCATACTTGCATCTATAGATGATCATATATTCATTCGGAATATAAAATTGGACTTCCCTTACTTGAAAATTGATATGATCTCCATATAGATAAATCCAATCCATGCCAAGAATCGCATAAAATTAAACTAAATGAAGGATCACAAGAATCTAATAAATAACATTCCCACAAACTTCAACCAGATAAGAATTATAAACGTGTGATGGAAACAATGTGCCATTAGATGTTTTCACAGATAACTCAACATCTAATTTCTAAGGTAGTACAATGATGTCCTTAAATAATTCTTTATCAATAATAGAGTTGGTGAATCTATAATCAAATAAAACATTATCTTCTTTAGAGTGGATAGTAAGTTTACCATTAACCACATCATTATCTTACTCCATATCGATATTAGTGATTGTATGTGATTTTCCTTTATCTTTTGACTTACAAGTTTGCTGATGTTGATCATCATCGATAACCCTTAGATTATATCATTGGTTTGAAAAATTCCCATTTTCCTTGAATATGTAAAATTGAAGTGTTGGAGGTGTATTTTGTGTATCCCTTTATCTATTTTCATCATTATTTATATTTTTTCCAATACTTTGGAAGTCAATTTCCTGATGAACTTCTTTATCACAATTAAAACATTTTATACTCCCCTTAAAACAGTTTCCTCCATGTTTCTTTCCACACTATGAACATAAAAGAAATCACATCTTATTTTCACTATTGTTATTGGATTCTCCCTCAAATTCCATTTTCTCTTCTTTTCAAACCCTAAATATTAATGGGTGACCCCAATATTCATCTCAAACTTGAGAGAACATCAAATGATTTCCTCATATCTTATGAATTCCATTAATAATAATTCTATTTAGAGAATTGGTTTTAAGCCATAGAAGAATCGATCAACCTTACTCTCAGGTTAAAGGATAATTCTAGAAGTGTACCTTGCAATTATTATAAACTTTTCTTCATAGGTACCAATGGTTTCATCGTCCTTTTTCCTAGGATCAAGGAAATCCTTTTGAATCTTTGTACGAAGAATACAAGGAAAGTAATTATTGAAAAATAAGTTCTTGAACTTTTCGCATTCCATAGAGTCAATTTCATCTTGTTGCCTCCTATCCTTTACGCGCGACGTTGCAGATAAGGTGCGGTGTCCGTCGACTCTGACTCCCAGCCTTTGTATGGCTTCATATAGATTCTCCACGCACCACTATCCATAGGACCTACATCCCTCACAGATCTTTCCATCGTGAGGCCGTTGTCGTCACCTCGACTCTCCCAAACCCTATTGCTTGTGGCCCGGATCTCTTTTAGTGAAGCAACCCAACATAGAGTCGGGATTTCTGTCGGTGAAACAACCCCCTTCATGATGTGGTGGTTCAGATATTTAAATACAGAATCCTATGGTATTGATATTGACGGTTTTATGTGTGGGGACTTGATTTGGTGCGGTTTTTCCAGATCTGTCTCTGATTTTGTGTTTGTACTTCTTCCCTTTCCTGTGCGGGTGCTGGTGTCTTTGAGGCGGGGCACTGTTTTTTTCATTTTTAGTAGGAATATGCGGATGGAAGATGCTATAATGCTTAGTACGGACAATTTTCTCTCCTCATAAGTTCTGATTTCTTGTTTTCTTTGGGGTCGAAATAGGTTGGGACAACGTCTTCTCCCGGGTCAATACGAGGTCACAGAGGGTGACCTCAAGAACGCTCGGTGATTGAGAAATTTCCTCGCCTGTTCTGTCCTCTGTTTCACTGTTTGGTTCTTTGGGGTTCTGTTTTTGTGTTCCAGGGTCTGATAACTTCATTTGATGATTCTCCTCTACTCTTTTGTCCTTCCCCTTCGCGCACGCCCCCACTTTGGGATGGTTTTAAGGTTTCTTTCAAAAATTGAGATGGTGTTGACGGATTTGATGATGACATTTATGATCATGAAGGATAATAAGTTTGGTTCTCACTTTTCCACAAAGTGATGGTCTGGCATGTTTTTTTAGTGTTTTTTTGACAGGTTTGGTCCTGGACAGGGTTCTTTGTCCAACCCATTAATGGTTCCTTGTGATGTTATGTTGGTTCTCACTTAGCCTTAAAGTGATTTGTATGGTGGGTTCTCACTTAAAAAAAGTGTTTCAAAAATCAAAAAATAATAATTTCTAGCTAGCATGAGGAAAATCATTGCATTTCCTATCTCATTAAACATTAATGTTGCTTCTTCAGGTTTCATCCATTGACTAAAACCAAAAAGCATACTGTGAGAAACACTAATCATAATTAGAAAACCACATAATCAAGGATAATTACTTTTAAATTTTTATTTAGGATAGCTTAGTATTTATCCTAAGTTATTTATGAGCATCACCAAAACTCTAGTATTGTATCCTATGCTTATAATTTTCCTTAGGGTTCTTACTAAGGATTTCTTATCCTAGTTTCTAATGGTTAACTAAACCTTTACTCTGGTACCAACTATAATGACCCATACTTTTCATAAATTGATGTTACATCTAAATAGAAGAATATTAATTACATAACATAGAAAAACTATGCCAGAACCTTATATATTTATTGTCCTTGGAAGATGTTAAATATAAACAACTGGTCTATAAAACATCTACATCATCTCTCTCTAATTCATTCATAAGAAGAACCCCTTATGACACATATTACTTAATACCTTACTTCATGTCCTGGGAAAAGAAACGTAAGAAAGGGTGAGATTAGATGCTTAGTAAGGTTAAAAAAGGAATATATCATTCATATCATGATCAAGAGATATGGGAATTTATGAAAAACATTTGAAAATTATGTCCTTCATAGAAAATTTCATCGTATCATTTCAAGGGATAAATCACAAAAGTTCATAAAGAACAAATTTCATGAGATTATAACTTCCGAAATGAGATTATGGTATACACATAAGCATAGAAAATCATTTCTATATTATTCAAGGCTCACTTACAAGACTATCATAGTGGAAAAGGTCCTTTACTGAACTGGGTTCACTCGCTATTCCAACCCTGTGTTACTAAACCAACTTTACTTATCTTTATAGCCCTATATTACTAAACTGATATCATTTCCCATTACATTAATGTGTATCTCATGATATATAAATATTTACCCAATTAATTTGAGTGATATATAGGTCCCACACATCACATAATGAAAGCTATACATTTTTGTGATATAAGAAAATAAATCATTCATCATATCAGAACCCATGATATAAAATGGGTTTAATAAACATCATTCAATCATAACATAACCCGTGGAAATGAAATGAGTTTCATAGTTATCATTTAATAATAAAAATAACACAAAAATAAGAACAATAGGGATAGTATCCTTGAAAAATATCCCCATTAAATCATCAATAACATCAATGAATGTTATTCTAGATGGAAAATATTTTTTATATGTGACTTAAAAATAATTATTTAGGAAAATATCCTTTCTACTTTGAAAACCTCTTCACTTCTTAAAATTCTAGGAAAATTTTAAAAGAAAATATTTTTCTTGAAAATAACCTTTTAAGTTTTAAGGTATGCTTATTTGCATGAAGGATTCATGAAAGTGAAAAATATATATTCATGTCAGGTAAGTTAAAAAACATTCCTCTCGTACTTTTTCTAGAAAATTAAAAAAATATCTCATTTAGAAACTGAAAAAAGATTCCATTAAAACCATTTAGTAAAAATTCATTAATGGGTAAAAATGAATTTAATAATTATATAATAATAATAAAATATTTTGGAAGATATTTTTATGAAATATGGAAAATTAATAAAAATATTACCCATTAGATACATACATATAAATAATCCTGAATAAAATGATATTGTGAATTATAACCATTGGTATTATTTACTTTGTATATATCTTAAACTCATATATAATGGATTAAATAAAGTTATTACCTTATTGAAAAAATATATTCATATTTTAAATATCATATATGATAATATTATAAGCCATTTTTTAATAATATTTCATTATTACTCTTCTTTTGGGTGTTAACTGCTATATTTTCCTATGAATTTTTGTAGTATAAGTACCAATTCTTATGAATATGATATAGTTCCATCATTTAAATAATTTTATTAATGTAATATATAACATATTTATTCATTATATACATTTACATAATCATTCTTGAATGGTGAACATAAAAATGAATCGCATCGCGTCGTGGAGATGGTAGACCGTACATACGCACGAGCGATGGTATCATTCCCTTAATGATAAAAGGGTGAGGAAGTGTATAGTATATATTTTGTTCTAGAATAAATATCATTAATAATTATTATATATATATATATATTATTTCCAAAATTATATCCATCCAGGTAAATTAGTGATGAAAACTGATTATGCCCGGGCGTGGAGACAGTAAGACGTGCATGCACATGCAAGGTACTTTCATTTATCATAGGATTGATAAAAGAAAGAATATGGTTGTTCCATAATCATAATAATAACTCCTAATATAGGTGATGTGGGATTTATTACTTTATAATGTAAACAACACATGAAGAGGAAGTATAAGAAGAAATAATCTTGGAAGAGTCGATAAAGACGATTACCTCTTCCTTGGAGAACATCACTTAGATATCCTCTTAGTGACACTAGGGTTATACATTTTAGAATAAAAAACCTCTAGAATTTTTATAAGGAAGTTGAGAAGAGAAATTTAAAGGTTATGGTCGATCTTTAAGGCTCAGTGTGATGTGAATAAGTGAGGGAGGATGTGGTTTTTTATAAATGTGGTGAGGGTCACTTTTTTAATTTCTAAAAAAAATTAATTTATAATAAATTAAATATCCATGCAAATACCTATATAATGACATGGATCAAAATATAATATTATATAATACTGTAAGATCATCAACCAATATATTTTACATAAGGTTTGGTATTATTGTAAACCTTATCATTTTAATTAACCCTTAGTTAACATATTTTAATTTTAACTAATGTAACAAATTTTTCAATATTAAATGGTTATAAATTTTACTTATGGGATTTAAATTAAATCATAAATGAACAATTCGTAACATTTTAGACCATATTATATTTTCTTGTAATTTTAATGATATTTTATAATTTTTAAATAATTTAATAATATATTATTTTTATAGAATATCATTAGTGTCAATTTTGACATTATTCATTACTTGTAATTTTAAAAAATATTAAGAAAACAAGGTAAATTCGAACCAAATTTCTTTATTATAACTATAAGTAGACAAATTTATCTATAAAATTCATTGATCGCATTAATTATCTTAAATATTATTTATTTTAATATTTTTGGTAACATTTATTTGATGTTTCCATTAATAAAATAAATACTACATCAGTGTTTCATAATTATTTAATTTACTTATTTTATTAAATAAAATATTATAAGACCATAATTTAATATAATTTACCTAAAAACTCAAAAATAAATTTATTTCATGAAAATATGTTTATTAAATTAAAAAATTACCGTTATATTTGTTCATAACATAACTTTTTTTCTATGTGGACACATAAGGGATATTAAGGACAAAGAAAGTGACATTTTGTGACTTTATTTGATTTAAATATTATATAAGTAATTTTCATGGAAATGTGTGCATTAAAAAACTTAATTTTGATCCCCATATGTTAAGGGTCAATGTTTAAACATCTAATAAGTTTTTTTAATTTATTATATTCATTTCATAGTCTCTATAATTTTATTTTTAACCTAAATTACTCAATTTACCATTTACCATGGTAACAAAATTTACCAAGGCTATTAATAATATTGGCCAAAAATAAAAGGGAACTATTTACTAAATCTGAACGTTCTAAATCAAATTTTTTCATCAATTTTTAAAAATTCAAAACATAGAAGTTTCATAATTTAATTTAATAAACTAGAAAAAATCCAAGAAAAACATATTTTTTTCGAAAAAATGACCTTTTAAAACATAAAATGTTTTTAAGATAATTTAGTATATAAAATCCTCATAAAAATAATCATATTATTTAAAATCAAAATGAACTAATTAAAATGTAAAAAAAATATAAAAAAATTTATCTTGTAAATTCTTTAAAAGAAAATACACTTTTTAATAAAAATTATTATTTTCAATATTCCTTATAAAATAAATTTTTATAAAAAAAATATTTTTAAGTTAATTTTTATATGATGAATTAAAAAATTAAATTCATTTTCTAAAATATATTTTCAAGGATGTCTAAAAATTAAGAAAAACTCATTTTTGAAGAAAATGTATTTTTTGAAGAATTGTGTTATTTTACTAAAAATATTGTAATAATTTTCTAAGTGATTACCAATACATTCATATTGAGTTGGACCATTATTTTTATTTTGTAATTTAGTTATTAATATTTATTCCCCCCAAATTTTGACAACTAGGTTATAAAATTCATTTTATACTAAAAGGGTCTCGCGGTTCATTTAAAATCACGTATCGTTCTACTAAAGTATAAACACAATATGAATGCGTTTGGTCTCTTTTCTATATGTCAGTTGTTGTTTTCACTTAAAGTTTTGTCCATTTTAAACAAAAGAGAGACACTTTGAGTGATACCGGCCACACCGTGCCTCGTATTGAGGCATGGTTGACTCTTACATGTCAAAAATGACCCATGGATCATTGGCCTAAAGTATAAATACAATACGAATGAATTTGGTTGGTTTTCCATACATTAGTGGTAGTTTTCACTTAAAAATTATGTCCATTTTAAACAAAATAGACACTTTGAGTGATACTGGCCGAACTGTGCCTCGGATTGAGGTGGGGTTGATTTTTACACATCACAAATGACCCATGTATCATTATCATAAGGTATAAACACAATACAAATGCGTTTGGTTTCTATTCTATATGTCAGTTGTTGTTTTCAATAAAAATTTTGTCCATTTTAAACAAAAGAGAGAAACTTTGAGTGATACCGGCCACATTGTGCCTCGTATTGAGGCAGAGTTGACTCGTACACATCACACATGTCACATGGATTGTTGGCCTAAATTATCAACACAATATGAATGTGTTTAGTCAGTTTTCTATACATCAGTGGTTGTTTTCACTTAAAAATTATATCCATTTTAAACAAAAGAGAGACACATTGAGTGATACTGGCCACACCGTGCCTCGGATTGAGGTGGTTTTGACTCATACACAGAAAAAATGACCCATGGATCATTCTCCTAAAGTATCAACACAATCAAAATGCATTTGGTTGCTTTTCCGTATGTTAGTTGTTGTTTTCACTTAAAATTGTGTCCATTTTAAACAAAAGAGAGACGCTTTCAGTGATACTGGCCACACCGGGCCTCTTATTGAGGTAGTGTGTTCTTTTAAACATCACACATGACCTATGTATAGTTTTCCTAAAGTATCAACACAATCAGAATGCATTTGGTTGGTTTTTTATACGTCAGTGGTTGTTTTCACTTAAAAATTATGTTCATTTTAAACAAAAGAGAGACACTTTGAGTGATACCGACCACACTGTGCCTCATATTGAGGATATATTGACTATTAAATGTCAAAAATGACCCATGGATCTTTCTCCTAAAGTATCAACACAATCATAATGCGTTTGGTTGTTTTTTCGTACGTCAGTTGTTGTTTTCACTTAAAATTTTGTCCATTTAAACAAAAAAGAGACACTTTGAGTGATACCAGCCACACCATGACTCAGTTTGATGAAAAGTTGACTCATACATGTCACACATTAACCATGGATTGTTTACCTAAATTATCAACACAATCATAATGTGTTTGGTTGGTTTTCCATATGTTAGTGGTTGTTTTCACTAAAAAATTATGTCCATTTTAAACATAAGAGAGACACTTTGAGTGATACCGGCCACACCGTGCCTTATATTGAGGTGGTGTTGACTTTTACACATCAAAAATGAACCATGGAACATTATTCTAAAGTATAAATACAATCAGAATTCATTTGATCATTTTTTTCGTACGTCAGTTGTTGTTTTCACTTAAAATTCTGTCCATTTTAAACAAAAGAGACACATTTTGAGTGATATCGGCCACACCGTGCCTTATATTAAGGTGGGGTTAACTCATAAACGTCACACATGACCCATGGATCATTTTACTAAAGTATCAACACAATCCGAATGCATTTGGTTGGTTTTTTGAACGTCATTTGTTGCTTTCACTTAAAATCAGGTCCATTTTAAACAAAAGAGAGACACTTTGAGTGATACTGGCCACACCGTGCCTCGGATTGAGGCAGGGTTGACTATTCCATGTCACACATGACACATGGATATTTTTTCTAATGTATCAACACAATCTGAATGTGTTTGTTCGGTTTTTCGTACGTCAGTGGTTGTTTTCACTTAAAATTATGTTCATTTAAAACAAAAGAGAGACACTTTGAGTAAAACCAGCCACACCATGCCTCAAATTGAGGTGTGGTTGACTCTTTAATATACAAAATTACCCATGTATCATTCTACTAAAGTATCAATACAATTCGAATGTGTTTGGTCATTTTTTCGTATGTCATTTGTTGTTTTCACTTAAAATTTTGTCCATTTTAAACAAAAGAGAGACACTTTGAGTGATACCAGCCACACCATGTCTCATATTGAGGAAAGTTTGACTCTTACATGTCACACATGACCCATGGATCATTTTACTAAAATATCAACACAATCCAAATTCTTTTGGTCAGTTTTCTGTACGTCAGTGGTTGTTTTCACTTAAAAATTATGTCCATTTTAAACAAAAGAGAGACACTTTGAGTGATACCAGCCACACCGTACCTTGTATTGAGGCTGGGTTAACTTATACACATTAAAAATGACCCATGGATCATTCTCCTAAAGTATTAACACAATCTGAATGCGTTTGGTTGGTTTTCCGTTTATCAGTTGTTGTTTTCACTTAAAAATTATGTCCATTTTAAACAAAAGAGAGACACTTTGAGTGATACTGGTCACACCATGCCTCGTATTGATGTGGGGTTGACTCTTACACATCACGCATGACCCATGGATCATTTTCCTAAATTATTAAAACAATCTGAATGCGTTTGGTCAGTTTTCCGTACGTCAGTGGTTGTTTTCACTTAAAAAATATGTCCATTTTAAACAAAAGAGAGACACTTTAAGTGATATCGGCCACACTGTGCCTAGGATTGAGGCGGGGTTGACTTGTACAGATCAAAAATGACACATGGATCATTCTCCTAAATTGAAAACATGTATGTGGGGGGGAGACCCTGTAGAGTAATGAGGTTCCAACAATGTTCATTTTCTTATTATGGATAATTAGAAAACATACAATTTCTACCAATGAAAATGTTCAAAGCATGTGAATCCATTTGGTATCTCGATTCTCATACTACAATCAATTTACGGTAGAGATGTTTATTCATTTTTTCTTTGAATGTGAGTGATCATGCGTGATATGAAGTTATTTTGGATATTTTACTAGTTTTTCTTATCCAGAGCCCAAATAAAAGTGGTTCATCATTCTTACATGTTGCTGGTGCATTTCATCTATTAAAATGGAAACATTACTCATTAGATAAAGGATATTTTATTTAATAACAATTACAATTTTACTATGAACATTTACATACAATAATGTTTCATCTTTTGATCTCTGTGAACCCCTCTCAAAAATGTATGCCAATTTTACATGTCACCAAGTCAGGTCTTCACTCTATTTATGTACAATCTTCCATCAGGTATGAGTCCCACTAGTTTCTGAACAAATCTATATCATCTTGTGAATATGAGGCTTTTTAAAAATCATAGTAGTACTGCAAAATATATAAATAAATAATTAATAAATCATTTAAATTAAATAGTAGTTTTTTTTTAAAATACCTCTTTAGGGATGCTAGTTTGTTGATGGAAAATGATCTCTATCATAAATTTACAAACATAATAACCGCAATATTTATCATTTGTTTGTTTTGGACACTGAAAAAAAATTTATCATTAGGAGAATAAGTAACTTGTTTTGATATGTGTTTGGATAGTGAAATTTTATTATATATACCCTGATATTTGTCTAGACGTAGTACTTGTTTGCATCCTTATGCTTAGCCCCCACCCTCATTCGTTTTTTTAGATGATATTGATATACCACCCTATCATAAAAAATCCTTAATAAAAGATAATATAAATTATATAACTTGATGTTTAGACCTAAAACATAGGATGTAGTGTCTTACATATTCAAAAACTCCATCATGTGTGGTCGGTTTGTTGGATATCCTTGCATTGAATCCAAAAAATAAATCTTTGAAGTATCCAAGTTCACTACAATTAGCATCCAATGTTGCCAAAAAACACAAAAAGGAATAAGTAATGAAAGAATTGAAAATATAATTGATATGCTTTAATCATAGAGTTTTACCCCTGCATGGTTGGTATTAGGAAGAGTATGTCCTCTATAATCTTTCTTTCAAATGTTTTCAACAAGCCTTTCACTATTTCATCCCTTATTGATGGATCTAATTTCATTAGTTGTTTAGATGTTGTATGAGTACTAACGAGTCCTAATTTTGGCTCATGGGGAAATCCCTTCAACTATTTTTCATATATACGTCTTCCAATAATATAAAATGCATTTAGTCATAATTAACAAATTATATCAGATTTTAGAAAATAAATTCATGAAAATATACCTCATATATACATTTACAACTGTGATGCCTATCCAACCGTATTCAAGGATGTCATTTACATTTTCAACAGCAATGTAATCTGTAATTTCCTCTCCATATATATTCTCTTCAAAAACAACTATATGACTACTACCAATTTTTAGCTTCATATCCAAATGAGTCTTCAATGCTACTAAATTTGGATAGAGAATAGGAGGTGTAATTTTTCTTTCAGTGGATCTTTTGAATCGGTTGGTCGATCCTTTAGATGATTTTGATCCCACATTTTTTGTCACCCCCTTCCCTTTATCCATCTACAATAACATTCATTGGTTCAGACCTTTTTTATTAATTGTTAAAGGTTTAGCGTGAAAAAAATGGAAATAAATACCTCTTCATCCAAATGTACTCTTACAAGTTGTGACAGCCATGCAATGAATTTCCCAATATAATTTTCAACCGTATGAATATCATCGTCATCAAGTGGAATAGGTAGCTCTGCATTTGGCTCATGAGATACTATAATCGTCACTTTCAGATGATCTGTTGGAAGTGGTCTATTATGCAGCTTTTCCTATGGGATGTTGAACACCATAGCCCTCACTACAAGGTGATAGGTGGGTGTTGAAAGATATAAATCACAATCATTATCACCCTGTAGAATATCAGTACAGGAAAAGTATCAGTTTTTGTCTTATTCACATTTCATAGTAACAATTATTAGAATATTGATTACCACGGCTAAGATAGATCTTTGAGGGGAATGGCTCTCCTCAAAGCTGGTGGAGGGTGGGGCAGGATCTTCACGTTATGGTTGTTCCTGATTTGTGTCTTATCCTTGCTTCTTACCCATAAAAGTTTCTAGAAACTCTCCCTTCCATTGAAAATATTATTCAAGGGTTGCTATTCTTTCACTAATTTGTTTCATTTCTTCATTTTTATCATCCATTTGTTTTTTTCTCAAAATATACTCAGGGTGTTACCCCAAACGCTGCACCTCTGACATGACTGTATTGTTCTGGCCGCTTTTAAGCTGTCGATAATAGGTCTGCATCCACTATAGGAGTAGCTGATTCCTATAACTGTTGGATGTAAGAAAATAAGTAATTATTATGTAATAGTAATTTAAAACAAAAAAAATTATCATGTCATACTTAAACATATTTCCCACACTTTTTGTGTGTTTTCATCTACTAGCTTCCCTTTCTTATTCACACGTGACTCCTTCCATAGAACATGACATAGGATGGAAGTGTCTTTGGATTTAGACTCATCAATCTACATATAAATATAGAAAGATAAGTATGATGTTGTTTCTTGGAACATAACAATATTACTGTAAATTTAAAATACGTATCATTTTCTTATCTAGTGAAGCGTACCCCATCCTTGCTTTACGATAGGTGCATGTTCCTTATTTTCAGTACTGATTTGTTGTTTCATAAATGAAATATTGACAATCAAAGTGATGAATACATGTATCCTCCAACAACATATTATCATCCACAATGTACCTGAAACTTCTCATCCCCACAGCAACCAATAAATGCATCTCGTGCTTCTTGGGATATCAAGTGAGTGTAGAAAAGGGGTGGGTGTGGGTTTATTTTACCTTTGCAATCTTTCATGTGACATTTTGTTAAAATAGTGAGAAAAACTCGATGAATCCTTCCTGCAAGACTTAGTACACAATTCTTGTGTGAATCATCTACTATAAATGTACTCTACAAGTGATTGAGAAGAGTAGGAAACTATTTCATTATTTTATTTTCTAGTAAATTAAAGAAATAATATCAAAATGTTACCATAATTTCTTCCCAGATCACAGCCTTCAGCCAGGACAAAACACGGTTCCATGAATCTATGTCAATCGGCATGCATTTCCGAGTGAAAATTCTAATGTAACTACTAAACATAGCCTTGTTGGGATTCACATGTTGGCCTTGTGCATTCCATCCGACATCAAATTTGATGCCTTTTCTTTTCGCCTTAAGAACTTTGGCTAACACCATCAAACTACGACGCACCTGTGTTTTCTTTGACATTGGTCCTTCATCCCCGACCATTTCATTGATATCAACATCATCAATATATTCATCTAGAATGGTAGAAATGGCATGTGTTTATGGTTGTTGGACCTCAACACTAAGAGCAGCAATAGGTTTAGAAACTTGTTGTTGCTCTGCACTGTGAGCAGCAGCAGCAGCAGCTTGAGAGATTTGTTCAGCCTCAAGGTTAGGAGCATCAGAACATGCAGAAGTCATTATCTTCTAAAGTGGTTGAACAGTTAATTTAGATTACATAAATTCAGTAATGATAAGATAATAACATGAGATAACAAGATCTATATTACAAACAAAATATAACCCATTTATTGAACTCTCTTTCTTTTTCTCAAAGGATGAAGGGATTTGACACCTCTATCGATTATCCAAATCCCTTCATTATGGTCTCGTATAACATAAAAAACGTTATCTACATTGGGACCACTACAAAATGATTGTGTCATACCACTAAAAGGATCATCCTCAATTGAATTTCCATTGGACCCTTCAGTAGTTTTGGACGATAACAGAACAATCGACCACTTTCGGTTTGTGGGATCTGGAACATAAAATACTTGTACTGCTTGTGATGCCATTATAAATTATTCGTCTGTATACCCTTCTTTACTAAAATCAACTTTCACAAATCCCAATTCAACTATATTAACACCACTGTTGTTATCAACCCATTTGCATTGAAAAATCAGCAATTGGAATGTTGTATAATCCAACTCCCATATTTTTTTGATAATGCCAAAGTATGACATATTTGCATAAATTGGATTTATGTCCTTACTACCAGAAACATGCATCGCTTCAACCATAAGTGTAACTCCACTATTTTTCATGGTAATATCTTCATCATGTTCATCTGTATAGAATGTATAACCATTAATTACATAACCATTGTAAGATAATACATACACACTTGGTCTGGTGGCTAGCCATCAAAGTCGTTCTGAAATTGAATTCAAATTTTCATCTAACTCCTTAAAAATATGGTCCTAAAACCATCCTATAAACTAGTGATTATCTGTATTTGATATCCATTTTTCATCCCTTGATGGATTCAACTGCCTAATAATTTCTTTTTGGGTTTCAATATATATAGAAACCTCCCAACTGTTATGAAAAACATAAAGGTGGGCCTGCTCCCGATCTGTAATATTGATTTTCACAACATCTCTTCCAGAAATTCTCTCACCCTCAATGCGTCCAGTGTGATGAGATTTAGGGAGACCAATTCTTTCCACATAAAATAGGTATTCGGTACAGAATTCAATGGCTTCCTCAACAATATATTTCTCCACAATACAACCCTCTGTCCGACTTCAATTTTTGATATACCCTTTCAAAATCTTCATATATCGTTCAACAGGGTACATCCATCTATAGTGCACAGGACCACGAGTCTCTCTCACCAAGTGAACCATAAAATGAACCATCATATCATAGAATTATGGTGGGAATAACATTTCTAATTCACATAATATGATGACAATTTCTTTTTCCATAGCTGGAAATTTCACCGGGTCTAAAACTTTGCTGCATATAGATTTGAAAACGAAACAAATTTTGGTTAACGTATGATGAACATTCTTGGAAAAAATGCAATGTAAAGCTATAGGAATTAAATCTTGCATCAAAACATGGCAGTCATGTGATTTCAAACCTTTTAACTTCAAATAATTTATTGAAAGAATGTTCTTGATATTTGATAAATACCCCTCTGGAACTTTTACATCATTGAAGAAGTTGCAAAACTGATATCTCTCCTCCCTGGAAAGAGTGTAAGCAGTTGGAGGAAGAAACATTCGATTTTCACCCTTCAAGGGAGCCAACTCTTCTCGTATTCCCATGTAAATCATGTCCAACCTTGCCTTAATTCCATCCTTTGTTTTGCTAGGGGCATTTAGCAACATTCTGATAACACTATCACATACATTTTTTTCCACATGCATCACATCAAGAAAATTTCTGATGCACAAAAAATTCCAGTATGGTAATTCAAAAAAATGATCTATTTTTTCAACTGATTTTCATAAGGTTTTTTGAAAATGGTTTACTAAAAATATTGTTCACATCTTTTACTTTCTCAAACATCTGATCACCTGTTAGTGGAGACAGTGTTGTGCATTGTTCTGAACTTCCATTGAATGATGTCGTCCAAGATCAGTACTTATGTAAATGGGGTAGAAATCTACAATGTCCTAGAAACATAGATTTTGATTAATGTTTCAACCTAATTGATTCTATATACCCTTCGCACATGGGACACCCTTGGGTTCCTTTAATGCTATTGCCTGAAAAATTTCCATAAGCAGGGAAATCATTTATCGTCCCATACAACATCGCTCTCAATGTGAAGTATTCACTTTTATAAGCATCATACAACATAACACATGAATCCCACAATAACTTCAAATCCTCTATCAAAGGAGACAAATAAATATCAATATCATTACCTAGTTGTTTTGGTCCTGATATAAGCATAGATAACATGATGAATTTTCATTTCATGCATAACTAGGGTGGAAAGTTATATTTTACCAACATAACATGCCATGTACTGTGATTGCTGGTTTGAAAACCAAAAGGATTCACTCCATCTATAGATAACACAAGACAAATGTTTCTTGGATCATTTCCAAATTCAGGATACTCATGATCAATTCTCTTCCATTGAGGAGAGTCGGTCGGGTGACGTAATTTCCCATCTTTATTTCTTTTATCTGCATACCACGATAATTGTCTTGCAGTTTCTTCACTTTCTTATAGATTCCTAAACCTTGGAATTATTAGAATGTACCATAAAAATTTCATAGTACTGGATTCATCTTTATTATATCGAGAAGAACTACACTTTGGGAATTTTGTAAGTGATTTTTTCTCCTTGAGAAACAATATACAGTCTTTCAGGCAGGCATGTATTCTTTCAGAAATCATACCCATCAAGTGTAGCATTATTTTAGCTTCATATGTCTGGCTTGATAGCTCATTATCTTTCAGGAGCATTTCATTCAAGAGATCAAGTAGTTCTGTAAAAATGACATCACTCCATCTGTTACCTGCTTTCAATTTATAAAACTTCAGTATAGCTGACAATGCTGTATATTTAGTGCAACTAGCATACAATGGTGTCTTTGCACAACTCTTTAACTTCTCAAACAATTTTGGGCAATCACAAAGTTCATCTTCAACTATCCTTGTCATTTACTCAATACGATCTTCATCATCATTGACATATGTAATCACATCCTTTATATGGTCTTCTTCATTATCCATATTTATAATCATATCTGATGATCCATAAAACGCAGTTTTATCCAAGCAAGTAGCTATATTCACTTTTTCTCTATGTTTATTCCAATATTTATAACTCTAATCTATTCTATGACATATCAAATGTTTTTCCAACTCATCTGTAGTGATTATTCTAGAATAACAACAACATAAACATAGACAAAGGATTTGATAAGGATCCTTTGCATGATCCTTTACAAACTTGATGAACTCTTTCACTCCATTCTCATACTCTATTGTCAAACGATTTGCATCTATCCAATATTTATTCATCTCCATCCTATTTGAATCTCAAATATTATTATTTATGATTCAAATACACAAAACAAGACTTTCAAATACAGTAGAATAGAACCACTTACTTATAAAAATAGAGATTAATAGAGCCTAACCTTTTCCAATAAAGATTTGTAAATCCACAGAACCAGGATAGATCCCCCATCAAAATCAACATACTTTCAAGCCCCCTTACCTATAGTTCTAGCACACACCACCCTTTCATCAAAACATTAAACATACTTTTAACCACCCCTACCAGCCACCTCATTCATAATAAAATAATCACATTAAACAACCCAAAACTAGTGACCAAACTCAAATAAAATGAAAACAAGGATGAAATTTTGATGATAAAACTAATATAGTAGATACATTTCCAAACACAAAGGGGTTCACGTGGGAGAAAAATAACCTAGGTTTATCCAAAATTACTATGGAATATCATAGGTTTTGTTACCCAAATTAACAAAAGAAATAGAAAATTGAGGTTAGTGAATATAAATTCTATCAAACCTCCTCTCACTAACTGTTAATACCTTCCATAATATTGAAAAAATTTGTGAAATTAATTTTATAAATAAATTATTTCCCAAAATCATGACCTTTATATTATAAAAATTCTCATCCATTTAGGTAAAATAGAAATATGATTCCTTTTTTTCTTATGAATTATTAAAGTTTAAAAAACACACTAACCAACTCAATAAAATTCATATTTTCACAGGAATTTGAAGGTAAAGAGAGATAAATAATTCAACTGAATCTTTTAGTATCAATTAAAAGAGGTTATTGGTTAATAAAGGGATGAGGTCAAAAACTCATGACATAATCATGCCTATACTCTCAAAACCAACTCACCACATCCAAAAATTCTATCAACTAAAACATGACCATCCAACTAAATAAAACTAAACCTTACTGAAACCAAGAAACACCATGAATCATGGGGAACTCATACTACTGATGCCCCACTACATCGCCATTGAAATAGATCAACTATACAGTTATGGTACACCTTAAGATACTCAACCCTAGGGCATAATCCCCACCCTACATCTAGAAAATCTCATCACTCCCTTATTCCTCGTTCCATTAGGACCAAAACTCAAGGAATCATCTTTATCCTTCTAAGAAACTCGAAGAAAACCACTCTTGATAACTTCATCACAATCCCTCATCTACAACCAAAACCTTAAACATAAACTCACAACCTTCCTTATAATATATAACCTCAAATATGACTCAAAATTATAGGATTTCATTTATTCATCAACCAAGTGTTCTAAAAACTAGACCATCAATGCACAGATGTGAATCCCAAGGGAAAGAACATTGTATCCAAATTGATTGAATTCCATGATATTCTGTATACACTCATACTTCTATATCCAGGGAATAAAACTCTTCCTAAAACCACTTTTGACTGAACATGATTTTCCTTCCATCATTCTGAATCCACCCTTAAAAGTAATCCCACTACTAAGGAAACCCATAAATGAGATAGAATATTTTCCAATTAAAAACCCTCCTCAACTTCTTCTAGACAATTTTTAACCTTAGGACCCAACACCTAGACAATAAATATCAAAACCTCCTACTATTAAAATTTGACAACACTCTATCCCATGTCTCTTTTTACATCCTGTTCACTTTACCATGATAATGTTTCAACATGTATAAGCATCAAAATTAATAAATTTAATCTAAAAAATTAAAAAACTTACCAACACCAAGGGATGCTCTTCCACACTAAAAGAATCATATATACCCAAACACTTATAAACTACAAAACCAATTCATAATCCATTACGAAATATTATATTCCTATGAAATCATCACCATCAGACCCTTTAATAATACAACCACCTCATCGCCCCATGCCACCATTCTTAAATCCATCAAAAAATCTAACAACCTATTTTCTCCATATCACTAATCACATTTACAATAGAGTGTTTAGAATAATATTAATCTTGAAAATAATTTAACAAAAACCTATAAGTAATAAACAATTCACTTAGTAAAAATTTAATCACTTCATGCATTTTTGAAATAATGTGACCTAAAAACGTATCCTAAACACACAACACAACCAAAACCAAACCAAAATAAACCACCATAATGAATATTAGAATAATAAAAAAAGGAAAATTATGAGGATGAGTGGAGAAATCACCAAAGATCAAAGATGGGAAGCCAATAATCTAACCTCGTCAAAAGGAATCCCAAACACTTGAAGTACAGTTCGTGGGGAGTAGGGTCCAACGGGGAGGAGGAGAAGTAGGGTTCGCGGGGAGGAGGATCCACAAAAGGGGTTCGAGGGGGAGGATAAGGAGTAGGGTTCATGGAGAAGTAGGGCTAGCGGCGGTGGAGTAGGACTACTAGTGGTGGAGTAGGGTAGTGGTGGCGGAGTAGGGCAGCGGCGGCAGAGGTCCAGAAAAGAGAAGATCGAGGGAACGGGGAGTCATCACAGGGGTATAGTCCCATGAGAGCTTGAGTGTGCGATAAACAGAGGGTATTATGCACCCTATTTTATAAAATGGGACTATGGTTTTATCAGTGCTTTTTTAGCACTGATAAAGATCACCCTTTATGAGCGCTAAAATTTTAGCATTGATAAAGCATCATTTTATGAGTTCTTTTCTAGCGCTAATAAAGAATCCCTTTATCAGTGCTAAAAAAGCGCTGATAAAGTGACCCTTTATTAGTGCCAAGTAAAAAAACGCTGATAAAGGTAATTCTTTATCAGTACTTTTAATTAGTGCTGATAAAGAATTACCTTTATCAGCGCTTTTTTAATTATCGCTAATAAACGGTGGCACTTCCCTTTCCTGTTTTTGTAGTAGTGACCACTAAAAGGATTTGAGTAAAATGGGAACCCCTCTCGTTCAACTACCTTCATGTTCCTTTTTTTGGGAAAATCGAGGATCCACTTTCAAAGAGGAATAATTTTTGGTATCATCAGTCAAATAGATTGGTGGAAAGGGAAATCCATGTTCCAATATGGGATGATTTTCCTTGTCAACCTAGTGCTCACATCCAATTTTTTTTACTCCTTGTCGCTTTATATAAGGATAATAAGTCTCATTAAAGAGATTTAATGCATGATGCAAAAAAAATTTGGATAGGGTCAGTGCATGAAAGGAAACTGATTAGTGTCTCATATAAAGAATTAATAGAACCAATTGAAATAGGGTACCTAAGAGTGAAATATCTCAAAATATTCAATAACGACCTTATTTGTAAGTTCACATGGAATCGCTTAATAACTAATGGTCCCTTTTATGATTTTTTGTCAAGAACAATAAAAGGAATCTTACTGGATAAGTATCCATTTTACCTTTCATCATTAGTTTTCACCACAAAGAAAGACTCCTCTAATGAAATAATTTAGAATACCAAATGGTTGGTTAGAAGAGAATCCAATATAATTTTTTGGTACACATTGTGGCTCGATAGTACTCTTGAATACAACATGAACATTACTCCAGAAAAATTGAAGATGGACATTGTTGATCTCATGATACAATACTCCAACATTGACTATGTTCCTTATAAATCTCTATTGGATATCCAAATTTATGATTTCATGGATATTGATACACTATTCTAGAGTCTTGGAAGCAATGGGAAATTCACTATCAAAGACTAATACAAGATAGAAATTGGGAGATTCACTATGACACCATCATTGATTTCTAAATCTAAGGTACACATCCTACAACCCATGAGATTTATTCTTCTATGGAGAATTTGAAAAAATAGATTTCCAACCCATGGTCAGCTCTAGAGGGCTGAGAAATATATTATTTTTTCTTTCCTTTTGTGTTTAAAAGCTAAAGAAAGTGCACAAAACTTATTCATTAGTTGTGAGTTTCCACATGCATTACAGTCATATGTTGGCCACATGTTTGGATTTTTTATAAATGTTGGTAGCACATTGGATCAGCTCACGTGTTCCATTTACAACACTAGGAATATCTCTGACCAAGTACAGAACCTCCTTATAGAAGTAGTGGCATAATGTTTTTCCTCACTCTGGAGGGAAAGAAATGAGAATTTATTTAACAACCAACTTCCATCCATATATGCAGACATAATTCCCTTTCACAGAGAAGTACATGTTGCTACTATGGCGCATATTATCTTAATGATTAACAAAATCAATGACTTGCAAATCATGTGATTGTTGGGAGTTTCGAGAAGACCCAAGAAACCTGTGGTTATTAAATATGTATGATTGATTATTATTATAAATTTCTGCATGAAGGATAATATTTATAGTGTATACTCTTGTATTCCAGGACCCTTAGGTTGTGGTAGTATTTTATGAACCCATCACAGATTTTTAAAAGGCTTTTTTCATCATTATATCAGTATTGGCACTACCTGTGAGGCATAGTTATGGGTGATGATTTTTGACATCAAACGTGATGTTCACCATAAATGGACTACCTTATGGATTCCATCTGACTTTGAAATTTCTATCAAAAAATAGAAGGAGATATCTAGTAATGTCCTATGGGAACTTATCCCTTATTGAATTAGATTCCTTAATTATGTTAATCAACTCAATCTGATTATTTCACATGCTTATAAGGGAGGAAACTAAGTGACCGGTGTGTTTTCAAAGACAGAGATCATAAAAATGATCATGATGTGGTCCTATAGATCTCTTTATTATTGTACAACAATGGTGGATGCTAATATATGTTGGGTGGTGCACTCTATCCCTTGTAAAATTCCTTGTAATGCATAACCATGGTTGTTTACTTTTTATTAATAAATTTAAGAACCAGTTTTTCCTAGATCCTAGACCTATTTCGTACAGTAATCCATATTCCCTTCGATATATCAGCTTTTTAGCTAATATTTGTTTACTAGGTTTCTACATCATTCATGGTGATATTAAATTGTAACACATATATGGTATTTTTCATATTTTTATTTAACAAGTTTTTTCATCTATACATTATATTTTCCATGTGTTTTATAAGGTATATTAATACTCACCCCTTTATGGGCCTCGTTCCAATATGTGTTGCATCATTTAAGATGATGCACATTATAGAGGTGACCTTGGTGGATGTAGTTCTAGTGGTGTTGGAGATATGGGGTGCATGATGAAGTTTCTTTATATTAGTGATCCTAATAGGAGGTAATGTAAAATAGAGATCCCATTTCTAGTTGGTTGGGGTCTATTTTTATTTTGGTATATTGGGAACTTTTATTTATCCCCAACTTGTAGGTTTTGTATTTTTCTTTATGTTTAGATGTTTAGAAGGTCTCATATGCATTTCATGTTATGTTATATAATTTTATCCAGTATTTCATTATTATGTATTATTTTATAGATATCTGGTTATATGTTTTCTTTAAGCTTAGTCCCCCCATGTGAGTTATGTTTTTTTAGTGATAGTGATCATCCATTGGCCTATATAAGGTAGGATTGGGGTAGAATAATAATTTTATATCCGGACTAGGGTAATCTTGTTGTGTTGGGATCATGTCTAAATGATTAAAAATTACCTTTTCATTTGATTTTTGAAATCCACTTTTTGGTTGAGTGGAAACCAAGCCATAAATGATTTAACTGATTCAAAATTCAAAATTCAAAAAACCAAAAATCCATCCTCATGACCACCTCTTTCATGAACGGTCATCCCACTGCCATCATCACGAGTCGCGAGCCATCATCATGTATCGTCGGGTCACCTATCAAGTTGCAAGCCACCTCGATTCCTCTATTGCAGCGTCCTCCAGTGAGAACCAACCGGACCTCATCCGTCCACCACTTCAAACCACCATAACACCTTCAATCACACTGAATCACTTTGTCTCATAATTGAAATCCACATCGTCGCCACATCCAGAGAAACGCCATAACTAGACTTCACAGGATATCAGATACCAAAACCAAAAAAACAATAAGATACCATGAAATAAATCACTCTATAGCCACCATGAAGAAATTAAAACAAGATTCAAATTGACATAAACCCCACAGACAACATCTTTCTTTGAAAAACAACCAATCCAAGAGAAACTTCAATTAAATCCTAGAATAAGAAGAGAATCCTATGCAGGTCACACCTCCTAGAACCCCATCGACCAATTGACCATAAAATCCCAAAACCAACTTAGGAACCATCACAGTATACCAAAATTGGAGAAGCAATGTAACTAGAATCTAGAGTAGAGGTTGAGTGTAAAAAGGCTGCAAAAGAAGGAAGGACTAACGCCTAGATTATCAACCATTCTAGAAATCTCATCGACGGAATTTCATCAGATAAATTTATCCCAAAAACCATGACATAAACATACATCATCTTGAAAGAACCACCCCAACCTAGAACAAAACCAATGAAGGATGTGCCTCCTGAGCATCGTCGACTATTCAGACAACACATCCCAGAGCCTCCTTGAAACCACAGCAGCATATTGACTGGGAGAGCCGTGAAGGATCATGAAGCCAAAGCTATGTTCAAAACAAACTTGGGAACCAATAGAGATACTAAACCACACAAAAACCACTAAAACTAGGGATCCTAATGATTATTGAGGTTGATTGATGTATTCTTTCACCAGTACTTTGATAATCTATAAGTTGACTCGGAACTCTAAGACATTAGTTGTGGGGTATAATTGGATGTTACATACATCATATTACATATTTTTTTGTGTTCCTAAATCTTTTAAAAATTGTTTCATATCATTTATATATCCTTTAATAACCATATTTTTATCTTAAAAAATATTCAATTCCACCCTGTAGATAGAAAACTCAAATATAGATGAAGGTTCGTGATGAACCCATTCTAATTATTTATCCTCTAGTCAGTGGTTAATTGAGAGAGGAGGAATTAGTATATGGACCTAACCAGAAGGTATATACACCTCATGAGAATAGGTAATATACCCTAAAAAGTGTATAATGAGTAAAACCATCCACTATTTAGATGGTATTCTCCACTAATCAAAGTGGTACTTCTTACTAGCTAAGACTTCTTCATGAGTTTTAGTTCTATAAACATTCTAGGTTTGGAGGTGGATTTTATCCTCTTATAGTATAATATTTTATAGATTCAATGACTCATGTTTTCAATCAATTTTGGAAACTTTTTAACTATATATTGATATTTTCATCAAGTATTATTCATGACATAATAATCCATTAGTGGGATTGTTTACACATGCACATGATGGGGATATAATATTGTGTTCAATGTTTGAGAACCTATTTTGTAAAGAGTACTACCCAGATACTATGAGGAAGGTGTGATTATCAAAAATATATTCTCTTTAATAAGTAAGTTTGACCATGATGAAGTATAAATTATGTTTCACGTACCAAATGAGATACTCCCTATACATTGTTTATGATGGGTTTTTATGAGACCAGTTGTCTAACTAGGGCCATTAAAGAGATATATGAGATAGGGTTTCCCCTCTATGCATCCTCAACAATGATAGAGTCTTAGAAAGAGCTTTGATGATTTAGGCCTCTTGTAGATATGCATCCATACAATATAGTAGGTCCATGTTCTTATAGAGTGGATTCATCAGAGATATCTATAATACGATTGCTGATGAAGTCCCTCTATCAGATATAGGAGAATTATTGATCCTGGTCAAGTAAAATGGTATAAAATGGATACCATATAGGTTCAAACTAGTTAAAATAATTTTTCTACTAGTGAAAAAATAATAATTTAGAATTATAGATATTTAAGAGGATACATTACCTATAGTATAAGATTAGTGTGTGAATATTTTCCTAGAGGAATTTCTAGGATTTTCCACTAATCGGTAGGTCAACATCAATATTTAATTTCACCTTAACTCTATAATGATTTAATGTTCAACATATTATATGGCCCTAGAAGTGATCAAGGAGCTGAAGGTGTAACTTCATGACCTTCTATAGAAAGGTTTAATTAGACATAGTGTGTCCCCCTAGGTAGCTCATATTTTATTTGATAATATGGTGGATGAGATCTTGAGGTTATGTATTGACTACTTCTATATAAATTAGTTTATAATCATGAAAAAATACCCTCTTCCAAGTATTTATGATATTTTTATTTAATTGAAAGGATATATGTGTTTCTTAAAGATAGATCTTAGGTTTCAGTATCACTAGATTTGGGATTATGAGGAGGATTCCGTGAAGATGGAATTCATTTGCAACTAAAACCACAATGAGTTCATAGTGATTTCATTCCATATGATGAATTCTTATGCTATGTTTAGTGGATTTATGAATCATATTTTATAGCCAAATCCAGACTTGTTCATGGTGTTTTTCCTTGATAAATACTTATTTATTCTTAGTTGGAGGATGATAATGTCAATCATTTTAGGTTTATCCTATACTTTCTCCATGATCACTAAGCATAATAAAAGTTCATGAAGTGTAACTTTTGGATTTAGAATATCAGTTTCTTAGGGAATGAAATATCATTGGGTGGAGTTACAGTTCAACCTAGGAATATTGATGTTATGAATACTTGGAAACTACCCAAGACAGTGTTTGATGAGAAAAATTTATTTATGCTGGTAGGATATTACATAAGATTCATGGAACACTTTTTTATAATTAAAACTCTCACATCATCCCTTACCTAAAATGGGTAACCATTCATCTAGTATTACTATTGAAGAGATATTTCGAGGATCTAAAATATAGATTGACCAATGTCCTCATTATAAGGTTTCATGAGGAAAGAGTTTAATATAAAGTGTTATTTGATGGTCATGGGTATAGTATTTGTTTTCTTTTGATGTATAAGATAGTTTTGATTTATTATGGATCTCAGATGTTGATATCTCGTGAGTATAATTGTGTAACCCATGATTTAGAACATACAACAAAGGTATTTTCCATAACTATTTGGAGACACTATATTCTCAATGAGAGATTTGTGGTCTTTAAAAATCACAAGAGTCTTTGGTATATCTTAACTCAACAAAATATCAACCTAATGTAGAGGAAATTAATAGATATATTATAGTATTATTACTTATTTATATTCAATTATCTAGAGAGAGGCAATGTGGTATCCAAATCCATTAGTAGGAAGTCTTATGCTCAGTTGATAGAGGGAACAACTAGGGAGTTATCTTCTATGTAGCTAGTTTTGGTAGGAAAAGGAGACACTGATTATTTTGAATTGATGATAGACACTCCCATATGTTTTCACCAGGTTAAGGATACTCGGTTTGGATATACTAATTATTGTATTTTTAGATAATAGATATTCTTGTGTTATATACCTGATGGAATCTCTAAAAGTTGGGAGCATATCATGATCTTATAGGGGAGAAAATTAGTTCTAACTAAGATGCATGAGGAGGTGTTTATGGAATTATACACTTCCCCATTGGATGAACATATTTATTTTAAAAAATGTATCAGGGTATCAAGGTTTAGTTATAGTGGATAGGAAAGATGAGGAGTGTTGCAGAGTTTATATTATGATGCCTCACCTATCGGTAGGTGAAGATTGAGTATTAATTACCCATAAGTTTGAGATAAATTATTTAGGTTATAGAGTATATTTGGGATAGTATATCAATGGATTTCATGACTATAATTCTATTCTCCATGATGGGGAATGATGCTGTCTGGGTGACCATAGACCGATTAACCATGTTGCCTCACTTCCTTCCCATTCAAGAGAATTTTTTGGTGGAGAGATTTGATTCTATTTTGGATTCAACCCCCAGGACAATATTGATATGTATAGGTCCATTTTAGTTCTTTAGGATACATTTTGGGATTACATGATGGATTTTGGTAGGTTTTGGGCTGCTTACTAGACATTAGTTGACTCTATATAGAATAACAACTACTACTCTATTTTCAACACAAAAACTTTTGATCAAATGTATGGGATAACTTTAAATTCACCAATTTTTTAGTCAAATAATGTTAAGTCAGTAATAATGGGTCCAGAGATAGTGTATTTTTTGGTAGAGAAGGTGTAGGTGATCTTAGAGTGGATGTGGATAGCCCAAAGACATTATAATTCCTACGCAGATAGAGAAGTAAGACCCTTCATGTATGAGGAGAGAGACCATGTTGAATAGAAGGTCTCACCTCAACATGGTATGTGGGGTTTCACTTAGGGAAACATGTTATCAAAAATATTTATTGATCCATTAAATATTCTATATAGGTTAGGTGAGGTTCATTATCACCAGTAATTACCTCCATTGATGGACTGGGTGTGCAACACCTTTCACGTGTCACAATTTTGGTGGTATGTACACATTCCATTGCATGTTATTGATTAGTGTGAGCTATATATTGATTTTGAAACAATATTTATTAAATACTCAGTGTCTATTTTGATTTTGTAATTGAACATTTTTAATGGGTGAGAAATTTTGTCGATGTGTATCTTGTGGTAGTATATGAATCTTCAAGAGAGCTCTTATGAGTATGAAAATTGGATGTGAGCTCAATAGCCTTTCCTATTTTAGTATTTTTTTTCTATTTTGGAAAAAAATCCATGAAGTTGGGGAGAATGAAGCAACCTGTTTTTTTCATTTAATCCCCTAAAATGTATTTAATAACAATTTTTGAGATGGTTGAATAGATGTTTCATATTTAGAAGCATCATGGGTCTTTAAAAAATATTTAATATTATAAAATTTTATTTTTAACTCATGTACATGAGGAAAAATAATATCTCATAAAAGGATCCTTTAATAAAAAAATTGATAGGATGGTTATTTCTAGAATGAGGGGTCTCTTTAGGAGTAAAATTATTATTTGAGTTTTTGGGATTGGTGTGATCTTGTTCCATGAATTTGATGAATTTATAATGAATCCCTAATTTTTTTACTAAAAATATTTTTTGATATTAATCTCCATGAATTATCTTTTGATAAAAAGTTACATCCCTAGAAGATATTTAATCTCATTTCTCATGATTTAGATAATTGTTCTTCATAGTGGAATCGTTGATGTTCATGGATTTTTGGAAAAACTTGAATATTTGTTGAATTCCACAACATGGTAGGGCATTAATGTTTCTCTCACCTCCCTCTTTATTATTATTGAATTACCATACATGATTTTATACATTTATATTTTGAAAAAAAAATTATCATGAAGTTTATTAGGATTTTTTTTATAAAAAAAATTAATTAGTTTTTAATCTCATACTCATACTTTAACTATTTAATATACATATGAATATTTATCTAAAATTTGGTTCATGAATTATTTGTTTTTTATGTTCATGAATGAGATTTTGGGTGGTCAAACATACTCTGAGAACCATTTATGTTCCACTCATCTTTTATACCACATTATTCCTTTTGATAACTAATATTTTTTCCTTAACTTTAAATTTTAGTTTAGTAAATAAGGGTCATGGTGGTGAAAAAATCAATTATGTGGTGAGGTTGATTCTAGATAGATGAAATAACGGAATGGGTTTTGTTAACAGGAAAATTGAAAGTGGGTGGTACATTTGAAAGTCTTATATAGAGGATTAGGAGGTGGTTCATTAGAGGATGTTTTTAGGAATGGTATCTTTTCTAGAAATAGATGGTGAATGAGTTATGACAAGGTGTGTTGGTGATCCTCAGAGTTTATCAACCACAGACAATAGTGGATGTGTTACCCAAGGTTGTAAAATTAATGGAGGTGGTTGAATGAGTAATTGGTGGATTAAGGGTATAGATACATAATTTGTGATCATGTGATTTGTTACAGTGTAATATAGGTTTTGTATGCCACTCAAATATTGTACTAGGGTTCCTACTAAGTAATTATATCATACAACATGTAACCCTAAAAAACATGTCATGTATGGTTTCTAGTAGAGGCTAGGTTTTATGAGAAATACTGAATATCACGTGAGGTCTTACCACGGTTCACACATCATGTATATTGGACCACAAAAATCAATTTTTTATAAGTACAAGACTGATTAAACCTATTCCCCCACATACTTTGTGGGATAGTAGAAACACCATATATTTCAGTGACATGACTTGGACTCCTGCGACAGTACACATCTAAATTTACCATAAGTTTCAAAAATAGTGTACCTTATTAGGGAATTCCATATAAGTTTAAAACACTTGAAAATACAACGGATAAACCTGAATAGATGCTGATCATATCTATCACACTATATATAGAGGGTTGTATGTTATATATTGGGGAGTATATAATGTTTTCCATATCTTCTTGGCTGGGTATTAGAATAAGACTTCTGATTAGTATATTTGTAATTTTTTCCATATATAAATCATGACTATTCATTATTAAATTATTTTTTTGAGGCATTTTGTGTAGGTTTATTTGATTTTTTTTATTAATATGGTTTCAGAGTATGTGTGAGATATTTAGAGTAGTAACATGGTCAATAACTACCCTAGAGGTATTTTGATAATAGGGAACGAGTTACCTAAATGTATTCTGGAGTTTTTCATCCCCCAAAAATCTAGGTCATGGGTCCTCCATTTGGGAATAGAGTTGGTACCCCCTTGATCTTAACAAGGCACGAGTCCCTAATATGAGTCTATACTGCCCAATGAGATGGGGTGTGGGTCCTCCATTCATAAATATATACTCCCTCAATCAATATATTTATCTCAATGTGGTGTGGGTCCTCCATAGGATTTAGTACCCCTTCAATAGGTGTGCACTCCTCAAGAGTCCAGTATTAAGATTCTAGATAGGTTGTGTTAACTATTAGGAGTTGGGTATTGTTTTTAATCAAGTATTTTAGGTCTTATGATATCTAGGGTAATCCAAGTTCCCTTTGATATATCATATTTGCAGAGCTACACTATATTAAATTAGTTTCTCCTTCATTTATGTTGGTTATATACCTTAATGCATATATCAAATTTCATATTTTTTTATATTACTTGTTGTTTCATCTCTCCATTATGTTTTTAGGGTATCCTACTATATGTGTTAATACTCTCCATGTATGGGCCTCATGCATACATATTTTATGTTTGTGAAGATGATTTGTAGTATAGAGACGACCTTGGTGGATGTGGTCCTAGTGGAGCCTAAGCTTAGGGGAATATAGTGAAATCCGTTTCTATTAATAATCAAGATGGGAGATGCTATGATATAGAGATCCCTTTTCTAGTTATCCGGGTTCTATTTTTTATTTTATCATTTTAGAGATTTCTATTTATCTTGTTCCATTGGGTGTTGTATTTTCCATTCTATTTGCATACTTAATAGGTGTCACATTTATGTAATGTTAAATATGATTATTTTATCTTGTATTATATTGTTATATATTATTCTAGAGATATGTGTATTTGTAAATGTGTTAATTATTATATGAATTCACATGTGAGTTATTCCCTCTTGATGGTAGTCGTCAACCCCTGGCCTATTGGAGGTGGGTTGGAGTGTAACACATGGACTACTGTTAGACTATGTGCGATCAAGGTGGGCCATGTCATGTCACAATGTTCTTGAGGATATCTCTTATTGGTTGATCAATTACATTTCAACATGAAAGTGTGTAATAATAAATCACTCTCTAGGAGGATTGAATCTATTGTTAATGGGATGTCTATATACATTTGGAAGTCAAAAATTATAAATGTTAATGGAAATCATGTGGTAAATCATAATATTACATTTGGAAGTCAAAAATTATAAATGTTAATGGAAATCATGTGGTAAATCATAATATTACATTTGGAAATATATTTACATTTAAATAATGTATTAGATGCACACAAATTTCATAGTAACATGGGTTTGGGTAGTTTATTAAATAAACATGGGGTTAATCTTATATCTGAGGGAGATAAATTTATTCTATCAAAGGGAGGGGTATTTGTTTTAAAGGGGGGTCTCTAAGATGGATTTTTTAAAAGTAATATAGTTTTTTCTATATATTTATTAAAAAAATTTGATTTATAGATTAATTATTTAAGATAAATTAATTATAATAAAATTCATGAATTGAAAGTGAATTTAATTATTAAACATCATGGATAAAAATGATAATAATTGCATAAAATGAATTCAAAACCAAAATAATTGGGAAACCATTTCCTAATTTTTAAATGGAAAGTAATTTTTTATAATTAATATGAAAAAAAATTATGTGGTTTTCTTGCTAGACCCACTACAAGTAATATAAATTACTTTGTAACTTTCATTTATGATTGTTCTAGACTTCTCATGTTGATCATTTACATATAAGATATACAGTTATATTAAATTTATTCTTATTAAAATGAATTTGAAAACAAATTTGGACTTGTAATTAAATTTTTTAGCTCTTATAGTGGAAAAAAATATTATATTCCCTCGTTTTTTGAATCTCATTGGATCATACATGAAGTGATGACTTCTTATACACCCCTAATA
Source organism: Viscum album (assembly GCA_963277665.1). NCBI lineage: Eukaryota > Viridiplantae > Streptophyta > Magnoliopsida > Santalales > Viscaceae > Viscum > Viscum album. The sequence goes on along the minus strand of OY728143.1, from coordinate 1,403,354,845 downwards.
AAATGGTGTAGATAATATAAGGAATATTATATTAGTTTATTTTTTTAATTCTAGGATATTTATCCTAGTTTGCTCAGTTATGTATGATTAAGAGTGTATATGGTATATAGGGGTAAATAAACTTGTATTAATTTTATTCAAGAGATAAATTAAATCTCTAAGTTAATTATCAAATCTTTTTTATGATCATGCACATGCAACAATCATAAGTAGTGGAAAATAGAGGGTGGTTGTTATAAATTTTTATAGTTGTTTAGTTTTCTATGAACCAATGTCTACTCTTATGCCTCTTTACTCTTTGAGTGTTACATCACGTACCATGTACCTAGTTTTAGAAGGAAATCCTAACATGATTACATCCTACCTTTTCAAGTTGTGGTATAACTAACATAGACAATTAAATTTTTTGAGAGTGTTACAGCCCATTGCATAACATACTTTAGATACTGGGAGTCACAACCTAAAGATCCTTACTTTAGAATCTAAGATTCACAACCTAAATAGAGAATGGTTTTGTTGGGGGAAGCATAAACCAAACAATGTAAGCATGTGTTCGAAAGATAGAATGAATTAATACAAACTCGAACAGAACCAAGAATAATAAGTTGATGAAGACATATATAGAACAACCACTGGTTCTTGAGTAAAGGACCAGTGTGTCTCTTCAAGGTAGTAGTAGTAATGGAAGAAGTTTTTGGTTCCCCTTGAGAGTTCATCCATGACTTGAAAAGGGTTTCACATAGGATGACTTGAAAATTATCACTATCAAAAATCAGATGAGAGTTTGTTTGCTCACATCAAAGGAATGTTTTTACAATAGTGTAGTATCAAGAAAGTCGAATGAGTTTTTATCCCCTAAAATATGAATAAACAGTAACTAAGTAACAAACAAGTAATCTGATAGAAAATTAAAATGAAACAAAATTTATTAGAGGGGGGGAGAGATTATTGTTTCACAATAATAGTTCAATAATGATAAACTAAATACTTGTTAAAACAAATTTGGAATCATCATTAAATACTTAAAAACATATCTATTATAATAAGTCTAAGGAAATTATACAAATATCACATCGTTTTTTTCCTATAAAATATGAATTTGAATTTCTTAAATAATTCCTGATCATGAAAACATTCCATAAAAATTAGAAATAGAATATTTTTATATTTAATAATATAAAAAACCTTGAATATGTTCTGTTTTGCTAAAAAATAATTTAGAAACAATAAAAACAAATAAATCACTCATAATAAATAATTTCAAAATTTTATGCCTCATTTTGTAGGTTAATGTGTGAGTGAATATCAATTTAAATCTATGAAAGAGTTTCCAAAAAAGAATCACATAGATTCCATATGAATAATATGAATTTTTGAAATCAATAAATCCTTTTAAATAACTACTATAAACATGATGTAAATTAAAATAGAAAAATACATCAAAACAAAACAATATGGAAATTTAAAAAAAAAATCAACTTAAAGGATTGGTAGCATATACAAACTGAACGTGTGACTCGACCATGAGGGGATATCCATCGTAAGGGAAGACAACCAACCTCATGAACAAATTATCATTCGACCATTAAATTTACTTAACATGGTGGTTAAACTTACTATGAGGTTAAACTTACTATATGAAAAAATTATCAATCGACCACAAGATTTGCATGAAGTAGAAAAGCTATTACGAGACATAAGTGACCATGTCCAAAGTCATGTTACCATTTTAGGATTGTGTGATAAGTCAAGTGACTTTGAGATCCAAAACATGATAGATAAAGATGTAAACATGGACTACAAAGTCCTTTATTAAAAAAAATATATAGCACAACAAGGGTAAAATAAATTATATATTTGATGATTTGGGAAATTATAATTACTCAACTAAAATAAAAATAATTTGAGGTGTTTGTAATATTCAAAAAATATAAAAAATACTAGAAAAAAGAATCCAAGCATTACCAAAGTCCCCATATTTTAAAACTATAAAACTAAAACGTGTTTTTATAAAATTATACCCCTTTTTGAAATGTATCAAAAATTAATTAAATTTGAATTATATTACAAGTATATTTGAAATAGATTTAGAAAAATAAATTTTAAAAGTAAAAAAAAAACTTCCCCTTAATAAAGGAAAATTAAGATAAATATATAAACAAGAGTAAAAATATCAAACTAAATCTTCATCATAACAAGTTCAAACATTATTTTCATAGACATTGAAATATCCAATTATTTGGTAAAAATATCAGCAAGTTGATTTTCATTAAAAACATATTCCAAAATAATACATCATTTTTAACAAAATCTCTTATAAATTGAAATATTAGGTCAATATATTTTTTTCTACAGTTTTGTCAATGATTTTTTTAAATTAAAATAGATAAAGAATTTTCACAGTAAATAAGAATCTTTTAAAAATAAAACCATAATCAGATAATGTTTTTCTAATAAATAGTGGGTGAGAAAACATGATGAAGTATAAATATATTCACATTCAATAGAATATTATGAAATTGAATATTAATTCTTTGAACTCCAGGATACAAAATATTTACTATGAAAATGACACATACATGAAGTACTTTTTTTATCAAGTCAACATCCATAAAAATAAAAATAAGAATAACTAATTGAATCCAAGATGTTTTTTTTAGAATAAAATAATCTAGAATTTATAGTTCTCTTAACATATCTTATAGTTCATTTAACAACTTTTAAGTATGATTCCTTATGATTATATTGAAATCTTGCACATAATCAAACCCTAAATTGAATATCAGGTCTAAAGGAATTAAAATATAATAAAATAGTAATCATACCTCTCATTATTTTAGAATCAATTCATTTTCAAGATTTATTTAAATCTATCTTCCAATTAGAACTCATGGGAGTTCAAAATGATTTAAAATAACCTCAACCAAACCTTTTATCTAAATCTTTAACATATTTACATTAATTCAAAAATATTACTTCATTTTATTAATTAATATAATGACGCAAAAAATAATTTATGTTCTCCAATTAAACTCATATAAAATTCACTTTCCATCAATTTATGAAATTATTTACATGTAAATTAACTTGAAGATACAAAAATAATATCATCAATTTAAAATTGAACAATTAAAATATCATTTCAAATCCTTTTAAGAAAAAATGTTGAATCAATTATACCTTTATTAAATTATTTTTTCAATAAAACAATGTGATTTTATCATTGAGGGAATGAGCAGCCTTCTCAAGATCAGATAAAGGTTTTCATAACATAAAAAATGATTTGGAGACTTTTCTTCTTAAAAACCAGGTGGTTGAGAAACAAATTTCTCTTAAAACATACAATTTGGAAAGGAAAATTTAACATCCATTTGAAACAGTTTAAAATTTTGAAAATCTGAGAAAGATAAAAAAAATCATATAGATTCAATCCAAGAAACATTCATCAAAGATTTATAAAAAATCTATACATTTTATTGACAAAAACCTTGAGAAATAATACTAGATTTATTCTGGACAATTTGAAAAGATTTAAAAAATTTACTCCTAAAATTCCATTTACTTCCAAAATATGTTTATCTTTTGGGCATTCAACTATAAGCCTGACATAATTTCTAAAAAATTGATTATGTTCATTTTTCATAAAGCAATAAAATTAAAATCATTCAAAGAAGCAAAATCAACATTTAAAACAAAATCAAAAGAAAGAGAAGAATCTTCATAAATATTTTATATAGAATTTATTATTTTAATTTTAGAATAAAAAATACCAACTATATTATCAGCTTGGTGGTCTATAAATATTCCATGATTTGGAATAAAATTGAGAAGGATTAAGCTCCCCCTCAATGATTACATTATCATATTAAGGTTTTTCTTCACCAAAATTAAATCCATCAAATTATTCTTTAAAATTCTCTAAATATGAATACTTTTTCAAAATATCATGAAGAAATTTAACATGAACAAATACATCTAAAATCATTGTTCTTTTATTATAAACTCTATAAGAATTACATTTATTAGAATACCCCAATAAAATTACTTCATCACATTTAGAATAAAATTTATCTACATATCCTTAGTATCTAAAATAAAATATTTACACCCAATATCTTTGAAAAACACGACATTAGACTGAAAATTAAATCTTTATTTTTCAAAGGGATTTTTTTTGAAAAGCGGGAAACCTCACAAGGGAATTTAAAAGGACCTTTTAACATAGAATGAAATCATGAAATTTTTTATGAAAAGGCTAAGATTATTAGAACCAGACACATTATATAATCCCAATTGTAATGTAGTTACCTTTTTTTGTGTTCTTCCTTGATGATTTCTTCAAAGTGGTGGGCCAAATTATCCCACATTTGATTACTCCATATTGATCTTCTTTCCATTGATTAATCATGACAAGTGTGATCTTGTTTATTGATCCATACCATTTGATGCTAGTTAATTTTGAATTGGATTGTTCATTCAGATATTCAGGTAGCCTCATACTTTGTAGAATTTATGTGGAAGGATCCTTGAGGAATTTCTTATATCCAGTGAAGAATGAGCTCAAGGCATTGTTATTTTTCACTTCCACGGTTTTAGAATTTATTTTCAGGTCTTTGATGGGTGCTGCTTCCTCTGAAAATAAATTCTTGTAAAATTCGGCACACTCTTTCTCCTTGGAAGCCAGACCCTCTGCCAAATGATTCACCTCCTGGAGCTGAATGTATTTCCCATGTCTTTGATCCATCTTATTGGCCTTACATTTGGGCACCTTTTTGTCCCCACCTTCTTTTCTAACCTCGTCTCCATTTTCAGAGGCATGTAAGAGTGGTCTTTACACCCTTTGGATTTTTCCCTTTGGGAACCGTGTGTCCCTATGAGTCTGAAGTTCCTTTCTTCCCCTTCTTTATCCTTTTTCTATAAGGACCTCTACCATGAAAATCTCAAAAATATATACTAAGAAATGACAGGACGTTTCATCACAAGTTATGTGACTTTCCTACTCTCCATCTGAGACTAGTAAGGAATCAGTTTCTTAGACACCTGACAGTGCATCAACCCGATTCCTGGGACCATTGAGCTTCCTTTTACACTTTGGTATCACCATCCTCCATAATTCATGTTGGGATTCACCATCGCCTGGTTCATCCATGACCTAAAAGATATTCAGAATCTATGCTGATCCATGGAAGGCCAGCTAATCAGTAGGCTCCTGCAATGGAGTCCAACCTTCAACCACATATTCAATTATATTTATCATTTAATCAAGAATAAAAAATGAAATTATTAATGACTTTCAATTCTAGTAGCTTTTGAACATGTCCTTTCTTTGATAGTTTTTTGTAAGAGCCAAAATATCACATGTTCATTCCTCTAATTACATTAGATATCATCGATTTCTATAGAATTAACACACATAAAATTTTGGTTAGTTAACATAAAAAATAAGTAGAATATATATTCTCTTTCCTATTAGTATAAGATAAATCAAATTCAATTTGGAAAACTAAAAATTTATTATCATCAAAATTTACACTCATTCAATCATTATTGAATTGTAAAATAAAAATTACGTTATGTTTTAAACATTCATCATACAGTTCTTTAGAAATTAAAACAATATTTGATATACCTACTTCTCCAAATCCCATAACCTTTCCTTTTGAATTATTACTGAATGTCACAGAGCTTCCATTATATTTATTATAAGATAAAAACAACAATGGTTCTCTAAACATGTATTTATAATAGCTACAGTCCACATACCATGTATATATGAAAATATCAAGGAATGTTTCCTGAAAAATTATTTAAGTTGAAATAAATTTTGGTACCCATGATAGCTTAGTTCCAATCGAGTTATCATAATAATTCATAGGTTTCGAAACATATTTTAAATAATAATTAATTGGTAGTATAGAATATAAATTATTAGAAGTAAATGTTTTAGTGTTGTCTAAATAATGAGAAAATATTAAGGAACAACAATTATCATAATGGCCTTTCATTTCATAGCTAAATCATGTAACGTTAGATATAATTCCATTAGAACTAATAATAAATAATTTTTTAATTTATTTATTATAACCAAATCAACATCCATCATTATTTAGTTTCAACATTAACATCATGTTATCAAATTTTTCCAATCCTTGAACAAAAGTAGAAAATTTTTCATTAAAACTTATATTTTTTTTCATATTTTCATTGTATTTTTTTATAATTAATAAAACATTTTATTATTTTTCATTTGAATAAGAAGTAGTATTTATAAAAATTTCATTATATTGAGTTAATTTCTTTTTTTTATAATTTCTTTTTTATAATTTTTATTTTTATAAAAATTATAAATTACTAAAACATATTTTCGTAATTTTCCATTATATTAAATTAGTTCTTTCATATTTGGTTGCTCAGATTCAGAATAATATCAAATATAATCATAATAACAACTAACCTCATTCATACTACTTGCCATCATGAATAGATTAGCCATTTCCTTTTCACTTCCATTTCCATCACTTGAATCATATTATTTTCTAAAACTCCATCCATATGTAAACTCTATTTTCTTCGTTTTCATATATTTCTTATATTTTCTTACTTTCTTTTGTTTCAAAACCTTTTGATTTATATGTCCCTAATTTCTACACTCTTAGCATGTTAGTTTGTAAAAAAATTTCTAATTGAAAGTATCACCATTATTCTTTTGATCATTCTTGTTATTATCATTTCTAATTCATTTATTGAATACTTTAGTTCTTTCTATCATTTCTTTAACACCTTTAGTAAATATGGTTATTTTAATCTCACTTATTTATGATTCATAATCATAAGAGTTAGTGTAAATAGTTACATTTGACTTAAATACAACACATTTTTTCTTTAAATCTCTTCTTCATCTGTTTTCTTCAACTCTAGTTCGTATTGAAGTAATGAACCAATGATTCCATCCAAATATAAATTAAATAAATTTATTTATATTATTAATTTATACATTCTTCATATACCGTTAATTGGGTAGATCTATTAGGACTCTTTCAAGAAGAACAAGATTATATAATGTTTCTCCAAGCCATTCACAATACTAGTGAATCTTTGAAAAATATTGTTAACACTTTCATCTACACCCATCTTTAAATCTTGGAACTCATCCCGATCCATTCCATGTATAGTTATAACCAGCTTATCTGAGCTAAAGTGGGTATCTTGGATAATTTTTCTAGATCTCATGAGTTGTCTTACATGCAGATATATGAAAAAAAATCATTTCTATAAATATTAAAATATAAAATATTCATAATTTTATTTCTTTTAAAACATATTTAGTATCAACATTTCCTGTAAATTAGCATGGGTTAGAATCAAGTAATATAAATAGTTATTCCATTTTTGTCTAGTGATCAATAATTAGTTTCTTATGGTTTGGATATATTCAGAATTTCCATTAACCATAGTCATTTCCATCAAAGTGTGGTGTCTTATGAGGAATACAACCATTGTTTAAGATCACTCCTTCTATCGAATAGATATAGTTTTCCTTAGACGGTTAGTTATAAGATATTTAGGTTATACCAATAACATATAAGTAATAGAATTGATATAGAGGATGAATATGCTCTAATACCATTTGTGAGGTTTTATTAAGAAGGAAAATGATCTAATAGGGGTTGAATAGTCTAGTATAATTTTTTTAAACAGTTGAATTAAAAAACTAAGTTAATTATCATTATCATGAACATAAAATAATAATATATAGTAGAAAGTAAAGTGTAAACAAATACAATTTTAAAGTAGATTGGTTCAATGTAAACTTCAGTATACTCTTATACGTCTTTAATGTTTTTGAGATGTGTTATGTGTTGTAGAATATATTTTTGATGGGGAACCATTACCTAATTACAAACTACATTTTCTTGTGTAAGTATATCCAATACAGAAACTTGAATTTTAATAGGGAGTCACAACCTACTACAATATTTAATTTACATACCTAGAGTCACAACTCAAAGAACCTGACTTTTGAATCAGAGAGTCACAACTCAATGGGAGAATTATATAATTGGGAAAAGTAAAATCCAAACAATGTAATCACAAGTGACTAAAATATAAATAATTATTATATACTCAAACAATACCAAGAAGAAGAAGTCGATTAAGACAAATGAATAACGACCACTAATTATTGAGTGAAGGATCAATATATATCCTTAAGGTAGTAGTGGTAGTCATAGAATTTTTTGGTTATTCTTGAGAGTTTTTCTAAAATATGGCAATTTTTTCATAGGATAAATTAGAAATTCACTGCATTGCACAACACTTGTGAGTTTAAATTATCATATCAAAGGAAAATTGTCACAGTAGTGTAGTATCATTCAATTGGAATGAGTTTTTATCTCTTTAAATGAAACTAAACAACAACTAAACAACAATATAGAAATTAGTTAGAAAATTCAAATAATACATAATTATCTTAGAGATAGAGAGATATTTTTATTCCAAAATTATTTTTTAATATTCAAAAACTAAATACTAGTCTATAACAATTAGAATTAATATTTATAAAATTAAAAATATATCAATAATAATTTATCAACATAAATCCCAAAAATATTTCAATGCTTCCTCTTATAAAAATCAAATTCAAATTTTAAAAAAAAATTCCATAACATGTAAATATGGCCTAAATGTATAAACTTAATAATATTACATTTAATAATATAAAAAACCTTTTAATATGTTTCTTAGCTCAAAATAATAATTTAAAAACATTAAAAACCCACTCATAATTAAAAAATTAAAATTTAGAAACTTTGTGTTCTTGGTTTATGCATGAATAGAGAACAATTTAAATCTACATTAAATGTCTTTAAAAATTTCAAAAAACTCTCTTAACTTCAATATGATGAATATGGATTTTTGAAATAAATAAATCAATTAAAAAAATATTGAAAATATGAAAAAAAATGTAAATATAAAAATTCATGAAAAATAGATAAATCTATAAATTTAAATAATTTCAACTTAAAGAACTGACCACACATATATAATCTTCATGTAGATAATCCATGATAGAAGATTGACCATAAGGATAGACAAAAAACTACCTGAAAAAATTATCTATCAACCATGTAGATCATCCCTCCTAGTTGTCTCCTCCCCTCCTCCAACCCGTCTGGCCTGGCCTCAGCAACGACTATCTCGTCTTGGATCAACGACGATGGGTGAAAAATCCGTGTAGTCTAGCTTCGTTCCTGGCCCGACGGCGGATTCATTGTGCCTTAAGGATTCGAGCTATCGCCTCCACTCTAGTACACACAGTGACAACCTTGGAGTCCCTAGCTTCAGGATTTCAGCTCAACGTCAGTGTGTGTCGTCTTCAGGTGGTCCGACTTCAGGATCTTGGCTCGGTGATGTCATCTCTGGTGCTCTCGGTGACGATTTGGTTTTGGCTTCAGGATCTAGTCATGGAAACAATGTGCTCGTCGTCGGTGGCTCTGGTGTGCTCATCGATGACTTTGGCGTGCTTTTCGGCTCTGAGATCTCGGCCCGACTTCATCCCGGCTCGTTGTCGGCTCCGGCGTACTCCAGTGTGCTCGAGGTCGGTTCCACTGGCTTGGAGGGGGGAGGTTTTGTGATTTTGTGTTGCTGTAAGTTATTTCAAGATTTAAATTTAGATTTTGATTTGGTGAAGTTGGGATTTTGTTTGTCTGGATGTGATTTTGGTGGTGTTGTGAATCTGCTGGTAATGGCTGTGTCTGCTGGTAATTTGCTGGTTGATTGTTGTTGGAGGTGAAATTGGACTTTTGGGGAACCTAGAAAATCTACAAGGTTTTGATTTAGATTAGAATTGATCTGGTCTTCTTTACCGTGCATGGATTTTCAGATTTGGTTGATTGAGAGGGTATGGCGTAGCCATCGGTACCGGGCTCGTGCATTTTCACACGTGACAGTTTGCTGAGCAGCCATGCTTTGGTGGAGGCGTGCCTTAATGTTGTTGATGCTCAGTTGAAGCACTTATTTGTAGTTTTTTTTGGGTTTCAACCCTCTATTTTCTTGAATTTTGTTAATGTCTTGATGTCTTTGAAGTCTTGGTCCCCCCCTTTACCCTTAAAAGGGGGATTATCCAAAATTAATAAAAATTTCATCCTTTAATCCATTCAATCAGTCATGAACAAATTATCAATTGAGTGTTAGAAAAAATTACTGGCCATATGAAGGAGATAAGATTTTGTGAGCCATAAGAGACTATACAAAACATCAAGTGACCATGAGAGTGTTGGAGTTGATGGCCTAGAACAAACTACTTTGTACTTTATTCATTAATAAACTCCTTATCACATCTTGATTGTTCTTCTGCGTGACAATGTATGTGATAATGTCCTAAGGATAGCTGTTTCATTAATGGGTCATAGCAGATCCCTACTATGATGAGAACCCGTAAGTGCCATAACATTGTTCTTGAATATATGTTCTATGGCCGGATGATATTATTTGAGGGACACAAATAATACAGGCCATTAGGGGAGAGGACTCATAAAACTTTGAGGCACCTTCTCATGGTGTGCGGTCCTGGTAATATCCAAGAGGATATTATGAGAACGAGACCCGCCAATAGGAAATCCACATTTCATAGTGTCATTGGATGTTTCTATCTGCGGACATGTGTATTGGTCCTTAGACTTTAAGATTATTATTAATGGGTATTACAACTCGCACACTTAGATGTATTGATGAAAACTGTGATGACACACTGTTCGCAGCGAAGTAAGATACGTTGGGTGCGTCACGAGTAATACTGCATTAATAGATAATGCGATAAAGGATTTGTCCCTTCTATTCCATAACGGAAGTAGATATCTTAGGCCCTTTGATGGAAGTGGTATATCCTAAATAAATCCATGGCCATGGTAAGGTATGGGTGAGTTCAATTCTGGTAATTCAAAGAAAGAATAATTGAGCACATGGGTTGATGGCACTAGCATGCAACCCGCTTGATTGGAGATATCAAGACAAAGGGATTATATTACACGGTAAGCGTTTGTAGGAGGTGACACGTCATTGCAGCGTTAACTTCTTTCTCTATGGGTGCCTTGGTGTGTTGCTAGATGTTAACCTTGGACTTTTGGCCGGCTCCGCCTAATGCCACTGAGAAAGAGGCCTAGAGGGTCACACACTAAGTGTGTCCATGTATCTCAGTTAAATATTAATTTAACAAGTTAAATAAATATTATTCCTGACTGTGGTTTAATAATTATTTAAGGATGCCTGATCGCATTTATTTCGACAATAGTTATTCGAGAGAATATATTGTGGGAGTAATAATATATATATTTATTAGCGAGTAATGTAGTTACATTTATTTAAGAAATAAATAGCCATTACTCAAGGTCTAATAAATATGGTGGAGGAAATAAATAAAATGAAAAATAAAAAGTAAACACCGTGTATATTTATATACACGCCGTGTAGTTTGTTTTTCGGGATTCGTGAGAAAATATTGTTTATTTAATTAAATGATATTAAATGTAATACGGTAGGTGCATGCTAAGTAATAATGATGGTCAACAATCATTATTAAGGCATGGGGTATTACTAAGAATTAAATGAAATGATTAAATGCTTTCAGGAAATTAATTCATTTTATTATTCTATGTATTATAATCCTAATTACATTATTCTCATTGAGTAAGAGCCATTTTTGGTTGTGTACAATAGATTTGGAAATACTCTCAAGCCAAGAGAGAATTCCCTTTCCACCAAGAATGCCATCAAGTTACGAGAGCGAGATCCTCCACCGGATCAAGGTGGTTGAAGGCAGACATTGCAAGAGAAGACTCTTCCACGCTAGCACCCGAAGATCCCTTCGACGACGTCCAGAGATATGTGGAGCACGTGTGGATCACCACTAGATGAATCATGTACTTGGATTCTACAACGCAATGACGGATCACAAGATCGTGACCAGAGACTCCAACGAAGAAAGAATTCCATCGAGGTAATTATTATGAATTAACTAAATTAATTATAACCAACATATGATGATACTATCTCAAGGGTTCTGAGAATATTCTTTTCTTTTTTGTTCTTCGTTCTATTCCGAAGATTCGGTGTTTTAAATCGTAACGGATTTCAGATTGAACGTTGTTTAACATTAAAATTAAAGTTGGGAAAACCCACCAATGTGCTTCTACTGTGCCTGGAACCTACAAGTGGTATTAGAGTGGTCATATCGTTGATTATAATTATTTAGTTTTTCATTGGTGATTTATGCATTTAATAATTTAGTTATTTCAATTCATGTTTAATCGTTCTGGAAGTTTGAATCTTGAGATATGTTCCTCCTATCTCGTTTCTCGTTCACCTCACAGAAACAAAATTTTCTTTTAATTTTGATTAAAATAAAATAGAGGAAATCATCCGGAGGAGCCAAATTTTTCTGGCGATACAACACCAGAATACATGGAATGTATTTGGAAGTACACACCGTGTAGTCTAGGTTCAATGCATTGACCGATCCACCAAATTAGGCTGTGTATTGGATTCTTTCTAAGAATTTAAGACACCGTGTGTTGACCAGAAACAGGTGGCACACGGTTTCCGGAATGCACGCCGTGTGGTCCAATGAACACGGCGTGTAGTCCCTTCGGGTTAGGGTTGGGGCGTGTAATCTGTACACGGCCTGCCCAGCTGGAAACCGTGTAATGCGAAAAACTACATGGCGTGTGTCCCACTGTACACACCGTGTACTCCAAAAATTTCTGAAGTACATTAACATGCCCTGTCCCCGGGCGTGTACTTCGGATGGACGGTGAAGAAAAGTACATGTTGTGTAGTTGGAACTACATGCCGTGTACTCACCCAAATTACGCAGATTTATTAAAATTTATTATTATATTATACAAACCCTTGAGACGTGTACCATGGTGCAAGCGTAAAGCTGAGGCACAACACATGATAGGTGTTTTATATATATGTGTTTAATTTAACATCTGCGTAATGAACGGGAATTCACCGGGTTGACTCCAAGGTACAAGTTACGTACAAGGATAATTTTAAATGAATTTATTTGTTTAAAATTATAATGGATAAGAATCTCAAGGAAATTCAGAAAAAGGTTTTAAGATAAAAGGATTAGTTAATTAAAGATAATTAATTAATTCGAGCGTGATTTATCTTAAACAAGAACGATTAAAGAATTGAATGCTAGTTTTATTTATGCATAAATATCATTGCATGTATGGATGATCATGAGAAAGACCGAGAACTTTGTATGTGAATGGTTTCTTTTAATTTATTTATTTAAATTAAATTTGTTGGCATGTGAGCAATATCCTCATTAATATATAGGGCCTGCACGCCCAATGATTCTTTTATGTAAAAAACCCCTTTTTACCCCTCACCTGCGTGTGAGATAAATGCATATGTAATGGATGGAGCTCCCAAGCTAGTGGAGGCGGCTCAAGTCAGGAGCCAAGGTGAAACCAATCCAAGGAGATACAAAGGTGGACAGGTGGAAAGGTATAAACACGAACCCGAAAGGTTCAAGGTGTTTCTCCCATAGGTCTTGGGTTAGTTTATCAACCGCTAGATAAACTAACCAATATAAAGGCTCATGACCATACCATTTATTTTATTCCTGTCAGTTGCATGGTTTATTTTATTTGGGTGTGTTGTCACGATCACACATTTAATAAATTAAACGAGCATGCAAGATGAAACTAAAATAAAACCAGTTTATACGTAAATATTATCTTAGATATGGTTAATCACTTAAGTATATCCCACTTAATATTAACAAGCATGTAATCAAAGATAATAAAATGACAATTTACATATAAGGATAAAATCCCTCAAAAGAAATATTAAGTCGGTATAGCCTTCCATAATCTTGGTTAGAATCGAACCATAGTTCAAAGTGCTTGACCAACCCTAGTTGGGGTGCTTTCAATTATTGGGGAATTCTAATTCAAGGTTTTGGGTTGACTTGACTTGGTTCGCATCAAGGGTTGACTGCCACAGCAGGACTTGGTGTGACCAAGAGGCAAAGGTTGAGGAAATCCAATATAAAAGGATTTCAGGATTGGGGAGTCCACTCAGCGGATCAAGGAGCTGCGAGTTAATGTAGTTGGCATTTGGAATGCCTACCTAAAACCCTTAAAGTAGCTTGACCAACCCTAGTTGGGGTAATGCAAAGGGCAATATGGATCCTTGACACTAGAATATTCAGGAAACAGAATATTCCGAAATCAATGGTGAGGGCTATTGGATTTCGATAAAATAGTGGGAGACTAATAAGTATTAATTTATTTATTTGTCTCAATTTTTGTAATAAAGTACTAAACCTTTGCTCATCTTAATTTGTAGAAATGACAAGAAAATTACTTCAAACATATCATTGTGCACCATACTTGAGAAGGAAAACCTTCTCACCGGCACCAATTTCCAAGAGTGGCAGAGGCGTTTACGCGTCGTCCTTCACCACGAAAGGAAATTGTATGTGCTGAAAGAGCCTATTCCAGTTGTGCCTGGGAAAGAGGCTAGTGATGAGGAATTATCTCTCTACATGAAACATATGGATGATGACACAGATGTCTAGTGTTTCATGCTATCGGTCATGTCTAATGAGCTCTTTAAGCAACATGAAAACATGGACACATATAGTATGATGTCTCACCTTAAGGATATCTACCAAGAGAAGGCGATACAGGAGAGGTATGAGATCTCCAATTCTTTGTTTACAACTAAGCTTAGAGAGTCAGCGCCAGCTGGGCCTCATGTAGTCAAGATTAATGGCTACATTGAATGCCTGGACATCTTAGGGATTAAATTCCTGGATGAGTTGCGTACAGATCTCATCCTATCATCACTACCCAAGACCTTCTCTAGCTTCATTGTCAACTATAACATGAGCGACAATGAGAAGAGTCTATCGGAGCTTCTGACCATGATTCACCAGGTAGATAAGGACATGGGGTGTGACAAACCCGTGGTCCTTATGGTGAACAAGAAAAGGAAGGAAAAGGAAAAGGGGCCAAAGAATTATAAACGGTCTGAAGCCCCCGGGCACCATCCCTCCAAGAAGGGGAAGATCCAAAGGTAGGGAAAGAAACGGGAGGCAGTGTGTTTTTCATGTGGCAAGCAGGGCCACTGAAAGAGGAACTGCACCTAGAAGCATGGGGATGCTAAAGGTGCGTTCGTTATCGAGTGCAATCTTTCTATTTCTACACATTGGGTATTAGATACAACTTGTGGGGCTCACATCTCTATTCAAATGCAGGAACCAGGTAGATTTAGAAAAATCACCAGAGGAGAGGTGGATCTTCGAGCTGCCAATGGCGCAAGGCTGGCTGCGTTGGCTATTGGCGACTATCACCTCTCATTGCCAACTGGCATGATTTTGGTTTTACATAACTGTTATTATGTGCCTAGTGTTACCAAGAACATAATTTCTGTATCTTGTTTGGATATGGATAGATTTGTTTTCAAGTTTGGAAATAAGGGTTGTCTCTTTTATAAGAACAACGTATGCTATGGTATGGCAAATTTGAATAATGGTTTGTATGTATTAAATTACGAAAACCAGGTTTTGGCAATCGATAACGAAACAAACTCACATGACTCATACATCACCCAGTTATGGAATCACTACCTTGGTCATGTGAATGAGAAGAGCTTGACAAAGATCTGCCAAGATGGCTATTTAGACTCTACTGAGCTAAAACCACTTGATAGATGTCACGCTTGTTTACAAGGAAAAATGACCAAGATGCCTTTTGGTGGACAAGGTGAAAGGGCCACTGAGCTTCTAGGATTGGTGCACACGGATGTATGTGGACCATTTCCAGTAGAAGCTAGAGGTGGATATTCTTACTTCATTACTTTTACTGATGATTTGAGTAGATACAGATTTGTCTACTTAATGAGGTATAAGTCATAAGCCTTAGAGAAATTTAAGGAATTCAAGAATTAAGTAGAGAATCAGCTTGGTAAGAAGATAAAGAAACTTCGATCAGATCGAGGTGGAGAATATCTGAACCAGGAGTTCATCGATCTTCTACGGGATTCTGGGATTCTATCTCAGCTCACTCCTCCTTATACACCATAGTGGAATGGTGTTAGTGAAAGGAGGAACCACACCTTTTTGGAAATGGTGAGGTCAATGATGAGTCATGCAAATCTTCCATTATCCTTTTGGGGATATGCATTACAAACTGCATCATACACATTAAACCGAGTACTAAATAAAATGGAAAATGGAATTCCATCTGAGTTATGGAATGGAAGGAAACCCACTTTGTCGCACACACGTGTATGGGGATGCGAGGCGTTTGTTAAGGCATTATCAGGCAACAAACTATCACCCCGGGGCACGCAATGTATCTTTATAGGATATCCCAAGGAAACAAAAGGATATTACCTATATAACCCTCAAGATAAGAAAGTGATTGTCACCAGACAAGCCATCTTTCTTGAGAGGGAGCACATCCTCAAGAAGGATAGTTGGACTAAGATTGACTTCGACAAAGTTGATGCTCAAGATACACAGGAGTTGGTATAGGAACAAGTTCCATAGGTCCCCGTGGAAGAGGTTCCAGAAACACAAGTACTTCATAGGATCACAAGAGAGGTAAGGGAACTAGAGAGATTTGGTTTCCTAGTCACCGATGATGTTGAATCATTATTGTTGGACAATGATGAACCTCTCTCCTACAAGGAAGTAGTAGAAAGCTCAGAAGCTGCAAGATGGCTAGAAGCTATGAATTCTGAGATGGATTCCATGTATCAGAACCAAGTTTGGGTTCTGGTCGATGGGCCAGTTTATGTAAATCTTGTTGGATGCAAATGGGTATTCAAGAGAAAGATGGACATGGAAGGTCAAGTTAGCACCTATAAATCATGGCTAGTGGCTAAAGGATTCATACAACGTCAAGGAATTGACTATGATGAAACCTTCTCACCATTTTCCATGTTTAAATCCATAAGAATCATATTTTCCATAGCAGCTTACCATGAATACGAGATTTGGAAAATGGATGTCAAAACAGCATTCCTTAACGGGAACCATCAGGAAGATGTCTATATGACACAACCAGAAGGGTTTGTGACACCAGGTGAAGCCAAACGGGTTTTCAAGTTTCAAAAATCCATTTATGGATTGAAGCAAGCATCCAGGTCATGGAACATTCGATTTGATGAAGCCATAAAGGAATTTGGTTTCATTAAGAATGAATGTGATCCATGTGTTTATAGGTGGTTTAATGGGAATGCGGTCGTTATCCTAGTAGTATATGTTGATGACATATTTCTTATTGGAAATGACATACCAGCCTTACAGTCAGTTAAGGACTGGTTGAACAAGTGCTTCTCCATGAAATACTTAGGTGAAACAGCCTAAATTCTAGGGATCAAGATCATTCGTGATAGATCCAAGAGGCTTCTTGGACTAAGTCAGGGTACATACATTGACCAGATACTAAAGAGATTTAGTATGGAACAATCCAAGAGGGGATTGGTTCCAGTGTCACATGGCTTATAACTTTCTATGAAAATGTGTCCATAGATACAACAAGAGAAAGATAAAATGAGTAAGATCTCATACGCTTCGGTTATAGGATCCATCATGTATTCCATGTTATATACCCGGATTGATGTTGCCTATGCACTGAGCATGGTAGGCAGATATCAAGCAGATCTAGGAGAACATCATTGGACTGCTGTTAAGACTATCCTTAAGTATCTAAGAAGAACTAAGGATATGTTCCTGGTGTATGGAGGAGACAAGGAGCTTGTCATCAAAGGGTATGTTGATGCTGGTTTTCAAACTGATCAGAATGATTTGAAGTCGCAATCTGGATATGTTTTTTGTCTCAATGGAGGAGCTGTGAGCTGGAAGAGTTCAAAGCAGCCAGTTGTCGTCGATTCTATAGCGGAGTCCAAGTATATAGCAGCTTCTGATGCAGCCAAGGAAGCCGTATGGATTCGGAACTTTGTCCAGGAGCTTGATGTGGTGCCTAGTAGTAAATATCCCATTACATTGTATTATGATAACACTGTAGCGGTGACTCTTGCAAAAGAACCAAGGTTACATCAACGGAAAAAACACATACTCCGGAAGTATCACCTCTTGAGGGATTTCTATCAAAGGGGTGAAGTTGCAGTGAGAAGAGTGTCCACGAAAGAGAATGTAGCGGACCCCATGACTAAAGGCTTATCTTAGTAGAAGCATGAATATCATGTTAGAGTTAGCTGGTTAAAGGTTGTTAGCAGTTGGCTCTAGTCCAAGTGGGAGTCTATTGGATTTGGTGGCCTAGAAAAAACTACTTTGTACTTTATTCATTAATAAATGACTTATCACATCTTGATTGTTATTCTGCATGAAAATTTATGTGATAATGTCCTAAGGACAGCTGTTGCATTAATGGGTCATAGCGGATCCCTACTATGATGAGAACCCGGAAGTGCCATAACATTGTTCTTCAATATATGTTCTATAGCCAGATGATATTATTTGAGGGACACAAATAATACATGCCATTAGGGGTGAGGACTCATTAAAATTTGAGGAACCTTCTCATGGTGTACGCCCTTGGTAATATCCAGGAGGATATTATGAGAACGAGACCCGCCAGTAGGAAATCCACATTTCATAGTGTCATTGGATGTTCCTATCTGCAGACGTGTGTATTGGCCCTTAAACTTTAAGATTATTATTAATGGGTATTACAACTCGCGCACTTAGATGTATTGACAAAAACTGTGACGACACACGGTTCACAGCGAGGTAGGATACGTTGGGTGCGTCATGAGTAATACTACATTAATAGATAATGCAAGAAAGGATTTGTCCCTTATGTTCCATAACGGAAGTAGATATCTCAGGCCTTTTAATGGAATTGATATAGCCTAAATAAATTCATGGCCATGGTAAGTTATGGGCGAGTTCAATTCTGGGAAGTCAAAGAAAGAATAATTGAGCACATGGGTTGATGGCACTAGCATGCAACCTGCTTGATTTGAGATATCGAGACAAAGGGATTATATTACACGATAAGCGTTCGTAGGAGGTGACACGTCATTGCGGCATTAACTTCTTTCTCTATGGGTGCCTTGGCGTGTTGCTAGATGCTAACCTTGGACTTTAGGCAGGCTCCGCCTAATGCCACTGAGAAAGAGGCCTAGAGGGTCACACACTAAGTGTTTCCATGTATCTCAGTTAAATATTAGTTTAACAAGTTAAATAAATATTATTCCCGACTATGGTTTAATAATTATTTAAGGATGTCTGATCGCATTTATTTCAACACTAGTTATTTGAGAGAATATATTGTGGGTGAAATAATATATATATTTATTAGCGAGTAATACAGTTACATTTATTTAAGAAATAAATAGTCATTACTCAAGGTCTAATAAATATGGTGGAGGAAATAAATAAAATGAAAAATAAAAAAGTACACGCCGTGTATATTTTTTTACACGCCGTGTAGTTTGTTTTTCGGGATTCATGAGAAAATATTATTTATTTAATTAAATGATATTAAATGTAATACGTTAGGCGTATGTTAAGTAATAATGATGGTCAACTGTCATTATTAAGACATGGGGTATTACTAATAATTAAATGAAATGATTAAATGCTTTCGGGAAATTAATTAATTTTATTATTCTAAGTATTATAATCCTAATTACATTATTCTCATTGAGTAAGATCCATTTTTGGTTATTCACAAAGGATTTGGAAATAATCTCAAGCCAATAAATAATTCCCTTTCCACCAAGAACGCCCTCAAGTTATGAGAGCAAGATCCTCCACCGGATCAAGGCGGTTGAAGGCAGACATCGCAAGAGAAGGCTCTTCCGTGATAGCACCCGGAGATCCCTTCGGCGACGTCCAGATATATGTGGAGCACGTGTGGATCACCGCTAGATGAATCCTGTACTTGGATTCTACAACGCAACGATGGATCATAGGATCGTGACCAGAGACTCCAACGATGAAATAATTCCATCAAATTAATTCTTATGAATTAATTAAATTAATTATAACCAACATATGATGATCCTATCTCAAGGGTTTCGGGACTCTTATTTTCTTTTTCGTTCTTCGTTCTATTCTGAAGATTCGGCGTTTTAAATCGTGACGGATCTCGGATTGAACGTTGTTCAACGTTAAAATTAAAGTTGGGCAAACCCACCAACGCGCTTCCGCTGCGCCTAGAACCTACAGAGAGGACCATGTGATAATACAAGTTATTGTGAGATCCAAAACATGTTAGAAAATGATATAAATAGTGATTGAAGAATACTTTATTAAAATAATATATAGAACCCATAGAAAATTTAATATACATTTAGTATTTTATGCTTTGATAAATTATAATTACTCAATTTAAATAAAATTCTGTTGAGTTATTTTTAATAATCAAAATCTCACTAGAAATCATAATAGGCCCCATGTACTTAAATTCTTAATAGTATTTGGGGGAGAGGAATTATTAATCGTGTGATATGTCTAAAAGATGGTTCCCACATAAGAAAATTCCATGAATCCATATAAATTATGGAAGTATAGAAAATAATATATAAATTATTTTTTCCTAGAAATGTAGCTTCAAGAGGGGTATTATTTAAGAATTTAAAACTTTATCGAAATAATAACCCCTAAAATAAATTATAATATGAACGGGTAATGTTTATGTTTCAACTAAAGACACCTTGAGAGGTGATGGGTGAATCAGGGAGTCAATTTTTTTTAATATTTAGGATCTTGAACCACATTGGTTGGAATGTGTTAAACTTATTCTATTAAAACAATCATCCACAAAAAAATATGCTTGAAAGAATTAAAATGAAGAGCACAAAAAAGTTTACTTGGTTCACCGCAATGGGCTAGTCCAAGGACCACATGTCAAGGATGTGTCAGTCAAAATAGAATCCACTATTCCTCACTATTTTTCATGGATTACTTTTTTTTTTAAAAATCACTCCATTATATGCTCAGTTTCATTATAATGAATTCATGAAAAGTTCATTGCCTCCCTCAGATCACTTTAATTGGCTCCCCTTTTCCCACCACATATGATAAATTCTTCATCAATTTAACGACCTGAAGCTCAATTAAAAACATAAATGATTTTTTTTTTGAGAAATACACCATTAATTTTTGAGTTTGATTCTCCACTGAATTCCTCAAAATCAACTCATGTAGTTCACCCATGTCCTAGGATTCACCCAGGCTAGATTAACCCATGTCACTCGGTTCTCCCAAGTATAGTTGACCCTAATCCACTACTTTTCCATGATATTAATTAAAAAAGTTCCCTTAATTCACCCAAGTATAAATCTTCCAATTCCTTAGCATCAACCAAGATAGAATCTCCCAAACTTTCTACCCAATCCTTCTTGGGAAACCATGTTTTCCCTACTCATTTACTCATCGGTTTCACCCAACTCTTCATTATACCCTATCCATGAAAATAACTTTATGCTATTAATTCACCCAAATTCTCCAGTCAAGTATAGTTCACACAAGTATTCCTTACGTGATGAGAGGTACTCTAATACTTCTCCAAAGATTCATTAATTCCAAATGAGGTTATTATCCATGTATTTATAGGAAAATCCCCAACAAGTGTACATGACTTTGATGTTATAACTCCCCCTACATTCACATAGAAATAGCATTAAGAACCATTGTGAGATGGAATCCTTTATAGGTTCACAACTTCACATTAGAATAGTAATGACATACAATACCCAACCTATATAATGGAGAGAATTCCCACCATTTCTCCAGAATGAAAATATGATATTTCTCCAAAAAAACCCAAATTTACTCTTAAAAATTAGACCCAAAATGTTAAAAAACACTCTAGATCTTCACCACATTAGGCTATCTACCTTGGTTATAGGGAACCTTCAAAAAACATTTACATTAATTGACAACAAGCACAACATCTAGGTCCACCATGAATCACCTTAGTTCCATGAATCCCCCTTTATGTTTATTGGAATCCAAAGGGAAATTAAATTAATTAAAAACCATACAATTCTCTCTAATAGAAACAAAATAACTCATCCATCACTATATGTCTATATGAGTAGAGCCCAATGTATAAAAAAATAGTTAAAGAGGTAGTTCCATGAATCATGACATTCATTAGTCTAGTGTTTCCCTTATTTTCATGCACCCTTACACTCCAAAACACCAATCCCCATGGGTCATATCTCATTATACATTAATACCATAAAATAAACATAAATTAGAGAGTCTGTCTTTGACAACACTTTAAAATTACTTCAACTTGAGGCCTTATCCATCTAATTTCATAGTCATTTGTGTAACGACCCGACCCGGAAGCCACTGAACCGGTGCTTCGATCCAGTTCACCACAAGGCCTCAAGCGTGCCTCCCCATACGCCAGTGGCTGCCGACTAGCAGCGAGGGACTAGGGTGTGATAGTGGGGAGACTATGCCCTCATACCAGAGTAATAAAACAGCAGAAATAACTAAGTATCATACACAACATAAAGTAAATAGAGTGCGGAAGCAAAAAACAACTGAAATAGAACAAGCTGTAATAGTAAAATGCTGTAAAAGCCCAAACAGCTATGCAATACAATACAAAACCGGTCACCAACAGGGATGACCATACAGATAAAAGTACAAAATAAACTGAAAGTAAAAGTATAAGGCTCTGCTGCTAACTCTGAGCCAAACCACGTACCCGATCTACAGACATTGTCGAACTTCAGCAGCCTGATCAGGAGAACCACTTGAGCAGCTCCACTCGATCATGCAACACTGGGACTTAGCCCTATCCACCATGAAACTCATACTCAACCTGAAAAGAAAACATAAGATCTACACGTACACCAAGGTACATGTGCAGGGGTGAGAAATAATCTTAGTAGGGCACCCCGACAAGCAACCTATAACTGTTCTGTTAAAAGTGTATGCAACAACAATGTGCTCAGCCTAGATGGAACACAACAAAAGGAAGTAAACCAAACATGAAACCATAGATGAACTCAGGGTATGTAATCCCTATCAACTAGTAAAGTGACACTATGTATGTCCATATCTATATATGTACACATGCATAGTACCATACCTATACAAATATACATAAATATGAATATTCATGATTAGGTGATTTAAATAGAAAGAAACCACATCAATAGTCGATCCTTGGGACCATAAGCCCGATATCCTGGACATCCTGTGCAAGGGAATTGAGCTGGATGTCATGCCACTCAAACTGTGTATCATTAAGTCGATCTCTGGGTCCGTAATCCCATCGACATGTACCTGCTTCAGCCAACGCCAGAAATCTGCCTCTGAACAAGCTAACCAAAACAAGCAACCAATGTCCTCAGACATATGAATCATCACCCTCAGGTGAACAGAAATGAAACCCTCAGGTGACTGCCCTCAGGCATAATGAATAGTTCCCTCAGGCGTATAAGAATCCTTCCCTTAGGAATGGAAGCTACTGCCCTCAGGCATACGAAATGTTGCCCTCAGGATAAACGAACACTTGCCCTCAGGATAATATAACAATGCCCTCAGGCTAAATATAAACATGCCCTTAGGGTAGATATAACCATGCCCTCAGTCTTTCCCTCAATCTAAATATAACCACGCCCTCAGGCTAAATATAACCACGCCCTTAGGTTTTCCCTTAGGCTAAATATAACTATGCCCTCAGGCTAAATATAACCACGCCCTCAGGCTTTCCCTCAGGCTAAATATAACCACGCCCTCAGGATTTTCCTCAGGATAAATATAACCACACCCATAGGCTTGCCCTCAGGATAAATATAACCACGCCCCCAGGCTTGAACTCATGCTAAATATAACCACGCCCTCAGGCTTAATATAACCATTCCCTCAGGCTTAAGTAACCGGGCTGAGCCCAACAGATAAGCAAGCAATTATATAAAATTCCTCTCAAGGCAATTCAAAGCATGCTAAATTTTATAGTATACCCTCGGGTAACCTGGCCAAACGGCTAAACGGAGGAACGCACCCCCAGGGTGATCCTGGATCCAATCAGTGATCCCAAACAACAGTTTATAATTACATTAAATTATCTATGCAATTCTAGGTATTTAAACATCCAAAGCCTCATCCACACAATACCCCAACATGGGTTCATAGCACAAAGTTACACAAAAACACACAACAGTTGGAATTTAAACACCAGAACACCTACTACTCAGGCACACAAGGAAAAGTAGGCATCCCAAAAAACAAGAAGACGCCCCGCGTCAGGCTCAACAACCACCAACCAGAAATCACCTCTGGTAACCACTACAACATCAGCAAAACCAAGTCAGATATAAACAAACAAGTGCGGGTGGACCGAACGCCCAACCCAGCAATACATCCAAAGCCCAAAGGGATCACCAGTTTGGAATGGGTTCTAGGTGACACCCGATCACCATCTCTATCCAAACCCTACGTAACAACTCAGGTTCAGTCAAACAATTAGCACCCGTTGGGTCTCTCAAGTCAATCGTGGAGGGGGAATCATACTTGAGATCCTCCAGGTAAACACGAGTGAAGGCATCCAACGCGGGATCCTTAGCGAAGAGTAATGGAGGAATCCTACACGGGATCCTCAAAGGAAGGAAAACATAGGCATTTCAGAACATGGGTCCTATCAAAGGAATAACCAGAGAGAGATCCTACTAGGTACTCCCTAGGTCAGCTCACAAGTAAAGGCATCCCTCCGGGGATACTTGGAACCGACCGATCTCACAGCCTCACAGGATAGAAGGGCACGTCCTCTGAAGAAAAGTTTACTAGAGATAGCTCACATCTTATCTCATATTAAATTTGTTGACCAAGTTGGTCCAAACACCCAACCTAGCAACCTCACCAAGTCTCACCCTTAGGTGACGACTAGGCTCGATAACTGGAGGAAGAACCCCTCCATTTAGATAAAAACCACCAAAACCACATTTAGATGACCTCTAAATGTCAAAAGGATTCCACCATCGTGATATAACTGAAAAAATTATCAGAATTGACTGCTCACACGCCCAATTCTGACTTCCGAGGCACAAGATATCCCAAAATTACTAAGACGGGGAAGTACATGGCCAGAGTACATGGCCAGAGTACATGGCCAGAACCCATTGGGCCTGCCTGTGTAATAGTACACGGTGTGTATTTTACTGTACATGGAGTGTACTGTTCACAAAAAGTTACTCCGTGTTCTTTTTCACTAAAACACATGCCCAAGTACCACTACACAGCGTGTAATTTACTGCACACGGCATGTACATCAAAAAAACCACTATTCCGTGTTCTACTCCACACGGCCACCCACTACACGGCGTGTAATTAAAGTACACGGAGTGTACTTAAGAAAACTTCATCTTCCCTGAATGGGAATAATACATGGCGTGTTCTCCTAGAACACACGCCGTGTATACTGGGTTTTCCGACGGGAAATCCCTAAAAACACCTGATTCGCCCATTTTCGCCAGCAAAACCACAGATCGAGCCCCATGGGAATACAAGCAAGAAATATAAGGATTTAAAAACATAAAAAAACTTGATTAAAGAGAATCTATGGAAAAAATGTAAATGGACCTACCTTCGGGTGGAAACCGCTGAAGCCTCTGTTGATTTCACGGTCAACGGATGTCGCACGCTGACTCAGCGCGTCGAGGGCTTCGAATCAGTACCCCTCTCGCCTTCTGTATCTCCCTATTTATCAATATACTATTTATCCCAGGAAACACGGACAAGTAGGAGCACACAAGGATCATGCGCAAGGAGGAGGAGTAAGGAAGAGATAGAAGATAAAAGAAAAGAAGAAAAGAAAAGGAAGAAAAAGGGGCCCGGGCCGGCCCCGGCGCCCGACATGAGTTTATGCCTCCCCTAGGCTAAACTCCCCATTCTAGACTCAATGGAGTAGAAAAAATCTTTATACGACACTCTTTTTAAAAGTTATTGCCTAATGAACCTGCTCTAATAATTTAATATTTAATTTAATAATATTAAATATTAAATATTCTGCTAAAATTCGAACAACTCAAATTTCCACCAAACTCCTATCCTAGGGTAAAAACCCTATTCCAAGACCAACAGAGTTGTGAGAAAAATTATCTAAGATCATATGGTAGGGGAAAATGACCATTTTACCCCTCACGAGCATCCAACAACAAAAATTCAAATTTCTGCTCAAAACTGCAGTCCGGAAAAACACAGGTTCATACAAACTCCCCACCATAAACCTTCTCGTCCCTGAGAAGCCCAGTGAAAGAACCAGCAGCCATACTCATAACCTGAGCATCTGCACAAAAAAACTATCTAGACTGTCCAAAGACCATCCTTATATCATTAACAACCACTTTTACATAGAAGACATTCAACTACGACCAATCTAGTACTCCCCGCCATAGGAATACCCTTATCGCCATATTAAAAGAAAACCCCGAGCTCAGAAGATCACCGAGAACACCTAAGAGTAACCAAAACAAGGATAACCACCCTCAAAGGGCCAATGGTGCACTCCAAACCATATGGATTTCCTTACACTGCTCTGAGAGCACAACCTGAACCGGTTCCATCCTCAACAGGGATGAACCTTAGGAAAGAAAAATGAGCTCGATGTAGGGGCAAAGCTATCTCAGCATACTCAAGACGAATCAAGATAGCACATGATCATCCCAAACAGGAGTACACTGAGATTTCACTAAAGGCGTGTCCAGCTTCCTTCGAGCCATGCTAACATCCTGCCAAAACCTGACCAGGATTCAAACACAGGTCAACCACCCTCACACAGGTTTCCCTAGAACAAAACAGACATCGACCTACAAGGGTTAGAGTCAAAACCAAGGGTCCCTAGGTCTTCCACCTAGCCCTATAGAAAAAGCCTCACAATTGGGTCACAAGGTCTAACCACCTAGCCCAAAAGATCCAAAACCTCTCAAAAGATGGTAAATATCACAATGACCAAAAGTCAAAACCAAGACACAACCTAAAAGGGCCCTGATCCTCTCCGAGCATCCTCATAAGGAACTACTCCCTAGAGTTCACAATCCAAGAATAAGATAAACTGAACTGAATCTCATCGCCATCCGTATATGGAAATACCACAAGGAGGTCCAGTTTACAAGAAAAGCCTTGGTATCTACCGACATCGTTCTCAACGATCCGACTAGATAACCAGAGACCCGAGAAACAACACCCAACAAGGGTTAAACAGAAAGGCATCACATGCCATATCGACCAACTGGGGGTCACTGTACCACCTGTGCACAACGAATGAGTCATCAGCCTCAACAAAAATGCCTCAACGTAGATCCACATAACCATCCATCAGAGTAAAAAGTAGGTGTAAACATACCCAAAGGTCTCAGTCGTCAGTAAAAACACACACTATCAGGCCTATAAGCTGTGAATCCTATGTGCCTAGTATGATGCATGAGATGCCTCTTGCCTTTGTTGGACAAGATTCAAAATCCATCCCTGGAATCTTACCAATGTCCAAGATCCAGATATACATAGTAAATCAAAACACCACACCACATCTGTGTCGCTCAAGGAGAAAATCATATAAAACTGTAACATCGCAAAATCAAAACAACAATCCCAATCCCTGGAAACCAGGAATTCTTACCAGAACAAGTGTTCTCGACGCACCAGCCCAATATCCATCATAGGTTCCGACACATTCCTATTACTCCTGTCTACCATATCCCAAATAGTAAAGACCAGGAAGGAAAACTCCTTTGATACCACTTTGTAACGACCCGACCCGGAAGCCACTGAACCGGTGCTCCGAGCCGGTTCGCCACAAGGCCTCAAGCGCGCCTCCTCGTATGCCAGAGGCTGCCGACTAGCAGCAAGGGCCTAGGGTGTGATAGTGGGGAGACTATTCCCTCATACCAGAGTAATAAAACAGCAGAAATAACTAAGTATCATACACAGTGGAAAGTAAATAGAGTTCGGAATCAAAAAACAACTGAAATAGAACAAGCTGTAATAGTAAAATGTTGTAAAATCCCGAATAGCTATGCAATACAATACAACACCGGTCACCCACCGGGCCGACCATATAGATACAAGTACAAAAGAAACTGAAAGTAAAAGTACAAGGCTCTACTGCTAACTTCAAGCCAAACCACATACCCGATCTCCAGACACTGTCGAACTTCAGCAGCCCGATCAGGAGAACCAGTCGAGCAGCTCTGATCGATCATGAAACACAGGGCCTCATCCCTATCCACCATGCAAATCGTGCTCAACCTGAAAATCAAACATAAGGTCTACACGTACACCGAGTTGAACGTGCAGGGGTGAGAAATAATCTTAGTAAGTCACCCCGACAAGCAACCTATAACTGTTCTACTAAAAGTGTATGAAACAACAACGTGCTCAGCCTCCCTGGAACACAACAAAAGAAAGTAAACCAAACGTGCAACCACAGCTGAACTCAGGGTATGTAATCCCTGTCAACTGGGTAAGTGCCACCATGTATGTACATATCTATATACGTACACATGTATAGTCCCATACCTATACACATATACATAAACATGAATATTCATGATTAGGTGATTCAAATAGTAAGAAACCACATCAGCAGTCAATCCTTGGGACCATAAGACCAATATCCTGGACATCATGTGCAAGGTAATTGAGATGGACGTCGTTCCACTCAAGCCTTATATCATTAAGTCGATCTCTGGGTCCATAATCCCATCGACATGTACCTGCTTCGGCCAACGCTGGAAATCTGCCTCTGAAAAAGCTAACCAAAACAAGCAAGCAATGTCCTCAGACATATGAATCATCACCCTCAGGTGAACAGAAATGAAACCCTTAGGCATAATGAATATTTCCCTCAGGTGTATAAGAATATTGCCCTCAGCAACGGAAGCTACTGCCCTCAGGCATATGAAACGTTTCCCTCGGGCTAAATGAACACCTGCCCTCAGGCTAATATAACCATTCCCTTAGGCTAAATATAACCATGCCCTCAGGCTAGATATAACCATGCCCTCAGGCTTTCCCTCAGGATAAATATAACCATGCCCTTAGGCTAAATATAACCACACCCTTAGGCTAAATACAACCACGCCCTCAGGCTTTCCCTCAGGCTAAATATAACCACGCCCTCAGGGTTTTCCTCAGGCTAAATATAACCACACCCTCATGCTTTCCCTCAGGATAAATATAACCTCTCCCTCAGGATTTCCCTCAAGCTAAATATAACCATGCCGTTAGGCTTTCCCTCAGGCTAAATATAACCACGCCCTCAGGCTTTCCCTCAGGCTAAATATAACCATGCTCTCAGGCTTTCCCTCAGGCTAAATATAACCACGACCTCAAGCTTAATATAACCACGCCCTCATGCTTAAGTAATAGGGCCAATCCCAACATATAAGAAATCAATTATATAAAATTCCTCTCAAGGCAATTCAAAGCATGATAAATTTTATGGTATACCCTCGGTAACCTGGCCAAACGGCTAAAAGGACGAACACACCCCCAGGGTGGTCCTGTATCCAAGAAGTGATCCCAAACAATAGTTTATAATTACATTGAATTACCTATTCAATTCTAGGTATTTAAACAGCCAACACCTCATCCATACGACACCCCAACATGGGTTCGTAGCACAAAGCTACACAAAAACACACAGAAATTGGAATTTAAACACTAGACCACCTATTACTCAGGCACACAAGGCAAAGTAGGCATCCCAAAAAACAAGAAGACGCCTCATGTCAGGATCAATAGCCACCAACCAGGAAGCACCTCTGGTAACCACTACAGCATCAGCAAAACCAAGTAAGATATAAACAAACAAGTGCAGGTGGACCGAACGCCCAACCCAACAATACATACAAAGCCCAAAGGGATCACCAGTTTGGAATGGGTTCTAGGTGACACCAGATCACCATCTCTATCCAAACCTGGCATAACAACTCAGGGTCGGTTAAATAATGAGCACCCGCTAGGTCTCTCAAGTCAAACACAGAGGATGAATCATACTCGAGATCCTCCAGGTAAACACGAGCGAAGGCATCCAACGCGGGATCCTTAGCGAAGAGTAAGGGAGGAATCCTACACGGGATCCTAAAAGGAAGGAAAACATAGGCATTTCATAACACATATCCTATCAAAGGAAGAACCAGAGATAGATCCTACTAGGGACTCCCTAGGTCAGCACACAAGTAAAGGCATCCCTTCGGGGATCCTTGGAAGTGCCTGGTCTCACGACCTCATAGGCTAGAAGGGAAAGTATCACAAGGGAAACATCCTCTGAAGAAAAGGTTACTAGAGATAGCTCACAGATCGTCTCATATTAAAGGTCTTGACCAAGTTGGTCCAAACACCCAACCTAGCAACCTCGCCAAGTCTCACCCTTAGGTGACGACTGGGCTCAATAACTGGAGGAAGAACCCATTAATTTAGATAAATACCACAAAAACCACATTTATATGACCTTTAAATGTAAAAAGGATTCCACCATCGGGATCTACCCCGAAAAACGCTCAGAATCTACTACTCACACACCCAATTCTGACTTCTGAGGCACAAGATATCCCCAAATTACTAAGACGGGGAAGTTCATGGCCAAAGTACATGGCCAGAACCCATTGGTCCTGCCTGTGTAATAGTACACGATGTGTATTTTACTGTACATAGTGCGTACTGTTCAAAAAAAGTTACTCCGTTTCCATTTTCACTCGAACACATGCCCAAGTACCACAACACGACGTGTACTTTACTGTACATGACGTGTACTTTAAAAAAACCACTATTCTGTGTTCTACTCCACACGACCACCCACACGGCCACCCACTACATGAAGTGTACTCAAAGTACACGGCGTGTAATTAAAAAAAATTCATCTTCCCTGAATGAGAAGAACACATGGCGTGTTCCCCTGGAAAACATGTCGTGTATACTGGGTTTTCTGATGGGAAATCCCTAAAAACACCCGATTCGCCCGTTTTCACCCCCGAAACCACAGATCAAGTCCCATGGGCATACAAGCAAGAAATATAAGGCTTTAAAAACTTAAAAAATTATTAAAGGGGATATATGGCAAAATTTTAAATGGACCTACCTTCGGGTGGAAACCTCCGAAGCCTCGGTTGATTTCACGGTCCACGGATGCCGCACGCTGACTCAGTGCGTCGAGGGCTTCGAATTGGTACCCCTCTCGCCTTCTATCTCTCCCTATTTCTAAATATCCCATTTATACCATGGAACACTGCCAAGGAAGAGCACACAAGGAGCATGTGCAAGGAGGAGGAGGAAGGAAGAGAGAGAAGAGAAAAGAAAAGAAGAAAAGAAAAGGAAGAAAAAGGGGCCCGGGCCGACCCTGGCGCCCGACATGAGTTTATGCCTCACCTAGGCTAAACTCCCCATTCCGAACTCAACGGAGTAGATAGAATCTCTATTCTATGCTCTGTTTAAAATTTATTTCCTAACAAACCTACTCAAATAATTTAATATTTAATTTAATAATATTAAATATTAAATATTCTGCTAAAATTCGAACAGCTCAGATTTCCACCAAACTCCTATCCTAGGGTAAAAACCCTATTCCAGGACCAAAAGAGTTGTTAGAAAAATTATCTGAGATCAGATGGTAGGTAAAAATGACCATTTTACCCCTCACGAGCATCCAACAGCAAAAATTCAAATTTCTGCACAAAACTGCAGTCCGGAAAAACACAGGTTCTTACAATTTGTCATGATTATTTCCCCCTTTTACAATATAACTAAAGTGACCTACCTAATATTCTAAACATGAATCATACAAGATAAAATATTATATATATAAATGGGATA
This sequence comes from Viscum album, assembly GCA_963277665.1. Classification (NCBI taxonomy): domain Eukaryota; kingdom Viridiplantae; phylum Streptophyta; class Magnoliopsida; order Santalales; family Viscaceae; genus Viscum; species Viscum album. Next base: position 1,403,323,011 of record OY728143.1, on the reverse strand, counting down.
GGAGATAAATCCCAAACTCCTTGAGCTGAGGTAGGTGGCTGAACACCAAGGTTTAATCGTTGTTTCTCAAACATTGGTGTAGCCAATGAATTACTCATGATAATTATAACTTATTATTTAGTTCCAAAATTTTCTTTTGTGACTATTATTTACTCCAAATTATATTTAATAAAGTGATATCCAATCCCAATTTTCATTGTATGAGAGTATTATACCATATTTTCATAAGATTTATCGCATTCTTATTATAATAGAATATCACCATTGGTTGTTTTTATTCATCACTAATATCTTAAAATAATTTCTTCATCCAAATAATCTATGTTAATGACTTGGTCAGTAAGATATATTTTTCCTAATTTGTGATTAGAGAAATTATTTCCTATTTTTTAGTCGTCTAACCAACACATTTGTTCCTAACACAAAACTAACCTTCATTTCTGGACTTAAAATCCACCATATCTCCATCCATGTGACACCCTAATACATTAAAATGTTTATTTTTATAATAGAGTTAATTTCATTTATATCTTTCTTTATACATGACACAAAATTAACTTACGCTACACACAACACTGAATTAGCTTGCATTACACACAAGACTGACTTTTATGACCTTTTAATAGTGAAACTATTTTAAAACTAAATTGTGACACATTTTTTTATATTGTTTTTAAAAAAACATAATTTTTGAATTCAAAATGTCAAAATTATCTTAGGATGATTTTTTGAGATTTTTTAGAGAAACATTATTTTTTATAACTAGTAAAATTACTGCAATTTAGTTAAAACAACATTTTCATTTTAAAAATGGTTAGTGTTAAATTATATTTTAAATTTTATTTTAAAGCAAAAATAGTTAATTTATTCATATATTAATCCAATGTACTTAATTAGAATATTTTTCATATTTTAATTATATATAAAAACTTATTTAACATTTGAATATTTTTACTTTAAAAACGTGCATTCTCGCCACGTTTGTGGGATTATCGCTAATCATAATTTTCTCACTTATGTGATTTGAATTTTGAAAAATTGAAATACACTATTGTAATCATTATAATATTTTTTTCTACTAAGATAAAAAAAATTTTTACCAAAAATATTATTTAAAATGATTAAAATTAATTACGATGATTAAGGTAAGATTAATCTTAATAAGAGACCAACCTTAATCTTATGGACCAAAATGATTTGGGAAATTTTAGAAAATCCATTGGATGAAAATAATTCTACCATATCATATCTTGGTTGGAATTTTATGGGTTATTTGGATGTTATTAAATGGAAGTTTCCTATATAAAAGGTTATGTTAGGAAAAAGGAAAAAAGAACTTTTATTAACTTTAACATTTATAAAACATTGAGATATGTAAAAAAAATCATATGTTCGGTTATAAATATAATTTTTAATATAAATGGGTTATTTTTTCATAATAATTTACCAATAATTTTTATAGATGATTTAGTTACTTAAAATGCTTAAGAAATTTCAACGTAGTGATTATTTAGTTACTAATTAACTAAAATAAATGATACTATAAATATTAAAAGTGAAGCATATTGATTTAATTATTTTAATTAATTATTTTTTAAATGTATATATCATTTCAGGAACATTTAAATTTAATATAATTTAATTCCAATATTGTTTTGATATTTTATAATTAAAATTAAATAAATAATATCAAAATTGACATTAATGTTATTTTACAATAAATGATATTTTATTAAATGATTTAAAATTAATAAAAATGATATATTAAACCAAGTGGTTTTTAAGTGTTATTAAATATTAAATATTATCTATTAATGGACTAATTTATCATTTATAATTAACATATTGACCCATATACTGTAAAAATATTTTCAACACGGTTCAGGTTTAAGTAGTGTTTTATCGCGTCACATGCGGTTGTTTTAAAATTAATTTTCGAAAAAAATGATATTTTAATATTATAATTTATATATCATATTAATAATTAATTGGATATATATTGACAAACTAATATCACTTTATTTTAGTCTTAATGGTTAAATTAATTAGATTAGAAAAATAGATTCTTTAATAAAAACCAAAATAATAAAATTGGGGAATCTTAGAAGTTAATGAACCAAATTATTAAAATAAAAATATTTTTTTGTGGTGGAGGTTTTAATCGACCATTATTACCATTTAATACATTATTTTTCCATTTTGGAGGCACTTTAGGTAAGGTAGACATCCCACTAATGAATACCTTTTGGTATTTACAGGATTGTCACTCCCCATCTACTATAAAAAGGAAAGAAATCTACCCCTCAATCAAACCTCTAAAGACACATTGGATCGAATAATATCTTTACAAATAGATCCTAAACATCACTCCACTAATCCTAGAATACCCACATTGGGAATAAATCCATACAAGAAATTTTTTTGGTACAAGCCAAAAGATGTTACCTGATAAAGAGGTCACAAACTTCCTCAAGCTCTTTAGTTTCATTTCCATTCTCCACCCATTCAAATTTCCTTATCACATAATTATATAAAAACAAAAATAACAAAAATATTCAATAAATTTTTATGTAAAATTTTCTCCCTACATTTACACACACCGCCATCTAAGGGGTAATGAACACGTTGTTTCTGTGTATGGAAAACTACTACCTCATGAAACGATGATTGTTCATTTTTCCATTACCACCTATCATGGTGAACTTTAAGATGAAAAATATATTTATATATGTTATATATAATATTTATAAATCCTTTATTCTTCTATAATTTTTATTTAGAACAAACCTTTATGCTTTCCAACTTGTGTAAATACGATAATTTCATTTGAGGAAGTGTGGACTACCGCCCCCTCAAAGCGATTTGATTCATTTGTGCTATAAATGAAACATATAATTATGATTTTAATAAAACTATATAACATATACAACATAGATATTATAATGAAATTATAATATAAATTTTTAATAATTATTTTTAATTCTTTTAATACAATAATGAAATGAAAGCAGTGTTCATACGTACGTACGACCTACTATATCCATGAACAATTCTCATCGTTTCTAATCTCCAAATATTATGAACTAAAATAAATACATATATAAATAATATATATGATAATTAATTCATGGTTTAAATTATGGATATTCTGATGTCGTGATCTAATTGATAGTAATAACAAATTGTAAGTCAAAACATACTTGAGAAAACTAGGCAATTAGCATGTTGGTGAGGTATCCTTAAGTGCATCCACAGGTGGGCAGGCCAGCCCAATACCTCGTTACCCATAAACATGTTGCACATGAGACTCAACCCAGTTAGTGAGGTATCCTTAAGTGCATCCACAAGACCCAAGTTCAAAACCAGGTAGAGACATATTTCTAGGTACTGTAGCAGTACTGTAGCAGAACTATACACTGTGCGGGTACTGTAGCAGGAAATGTAGTAGGTACTATTCGATACTGTAGAAGCTATAAATATTCACCTTGGGCCATCGGTTTGGTCTTGGAGTCCTTAAGGATTTAGGGCCACCCAGACCTTCAGGTCTGTAGGGTTTTCGGGCCACCTTTAAGGCCATCGGGCCACCTCAAGGCCTTCAGGCCTCATGCAGTTTCCCTAGACACACTACAAAAAAGGAGCAGCCCCAAAAGAGGATTTAGAGAAGGTGCTCTCACCATATCGGAGCCAAATGGATTTGTTAGAATTAGATGGTATGGCTATGACATCGGGACCAGCCTGTGCTTACATGGGAAGCCTAGCCAGACAGCCATGCGAAGGTGGAGAGCTACCATCATGATACAGATGCTGGGGAGGGGCAGTTCCTTGTAGATAGTCTGGTTGAATTCCCTAAGACCTTCAGGTCATGTAATCTCCTAAGCCTACGGGCCATGTAATCTCTAAGCCTATGGGCCTTTTGAGGGTTCCCCCTCATCCCTTGAAAGAGGGGTTATCAAAAATCAATAAAAATAAAGGCCTTCGGGCCATTCGGGGTTAACACAAGTGTAATAAAATATTATAAGAAGTTAATATATGATATTATTAACATGATTATAGTTATGGTATAAGTTACTAACATGTTTTAAACCACTATAAATGTGTATAAATACCACACAACAAAAGGATGGTTAAGGTAATAAATTTCATCTCAATTAACATACTATTGAGACTTATTTGTTGTTATGAACCTAGTTTCTTTTATATGGTGTATATAATTCATTTTGAAATGTTTTATCATGAAAATATTAATTCTAATGAAATTATATGTTTAATTTAATGATTATTCCTTCATGGATATTATGATTTAAATATTTCAAAGTGGTATGTGACACTTTGGAATGTTTAAAGATTATTTTCCTCAATAATGTGTTTAATGATCACCTTTGTAATCTCAACTTATTTTGATTATTAAATTTTATTTGAAAAAATAAATTAATTTAAATATCCAAATTCTGGGGTGATTTATATTATTATTTCCTAAATTTTATACCATTTTTATATATGATGTTCACTTTGGCAGTTATTTGATTAATTAGGGAATTATTGATAAATCCATATCTTTTGTTCAATATAGGTATTTGATAAAGCATATTGTTAATTGATTAAATACATTATTAGATATGAGGAATGTTTTATATTGGTATGGCATGGGTATTTCCTGATTATAGATAGTGCCTCAATGCATAAGTAGTCTCACGAGATGAAATAGTTAGCTAGCCATCCTATAAGGTTTTTTACCCAATAGATAAACCATATTATAAAAGGACTTGAAGGTATTGGTTCCATGTACTGAGGAAATATGGCATACAATAAATTAGAATTTATGTTATTCAGTTTTGATTATTATTCATCCATGAGATTTTGTATTGACATATCTATGGATACATTTAATTTTTAGTTCATTAATTAAATAAAAATTGTTTTGTTTCTTATATTGGCATATTGAATTTTCCCTATCTAGTTATTTAAAATACATGTGTTCTCATTTATTTACCTATCCACGTTGATTTATTCTTATAGATTCATTATTTATTCCGCTTTACTTACCCTTACTGAGAATTTGAGGTCACCATTATTATTTTTTCTTTCTCCGTGTTATGAAGATGAATACTTTGAATAAGATTTCAAGGGTGTTGTTTATTTCTTTTTATTTTGTATCATTTTTGTATTTTTTATTTCCCAATGTATTATGGGTATCATGTATTTAATATTTATTTCCAAGATTGTTAAACTGATCGATCCTTTGGAACTTGTTTCCTGGTAAACATGCCTATGTGATAAAATAATAGGCTGACACCAAGATTCTGGAGTCAGGGAATTACAGTTGGTATCAAAGGAATTTTAACAATAACCTTGGAAATTGGATTTAGAAAACATAGATTAATGAACATAAACCTAAGATATAATTTCAAGATAAGTATATAAGATAATCATAGAATTTTGGTAAGATAGATATTATGTGGGTATTCCTAGAAATACATCCCTATTTGGATATATAAGTTGACGTGGTTCTGGAATAGATATACCTAGGAGTAATAACTCTGAAAAGGTGTTCCATGCCTGACTCAGGGTAACCTGGTATACAAAAATGGGCCTTACTATGTGCCTGGTTTGACATTCCCATGGAATATAATTAGGATAATTCAGATTTTCTTTATAAAACATTAAAAAGGATTTATGTAGAATATAACTTTGATTAACATAGAATAAACCTAGGATTTCATAGATTAATGAAGTATGAGCCATGATTTAGGCATCCTAGTTGTAACTTTTCAGAATTATGTGGTTTTTTTGTTTTGATTAGTGTTGATCACACTATACTTTGTATTTTTAGTCAATGGATAGAACTAGAAGAAACTTGGTTAACATTGAATGTGATGGACAATTTACTGATCAGAGGTTAAATGGAATGATCACTAGAGTGAAGGATGTTTTTATCATGCTTAATCAGCTTTCATATAACATGATTAACAACATGCACATTAACCAAATCTCAAACTCACTAAGGAATAGAAGGAAAGAGTTCACTGAGAGTTCAGGTAATCAATACCATATAGGAAAGTCGATTCAGTTACCTCTATGTCAAGAATGTGGAATGAATCAACCAAGTGAATCTATTAGAGGGACAATAATATTTTTTGAATGTGGAAAAGAAGGACAAAAATCATGTAACTTAAAAGGATAAATGAATATTTCTATAGATGAAATGGATGGTAAAATTGGCCTCCCTAATAAACCATCGATGTTTAAATGATTTAAGTGTGGAATGAATGGTCATTATGCAAATTGATCTTATAAGTGTAAATCTCATGAAGAGAATCAAAAAGGTGGTATGAGTAATGGTTATATTTCTGATTATGATATGACTATTGGTGAAATGTGAAAGGAAATAGGTATTTAGTAATAGGATGAGGTAGTCCTATTAATTTATTAAAGATGAAGTGGATTAATAGATATGTTTATGTATTTGTATTCAATAACTATGTAATTTAAATGTTTTATCAATGATGTACTAGTTATAAGAATTGTGAAATATATGGAGATTTTATTGTAGTATATTTTCGTTACGTATTTCAGATCATATGTTAAATGGTACAAGGAAAATTTATTCAGTAGAAGTTGAAATTTTTGAAAAAAATGTGATTGTGGGGAAGAAAACATTAACATGTTCTTGATTTTGAGATAATGATAAAGAAATAATTGATTAGGGTAAGTTTTGAATACCTTGTAACTAATTAATGACTTGTCGAGAAGTGGTTTATTATATCACTGATGAAGTTTACATCACTTTTGGATTTAAGTAATATATCCAATAACATATTTCTTACATAAGGAATAAGGAAGAATTCATGTTTCCAATAAGTTTTTATAGTGATTTGAGTTATTACTATATTTCAAGAGGAGACATGATGAAGTTATTCACATGTTTGGAATGTGAAAATTTAAAGCTTCTTCATGTTGATTAAAGGATAATGATAATATCATTTTGGATTTCAGTTTCCTTATATCTAATGTGTTTAATCATAATATTTTTTAAATATTAACCATTGATGAAATGATTTAAGTTGATTTTTTATCTGGATTTATATATTGATATATTACATCAGTATATGATGAATCTTATTCTAAGAGATGAAGTATAAATAGTTCAAGGCACGACCCATTGATATTATTGTGCTTATAGAAATGAACCAAGTAAGTATATTTACTTATATTCTTATAGAGTGAAATAATTCCTCAACACTAGAATAAATGATATTGAAACCAAAAATGTTGTCCTAGTACCTTCATTTTTTATGAATCAAATGGCCTCTTAGATCATTTTGGGTTTAAGGTCGTGTGATTGCTAACTTTATCTTAACCATATTCTCTAGTACTATCCATTAGAACTTGATTGTTATATTTTTACTCCATATCCATGTTTCCATTTTCCACCCTTGTTCTCATACTAGGGAACATAGTTATGTGACCATTATACTTCCCTTAATCTCTTATTAAAAATATGTCTTATTAACCCTATTTAAGATGTGGGTTTTTAAACAATTGTTTATTTCTAAATATCAATCCATTGATTATTGGGATTAAGATTAAATTACAAGGATACAATTTAAATAAACTAGGGAGAAGGTAACACCCCAACAAATTACAATGTTTAATTTTAGAATAAAGTTAATTTTGTTTTTATCTTTTTTTATACAACACAAAGTTAAACTCATGCTACACCCAACATTGTATTAGCTTGCGTTATACGCAAGACCGACTTTTACCACTTTTCAATGGTGAACCTACTTTAAAACTAAATTTTGACACTTTTATGAATTTAATTTTTAAAAATAATCATAATTTTTTAATTGAAAATGTCAAAATTATCTAAAGGTGAATTGTTGGGGTTTTTTTGAGAAACTTTATTTCTTATTGAATAGTGAAAATTATTGCAATTTAATTAAAAACAACTTTTTTGTTTAAATAATGATTGGTATTAAATTATTTTTAAATTGGTTGTTAAAGTAAAAATAGATTAATTATGCATATATTAATCCAATTTAGGTCACTAGAATCTATTTTTTATTTAAATTATATAAAAAACTTATGGAACTTTTGAACGTTTTACTTTAAAATCTCGAATTCTCACCATGTCTGTTGGATTAGAATTAATATAAAATTTTTCATTTCTGCGATTTAAATTTAAAAAAAACAGACATACGTGGTTTATTCAGTATAATATTTTTGGTCTAATAATATCAAATTAATTTTTACCAAAAATATTAGTGAATGTGATTAAAATTAATTATGGTAATTAAGATAAAATTATGCTTAGTAAGGGACTAAACCTTAATCCTAAGAACCAAAATTACTTAGAAACTTGTTGAAAAGCCATTGGATTCCAATAAATAGACCATATCCCTAGTTATTTAGAATTTTATGGGTTATTGGGATATTATTAAATGGAAGATCTCTATATTAAAGGTTAAGTAAGGAAAAAGACAAAAACAAAACTTTCATTACCTTTAACATTAATAAAATGTTGATATATGTAAAAACAACATATTTTAGGTTATACATATAATTTTGAAATATAAATTGGTCATTTATATCATAATAATTTATAAATAATTTCTATAGATGATTTAGTTACTTAAAATGTTTATTAAATTCCAACATAGTGATTATTTAGTTAATAATTAACTAAAATGAATGATACTATAAACATTAAAAGTGAAGTATAATGATTGAATTTTTGTAATTATATATATTTTTAAATGAATATATCCCATTACATGTCTTTAAACTTAATATATTTTAATTCCAATATTTTTTGATATTTTAAAATTAAAAATAATTAAATAATGTCAAAATATACATTATTGTTATTTTACAATAAATAATATTTTATTAAATGACTTAAAATTAATAAAAATACTATATTATACAAAGTTATTTATAAGTGTTAATGAATATTTAATATTTTATATTAATATACCAATTTTTCTTTTATAATTAACATATTGACCCATATATTGTAAAAACATTGTTAACACAGTCTGAGTTTATGCAGTATTTTAATGTGTCACATGAGCTTGTTTTAAAATTTATTAAAAAACATAAGGGAAATTTATTTTATAAATTATATATAATATTAATAATTCATTTTATATATATTTTATGATATGTATCAATTTATTTTAGTCTTAATGGTTAAATTAATTATATTATAAAACTAGATGCTTTAATAAAAAATGATAAAATTTAGGAATGCTAAATGTTAATGAACCAAATTATCAGAATGAACATATTTATGTGCGTTGGAGGTTTTAATATACAATTAATCCACTTTAATACATCATTTATCTATTTTTTAGAAACTTTAATTAAGGTATAACTCCCATTAATGAATAAATTTTGGTATTTACAAGAGTTCTTCTCCCCCTCTGTTATAAAAAGGCAAGCACTCTACCCCTTACTCACAAATATCATGTCACTTTGGCTCAACCAATATCTACCCAAATATCTTCTAAAAATCATTAACTTAATTCTAGAAGCCCACCCTTTGGTATAAAGTAATCCAAGGAATCCTTTTGGTACAAACCAAAATTAGTTACTCGATTAAGAGGTAACAAACTTCCCCAAGCTCTTTAGTTTCATTTCCATTATCAACACCTTAAAATATAATTATTCCATGATTATATAAAAAAATTATCCTTAATATTCTAGGATATATTTATTTAAAGGGTTAAACCTAAACTTACACAAACCTTCATCTAATTGGTAACAAACATACTGTTTTTGTATACGGTGAACTACTACCTCATGAAATGATGATTGTTCATTTTTTCCTTTACCGCTTATCATAGTGGACACTATGATGGACAATATATTTATATATTTTATATATTATATTTATAATGTATTTATTATTCTTTAAATTTTATTTATAACATACCTTTATGCTTTCCATCTTGTGTAAATATGATAATTTCATTTTAGGATGTGTGGACTGTCGCCCCCTCTAGGTGATATGACTCATTCATTCCATACATGAAACATATAAAGAATATATTTAATAAAAATATGTAACATATATAACATATATAAGATAATGTAATTATAATATTCATATTTATCATTTATTTTTCATTCTTTTAATACAATAAATAAATGAAAATTGTTTTCACGTGTACGTACGACCTACCATCTCTATGAATGGTGCACTTCATTTATAATCTCAAAAAATTATGGACTAATATAAATACATATATACTGAATATATATGATAATTAGGCAACTTTTTACATTTTTTATATTATTAAATCATGATATTATTAATAGAAACAACAAATCACAAGTCGGAACATACTTGAGAAAACTAGACAATTAACACTCGAAATAGTAAAAATAATGAAAGTGTGTTTACAAATAGGTAATAAAATATTGTAATAAGTTAATATATGATATTATTAACATTATTATAGTTCTGGTAAAATTTAGTAACACATTTTAAACCACTATATAGAATGATAAATACAACACAAAAAAATTAAGGTTACAGTAATGGATTTCGTCTCAATTTACATACCATTGAGACTTATTTATTATTATGCACCTAGTTTCTTTTATATGGTGTATATAAATACATTATAAATGATATATATTGAACATATTATTTCTCATCATATTATGTGTTTCATTTAATGATTATTCTTTCATATATATTATGATTTAAATTTTTCCATGTTGTATGGGAGACTTTGGAATATTTAAAGATTATTTTCCTCAAGAATGTGTTTAATGACCACCTTTTAAATATCAAATCCTTTGGATTGTTAACTTTATCTTGAAACAATAACTTTATTTAAATAAAAAAATTCATATGTTATGGATATTATTATTTCCTAAACTGTATACCATTTTTACATATAGTGTTCACTCTGTTAGTTATTTGATTAACAGGGGAATTATTAATAAATTTGTATCTTTTATTCAATATAAATATTTGATAAGGCATATTTTTTTGGTTAAATACATTATTAGATATGAATAAGGTTTTGGAAAGGTATGAAATGGGTGTGTCCTGATTATAGATATCCCCTCGATGCATCAGTAGTCTCATGAGACAAAATAGATGGCTAATTGTCGTTGAATGGTTTTTACCCAATAGCTAAACCTTATTGTGAATGGTATTTAGGGTACTAGTTATATGTACCTAAGAAACATTTCATCCAATAATTAAGAATTTCCCTCATTTAGTTTCAGTTATTATTCATCCATGAGATTTTTTTTTCGATATATCTATGGATACATTTAATTTTTAGTTCATTGATTAAATAGAATGTGTTTCAGTTTCTTAACATTCCATATTGTATTTTGCTTATCTAGTTATTTTAATGGAACGTTTTATTGGTTGTTTACCTTTACATGTTGATTTATTTTTATCCATTAATTATTTATTCCACCTTACTTACCCTTATTGAGAATTTGAGCTCACCCTTATTATGTTTTCTTTCCCTAAGTTATGAATATGAGTCCTTTTAATAATATTTCAAGGATGCTGTTTATTTCTATTTATTATGTATCATGTTGGTATTTTCTATTTCCTAATTTATTATGTGAATCATGTATGTAATATTTATTTCCAAGACTACTAAACTGAGTGTTCTTATAGGATTTGTTTCTTTGTAAACATGCCAAGGTAATAAAATAATATATCAACACTAAGCTTCCGGGGTCAGGGAGTTATAATCCAATTCCACCTTCAAAAAATTCAATAACACGTGATAATTTACTATATCATCTAGAAAACAAAAATTGGGAGTTCCTTGGGTGTACCACAAGATTTAATTGACCACTATGTGATGCTATTCATTTATATTACTCTGTAATTGAGCAACTAAACATATTATAAAGATAATATTTGTCTGTGTTGAAGTTGAATATAAAATTATTCCAATAATTCTACTGTATAATGTGGGATCAATAGATTTTCCATCATTGTTCTTCCTATGATTTATTCCAGCTAAAATAGGATTCTAAATTACTTTGGAATCATGTATATTGAACTTATTTAGCAGTTGTATAACATACATTACCTAAGATATGAATTTGTATTCCTTATTTTGTATCACCCATAGCCCTAGAAAATACATGATTTCACCAATCATGGAAATTTTAAATTCTAATTTCATATGGTTAGAATAATATTACATGTATTTCTACTTCCTTCTTCCAAAAATGATATCTTACACATAAACATATACCATAAACTAGCCTTCCTTAAATGTATTTACATATTGACGATGGTATACACCATCCATTTTGTATCTAATCTTATCCAAATATCAATACAACTGAACATACCATGCTCATGGCACCTGCTATAGATGATATAGAGCCTTATTCAATCTATTGACCTTTGTTTCATTATTTACAATCTAAAATCCCACCAGTTTTTCAATGTAAAAATCTTCATTGAGAACATCATTTTGTAATTCTGTTTTGACCTTCATTAGATAAAATTTTTATCCTTTTTGAATTTATATAGCTAGAAAGAATATAAATGACCCTACATGGGATACTAGTGAAAATATTTCATTACCATCATTGTATTCTTTCTATACATAGAATTTAAAAACTACGTGAACATTATTTTTTATAAAATTTCTTGAATCATCTAGTTTTTTTATTAAATATATTCTATATTATGATAAAATTATTATTTTTTCTTTCAATAGGATCCCATTTCTGGTTTTTATCAATCATATCAAGATATTTTTTAATGGATTTAACCCAAGATTCATATTTTTCTACTTCTTCAAATGTTTTTGGTTATACTATGGATAAAAAAGCTTTATGCTATGTATTTCTCATTATCATTTTTTGTTCGTTCATTTCTATATCTAATCATTTTGGATGGATATACCTATATTTTCTTGTTTCTCCTCTATGGTGCATATTTTCTTTCTTCCATAAAAACCTCTTCTTATGAATTTAACTTATATTCTTCATAATTCACACTACTCTACCACTTTTAGAATAGTAAAAAAATTTATTCCTATAATTATTTATAGAAAATGTTAGTGTTTATACCTCTATATTTCTTCATATCTTTCAAGCCATTAAATTTGACATCATTGATATCCATAATTTTCTTCATCATGTTAGTGTAGAATTTGAAGGGGTTTCACATTGTTGAGTATCTTATAAAAACACCTTCATTTGTAGTATGACTATAACTTCACTGATATCCTTCATTGTTTTGAATGTAGAACTAACTTACAAAGAAAAAAAATGTTTCAATGAGGGCTTCCTTGTATACCACATTTCATATGGTGTCCTCCCTTACCCAGGACTATGAAACTCCCAATTTTTTGTGTACATTGCATCGTGTGCTGTCCCTTTCCAATATTAGTGTGGAATTCCACCTTCAATAAGTAATGTTTCGACCATATTTTTCATTTTCCTATTTTCTCATTCAAAAATTCTATTTTGTTGTAGATTTTTTATAGAATGAACGTCATTATTTATTCTATGTTTCTGAAGATAGTTCTATATAAGCACAGTCTCTCTTCATACATGGTATTCCTAATATAACTTTTATATTGGATATGTTTCCATACTATTCTAGTGTATATGACATAATATCTAGTGACACAAGTTGTTTTCTTCATCCATTTTAAGGGGGCATGAATTTTCATGAATATCAACCAGGTATAGTTTATTGTTTGTTCTTCCTCCCCTCATAAGAGTATTTCTATATCTAACTTTGATTAAAAATCTTTTCTAGTTAAATATAAACTCATGAATATATTAAAAAAATTTCCCCACAGTAATAATTTCATGTTTAAACCCACCCAAAACAAGTTCTTTAACCTTCATCAGCTCTTCTCTTTTCAAAATAATATTTCCACTACCCTTGGTATTCAATGTTCTACTACCAAAATGAATGGTTCCATCAACTTTAATTTTCATATTTTCTAGGAATATGAAATTTCCTTTCATGTGTGATGAACACCCACTATCAATAAATGAGGCACTATTCTTCAATGTTTCTTTGAGAGAAATTTTTAGTAGATTAGCCTTCTCAATATTATTCTTTTCTTTCCATGTGATTCCTGATTGAGCAAAGGTATATGATAACCTCTCCCATTTAATTTCAACATAAATAGAATATTCATAATCATATAATTCACCTAAAAAATAGAATATATTACTTAATGTGATCTTGTTTGGTTTCATAACATTACCTTGTCTATGAATCCCATGATGGTGATCACCAATTCCCAAATCTCGATGGTGTCTCAAAACTAAAATTACTAATATTATTGAGGAAGTACATAAGAATGTGTGATGCAAAAAGATTATAGAGGAATATTAATAGATTATCCTATAGAGGATCATCGAGAAGAAGAAGGATATTTTTATTGGGTAGTTTCTGAAGAGTCTTCATGATAAGAATATTGATGGGGGGGATAACCAATCAAGGAACAAGAGTTCTATTGTTTGGGGGTACAACTAGGATAAACTGGGGGATCGACTATAGGGTTGTATAACCAGTTTCTTCCTAAAATTATATAATTTATGATAATATTATAGTGGATAATTTATGTTGGGGGTATATATAAAATGGAATAGAGTTGGCGTTTTATCCCCACTATAAAAATATTTTGTTTTGTAATATCTTATTTATTATTTCACCTGAAGGCGAGGCTATAAGAAATCAATTAGTGGATCAATAACATAAAATACTTCAATAAGTTGGAATTAAAAGAATATAAAATTCATAAGAAAGGGTACCAAATATTTACCCCCCTCCAAATGGCACTTAACTAGTCCATAGGGTCTACACCAGGATGTCTTTGAGAGATAATAATGCGATCATGGTAAATGGGATAATTGTAGTACCTATCACTATCTAATATGAGATGGTGATAGATTAATATACCACAAGATGAGTATTACATCTTATAGTAATGAATATATAACATGGTATCAAGCATTATTTTTAGTTCCCAAAGATAAGGAAAGATATTGTTGGGTTTATCTATTGATTCTTTACCTACCAGAGGGTAAAGGATGAGCATCAATGACCTAGTGGGTTGCTCCAGCCACATGCAGTGTGCATGAGAATGTGAGAATACATCACAATGGACTTTGTGATTGGGTTACCTAGTACTTTGAGAATACGAGACTATGTATTGGTGATTATTGATTGAATAACGAAGACATATCACTTATTACTCATTAGAGATACATACTAAGTGTATGGGTTGGGAAAGATATATATTAGTGAGATCATATTAATACATGGAGTACCCTTGAAAATTGATTCAAAAAGAGAGATAAGTTTTATGTCACAGTTTTGGAAGGTCTTTAATAAGGCCCTAGAGACTCAGTTGTGATTGAGCACAATGTACCATCCTCAGACATATGGATAGTTTGAGTAAACTATAATCATATTGGAGGATATTCTTCAACCATTTTCCTTGACTTTATTGGATATTTAAATGATCAATTAGCCTTGATTTAGTTCATATAATATAATATTTACCATGATTCGATTCAAATTTCACCCTATGAGGATCATTATGGGAGGATGTGTCCTTCACCACTCTATTTTCATGAGGCAGGTGAGGATGTGGTTTTGGGACCTAGTATGGTTCTGGAGACTTCTAAGAGAGTGAAACTGATTTAGAAGAGGTTGAACACTACTTATAGAAAATAGAGATATCATGCTGACTGTAGGAGGAGGCCTTTGGAGTTTACTGTGAGAGATCATGTTTTTTAGAGTGACTCCTCAGTTAGGGGACAAATTTATGAAAAGGTAGGGAAATTTAAATCCTCATTCTGATGGACCCTTTTTTATCTCTGGGTTGAAATGGGTAGTGTATAAAATCTAGATCTCCCTCCCAGTTACGATGTTATGAATGATTTTTTCCATGTTTCATATATTCAAAGGTACATACCTAACCCTACACATGTTATCTATTTCGAGGATGTTGAGCTATATCCTAATGTATCCAACATGGAGTATTTGGTTCATATTATATACCTTGTGAGATAAATTTCTTTGGGGGAATATGGTACCACTTGTCCAAATTTGTTGTCAGCATGGGAAGATCTAGGATAAACATGGGAACAAGAGGATGGAATTATAGCATGTTTTCTAGATCATTTTGATTAAGAATCCTAGATACATTTCTATAGGATGAGAATTATTTAGAGGGGAATAATTATAAAACAATTAATATTTTATCTCTTAAATGGATTCCTTCTTTCCCACATGTCCTCCTTATTTTTTGTACATCTTTTTATCAAAGGCCAAAGGGATTTTGGATGTATTTGGAGGAATAAGAGGTTATTCGAAAATATTTCTTAAGAAGAGGGTGGTTGCACCATAGAAAATTGGGTCATTCCGTAGAGGATGCATCTTCAAAATAATGGGTTTGGATATGATGAAATTAGGTTGTTCATTAGAGGATACATAGTGTTGTGATGTACTACACCATAGTGTCTATTTACATGTATATTATAGAGGTTTGGAGAGTCATCAATATTCATGGGGTTTAGCTTTAAATGGCCATTACAATCATGATTCATAGAAGGTGTTCAGTAATGATTTAGGGAATTCAATTAGCCATAAATGAAGGTATTTCATGTGGTTGATCCCTCAAAATACATGGATAAATATCCTAAAAGTTCCTTCTTCCAAAGATATGATGGACTAAAAACATGAATCAATTCTATATTACTTCCCCTTACACTAAAGAAGTGCACACCCTAACTTACTTCCACACCATAATTCTCCCTTTTTCACCATGGAGGTCAATTTATGGTGTTTTCCATTATGCATCAATTGTTCCTGTGCCATGGTGGTTCCTACTAGCACGCCTTTTCATCATAATTTCTCCATTGATCCCATGGTGGTTCCCCTTATAATAAACCACTAAAACATAGTGGTTTCCTCTATGAAATGGTGTAGTTTTCAGTACACCTATATGCCACAAACACTTGATTTTACCATGGAGCTTCCCAGATTTCCATGTTCATGATGTACTCTTAGTGGAAAACCTCATGAAAGAATTATTTATTTATTTAATATCATTTCTATTTTCCTTTCTCTAGAATCTTCAACATGTTGGATTCAAATTGGTTCTATGATCCAATTGTGTGCGGTCATGCTCTAGTTGGTGTCTAAATGTGGTTTGGGTAATGACACCCTTGGTGAATCTAAACATTTACACTGGAACATTTAATAGGAAATTCCATACCTCTTGGGCTCCCTTTTACATGTTGTAATTTTATGTGTTTTCATATTTGATACCATTCTAGATTTTGATTACATGTGGGTGTCTATGTGGCCTATAAGACCCATTTGATACTTGTTTACAACTATGATATTAATGTAGCTTATAACCATGTTTTATTGTGATCACATGCTATTTTGTATGATATTTTATACTCATGATGATATAATATGTATTCCAATTATGATTCACCATGTATGAGTGTTATCCTGCTTTAGTGATTGTTATTGGTACTTGAGACAGGTGGAAAATCGTGACATGTTCATCCCTTAGAGTGGGATTGTGCTTGACATTAAAAAATGGTGATGAGGGACATGAGTAATGTGTGGAGGTATGAGGTATCCATGTATATTGGGTTAAGGATTCACTTGAGGTTCTATGAAATTTATTCAGTACTATGACATTGAGGTAGCCTAGTCCACAACTAGAGGACGCCAAAAAACATGACATACTTGATGGCTGGATGAAACAAGGTAGAATGTTCAAAAGTATTCATATGGATTCCATAATATAGATAGTTTTTTTACTACCAAAATCATTTGTTATCATTCATTTATAGAGATAAAGAAGGAACTACTCTAGGTTTCTGGCATCTTGGTCAGCAAAAAACCACTTAGTTTTTTATTTCATGAAAATTTTCTTTGTTATGAATTTATTATTATTATGGAATAAAAATTTTATAATTGATAACACTTGTTTAATGAAATTTTTTTGGTGTCCTACTGAGTTTTATAGTCACACCCTACTCATGAATTTCAGTTCACTTTTAAATTTATTGTGAGATCCGATGAAGCGGAAAGTCCCTATAGTGGATAGCTGAGTAGAGGAACATGGAGAAGGTGCCAGACCATGAAAAACTCTATATAATCCCTAATACTTATCTATTCATTAATTTTATTGATTCATATTATAATTGATATGAGTTACACATTGGGATACAATTTTATTTTATGGCATGCATTACATCATTTCAGTTTCCACAAGTTTACTCTTGAAATTTGTTATATTGTTTATTATTTATTTTATGTTATAACTTGATACAGAGGTTATAGCCTCCCCACTGATGTACATAGACCATAATGTCTAGTTAGTAGCCTCTTTCATATGGGGAGGCATGCATGAGGTCACATGTAACTTCATATTGGACCTAATGGTTCAGGATGGGATGTTCCACTAGGATTTACCTCTAGTAATACAATTCAAGGATTCCTCAATTTACATTTTGATTTTCATTTTTTCACAATGATTCCATATTTGACTTTACAACTATATCTTAATTATAAAATCTATCCAATGAGTGAACTTTCGACATAAAAAATATCCATAAACAAAATGTTTAATCTTACTGAGTAAAAACTCAATGTAGGAAACATGAGTTTAAGTTAGAATATTTAATTTTGTTCATTTCACTCACCTATTTACATAAATTAAAAAAACATGAGTTGTTAAAGTAAATCAATAATATCCCTATGAACTAACTAAAACTTCCACAAAACTATCAGACTATAAATTGTGATATCAAATGTTAGAAAACATCATATAAAGCATGTACTTCCTTTTTTATTACTTCTCCACCAATGTTTCAATTCCATCTTTACATTATAACTACAATTAATTAATATGTTCCCTTAAAACCATAAATTTAATTAATCCATTATATCAATTCATCTTTTTGAAATCCTACATTAAATTCTAGACTCAGTAAGACACCCCATTTGTTTCTCCAAATTCAATTACAACTTCAAATCATTCCTTTATACCACATTCATTTTGTAATGAAATCACCCCATTGATCTTATATACCCCAAAATATGTAACACTTCAAAAATATTTATAAAATTTAAATATAAAAGGATATGGGATCGTCCAATTTCCATATATTGAGACAAATAGTGAGTTTCTATACAAAAACCCTTTTCCTTTATCCATCAATTGGGAATACACCTTGAGATATATAATGTATTTTATAGAATACATTTTTTATTAAATTTCCTTGGGTATCTCCAATTCCCCATGGGAGAATTTACTAAATTTTTCTCCTTGGGTTTTCCTTCCAATAAGGATCACCCCACTCATCAGTAATTAAACCCTTATTCTCAAAACCATCTTATTTACTTGTTTATACTTGGACGAATCATAATCAATCAAAACACATAACTTTTTTTCGAATATTTATTTCACATTCATAGTTTTTGGAATCCTTTAACTTTTCCAAATATTCTTCATATCAGTCCCAAAAAATATTATTTAATTACAAATTTGGAACTCCTCTTCAATAGATGTTCAATATGGATATCTTATTCTTCCTTCCTACTAAATCGATCTCTTAAAATAATTTATTTTTCATTGAATGAATTCTAGTTTTCATGATTCATTATAAATTAATTTCTCCTGATATATCTACTAGATATATTATTAGAATGGTAATTATTATTTGAATAAAATTATAGCCATAATTATATGGTAGGTGACTTCATTTTTTAAAACTTCTATCAAATTCACATCACAAAATATATTCCAGTTCCTTATAAAAAAGCTATAAATATGTCCACACATTCCAAAATAAAAGAATATGTCTCTATAAATTTTCCTAAAGATCATCAATTTTTTCCTTAGATCTTATAGGGAAGTTATTTTGTGGGATTTCATTGTATCCAATATCTTTTATTTTCTTGTGAATTCTTATGGTTTTATTTATCTCAAGATTCTATGGAGTTCCATTGTAGCTAATACTGAGTTTCCACATGAAATAAAACCATTGTGTCACTATGATTTTTGTACGACCCTCCTTCAATTTATATACTTTATCTTCATATCAATACCACTTACCATGGGTTAATGAAATAGAAAATATATATATTTGGTAAAAATAGTCTTACCTTTGATGTTCATTTGTCCCACTTTTTTCCTAACCAAGAAAACTCACCTTATTTTTTTTAATATTTTTATATTCTCACATAAAGTTCATGTCTTCCTCAAGTGTTTGTATTTTAGTCATTCCATCACTCAATGCATTTTAAAGATTTTACAATGCATCAATTTATTTCTTTATCATTGTGTTCATCTGAGTAATGGAATTCATATAGATAACCTTCTCTTTTTTTGGCCTTATAATCTCATCAATTATTCTTTACATGCGTTCAACAATTCCATCCTACATGGCCATTAAATTATGAATTTATTATTATCCAAGGCCCCTATCCTTAGAATTGGATTTATGATTTTGTACATTTATAGAAATATATTTCAATTACTCAACCTCAGAGTCACTCATTTTATTTATATCAATAACCACTTAATAAAACATTTTATTTAAGTTTCTTAGCTTATCTATATCAATATTCAAGCCTTTAATATGAAACAAATTTGCCTTATTGTACTTATTTTTCTTAAATACTTATTTTTTAGTCTTGAATACTACTATTATGATAGGTGGTGACATAAATATTTGGATTTATTATATTATCATCATCATCAATTGACCCAACTTCATTTGGGACATCATGCTCCTCATATGATCATGCAATATAATTGAATGAGTTAATATATTCACAATAAAAATCATTCAAAACATTATTTTTAAATCTACTAGAATAATTAGTATGAATACAAAAAGCACCAAAATATATTCTTCTAAATAGAATTCCCATGGATATTTTTCTTTATATACTTTCATTTTTTCATATCACTAAAATATTTTAACGGTGGAATAAAATTTAACTCCAAGATACAATCAAATCAATTAATCACAAAAAAATATCCAATAATAAAGGCATATGTTATGATACCACTTTTTAATACCACTAGAATCATTAGTAAGATATACATGGGATGATGATTCCATGTATGAAAAATGTTCCAATTTAAACCACTAAGTTATAATATTTTCCCTATACTAGATGATCTTGACCTTATTATTAGTAGGGTCACACTTATGTTATATTTTGAAGATGATATAAATATTATTTATTAGAAATTTTACATAATCCAATTTGATCAATTATTTCTTTACCCACACAAAATAATTTATTTCATTAAAAAGTAAGTAAATCATGCACACCAGACATAACCAAGGAGAATATAATTTTAAATCATTTCCAAATATTATTTACCCACAAACACATATTTAAATCCTATATTATTATTTATACAATGATCTGATTTTTATTTTTATCATCCTTTCCTTAATACAATTTCATCAATTATTACTGAACCTACACACACTAATTAATGTTATTAAGGAATATAATAGGTCATGTATACAAAGAATAATAATTTCAAATGGTTTAATCACACTAGGATAATACAAGGAGAATAAAAAGATATTTTACCAATGAATATGAATCCACTAAATACATTATTCTATTGTCGTTTTATGCAAGGTCACTCTAAACCAAGAGTCACTCTATTTACAATATTTTGTTATGTTAAACCCCCTCCAAAGGGTCACACCCTCACTCCAATATCTTTTATCACTCATCAAGATTGGAAAAAAGTTTTCATGAAATCTAGGAAAAGAACAAAAATCACCATCATTATCAATGTACCATGTATAGATAGATTCATATTGATTTATATGTTGTTTATTCATTAGAAAAATGTTGTGAACCTTATCATGTGATATCATGGAAACTCTTCCTTCCTTGAAAATATATTTAATAATTTCCAATATTTTGTTTCTATTTTATCCCTATAATATAATATATTATTTAAATTTCAATATTTCTTGGTTTCTACTCTTCTAGAAAATAATAAAACCATTATTTTGTATAGTGAGAGATATCTTAATAATTCTAGTAAAATTTTACGCAGATAGTTCATATAATTTGAATATAAATTATCCAATAATTAGGGTATAATGATGTTTATAATATTCATTAAATTATTAAAATTATCACTTTTTATGATAATCTCATGTAAACCTCACTATTTCCCCTTAATTCTCTAAGAAATACTCATGTTTATTTAGTCAACTATTTCCTTTTATGTGAATGACTTAACATAACCATCCTTAATCACATGATATATATAAAATATTTCATCACATATATACAAAATAACTTTAATATATAGAGTTTTAGAGAGTTATAAAATTCCATTAAAAATAATAACCCATACATTTCCCACAAAATGAATATGTTTTGACTAAACTAGACTCTTTAAATGGTACAATTTCATCAATCAGGTCTAAAACCAAATATCTAAAATGTTGAATTCATAATTTTTCCTAATCATCCATAATCCCAGTAAAAATAATTTTAAAATATGGTATTTTTATATAATTATAATAATAAGGGTTTTAAATGAAATATAAGAATTGGCAGGCTTTTGAAATGCATAAAAACCAATGGAAAGATTTTATTTCAAATAAAAACCTTCATGCTATAAAATATTATTAACATGAATTCATATATGAAAATAAATTTATTATTCAAATAGTTATACAAAAAAAACTACATAAATAGGCATAAATTAAATAACATTTTCTTGAAGGTTCTTTGAGTAAACATGAGAACCCAAGAAAATATTTTTCATTGAAAAATAGATTTTAACTTTAAACAGATTATAAATTTATCTTCAATCATGAAATAAATTTCTTATCTCTTGAAATAAAAAAATTTCATTTTAAAACTCATAATAAAAATAAAAAATACTTGAAGGCATATTTATATTTCATATTCATCATAACCCTTACAATATAATAACTTATGACGAGTTATTTATGATAACCCTCAATTAAATAACCTATATTCAGTTAATTCCAAAAAAAAATCACTAGAGAATAAATCATTACCCAATTAATTAGGGGGATATTTCCTAGGAACGCCCATAATCATATATAATAACCATGTAACATAACATGAATAACACACATATGATCCTACATTTCACCATAGAATGAAAAAACTAATAAAAAATAATTTTCAACTCATAATCACAAACTTTTAATTTAAACTATAATAATTAAATTAATTAAAAATTTTAGGTTAATAAATTACTTATTAATAGGACAAATAAAGATAAAATTAGAAAATTTATAGATATAAAAGTGAAGGAAATTTTTTGGAAAACACTTTAGTGAGTGTAAAGAAAAATATTTTAAAAATTTAAAGATAATTATTTTATAGAAAACCCCCATATGACCTTGGTAATATATGTGTCAAAACAAATGGATAAGAGAATATAAAGTGGAATTGTAATTTCTAGGAATTTAATATAAAATATAATAAATACAATTCATGGTATAATGCATACATCATTTAAAAAATTATAAATTAAGAGTATAAATATGTATTAAAGAAAGCAAATTGACACAAGAATCCCCTAAACTTAAATCCTGACTCACTTCATTCATCCCATAAATTATTGAATAGAAAAATTTTGTTAATTATTTACATGAATAGGATCTATTTTATTTTCAATTTTATATATCATTATTCTTTTAATTCATTTATTTTCATTTATTAGATATTTATTAGATTAATTTTTCTTATGTTGATCATTTTTAGGTTGTTTTGTCTATATTACCATAATATCTTTTGTATAATGGTATCAGTAAAAGATCCTTGAAAAATGATTATATAAGATCCAAAAAAATTTAGGTATATGTTTTATGTAAATCTAGAATAAAATGAGTTTAATTGGTCATGAAATAGTTATCATTCAATGAATCTTCCACGATAAGCTTGTTTTTTTTATGGTTAAAAATGACCATGAATGTTTAATTTTGACTTCATTTTTTGATGTATATTTTAAAATTAAAAAAAAAATAAACATGAAATTTAAAAAATATTAATTAAGTATCCCATCATTAAATAAATTTTGAATAATACTTCTTAAATAAATAAGTTTATGAAACATCATCTTCCACTTAGATAAAATTATTTCACCATAGTGATCTATATTTTTCAAATGAGTTTAAAATTAAGTAAAACTGAAAAATTATATGAATTTATAATACATTATCTTATAATTTTAGTAATTAATTATTCTTTCATTAAGTATTAATTATTTCAATTGAAATACTAATAGTAGAGTTGAAATTAAAAAAAATAGTTTTTTAGAAACCCATATTTTGATGTAGTAACGACTTGAGTAAAAGAGTTCAATGAGAAGTAATGGATGATTCATCACAATATAAAGATAAGAATGATGAGAATAACATGATAATGGAATCATGTAAGAAAATTCATTGATGTTTCAAAATATTTGTATATAGAAAGAATTTTGAAAAGCATGATAATGATTTAGTTTGAAACACTTACCTTGATCTCTGAATCTCATCCTTTGGATTTCATCTTAAGACAATAGAGAATGGAATTTTAGAAAGAAAAAATCATTATAAAAATTTTAAGGGTGTATTTAGAGAGGTATTTTGGTAGAATATATAGAGAAAATTGGGATTTAGAAGTGTTTTGGGAAGGTTAGAGTTCCCTTTTATAGAATCTAATTGATTCATTTTTTGAAATTTTTAATCCGTAAGGGTCAAGAACATAATTTTAAAACATAAAAATGATAATAAATAGAAAATATATGATATTTTATACTATTAAACACCCAAAATTTAGTCATTATAATGTTTTAAGATTTTATATTAATGTATAAATACTTTTTTATCATTAAATACAATTTAAAGTCATTTTCAATGTTATTCATGAAATTTGTCACTAAAAATATATAGATAAAAATGGAATTCAAATTAATTTTTATAAATAATTTATTACCAATATTTTTTATCCCAAAAAATCACGACATACCATATTTCATCATAAACATATTACTTTTTATATTTTAAAACCATCATTTTGACTTTTCTCTACATTGCACAAGTGTTGTTTCCACTCCACATAATCATTTTAGATAATTATCCCATTATAAAATTTGAAAAAATAAATTTATAACATAAATATAATTTATTATTCATCATTGTTATCATATAAAAATATTATTATTATTTTTATTCTCACTTATATTATGATATGATTTTTAGTATAATAATTTTACATTTCTTACATTACCCAAGAACTATGTAAGAATTTGAGTAATTAACATATTATATAATTTTAAATAAATAAATATATATTTGTATTTAAATATTATCAATTACTAATCAGATATATCTCTCAATGTAAATAAAACACTTATCCTTTCCAAATCATACTACTAAGCCGGCGATTTTGAATTTTTTACTTGTTGTGCAATTATTGCGTCAGCACAAATAAATAGAAACTTTAAATACCATAAATTGAAATGTAAATATCATTTATAAAATATTACACTAATTTTTAATCAATAATTGTTATTAAATATGAGAGTTACAATTTACTATCATATCTTTCTTTTATCATTATCTAAAAAAAATATTTCACTTAATCTTGAAATTAATATTCAAAATGTATTAATAATTTTATGAAAATAAATAAAAAAATTATTAAGTAATAAATTTTAAATTAAAATATCATTATATATATTTTAAAATAATATATTTATAGATATTTTATTTCAAATGAAATAACATATTTTTTAGACCTTACTAAAATTATTTTTAAGAATATCCTAATAAAAAAAATATAAATCCATGAAATAAATATAATTTTCAAAAAATTAATTAAATATATGAAAATAGAAAATCATATTATAAAATTATATTTAACCATTAAATAAATAATATTCTATTTTATGAAGTAAACTAAATAATTTAAAATGTATAATTATTATATAATTTATTATAAACTATATTTTTGATAATTAAATAAACCTTTATACATTTTAAAATTAATATTTCTCAAATAAATGTAAATTTATAACATGAATACTAATAAAATTAAAATTTTATTAATTTCTAAAAATACTTAGGCAGTCACATTCACCCCCATAAGAAATTTCATTATCAAGATTTTAAATTATTCTCACCAAAATGAGTGTATCTTAACATATGCATAATATCATATATAGATATTATTAAGATCTCTAAATTTTTAGGTTAAGACTTGGAAAATTATCATTTTGAAAATAAATATTTCTTAAACTATGTTTTTACCTTTATAATATTCATAGTTTTTAATGAGTTTCCAAAGGCATACCTTCATAGTTGATTGATGTTTTAAAAATAATGATTGATAGATTTATCTTCATTTTTCTTAAGTTAGTTGAATTATTTTTCCATAAAAATAAAGAATATAAAAAATATTCCTACTTTTTTTTACATTCCATAAACAAAAATTCTTCCCTTGATTTTTATCATATTTTACCACCGATTAACTTCATAATACTAATGGATAAAGAAAAAGATTAATTTTTCATGCTTGAAAAAAAAATCATTTGTTAATAGATTGTGAGATCCACTAAAGGATATTGTTCTTCATTATATGAAATATTTTATGAAAACTTATTCCTCAAGTATTTATCCATTTACTAAAAACAAAAATGTCTATTTCGATTAAATATAACACTAAATAAAATCATAAGAAACCATATTATTAAAAAATAAATTCAATAATACTTATAGCTTCAAAATTTTCATTGTAAATGATACCACTAATTAAAAATAGGTTATATTAGTTTTATTTATTATTTTAACTTCACATAAAATCCAAAAATTTATAAACCCAAAAAATCAAAAGAAAATATTGATCACATATTCTCCACAATAAGATTATCTTTTGTCCAAAAATTAGTAAACCTTAATAATCACCAAAAAACTCCTTTTTATTTTCTTATCCTAAAATATATCCAACTCATAATTTCATAAAATCCAATAAATATTTTCCAATTAACCTAAACTCTCCAAAATCATCATGATATAAAATTACAAACCAACAAATAGTTTACTTAATTATGTATGATCCTAAAAATACAATAAACTTCTTCAAAAAGGGGATTAATTAACTTTTCACCCAATCAATTTTCAATCCCCATTTTCATCTTTGCTACCCTACTTATATTTTCAAAATAAAAAAAATACTTATTCAAAATAAACCATATTTATCTCAACATGAAATCATGTACCAAACATAGGGGTTGTCTCTCAAAATATAATTAATCACCATAAAATAAAATTGGATAAGACCTCAAAAGAGTATGTATTTTCTTTAAATATGATAAACCATAGATTTATTAAATAATTATGGTATATTCAACCCTTAAATGATCCATAATATATAACATCTTAACCAATATAATTATTTAAAATTTTCTTTGATACCATCTGTGAAGTCTTAAACATAACCATCTCATTATCACATGATCTATAGAGAATATTCTCTCACACACATACCCAATAAAATTTATGTTTAAATATTTTGAGAGTTATAAAAGTCAATTACATATCAAAACCTATACGCTTTTCACAAAAAAATGTGATTTTTTTACTAAACCAAACTCTTGAAATGATACACATGCTTCATTAAATCCTAAAATAACATAATTATAACTTTTACTCCATAATAATTCCAAATTTACATAATAAATATAAAAATAATGTAAAAATATGGTATGAGCATATAAAATTCTCAATGAGATGTTTATAAAAGATAAAACACATTAAGACAATTAAATAGATGAAAACACATGGAATAATTTTCTTTTAAATGAAAAAAATTATGCTCTTATGATATTATATAATTTCATTCAAACATGAAAAAAAATTATTTTCTTAAATAGTTCCATAAAAAACTTCATAAACAAGAATAAAGGAAATATAATATTCATGAAGGTTCCTTATAAAGACATGAGAACTTGTTAAAAGGATTTATCCATGATTTTTTTAACTTTTAAAAGAATATAAAATTATCTTCAATCATGAATTGAAAATACTATATCATGAAATGATAACAAATTAATTTTAAAACCAATAATTAATCGCAGAAAATTGATGAAGGAATCATAGAAAATCATATCCATTATAACCATTACAAATCACCCTTGTAATGGAATAACTTGTAACCCGTTATTTCCAAAGAAATGTAATGGAATAACTTATATCCAGTTAATTCCAACAAAATTTATCTGGAAAAAAATAATTACATAATTCATTGGGGGGATATATATCAAACCCACCATTCATCATCTATAATTCCCAAGTAAGATAATATGAATAAAATACCTAGGATCATGCATTTCACTATATCCTAAAAAAACTAAAAAAACACAATTTTCAGCCCATAAGTACAAACATTCATTTCAACCCATAAAAATAAAATTAATAAAAAATTTCCATTAAATTCCTTGTTTAAAAGAAAATTAAATTGAAACATATAATGTTGACAGAGATAAAAGATATAAAAAATTATTAGATAACAAATGATAGGGGGTAAAGGAAAATACTGTAAAAAATTAATGCATATGTTATGAAGAAAAATTATTTATGACTATTTCTTGGGAAAGATAATAAGGACCACCAATACGATAAAAAAAATGTTTCAATGAGAATTGGTAATTATATCCTTTTTATCTTCTAAATAAGGATTTGTGGTTAGATGATTTATCATAGGGTTCCCCATGTTTTCTTTATCAGAAAGATGTGTCTGGATTGGCCCGATTGATTGATTATGGGGAGTTTATTGTCTTGTACAATCATTCAATTTGGTCTTATCATTTTTATCTTTATCAAAAACTCCCAATGACTACCACATCCATAACTAGGTACAAATCTTATTTCTAAAGGTAGGAGGTCCTTTTAAATTTCAAACCCAAACGAATCTTAGGAGCTCCCATTGGTTAATAGGATAAAAGGTAAAGCTCATCAAACCCTTTTTCTGGAATTTTTTACCTACTATGGGAATATATTATATATTTAGGATATGTTAGATAATCTCTTTATTATCCCGATTTTGGACTAGTTACCCTAAAAAAATTATCATATGATAAAATATATTATATGTGAATGGGAATATTTTAGTGTATCCATCTATACGTATCTTTGGTTATTCATCCATTTACCATGATGTGTATCTGCTTATATATTGAATCCATATATCTAGGAACTTCATAATTTTCTACCATTTATGGATCTGTTTAATATGTCAAGGATGGGATTTATCCATTATAATACATCCTATGTATCCTATTTTATAATAATAATCAAAACCCACATATTTTGTTAAACCTATGTATTTTGACTTCATTGAGAAAGGACATATATGAAGTTACTTAGGCACTAGGTAATTGATCATGAACCTCAAGAAGGCATCCTATGTATCATGGTTATGATAGGAATCAGAGTTATCATAGTTTAATCATGAACTTGGGACTAACCCTAAGGTAGATTCCATTATATGGGGGTAGTCATATCATACCACACTTTTGGGATTACACAATGTTGTTTCCTTATATAGTATAGATTCATGATGAAAATTATATGACCATTTGAACTCCTTAATCCCATATGAGCCATTATCAGTGTGAGAAACAAGGGATAAAAAGTAATCAATATCAATACATATGGATGCGGGAAATATATATTAGGATGTACCATTGGATGTTTAATATGGATATCAAGCATTAGGAAGGCATCCAATATATCATGGTTATTGTAGGAATTAGATTTCTTGTAGTTCAATTAACTTCTTAGTACCATGATTTATGAGATAGAATGATCATCCCATGGGAATTATTGGGTCTTGATGGTTGAAATGTTAGATACATGGAAGGACATACAGTAAAGTGGATTCCCATTTGAGATCGAGCCTTAGTAAGGCATGGTATGTATTATGGTTATTGTAGAAATCATATTTCTCATAGTTCAGTTAACTTATTAGTCTAATTATGGATGAAATAGAATGATCAAACCATGGGAATGATTGGGTCCATATGGTTGAAATTTCAGAGATATGGGGGGGTTTACACTGAAGTGGATTCCCATTTGATCTTAGTTCTTAGGAAGGTGTCCTATGTATCTTGGATATTATAGAAATCATATTTCTCATAGTTTAGTTTATCAGGGATTATATACTGATGTTTACCTAATAGAGAGGTAGTCATATTATTCCATTAAGCAGGGCTTACATACTGTGTCTTACCACATACATGGGACATATGATATTATGCTGCTGGTCAGGGATTACACTATGAGGGTTCACTTGGATGTGGTATATATCATATTAATCTACTAATTATGTCTTAAACATTGTGTTTTCCATAATATGCACACAATATAAGTTGGTCATGTACTAGGATGACCACATCACCTAGCCTAGTTGTCTACTTGACTAGATTGATTTCCTTTATTACATGCATTGATTGTCTACTTGACATTACAAAGGATGTTTGGACATGTCTGGAAATATTTCAAACATATACAAGGATAATTTCATGATTAAATAGACTTTTCTAAGGGACATCACATAATCTTAATGTCATGTCTAAATGCCTCTACAAGATCAAGGATGTCTTGTCCGAAAGAAATTGAAATACCTAGCTAAATTTTCCTTCAATCCATCACATGATCTCAGCTGACATGTTTGGAGGGAATCTCATGATCCGGTTGAACTATCCTGATGTCATCAAAAAAGTTGTATAACATGTCCATAGGACATCACATGATCCAGATGAATTGTCCAAAGGATATCATGAGATCCATTTAACCTGTCTGGAGGGTGCCTTATGAACTAGATTAATTTTTCTGAAGGACGTTATAATATCCATTTGACATGCCTTTCTTCCATCATGAGACATAGATGAAATGAATTGGTGTCGCTGCATGACTTGAAAGAAATGTCTAGAGTTTGTCGCAAGATCTGGATGGAGAGCCTAGATGGTTTCATGAGACATGTATGTTATACCTGGAGGTAATCCATGTCATTCATTGAAATGTATAGGGGGTGTTGCATGATGAAAATGAAATGTCGAGTATGTTATCACAAGATCCTCATGACATGTCCATGTGATATCTCAGGACCTAGATGGTTCATGTGAAGTGTTTGAGGATCAGAATATATGTTCTTGACATAAGAATTCCATCTTTCTTAGTTTGTATTCCAGCCTTTTAAAATGTACGTGGCTTATATTTGGTCAGTGTTGGATTTTTTAGGGTTTATGCAATTCAACAGCTATGTGGGATATCCTTTACATAATCCACTAGATGTCCTTTTCATGAAATCGCGTGTTCATGAAATGTGTCCATTCGTGCTTCATGATCCTCAAGTTGTTCCCCAAATTTTAACTAATGAAATAACTTTACAATCATGAGATCAACTACTCTGAGAAGTCCACTTTCATGCCTACATACATTAGTTCATGGATCCAAGGATGAATTTTTTCATGATGGTGATTATAGGCCTCCCCATTCTCATTATACACTTCTTTTCATAGTGCGTATTGAGAATATCCAATATGGATTCACTAGAGGGCTTTCGTGTCACAAATTTCATGAGATCCTATCGTAGGTTATCTCAGGGGAATTATATGATTTTCAATGAACATAATATCATCCCATAAATTCCCCTTTTTATTGGGTTTTAGACAATAAAAGGAGTCTTTATTAATCACGTGGACATACCAAAGGGTTTTTACAAGTCCATGCTGACATATCCC
The DNA here is from genome assembly GCA_963277665.1 of Viscum album. Taxonomy (NCBI): domain Eukaryota; kingdom Viridiplantae; phylum Streptophyta; class Magnoliopsida; order Santalales; family Viscaceae; genus Viscum; species Viscum album. Next base: position 1,403,291,185 of record OY728143.1, on the reverse strand, counting down.
ATGACCTTAAAAAGATTAGGACACCTGTTGAAATTCATTCTCATGATATCATATGCCTTGTTCGAGACCTTCCATGAGACAAGGGTGACTTCCCTAGAGCCTTCATGAGATCATAAAATCTTTTTGAGGGGGTCTATGCGTGATCAATGATGATCAATTGGTGCATACAACTATGATCGCATAAGATTATAATATAAACCCCTTTCAAGAATCACCCATCATTTTCTTTTTTATTTCCTTATTTATTTCACAAAGTATGGGGATCTCATGAGTTTGAATTATTGTTTCCAAATACAACCACTCTCCCCATTAGTTATGTGTCACATGTCTACCAAAGGTTCCTATGGTGATACTCGATATTTTTCATGGAAAACCCTTATTTTTTTTATTTGGAGAAGAATGAGGAGCCCATAACCACCAAAAAATGTCTGAAGCCCTTCATGTGACAAGCGTGACATGTCAATGGGATATCAAATGATAAAGAGGACATGAATCTAGGTCTTAAGAAATGTCTTGAGTAATTAATGGGAATGTATCATGATGTTTACAACTATGAAAGGCTCCCGCCTTCTAGGAATTTTTCTCTTTATTTACCATGGATTTTTGGAAGGACTGTCTGATGTCCTCCAATTAAAAAGTTGTATGATATGGATGAAATAATCTGGAAGCATTCACATGATCAAATATTGTCTCAAAATCCTTTTCAATAATATGGAGGGATTATAAAAGGAGATCCTCAAGATATTCCAATGGGTTATGCATTGTTCATGACTGCTCATATAACATTATGAAGGTCATGTGATCACATGTCTTATAGAGGTTTACATGATCCTCATGATCTTCTCCACTATATTATACCTTTTACTTGTCAGTAAAACAATACCCATATGAAATAATTTCATCACATTTAGATTTTATGATGCTCAATTAGAGGTCACCAACCCCCCCCCCCCCTCAAGAGTTATTTTTGAAAGGACAAGGGATCGATTATGAAGAATGTAAATTCCTTCCCAGGGTTTTGGGGTCATTGCCAATAAGTGTACTTGGGTGATGTTTCATCTTCCAAGTGATGTTTTTTATTCCTTAGAAGACCGTAAAAATAGAGGAAAGAAGGTTGAATCATTCATCAACTACCCAACTACAAGAACTCTTGCGAGCTACCTTCGTTGCATGACCTTCATGTTAGAACTGATCATGAAATCCATATGTGAGACCTTTTTGTGAGAAATGATTCGCAAATCCTACTTTTCCCTATGATTTTTAAAACTAACTAGTAATCCATCTTTGGTAATTAGTTGAACCTTGGATAGACGGTTTCGTGATTGTCTTTGAAGGTTTCACAAGATATAATGGCTTAGCCACATGACCACTCAACTATTATGTGGATCTTGTGATAATGTGAAGGTCATACAATCACATGTGTTGTGACTAGATGAGTGGTCACATGATATTCTATAGTTTTATGTAGTCTGTGATGGATTCATTAGACATTATATTTGTGAGCCAATTATGATTTTGTGAATACCCTTTATGATTCATGCGATGTTCATGATGCTACTAGAATTACACTACTGGAAATCCCATTTTTACCAACGCTTATATCCCAACAGTTTGATAAACCATTGGGAATGGTTATGTATACCAATGGTTTTAAGAAAACTGTTGGTATAGAGGATTTTATGAAGAAATTTACCAATGGTTTGTAAAATTGTTGGTATAGGCCTCAATTAAGACACTTTTACAAACAGTTATACACTAACCGTTGGTATATGTTGGAATCTATGCCACCTTTTACCAACGGTTTAAAGAAACCATTGGTATAGGACTACATTCGCAACGATTTTTAAAAACCGTTGGGAAAGTTTTCCCCTAAATCCAGTTCAGGTGTTCATTAGGCCCTCCGCTCGATTGTAGTCCCCCTCCGCTCAACTACAGCCCTAAATTGAAGCTCTCCCAACGCTCTCTCGTTACCCAGTCTCCGAAACTCCATCCATCCTCTTCAATCAAACAATTTTTCTGTTCTACACTTCAAATATGTAAGTTCTACCTCAGTTATAATGTTCTTCATCTATTTTTTTATTTTCTATTTTGATTTGACCTAAACGTCTGGGATCTCTCTATACAAAGACTCAGAAACTCGTTCCACTAATAGATCCATATTAAATCAAAAAAATTTGTAGTTATACACTCTAAATCTGTATGTACTACCTTAGTTTTAATGTTTTGCATCTATTTTTTTCTGTTTTAATTTGGTATAAACTAGGTTGTGTTGTTTATGGCATGCGAAGGTTAGTGATATTGAAGATGAATTGTATGTTGGTTGGGTGATGGATTGGAATTGTGATGTTTTTTGGATTAAGTTTAGTTAATTTTCAATGAATTATTTTGGGATTTACTCCCTTTAACAAATCCCCCACTCCTCATGGACCCTGGACGCCCCCCCTCTTGGACCCTGGACAGTCCCCACCCCTCTTGGAACTTGGACAGTCTGGCCCCCCTCTTTCCTGAAACTTGGATAGACCCCCTCCTGGACCCTGGACAACCCCCCTACACCCTCCTCCCAGGACCTTGTATAGTCCCCCTCCTTCCTGGACCCTAGGAAGCCCCCCACCCTCCACCCTAGACCCTGGATAGCCCCCCTCCTCGATGGACCTTGGACAGCCCCCCCTCCTTCCTGGACCATGGAAAACCCCTTCTCCCCTTCTCCTTGACCCTGGAAAGACCCCCACCCCCTTCCTGGACCCTGGAAAGCCCCCACCCCTCCTCCTAGACCTTGGACATCCCCCTCACCCCCTCCTTAACCACCAAATACCCCCCACTTCAAAACTTTGACCACCAAACTTGGACATGCTGGATTTTCTCTAAAAAGATAGATTTGATCCTCAAACCACCTCAATAATATCCTAAACAATGCTTATAATGTGGTTTTCACCACATAGCATCCAATTTTATTCCAAGTCACTAGTTTATCCTCCCTTGGATAGATTTTACAAAAAGCGTTCAACCTTAAGGATCCAAATAAAAATAAATTGATATAAGACATTTGATAATGGATTAAAATTTCAAATTGGGATCCAATGAGGAATATTTGAGATATTATGCATCATGTCCATGAGTAAATCCATTTTTATATATCCGATAAGTTATTTTTCACAATTTTCACACATTAATTGTTTGTAAAAATGGGAAAAACATTTATAAAGGTTCTAATATATAAAAATGAATCTATTTGTGGATGTAGCTTAACCAACAATGTCTAGCTTGTCTGCCTCTTCCATGATCATCAATGTGCACATCCCGTCTCCATATGACCTCGCACGACGGGTGAATCAGCGTCTGGCTGATGACGAGCACCAGATTCTCTTACTTCCACACCAGATTCACGCCCGCTATGCTCCTTAAGTGATCAATCCCACTAAGCGTCCCTGTGAGCTTGATGACACGACCACCAGTTCTTGTAAGAGGTAGAGGAGTTCTGAGCTGATAGACCAAGACGATTGACCAGTGTCCATCCATCTGGATGAAGACGTAAAACTTAGCGCTTCTTGGGAGGTAACCCATGTTCTATATTTTCATCATTTTTCTTTTTTTACTTTGTTTTAGGAAATAAACATGGCATGTATGCAACACTTTTTTAGCTGCTTCTGATCTGTATGTGCACTTGTCATTACTCTGCATGACTGCTTCTATTTTGTCTGATCCTTGGTGATATTTTTTATGAAATGATGCGGATATGTTCTGTCTATGTGTATATTTTATAGGTACATAAGTATGTGCACTTTTCATTATTCCATTCTTTCAGTGCTTAGGCCGATGGTACGGGGGAGGTTCGTACCAGAGGTAGACGAGCATCTCCGCGTACCCGACTAGACCCTTCCCCTCCGACCAAACACATTCTGATTCTGTTTAAACTTAATGGAAACGAAACATGGGTCAAATGTGATGTGTATAAGTCAACCCCACCTCAATAAAGGCACGGTGTGGCCAGGATCACTCAAACTGCCTCTCTTTTGTTCAAAATTGACTTATTTTTAAGTGAAATCAACAACTGACATATGGGAAACCAACCAAACGCCTTCGGATTGTGTTGACACTTTAGGAAAACAATCCATAGGTCATATTTGACATGTAAAAGTCAACTACACCTCAATCCGATGCGTGGTGTGGCCGGTATCACTCCAAGTGTATGTATTTTGTTTAAAATGGACAATATTTTATGTACATATGACAATCCAATCAAACAACTTTTTATTGTGTTGATACTTTTTCAAAATGATCCATGACTCATATTTTTCGTGTACGAGTCAACCCCTCCTCAATTAGAGGCTCGTTGTGGCCGATACCACTCAAAGTGCCTCTGTTTTGTTAAAAATGGACTTAATTTTAAGTGAAATCAACAACTGACATACGAAAAACCAACCAAATGCATTTGGATTCTATTGAAACTTAAAGAAAACGATACATGAGTCAAATGTGACATTTATGAGTCAAATCTGCCTCAATAAAAGTCTCGCTGTGGCCGAAACCACTCAAAATGCATCTGTTTTGTTAAAAATGGACTTAATTTTAAGTGAAATCAACAACTGACATACGGTAAACCGACCAAACACATTCGGATTATATTGATACTATAGTAAAATGATCCATGGGTAATATGTGATGTTTACTAGTGAACCCCGCTTCAATCCAAGGCGCGGTGTGGACGGTACCATTCAAAATGTCTCTTTTTTGTTCAAAATGACTTTAATTTTAAGTGAAAACAACAACTGTCATACGAAAAAATGAGCAAATGAATTCCAAATCTGTTGAAACTTTAGTAAAATTATCCATGGGTCATATGTGACGTGTACGAGTCAACCCCGCCTCAATCCAAGGCACGGTGTGGCCGAAACTACCCAAACTGTCCCTCTTTTGTTTAAAATGGACAATATTTTACGTACATATGCCAAACCGATCAAACGGATTCTGATTGTGTTGATATTTTTTCACAATGATCCATGACACATATGTGATGTTTATGAGTCAACCCTGCCTCAATTCGAGGCCCGGTGTGGCTGACACCACTCAAAGTGCCTCTGTTTTGTAAAAAATGGACTTAATTTTAAGTGAAATCAACAACTGACATACGGAAAACCGACCAAACACATTCGGATTATATTGAAACTTAAGTAAAACAATAAATGAGTCAAATGTGATGTTTATTAGTAAACCTCTCCTCAATACGAGGCTTGGTGTGGCCGACACCACTCAAAATGCCTCTGTTTTGTTAAAAATGGACTTAATTTTAAGTGAAATCAACAACTGACATACAGTAAAACGACCAAACGCATTCATATTATGTTAATAATATAGAAAAATGATCCATGGGTCATATGTGACGTGTAAGAGTCAACCCCTCCTTAATCTGAGGTGCGGTGTGGACGGTACCATTCAAAATGTCTCTCTTTTGTTCAAAATGGCTTTAATTTTAAGTGAAAACAACAACTGGCATACTAAAAACCGACCAAATTCGTTCCTAATATATTTAAACTTTAGTAAAACAATCCATGGGTCATATTTGACGTGTACGAGTCAAACCTACCTCAATCTGAGGTGCAGTGTGGCCAGAAACACCCAAACTGTCCCTCTTTTGTTCAAAATGGATAATATTTTATGTACATACATCAAACCGATCAAACAGCTTATGATTGTGTTGATACTTTTGAAAAACTATCCATGACTTATATGTGATGTGTACAAGTCAACCCCATCTCAATCTGAGGCCCGGTGTGGCCGAAACCACTCAAAGTGCCTCTGTTTTGTTAAAAATGGACTTAATTTTTAGTGAAATCAACAACTGACATACAACAAACTGACCAAACACATTCGAATTCTATTGAAACTTAAGGAAAACGATCCATGGGTCAAATGTGACGTGTAAAAGTCAACTTAGCCTCAATTTGTGGTGCGGTGTGGTCGGGACCACTCAAACTCCCTCTCTTTTGTTCAAAATGGACTTATTTTTAAGTGAAATCAACAACTGACATACGGGAAACCAACCAAACACCTTTGGATTGTATTGAAACTTTAGGAAAACGATCCATGGGTTATATGTGATGTGTAAGAGTCAACCCCTACTCAATATGAAGCATGGTGTGGCCGGTATCACTCCAAGTGTATGTATTTTGTTTATAATGGACAATATTTTACGTACATACGCCAAACCAATCAAACGGATTATGATTGTGTTGATACTTTTTAACAATGATCCATGAATAATATTTAATGTGTATGAGTCAACCCTTCCTCAATCGGAGGCCCGGTGTGGCCGACACCACTCAAAGTGCCTCTGTTTTGTTAAAAATGGACTTAATTTTAAGTGAAATCAACAACTGACATACGACAAACCGACCAAACGCATTCGGATTCTGTTGAAACTTATGGAAAATGATACATGGGTAAAATGTTACATTTAAGAGTCAACTTAGCCTCTATCCGAGGCGTGGTGTGTCTGGGACCACTCAAAATTCCTCTTTTTTGTTCAAAATGGACTTATTTTTAAGTGAAATCAACAACTAACAGATGGGAAACCGACCAAACGCCTTTGGATTGTGTCGACACTTTAGGACAACAATCCATGGGTTATATGTGATGTGTACGAGTCAAACCTGGCTCAATCCGAAGCACATTGTGGCTGGTATCACTCCATGTGTATGTATTTTGTTTAAAATGGACAATATTTTACGTACATACGCCAAACTGATCAAATGGCTTCTGATTGTGTTGATACTTTTTCACAACAATCCATGTCTCATATGTGACATTTTCGAGTCAACCCTGCCTCAATCCGAGGCCCGGTGTGGCCGACACCACTCAAAGTTCCTCTGTTTTGTTAAAAATGGACTTAATTTTAAGTGAAATCAACAACTGACATATGAAAAACTGACCAAACATATTCGAATTCTGTTGAAACTTAAGGACAACGATCCATGAGTCAAATGTGACGTGAAAGGATAGCCCCAGATATCCCCCCACCCCCCTTTCTGGACCCTGGACAGCCCCCCCACCCTCCTCCTTGGACCCCGGACAGCCCCTCGGACATGAATAACATTTTCCTTTTGTACCATTGTGTATGCAAGTAAATGAGACTCGTATTCCTTATGTATAATTCTATTAAAATTTTATTAAATGTTATACCTCATAGATGATATGTAAATGTAGTCATATTTATTTCACATGCCTTTTTTTATTTCTTTGATCATGCAATGTTATTTGGGATTATTCCATTTTTGTATGTCTTGAACTATATGAATGACTTGGTAAGCTTATTAGCTCATGCTCATCAAATGCATGTGATGATATGCTATAATTTGAATACAAATCCTTGTTGCACATTCTCCATGACCCCCATACTCGCTCCCTAGAAATCTCCCCTCCCCTCTTCCTGGACAAGCCCCTCCCCTCTCTATACATCCCCCCACATCACATTCAATGCAAGTCATGCATCACTCTAGATGATGCACAAATATTAACCACATTGTTAATTCACTTTATCACACATACCCCTCATGCACCAATTTCTATCATAATCATCACCTTTTTGAGTAAGAAAAAAATTGATATGTGTGAACCCAATAAATTGAAATAGGTTAATTGGAATAGTTGTTGTCATATGAAGATTGAAATGGGGAATTTTAGTACATGGAATGGTTGGAAGAGTGATGTTTTTATGTGTTTTTTGTGTTATTTCCAATGTTTTTTGTGGTGTTTGAAGTCTATTTATAGAAGTTTTTTGTGATTTTTTTTATGCAGGTCTATCAAGTGGAGGCAGCTGTATGCAAGCTGCTGGTTTTTTGTAAAAATAACCAATAACAACGGTTTAGAACCGTTGGTATACTTTGAGCATATATGAATATATACCAACGATTTATCTAAACCGTTGGTATAAGCTCAAAAATATGAATTTCCCAACTGTTTTAAACCGTTGGTAAATCCTTTTTCCAACGGTTTAGAGGAACCATTGGGAAATTAAAACTTTCACCACCTTTTACCAACAGTTTTCCTTAAACCGTTGGTAAAGGTATTTCCCAATGCCTTACTTCCCTACGGTTTGGGAAACCGTTGGTATATCTTATACTAATGGTTTTCCAGCCTATACCAATGGTTTTGAACCGTTGGTATTGTCTATATTTCCAGTAGTGTTATGCATTTATTTTGAAAATATTTTTTCCCATATTTCTGACATATTCCACTTACATTTGTTCAGATGGATTATATAACTTCTCATAGTTCATGCAAGCCTTCAACGAAGGATTACAAATCAGTGATGGCTCACTGAGATTCTATAATAGAAAGTATATATTATTTTTAACAATATTTTGGTTATACATTTTAGATCAGTCTGATAGACTTGATTGGGGAGAACCTTGGGGAATATCCCCTATAAAATTTTCTTCCATTCTATGGGTTCGGTTTGACCAATGAAATTTCCATTCTATCACTATAGTCATCATTCATACCCTTTTCTTGTGTGTACAAAACCCATAACACCTTATGAGAAATCATATCATATGCTTATTATTTTTACATTGAGGGAGAGTTCATATACATGAATATACTAACATTCATGACCACAAACAGTATGATAAAAATCTCAAACCTTTTTTAGATATCAATATATACCTTTTGATAATATGAAATTCCACATCCATATAGAGTTTTGGTTGTGTTGAAAACCATTAATTTTGATCACATGGAAACTGTGGAAGGGATTGGGGATCACCCTTCTAGGTAAAATATATTTCTTTTGAGTTTTCCATAGAGGTGAAGAAAATTAGTATATATGAGTCCATTTGGATCTCACAAAATTTTTTATATTGCAATAAGGCCCTGATGATAAACCTGTTTATTTGTTGGGTCCCAAACATGAATTCTTTCCCCCTCATATATACTGAGGTGCGTATTAGTCAATGTGATGTTGAGTATATATACAGTGAACCCATATTGGGTGAGAGGTATGATGAGTTTTCCCCCTATGGTTTGTGGGGGATGATGTAGCTAGAGAGGACTTATCCTCTCTTCTGAGAGTTGATAAGGCTGGCTGAAAAGGGCCTCTTGAAGAAGATCATTCCTGAGGTAGAAATCCCATTCAAGATGTGGAAGGGATACTTCATAAAGAAGGAAAATTTTGATCTAAAATTCAAGAATCCAATGGCATGTCCTATGAATGAATCCCATGGTGTGGAGGGTACTTACTGGCCTATAGTTGAATAAGGGAAATTTAATGATTGGGTATGGGAGGTCTTCCCTGGTATTGACCAGGCCATTCAACTGGCCGATTTCCTTTCCATGTACCTGAGAGGGTAATTACTCTTAGTAAATAATAATGGTGGAGTTAGGGTCTCCAATTTCATTATGTAATCTTCCGTGGAAGGACGTAATTGTGTTAGGTTATCCATGCATGTGTTGTCCAAGTTTTACCACCATATGCACCATATTTTTAGGGGAAACTCCCGTCATTGAATCTCAGGATCCTTCCAAGATTTATATGGTTAGATGAGGTATCATCTAGGAGTATATATATATTTTAACATCCATATAATCCCTAATGTCCATTTAAAACCATTTATATATTATATTAGTGGGGTAAAGTCCATTACACTAAAGGATTGGGAGGTCAGGGCTTTCAGGGGTTGTCACGACTATTTATCCTTCAAACCCTATAGTCTATTTATCATAGGTAATGTGGTTTATAACTGTGGAGAAATTATTGAGTATTAATAATAATTATTGTATCTTCATGAGGTCATCCCTTCAACTCACATTGATGGGGACCTTCACTATGAATGGTATGCACCCTACCAGTTTAGCCCAGTTCTTATGTGTTCAATCGTGGTGTCCTCCACCCATTCACATCTAATCTGAGGAGAATATGATGCTGAATCATAAATTTTGGATAATTTTTAATAGAGTGGAGACTTTGGATTAGATAAACCTTCATCCTTGTGAAGCACAATTTTTTTATCTCAACATTATGTTGAGGTTTGGATATGATCATATACTAATAGGAAGTTATCCAAACTGGTAAGAGAAACTTCCCAATTACCCATGTATACTAAGGAAAATCTAAGTCCCTAAAAGGAATAGAGTTCTAGAGGAGAAACATCCCCATAATAAACCCACAAATAAGAATAAAATTTATATTACCTTCATTTCTAGTAGAAGCACCAAATAATGTGGCCACAATGAGTTTAGTTCTGGAGGGTGAATTTGAATCAGTAGTATTATTTTCTATCATATATCAATAGTGGATGGATTAAAGAATGATGAAAACATAGGATGAGATTTGGGTAATACTGAACCAATCATTTTTACCTTTGAAAGGTTTTTCTCTTATCATTTCCCCTATAGGAATCACTTTCAAATAACGACCTGAGGAGGTCAAGGCCATTTTATAAGACCTTTACATAATACTATAATTCATCAAGTTTTGGGTTTATTATTCAACTCAGGTTCAACAAATAGTGGTTCTATGCATAATACAAATGATCGTGGATGGACATGGATTTCCAATTACAAAGGCGATGGTAAGGATAAACTTACTACTATGTTTAAAAGATCATGGTTTCATTGAAAACATATTGTAATACCTTTTTTGACATAGTGGGAGGACATAGAAGATAAAACAGTCCTTCCATACCATGTATATTCTCCCTGAGTTATGATTATTGGAGATAAATTTTTAAGTGGTTGAGGGATCGAGGATGAGGGATCTCAGGGTCAACTGGCCCAGTGAGTGTGGAGATCTCCAATTCTGGAGTAACAACCTCATCTTTATCCCTTTTTGGGAAACCTTCAATGTAAGGGATGGTGAAAATGAATCGAAAAAAGTTTTAGGATCCCTCTACCATGGAATCCTCAAGTAATATTGAAATTTTAGTCTTTTTTGTTTTGGATTATTCATGAAAAACATCCTGATTTTTAAAAAATGGGCAGGTCCTTACTAAGCTCACTTAGGGGAGTATGTATCCACTCTGAAGGATGTAGGATATTGTTTAGTTAATTAATTTGTAGATCATTATCTATTGGTCTATACCCATCATGAAGCTAATATGGATAAGGTTCCAACAAAGTCACACTCGTTACCTATTTTATATTCCATAAAAGGAATGCTATTTGATATGGCATGGTTGGACATGATTTTCAAGGATAATGATAAATGTAGATACTATACTATTGATTTATCCTTTATGGAGGTGAGTTTTGGGGAAGATGAATACTTATTAAAAAATCAGACACTTTTCCCACATTGTTTCATGTATCCTAACATTATCCTTTTCACTACATACCTCATGAGTGGTAAGAGAAGCACATATTTGTAGAAAGCACCAGAAGTTACAAGAAGCCAATCATCATAAGATGGTTTTTCCTCTTTTACATAGGATGAGGTTGGGTATTAAGAAAACACTAGTAATGAAAATAAGAAAGGTATGTTTCTTACATAGGTCATATCAATTGGTTTTTTGATGATATCATTTCATTTATCTTTTGAATTATAAACCCCTATTCCCCTTGACATAGTTCCTTCACGCTGGAGTATGAAGAACCAAGTTACTACTCCCTTGGGGATTCCCCCAACTAAAATGACTAATGTAGTGGTCGTATCCCTTTATACTTCATCAAATACTATGAACACAACTCCTCCTCTTAGAAACCTAATCCTGGAGTACTTTTATGTTACCAAGATAGTTATAGATTAATTCATGGGATCTGAATCATTTTTCAGTATATGTGGTGAAAAATATGTAAGTAGATCTAGAACCTAGTTTCTAAGACCCCTCTATAAGGGCAGAAGGACTTGTTGGGTCACCTTTGATTTAAGATCACTACCCTTATATATGAGGGTTTTGACTATACCTCCCTTCATGCATGGGTAAAAGAGGTTATATCTCTAAGAGATGAGAAGAGGGACCTTGAATTAAAGTTGGAATATTATAAGGATTCCCCTTTAGTAAAAAACATATGGTAAGAGGCCTCAACCAAAGATTCCTAGTGTGCAGTGGAGGTTGTGAGTTGCCGATATTTGTCCAGTGATGGGTAGGATGAAATTGACCCTATCTAGTTTGAAATTGGTCATCATATAGTATAATTATCAGAGATCTAGTATTCAATTCATACATATGAGAAAAATTTATGGGAGAAACAAGGAATCCCTAACATTTCATAGAATCCTAGGCATGATTTCATTTCCAGGGTAGAAGAATTTCAACAAATTAATGAGGTAAAAACCAATCCTATTGATCACTTATGCCAATCCAATGCCTCCATGGAGAATAGTTTTGTAGAGCTTTATGGTTCTTATGAGCACATGATGTGATATAATTTTAAATTTTCAACTTTTTATTGCCTAATATATTCATGGGATAAACTCTAATATGTATATATTACTCTTCATATATGATATTAATTAATGGATATAAATAACATTATATATGTTTGTTTCTGACGCTTTCACCAGGGTGCACATCATCATTCTGCGACACTTTTATTATTGCCATGAATTCCCACTTTCTAATGGTGGGCGAAATCCATTGCTTATTCAAGGACGTTTTATCCTTGATCAAAACTAGATTATGGTATATCGATCCCTCCTTCCATGGATTCCTCCTCAGAACTCATCACCTAGTTCTGGGTCTCCCTTAATGATTAAGACGTTGTTCATGATACTCTTCCTGGTGCCATATCTTTGGGGACACTAGTTAATTACACTACTTCCTTTAGGAAATTCTAGGGGGTCTTGGTAGGGTAAAAACCTTCAGTTAGGGGATTTGTCACATTGGGCATCACTGGCATGTCTGGGCACTAAAACATTGGTACACCTAGATTTGCATCCCCTTATGATATGGCTTCTCAAGGGAGTGGAAGCCTAAGGCATCGCATGTCAAGTGCGAGGAATTATATGCCATATGCATGTCTCCAAGGTTTTCCTCGACTTACCATGTTCAAAATGGGGTATGCTGCGAGTTTAATGACTAGAGGAGACAGATTAGACTGACTAGAATACTGATGGGAGTGAATTAGTTGGGTACATCCCAAGGTGGGATCACCTGAAAGATATACTAGATGGGTGGATAAAGACTCCAAATGAGGATGGATACATGGATTATTGGGTCCCAAAAAAGGGAACACCAAAGTTTACCATTGGCTGGGATTGAACCTCGATAAGGCTTCCTACGTACCATGGCTAGAAGATAGGGGATCAAAACCCCCATAGTTCTAGAGGGTGAATCATGGGATCAGGATGTACACAATGGAAAAAAACCCAAAGAAATGATGGAGCTTACACATGGTTAGAGGCCTTGGTGCTACAAAGGAGAAAATAAATGAATGGGGCTTACACATGGTTAGATTCCCGGATGGATGGCATGATTTCCCTTGGATGTGGTGACCCTGGTGGAATCGGGATGGATGATGGATGATTTGACAAATTGAATGAGATGAATGGGATGGAACCAACCTTAACTGATGTGAAGATGATGGTGGTGTTGGTCTTGAACCTTAAGAAGTCTTCCTACATATCCTAGTGGGTGGGAATCGAAGTCCACATAGTTCGGTGGGGTGATGAGTCACCCGATGAGGTGGCTCATGAGAATGGACACATAGATGGGACCTAGAAGAAGAAGAACCTTCGGGTTGGGGCATGATCTTATTAAAAAATAAAGGCTTGATAGAGAGACTATGATGGAACATGAGATATGGGATTGAACCTCAGGGAGGCTTCCTACTTATCCCCATAGTAGGAAATCAAAGTCCACATTGATAAGGAATTAGAGTATGGAATTAGGGTGTGCACAACGGATATCTACCTAGATACATGGTGGGGGTTATGCATGGTTAGAAACCCATCGCAAGAGGTACACTCTTGGTTGTAGGATTATGGATTGTTTGTGGGACTTATGCGTGGTTAGCTTCCCAAGAACTAGTCTGACTCCACTAAATAGTGGACCGAGGATGCGGGTCCCAACAAAGGGGACACAAAACTTTACCAGTTTTTGGGGTTGAACTTCAAAGAGGCCTCCTACATACCCTATTTAGGATACATGGATCAAAACCCACATATTTTGAAATCATACAGTTTAAAATCATATAGGATAAGGGTGAGTAGACGTGAAATGGTTAGGAACAATGGGTGATGGGCTTGAAACTCAAGGAGGCTTCCTACACACATTGATTCAAAAGGGGGAAATGATCAAAGTCCATATAGTTCAGTAGTGGGGATTGGGGATTACACATTAGGGAGTCCCATAGATAATTTCATGGTTGATACTTACTCTAAGACCATGTGAGTCATGCACGGTGTGAGAAACAAGAGGTAATAAAGACCTAACAATTGAGTTGTAAAAGGTGCGTCTGTGAGGAATGGAGTAGGGATTATGAATGGTTAGTGTCCTAGGGAGATGGATATTGGGAATTACTCCATGGGGAAGCCTAATTATGGGTTCAGATGTATGATAAGGATATGGACATCATATCTAAAACATAATATCATAGGGTGTCAGGGCTTATATGAAGACTTCCCAAGTTGTGCATGGTGAAAAAGATCAAAGGGAGAGGGGAGTGAGAAGGAACTAGTGCCTATTCCCTTCATGGTACTCTATAGAATTGTATCTTATTCAGTGATCACAATTTAACGTCATGTGTTAGGGTTGCGGGTGCTTGGAATTTTAACGTCCAATAGCTAGGACGGTGAGGATTCACTCCTCACCCTTAGGAAATACATAACTAGAGAAATTTAACCCTTAGTGAAATGAAGACAATAGAAATAACATGCGGATAAGGGGTTGTGGGTGATCCATTGAGGGGCTCACGTTAGAATGAGTATGCAAAGAATCAATATCCATCAGTGTACCTGTGTGAAGAATCATGAGGCAAAGCAATGTAATATGAAACACCACCCAAGTGACCTTGAAATCACTTTGTACAAACTTGGAGGGCCGTACAAGTGATGTATGCGAAAGATAAGGGTTTCTATCATGATCTATCCCTTGGGGCCCATGATTTGACTACCCCAAGCCCACCTTCCATAGGCCAAGGGTTTGAGACTAGCACCAGAAAGGCATATCCCTAAAATGGGAAGGCATTGCCTCAAAAAACTGTACATACACAGACATGGAAGACTGCGCACAATTAAAAAAATGGAAAAGAAAGGTACAACCACAACTAAGAACCACTACTAAGTGTAAAAGTGAGTAATGAAAGTAAAGGGGCCAGAATAAAAGACCAACTGAAATGTAAGTACAACAAAAAGGAAAAACAGCTCCTGAGGTCATCCACCAAAGTTCATACCTGAAGGGTAGGTAGAACTAATCACCGAAGCTCTCCACATCTATCGGTCACCTTCATACACCACCTGTTAATCACCTCCGAGCACCATCAAGCTTTGAATCCTCAAGACTTAGTCTAGTTGTCCTTCATCTTCACAAGAAACAACAAGGTATGGGCGATGCCCATGCATGGGTGAGTATAAGAATACCCAGTAGGGACCTCGAGACCCCCGATGGTCTCCTAGAATTATACAAAGGAAAATCCACAAAGAATGATCTCAATCACAAAACATAAATCAAAAGAAAAATCATAGTAGGAATAACTTAAGTACAAAAGTATAGATGATTAGTTCTAAAGATAGATCATCTTATTCTATCAAGAGGCTCTGTTGCTGACTCACATAGGATCACTTGGTGCCGACCACATAGGATCGCTCGGTGCCGAACCAGACAAGATTTATAGGTGCTAACCCACATATGATCTCTCAGAACTGACCCACATAGGATCGCTCAGTGATGACCCACATATGATCGCTCAGTGATGACCCAAAAAGGATTGCTATTCATTCTTCACGTCATAACTAGCCACTGGATTCCCACACATAGAACACTTGATTTCGGGAGGATCCACTCCTCAAGCCATCAGTTGTATTTCAACTAGAAGAAAGCCCCATAAATAAGTAACCCAATGAACCTCCATGTCATAAGGGTTCCAATACAATAGATGACACGTCAACTGAATGCCCAGTCTGTAAGTTATAAGCATTTTAGTTCCAAGGGCCCGGTTGGATTCAGGTTCGATCTAACCCAACCTTACTTCAACTTTCTCCAAAACTTAAGTGGATTATCTCATAAGGACCGCTTGATCCTAAGAATTCTGGCACCATAGACTGTTTTTCAAATGGACGTTTGGTTTAGGAGATATACCATTTAAGCATAACGAGGCCAAAAGGGGTCCGTGTCCGGTCCGAACCGGTCAGACCGACCCGACCCAGACCACTGGGTCCAGCCTGACCCAGTCAAACCGACCTGACCTGGACTTCTAGGCCTAACCTGAAGGGGCTGGTCGTGGCTTGGTTCGGCTAGGCCTAGTACAACCCACTTGGTCGTGGGCTCGGCCCCGCCCACCCGGCCGGGTGTGGGGGTCCACTCCCCTCCCGAATTTATGAGCCATTTAGGTCTTCAATGTAGTGGAACCAGATGGTGACACACTGCCTGGCCAGTCTGTGTGGACCAGTATTCTGTAGAACCCGCAGAACGCGGGTCCGCCCTCCACCGCGGCTCGAAGTCGCGACCCTCCTCCACAGATTGAAGCTGCGAACCTCCTCTACAGCGTGCTGCCGTAGCACACCACCCAGCTCAAAAGTGGATAGAAAAGTTCGGTCACCCCTTGTCCACCATGAAACTTTTAGGCGCCGCCATCCCTTCGTGGCTGGTGGGTACTGGCCGTCGCCTCCCTCAGTCGTCGGCGCCGCCGTGCCGATAGAGCTACCGCGGGCCACCGATGAAGCTTCAGTGGTCTGATTTTATTCCCATCCACACCCACGTGCTTACTGGGACAGTTCCTATGCTGTGCAACCCTTGGTTCCACCTTTCTACAATATCTTCTGATTACCCACAAAGAACCCAACCAATACCTAGATCGGCAGAGGGTCCATGCCTTGTTCGTTTGGCCCACACCCTCCACGTTAGCATAATAACAAGGGAAGAATTTCAAGAATGAACAACTCTTAGTTAAACAATGAAACCCCCTACCTTGAGTTCATTGGAAGTTTCTACAGATGAGGAAGGAGTGTCCACGTTCGAGGGTGTTGTAGATGAAGGAGAAGGTTCACATCCTTTGGAACTCATCGTCGAATCCTCCAATGTTCATCAAAGCTTTGTTCTACTTTGGTGGAATACGTCGTCGACACTTCTTCTGAGGTTTCTCTCTTCATTCCCAAAAACCCATGCCCAAGATTTATTTAAATAGAATAAAAGATGAGATCAACCCACCACATAATTAATGAGGTTCATTAATAAATTTAATTAATGAACTTATTAATTCTCCCAATAGTGCGGTTACACAACCAAATGTAACAATCCATTAAATGGTCTAACAACCCAGTGGTCCCTCCACTGCCGCTCAACAGTTACAAAGAAATAAATAAAATAACTTGTTGAGTTATTTTTTTTGTAAAGTCTAAAAATTAACTTTTGCATCTGACCCTTTACGGTCAAAGTTAATCCCCCTTAAGGAAATCCCAAAGTTATGGATTTAACGGTGCCCTCATATTTTTAATCTAAGAACTGATTCAAAAGATAGAAAATGTCACTTGCATGTTTATTGAACATACCTTAAAAAACGTTCAAAATTACATTCTGGGATATTTGGGCCTCAGAATCACATGCCACAAATTTTTGCAGACTCATAATAATTCTATTTAATTAAAAAAATACATTGAATTTCCTGGTCTTTACATTCTCCCCACCTTAGGGATTTTCATCCCTAAAATCTACAACAAAAACGAGGGAAAAAATTGGGGGTACTGAGCACGTATCTGAGCCTCCCTCTCCCATGTGCTCTTCTGGAGGTTCCCATGCTACCACCAAACTCACACTAGAGGGATAGACTATCCACAAAGGACCTTCTCCTGTCGATCCTCTATCTCCACTAGGAACTCTGCGAACCTCTCCCCATTGTCAATGTCTAGCTCTCCCCAGTTGATAACATGTGATGAATCGTGCACGTACCTCCTCATCTGTGACACATGGAATACATTATGCACCCAGTGCATCTGTGGGGGAAGGGCTAGGTGGTATTCCACTTTTCATACTATGATGAGGATCTAGAAATGTCCGATAAATCTCAAAGATAGCTTCCCGTTTTGGCCAAATCTTCACAATCCTCGTCAGGGTGAGACCCATATAAAGACATGGTATCCCTCCCCGAACATAAAGGACCTCCATCTCCTTTAGGCATAAGACTTATGTTAGCTCTGTTTAGTCTTCATACACTCCTGGATGATCTACACCTTCTCAGTGGTAGCCCATACCAACTCTCGACCCATAAGTGCTTACTCCCCTAGGTCTGTCCAGTATAGAGGTGATCTGCATGGTCACTCGTACAAGGCCTCAAATGGTGCCATAACGATGGTGGAGTGATAAATTTTATTGTATGCAAACTCCACTAGTGGTAGGTGGTACTCCTAACTATGGCCAAAATCAAGGACACAAGCACGAAGCATGTCCTCAAGCATTTGTATGGTCCACTCTGTCTTGTCATCTGTCTGAGGGTCAAAGGGGGTGCTCAAGTGCAACTGATTCCCGAATGCCTCCTGTAATCCCATCCACAAATGAGATGTAGAATGAGCATCACGATCTGAAATGATCGTTTATGGAACCCCATGAATCAATACAATCTCTTGTATATAGAGGCATCCCAATCACTCTACCGATCCCTGCTCTCAGATGGGTAGGAAGTGGACCGACTTGGCGAGTCGGTCAAAAATCACCCAGATGGAATCGCGGCCCCTGGACATACATGGTAGCCCTATCACAAAGTCCATAGAGATTCCATCCCAATTTCACTCTAGCACATTAAGTGGCTGAGTCAAGCCTACTAGTACATGGTGCTCAGCCTTCACTTGCTGACAAGTGAGGCACCATGAAACGAAATCTGCCACTGATTTCTTTATCCCTAGCCACTAGTACTAACACTAGAGGTCTTGGTACATATTCGTTACACTAGGATGTATCGCCAAAGGTGATATGTGGAAATCCCTCAACACCTCCTATCATAGAATCACTGGCACCATGGTACGCCCTTTGAAAAGGATGATGTGCTCCCCACCTTTATAAAATCCTTCAAGAGCCCATCCTGAGGATATCTGATCACGTCGGGCCTCACAGTCAATGTTCCCAAGCTATGCCTCTATGAATCTCTAAAGGAGTGGGGGAGTAACTGACATAGACTGAAGGTAAGATACTCCATGTAACGACTCGAAATTTTGAATAAATCTTGTTTCCTAATTTTATGTGTTATTTTATTTTATTTTTATACTCAACAAAAATGTTTCATTTGATAACATGAGTATAATTAAAATGAGACCATTGGGTTTTGACTGTTATATGACCATTGGTCAATATGACCGATGGAAACTAAACGTTTTGATAATTGTCTCTAAATACAAGTAATCTTGGTTAATTATTATAGAAAGAAGATTTGATGGCCTCACCCAGTAGTCTTGGACCGATCGAAGCTCATCTAAAAGAACTTGGGAAGGAGGTAGCACCATTGGGCTTTGCTCTGGACCAAACCCAAGCCGAACTTCATCGTGTGAAGTTAGAATAGAATCTCCTTCGCGAGAAGTTCAAACTGATAGAAATTACTACTCGTGCGATGTTGGCTGAGCCTCCCTCAGATTCTCTCACCTTAGCACACCTTACACTTAGGTCCTATGCTAGTGTGATAAGGGGCTATGTAAGGAGACAGTAACTGCCTTGTGTAATCTTTTGTTTTAAATAAAAATTAGGATTTATTCTTATGATGATGTTTATGAATTTTCAAATGTCTGGATAAATATAGTATGCATATTTTTGGTGAATTTTAGAGAAAGGATATTTTAAAAAAAAAATTATGTAAACCTTAAATAATTAAAAATGTGTAATGATTTTAAAAAAATGGTCTTCTACAATTATGTTCATTATGAAATTTAGAGTCTAATAAGATCAACTTAATTTTTGATGAATAGTAAATTATGAATAGTGATTTTATGCTTAGGATTAGTAATGTTACCAAATGGATTAGTAATCTCACTTAAAGAAAGTATTAACATAATCTAGTCACCTTGATTAAGTAATGTGATTCAATAAAATGGTTAAATAACAGTTTCATAAATTATTATTCAGGTATTAGTTTTTTTCGGGTGAATAGTGTTTTTTAATTAAAAATTAAATTAAAAATATTTAGAAAATTATCTTTATAAAATGGATTTCATTTCTGAACTCAGAGCCTCGATATTATGTTAAGGTAAATTTTGGGGATTTTTCTGAAAAAAATGAATTTTCTGTGAATAGTGTATTTATTTAAAAAATAAATTAAAAATATTTAGAAAATTATTTTTTTAAAATGGAGTTCATTTTTAAAATCAGAGCATTGGTATTTGGTTAAGGTGAAATTTTGGGTTTTTTCTGAGAAAGTTGAATTTTCAGTGAATAGTAAAAATACAGTTTTAGGGTTTCAGTATGTTTAATGACATCATAACTGTGTCATGATGATGTCATGAGATATTTTATGGGTTGTCCGACCAAAGGTGATGAATTATTGTATAGGGGGACCCATGTGACCTAAATCCATGGGAAATACCATGGGAGAGCCCATGCTTTTGAGAAAACCACTTGTGAGGTGTCCCTTGGCCATTAATGCCTTGTCCCCTCACTTTCCCTATAAATACCAAGCCATAATCTCATTATTTTCGACTCCCCACTCTTCCCCAACGAATTTATGGTCTCATTACTTCCCAAGGATTCCTCCCAAGGTTCCCCCAAGCCCTCAAGGTCCCAACCTTTGAGTTTTAAGAGTTACGTTTTAAGGTAAGGGATCCGACCTCTCTCTTTCTTTTCAAGTAATCTCTTTTATGTCATTTTTTTTATTCTCCATGTTATTATGTTAAAGGATGTTCTTTTATATTACTCTTACTTAAATTTTCATGTTCATATAATGAGATATCCCCTCTTACTCTCATTATTTCGTTTTATGAAGTTTTAAGTGGCGCTGTTAGGCTGCCGAATTTTTAAGTTGTTCTTTCACCATTCTCGTTTTCAAGTTCTACTTTCATGTAAAGTCTTTCAAGTTCCTTTTTATTATGTTTGGGTATGATCTCTAAATCTATCATACTAATATTTTATTATCATATGATGAGAGTCCCCATTTGATCTCTTCAATTCAGTATTTTGAAGTTTTAAGTGACACTGTTAGGCTGCCGAATTTTTAAGTGGTTCTTTCACCCTTCTCATTTTCAAGTTCTATTTTCTTGTCAAGTATTTCAAGTTACTTTATGTTGGGTTATGACATCTATATCTATCATACTGATATTTTATGATCATATGATGAGTGACCCTATTTGATCTCTTCAATTCAGTATTTTGAAGCTTTAAGTGGCGTCGTTAGGCTGCCGAATTTTAAAGTGGTTCTTTCACCCTTCTCGTTTTCAAGTTCTATTTTCTTGTCAAGTATTTCAAGTTACTTTATGTTGGGGTATGACCTATATATCTATCATACTGATATTTTATGAGCATACAACGAGAGACCCCATTTTATCTCTTCAATTCAGTATTTTGAAGTTTTAAGTGGCGCCATTAGGCTACCGAATTTTTAAGTGGTTCTTTCAACCTTCTCGTTTTCAAGTTCTACTTTCATGTCAAGTATTTAAAGTTCCTTTTTATTATGTTGGGGTATGATCTCTATATCTATCATACTGATCTTTTATGATCATATGATGATAGACCCCATTTTATCTCTTCAATTCAGTATTTTGAAGTTTTAAGTGGCGCCGTTAGGCTACCGAATTTTTAAGTGGTTCTTTCACCTTTCTCCTTTTTCAAAGTTCTAATTCCATGTCAAGTCTTGAAAGTTCCTTTTTATTATGTTGGGGTATTATCTCTATATCTATCATACTGATATTTTATGTTCATATGATGAGAGACCCTATTTGATCTCATCAATTCATTTTTGGTTGAAGTTTATGTGACGTCGTTAGGCTGCAGAATTTTCATAAGAGAAATCTTATTTTGTCTTCCTTTCATGTTCTTCATTTCATATGGTATATTTTCAAATTTCATTACCATGTTCTTAATATACCTTATATTCTGTCCCTCTACTGTTTTATGAGTCATTTATGAATGTTTGACCCATGTCCCCTCTCTTTTCAATGTTTTCTAAAACCCTATAACATAGCCGTTATGCTGTAGAATTTTCGTCTCAAAATGTCTCTCTCTTTTTCTAAAGTTATTTTAATTTTAAGTGAATACTCAAATCTCTCTCTTATATATGGGTATTCACATATATACCAAAATTTTCTATTTTAAATTCTGGTATTTACATACATGAAACCCGCTTTCCCTTTCCATGGGTTTAAAGTGACATTAAGATCATGTATTTAAAGCAGTTTTTAAAACGTTATGATTATGAAATGAAACCCATTTCTTTTATGCTATATGGGTTGTTTATGAAATTATTGATGATGATATATGTGGATCACATTATAATAAATAAAAATTTAAGGGTGCACCCTGATAGCGCTCCAATGCATTGGGTAAAGACTTAATCTCTAGTGATGACCTTTTAGACTGATACCTTGGTGAATAACCTTGGTAATTTTTAATGACACCTTGGGGATGAAACTTGGTGAAACGAAATGATTGTTATTATTAAATGTTTTAGACACATCTTCAAGTTATGAAAAATTTTATTTTTATTATGATATATCTCATCATTTCTTTCTCATGCCTTAAAGTTCTTTTCATGACCTTATTGAAGTATCTCAAGTTCACATGTAAAATGTTTCTCTTGTTTCCCTTACTGGGCCTTCTGCTCACCCTTTATTTTGATGTATGTCCCCAGGTTATGAGATCCAGTAATGAACCTAGTATGAACATGAGGATAAACCTTTCAAGTGTTTAAGAAGAATGGTTTATGTTTTCATGTTTTAAGTTCCTGGTTTCCAAGACACTAAACCTTAAAGATCCTCGGTTTTGTAAAATGTAATGAAAGTTTATGTGATAAAAAGGCGGGATGCTATAGTTGGTATCAAAGTATGGTTTAGTTATTTGTGGAAATTAGGATATGAAAACTTTAGGAAGAGGCCTATAGAAAAGTTTATATATATAGGAAATATTCCTTGTATTTTGGTGAGTATTGAGTAATGGGTTTCCAAGAAAATACATCCCTGTCTGGATATGAGCAGGTAGAGGTGGCTCTGGCACAGATGTACATAGGGGTAAAACCCAAAAACACCGCTTTGAGCTAGACTCAAATGGGAACTGGTACACGACAATGGGACTTTCTTCACTATGGGTTACGACACTCCCGGGGGATATGCTTTGGTAAATTCATAAGCTTAGTATGAACCATTGTTAAAGGAACAAAGATAAAACAAAATAAAGATTCACATAAGAATATATGATCATGGATAACCTAGATGGGAACCTAGGAGATCACAAGTTAGGGTATAATTTTATTGTACAAGTTATCCTTATATGCTTTAAGTTCCTTTTCATGATTATTGGCTAAGTATTTAAGCCCCTAATTATACTTTCTCTTCTTAGTTAATGGTGGTAAATGGAAGAAAATGTCTCAACAACCAATGTGATAGGAAATGTGACGATTGCCGTATTAATATGGCAGAGATTATTAGGGGATTAAAAGATGATTATTATTTTAGAAGACATTCGCTATTTTGGGGACCCTATATGATCGAGGTAAATAGATTACTACAGTATTTTCATTGAGGAGTAAGGTTGACTTATATTTTGAAGAATTGATGAATTTAAGGTGGACTTATAGTAATTTAGGTTACTTATGGGAATGATTAACCTATCTTGGGTAAAATATGTTTAGGTTTGCTACTTTTTTTATAAGATGTTAGGAGTGGTTGATGTTGTTTGGAGATGAACAATGAAGTTTATTTTGGAATACTATGTTATCAAATCCTTCTTGTATTTGGGTTTCAATCGTAGTTTGGTTTATTTTGAGGAATTTTAAGGACCGTTATTTATGGAATGGTCTTTGATGAACTTTGGGTAGTACCATGGAACTTTGAAGATTTAAAAGTAGTTTCCATTCCTATGGGATTATTTCTTTTTGAAGAGTTGTTTTACCTTACCCTTTCTGTTTTTGTGATAATGTTTAAAGATAGAAGAAATAGATAGTTAATCTTTTGTGGATTGTGTGATTCTCTAGAAGATGATTCTTGTGTTTTGATGAGACCAAGTAGTTTTGAATGCTCATCGTTTGGAGAAAAGATTAGTTTTGGTAGAAACTTATTAAAGGATGAAACTATACATGAAGGTAGGTATATTTATTAAATGAATTTCTCAAAATTATGAAAAGGAACGTAAAAAAAAATGTTGTTGGTTTACGTTTCCTACTAGTTAATCAATGACCATTTACACACATCATAAGTTTGGGATTTTCTTATGGTTAACTTTCTCCTAATCATGTTTTCTATCACTCTCCCTCAGAACTTGACCCTTTGTTTTCTCCTCCATGTCCATGTTTTCCTACATGGAATCCTAGTGTGGGTTAACTTGGGTGACCTTTGTACTTCCCTTTCTTTCTTTTAAAGTAATAGTTTTACTGACTATTTTTTTGATGTGGTACTTTCAATGAAATTTCAAAACCCAATTTTAAAAATTGCGAGGACGCAATTTCTTAAGTGGGGAAGATTGTAACGACCCAAAATTTTGAATAAATCTTGTTTCCTAATTTTATGTGTTATTTTATTTCATTTTTATACTCAACAAAAATGTTTCATTTGATAACATGAGTATAATTAAAATGAGACCATTGGGTTTTGACTGTTATATGACCATTGGTCAATATGACCGCTGGAAACTAAACGTTTTGATTATTGTCTCTAAATACAAGTAATCTTGGTTAATTATTATAGAAAGAAGATTTGATGGCCTCACCCAGTAGTCTTGGACCGATCGAAGCCCATCTAACAGAACTTCGGAAGGAGGTAGCACCACTGGGCTTTGCTCTGGACCAAACCCAAGCCGAACTTCATCGTGTGAAGTTAGAATGGAATCGCCTTTGCAAGAAGTTCAAACTGATAGAAATTACTACTCGTGCGATGTTGGCCGAGCCTCCCTCAGATTATCTCACCTTAGAACACCTTAAACTTAGGTCCTATGCTGGTGTGATAAGGGGCTATGTAAGGAGACCGTAACTGCCTTGTGTAATCCTTTGTTTTAAATAAAAATTGAGATTTCTTCTTATGATGATGTTTATGACTTTTCAAATTTCCGGATAAATATAGTATGCATATTTTTGGTGAATTTTAGAGAAAGGATATTTTAAAAAATGTTTATGTAAACCTTAAATAATTAAAAATGTGTAATGATTTTCAAAAAATGGTCTTCTACAATTATGTTCAGTACGAAATTTAGAGTCTAATTAGATCAACTTAATTTCTGATGAATCGTAAATTATGAATAGTGATTTTATGCTTAGGATTAGTAATGTGACCAAATGGATTAGTAATCTCACTTAAAGAAAGTATTAACATAATCTAAGCACCTTGATTAAGTAATGTGATTCAATAAAATGGTTAAATAACGGTTTCATAAATTATTATTCAAGTATTAGTTTTTTCAGGTGAATAGTGTTTTTTAATTAAAAATTAAATTAAAAAAATTTAGAAAATTATTTTTATAAAATGGATTTAATTTTTGAACTCAGAGCATCGATATTATGTTAAGGTAAATTTTGGGGATTTTTCTGAAAAAATGAATTTTCGGTGAATAGTCTATTTATTTAAAAAATAAATTAAAAATATTTAGAAAATTATTTTTATAAAATGGAGTTCATTTTTGAAATCAGAGCATTGATATTTGGTTAAGGGGAAATTTTGGGATTTTTCTGAGAAAGTTGAATTTTCAGTGAATAGTAAAAATACAGTTTTAGGGTTTCGGTATGTTTAATGACATCATAACTGAGTCATGATGATGTCATGAAATATTTTATGGGTTGGACGACCAAATGTGATGAATTATTGTATTGGGGGCCCCATGTTTCCTAACTCCATGGGAAATACCATGGGAGAGCCCATGCTTTTGAGAAAACCACTTGTGAGGTGTCCCTTGGCCATTAATGCCTTGTCCCCTCACTTTCCCTATAAATACCAAGCCATACTCTCATAATTTTCGACTCCCTACTCTTCCCCAACGAATTTCAGGTCTCATTACTTCCCAAGGAGTCCTCCCAAGGTTCCCCCAAGCCCTCAAGGTCCCAACCTTTGAGTTTTAAGAGTTACGTTTTAAGGTAAGGGATCCGACCTCTCTCTTTCTTTTCAAGTAATCTCTTTTATGTCATTTATTTTATGCTCCATGTTCTTATGTTAAAGGATGTTATTTTATATTCATATTACTTCCCTTTTCATGTTCATATAATGAGAGATCCCATCTTACTCTCATTATTTCGTTTTATGAAGTTTTAAGTGGCGTCGTTAGGCTGTCGAATTTTTAAGTGGTTCTTTCACCCTTCTCGTTTTCAAGTTCTACTTTCATGTCAATTATTTCAAGTTCCTTTTTATTATGTTGGGATATGATATCTATATCTATCATACTTATATTTTATTATCATATGATGAGAGACCCCATTTGATCTCCTCAATTCAATATTTTGAAGTTTTAAGTGACACCGTTAGGCTGCCGAATTTTTAAGTGGTTCTTTCACCCTTCTCGTTTTCAAGTTCTATTTTCTTGTCAAGTATTTCAAGTTAATTTATGTTGGGGTATTACCTCTATATATATCATACTGATATTTTATGATCATATGATGTGATACCCCATTTTATCTCTTCAATTCATTATTTTGAAGTTTTAAGTGGTGCCATTTGGCTGCCGAATTTTTAAGTGGTTCTTTCACCCTTCTCATTTTCAAGTTCTATTTTCTTGTCAAGTCTTTCAAGTTAATTTATGTTGGGGTATGAAATATATATCTATAATACTGATCTTTTATGATCATACAATGAGAGAACCCATTTTATCTCTTCAATTCAGTATTTTGAAGTTTTAAGTGGCGCCGTTAGGCTGTCAAATTTTTAAGTGGTTCTTTCACCCTTCTCATTTTCAAGTTCTACTTTCATGTCAAGTATTTCAAGTTCCTTTTTATTATGTTTGGGTATGATCTCTATATCTATCATACTGATCTTTTATGATCATATTATGAGAGAACCCATTTTATCTCCTCAATTTAGTATTTTGAAGTTTTAAGTGGCGCCGTTAGGCTGCCGAATTTTTAAGTGGTTCTTTCACCTTTCTCCTTTTTAAAAGTTCTAATTCCATGTCAAGTCTTGCAAGTTCCTTTTTATTATGTTGGGGTATTATCTCTATATCTATCATACTGATATTTTATGTTCATATGATGAGATACCCTATTTGATCTCATCAATTCATTTTTGGTTGAAGTTTATGTGACGCCATTAGGCTGCAGAATTTTCATAAGAGAAATCTTATTTTTTATTCCTTTCATGTTCTTCATTTCATATGGTATATTTTCAAATTTCATTACCATGTTCTTAATATACCTTATATTCTTTCCCTATACTGTTTTATGGTTCATTTATGAATGTTTGACCCATGTACCCTCTCTTTTCAATGTTTTCTAAAACCCTGTAACATAGCCGTTATGCTGCAGAATTTTCGTCTCAAAATGTCTCTCTATTTTTCTAAAGTTCTTTTAATTTTAAGTGAATACTCAAAGATCTATATTCTATATGGGTATTCACATATATACCAAAATTTTCTATTTTAAATTATGGTATTTACATACATGAAACCCGCTTTCCCTTTCCTTGGGTATAAAGTGACATTAAGATCATGTCTTTAAAGAAGTTTTTAAAACGTTATGATTATGAAATGAAACCCATTTCTTTTATGCTATATGGGATTTTATGAAATGATTGATGATGATATATGTGGATCACATTATAATAAAAACAAATTTAAGGGTGCGCCCTGATAGCGCTCCAATGCATTGGGTAAAGACTTAATCTCTAGAGATGACCTTTTAGACTGATACCTTGGTGAATAACCTTGGTAATTTTTAATGAAACCTTGGGGGTGGACCTTGGTGAAAAGAAATGATTGTCAATATTAAATTTTGTAGACACATCTTCAAGTTATGAAAAATTTTATTTTTGTTATGATATATCTCATGATTTCTTTCTCGTGCCTTAATGTTCTTTTCATGACCTTATTGAAGTATCTCAAGTTCACATGTAAATTTTTTCTCTTGTTTCCATTACTGGGCCTTCTGCTCACCCTTTCTATTGATGTATGTCCTCAGGTTATGAGATGCAGTAATGAACCTAGGATGAACATGAGGAGAAGCCTTTCAAGTGTTTAAGAAGAATGTTTTATGTTTTCATGTTTTAAGTTCCTGGTTTCCAAGACACTCAACCTTAAAGATCCTCGATTTTGTAAAATGTAATGAAAGTTTATGTGATAAAAAGGTGGGATGCTATACTCCATCACTATCAATGAATTATATCTACAACACGACTAGCTTCTCTGTCACCTCACTCACCAACTGTAAACCAGACCTCCTGTTGAGTGCGTCTTCCACCACATTCCCCTTCCAAGGAGTGTAGACTATCTCAAAGTCATAATACTAGAGGAACTACAACTATCACCGCTGTCTTAGGTTCAGGTCCTTATATGAGAAGATATACCTAAGACTCTTGTGTTTGGAATAAATGATAAACTATTCAGCCATAAAGTAGTTCTGCCACATCTTCAAGGCAAATACCACTACTGCTAACTTGAGGACATGGGTAGCATATTTCTTCTCATACTGCCTAAACTATCATGAGACGTAGGAGATCACCACTCGCTCATGCATCAGGAAACATCCTAGTCCAGTCCCTAATATGTTTCAGAAGAATGCATACCCAACGTCCTCATCTGGTAGCCTCAAGATGGGGTCACTTGTCAATCTCCACCTCAACTCCTAAAAACTCTGTTGGCATATCTCCATCCACAAGAAGGGTTGTCCCTTATTTTTTAAATCTAAAAAGGGTGCTGCTACTCTAGAAAAGTCAGGTAAAAATATCCTATAGTACCTAGCCAATCCCAGAAAACTCTGCACCTTAGTCAAACTCCTGGGTGGCTCCCAAGCAATCACTACCTCTATCTTTGTTGGATCCACTGAAACTCCAACCTTTGAGATAACATGTCCTAGAAAGTGGACCTCCCGTATCCACAACTAGAACTTCAAGATTTTTCCATAGATTTAGTACTCTCAGAGTGTATCCAGAACTATCTGAAGATGCGTAGCATGATCCTCCTCCGGTGATGAGTATATCAAGATGTCGTCAATGAAGATCACCATGAAGTGATCAAGGTAAGGTTGGAAGATCCTGTTCATGAGTCCCATGAACACTACCAGAGCATTGTTCACACCAAAAGTCATAAAAAAGAACTTGTAGTGGCCATACCGGAATTCGAAGTTTGTCTTTGGTACATCCTCATCTCGTACCCTAAGCTGATGATAGTTTGATATGAGGTCTATCTTCAAAAATTACCAATATCCCTTCAGTTGATCGAAGAGATCATCAATCCCCGGAAGTGGATACTTGTTATTCATGGTCACCTGGTTTAGGTGATGATAGTCCACGCAAATACTCAAACTACCATCTGCCTTCTTGGAGAAAAAAATTAGGGTATTATCATTGAGAAACATTGGGCCTTATGAACCCCTTACCTTGCAAGTCCTCTAGCTTTACCCGCAACTAAAAAAGATTTGTGGGAGCCATCTAATATGCTGGTGTAGATATCATTGTCTTCTTGGGGCACAGGTCAATGTAAAAGTATACCTATATATGATGAGGTAGTCCCGAAACATCATTAGGAAAGACATCAACATACTGGTCCACCAATATAGGATAACTTGGACTCCTCACATCAACATCTCTAAGGGTAAGGCTAGCCAACTGATGAGTGATCAACTGCACCCTCCTATGAGAAAGTCCATCCTAAGCTGTAAAGGTTCCCTTCTCATCGGTGAAGGAAAACATGGTCCCATACTCACAATCACATCGCACTTTTCTCCTAAAACAATCCATCTAAGCATGGACCGTGGATAACAAGTCCATACCCAAGATGACATCGTAAGGCCTCGACGCTGCTACTAAGAGATCTCAGCCGAAGATCTAACCTCCTAGAGTATTCTCACACTACCAAAACCAGTGTGTAATCATTGAATCCTCTTACATAGGATTCTTTAATCATAAGGATCGAGGTAACTACTCCATACAAATCTACAAGCTCCGAATGAGAGCCATGGAAATAAAAGAGTGAATGGAACCTGTGTCTATAAGTACTGAAGATAGGGTATAATAGACACATATCATACCTAAAATCATCTCTGGAGTTCCGTGATCATAGGCCTCAGTTTCTTGAAGCTGAGCTCGTACCTATCCACCTGCTCCTTGAGGTCAAGGTGGACCTCCTATAGGTGGTGATGGTAGAACCTCAAATCGCCGCCCACCGCCTGCTGCTCGGCTAGCTCCTATGCCATGTCCACCGCCCTATAGAACTCCTTGATCGAATCTATATTGCTATCTTGGTGGTCCCTCGACCATATGTTGATCATCCATGTAGGGATTCAGACAGTCACGAGCCATGTTCCTCTATCCACTGCAAGAGAAAAAAACTCTAGTCCTCAGATGACCACCCCTACCTCGTAAGCTCCGCACCTCCAATCCTATGTCCTGGGGTTGTCCTCCGGAATGTCTGTCCTACTTGGACCTCTACATCATCTACCTACTGCCTATAGTAGATGAATCAGCTACTTGTCTTCTGGTGGTGGCCCTCACCATCGGTTCCTGCTCATCTAGGAAGCTCTGCACCAACAATGCTCGCTCGAGCATTCCAACTTGCATCGAGATATTGAGTGATATCATTGACGCTCTAATATCTCATCAGAGACCCTAATAAAAGGTCCGAGACCTGAATAATGGGTCCCATACCATGTAATTGGAGTAGAGAGAGAGGTCTATGAATCTCACCGAGTACTGGGCCACTGTCAAGCTACCCTGCTGTATGTGCAGCTGTTCTTGGATACGCACTGAGCATAAATTCGCTGGTACAAACTCACCCTGAAGAGTGTCTTGAAGTAAAACCAGGAGAGTGTCACATCCTTATGTGTCTTGAGCGTCAGGTTCCACTCTCTCTCTACTACTCCATGAAAGAGGCTAGCAGCTAGGATCACCATCTGATCTGCTGGTGTCTCCACTAAGAGAAAAACCTATGCCATAACCTCTAGCTAGTCCTCAATTGCCTGGGGATCTATCTCACCTCTAAACCATGGAGGCCTTTGTCTCTAGAACTCATGAAACATACTCAATCAACATGCATGGTCTGATGGTGGGGCTAATATAAACTTCTTCCCTATGAGTGGTGGTGCTGCTGGTACACCACCCAAAGGTTCCATCACCGTAAAAGGGCCCTGAATTGATTCCTCATGGATTGGTGGTCCGTTATCGTGATCTCTCTCTGGAATCCTAGATAGCTATCTATGTGGAAGCATCCTAAAATAAAATAGGTGCACCACAATCAATAAGTTATACCTGGTGAGCTGACTCAAAAAGATCAAAAGAAAAAACAACATTTTCAAAACACACGCAAACAATGTTTTCGTGTACCGAGTCGGAAATCAGAATTTAGGGTCCTGGTGTATGGATACATAGGTCACCACACCAACACTGGACTCTCTAAACTGAAAACCAAACTAAAGACACTTAACACTATTGCTACATTAAAAACATAGACTCTTAGTTATTCTGGTAGAACTGGCCCCTTTGATATCACTTTGTCACAACCCATACCTCGGGGCCCGTGTCGGGACTACCCCAATCCCACCTTCCATAGGCCAAGGGTTGTAGACTAGCACCAGAAAGGCATATCCCTAAAATGGAAGACATTGCATCAAAAACCTATACACACACAGATAGGGCAGCATGCGCACAAGCAAACACAACGAAAAAGAAAGGTACAACCACAACTAAAAACCAATACTGAGTGGAAAAGTGAGTACTAAAATTAAAGGGGTCAAAATAAAATCCCAACTGAAATGGAAATATAGAAAAAAGGGAAAACAACTACTGAGGTCGTCTGCCAAGGTTTCTACATGAAGGGTAGGTACAACTTGTCACCGTAACTCTCCATGTCTACCATTCACCTCCATACACTAGATTCCAATCACCTCCAAGCATTGTCAAGACTTGACTCCTCAAGAATCAGTCTAGCTGTCCGTCATCTGCACAAGACACAACAAGGTACGGGAAAAACCCATATAGGGGTGAGTATAAAAATACCCAGTAGGGACCCCGGGACCCCTAATGGTCTCCCAGAATTCAACAATGGAAAATCCACAAAGCATGATATCAACCACAAAGCTCAAATAAAAATACAACTCACACAAGTAATAACTTAAGTATAGAATTACATATGATTAGTCATAAAGAAAGATCATCTTATTCTCTCAAGAGGCTCTAATGTTGATCCAAACAGGATTTCTCGGTGCCAACCCACACAGGATCACTCGGTGCTGACCCACATAGGATGGTTGGTGCTGACACATATAGGATCTCTCAGTGTTGACCCATACAAGATCGCTCGGTGCTGACCCACATAGGATCGCTCCATGCTTACCCACACAGGATGGCTCTATGTTGACCCACACGTGATCGCTATTCATTATTCACATCACAACAAGCCACCGTATTCCTATAAAAAGCATGCTTGATTCCTTGAAGATCCACTCCTCAAGACATCAGTCATATTTCAATTGAAACGAAGTCCCATGAAGAAGTAAATCAATGAACCTACATATCATAAGGGTTCCAATGAAATAGATGGTGCATCAACCGAATGCTTAGTCTGTAAGTTATAGGCTTTTTAGTGTCAAGGGCTCAGTTGAATTCAGGTTCGATCCAACCTAGCTATACTCCAACTTTCTCCAAAACTCAAGTAGAGTATCTCATAAAGAATGCCTCATCCTAAGGGTTTTGGTATCATAGATGGTTCGTCAAATGGACGTCCAGTTTAGAAGATATGCCCATTTAAGCATAACAGGGCCGAAAGGGTTCAGGGTTCGGCCCGAACCGGTCAAACCAACCCGACCCAGTTTGATGGGCATGGCCTGGTTTGGCTGGGCCTAGTCTAGCCCACTCGGCCGCAGGATCAGCCCGCTGGGCCGTGGGTTTGGCCCGGCCCACCCAGCTGGGCCCGCACCACCGAGCCGTGGAGCCACCCGACCCACTGTCCAGGCACGGGGGTCTGCTCCCCTCTTGAATGGTTGAGCCATTTGGGTCTTCAAAGTAGTAGTGAAAAATGGCGCCGCACCACTTGGTTGGTCCACATGGACTGACCTTCTGCGGAACCCACAGACCGCGGGTCCACCCTCTGTCGTGGCTCAAAGCCGCGACCCTCCTCTATGGCTCGAATCCGGGACCCTCCTCCATGGAACGCCACAGTAGCACGCCAACCAACTCAAATGCGGCTGGAAAAGGCCAACCGCCCCTTGTCAACTGTGGAACCTTCAATAGCTGCCATCCCTTCATGCCTGACCTGTTCCGACCACCGCCTCCCTCGGTCGTCGGTGCCGCCACGCCAGCGGAGCTTCCGCAGGCCACCGATGAAGCTCCGGTGGTCCGATTTTTTTCTTGTATGCACCCACATGATTCCTGGGATGGTGCCTACGCTATGCAGCCCTTGGTTCAACCTTTCCTCCATATCTTCTGGTTGCCCATGAAGAACGCAACCAATATCGAGATCATCAGAGGGTCCAAGCCTTGTTTGTTTGGCCCACGCCCTCCGCGTTTTCATAATAACAAGGTTATCATTTCAAGAATGAACAAATCTTAGTTAAACAACGAAACCCCCTACCTCGATTTCTTTGGAAGTTGCTACAAATGAGAAATGAGTTTCCACATTCGAGGGTGTTGCGGATGAAGGATAAGGTTCACATCCTTTGGTGCTCATCATCAAATCCTTCAATGGTCATTGAAGCTACATTCTATGTCTGTGGAAGACGTCACCGACACGTTGTCATAGGTTCCTCTCTTCAGTCCCAAAAACCCCTGCTCGAGTTTTGTTTAAATAGAAGAAAAGAGGAGATCAACCCACTCCACAATTAATGAGGTTCATTAATAAATTTAATTAATGAACTTATTAATTCTCCCAAGGGTGTAGTTACACAACCAAGTGTAATTGACCATTAAATGGTTTGACAACCCAGTGGTCCCACCACTACCGGTCAACAATTAAAAATAAATAAATAAAATAACTCATTGAGTTATTTTTTTTATTTCTTTTATAAAGTCCAAAAATTAACTTTTTCGTCCGACCCTTTCTGGTCTTAGTTGAACTTCCCTTAAGTGAATTTTGGTGTTGTGGATTAAACGGTTCCCTTGTATTTTTTATTCGATAACCAGTTCAAAAGATTTAAAATTCTACCCACACGTTTACTGAACGTACCTTAGAAAAAGTTCAAAATTATATTCTGAGCTCTTCAGGCCTTGGAATCATGTGTTTTCAATTTTCATAGACTCGTAATAATTCCATTTAATTAAAAAAAATTACATGGAATTTACAGCTCTTTACATTTCACACGTAAGAGGGGCTTAGACATGGTACCTTAGGGTAAGGACGACACATGGAGCACACAAGGAGGGGCACACACAAGATTGAATGGGTGCATTCAAGAAGAGGGATTGTGCGCAATATTGGGTGATTGCATGCAAAACGAGTGGTTGTGCCCAAGGGGAGACCTTGCATGCAAGATTGGCACTACACAAGGGAACACTTGCATGCAAGAGGAATATTTTATGCACAAATTCCTTGGAGTTAAAGGAAATGGGTGAGAATCAAGCCCTAGTGGGCCCACATGAAGGAGGACCCCTAGAGATCTTTTGCGCAAGATCCAATACCTTGAGGCTATGTCTTTCATGCTGTCGTGGAAGGGCTTCCATTCACATAGTAAAGTGTTGGTTCATCTTCTATAACCATCCCCTGAAGTGTGGGGGTACATTTCTATTTATAGCCAGAAAATTTTGAGGTGGTGTGCAAGACGTGATGCGCGCAAGTGTTATTTTGATGTTGCATTGGGCACGGAATATCTCGCACACATTTTTGAATCTTGCACATAATTCTCTTTTTCATTATAGACTTGGTTGGTTTTCATAAGGTCACCACAAAATATTCCATTTGACATCGCATTGGGTACGAAAGATCTTGCACACAAATTTCAATCCTACACACGGTCCTTAAATCTTGCATTCACCTCCCTTGGGAATCTTGGGATTAGCCAGTGATTCAAAATATGCCTTGGGTTTTCTCAAAAATGTTTTTTTCATGGCCTTATCCAAAATTTGGTGCCAACAAATGCCCCCCACCAAATCCGAGTTGAAGGGGGACTCAAAGGTCGGATTCTGAGGGACATGCCAAGAAGCATGGGTCGTGAGGGTTGGTGCACACAAAATTGTCCATTCAACACGCAAAACAATTTTGCATGTGTGAAAGGGCTGATCTACGCCTATAGATATGACCGGGGCCCTGGAGGCTATGATCCAGAAGGTTGCAGAACTGAAAAAATCCCTTAAAGGGGCCGATACATGAGGTCCATGTTCTGACCGAACTCATAAACCTATCTGTTTTTTTTTTCTTTCCTATTACAAATTGCGTGCATGGACTTATTATTTTCTTGCTTTCTTATTTTAGTACATTTAGACCATAACTATGATGTAATTAGCGATCAATTCCTAAGATCACGTGGGTCATACCTGGTGTGAGAAACCAGAGAAGACTATATAATTATTTACTTTGTGTATGAGAGAACCAACTAATCTTTTGAAAACATAGGGTCTGGATAGCCACACTGAGTTTTTATAACAAGATAGGGGTCTTGAATGAATAATACAGTCCTCATAATAGCCAAATTTTCCTTCCCACATACACTAGTGCATAGAAGGGATGATGCCATGGGTTTTGGAATAAATACGAACAAAAGGGAATGGAGAATGTGAATTATGATACCCCAAATTTAGAGAGTAGTGAAGAGGGAATGACGAGGGAGGATAATTGTTGACCAAATTAAAAACACATAATCTGTATCGTGTTAGATTGAAATAGGAATAAGAAAATGAGGTTCAGCTGTAGACCGCATTCGAAAACACAGGACCTAACTCGAAGTGTTGTCTGATGTCCTCCGAAATGTTGGTCAAAGATGGTAGGTGAGCCTTAAGTCCTGGTGTCCTAACCATTAAGGGGTTCCTTTAGATGAAAAAGGGATAAGGATCTAAAATAGAGGGAATGAAAAGCATGGTGATGGAATGGAAGACTATTTGAATAAAGTCCAACACTCTTAAGATTACAAAACCATGATGAAAGTACACCAGGTGAATGTATCAGTTTTAATTGAGATAATTCCTATTTTTGGGAGGGACCATGCTGGAGAGGACCTAAAATGTTCTACATTTTTACATCATGTACATGGGGATTATAAGCATGCATTTTAACATCATACGATGTGAACGATGAATGAAATAGTTTAACACCGTATAACTAGGATGTTGCACATAGTTTAAGGTCGTACCGCCTGGACCCTTCTCAGTAGTTTAAAGACATGTTACATGGACTGGGGACTCTTAGTTTAGAGTCATAGATTTTAGACCATAATTAAGGGTAAATAACCAAACATGAAATGGTCCTCCCCAATATGGAGAACCTAGGGTTCGAACCATGGAAAAATGTTTGGGAATCACTAATTATCCCATAAGGATTCGAATCAATCCACACGTAGTTCTTTGAGGTTGTATGATAGACATCCAATACCAAAAGGGAAAAATATCCTTTTCTTTTTTTAAATAATAATATTATAATTGTTATGCAGTTTAACATCATGCGAACATAGACAGTAAGAATTTTAGTTTAAGATTATAGAGATTAGATTGTAAGGTGCCCAGTTTAATGTCATGTGCATGGGACACGACTGTGTAGTTTATTTTCACGTGGTAAAGACACCGAAATGGAGAAATATCAAGAGAGGTATGTGCCATGGTTACTACAAATCTGACATGAATTGAGGACATAAGTCCACACCACACCACATAATTCTAAGGAAACTCAATCCAAAAGAGAACAATAGGGTTCATGGTGATGCATTTGGGCCACAAATAAAAGTCTAGGCATTACTACATATCCCATAAGTATGAGAATCAAGCCACACATAGTTCTTGGAGGTGGTAAAGTAGGTGAAAAATACCAAAAGGGGAAACATCTTCTCGAGTGAAGACATCGTGAGGATGGGTAACTTATCATTACATATCCTAGGTGCAGAAGACATAGTTTAGCATATTAGAATAAGAATGTAAGGGATCATAGAGGTTGAACCAGTATGGGGGGATTCTAGAGGCGAAAATATGTAACATAGTTATATAAATCAATCCCAATGTGAATGAGGACATAATAAGTCCACACTACATCACAAAATTTTGAGAGAACACAAACAGTTTAGGATAAAGATGCCTGGGCATGGATGCCTAGTTCAAGACATGAACTCCTAGTTTAAGGTCATAGGGATCAGACCAAAAGAATTACGGTTATTCCATACAGGCACAAACATTAACCATATCCCTAAGCCCATGTGATCTATTATTAGTGTGGGAAACAAGGGTGGAGAAGATATTTACAACACATAGAATACTCAGTAGGGGGAGGCAGTGTGGTGTCGAAGATGACCCTTGCGACACAGATTCATCCTCTTTAATGAACATAGGTGCACATATAGATAACACCAGGGGTTTTGAAATCCAACTTGAACATGATGGAGTGGAAATGTATGTGAATCACATGAACAATATTTAGGGCTTAATTGGGGTGGCGCAATGATGGAGGATAACTATTGACCATGTTTGAATCACAACATCCACACTGTGTAACTTGAAATAGGAATAAAAAATGAGGTTTGACCACTGAATGTATTTGAAACATGAAACTTGTGTCAAAGTTTTGTTCAAAATCCTTCAAGATGTTGGAACAAACTAGTAGACGGTCCATAAGGTCGATCATCCATACCGTTTGGGGGTCCTTTCGAATGGGAAAGGTGATGGAAACCCAAATAAAGGGAGATGTGAAGCATATAAATGGATGAAACCATGTCCATATAGAATACAACACTCTATGTCTTAAACCAAAGTGAATCTGAGAACTTTTCTAAGGAATAATAGAGGTCAAGAAGTCTAGACAAGAAGGGGACGACTCAAGGAGTTGAGTGAAGGAAAAAGGGTAAACTATATGGATGAAACTGGGGATGGACCCAAAGACAAAATGTCTGGGAATATCTACATATCCCACAGAGGTGGGAATAAATATATACATAGTTCTCAAAAATATTATGATATGGTACTAATTCTAAGGGAAATACTGTCGTACAAGTCTGGCCCATGCACTGAAAGAAGCGACATTTGACGGATCTTGTTTGTTCTTTAGTGTAGGTGTGTTTTTTTGGATCACCAAATCCAAGATGGAGAATCTGAGCATCACTGCAGGAATAAATCCATATGCAATCCTTGAAAAATTACACAATGGATGACCAATACCAAACATGATGTCCCCTCAAGTGCGGGCACCACAATGCGATTCCGCTTTTCATCTTGCGGCCAGGATGATTATGTCAGCGTTTAAGGTCATCTGACAGGACCAACCCATATATTTTAACGTCATACAACAAAGATGAAATAGTTTAAAGTCATGAGGTACAAGAAAACATATTTTAACGTCATGTGTTTTGGATGTATACAGATGAATGAGGTTTTAAAGGGAACACACATTGCGTGATAAAACATACCCGATGTGAATGGGGACATAAGTTTGCATCATTCCATGCACAATCTTAGGAGGGAAACCTCAGGACAAGGGGATCTAGAAAAGATTGAGGGACTCGGGATGGACCCAAAGACAAAATGTCTGGGTGTTCCTACATATCCCACAAGGGTGGGAATCAAGACATATGCAGTTCTTAACACTCCATGCAGTTTAACTTCATGCGATAAAGATAGCGAGATATTAGTTTAAGGTCATAATTATCAGATAGAAAGAAGTGAGATTCTTCCAAGTGGGCGTACATATTGGGAAAATTCTTAATCCCATGTGATATATGCTTGATGTGGGAAACAAGGGAGGAGAAGATCTTTGCAACACATGGAATACATAAAAAGGGTAAAAGATGCAGAGTCAAGGATGACACCATGACGTCAATTCATCCTCTTAATGTGAAAATGTACATGGAGGGATAACAAAAAGGGTGTATAAATTCCACTTGAACATGATGGAATGGGAAGTGATGTGAATCACATGAATAATATTTAAGCCTTAATGGGGGTGAAAAAATGATGGAGGATAAATATTGACCATGTCTGAACACAGTATCAACACTGTGTAACCTGAAATGGGAACAAAAAATGAGGTTTGACCACTGATTGTATTTTAAACATGGAAATTGTGTCAAATTTTTATTCAAAATATTTCAGGACGTTGGCCCAAAGTGGTAGGTGATCCATAAAACCGAGAATCCATACCGTTCAAGGGTCATTTCGGATGGAAAAGATGATGGAAACCCAAATAAAGTGAGACATGAAGCATGTAAATGGATGATAGCATATTCATGCAGAATCCATCACTCTTTTCCTAGACCCCAAAGCATTTGAGCGCATCATTATCGAACCAAAAAGTGTTAAGGGGCCCAATTGAGAGCAGAAGACTTGAGGAGATTAGTGGAGTAAAAGGGGGATGGAGAGATCCTAAGAGAGAGGTATGTGGTATGGCTATTTCAAAACCAACATGAATAAAGACATAAGTCCATATACCACAACACATACCCCCAGAAGAACCTAGGACAAGGGGCCAGAAGGAAGAGAAGGTTTCTAAAAAAATAGGGTTGGACCTAAAGAAAA
Source organism: Viscum album (assembly GCA_963277665.1). Classification (NCBI taxonomy): domain Eukaryota; kingdom Viridiplantae; phylum Streptophyta; class Magnoliopsida; order Santalales; family Viscaceae; genus Viscum; species Viscum album. Next base: position 1,403,251,161 of record OY728143.1, on the reverse strand, counting down.
AATGTCTGAGCGTTACTACATATCCCATGAGGATGGTAATAAAGCCATACGTAGTTCTAGAAATTTCATGCAGTTTAACGTCATGCGGTAAGGATATAGATGGTGATGAAGGACGTTATGGAAGGAGGGGAACATGGTGTAACCATTTTAAACCCAATGTGAATGGGGAATAAAGAATTCCCCATCACACCATATGAAACCCTCAAAGAGAACTAAAATCAAAGGGGGTGAAGAGATTTGTTGGGCTGGACATGAAGACGAAATGTCCGGGAAATCCTACGTTTCCCATGAGGATAGGAATCAATCTATATGTAGTTCTAGAAATGTTGTATAGTTTAACACCTCATGAAAAAGAATGTAGATATGAGGAGTTTCTCAAGGGGATGTGTGTGGCATGGAAAAAATATCTTGATGTGAATGAGCACATAGATTCCATACCACACCGTACAATCCTAAGTGAGAACTTGGGCCAAAGGGGCTGGAAAGGTTGAGGGACCTGGGGCTGATCCACAGATGAGAGGTATGGGTGTTCCTACATATCCCATAAGAATGGGAATAAAGCCACATGTAGTTCTAGAAATGTCATATAGTTTAATGTTGTGTGACAAGGATGTGGAAAGATCTTAGTTTAATGCCGTAGAGCTCCACTATTGTAAATATTGTTTTTAACGTCATCGTAATAATGTCGGTTTTTTAAAAACCGACGCGAATAGTATGTGCGGGAAATTTTTGGCGTCGGTTTTACAAAAAACCGACACCCAAAACAATTATCTGATGATATTTCGCGCCGGTTTTCACGAAATCAATGTCAAAATTTATTAAAAAAATGTTTTGGCATTGCTTTTTAGTAAAACCGACGTGAAAAATAATTATAAAAAACATTTCGGCATCGGTTTTCAGGAAAACCGACCCCGAAAATCCAATCGACTTCGTTTTCGTCGTCGGTTTTTAGGAAAACCGACGCCGAAAAGCCAGTCGACTCGGTTTTTGGCATTGGTTTTCAATAAAACCGACGCCGAAAATCCAATCGACTCAAGTTTCGGCATCGGTTTTCTATAAAACCGACGCTAAAAATAAAAAAAATAAAAAATTTGCGTCGGTTTTTTGGAAAACTGACGCCATAACTTTTATTTTCGGCGTCGGTTATTTTAAAAATCAATGCTGAAATGTTTTTTTAGAAGTTTCAGCATTGGTTTTCTCTAAAACCAACGCGAAAAGTCTTTTAAAATTATTCGTGGACCGAAACCCTCATTTTGTTCGATCGTCGAAATCGAGTTCCGTTGCGGTGATTTGGACTCCCGACGACCTTCGAACATGATTTGCGATCTTAGACGAACCTTGTTGAAGGTTTTGTGCCGTTTTCACGATTTCGGGTATGCGTTCTTCCTCTTTATATCTTGTTTAATCTCCCATTGTTTATTTCTTCTTCAAGAACCCTATTTTGCGCGATTTTTATTATTGGTTCGATTTTAGTTGTAGTTTATCATTATTTTTTGTTTGTATTATCATTGTTGTTATAGATTTGTTTGTATTATCATTGTTTGTTTGTATTATCATTGTTTGTATTATCATTGGTTTGTATTATCATTTTTGTGCGATTTTCATTGTTTTTTTTATTATCATTGTTGGTATAGATTTTATATTGTTTCTTCAAACACTATAGTGTTTGTTTGTATTATCATTATTGGTTTGTATTATCATTGTTGGTATAGATTTCATCTCCCTATTTTTGAGTGATTTTCATTATTAGTGTTTGTTTGTATTATCATTGTTGGTATAGATTTTATAGTTGTAGTTTATCATTTTATAATGTTTGTTTGTATTATCATTGTTGGTATAGATTTTATTAGTTTATTTTTGGTTTGTATTATCATTATTTTTTGTTTGTATTATCATTCTATCTAGAACTACTACTATATTCACCGTCATATTAATCTCAATACATTTATTTGTTAATACATAGGTATAGATCATACCACAAAATCGTCAATAATTTATACATATTTCCATGTACTCCCACATTTCACTTATTGCATGCTTTAAATTAATGTACTCTTCAATATTTTTGACACATGCAACATCGAAATATTGCAACTATGTAAAATGAACTAATAAATTTTAAAATAATGATATTGTAATTAAATTATAATATCAATATAACACACATGTTTATAATATGAAAATAAACTATTTACTCTATTTGTAAATGTGTTTCATATCTGAAGTTTTTTATCTGATTATCAATAGTTTTTATTAAATATATTTTTGTTTACAATTTATCTGATAGATATTTAAATGTTTATATGTTTTAATATATTCATCAATTATATTGTGATATCAGGTATTAATGGATCGTAATTGAATTTATTTACAAAGAACCACTAGTGAATATGAAAAAGGAGTTGATAATTTTTTGGAATTTGCTAAACGACATCTTCAAAATATTGATTTGATTTTCTGTCCATGTGTGAAGTGTGTAAATATGAGAAAGTAAACTCCAGAGAAATAAAGGATCATCTCATTTGTTATGGTTTTAACTTTAATTATACACGTTGGATCTTGCATGGTGAAAGAACTGAAAATTCAATATCCAATGTTGATGACGATATTCATAATGAGGCAGAGGATCATATTGAAGAATTAATTCATGATTTAGGTGTTGAACCCATCGAAAAAACACCAACTGTTGAATGATTGTATGGAGATTCTGAGAAACCATTATTCCCAGGTTGCAGTAAATATATAGTGTTATCAACAGTTTTGAGATTAGTTAACTTAAAAGAAAAAAATGGGTGGAGTGATAAAAATTTCTCCAGTTTACTTGAGCTTTTAAAAGAGCTACTTCCATAAGGCAATGGGCTTCCAGATTCCAATTATGAGGCGAAGAAAATATTATGCCCAATGGGATTGGGGTACAAAAAGATACATGCTTGCCCCAATGATTGTGTACTGTATAGAAAAGAAAATGAACATTTATCAAGTTGTCCTACATGTGGGACATCGCGCTATAAGATGGATGAGAAAGTCAACTCAGATTCATTATCAGGTGATGTCATGTAATGTTATGAAAAATCAATTTTTTACTTTCCAATGACATCATCCAATATTTTTTGCATACAATTCTAATAATTCAATTCTGATTTATTTTTAGGTACCAGAATCAAAACTCCAACTAAAGCAATTTGGTACCTTCCAATAATTCCTCATTTTAAGCGTCTATTTGAAAATTCAATTGATGCAAAAAGGTTAAGATGGCATTCATATGAGCACATCTCTGATGGTAACTTACGTCACCCTGCCAATTTACCACAGTGGAAGAAATTTGATAAAAACTTTCATGATTTTGGAAGTGAAGTTAGAAATCTCAGAATGGGATTGTGTACTGATGGAATGAATCCATATCGGAGCCTCAGTAGCTAACATAGTTCATGGCATGTTTTGTTGGTACTTTACAACTTGTCCCCACATCTATGTATGAAGAAAAAATATGTTATGATGAGCTTGATGATTTATGGACCAAAACAACCGGGAAATTCTATTGATGTGTATATTACACCATTGATTGAAGATTTGAAACTACTATGGGAGGAAGGTGTTAAAGTTTTTGATGCATATAAGAAAGAGTATTTTCTTTTGCGTGCTATGATAATGTTCACTATAAATGACTTTCCTTCATATGGAAACTTATCTGGATATAGTGTTAAGGGACATAAAGCATGTCCAATTTGTGAAGAACAAACTTCATATTATCAATTGCATAATGGAAGAAAGACAGTGTACATGGGACATCGAATATTTTTTCGAATTGATCATCCTTATCATAGATTGAAAAAAGCATTTAATGGTTTACAAGAATACAACCTCCCCCCTCGACCATTGTCAGCTGAAGAATATTATGAAAGAGTGAAAGATATTGATTTGACATTTGGAAAGAGAAAAAGTTCTGGTTTACAAAAACATATTTGGAAGAAGCAGTCTATTTTTTTCAAACTACCTTACTGGAGATTTTTGGAGATAAAACATAACATTGATGTTATTCATGTTGAGAAAAACATATGTGATAGTTTGATTGGAACTTTGTTAGACATAAAAGGAAAGAAAAAATATGGATTACATGCTAGATTGTACTTGATATTAATGAGAATACGTTTGGAGTTAGCTCCCGTTGTGAAAGGAAACAGAACATATTTACCTCCGGTTTGTCACACATTAAGAAAGATTGAAAAGATGAATTTTTGTCAGTGTCTTCATGGTATTAAAGTACCCAGCGGTTTTTCTTCAAATGTGAATAATTTTGTGTCATTTAAGGGTTGTAAATTAATAGGTATGAAATTACATGATTGCCATGTGTTGATGCAACAAATTATACCAGTAGCAGTGCGTGGTATATTACCGAAAGCTGTCAGAAAGACAATCATCAGGTTATGTAATTTATTTAAATGCATTTGTAGCAAAGTCGTTGATCCAAATTTGTTAGATGTGTTGGAGAATGAAGCAACTCTTATTCTTTGTCAACTAGAAATGTATTTCCCACCCACATTTTTTGATATAATGGTTCATCTATTGATTCATTTGGTGCGTGAGATAAGAATATGTGGGCCAGTTTATTTAAGATGGATGTATCCTTTTGAAAGATATATGAAAATTTTGAAAGGATATGTTAAAAATATTTATCGACCAGAGGCCTCTATTGTTTAAAAATATGTATCAAAAGAGGTGATTGAGTTCTGTACTGATTTTTTGAATGAGGTGGAGTATATTGGTCTCCCTGTATCTCGACATATGATAGTTGATAGAGAAGGTAGAGGGGTTCGAGGCTTAAAGGTAAAGTTCATTCCATGTGATGAAGTGATGCAAGCACATTTATACATTTTTAACAACACAGATGAGTTTCAACCATATATATCCTCACATATTGCTGAATTAAAGTTACTATATCAGAAAAGAAATGAAAAGTGGTTAATGATTGAGAATAAGAAGACATTTGTTTCATGGTTTAAAGAGAAAGTCACCCCAGATATATCTGTATCAGAAACATTGAAGTGGTTAGCAGGGGGACGATCTCTTAATGTGATCATTTGGTCTGGTTTTGATATCAATGGCTACACATTTTACACAAAAAACCTGGATGACAAGAGTACTATTTAGAATAGTGGTGTGATGGTATTCGCTGAAGCAGTGTATTTTTCGAGTGCCAAAGATAACAACCCAATTTCTGCATCAACTTCATATTTTGGAGTTATTTAAGACATATGGTAAATTGATTATATTAAATTTCGAGTCACTGTTTTTAAGTGTAATTGGGTTGATAGTAATAGTGGCGTAAAACATGATGAATATGGGTTTAAACTGGTTGATTTGAACAGATTTAATCACAATGAGGAACAAATTTATCATGGCGACACATGAAAAACAAGTATTTTATGTCATTGATCCGTCGAATGATCAGTGGTCAGTTGTTTTGCAAGGGAAAAGATATCACTTGGTTGATCAGGATGATTCTGATGATGCTAGTGATTTACATGAGCCTTATTCATCTATTACGCAATTTCCAGATGATTACAATGAATATAAGACAGACATAGTGCATGCAGTACGTACCGATCATGATGAAGGCATGTGGCCAAACACTAAATTAGTCTCCTAATTTTTCTAGTAAATATTTATATTTCGTGTCTATTTTTAAAACTTACAAATGCATGCCTCTATTTTTACATATTTATTTTTATCTTCCTTGTTTCTAATTATTCAGTTTTCTAATGATATGCAGGTACACAAAATTTCTTTACACTTTCTAGTATTAATGTCAGATACATATAGAGAGGAGCAGTTATCGAGGTATATCTATTTTGACATATTATTAAATATTTAGTAATATACTTATTTAATTAAATAAAACTGTTAATTTACAAAAAAAAATTGCAGTACTACTGATGCGTCCTCGGCGGAGGAGGCTTCTCCAGTTACTACTCAAAAATAAATTTCTCAAGTTGGTAAACGTGGTATTACATGTTTTCCAAAACTATCACTTGCTTGTGATGATAAAAAAGTACACACCCATTTTGATGATAATAATAATGCAGTTGGCCCAAATGAAGTTCAGTTTGTCAGTTATATAGCGATGCAGAGCCGTTGCAGGATTAGTATTTTATATCCTGATTAGAAGTCAGTGGACAGGACGTCGAAGCAACAGCTTTGGAAGGCTGTGACGGTAAAATATATTTATTTATTTATTTTATCTCATTTTTTTAATATTATATAGTTTAAATGACATATTTAATTTATTCAATTACAGATGACATTCAATTTTGAGGAAACCAAAGAAATTAGGAAAAGACATCTCTCTTTAGCGGTGGTTCGATGGAGAGATTTTAAAACCAAACTGACAAAAGAATATGTTTTTGGAAAGAGAAGGTTTGAAAGCCCATGTCTTAAGTATCCATATATAGATGAAGAAACATGGAAGCGATTTGTTGACAGTCGTCAGGAAGAGAAATTTCAGGTATTGTAATTGTTTTATATTTTAAAATTTATGCTATATTTTCCTTATTACTTAGTAATTTATTTTTATGTAACAGGCCTCCAAGAGATCTCATCAGGAGATCCAGTTGCAAAATGTATACCCTCATACTTTATCACGTGGAGGGTACTCATATTTGGAGCATAAAATGATTGAAGAAAATTTTGAAGCATTAAGATCTCGATCAAGTAGTTGTTTAGAAGAGGTCCAGTATGGTTCTCTATCTCCTCCCACTCGCCATGAAAAATGGAAACTATAAATAAGAAGAAAAAATGATCAATATCTTACAGAGAAAGATCATCAAGTGGCTGATAGAATTGTAAGTAAATATTATTTATTTGTTAACAATTTTTCTATTTTATAATTTATAAACAATAATATATTTTTTTTTATTTTTCATTTCAGGATGAACTTCAGGAGCAAGAGACACATGACTCTTTTATCCCTGAGGGTAGGATGGATATCCTAGCCACTGCTTTCGGAAAGGCAGAACACCCCGGCCGTGTTAGAGGATATCAGGCAGGTGTTAGTATTCAGAAGGTTTTTGGTAAGAGTAAGCAATCAAGAGACCCAGAAATCGAATCCTTAAAAGAAGAGCTGCATGATATGAAATGGTATATGGGTGATCAAATTCAAGCAGCAGTACAGAAGGCTTTATTAGAACACTTGGAAAGACAATCACAGTCCGCGCAGCCTTCCAAGGTATATTATTTACTTGTCATCAATTTTTCTTTTTTATAAATTATAAACACTGATATAACTTTTTCATTTTTCAACATTCTCAGCCTACTCACCCGGACTACCCTGCCTCATCTTCTTACCCAGCCCCGTCTGGGCAGACTTCCGAGGTATATTATTTACTTTTCATCAATTTTTCTATTTTATAAATTATAAACACTAATATAACTTTTTTATTTTTCAACATTCTCATACTACTCACCCGGACTACCCTGCCCCATCTGCTTACCCTGCCCAGTCTGCGCAACCTTTTGAGGTATATTATTTTATTTAATTTTTAATCAATTTTTATATGTTATAAATTTTAAACACTAATATACCCTTTTCATTTTTCTAACTTCTTAGTCTGCTCAACCGGACTACCCTTCCCCACCTGCTAACTTTGAGCCTCCACCTCCTCCCTTGGATCAAGCCTTATATTGTGAGTTGTTTGCGGGAGATCCTCATGTACATATTGTTGCGTTAGGACAGGTGTATTTTTTGGGGGACTCGGTACATCATCAACCTATGCAGATGGGTCAGGTTAGAGTATCAGTACTTGTTATTATAGATCCTACTGCTCTACTACCATTTCTTACTGTGGAGATCACCAGTGTTGGGGAATGTATGGGCCATTTTTTACTTTGTCCAACTGCCCTACTTCATTATATTTCACATGAGGTATGCGTTTTTTTAAATATTAATTACAAATGATTCCAAATTACTTATAATGTTTTCTGACATTTGACTTATATAGGAATATCTGAAAGCAAAAGAAACTGTACAAATTCAACAAAATGTTCAGGAACAGTTTGTTGTAGATACTTCTGATATTTCTTATGGGTTGAAAAGATTATCTGAGTCCTCTTCTTCCTTGAATTTTATCTATGAGTTTCGGATGATTCCTGATATATGTGGAAGAAATTATCAATTGAGAATACTGAAAGAAGATATCATGAATTTAGTTAATTTTGAAGAGATCGGGCTGAATGTGGTGCAGTTGTTTTCCATGTAAGTAAATTGATGTTTGAATTTCTATTTCTTTAATAAAATATTGTTATGTCATTGACTAACTATATTTTCTTTTAAATTAGGTATCTACATAGGATTCTTTTACAAAATGAAACTACAAGAATTTACATCTTTATAGATCCAGAGTACATTTCCTTGGAAGTCAAACATGTGAAGAATGAAGAAAGAGTTCAATATATATCCGAGAGATTATCACAAACAGAGATTCAGTGCTGTTTTTTTCCATTTCTTGATAAGTAAGAACATCAACATAATTTTGAACTAATGACCATTATAATTTCATTAATTGTGAACTTTTTGTTTTGTAGGAGGCATTGGATGTTAGGCGTATTTTTCCCAAATGAATGCACCTTATATTGGTTTTTCTCTTTATTAGGAAAAGTGCATAAACAATTTTCCAACTTATTAAACAGGTAAGTTGTTTTTTTTATTTTTATAAGTTTGTTATGTTTAATTTTCATTGTTTATACAAGTTTTATTAGTTCTTATATAAAAAAATGAAGTTCATGGAAACATTTTACAAAGGAAAACATTTTAGAAAAGAAACCAACGAAAATCAAATATGTGGACGTATAGGTAATTAGTTTTTATATTTTTGTTATATATTGGTTTTTATTATTAGTTAAATGTTTTATAACTGTAGTGTCATCATCAAAATGGACATGTTGAATGTGGTTATTATATTCTACGATTCAGGTATGAGATAATCACAACTGGGGAAACTACTGATTTTCATAAGGTTAGTTGTATTAATTTTTTTATATATTTTCTGCCACTTTTTTCTATTTATTAATTTCATATCATTCAATATTATTGTAGGCATTCAATGATTCATAGTCTTATTCCCAATCTGATATGATCCATATTCAATCTACTTTTGCAAACTTTTTGTTAAGTCTGATTAAGATTTGAGGTATGTATATTGATTAATATTTTAGGCGTGTATATTCTAATATTTCAGGTACGTGTCTTTTAATTATACTTTACTTTGAGTTCTCTCAAGTGCCTCTGCAAAAATACTGTTTCATTGTTTTTGTATACTGTTTTTTTTTTCAGGGGTTTTGATTTTTTTGGAAGTGAAATTGTAATTATTTTATAAAAAAAAATTATTTATGGCATCAGTTATTTTCAAAACCGACGCCGAAAGTTTTTTTGAAAAAAAAATGACTTAAGGCGTCGGTTTTTTCTAAAACCGATGCCGTAGAACCGATTTTCAGCGTCGGTTTTTTATAAAACTGACGCAGAAAATCTAGTCGACTCAGTTTTCGGCGTCATTTTTCTATAAAACCGACACCAAAAAAACAAGTTTCACAGATTTTCGGCGTCGGTTTTATAGAAAACCAACACCGAAAATCCAGTCGACTCGGTTTTCGGCGTCGGTTTTATAAAAAATCGACACCAAAAAGCATGTATAAATGAAGTTTCGGCATCGGTGTTATAGAAAACCGACGCCGAAACTCATAAGAAAATTATTTTTGGCCTCGGTTTTGAAAAACCGACGCGAAAACTCTATTTTTAACGCCGCCTTTAAAGACGTCGGTTAATAACCAACATCAAAAATCAATAAAAACCTACGTTAATAAGTTTTTTTCCCTAGTGCTCATACCATTTATAGTTTAACATCTTTCAGGATGAGGATGAGCAGTTTAACATCCACCAGGATGGTAATACAATTTAACATCATGCAAGACGGGAGGTAACCTCACACGAAGTACTTCTTGAGGAATTTGGAATTGGTTGGAGGAGTAATACGCTGACCATCTATAGTGACCTGAGAGTATGCACTATTTGGGAAAACCTTGTGAATGATATAAGGTCCCTCCCATTTGGGCTTCAGCTTCGGTGGATTTCTGTCAGGTATCATTGGTGTTCTTAAGGCCAACACCATGTCACCTTTTACAAAAGATCATAGTCAAAGTTTCTTTTTGAAAGACTTGTATATCTTGTTCTGATTCCTCTTTGAATTATGAAGGGTATGAAACCTTTTCTCGTCAAGCACTTCCAGTTTAGCTAGATAGATTTGGAATACTTTGTCTGGTGCCTGTTAATCATATATATCTATGCATAATGAGGGTAACTGAATCTCAATGGGTAGGACTGCCTTTTTTCCGTAAACCATGGAATATGGAGTCACATGAGTTGAATTACAAGTTTTCATCTAGTAATCCCAGTGAGCATTGGGGATTTTTTCTAGCCAACACTTCTTGTTTTGACCAACCATCTTCTGCAAGATGTTAGAGAGGGTTTTTTGAATTCCTAGATCTTCCTATTTTCATGCGCATGATATCAAGAGGTATGATTAGAAAGGTTGTTGTACTGGGCATACAATTTCTTCATCTACACTACCCGGAATATGGTGCCATTATCAATGAGGATAGTGTGAGGGAATCCAAATCGATGGATTATATTGGATCACATGAACTCAATGATAGAACGAGACTTTACTTCCTTGATCGGAATTTCATCTTTCCACTTGGAAAAGAAATCCGTAGTGGTCCGGATGAACCTTCACTTGTTAGTTGTGGCCAGTGGACATGCTTCCATGAAATCGAGTCCCTAAACCACAAATTTCCAAGAATACTTGGTAGTATGGAAGGGATCGGGCAGAGGATGCACAAAATTAGCATGGATTTGGAATGCATGACACCTCTTGGAAAACTTGATATAGTGACAGATAATGGTGGGCCAAAAATATCCCAATCTTCAGATCTGATGAGAGTGTTTCAGCCTTAAATGATGAGCCCTGCAGGAACCTACATGAACTTCCTATATAACCTAAGAAATATTTTCTCATTGAATGCAAAGGAGGAGAATCCCATAAAACCCATGTCTGTAGAGGATCTCCTCAAGACTGGGACGAATTTGAAGGGTAAAATACACTGCACGCTACTAGATTCACTCACATTCAGCTCGTTCTGTCGGTAGATTACCATATTAAAGATAATCAGTAAAGGGATTCGTCCAACCAGGGATCCCCTCCAATACTGTGGTAGGGGGATCTAGAGGTCCCTGTGTGGAGGCATCATTGGTATGGTGGATTACCTGTTGGCTATCATCATCATCCAGGGTGACGAGAGCAATGAATCTTCGATTCCTCACATGGATAATCAAATCATCCTAGTCAGGCTCTTTATGAGATGCAGTAAGGCTGGCCAAGGCATTGACTCGACCATTTTGTGATCGAGGGACATGAGTAACTTCTAGCCGAGAAGGGAACTTGGCCATCATCTAGAGAGTATGTTATAATATTGGTATGAGCTACGAATTCCTGATGATATAGCCACCGTTGATCTGATTTATGACCAATTCAGAGTCTCTATTTACATGTAGGTAGGGAATGTTGATCTCGAGGTCTAGCTTGAGACCAGTGATGAGAGCCTGATACTCCGCCTCATTGTTGGTACAACCTTCTGAAAACATGAATGAATAGGTAAAGACATCTTGTGTGGGAATTATGAAGAAGATACCCAAGCCTACTCTATTGAGGTTGGGATCATTGAGTCTCTTTCCAGTAGGGCTTTGAGAAGCATCATCAAAGTGAATTTTCCAACACAGAATGGCTTGATCCACATAGAGGATTTCCTCATATTGAAATTCAAGATTCAGAGACTGCTCTGTGGGGGATGGATGAGAGACAATAAAGTCTGCTAATTCCTATCCCTTGATAGCCTTATGGGGGAAAAACATGATGTTGAATTGTTGAAGGATCACTTACCACTAATCTGGAAAACCTATTAACATGGTTCAATTCATAATTTACTTTAGTGGATCCACTCAGGAAAGTAGTTTTATATTATGGTGTTGCAAGTAATGTCACAATTTATGCACTGATAATACCAGCACAAGGATTATATTCTCAATAAAGGAATATATGGTATTTGTATCAAAGAGTATGCAGCTAAGTTAGTATAATCTATCCTCTATTCACTCATTGTTCTTCTAGGTGAGAAGGGTTCTGAGGGACCGTTACAGAGTGGTCACATAGAGGACCAACAACTTTCTGAAAATGGGTGGCATCAGTACCATAGGATGTAGAAGGTACTGCTTGATTTCCTCAAAAGTAGTTTTGAAATCCTCACCACACTGATAATTGGCACCTTTCTTCATGAGATAGGAAAATGTATTACACCTTCAAGCCATATTGTCAATGAAACAAAGTATGTAGGCTAAGTGGCCATGAACGGTTTGGATATCCTGATTGTTTCTCATAGGAGACATCTGACCGATGGCCTTGACCTTTTCCAAATCAATTTCCATGCATCTGTATCTAACAACAAATCCAAGAATCTTTTTGGAGGTGAACCCAAAAAAACACTTCAAGGGATTCATATTCAGATGGTGGGAACAAAGGAAGACAAACACTTTCTCAAGATCCCTGAGATGGTCCCGACGCTGGTGAGTTTTAACCACTAGGTCATCCATGCAGAATTACACCATTGTACTGAAGATTGTCTTGAATATGCAGTACATGGAACATTGATAGGTGGAACCTAAATTATTTAGACCGAAAGGCATTACCTGGTAGCAGAAAATATCTTATGGTGCCCTGAAGGTGGTAGAATCTTCATCCTTGGAAGACATTCAAATTTGATTATATCTTTAATACCCATCCATGAATGAGAGAGTCTAGAACCCAGTGGGGGCATTGATCAATAGTTCTATCATATGAAGAGGAAAATCATCCTTTGGATAGTGACAATTGAGATCTCAGAAGTCGATACAGACTCTGATCTTTCTGTTATTCTTCTTAACAGGCACAATGTTAGCTAAGAATCTTGGGTATTGGACCTCTGTGATGAAGTTGGCCTTGATGAGCTTATCAACCATGGCCTCACACACGACATCGTGAGAAGGGTACATCTTTTTGGTAGGTTATTTAAACTCGTTATGATTTTCTAGGATACTGAGATGATAGATGTAAACCTAAGGATCTATCCCTAACATCTCCTCATAACTCTAGGAAAATAAATCATGATGCTTCTCTAGTAAATTGACATATCAATATTCTTCTTCTGTAGTCCTAGAGACACTAATCAATGTTGGTCTCAGATCTGTCTTAGTATTGAGGTTTACACATATGAATTCATTGACTCTAGTGGATACACCCTCTTCGAATGTAGAATTAGCATCTTCAAAATCCTCTTCATCACCTAAATCAAGAGGATCATCAGCAGAAGGCAACTCATCTGAGTCAACAGATCCTGACGGGACACTGGTTCCAGCCTGAGTGGTAGTGGAAACCTCATCGAGGGACTTCTAAATTGTTGAAACCATGGAGATGAAATATTTTGGCCCAATCCCATATGGCCTTTGACCCAAGAGTCCATGTTTGATAATATCAAAGCAATAGTGGTACATCATCTTGATCTAGTTTATCCATACCTGGTGAAACAATCAGGTATGAAATATTTTCATTTATATGGGGAGGCCATCCTGATACCTCATAGGAGTCAAGGGCTATGAGATCACCTTATCCTTATTTGTGTAGGAATATGATGTGATCTTAAAATGTTCCTTAGATTTGGGAATGTGCTTCCCCTTCATTCCAAACACAATAAATCATTGCCTCATGTCTAAGTTAGTGGCCTCCAATTGGTGAGTCCGGAAAATTTAAGTGTCATATAGGTCTTTCTATGGGCCTATCATAGCCGAAGCATGCTCAACCACGTTATACTAAATCTATTTGTCCTTTCTCTTGTAATAGTAAACATCTAGGTTGTGGGATTCAGAAGTTGAAAATGTAGACACATCACCTTGGAGTATGATGACTCGACCATTAGTTGATTACTTAAGGCATTGGTGATATGAGGAAGGGGCTGCCACATGCAGGTGGATCCATGGTCTACCCATCAATGCATTGTAAGTGGTGTCTTGTGAGATAACCATGAATTTGGTGCTAGAAACTAGGCCACTGAACTGAGTCTTCCGGAATATATTTCCAAAAGGTGTATGCTTTTTCCTATCATAACCTTGATTCTTTAGGTTAGAGGGACTTAATTCTGACTCGGATAGTCCCAGCCCACGGAGTGTCTGAGTTGGGATGATATTGATCCCGGAACTCATGTTGACAAGACAACAGTTAACCTCCACGATGTTAAACTAGTTGGTGATGTATAGTGGGCATCAATGCCCCTATATAAGAGAACATTTATCTTCTCCAGAGAAAAATATGATGGCTTGAAATTCCCCATGCTCAACTGTCTCAGCATGAAAGGCTTCTGCGGCTGTAAATTCTTTCTCAAACTAGAGGGGGATTCTTAAAGCCTATGTAAGGGATTCACGCATATATGATAATAGGTGAAGATCCTTGAGGATAGGGATCCTTGTATGGATGCTGGAAAGATTCTTGAGGATGTCGTAATTCCATGACATGCATACACTCTTGCTAATAAGAGGTCACTCTGTGGTAGGTAGTATGACTGGCGCTGCTAGTTAAACCAAAAGATTCTGGGTACTCCTAGGAATATCCCACTGCTCACTAGCCAAACCACATAGATTGAATATTGGTTGATGGATAGATGACTAGGGTCCACCCATGACATAATGTGAATAATCAAAGCATGGCCATGGGGGATATTCCTAGTCAAGTAGTAAAAATGGCATTGGAGGTGGATCTGATGAAATGAGATGATAAGAATTTGCATGCTATGCTCTATGATGGGTCTGCTGTCTAGTCTCGATGTCATGCACAGATTGGATGGAAGCACTGGCCAATGCATTTTTTCTATTAACATACCCAAATCTTTACCAATGCTGGCATCAATTGAGGATGTTGGGAGGGTCTATCCATCACTCTTTATCATTAAGAACCATGTAGGGGTTTACCAGCTCCATGGTATTGACTGAAGTGTACCCTTGGTCATCATTTGAGTAATCCTTCATTGTTGGGTGGATTCTATGCGTAATACCCATATTTGGGGACATGAACTATATGATAGTACGAGATGGATTTGGAATAGGTGGAGGGACTTGACTTCCCTTGCATAGTCAGTGCTTGATCCTTTTAGAGGATGACAACTAAGATGTTGGTGAAGAGGTAGTAGATGAAGGTACTGAATTGGATTCTGAAGGATCAAACAGATTCAAATATGCACAGATAATACAATGGGCGTGAGATACCACCTTGCGAGCCATCCAATAATTGTATTTTTGAAACCCATAGTTAGAAAACTACTACCATTCACTGTCGCTATTGCTTTCAGGATTTATAAACACACATTCCACATGTTCCGAGGTTAGACCCAACCTAACTATGTTCTTATGGACCTAGTCTTAGAGATATTCTTTAAACACATAGCACTTTTTGAGTTTGTTCCCAAGGAACTGGTGATAGGGGAAATAGTTAGGAAAATCAATGAGTTCTGCCTCTTCAGGCCTCTTGTATTCTGGAAACTGTAGGATTCCCTAATCCAATGTACTTTAGAAATAGCTAGGGACCTAAGTCTCATTAAATGAGTATGTACAATTTCTTCAGTCTAGGGAGGGGGCTCTGAGAGACTGGTCCTAACTAAGTGATGAAGGAGGCTATCAAGGTGGAACCTGATTATCTCACCTAGGTGGCGGTGGCACGTTACGCGGGGGGTGCCTATCAATTATAAGGCAGGTGCTGTTGGGTAAGAGGATAAACCTAAGGTGGTGGGCCGTAATGAAGATATGGAGGTGGATCTACCAGTAAAAATTCCAGCTTCTTAGGGCCCTCTACCTTTGCAAAAAAATTGGTTTCATCCTTGGTAGTTATTCTTTTGGGAACTACAGGAGGCAATGGGTGTGCCTATCTAGATTCCTGAAAGGATTCTTCTAAACATTGTGCTTTGTCAGAGAAATCCCCAAATCCCTCTGATAAGTTTTGAGCGATGAGAGAAGGGACCAATTAAGTCTTGAAATTCCCCACACACATTGTTAGAATCCATTCCTAAGTCAGAGACATATCAAGATAATAGGTGAGACCCTTCAAACTGGCGATGAAATCTACGACCCGCTCATCAGGCCTCTACATGCATTTAAAGAGGCCATAAATGCTTATCTTCTAGGTGGTGGAACTTAACTGGTAAAGAAACTATCTGCATAGATCTTCCCAATCAGTTATGGATATAATGGGTAATTGTATATACTAGACAAATGCAGGCCATTCCAATGTTTGAATAAAACACCAGAGATTGGTAGCCTCATGATGTGATAGAGTTCCCATCATGGGGACACATCATGAAATGAAGTGGGAAAGATTTTGTAATGGGTTGCATGTCCCATTAAAAGGGGAGAAGGTAGGATTTCCAAAACCCAGGGGTTCTAGTATATCATCCACCCTTTCCAGATACATATTTTCATCATGTGGGATCACCACTTATAGAGTTTATAGGGCCTTGAGGTGGGTAATAAGTGATTCAAATGGATCATCTAGATGTGGATTCTAATATTGATAAGGATCCCTAACCACCAGTGCATTGGATGGTTCTTCAACATGGTAAACAGGACCAGTGTCTCATAGAGTTACTGGTGGGATGACTTGCAGGACTAGTGGGGGAATGACCTATAGAGAAGTTGGGGGAACCTGAGCTAGGTCATGAGGAGGGTTATCACACAACTCAGGTGTATTAGGTGATGCATATTGTGCCCTTTTTTCATAAAATCTAGCCTCTACTCTTTCTATATGGGCAGGATGGTAAAGGTAACTAGGAGGAAACTCATCGGGGGGAGGTTGTACCTGCCCCTGTTACCCTAGTCGAGGATTACTGTAATATAGTAATCATTCCATAGCACATTCGACGAGAAGGAAATCAACTATATTATTATGTTCCATGAGTTTTTGATGTAGTACAGTATTTTCAGTGTCATCTTACATCTTTTGAACTGATCTAGACAAGTTATAGGGTTTGATGGTCCCAATGTTCTCTTTACCCTTATTGGGGTCCTGACTGAAGGACAATGACTCATAAGGTACAGGAAGGCCCAGTAAATTTCTTTGCTAACGAGTAAACCTAACCATAGGATCTGACATGTGTGGTACCACCCCGGGGGGGTAAGTTATCGTCAATGAGTCTTAACTCAGTTTCTTCCTCTGAGAGGTCATCCATGTTAACTGCGAATGTGCATGGAGGCATATCCTCAATATCTCCTATAAAGTCAGGATGGCATTGGAAAGGACTAAAAATAAGGGCAAAATACTTCCCCAAACCATGGATCTAGAAGTGTGGGGGGGGGAGGTATCCTCCTTAATAATTATGTGGAGAACTATATAGCTCTAGACTCATCATTTCTAGAGGGTATGATGATGAATGGGTGACTCAGGGCGCTGAGCCATGGAGAGTGCATCCAAGTCGACCATGCAACATTGATGGACGATGTCTTCAAAATGTTTTTGGCACTTAGGGTAAGATAAAAGTCAATGATGGATATGGAAATTCATTGTCCCTAAGGTTTGGTGTAAGTACATAACCTCGTCCTGGGTAAGGGACTCAATAATGTTGAAGTTTGTGATGGAAATTTTCCATAAAATCTCTGGGAAATGGTCCACTATGAGATTGTCCCACAAAATCTCAGCTCAAACTTGGGATCTGGTTCTTGATTTACCCACTCTTCAATAAGAGGTGGTTGTGGGACTAGTAATGACATTGAAGAAGACCATTGTCTTGGTAGAATGGTCAGTGTAGAGTACGGTGCATGAGCTAAAAAGCCACCACATCTTTGGTTTTCTTCCAAAGAATGTATGGAATACACCACTACATACCTGTAAGATAGAATAATGACCAATACTTCTCGCATAGGGGCTGCAGTCATTGGTAGTGGCCTATGATATTTCTCTCCCTCTATTGGTCCCTATAATATCTCTTTGTGATCTATTTTTCAAGTAGAGAATGATCATGTTGACGATAAGTAGGATTGCATGGCTAGGCCCTGGAAAGGGGCCAAATATTCCTCATCCTATATGTATATTTGGAGGGATGTAGGGGTATGGTGGAACTCACATTCTTGAAGGATGAGGTTGATATGCCTTGTTCCTTCCCCAACCCCTAACACTGAAGATGGGGGTGAGGGTTCCATTGTCGATTCACATTCCTCTTCAGATTCTGAAAAGAGGACGAGTTTTATTTCAATATGAAGTTTCCCAGGATTTTACCTTTGGAAACGATGACCTTACCCCTGCCCCAGGGTGGTTCTTTAGGACAGGGTAGGTTTTCGACAATGGGAGGTCCTCCATGTAGATGAGTTCTAAGTGGGGAGGACCTCTTCATGTACTGGATGGGATATGAGGAGGAACTTCATATATGTTATTTATGATGTAGGGAGGAATATCACTCTAATGATTTGGGGCGTGAGGGGAACCTAGGAAAATGTCAAATGGAACACAGGGAGGACCTCCGTGTTTGATAGTACTAGAGTGGGGAGGGACTCTGATTTGGTGATTTCTAGCATGGGGAGGACCTCCACCAAAATCGATGAACACATGGGGAGGTCCACCATGTTGTTGGGTGACTGGAAAAGGAAGACCCTTGCATTGAGAACGAGGTATGTGAGGAAAATTTCCATACCTGAGATTGAAGACACGAGGATGAACTTCATGTTGGGTGTCGAAAAGATAGAGATGTACTCTTTTTGGTTTGATGATAGTGGTATGTGGAGGACCTCTGTACTGAGAATCATTATAACAGGTTGTCTTGTGATGGATGATGCTTGCCCCTGTAACCAAGAGATCTAGTTCAACCTGTTCACGGGGTGACTGGTGCCTCAATTTTGGCTAGGCTTGGAAGTTCCCATGATATTTAACTGTGAGGTTCCCCTGATCAATAATAATAGGGGGCTAATAGCTCGCGTTAGTGGTGGATCAGGACACTAAAGCTGCATAATATGATGCCCCATGGTGGGCATACTTCTGAGCTTGCACTCGGAGTTGATGTTGAGTTGGCTGAGCTAGGGACGACTGTACATGGGGATGGACCACCTACCCTTTGGTATGTGGGATCGGCTGTCGACGCTGATGAGGGAAAGTGGGAGACCTCCTCGGTGGATCCTTGACTGATGTCCTAGCCGGGCGGGCTCATACATCCCTTACTTCATCCATATAAGGGATAAAATCATAAGATTGATATGTGGATAGGCTTCCGAATTTGTTGAAGGTTAGGGTGGGGAGAAGCGTCTTCTTGCATGGCCCTTGGGGGTGGCAGTGCTGATGGGGCATGGAAGCCTATAGGTCTTCTTGGGGCATGTACTTTTTCGGGATAACCCCCATCTATTCACATTGAAAAACAAGAGTATTGATCACCCTTCTCTGAACAAATTTAGAGGGTGAGAGGGGGTGTGGGAACCTGGTGTCCATGGTCATGGAAGTTACTATAACAAACCTTCTATTTATTATATATTTAAACATGATTTATTACATAAAATTTCAATTAAGACAACTCTGAGGATTGATAGGTATAGTGTATTTGTAAATTAAGAACATTACAAGACAACTTAAGAAATAAAATACAACAACTTTATTGAAAAATTCTTTTATATGACCACAACATTCCTTCATACTTAGCATTTCATGGGATAACCTGAGGACATACATAAGAAAAGGGTGAGCTATAAATCCCAGTAAGGGAGTAAACAAGGCATAACATGAAGAATAAAATACATGTTAGGAAATAGGAATATCAATGTATAAAAATAGAAACATGAACATAAAGGCATGATATAACATGATTATCATAGCATGAAAATGTGGCAACAACATACAACATGATATTAGAATGAGCCAAGGATCATTGCACATGGATTTTCATGAGTAAACCCTAATTGAACATGAATTACCATGAGTAAACACTCATTTCACATGAATTAGCATGAGTAAACCCTCATTGAACATGGTGTATCATGATACTAAACATTATCCAATGCATTGGAGCACTATCAGGGTGCACCCTTCATAAACGTTTCATTTCATGCATAAGTGTGCCACATAGATCATATAACATGGAATCATTAAACATTATAAGTTATTCTATGATTAAGGAATTAGGAATACATACATGTAAGTACCATTAAATAAGTATATGTGCATAAAGGTGAATACTCATGATAGATAAATGGATATGGTATTCACTACACAATGATTTTGTCTTGGAAAATCACGGTGCAAATTTCAGTCGCATAATGGCATCATATGGAAATTTATAAGTTGGGTTGATGAGAGAGAAAAGGGTATTTCATCATTTATAAATGAAATAGATAGTAATATAATCATGATACATAATTTCACAACATATGAAATGTAATTTAGATGCATAATATGGAAGAAATTCTTGAATGGAAATAAGATGAGACAAATCCATTCCAGAATTTTGGCATGGTAATGGGTGTACATAGAAGGCATTAATGAGAGATAAAGTGGTATTTCATCATTAAAAAATAAGGAGGGAAGTACTAGGGAGGTGAGAAATAATACCCCAACATTTTTAATTGAAAATAAAAGGGTATAAAAAATAAATAAACTTGGATAAATAATGGGAATGGAAGGAATCCCTTACGAAAATTCGGCATGGTAATGAGTGCACGTAAGGGTTTATAAGAGGGATAAATGAGAGTGAAAGGGGATATACTCATTTATACATAAAATTTTAAGTAATTTTGATATTTAATAACATATCCCAACATAGTAATAATAGATATTAACATACATAACATGAAAATAATTCTTGATAAAAGAGGAGGTTGGAAGATCTCTTATGAAATTTTGGCATAGCAACGACTTAGGTAAGGGTAAAAATGAGGGAGGATAAATAATAACTCATTAAAATAGCATCAAATTGAAAATAATATAATGATTATAAAATAATGACATTATAACCATTCAAAATTTCAAGAAATAATTTCGAATAAGATGCTTGAATTTGAAAGGAGAAGAGGAAAGTGAGGATCCCTTACTTGGAAGTGTGATCTCAAAGGCTTGGGAGAGGCTTGAGAGAAGATTCTTGGGAGATTGGGGCACCTTGGGAGGATTATAGAGAGAGTATTATATAGTTTTTAGAGCTCTAAATGGTTTTAGTTAATATTAATGGGATATTGGGCGTGTTTATATATAAAATGAGAGGGAATTCTTTATTATTTAGTTTTTGGAAACTACACATTAAAATATTCAAAAACAAAAACCATCCCATGGGTTTTTCCCATGGTTTCTGCCAAAGGGGAGTGGTATAAAATATTTTATAAGTAAAAGGGTGTAAAATATTAAAATATTAGTCTTTCTTATGTGGAGGTGAGTCACACTCTCAAGGAAATCATTTTTAAAATGTTAAAATATTTTATAAGTAATAGAGGGTCCACTAAGGCTTTATAAAATTAATCAAAAAATATAAAATCAAATTATTTTAAAGGTAAAAAATATATTTTCTGAATATCCATTTTATAGTATTTTATTACATCATTATTGGGTCATTATGATTTCATAAAACACATTATATATTTATACGGTATTTAATTTTTACCAAAAAAATCAATTCTCTCATAAAACTATGAAAAATTCATCATTGGATAATTTTGAAATAATGATTCCAAAAATAATATTCATTTTATCTAAATAATTTTCCAAATATATTAATTTTCACTTTTAAAATAGAAATTATCATTTATTGAAAATTGGTCGGTTTTGACAAAAATAGTTTCCAAGCCTTAATAAAAGTTACATTTGACTTCATAAAAATTATTTGATAGTCTATATTTAATAAAAATTATATAATAATAACATATTATTAAAATATTATTTATTCCAAAAAAATCATTAATTCATCAAAATAAATTCTTTAATTAAAACTACAATTTCAGTTTTATCGTATAAAAATACAATTCTTATCAAACTGAATACTTAATCATTTATAAAGTAAAAAAATACGGAATAAATATAATAATCACTTATAATTAAAAAGAGTGTTCTTGTAACAGTATTATAATAAAATTATTAATAAAACCTCAGTTTAATATAATAATTTATATATTTCAAAAAAGAAACATTTTACCCAAAGATTAAATTTATCTAATTCATTATATTTTTAAGAAAAATAATTCTCATAAAGGAATTGATGGAATAATAATTTTATTTTAAAAAGGAGAGTCTACAATAAGTAACTAATACCTTGCTACATAACCCCTTATAACACCCGCATAAGACCTAAGAGTAAGGTGTGCAATGGTGACAGACTCTTGGGGTGGCTCATATAACCTCTCTCAGGTGGTAATCTCTATTAACATCCACTTATATCATAGGAGATTCCGTTCAAGCTTATTGTGTTGAAGCTTGACTTGGTCTTGGTCAAGAGAAAAGCCCAGTGATTCTACCTCCTTCTTGAGATACAAAAAATGAGCTTCGTACGACCCGAGTCTATTGGATGAGGCTATCACCTCCTTTGTTTGTGTCAAAAGGATTTTTTAAAACATTATATTCATACTAGTCATGTGATTACTATTAAATGACTATATTACCAATGGTAATGATAATTAATGGTTATTTAAAGCCAATTGGATAAAATAAAAAAATTGAATGTGTTTTCTATATCCATAAGACATTTAATTAAATAAAAGAAAGATAATTTTATTCATGAATGTTCGGGTCGTTACAAAATTCCCCCTATTCAAAAATTTCTTTTCCCACACTAAAATAGATGATGGCAACTCTGCCTCATCACTTTCTCCGGTTCCTAAGTTTCCTCTCACAACACTTTGATGAGGGGAGTTGTATTATTTCGTAGAACTTTTTATCTATGATTTAAGATCTTCACTGGATTCTCTTTATAGGAGAGGTAATTCTCTAAATAGTACCACCTCTAGATTGAGTACATGAGATGAGTCAGGTATGTACTTCCTCAAGAGTGATACATAGAATACATTATGTACTTGAGATAGGTTCAGTGAGAGTGATAGTCCATAGGCCACTGCTCCAATGTGATCCAGGATCTCAAAAGGGCCAATATACGTATGCCTAAGCTTTACCTTCTTCCCAAATCTCATAACTCTCTTCCACGGTGATATGTGTAGGAATACCATGTCTCCAACATAAAACTCTAGGTCTTATTTATGATTATCAGCATATCTCTTTTTTTGAATCTAAGAAGCTTTAATGTGTTACTGAATGGTCTTAACCTTATCCACCATTTCTTTGACCATTTCTAGACCTAGAAATTTTTTCTCCCCAACTTTATCCCAATATGTCGTTGTTCTGTACCTATTCCCATAAAGGGATTCATAAGGAACCATTTGGATGCTTGAGTGGAAACTGTTATTTTAATATAACTCCACCAAAGGAATATATTGATCCCATCCTCCTTTTAAGTTCATTGAGCATGCTCTAAACATGTCCTCAAGTGTTTAGATAGTCCACTCATATTGGCCATCAGTTTGAGGATTATAAGTCATACTGAAGATCAACTTAGTATTCAGAGCTTGTTAGAGAATATTCCAAAACTTTGAGGTGAATATGGTATCTCGATCTGATATAATCAATAGTGGTAATCCATGAATCCTTACCACTTATCTAATGTATATCTATGTGAGTTGATCCAATGAGAAATCCTCCTAAATTGAAATGAAGTGTGAAATCTTTGTAAGACAATCCACAACAACCCAAATAGCATTGTTTCCATTAGATGTCTTCGAAAGTCTAGTGACAAAGTCCATGGTGATATTCTCCCATTTATATGTTGGTATGTTTAATGGTTACGTAATCCCCTTATACTTATGAATCTCATCCATCAATTGCTAACACACCAAGCACTTTGATGTATACTCATCAATCTCCTTCTTCATGTTATCCCACCAATAATTCTCTCAAAGATCTCGATACATCTTTTTGTTTCCTGGGTGAATGAAGAAATTATAACTATTTGAATAATCAAAAAGTTCTTTCTTTAACTCTAGATTTTATGGAACACATTTTCTTGACCCAAATATCACAATTCCTTCTTTTTTTATTATTTCCACTTTATTCTGAATTCCCACATGATCCTTTTAAGCATCCTTTAACCTTTAAAAAAGAGACAGTTGAGAAATAACTTGTTAATGGATTGATGATTTTCTCTTCTTTATGATCACAATGTCCATATTCATAAAATATAATAAGATTAGATACTTTTCAATTCTCATCAATGATAGAATCACTGAGTCCTTTTTACTTAGAGCATCCGCCACCTTGTTCTCTTTCTAGGGGTGGTAATGGATTGAGTATTTATAGTCTTTCATCATCTCTAAACATATTTGTTGGTGCATGTTCATCTCTTTATGTGTGAATATATACTTGAGGCTTTTTTATTCTTATATATTTTACATTTCTCCCCAAAGAGATAATGCTGCCTGATTTTTAATGCAAAGATCACTACCACCAACTCTTGATCACGTGTGGGATAGTTTTTCTCATGAATTTTCAACTTCCTTGAGGCATAGGAAATGAAATTTTCATTTTCCCTCAAATTCCATCCAAGGGAGACTTATAAAATTTTCCAGAAGAACATTCCCACAAACTTCAACATGTGCTACAACACTTATATAAGTTTTTCCATAATGATTCAATATCATTTATACTAGGGACTCAATGTTCTTAGAAAACATAAAAGATATACTAATAGGAAATTAATTTAAATACATTAAAAAATACACTACTTTCAAGTATCATTTACTTGTGATTCATTCATCGTTATCCATATTAGCATAGGTCTTCCAATTCTCCCTTGATCATGGAGATTATTGATGCTCATCAAGATTCTCGACCCTTGCAATAGAGCATTGTCTTCGGTAATTCACGAATTCTCCACATTTACAGCATAGAACTATGTAAGATGCCTTAGATGGAACTTTTTTTCCATCCATCACATTATCCATTCTTTCATGGAAATTGGATACTTTTTTACCTTCCTTTCTTCACTTAAAAAATCTCCTAGTCCCTTTGTGACAATTCCCTTGGTTCTTCTTTCCACACTTGTTGCACGAAGAAATTTGGATCTTCTTCCCCATATCAACTTTAGAAGATTTACTTTCATGAGATGTCATCTTCCCATTCCTTGATTTAATTGGTCATTCAAAAAAGTTTCAATTGTTAATCATCATTTTTGATAGTTGGTTTGGCATAATCATGATATGCCTACTTGAGCTCCCATTTGATTGGGAATCTCTCTAGGACATTCATCACATTTCCCTTCTCATCGGTTGTTAGCCATATTACTCATATTACCTGCCATTGGATAGAATAAAAGGAAAATTTTGTATGAGTATCTTAAAAATTTTAACACATAAAGGGGAATCCAATGACATTAAAGGTATAATTTATAAATTAAATTTATCTCCTTAACTTATAAATTTCTAGGCTTCAATCTATGTTATCCATTATCTATCTCCTAACGTATATTCTTATGTGCTTTTTTTCTCCCTTAATAATGGTTTTTAATAATCTTATGAATTTATCAAAGCATATCTTCTGTGAGTGTCAAAACAAGAGTGAATTAAGTCCTGTTGTCATGTACATGTTCCCATTCAAGTCTAGCTCAAAGTGGTGTTTTCAGGTTTAATCCCTAGATACATCTATGCCAGAGCCACATCTACTTGTTCATATACAGACATAGATGTATTTTCTTGATAAACCACTTAATATGTACTCAAAAAAATTTAGGGATGTTTTTCGTATACTTAGTCTTACCCCTAAGGCTTTCACTAGGGTTTTATAATCCTAATCCAAAAAATAACTAAACCTATCCTCGGATACCAACTATAAAAATCACGCTCTTTATTACTTATTTAAACATGATTTATTACCTAAAATTGCACTTAAGACAAATTTTAGGATCAATAGGTCTAGTGTCTTTGTAAATTAAGAACATTACATGAAAACTTAAGACATAAAATACAACATCTTCATTGAAAAATTATTTTACATGTCCGCAACATTCCTTTGTACTTAGAATTCCATGGGATAACCTGAGGATATAAATTGGAAAAGGGTGAGCTATAAATATCAGTAAGGGAGTAAACAAGGAATAACATTAATAATATAGTACATGTTAGTAAATAGAAATATCAATTTATCACAAGAGAAACATGAACATAAAGGCTTGATATAGCATGATTATCATAACATGTAAATGTGGAAATAACATACAACATGATATTAGTATGAGCCAAGGATAATTGCACATGAATTAACATGATTAAAACCTAATTTAACATGAATTATTATGATTAAAACCTCATTTCATAGGGTGTATCATGATAATAAATATTACCCAATGCATTGGAGTGATATCAGGGCACACTTTCATAAACATTTCATTTAATGTATAAGTGTGCCACATAGATCATATAACATGGAATCATTCAACATTATAAGTTATTACACAATTAAGGAATGTGTAATACATATATGTAAGTACCATTAAATAAGTATATGTTCATAAAGGTGAATAACCTTGATATAGAAATGGATATGGCATTCACTACACGATGATTTTGTCTTGGAAAATCGCAATGCAAATTTTAGAAGTATAATAGTGTCATATGGAAAATTATAAGTTAGGTTGATGAGAGATAAAGGAGTATTTCATAATTTATACATGGAATAGAAAGTAATAGGATCATGTAACATAATTTCCCAACATATGAAATGGAATTTAGATGTATAATATGGAAGAAATGCTTGAATGGAAATTAGAATAGAGAAATCCCTTACAGAATTTTGGCATGGTAACGAGTGTACATGAAAGGAATTTATGAGAGATAAAGTGGTATATAATCATTAAAAAATAACTATAGAAGTATTGTGGAGGTGAAAAATGATACCCCAACATTTTTAATTTAAAATAAAAGGGTATAAAATCATAAAGAAACTTGGATAAAAAATGGGAAAGGAAGGAATCCTTTACAAAAATTTGGCATGGTAACAAGTGCACATAAGGGTTAATAAGAGGGATAAATGAGAGTTAAAGGGGATATAATCATTTATAAATAAAATTTGAAGTAATTAGGATATTTAATAACATATCCCAACATAATAATAAAATATATTAAAATACATAACATGAAAAGAATGCTTGATAAAAGAGGAGGGTGGAAGATCCCTTAAGAAATTTTGGCATAGTAACAGCTTAGGTAAGGGTAAAAATGAGGGAGTATAAATAATAAATCATTAAAATAACATCAAATGGATATTAATATAATTATTATAAAATAATGAAATTACAACCATTCAAAATTACAAGAACTACTTTTGAATAAGATGCTTGAATTTGAAAGGAGGAGAGGAAAGTGTGGATCCCTTACTTGGAAGTGTGATCCCAAAGTCTTGGGAGAGGCTTGATAGAGGCACCTTGGGATGATTATAAATAGAATAGGGCATATTTTGGTTGAGATACAAATGGTTTTAGTGAATAGGAATGGTGTATTGGGTGGGTTTATATAGGAAAGGAGAGATAATTCTTTATTATTTGAGTTTTGGACACTACACGTTAAATTATTCAAAACCACAAACCATCCCATGGGTTTTGACCATGGTTTATACCAAAGGGGGGTGTTATAAAATATTATATTTGTAAAAGGTCCAAACATATTATAATATTATGATTGATTATGTGGAGGTGAGTCACACTCTCAAGGAAATCATTTTAAAATTTTAAATATTTTATAAGTCATTGAGGGTTTACTAAGGCATTATAAAATTAATAAAAAAATCTAAAATAAAATAATTTTAAATTTAAAACATATATTGGCCAAATAAACCTTTTATATTATTTTATCACATCACTATTGGGTCATTATGATGTCATAAAACACATTATATATTTATATGGTATTTAAATTTTACCCAAAAATTCGATTGTCTCAGAAAATTATAAAACATTCACCATTAGATAATTTTGACATCCTGATTCTAAAAATAATATTAATTTTATCTAAATATTTTTCTAAATATATTAATTTTCACTTTTAAAATAGAAACCGCCATTTATTAAAAATTGATGGGTTTTGACAAAAGTAGTTTCCAAGCCTTAATAAAAGTTATATTTGACTTCATAAAAATTACATGATCATTTATATTTAATAAAATTTATATATTAATAATATTTTATTAAAAAAAAATTTATTAAAAAAATTCATTAATTCATAAAAATAAATTCTTTAATTAAAAATATAATTTCAGTTTTATTATATAAAAATATAATTATTATCAAACTGAACACTTAATCATTTATAGAGTAAAAACAATAAGGAAAAAAATATAATCATCACTTATAATTAAAAGGAGTGTTCTTTTAACACTATTATAATAACATTATTAATAAAACCTCGGTTTAATATATGAATTTATGTATTTATAAAAAGTACCATTTTACACAAAAAATCAATTTATCTAATTCATTATATTTTAAAGAATAACTATTCTCATAAAGGAATTTATGGAATAAGAATTTTATTTATAAAAGGGGATTACACAATAAGTAAATAATAACTTATTATATAACCCCTTATAACACCTTCATAAGACCTAAGAGTAAGGTGTGTGATGGTGACAGACTCTCAGGGTGGATCGAATAACATCACCCAGTGGGTAATCTATATTAACTTTCACTTCTACCATAGAAGATTCCATTCAAGCTTAACATGTTTAATCTCAACTTGGTATTGGTCAATAGAAAATCCCAGTGATGGTACCTCCTTCATGAGCTCTGAAAAATGATCTTCGTACGACCTGAGTCTACTAGATGAGGCCATCACCTCCTTTTTCTGTGTCGAAAGGATTTTTTAAAACCTTATATCTGTACTAGTCATGTGATCACAGTTCAAAGGATTTATTATCAACAATAATGATACTTAATGGTCATTTTAATAAAATTGGATAAAATAAGAAAAATTCATGTGTTTACTATATCAATAAGACTTTTAATTAAATAAAATAAAGTGAATTTTATTCATGAACGTTCAAGTCATTACAGTTTCTGCAGAAGATATGAAGTTGTGCTAGATTTCCATGTTGACATTGTCCATAACCCTATGTCTTTGGAAAAAGGTGATCGGTTTCCTATAGCTTGAGCTTGGGTTCTACAAATTTGGAAAATTCATCCATTAGTACAGGTGATAGGAAAGAAATGCTCAGTGCCCCATCTTCATTCAATCTTCCATGGTTAGATAGAAAGATCCATGCTGACAACGTCGCAGACTGGATTGCCCAACGATTAACTACCAAACTCCTGGTGAGTTTCACGTCAGAACCACTATTTTATTAGTGGGACCTGGCACCAAATAGTTGGATCTGGTGACATGGTTATATGATAATGTCTCAAACACTACTACTTCCCATATTGAGGATAAGATTCACATCAGGTTCACCATTTCTGTTTTTGATGCTTTCGCTGGGGTGTGCATCGTCATGTTGCAACACACTAATTTTTCCCCCACATTCCCAATTTCCAAAGGTGGGAGACATCTGTCACTTATTCAAGGACATTTTCTTATTGATAGAAATTGGAGGATGGGATATTGGTTCTTCATTCCATGGATTCCTCCTTAGAAAACATCGCCTAGTCTGTACCTACCTTAAAGATTAATATGTTGTTCATGAAACTCTTCCCGATGCCATATATTTGTGGACACTGGTTAATTACATTTCTTCCATTAGTAAATTCCAATGGGTCTTGATAAGGTAACAACCTTTGATAAGGGGAGTAGTCATGTTGGGAATCACTGGCATTTCTGGGTGCTTCAACACTGGTACACCTAGATTTTCTTCCCCTTATGATTGGGCTTCTCGAGGTTATAGAATCCCAAGGCATCCCACATTGAGTGTAGTGAATTATATACCATATGCATGTATCCAAGTTTTTCCTTGGATTTCCATATTCAACACAAGGTATGCCGTGAGTTTAACATCTAGCAGATATAGATCAAATTTATCAGAACATTGATGGGAGTGGATCATATGGGTACATCCCTAGGAGGGAGCACCTGAAAATTTTACTGGATTGGTGGATCAAGACTCCCAATGAGGATGGATCTAAGGATGATTGGGTCCTAGAAAAGGGTACACCAAGGTTTACCATTGGTTGAGATTGAACCTTGTGGAGGCTTCCTACGTACCCTATCTAGAAGATAGGGATCAAAACCCACATAGTAAGAGTGGGTGAATCATCGGATCAGGATGTACATAATAGATAAAAACCCGAAGAAATATTGGGGCTTATGCGTGGTTAGTTTCCTAGGTGATACAAAGGATAAATTAAATGAATGGGGCTTATACATGTTTAGCTACCCAGATTGATGGCATGATTTCCCTAGGATGTGGTGTCCTGGGTAAAATCCGGATAAATGATGGATTATTTGATGACATGAATGAGATGAATGGGATGGAACCAACATGTAATGACATGAAGATTATGGTGGTGTTGTGATTGTCCCTAAAGAAGTATTCCTTTGTATCCCAATGGTTAGGAATAAAAGTACATGTAGTTCGGTGGGGTGTTGAGTCACTCAAGGAGGAGGATCGTGAGAATGGATGCATGGATGGGACACGAAGGAAGTAGAACCTCTTGGTTGGGGAATGAATTTCTTGAAACACAAAGGATTGAGGGAGAGACCAGGATGGGACATGAGAGATGGAATTTAACCTTAGGGAGGTTTCCAACATATTCTCTTGGTAGGGAATCGAAGTCCACATTTGTTCGGGAATGGGAGTATGGAATCAGGGTGTGCACAAAGGACATATACTCGAAGACATGTTGGGGCATATGAGTGGCTATTATGCAATATCAAGAGGGGCACTATTGGTTGGAGGATTATGGATTGATTGTGGGGATTATTCATGGTTAGATTCCCACGAACTAGTCTGACACCACTAAATGGTGGACTGAGGATGTGGGTATCAAAAAAGGGGACACTAAAGTTTACTAGCATCTGGGGTTGAACCTCAGGGAGGTTTCCTATGTACCCTATCTAGGAGAAAGGGATAAAAAACCACATAGTTAGAAATCATAAAGTTTAACGTCATGTGAGACAAAAGGGGAATATAGTTTAACATCATTCATGATGAGGGTGAGCCACTGTGAAATGGTCAGGACTGATGGGTGATGGGATTGAACCTTAGGGAGGCTTCCTACATACCTTACTCAAAAGGAGGAAATGATAAATGTCCATATAGTTTAGTAGTGGTTATTGGGGATTACACATTAGGGTAGACCATAGAGGATGTCATGGTCGATGCTTACTCTAATCCCACACAAGTCATGATCAGTGTGAGAAACAATAGGAAATAAAAACCTAAAAATCATGTTGCGAAAGGTGTGTTTGCAAGTAATGGAGTAGGGATTACGCATGGATAGAATCCCCTAGAGATAGAGATTGGGAATTACTCTAGAGGGAAGCCTGAGTTGGGGTTCAGATGTACGAAGAGGATATGTCCATCATACCTAAAAAATCTCATTAGAGGGTGTTGGGGGTTACGTGGAGACTGCCCGAGGTGTGCATGGTGATAAATCTCAGAGGGAGAGGGGAGTGAGAAGGCATTGTCCCCTTTACACTTTACGGTCCTCTATGGAATTATCAATTATGTAGTGATCACATTTTAACATCATGTTTCAGGGATGCAAGTGATTTTTAGTTTAACTTCATGTGGCTCAGATGGTGAGGATTCATTCATCACCCTTAATACATACATAACTAGATCATTTTAACCCTTAGTGAAGGGAAGGCACTAGCAATACTATGTCAATACAGGGCTGTGGGGTGATCCATTGAGGGGCTCACATTAGTGTGGCTATACAAAAAAGTGATATCTATTATCATTTATATGTGGAGAAGAATGAGGCAAATAAACATAACATGAAGCACCACCAAAGGGACCTTGAAATCACTTCGTACAAACCTAGAGGGACATACGAGAGAAGTATGTGAAAGATAGGGGTGTCACGTGTAAGAGACACTCAAACATGGTACCTTAGGATAAAGAAGACACATGAAGTGAAAAAGTAGGGGCATGTGAAAGATTTAAGGGGTGCACAAAATAGGAGTGGTTGCACATAATATTGGGTGGTAGCACACAAAATGAGTGGCTGCATGTAAGGGGAGACCCTGCAAGAAAGATTGGCACGACAGAAGAGACCACTTGTGCACAAGAGGAATATTTTGTGTGAAAATTCCTTAGAGTAAAATGAAATGGTCCAAGATCAAGCACTAGTGGGCCCACCAAATGGAAGACCCATGGGAGACCTTTCACGCAAGATCAAGTACCTTGAGGCCATGTCTTTCGCACAATCACATAAGGGTTGTCTTTCATTCATCAGAGCATCAACTCTTCTTCTGTAACTTTCCCCCAAAGTGTGGGGGTACATTTATATTTATATCCAAAAAAAAATTGCGGTGGAAAAAAAGATACGCAAATGAATTTTTCATTTTGATGTCGAATTGGGCATGGAAGAACTTGCATGCATTTTTGAATCTTGAACATAAGAAAAATTTTATTTTGCGCTGCTAACTTGGGCTGGTTTTTGAAAGGTCACCACAGAAGATTTCATTTGACATCAGATTGGGCACACACAAACATTCACATAATTTTTAATTTTTTGTGTGGTCCTTAAATCTTGTGTCCACCTCCCTTGGCCATCTTAGGATTGGACACTTATTCAAAATATGCCTTGGGTTTGATAAAAAATGTTTTTTCATGGCCATATCCGAAATTCGGTGCCAACAATGTTGTCTTTTTTTTCATTCATGATTTTCACGAAATTTTTGTTGATATGATGTTTTAATAATCATTGATGATACCAATACTTTTCATAATATCAAGTAAACCTGAGTTTATAGATTTGAATATTTAAATCATAACATTTTTTTTCTTAATAAATTCTTATGAATTCTCACCAAAATGAGATTACTCATTGATGTATCCACTCTAGTTGCCTTGGTATTATCTTATTTAGAATATGAACACTGGGAAGAATATATGTATCATAGGGAGAGTATTTTAGATTTTACTAATGTCAATGGACTTGGATAGCATAACTTGATTCTTTTCTAAGGCCATATGGCGGGCCTTACAAACTAGTTTTCATTCCGGAAGACTAAATGTTTATAGTGATTTAGTTTGGGGTCTTCAAGCTTAGACCTCCTATTTATTTAGTTTAAGTTCTTTTATCTCAAACCTTTTATTGTTATACTTTAGGTTCTTTAAATCATTCCTTCTATCACTATAGTTGAGGGTATTTTAGCTCAGAAATTCTATTTATGTAGTTTAGGGTATTTTAGTTTGGACTTTCTATCACTATAGTTTAGGGTCTTTTAGCTTAGACCTTCTATAACTATATTTTAGGGTATTTTAGCTCAAATCTTTTATTAGTGTAGTTTAGAGTTGTTTAGGTCGTACCTTTGAGATACTATGTAGTTTAATGTCTTGATTCTAGGACTTGATTTATGAAAATATAATATGGTGTAGATATTCCTAGAATGACCCAAAATACCCTAGGGTGTTGAGTTCTTTCATGTTGTTTTCGAGGCTCATGAGGATTAGAGATCCTTTAATAAAAGGATAATATGCCTCTATTTGGTAGTTCAAAGCCCTTATGCGTCTTTAACATGGTCAAACAGAGGTTTCCACACTCTTTTCCAAGGTTTATGAAATATTTCTAGGGGTAATATTGGTTGAGGGAGAAATACAAGGGATACTAGGTCTATTGGGATTGTTGGGATGAGAATGATGTAATTCATAACCCAATAATCTTAGTTGAGGAATATAGAATGGGGTTGACAAGCCTAGGATGGCCCAAAACACCCTATGGTCCTAAAATCTATTATAAGAACCTGAGGATTCACTTAGGTATGGATTCTTTAAATTTCATTATAATTCATTATTTTGGGCCTAATATAGATTCCTAACGGGTTAGTGAATGTCCCAAGGGTGTTTGGGGATTTTTTAGATCTTGGAACCAATCTATTTAGGAAAAGAGGCCTAGTGCACAATTTAGAGAAAACCATGTGGGAAGGTCACATGGTTATGAAAAACCATTCAGATGGTGACTTTTTAGACAAATCCTTACCACACATTTGGTTCATTGATTACCTAATCATGTGACCTAACCATGAAAGTTACCTTTCTTTCCTAGGTACACATTCATGGTTGGAGCACGGTTTGGAAAACCCTGCATCCAAACCACAAACATGCTAAATATTGGGTAATTTTATTATTCTTCACTTAATGATCTAATTAAGCCTCATCTTTCCTCATAATCCAATTTTATTTGGGATTGAACTAATTTTATTCCATTTTGGAGCTCTTTGAAGGCCTAATCTAGATATTGGAAGATTTCCTTCATATGTGATCTGATCGGGTTTTCATTAATCACATTGGATGTGCAATGGTAAGAACTAGAGTCTTTTTATATGTTATTCTCCTCTCTTACTCATGACCTAGTTACTGAGTTGTGAGAATTTTTTCATTTTTCTCATATCTACTCCATCCTAAGCCAAATTAGGGGTTGATATTATAGGAGAAGGATCGTACAACCCTATGGTGGGTAGTCTATAACTCATCCCTCAAGTTAATTCATTTTGGAATTGTCATGTGGGCCCCACCGATTTTATCAGGTGTCATTTATAGAATTTATATGTCATTATTATAATCATTATAACCGTATGATTATGATATTTCCATATATGTGATTAGTTTTTTTTGTGGTTACACCCTCAACGCCCAACATCCCATGTAGGATGATATTCCATAATTGAGTTTTTATTGTTTTGACACTTTTGAGCCATTATTTGGATGTGCTCGAGCTTCAGCACACTAATGGTATGCCTCATTATCATAAATTCTTATTTTATCATGTAATGGTGAATGTCGAGTACCATATCAATTCCACTTGATCCACCTAAGTTAAGTGATTCAAATTGATAATTAAATGTAAAAGGGAAATTGTCAAGTATATTAAGTATATGACTTGAAAAGATTAAATGTGAATTATTAATAGCTTGTATGTCCATAAAACCCCCTACCACATTAATTAAAGGTAGAAAAATGAACTTCAATTATTGAATATTATTTAAATATAATTAATAAAGGTTGATTTCTACTTGGCCTTGTCACACTAATGAAAGTAAAGGCTTGAACCAAATAGACTTATTGATTAATTATGACTTGATTAAAAGGTTGCATGCTACTTGATCTTATCACACTAATTAAAGGAAAGGTTTGAACCAAATGCAATATTTAATGAATTCATAATTAAATAGGAGTGTCC
The DNA here is from genome assembly GCA_963277665.1 of Viscum album. Classification (NCBI taxonomy): domain Eukaryota; kingdom Viridiplantae; phylum Streptophyta; class Magnoliopsida; order Santalales; family Viscaceae; genus Viscum; species Viscum album. The sequence goes on along the minus strand of OY728143.1, from coordinate 1,403,215,665 downwards.
TGACTCGATCTCGCCTTGGATTCTTATTAGGGAATACAATGAGCACTCGGGAATCCCATTCCGATTCAATGATACGAATTTCTTAGGTTGAGACCCACCAAGATCATGATCCTTATCTATACTTGGATGCTTGATATGACTATATAGGATCCATAACATAGTATTAAAGTATTCCTTGGATATAGTACTTAGATCCAACATTGACAAGTAGGTTCCATGGTTACATCCCATAGGGCCCTATCTCTGCTTAACCCTGTTTTACCTTAGATGATCACCTTGGATTTTTTAAACATCTTATTGAGGAATTCATTAGAATATGCTCCTTGGATTAAACTCCTACCCTTTATCAGGATATAGTTATTACTAAGATGGTGACCCTTGAGGTCAACGTTTCCTTAGTTATTACCTTGGAACTTCATTATTAAATTTCATTATAGGTTTCTTTGTAACAACTTGGAACCTTCACTATTGTTAACATGTGACTTATTTATAAACTGGTAATAATAAATTAATAGTCTGGTTAAGTTCTAACACCAGCTGAGGGACGAAGTAAGAACTGGGGTATTTAGTTACATTGTAATGATTTACTTTATATATGCATTCTTGCACACAATTACATTTCCATTACACATGCCAGATGTTATAGACACCATTGGTGGTGGCCCACTAAGATTTATCTCACACCCTCTATGGGTGATGTTTGGTACCCAGAGTAGATTACATGAATGTAGGTGTTGATAAAGGGAAGAATACAGCTTCAAACACTTGATTGCTTTCTATTTAGGATGGATCTTGATAGCAGATGACCGAGCCGAAGCCCAGGATGCTTGGGAAGTCTTTTGATTTCTTTATTACTTTTGTGGAACATGTTATGGCTATTGTCTTGTATCCATATTTTCCAGTTTTCTAGTGACATGACATATCATCATTAGCTGTTGTATTCTTTTATGTTATTATAATTATTTTAGTAATTGTTATTGTTGTCTCTATTTTATTTTTTCCTTCTATTTACTTGTATTTATTTTTCTATTTACCTCTGTTTATATTTATTCATAACACTAAACTTTGTTAATGAGGGCATAGTCTCCCCACAGACACACCCTAGTCCCTCACTTTTAGTCAACAACCTCTTGAATTAGAGGAGATGCCCTTGAATCCATGTGGCCCACTAGGATTGAGGAACCTATTAAGTGGAATCTGGGTCTAAGTTGTCATAAAGTGATATCAAAGGCATTTATTTTATTTCTTTACTATTTGGAGATAATATATTGTATATTAGGAATGTTTGGGACATTATCATAAGCCATGCTTGGGCATCATAAACCTAGGTTCAGGGTAAAATCTTGGTTACCCAAAATATAATTGTTGTTCTGTTTTGCCTATTACAATTGATATTATTCACTATTGGGTGATGCACATAATGTGTGGTGTTTTTTATTGTTAATCTATTTGAGTATTATCTTTTTTCCTTAAAAAGATGAAATGAGGGAAAGGAGCATTGTTACATGCATCATTATAGGCACCTATAATTTTCATGTCAGGAATATTTCCATACCATATAGGTGCATTTTAGTATTTTTCATTTCCTGATATTCCTATGATTGTTGAGTGATTCTATGATAGTTAGCTTCTACATGTATTAATTTTGATTGTGATTGAGTGATTAACTATATTAATTCATGAGGTGTATGAGACATCATGGGTTGGTATGAGTAATTTACTGATTTAAACCATTATTCTATAAATAAATGGGTTTTATTTCTAGTGATAAGGTGTATGGGAACTGATTCACCAGAAATGGATATCCATTATAAAGTTAATCATAAAATCTAAAATGATTTGGTTACACATCCTTATACTACCTTGTCATGTTTATGAAAGGTAAAGGAGTGAACCAAGTAATTAAGTGTAAAATGAAATGAAACTTATATTTGAGCCCTTATTGATACCTAACCATCTAAGCAGGTAGTTTGGATAGTATTCATTGGGTAATGGGTCTTATTACATTCATATTCCACTAGTGATGATATATTTTTACTTAATATTGTTCTAAGGTGTGTGCTTGGGATTTGTAGACCAATTCCACCATGACCTCCTCATATCATATGCCAGGAAGGTGGAGACAACCATGCTCCATATATGGTGATCCTTGAACAACCACTATGACCTACAGAAGTGCCACTTGAGGCACCTCCTATTGTTCATAATCTAGGCACTGATTCCTAACTTTGTGATTGTTTCCTACATCTGATGCAATCCATGCATGGTACTCCACATATTTCACCTATGATGGGTGATCTGGCATATGAGTTCCAGCAGCAGAATCCTCCTACTTTCTCAGTGGATGGTGGTCTGGAGGTTGCTGATCCTTAGCAAGAATACACCCTATCTTTCTTTTAGCATCTAGATATTCCTCTAGATAAGAGGTTCAATCTTTCCACATACATGCTTTGGAATTTGGTCAAGCACTATTGGGATGCGATTACCCAGGTAGGTCATCATTATTTCATGTTGTGAACTATTTTTTAGACTACATTCTATGATCATTTCTTTACTCAGACACTGAGAGCTGACAAGGATAAAGATTTTATACAACTTGAATAGGGTTCTATTTTAGTCATGGAGTATTCAACACGTTTCATAGAGTTTCAGTACTTTTCACTACTTATGGCCAGTGATGAACTTTCACGTGCTAGAGGTTTTGAGGATGGGATATAGTATTCCATATGTACACAAGTGAGGGTCTTTCACCTACCAAAATTTTCTTCAATATTCAATCAAGATATTATCTTTAGGTGTAACCTAAGGGTTGAAAATAGTACGGGGCATAGAGGACTAGTGTTGTTTTAGGCTATTTGTTTTTCTAGTGGTAGGAAGCATTCTCTCGAGGATTCTCATCAGGGAAGTGACAACCAGAGTTCCCATTCCGATATCTCCAAAGTTTTTAATCAATGTAGAAGACGGGGGAACCTAAAGCCTCATTGTGATAAAGACCCAATGGAATTCCGGGATTGCAGCCGTATGGGGCACCTCCAGCATTTCTGCAAGACCTATCCACTAGATTCGAGTGGAAAATGATCCATGATAGCTCCACCTTCATGAGTAAATTATTTTGCACCACATCAGGAGGGGAGTTAGAATTGCACCGGTAGGACTATCCAAGGAATATGTTGTGGTTGTGGAAGCTAGAACCCTAATCACTAGAGGAACCAACAGAGTAGTTATGATTGTGGCAGTCCATCTGTTGCATAGGGCCTTGGATCAGGTAAATTTCATGCACTACAACCAATAAATTAGGATTAGGCTTCAAGACCATATTCAGTACAAGGTACATTCCTAGTGACATATACTACAATATCTTATTTATTTGATATAGGTGATTCAAACTCTTTTATCTTTGTATCTGTCATGAAAAGTCTTGAACTAGAGACACCGTATTACTATGGTGTAATTAACCTAGATACACTGTTAGGGGTATGAACATATGACATACACCAGTATAATTACTACACCCTTGAGGTAGGAAATTACCCTTTCTTATTGAACCTATTCATTCTCAAGATGACATGATTCTATTTCATTCATGATTTTTATTGGTTGGTTCAGTATCATGATTTTGTAGATTGCTACCACAAAAGGGTATCATTTAAAACACAAGAGGGTAGAAATTATCTATATAAGGGATAGTGGGATCTCCAATATAGTAGATCGGGACCAGAGAATCATGGGCTAAGTGGAGTGACCACCAAGATTAAAAATCTCTTCATGGAGGATTGGAGTTTACAACAAGGTGATTTCCCTCTAGTAGTGGATCATTTTCGGGTTGTTTTTCCTGATGATTTTTTCTATATTACCTCCTAAGATAGATAGGTATATTTTATAATTGAGCATGTTCTAGGAGTAGCTCTAGGGTCCATTCCTCTATACATGATGGCACCTATAGAGATTTAGGAGCTCAAGTGGTAGTTAGAGTATTTAGAGGTGAAAGTTTTTATATGGACCAGTACATCCTCTTGGGGGTTTCTTATGCTTTTCTATAAGAAGGAGGATATAACCTTATGTCTATGCTTGGATTATAGAATATTTAACCAGCTTTCAATCAAGAACTGATATCCACTACCTTGAATAGATGCTCTCTTCAACCAACTTAGAGGAGCTAGGGTCTTCTCTAAGATTGACCTGAAATTGGGTTATCATCATTTGTGAGTTAAGTCATAAGACATAACATGTATAGAGTTCCATAGTAGGTATGGTCTATATGAGTAAATTTTTATGTTGGTTGGTCTTATGAATGCACCCTCCATTTTCATGGCTCTAATAAATTAGGGTTTTCATCCCTATCTCGATTCCATTTTCATGGTCTTTGTGGATGACATGTTAGTATATTATCATACTTGTAATGAACATGATAAACACCTTGAGGTCATTATGAGTACACTGAGAGAGCATCATATTTATACCAAAATTTATAAGTTCCACTTATGGATCGACAAAGTTCACTTCTGGGGTTATATTATCTCCAAATTAAGCATATTTGTTGAACCAAAAAATGTTAGTGCTATAGTTTCCTAAGAGCATCCCAAGAAAGTTTTTGATATACAGTGTTTCTTGGGGTTGGATGGATATTACATAAATTTCATACAATATTTCTCATGTCTTGTTTCACCTCTTATTAGCATTAATAAGAAGGGTGTTAAGTTCCTATGGTTAGAAGCATATGGGAAATCCTTTCACCAGCTGAAGGGGAAGCTTCTCTCGGTACCTATTCTAATTCTTCCTGAGAAAAGTCTAGGTTATACTATCTTATATGATGCACCAAGCGTAAGCCTATAGGATTTTCAAATGAAGGAAGATAGAGTCATTGCATATAGATCTCGACAGTTGAGGCCTCATGAAATATGTTACGTGATGTACGAACTTGAGCTAGCAGCAGTTGTCCATGCCTTATTTTGGTGGAGAAAATATCTTTTAAGTGAGTGATTTTTGGTGTACATAGGCCATAAGAGCCTCAAATATATATTTTATCATCATAACATGAACCTCAGAAAATGGAGATGGGTCTAATATCTACAATAATTTGATTTTGATCTTTCCTATACACCTAGTAAGGGGAAATGTAGTTACAGATGTGTTGAGTCGGAAAACTCAAACACAAGATGTATAATAATCCAGCAATGAATGGAATTTAATGGCCCTCTTTTCTGAGCTTCATATAGAGATTCATAATAGTCACAAGTAGTCTTATCTCTCATCCTTTTCAGTTTCTTGTTCCCTCCTTGATAAGGTGAAGGGTATACAATTTTATGGTCATGACGACTTGGTACACGGTGAGATTATATCAGGAGATAACCCACCTTCGGATTAGTCTGTGGATAAAGACAACATCATGCATATTCAAGAATGTGTTTGGGTACCTACAAATATGAGATAGGAGTTGATGAAAGATTCTCACACCTCTCAGTGGGAAATTCATCTAGGAATCTCAAAGATGTATCGAGACAAGCGACACCAGTATTGGTGGCCTGGGATGAAACATTAGATAACACACTTTATCACTTTGTGTTCCACCTGTCAGTAGGTGAATGTGGAGAACCAAAGACCTACAGTCTTGTTATAACCAATTCTAGTCCTAGAATGGAAATGGGAAGATGTTGCTATGGTTTTTTTAGTTGACTTACCTAGGTCATCGAGGGGTAAAAATGTAATTTTGGTATTTATTGAATGACTAAAAAAATAATCCCACTTAATTCATATTTAGGAGACTTTCTCATTTGATGAGCTGGGAAAAATGTATTTCCATGAGATCATATGACTCCACAAGGTCCCTCGTACTATTGTTTCAGATAGGGATGCTCATTTCACATCACAGTTATGGAAATCATTTCAAAAGGTTATGGGAACATAGGTGTTTCTATGCATATATTTTCACCCTCCAAATGATGGATAATCAGAAAAAATAATATAGATTCTAGAGGATATTCTCTGAGAAATTGTTTTTGATTTTGGTGGTTCATGGGAGAATCATATCCCTCTCATTGAGTTATTCTATTATAACAGCTTTCATGAGATAATTTAGAAGGATCCTTTTGAGGACTTACATGGTAGGTTGTTCCATTCAACCCTATGCTAGATAGAGGCAGGTGAGGAAGCCCTACTAGGTCCTCATATAATTCAAGAGACTTCGAATCACATTTAGCCGATTATAAAGTGTAGTACTACTGCCCAGTATAGAAAAAAATATTATGTCGATCACCATCGATGACCTCTAGAGTTCGATGTCAGGGATCATGTTTTTCCTTCTGGTATTACCTAGGTTAGGGCATATAAGGTTACAGAAGAAAGTGAAGATGTATCCTTGTTACGTAAGTCCATTTGAGAACCTAGAGAGAGTTAGGATAGTACCCTATCATTTTCTACTACCTCATAGGTGTTGTGATATGCATGAAATCTTCCATGATTCACAGCTTCTCCAATATCATGCCGACCCATCTCATACATTTGGTCCTAAGGAAGTGGAGTTGGATGCTGATGCTACCTTTGAGGAGTATCCAATATGCATCATAAACCAAAGTAAAAAGGTTCACCAAGGCTGGTCTATCTATCTAATATGGTTCTTAGACAATGTTTCTACACCATTGGATGGTGAACTTAGGTACATGTTCTTTTAAGAGGGGAAGACTGTAAGAATTTGGGTTTTCACTCAGGTATGGATCCTTTAATGTTCAATCTAATTCTTTATTTTGCGATTAATATGAATGCCTAATGGATTAGTGAATGTTACAGGGCTGTTCCAAACTTTTTCAGAGCCTAGAATCTACCTTTTTGGGGAAATAAGCCTGCTGCACTATTTAGAGCAAACCGTGTAGGAAGGCCACACAGTTATGACAAACCATGCAAATGGTGACTTTTTAGACAAAGAATTCCTATATGGTTGGTGCACAGTTTATCTAACCATGTGACCTAACCATGCAAGTTCCATTTATTTCCTAGGTACCCATGCATGGTTGGTGCATAGTTTAGAAAACCGTGTGGCCAAACTGTGCATAGGCTAAATATTGGGTAATTTTACAATACTTACCTTAATGATCTAAATAGGCCTACTCCTTCCTTATAATCCAAGTTTATGCAGGATTAAAATAATTTTCATCCTTTCTGGAGATATTTGAAAGCCTAAGATAGGGACTGGAATATCTCATTCATATGGGATCTGATCAGGCTTTTGTTCATTATGTTGGAAGCACAATAGTAAGTACTCAAGACCTTGTTAACCATTATTCCCCTCTCTTTCTCTTGACATAGTTACCGAGTTGTGAAAGTTTTTCCCTTTGTCTCAGATCTAATCCATTATAGTACAAATTAGAGACCAATATTAGATAATAAAGATTGTAAAAACCTATGGTGGGCGGTCTATAACTCATCCCTTATGTTCGTTGATTTTGGAATTGTCTTTTGGGGCCCACTGATTTCATTGGGTGTCATTTATTGAATTTATATGCCATGATTATAATAATTATAACCATATTATTATTATCTTTCTATATATTTGATTCATTATTGGTGGTTATGCTCACAAAACCGAACATATCATGTCAGATGATATTCCATAATTGAGTTTTTAGTGTTTTGAGACTTTTGAGCCATTGTTTGGATGTGCTTGAGCTTGAACACACTAATGGTTGGCCACATTATCATAAATTATTATTGTATCATGAAATGGTGAATGGAAAGTACCATGTCACTTCCACTTGACCCACCTAAGGTAAGTGCTTCAAATTGATAATTAAAGGTGAATGGGAAATTGTAAAGTATAGTAAGTATATGACTTGAACTGATTAAATGTGAATTATTAATAGGTTTTATGTCTATAGAACCCCTTACCATATTAATGGAAGGTAACAGAATGACCCGTAATTATTCAATATTCCTTAAATGGTATTAATAAAGTTTTCTTACTAATTTTACCTATCACACTAATGAAAGGAAAGGATTGAACCAAATGGACTTATTGATTAATTATGACTTAATTAAAAGGTTTCATGCTACATGACCTTATCACACTAATGAAACTATATTATTGAACCATATGAAATATTACATGAATTCATACTTAAATAGGAGTGTCTTAACTCGAGCTCGCCTTGGATTTTTATGGATGAATGCCATGAGAACTTGGGAACCCCATTCTGTTGGTGGTTTCCCACTAAGATTTATCTCACACCCACTATAAGCATTGTTTGGTACCTGAAGTACATTAAATGAATACAGGTGTTGATAAAGGGAAGCATACTACTTCAAACACTTGATTGCTTTCTATTTAAGATGGATCTTGATTGAAGATGAATTATACAGAGCTAGGGAATCTTGGTATAGTCTTTTGATTTCCTTATTAATTTTGTGGAACATGTTATGCCTGATGTCTTGTATCCATGTTTTCATGTTTTATAGTGACATGACATATCATCATCAGTTTTTGTTTTCTTGTATGTTATTCTAGTAATTTTAGTAATTGTTATTGTTGTCTCTATTTTATGTTGTGCCTTCCGTTTACTTGTATTGATTCTACTATTTACCTTTTTTTATATTTATCTATTGTGATACACTTTGGTTATGTGGGAATAGTCCCCCCAAGGACACACCTTATGCCCTCTCTGTTAGTCAGTAGCCTCTATAATTTGGGGATATGTGCTTGATTCCATGTGGTCCACCGGGCTCGGGGCACCTATTATGTGGCATCTAGGTCTGGGACATCACATTTATCATGGTGTTACTATGGAGCATGAGGATTGGAGCACCATTCATGCAAGGAGGAGATTCCTTTAGTTGGTAGGTAAAATCCCTTATTCATCAATATCATAGTCATAAAAAGATGATATATAATCATTTCCAAGGGCCATGAGATATTTTCAAAGTCTTATACATCTAGATGTTTAAGTTGGTTTTGAAGGAAAACCCATCCATAAAGGATTTTGGCTCCCTTTTTAATTTTTTCTCTTATAAGATGCTCAAGATCTACACCATGTGGTTTCAAATCATGGGGTGTGGTCCATCGAAATGTTCATGAATTGAGTTTCACATTTATTTAATAATAAATGGTAAAAAACATGGTGATGTAACATCAAGGATGTTGAATCTTCTTGAATAGTATATTTATAAAGATTATAAATCATCTACCAAGGTGTTTGGGTCATGAGGATGATATGGAACAATTGTGTTAGGAATGGCCCAAAACACAATGAGGTGATGGGTTTTTTCAGGGTGATTTCAGGGCTCTCAAGGATAGAGAAAAAGTTTTGTAGAGAGAAACATTTAGTTGATGACCATAATCACATATGAAAGAGCCATAAGGATACACCCATTTTCAAGAAAAGCTTCACTTGAAGCTGAGTATCCCTTTCCAATAGTAATGGAAGAATTATGGTTATCCAAGATTCTAAAGTCATGAAGTGTGATTTTTGTAAAGTGTAATATACAAGACGGGTTCAAGAACCATGAAGGTTTTGTCTCTACCTAGTAAACATGTTATTAAAGTGAGGAAATGTGAAAACCCATTACTATAACTTTTTCCTAGACAAGGGTGTCCAATGAGCATAGATCATATTTTACTTGGACTACAAATTATTTCCTATGTGCTTTATTACTCATTTATTTATGCCTTAATTTTTTTTCTAAACTCTGGAGATGCAGATTTTAGTGAGTGAATATTTGATTTTTTTCACAGTCCTTCCTTTGAGGTATTCCATCCTAATAAGTTTTGTGTCTCTTTCACAAGTAGTTTAGTGTATTCTGATTTGAACCATCAATGTCTAGAGTTTATGGTCATACAGATTTGAATAAATTTCAAGCAATTTATGGTCATGACACACATATACCTAATTTGATGGTGATGTTACACAAGAGCCTAATTTATATACCTAGGGTCAAGGGAACTCCAAAATCCTTCTGAGAGGGTGATGAAAATTTTTTAAATCATAGATTGAGGTTCTTAGGTTACAATTATTGATATGGTACAATCATAATGGGGATGGCCCGAAACACCCTCAGGTGAGGAGTTATGCCATGATGACTTTTGGCATAAAAGTATTAGAAATTTCTTCTTATAGAGACAATATGTCTCTAGTTGGTAGGTATGAGACCTTATGAATCGATAACATTGTCAATAAGATATATATGTTTTCCTTTCCAAGGTCCATGAAATGATTGCAACAATATGAGGTGATCAAGATATAAATTTTTTTTTTTGAACCAAGGGGCCTAAAACATAACAGAATAACCCCATGCTCTAGTTGAATGGGGCTATGATCTTGGGAAAATTTGACAAGGTATGAAAATGGTAGATGGTTTTGACAATTTAACGTCATATAGTAAGATTTTTTTTACAATTTTAATGTCTTGAGACCAGGATGTTTGCCTTGTAGTTTAACTTAATGTGGTAAGGTTGTATATATTTCCTTATATTTTAATGTCATATAGTATAGAAATTATAACTGATGTGAGAAACTATGTAAGATATATTATGTGCAAAAACAATCCATATGAAAAGCTGACTCATACATAGAAAAAATGACACTGTATGATTCATCCCCATTTTCAAAATTGGTATATGCTTATTTTTTCATGTAGTTTAATGTAATTCATCTTGTTCATATAAAATCCCCCAATATAGGTCTGAATAATACATAAATATGGTGGAATATTTTTTATTATCTTGGCTAGACCCTAGGATCATAGATCTTGGTGTCTCTATATATATTTTGAGGATAGGAATCAACCCATCGGTAGTTATACAATGGGAAACACTCTATACAGGTCTGACCCATATGTACAGGGGGAATTTTTCCCATTGACTGTTTAAGTTCTATCTAGGTTTGGAGATCCAAGCATGACTATATATTATGTGATTTATGAAATTAATCCACATGTAGTCCTTAAAAGATCGTGTAGTTTAACATTATGCAATAATTACATTGGGTCCCTGATGAGAAAAGGGTATTTTGTAACTAGGCCCAATAAAGGAGGTCTAGGCATCACTATGTATCATTTGATGGATGTAATCAAGTCAAATGTAGTTCTTGAATAGTATCTCTCTGCGATGGTCTGGACCATCTACAAGGAGGGTCATTTTTATTTTTATCTACTATGATAGGTACTGAGTTTGGAGATTAAAGCATCTATACATATCATTTAATGTTAGGAATAAAGTCACAAATAGTCCTTGAATGGAAGTGTGGTGGGTAACCAACACAAGAAAATAGAGGTCCTCTTGTGTTGAGGTCTACAAGAATGTGTGGTTTTATATTATGAAAGGGACATCAAATGTGATTTTTTATCATCATGGGGTGAGGACTCAAGGTTTTTATTTTAAGGTATTATATTTAGGACCATGATAACCCTGTCATGAGATGATATGTATTGTTTATATAGGGAATACCATATCCAAATTCATAATCTAATGTGAGATATTCTCTATGTGAGAAAAAAGGGATGGAAAGGGACTATTTCACAACATAAAGGATATTAGAAAACAAATAGGGGTCTTTTGGTATGATGTAATGACTGGTCCAAGATACAGGATCTAGGAATCCCAATATATCTCATTTTAATGAGAATCAAGATATATATAGTTTTATAAAACCTGTGTAATTTTAGGATCATGCAGTAAGGAAATCAACCATGTAGTTTAACATATTACAGTAAAGATGTTGGTGAATAAACATGAACAAATAAGAAATTTTTCATCTGGGCTTGATAATGGGTCTACGGGCATCACTATATATCCCATGATGGCATGGATCAAGTCACAAGTAGCTCTTATATGAAGGGAGACCCTATGTGGACTTGACTTTCACACAAGGATAGGGGTATTTTATCTTTCCCTATCACATATCTAGATTGTGTGAGGAAAATTGTCATTGAGATAATTATTACCATGTAGTTTAGTGTCATCCAGTGAGGGAATCTTCCATATAGTTTATTGTAATGCGGTAAGGACCTATTCCATATAGTTTAACATCTAGTGGTCATGATGCGATTTACCGTGCAATTTAAATTCTCACTTCTAGGATGTACTCTTTACAGTTTAACATCATGTTATTAGGATGTTTTTTGTGAAATTTAACATCATGTGGTAAGGAAAAAATATTCTGTGTAGTTTAACAGTTTTCTATGAAGACCTATTTCAAACAGTTTACCATCATGTTTTCAGGATGTGATATGCTTGATGATAACTATACATAGTATTTCTTGAGAAATCATGCAGGGGGTGACACTCTCCCCATCCATTGTGGCTATTTAGTATGCTTTATTGTGATATAAATTATATATGAAGTAAGGCACTTCCCATTTTGGTTCTAGACTTGGAGTTTTTTTGGATAGTATCATTGGGGGTTTTGAGATCCAACACTAGTTCTCCTTGTAGGAATTAAAGGAGGTTATACTTTTTATTAGTGGCTTATGTGATCTAATTCAGACGGACTTCAAGATTTTCCAATGTTTGTAACTAGATCTCATTATGTTTTTCCAGCTCATCCAATCATTTTTTTATTTCTCATCATCTGAGAGTTATCTGAAAATGGTTATTCATAGTGGAAGAAGATGGAATTCTATGGGAAACACTACCTTAGTCCTATACACCAATGAATATGGATCCATTTTTTAGTATCATACATGGTGGTATGGCAGGCCCTTAAAACATGGAGGTTCTTATTAGGCCATGATTTCTTGTACTTATTCACCATATTATGGATTATATTTAAAAGATTATTATTGGAGGCCTCTATCTTTCCTTTTTCCTCTACGTGATATAAATATGAATGATTATACTTGACTTGGTACTCCAGGTATAATTTCTTTAACTCTTTAGAAAACATATTGGTGCCATTTTCCGTTAGTATCATGTGAGGGACTTTGAACTTGGGGATTATATGGTACTTTATGAAGCTTATGATATTCTTTATACTGACTTCATTGAGGGGTAATGCCTTTTCCCTTTTGAATAATAAGTCGACAACAATAAGGATGTACTTGAACTACTTAGATTTGGCTGGGGGATATGGCCCCACAACATCCATTCCCCACATGGAAAACATCTAGGAATATTTATCTCTATGTAGTAATTATGGGGTTATATAGATAAAGTTTACAAGTCTTTATCATGAATCGAATTTCCTGGTGAATTATATATATTCCCATATCATGGTTTTCTAGTACTAACCCAACATCCAAATTTTGTGGGAGAGCCTGGTTCTAGATTGATGAGTATCGCATGATCCCACATTAGCTTCTTCCATGATTGTGGGAATTTATTTTTCTACTATATATCTAAAGAGATTTTGTTTTCAAATACTCACTTGTATTGGTATTTCTTCTCTTTTGGATGATCACGCTGGGTAATGTTCGCTGATCTTCACCTAATCTATGCCATTTCATCTCATTCCTTCAAGAGGGTCCCTTTTTGGAGATAACCTATTATGGGCTATATCCACCAATGGGTGGATATCTATTCATCATGCTCTAGGGAGATGCTGAACTAATTGATTTCTCATATGTCACAGATAGTTATTGATGAGACCATTCTTTGGTGTCTGATTTAAAAGATTTCTTCTTCTTAATATGGGTCATCCAAGGCTATGGTTGTATTGGGAAATGTGTCAGCACTATTATTTTATGATTGGGGGACATAATGCAATGTGGTAATAATAGGGACTCTTCCATTAGTCCTCAGACATAGCCAGTGAGAGGGGCTAGTTCTTCTATTTTTTAGGGCATATTTTCCATTAATCTACTTTATCACTAGCTCTAAATCTCCTTTAACATTCAATTATTTTATCTACAACTGTTGGGATAGATCAAATCTATCAAAAAGGGCTTGGTATTTAGACTCAATATTTATTTATCCTTTGTATAGTGAGAAAGATTAGGGAAAATTTGGCTTATCTAGAGAGAGAAATTCAATCCCTAAGATGACCCGATTAAATATCATATTTCTAATGCTATTTCTGACAGTACTTTGGGAGGCATAATAAAAATACATATCTCATGTTTAAGGAGTTTCATGGTCATAGAAACCCTTTTCATTCAGAAGTTTGTTGTCCATTGGTGTCCTTTATTGAGTGCGGTGAGCCATGAGGAAATCATCCAAAGACTTCCCTTTCATTGAATTATATGACATGAACTTAATGACATATTTTTTATAATGAAATCCCATTAGTCTAAGTTCCTATTCAATATGGGACAACAAAGTATTTACATGCGTGGATCAATATGAGAGACCGGATGGAATTTAGGGTGTTGCATGTAATGCCTCATCTTCTGCACTACAAAGATGTGTGTGAGGTAGTTCTTTTCAACATCATAGTATCAAGTCTCAGTACTTGGAATCATTAAACTAATGTAGTATAGACTGTTCTCATTTCCCACATTAGTATTAAATGTGAGGAGGGTACCCAATGAGCATTCCATGGAGGCCATATACATGATGAGCGGCTTTCCTTCCACTGATGGAATCGGGAATGGTTGGTGTAGTAGGTACCGGTTGATACTCTCAAAGGATTACTGACAGTCCCCATCCCATTGATAGGTGATTACCTTCTTCATTATCTTAGTTAAGGGGGGAGATTTCCCGCCATGTTGGATATAAAATTCTGGGTGTATGTGGGGTTCCCCTGTATCCCCCTCAATTCATTGAGACTCCTAGGGGTGACAATGATATAATAACACTAGTATTTTTTGGTTCATCCTCGATGTCACGGTGGAATTACAAAAATTCAAGGAACTTACTTGATGTAACCCTAAACATGAATTTCATGAACTTCATATTCATATTGTGATTCTGTAGTTTTTCAAAGACTATTTGCAGATATATGAAGTGATCTCATTGATATTGGTATTTTACCCTCAGAGTTTTGACATAACATTCAATGATTCATCCCAATAATGGATTAAATATATGATTCATGGCACATTGATAAGTGGAACCAAAATTATTTAATCAAAAGGTAATGAATTGATATAAAAAGATCCCCTGAGGTGCTTTGAAGGAAGTGGCCTCCTCATCTTTAGGGTCCATATTTACCTAATTATACCTGGATTTCCTGTCCATAATAGAAAGGACCTGGAAGCTAGCAGTTGCATCGATCAAGAGTTTTGGGATTGGAAATGGGAATTCATCCTTCAATTAGTGTCAATTAAGTTCTCTAAAATTATTTCAGAACCTAATATGACCATTCTTTTTCTTGATAGAGATGATGTTGGAAAGACAAAAAAGGTATTTCTCTTATCAGAACAAATTTTCTTTAATCAACTTGTAAAATTATGCCAATACATTGGTAGTATGAGAGCAGTTCATCCTCATGGAAACCTTCTTAAAGAAATGATGGTCATAAAGTAAGATGATATGATGCGTAGCCACATCTGGATTCAGTTTGGGACTTTCTATATAATTCTAAGAAAACAAATATAGGTGTTTCTTTAGAAATATAGAGTACATATCTTTATACTTGAAAGGTGTGGAGGAAATAATCAGTGTAGGACATAGGTCTTCCTTGGTTCCCATATTTACTTACCTGGGCTCATAAATGGTGGTAGAGATGACTTAGTATAATTTAAGAGGGGTGTTTTGGAGACCATCCTCACCTTCATCCACCTCTAAGTTAGTGGAGTAATTTTAGACTGATATTCTATAGTTCAAAATATGGGGGCATATCTATCACTGTTAAGATGAGAGAGTCAATGAGAAATGACATTATCATCCCCTACTTTCAGATTCATTGAAGATAGATTTTGGATTTGATTATCTTTTATACTATCACTTGGGAAATTTAGAGCATGGACTTCTAGGATTGATTCTACTATATCAACTAGATTTATGGGGAGCATATAGTTGCTATTGAGCATACTCCTGAGATTTATAGGGGAAACTCCTAATCCATTGGGGAATGAAATATTTATATTACCATTCATGATTTATTGTTTTACATCCCTTTTTTCAAAACATGATTCAACATATGTGGCTTTGAAAGTCTCTAAGGGGGGACTATCACGATGTATTATGATGAACTTTCCATCAATGGAGTACATAAAACATTGATGGAATGTAGAGGGAACCACCAAGTGCATATGGAGCCAGGGTATTTTGAGTAAGAAATTGTACGTGGTGTATTACTGGATAAACATGAACTTAGTGTCAGATGTGAGATAACCAAAATAATGTTTTAGGTTAACCTTCATGATAGGTATTTGATCACACTTATCATACACTTAAATGGTCATATTTTTGTGAGAAAAATATACCTCACCATATCCCAAACTTCAGATGGTTCAAATTGGGATGTGGTTCAAATTGAAACCATTTTCAATCATGGAACTTCATATATCAATATTATCAATTCTACTGAGATCATATAGGGGTATGATGTGTCCCTAGATAACCTCTTCCTGATAATTTTCTATGAATGAGATAATGACATGACATTCTGATGTCATGATCTCCACTAGATAATCCTTGTCTACAATAACTTTAGTTTTGGAGTATTATAGTCTTTTTAGGGCTTCAATGAGTGCATTATTACGTTCTTTTAAATGATGGATAATATCCTGGGTTGAGTGGGGTTTCACCCTATTATATAGATTAATAGATTTGGAATTTGAGTTATATTCTAATGATTCTTTGTGCAAAGGTTGAGGGGGCATCTAATTCTAGTGTAATAGGCCATTACAAAATTACTCATTTCCTATGATGATCAGATAATTTCACCCCTGCCATATGGACATATAAGAAAAATGGGAATGGGTTACCACTAGAGGCTTATGAGAAGAATCCATGTATCTAGTGGGATTACTAGATAATATTCCCAAGTTACACAACTGCATATATGTCAGCTGTGTGGACATGTCAACAATATTGGGTCCAACCATGCCCATGTTATCCCCCATATCCTTGGTTCCTATACATGAGACCTACCATTCCCTAGTTTGATGCATGGAACTCATAATCAAAGGCATATTCATCATCATAGAAGGGTTCATCTAAGTGTATAACATTAACAATGAAAAATATGATCTATTCATCTGATTAGTGTTCTATTTGGTGGGTTAGCACCCGTTCTTCATATATTTCAGGGAAGAAATCTGAAAGGGTCATATCTTGCATTAGAGAAGAATATGAATATTCCTATTATATTTAATCCTATGACGGATGGTATCATCTACATTTTAGAGAAATTTCAGATGCCACCATTCTAGGTGGAATAACGTTTATGGGCCCATGAATCTATGAATTCAGGTTTTCATTATCTTTGTTAACTATTTTCTAAGACATCCAGTTGTTAAACTTATTCTCATGCTTGTCCAGAAGGTTCAATCAATCACATTTTTCTTATGACTAGGAAAGTGTTATATAGTCCACTTTCCCTGAAGGGTTTTCTAACACCACCTATCTAGAATCGACCGTGCTTTGGAGGATTTATTTGAAGATAAATAAATATATGATGTTATGACCTATCCTCCTATGGAAAGGTAAGTAAATAGAATGATTAGTGAGGTTGACCTCATTGGGCTTCCTAGGATATGGTAGCTTGAGAAGATTATTGTCCATGGTTACAAGGAAATAAATGGGGAATTGTTCATTTCATAAGGTGTATGCTTTATTCATATGTTCCTCAAATACTGAGTGACCCTAATATATTATAGATTCTAGATGAGAGAAATTTTTGTGGTTGCTGCCACTCGATAGGAGGCACTAGGAAGTTTGGTACATGAATAAGTTCATGAATGGGTATATATATATTGGTTTGAGAGTGAAAACTGTAGTCTATACCTTTCTAGTACATTTCCCATGTGATGAAGGAAGGTGATGAGATTTATCTCAATTCCATTGAATGGAATCTTCCAAACATTTTTCTATTTATATGAACTAATGGAGCCCACTTGGATATTTCATTGGGATCAGAGGTGTCTGCAGCACATCCATGATATTTTAAGCACAAATTTACAGTAATTACTCCTCTTAGAGAGGTATTCTGATTGAATAAGTTAACCCCTTCCATCTGAATATGAATCCAGACACCCTATAATTTTCATACTTTTTTCCATTCATCTTTTCAATGAATTTCATTTTCCTCAACCTAGAACTAAAATGGTAAAGTAATTGATGATGAAGGAATTCCCATCCTAAAAGAAATCATGGTAGAAGGATTTTGTACCATATGAAGGTTTTCCATACTATAGTTTGTAAAAAATACCTCATCTTAGTTTCCTCATACTGATCTTGATGGACCATCATCAGAATTTTTGGGGACACGATGTGAGTGAGATTATGTTCAAGGTCCCCCATACTTTCAAAAGTGGAGAAGATAGGATTGATAAAATTGGGTAGGGGTAAAGTTTCATCCACCCATTCAAGATATGGATTCATCTCAAGATATAAAGGTGTGTGGTTCCCCTCTATGGATTCCATTCAAGAATACAAGGACTTAATGTAATTGATCAGTTCTAGAGGAACAGCTATTTGAGCCACCTCACTTTTATAGGGTGAGGGTGAGATTAATGAGGCTGCCATGTTTTCGTCTCCTCTTGGTTTTCCATTTTGGGAAGACTGAATGATTTACCTGGTGAGGGGGATGTTTTCACTATAATGGAGATAAGTTTCAATCATTTTCAACTTCATCATTTATATATATTGGTGACCTAGATAATAATCTATTCTAACACTTAGACTTTTCTCTTTTAGGCTGATCAACTTTGGTAGGGTGCATATTCGCTTCAACCTAATGGCGATACCCAATGAGAATATTTCCCCCGAGTATTTACTCATTTATTTGTTTTATATCTTTATCTTATTATCATATTGTGAAAAAATTTCCTCTAAAGAAGTATTTTTCATTCTCTTGGGTTTTTATTGGAATGTGGCCACACCTTTCCATTTATATTTTTAAGTGTTCTACAATATAGGTGGATACTCAATATTTGGAAATTCCAAATTTTGGAGCCTCCTCTAGTTTGAGGTGTCTGAAGCCTTGGTGGGTGTATATAGATCCTCCCCTTAGGGTGTGTTTTATTCACTATGTCCCTCTTTATTTGAATCCTGATCCACATTATCAGTTGTGTTTTCGGTGATGATATTTTTAGAGGTGTATCAGGTAATGGTAGTTGTCCTATTACTTTTAGTGAAAAATGATTAATCTTTACATCCTGTAATAGGGTAATTAATCAAATCCTTTTCCATATTGGGATATTGTTTCTTGTGACCCTAGTGGGGTTTGATTGCAGTCACTATACGCTTCACCATTCTTGGTATGTGAGTAGTGTCCTTGAGGTAGTTTCTAGTTGTGACTTCCGAATGGGTCCTAAATAGTAGGGGTTTGTCTTGTATTGGGAGGAAATTATGGGATACTGACCTTTGATATTTACCACTCATCTTAGATATGTTTGATTCCTTATATTGATAATTATGATGAAAATTACCCCAGCCCTATAGGATGGGGGTATCCATGACCAAAATTGGAATTGATTTATCCCTTTGTTCATGGTCCGATGATTCTAGTTGAGAATTTTATGGCTCTAGGAATGGATATTGTGATATAAATTCCCGTATACCATTGGTATGGGGTTGATATAAAAAATCCATTGATTTCTCTATCCCCCCCTTTGGGGATGATGAATATGGTGATGGTGGTTGAGATATCAATTCCCATGCCCAGTACAGTAGGGTTTCTTTATAGTCATCATTGAAATGTCCGAAGTCTTATCATGAATTGAAGATCTAATGGGTCAAGGAAGTGGTAGATATTTCACCAGACTGGTGGTATGGGTTCGCTCATATAAATCTACTACAAAAACTGCTACTATGACTTCTTTAATGTGGCATAGTTATGCTCATATAGGAGCTGGGTGCAGTGACAACCCATGATGACAATCGATTTCTATGGTAATTTTTCGAGCTGGTCACACCTTCATATTTTGTGTCTAGAATTAATTCCCATTGTTTTGAGGGGAATAGTTCAAAGCTCTGTGGGATGTACTATCCCTCCTTTTTGGATGTCTTATAATCCTTGAAGCAGGGGTATTATATTGTAGTTACTAACTAGATGGCACGTTTCCTGGTCTACTCATTTATCTAGAGGCAATGACATTTATAGGACAATGTATCTGATGGGTTTTACTATTCTGGGGATGTAGTGATGTGTAATGCTCAATATTTTTCCCATCCTTACAAATATATGTCTGGTGATGAACTGAAAATCAGTCAGCATAGTGTTTTTGAGGCATAAAAAAACACTGTACAGGCATCTGTCATAACCCTCCATTTTTGGGTTTTGGGGTATGGAAAAGGTGTCCATATCCAACATAAAATAAAGTGTATTGATGATTTGATGGTGATAATTGTGTCTTGGATATGGGTGATTCTTATTCTTTAGTATCTGATTATTAGCCCACATATTTTGGCATAGATAAGGGATTTAATCTGTTTCTAGTTCATATGTGATCCTATAGTAAGAAGTGGAAAAGTGATAGAATATGGTGGGGAGGTTATTTCAAGCTAAATTTCTCTATATATCAATTTTGGCTTCCTATTCATTAGAATTACATGCCTCTATCCGGTCAGACAACAGAAGGTGTTTCTTGGGGTAACATTCTAAAGAAAGAGGATTGATATAGGAAGTTAGTGGGGAACTATATGTGGTTGACCCCAATGTTTCAAGCACCTATCTATATGAAGTTTAATGAGTTTTGAGTAGCTCACTATATGGAGGTGTCTGGATAAGAGGATTATTTCATTTTCCACAGTAGATATCACCATGGGGATGTTGATAATGGAGGATGTCAAGAGTAGAGTCCATGTAATCCATAAGAACAATACCATGAGGAGGACTATCATAGTAATTTTAACGTTATGCTTTGGTTTAATAGTTGATAGACCCTTGGGGTGTTGGTAATGTTTCTCAAACAACCTCAATGACATTGGCATTGAGTAGACTAGGGATATGAGTCTCGTTCTGTATTGCGATCATAATATGAATACCTTCCTTTTTGGATTGTTCAAGGATTTGAGCCTATTGTATGACCATTTATTATCCTTTTTAATAACCATCTAGTGTTATGGGAATATAATCCACCACTTAGAAGATTCTATAATATACTAATGAGAATCCTCAATATTCACCAGAATATGAGCTTTATCTGGGGAATGTGCTACTCTCAATAGGTGAGCCTCATTCAGAATGGGGATATGAGCCTGATCCTCATCCTTTGGAGAATTACAATAGTCTTTTGTGATAGGAATATAAGCTTGTCCGGAGGTATGTGTTTCTCACACATGTTGAGCCCCAGATGGATAATGAATATGACCCCGATTCAAATTTTCATTACCCATTACAATATGATTAAAAAACTCCAGAACAAGAGAAAGAATATAAGAATCCTCCTTTATAGCCTCAAAAGTATGCTGATGTAGTCATTTGTCAGTGTAATTTGGGATGTGAGCCTAAATTATGTGATCAACTAGAATATTACATGTAGATTAACTAAAAATAATATGAGTAGTTCTTGAATCATATGCCATAATCAATTGGTGATCCCCATATAGATCGGGTATATGAGCCCGATCCTAGGCCTTTAGAGTATGTCGTTGCTTTTATTTGATTAGAATATGAGCTTGTCTCGAGGAATGTGCTGCTCTCACTTGGTGAGCCTCATCTAGAATGGGGATATGAGATAGATACTAGACCTTTAGAATATGTCTTAGGTATTTATTGATAGGAATGTTCCCCTATCCTAAGGAATGTGCTACTCTCACTTGGTGAGCCCCAATTTGAATATGAATATTATATTGTTCTAGTGCGTCATCCTTTACAGAAATATGCCTATAATCATACTAGATGAGATCATGAATGTGTGCTTACTATGAAGAAACTATTTTTTTATAATGATAAAATTGTTATGATTCTCTATCTATAGGGATGTGAATATGTCCAT
The DNA here is from genome assembly GCA_963277665.1 of Viscum album. Taxonomy (NCBI): domain Eukaryota; kingdom Viridiplantae; phylum Streptophyta; class Magnoliopsida; order Santalales; family Viscaceae; genus Viscum; species Viscum album. The sequence goes on along the minus strand of OY728143.1, from coordinate 1,403,193,696 downwards.
TTCCCTGTATCTGTACAAGTGAAGAAATATGATGGAGGAGTTTATAAGAAATTTATAAGATGTAATGAAACATTAGAAATGTGTGTGTAGGAATGTAAGCTTTCACATTTTCTATCTCCACTATATATTGGTAGATATCTTCAATTAAATCAAGAATATAAGCCCACTTTTTCCCTCCTTATGCCATCAGAATATTCTAATAAACTATATTCATGGAGGTAGGGATATGTGCCTCACCCATTCCTACTATAGGGATATGCCTACAAAATTGTTCTGAGTGAGAAAGGATATAAGCATTCTCAATGGTTACTTTCAGAATATTCTAGTATACATTATAAATAGGAGTGGGGATATGATCTCACTCATTATTATCTAGTTCCTTCTATGCCCAAAGTGTCTTCCTTGTTTCCTGGGTATGAGTATTAGAGGTGGTAGTGTGTCGAGAGGTACCAATAGGTGACTGAAGGTAACTTGCAGGATAATGCTGGTGATAGTGGTTGATAGGATCCCTCCTTGGAGGCCCCTATACTAGAAGGGAACTATAGTTGACTCTGTTTTCACGTTTATTAGATACTGAAGGTGGTGATTTTTATGCATGAGAGATAAGTTCCCAAAGTTGTTGGGTATGGAAATGAGTGCCACTGGCTTTACTACAACTTTCCTTGGATGATGCAAACTCATTGGTTTCAACACTTGAAGACCCATGCAGGTATCCTCAAGGGTTAGGATTATACCATGTTTATGATATTCCAAGACGATTTCATTTACCACCCTATGCTGAATACATCAGGTTGGTGATGTCATTATGAGGCCTGTAGGGGTTGCAGCTGCATCTGATTTTCCAACATAGTCACTGGATTAAGATATGATAGATTAGGGTGTAGTTTACAAGAGTAGTGTCTATAGTCACAAAGATAAAAAGGAACAATATCTCTAGTTAGTGCATCATCATAGGTATGATATGTGCTTAATCCGATATCCATGGGTAATTTTTTTTCCTTTTATTCCCAATCCATCTATTCCACTTGTGTGGACTTGTAAAAGTAGGGATTGACTTACTTCCTTAGAACCCCAGATATAGAGAATTATCTATAAGATTTATGTTAGCTTTTTTAGTTCTGTTTGTGTAGGGTATGAAATCATGATTTATTGATGCATGTTTAACTGATCTTTCTTCTATTTGAGAGATTAATTTCGAGTTCAACATTTTTGTTTTGGAGGAAATATGATAAGTACCACCCATGTGATAGAAACAAAATTTTCCTATGATAATTTTATAGTATATCATTTTTATCTTGTGAAGGTGGTGTCATGGTTAGATTATTTCTCACTTGGTTCCCCACTTTTTATTTTTTGTAAGTTTGTGGATGGCTTGGCCTGATGGTTTGATTATGGGGGGTTCAAGTCTTTTACAACCATTTAATTTGGGATTACATTTTTTATTTCTATCAGAAAATCACAATGGATCTTACATCCATAACTGGGTACAAAGATGCTTTCCAAATCTAGGTAGTTCTTTGGGGTTTGCAACCCAACTACTCTTAAGAGATCACACTGGTTGAGAGGATAGGAGGTTGGGCTCATCACACCATTTTGGGGGGAATTTTTTCCTTCTCATTGATTGTATTATATATTTAAGATATGTTCTAGAATCACTTACAACTTGTGATACATTAATAGTTACCCAAAGAAAATGATAATAGGTTAAAATCTTTTATAAGTGAAGGTGAATCTTTTAGTTAATTCATCTGTATGTATCTATGGTTGTTCTTCCATTTCCAATGATTGGTAGATGCATATATGTTTAAGCTTTATATCTAGGAACCTCATAATTTTATACCATTTAGGGAGGTGTTTAATATGTCAATTATGGGATTGATTTATTATGGGGAATCCTACATATCTAGTTTTATAACAAGAATGGAAACAAGCATAGTTCATTAAACCCATGTAGTTTGACATCGTAATGAAATGACATATATAAGATCACTTAGGCACTGGGTATTTGATCTCAAACCTCAAGGATTCATCCTATATATCCCATTAATTCTAGGAATTAGAGTCATTATAGTTCAATCATGCCCTTGGGACTTTCTCCAAGGTATATTCCCTTATATGGGGGCATTCATATCATGATTCACTTCGGTGCCTAAACATTGAGGTTTCCCAGGATAGTGGAGATTCATGATGCAAATTATATGACCTTTGGGACTCCATAAGCTCATGTGATCCATGCTTGGTGTGAGAAGTAAGGGATATCAATAAATCAATCTCACTGCATATGGATGTGGGAATTATATACCAATATGACCCATTGGATGTTCAATATAGTTCTTTAGACTTAAGAAAGCATACTACGTATCCTGGTAATTATGGGAATCATAGTTTTTAAAGTTCAATTAATTTCTTTGTCCACTTATGGATGAGATATAATGACAATACCATGGGAATTATTGGTTCCCGATGGTTGAAATATCAATGACATGGGGGGACATAAACTGAAGTGGATGCCCATTTGAGATCGAGCCTTAGAAAGGTATCCTATGTATCTCGTTTATTTCATGAATTAGAGTTCTCATAGTTTAGTTAACTTTTCAATCCACTAATGGATGATGAAGAATGATCAGCCCATGGGATTGATTGGTTCTTGTTGTTTATGATGTCAGAGATGTGGGGGGACTTAAACAAAATTGGATTCCCATTTTAGTTTGGGTCATAGGAAGGCATCCAATATATCCTATTTAATGCATGAATCAGAGTCCACCTAGTGCATTTGATCAGGTCAAACACACTCTGGTTTCCCTAATATGGAGGTATTCATATTATGCCATTGATCAAGGATTGCACATTGAGGCTTTCCTTTTATACGAGACATAACATATTATTCCATTGGTTGGGTCTTAGACACTAATGATTCCCTTGTATGTGGTACATATCATATTATTACTTTTATCAGAGCTCACACACTAAGGTTTTACTAATGTGCACACTAGACAAGGTTATCATGTCTTGGGATGTCTGATTAACCTAGCCTAGTTGTCTTCCTAACTGGCTTGATTGCCTTATGAACATGCCTCGATTCTCTACGTAACATGTCAGAGGATATATGGAAATATCTATTTATATTTATGAAATAACCAAGTATAATGGAATGATGTAGTTTAATTTTATGAGGTACATCATATAATTTTAATGGAATGTATGAAGGTCCTCACAAGAACAATGATGACTTGTCTTGAGGACACCATAAGACCTAGATGACTTGTCTGGGATGCCATCACATGATCTTAGCTGACATAATTGTAGGTCATTGTATGATTCGTCTAACTAGTCTTGGTGTCAACACAGATGTAAGATTACATGTTTGGGGGATGTTTCATAACCAAGATGACATGTACAAAGGATGCCTTGAGTATATCATCCCGCCTTTTTATCACATAAACTTTCATGTCATTTTATAAAACCGAGGATCTTTAAGGTTTAGTGTCTTGGAAACCAAGAACTTAAAACATGAAAACATAAAACATTCTTCTTAAACACTTGAAAGTCTTTTCCTCATGTTTATCCTAGGTTCATTACTGCATCTCATAACCTGGGGACATACATCAAAAGAAAGGGTGAGTAGAAGGCCCAGTAAGGGAAACAAGAGAAAAATTTAACATGTGAACTTGAGATACATCAACTATGTCATGAAAAAGAACTTTAAGGCATGAGAAAGAATCATGTGTAATATCATAATAAAAATAACATTTTTCATAACTTGAAGATGTGGCTACAACATTTAATATTGACAATAATTTCATTTCACCAAGGTCCGTCCCCAAGGTGTCATTAAAATTACCAAGGTTATTCACCAAGGCGTCGTTAAAAATGGTCATCTCTAGAGATTAAGTCTTTACCCAATGCATTGGAGCGCTATCAGGGCGCACCCTTAAATTTTCCTTTATTATCATGTGAGCCACAGATATAATCATCAAACATTTCATAAATAACCCATATAGCATAAAATAAATGGGTTTCATTTCATAATCATAACGTTTTAAAAACTTCTTTAAAGACATGATCTTTATGTCACTTTAAACCCATAGAAAAGGGGAAAGCGGGTTTCATGTATGTAAATCCCAGAATTTAAAATAGAACATTTTGATATACATGTGAATAACCCTGTAGAAATAAGAGCTTTGAGTATTCACTTAATAACATAAAATAATTTTGAGAAAGAGGGAGGCATTTTGAGACGAAAATTCTGCAGCATAACGGCTATATTGCAAGGTTTTAGAAAACATTGAAAAGAGAGTGGACATGGGTCACCCACTCACAAATGATCCATAAAACAGTAGGAAGACAGAATATAAGGTATTTAAGAACATGGTAATGAAATTTGAAAAATATACCATATGAAATGAAGAACATGAAAGGAAGACAAAAAATAATATTTCTCTTATGAAAATTTGGCAGCCTAACAGCGTTACATAAACTTCAACCAAAATGAATTGATGAGATCAAATAGGGTCTCTCATAATATGTACATAAAAGATCAGTATGATAGATATAGAGATCATAACCCAAAATAATAAAAAGGAACTTGCAAGACTTGACATGGAATTAGAACTTTGAAAAGGGATAAAGGTGCAAGGACCACTTAAAAATTCAGCAGCCTAACGACGCCACTAATGCTTCAAAATAATGAATTGAAGAGATCAAATGAGGTCTCTCATCATATGGTCATAAGAGATCAGTATGATAGATATAGATATCATACTCCAACATAACAAAAAGGAACTTGAAAGAATTGACATGAAAGTAGAACTTCAAAACGAGAAGGGTGAAGAACCACTTAAAAATTTGGCAGCCTAACGGCACCACTTAAAACTTCAAAATACTGAATTGAAGAGATCAAATGGGTTCTCTCATCATATGGTCATAAAAGATCAGTATTATAGATATAGAGATCATACCCCAACATAACAAAAAGGAACTTGAAAGAATTGACATGAAAGTAGAACTTCAAAACGAGAAGGGTGAAGAACCACTTAAAAATTTGGCAGCCTAACGGCGCCACTTAAAACTTCAAAATACTGAATTGAAGAGATCAAATGGGGTCTCTCATCATATGATCATAAAAGATCAGTATGATAAATTTATAGATCATACCCCAACATAATAAAAAGGAACTTGAAATACTTTACATGAAAATAGATCTTGAAAAATGAGAAGGGAGAAAGAATCTGTTACAAAAATTTCGGCAGCCTAACGGCGCCACTTAAAACTTCATAAAACGAAATAATGAGAGTAAGAGGGGATCTCTCATTATGGGAACATAAAAAGGTAAGTAAGAGGAGTATAAAAGAACACCCTTTAACATAAGAACATGGATCATAAAAGAAATGACATAAAAGAGATTACATGAAAAGAAAGAGAGAGGTCGGATCCCTTACCTTAAAACGTAACTCTTAAAACTCAAATGTTGGGACCTTGAGGGCTTGGGGGCACCTTGGGAGGACTCCTTGGGAGGTAAGGAGACCAGAACTTCTTTGGGGGAGATTTGGGAGTGAAAACTAAAGGAGGAAAGGGTGGGTATTTATAGGGAGAGTGAGGGGACAAGGCATTAATGGCCAAGGGACACCTCACAACTGCTTTTCTCAAAACCATGTGCTCTCCCTTGGAATTTACCATGGAGTTAGGACAAATGGGGCCCCCAAAACAATAATTCATCACCCTTGGCCGGCCAACCCTTAAGATATCTCATGACATCATCATGACACAGTTATGATGTCATTAAACATACTGAAACCCTAAAACTGTATTTTTACTATTCACTGAAAATTCAACTTTCTCAGAAAGATCCCAAAATTTCACCTTAACCAAATATCAATGCTCTGATTTCAAAAATGAACTCCATTTTATAAAAATAATTTTCTAATTCTTTTTAATTTAATTTTTAAATAAATACACTATTCACTGAAAATTCATTTTTTTTCAGAAAAATCCCAAAAAAATACCATAACATAATACCGACGTTCTGAGTTCAAAAATGAAATCCATTTTATAAAAATAATTTTCTATATATTTTTAATTAAATTTTTAATTAAAAAACACTATTCACCCAGAAAAACTAATACTTGAATAATAATTTATGAAACTGTTATTTACCCATTTTATTGAATCTCATTACTTAATCTAGGTGTCTAAATTATATTAAAACTTTCTTTGAGTGAAATTACTAATCCATTTGGTCACATTACTAATCCTAAGCGTAAAATCACTATTCATAATTTACTATTCATCAAAAATAAAGTTGGTCTTATTAGACTCTAAATTTCGTACTTAACATAATTGTAGAAGACCATTTTTTGAAAATCATTACACATTTTAATTTATTTAAGGTTTACATAAACATTTTTAAAATATCCTTTTTCTAAAATTCATCAAAAATATGCATACTATATTTATCCGGACAATTGAAAATTCATAAACTTCATCATAAGAAGAAATCCCAATTTTTATTTAAAACAAAGGATTACACAAGGCAGTTACGATCTCCTTACATAGCCCCTTATCACACCAGCATAGGACCTAAGTGTGAGGTGTGCTAAGGTGAGAGAATCTGAGGGAGGCTCGGCCAACATCGCACGAGTAGTAATTTCTATCAGTTTGAACTTCTCGCGAAGGCGATCCCGTTCTAGCTTCATACGATGAAGTTCAGCTTGGGTTTGGTCCAGAGCAAAGCCCAGTGGTGCTACCTCCTTCCCATGTTCTGTTAGATTGGCTTCGATCGGTCCAAGACTACTGGGTGAGGCCATCGAATCTTCTTTCTATATTAATTAACCAAGATTACTTATATTTAGAGACAATAATCAAAATGTTTAGTTTACAGCGGTCTTATTGACCAATGGTCAAATAATGGTCAAAACCCAACAGTCTCATTTTAATTATACTCATGTTATCAAATGAAACATTTTTGTTGAGTACAAAAATAAAATAAGATAACACATAAAATTAGGAAACAAGATTTATTCAAAATTTCGGGTCGTTACAATCTTCCCCCCTTAAGAAATTGCATCCTCGCAATTTTTAAAATTGGGTTTTGAAATTTCATTGAAAGTCCCACATCGGAAAAGGAGTCAGTAAAACTATTACTTTAAAAGAAAGAAAGGGAAGTACAAAGGCCACCCGAGATAACCCACACTAGGATTCCATGTAAGAAAACATGGACATGGAAGAAAAACAAAGGGTCAAGTTCTGAGGGGGAGTGATAGAAAACATGATTAGGAGAAAGTTAACCATAAGAAAATCTCAAACTTACGATGTGTGTAAACGGTCTTTGATTACCTAGTAGGAAACACAAACCAACAACGTTTTTGTTTTACGTTCCTTTTCATAATTTTGAGGAATTAAATTACTACATAGAACAAAAACATAAGAAAATATACCTACCTTCATGTAGAGTTTCATCCTTTAATAAGTTTCTACCCAAAAATAATCTTTTCTCCAAACGATGAGCATTCAAAAACACTTGGTCTCATCAAAACACAAGAATCATCTTCTAGAGAATCACATAATCCACAAAAGATTAACCATCTATTTCATCTATCTTTAAACATTATCCCAAAAACAGAAAGGGTAAGGTAAAACAAATCTTCAAAAAGAAATAATCCCATAGGAATGGAAACTACTTTTAAATCTTTAAAGTTCCATGGTACTACCCAGAGTTCATCATAGACCATTCCGTAAATAACTGTCCTTAAAAAATCCTCAAAATAAACCAAACTAAGATTGAAACCCAAATACAAGAAGGATTTGATAACATAGTCTTCCAAGGTAAACTTTATAATTCATCTCCAAACAACATCAACCACTCCTAACATCTTATAACAAAAGTAACTAACCTAAACATATTTACCCTAAGATAGGTTAATCATTTCCATAAGTAACCTAAATTACTATAAGTCCGCCTTAAATTCATCGATTCTTCAAAATATAAGTCAACCTTACTCCTCAATGAAAATACCATAGTAATCTATTTACCTCGATCATATAGGGTCCCCAAAATAGTGAACGTCTTCCAAAATAATAATCATCTTTTAATCCACTAATCATCTCTGTCATATTAATACGACAATCATCACATTTCCTATCACATTGGTTTTTGGGACATGTTTTTCCATTTCCCACCATTAACTAAGAAGAGAAAGAATAATTAGGGGCTTAAATACTTAACCAATAATCATGAGAAGGAACTTAAAGCATATAAGGATAACTTGTAGAAGAAAAGTGTACCCTAACTTTTGATCCCCTAGGTTTGAAACTAGGTTATCCATGATTATATATTCTTATGTGAATCTTTATTTTATTTTATCTTTGTTCCTTTAATAATGGTTCATACTAAGCTTAGGAATTTACCAAAGCATATCCCCCGGGAGTGTCGTAACCAAGAGTGCAGTAAGGCCCGTTGTCGTGTAATAGTTCCTGTTCGAGTCTAGCTCAAAGCGGTGTTTTCGGGTTTTACCACTATGTACATCTGTGCCAGAGCCACCTCTACCTGCTCGTATCCAGACAGGGATGTATTTGCTTGGCAACCCCTTACTCAATACTCACCAAAATACTAGGAAGATTTCTTATACATAAACATTCATATAGGCTTCTTCCTAAAGTTTTCATATCCTAATTTCCACAAATAACCAAACCATCCTTTGATACCAACTATAGCATCCCGCCTTTTTATCACATAAACTTTCATTTCATTTTACAAAACCGAGGATCTTTAAGGTTTAGTGTCTCGGAAACCAGGAACTTAAAACATGAAAACATAAAACATTCTTCTTAAACACTTGAAAGGCTTTTCCTCATGTTCATCCTAGGTTCATTACTGCATCTCATAACCTGGGGACATACATCAAAAGAAAGGGTGAGCAGAAGGCCCAGTAAGGGAAACAAGAGAAAAATTTAACATGTGAACTTCAGATACATCAACTATGTCATGAAAAAGAACTTTAAGGCATGAGAAAGAATCATGTGGAATATCATAATAAAATAACATTTTTTATAACTTGAATATGTGGCTACAACATTTAATATTGACAATCGTTTCGTTTCACCAAGGTCCATCCCCAAGGTGTCGTTAAAATTACCAAGGTTATTCACCAAGGCGTTGTTAAAAATGGTCATCTCTAGAGATTAAGTCTTTACCAAATGCATTGGAGCGCTATCAGGGCGCACCCTTAAATTTGCCTTTATTATCATGTGATCCACATATATCATCATCAAACATTTCATAAATAACCCATATAGCATAAAATAAATGGGTTTCACTTCATAATCATAACGTTTTAAAAACTTCTTTAAAGACATGATCTTTATGTCACTTTAAACCCACGGAAAAGGGGAAAGTGGGTTTCATGTATGTAAATCCCAGAATTTAAAATAGAAAATTTTGATATACACGTGAATACCCCTGTAGAAATAAGAGCTTTGAGTATTCACTTAATAACATAAAATAATTTTGAGAAAGAGGGAGGCATTTTGAGACGAAAATTCTGCAGCATAACGACTATGTTGCAAGGTTTTAGAAAACATTAAAAAGAGAGGGGACATGGGTCACCCACTCATAAATGATCCATAAAATAGTAGGGGGACAGAATATAAGGTATTTAAGAACATGGTAATGAAATTTGAAAAATATACCATATGAAATGAAGAACATGAAAGGAAGACAAAAATAATATTTCTCTTATGAAAATTTGGCAGCCTAACAGCGTTACATAAACTTCAACCAAAATGAATTGATGAGATCAAATAGGGTCTCTCATCATATGGAAATAAAAGATAAGTATGATAGATATAGAGATCATACCTCAAAATAATAAAAATGAACTTGCAAGACTTGACATGGAATTAGAACTTTGAAAAGGGAGAAAGGTGCAAGGACCACTTAAAAATTCAGCAGCCTAACGACGCCACTAATGCTTCAAAATACTGAATTGAAGAGAACAAATGAGGTCTCTCATCATATGGTCATAAAAGATAAGTATTATAGATATAGAGATCATACCCCCAACATAACAAAAAGGAACTTGAAAGAATTGACATGAAAGTAGAACTTCAAAACGAGAAGGGTGAAGAATCACTTAAAAATTTGGCAGCCTAACGACGCCACTTAAAACTTCAAAATACTGAATTGAAGAGATCAAATGGGGTCTCTCATAATATGTTAATAAAAGATAAGTATGATATATATATATATATCATACCCCAACATAACAAAAAGGAACTTGAAAGAATTGACATGAAAGTAGAACTTCAAAACGAGAAGGGTGAAGAACCACTTAAAAATTTGGCAGCCTAACGGCGCCACTTAAAACTTCAAAATACTGAATTGAAGAGATCAAATGGGGTCTCTCATCATATTATCATAAAAGATCAGTATGATAAATTTAGAGATCATACCCCAACATAATAAAAAGGAACTTGAAATACTTTACATGAAAATAGATCTTGAAAAATGAGAAGGGAGAAAGAATCCGTTACAAAAATTTCAGCAGCCTAACGGCGCCACTTAAAACTTCATAAAACGAAATAATGAGAGTAAGAGGGGATATCTCATTATGGGAACATAAAAAATGGAAGTAATAGGAGTATAAAAGAACACCCTTTAACATAAGAACATGGAGCATAAAAGAAATGACATAAAAGAGATTACATGAAAAGAAAGAGAGAGGTCGGATCCCTTACCTTAAAACGTAACTCTTAAAACTCAATGGTTGGGACCTTGAGGGCTTGGGGGAACCTTGGGAGGACTCCTTGGGAGGTAAGGAGACCAGAACTTTGTTGGGGGAGAGTTGGGAGTGATAACTGAAGGAGTAAATGGTGGGTATTTATAGGGAAAGTGAGGGGACAAGGCATTAATGGCCAAGGGACACCTCACAAGTGCTTTTCTCAAAACCATGTGCTCTCCCTTGGAATTTACCATGGAGTTAGGCCACATGGGGCCCCCAAAACAATAATTTATCACCCTTGGACGGAAAACCCTTAAGATATCTAATGACATCATCATGACACAGTTATGATGTCATTAAACATACTGAAACCCTAAAATTGTATTTTTACTATTCACTGAAAATTCAACTTTCTCAGAAAGATCCCAAAATTTCACCTTAACCAAATATCAATGCTCTGATTTCAAAAATGAACTCCATTTTATAAAAATAATTTTCTAATTGTTTTTAATTTAATTTTTAAATAAATACACTATTTACTGAAAATTCATTTTTTTCAGAAAAATCCCAAAAAATTACCATAACATAATACCGACGTTCTGAGTTCAAAAATGAAATCCATTTTATAAAAATATTTTTCTAAATATTTTTAATTAAATTTTTAATTAAAAAACACTATTTACCCGAAAAAACTAATAGTTGAATAATAATTTATGAAACTGTTATTTACCCATTTTATTGAATCTCATTACTTAATCTAGGTGTCTAAATTATATTAAAACTTTCTTTGAGTGAAATTACTAATCCATTTGGTCACATTACTAATCCTAAGCGTAAAATCACTATTCATAATTTACTATTCATCAAAAATAAAGTTGGTCTTATTAGACTCTAAATTTCGTACTTAACATAATTGTAGAAGACCATTTTTCGAAAATCATTACACATTTTAATTTATTTAAGGTTTACATAAACATTTTTAAAATATCCTTTTTCTAAAATTCATCAAAAATATGCATACTATATTTATCCGGACAATTGAAAATTCATAAACTTCATCATAAGAAGAAATCCCAATTTTTATTTAAAACAATGGATTACACAAGGTAGTTACGGTCTCCTTACATAGCCCCTTATCACACCAGCATAGGACCTAAGTGTGAGGTGTGCTAAGGTGAGAGAATCTGAGGGAGGCTCGGCCAACATCGCATGAGTAGTAATTTCTATCAGTTTGAACTTCTCGCGAAGGCGATCCCGTTCTAGCTTCATACGATGAAGTTCAGCTTGGGTTTGGTCTAGAGCAAAGCCCAGTGGTGCTACCTCCTTCCCAAGTTCTGTTAGATGGGCTTCGATCGGTCCGAGACTACTGGGTGAGGCCATCGAATCTTCTTTCTATATTAATTAACCAAGATTAATTATATTTAGAGACAATAATCAAAACGTTTAGTTTACAGCGGTCATATTGACCAATGGTCAAATAACGGTCAAAACCCAACAGTCTCATTTTAATTATACTCATGTTATCAAATGAAACATTTTTGTTGAGTACAAAAATAAAATAAAATAACACATAAAATTAGGAAACAAGATTTATTCAAAATTTCGGGTCGTTACATTGAGTGCTAGTTTTCATGTATGTAGGGTGCCACATGACCTATATGACTTTTCATGAGGACATCGCGAGATCTAGTTGACATGACCTGGTGTGACCATGACACCCAGCTAACATGCATTGGTTTCACTGCTTGACTTAGGTTACATGTCTAGAGGACTTCTCAAGGCTTGGAAGACAAGCCTATATGGTTTCAAAAGACTTGGGTTGAATGCCCAAAGGGAATCTGTGACAATATTTAACATGTGTAGGGGACATCATATGATACAAATGATATTTCAAGAAAGCTATCACGTGATCCAAGAGACATTTCTTGGTGCTATCACATGACCTAGATGGCTCATGTTAAGTGAATTAGGATTAGCATATATTCTCTCCTCATAATACTTATATCCTTCTTAGGCATTGTTCAAGAATTTTATTGCATACATTCCTTATATTTGTTTAGAGTTAGCTTATTTATATCTCACATGATTAAGAATATATGTTGTATTTCCTTCACATAATTATATGTAAGTACTTATCTCGATCTCAAGTAATCACTTGAAGTGCCTATACATGTTTTGTGATCCTCTAGTTACTCCCTAGATTTTACCTAATAGAAAACCTTTGCGATCAGAAGACCAGCTATGCTAATAAGTCCACTTTGATTATTGGGTGCACTAGTGTGTAGATACATGGATTAATTTTTTCATTATAGGGTGGGGGATTTATAGGACTCTCCACTCAGATCATATGCCACATTGCATAGTGCGTATTGTTTAGATCCAGGATGGAGTCGGAGGAGGGATTTGGTGTCACTCATTTCACGAGATCCTATCTCATGTTATCCCAGGGGTGAAAGATCATCCCATAAATTCCTCCTTTTCTTATGGTTTTTCCAACCAAAGGATTCTTCCATAATCATGTGAACATGAGAAGGGGTTTTTACAAGGTCAGGCCAACTTGCCCAAGGACCTTCACAAGATCTGGACATCTCTTGAAATGCTTTCATGTGATCTAAGATGCATCATCTAGAACCTTCTGTTAGACAATAGTGACTTTACAGGGGCCTTCACAAGATCAGTATGACTTGTTGAGAGGGTCCTCAAATGATCAATGGTGATCTCTAAGGGATTATAACTCAAATCACATGATATTAGTGTATCTTCTACTCACAATAATCTCCTATCATTTACCTTTTTTCCATGTTTATTTTCTAAAGGATAGGAATATGATGAGTTTGAAATAGTGTTTTAAAAAAATCACTCTATCTATTGGTGATGCACCACATTACCAAAAAAGTGTTATTTGGTGATGCATGAGAATTTTCATGAAAAAATGTTTTTTTACTTTGTATTTTTATGGGGACTTTAGTACCACCTAAAGATGTATGAAACCTTTCACATGATGAGTGTGACATGCCAGCAGACTCATGCACAATAAGGCAGACATGTCTATAAGGATTCCACAGTGTCTTACAAACCACATGGGTGAATTACATGATGTTTATGATCCCAAAAGACTCTAGAAAATTAAATATTTTTATCCTTATATTCCAATGATTTTTGGATGGATTGTTAGGCATCCACCAATTGACAAGTTGCATGATATGTAGGATCTCATCTTGAAGCTATCACATGATTAGAGATTGTTTATAACACCTTTAAAAGAACAAGGAGGTGTTTTAAATGTTATTTTAATAGGTTATACGTTGAACATGACCATCCCCATGACCTTCTAAAGGTTATAATATTTCATGTCTTCTAGTGGTTCACACGATCCTAGTGATATTTTCTATATTATTCTTCCTTTTCTTTGAGGGGAAAATAATACCCTTATGTAGGTATTTCATCCCATTTGAATTTTCCAATGCTCATTTGGTGAGGTTCAAAAATTACATTGGTAATGTGTGGGTCAAAAAAAAGAAGAGAAAATATAAATGGTATTTTTATTCAAATTAATGGAAAGTAATATATAATAAAAAGTTGTTATTTTACAATACATAGATCATATAAAACACAATAAGTGAAGATCATGGAATACATCTCAAAGAAATAAAACTCAGATGAGAATCCCCTTACCCTGAGGTTAAACTCTCTTCATACATCCTCAAAATTCCTCTATAATAAAATTATGCTAATTTTTTATTTCCTTCATATCCTCTTCAATGTTTAGTATAATTATTATTACTGTATTTTAATAATTTATTTGATTAATTTTTCATATGTTGGTCATTTTGAGGTTGTTAAATCCATAGTCCAGAAAAACATCAGTATATTAGTAGTAGTCAAATATCCTTTTAAAATGTCTCTATAAGCTCCATAAATTTCAAGTTTTAGGTTTTATGAAATTCTATAAGAAAATGTTAGGAAATAATTATCATTCACAAAATCTTCCTTGATAATATTATATTAGTTGGTTAAAAATCTCTATGATTATTTACTTTCCATTTAATTATTATAATGACTATTTTAACATAAAAAATATGAAATTAAATAAATATTAATGTTTTATTAATTTTTTAAATCAATTATGAATAATATCCTTGAAAACATAAGTTTGTGAAAATATCATTGTTAGCTTATGTAATGTAAAAACACCATGGTGAATGATAATTTTCAAAAGTGTTTAAAAGAATTGAAAAAATATTTGAATTTTATAAAAATTTAACTGATAATTAAATGAAATCCTTATATTTAATTTTAATAACTACATATGATTTTTAAAAAGTAAGAGTAAAATTGAAAAAAAAACACATTATTTCAAAAAACCCTATATTTTGACATAGTAATGACTTATGAAAAGGAGTTCATTGAGAGGTAATAGGTTCCCTATCATCATAGATATAAAAATGGGATTCTAATAAAATAAAAATGGAATCATGAATGAAAAATAAGATAAGGTTTGAAATAGTTTCAATGAGGAATAATTTCAAATATGAAAAGAATTATCGAGTTTGGAACTCTTACCTTTCTCTTTGAATCGCCTCCTTTGGATTGAATCTTAAGCAATCAAATAAATTTTTTTGGGATAGAACAGAGACTTATAAAAGATGAAAGGAAGTTTATTGAGGTATTTGGGTATAACAATTATAGAAAATAATCTTTATATGTGTTTTGGAATGGTTATAATGATTCCACTTTTATAGAAAATATTCAAGGACATTTTTTCAAATATTCAATCATTAATAGTTAAGAACGTGTTTTCAAAATGTAAAGTAGCTCATAAATATACAATAGATGATATTTTTGACCATTATCCAACACCAATCGACTCAAGATAATGTTTTATAAATTTTTATTTATTTATAAAATATTTTTAGTATTAAATACCATTTAAAGTAATTTTCAAAGTTATTCTACTAATTTGACATTAAAAATATATTGATAACTGTGTAATTATGATTTAAACCTTAAAATAATTTCATACTGTTCATTTTTCTCATCAAATATAATGATGCATAATATCTAAACCAAACCTTATCACTTATATTTTAAAACCTCCATTTTTATGTTTCTTATGCCTAGACAAGTGTTGCATCGACACTACATAAGCATTTTAGATATCCTAATATTTAACATCAAAAATAAATTAATAATATTAATATATTATTATTATTAATTATTATCATTAATAAATCTTGAAACTATCTATTCTAATTTATTAAATGATGACATTTTAAAGATAATAATTTTGACTCTTCTTACCTTGTCCAAACAGACAGTGAAAAATTGGATAATTAAATTATTATATAATTTTATACTTCATAAATACAAATAAAAAAATTATTTTTCACTATATATATATCATAATGTCTATAAAAGTCTTATCTTATCAAAATATTATAATCAATCCATTATTTTTTTCTTTTCATATGCAAGACAAGCCCTACACGAGCATTGATAATTGTTTTCATATTTATCATGAAATAAAAATTAATTTATATTAAATAAATAAAATATTCTCTAATTTTTTGAGTATATTAACATTTAAGACACATTAAATAGTATTTTATAATGTTATACATCATTTTAGATAAAAATATAATAATATGAAATAAAATTCTAGTTGAATTTAAACTCTTACTATAACTGGAATTTAATTTCCATTATTTCCCCCAACATATAATTTGAAATATAATTTTAAAAAAAGATCCTTTAAAAATTTAAAAATATAAATTTAAATAATGAAATCATTTTTAATATTTTATCGTAATTTATAATAAAAAACCATCAATATATGTCAAATTTAATATTTGTTGTCATATCATGTTTTTTATTTTTTTTTATAAATATATTTCAAAATATATTTACATATATATTAAAATATATATTATTAATTTAATTAAAATAAATTTAAAATTTTGTAATAATGAATTTTGAAAAAAAAATTATTATATAATAAAATAATATATATATATCTTCAACAAAAGATACTTCATTTAAATTAAAAACCCATATTACTTTTCTATACCTTAGTAAAATTATTTCTAAAAATATCATAATAATAAAAACCAATATAAATCCAAGAAATGAATATAAATATTTTTTATATTAAATATTTAGTTATTTAATAATTCTTTAGTTTTTTTAAAATAAGAAATCATGATAAGAAAATATATATTATATTTAAGTAAAACATATTTTGTGTCATGAAGTAAATATAATAGTTTTAAATTTATATTTGGTATCTAATTGATTTTATAATATCATTTGGGGAATGAAATAAAAATTTATATACATTAAAATAAATATTTCAAGAATAAATATAAATTTATATCTAGAATATTAATAAAACATTAAATTGATAAATTATTAAAAATACATGGATTACCACATTTTAAATCTCTATATTTCTCAAAAAACATCTTCAATAATTTTATTCAAATATGAAAACATTTATTTCAATCAAATCATATTGAAAAAAACAAGTCAACACCTTCTTGATTTTTGTCCATAAAAAACTACTTTTAATTATTCTCATAATTTCTTCATTTAATTTATCCATTTTATTCACTATTTAATTCATTGAATAATTTGTTGTCATAGTGTGAATGGTCTCCTCTAAAATTAATCCTTTTTGGTGATCTCACCTTACATGATAATATTTTCACCTTACATGAGCTCAATTAGTTTCATTTTATTATTATGTGAGTATATTTGTATTATGGTGAATAAGTAATGGTGTGTTTTAATCTGAGGTATCTTTGAGCTAATTTTACATGATCCCCAACACCATTACTGTAAGATCACAAGTTTTATCAGAGGTATACATCCGTTAAATTTAATTTTGAGTATTTATTTTTAACCTTAAAGTAGTTATTAAATAGGGAAAAGTGGTTTTGAGAACATCTAGGGATTGTTCGGAGCCTATAGATTTGTTTTATGTGAAAACAACCGGAGGTGAATAGTTGATGGATGGTCAATAGTAACTATGTAGCTCAACCATGTGTCCTAGTGAGAGGATGTGCATAGTTAGTTTAACTGTGAATAGAAGGAATGACCATGTAAAAAAATATAATATAATTATAGAAGGGACCCACAAGGGATGCCCAAAATTATTCAAACAGTGTGCCTAACCCACGTTGGAAGTGCCACCTAGGAGGTAACCCTACACAGTATAGAAAAAACATGTGGAAAAATCATGTACCCCCTTCAAAATGGATAAAATTACCCTTTTCACTAGCTTCTTTTAAACCCATAACCCCTTTTTCCCTTAATTCCACGCCGATCACCCCTCAACCGTGAGATCTCCCTTCCATATTTAAACTAGGCTAAGAAAGATCTTTCTTCAAATTAACTCTAATCAGAACATCGATAATCAAATTGGAAGTGTATCATTAATTAATTTAATCCTTTACCTTCCCATCTCAATTTAGAATTCTATATTATGAGTTATTTATAGGTGATCTAATATGAACTATTTTCTAGGTATCTTACTATTAATCTATTTTCATCCATTCTAGCCCAAATTAGAAGATAATATTGGATTTGGATTCATCAACTAAAATAAGGTAGGTGTTATATAACTTTCCATCATGTATAATCATTTATATTTGGATCCATTATGCCACACAATGGTTTTACCCACACATTGTCCCTAAAATTAACCTACCTTAAATTAAATGCCTAATTTGACACCCAAATACCATAATATACCCCCTAATAACATTATAGTTCAATTCCCTCAACATGATCCACCCCTTGTGTGATCCAAAAAAATGAATTCATGCCCTTCTTCTATAATATTAACCAAAACACCCTTTGGGGTGTTTCTTTCATATCTTACAAAGGAATCTAATACATTTAAATAGTTTAATGGTTGTATTATGATATAGAGAGCATGTTCTCTAGTCCTATTAAATACGAATGTACTTTTTAATGGTTTGAAACCACCTATAATCATTTTTCATTTTTAAAGGAAAAGGAAAAGGAAATGAGTCGAATTAAATTAATTGAATGAACATGCATGGTTTTTACATGGACTATGAGTATTTATTACATGTAAGGATATTTTTATTATTATGGACTTTTTCCTGATTAAGGAGTCATCAGAACTATGATTGCCTTGGTTTCTTGAGGGAATTCAATGATCACTCAAAGGAAAGAACCTCATTTCACTGAGGTGGTTTCCAAGGGAGATACCCACCCCAGAATTTGGTATTTTTCATACTAGTACATGAATTCCTCAGTATAGTACCAATGATTCATTTTCTTCATATCCAAAAATTATAATCCCTTGGATACACTCCTTGGATTTAGCTTTATTTCCTCAGATAGGTGGTGCCTTGGATTTTTTACTTTGGGCCCCATTCATGCTTAGCCTAAGATTTATTATGGACATGCTCCATGGACTCAGTTAAACACTTTTCCAGTGTATTGAATTAGGTGTACACACAATGATGCATAGTATTTCTATGTGATATAGTTCTACAATCCAAGGTCAATGTTTCCATGGTTCCATCTTGGGTCCTATTTTCCTACTATTATTATTTGGAAAAGTTGGAAAACCCTTGGGTCCTACTTGTATATTGTTTCTACATAGAATAATTATCTATATTTATACATACCCTAACCATTTATAGGTCACCTATTCAGACTCATCATGCCTAGGATTAAGTAGGTATTGTTAACCGAGCATCCCTTGAGGAGCCGAGCATAACATGGTTATTATTTTACACATTTTCCTCTATTTATTATTCTTATACATGAACAATGTTACATTTATACTCATGGATTGGAATTGTCATAGAAACAATTTTTGGTGGTCTACTGAGTATATCTCACACCCTATTTAGGTTATCTATTGGTACATGGACAGATTTCATGGAAGAGATTAGGGACAAGGTAAAGTTCCCAGTCATGGATTCTTGATTAGATTATATAATGGGAGCTTGGAGCACTGAACCGAGCTTAGTATCGCTATGCTATTAGAGATAGTATTATTCTTTTTCCTTTTGATATATTTTATGCATAATAATTACTTTTTTATAGAATAATTAAATTAAAATCATTTTTATACAATGCTAGTTTTTATTATTTATCCAATTTATCTTATCTGGATGTTTGTCTCCTCCATTGTTATCATTAATCATTATTATGATCCTATTGTTTAACCATGTATTATTATTCGACTATTATACACTTTGATTATGAGGTTATATTCTACCACTGTATCACCTTAGACCCTCACTGCTATTCAGAATCCTCATGCATATGGGGAGGAGCACTTGATGCAATGTGGCTAACTAAGTTCAGTTACATGTGAGTGAATCGGGTCTGGGACATCACAAAGTGGTATTATATATCTTTTCCAATTGTGTTAATATTTTGGATATTATAAATGAGATTATGAATTTGTTGATATTTGTTAATGATACTGTTCCTAGGAGTATCTAACCCATGTAATGGGAAAATTTAAATAACCTGGGATGAGATATTGATGTTCTGGATTGTGCCTATTGCAGTTTTACTAGTTTCACCTTTGGGTGAAACAAATTAATTATATATTTTATGAATTTTGAATTTTACTAATACCCATGTCTTGGTATGGAAAGTTGATAGTGTCTCATGTATCATTATAGGATCCTGAGGACTGAGATTCCATGCATTATTCCATGCCATGATTACTTACTATATGAATTTTCTGTATCATATTATTAGTTTAGAGACTATTATATTTCATATTTTTTTATTTTTTTATTTCAAAGATAAAATAATTAAATTAATTAAAGTGTTTGTATCATTATAAATGGTTTTTTCCCAAATAGCATGATATTTTCACCTTAATTATCCATCAATAGAAAGTATGAGTTGTGGAACATTGGTCATATGATCTGAAACATTAGTTTGTCACAATTAAATGGATTTTTATTGTAATTTAAAGAGTGTGTGTGACTCTATAAATTAGGAATGATGATCCATATAATGGAAACATCATGAAATAATGGTTGATGATAATTGTATTATTATTTTCAACTTATAAAGATGACTACATTAAAACTTTGGAATTATAGATGTATCTAAATAGACCTTGATATTTATATATATATATATACACACTTTTTTACTTATAAACTATTGCATTATAATTTAAATAAATTTGGTTATTGTTAATTGGTGATTCCAATTAAAATTTAGAGGATTCTTTCCTCTATAACTTGTAATTGAAAAATAAAAAAAATTTAACCCATGTGATTGAGACTTGAAACCTAACTAATACCCTAACCTTACATCTTGGGTTGTTGGGTTATTATTATTTGGGTAATGAGGCCTTATTATTAGCCTTTTATTATGGGAACATACTTTATTTTTTTATCATGTTCTAAGGAATCTTCTTCATAATTGTAGATATTCCCCCATGATGACCTTGGGTTGAATTCTAGGAAGATGGTGATGACCATGATCCTACATTAGTGGGACCTAACATGATAATAGTTCCTCCTATGGAACCTCAAGTTATACCTAACTTGGGCACTGCTAACCAATTTTTATAAGGGTTTTTATGGCTTCTGAGAACCATGAAAGGGGCCCCATGACCTACCGTTACTATCAAAAAACTAAAGAGAGTGTTCCACCTGCATCATCCACCTACTTTATTAGAGGATAGTGGCCCCCAGGATGGTGATGCATGGCTAGAGGCCATACTCTATCTTTGAGAATCTGGTGATGAATCCAAAGAGGAGGTTATATCATGAATCTTATATGCATTATGGTTCTACCAAGAGCCGATGGGATGTTATTACCTAGGAATACCATCATCAGGATAAGTCCTAAATAGACATCCAGTATTCCTGCTATGACTATTTCATTCTAGAGACACTGAGGGCTGACCGAGCTTAGGAATTTATGCACATGGGGAAGGATCCATGTTAGTTATAGACTACTCATCTCTATTTAATGAGCATCAGAATTTTTCACCTTATTTTACTAGTCATGATCTTGAAAGAGAGGGATGCTTTGAGGATGTGATTAGATATTTCATCTGATATCAAATAAAGGTTGTTTTTTTACTACTATTTTGGGGATTGTGAACCAAGGTATGATCAATGATCACAATTTGAGGGAAGTTGATGGTGTAGGGAACAATGGTTCTACACTAAGGAATGGTAGTATTTCATACAATGGAAGTAATCATCATTTAGAGGGTTCTCAATAGAGTAGTGGTATATAGAGTATCCACACTTGATGTTTTATGAAATTCCATTGGTGCGGGTTGAAAGGTCAGATAATGCCTTAGTGAGACCAAGACCTAGTTGAGTGTTTAACCTATGGTAAAGTGATTTATATTCATAAGTTTTGTTAGATATTTCCATATGTTCCTAGCAGAAGAGAATACACCCTAGATCTACATTCCAAAGCAGAATCAGTAGCTCTATGCCAGGTTGGAAGTATGACTAACACTGGACATTCAAATTAGAGAGGTGGATGTGGAAAAGGAGGTTAGAGTCAAGATATGTAGTGCTAGATGAATAGACCGACTCAAGGTAGTCGAGATGCATATCAGGGTTTTGGATCAGACTAGATATATGTAGTGAAACTTATACCCAAGGATCATGGTGTCAGTCCATCTACAATACAATGTATGATCTTTGTATCATCTAATTTAGTATCTCCCCTCTTTGACACATGCACTTAATGTTTTTTTACCTTGTTTACTATTATAGAGATCCTTGGGAATAAGATTTAGTATTTATGTGGAGTTATGACTCTTAATACTTTGTGGGATTCTAATCAGACTGTTTATACTAATGTAAAGAGTTCCCACTTGAGGATGGATGTTATTGTTTCCTTTGGGACATCATCATCCTTGAGATAAAGAGATTATATATCATTATTGGGATTTATTGGTTGGTTAACTATCAATACTATATTTACTATTATAATTATATGGTGCACTTCACATCAACTGAGGGTAGAAATTATATTTACAAGGGATAATGGGATGTCCAGGTGAGTCGATATAGACTACAACATTGGGTTCTGGGAGGGGTGATAACCCATATTTATAGTATTTTTTTTGTATGACCAAGAAATTTGATAAATTGAATTCAAACCAGTGTTGGAGTGATTCAGGGATGTCTTACATGAGTAATTTTACAAACTAATATCTAAGAGAGGGTTATAGTTTACTATTGATATGGGTTAAGGAGAAACACCAGTATCTATCTTACCTTACAGGATGAAACCTACTAAGCTTTAGGAACTCAAGAAGTGGGTTTGGGAACTATAATAAAAGGGGTTTATATTAACCAACAATTCTCTTAGCTATTCACATGTGATTTTCACCAAGAAGGAAGACAAGACACTTAGGCTTTTCCAAGATTACCAATGGTTAATCTAGATTATTGTTAAAAACCAGTATCCACTACCTCATATTGAAGATCTCTTAAACCAACTCTGATGAGTAGTAATTTTCTCAAAACATGATTTGAGGTTATGATATAATTAAGTACATGTTAGGAATTTGGACATAAACCATACAATATTTTTAATAAGGTATGACCTTTATGAGTATCTAGTTAAGAATTTTTTTTAGAAAACATGCCTACTTTTTTATAGATTTTATGAATAGGGGTTTCTAATGATATCTTGATTATTTTATTATAGTATTAATGGATGAAATTGTGGTGTATTATCATACTCTACAAGACCATTCCAAACATCTTTACATCATACTAAATACACTAAGATATTTCAATCTATTTTTTGTGCTCACAAAATTCCACTTAAGGATTGATAAGTTTCACTTCCAGGGTCACATCATATCAAAATTAGGAGTATAAATTGATCAATAGAAGGTGATTGATTTTGTTTCTTAAGAGTATCATAATAACATTGTAGAAATATATAGTTTCTTGGGGTTATCTAGCTATTACATACATTTTATTCAATACTTTTTATGCCTATAAAAACATTTTGCTGGATTGATAAGGAATTGTATCATGTTTAAATGGTAAAAATCATTCAAGGAATCCTTTCAAGAGTTGAAAGGGTTCCTAAAATTAATATTGATCCTGATTATTCTAGATAGTGGGAAAAGATATATAGTATACTATGATACGACATTTATTGGGATTGGAGTAGTCTTGGTGGAGGATGATCAAGTTGTGGTGTATATGAATGTTATTTAATGCCTCATGATCATAATAACCTTATAAATGACCTTGATATAATAACTATGGTTCATACATTCATTTTTTAAGTTATTATTTATTAGGGGACTGATACTTTATATGGAAGGATCAAAAAATATTCAAATACATCCTCATGTAATATGACATGAATCTAAAATAGTGCAGATGGGTAGAATATCTTCATCCTTTCATCTTTGATATTTCCTATAAACCTATAAATAGAAATGTTGTGGCTAATGATATGATCTATAAGACTTAAAAATAGCTAATACAGGAGGCCAATAGTGAATGGAAGATGATTTAGCTATTTTTTGATATGCATCTAGAAGTCTAGGAGAATCATGGGAAGCCTATCCTTATAGCTTTAATAGTGACCTCTTCACTTATAGATAGATTGTAGATGAGAAAAATTTCAGACACTGAGGGAATAGTCATAAGGGAGTGTTTTTTAAGAGAGGACTCACTATCGGGTTGGATCATTTGTGGGGATGATATATTTCATATTAATGGATGCATCTTGTTTCATAGATAAATGCAAGAGGAATTGATGCGATAATCTCATGATTTCAATTGGGTGGTACAATCATGGCTTAACAAGATGTATTATGACTTACACTACTAGAATTTGTGTTTAGGATGAATAGATAGGTAGCTATAATTATTAATCAGGGTTCCACGTATCTATAGGTGAAGGAAGAATACCAATGACCATCAAGGGTTTTAGATACATTTCCCATTACAAAGTAAAAATGGGACAACAACACCATGGATTCTGTGACTAGATTACAGTGATAATCTCATGCTAGTGATTTAGTAGGGGTGATCATCAACCAGCTATCAAAGGTCACTCACTCTTTAATTACTAGGGAGACCTTTTTAGTGGATGTGCATGGGATAATTTATATTCTAGAGATTATATGAATTATATAAGTTTCAAATAAGATTTTATTGGATAGATATGATCATATTTGTTCTCCGTTCTATATAGGGTTGTAGGGGGGGTTGATATTATAGGTAATTTTTAGTAAAACATAACACCCTCATATGGATGGAAAGTTTGAGCATAAAATGTAGGTTATGGAAGAAATTATTAGGGAATGTGTCCTTGATTTTGGAAGTTATTAGGAAATTCACATAACTATAGTTGAGTTCCCTTAAAATAATAGCTTTCATGTGATGATATATATGGATCCTTATGAAGAAATATATAGTAGAACATTCTATTCAAACCTATGTTGGCTAGAGGTATAATAGGCAATGCTATTGGGACCTCTTCCCATTTAGGATACATCAAAGGAGGTATACCTTATTAAGAATCATATTAAATCATCATAATTATGGTATAATTCTTATAATGATTTTCATCGATGACCTAGGGTATTCTTACATTTTCCACCAAGACTGGGGCTATGAAGAATCCAGAAAAAAGGAAAGCTAGAACTTTGGTTTGTTAACCCTTCAACATTTTAGAGAGGTTCGAGCCATTATCTTTCTAGATAGATTTTTCTTAGAGGTCATGAGCCTTGAATTATGTTTTTCACATATTCCATATTCATCTGTATCACTCTAACCCATCTCATACATTTAGTCTAGAAGATGCTGTTTTAGAGGCTGATGCTTCTTATGAGGAGTATCCTATTGATATTATTGACCGAACCATGAAGCCTATCCAAAGTAGGTTAGTTCAATTAGATTTCATGATATGAAAGAATGAACATGTACATGAATATATTTAGGAGAATTATGTATATATACATGCTCAGTGTCCAAATTTATTCTCATGGGAGGATTTACCATCCTCATATGTGAAACATAGGGAAAAGTTTTCTTAAGCGGGGGAGGTTTTAAGATCATAGTTTTTCTCAAAGGTATGAATCCATAAAAATTCTATTTGAATCTTTTTTTAACCTTATTATTTATATTAAATTGGTAAAAGATGTTTTGAGAGTGTATGAAGCTTTTTTAGAGTTTGGAGCTCCGGTTTTCATAGAAACAACCTGATGTGAACATTTAGAATATGGTTAGTTGTAACTATGCAGCTCAACCATATGGCCCAATAATAGAAGTTTCATAATTATCTTAAAAATGAATAGGATTATAAACAACTATTTTAATAACTAAAACATAACTTCATATTGGATCCAAAAAGACTTAAATTTTTTCATTAAACTATCAACCTATCCTGCACACATAGTGTCACCTAAGCAATAATATAGCATGGATGGTGCACAGTTTGGACAAACCGTGAACCCCCTTTAAAATGGGTAAAATTACCATTTTCCCTTATGTATTTTAAAAACTTTACCATATTTTCTCTTTTATTCCATGAAAAACACCCTTCCACTACGAGAGAATCCTTCCTCCTTCAACCCAAGCTTTCAAGTTATTTCTTTAAACAGACTCTGATCAGACTGCCATTCATCCCATTTTAAGAATATTAATAAATTCATCAATTCATTACCTTCTATTCTTGGTTTTTCTCACCATATTCATAATTATTTATAGGTGAGCTAATATTCTATATTTTCAAGGTATTTTTTTATTTATCTATTTCCTTTAATTCTATATTTTTGTATATTCCTCTATTATGGTTTATCATTATTATGTGTCCACTATTTATCTATTTATTATTACACTACTATGATACATTATGTGTTACGCCCCAACCCCAATTACCAAGATTCAGGGAATTATTTTAATATATTGGCATGATTACAAGGAATCAAGTCCCTAAGGGCTGATTAGTTTAGCAGTCTTGGAAAATAGATTACATACATGAACATTACATTACACTTTCTAACAAACAATACCAAAATAAAATCCTTTGAGAATGCCATTATTCCCTTAGATTAACCCTGCATCTCAAACATAAAACACTTATTGGGATCCTGGGAAAATACATCATAAGAAATTGGTGAGTTCAAATGCTCAGTAAGGGTAAATAATTTTGTGGAAGCTATAAACTTTTAAAACAAGATGTGTAATAAAAACAATAGCCTTTTAAACATAAACTTGAATATAATATAGAAAAAATAAATCAAACATTACCATATAAACATGCACATGGATATTCTACTAGTTTAATAATCACATGTAATAACTAATTTCATAATTAGGGAATGTATAATACCAAACTTTAATTCTTGTTTCAAGGCCTCATGATAGGATCTATGGGCTAATGGTAACCGGACCCAAACCCAGAGAGCCTTTGTAACCGGACTCCATCCTGGAGAGCCTACGTGATCGAACTCCAACCCGGAGAGCCTCTGTAAACGAACTCCATCCCAGAGATCCTCTGTAACCAGACTCCAACCCAGAGGGTCTGCTATAACCAGACCCCAACCCGGAGGGCTTACTTTTACCGGTCCCCAACCCAGAATATCCTAGCCCAATACATTCTTCATAAGAAAAGGTTGAAATATAACATAAAACATTCATATTAAAACTAGCATACGGAATGTCAATACCTTATCCATAAACCATGAATAGTAAAAATAAAACATCCACATTCAAACACATCACAAAACATTCAATACAATATGGAAGATTTGTATCATAATAAATCAACTTCAAACAAGTTTAAAATCCATTAAAGGATGTTCACATAGATGAAAATGATCAGTAATATGCTTTGAGAGAAATACCCATTTTTCATAAAACCATTTAAAAGTCACATAATTTATAAAGGAAGTCATTTAAAAGATAGTTTTGAATCAAAGTGTCCCATACCACTTTGAAACTTTTGAAAGGAATTAAAATTTTAAAACATTCATGTCTATATAAATAAATCCTTAAAACCGTTTTAAAAACATAGACATTAATGAGAAATGTTTAGAAGAATAATTATTTAAAACATTTAAAATGATGTTTTAGTAAAAAAGTCCCTTAAAATGAATCCCTTTGAAAACTATTTTATGAAACATGGACATGGATAATAAATATGTCCCAGTATATACTTACATAAAAACAACCTCGGATAATAAAGAGTTTGTGAAATTAACCCTTACCAATTTGGTAACTTATGAAACATACACCCCATGAAATAAGTACCATACAATGAAGATGTAAATACACATAAATTAAAGTTTATTACACAAATAATACAATTATTTTCTGTAAATACACCACAAAAAAGTAAATAGTGGTGATATAGCATGACTCTCACGGGAATAAGGAGTGGGATGAAAACCCCTTACCTTGCACTTTCCTTTGGTCGAGGGTATGTTTATCCTCCTGTATAATGACCATTGTATGTTATTATATTATAATAGATCCATATTAATATTTATTATATCATACATGATTCATTTATGACTTTATACTACCCATTGAATATGATTTTCACATTAAATTAACATTTCGGGTAATAATCGCTTTCTTTATCCTACGTATTTTAACTTGTTATTCTTGACCATATCATTTAGATCATGGTTTAAACACTTCTAGAATAAAAACCTTGATTCGTATATCATATATATATAGAATATAAATATATATAATAGATAGATATATGAAATGGAAAACACCATTTTTGAAGACGGTAGGTCGTACGTTTGCATAAACGCTGTTTCTGTTTTCATATCGTATTGAATGGAAGTAAGTGAATAAGATATATGTAATTACATAAATACATGTATATATATATATATATATCTCTCCAGTACCATTATTATGTCATATATTACATGCTTATTAGTAATATAATTTTATAATTGTCGATGAATGGTGAACGTGGAAATGAATCTCATCGCGTTGTGGAGATAGTAATCCGTGCGTACGCATGAGCGACAATATCATTTCCTTAAAGGTGTGGAATTGGATGGTATATTAATTTTATAGAGACATTAGCATGTTATTTTTATTATTTATATACATATTACTCATCATTATATCCATCCAAATAACATAGTGTTGAATAACAAATTACACAACGGCGTGGAGATGGTAAGTCGTACGTACGCACGCATGGTGACATTATCATACATAGGATGGATAGAATAATGAATATGGTTGTGCCATATTTATAATAACATCGCAATATATATAAGGTACTGGATTTATTATTTTGGTATGGTAATAACAAAGAAAGAGTAAGTGGAAGAATAAAAAAACTTGAAAGAGGGTGGTGAAATCATTACCTCTTCTTCAGGTTCTTTGTTTTGATTTGATAAAAAGGGATCCTTAGGTTGGATTTATGACCAAAGGAATGGCTCCAGGATGAATTTAGGATAGTTTTGAGAATATTTGGGTAGGGTTTGGTGAGCCAAATGGCTTTGGAGGTGTGAATTTTAGAGAAGGGGAAGTGCCCTTTTATAAGAGGGGTGAGGGGCACCTTAGAAAAAACATAAAATATTATTTTATAATAAATTCATTTTTGGTTTCTAATGGTTTTAAAATAAATTATTTAAAGTCTATTGTGTGGATGGGTCGAAAACACTCAACCAATAAGTTTTAGACAGGTTTGTGTCACTATATTAACCTTATCTTTTATATTTAACCCATAGTTAAATAGTTTTACATTTACCACGTCTCTTTGTATATTTATATTATATGGTTAATAAACTTAATATAAACTTCAAAGAAAACCTAAAGTGGTTCATTAATGAATTATATAATATTATTTAAGATCTTTGGATGGAAATTAGATTTTTAGTAATAGAATATCAATTAATAATATAATATTTGTTTTTAAAAACTTTTTTATGTCAATTTTGACACTATTTTCTATTTTGTTTTTGTTAAATTCATAACAAAATTATTACTTAGAAAAAAATTCCTTTAATCAACCATAACATGTCATATTAACCTAAAATTTGGTGTAATTCATAAAAAGTCTCAAATTACATTTATTTGGATATTTATAATATCAATTATTTTAATATTTCATTAATAAGGTAATTACTGCATCATCATTGTGTCATAAATAAATTAAATTATTCAATGAAAAAAAATATAAATGAAATAAAATTATGTAGTAAATCATTTTATATTTCTAATTAATATTTATAGTTAAAAATATGACCTATATAACCCCATGTAAAAATTGATTTACTAAAAGATATTTGTTTATGTCATTTTTGCCTTTACTTTAAGTTAATTAAAATAAAGTGTCATTATCATTCATAAGTGGCTCCATGGGGCCAAAAATAGACCCAAGGATTTCCATGGTCATACATGACTCATCCAATAAGTTTATTACAAGTGTTAAGGTAATTTGGTATTATTATAATATTCTTTTTACCTTGAATTACCCTATTAACCTTTAACAAAAGTAAATAAAAGTCAAAAGTTACTATTCACATGAAATTATTTTCATCTTATTGAACCAAATTTTACTTACTGAGGTTAACCGTGTCTCTCATATTTTTGAAATTCAACTCACAGAAGCGGTAAAATTAAGTTTTATGCAAATTTTCAATTGCTCATAGGAGGTGGGTAAAAGATGGTAAAAAGTTCAATAAAATTTTTATATATCTAAACTTATTATAAAATGACTCCAATGAATTATATTGAACTTATATAGGTATTATGTATCTATTTTTACCTAAAATAAATTTAAATAAAATAAATAATTATTTAAATAAAAACTCGTTTTTAACCAAAAACTCAGGGTTTTTCATTATTCATCAAAAATTGAAATTTTTCAGAAAAATACCAAAATTTCACCCTAAGATAAATTTGATATTCCGAATTCAAAAATAAAGCCTATTTTACCAAATTCAAACCATATAAGTTTCATTTATTAATTTAAAAATTAATTCCTGTTGTCAAAACCTAAAGTCGTATTTTTAAGAAATAATAAATATCAAAAGTTGACACTTGTTTATGCCCAATTTCAAAGTGAAATTACTTAAAATGACCAGCATTTGATTAAATTGTAAAAATATAATCAATTTATACTTACAAACAATTAAAATGTATAATTTAACACTATAAATTTTTTTTATTAAAAAAAGTTGTTTTTAGTTAAAATATAGTATTTTTCACTATTCATCAAAATATGAAAGTTATCAGAAAAACACCAAAAAATTTATTGAAACTAAATTATTATGTCCCAAATCTAAAGGATAAGTTTATTTTGTCAAATTGAATATATAAAAGTTTCAAATATTTGATTTAAAAAAAGGGTTTTCCATTAAAATGTGGTAAAATTGTATTTTTTGAAAAATACTTCTTTTATCTGAAAAAAATGAATTTGTTCTTAAATTTTGTCTAAGAAAGTCATAATATGGATTCTAAAATAATAATGATTCTATAAATTTTAAAATTCAGTTAATACTATTCATAATTGGTTTTGAACGACTAGTTTGTTAAGTCATTGTGTGCTTGAACTCAGTGTTGTGTGTAGTGCAAGTAATTGAATTACTTTAAAGAAATAACGTACTATGAAATCTTGGGGTGTTAAATTCTTCCCTCCTTAAATAAATTATGTCCTCTCAATTTGAAATTGTTCTTCAAAAATAAAAGGTTGAAAATAGAAAATACCTCTATGGGAAAACCCACATCGGAAATTGAGTTAATAAAATTTAGTCTTAATAAGAGGAAAAAGGGAATGAAAAAGTCACCACCAAATTATGATCTCGATTAGGAGAACATTTGTGGAAACTAGGGACACATAATTGGAGGAAAAATATAAATATTTATAGGGAGTGATTAAGGTCACCAGTCAAAAATAATTGTAGAATTGAGGGCCTCAAATCCATCAATCTATGATGATTTAAAATATCATCAGTTCAACAAAACATAAGGTATTAAGATAACACATTTTTAGTTTTAAGATCCCTTACCTAAAGTTTAAGAGTTAATTTCTTCATATAATTAGATAAGAAAAAAATATATACTTGACAAGAAAAGTTCCATCCTTTTACAAATTTCTACCCCAAACTCATCTTTTACACTAAAAGATAATAGAACTTAATAAAATATTCTATTTATCCTATTCGTATAGGGTACAAAAAAATGAATTTATAATTCATCTACCATAACTTTTAAAAAAACTACATTATTCAATCTAAGACATCACGTGTGCCAGTGGTAGGTGATACACCCTTGTCGCCCTTCGGTTGTGGGTTCAAGTCTCGCGGCCTTGCCGGACGTGACGGGTTGCCGCCCGACCTCCGAGTTGTCCTTTTTATGTAAATACAAAAATAATCTCACACTAGACTTATCCAAAATACTTCTGTCCAAACTCACAGTCCAAAATTTATAAGGAAGGTAAACATAATGAAGATCCTTTTTTCCACGTAATAACATGTGAACACCACCATCATATATTCTTTTAAAACACTGCAACATCCTGAATTACCATAAAACCTTATTGATTACATTCATGCTCCCTTATTCCTTATAGAATATTGGATATAATCCTTCTATCCAAAAATGTTGCAAACTCCAACAATGATGGAATATACAAATCATTAATCACTTTCAAGGTAGTCAAGAATATCCAATATAATTTATCAAAATCAATCATCTCTTATTCCAAAAAAAATACATTAGTATCAGAACCATATTAAAGATTTTTATTTCCTTCAACCATATATTTTTCAAAACTTTTAACTTTCCATTGAGTCACTTTTCTTGGTTCCCCAAAATCTCAAGTCCTTAATGAAATAGTACTACAGTATAATCCTTATATACTGTATAATTATTATAATATATACATCATTAATACAATACTCAAATGACAAAATACTTTAATAACAACATAAGAAGTCTTAATCATTCCTCTTTATCTTAAATAGTATCATAACTTGATTATTATCCAATATCAGTATTTGGGGTATACTCTGATGATTTGGACATTGATTCACGTAGTGTCCCAACTCCTTGCAGATGAAGCATTGAACATTTGAAACTTTTTTCTTACCCTTGAAATCATGTACTTGGTGTCCTTTTTCTCCACACTTATAACAAACTCACATTCCCTTTAATCATTTACCAAGGTGATTCTTTACACAGTTATCACATATGGGAAAATCCTTATTTTCCCTCTCCCCTTTATCCATCTTTGTCTCTTCCATCCTTTTCTTATCTTGCTTCCCTTCAAAGCCATAGGACTCATAGAATTCTTTACTTATCTTATTAACACATGATACTATTTCTTCATATGTTGAGAATACATGGGAGACTATTTCCCTTCTAAATGTTGGGTTAATACCATGAAATATATGATCCTTATTACTCTTTGGATCATACATATTTCTGGAGTTCACATTCCTTCTACTGGGTGCCATTTCTATACAATGGCATACACTAGGTCAGTTTATAAATTGAAATGACTAATTACAAACTTGTGAAATACTTAATGTAAATTGAACAGTTTTTAGATATAATCCATAATCATAAATATATTTTCTTTTAGTAGGTATATACTTGTAAATCCTTCATAATGATTTGTAAAGAAAATGAGAATTATCCTAAGCATATCCCCTTGGAGTGTCGTAACCAAGAGTACAACAAGGCCTATTTTCGTGAACCCATTACCATTCGAGTCTAGCTCAAAGAGGTGTTTTTGAGTTTTACCCCTAGGTACATCTGTTCCAATGCCGCCTCTACCTTCTCGTATCAAGACAAGGATATATTTGCTTATAAAACTCACAAAATCTCTTCAATACAAAAATTCTAGGAATTTCTTCTATAATAATCTTCAAAGTCTATCTTAGGGCTATGTGCTCTAATCAGAGTTGACCTAAATCTAGTTTTCAAGGTTAGTACTAAAATTCCTCTAATACAAACTGTAACGCCCCAAACCCAGTTACCCAGAGTTGGTGCATTATTTTAATATATTGGCATGATTAAAAGGAATGAAGTCCCAAAGGACCGATTAGTTTAGCAGTCTTGGAAAATAGATTACATACATGAACATTACATTACACTTTCTAACATACAACACCAAAATAAAATCCTTTGATAATTCCATTGTTCCCATAGCTTAACCCTACAACTCAATCATAAAATACTTCTTGGGATCCTGGGAAAATAAAACATAAGAAAGGGGTGAGCTCAGATGATCAGTAAGGGTAAATAATTTAGTGGAAGCTATAAACTTTTAAAGAAAGATGTGTAATAAAAATAATATCCTTTTAAACATAAACTTGAACATAATATGGAAAAAATAAATAAAACATTACCATATAAACATGCACATGGATATTCTACTAGTTGAATAATCACATGTAATAACTAATTTCATAACGAGGGAATGTATAGTACCAAACTTTAATTCCTGTGTCAAGGCCTCGTTCCAGGACCTACAGGCTAACTGTAACTAGACGCAAACCCCGAGATACTTTGTAACCGGACTCCATCCCGGATAGCCTCTGTAACCAGACTCCAACCCAGAGAGCCTTTGTAACCGGACTCCATCCT
This sequence comes from Viscum album, assembly GCA_963277665.1. Classification (NCBI taxonomy): domain Eukaryota; kingdom Viridiplantae; phylum Streptophyta; class Magnoliopsida; order Santalales; family Viscaceae; genus Viscum; species Viscum album. Next base: position 1,403,159,381 of record OY728143.1, on the reverse strand, counting down.
GGAGAGCCTCTGTAATCGAACTCTAACCCGGAGGGTCTGATGTAACCGAACCCCAACCCGAAGGGATTACTTTTACCGGTCCCCTACCTAGAACATACTAGTCCAATACATTCTTCATAAGAAAAGTTTGAAATATAACATAAACATTCATATTAAAACTAGCATACGGAATGTAAATACATTATGCATAAACCATGAATGGTAAAAAGTGACACATCCACATTCAAACATACCACAAAACATTTAATACAATATAGAAGATTTGTATCATAATAAATCAACTTCAAACAAGTTTAAAATCCATTAAATTATGTTGACATAGATGAAAATGATCAGTAAAATTATTTGAGAGAGATACCCCTTTTTCATGAAACAATTTAAAAGTCACATAATTTATAAAGGAAGTCATTTAAAAGATAGTTTTTAATCAAAGTGTCCTATACCACTTAGAAAATTTTGAAAGGAATTAACATTTTAAAACATTCATGTCCATATAAATAAATCCTTAAAACCATTTTAAAAACATGGAAATTAATGAGAAAGGTTTAGAAGAATAATTATTTAAAACATTTAAAATGATGTTTTAGTAAAAAATTCCCATAAAATGAATTCCTTTGAAAACTATTTTATTAAACATGGACATGGATAATAAATATGTCCTAGTATATACTTACATAAAAACAACCTCGGATAATAAAGAGTGTGAAATTAACCCTTACCAATTTGGTAACTTATGAATCATACACCCCATGAAATAAGTACCATACAATGAAGATGTAAATACACATAAATTAAATTTTACTACACAAATAATACAATTATGGGATGTACATACACCACACAAAAGGAAATAGTGACGATATAGCATGAATCTCATGAGAATAAGGAGTGAGATGAAAACCCCTTACCTTGCACTTTCCTTTGGTTGAGGGCATGTTTATACTCTTGTATAGTGACCATTGTATGTTATTAGATTATTCCAAAACCATATTAATATTTATTATACCATAAATGATTAATTTATGACTTTATACTACCCAATGAATAATGATTTTCATGTTAAATTAACATTTCAGGTAATAATCGCTTTCTTTATCGTATGTATTTTAACTTGTTATTATTGACCGTATCATTTAGATCATGGTTGAAATACTTCCAGAATAAAAACCTTGATTTATATATCATATATATTTATAATATAAATGTTTATAATAGATATATATATAAAATGGAAAACACCATTTATGGATACGGTAGGTCGTACGTACGCATAAACATTGTTTCTGTTTTCATATCGTATTGAACGGATGTAAGTGAATAAGATATATGTAATTACATAAATATATATATATATATATATATATATATTTCCATTAGTATTATTATTTAATATATTACATACTTATTAGTAATATATTTTTATAATTGTCGATGAATGGTGAACGTGGAAATGAATCTCATCGCGTCGTGGGGACGGTAATCCGTATTTACACACGAGCGACAATATCATTTCCTTAAAGGTGTGGAATTGGATGGTATATTAATTTTACAGATACATTATCATGTTATTTACATTATTTATATACATATTAATCATCATTATATCCATCCAAATAACATAGTGTTGAATAACAAATTACACCACGGTGTGGAGACGATAAGTCGTACGTACGCACACATGGTGACATTATCATTCATAGGATGGATAGAATAATGAATATGGTTATTACATATTTATAATAACATCAAAGTATATAGAAGGTACTGTATCTATTATTTTGGTATGATAATAACAAAGAAATTGTAAGTGGAAGAATAAAAGAACTTGAAAGAGGGTGGTGAAATCATTACCTCTTGTTCGGGTTCTTCCTTTTGATTTGATCAAAAGGTCTTTTTAAGTTGGCATTCTGACCAAAGTAGGGACTCTATGATGAAGGTAGGATAGTTGGTAGGATATTTGGGAAGTTTGTTTCGAGACAAATGGCTTTGTATGTGTGAATTTGAGAGAAGGGGAAGTTCCCTTTTATAAGAGGGGTGAGGGGCACCTTAGAAAAAACATAAAATATTATTTTTAATAAATTCATTTTCGGTTTCTAATGGCTTAAAAATGAATTATTTAAATTCTAAGGTGGGGATGGGTCGAAAACCACTCAACCAATAGGTTTTAGATAGGTTTGGGTCACTATATTAAGCTTATCTTTTATATTTAACCTCTAGTTAAAAAGTTTGACATTTACCATGTCTCTTTGTATTTTTATATTATATGGTTAATAAACTTACTATAATATTCAAAGAAAACCTAAAGTGGTTCATTAATGACTTATATAATATTATTTAATATCTTTGGTCAAACATTAGATTTTTAGGAATATAATATCAATTAATAATATAATATTTGTTTTTAAAAACTCTTTTATGTCAATTTTGACACCATTTTCTATTTTTTTGTTTAACTCATAACAACATTATTACTTCAAAAAAAATTCATTTAATGAACCCTAACATGTCTTATTAAACTATAATATTAGTGTAATTAATAAAAAGTCTCAAATTACATTTATTTGGATATTTATAATATCAATTATTTTAATATTTCATTAATAAGGTAATTACTCCATCAACATTGTGTCATAAATAAATTAAATTATTCAATGTCAAAAAAATATAAATAAAATAAAATTATGTAGGAAATATTTTTATATTTTCAATGAATATTTATAGTTGAAAATATGACTTATATAAACCCATGTGAAAATTTATTTATTAAAAGATATTTTTTCTGTCATTTTTGCCTTTACTTTAAGTTAATTAAAATAAAGCATCATTATCATTCATAAGTGGATCCATGGGGTTCCAAAATCGACCCAAGGATGCTCATGGTCGGCCATGACTCATCCAATAAATTTATTACAAGTGTTAAGGTAATTTGGTATTATTATAATATTCTTTTTACGTTGAATTACCCTATTAACCTTTATCTGCGGTAAATAAAAGTCCAAAGTTACTATTCACCAAAAATTATTTTCATCTTATTGAACCACATTTTACTTAATGGGGTTAATTTTGGCTCTCATAATTTTGAAATACAACTCACAGAAGTGGTAAAATTAAGTTTTATGAAAATTTGTAATTTCTCCTAAGAGGTGGGTAAAAGACGGTAAAGAGTTCAATAAAAAAACTTTATATCTAAACTTATTATAAAATGAATCCAATGAATTATATTAAAATTATATAGGTATTATGTATCTATTTTGACCTAAAATAAATTTAAATAAAATAAATAATTATTTAAATAAAAACTAGGTTTTAACCAATAACTCTATGTTTTTCACTATTCATCAAAAATTGAAACTTTTCAAAAAAATATCAAAATCTCACCCTAAGCTAATTTTGATACTATAAATTAAAAAATGAAGTATATTTTAAAAAATTCAAACCATATAAGTTTCATTTATTAATTTAAAATTAATTTTTGTTGTCAAAACCAAAAGGTGTATTTTTAAGAAATAATAACTATCAAAAGATTGACACTTGTTTATGTGCAATTTCAAAGTGAAATTACTTACAATGAACATCATTGGATTAAATGGGAAAAAACATAATCTATTTATACTTCCAAACCATTAAAATGTATAATTTAACACTATAAATTATTTTGATTAAAAAAGTTGTTTTCAGTTAAAATATAGTATTTTTCACTATTCACCCAAATATGAAAGTTATGAGAAAAACACCAAAAATTTATTAAAACTAAATTATTATGTCCCAATTCTAAAGGATAAGTTTATTTTGTAAAATTGAATATATAAAAGTTTCAAATATTTTATTTAAAAAGGGTTTTCCATTAAAAGGTGGTAAAATTGCATTTTTTGAAAAATACTTTTTTTATCTGAAAAAAATAATTTGTTCTTAAATTATGTCTAAGAAAGTCATAATATGGATTATAAAATTATAAGGATTATATAATGTTCAAAATTCAGTTAATATTATTCATAACTTCTTTTGACCGGCTAGTTTGGTAAGTCGTGGTGTGCTTGAACTTAGTGTTGCGTGTAGTGCAAGTTATTAAATTACTTTGAAGAAATAACGTACTATGAAATCTTGGGGTGTTACATTCTTCCCACCTTCAATAAATTACTTCCTCACAATTTGAAATTGTTCTTCAAAAATAAAAGGCTTAAAATAGAAAATACCTCTATGGGAAAACCCACATCGGAAATTGGGTTAATAAAATTTAGTCTTAATAAGAGGAAAAGGGGAATAAAAAAGTCACCACCAAATTATGATCTCGATTAGGAGAACATTGGTGGAAATTAGGGACACATAATTAGAGGAAAAACATAAATATTTATACGGAGTGATTGAGGTCATCAGTCACAAATAATTGTAGAATTGAGGACCTCAAATCCATCAATTTATGATGATTTAAAATATCATCAGTTCAACACAACATATGGTATTAAGATAACACATTTTTAGTTTCAAGATCCCTTACCTAAAGTTTAAGAGTTAATTTCTTCATATAATAATAGAAGAAAAAAATATATATACTTGACAAGTAGAGTTCCATCTTTTAAATAATTTCTATCACAAACTCATATTTCACTCTAAAAGATAATAGAACTTAATAAAATATTCTATTTATCCTATTCATATAGGGTTACAAAAAAATGAATTTATAATTCATATACCAGACCTTTTAAAAAAACTACATTATTCAATTCAATACATCACGTGGTCCAGTGGTAGGTGATACACCCTTGTCGCCCTTCGGTTGTGGGTTCAAGTCTCGCGGCCTTGCCGGACGCAACGGGTTGTCTCCCGACCTCCGGGTTATACTTTTTATGTAAATCAAAAAATAATCTCAAACTAGACTTATCCAAAATACTTTTGTCCAAACTCACAGTCCAAAATTTATAAGGAAGGTAAACACAATGAAGATCCTTTTTTCCACGTAATAACATGTGAACACCATCATCATGTATTCTTTTAAAACACTGCAACATCCTGAATTACCATAAACCCTTATTGATTACATTCATGCTCCCTTATTCCTTATAGAATACTAGATATACTCCTTCTATCCAAAAATGTTGCAAACTCCAACAATAATGGAATATACAAATCATTAATCAGTTTCAAGGTAGTCAATAATATCCAATATAAATTATCAAAATCAATAATCTCTTATTCCAAAACCAATACCTCAGTATCAGGACCATATTAAAGATTTGTCCTTCCTTTAACCATATATTTTCCAAAAATTTTAACTTGCCATTGAGTCACTTTTCTTGGTTCGACACAATCTCAAGTCCTTAATGAAATAGTACTGTAGTATAATCCTTATATACTGTATAATTCTTATAACATGTACATCATTAATACGGTACTCAAATGACACAATACTTTAATAAAAATATAAGAAATCTTAATCATTCCTCTTTATCTTCAATAGTATCATAACTTGATTATTAGACAATATCAGCATTTGGGGTATACTCTGATGATTTCTACATTGATTTTCATAGTGTCCCAACTCTTTACAGATGAAGCATTGTGCATTTGAAACTTTTTTCTTACCCTTGAAATCACGCACTTGGTGTCCTTTTTCTCCACACTTACAACAAACTCCCATTCCCTTTAAGCATTTTCCAATGTGATTCTTTCCACAGTTATTATATATGGGAAAATCCTTCTTTTCCCTCTCCCCTTTATCCATCTTTCTCTCTTCCATCCTTTTCTTCTCTTGATTCCATTCAAAGCCAAAGGACTTGGAGAATTATTTACTTATCTTATTAACACATGATAATATTTATTCATATGTTGAGAATACATGGGATACTATTTCCCTTCTAAATGTTGGGTTAATACCATGAAAGATATGATCCTTCTTACTCTTTGGATCATACATATTGCTGGAGTTCACATTTCTTCTACTGGGCGCCATTTCTATACAATGGAATACACTAGGTCAGTTTATGAATTGAAATGAATAATTACAAACTTAAAAAATACTTAATGTAAATTGAACAATTTTTGGATATAATCCATAATTATAATAATATTTTCTTCTAGAAGGTATATACTTGTAAATCCTTCATAATTATTTATAAAGAAAATTAGAATTATCCTAAGCATATCCCCCAGGAGTGTTGTAACCAAGAGTACAATAAGGCCCATTATCGTGCACCCATTCCTATTCGAGTATAGATCAAAGATGTGCTTTTAAGTTTTACCCCTAGGTACATCTGTGCCAGAGCTGCCTCTACCTGCTCGTATCCAGACAGGGATATATTTTCTTCGAAAACTCAAAAAATATCTACAGTACCAAAATTCTAGGAAGTTCTTCTATAACAATTCTCAAATTCTATCTTAAGGTTATGTTCTCTAATCAGAGTTTATCTAAATCTAGTTTCCATGGTTTGTAATAAACTTCCTCTGATACCAACTGTAATGACCCGACCCTATTTACCTAGATTCGGTGCATTATTTTAATATATTGGTATGATTACAAGGAATCAAGTCCTGAAGGACCGATTAGTTTAGCAGTCTTGTAAAATAGATTACATACATGAACATTACATTACACTTTCTAACATACAACACCAAAATAAAATCCTTTGAGAATTACATTGTTCCCTTAGATTAACCCTACATCTAAAACATAAAACACTTCTTGGGATCCTGGGAAAATAAAACATAAGAAAGGGGTGAGCTCAGATGCTCAGTAAGGCTAAATAATTTAGAGGAAGCTATGAACTTTTAAAGCAAGATGTGTAATAAAAACAATAGCCTTTTATACATAAACCTGAACATAATATGGAAAAAATAAATCAAAAATTACCATATAAAAATTCACATGGATATTATACTAGTCGAATAATCACATGTAATAACTAATTTCATAATGAGGGAATTTATAGTACCAGACATTAATTCTTGTGTTAAGGCCTCATGCCAGGACCTATGGGATAACTGTAACCAAACCCAAACACGGAGAGACTCTATAACCGGACTCCATCCTGGAGAGCCTCTCTAATAGGACTCCAACCAGGAGAGCCTCTGTAATCGGACTCCATCCCGGAGAGCCTCTATAACCGGAATCCAACCCAGAGGATCTGCTGTAACCGGACCCCAACCCAGAGGGCATACTTTTACCGGTCCCCAACCCAGAACATACTAGTCCAATACATTCTCCATAAGAAAAGGTTCAAATATAACATAAAAATTCATATTAAAACTTGTATACGGAATGTAAATACTTTATCCATAAACCATAAATGGTAAAAATAACACATCCACATTCAAACATACCAAAAAAAATTCAATACAATAAGGAAGATTTTTATCATAATAAATCAACTTCAAACAAGTTTTAAATCCATTAAAGGATGTTGACATAGATGAAAATGATCAGTAAAATGATTTTAGAGAAATACCCCCTTTTCATGAAACCATTTAAAAGTCACATAATTTATAAAGGAATTCATTTAAAATATAGTTTTGAAACAAAGTGTCCCATACCACTTAGAAAATTTTAAAAGTAATTAACATTTTAAAACATTCATGTCCATATAAATAAATCCTTAAAACCATTTTAAAAACATGGAAATTAATGAGAAATGCTTAGAAGAATAATTATTTAAAACATTTAAAATGATGTTTTAGTAAAAAAGTCTCGTAAAATGAATCCCTTTGAAAACTATTTTATGAAACATGGACATGGATAGAAAATATTTCCCAGTAGATACTTACGTAAAAACAACCTCGGATAATAAAGAGTTTGTGAAATTAACCCTTACCAATTTGGTAACTTATGAAACATACACCACATGACAGATGTACCATAAAATGATGATGTAAATACACATAAATTAAAGTGTATTACACAAATAATACAATTATGGGATTTAAATACACCACACAAAAGGAAATAGTGATGATATAGCATGAATCTCACGGGAATAAGGAGTGAGATGAAAACCCCTTACCTTGCACTTTCCTTTGGTCGAGGGTACATTTATCCTCCTATATAATGACCATTTTATGTTATTATATTATGCCAGAACCATATTCATATTTATTATATCATACATGATTAATTTATGACTTTATACTACCCATTGAATAATTATTTTCATGTTAATTTAACATTTCGGGTAATAATCGTTTTCTTTATCATATGTATTTTAACTTTTTATTCTTGACCATAACATTTAGATAATGGTTTAAATAATTCTAGAATAAAAACCTTGATTCATATATCATATATATTTACAATATAAATATTTATAATAGATAGATATATGAAATGGAAAACACCGTTTATGGATACCGTAGTCCGTACGTACGCATAAATGTTGTTTCTGTTTTCATATCGTATTGAATGGATGTAAGTGAATAAGATATATGTAATTACATAATTACATATATATATATATAAATATATATGTATCCAGTAGAATTATTATTTAATATATTACATACTTATTAGTAATATATTTTTATAATTGTCGATGAATGGTGAACGTGAAAATGAATCTCATCGCGTCGTGGAGACGGTAATCCGTATGTACGCACGACCGACAATATAATTTCCTTAAAGGTGTGTAATTGGATGGTATCTTAATTTTATAGATACATTATCATTTTATTTTTATTATTTATATACATATTACTCATCATTATATCCATCCAAATAACATAGTGCTGAATAACAAATTACACCACGGTGTGGAGACAGTAAGCCGTACGTACGCACGCATGGTGACATTATCATTCATAGGATAGATAGAATAATGAATATGGTTGTGTCATATTTAGAATAACATCACAGTATATATAAGGTACTAAAGTTATTATGTTGGTATGATAATAACAAAGAAAGTTTAAGTGGAAGAATAAAAGAACTTGAAAGAGGGTGGTGAAATCATTACCTCTTGTTCAGGTTCTTCTTTTTGATTTGATCAAAAGGGATCCTTAGGTTGGCTTTCTGACCAAATTAGGGCCTCTAGGATGAAGGTAGGATATTTTGGAGGATATTTGGGAAGGTTTTGGCGAGCAAAATGGCTTTGGATGTGTGAATTTGAGAGAAGGGGAAGTGCCCTTTTATAAGAGGGGTGAGGGGCACCTTAGAAAAAACATAAAATATTATTTTATAATAAATTCATTTTCGGTTTATAATGGCTTCAAAATGAATTATTTAAAGTCTAAGGTGGGTATGGGTTGAAAACCACTGAACCAATAGGTTTTAGACAGGTTTGTGTCACTATATTAACCTTATCTTTTATATTTAACCCCTAGTTAAATAGTTTGACATTTACCATGTCTCTTTGTATTTTTATATTATATAGTTAATAAACATACTATAAACTTCAAAGAAAACATAAAGTGGTTAATTAATGACTTATATAATATTATTTATGATCTTTTTCCGAACATTAGATTTTTAGGAATAGAATATCAATTAATAATATAATATTTGTTTTTAAAAACTCTTTTATATCAATTTTGACACTATTTGATATTTTGGTTTTTTTTAAATTCATAAAAACATTATTAATTCGAAAAAAATTCATTTAATAAACTATAACATGTCATATTAACCTATAAAATTAGTTTAATTCAAAAAAATTCTCAAATTACATTTATTTGGATATTTATAATATCAATTATTTTAATATTTCATTAATAAGGTAATTAATGCATCATCATTGTGTCATAAATAAATTAAATTATTCAATGTAAAAAAAATATAAATAAAATAACATTATGTATTAAATATTTTTATATTTCCAATGAATATTTATTGTTGAAAATATGACTTATATAACCCCATGTAAAAAATTTATTTACTAAAAGATATTTGTTTATGTCATTTTTTGACTTTACTTTAAGTTAATTAAAATAAAGTGTCATTATCATTCATAAGTGGATCCATGGGGTCCCAAAATAGACCCATGTATTCCCATGGTCATACATGACTCATCCAATAATGTTAATACAAGTGTTAAGGTAATTTTGTATTATTATAATATTCTTTTTACCCTGAATTACCTTATTAACCTTTAACCGCGGTAAATAAAAGTCAAAAGTTATTATTCAAAAAAAATTATTTTCATCTTATTGAACCAAATTTTACTTAATGAGGTTAACTGCATCTATTTTATTTTTGAATTTCAACTCACAGAAGCGGTAAAATTAAGTTTTATGAAAATTTCCAATTGCTCCTAGGTGGTGGCTAAAAGACGGTAAAAAGTTCAATAAAATTTTTATATATCTAAAATTATTATAAAAGGACTCCAATGAATTATATTGAACTTAAATAGGTATTATGTATCTATTTTTACCTAAAATAAATTTAAATAAAATAAATAATTATTTAAATAAAAACTCGGCTTTAACCAATAACTCGGTGTTTTAAACTATTCATCAAAAATTGAAACTTTTTAGAAAAATACCAAAATTTCACCCTAAGATAATTTTGATATTCCCAATTAAAAAATAATGTCTATTTTACCAAATTAAAACCATATAATTTTCATTTATTAATTTAATATTAATTCCCGTTGTCAAAACCAAAAGGCGTATTTTTAAGAAATAATAACTATCAAAAGATTGACACTTGTTTATGTCCAATTTCAAAGTGAAATTACTTACAATGACCAGAATTGGATTAAATGGTAAAAATATAATCTATTTATAATTTAAAACCATTAAAATTTATAATTTAACACTATAAATTATTTTTATTAAAAAAGTTGTTTTCAGTTAAAATATAGTATTTTCCACTATTCACCCAAATTTGAAAGTTATCAGAAAAACACCAAAAATTTATTGAAACTAAATTATTATGTCCTGATTATAAAGGATAAGTTTATTTTTTCAAATTGAATATATAAAAGTTTCAAATATTGGATTTAAAAAATGGGTTTGCCATTAAAAGGCGGTAAAATTGCATTTTTTGAAAAATACTTCTTCTATCTGAAAAAAATGAATTTGTTCTTACATTATGTCTAAGAAACTCATAATATGGATTCTAAAATTATAAGGATTATATAAAGTTCGAAATTCAGTTAATACTATTCATAACCGCTTTTGAACGGCTAGTTTGGTAATTCGTGGTGCGTTTGAACTCAGTGTTGCATGTTGTGAAAGTTATTGAAATACTTTGAAGAAATAACGTACTATGAAATCTTGGGGTGTTACATTATGATCATGAGGGTATATCCTCCCCACTATTCCACCTTAGACCCTCACTACAAGTTAGAATCCTCTGGTATATTGGGAGACATTCTTGAGGTCTTGTGGAAAACCAGTTTTGGTTTCTTAGGAGTGAATTGGGTCCATGATTTCACACTTCACGTCACCTTATATAGCCACAAAAACATTATTGTTTATAATGTTTCATTTAAAACAAAACTTCTAATAATAAATAGCTAATGTTTCATTGTGTTTCATTATTATATTAGACTCAGAGATACGACACTAGTCTCACATAGATTCATAGTGAATTTCTATTCCTACACAGCTACACCTTGTGACATTTAAATATTACATAGAATTTAATTAAATTAGATTATCCTTACATAGCTTACAAAAATATGATTTATTTATATTAGGTTATAATAGACTTCCATTTAATTATATAAAGGTACATATTTCTTACATATTTAATTCTATCCTTATCCAAACGTCTTAATAATGGATCCAAACCCATATAAACTATAAAAAACACAATTTAATCCATTATTCATCCATATATCTTATCTTTGGAAATTTTATATTAGTAAAAACTCCAAAAAATTCTAGTCATACACAATTGTTGAAAACAAATCATCCACTAACATCAATTCTTAATTGAATGCTAAGAAAATATAATATAATATGATAAAGGAATTAATGGTTGGAATTTCTTAACTAGATTCTCAATCTGTTTTTTGATGATCTTTTTCATCTTTTCGTGTATGTCAATTTTTTTTCTAAGTCAATATTTCTTTCTGAGTCATATTATACACTTCTATCATCATGAAAGTTCAATATTTTATGGTCATTTTTTGTAAAATGAAATATCTCTTCTTTCACCTAAAATATTCATAAATAATGGGTCTCTTTTTTTATAGAATTTGAATTTAGAAAATGATGGATATCATTCTATTTTTTAGGATTATTATAGTAGAGAATATATTTAAATGTATATAAATTATAATGGTGATTATATATATTTTATAATATTAAATAAATAAATATCTTTACATCTATTTAATTTCAGTAAACATATCAACTTTAATAATATTATTGAGACTAAACTACATTAGATGATATAAATGGACATTATAAGAACATTATTTACCAATATTATCCACCTTCTAAAGTATATTTCTAGTGGATATAGGTTTTATTACTAAAATATAATTAACTATAATTTATTTTAAAACTTCAACATATTAATTATATTTTTATTCTTTTTTTAGATCTTATTTAAATTTATTCTTTTTAATGAATGATTTTCTTGGTGACTTTTTGAATAAATTATTTTATAATATTTAGACTCTGATAATGAACTCTAACCAGCCAGAAGTACAGAACTAGAAATCCATGCAGGTTCTTGATATAGCATATATAACTATATATTTTATTCTCAAGTGGTCCACATCTATAATTTTTATTATTTAGGTTGTTCTGATTATAAGACTTTATAATTCTATGATGTTCCCACTTTATGTTTTGGGATATGAATATTCAAGGCCATTTCACTCTTGGTGTGTTTCTAAACTTAATGTGATGATCTAGAAAATGAATCTATTGATGAAAAAACATTTAGTGTTGTAACATTTTATTTTCCTTTTCTTATAGGTGAAGGAGTAATCCTACAATTTTTATTTAGTGACTTATAAAGGGTTTGTTAAAGTAAAACACATCGAATAAAAAAACTCATATGAATAAATTTTCATATGTTCTAGACTAATGTATTGAAATTGAAATAAAAATTACTTTTATAATATAAAACACTTTACACAATATAAATAATGATTGGAATATAAAATACTATTTAAAATATAATGTGAAGGATTTATCATTTTAAGGTGACTAAGTAAAAAAATATAGAATAATTAATTACTGACAAATGGGTTAAGGAAAATAAATCCTTGGGTACCTAAATTTAAATTAAGTGGATATATATGCTCTTATAACTTAGAACTTCATATATTTTGAAATAAAGTGGTAGGAAGATGTAAACCTGGATATGGATAAACCCATATTCTAAGTAAGAACTTATTTGATCAAATATGAACTATATCATGCCTTTATCCTTATGATTTATTGATAAGTAGATTTGTATTAACCAATTCCTAATCCTCAAGAATTATATGATCAAATTATTAGTAGAAAAAAAAATTCCAAAAAATGTTGTTCTACATAGAAATAAAAAACTAAATCAAATATATCACAAGATATAATACTAAAAATGAAAAATAGAAATATTTTGAAGAATCACAAATTCATTGCTCAACAATTACACAAAGCTCAAGATTTCACCCTTATTTATAAACAACTAATATATGATTGTTTATAACTACTTCTCTAGAAATCTCAGACACATTTTGTCTTCTAATGTTGAAATAGTATTTTCAATAAGTAATCGTTGATGTTTAGATGTCTACAATATAGGGAAATAACATCATGAGGTTTCCAAGGATATAATATTTCCCTCTCCTTGATATAGATTTAAAAAATCTGTTGTTCTAAGAAAATTTTATGTAGTGGATTCTCAAATGAGTTTTTTAGGATAATTTAGTTCATTATATAATTTAATATATCTAAAATAGTCATCAGATTAAAACATTATTATATAGATATATGTGTAGTCATTAATAAAAACAAGGGATCAAAATTATTTTATCTAAAAATAATTCAATAAATCATTTAAAGGTTTAATGTTATCACATAATTTTAAGAGTACTAGAACAATAATAGAAAAAATTAGGTAAAAGTGGTATTTATTTATTATTTATTTGATCTGAAGATAATTATAAAATAGTTATTGAATATTGAGTTTCCATTTTTTATGAATTAGGGGTTATCACTTTTCCTATTAATTTCTATGTTAACAAATTTGGCTAAAATAAATTAGTAACTAATAATGATATATCACATGAGGTTTGTAAATGAAATTAATGTCAGATATAAAAAACATGGAATTTCTATGTTTACATCATTTAAAGAAATATTGATATTACTTTCAAACAAAATATGGTTTTTTAGAATATATATTATGAACCTAAAACCTATAAATAATTTATTTTATCTTTCAATTTATCTATTATTAAGTAAGATATAGTTGATGAAAAAGAATCTATAATCAAGAATAAAACTTTTATTTATGGATATTTCACAATTTTAAAAATTGATAAGTTGAAAATGTGTATGTATATGGAAAATAATAGTTAACATTAGAATATAGATATAAAATACCAAAAATGCATCCAAGGGGTTTACTCAAAAGGAATGAATCAATTTTTTTTATATGCATTCTCTCATGGATAAGACTATTTCTATTAGAATCTTTGTCACCATATATTGTATATATCATTTGAAAATCCACTAAATGAATGTTACAATAGAATTTTTAAATAGTGAATTTTTAGCCTAAATTCAAATAGATAAAATAAAGGGATCAATTTTACCTTGGAAATAAATAAAGGTATTGAAATTGTTATGATCCTTATGTTGTTAGAAATAAAATCCAACCTAAAGGAATGAGAAATATAGTAAAATAGATTTTTCAAATGGTTTTTTCATTAACCAAGATGATAAATGTGTTTATAATATGTTCCAAAATAATGATGTTGTTTTTATTAATTTATATATCGATGAAATGTTAATTTTTAAAACTAATATGAATCTTGTAAATAAGGATAAATATTTATTTATCTATGAACACTAATATGAATGACTTGGGTGAAGTAAATGTTATATTGTGAAGTAAAAATATTAAGAATAAAATTTTTATTTTAATTTACCAATCTCATTACATTGTAAAAAAATTAAAGTAGTTTGAACTATCTCATTGTTCTCCAGTGTCTAACCCATATCCATTTGAGAGTAGGATGGTACCAAATTCTTATCGGGGAGTTTCTCAACTAGAATATAGAAGTGTTATTGGGTATCTCATATATGTTATGATTAATATTTCATATTATATTAAATATTTGATATGGTGTATAATTATTATAGGTAGTGATCAATACGATTTAGTTAAAAGGGTACTTGGATATTATAAGGGAACAATGGATTACTATATGTATCATAATGTAAACTCAAAGTTGTTGGAAGATTTTTATAACACCTAGATATTTTAATAGTTGAAAATCATGTTCTATAGTGTGTAAGAAACATAATGAAACATTTAGAAGTGAATATAACACCATAATAAATTAGGATACTTTTTATCCAATATGTTCGATAGATTATGATTCAAACAATTCCGGTTTTAAACAAAACATGATACAATATTAAAATATTATTATTTATACATGACCATTATAACCTAATCATTATGATGGTATTATGAAATGTAATAAATAAATCATTAAAATTATATAATTTAAAATTTTATAAAATAAATTCCATTGTTATATATTGGTTATAAATAAAATAAGAACCATTTGAAAAGGAAATAAATGTTTTCTGAAAAACTATATTTTTCTAAAAGGGTTATTTGATGTGCTTGGAGAAAATAATTTAAAATATAATTTTACCATATTTATAAAATATATGTGAAAAAATTAAATTCATTTTTAAAATCTAAAATACAAAATTATATTATTGTGAATTTTATATATTTTTTAAAAACATTATGTTTTTGATTAATAGTGAAAAATAATGATTTTTTTATTGAAAACTGCATGTTCGTTAAAATTATTTAAAAAGAAAAATTATATTTTAAATAAGTTTCAAAGTAAAATTATTTCAATTTTATTTAAATTTAAATAATTTAGGTCATTTTAATCAATTTCATATTGAAATTTGATATTAAAATATTCTATACTTATGAGAATTTTTCCTTTGGAGAACCGCTCTTTCATCGCGTCTGTGGTTTAATTTTAAATTGAATTATTCCACTTCAATGAATTGAATTTGATAAAATTAATTTCATATTTGTAATAATCATAATTTATATTATATAATAATTTAAACTTAATTTTTTACCATAATTAATATTGAATAATAAGAATGGATGACTATGGTTAAGGTAAAAATGGGTTTACCATGGGGTTAAACTAAGAAAATAAGGGTTAAAAATCACTTAAAACTTTTTCAGAACCCATTTAATGTTCATATTTCAACATTATGACATGTAATATTTTATAATGAAAAATATTTTATCCCTTTTTCCTAAGTAAAATGTAGATATCAATTAATCTTTTAAAAATATTACATGTGTGCCCTCCCATGCACTTATTAAAGGCCACCTTCACACTTCCAAAACCATTAGGTTTAGAAAATTACTACCCAGACAACTTCTTTAATTGCCTATAAACATAATATATTACTCATTATATTAGGAATCACATATAAAAAATGCTTTAGGTAAAACCCTGATGGGGATTTTCGAAGAAGAAGTAAAAATCTAAAATGTGCGTATTTGATTTATTTCTTCTTCAACCTCCTTAAAAACTTCTTGAAGTATGATAATATAATAACAAAAACATAAAATATATTCTGAGATTTTATAATGTTAATTTAATTACCTATATCAATCTCCCCTTCCATCAAATGGGAATCGAAACTATTAATCATGTGTACGGCGGACTACTGCCTCGTGAATCGATGTAACTTTTTTTCCATAACCACCATTAATGGATGGATATAATGATGTATTTAACATATTTATCTTATATTAATGAAATTATAATACATATTGAATTATTATATCACATATACCTTCTTAATTTTCAATCCTTGGGGGATAATATAATGTTGCTTGTGTGTACGAAGGATTACTGGCTCATAAAGCGATATGATTCGTTTTTCACATACACTTTACATGGAAAGGTATTAAGGTTAAAATTAATTAATATATGTGATATTTATAACCTAAATATTCCTTTAAAAATATAATATCATATATAAAATCTTACCTTCTATTCCTTTGAAATAAAATAATGTCACTCGTGCGTACGTGTGGACTACCACCTCCATGCATCAATGCATTTTTTTCAATTTATTTTTTCATGGATAATAATAATGATGTATTTTATTAAAATAAATTTAAAATTTAAAATTATAATTATTCCTCAAATATAAATAAATATTTATTTTCATTTCATTCTATCCATCGAGAAAAATGTAAACATCGTTCTTGCGTACATATCACATACTATCTCCATGAACGATGCAATCAATTTTCTATCTATAACATCAATATATTACTATAAATAAATATATAATGAATATATATAATCTTTATATAATTTTAATATTTTGGATATGATTAATCTATTATAAAATTAAGAAGACTAAAATTATCAAACAAAAACATATATGAAAAATAAATTAATTCTCACCTAAAACCATGATTTTCACAAATAATTGTTAATAAATCGGTCATAAAATACTTTAAGTAAATATTATGTTGTAATAAATATATGATTATGGTTATTTAATAAATTTATAATAAAAATATATTTATTATATAGTATTATCATAGACATATGAATAAAGTTAAACATGAGGTTAGAGTTTCTCGTCTAACTTTTACTTATGTGATACATACACCATATTCACTAATTATTACATTTTTTTTGTGTATATACAGACCATTTTTAAATTTTATATTAGTAAAATATTTATATTCATGGTATTTGAAGTTTAATTTGAATATATTTCATTCATGGGGCTTATGATTGAAAAGTTTCCAATGTGGTAAGGGTTTATTTTATGAACTAATCATTATTCAAGATTGTTTCTATTTATGTATTAATTGGTATAATTATTTTATATTTCAATCATAAAATGAATCTAATTTATTATATTATTGTTATTGATGAAATTTTTTAAGTAATGGAACCATGTTTCAACTCATTGGTACTTAAAATGATTAGGAAAATGTATTTACTAAAACATGACTTTATTTATCACTTCTGTCAACTTTTTTTTATAAAAATCCATGTTTTCTAAAAATGTTTTCAAAATTGATAACCCTTTAAAAATAATTTATTAAAATAATTTATCCACATTAAAAATTTAAAAAATTATTTTTAAAATAATCTTCATGGTAATATCTATATTAGCCTCATTTGTATTTTACAAAAAACATGAAAGGAATAATCATTTTAACATTATAATAAGAACAGAATTTACCTCTATTATGAACATTCAATATTTTAAATCTTATTTTACAAGTTTATAAAGGATTAATTACATTTAAAGTGTTTGAAAAATATTTTCTGAACTTTGTTTTAAATATTTTCAATATAAAAAGGTTATTTCCCTCAAAATTGATTTCGATGACATTTTTTTGGTATTTGTGTTAATCAATAACATAATACCATTATTATAATTATATTTCAATGGGGATACATTGTATTGATATTATATGTATTATTTATTTGTATGTTTTATGATCAGTTTGATCGAGGATGTAGAATTCTGTTACCATTCACCATATTAATCTAGATGGTTTATGATTATGTTTGTTTGATTGGTGTTAGTATTAAAATTTCATATGTTATTTTTTCAATAAAATGTTTATGTTTATTATATTTCACTCCTCACACATGAGTAATGAATTATAATTAGTAAGTTATGGGTTGGTACTAGTTATATATATCACCCTGATGCATCAACATGTCTCATGAGACGAATTAGTCGGCCAAATTTCTCATGTTTCTATTCACATATTCAAATTGTCTTGTGAAAGGTATTGATAGTATGTTTTAGATGTCGGACATTATGAATTAACTTATTATGATATTAGTTATTTATGTTCTTTTTATTATTCAATTATTTATAATATTTATAGATAAGTTTAAAGATCATGTGATTATTTTTATTGATTTATTTTATCATTATTTATTTCTTCTATATTATACTCAGTTTGTTGATTAAATGACACATGTTTCTGTTTTTTACATTTACATATTTATTATTCTTATTTATTCATGATAGATTATGTTGTATTATTACCCCTAATAAGTATATGATATCTCCCATTCCTATGTTTTATCTTCCCTAGGATACCGGGAAGTGTTTTTCAATTTATATGCAGGGATAGTTTACGAGGAATAATAGAATTAAAAAAAATATTTTATGTTTTCATTTGTATTTTTAATTTTGAGTTTGTATCTTATTTACCAAAACTAAAAAACTATCCATTCTATTGGGACATTATTCTTTATAACTCTTGATTATTTAATAATTTAACCACCAACTTTGAGCTACTAGAGTTGACATCCTCTCCGTTTGTATCAGAGTAATTTTAAGAGAAACCTTGGGAAATAGATTTAGGAAAACATAAATTGGGGAGTAAAACCCAATTATATAAATTGAGTATAAATATAGAATAAAATACTAATTTTTTTAGGGTTGATATTATGTGGGATTTACTAGAAATACACCCCTCTCTAGATACTACAAGTGAGCATAGTTCTGTAGCATATGTATCTAGGGGTAATAACTCTAAAAAAGGTGTACTGGACATGACTCGAGTATTACACAGTACATGAAAATGGTCCTTACTAGGAAACTAGTTTGACTCCCCCAAGGTATATTTTAGGTTAATTCATATTTTCTTTACAAACCATTATAAAGGATTTATAAATATTTTTATGATTTGGAAACTTTCCTAATGAAATTATGTTTATGATTATGATATTTTCCATGCATAAAATTTTCAATTTATGTTATGTATTTCTCAAATATGGGGATAAAAAATCTAATTTCAAAATTTTATTATCTAATCTGGTGTATTCTATTATTTTACAATATTAAATAGTGGTTGGAATGATAACTGTATCAATATATGTACCTCATGCTAGGAATTCCCTCCTTGAAAAAATAATGAAGCTGGGGTTGGAGTTGTAACTGGAATTAAAGAAATTATACCCATATTGGGTAAGCTGACTTAGGTTATGAGAGATAACCTTTCTTGTATGGAGTATCCTACTGAACTACCATAAAGCGTAACAATGTTATAACACTTTATTCATCCAAAACCTCCATCCCTCAATGGGACTAAAAAACCATTTGTAACTGAGCAATGGATAATTTCCTTAGATAATATATTTCTCTAATTAAGATATAATTAAAGGGAAATGGTTATCATATAATTTTATTATCTCTTAGGAGATGCAAATTAATTATGGTCATTGATTTAAAATAGTAAGGATAAAGATGAATAATAGACATGGAATTGATTTTTAGGTACTCTTATGTATTTTGCTCACAAGCAACAAGATGATATGGAGAGAAAAATCAATATTTTAATGAAAAATGTAGATTAAAATGTAGCTAATTATGAATCAAAATTTACAAGGTTAGAAAATAATTCTATGAACTATATATAGCATCCAAGGAGTAATAATGACATTTTCTTTGATGGGTTAAAGCTAATTATTCTAAGGAAATTATTATCCAAAATATTCCCATCATATGAAAACATTTTATCACGTTCTATCAAGAAATATAAAGAGTGATATGAATATTATGGATTAGAAGTAAACCAAGAGATGAATATGATGAAATAAAAATATATAGATAAAGGGAACAAGGGAAAGAAGGATTTTTTCACATGTGATAATTGTGAAATGAAACACACAGGTACTTTCTTGTAGGGAATGGGAGTTTTCTACAAGTGTAGAGAGAAAGGACACCATTATCATTATTACAAGGGAATTAAAGAAGTTTCCAATGTTAAATTATTCAATTATAAGTATATGGGGCACTACGTAGATGAATGTCCCAAGCGTTAATGGAATTTACCCTAGAAGAAGCTAATTGATCAAGATAAATATTATTCTATTGATACTGTATAACGATTAAAGTATATGTAGTAGGATTTAAGAAATATGTTGTATAAGTATTTTATCAATGATATTGTTATTATAAGAATCATAAAATGTACATTTATTATACATAAGTACATTTTATTTGAGGATTAGAAATCTTATGATGAATAGTACTGATAACTAAGAAAAATTATCATGTGGAAAATTGATATTTTTTCAAAACATGTGATTAAGGGAAGATATCCCATATTACGAAGAAGATGTTGAGATAATAATGATAAATAGATGTTTATGGGATATTATTGGTAACATTGAAATTGGTTAGTGATTTATGTTATAATTATTAGAGTATACAACATGTTTGGATTTATAGAATATATTCAACATCCTAAGATTTTATTTTTGGAAGTAGGTTTGTTTTTATTAAGGTTTTATAATTATTAAGGTATTCAAATATTTGTAATTTTACATTAAGATCCACTTTATATTTTATAGGGAATATAATTTCTTTTTAATGTACTCCCTTTTTAATTTTTTGGAAATTAAATTTTTTCAGACATATTTTGGATGATTATTAATGTTTACTATTTGTGGAATGGATTTTGTTGATCTTTGGGTTTTATCATATAAGTTTATCAGACTATTTTACTCATGGAAAATAACTAGATATAAGAGGATTGATTGTTCATTATTTTATCAAGATAACGACTTATTAAATATTAATTTTAGTGATTACAGAATAAGAATTCCTATTTCATATTCATTTCATGGAGTAAGAGATAAATTATGAATTGATTGAATAAAAACCAAAGGATTAAAATTTAAGTATATTTTTTTATCATAATTGTAAAAGAATACCTTAAAATTAGAAAAAATTTCTTCAGGAGAAAATTTTATCCTATTACTTTAATTTATATTAAATCATTGTAATTTTAACTCGTCACAGATTTATGGTTTTATGATGGTTAACTTTCTCATGAACATTTCTTCTATCACACTCTATTAATCCTTTGGAATTTGTATTCTCTTCTATATCCATGCTTTAATTTCCCACCCATGTTCTTCTAATTGGAAACCTATTAATCTGTTATTATGGATAACTAGTTTAATTCCATGTATATATTATAAAGAATATGTTTTTAATCCCTTTTATAATGCGGGTCTCTAGAAATGATATTTTCCTATTTCAAACCCTTGATTATCGAGATCAAGATTAAATTACGAGGACAAAATTTATTTAAGTGGGTAGAATGTAACTCCTAGAGATATTAAAAGATGAATATGAAGTTCAATAGAATCTATAACACAAAAACCCAAGATTAGAAGAGAATATAACAACTCAATATATTATTATATATCTAAATGAATTCAGTATCTTTGATAACTTGTGATGAATGGAATGTCAGGTTTAAATAAAAAATAAAACTATATTAAAAAATTATTATTTAAACATGATCATTATAACCTCTCCATTAAGATTGAGGGTATGAATTATAGAAATAAATTATGAAAATTATATATTTTAAACATTTATAAAATAAATTTAATGTTTTTATATTTATTAGATATAAAATTATAACCATTTTAAAGAGAAGGATATATTTTCTAAAAAAATGTATTTTTATAAAAGGCAAATTAGTCGCACTCTGCAAATTTTATTTAAAATTAATTTTAAATAATTTCTAAATTTTTTCTTTCAAAAAAATACAAATAATTTTTGAAATCTCATTATAATAATTATATTTTGGTGAGTTTTTTAGACTTTTCAGAAAATATTATTTGTTTGATGAACTCTGAAAATACTATTTTTTATTGAAAACTACCTTTTTGTTTAAATTATTTAAAAAGTTATATTACAATTTAAATTATTTTTAAATTAAATTTAGTTAAATTATATTATAATTTAACTAATTTTTTCCATTTTAATCAATTTCATATTTAACTTGGATATTAAAATATTATATTCTTATATGATTTTTCTCTTTGGAAAACCTCCCTTTAATCATGAATTTGGTTTAATTTTAAATTGAATTCTATAATTTTTTGTAAATTTAATTTGGAAAAATAGTTTAAATATTTGGAATAAGAATAATTTATATTATATTATTTGTTAAAATTAATGTTTTATCATAATTAATAGTGAAAAAAATATTATCATGGTTATGGTAAAAATGGGTTTACCTAGGGTTAAACTTAGAAAATAAGGGATAAAAATGACCAAATAATTACCCAAAATATATTTTATGAAAATAATTTGAAATTATAACATCTAAGGTTAAATAATTACCCATTTGGATGTATTTTTTCATGATAAAACATAGTAATCACTTTATCTTTTTAAAAATTCATTGTCTTCCCTATCGTCCACTTATAAAATGACACCCCTCTTCTTCCTTATTCGTAAATAAAAAACCTTTGGGTATAAAAAGACCCAAAAAATTACCTTAATTATATACCTAAAAACATCAAAGAGTCATTATTTTTATTACTAATGCCTTATAATAAGGATATAGGTTTAAACATAAGGAGGCTCTTTGAAGAATAAGTAAAATTCATAAACATGTGTATTTGTTTTATTTGTTCTTAAAACTCCTTAAAAACAACTTAATCATTGATAATATAATAAAAAAATAATCTCATTTATTATTATATTTTAATATTTTAATTTAATACCCCAAATTTATCTCTACTTATATCAAATGGGAAACAAAACTATCAGTCATGTATAGAGAGGACTACCGCCTTGAGAACTGATGTAATTATTTTTCCATCACCACCTTCCATGGATAGATATAATGATGGATTTAACATATTTATATGGTAAATATTAAATTATTATATTTCTATAATTATTATATCACATATACGTACTTACATTCAATTCCAAAGGGGATACGATAACGTCACTAGTGTGTACAGCGGACTATCACTTCGTGAAGCAATGTGATTCATTTTTCTCTTACAAATTACATGGAATATAGTAAGGTTTAAATTATTATATTTATGTGATATTTATGAAAAGAATACTTTTGTAAATATGATATCATAATTAACTTCTTACCTTCTAATCTTTTGGAAAACAATTACATCGCTCGTGCATACGTGTGGTTTATTGCCTCCACACAATAATGTGAAATGATTTTCATTTTATGTTTACATGGATGGTAATAGTGATGTATTTGATTAATATAAATGATATATATGATATAATAATAAGTTTTTAAATATAAATTAATATTTATTTTCCTTTCATTCCATCCATCCTAAAAAATGGAAATAATGTTCATGTGTACGTACATCCTACCATCTTTATGAATGGTGTATTCCATTTTATATATATAACATTAATATATTAATCTAAATATGTATATAATGAATAAAAATGATATTTATATATTTTTTAAAATTATATATATGGTATAACAATGATATAATTAAATACACTAAATTTACCATACTAAAACATTCATGAAAAACGATGAAATTATCACCCGAAACAGTGATTTTAACAAAGATTTGTTAATAAATGGTTGATAAAAGGCTATAAGGAAATTATATATGGTGTAATATATATAAATATTTCTATTTAATATATTTTTAATAAAACTATATTTATTATACTGGAGGATCAGACACATATGAAATAAGTTGAACATATAGTAATGGTTTCTTATCTCACTTTTACTTCCTCGAGACATACGCCATATTCACCACTTATTACATTTTGTGATGTATATACTACCCCTTTTTATATTTAATATCATAATTTTTTTATTCATTTTATTTAATGTTTAATTTTAATTTATTTCATTCATGGGGCTTATGAACCAAATGTTCCAAAAGTGGTAAGATTTTATTTATTGATCTCATCATTATTCGAGATTGTTTTTTTTTCAAGTCTTACTTGGGGGAATTACTTGATATTTATATCTAAAAATATATACATTTTATTGTAACATAGTTATCCATGATCTATTTCAATTAATATTAATATTTTCCACTCATTAGTACTTATAATTTTTGAGAAAATGTATTTTAATAAAAATGACATTATTTATATCTTTGGTCGAAAACCCTTTTTCATCACAATCCATATTTTCTAAAAAAAATTATTTTTTAAAATTTTCTAATTTATTTATTAAGGAAAATTTTATACATTTTTAATTTTCTATGAATTGTTTAAAGGAATATTCATGTTATTTTCCAAAAAGTGTATATTTGTATTTTACCAAAAATGTGAAAGGAATCTGTATTTTAATGTGTATGACATGAACAAAATTTCATACCATCATAAAGAATCAGTATTTTTGGGATTATTTTATAAGTTTCTCTAGGTTATTTTCAAGGAAAAGTATTTTAAAAATATTTTTTGAACTTCTTTTATAAAAATTAATGTGAAATGTCTATTTTTTTCAGAAATGTTTTAAATTACATTTTTATGGTATTTCTATTTATCAATTACCAAAAACTTCTATTTTACTTATAATACATTTGGGATGTGTTGTATTGATATCATAATAATTATTTATTTGGTTTTATTATTATCATTTTGATTGAGGATGTACAATTTTATTACCATTCACCATATTACATTGGATGGTTTATGATTATGTTTATTTGATTGGATTGAGTAATAACATTTCTTATTTCAGTTTTTCAATATGAATGTTTATGGTGATTATGTTTCCCTCATTTAATATGAGGAATGAATTGAATATAGTAAGTTACGGGTGGGACTTGATTATAGATTGGCCCTCAATCCATCAACAGGTCTCACGAGACAAATCAGCTGGACAAATTAGACAGGTTTTTACCTAAAAATTTTAACTGACTTGTGAATAGTCTTGAAGTTATATTTTTTAGGTCCATTATTATTCATTCTAGAATTATGATTTTATTTATTTCCATGTTATTATTTTATTAGTTAGAATATACATGGATAATTTCAGTTGTTTATCTTTCCATATTTATTAGGCTTATTTACTCATGATATATTTCACTATATTCTTACCCTTACTAAGCAAATATTTGAGCTCACCCCTTTCTTATGTTTTATTTTCCCTGGGATACCAATAAGTGTTTTGTGATTGATATGTTGGGACACACTATGATGAATAATGGTGTTCTCAAAAAAATTGTGTATCTTACATTTTAAGTTTTAATGTAAATTTCAAGTATGTATCTAGTTTACCAAGACTAATAAACCATTCAATCCTTCAAGACATGATTCCTTGTATCTCATAACAATGTAATAATATAACCACCAACTCCAACTATTGAGGTTAGGGTATTTTATATTTTTATAATGAAAGTTTGATTACTAATCTTTATGATCAGTCTTCTATGAGTGGTTTATTTTATTACTTGGTGGTGGTGTAATATCATAGAAATAAAATACGTAAAATACATAACATGTGCTATAATGGATTTTATTTTTGTTTCTCCATCAATTACTTAAAAAAGAAATATAATGGCTTAGATATCTCTTATCAAATTTAACATTTTTTCTTAGGTAAATGTACCTAGTTTATATATATATATATTGATAGTTAATAAATATTAGATAGGTAATATATAAATATGTATAATGAAAAATCATGGAATAGTGGTCTCAAACATACCCCTATAAGGTGGTTGATAAAAGTTTTTGTAAAGAAATGATGAATTTTTTAGATCATTCTAGAATTTGGAAGTTTTACTAAGAAATAAAATTTCAAAGGAGTTTGTGTATGAAACATCCTTAGGTATGGGTATCTCAAAGATTCACCAATGATATAACAAAATTTTGGATTTGATAACTTTTCATTTCCAAGTTCATTATATAAAATTTCATTATATGTGTAAAAAAACTAAATCATATTTTCATCCTAAGAGAATGGTATTTAGTGCCCACAAGGAAAATATGGTTATATTTAAAAAAAATTAATGAACCATGGATATCAAATATGTTTTTAGCCATGGGGACACTTTTCTCTCCCTTATATGAATTAGGAGTGTGGATTATATGAATATTTTATGACTATAACTCTAAAAAATTCCATTATGGATAAGAGAATATTGAAATTAATTATTTCTAATAGTAGATGATGAATTTAGGAATTTGAAGAATCTTGGGTAGGGTTAATTATAAAAAAATAGTTAATTCCTAAGGTAGTGTCAACCAATTTCACAATTAATCTAAGATTTGTCTCTAGTATTTAAATGTTCAAATCATGGGATACCACTATTTATAAAAAAAAATCCAATATAGTATGATTTAGGATCATCAAAATTGAATTGTTTTTTAATATTTTAAAATAGTGGGGGTTTGTTTAAAAATACTACTTAACATATTAATTCTGATTTATTTATTATAGAAGAAAATATGAATATGAAATTGGGTTCCCACATGAAAAGTGAGGGTAGAGGGGTCCACCTTATATAAGTATCACTCTATCACTACTCAAAAAATGAACTATTGTTGGGTTCAATTTTAACTTTTTACAACACATTGATTCATTGAGGTGACATTATTTTTCATATTTTATAGCCATATGAAATATTAAGTATGATCAAATAGTTAACATTTCTCTAGGAGTGGATCAAGTGAGGTGACATCGACATAGACTCATTATTAAGTGGACGAATCAGTTAGAGACTCATTTTTAGATTTTTCATGTTAGGTGGGTCAGCCCAGCTCACTGTGTGGGTGTTATCAAGACCATAAATCTAATAGGGTGAGTTATAAAATGAACATATATTTATTTGGTGGGTGCAATATTGAATTATAATTTGATCAGGTATGATATAACCAACTAGACTAATTATAAAAATATACAAAATTCCAGGATAGGTACATATCCAATCTAAAAGGACATGATATATTATCCAAAGTTATATCCCCATACTTAAAAAATTATGGATCCGTGATATGGGTAATTCTATTATATTCACAATAACCAAAATTACCTTTATGATTTCTATAAGCATCAATGAGTGTTTATTATAATGGAATAAAAAATGGTTTTATTCTACTCTATTATTTTTTATGTTCTTTGAGGTCCACTCTCCACTATGTTCTAGAATTGAACAATAACCAATCAATATATCCTATAGATGATTCTCTTGCAAGTCATCATACTACCAAAGTGGTGGGTGTGAATATACTGATATGGAGAGCAGGAGAGTGAAATTGTAATGTTTCTTTATGGCCTTTATGTACTCTTAAAGATATGACCCACTCATGGTACCACCATTATATTCTATAATAGATATAGAAAAACCAATTTTTGGATTGATCCTATATGTTCAAACACCAATTTCATGGCCCTAGGCCATATCCTACACAACTCTTTACCATGTGAGTAGTTAGGAATCTATTCCCTTTTTAGGTATTAGGATATTAATATGTATGTTTCATTACTATGCAAACCATATATATCATTGTTGGCGCCAAAATATGTGAAGAGGAAAAGAAAACGCAAAGAGGAAACCAACTCCATAGAGGCTACCTCGTGTAGCCTATTTATGGATCCCCTTAGCACCACGGCCGGTGCGAAGCCTTCTCCTTTGCGAAGCCACTGTAGATAAAAGAGACGGAAGACTCTACGATCTGAAATACATTTACAAAGCTTATATGGAGAAAAGAGGTGGGAGGCTCCATGATCTCAAAGACGTTTGAGAAGCCACCACGGAGCAAAGTGGTAGGAGGCTCCACAATCTGAAAGAAGTTTACGAAGACACTACAGAGAAAAGAGGTGGGAGGATCCGTGGTTATGAAAAATCACCATGTGGCTTCACGTAACATGATCCTTACTTCACACCACCTCTTGCCAATAAATACTGAGCTTCCCCTAATCCCAAAAGGATGCATCCTACAACCTTTCACCTTATCATATCTCAAATCACAAAGCACTTTCTGCTCTGTGAAAAATGAGCTCTTAGAGGTACTTGAGCATCACGAAGTGCCTTTCCCTTGGCTTAAACTCAATCCATCTTCAAGCAGGGATGCCCTTCACAAATCCCATGTTCCTTTGAAAAGGAAGGAGACCCCTAAGGGGACTCAGGTCTTCTCAAAGAACTCATTCTCCATGAAGTACCTTCCATGCACATGCGAACCACATGCTAAGGTAGGGTCACTGTGCTTCGCGAGGCACACTGCTTCGCAGTGCTATACTTTGCAAGACACCCTTGCTTCATGAAGCCCTACTCTACAAGAGACTTTATACTTAACGAAGAACACTCCATGTGCAACTATGACCTATGCATAGGCTAGGCCACCCCACTTCACGTAGTATTCCCCTTTGCGAAGCCCCTCCACTACATGGAGCACAAAATCTTCACAAGGCCTCTTCCTGTGAACCCCTTCGCTCTACAAACCCTTTTCCCTTATGACCATCTAGGTTCGTATGAAGTTATTTCAAGGTCCCTTGGATGGTTCATCACATTGCGTTGCATAGCCTCATTATTCTTCACATAGGCATGCTAATGGATATTTCTTTTTCTCATAACCATGCTAACGTGGACCCCTCAGTGGATCACTCCACAACACCCCCTCACCACAACATTACTAATGCCTTCCCTTCCCCAAGGGTGGATAGGTATTAGTAATGTAAGTCCTAGGGGTGTGGAGTAAACCCACCTCATTTGATATGCATGATGTTAAACTTCCGAGCATCATCATCCTTAGCACATGACATTAAACTGTTGTTTCACCCCATGCATCACACACGAGGTTCCCTGTCTCAAACATTCTCTACACCCGCTCATCTTCACAGGATTGAGATCTTCCTCACATGGAATGAGATCCTCTCCATTGGAGTGGTGCCTATCTTTGGGGGAGGGAAACCATCTTGGTGTAATCCCCTAGACTTTCTTGCAGGAGACAACATCCTTGCTCCCCCTTTTCTCTTTTGTGTCAAATACTAGAGGAGAGATGGGCATCGAGACCTTCATTATCCCATCCCTATCCCTCTGGGATTTATCTCCATGGGGCCTCCATCCTAGATTAAATCCCAATCTACATCTCCCTAGGATGATAAACACGTGTAAGACCCTGTTTACTCTTTGGGCTGCTAACCACGTGTAAGCCCCATTCTACTTCCCACAGACGCACCTTTAACGATGTGATCATCAGGTCTTTGCTGCCTCTTGTTTCTTAGAACGAGCATGAATCATGTGAGCTTAGAGTAAGAATCGGACATGATATTATCTCTGTTACACCTTAGCGTGTAAGACCTAAACCATTCTGAACTATGTGGACTTTGATCCTTGAAAAGGAAAGGTATATTGGAAGCCTCCCTGAGGTTCAAGACCAAAACCTACGGGTCTCGACCCCTTCACGTCAGCTCACCAAAAAATCCTGAACTACGTGGAATTTGATCCTTTCCAAGGAAAGTTACGTAGGAAGCATCCTTATGGTTCAATACCAATACATACTGGTCCCAACCCCTTCATGTAGGTTCACCAAACCATCCTTAACTACGTGAAATTTGATCCTTTACAAGGCAAGGTACGTAGGAAGCCTCCCTGAGGTTCAAACTCAACACCTATTGGTCCCGAATCCTTCACATTGGTTCACCAAACCATTGTTAACTATGTGTACTTTAATCCTTTCCAAGTAAAGGTATATAGTAATCCTAAGTGATGGTTCAAGCCCAATACCTATTGGTCCTAACCCCTTCACGTCGGTTCCCCAAAGTATATGGAACTATGTGGACTTAGATCCTTACTGAGGAAAGGTACGTAGGAAGCCTCCCTGAGGTTCAAGCCCAACACCTACTGGTCCTAACCACTTCATGTCGGTTCACCAAACCATCATAAACTATGGGTACTTTGATCCTATCCAAGGAAAGGTACGTAGTAATCCTCCTGGAGGTTCAAAACCAACACCTACTGGTCCTGACCCCATAATGTCGGTTCACCAAACCATTCTGAACTATATGGACTTTGATCTTTTCTCATGAACGGTATGTAGGAAGCCTCCCTGAGGTTCAAGCCCAACACCTACTGGTCTTGACCCCTTCACATCGGTTCACCAAACAATTTCGAACTATGTGGAATTTGATCCTTGCCAAGGCAAGGTAAGTAGGAATCCTCCCCGAGGTCCAACCGTAATCGATGGTAAGCCATTGTGATCCCCAATCAACAGGAATCTATTGTGATTCCTAATAGATGGTAAGACATTGTGATTCACAATCGATGGTAAGCCATTGTGATTCTCAATCCACGGTAAGCTGTTGGAACCCCAACATGAGGTAAGCTGTTGTACCCCATCCAATGGTAAGCCATTGTAGTCCAAAATCTACGATAAGATTTTGTAGTTCACTTTGATGGGACTCACATCTCTGGTCCACCCTCGAGGCATCAGACCAACCCTGGATTCTATCCATGCGTAAGCCCCAATATGTTATCAGGTCGCTGTCCTATGTGCGCACCCTGACTTTATACCCCCAATCTGAACTACATGGACTTTAATTCCCTACCATGGGGATACATATGAAGCCTCTCTGAGGTTCAATCCCATCACCCATGTCTTATCCTAGTTTTTCCCTTGAGCCTATGTGTTTTGGGAAGGTCATTCCCCAACCTGGAGGTTCCACTTCCTCCAGGTCCTATCCATACAGGTCGCTTCCTTAGGTGTCCCATCGCCCCAACAAACTATGTTGACTTTAATTCCCTGACATAGTTATATGTAGGAAGTATCTTTGAGACTCAAGACCAACATCACCATCTTTCTTACAGAGGTCCCATCACATTCTCCATTCACTTCACTCAACTATCAGTATCCATCCTAATCCTTACTCGGGCCACCACATCCCGGTGAAATCATCTAACCCACTTTCTTGATGTTCTTAGCAGTAATCAGGTAACAAACCATGCATTATCCCCAGTATTAGCGATCCCACCAAGGTTCACACCCATCTGATCCACTCCTGTTAGTGTTATGATTAGTTTGATCTATCTATTCTAGACGTTAAACTTGCGGCATACCCTGTGTTAAAAATGGGAAGCTGAGGAAAACCTCAGAAGCATGCCTATGGATATAATTCCCCGCATTCAACATGGGATGCCTCAGGCTTCTACACCTTCGAGAATACCTATCATAAGGGTAAGAAACACAAAATAATTAGTGTTCCAGCATCCAAACACGCCTGCAATGTCCAACATGACTACTCCCCCGACAGAAGGTTGCTGCTCTGGATGGACCCCTTGGAATGTCCTGATAGAAGCAGTGTAATTAAATTACATCCATGAAGACATGGTACGAGGAAGAGTTTCATGAATAATGTATTAAATCTATGAGGGAGACCCAAACTAGGAAACGAGTTCTGAGGAGGAATTCGTGGAAGGAGGAACTTACATCCCAACATCCCATTTCAATCAAGAAGCAAATGCCCATGAATAAGCGATGGATGTCGCCCAACTTTGGAAAGTGGGAATGTGAGGCAATAGTTGTGTGTCCTCCGAATAAGATACAGATGAGTGCCCTAAAAAAATCATCATAAATAGAAATAGTGAACCCGATGTGAATTTATTCTCCTAAATGTAAAGATTATTAGCGTTCGAGACATCAGTGGACTAGCGTGTCACCAGATCCATGTATCTGGCACCAGGTCCCACCAAGAAAATATTGGGCTTGGCCTGAAACTCAATAGAAATTAGGGAAGTTGAATGTTAGACATCTCGGTCTATGACGTTGTCTACATGGATCCTTTTTACCAACCATGGAAGAAAAAATTGCACTGGGGAACTGAACGTCACTTTCCTTCTTTCAACACTAATGGTCAAATATCCCTACCTTGCATGAACTAGGATGTCATTACAAAAAATAGATCACCACCCACCCACCGACGCAGGGGAAGGGGAAAAGTTAACTCCGAAACCCCAAGAGACCTAAACCCTTTTATGGAAACCTTCATGTCCACATATTCTAGGTTCCCATGCCCCATCTCCCCTTCTTAAATCATTCAAACAAGGGTGATAAATGACATCGTTCGATGATATGAGGAGGAGAGGATTATCCCAATCCGAGATATGTCCTGACAAGACTTAGAGGCTTCTGCACCTCATCGCCACTATCACCCCCAAGGGTCATGCAGGGAGCCACTACTCCCTACTCCGACGCACAACCATTTCGGGAGCCTCTCCCAGGAACGCTTTAACGACTCTATCCCCTACGCCAATGAGGTGAGGGATGTCTGGGCCAGCCCATCCTGAATCCCGTTCCAAGGGATCCCAAGGAGGGATCCCAATAGGCCACGTCAACATCGCCACTTGGCCCCACAGGCTGAGGAGTAGGTAAGATATGCACATGAACCACCGGCCCTAGCCTGGTTAACCTGATTCCATCATTGGGTGCAGGCTGAGGAGGACACCCACCGAGGGGTGTCAACATCAATGACTACCATGGATTGTTCCACTGCTAACATATACCATTAGTCCTCTATTTATGATGAGCAGGGGAACTCATACGCCCAAACCATATTGAGGCCTCAACCGCCCCATGGGAAGCCTAGGTCGATTCTCCTAGTCACCGACGCAGGTAGCGCCCTCCGCAGGCCGACCCGTGACAATGGCACTTAGTATGAAGGTCATCCCCGTACCATCACTAATGAGAGTGTAGGTCCGTACCGCTCCCAAGATTGGCGTGGAGGTCCTCCCCATACTGGTTTCAATATGAACGAGTGTCCTCCCCACTGTAGTGACGCTTATTACAGAAGCCTACTTCACACCCATGACCTCAGGTATGGATCCATTCCTCCTGTCGTAGGTCACTGGTGTAAATATGCTACACATCCGATCAACCGTCAGTGTGGGGGTCTTCCCTATGTCCTTACAGTAGCTGATGAGGGTTCTCCTCATCCCAAAAATCAGAGAAGTGGAGGTTTTCCTCACTTTATAAACACCTAACATGGAGGTCCTACCTATGTTTAGCTCGACTAGTATGAGGATCCTCCTCGCACCGACGTTACCATAGAAAATAAGCATGGAGGCCCTACCCATGCTCCCACCTGATCTGATGGAGGTCCTACCCACTCCAACACTTCCCATGGAGATTCCATCCACGCGTCAGCCAGTGGAGATAGAGATCCTCCCCATACTCTCTTTGAAATCTTTCCAGGTGCTCCATGCACCCCAGATCACCCAGGAAGAAGTCCTCTCCGCCCCAGCACCAGTTTGGCTGAAGGTCCTCCCCGATCCAAAAATATACCCTATTCCTAAGAGCCATCCCAGGGCAGGAGGGCGGGTCACCAACACTATAAAAAGAGTGCTGAGAATATTCAGACTGTAATTAATCCTATCTACTTATTAGATTCCAAGGAAGAATGAGATTCAGTAATGGAACCCTTACCTAGATCCTCTATATCGGGGCCTGGGGGTTGGGATGAGGTGTATTAGCCTCATACTCATGGAATGCATGGTCCACCGGATCCCTACCTCCCTCTGCAGATACATCCAAGAGGACAAAGATTTGGTGTCTCCCTAGGGCCTATCCATGCAATCACCACCATCATTTCCAGGAGAACACTCTACCTCAACCGGAGACCATAGAGAGTTATTCTGGGGACCGAATCCAGATGAGAAACAACATGGTTCACCACCCAAAGACGTAGTCCTTATGCCAGAAACTCTAGTTCTATCCCATATTATTGTGATGTGGTGGCTAATTCACTGCTGTCATTGGAGGATAGCTCGAGATGTGGTGGCTTGTCAACCCACTCATCGTATTCTCCATTGGCTAGCCTACCATCTCAGCGGTCTACTTCAGTACTGCTACCGATTCCCCATCTGCCTCTAGTCGATGAGTGGGGTAACCAAGTTCCAGACCCTGAGTCTGAGTTGAGGATCTTGTGGGACATTCTTGCAGCAGACCATTTCTTGGAGATGTTTTGTCCAGTCATAGCACTGAATTTCAGTGCATCGAAATCGCTCACCTAGGAGGAAGTTGGATGCATTCTCCAAACCCTTTGGGCAATGCACTTTCATATTATTCATCAACTAGTGGACTACCCCAAGATTCAGGCACACTTCAAATACATTGGTCAATAATTCTATTTGGTTGATTTGGCCGCACTCCCCATAGACCAATGTCCTAAGTCACCAGACCGCCTTAGGACCCTCCAAGAATGATGCGTTTAGAGCTTTAAAGTTCTCTGCCAGATAATCAAGAAGGATTCCCCCCACATTCAGGTCTGTGGTTAGAGGCAGTATGCTACCCTCCATTTTAGTTATATCAAACTCCATCCTGATTTTCCAGGCAATATTGAGGATATGCCTCTAGGTAGAGTCATGGTCAACAAGGATAACCTACCAGGGGGAGAGAATGAGTTAGAGATACTCAAAGAGGACATACCCCCTGAGAGATTATCACACCTATTGGATTCGTTGGGAAAGATCACCATCCAGAAAAAAAACTTACTGGGTCTTCCTATACCTACTGAGTCATTAACCTTCGAGCAGAATCCCAATATGGGTAAGGAGAATATTAGAGTTGTCAAACCCTCCGACCCATATGGCTCAGCAAATAAGTAGGGGGATGATCCCAAAAAAGTCACATTGCGTCAATATCTCGCAGATCAAAAGAAGATGGTTGATGAAATCCTTACTGAATGTGTCGCGGAGTGGTGGCCAGACTACAATGATCCTTGGATAGGGCAGCAGGGGCAGGTACAATAGTCCCATGATGAATTTCCTCAAGGTGACCCTAACCATCCTACCCACGTAGATATTATAGAGGACAAAACTTATGGAAAGGGGGTGTGGTATGTGTCTCCAAATCCACCTGAGAGACGTGATAATCATCGGGACCTAGCTCGGGTTCCCCTAACTGCTTCGCAGGTCATCCCACCAACCGTTTCACGAGCCACTGAGCCTATTTATTCCATTAAAGAACCTACCAATGCACTAATGGTTAGGTACCTTCATCAAGACAGGAACCCCTACCCAGATGATCCAATGGTGGCACTCATTTCTCACCTTGAGGCATTGGAAACACTAAAAGTTACAATAACGCTTGATGAAATGCCGTATTCAGTGTGGGTGGATGATATGCCAACACCCTTGGGTTTCGAAAACCCCACCTTCTCTCCCTTTAATAGGATGGGTGATCTAATAAAGCATCTAATCCACTTAATCTCAAAGTGCGGACCCATTATAGGAACTCCAACACAACAAGAAGCCACTAAACTCTGATGTTTTGTATAGAAATTGGAAGGGCCT
Source organism: Viscum album (assembly GCA_963277665.1). Lineage (NCBI taxonomy): Eukaryota > Viridiplantae > Streptophyta > Magnoliopsida > Santalales > Viscaceae > Viscum > Viscum album. Next base: position 1,403,123,169 of record OY728143.1, on the reverse strand, counting down.
ACGTTTTTCTAGTACAACCAACTACCCATCAGGTTAGTCTTCAGTTGGGAAGATCTTTGTAGGTAGTTTCTCTACTAGTTCAACTCCACCACTCAGAAGATGAGTATTGCAGACCTCTTCAAGTACAAGAAGAGGTCTGAAGAACGTGTCATAGACTTCATCACCTGGTGGAAGGTCCTCAACTACTCATTAGATATGACACTAACATAGGAAAAACTGCAGAAAATGTGTGTGGGGGAATGTCAAGAACGAACTGGTCCTCTCTCTCATTACTCAGAATTACCTTGGGAGATTCCTAGACTTCTCTGATAAGGCCCAATGTCTAGAGGAAGACTTACAGCAGGCCAAGTAGTCTCAACCATTTCCTCCTGCAATTCATGCAAAAGGGTCGCTAAGGCTAATCATGCCGCAGTGGCACGAATAGAGGCCCCCATGAAATTGGATTTATTACCAGTGAATCCAGCTCCACAGCCTCACAGAGTCCCTCCACCTCAGGTGTAGCCACCGACCCAGCATCACCCCCCTCAGAATCGGTAGGTGCCCCTACGTAACATGCCACCACCACCCATGCGAGATAACCAGGATCCACCTCCTTGATAGGCTCCTCCAGCTCCTCGTTAGGGATAGGCTCCCAGAGCCCCTTTACTAGACAAAAGAGACTAGACTTAATCATTTAATGATGCTCAGGTCCTTGGTTATTTTTGAAGAACTTTGGAATAGGGACTTCTACATTTTTCTGAATATAGGAGACCAGAAGAGGCGGATCTCACTGGTTGCCCAAATTACTGTCCCTATCACTAGATCTTGGGGAACACCCTCAAATAGTGCTATGTGTTTAAAGACTGGCTTCAAGAATAGGTTGATAACAACATATTTAGGTTAGTTCCAGCCCTAACACAGATGGCATGTGTATTTGTGAAGCCAGATAGTGGCAATGACATCAAAAGTGAGTGGCATCAGGTTTCTAACTGTGGGTACCAAAAGTATGACGACTGGATGGATCGTAAGGTAGTCACCCTTTCCCATGGTATTATTCATGCATTTCTAAATCATCCTGAGTCTTCAAAATATGTTGCATCACCTGCAGCCAGTACCTCTGCATCAACGACTCAACCTTCCTCTTCCCAGAAGAGCAGGCATCGACAACGTAAGGGACAAAAATTCCCCCACTAATGTTGTCGTCATCCGATAATCTCAGAAAAATCATGGCCCCATAGTTGTCAATTCCCCCCAGTATTCGTTTAGTGTTGGATGATTCTTCAAGTGATAGTCAAGGGTATGCCTCAGTTAACACCGTGGAGCTGGTAAACCCCTGCATGGTTCCTGACAACAAGGAGCGCTAGATGAATTCTCCCAATGTCCCTAGTTTTCATCAGCGTCAATAGAGATGCGACAATATGGATCATCAGGGTGCCTCAGTTGGCTCTTCCAGCCAAGCTATGCATACCACTTAAACCAAAAAACATTCCCAGAACAGATCTCAACATGCGTAGCCTTCTCATCTGGTGTCATCAGGTCCTCCTTCACCGTCGTTTGTGTTACTTGACCAGGAAAAGCTGTCCCAACCTTGCCGTAATCAGCTGGGTAATATTACAGACCGAACTCATTCATCTGGACCATATTCGGTAGTCTCTCCATGAGCTTAGACTAGTGAGAAGTGGGCTATTCCCAACACCTGTCAGCCATCGGTTCAGCCAGCAGGGCCCGTCCTACCTTCTACCACATAATAACCTCCTGTAAGCAAGAGTTCACACTTGGAATGAAAGTATGATGTTCCCAAGAATATTTCCAGAATTTCAGAAAGGATAAACATCATCAAGGATCTTATACTATCATTAAATATGCATGAAGCTCTCACTGAGGCTTTAAGAATCCTCCTTTAGTTCAAGATGGAGGTAATAGCCACAGAAGCCTTCCATGTTGAGGCAATCGAGCATACTGAATGCCAAGAAATTATCTCTTTCTCTGGGGAAGATGAAGGCCCTCCCATACAGAGGCACATCCACCCATTGTACATCACCAACCATTTCAATGTCTTGGAGGTTCATCACTGCCTTGTTGATATAGGCTCTAGGATAAACCTAATCCCAACCCAGGAACTCCAAAAGATGGGGTTGTTCGAGGATTATCTGAGTCCCTATGAACTGAAAATCCAAGGTTATGATAGGATGGAATAGACACCAGTCAGCAAGAACCACCTGAAGACCCAGTTCGATGGCCTAGTTGCTAGCACGAGTTCATGGTTGTCTTCTAGTACACCACCTATAATGCGTTGATGGGCAGGCCATGGATTCACCTGCATGCAACAGTCCCTTCATCGTATCACAAGTGCCTTAAGTACTCCATTAATGTTCGAGTTGGTGTAATTAAAGGTGACGTGTCTCATATTACCTCTTGTCAATCCCACTACTTGGATGAAAACTATTACAATAGAAAGGACAAGCAGATTCAGGATAACGAGGTTGAACATGCTATGGCTGCAACCTACCCGTGGACAGATCTAGATGATGCCTACATTTTCTCAATCCATTTATTGGAGGCTACGACCCCTGATATGGGGAAATGATTTATTATTTCTAGAACTAGGGGGAATCACATTTCCAAGTATAAGCAATGTTGAAATATCACCTCGTATTCCTATGCGAATTAGGTACGAGTGATCCTAGATCCCCTTACTCCCATAAGATATCGGGATGTCTGCCCCATGGAAACAATAATACATCATACTTGTCTGCTTCTCTGGGTTGGGATAAACCGGCTCAAGCCGACACGCTGCTATTGCTTCGGTATCCTCAAGTGTTTCACCTTGGGATGAAGACCAGATGGGACCAGATCAATAAATTTCATTGATATGGTTTCAACAGCATAGGAGTCCCCTGATGCAGTGTCCACTGCTGCTCAGGCTGGCACCCGCTTCCCATCAGGATCTATTGAATTAGAAGAAACTCCTCCCATCAAGGATCCCTCATCCATAAGTGAATAAGAGGATTTTGAGGATTCACATATTTCATTTGAAGAGGGTGTCTCCACCACGGTCGATGGATTGGTATAGGTGAACCTCGGTAGTGAGATGGATTTGAACCCCACATTGATCAGTGTCGCTATGACTGTCAAAGAGAAATAGAAATACGTGGACTTCCTGAAACAACATTGTGATTTATTTTCTTTGATTTATGATGAGATATCGGGACTAGATATCTAGGTAGCCATCCACCACCTCGGTCGCCCAGAAATTACCACAGGTTTAAGCAGCCTCCCAGAAAGATTCACCCTTCTCAATGTGCCATAGTCGAGGATGAAGTTGATAAAATCATCAGAACCAATTTTTTCAAGGTAGTCTAGTACCCCATATGGTTATCCAAAATTGTGAATGTCAGGAAGAAGAACAGATAGATCAGATTCTTTATCGAATTCTGGGATCTCAACTGTCACTATCCAAAGGATAATTTTACCCTTCCTGTGACAGAACTATTTATCAAAGCCATAGCTAGGTTCTAGGATCTATTCTTAATGGATGGGTATTCAAGGTATAATCAGATCTGAATGGCCCCCAAGGATGAAGAGTTTATAGAATTCAGGGCACCACAAGGTACTTTTTTCTACCAAGTCATGCCATTTGGTCTAAGGAATTTAGGTTCCACTTATCAGCATGCCATGCATTGCATTTTTAAGCCGATCCTCATGAAATTGGTGGAATACTACATGGACGATACGGTGGTAAAATCTCACCAGTGTCAAGACCATCTCAAAGACCTTGAGAAAGTGTTCGACTTCCTCTGTTCTCACCATCTGAAGATGAACCCATTGAAGTGTGCCTACGGGGTCACCTTAGGGATGCTTCTTGTCTTCGTTGTCAGATATAGAGGCATTGAGATCGATCTAGAGATGATTAAGGCTATCAATCATATGTCTCCTCCGAGCAAAATTTGTGAGATCTAAGGATTTCAAGGACACTTGGACTACATACAACGATTCATCGTGAATTTGGATGGAAAGTGTAAGCCCTTTTCTCATTTCATGAAGAAAGGCACTATTTATTAGTGGGATGAGGAATGTCAGAATACTTTCGAGGAAATCAAGCAGTATCTGCTCTAGCCTCTAGTCCTGATGGCACCCATTTCTAGAAAGCTATTGGTCCTTTATGTGACCACCCTAGAACGATCTCTTGGTTCCTTAATCACCTAGAATAACAACGAGGGAACTGATAATAGTCTCTACTATCTCAATCACATGCTCCTCGATACGGAGACCTGATACTCCCCTATCGAGAAGAGCTGACTTGCACTAGTATTCGTATTACAGAAATTACGACATTACTTGAAACATCATGAGGTATAGCTAGTGTCTTGAGTGGATCCTCTAAAGTAAATCCTAAATCTCCCCATGTTGATAGGCCATCTAGCTCAGTGGGCAGTGATCATCCAGCAGTTCGGCATCAGGTTTGTCCCTTATAAGGCTATTAAGGGGAAATCATTGGTGGATTTCCTTGCTACCCATACAACTTCCCCAGACCAGTCTATGGAACTTGATATTCATTATGAGACAATACTATCAGTTGACCAATCCATTCTATATTGGAAAATACACATTTATGGCGCTTCCTAGAGCCCTACCGGAAGAAGGCTCAATAACCCCAAACTCAATAGAGTAGTCCTAGGTATCGTCTTCATCACTCCAGCACAAGTTATTTTTCTCTATTCATTCCTACTATTAGAGGGTTTTACCAACAATGAGATGGAGTACCAGGGTCTCATCACTGGCCTCGAGCTGGCCCTCGAGATTGACGTTCCCCACTTTCATGTGAAAGGGGACTCCAAACTAGTTATCAAGAAGATAAATTGTGACTATGTCGTCAGAGATCTAGAGCTCATACCACTATTGGAATGCACCCTCTAGCTGATGTCCCAGTTCCCATCTCAGCCAGAAGTTACCCATATCCCTCAATCCCAGAACGGTCGAGATGATGCCTTGTCCAGCCTAGCTGCATCTCTTGCAGAGCCTGATCAGGATGATTTGATTATGTACGCGGCACACTGAAGAGTCATCACCCCCGTCACTTCAGATAATGATGATAGCTCATAGGTAATCTACCTTATCGCTATAACCCCCAATTTAGGACCCTCAGGTCCCCATGATGCAGTATTAGAAGTAACTTCTGATTTGAGGACCCCCTTTATCGAGTACCTCCATCACGGTAATCTCCTGGAAGATCGAGCCAAGCATGAGCGAATCTAACACCATACGTTGCAGTTTACCCACCAGAGTGGTCCCGACCTTTAGAAGACCCTCTAAAAGTGCGGGTTTGATGGGGTTATCCTCTATTGTATTCAAGGAGTTAATATTTCTCAAGTCATACAATAGGTTTATGCCAGTTCCTGCGGGGCTCATCGGACTAGGCCTAAATTATCTCACCAGATCTGGAGGTCGGGGTATTTTTGGCCCTCCATGATCTGTTTCTGCATCAAGTTTTCCAAGAGGTTTCATTCATTCCAAATTCATTCCAACATTGTTCATTGGCCTCTAGATCCTCTCCACACCACCAAGTATTATTGTCCCTTTTCGTTTTGGGGACTCAACATTGTGGGACCATATCCACCAGTGACAGCTCGCCAGTGCAGGTTCATCCTGACCGCTACAGTTTTCTTTTCCAAGTGGGCAGAGGTGATTCCTCTCAAAGAGGTCAAGGCATATTATATCATTGAATTTTTGAACTCCAACATCATCTACTGATTTAGAGTTCCTCATTCCATTCTCATTGATAATGGAACCAAATTCTTAGAAGGTGAGTTGAAGAAATTGTACTCAAAGTAAAACATTCATTCTAACCATAAATCCCACTATCATGCGCAAGAAAATGGGAAGATCTAGGCATTAAAAAAAATTCTCTCTAACATTCTATAGAAGATGGTTGGTTAGAACAAGAAGAGTTGGCTGGAAAAGCTCCCCAAATACGTTTGGGCTTAACAGATGACGACTCGCAATTCTACACAAGTGACCCCATACTTGTTGGTGTACGGAATGGAGGCCCTCCTGCCCATCGATATTCAATTTCCTTCATTATGAACAATTTTCTATGATCAATAATCACCAAATAAAGTAGCTGAAATCCGTTTGTCTGAATAGGAAGTAATCGATGAGAATAGGCTTTGTGCCCTGTACAATATGGAAATGCATCAGAACAAGATAGCCAGAGCTTTCAACAAGAAAGTTCATCTACACTCTTTCTTTCAAGGTGACCTGTTGTTGGTTCTAAGAATACCAATGATACCTCGTAAGAAACCTCCCAAGATGGAGTCCAAATGGGAAGGACCTTAAGTCATTCACAAGGTTTACCCGAATGGCACATACTTCCTGGTTACCATGGATGGCGAGTGTATAACTACTCCCACCAATGCCAAATTCCTCAAGATATACTTTGCCTGAGTAACCTGGTCCTACATGAACTTGAAATGTTATGTCCCTCATGAAATTAAACTACTTTATCATCCCTCAAGATTTTAAACTTAATCTCAAGAACTACGTATGTCTTGATTCCCATCTTCATGGGATACGTAGGAATGCTCAGACGCCTTGTCTTGAGTCCATCCCCCAAACTCTTCTCTTTGACTATCCCCTAGGTGTAGTTATTTTAGAGGGTCCCACATGGTGTAGTGTTGGAATATTTATCCCCACTCATGTCGAGATTAAGATGATCACACCATGTTCCATTCCTCTTTATTATATCCTCCCATGTCCTTAGCACACGATGCTAAACTATATTTCACTTTTCAGAACTACACATGGTTTGATACCCATCCTTATAAGATACATAGGAACACCAGAAAATTTATTCCGTAGGCCCATCCCCAACTTCAAGATATCTAATTTTATTGAAACAAATGGTGTGGTGCAATATTTTTCCCTCATTTATGTCGAGTTCATCATGATCGCACCATGTGTCCCTCTCTTTAGAGATCTCCGCCTCTTTCATTGTACTTCTTAACGTTAAATTTCATGGGTACATTCATGCTTCACACACTCCCTTTATTTGGGAATTAATCATTTTCCACATACAAAATCCCCCCCTGAACGGTACAGATACGTATCCCAAGCACTCTCCTATCATTTCAGGGCAATGTCCTTGAGGACCTCAAACGACAAACTGATACAAGTCCCATGTTGTGAATATGGCCAGTGATCAACACTCATTTTTTGTTTCCATTTTAGGTCACATGATATGGATATTGTGTTTTGAACATGGTAAAAAACTATCCTTAATTTTTTTCACCACCCCCATGTACCAAATATTGGGTGTAGTGGTTCATTCTGTCCCACTATCCCTTCAAATGTCATTCTGCCTCAGGTAGGAGTGTGAGTCCGTTTTTCATACCCTTATATGTTGGGGAGATCCTGGTTCTATTCCTTGTTTCCCACATTGAGCATCACTCACATGGGATTAGGATCTTTGGTAAGGAAATACCCGTGTAAAGGGTCATGTATCTGTGGTCCAAGCTCTATGACCTTAAACTGAGATCACCACTATCCTCACCACAATACATTAAACTGCGAACTGGTTGGGACTTCCTATATCAAAAACCTCAACCTTTTTGTCCCCATGGCCTAAGTTCTCATTTGTGATTGTATGGTGTGGTATGGGATTATGTTCTCATTCACGTCGGGTTACCTGTCGTGCCGTACACATTCTTCATCGAGACACCTTGCCCCTATCTGTGTCTTTTCCACATGATGTAAAATTGTACAGTATTCTCCAGAACTATGTGTGGCTTGATTCCAATCCTTATGGGATATGTAGGACTGCCTGAATGTTTAGCCTTCGGGTCCATCCCCATTTCTTAGAAAATTCATAGCCTCCTGGCCCCATATCCTAAGTTATCCCAGGATAGAAGCATGCGGCCTGGTATGGGATTATGTCCTCATTCACTTCAGGTCTGTAACAACCACACCACGTACCTCCCCCCCCCCCCCCCCCCGAGATCTCTTCACCCCCCTTTCTCCACAATTATCTTCTCAGGTCAGCTGATTTTAAGTTGGGCCCCTCGACCCTCTTTGGTAGCTCACCAATGTGCCCAGGAGCACTTTGGTTCATCACCTAGAGTGTTTAATCCTACATGGACATGTTATCGTCCATCCTTAGGCCTCATGCTCCCCTTTATTTGGGATTCCATCATCTTTCACATACAAAAGGGCCCCCAAAGGTACGGATGCTCAGACTAAGGGATCTACTACCATTTCAATCCAACCTCCTCGAGGACCTTGAACAACAATCTGATACAAGTCCCACTTTGTGAATATGGTCAACAGTTGATACTCATTTGTTGTTTCCATTTCAGTTCACACGATATGGATGCTATGTTTTAAACACGGTCAAAAGTTATCATCCATCGTCACATCACCCCTATCAAGCCCTAAATATCGGCACTCTTGGTGTTATCCCTCAGTGCGTGTTTGTGCGTTAAGAGGACAAATCCATAATGAGGTGTCATTCAGGGCTCTGCACCGATTTCCCCTTTGCATGCATTCCATGTGTTTCAAAGACCTTATCTGCCCTTGTTTCCCACATCGATCATAGCTCATGCGGGCTTAGGGATTCGGTTGAGGTCTATGCCCATTTGGAAGAGTCTCGTTTCCCTATGGTCCGAGCTCTAAGACCTTAAACTAAGATATCTCTACATCCTTTATTCAAGATTTAAAACTACATGAAATTCATATAACTACGTACATATTGATTCCCATACTCATGGGATATGTAGAAATGCCCATGAATCTTGTCTTCAGGTCCATCTCAAGTTCTAATAATTACTTCCCCTATTCATCCTTTGTGCCCTAAATTTCATGGGATTTCATGGTTTGGTGTGGTATGGGATTACGTCCTCTTTCACGTTGGGTTTTCAAAAGCCACACCATATACTCCCTTCCAGGAGCTAGTCTCTCCTACCCCTTGTCCTGCATGACATTAAACTGCACCCTCATAACTACATATGGCTTGATTCACATCCTCATGGGATATGTAACAACACCTAGACGTCTCAAATTCAGGTCTAACCCCATATTCTCTAACCTTTGTTACCCTCTCAGCCCAAGGTTTCTTCCCCCGAATTTCCCATGGTGTGGTTTGGACCTCATACTCATTCACATCAGGTATACTTTATCACCCCATGCACATTCCCCCTAAAACCTCATTTCTTATGTACATGTCCAAGCTATATGACATTAAAATATGTCTCCTAGTCCCACATGACTTTAAACTATTATGTCTTTATTGTATGATGTTAAAATGCATTGGTTGGTCCTATCATACAACCCTAAACTATGACATTATCGTCCTGGACTCACGAAGAAAAATGGAACTACATTATGATGTCCTCACTCGAGTGGACATCATGTTTGGTAGAATTTATCCACCATACCATTTTTCAATGCCTATATATGGCTTGACTCCTATAGAGACACCTGGATTCCCCATCCTGGGTTTATCGTTTCTCCAAAAAACACATTCTAAAGAACAAACAAGATCTATCAAATGTTGTTTCTTTTGGTGTGTGGGCCAGACCTGCATGAAATCATTGTACCTAAAATTGGTACCTTTACATGCATCCCTAGAACTACATGTGACTTGATTTCCATACTCATGGGATACGTAGGAATTCTTAGACATTCCATCTTCGAGTCCATCCCCAAGAATCTTAAATCCTGCCCCATTTTCATCCCCTTGGCCCGAGATCCTTTGGAATCATGTGGTGGGGTGAACACCTCTTGGGTTCTCATTCATGTCTGGTTTTTAAAAAACCTTATGTCTTATCTCTCCCCAGCTTGGTCTAAGTTCTATGACCCTAAACTAAGACATCCCTATGAGAACTGCGCATCAGGTTTGACTATTTCTCCACCCTGCGAGCATTTAATTAAATCAAGTCCTCTATTAATGGTCCACCCTACGACCTTAATCTAGGAGCGTGTGACACCAAGAACCTTTTCCTTGGAAAGGTATTCAACTCCCTCTATCTGATACATCTTATTTTCATACTCAGATGTGTCGTTACTAAGATCCCAAAGTGTGGAATTCTCACATGGACATTCCCTCATTTCATGTCCAGGATTCATGAGCCCTTTGTTTGGATCCTCATCATCTTCCATGTCTGAAGGGACCCCTTTTAGAGCCTAGCCTCATGCCACATTGTCTCACCTACAATCTTGGGCCAATGCCCCTGAAGACCTTATAAAACATTTGTGACAAGTCCCACATTTCGAACACGGTTAGTGGTCAACCCTCATTTGTCTATCCCCATGACAGGCTGACGTGAAGAGGATACTGTATTTTGAACATGGTTAGCATTTATCCTCTATCATCATGACACAATAATTGTGATCCAAATCTCGAGCATCATGATTCACATCTTTCCACCCCTTAGGTTCAAGTTTAATCCCAACACACTTGGTTCTATCCCCCCTGCGTATGTAGGTGCGTTAAGAAGGTGGGTCAATAATAGTGAAATGTCACTCACCTAGTGGCTCATTTCACTGAATGTGTGCCTTCCTGTAATAAGAAATATCATCTCTAATCCTTGTTTCCCACATTGAGAATGACTCATGTGGGATTAGTAGTGTTGGTGGAGAATGTACTAGTGTAGCTATGCCACACATTCCCTTATTCCCATATGATGTTAAACTGTGATTACAGAACTATGCGCGGATTGATTTCCATCTTAATGGGATACATAGGAATGCCCATGAACTTTTTCCTAGGCCCATATTATATTTCACTTTTGGTCCCTTGGCCTAAAAAACTTCATCTAGGGATACGTGATGTGTTGCAGACTCTTTATTTCCTCATTCACGTCGGGTTTATAGCTACCGCATCACGTAATCCCTTCTTGGGATCTCCCCTTTCACTCCCAGTCCTACTGTATAATGTTAAAATACACCAATACACATGTCCTCGACGAATTAAATTAAACTGTAGTTCTACCCTGAACTAGTTCAGGATGCCCGATGTTAACTATGGGATGCGCCGACTTCCTCGCGAGAGAGGATTCCCCCTACCAGTGTTGGTATTTGACTACACCATGATTGAAGAACTATATTTTTCTTTATTATCATCTATATGAGATACATAGTGATGTTTGGGTCTTTCACCTCGAACCCATCCTTAGGTTCATTAACCCTTACAGCACCTTGGCCCCAATCTTAGTCCAGGCCGTATGAACTTAAAACTATGTGCACCTTCCTCGCCATGAAACATTTAAACTAAATTTCTATCATCCTCATTGGTGTGATTTATAACTACAAGGTATTCTAGGTCCTCACCAGAGAGGTCTTTTCTGGAAGTAGGTATGATCCCTGATCAGACCGATGCACCCAAATAATGTGTTTCCATCATTGTGCCATAATTTCAAGAGTGTTAGACTCTATTCAAAAAACCCATCACTTCACACTCCACATTTACATACCCCTTATTCGGGCCCTCGTCCTCTTTCAAGTTTGAAGGAACCCCATAACAGTATGAATTCTCGGATTATGGATCACCTAATATCCTAGGCCAACGTTCTGGAAGACTAATAAATGACATTTTGAGTCAGGCCTCGTGTTTCGAACATGTTCAGCGATAAACCCTCATTTTTTATCCCCATTTCAGGCTAACGCATTAGGGATATTGTGTTTCAAACATGGTCAATAGTTGTCCTTCATTGTCACTCCATCCCTACAGTGTTTCGAATTTTGGGTATTAGGATTCACACTTTCCACTCTCATATGTTTGAATTTATTCTAAATCCCCGAGCATTACCCTACTCATGCACTAGAGAACATTGAAAAAAGAGAAACTCAACTGTTCTAAGAACTTCATCCTGCAGTCAGGGCCTCCTCTTTCTTACTTGGAATCTTGAATGGTTCTTAAAACCCTGTATTCCTGAATCTTGGTCGACACTCTCATATTTTGATGGAATAACAAGCTGGTAATCCCTTGTTTCTCACATCAGGCTTGACCCATGCGAGCTTAGGGATTGATCGCTGGTTGTTTCACAAATGTGATGGACCTATAGTAGAACAAAACAAATAATGGAACCCATGAATTCATCCAGCATAAACAATTAAAGCATGAAAGTACGTTTAAAAGTTTTCACGCATTACAGAACCCAAGGATCGACCCTTACCATGGATGATTTGACCTCTTTAATAGAGTGTTCAAGCTCCGAAACTCTTTGGTTTGTGGCGTCTAGGATCTGCTATCTCCTGTTTACTTCCTACTCCTCCCTGGCAGCGATGGGGCATAATTCATCAGCCGCGATCTGGGCCCACTCCTCATCGATTCAGATGATAGCCATATCCTTAGAGGCTCACTCCATATGTTCTTCATCCTCCACCTACTAGGCCTTTAGGCATGACACAAGCTACGATTGCGCATTGAAGAAAGTAGAATGCTCGTTCACTCTTGCCCGTAACCACTGAATCTCACTTTCATCCTATTGGACCCTCTTGATGTTCATTGATTTCCTCCATTTCCAACCCAAACCAAGGCCATGATCATGATCCTAAATCTTATCCTCCATGAGTTCTCAAATGAGCATATGAGGACACTGGGAATCCACTCCCCTAGCACACAACTTGCATAGTCGGGAGAGGATTCACCCCATCTGGTCTATCTATTGTGTTTGAGGAGTCTTCTTGATGAAGCGATTGATCAATTTCCATGACCGAAAATGGAAAAATTTTCTCTCCTATTCTTCAGAGGCCATTTCATCCCAATCTTCAGGGTCAGTAGGTTCGTATGCTGGAAATGCCTCCAAGAACTAGTCAACAGGGTCTGCATCTAGTGTCTTATCGGGTATGTCAGGACCTATTTTGTCCTATTGATCCTCATCGTCAGATCCCACCTCAATGATCTCAGGCTCTGTCCTGCTGATAGTCCCACTAGTTATTAGAAGCGCTATAGCTTGGTCGGTTTGAATGTCTGCTTCCACAACCACCAATGTTCCCCCAGGAAAGGTGCCAATAGGAGCTCCAGCCAACCTCGCCAAGGAATCCCATGCTATTTGAAGAACCGTGCATGCAAGAGGAATATAGATATCAGTTAACCTGATCAGTTGATGATAGTTATGTATTATATGAAGAATACTTACAGGGATCAAACAATTGGTCTCTCTTCTAAGTTGTTTCCATTGGAACCCTGAGACATGGCCCTCCATATATTGCTTGGATGTCCAAAAACTCTGGAAGATCTATCCTAGGTGTCATAGCCCTACTAAGCGTGGAAATCACCATAGCCATGGGCACATATCCTGAAGTTCTCACATCAACATCTAATATTGGATGGGAGCAGGTTTTGTGAATGAGGTCCTCTTACAAAGTTCATATTTTAGCTAAGAAATCCCAAATTATATGGATGAAGACTTCAATGAATTGGTTTATGATTTTACCTCAAGGGACTATGCAAACTCTTATATCTGTGGGTCTGAATCGCTGACTTCACACTCCTCTAGAGGGCTCCCTCCACTGGCCTCCTTCCCCTAGGAGGAATCTCCTGATTCTTATAATAGAGGGAAAATTTATCTTAATTCAGCAGCCGACAACTACAGAGGGGCCTTTCGATCAAGAATTACCTTTACTCGATCTGTCATCAGGCATGGGACACCCTGGGAGTGCACAAAGTCATCCATTTCGGCAAGGTACTGCTCCCCCACTTCCTGGGATACAACAAAGCCAGCCCTAATGGGACCAATCCTCAACAAGTCCATCCCGAGGTGATTTAAATGTTTCCAAATCTCAGAAGGGTTGAGGAATTTCATGTTGACATCCTAGATATTCCAAGCCTCCGGGAAGATGACATTCTCGGGCATATCTAGGTGGCATAGCTTCTTCCACAGAGCCTGGGTGGATATCCTGTGGAATCCCCTTGGTGGCCTCCCTTCCGGATGACTCTGCTTCTATGGAACCAATGGGGCTGCTGCCACTACCTGCCCTCGACCAGTGCGGGTCAATCTGCTAATGCAGCCCCAATGCCATGAGATGTCCTCGCCACCTTTCAACACTGACCTCAAGGTTAGGGAGTCACCCTTTCACTAGCACAGATGGTTTTCTGCTTCAACACCTCCCCCGGGTAGGTCGCCTCCTAGCTCTTGGCGTACTCCATCACCAACCCATAAGAAGTTGTGGGAAAATGCAGCTCATTCCACATATTCCCATCCTCCCATGTGAACATGAGAAACATCTGGCTCATCACAGACGGGTGATCCTCATAGTCCACCCCCCAAGTAAACCTATGGGTTCATCCTCTTCATGCACCAGAACTTCCTCACGAAGCGGTGTGGGGTGTATGGCTCACAAAGAGGCTTGCGATGGACCCACACCACCAGAACTCCACACCAAAAGGCATGATGGTAGGACCAATTCTCTTTCGTCCCCTGGACATCATCAGTGAACACACCTATTGGCAATGAGAATAGGTAGAAGTTGAACTCATCTGCCTTCCAGAACTGGTTCAACACCAAATGTGGGGTTAACATACTTATAAATCTCCCTAGCACATTCAAAATGGATGGTCAGAAGCTCGATCCTAGAGGGGAAATGGGGTTCGAATATTCATACATGCCCCTAATATGCACTACTATCCACCCATACAGAATATAAAACAACCTTCATATCCTCTTGGCTTCTTCCCCTTGTTGATGTGCCACATCACCTTATACATCTTGTTAAGCATTGGGATCCCGAGGTTGACCCATCCCCCTATCACTAACATGGATTCCATGATGAACGTGCTCAGTCGCACGCCCATGTTTGTGTCCCTCACCGGTAGAATCTAGCCACATATAAGCACTGATATGAATGCATCTAACCTTAAAAATAGTTACTAATCAATACTAACACTGAATCCCCATATCTTCCACTGGATTTCCTCTAAGAGTCACCAATATGAATTCTCCTTACCGCATTGAACCCCCTTCGGGGAGGTCCGAGGCCTCGCCGGAAACTGTCTATCTTCGGGGAAATTCAAAAACTTCTTGAACCATTGCTTAAAGTGGACATCCCTCACTGACTGCTTGTCCTCCCCTAGAACCAGGTCCATCAATGCATTTTCTAGTGGTAGTATCTTCTTTAGGTCTTCCCATGTATTCACGGTAGGGAGGAACTCATCGTACATTTACCTTATTATCGGGACCCCTGATATCTGGTGCAAGTCCCAAAGGCTGATACCAACCTCTCCATGGTGAAGATTGAAGGTATTGGTCCTCGACGACCACCTACTCAGCACCTCTAGCATCAGCTTCTTTGGATGATAGATTTGAAATTGAGAAGCCCAAGCCACCTCTTATAGGCCCACTCACCTCAACTCCGCCCGAAGTCCTCACACGAGGCACCTACCCAGTAGGCCAATGCCCACTCGTCTGTAAAGTTTCAACCCGGACACAAATCCCACTCATTAGTCCATCCCTTCACCAGGTTCCCCAGGGCCACCTTTAGGATTGTGTGGTAAAATAGAGGGGATGTATCCAGATGCAATTCCTTCCCGTAAATGTTATTTACATGGTTGTACATGAAATCAACATTGACGGGTGTGAAATCCTCCCGAGCATGGTCGTCAGCCACCCTGAACTAGTAAGTCTTCTTGTCCCTACTCGCTTCAGGAATTAAGACGTCATCCCTCAGGCCAAAACCATACAATGGAAACCTTTTTCACAGGGGGTAGTTCTTTTAAACCTCTGACTACAGCTCCACCAATGACTCATGGTCTGAATGGTTCCGTATGTGTTTTACAATTCTCAAGTTATTATCCATTTCTTCTCAACGAGAAACATCTACAAGGACCCTCCTGGAATCTTCCTGATAAGCCATCCAGTCTTTAAGTTTTTAAATATTTTCTCCTGGACCATGGAGTTCGATCGTGAAGCCCAAATCATGAAGCTTGATCCCAGAGACGGTTTTTGGAGCCCTACCACAGACTTTATATACATAAGCCACTGAGCACACACTCATGGAGTCGAAGAAATTGTTGTGTGTCGTGAAGCAGAAAGGCTCGATTTGTGGAGATAAATCACAGAGAGCACGGAGCTTCACGAATCGAGAGTACAATAACCAAAACATGAAAATGAGAAAGGAGAAAATAAATTCCAGCCTCACCTATTTATATATGATGACCCCTTTACTTCACAGTGCACCCAGTCGCGGAGAGCTTCACGGCGCTCTCAACCAGCGTGTCACCTCTCTGCTTCGTGACCCTTATTTTCAAGCCTGCTTTGTGATATGCCTAAAAATTCCGGTGGTTGGCCCTTATAATTAGACCCTCATATCCTCCTAAGCTCCAAGTCTAAGGGACGGGGGGCATTTTTTTGTGATAAAATATGTGAATAGGAAAAGCAAACACAAAGAGGAAACCAAATCCATAGAGGCTGCCTCGTGAAGCCTATTCACAGAGCCTCGTAGCACCATGGGTGGCGTAAATCTGCCTCTTTTGAAAAGCTACCATGAAGCAAAGAGGTGGGAGGCTCCATGATTCAAAAGATGTTTGAGATTCTACTTTGGAGCAAAGAGGAAGGAGGATCTGCGATCCAAAAGATGTTTGTGAAGCTGTTGCAGACCAAAGAGGCGGGAGGCTCTGTGGTTATGTCAATGCACCACATGGCTTCGCGTTACGTGATCCCTAATTCACACTGCCTCTTGCCTATAAATACCGATCTTCCCCTGAGCTTGAAGGATGGATCCTCTGACCTTTTTCCTTCTCATCTCTCAAATCACGAATCACTTTCTTCTTTGAAAAAAATGATCTCTTTGAGGTACTTGAGCATTGTGAAGTGCATTTCCCTTGGCTTAAACTCAACCCTCTTCAAGAAGATATGCCCTTCACATATCCCACGGGCCTTCTCAAAGAAAGGATATCCCTAAGGGGACTCGGGTCTTCACAAATCACTCATGCTTTGCGAAGTACCTTCCATTCACATGAGAACCACATGCTAAGGTAGGGTCACTGTGCTTCACGAGGCACACTACATCGCAGTGCTATGATTTTCAAGGCACCCTTGTTTCACGAAGCCCTAATCCGTGAGAGACTTTCTGCTTCATGAATAACCCTCCATGTGATACTTTTATCTATGCCTAGGCTAGACCACCCCACTTTTCAAATAATTCCCCATTGCAAATCCCCTCCACTACATGGAGCACCAGAGATTCATGAGGCCTCTTCCTATGAACCCCTTTTCACCACAAACCCTTATCCTGTATGACCCTACAGGTTTATAAAAAGTTATTTCAAGGTCCATTGGATGGTGATTCATGTTGTGTTGATTATCCTCATGTTTCTTCGCATAGGCATTCTAATGGCTATTGCTTCTTCACATAGCCATGCTAACGTGGACCCCTCATAGGATCACTCCACAACACTCCCTAAACATGGAATTACGAATTCTTTATCTTCCCCAATGGTGGATAGGTATCAGTCATGTAAGTCCTAAGGGTGTGGATTAAACCCAACTCATCCAAGCTGTAGGATGTTAAACTGCCAAGCATCATCTTCCTCAACACATGAAGTTAAATTGTGGTATGGTCCTATGAATCACATGCGGGGTGCCCCATCTCAAATATTCTCTATGCCCGCTCATCTCCACGAGAGTGAGATCTTACTCACATGTAATGAGATCCTATCTACTGGAGCGACACATATCCTAGGTGAAGGGAAAACATCTTTGTGTAATACCCTAGAATTTCTTATGGGAGGAAACATCCCTACTCCCCCTCCTCTCTTCCATTCCAAAGACTGGAGGATATATAGGCACCTAGACCTTCGTTATCCCATACCTCTCCCTCTAGGATTTTTCACCAGCGGGCCTCCATCCCGGAGTGTTGGTTGGAGTGGATAATAAAGAGGGGGGTGAATTGAGTTCCAATAAAAAAATTTGTTAAATTGATTTCTCTTAAAAGCCCCCAATTTAAAAACAAAGTTAAACTGTAGTGAATTTATACAGATTATAAATGTTCAATTAGATTCTTAAAGGTTGATTAGATCTCAGTCAATTTAATAACAGGATTAAATTAGATTTTGAAGATAACCTACTGGTTTATAAAAAGTATAAACACTTAGTAATTTAACTATCAAAGTAACTTTAAAATATATTTTTATTTCAAAGTAACAACAGCGGAATAAAAGATACATTTAGTATACTTTAACTTATACAAAAAAACACAGCAGATATAACCAAGAGGTTTAGTCTCAAGTAAAGACTTAGTCCTCTCAAATTTATATATAAAATTTTGATCCACACCCTGGATCGGGGTTAACAACAGTTCAATACTGTCCAGGTCCTAAGACCTCTACCATAGTTCTTCGTGGGAAAACAAATTCAATAGCACACATGTTGTCCAGGTCACACTTGACCTCTACCACTATCCTTAGTGGGATACAGTATGATTTATGGAGTTTGTAATGAGGATTTAGTATCCTCTAGTTCATCATAGGAGACAGTGTGTGTGTAAAAGATATACAGAGTACACACACTAATCAACAGTAAATAATAAGTCACTTAGAGAGAGTATATAAAAGTTTATAAATCTTTAGTGATCGGCAGTGCAGCTCTGGACTCATTGGATTTAGCAGATATGCTTCTGAGTCCTTCTGTGGTTTTGCTGTTGAAAACAGAGTATCGTGGTTCATCTTGATGTCCTTCACAAGTGAGTGTATTCTCTGATTTCTAGTGTTCTTCATGTGTTATTCAGTAGTTCTAGATTGCATGAATGAGAGTTCTTTCAAGATCTTGCAAATGCCCCCTTCAACTTTTTTGTGTGTTCTCCCTTTTCGTATGTATATTCATGGAAGAATTCTCTCTCTATGCCTTTTCACGCACACACTTTTACTGCAGCTGGATCTTCCTTTTATTCCACGAGCTCCAACAATGGGAATGATTACCTTTTCATAGGTACAAGGTAAAGTCTCCTGACATTCCAACAACTAACATTAAATATCATTAATTGCATTAAAAACATCAAATATGACCATTGGAATTAAATAAGAGTTTGTAGAAATTCAAATAGTTTTCATGACTATCAGTGAGTCATGAGATCGGTAAGTCATTTTGAATCTGCATCAGTTTTGGTATCATCAACATCGGTGGCTCATTAATCATTGGTATGGGTGGCTCATGATCATTGGTAGCCATCGGTGCGACCGTTCATCGTCGGTGTGACCATTCATCATCGGTGTGACCGTTCATCATCGGTGCGACCGTTCATCATTGGTGAGAATGTTCATCATCAGTGCGACCGTTCATCATCAGTGTGACCGTTCATCATCGGTGCGACCATTCATCATCGGTGCGACAGAATATAACTAACAGTGAGTCAAGACAAGAAATTCTCACAAAGTGTCTGTTCAGTCCAGAATACTTCCAGGTCACCAGTAATACATAATTTAACAAGGATAAACATGTGTAAACATGATTTAAACAAATATAAACACATTTATAACAATATGAACAAAATACTAAAGTGTCATACATACAACAATGATTTGGGATTATTAAAATAACCATCTCACAGAGAGTTCAACAATCTCCCCCTTTTTGATAATCAAAAATCAATGGCACAAGGAAGAGAGAATATAGTAGGTCATTCAGTATGCTCCCCCTATATAAAAAAATATATGCCAAAAGATAAAATAGGGTTAGAATAGAAAACAGAACTTATATAATTGAGTCATTCACCCCATATAATACAAGTCGGATAAGTCATTTTTCCCCCTGTGTATGCATGCATGTAGTAAAAAGCCTGCATAGGATCATATGAACATTCAGTTCACCCACTCATATGCATGAGATTCCTGATTTCTCCCTGATTTATCCCCCTTTGGGATTATCAAAAAGAAGAGAGAAGGCAGATAAGTAAGAAGATTCCATAGAAAAATAAGGTTTGAAAATGATTATAAACAGCACAGACAAAAGTAAAAAGTACAGGAAATAGACACCCTGTCAAAAATTGACAGAAAAAGTTATTTCTCAGATTGCAAGGGATCTTTTCCTTTAGCAGTGGGAGGAATGGATGGTCCAGACGATGGTTGGGTGGAAGGTTGAACTGTTCGGATGGAGAAAGGAGGCAGGACAACTCGAGCTGGATGAATTGTGGGCTCCAGGGTCACCTGCTACGGAGAAGGTCTTTCTGAAGGATTCTGTTGAAAGACTGGTCGAATACTGGAGAGTGCTTGAGAAACAGACATCTGACCGGGAGCAGCATCTGATGATTGTAGAGGGTTAGCAATAGGAAAAAAATGGCTTTAGCTTGTACATGAAGGTAGGGTTTTAGAAAATTGATGAAGTCCTGAATTACTTCTCCACCATACTTTATAGCCTTTTCAAAATCATCCTTATTCTGCATGAAATTTTCTAAAGTAGGAGTAAAATCCTTCAACTGCTGAACTTGAGCTTTAAAATCTCGATTCACTATAGGGAGTCTCAAATTATCATCCAGTACTTTAAAATAATGATTCAACACATGATTGGTGTAGATCTTAGAGAAATAATGATCTACTTTCTCCTTAATCTCTTTTTGAGCCTTGGTAGCATCAGTTGAATACAATTGCACCATCTTATGAATATGATCACTATGCTCTTTCATCCTTTTCAAATAATCTAAATCCAAAATCATCCTAAGAGTTGCCATATCTTCTCTAACAACATATTTTAAAGTTTTAAGCTCGGAACTAGTAATCTTGGTTACTTTTGAAGAACTAGACTGAGTAACAACTTACGTGATCTCAGCTTTCAACTTCCTCAAATCTGCCTTCTTCAAATGTTCTATTAGATTTCTTAAAAATTCCATCATACCAGCGATGGTTGTTCTGAAATCTCCTGACAGAGAAACTAGATTGCTGACTAAATCTGTGAGTGTTTGATTCAAAGAGGTAATGTGCCTGCCAATCGACTCACTATAATTGCACAGGTCTGGTTTGATAAGGCTTCCCACTCTTTGAGCCAAATCATCCATAGCAGCTTCATATAAAGTCATAGGATCAGGAGCAGGAATACGAGATAACTCACCTTTCACAGTCTCCCTAACAGCTTGAATAAATTCAACCTTAACTCTATCAAAGTCGGATTTAGCAACTGCAGGATCAGGTCTAGCTTGAGACACTGAAGGATCAGGTCAGACATCTACTCTTTGCAAAACCTCAGAAACTAATTGATCCTTAACTAAATCACTTATACCTGCAAGATCCACTTCTACACCTTCCTCTTCCTCTAGGTAATCTAATCCCAGAACAAAAATACCTATATGTTCTTCCCATGCGGATTTGCATGAAGGATACATAGGTTTCACAAACTGAGCTCGTCCATAATTTTGAGGAAGGACTTCCTCATCCCCATCACTCTCCAACTGTTCTGTCCTCTCAGCCTCAGGGACATTTTCTTGCTCAATTGGTTGGGGTTGAGGATCATCTTGGATCACATTCATACATTCTATAGGTTGAGTATCAATATCATCAGCATCACCACCATCACTATCACTGCCACCACTACCACCATCACCATCAATATCACCCTCATCACCATCATTGCCTTCATCATCATCATCATCATCATTAACTGATCTATCACTTGAACTGTCTGTACTTCCATATTCATACTCCTCATAGGTTGATTAATCAATCTCACCTTCTTCTTCATCATCTAAAAGAGGTTCAATCTCTATTAATTTGAGAGGGGGGCTTACCGAACCAAATTCCATCCTTATTTTCTTCGGGCTAACAGTATCTTGATCACTCCTCTCATCAGGAGATGATTTAGACTCCTCTTCAGCATTTAGATTCTCATCAGATTCTTCTTCTTCTGTTCATTTCTTACTGGATTCACCAGTTTCCTTAGGAAATACTGCTTCCTATTATTCCTCTGAATAAATCACTTCCTCACCAGGTTTTAAACTTGGATCTCTTATCTCCTTTGGTCTCCTTGGATGATCAGTAGGATTGAAGGACTCATATAACTTTTTTTCATCAGCAACCCAAGCTTTCTTCCACGGGTTCCAATTGATTTTAATCCTCTTACAAATAACTCTATTGAAACAAAAATCTAATTGATGAGATACATTCATCTCCATCATCCACACAACCCAATAATTTCAGCATGGCAGAAATCTGTTTAGAATAAAACAGAGTAGTATCTTTCTTTGAAGGTTTTATTATCTCAACAATATGCTCAGCAAAATATCTACACAGATTGATCTTTTCACCATTCAACAAAAGGAATAACAGAAAAACATCCAGATACTTTACTGAAGCAAAATCACCTTTTCTAGGACATATTTGATGTTGAATAAATTTAAACAGGATTCGATTCTCTCCATCCAACTCAGCAGTAGTTATCCTTCGTGATATAGACTTTCCAGTCAATAACTTTAGGGCTAGCTCATAAGAAAAGCAATCAGTTGTGGGAAGAATATTACCAGAATATTCCTCGTATCTTCCATTGTGAGGTACTCTTAGACATTCATCCCACTGTTTTCATGAAAAAGTAATCATTTTACCTTTTATTATAGAAGACAATATCGCAGCCTCTAATTTTTCCAAAACTACATCTAGGTTCAAATAGAACTCATGCACCAGCTTCGGGTAAAAGACCTTATCATTATCCCAGAACCAATTCTTCCAACCTTGCATCTCCAATACTTTCAAGAGAACAGACTTTCTAGATAAAACCCATTCTAAACATATTTCTTTTTCAGCTAGAACTTGTCATTCTTCTAGCTCCGGGTTCACAGACCTCTGCGTCGTACTGCTCGACTCACCTTGAGAATTCTTGATAGGTGAAGTTCCTTCAGATTCCTTAACCTGCCTCTTTTTCTTGGACATTCTAAGGTTTGAGACAATCGAGAGGCTTGGAAAGATTCAAAAGGCCCGGGTTACAGAAAAGAGAAGAGAGAGTTCGACATGAAATGGAAGGTCAACAGTCTTTAGAGAATGAAATAGCCACATGTCATTATTTGTATTATTTAGGGTTACAAATAATAAAATATCGATTAAGTAAAACATCATCATTTTAAATAGACAATAATGATTTTAAAAATAGTACAACCCAATCGGTAGTACTAATCGACTTGACAGATCGGTCTGACAGATCGGTTTCACAGATCGGTTTGATAGATTGGTTTGACAAATCGGTTTTCCAGATCGGTTTGACAGATCGGTTTGACAGATCGGTTTAACAGATTGGTTTGGCAGATTGGCTTGACAGATCGGCTTGACAGATCGGCTTGACAGATCGTCTTGACAGATCGGTTTGACAGATCGGCTTGACGGATCGGTTTGACAGATCAGCTTCACAGATCTATCATACCCAACTCTTGTTTAATCGAGTCTATCCTTTAATAATTTAAGGGCTTGGTGAAAATGTCAGTTAATTGATGTTCAGTACCTATAAACTCAAGAGTAATATCATCTTTTTGGTAGTGATCTCTCAAAAAGTGATGTTTGACATCAATGTGTTTGGTTCTAGAGTGAGACACATGGTTCTTTGAAATTTTAATTGCACTAGTGTTATCACTGTTGATTGAAACATGATTAAAATCATATCCATAGTCCAAAAGAGTATGTTTCATCCATAGAATTTGTGCACAGCAACTACCACCAGTTATATACTCTGCTTCAGCAGTAGACAAAGCTACAAAATTTTTCTTTTTACTAAACCAAGATACTAAGGAACTTACCAATAAATGACATGTTCTAGATGTGCATTTTCTATCCAACTTGCAACCAGAAAAGTCAGCATCTGAATAAATCATTAACTCAAAGGATTTTCCTTTTGGGTAAAACAAACCTAAGTTTACAGTGCGTTTAAGATACTTAAAAATTCGTTTAACATCAAGTAAATGAGATTCTTTTAGATTAGCTTGAAATCTTGTACACATACACACACTGAACATAATATCTGGTCGACTAACAGTAAGGTAAATTAAGCTTCTAATCATACCTCTGTAATTTGTTTGATCCACTGGTTTCCCAGTTTCATCTACATCCAATTTACAGACTGTACTCATAGGAGTATCACTTTCCTTAATACTATCCAAACCAAAACATTTTAAAAGATCATTTGTATATTTACTTTGATTCAAAATAATACCATTTTCATTTTAGAAAACTTGAAATCCAAGAAAATATTTGATTTCTCCCATTAAACTCATTTCAAAATCATTTTTCATACTCGTTGAAAAATCATTACATAAGGAGTGTTTAGAAGATCCAAAAATAATATCATCAACATAGATTTTTACTACTAAAACATCTTTAGAAATTATTTTAATAAAAATAGTTTGATCAAAAATCCCTTTAGTAAAACTTTTTGAAATAACAAAATTACTAAGTCTATCATACCAAGCTCTTGGAGCTTGTTTTAAACCATATAAAGATTTATAAAGTTTAAAAACTTGATTTAGAAAATGAGGATTATTAAATCCAAGTGGTTGTTCAAAAAAACATCTTCAACAATAAAACCATTTAGAAAATCACTTTTAACATCCATTTGATATAACTTGAGATTCAGATGAGCAGCATAGGCAAGTAGAATTATAATATCTTCTAATCTAGCTACAAGTGCAAAGGTTTCCTCATAGTCTATACCTTCTTCTTTAATATATCCTTGTGCAACTAATCTAGCTTCTTTTATAACTATGTTTCCAGACTCATCGACTTTGTTTCTAAAAACCCATTTAGTGCCTATTGTTAAAGTGTCCTTGGGTCTGTCAACTAATTCCCAGACTTTGTTTCTTTCAATTTGATTTAACTATTCTTGCATATCTATTACCCAAAATTCATCATTGATAGCATCATTGACATTTTTAGTCTCTAGCTATGAAAGAAAGGCTTGATGTTTAACCTGGTTTCTTAGAGAAGCTATAGTCTGTGTCCCTCTATCAAGATTACCAACAACAGAATCTAAAGGATGATTCTTTAGAATCTTAGTTGATCTAGTAAAGGTAGGGCTAGAAATTTCAGGTTCATCTCTAAGTTCAGGTTCAACAGAAGAAGATTCTGGAATATGTCTGGAACTGGATATTTTTATAGCAGGTTCTTTAGTTTTATCATTAAGGTCCAGAACAGTCAAATCTTCTTCAGGATTTTCAAGAGAGGTTTTAGGCTCATGTGGATCAGTTTCATCAAACTTGATGTGAACAGATTCTTCCACACATTTGGTTCTTTTGTTAAAGACTCTATAGACTTTTCTAGTTAAATAATAACCAAGAAAAATTCCTTCATCACTCTTAGAAGCAAACTTGTCAAGATTATCCTTTGTATTAAGAATAAAAACTTTGCAGCCAAAGACTCTAAAGTAACTAACTTTGGGTTTTCTATTATTCCATAGTTCATATGGGGTATTCTTAAGAACATTTCTAATTAAGAATCTATTAATAATATAACAAGTTGTATTCACAACTTCAACCCAAAAGTAAACAGGCAGGTCATACTCATTAAGTATGGTTCTAGCTATTTATTGAAGGGTTATATTCCTTCTTTCTACTACACCATTTTGCTAAGGTGTCCTAGGAGCAAAAAAGTTTTGACTATAGACATTGTGTGAGCAATAAGATTCAAACTCTTGATTTTCAAACTCACGACCATGATCACTTCTCAGGGTTTTAATCTTAAGTCTACTAAGGTTTTCTACATACTTGGAGTATTTGATAAATTAAGAACAAGCTTCACTTTTGTGAGCTAATAAGTATACCCAATTATATCTAGAAAAGTCATCTACTAGGACATAGACATAGTGCTTCCCATTTAAACTAGAAACTCTAGAAGGTACGAACAAGTCCATGTGAACCAACTTGAGTGGTTGAGAAGTTGAAACTTCTTTCTTTGATTTAAAAGAAACTTTATGTTGCTTTCCCTTTTGACAGGGATTACAAACTTTGTCATTTGGGAATTCATGTTTAGGTAGGTCTCTAACCAAGTTATTCCTAGTAGGTTTTCTAAGTGAATGTATATTGCAATGTCCTAATCTTCTATGCCAAAGCCAAGACTCTTTATGAAAATCATTTAAGCAAGTAACATTTTGTTTGGCTAAAGAATTCAGATCAACAGCATAAACATTTTCATTTCTCAAGGCAGAGAACACTAAAACATTTTTAGAGTTAAAAACATCACATGAATCATTTTCAAATTTAACATTAAAATCATCATCACACAATTGAGAAATACTTAACAGGTTATACTTAAGTCCATCAAAAAATAAAACTTTAGAAATCAAAACTAAATCAGTGTTACCAATCTAGCCTAGGCTGATGATTTTTCCTTTAGAATTATAACCAAAGGTGACATGTCTTGCATCAATATTTATTAAGCTTTTAAAGCAAGAATAATCTCCAGACATATGTCTCGAACATCCACTGTCCAAGTACCATACCTTCTTGTGAGAAATCATCAAACATGTTTCCTACAAAACAAATTTAGATGGAAAATGATTTTGGTACCCAGATCTTCTTGGGTCCAGACAGGTTAACAATCAATGATTTTGGTACCCAAATTTGTCTTATGGGTTTCATATAAATTACAGAATCAAAATATTTTTAAAGATAAAATTTATTTGATCTATAACCATATGGATAACTAGTTGAAGCATATGAATTTCCAGAACTGGAACTAGCAGAATTTTGTCCAGACTTAGGAACAAATTTAGTTTTAGTAAGTTGTCTTTTTCCAGGTTGGTATCCCAAACTAGTCATATATTTTGGTGAAACTTGTTTTCCTAACATTTGAGTTAGAGTATCCTTTCCATTTTTGAATCTTTCTAAGTCCTTTCTAAGTTTCTCATTATAAATTTTCAGTTCAGTATTTTCCTTTATCAGTTGAGCATTATTTTCCTTTCCTATATCAAAGGCAGATTTAACATTGGCAATGAGAGCATGATATTTTTTTAAGGCTTTGTACTTGTCCTTAAGTTCATTACAGGTTTCTTCTAGAATGTTACAATATTCAAATAGTTCCTCACTAGACATGTTTTCAGATTCAGAATCAGTTCCAAAATAATAATCATTCAGTATAGGGGAAACAAGTACCTTAGAGGTATTGGTCATGAATCACATGTTGGCATGATTCTTTTCAGAATCAGAAACTTCATATTCACTTGTGTTGTCTTCTGAAGCACTCCAAGTATCTTTCATGGCTTTCTTGTACTTATTGTCCTTGTAGTAATATTTCTTTTTGAACTTCAATTTTGGACAGTCTGCTTTAATGTGACCTTTCCTTTTGCATTCATAACAGACAACTTCATCATTCTTGTCAAGTTTTTTCCAATCCTTTTTTCAATGTCCCTTGTTGTCATACTTTCCTTTGTAGTTTGATTTTCTAAAGAATCTCTTCTTCCTATAGAAATTCTTGAATCTTATGGCTATTTGAGCCATCTCTACATCACTGTCAGAGTCTGAATCTTCACTTGTTGAACTTTCAGTTTGTATTTGAACTTTGTCTTTGTCCTTGATCCTTGAAGTAGTAGATTTAAAAGCTACAGACTTCCTTTTAGGTTCATCATCTTCTTTCTTATTCACCTTGAGTTCTTCTTCATACATCATAAGCTTACCAATAAGCTCCTTAACTGGTAGTTTGCTTATGTCACAAGATTCTCTAATTGAGACAGAAGTGCCTATCCATCGATCTGGTAGACATCTTAATATCCTCATAATTTTTTCCTTAGTAGTGACATCTCTTCCAAGAGAGATCATTGTATTGACAATCTCATTGAACCTAAGATACATGTCATAGATAGGTTCATCAGTCTTCATTTTAAAATTATCATATTTAATATTATATGTATTCAATCTCATTTTTTTAACATTAGTTGTTCCTTCATGAGAAACACTCAAAGTATCCAATATTTTATAGGCAGTTTTACAAGCAGATATTCTATTTAACTCTTCATCTCCCAAAGCACAGTACAAAGCATTCATAGATTTACAATTATTATTGTAAGCTATTTTAGTAGCTTCATCCCAAGTAGTTATAAGAGTTTCTAGAATCTTATATTCAGTTTCTATAGCAGTCCAGATATCAAATCCCATACTTTCTAAATGAATTTTCATTTTCAGTTTCCACTGGGCATAATTTGTACCATTAAAGAAAGGTGGTATGTTGGTAGCAACACCTTATAATCTATTATCCATAAATAGAGTACTAGAGTTTAGCAAATAACTTTAAAGAGATAAAATTTAGAACTAACAGAAATTTAAGATCTTTAAAGATGCAACTAAAATCACAGTTGAAAATCAGAAAGTTTTGAAAAACTTGTATTAATAAAAACCTCTGATACCAAATATTGGTCGGAGTGGATACTCAAGAGGGGGGTGAATTGAGTTCCAATAAAAATTTCTGTTAAAATGATTTCTCTTAAAATCCCCCAATTTAAAAACAAAGTTAAACTGTAGTTAATTTATACAGATTGTAAACGTTCAATTAGCTTCTTAAAGATTGATTAGATCTCAGTCAATTTAATCACAGGATTAAATCAGCTTTTAAAGCTAACCTACTGGTTTACAAAAAGTATAAACACTTACTAATTTAACTATCAAAGTAAATTTAAAATAGATTTTTATTTCAAAGTAACAACAGCGGAATAAAAGATACATGTAGTATACATTAACTTATACAAAAAAACATAGCAGATATAACCAATAGGTTCAGTCTCAAGCAGAGACTTAGTCCTCTCAAATTTATATATAAAAATTTGATCCACACCCTGGATCGGGGTTAATAACAGTTCAATACTGTCCAGGTCCTAAGACCTCTACCACAATTCTTCATGGGAAAACAAAGTCAACAACACACATGCTTTCCAGGTCACACTTGACCTCTACCACTATCCTCAGTGGGATACAGTATGATGTATGGATTTTGGAATGAGTATTTAGTATCCTTCAAAAGTGAGTGTGTTATCTTATTTCCAATGTTCTTCATGTGTTCTTCAGTAGTGTTGGATTGCATGCATGAGAGTTATTTCATGATCTTGAAAATTCCCCCTTCAAATTTTTTGTGTGTTCTCCCTTTTCGTATGTATATTCATGGAAGAATTCTCTCTCTATGCCTTTTCACGCACACACTTTTACTGCAGCTGGATCTTCCTTTTATTCCATGAGATCCAGCAATGGGAATGATTACCTTTTCATAGGTATGAGGTACGGTCTCCTGACATGCCAACAACTAACATTAAATATCATTAATTGCATTAAAAACATCAAATACGACCGTTTGAATTAAATAAGAGTTTGTAGAAATTCAGACAGTTTTCATAACTATCGGTGAGTCATGAGATTAGTGGTTCATTTTGAATCTGCACTGGTTTCAGTAGAATCAGCATCGGTGTCTCCTTAATCATCAGTATGGGTGGCTCATGATCATCAGTAGCCATCAGTACGACCGTTCATCGTCGGTGCGACCGTTTATCATCGGTGTGATCGTTCATCATCGGTGGGACCGTTCATCATTGGTGCGACTGTTCATCATCGGTGCGACAAAATATAACTAACGGTGAGTCAAGACAAGAAATTCTCACAAAGTGTATGTTCAGTCTAGAATACTTCCAGGTCACCATTAATACATAATTTAACAAGGATAAACATGTGTAAACATGATTTAAACAAATATAAACACATTTAGAACAATTTGAACAAAAGACTAAAGTGACATACATACAACAATGATTTGGGATTATTAAAATAACCATCTCACAGAGAGTTCAACACGGAGTAAGTCCCAACATCCATCTTCCTAGGCTATTAACCACACTTAAGCCCTGGTTTCCTTTTTGGGCTGCTAACCACGTGTAAATCCCATTCCACTTCCCACAGACGCACCTTTCGTGATGTGATCGTCAGGTATTTTCTGTCTCTTGTTTCTCACATCGAGCATGACTCATGTGGTCTTAGAGTAAGCATCAACCATGATATCCTCTCTGGTCCGCCTTAGCATGTAAGCCCCAAACCATTTTGAACTACATGGACTTTGATCCTTGACTAGTCAAGGTACGTAGGAAAACTCCCTGAGGTTCAAGCCCAACACCTACTGGTCCCAAACCCTTCATGCCGGATCACCAAAATATTCTAAACTACATGGACTTTGATCCTTGCCAAGGAAAGGTATGTAGGAAGCCTCCCTGAGGTTCAAGCCCAACACCTAATGGTTCCGACCCCTTTACATTGGTTCACCAAACCAACCAGAACTATGTGGACATTGATCCTTTCCAAGGCAAGGTACATAGGAATCCTCCCTAAGGTTCAAGACCAACACCTACTAGTCCCATCCCCTTCACGTCAGTTCACCAAACCATTCCGAGCAACATGTACTTTGATCCTTTCCAAGGAAAGGTATATAGGAAGCCTCCCTGAGGTTCAATGCCAACACCTACTAGTCCCCGACCCCTTCACATCGGTTCACCAAACCATACTAAACTACGCGGACACTGATCCTTGCTAAGTAACGGTACGTAGGAAGCCTACCTGAGGTTCAAGCCCAACACATAGTGGTCTTGACCCCTTCATGTTGGTTCACAAAACCATTACGAACTACGTAGAATTTGATCCTTGCCAAGGAAAGGTACATTGTAAGCCTCCCTGAGGTTCAATCCCAACACCTACTAGTCCCAAACCCTTCACATCAGTTCACCAAACCTTCCTGAACTATGTGGACTTTGATCCTAGCCAAGGAAAGGTATGTAGGAAGCCTCCTAGAGGTTCAAACCCAACACCTACTGGTCATGAACCCTTAACATCGATTCACCAAACCATTTTTAACTACGTTGAATTTGATCCTTTCCATGGAAAGGTAAATTGGAAGCCTCCCTGATGTCTAACCATAATCAACAGTAAGTCGTTGTGATCCCCAATCGATGGGAAGCCGTTGTGATTCCCAATCGACAGTAAGCCGTTGTGATTCCCAATCGATGGTAAGACTTTGTGATCCCCAATTGATGGGAAGTCGTTGTTATTACCAATAAATGGTAAGACGTTGTGATTCCCAATCAATGGTAAGACGTGGTGATTTCCAATCGACGGTAAGCTGTTGGAACCCCAACCAGCGGTAAGCCATTAGAACCCCATCCAATGGTAATTCGTTGTACCACATCCAGCGGTAAGAAGTTGTACCCCATCTAGCGGTAAGACATTGTAGTACACAATAGACGGTAAACTTTTGTAGTCCCCTTTTTTGGGAACCACATCTCTAGTCCACCCCTAAGGCATCAGTCCATCCCAGGATGCTAACCTTACGTAAGCCCGAGTATGTCATCGGGTCGTTGTCCTATGTGCACACCATGACTCTATACCCACAATATGAACTACGTGGAATTTTATTACCCACCACATGGATACATAAGAAGCATCTCTAATGTTTAATCCCAACAATAATGTCTCATCCTAGTCTTTCCATCGAGCCTATGTGTTTTGGGATGGTCATTCCCCAACCCAAAAGTTCCACTTCCTCTGGGTCCTATCCATATTGGTCACCTCCTTAGGTGTCCCATCGCCCCACCGAACTATGTGGAATTTGAATCCCTACCATGGGGACACATAGGAATTCTCTTCATGACTCACACACAACATAACCATTTTTATTACTGCAGTTCCATCACATTATCCATTCACTTTACTCAACTATCTATATCCATCATGATACTTACTCGGGCCGCCACATCCTAGTGAGATCATGTCATCCACTTTCTCGTTGTTCCTAGCAGTAATCGGGAAACTAAACACACGTTATCCCTAGCATCAGTGATCCCTGCAGGGGTTACACCCATCTGATTCACTCCTATCAGTGTTCTGATCAGTATGATCTGTCTCTGCTGGATGTTAAACTCGCAGCATACCCTATGTTAAACATGGTAAGATGAGGAAAACCTCAAAGCCATTCCTATGGAATATAATTCCCAGCATTCAATGTGGGATTCCTCGGTATTTCACGCCCTCGAGAAGCCCTATCGTAAGGGGAAGAAACCTAGACGCATCAGTGTTACAGCATCCAGACACGTCAGGGATATCCAACATGACTACTCCCCCGAACAAAGGTTGCTACTCTGGTTGGACCCCATGGAATGTCCTAATAGAAGTAACATAATTAACCGACATCCATGAAGACATGGTACTAGGAAGAGTTTCATGAACCACGTCTTAAGTCTATGAGTGAGACCCGGACTAGGCAACAAGTTCTGAGGAGGAATCTGTGGAAGGAGGAACTGATATCCCATCATCTTATTTCAATCAAGGAGAAAACATCGCTAAAGAAGCGGTGGATGCCACCCACCTTTGGAAAGTGGGAATGTAGGACAACAGCTACGCATACTATGAATAAGAGACAGATGTGAACCCTGGTGAAAGAATTATAAACAATCATACACCCCTACTAATCCAAGAAAGGTAGGAGAACCAAAGATGCATTCAATCATATAAATTCTAGACCACATATCCAATGTTTCTTTTTCTTTAAAAGGCATGATTTTTTCAAGATCACATATCAACTAGATTCACTCTAAAAACCTTCATCTACACCCCATTGATTTTATAAATTTTCATGTGGTTTTTATTAGACCTTACCTTATAAATATTATTTATCCCGAATCTATCTAAATCCACATTTTTTGATGATATAATTTCTCTTATTATCTTTTTCCCAATTTTTTTGGGAATCTCTATCGCTATGTGGTCACCTTATATTGTGACTTTTGATGCTTGAAATGTAAAGTAACACAATAAAATTTCAATATCTTTAAAGATGTTTTATTTCATTAAAAATTTTATTTCTCAAAAATAATATATTAAATGAATATTTCTAGGATTCCTCCTTAGAAAAAAATTTCTAGGCATCAACTTCTGATGAACATTCTAGGAAGCCTCTTGAGACAAAAATTATAGGATTCCTTTTCTATAAATTTCTAAGAATCCTCTCTATGCCAAACATAATTAATTCTTCATTGACTGAAATAATAATTGTACAACATACATGAGAGTTTAACCATCATATTTAGTTCTTATATGGATTAATTTGATAATTATGTTTACTTTTTTATCTATTAATATTTTTTTATTAGTATAGATATTTTGAGTATAACATAACCTTTGGGAGGGTTTTAAAATATATAGGTCTTTAGGATATGGTTTTACCTTATCCACCTTCCACTAGTTTTATTAATATATGTATATATATGTATATCAAGTCTTGTACCTCATATTTATCTCTATAAATAATGTTTTTTATCCTTATTAAATAGGAATAGATTTTTGAACTACCTTTCTATAATTTTCATTTATTTTTTATTAGTTAGTATTTATTTATTACCATCATATCATTATTTAAATTGTCTTTAATTATGTACAATCTATCATAAATAAAAAATCATTTTTACTTATATTTTTTTCCAACTCATTTAATTTACTTTCTCTCAACCAAAAATACCTTAGCTTTATATAATTGTTTTAATGAGATATATGATTGAATACTACATAAAATAAAAAAATAGATATAATGTAAGAATCAAGTTCTTTCTTTGAGGTATGAGTTTCTTTTATTATTTTTCTTTTAAGTTTTTTTTGAGAAAACAGGGAAAAAATAGACAAGAATTGGAATCATTACTATTCCATGACCTGACTTAGGGGAACAAACCATGTACTACTACATACAATCCATGTATTTTTCCCATGTGTGAAGGGAATATATGGCGTGTGGGCATATCAGCAAGTAAAAGAGGAAAATCCAACTACCCGTCGTGTACTTCCTGGTACACACCGTGTAGTCATATTGACAGGTCCTGAAAAGTAAGTCGCTAGAATTCATCCATAAAATGAATAGTTAAATTATATACACACCATTTATATGTACTTACACACCATTTATTTTTTTTCATTTAAAATGGGTAGTAGCCTCCCCTTTCGGCAGATTGGATAGTGGGCTCGCCGGGGGAACTCAAGAGGAGAGTCGAAACTTTAACCCCTTCCCAGTTGATCATCCAAAATTCAAATCAATCATCGTCGGTCTCATTTGAAACCAATCGATGAGTGATTGATTACTATTTATCCATTCTTGGTAATTTATATTCTCGAATAATTTATTTGAGTTTGAGTGAATATTCTTTTTTCTTAGATCTACACCATTCTATCTTGAATCGGAAGTCGAGGATGGATGAGGAGAGTCATACTACGATGAGGTAGGTGGTCTCATGCTAATTGATTAATGTCAAGTTATTTATATGTGTCATTGTGCCTCACAACCATGTTTGGGGTGTCTCTTTGGTGAGACTTTGACCTGTGTTAATTCCTAAGGATGTTTAGGTGATTAATTGAATGAATTAAAGCATGTTGAGACTACTTATTTTGATTAAGGGCCACCCCATAGGTGCATTTCCCTTGGATAACTATTGTTGGGCCTTTTTGTCTTAGTATAACTATGGTTATTCATCTAAATTTCCTGTTATGGGTCATTTGAAATGAATTGGTTAATTAAATTCTTACCGATGTAAATTGCTTATATGTCGGGCTTGGACCTGTTGAATTATTCTGCCAATGGGAAGAGATTTTTTATGCACGTGGGTAAGGTTTTGTGTTTCTGTGGGCTATGTTTTGTTATACCTGTAGGCAATTTCTTGTGGGAAATGATTTTTTATGTCTTTGGATAGCATGAGGTCATGGTTTTTAACTGATGTTTGATTATGTAATGACTTATGATGCATCTACCAAGCTAAATCACAAGATTGGTTTCAGTTTTCACTTTACTTGGTAGATTGCCAACTGAGGTACCTACTGTGTTTAATTGAATAGAGGATTGACTAGATGTGGCTGGATCCCAAGAACTTATGAATCAATGTAATTGAATTAATGAACATGAATGGTATAAATGGAACAAGACTTGTAGGATTGTTTACATTTTAGTACTTCGTAGTTTAATTCTTTCATTATTATACACTACTGCTACATATACTCACTAAGATATTAGCACAGACCTTCGATGGTTGCTTACTGGGATTTATTTCTCACATCCTGTTTGAGTCATGGTTTTGGTCCCAAAAAGACTATATTGTTGCAGGTGTTGATAGGGTCAAGGCTCCTTATATAGGTACTTGATTACTATTTATGAGGCAGAGAGCATGGAACCAATCCAAGGCTTGCGATGCTGTTGTGTTTCATTTTGTATTGGTGTACCTTAGTATTTTATTGTACTTGATATAAGGGTATCTTATTTTCATTGTTTTCTTAGAACAAGTGACATGCTAGATCATTCTGATATTATACACCTTCTGGTTATCTTTACCTTTCAGTCTTCCATTTCTTACTTCAGTTTCATGTTGTTTACTACTTTATTGTTATTTTTTATTCCACTGTGTTAAACTCTACCAAAGAGGGCATATTTTCTCCACTATCACACCCTAGGCCCTCACTGCTAGTCGGCATTCTATGACATTTGGGGAAATGCGCTTGAGGTCATGTGTCCAACTGAGTATGGGGCACCTTTTAGGGGCATCCAGATCTTGGACATTATAAAGTGGTATCAAAGGAGTTTATTTTCTGGTTTTCTTTACTATTTATCAATGATATAAATGTTATGAAATTTAGTAATTAGTTGTGCCCGAGAGTAGCTACCCCATGTATAGGGAGAATCCAAATTACCTTGAATTTAATTGTGCTTTTGGATTTTGAGTTATTATAGTTGATTTGATCTCACCATTGGGTGACACACTTGTTTTGTGCTATTATTATTTATATTATCATGGTTCTATTTTGTTGCAACCCGATGAGATGAGGGTATTCCATCGCATGAATCATATGGACACTTGTTAGGTTCACATTCCATGCATTATGCCATGCCATATAGGATGCATTATACATTGCATGTTGTTGTGATAGATCCCATGCTAGAGATGCATGTTGTTGTGATAGTACCTTGATATATATGCCTGCTATTGTGATAGGTGTATTTGTACATGATATGGATTGAATTGTATGGATGCCAAACTTTTATCTATGAGGTGTATGGGCCCTCTTGGATTAGAATATGGTGGATCAAGATTTATCCTTTTGTATAGAATTTTATTGTGATATGTTATGATTGGGTTCCAAACATTGATTCATGGGGAATATAGGCCCTCAAAGATCAGAATTTGGTATACCACTGGTTGGTTTTTATACAGAACAAGGGTTTTCTATGAAATTTGAATTTTTTGTACTAAAAATCCCAATATACACGGTGTGTATTTTATCATAACACTCCATGTGTTCTTCCTGTTCAGGGAAGATTATGTCCTAGTTTTAATAAGAACACGTCGTGTACCATGTGTACACGCCATGTAGTATATGAACGTGTAATGGGATATGTGAGATAAAACACGATCTATGGATTTTTGATCAGAACACGCCATGTACTTTCAGTACACATTGTGTATCTTACCCAGAAAAAACTATGTAGACCTGGCTATGTGAGAGTACATGGCCAGAAGAACCGACTTGAGTACACACCATGTACACATGGAACACACCATGTACCTGGGTTGATACACGCCGAGGCCAATGGTAGAACATGACCATGTAACAGTGTAAGGGTATACACCATGTATTTTTTCTACACGCCATGTAGTCCCCTTATTCCAAACTCTGAGTGCCTTTTCCTATTTTGTTTTGACACTCCTGAATGAAAAAACCTTGATGATGAGACTTAACTAAGGCATGTTCTTGACCTTGTAGATTCACGCCTCCGTGAAGACCATGAGCTATATGCCAGGATAGTGGTGAAGATCGTACTCCAGATATGGTATTCCATGGGCTATGAATGGATCATTTAGTTGTGCTAGCTGCGACACCAGATGTTATACCAGATGTAGGTGCAGATGCATAATTCCATGAAGGATTTGTGAGATTTATACAGACCTTTCAAGGAGTACTGTAGGATGCCACATGTATGGTAGAGCTGATGCGTATCTTCCAATAGCAACATCCACCTACTTTATCAGGGAATGATAGACCATTGGCTGCAGAATCATGGCTGGAATCAGTGATGGATATCTTTGAACATCTAGAGATTCCTCTCGAGAGGAGGGTCAATCTCGTGACATATATGTTACGTGATTATGCTAAGAGATGGTGGGATGTTATCACTCAGGTAGGGAATCACCGGGATATGACATGGGAAGAATTTCATGTGCCCTTTTATGATTACTATTTTCCTAAGATTCTAAGGGTTGACCAAGCCCAGAAGTTCATACACCTGGAGCATGGAACACTATTAGTTATGGACTATTCTTCCTGGTTTTCTAAGTTTCATCGATTTAAACATATTTTTATGGGTGATGACATATCGAAAGATAGATGATTAGAGGATGGTATCAGGTTAAATATTTGATCACAGGAAAATTTATTCAGGTTACCTTTTGTCTTTACTATTGTGAATCAGTCACTGATCACCGAGCTCAATCTATGGGGTGCTGG
This sequence comes from Viscum album, assembly GCA_963277665.1. Classification (NCBI taxonomy): domain Eukaryota; kingdom Viridiplantae; phylum Streptophyta; class Magnoliopsida; order Santalales; family Viscaceae; genus Viscum; species Viscum album. The sequence goes on along the minus strand of OY728143.1, from coordinate 1,403,085,759 downwards.
AGGTGCGATCCATAGCAGTTTGAAACCTGTTTCTAGTACTCTATCAACTAAAATGAGGAAGAATCATGAAAAGTTCTCTCGCGGTGACATTAGTAGCCAGAATGTTTCCTCTGGTGGTTAGGTGACATGCTATTAGTGTGGAAAGTTTTGGAATAAGAGGCCTCAGTGCCCAAGGGATCTAATTGAGTGCCAAGCCTGTGGAAGGATGGTCCATCTATAGCGTTAATTCATGGAATTTTCACCAGTGTCTAGTGAGAGAGGTTCTGTACAGACTCCATGTGCAGGAGACAGGTCAGTAGCTTCTCACTAGTCTGCAAACTGGAATACGTTGGGGTGTTCAGGATAAGGTGGTGGTCGTGGCCATGGTATTCAAACACCAAGATCTCAGTGATATTAGGGTGGTTCATCTCAGGGTAGTCAAGTAGTGTCTCGGGCCACCATTCAGGTTAGACTTATTCAGTGCAACAGACCCAACATGAGAAAGATCCAGAACCTTCTATTGTCAGCGGTATTATCTTAGTCTTCTATATTTTATCTTTTGTAATTTTTGATACTAGTGCTATACATAGTTTTATATCTATGGATATTGTGGAATGATTTGGGATCTATGTTTATACTTCTTCTGATGTTATGATGCTAGACACTCAAATGGGGATTAGAAAAACAAGTGTGTGTCAGTGCAAGGAGTGCCTCTAGAGATTGGTGGGTGTCACTTTTTATGGAACCTCTATGTCTTAAAGATGAAAGGATTTGATGTCATTCTCGGAATGGATTGACTGGTTCCTTTTCGAGACTTTGTTGATTTCTATCACCATAGGGTGAGTTTCACATCACCAAAGGGTGGAGAGTTTCTACATAAGGGTGAATGGGATGTCTAGGAGAGCCTAGATGGACCCGAGCATCGTGGATTGGTCAGGATGAAAACCCAGATTGTGAGTTTATATTTGGATTCCAGGGAACATGTCTGGTTGATTTCCCTCAAATGATTGATAGTTTTAGGGACATTTTCCTGGATGACTTATCAATCTTACCTCAAATAATATTGGTAGAGTTCGCTATCGAGCTAGTTCCGGGAGCTTCACCAGTATCCATTCCTCCATACAGGATGGATACAATGGAGTTGCAAGTGCTTAAGAGGTAGTTGGAAGATCTGGAAGCTAATGGTTTTATCTAACCCAATACTTCTCCTTGACTGACTGAAGATTAAATTTTTATTATTCAAACACTTTTGAGGAAAAAGTGAGAAACCATACATGACTTCACGACATCATGACATCAAGACTTAAAAGGAAATAAAAACCCCCAAGAGACCAAAACTCAAGATCAAGGACAACCATAACAACAATAGAGAAGCTCCTCCCAGCAACAATTACATTAAGTATATATTCCATCATTTCATCACAGCACGACTAGCAGTCCCGTGCCAAAGAGCACGGGAATAGTACTGATGGCCATATCCAAACCCTCTCAAACATCTGAATCTGATTAGCCATGAAATAGGGAAACCACTTGCCCTGAACCTCATCTGAATAATCCCCTTCTATGATAATGGTTGAATAATCCCTTGATCCATGAACCACTAAGGCCACAATCAAAAACCATTTCAAAAAACCATCACTCACAACCTTCCATCCAAAACTGAGTCATGAGAAATAAAACTTAGACTAAAAAAATGCTTTATGTTATCAAAAAATGTCAAAATACAAGGAAGGAGAGAAAAATTCAAGGGAATTAACTAGGCTCGCGGAAGCCGAAGAACCCAAAAATCAACACAAAACCACAGATTCAACAAACACCTTCACACGGACTGAACTAGCACATCCAAACCCATAAACACAGCCAAGTCGCTAATAGGGTAATCATAGAAAAAAGAATATGAAACCAAATGAAAAATCAAAGATACAAGAAGCATCACCCCATGATTGGCCTCCTGAACGCCAGCCACTGGAAGGAGGATATGCCACACATCAAACCAAGCCAACACCAAGATCCCATCACCACCAAAAATCCCAATGGAGAAGACCATAGAAGACTCTCAAAGCACTCAATCCCATGAAGAGAACAGAGAAAACCCTCAAATGCCAGAAAACATAACCATAGGATGATGCCACACTGATAAAACCCGATCGAACCCACAAACACTCTGATGGAGTAAGATAACGAACAAAGAGACCTTTATTGAAAATTGGTCTTACGCTTGTGGATGATGAGCCGATAGTGCCACAAAAGCCCATAGAATGAAATAAATGATGCCACAGAAGGAGGGTTGATCCATGAAATCATCTCAAAGAGCACCAGAAGTTAGGTAGAAAATTCATGAAAAAGGCAGAAAATAACCTTAGGATATGTGTAGACTTTAAGAAAATGAACCAGTTGATGATTAAGAACCAGTATCCCTTTCCACAAAAAGATGAACTATTAGATCAACTTTGAAAAGATTGAGTGTTCTCAAAGATTTACTTGAGGTTAGGATATCAATAGGTATGTGTTCTACTTGTAAAAATACCTTGTACTGTATTTCATATCAGGTATATTCTATATGAGTATCAGGTTATGTTGTTTGGTCTCATGAACGCGCTAATATTTTTCATGGAATTGATGAACCGGGTCTTCCATCCTTACCTAGATTCTTTTGTGGTGGTTTTTGTAGATGACATCTTGGTGTATTATCACAATCGACATGACCATGCTAAGCATATTGAGATCATTTTTAATACATTGATAGAGAATAATTTATATGCTAAGATCACAAAATGCCACTTCTGGATGGATCAGTTTCACTTTCTAGGTCACATCATCTCAGGGATAGGAGTATTGGTGGACCTAGAGAAGGTGATAGTGGTAGTTACCTAGGAGTATCCCAAGAACATTTTTGAGGTGCGGAGTTTCTTGGGGCTAGTTGGTTACTACAAGAATTTTATACAAGTCTTATCATGCTTAGCAGTGTTGATGACGAGCTTGACTATGAAAGGAGTGAAGTTTGAGTGGCCAGATTCTTGTGATTTAGATTTTCAATAGTTTAAAGGGATTTTTTACTTTAGCACCGATACTGATATTTCCAGAGTTGGTCAAGAGTTACACAACGTACTGTGATGCATAAGGTATTTGGTTGGGAGAAATGCCTATGCATGGGGATCGAGTTGTTGCATATGGGTCTCAGCAGTTGAGGCCACATGAGAGGAATTACCTGAAACCTGATCTCAAGTGGGCTAAGGTTGTCCATGATTTGCGCTATTGGAGACTTTATTTGTTGGGAGAGCATTTTTTGGTGCACATTTACCAAAAAAAGTCTCAAATACATCTTTAATCAGTGTGATTTGAATATGAGATAGTGAATGTGGGTGGAATTCCTTCAGTCGTTTGATTTTGATCTTTCCTATATGCCTGGAAAAGGCAATGCAGTGGATGATGTACTGAGCATGAGGAATCATATACAGGCAGTGAAAGATGTCAGTGGTGAGTGGAAGCTTATGGATTTGTTCTTTGAGATGAATTTAGAGGTTCATGACAGTCAGGGATAGACTTATCTTTCATATTTCGCGGTTAAATCTACCCTACTAGATAGAGTAATGATGAGGCAGCTATCAGATTATGAAGGCCTAGTTCTAAGAGAGAGTTTGGTAGGTGAGGACCCTCCTCCTAGATGGACGATAGGTAAGGTAGAAGTTATATGTATCCATGGATGTGTGTGGGTTTAGAGGGATATACGTGAGTAGTTGATGTGGGAGTTTCATGCTTCAGCTTGGGTAGTGCATCTCAGAGTCACCAAGATGTACCGTGACTTTCACCGTCAGTACTGTTGGCTGGGTATGAAGTGGGAAGTGGCTAGTTTTGTTACGAGATGTTCCACCTATTAGTAGTTGAAGGTGGAGCATCAGCGACAGGCTGGGATTTTAAAGTAGTTACCTATTCTGGAGTGGAAGTGGGATTATGTCATTATGGATTTCATGACGGGGTTACTGAGGTCTCCTAGATGAAAAAATGCTATGTGGGCCATAGTAGATAGGATTATGAAGGCTGCTCACTTTTTTTTGATCAAGGATGCCTTTGGTGTTGATGATCTTGGAAAGAATTATATCTGAGATGTGGTAAAACTTCACAGTGTCCCTCATTCTATCATTTCAGATAGGGATGCCTACTTTACTTCTCATTTCAAGAAGAGTTTTCAGAGGGAATTGGGTACACAGGTGATTCTGAGCACAACAAACCACCCTCAGACTGATGGCTAGTTAGAGCATATAATAAAGGTTCTTGAGGAAATTTTGAGTGCATGTGTCATAAACTTTGGGGGATCTTGGGATAATCCTATTCCCCTAGTCTAGTTCGCCTACAATAACATTTTTCAGGCAACTATAGAGATGAAACCTTATGAAGATTTATATAGTACGCCATGTCGTTCTCCCATGTGCTGGTTAGATTCATGTGAGGTAGCCTTACTGGGGCCACTTCTCATGCATGAAACTTTTGGGCAGGTCCACTTGATTCAAATATGGAAGGCTATTGCAAAGTCTCATAAAAAATCCTATGTTGATCGTCGTAGACGACCATTGGAGTTTGAGGCTGGGGATCGAGTTTTCCTATTTGTCGCACTAAGGTTGGGACATAAGAGAATCAAGATACAAGGTAAGCTTTCACTAAGATATGTCGGAATATTTTAGATCTATAGAAAGTAGGGTTGGTTGCCTATCAGTTATAGTTACCTTAAAGGTACTGCGCAATGCATGACGTATTCCATATATCACAGCTATGCCACTATCACTCAGAACTGTCTCACATTTTTCAGCCTGAGGAGGTTGAGATTTAGGTTGATGCATCCTTTGAGGAGCATCCAATTAATATATTTGATAGGTTCTTTCATAGTATGGCTGATTTTAGGACGATATTGGGAGAGGGATGTCGACGTACATGCTCAATGACCAGAGTTATTCTTAGATATTCCTTCACCACCCTTAAAAGGGAAATTTAGGGACAAATTGCTTTAAGGGGGGAAGTTTTTAAGAACCTGATTCTTCCTTTGAGGTATGAGTTTCTTTTATTCATTTTCCATTAATTTGTTTTTGAGAAAATAGAGAAAAATTAGGCAAGAACTAGAATCATTACTATTCCACGACCAGACATAGGGGTACACATTGTGTACTACTAGATATAGACCATGTAGTATTCTCATGTGTGAAGGGAATACATTGTGTGTGGTCATGTCAACAAGGAAAAGAGGAAAATCCAACTACACACCATGTACTTCTTGGTACACGTAGTGTAGTCATGTTGACAGGTCCTGAAAAGTAAGTTAGAAGAATTCAGCCTCCAAATGAATAGTAAAATGGTATACATGTCATGTATATGTAATTACACACCGTGTATTTTGTGTTTTTAATTTAAAATGGATAGTATACCCCCCCCCCTTTCGGTATATTGGATAGTGGGATCACTAGGGGAACTCAAGAGGAGCGCCAGAACTTCAACCCCTTCCCGGTTGATCATCTGAAATCCAAATCAATCACCGTTGGTCTCGTTTGAACCCAATTAGTGAGTGATTGATTACTATTGATCCATTCTTTGTAATTTATATTCTTGAATAAGTTATTTTAGGTTGTGTGAATATCCTTGTTTCATATATCTACAACATTATAGCTTTAATTGGAAGTCTAGGCTAGATGGAGAGAGTCATACTACGATGAGGTAGGTGGACTCGTGCTAATTGCTTAATGTCAAGTTGTTTATATGTGTCGTTGTGCTGAAATACCATGTTTTGGGTGTCACTTTGGCCAGAAATTGAACCATTTTAATGACTAAGGATGTTTAGGTGATTAATTACATGAATTTATGCATGTTGAGACTGCTTTTTTTTATTAAGGTACTCCCTACGGCTGCGTTTCCCTTGGATAATTGTTGTTGGGCCTTTTTGGATTAGGATAACTATGGTTATGCCTCTTATTTTCCCATTATGGGTTGTTTTAGATGAATTGTTTAATTAAATGCTTACCAATGTAAATTTCTTATATGTAGGGCTTGGCCCTGTTGAATTATTCTTCTCACGAGAAGAGTTTTTTTAGTCCTATGGGCAAGGTTCTGTGTGCCTATGGGCTATGTTTTGTTATGCCTGTGGGAAATTGCCTGTGGGAAAGGATTTTTTTTCTATGTGTACTACCTGAGGGAAACGTTTTGAACTGAGTTTTGACTATGTAATGACTTATGATGCATCTTCCAAGCTAAATCACAAGCTTGGTTTTAGTTGTCATTTTACTTGGTAGATTGCCTACTGAGGTACCTGTTGTGTTTACTTGAATAGGGAATTAACTGGACGTGGATTTATCCCAAGAACTTATTAATCAATGTAATTGAATTAATGAACATTAATGGTATAAATGGAACAACACTTGTAGAATTATTTACCTTTGATTACTTCTTAGTTTAATGCTTTCATTATTATACACTACTACTGCATATACTCATTGAAAGATTGGCACAATCCTTCGATGGTTTCCTAATGAGATTTATTTCTCACACCCTATTTGGGTCATGTTTTTGGGCCCAAAAAGACTATATTGTTGTAGGTGTCTATAGGGGAAAGGCTCCTTATACGGGTACTCTATTGCTTCTTAGGAGCAGGAGAGCATGGGACCAAGCCAAGGTTTGTGATGCTGTTGTGTTTCATTTTGTATTGTTTTACCTTAGTATTGTATTGTACATGATAGTAAGGTATCTTGTTTTTTCTATTTTTTTAGAACATGTGACATGCTGCATAATTCGGATATTATATGCCTTCTGGTTATCTTTACCTTTCAATCTTCTGTTGCTTACTTTAGTTTCATGTTGTTTACTTCTTCCTCTATTGTTATTATTTATTCCAATGTGTTACACTTTGCCAATGAGGGCATAGTTTCTCCATTATCACACCCCAGACCCTCACTACTAGTTGGTAGCCTCTAGGGTTTGGGGAAATTTGCTTGAGGTTGTGTGGCCAACTGGGTACGAGGCACCTTTTAGTGGCATCCAGATCTAGGATGTTAAATAGCACATCACAATAAGGTAAATGCACTCATAAACTAATATAAATATTATGTATTATAGTGGTCATGTATGATTATCATTGATGTGAACCCATAAAAAGGTTCCAAACAACATCCAAGAATTAAAGGAAAGATAATAACATTTAAAGTATAAAATCAAGACATGAAATATGTAATAGGATATACATTTTTATATTTATAGAGTTATAAAAATGTTATTTTTTAACAGATCTAAATTTAATATATTTTTTAATTTAGAAATTAGAATTTATTTTTTGGTTATTGGGTATTTAATTGTATATGTTTAATTAAGGGTTTATAAATTTTAGAGTAATTTTGGGCATAAAAGGTGTTAATGGTAATGTTTTTATAGTGATATAGAATCCTAATTTGTATCAAATGGTATCCTACTATAATATTGGTGTGAATAGAAGATTATTTTATGTACCTAATTGAATCCTATAGAATAACTAGGGGGAGTAGTGGTTTTGTTACAAAATTTTATAGATACCACTGTGTGCCCTATGGAAATTTACTAGGGATTTAATGAGTTATACAGAGGTGTGTGGAAGGCCCTTGGATGACCACATAGTATTCTGTGTCCATCCAACATATACCAAATGGTATACAAGAAATTATTTTTATTATTTTTATTAAAAAAAATTATAAAAGTGAAACTAAACCCCTTTATTATTTGTTTGGTAAACTTAGAAACTATGGGATAAAAACTCATTCCATTTCAAACCTTTTATCCCACCTCTATCTCCTATGAAACTAATCTAATCGATGATCAATTTAATGTACCATCATACTAGTGGTGAGTTCAACCTTAAGCTTCCCTCTTTTCAGTATTTCATTTTTTGTTCTATATAACTTCAACTCAAATCCCTAATTTTGAGGGTTTCCATCAAATTATTTGATTTTAGGTGATTAAGGTAAATTCATCCTCCAATAATGGATGGTTCTACTCTTTATTGATCATAGTGGGTGGTCCCTTATATTTTCCAAAGGTTATTATTAATTTTCAGTTATGTTGTGATAAAAAACTATCTTAATTGGGTTCTTGTTACCTATGGTTTCATTGATAGGTATTCATGTGTTTGGGTGATGATGAGAAGTGTACCTTATAACCAATATGAATGTATCACATGTTATTTGTATTGATTTTAGTGAAATATATTAATTATTTCAATTTTTGGTCTAGGTTATAATTAACAATAGAACCCATGATGGATATATAACCTAGAGTTATGTTTTAAGAGACCTTGTAATGTCCTGGGGGATTGTGTCTAAAAAATATATCAATAATTAAGAATTATCATTGGTAACTAGGTTGGGGTGGGTTATAAATACTTGGATAAAGTGAATTGATATTTGAGGAAACTTATACCTTTAATTGACATTTCTTGTTAATGGTGTTGCAAGGCCTTGTTCATCTATGAGAATTCCCTTGATGTGAGTATATTGGTTTTTTAGGCAGATTGTGAGTTGTTTTATTATGATTTTGGGATTTAAAAGGAGATAAGGGTTTTGTATAGTAATTATTGTAATGATAATGTGAATTAATAGTAAATTAGTTATATAATTACATATTCTAGTTGTATACTTTTAGGTCTTTTAGTGAAAAAATTAAATAGAGGTTGATCTTGTCTATCTTATATTCTTCTTCTGAGTTGTATAGATAATGACATAAAGTCGAGAGTCATATAAATGGAAATATATTTATTTTTTAAAATCATATAGATAAAAATAATTTTCATTAAAAAAATTATATAAACTATAGGTTTTTTATGCATTTTGAAGTTCATTATCAATGTCATGGCATTTATGTTTTGCATTTTGCATTTTATTAAGACAAATATATTATTATTATTGTGATATACATGTGTTACCCTAATATTAAAATATTGGTTTTACCATGAATCCTTTAATATAGATTTCGTATGTAGGTAATACATTATAGTGATTATGGGACCCATAGGCTTGTTCTGACATTCCTTTTGATTATTATTATTCCTATTATGTATATGGTGTCCTGATGATCTAAAAATTGGTTGAGGAGCTTATACATATTTTATAAATAGTTAAAGAAGGTACTCCAAGATTTTCTAAATAATTCCTTGATAGGATGTTCATGAGAGTACTCAAGAAGGATCCTTAGGGAAATTGATGCATACATCCCCTTCCCCTATTTTATGTACCTTTATACCATGGGATAAGCTATCCATAGGAATGTTTATATCCCCTCTATAAGAAAATTTCTCTCTCATTCAGAAGTGTATAGATAAAATTTATGCGAATTATAATTTCTTGGTTTTACTAAGATGATTTAGCACTTATTTATGAATTTTATGATATATTTGAATAAGTTATATATGATTCTTGAGCATGGGTTGAATTAGGCATATTTCCATTTATAGTTATTTGGTTTTCACATGAAAACTAGCTTCATAGGTTTATATTTTACATTTTTTCTTGGTTGTATTGTATACATTGATTGTTTTTGTTCCTTGTTTATCTTCCTATAATGTGATACTATTTCATATCATTCTATATCTTATTTTCACTCATATATATAATGTATTGTGTTAGGCACACCATTAATGGTGACCAATTGAGTTATATACTCACATAATGCATATATATCTTGTCACATACATAGATTCAATAATATATTTAATGAATCATATGTTATGATGTTAATTTATTAAATATTAAATAGTATTTATTTTTTTTAAATATTAGTGTGGACTATATCATGAAATGGTGTGCAGGTGGCCAACTTTAGGAAGAAGAATTCATGTGAAATATCTCCCTATCCATCAAATTTTATTATTTTAGATATTTTTTTTATATTTTTTTGTATTGTTTGAGGCATTATTTTTTAGAATATTATTATATATATTATATATATATATGGGTTTATTAATGTTATTAAAAATTTAGAATATGTATACTATGGTATACAAGGTGAAATTGTATTTCAAAGAATGCCTAATATATTGATAGATCATACCTAATTTTAAGTAACATCTTGTGTTGACCAAGAAAATAATCAAAAAAGGTAAACCATTCCTTAATAATACTCTCAAAACTTCACTTATAATCATCAAGAATTAGGAATTTATGGACATACTTATAGTGTATGGTGGCCTGAACTAGATCAGTAATAGATCAAGTTCAATTCATTATACGTTTTATGATATAATTTATGGCTTTCCTAAAATTTTATAAATATGGGAAATGATAGTTTATGTCTTGATAATTAAACCATAAAGAGAATTTATCAACTTATTTATGTTGTAATATCAAGTTAACAAGGGTTTCCATGTGTTCATTCTAATCACTTTAGACATGCATGAGTAATTCTTTTCGTCTTTTGAGTATGAAATGGATAATACTTAGAAATATGTTATAAGGATCATTAAGGTTTTAGTATTATATTTGTTCATGCATCATATATATAGTTTCACATAGGATATGTGAATTTTATATATTATTATTTTTATATGGCTGTGAATTTGATTAATTATATTAAAATAATAATGTAATTGGTGTTTTCATGAATATATTATTATTTAAATCCATTCACATGTTTTTTACTTTCTATTAAAGATTTTTATTTTATTTTTAGTATACCCCTATTAGTGCTTTATGTTTTTAATATATAAATAATTAATGAAATACTTTAATATTTTATAAGGGGTTAAATTATTTTTTATTATTCTATATTAAATTAATTAAATTTTTCATTGTGATGAATTTTTTTAGATATAAAAATGGATTAGAGATCAATATTTCAAATAATAATACATATCCATTTAGAATTTATTCATGTGGATTATATTTGTTATAATATTTTCCTAGATAGGATCTATCCCCTCCATGATGACATTAGTTATAAACATTGGTTTAGTGGTGGTGTTTTAATGTAGATGATTTGGGTGAAACTCTAGTGAAATGTCTAGTAATATGGTTTTTCTTTAGAGGTGTTTAATAGAAGAATGGACAGAGTGTGTAATTTATGGTTAGTGTGTGAAAAGTTAAGATACCCATATTATTATCTCAGTTGATTAGTTTTGTTTCTTTATTAACAATATGATAATACTAATTGTGATTAGATTTGAGAAATTTATAAGCTTATAATAGTCTATACACTTATTTGAAATGGAAAAGGATTGACTTTAGTAAATTGTGATTTAGTTATTGTTGACATTTGGATTATGTAAAATGGATGGTCTAGTGGATGTTTTTTTTCCTTACAAGTATTTTTATAGTATTTTACCCTTTGATAAAGGTCTTATGAGAAATGAGGAGAAGGTTTTTTGGGTAATATCTAGTTTTATGGGGTGGGATATATTACTTAATTTTTTTGTGTTGGGTTAAGATTATCACACCTAAAAAATTGGTTTGATAACATCTAAACTTCTTCCTAATGAACTCATGTTCCTATAGAAAATACATGTGGGAATGATAGTCTCTAAGATATATGGTGACACATATATAGAGTCGATGACCACAAGACTATAAAAATGAGGTGTAAGAATATATTAGATAAATTATCATTTTTCTTCTATGATATATTAATTATAGGGACAATACACCTATTAAAGTTTTAGTAATCCATAATGTTCTAAAAATATGGTTTATTAGTAATAGATAAAGTTATTGAGTTTATAGAATCATTATACATCATGTTATCCTTGAAAGGATAAAAATTACAGACAACCATGGTTTTTATAAAGGGTTTTTTGATTCATTAATGTCATATATGGAAATATTTTACCTTAAGAACTAATTTGAGGAAGTAAAGAGGTTATTTTTATTAAAGTAAGAGGATACTTTACCTATCAATTTTGTGAATAGTGATGGCTAGATTGAAGAAAAAAAATTATGGAAATATTTTGGATACTAGAGTCATGAAATTTATGGGACATATATGAAAATATTTTATTTAGAGTAAAGTATCCTATTATGTAATTTAATTTTTAAAAGATAGGATATGTATAAAATATTTGGAATAAAGGACCAATATAGTATTATTTCTATGTTATACTTGATGGAATCTAATAATTATGAATATAAGATACCTCAGTTTTAGGATATGGTAATGTGGAACAACACAAAAATCTCTTATTTGGAGAAAGGATCAGGAAATGGGTTAACTGGGTTTTTGTAAGAATGAATATATAAAAATATACATAATTAGTTTTAAGAACACAATTTATTTCTTACTTTGGAAATTACTGACAAGAAGATTCATGTGTTGGGTATTATACCAACAATTTTTCAAGAATACAATACTATTACAAGTCAGGTGTTGTGAATATCAAGGGTGATATATCATATGAATCTATTATAGTGATAGTTGAGGTTTCACATTAACTTATAGATATAATCATGTGAATTATACTTGGATATAAAAGAAATATTGGTTTAAATTTATAATTGGAAACTTTTGATACAACTAGATAGTGTGGAAATTTTTAAGAAGAAATATATATTGGGATTACTATACTACCAGATGATTGGTGGAATGTTTAATTTATATATAATACTCAATTTTTTTATTTTCATACAATTAATAAATGAATTCAGTGTGTTTGAAAAATAATTTTTGTACAATTAAATAAATGACCTATTTTGATGCTCATGAAAAATAATTCCTAGTGCACATAAAAGATGTGTGATAGTAGTTTCATTTAAGGGATAAACTAGCATATGATTTATACCTTGAGACAAGGTAGACAATGGGGTGTGTATAGTCAGTATTTTTTAGGAATAAATTTGAATAGATTATGGCCTATTTTAGACCAATAGATTTAATCTCTATAAGTATAATATCAATCATTGATTTTGGAAGAATATTAATTGGTTTTAAAAAAATTATCAAAAGATATAATTCATTAGATTTTTTTATTCTATTGGTCATTTATAATGAAATTGATAGAGTTTATTATCCATTGATTTTTTTTTTGTTTTGTAACATGATGAAATGACCCTTTTTTATTAGGTGTATCATTTTGGATATAATAGATGGGTATTATAGGTTGGATCAGGATTCTTCAATGAGAAGGAATTTTTTGGATAAAGTGCATAGTATGCATATGCCATTTGGAGTCTAAGAATCATGTTTCATATTTTATTTAATTATAAGAACCAATTTGGAAAATGATTATGAGTATTCATCAAGGATGATAATTCCTAGAGAGGAGAGTGAGAACAAACCATCAACATCATGCTTTCATTTAGATGGATAAAGTGTTATATTTTAGTGGATCTAATGAGACACTAACCATATCTAATTTTTTTGATTTGGTGTAACACATACATATATTAAAAATATAACATGGGAATTTATTACTTTAACCATTTTCAAAATTAGATGTTTAGATTATTTAAGAAATGTGTTAATTTTTTATAACCAACATAAATATTATCATAAAACATTAATCAATTTTTTCATTTTATACTTATAATATGTTTATGGGAACTTATTTTATTCATATGATCACCTAAAAATATACTTCAAAGAATGAGTGAGCTAAAATTATAGTAAGGAGAAAGAAAGGAAATCATGGGAAACATAATAAATGTGAGATACAAAAATATAATGAAATATACCATGGGATCATAACATGGGATAATCATAAGGAGTTTAATTGGATAATGTCATTGGAATTTGACTAGTTCATCGAGTGAAACATAGGATCATAAGAGAAACATGATTCATAAAAATAAAAAATAATAGAAATGTGTAAGTAATTTTTTTTTGTAGCACATACATTATAAGGAAGTTTCATATACATAAGACATGTCTTAATTCCAAGTCATCATAACAGAATGAAAAAATATAATTACATTACATATATGAAAAAAATATATGGAAAAGAAAAATATTTCATGTTTATTATTAACATATCGAATATAAATAACTATATCATATCCATGCATGATGAATGAAAAAGATAAATTCAACATGTCCATTCATAATAATATCATCAGATTTAAATCTTTACCAATTACATTAGAGAGATGTATATTTATAAGCCCACCTATCACATCATTACATGTTCAAAATCATACATTCCACATAAAAGATAAAATTTAATGATAATACAGGAATCCATATGCATAACATGGGATCCCTATGATGAAATAAAAATAGGTTTCATAAAAACTCATATATCATGGAATGTCATCAAGAATGAAGAAATAATTGGAAATAAAGGTCAATAATCATTAAATTTTAATAATTATATTGGAAAAAAATTTAAGATAAAGGAATATTAATTTAAAATCATATATAGGTAAGATTTTTTCCATTAGGTAATGAAACCCAATGGTAGAAATGAAAGGGTGTATAGTATTAAAAAAATATCATCACATAGATTTAATCAAATAGGAAAGAATAAAAAATATATGGAAAAGAATATGCGAGTGACAAGTAAATCCATAGAAAATAATAAATAGAAAAAAATAAATTGTATACAAATTATAACAATGATTTTGAAAGGAGGGATATTAAAGGGGATTTTCAAATAGAAGAGAGATAAAATACATATAATTTAATAATTAATACACATATGATATATAGAATAAATACAACCCAAATGTCAGGGGAATATAGTGATAAACATTAATGGGTAATAAAACATAAAATTATTGAAGAATGGGTAAGAATTAAGAATTAAATCCAAGAAAGAGAAAATCACTGGGGAATCCCATTATAAATATTTTAATGCATGACATGAACTTAAATTTTTGATATTTCAAGGAATTATAATTTAAATCCCAATAAATTTCTAATAAGAAAATGAGTATAAAAGTTTGGTATATTATATATATAATTCATTTGAAAGGGTATTAGACAAAGAGAGAGAACCCTGTTATATATTTTGTAATGTAAAAATCATGGACTAATCAAATAGAGTATATATAAAAAGGAAATGATAAAATTTATTATGATAATTTCATATGATAATGTATTCAAAACATTTAATTTTTTTATTAAGAACATGGAATATGATATAAAGAAAATATATTGATAAAATATTCCACTTAATATTGGAATCAGTTTTCTTCATTATGTTTACACCTATTGTATAACCAATGTATGTTAATTAAAACTTTTTTCATGAAGTATTTTAAATTAATTTATGTTATTTTTTATCACTTATTTCTATTAGAAATAATATGTTCCCATTTTTGTTCAAGATAGAAATGTGTTATAACATATTTAATTGAATTATTCCATTTTAATTTCAATATTTTATTTTTGGTCACTTAGACTTTTCCATTAGTTAAATTACAACTAGAAGAAAAAAATAAATTAAAAAACACACAAACACAAACACACATATATTTTATATAAGTAATAATAATATGTTGTTAAGGTGGTGATAAATAAATAAATGGTAATGTCCTCATAGGCTATAAATCCGGCCATTAACGTGGTGTGTAAAAAAACTGGGAGAGAGATAATATATATATATATATATTATAAATAGATTATAATAATTACATAATATCACAATATAATACATACATACATATATATGCACACTACACCAACCATCTGTGAATGTTTTGATAAAAAATAAATTTCAAAGTTTTAATAAGTGGTAAAACCTACCATTAATTGGACATATCAAAATAGGGGGAGGGAATATATATATATATATATATATATATATTAAAATTATATTTTAATAATTATACATATGAAACACACGATTTCATTTTTAGTATAAAATTTTCCCTTTTTCCACTTTTGATATCATTCCTTTGTTTCTTATTTTTTAATGTAATTTTTAAAATTTTAGGTAAGTTATAATTTTTTAACGTACTAGGTTATGGAACAATCAAGTGAGGTCATTTTGTGACCTGATCCTGATAGTGTCGGATGTTTTCATGGAATTTTAATCATGATATGTCCATGGGAGTTCATTCTATAGCTCTTCTTAGGTAGTGGAGGTGTGATCCGAGGAGGTGTGTTGCACTATGACTAGGGGATACTGCATCGCGAGTCATCCCATGTATTATAGGTGTGATCATGGGTTGAATGTCATTATAAAACCATAGTAATTTTTGATACAACCCACCCTAGTTACTAGGGATATTTTATATAGTGAACATTATTCTGAAATGAGCGAAAGTTGTCACATGGCCTTATAGAGACCTGAGCATTTTATGCATTAATATTGCACTATTTTAGATGAATATTCATAACATTTCACCAAAAAAGACCCTATAACTATAAATCTTTAGTGTATTTCTAAGCATGAATATATAAAATAATGGTACATTGAATTTCTACATAATATACCACTATGTTCTTGACAATAGTTACCCATATTTCTCATATATTACATAAAACTATTCTTAATATCCTAGGGGAAAAGGAAAATTATAAATGGTGAGATGAAATGATCATTAAGGGTAATAAAAGAAAATATTAATGATAATTTAAGAATAACATGATAATAAGGGAATGTGAACATGATATTATCATTTCAAAAACATTCCCAACATATCATATATCATAATCATGAATCATTTTCATAATGTTTGGTAGTTCACATGACATGAATCATAAATAAAAAAAGAATATGAACCATGAGAGAATAACATTGTCTTGAGATCATGTCATAAAATAATTTCTTAATATTTGGAATAATAATTATCATTGAAATATTATATCAAGGATATCCACCAAGAGATTAGTCACATGTTAGGCTTAGTATAACCACATGTATACCTTCTTTGGGCTTGGGATATCTTTAGGTGTAATTTATTTTGGGCTTGTGATAACCTCGCATGTACCCTATTTAAGGCTTGGTATAACCTCTCTTGTACCCTCTTTTGGGCTTGGTATAACTTCTCATGTACCCTATTTTGGGCTTGGTATAACCTCCTATGGACCATTTTTTTGGGCTTGGGATAACCCATATTATACTCTTTGATATCATAAAACATTAGTATTTAACTAATAAAGTAGAGGTTTATATTAGTCCCACCAATCAAATTATCATGATACATTCATAAATTTTTCAAAATATCATAATCTACTCATCATTTTAATATATCATAACCCATTTAAATGAAATTATATTCATAAATGTCTCATAAAAACACAATTAACCCATCATAATGAAACAAGTTCTTTGGAATCATCATTAGTATAGGTCATCAAGAAAAGTGGAATCATCATTAGTATAAGATCATATACCCAGTGAAATATAAAAATACTCAAAGGATGTTGTAATTGATGAAAAATACCTTTAAAATAACATTCTAACCATTATTTGAAAACATGTGAAAGTATTCCTTTTATTTAAAAATAAATAAATTTTTTCAAAATATTTATAAAAAAATTTCTTTCAAAATATAAATGAAAACTTGTGAAGAGATATTTAAATGAAATAATTTTAATTACATTAGGAAAATCAATTCATGACATATATGATAAAATAAAACATTCTTTTAACGTATTTCTTAGAATTCAAAACTGTCTTATTTGGAGAAAATTCAGAAATAATCCTTTTTGAACTATAAATTAAAAGGTAGTAAAAATGACCTTTTTGTAACATTTCAATTATATTTTATAAAATTCATAGAACAATTTTGTATAATATGGATACATAAGACAAAAAAATTCTATTAGAGAAGAAATAAGGCCAATTTTCCCTTAAAAACTTATTCTTGGTCAATTTATAGCTAATGAGAGAACATTCATAAAAATAGTGAAAAAATACATAAATAAATATAGTATAAGAAATTTAATAATATTTTTTGGGAGATATATCATATAATTTCATTATATGAAATTTATCATTGATAATCCATGAAAAATGAGATTGTAACATAAACCATTACCTTGAGTTAGACTTGATTTATAAGTGCTATAATATCTTATGTAATAAATTTAAATTTATAATAATAATATACTATAATAATTTAAATAATTATAATAATATATATTATACAATTACAAAAATTTTACACCTATTTATTAATAATTCCTCACTATAATCATCGTTTCTGAGTGTAAACTATTTTGTTTCTCATTAATGTTTCAGTTCTGTAGGTTTGATCCCTGTAATTAGATCATGATTAAATCATATATATAATTTTAATAATGATATAAACATAATATATTTTCATTATAGACAAATTTATAATCATCAATAAAATTTAGGGATTGGAAAATAAATTAAATTGTTTACGGAGACAGTTGTCTGTATGTGCACATAATCTTTACTTTCATTTTCTAATAAAGATTGTGAAATAAAGATGAACAATATTTTATCATTAAAGAACTATACTTATATAATAAATATAATATATAAATATTAAATCCATTATTATAACCATCCATCAATTATTTTTATGGGAAATAAATTATATCGATATATGTAGGTAGTAGTCCACACATATGCACAAGCGATACTTTCGACTAACATTTGATGGAAAATGATGGTTGGATAAAAAAAATAACATTTCCATTTAATGTAGATAATTTATATTTTATTTTATGATTAATTACAAATATTTATAGGAGTTATAGGAATAATTAAATTGAAAGTGTTTGGGTATGATGCATACCTCTTCTTCGATAGAAATTATTTACATCCCTTATTATGGACCCCCGAAAATGTAATTTATGATAAAAAGAAACATTAAAATTATGGATAGGGATGTTTAGAATATAATTGGGTAGGTTTTGATCAATCTAGGTGTCTTAATGTTTTTTTAAAGAAGATAGAGGAGGGGTTCCCTTTTATAAGGGAGGGAGAGGACAAACTTGTATTTTTTCAAAATATTAAAATATAATAATGTAACACTCAATAAAATGATTAAAAATGTCTCATATTCTAAGATGAGATGATATATGGTAGACATATGGCCATTTATTAGTATTTATATAATATTTATCGTAATATCACTAATATCTCTTAGTTTATCCCATCTAGATAAATATTTTTTTAACCTTAACGGAGGTGATTTTTTAACTATTTATACAATTTATTATGTACAATGATGAAGGTGGTTTCATAATTTTTTTTTGAATATTACTATTTCAAATAAATAATCCTTTTTATCAAATTATTTTTTTCATGTGGATGAACTTAAAAGTAAACATCAGATATTTTTCCGTAGCACTTTATCTTTATGATCCTATATTTATACTCATTTTTATTCATGAGAATGATCATGATCTAGTAGTAAAACCTCTAATTTTAGTAATTATAAAGCATAAGTTATGTACTTTGTCAGTAGATACATGTGAAACACATCATGAACTTGAGAGAGGTTTAATTAAAGTGCTAAATGATAAGTTACCATCCCAAATCTATCAAGAATCTTGAAGTGAACAATATACCTAGAGATTATAATTAATTTAATTGTGAGTCTCATAACCTTCTTCTATTGATAAATTCAAAGGAATGCGATTTCACTAAATTTGAATTCCATATTTTACTAAAAAATTTCCACATATCATTCCCATATACTTTGAGATATATTGATATGTTCTTTAATAGACCAAAATTTCTCTTCCCTTTCCTTATCTATCTTAGGTCCCAATAGCTTTTGTTCTCTATATTCATCCCATCACATTGGGGTTATGTAATTATTTCCATTGGGGTAATGATAGGGAGCAATCTGAATACTCATGTGAATTTTATTATTTCAAGATAATTTGATGGGGGGGTTATTCCAACCACCTTTTAAATTTAGATCATATTATCTGAAAATATCCTCTAGGTGTTGAGTGGTCCACTCAGACTAACCATTGGTGTAAAGATGATAAGTAGCACTAAAACACAATTTTCTATCAAGCACATGCTGAATAACTCACTATAACATCAAGGTTAAACATCGATCATAACCAAATAAAATATAATGAGGTACTTCTTTAAACCTTACCACATCCTTAATGTATATTCTATAAATCTAATAAATAGGGAAATATTATCTAAGAGCAATGAAGTATGTTGGATTTATAAGGTGATTAAGTACAACCAAAATATCTATGTCCTTGAGATGTTTGTGGAGTCTAATGAAAAAATCCATCTTTATATTTTACATTTATATTATGGTATCGGTAATGGTTATGACATCCCCTTACACGTTTTTCTCTTTTCCATAACATACTGACATACCAAGCACCGATATACATACTCTATAATATCTCTGTTCATGTTGTCCAATTAGAAATTCTCTTTCAGATCTCTATACATCATAATACTTCTTGGATGAAAATAGAATGATGAACTATGAGGTTAAACCAACATATCCTTATTTAAATATGGAATTTAAATGACACACACATAATTCCCAAACCTTATGTTTCCATTATAATCTTGGTTGAACTCAGGAATATTCCTCACCTTCTTATATGGTTCTTCATCTTCTATCTATGTTGTTTTAATCATAAAATGGATATTTGGTAAAAAATCATTTGATTAAGAAAATATTTCTACCCTTACTTCAATATTTCAAGGTCTATCCTTTTCAAATCTATAAATTTGGTATTTTTTATCCTCATCATAGATAAGATAACATGATTTTTCAACTCAAAGAATAATACACCATGTTTTCTTTGACATGGTGGAATTGTATTGATACATAATAATATTTATTCAACTCCAACCATAATCCCTAATTCACATTAAACTCATTTTGAGTAAATATATACTTTAAAATTTTATGATCCATAAATATATATCACTCCCTTATCTATTAAGATAATTCCTCCACATCTTAAATAAAAATATTACCACTACTAACTCCAAGTGATGAGTTAATAAATATTTATCAAGAAACTTAATTATTTTGGATCATAAGATATTACAATATCATTTTACATTAGGATTAATCAACACCCCTTATTCAATATATAACTATAGATCACAAACTATGCTCTACTACAGAGTAGTGTGAGCATAGGTGCACTGAAAAACCTTCCATTTTGTTCCTTGAAATTTTCCCCACATTCACCAATAAAATGGAACTTTACTCCCTTATGAGTTATCTTAGTTAGTGGATTAGATATCCATTGTAAATTATTCACAAAGTGTTGATAATATCCATCCAAACTATGAAAACTATGGATCTCAATTATAATTGTTATTCTGGGAAAATTTTTAATAACTTCCATATTTGATGGATCCACTAATATACCCACTATTGAGATTATATTACACAAAAATAAATATTTCTATAGCTAGAATTCAAACATGGTAAATTTTTCATACAAATTAACTTTCCTTGGGTTGTTTATTATAATTCTCAAGTGTGTTAGGTCAAATACATTGATGGAATATGGTCTAGAGGGGGGTGTTTTTTTCTATAATTAAAAATATCATAATTATTAAAAATAATTTCCAAATTTTGTGGTTTAAAATGATTAAATAATTATTTATTAAAAGAGTTAGAATATTGTATGTATAAAATTCAAGAGAATAATATAAGGAATTTTCATAGTCGTTTGGATCTATATGATCCTACTATAATCTTTACACCTCAACTGATATAGTTTTTAAAACACTATAAAATATATAGAGATAGATATATAATTTTACATGGGAGAAATCGAAACCGATAATTTTACTCCAGGATAAATTTCAACACAAAAATTTGTGAGGAGACTCCATAAACCTAACAACACACAGCCTTTGGTGGGAGTAGAAAAAACATATGCATGCTACATGTATCATCCCTAACTTATGTTTATTTCCTTTTTGTTTGGTAATTATAACTAAGGAATACCTTTTAGAGGTATATAAAAAATTATGTGAATGATAGATGTGCATACAACTCTACCGAGCCCAAATATAATATATGTAACAATTAAAAAACTATTTCAGAATTATTGAATGACAGTTTTCAATAAAACAATTGATATATTCATGTTTAATGTATTTGAATTATGTAATTTGGGAATTCCAGAAAAGGTAAATTATGCCTCTTCAAGGTGGATGAAGTTGAAGAATAAATTTTCCCTCTTTAATATATCATCCCAAATGATGTAAATAATTGATCACTAGAATACTTGTATGTCATAAGGGTATGAATGTATGTAATTTTAAATTCATTGATTACTTTTTTCATATTTTGGATAATCCTAGGTTCATTTAAATATAATCTATAAAATTTAACAAACTAATCCCTTGTATAGAAAATAAATTGAAATTCAAATTTTGAAATTATTCACGATAAAAAAATTATAGTCTAGAATAATCATGAAATTAATTTTTTTCATTAAAAATTTAAGGATCTATTCAATCCAATTTGAATTATACATTAAATATTTAAAATATTATCCTTAATAGTATGTTAAAAAAATTTCATAAATATAGTAAGATAATTTGAGTGTTTAAATTCAAACATTAAAACCATTTTCTAATTTTATGCAGTGCATAATAAAAAAATATAATTATTCCACATTAAATTATGAAAAAAAAGTTTAAATAATTTGGAAGATATTAAATATTTATTTATAAAATAATACTATAATAAATCAATATAAAATATAAAAAATTTAAACATTGGAAATATGTGTTATATGTGTATACATGAATAAATAAAAAATTAATATATATTTCAAAACTAAATAAAATAAATTGAAAAAAAGTTTAGTTATTTAAACTAATTTAAAAAAAATATGAATGATTTTAAAAAAAAGTCAATCATTCAAACTATATGTATAAAAGTCCATTAATTAATAACATAAATATCACAAGGAGATTAACTATAAATTAGTATCATCTATAAAAATAACTAAAATATTAATCCATTTTTAACATGAAGTTAATACATTAAAAACACTTATACATCATTTAACCATATTATTAATTAATTGAGAAAAAAATTAAATACAATAATTTAAGCATGAGTAAATATTTTTATCAAATGTTGTATTTGTTCTATGAAAAATAAAAACAGTATTTAAAATAATAATAATAATACATTTTTTAAGTACTTAAAAAAATATTTCCATAAACTAAAAATGATTAGTAAATTATTTTAGAAAAATGAAAACAATTATTATAAATAGTAATTATTCAAAATATATAAATATAAAAAAAAACAGGCGATGTAAAATATTTTTAAATGATAACATATTTTTATTAATGACCTTAGCTTATTGGTGGTCTCA
This sequence comes from Viscum album, assembly GCA_963277665.1. Taxonomy (NCBI): domain Eukaryota; kingdom Viridiplantae; phylum Streptophyta; class Magnoliopsida; order Santalales; family Viscaceae; genus Viscum; species Viscum album. Next base: position 1,403,062,584 of record OY728143.1, on the reverse strand, counting down.
TAAATTTCAAAATATGGTCCAATAAAAATTAAAACAATTGTAATCTAAATTTTTATTCTAATGGTAGAATATTTTAAAAACTGATTGTAGCATTAAGAATATTAAATGGTTGTATAAAAAATTACCCAGTGGTAGTAAGATTTAATTGATAACATAAACATCAGTGATTTGTAGTTCCTCTAAACAAAATAATTAGTGAATGGTCTAAACAAATTAAATTAATATAATTATGATAGATTTCCAACATATCAAAAACAACATTAATCCAACTTATATATCAAGGGATACCATCAAAAATAAAAAAAAAATAAAGAATAAATTTTTTAGGAAACTTGACGACAAAGATCATGAAATTTGGTGATTTTTTAATGTATTTAAACTAAATTTTCATACTTTTATGTATTTGAATTAATTTAATAAAACATAATTATATTTCAGATTAAATAAAAAAAGTGTGTTTTTATATATATTTAATGTGATGTCATTGAAAAAAATGATATTTTGTTCTTGAAATTATTGAATTCTAAAATTATTGTACAAATTTCCAAAAAAAATTAAATAATTGAAACAACAATTTCAATATTCTATTTAGTTTAATGAATTGAAAATAAATTTATTTTCTATCCATTAGAACAAGTGTTCCATGAATAATAGATATATAACTCGTTTTATAATAATATAACAAAATAAAATATTAGAACATAGTAAAATAAAAATTTATTTTGAAACCAAAAGAATGTAGTATGTTCAGAAAAATACGTACACTATAAATATTCATGTAGAATTCAATGCAGTAATTTTTTTTATATAAACGTCTTATCTTTCATATGAAATTAGAGTTATAATAAATAAATCTCTATAACTCGTTATATAATAAAAATACTTTAATGTTTGAAAAAATATCACTATATAATATAATAAGATGGTTTGGAATATTAATAAACATAAAATATTAACATATGATAATATTAAACATGTATAAGATAAATTATAATACAATAATAATAATAAACAATGTTATTAGATGATATTTAATGTAATCCAACAAATCTAAAATTCATTTAATAACATACATAAAAAATATCCCCATTTTGGGTTGATTAAAAAAATGAGAAAGTAAAATAAAAAATTATACCACTTTTTTGTAAATAAAAAAAGATAGAAAATAATTCTATCTAAAAAATATTATCAGAATAGCTAATTATCCCCATTAAGATTGAATGTAAAAAAATGTTAAAGAATAATTTAACTATAAAAATGGTGATAAAAAGCATAAACTCTCCCTAAAAAAATTCATTTGAAAAAATAGTAAATCACATGATAGATATAATAAATTAAAAATAGAAAAAAAAAACCCCTCTGAAGGAAATAGAAAATTAGATATGAGAGATCCACAAAAATATAATTATTTGTGAATATAATACAAAATTTTAAAAGACATCTCATATCTCAATGAAATAAAACATTATTTAGAGAGTATCCACCAATTAATTAAATTGTGCACTATATATGTCATATTCATATGAAAAATATAACATAGATAAATTTTAGTACACATTCTATTTTAGGTCCAATTGAGTTATTAATAAAAAAATTGTTCATAGGTAGAATTTATAAATTTATTGTAAGGTACAAAATAAGATAAATTCCTAGAGAAATAAACTCTATTAATACCGATAAGATTGAGGGAACCTGATAGAACATTCATCAAGATGATATCTTTAAAAATATCATTTGAAATGTTTTAATGTTGAATCCTTCCCAATAGAACTATTAACAACGTTGGTTTTGTACAACATTGGAATATGATGACTATAACTAAAGAAATATTCATCTCTATTTGGTTTCATCCTAGCTACCATCTTATCATGTTTTTATTTTCCTTAAACAAAGGTAGATAGAGTTCCATTTAAATCTAAAATTTTATTTTACATATTATCATTTTACTTTTGAAAAATCTCAATATATTCACAATAATTATCTTTAGTAGATAAAGTACAATTTCTCAAACTATGATTTTCTCTATAATTTAAGAATGTTTATTTTTAATAATATTAGTTTTATCCTTTTCTTTATCAAATTAAAGAATTGAATTTTTGAAATTTTCATTTTCCAAAATAAGATTTTTCTTTCCTCTAGAAACATTTATATGATCCATAGTCATATTTTCATATATATTTTTAAATATTTTCAATTTCCACATAAAATTAATCACATAAATCACCTAATTATATATATTCATAATTATCATAATCAATTCCAGAATAATATTTAGAATCTAAATCATTATTAGAATAATTACTAACCTTTTTTATTGTTTCCACTAAACACAATCCATAAGGATTTACTATATCAACAAAAAGATCTATTACCTGTGGACATTTTCCCATTATAGAAAGGTTATTAGTCTCTTTTTCACTTAAATATTCTTTACTAGAGTTTGATTCTTGAGTGTATCTCCAAATAGTGTGATAATCACATTTGATTTCATTTTTTACTTCTTATAATTCCCTTGTTGTTTCAACTTGGGAACTCATGTTTGGTATGGCTGGGTTTCCTCTATTCATAACTAATAATAGGGAATTTGCCTCTCTTACATTTTCCGTTGTATCATTTCTTATATCTATTGATTTTCTCTTCATTCACTGTGGTTGTATGATTTTTCATTATAACTACTTAAACTCATTTAGCAACCTGAAAAATATTTCCATCCTTCTCTAAGCTAGGAGAATCTAATGAATCACTATAAGTGTTAGAAGAAACATATTTTTATTTAAAAGAAACTCTATTTATTTTTTTCAGATGATTAAACTCATTGTTCTTTAATTAAATCACGTATTGTAATAAATCCCCAACCATCTCATACAGAGAGTATTCTATAAAATAAATTTACTATTCAATGCCAACTTTCTTATAATGACACTTATTTAGTAAGGCATGAACTATCCTTTCAATAATTATTTCATTCTTCATGGTTTCACCTTGTGTGACCATGTTTTTGATGATCATTTTGAATCTATTTAACATGTCATTCAATATTTCATGGTCAAACATTCTAAATTCTCAAAATTCTGTTATGTGAATTCCATTATTTATTCTCTTAATTTTTTTAGTTCCTTGATGAGTGACTTTTAAATTCTTGAAAATGTAAAAATAAGTTTTACAAGAAGATGTATTATTATACACACATCTTCTTAGTGATCCAAAAAGATATTTCAGGACTTTATATTTAAGAAAATATTTCTAAAGCATCATTTCCAATTAAATATTCATGTTTAAATTTAGGTATTTTATATGTTCTAGCCATTATAGTCCAATATTCATTACTAATATTTTTTAATAATACCTCTATTCAATATTAACAATATCTGTAATCACTTCCATTGAAAATGAGGTGTTCTCAACAAATTAAAGAATTATGTCTCATAAGGTTCCATCAATGAAAGTGACATTTCCTTAATCTTGTTAAGGGTTAAAAGAAAATTTAACTCAAATAAGGATGTAAAAAAAGTTAAAACAATCATTTTAAAGTAATACAAAGAATAAATGAATATTCTTAAAATGGAATACCCTATATACAAAGTGATGGTATCAGTAAAAATAATGACATATCAAAGATATCATTATGCATGGTTAGGATCTGATACCAATTTTTAGGCACGATACATTAATGAAAAATGGTTTAGAGGGGGGGTAAATAGAAATATATTATATTTATTATATTTTTAAAATTAATTGATTAATTTGATGGATTAAAATTATAGAAGAATTTTTTCTTAAAAGAATATAAATAAGGAATGCGTGAATACTATATAAAGAAAATTAAAGAGAAGAACACAAGGAGTTTTTATACTAGTTAAAATATAAATGATCCTACTCATATATTCACACACCAAATAAGGATGTATGAAAACCACTATGAAAGAGATAGAGATAGAGAGAGATAATTTTATATAGCATAAATATAAACCGAAACATTTACACCTACATGAATCCCATTGCCAAACTTTGTGAGGTGGATGAAGAAACCTAACAACACCCAACCTTTTATAGGAGAAAAAAACCTAGCTCTCTATAAAGATGACACCTATACAAAGTGTAATATATTTTGGTCAGATAAGTATAACCATGGAATACCATTTAGATGTAGACCTCTTGTGTGAAAGAAAAAAGTGTAAGAATCTCTACCCATCCCAGAAGAAATAAATACAATAATTATATAACTACTAGAGGCGTGTACAAATAAATATTTGAAAGTAATAGTTTATGTAGTTCCTTTTAATGTATTTGAATGATGATGTATGAGAGTTCCATAAAATGTCTAGTATTCCTTTTTAATGTGAATGATTTTGAAGAAAATATTTTCCTTCCTCAAGAATTTATCACAAATGATGTAAAAAACTAAGTGCATGATCACTTTAATGTTGTAAGTGTATGAATGTATATAATATTTTATTTTTTGTGAACTAGATTCACAGTTCCAAGCATCCCTGAGAATATTGAATTGAATATGTAAAATCTAAAAAACCATTCTCCAGCTGGGTAAAGTAAATTAAATTCAATGTAAACAATTATTCAAGAGAGCGAAAACTATCTTCATAAATAATCGTAACAAGAGTTTTTTCAATTCAAAATTTATTTAACAATTAAAAAAAATTAATTACCTATTAAATATTTCAAATATACTTCATAATAATATGCCAAAACAATTCCATAAATATTGTAAGATAATTTGAGGGTTTAAATTCAAAATTTAAAGAAGTTTATAATTTCATACTATGGTAAATAATTAAAATATTGAATATAATGCATTAAATACAATTAACTAAGTCTGAATAAGTTGGGAGATAATAAATATTTTTTTAGAAAAGAATAACAGAATAAAAAATTCATAACATAAAAAATTTAAATATTGAAAATGTGTAGTAGGTGTTTATAGAAATAGAGTAAATTAAAAAATATTCTAAAACTCATTTAATTATATTGTATATTTTTTGAGGTATTCAATTTAATTAAAATAAAACATATGAAAAAGTTTAAACACATCAATCATTTGAATTATCTCTATAAAACTCGATCAATTAGTACCATAAATATCCAAAATAGATAAATTATAAATGAAAATTTTATGTATAATTTTAACATATAAAAACATCATTAACATGAATTTAATACATTAAAAATAAATTTAAATCATTTAATCATATTAATAAATAACATAGAAAAAATTTTCATAAAAAATTTATACACTAATAAATACATTTAATAAATTCTTTATTTTTTCTATGTACAATGAAAAAAATAAGATAATATTAAAACATGTTCAAAGTACATCGATATTTTTCACATACACTAAAAATTATTAATAAAATTTTTATAATAAATAAAATAATGAAAATGACTATTATAAACACGAGGTATTTAAAAAATATGAATATTCCAAAAACAGAGTATGAAAAATATTTTGGAATGGTATCATATTTTTATAAATGATGATAGGTTATTGGCGGGTACACAAATTTTAACTAGTGGTACTATTAAAAATAAACCGAGGGAACATAAATTTTTATTCCGATGGAATGATATTTTAAAAAATAATGGTAGAAAGAAAAAATTAAATGGAGGTAGACAAAACAATACCCTATTGTAGCAAGATTTAAGTGACAAAATAATCTTAAGTGATTTTTAATCCCATTAAAATGACATAATTAGACAGATTTATAGCATACTAAAATGATTACAGTTGTAAAATCTTTTCAATAGATCAAAAATAGTTGCATTATGACATATATATTAAGCTATATCATCAAAAAATGAAAATAATAGAATAAAAAATTCATTAAACTAATTAAAGTGTTTAAAAATTTCAATTATTATTTTTGGGTATCTAAATGACATTTTTAGACATTCATGTATTTAAATGAAATTTCAAAAAAAAAATAGCTATCAAACTCAACAAATTGAGTGAAATTATAATGTATATAAAAATATATATTTAATAAAAATGTATTTGAATTATGAAAATTCTATAATTCCAAAATGGTTACAAAAACAACAAGTAGTTTTTAGAGCATTAAAACAACAATTTCAAAATGAAATTAAAAAAAATGAAATGATAAAAATCCATTAAATATCTAAAGGAAAATTTTTCATGTGAATTTGAGCTATATACCTCCTGTTATAAAATAATAATTAAAGTTAACATTTATGAATAATAAATTGTAAGTTTGCGTCGATACCAAAGAAATAAATTATATTCAGAAAAAAAAATTGAACTTTCTACAGATTAATATATAATTTGACATAGTTGGAAAAAATTTAGTTAAATTTCTTATATTTCATATTAAATAGGAAATATAATAATAAAATCTTGATAACTCAAGATATAATAAAAATAGTGAGAATATAATAATATTTTTTCACACAAAATAACAAGCGGTTGTGACATATTCAAAAACATAAAATATCTACAAAATATAATATTAAAAATTTATGAAAGAAATAGTGATCCAATGCTAATTAAATTAATTATATAAAATAATATTTCATGTAACCAAACCGAAAAAAAATACATGTAAGAACATGCACAAAAAAGTAATCTTTATTCTATTCCTTATACTTGAAATATATAATAATATCATCTATAATGACTACTACAAACTAAGAAAGTTAATCTCTAAATACTCAATTCATTAAATCCATGAAGATACTCAAATAATTATTAAGGAAAATTTTATAATTATAAATTCATAGCATCTATACATCATACAAAAGGATTTCTTGGGTATATCTTAAGATTTTACCCTCAATTGATATAATCTAGATTAATGATTAATATTGAAAAAAATATTGAACACTATGAAATTGATCAAAAAAATCAATATGGGTTATAAGATATTTATTCTTGATTGTGATCATGTTCAGTTCCTAATAATCAATATAGAGTTGTATTGATCTATCTTTCCTCTTAATAAATAGAACATGTACAACCTATAGTGATGTACTTGGAAGAATGAATCCTATATCCTAGTTCTCTTAGATTTTTGTCTTGAATTCGTGCAACTCAATCAAGTTCATCCAATATGGAGTCATTGAAATAGGTGTAGCACTAGGTATGGGATCTATTGAAATATAAACAACATGATTTGAAGGAATACTAGACAAATATTCTATAAATTCATCAATAAACTCATGTACAATAGGTATATCTTAATTATTGAGTTTCTCCCTAACCACCTCAGATAAGTACCACCTTTTAATAAGAATCAATACTCATACAATGGATGAAATTTCAATTGAGTTTTTATACTAATACTTACATCGATAGATGGTCATAGGTTCATTCAGAATATTAAATGTGACTTTTATTCCTCAATAATTGATATGGGATTTATATAAATAAATCCAATCCATTCAAAAAATAACATCAAGTTAAAATAGGGGAAGAATAATGAGATTTCCTGGAAGCACATTCTATAAAACATTGTTTAAAGAAGAATTATAGACTTGTGATATGATAAACACATCATTATGAGCTTTCATTACTAATTCAACATCTAATCATTGAGGATTTGAATTAATATTTTGAGAAGATTTTAATGATAAAAAATAATTTACCTGACTATGATCAATTAAAATACTTAAATTTTTTACTATACCTATCACCACCTCAAATTAGTTTTTTTTCATCAATTCCTCACTAATTTATTTTATGTGTGACCATCATGAATTGTTAATCAGAGTGATCAATCATATAATCCTGAAAAAATTGTTAAGGGTGTATAAACTCTAACACCTTATTTTCAATATACAAAACCTTATGTTTAGCCTTGGTCACCAATGATCAAAATTTATTTAAAACATTCAAAATGGTTTGGAAATAAAATGTGAATTAACCCAAGCATATCCCATTGGAGTGTCTATCTAGGTGTGTAGTCTTACAATCACTCATCATGCACTGATAAAGATTGTTTTAATACCAAATAATCCCCATTCAGGGTTTTTAAACCTTCGTGCATTTTTTCTACAACTGAATCCACTTGATAGTATCCAAAAATGTTTCTATTTATAAGAAAACCATACCCCTTTCATTACTATAACATAGGATGTTCTCCTATAATTAAGATTATCCTATGAGTTCTCATTAAATTTTTCTCATCCTAGTTTCCAAAAATAACTAACCCTTGTTATAATACTAACTATAGAAACAAGGTATTTTATAATATAATTTTGCATCATTTTATATGGATATTCAATACGTTTCACAATAAAACACACCCTATATATATAAAGGTTTAGTTTCTTTGGATACTTGAATACATATAAAATTGGTACATAAAAGTTTTATATCATCACTAACTTAGTTCTTCATGAATATTACCATTCTTATACATATAATACATATAATACATATAACCATTCATCATATCATGGGGAAAGGGAAATATAATAAAGGGTGAGATCAGATGTGCTGTAATGGAAAACAAGGAATATATAAATGATCATTTAACAATAACATGAGCATAAGCATCTGCTAGGTCATGATCTATGACCCAACATGTCATAGATCATAATCGCGAGTCGTGACACAAAGAGTGGGTATTTATAATACATATATAAAAAAAAAATCAAATAAAATGAGTCATGAGATCATAATATGGTCTTGATATCTTGTCATAAAAGAGTGCATAAAGTGTGGCATGACCATAATCATTAAAATCTTATTTCAAGGCTACACACCAAGACATTCATCACACATTATTCTAGTTATAACCACCCATGTACATGCTTTGGGATTGGGATAACCACCCTTTTACCCTATTTCATGCTTCATATATCCACATTTTTTCCATCTTTTGAGCTAGGGATAACCTTATGTGTGCCTTTTTTGGGGCTTGAGATAACCTCTTGTATACCCTTTGAGACCAAAAACTAAATATTTAACCCATTCATTGAAGTGATATAATAGAACCTCCCAAAAAATTATTATAATCCATTCATATGGTTTCTATAAGTTCATAAACTATTCAACATGTCAATATATTGTAATCTATGGAAAATAAATGAGTATCATATTAATCCCACCATAGCTTAATTACCCCATGTGAATGAAATGGATTTCATAGAATTGTCATCATCACATGTCATTCAAAATATTAGATGAAAAAATAAGATCTTATCCATATAGAAATATGATACACCTTAAAGTATGTTAAAATAGATAAAAAATACCTTTAATATAACATTCGAACCATTCTTTGAAAACATGATAAAAATATCCATTTATTTTGATAAACTTTAATCTAAAAATACCCATAATATTAAGAAAATGATTTTATTTTAAAATAACCATGGAATCTTCTATATTAATATTCAAATAAAATAATGGTAATGTTGGTGGTAAAATCCCTTCATGTTGTGTACATTAAAAGAAAACATTTTTTTCACACATGTGTAAATATTAAAACATTTATTATTGGAAAAATATTTAGAAACAATAATTTATGAAAAAATTGAAAATATATTTAAATTTACTGAAAATTAAAATATGAAAATAGTTCAAATATAGGTTTGAAGTTTCATAATTGTTTTTGTAGGGCATGGACATGGAAAAAATGTCTATCGAAAAATGATGAAATAAGGCCAGATTTTCCGTAAAAACATTTTATTGGTCATTTTAAGTAATAAAAAAAGAAAATTGAAATAAAACATCAGAACTATGTAAATTACTTTATTATATAAAAATACATAATATCTTGGAGAGATATATCATATATTTTCATCATCATAAATTTAACATATAAAATCATAAAACACTATAAAATAATTGACTCATACCAACAAATATTTAGTGATAGATTATATATGTGTTGGTAAGAATGAGTAATTCCAACAAATATTATATCTTGTTGGTATAAATCATTTGATACCAACAAATATTTTAACAACAGTCAAATCTGTTGTTTTATTATATCAATACCAACAGTTTTTTTACCAACAAACAAATCTATTATTATTAATTATTATTAACAAAAATTCTTTTACCATTAGAAAAATATGTGCAATAAATTATTAAATAATAAAAAATTGGGTACTAATTATTGAATATGTATTTATTATTTATTTACCGCTAATCGCATTCTCTTAATAAAAAACACATGTTTATGCGTTGATTTATAATATTAATTATTTACAAATGTTTCACTAAATAAATATATATAGTATATAATTAAAGTTAAATGATTGGAAAACAATTTCAACTTTAAATTTACAAATTAAAAAAGGATGGGTAACAATTAAATGTAATTTTTTTAAGTGTAAATAATTTTTTATTATATGTAATTATTTATTACATTTATTAATCTATCTCAATGAAAAAAATTCCATGGCCCGGTTCTAATTACCGCCGAAAAAGCCCTGAAACCCTAAATCAATCAACTGGGAGCGGGGAAGCTTTGTGCTTCTATGGAAATTCCATGAACGTTAGCATCGAAAATTTCCAGGCCATGGTTGAAGGGGTGTGTTTGCTCTCTGTTCTAGACATCGTCACCGAAGACGTGAATGATCCGTGGATTAGGGCTGTGTGAGATGATATAGGTATAATCATCAGAAAGTTACATGTCCCTCTGCGATAGATCGTAGTCAAACCCACCGACACAGCCAAGTTGATCCTCCGAATCCCAATTCGATTTCGCCCCGCTGCAATGGTAGCTACCCCTTATGAGGCCAGGTAAGCTTGAGTTGGCAGCCTGGTCATCTAAACTTGGTCTAGTGTTCTGGGAAAGACGAAACATGGAGAAGGAAGACGAGTACAGACCACCAATTTTATCAGTCCTCGAGCTGCTCAGCTCCAGATAAACAGGGAGAAGACGTGATTTTGGGATCTCTCATTCATGGAAAGTGGATGTGGTTTTTGGGATGTAGACCCTCTACTGAAGTCGTACCATGCCAATATTATTGCTCCCGGAAGATTCTAGAAATGGCTCTCATTCATTGATGATGGGGAGGGGGAGACGATCTTGTGGACCAGAAACTGAAGGTATTCATGAAGCTTGAAGTAAACTTTCTACTAAACCCTACGGATATCCCACTGAAGCACGGGAATGAGCTTCTAGTCCTGTGCATATAGGAAGAATATGACTGGATATATTAAAACAAATACAAGTTTTTAGATTGCTGGTAACAGATCTGGATTTTACTTACAATAAGATTCCATCAGAGTTTTGAGTGCTTTCGCTGATGCTCGAAGGAAGCCAGAATGTGCTGGGTTAGGAAGATTTTCATATTTCATTCATTGTTTTTTCTGTCTGAGTTTGAAGTGGATGTGATGAGTTTGGTTGAAGATTTATAGTTTGCTGCTTTGAAGATGACGATCAAAGGAAATAGTTTTATGGTTTCATTTGCAAGTCTAGTTTTGAAGTAAGATTTTAGGTTGGTTGTATCCCAGCTTGAAGTTTGGAGGCTTGAAGCTGATGATGTTTTGGAAGGTTGGTTGTGTTGTTAATGCCAAAGTTATATGATATTGAATCAGGCTGTTTGTTTAAGAGGTGTATCAGACATGGTTTGTTGAACCAGACTATAGTTGAAATCCAATGTCGTGAATTTGAACAGACAACATGCCTAGGATGTCACTGATCAAGAGTTAATTGGAAGCATGCACTGGTGGATAATATATTTAGAGGGTGAAGATAAAGTGTTAGTAGTGGAAGCTAAATTTCAACAGTAACCAATGCCAGGTGTTCTAAAGCAGCTAGTCAAGGTAAATTCTATTCAATTGTAACTGCTTTATTAAATAAATAGTCTAAGGACCTCTTATAAAGACCATTCTCATCCCTGGGACCTATTGGCTAATTGTGTTATTTTGTTCTCTCCCTTTGTTCTAACTGCTTCTTTCTATAAAAGCTACCCGCCATTGATGCTCTTTTAATGGGTGTGATGTTGTTCTTCTTAACATTCTCTGTCAGTTTCCTCTTCCCTCACATGATGAGATATTCACGTTTTTCTAATTTCTTTATGGCTAGACCTAGAAAAAACTCTGGCAAACACTTATTGAACTACGCTGATTTTAGTTTCCTGCTATTAAATCTCTCTTATTCTGCTTGCTCTAAATAATGAAGATTTTTGTTGTTTGGAATTATTACAGTTTCTTGTTGTGTTAATATCTTTTTTACCTTTCATATTTTGAATTTTTATACAACGTAAGGAGTTAAAAATGAGTGTAGAGTTGAAGAAACTTTAAATCACGATTAAAATTTTTGGTTCATGATAATAAGGCTTGGGAATAGTGAGTTTAGATTAAATTTTTTTAGCGACTCCTTAGAACTGAATTCATTCATTGCAATTACAGTGAAAGATTGTTTCCATTTAGCAGTGAGAAACATGTAAATGATTGTTTAATGTGCATTTGAGGTAATAACAGGGTTGAATCCTTTCTAAAGCAATGAACGATAAGTTTAATTTATTAACAAGCTAGGTCAAGTCATTTTAATTCACTATGGTCATTCTAACTGCATTTTTTATCTTCTTTCATTCAGTGTCATTTCATTCATCCATATACATGTCATATATTTATGTTACACCCCCCCCCCCCCCGCTGCTATTAAATTGATAATCTATTCTAAATACTTTAACCCCACTTTTGGGGGTAGGATGCAGAGTCAAGTACCCGAGCCTCGGAGTTTACTGTGATTTCGTTCCTTGTGTTGTGTTCCGCGATGACGTATGTGATCGGCATATTATTCTTTAGAATATTTTAGTTAAATAATAATAGTGACAATATAAAAATAGTGTGTGTGAGTAGATTGTGGTGAATTTCTCATTTAAAAACATTGAAAGAGATCCATATTTAATTGTATTTATGTGTGTTTTATGTGGTGCAGGAATCAATGAAAAATTCTTTCAATAGTAGACCCTAGATTCTACCAATCAAAATATTTTGGGGTTCCACCTCAAAGAAATTTGATCGAAGAAATTCACTGGTTTGTTTTTCATTTTTTACTCTATCCTTGAACATAATTTATTGGAAAATTATGGATATAAAACAAAGAATGCAGATAGATATACAAAAAAATTTCTTGTAAAATTAAGATGAAAAAATTGTTTGGTCCTTATTTGGTGTTGAATAAATTGGTTGGTTTATTGTTAATATATTTTCATACTGCTCATCATTTGTAACCAGTTTTAAACTAGTTGGGTGTGAACATGTTTCAGGTGACTACCTTCTTTTCAGGCCTTGATGTTGGATTATGTGATCTTATAGTAGGAAGTTCTTTACCATAACCAGGTAATGATTTTTATATATTCCCGGAGTATGCAGACCCCTTTTTCATGCGCTAAAGTTGATATTAAGATCATGTTGATTGGGATATTTTAACTAATAATACCTGATCTAGGGATGGGTTGCGATAGATGCATCCTTCTACATATTCAATATCATGATGAAAACTTAGCATTGCATCCCAAGATATCTCTTTATGCATTGCTTTGCCATACCTTTTATAGTTAAGTCAAAAAGTTGATTTTTTTACTTTGTCTTCTTGATGAGATCAAAATTGTGTTCTTATTTTGTGATTTTTATTATCTTACATCATCTTACCGAGTCGGGATGATGAGATGCTTCCATTCACAAGTGCAAGGGGAACTATTGGAAAAAACTAATTATTTTGTAGTATGTTCTTTGTTTGTGTGTGTTGGAGATCTTGAAGCTGAAGACTACTACTTGAGGTTTCTCGTTGGTGCTGGAGGTGGATCACTAGTCCTGGGTCATGGATAAGTTGCTGGTGCTGGTGCGCTAAAGGCCGGTATAGCTGGAGCTGACTCGCTGATCTTGGGGAGGGATGGGAGGTACTTTGGGGGTGATGGATCCTATTGGTGCACTGGTCTTATGTTTTTGTGTTGTGTATTGATTCATTGGGGGTGATGGTTTCTATTGGTGCATTGGTCCTGAATTTTTGTATTTTGTATTGATCCGTTTGTATTAACTTTCATTATTAATATAATCAATTTTTTTTCAAAGTTTGAACATTCTCGTAAAACGTATTCAGTTTAATAATTAAAATAGATGAATTATATATGAGAAATTAATAAATATAATATGAAATTTTAATATAAATAAAAATATAAAATTTTTATTTAAATATAATTTATAAATAAATATTATATGTTGGTAATATTATTACCAACAGAAAAATTTGTCATAATAATATGTTGCTAAACACTTTAACCAACATATATATTATCTGTTAGTATTATTATAATTGTAACAGTGTTATTTTATCTGTCGCAAAAACATTTAGCGACATAGTTTTTACTAACAGTTTAGTGACATGGACATATGTGTTGGTAAAATGTTTTACCAACAGAAAATGTAATTTTACCAACAGATATGATCCTATTGGAAAAAGTTAAATATTTTGTAGTGAAAAGAAGAGATTGTAGTATAATCCCTTTCCCCAAGTTTAACTTGATTATTAAGCACTCTAAAATACTTTATAATAAATTTAAATATATTATAATACTATAAATTATTCATTCAGATAGTTATAATATCATATATGATCAACCTGTAACATTTAGGCACCCATTTATTAATAATTCCTCATTAAAATCACATTTTTTTTGTTTTCAATTTTTATTTTCTTTAATTTTTTCCTATGGAAGTTCACATCCCCATAATTTAATCATGGTTAAATCATCTCTATAATTTTAATAATAATATAAATATAATATATATTCATTATTTTCATATTTTCAATCAGTCACAAAATGTATAGATTTAAAAATGAATTACATCATTCATAGGGATAGTAGTACGAATGCATGAATGTTGTTTTCAATTTATAATGAATACAAAGAAAGAAATATAAAAAATATTTTATGATTAAAAAAGATTGAATATATCATAAATATCATATATAAATATTAAATCAATTATAATGACCAACAAATGAATGATGATCATGGGAAATGAATTATATTGCTACATGGAGGCGGAAGTCCACATGTATGCACGAGTGATACATTAATTTCTCCTTTCATGAAAAAAAGGTGGATGATATTGGTTAAATAATCATAATAAAATTTTAGTATTTTTTATGATAACATATGTATTATTTTATTATGAATAAATAAGTTTAGAGGAAGTATAATAATAAATGAGTTGAAAAATATAGGGTATGGTGATTACCTATTCTTTGGAAGACCTCATTTGGATCCTTTATTAAGGACCGTAATATGATATTTTATGAAGAAAAAACCCCATAACTCATGTCTAGGAAAGTTGATAATAGAATTTTTTAGGGTTTGGTTTATCTAGGTGGCTTAATCTGGTGTAAAGATGATATATGATGAGTTTCCTTTTATAATAGAGGGATATGACACACTTGGAATTTTTCAATACATTAAGAAATAACAATGCTATAATCAAAAACCTTCTTCCAAATGACACATATTTAAATATTAAATGGTATAGGGTCTAAATATTTCAATAAAATAGTATTTGGATAGGTTTGTATATACATAGCACCCATATCTCTTATTTTAACCCCTAGTAAACCAATTTTAACCTTCACCAAGGTAACAAACTTTTTAATGTTTATACTATTCATTATGAACAAAAATTAAATTGTTCTCATTAACTTATTTGGAAGTTATTATTTCAAATATGGAATCCATTTTATCAAATAAATTTTTATAAGTGGATGAAAATACTTTTAAAATAAACCTGAAAAACACGTTCAAAATATTTTTTTTAGAAAAAAAATCATTTTCAAAGTATACAAATGTTTTATACTAAAATTAAGGATAATATAGATTATATTAAAATGGATTAGATTTGGATTAATCAAAAGTAACTAATGAATTTTTCAAATCAATTCATTTTTTTACATTTATAATAATTTAATTGACAAGGTGATTTTCTATAAAATCAATATTTTTTTAGTATTCACTAATAAATTAATCTTTTAAAAAAATCTCAAATTTCACATTATTTTTTTGGTATAATGATTTTAAAAATGGTATCCTTTTTAAATAAATAAATTTATAATACTATAATTAATCTAATATGATATCCAAAAAAAAAATCAATAAAAACCATTTTGGAAGAAAAAAATATTTTGGAAGCATAAAATGACTAGTAATATTTTGGTATTTATTTATTATGAATTAATAAATAAATTTTCATTAAATAAATCCGTTATGAATTTTTTTCATAATTTTTCAATCCTATTCATACCCACACATTTGATGGATATGTCTTAAATGTATACTATGTCATGGTTCATTTAGAATATGGGTTATGTATAAAGAAATCAATCGAATAATTCGTGTTTTTTCGAAGGAAATACGTATAAAATCATTAGGTTTTACAAATATTTATTTCATTAACTCAAAAATTATATTATTCATATTTTGTACATTACTTGATTTTAACTCCTTCCTCCTTATGCTATTTCCCATTAAAATGACTTAGGTCTCCTAGCCATGGAGGTGTCTTCCTAGTTCTCCATTAGTGGTTTATGTTACTTTTAGTAGGTTTATTTAAGGCATAATATTTATATCTTACTGAATTCTCCTCATCCATTCCTCTCCTCCCTTATATACTTTTTCTATTTACATAGAATGGTCATGAAGACCTAGGTTTTATTGTTTCATGACGTTGAATTTAGGATTAAAAAATTCTAGGATTTTTCTTGGTCTTTTATTGTTCCATCTCCCCCCTTAGTGGAAAATAAATCCCCTTGTCAATATAATAAGAAATTTCAGATAGGTGACTCATTATATTTCCTTTGTTTATAAAAAAATTGATACCTTCCTCTTTCAAATTATGTTTTTTAGATTCTAAAGGCTATAATGGGAGACCATGATTGTAATGTGTTGAATTTTAATTATTTGTCTTAGGAACTCATATAGAACCATGGTTAATTTCTACTTTTAAAATGTATAGTTATATTTTAGAATAATTATATTATTCAAGGTGATATATAAATTTTTAGAGTGTTTTCTAAATGAGATATTCAAAATATCCTATATGGATAACCATATAATGAGTTTAAAGGTTTTATGATAGGTTTTGGAAACATTAATATTATTTAAGAATGGTGTTTTTATACTAAAAGTATTTCATAATGATCTATGGATATATTTCAAGAAAAAATAAATTTTTTAAGATTAAATCCCATCTTATAAAATTAATTGAATGTTTTTCCTTGTTTATACCCTTATTGAAATGGACCTTGGTTCTATTTATATTTTGATGTGATAATGTGTGAGTTGAGATTTTAATACAAGAGAGTTTTCTTCATTATTATTATAAATATGATCTTTAATTGAACGGTGTTTGTGTGTGATGTGTGAGTTTAATACTTTTTTTTTTATTTCTAGAAATTTAGATATATTTATATATATTTTCTTGATTTTTCGTCTCATTTTTTTCATGGAAAACCTTTGCTGTTTAAGTGAGATTTCAAGTGATGTCACTACACTAGTTGAAATTATTCATGCACTAGTTCCCCTAGGGTAAGATTGTGATCCAACTACGAATTTGTTTACTACTTGAGTAGTTTTGGGAAGGGTAAACCATATGTAATTTTAGTTTATGATCAATAGATTTTTTATGATGTTTTACCATTTATATTTATCTATAAACAAATCCTTAGTGACTTTTGGGTTTCGCATGATGATTGTTGTACATTTACATGTAAGTTATTATTATAGTTGGGCATGTCATGGATATCTATATATATTTCCCTTGGTTTTGTTTGTTGTTTTCATAAACATATTTATCCCTAAAACATTATTTTTTTATAAATATAAATGGATATGGTTTATACTCTAAAAAAAATTCTCAATGAAATATGAATGTTTAGGCTAAAAAGGGTTTGGGGGATTTTTAATGTGTGTTTTTATAAAACTTTCCTCCGAAAATGGTTAGGTGATCAAAAGGGTGATTTATGTTTAAATGTGAAATTTTGTATCAAAATAATGTTTGGAACCTTTTGCTCAAGAGTTTTAGAAAATTTCATTCATTGTTTTCTTTATGAGAAGTTCTACTAACATTCATTAATATTTTAAAGAAATATATTTCAAAAAATTAGAATCATATTTTTTGATTGTATTTCTAAATTTAAAAGTGATACTTTGATATATTTTATATCTCAAACTATTGTATATGTAAAATTTTCAATATGAAAGGAAAATGAGTACTTGATGAGATCTTGCTAGGCTTGTTACCTCATAACCTACATACACACTATATGTTGGTCTATAGTATTTCTCATCATCTTATATAGGATTGATAAGTTCTTCCGATCTCATGGGTGATTAGGATACTAGTACATGTACTATAGAGGTATAAAGTGAAGTGTTTTTACTTTCTAAATGTTTTATAGTTGTTTGGTTTCATTTTTGGTTTTATTCCTGCTATGGATTTTGTTTCATCCTATATACTTCCATATCATTTTTCTTCCCTTTCTTGTCATCTTTTTGTATTTTTTTCTTTTATAAGTTATTATGTTAGGGTATTCTTGTTTTTTTATCAATTATTTAGTTTTTATTTTTATTATTCCATGTTTTGTTATTTTTATATTAATATTTTATTATTTATCATTCACGGTATTCAATCAATTAGAATGGCCAAACCATAATTTTTTTGGAGGATCTCTTTTGGTATATAATTTATTAGGTGAAATAATTCCCAAGTCCAGTAAGGTTTATGCCTCGACACTAGTTATCAACCCGTGATGATCTTGAATGTGCTTTTTATCTTTTGTATGGTCATCTCTAGTACTGAGTCTTGGTATCATAGATTGGTTTATTGTATAATGGTATCAAATCCTGGTTTTGATTTCTTATTTTGGAAGTCTAATTAAATAGAACATATGATCATTACTGTTTAAGATGTATGCATGAGAGGGTATATGACCATATATTTCACATATCGATCATTGAGATACCATGAATAGTTGAGAGATGTTATTTGAGTTTGAGATTAGAATTTTTACTTCTCTTGAGTTAATTTAATCTAACTCATAGTGATTTATTTCATACTAATTGGATTTTTGGTACTCTTATGAAACATTTGGTTTCATGTGAAAATAGGTAAGATATTGGATCTATAAGGTTATAGAGAATGGTTTATTGAACCTTATAGTGAAAATACATGTTGATCAATGAACTCTGTATACACTACTTACATTTCCATTGTTTTATGTTTTTCTTCATTTCCATTTCTCGAACCTACCTCCTCAATCATTTATAACTTCTATTTGATAAATTGAGATGAACTTTTGAAGGTGATTGATGCTTATAGAAATTAATTTAACTTTATTATTTTTTGTGAATCCCATGAGGTATGATCTATGTAAGGTTTGTTTTACCTTTAAATCAATTTTTAAAAACATTAAATTAAATTATAAATGAGTTTTCAATGGTTTTTTGGATTGATTTCAAAGGACTTAATTGTATGGTTTGCAAAGGGGTTTTATGGAATCCTAATTAAATTCTTAAAATAAACTATTTTTTAGAAGAAATCAATTTATATTAATAAATTTGAAAAAATAGGTTCCCCTATTTGTGATGAATTTAGTATAAGATGTTGAATATAGCGAGAACTTTCAATAAACAATGACTTGTCTATTACTAGACTAGGAAAACATAAATTCTAAAGATCGATTTGGAGTTTTTTTGGATTTTATAAAGTGAATTTTTCCTTTTATTTCATGGGTTCAAAAATAATTTTCCTTGTTTCAATAGGTGATGGTGCATCTCTAATGTATTCATTTTTAATTTTTCAAAATGTTATTTCAAAATAAATAATTACATGTATTGGTTTTAGAAGAATTGGTTCTTTATGAGTAGGATTTTATTTTGGTGGGTTCATTCTTTTTATATGATTGGCATGTAATATTTTGTATTTTAATGATGTGATGGTTTTATTTAACTTCTTGATATTAATTCCAAAATATATAAAATGTGTGTGTGTGTGTGGGGGGTGGGGGTGGGGGTTGTATCTTTTTATTTATGTTCATGTTATTATAGATTCCCCCCACTAAAGAAATTTCAGATGAACACTTCAATGACAGTAGTAGATGAATCACCAGAAGATGATCCTCTTTTTGATCCTAGTTCAATTGCATCTACCATTAAAGGTATTGATATTGAAGAAATACTTTTTTTTCCAGATTTATATTCCCAATAGTTTTAATGTCAAATTTGAAATGTTCATGCATGAAGGTCTAAGAAGGAATTAGTGTAAGCCATTAATTTGGAATAATAAATTAAAATAATAGTCATGAGACAACATTAAGGTATAATTTATTAAATTATTATACCCTAAAGCCATGAATGTGACGAGGGAAATGGGGTTTTATTATAGACAGTTGGATGATTAGTTAAAATTCTAATACACCTTTGATTTATATAATTTTTTATCATATTTACTTGAAATAGAATGATGTGATATTCTAAAGGATTGAATTTTCAGAAAGGGAATTTTTTGAATATATTGTTTTTGTTTCCTTTTTTATGATAGACCCTATTTTTTGGAAATGGTGACTTGATCAGGGGAGAAGGTAAAAAAATACAATATGAAATTTCTTCTTTATGGAACATTAGGATTCAACCCTCATTGTGATATACATGTGGAAATTTGGTCCACAAGAATAATTATACCTGGAAACTCTAGACACTTTTCTTTATTATATTTGGTTAGGAAATATTTAATGGTTTTTTAAAGGTTTTCAGAAGAATCATGTAAACGCACTAGTTTAATGAATTCTCATGAACTTGTGTTTTTTATTTTGGAGCTTCTTTATTTTATTGTTACATTTCTTATGTTGTTTTATTTATGAACCATTTATGGTGATCAATGGACACTATGATTTATTCTTATTTTGGGATTAAATGTTTATTAGATTATGACTATAGATCAATTCCATATTATTTTGAAATTCAATTTTTATAAATGGTGATTGTGGTGGATATTTCATGTAAGTGGTAGACTTGTTTGATGATGGAATCAAATAAGAAATTTGATGTATTCTATGTTAAAATCTATTATATTTTATTTTTGAACCGTCTAAGCTAGAATGATATTTAAAAATGGTTGGAGACCCCATGAAAGTGCTATCTAATCATAAAAGTGGATTTTTCTATTATGGGTTTTTTATATTCCCATACCCACCATTACATAGGAGATTAATTATGTTTCTGTATATTTTAACTTTTATATTTTGTGTGTTTATTTGGAAATTGGTTCTTAAAGACTTGAGTTTATTAATATATTAATGTTGAGTAGAATTTTTAGATTATTTTCTTGACTTATCACTTCATAAGTACTTTATGTGGGTAGAAATTGGTATAGTGGAGAGAATTATAACACCAACCATTCCATTTTGATGTTTTTAATTTTTTATTAATCCATTTTTGATAATATTTTTTTGATTATTAGTATATCAGGTAAATTTTATCATTTTGCGTAATTTATAGTTCCAGACTATATCTGCTCACACTGCAACCTAACCTTGGAAGTGGAGGGTGTTTTTTGGGAAGGATTGTTGTGACATGTCCAAGGGAGGCTGAATATTAACTCCATCTTGGAAGTAAAGGCGTAATATTGGGAGGTTTATCCTGTAATGACTTGGGGAGGCTGTGTTGTGAATCCTCCCCATCATTGTTGGTTTTATTTGGGTAGGTGTGTCACACTAAAACTTGGTGATCTTGTGTAGTGACTCACCCTAGGTAGTGGGGGGTGTTTTTCAGGGAATCACATCACACCTAGATTAGGGGTGTTCACACCATGACCTGGTATACCTATACATAAAAATTATATAAAAATTATGTTTCCCTTGCATGATTTAAATTCCTTCATCCCCTTTTAATTTTCCATTTGCATGACTTACTCCTACCAACCTCATATCTCACTTCTCATGTCTCTATTAGGGATGTTTTTTCTTCTAATGGGATTATTTTTAGAAAACTCTCGATATTTTTTGGATTTCTCCTCCTATATTAATCTTTCCTCTCCTCTACTATTTTTATTGCCCAAGAATTTTTTTAATGACCTAGAGTTTCTTATTTAATTATTTTTAATTGGGGTATCTATTATTTTGGGATTTTTTGGCCTTTAAGGGTACTATATTCCATCTTATTGGAAAAGAGACACCCCTTTCAATAGAATTTTTAATATCTAGTAGGTGACTCTTCACATTCCTTTTTTTATAAAACAATGGATACTTACCTTTTTTAAATGATGTTTTATCTATTATAAATACAATATTTTTGAGATCATTATTTTCATGTGTTGAATGTTCATTATTTTTCTTATAAAATCACCCATCAT
Organism: Viscum album; assembly: GCA_963277665.1. Classification (NCBI taxonomy): domain Eukaryota; kingdom Viridiplantae; phylum Streptophyta; class Magnoliopsida; order Santalales; family Viscaceae; genus Viscum; species Viscum album. The sequence continues at coordinate 1,403,040,245 of OY728143.1, read as the reverse complement.
AAAGGTTAATTTGATATTTTAACTTTTATAATTATATTTTATCTAAATTGTTGAAATATAATTTTTAATTAAATTAAATAGAGGGGTTTCAATGTTAAATATTCAAAATTACCTATATGGATAAATCCTTCATGATTTTTAAAGTTTTTATGATTGGTTTTGGTAACTTTAACCTTATAAAAGAAGGATTTTTTCATTCTCAATGTATTTTATAAAATGATAATTTTATATTTAAAGTGAATGAAAATTTTTATGTTTAAAGTCCCATTTTTGGAAAATGACGTAAATGTTTATATTTCTTTTTTATACCCTTGTTGACATTTCCTCTGGTTTCTGTTACATTTTTGTATGATATGGTGTGACTTGAGATTTTAATCTAAGTCACTTTAGTCTATTATTATTATTATTGTGAAGTGGTTGTTTTGTTGAATGGTGTTTAGAGGTGTGGTGTGTGTTTATGATTTGATTATTATGACTTCATCTTGAGATATGTGTGTCTATATATATATATTTCCTTGATTTATCACTTATTATGTTAAATGGAAAATTTAGTTCTTTTTAAGAGTTATTTTATGGAAAATTACTACACTAGTTTATATTATGCAGTGTCTAGTGCCCTTAGTATAGAATTTTACTCTACCTAGGTATTTTATGCCACTTTGGGAGGCTGGGGAGGAGAAAAAAACGTGTATGTGAATTTTTTTCTCATCGATTAGACATATGATATTTCAAAATTTTGATTTTACTTGGAATATGTCCTTAGTGACTTAGGTGTTTCCTATGATGATTATTTTTGTTTATTTGTATGTTATTATTATAGTTGGTATTATTATGAATAGATATTTATATTTATATTTATTATGTTTAATGTTAGTATTCTATTATTTATCTCTCAAACTTGGTTTTGTTTTAATAATTATATATAAATTCTAAATTTTTTTCCATTCATAAAATTTGTATGTTTGTGGTAAAATGGGGTTTGAGAATTTTAAAGTATATTTTTGGTTCATTTTTCTCTAAATATGGTTATTCAATAAAAAAGAAGTTTTTAGTTAAAATGTGAATTTTTTATTATATGCATTGAAACTTTCATTCAAGTGTCTTGGTATTTTAAATTAAATATTTTCCTTATAGTAAGTCATAGAAAAATTAATTCATGTTTTATGAAGAATTAGTTTAAAAAATTAAGATTTTTTTTAATTTGATATCTAAAATGGAAAAATATACTTTTGAATATTTTATATTTCAAACTTTTTTCATGGAACAATTTTCAAAAGGAAATATAAAAGAGTACGTAGCGGGATTATACTAGGTTTCTTATACCACTCCCTATATATACACTATATGTGTGTATATACTATTTAACACCATATTATATAGTCTTAGTAGGTTTTTTGTATTTTGGGAGTGAACAAAATTTTAGTTCAGGTATGATGGATGTGAAAACTGATGTGTGTTTCCTTTCTATATGATTGATGGTTGTTTGGTTTCATTTTTGAATAATATTCAAGTTACCAATTTTGATTCAACATATATAGTTCTATATCATCTTTCTATCCTTTCATGTAAGCCTTTTTTATTTCGGTTTCTTGTATACATTGGCATGTTAGTTTATTTTCTAGTTGTATAGATTTTAGGGTTTTTTTTCTATTTATTGCTATATCTTTGGTTATTTTTATTTTAAAAAATGTGTATTCATTATGTGTGGTATTCTATCATCTAAAATGGGTCTCATGAATTTTGGAAAGATATTCATAAGTAGTTTATATTTTACATAGATAAATGATTCTTATGTCATGTAAGGTTGGTTCCACGACACTATTTTCTATCCCATGGCAATCTGAAATTTACTTTGGGCCTTGCAGCGGGCTATCTCGTGTGCTGGGTCAAGGAACCCTGGGACGGTTTTTTATAATACAGTAGTATAATAAAATTTATATCATGTAAATTTTTAAATTTTGTATCTTAAGGACTACTATATAGGGGTTATAATATAATAATAAAAAAAAGAATAAATTTAAGAGAAAAGATGGTTAAATATTCATTGAAAATTAGTTCTTTTTGAGGAATTAAAGCCTTGAAGGATTAGATTAGGGTGAGGAAAAAACATATCAAAAAATTATTTTGATTTTAATATGAGTTAAAAGTAAAATTGTTGGATAATTTGATTAATTTTGGAATTATTTTTTCATTAGGGTGAGGGGGTATTTATACATGGAGTGGACATGTATTTTGTGTTAGAATATTGAATATAAAATTATAGTAAGACAACAATTTGTATTAATTATATTATTTAACACTATGAATAGTATTTAATAAAACAATATATATTTTCATAAATTTTAAATCATTATATCACAAAATTTAGTTTTTTTTAAAATATATAAAAAAAGAATAAAAATTTAGTTTTAAATGGAATAAATTATGTTTTTAGTATTCGGAAGATAATATTTAAGTTTATAAATTTAATAATTATTTATAATTGATTATTTATGTTATTAAACATTATTTGGTTCAATAAATCCATTTTATAATCCAATTGGTCATTATTACATCAATATTATGTTATGAAATATACTGTATTTGGGAACTATATTTTTAATATCCCCTCCAAAATTCATGTTTTCAGAAAAGTACCAAAAAATCACTCTTGGATAATTTATACAGGTTTATTAGAAATATAAAATTCATTTTATATTAAAAATTTTAAAGTTTAAGAAATTATAATATTTAAATATTAACGTAAAAATATGGGTTTCTAAAAATATGTTACGACATACCTTATTAAAAATAAACACTTATAATATTTTCTTAAGTTACTTAATTTTAATATTTATTTTATATTAGTATAATATTCATATTTACATACTTTATTAAAGATAAATATAAATTAAAATTAATTTTACTATTATAACTGATAAATTACTATTATAATGGCTATGATATTATTTTAATGGTCATGTTACAATTCTAACAGTATGATCACTATTCTGAAAGTTATATTACCCTTAAAATTCCTATAAAACCACTTATTACCTTCATTCGTCATTAAAATAATTTTATAATATGTTTATTTATAAATATTTTATCAAATTTAACTCTTATTTCTAATGTTTTGTTTTAATTTTATTGTGTAGTTCATGGCTGTGGTATTTCTAGGAGAACACAACCCCATGGATTTCCAAATTATAGTCATGTTATTTATCTATTTTTATCATATCAACATACTAATTTTCATTTCATGGAATGTATTTATCCTTATTATGTAATTTCTTATAATTAAGTAATGAAATTTAAATAATTTCATTATATTTTACATATAATTGATCTCTGTAGTAATTTCATACATCAAATACCATTTTGTATATAAAAATATATTTAATTACATACTGATAAATAGTTATGTAATATATATATATATATTGAAAAATATCATCAAAAAATGAATTTAGTTTTTATTCATATAATTTAATATATAAAATTTAAATATATATGTGTATATATATATAAAATTATTACATACCTCCCCATTATAAAATTATATCCGCATAATTTTTACTCTTGAAAAATTCTTACTAATATTTCGACATATTTTATATAGAATCATTACTAACCCCTAAAATTATCTTAAATATTAAATATGTAAAATTCATAATATTAATCAAAATAAGTACATTGGTAATAATGAATCTATGTTTTCATTCTAGTTATACTTGAACTAGTACTCTAGAAAAAATGATACCTCTATATGGTTTCTCATACTAAGTGTTTTTATAAACTAATTACCTAAAAAACAACACTATATTATGATACTAAATAATAATCCACCAATAACCACACATATGGATCAAGTGAAACACGTACATAAATTAAATACATAACATGAAAAAATATTACATAATCCATTCAAAAGTAATTTGTTTAGTGTATTAAGAAACTAGGTCCATATTACACTATCAAACTATATATTATCATAAAAAAATATTCATATCCATTATCATATAACTATTATAAGTTGAATGAAACCTTTACAATATATGCGATTACACAGGGAAATACATTAAAGAAAGGGTAATATAAAAATCTAGCAAGAATAAAGAAAGGGAAAATAGGAAACACAATCAAGGTGAGATTATAAGATATCATCAAATATTCTCATGAATCATAACATGATATAATGATATATATTTTTAGAAAAATATATAACACAAATAGAATAAGATCATTGATTTAATATAGTATCATAAGATAAATTTAATTTCTCATAATATAATATTTAATTTAAAGGATGAAAAGATAGGAATGGGGTATATTCACAATGATGAAACATCATAAGCATAAGTCAAGGATTATTTTCGAGACAACATAATATATTGTAAAAATATAACCACATCATTTCTATACATAACATTGTGGAAAAAGACAATTGCATCATGTATATACACAACATAGTGGAAAAAGATAATTGTATTATATCCAAACATAATAATATCATTAAATATAAATAATTACAAAATATATTTGAAGGATGTTTAATTATACTCCCACCCTTAATATCAAATATGAACAAAAATTTTATTGGGAAAATAAGAAAATAGTGGATAACAATAATACATGAATCCATATTCATAATATAAGAACCCATGAAGAAATAGAAATGAATTTAATAAGAAGCTCATATTTTATAGAATACCATTATTTTGAAGTAATAATTTGAAATAGAGTTAATTAATCATGAGATTAAGAATAATGGTTTTAGGTAACATTTAAGGTAAAAAATAGTCATTTAACATAATATAGTGAATATATTTCATCAATAAGGTAAAGAAATCTAATTATAAAAATAAAAGGGAGTTTTAGAGAATTTAAAGGAATATCTCCCAAAAATTTCAACAATAAGAAATATTAATAAATATATATAAAATGTGATAGTGACATGTAAAATCATGAAACGAATAATTATAGAAGAAGAAAAGAAGTTTAATATAAATTATAATAAAGCTTCTGAAAGAATATGGCGAAAAAAACATTTTAAAAGGGAAGAGATAGAAATTTCATATAATTTAATAATCCACATAAATGGAATTTTGAATAAAATAAATCCCTAATGATAGGTAACATGTAGTGATAGAAATAAATGTGGAATAAAAACATCATTAATGAATAATGGGTAAGAGGTAATATATAAAACCCAATCCATTGAAAATCGATAATGAATCCCCTTAAAAACAATGTAAGGAATGAATTGAGCTTAAATGTTTTAAATTTAAATAAATTTGAATATAAAAATAAAAAAATAATATAAGAAAATTAATTTATGAATTGGATTAGAAAATAAAAACAACACATTTTAATGAGTATTGGATAAAAATATAGAATCTTAAAGATTAAAATTTAGAGACAATCCCATTAAAGATTTAATAATGTAATATACATGAAAAAAGAAAATATAGATTGTGTTAAAAAGAAAATGGATTAGGTAATACAATGATTTGATAGGATTTTGTATTCAGTACAATTTTTTTTTTTATAAAGAATAGGGAACATGATTTAATGGGAATAACATGTGTAAAGATTCCACTTACCTTACATGTAGTGTTGCTTCGTCACACTTATACCTCCTGTATAAACAAATTTTGGTTATTAAATAATCATTCATGAATTAATTTAAATTCATATAATTTATTTTGGATTATTTATTAACATTGAAAATTGTATATTAACTTTTTGATGTTGACAGAAAGTAATCATAGTATGTATGTTTTAATTATTTCATTTTTGTTACATTATTGTAGTTTGGGTCATTATTATTTATCCATTAGTTACATTGCCTCCTAAATATTAAAATACATGAAACCAAATATAAAAAAATAAAAAAATAAATATAAGATTTACTAATTAGGAATAAAGGTGGTGGTAATTAAATAATTGACAACATCATCCTAGGAGGTAAAATATGTCATTTAAATAACATGTCAAACAAGGGATACATTTAATATATACATATTATAATAGAATTAAATAATTTAACCCCCCACATAGATATATATACACACACACACACACACACACACACACATATATATATAATACATACTAACAATCCATGAAGGTGGTGATAAATAAATAATTTACAATAACCTCATGGGCGATAAGACAGTCTTGTAACAGAATCATCCAAAATAGGCATAATGATTATATATATATATATATATATTACAAATAGTTTTTTTATTTTTATAAATAATAACAACAATATTTAGGTATTTATATTTATATATTTAATTGCTTAGATTGTTTAAAATGGGAGTGATAAAAGGAGAATAGAATAACAAAAAATTATGTTAAGAGAAAGGAGAGTTACCTCTTCTTTAACAATTACTCATTTTCTAAAGGATTAATTAGTTAAAGGAATGGAGTGGGATGAGAAAAAAATGTTTCTAAAAATCTTAGGATACTTATTAGGAGTGATTTTGGAAATGATAGAGAAAATTCCTAAATTTTATAATTTATTTTCCATGGTAGTGATATGGGTATTTATACTAGGTGGGAAGATGTATTTTTTGGTTAAAATATTTAATTTTAAATTATTTTAGTACCATGAATTGAAATAGTTATATTATATGATGTTATAAATATTTTTTAAACAAAAAAATATATTGAGTTCTTTTAAACCCTCACACCACAATTTTTTTAAAAAACTAAACAAAAGAAAGTGCAAAAAATTTAAAAACATTTTATGAAATGAATTATCTTTTTTGACTTTAGAAATTATTTTTTATGTTTTAATTTTTTTAATAAATTTTCTAAATTTATTATTTATATTATTAAAAAAACATTTGGCTGAGAAACTCATTGTATAGTTACTTGTGTTATTATTTCCTCAATAATGTTTCCTAAAACATATCATATTTATAAAATTATACTTTTACTGTTGACCCTAAAATTAAATTTTACAAGAAAAATACTAATTTTTAATTGATTATTCCAAAGATTACATTAATTTAATAAAATAATTTTTAAATTTGGTAATAATAATATTTAAATGTTTGCATAATTTTTTTCTCAAAAATAAGTTAAAAAAAGCTTTTTAAAAATTTACACATATACTTTATTTGACTTATCTAATTATAATAATTATTTTATGGAATGATAATATTTATATTTAATAATTATATTCATTGTAAATATTACTTTACCATCCATTTTACTATTCAAACATCTAGGATACTACTGTATTGGTCAGGTTACCCAATTTTCAAAAGGGTTTATATTTTATTATGTTCAATAATAGGGGATTGACCCTCAAGATGTTAAAAATTTATATTCAATCATGTCCCAAAAAATAGTTGTGGAATAAACCTACTTGTATTTTTGGATTATATAAAAAAATTCATTTTTTCACAATTAATTTATGGGTGAGAATATTAAAATTATATATAAAAACTCTAAAAGAGATAGCATTTTTTGGAATTAAGGGGTGGTTTACAAGTGATTGTATGGACAAATCTCATCGTAATGGTTTTCAAGTTATAAATGTATGTTTGGAAGTGTGACTCTCATGTTGATTTTTGAGTTTATCTCAGTTCATTGATTATTATTTATTAAATCAAGTTAAAATTTTAATTTTCTCTGATGGTATCTTTTATTTACATGATATAGTACCAATCCCCCATAGGACTCTCCATAGTTCCATAAGAGGGTGATGTTGATGGTGTAAATTGAGAAAAACCTCCAACTGATCAGAACATTTTTCAAGTGGTAGTGTGAGTAGTTAAAACCAAAGAACATAACACTATTCTTATCCTTGATCATGATAGAGAGGTAAAATAAGTAATTGTATGATATAAATCTTGAGACAAAGAGTTTATACAGTTGATACCACTATCCTTTTAAGAGATTAATGGCCCTCATGAGGTGTAAGACTGGTTGGGGATGACTGAGCATATTTTTGAATTTTTGGAAACTCTATATTATGTTACGTTAATGTTCACCACCTTAATTATTGAAGGATATAGAATGAGATGGTTGGAGATATTGGCTCAAGAAATGTAGAATGATGTTTTATATTGGGAATAATTAATAATCATATTCTTACAATAGTTATGTCCTATTATAATTATGATGGAAAAATCTATGGAGTTACAAACCTTTCAGTAAGGTGATCATACTGTGACTGAGTATGATAAATATTTTGTTGATATGATCCATTTTTCTCCTGATGTGGTACAGAATGTTAAGTAAAAGGATTATTGGTTCTAGATATTCTTGTAAATAGATATCTATTCTCATGTTTTTGTAGTGAATCTTAACTCTTATGTTGAGATGAAAAATAGAGCATTGATGGAAGAGATTGACTGGAAAAGAAAGTTATGGTTGGTTGGAATTCCTCTTACATTGAGTTATAGTTTTAGTGGCTCCCACATAACGAATATGAAGTGGAAGAAATTCTTGAAGGGTGGTTGAAGTGGATCTTAGTAGCAGACATACTACAAACCTTCAACAAGAGCTAGAAACGTTCCATTGACTTGATACCAGTGTGAAAATACCTGACATAGAAAGTATTTTTATCTCACACCTATGATATTTTGAGTCTCATATAGACATCATAGTGATTTTAAAAGTTTATTTTTGGATATTTCTTCTCCATGGTATGGCTTGCTTTATTCATCCCCTAAGGGATCTAGGATGCATTTAGATTCTTCAAAGTCAAAAGGGTTCCAAACCCAAGCCTCTGAAGCAAATCAGTTACACACAGTGGAAGATTATTTGGCAGAAGTTGATGTGGGTCAAATAAAAGTGAGATTAACTATCCTTATTTATTCATGTTTAGAAACTACTTTATTTGATACCTATGCCTCCAGATATTTCATATAAATTCTCTTTGGGAACCTATTAAAACTTCCAATAGAACACATTACTTATGTAATTGAGCTAGTGAAACCTCTTGGAAAGAAGATGTCACGACCCGTCCCCCAGGACCCATGCCGTGACTACCCCAAGCCCACCTTCCATAGGCTAGGTGTTGGCGACACTACTACAAATACCGCTTTTATCAGCGCTAGAAAAGCGCTATTAAATCTAGCGAAGATAAGGGGGGGGGTCCCCTTTATCAGTGATTCAAAAAGTGATGATAAAGACACCTTTTATCAGCGCTAAAAAAAGCACTGATAAAAGGGGTCTTTTATCAGTGCTAAAACAAAGCGCTGATAAAAGGGTCCTTTATCAGCGCTTTGTTTTAGCGCTGATAAAAGAGACCTTTATAAGTGCTTTCTTTATCAGTGATTTATTTTTAGCACTGATAAAGGACACCTTTTATCAGTGCTTTTTTAAAAATGCTGATAAAAGTTAAAAAAAATAAAAAAATAAAAAAATTAAAAAAAATTTAAAAAAATTTAAAACAAATCCTTCTAATCGGTGGGGCTTTTATAGCATTTGATCCCCCCCTTTTACAGTGCTTTTCGGCCCCCCTCCAGCATCCCCACACACCCCCTCCACCATTTATCAACGCTAGCTCCCATATTCCCCCATGCACGCGCGCCCCTGCCTCCACTAGGTTTTGAACTCGAGACCTCCCCCCTGCACGCCTAAGCCCGTACCACTCCTCTATTTTGATTTGTTTTCCATTTCATGATATCTCTCTCTCTCTATATAGTTATATTTATTCGTATAGTAATATATATTTATATTAATATATATATATATATATATTTATATTAATATATATATATATAATTATATTAATATATATATAGTTATATTAATATACATATAGTTATATTAATATATATATCTCTCTCTATATATATTTATGTATATTTATTCGTATAGTAATATATATTTATATTAATATATATATATTTATATTAATATATATATAGTTATATTAATATATATATATATATATAGTTATATTAATATATATATATAGTTATATTAATATATATATTTATAGTGATATTAATATATATATATATATTTATAGTGATATTAATATATATATTTATAGTAATATTAATATATATATGTAGTTATATTAATATATATATAGTTAGATTAATATATATATATATAGTTAGATTAATATATTGGTATATAAATATTCATATATTTGTATTTTAAATAAAATGGATATTAGTTATTATTTAGATAAAGCTAATATATTTTATATGTAAATATATTTTATTATTTACATTTATAATTAAATTTTTATGTGTGAATAGATAAAAAATATGTATATATTGTTATATATTTGATTATAAACAGTAGTGAATTATAAAAAACAATAAAATTTAAAATAAATAATATCAATATGAATGTAATACCTTGGAATAAATTCAGTCCCCACCAAAAAAAGCCAATAATACCCCATTAAACGTGGTTGAAAATCCACAAAATGTTAAAAATCAGGGTACCTCGAGTAAAAACATAGTTTTAGAGGACTTATGGGCCTATTTTGGCCTCGAAAAAACCTTTACCAGGGTCCCCCAGGTCACAATGACATAAATCTCGCTGCAGACTTCGATTTGATATGTGGTAGATCTCAAACAGACACCCGGATCAAAAGTTATGGCCGTTTGAAGTTCGAGTTGCGTTTTCAACATATTTTGAATCTTTTTTTAATTTTTTTAGTCTTCAAATTATTATTAAATGACTATTACTCTATAATAATTAGCAAATTATTAATTAAAAATATTTTTTAAATTTATTTATAAGCCATTTTCACTAAATATCTTATATATTAACTGTAACTATATATTTATACTTATCTAAAATATATTTAAAATTTTATTTAAAAAATATATATTTTATTTATATCAATATAACTATATCTATATATTTAAATTTTAATATAATTTTTTAATGATTTTTTTGGAAGTAGACCCTTTATCAGCGCTTTTAAAAAAAGAGCTCATAAAGACCCCCCTTTATCAGTGCTAATGAAAACACGCTGATAAAGGGTGGTACATTTAACAGTGCTAAAAAAAGCGTTGTTAAAGGGGGTACCTTTATCAGCACTAAAAAAAGCACTGATAAAGGGGTACGTTTATCAGTGCTTTTTTAGCACTGATAAAGGTAGCCCCCTTTATCAGCGCTTTTTCGTTAGCGTTGATAAAAGTGTGGCGCCGGCCTTGCCCCATTTTGTGGTAGTGCGACTAGCACCAGAAAGGAATTTCCCTAAAATGGGAAGGCATTTCTTCAAAACCTGTACACACACAAACATGGTACACTATGCACAGGTAAAACATAATAGAAGAAGAAAGGTGAAACTACAACTAAAACCCACCTCAGAGTGTAAAAGTAAGTACTGAAGTAAAGGGTCCATGATACAAGACCAACTGAAATGAAATTATAGAAAAAATAGAAAATAGTTCCTGAGGTCTTACTCCAAGGATCCTACCTGACGGTTATGTACAACTCATCATTATGGCTCTCTACGTCAATCGGTCACCTCTGTACACCGTCAATACCTGGATCCTCGAGACTCAGTCAAAGCTGCTCATCATCTTCACAAGACACAACAATGTGCGGGTGAAGTCCATGTAGGGGTGAGTATCACAATACCCAGTAGGGACCCTGAGACCCCTGAAGGTCTCTCATAAATCCACAAAGGAAAAACCACAAAGCATGATATCAATCACAAAGCCCAAAGAAAAATACATATCACACCAGGCTTAACTTAAGTATATAAATACAGATGTTTAGTCATAAATATAGATTATCTTATTCTATCATGAGGATCTACTGATGACCCACACAGAATTTCTTGGTGATGATCCACATATGATCTCTCAGTTCTGATCCACATAGGATCACTATTCATTCTTCACATCTCAGTCTGCCACTAGATTCCCGCACAAAACATGCAGGATTCCTGGAGGATCCTCTCCTCAAGCCACCAGTCGCATTTTAACCAGTAAAAAGTCCTATTAAGAAAAAACTCAATAAAATTCTATGTCATAAGGGTTCCATCATAACAGACAATGAGTCAACCAGACATCCGGTCTGTAAGTTATAGATATTTTAATACTAAGGGCCCGGTTGGATTCAGGTACGATCCAACCCAACCAAACTCCAAGTTTCTTCAAAACTCACGTGGAGTTTCTCAAAAGGACTTCCTCATTCTAAGGGTTCCAGCGCCATAGACTGTTTTTCGAACAGATGTTTGGTTTAGGAGATATGCCCAATTAAGTGTAACTGGGCCGAAAGGGGGTACGAGTCTGGTCTGACCCAGTCGGACCGACCTAACCCAACCCAGGTCTAGCCTAAATCGGGTCGACCTAGCTCATTGGGCCTGGCCCAACCTGAATAGTCTAGCCCGCCTAGCGATGTGACCCTCCAGGATCACCTCATCCCACAGTTTCGGGCTGGATCCCTTCTTCCTGGACGTGGCATAGCTGCATCCGACACCTGCTAATGTGGTCGGGTCCACCAACCACTTCTCCTACGTCAACCCACATGGCAGGTTGACTTCTCCACACAGCACCATTCTCGCACCGTGGGATTCTAGCGTCGCAACCCATCGCGGTCGCACTTTTCTTCACCCAGGCACACCACCGGGGTGTGCCTCCACCAACGCCTCGACCTTTCACAACCATAGGTTCCACCACCCAAACATGCCTCCTCAAGTGTTGCGGCCTGTTGTGGCTATGGCTTCTGCCACCTAGGCACTCCACCAGGGCGTGCCTCCACCAAAGTCACGGCCCATAATGGCCATGACTTCTACCACCTAGGCACACAACCAAGGTGCGTCTCCTCCTCCGAACACTGGTTGGGCTGGTGGCTAGTCTCTTTTTTGCTGGGCACATGACCGACACCACCGCCTACTGCCTTACCTTCCGGTTTCCCATGAGAAACGAAACTAAATCTGAAAAATGCAGAGGGTACGAGCCTATTCATTTAGCTTATTCCCTCCACGTAGAATTTACATGGACAATAATTCAAGAAAAGTATAACTCTTAAATTAAACAATGAAACCCCCTACCTTGAGTTAGTTGGAGGGTGTTTCAGAAGAGGTCAGAGTGTCCACATACGAAGGTGTTCATCGGCGTTTTCCGTCAGCCGTAGTTTCCCCAAATGACTGTCGCTCGATCACATTCTTCATTAGAGAAAAAACTCATCAGTGCTTCATCAGAGAATCCTCTCATAGCTCTCCTAGAACCCAAGACCATGCTATGATTAAATAGATGGGATAGTGGAGATTAATGCATCGCTCAATTAATTAGGTTCATTAATGAGTTTAATTAATGAACCTCTTAAATCTCTCAACAGTGTGGTTACCCAACCTATTATTTCTCCCAACGGTGTGGTTACACAACTTAAGAGTCAATCCAATAAATGGTTTGACATTTCATTGTGGTCCCCCCATCGTTTGTCCAACAGTTTCAAAAAGAAAAATAAAATAACAATTAGTTATTTTATTATTTTTTTGTGAAGTCCAAGAAATTAGCATTTTCTTTCAACCCTTGCCAATAAAAGTTAAACTCCACTTAAGTGAATCTCGGCATTACGGATTCAATGGTGCCTTTGGATTTTTAATCTGATCATCGATTAAAAAGATAGAAAACACCGCCTGCACGTTTACTGAATATACCTTAAAAAAGTGTAAAAAACTGTTTCGGGCTATCTGGGCCTCGAAATCACATGTCGTCAATTTTCAAAGACTCATAATAATCCCAAATAATTAAAAAAAATTATATGGAATTTCTGGTTCTTTACATTCTCCCCACATTAAGGATTTTCTTCCCTGAAAGCTACAATAGAACTAGGGAAACAAATAGGGGTACTGAGCACACATCTAAGCATCCCCCTCCCATGTGCTCTCTTGGAGGTTACCATACTGCCACCAAAATCGCACTAGAGGAATTGATCATCCACTAAGGACTCGATCTTGTCAATTATCTATATCCAATGGGAACTCTACAATCATCTCCCTATTGTCGATGTTCAGCTTGCTCCAGTCGATAACGTGTGATGGATCATTCACGTACCTCCTCAGCTGCGACACATGGAAAACATTATGCACCCGGTGCATCTGTGGGGGAAGATCTAGATGATATGCCACCTCTCAAACTCTGATGAGATTCTGGAAAGGTCTGATGAACCTCAAATATAGCTTTCCACCTTAGCCAATCACTGCAGTCCTCATCGGGGTGAGACCCGTTGGAAGACATTATCTCCCTCCTTGAACTCCATGGGTCTCCATCTCCTGTCAGCACAAGACTTATTCTGGCTCTATGTAGTCTTCATATGCTCCTGGATGATCTGCACCTTCTCAGTAGTAGCCTATACCAACTCTGGACCCATAAGTGCTGACTCTCCTAGGTCTATCCATCATAGATGTGATCTTCATGGTCACCCATATAGGGCCTCAAATGGAGCCATGCTGATTGTGGAGTGATAACTATTATTGTATACGAACTCAACCAGTGGGAGGTGGTCCTCCAAACTACCACCAAAATCTAGGATGAAAGAACAAAGCATGTCCCCAAGTGTCTGTATGGTCCGCTCCATCTGACCATTTTTCTGAGGATGAAAGGTGGAGATCAAGTATAACTAAGTCCCAAATGCCTCCTCTAATCCCTTCCACAAGAAGGATGTAAAACGAGCGTCGTGATCTGAGACAATTTTCAATGGAACCCTACTATTGGATGGGTAGAAAGTGGGCCGACTTGGTGAGTTGGTCAATGATCACCCAGATGGAATCGTGGGCCCTGGACATACATGGTAGCCCTGTCACAAAGTCCATGGAGACACCATCCCACTTCTATTCCAGCACCTCAAGCGACTGAGTTAAGACTGCTAGTACCTGATGCTCAACCTTCAATTACTGACAAGTGAGGCATCGTGATATGAACTCTTCCATGACTTTCTTCATCCCTGGCCACTAGTACAGACACCAGAGGTCCTGGTATATCTTCTCTACCCCAGGATGTACTGCCAAAGGGGATGTGTGGAACTCCCTCAATACCTCCTCTCGTAGCGTCACTGGTACCATGGTGCACCCTCTAAATAGAACAACGTACTCCCCACCTTCAGAAAATACTTCAAGAGACCATCCTGAGGATATCTGAGCACGTTAGGCCTCACAGTAAATATTACTAAGCTATGCCTCCCAAACTCAATGAAAGAGTGGGGGAGTGATAGTTATATACTAGAGGTATACTACTCCATCTCTATCCATGGAGGATATCTGCAACGCGGTTAGCTGCTTTTTCGCCTCACTCAGCAACTATAAACCATACCTCCTATTGAGTACATTTGCTACTACGTTCCATTTTCTAGGAGTGTAGACTATCTCAAATTCATAGTACTAGAGGAACTCCATCCATCACTATTGTCTCAAGTTCATGTCCTTTTTTGAGAAGATATACTTGAGACTCTTCTGATCAGAGCAAACAGTAAGTTGTTCACCCATCATGTTGTGTCGCCACATCTTCAGTGCAAAAACCACTGTTTCTAACTCCAGGTCATGGGTAACATAGTTTTTATCATTCTATCTCAACTATCGTGATCCATAGGTGATCACCACTCGCTCCTTCATCAGAACAAATCCTAGTCCAATCCCTGATTCATCGAAGTAGACAACAAACCCAATTCCCTCTTCTGGTAGCCTCAATATGGGGGCACTCATCAGTCTCTACCTCAGCTCTTGGAAACTCTAATAGAAATTCTCCATCCACAAAAAAGAATTCCCCTTCTTTGTCAAAGCTGAAAAGGGTGCCGCTACCCAGGAGAAGTCAGGTACGAATCTACGGTAGTACCCAGCCAATCCCAGGAAACTCTGTACCCCAGTCACACTCTAGGGTGACTCCCAAGAAAACGCTGCCTCTATATTATCTAGATCTAATGAAACTCCAGCCTCTGAGATAACATGACCCAGGAAGTGGACTTCCCATAACTAGAACTGGAACTTCAAGTGCTTTCCATAAAGATAGAGCTCTCATAGTACATTCCGAACTATTTTTAGGTTCATGGAGTGCTCCTCCTCTGTCACCGAGTACACAAAGATGTCATCAATGAAGACCACCATGAAGCGATAAAGGTAAGGCTGGAAGATCCTATTCATGATTCCAATGAATAATTCCAAAGCATTGGTCATGCTAAAAGGAATCACCAAGAACTCGTAATGGCCATACTGACATCTGAAGGTTATCTTCGAAATGTCCTCATACCGTACCCTGAGTTGGTGATACTCTGATATGAGATCTATCTTTGAAAACCACCATGCTCCCTTTAGCTGGTTGAAGAGACCATCAATCCTTGGCAGAGGATACTTTTTCTTCATAGTCACCTGATTCATGCCCCGATAGTCCACATAAAGCCTCATACTCCTATCTTCCTTCTTGGAAAACAAAATCGTGGTTTCCCATGGAGAAACACTAGGCCTCACAAACCCCTTCTTATACAAGTATTCCAACTATAACCTAAACTCACGAAGTTCCATTAGAGCCATCCGATATGCTGGTGTAGATATCGGTTCCATACTAGGGTACTGGTTGATGTAAAAGTCTACCTATCTATGAGGAGATAGTCCCAGAACATCATCAGAGAAGACATCATCATACTGGTCCACCACTATAGGATAGATCAGAATCCTCTTTTCCACTACACCAAGGGTGATACTAGCCAACTGATGAGTGATCGACTGCACCCTCCTATGAGAAAGTTCATCATGTTCTGCAAAGGTTTCCTTCTCACCGGTAAAGGAAAACCTGATCCCATCCTCACAAACACACCGCACCCTATGTCTAAAATAGTCGATTTGAGCATAGATTATGAATAGTCAGTCCACACCCAAGATAACATCATAAGGCCTCAATGTTTCTACTAAGAGATCCCAACTGAAGCTCTCGCCACCTATAGTGAGGTTACACTGCCTACACCAATGTGTAATTATTGAATCATCTCCCGTATGAGTCTATAATCATAAGGATCGAGCCAATGGATCCATATAAATCTCTAAGCTCCGAACGAGTGACATGGAAATGAAATAGTGACTGGAACCTGTGTCTATAAGAACCTTCAGATAGGGTCGAATAGACACAGATTGTACCTCTAATCATCTGGAGTTCCATGGTTGTAGGCCTATGCCAACTGAAGATGAGCTCTCCCTTATCCACCTATTCCCTATGGTCGGGGCGGACCACCTGGGGGTGGTGGTGGTAGAACCTCAAACTATCATCCACCACCTACTGTATGACCTGCTCCTCTTCCACGTTCATTACTCTGTGGGCCTGCTCACTCGAGCCTTGGATGCTTCCTTGAAATTACATCGATCATTTTCTAATCATTGATGTGGGGAGTCGAATAATCACGAGCCATGTGTCCCTATTTTCCGAAAGAGTATCAGACTATAGTCCTCAGAAGACCTCCTCTGCCTCGCGAACTATGCACCTTGGACCCTGCATCCTGGGGTCGTCCTCCAAAAGTTCTACCCTGCTTGTACATCTGCGTCATCTTCCTACTACCTACTGTAGATGACTCGACTACCTATCATCCAGTGGTGGCTCTCACCATCGGTGCTTGCTTAGCTAAGAAGCTCTCCACCAATAATGCTTGCTTGAGTACTCCAGCCTACGTCAGGATATTGAGTGACATCATCGATCCTTGGATCTCCCACCGGAGAACCTACTCAAAGGTTTGGGACCTAAATAAAGGGTCTCGTACTATGTCGGTGGAGTAGCGATAGAGGTCAATGAATCTAGATGAGTATTGGGCCACTGTCAGGCTGCCCTGCTATAAGTGTAGTAGCTTCTGGATACACACTGAGCGTAAAGTCGCTGGTACGAACTCCGCCATGAAGAGGGTCTCAAAGTCCAACCAGGTTAGTGTATCCTCCTCATGTGTATAGAGCGTCGGTCTCCACCATCTCCCTACTATTCCTTAAAAGAGGCTAGCAACTAGGATCACCATCTAGTATGCTGGTGTTTCAACTAAGAGAAAAACCCATGCCACAACCTCCAGTTAGTCCTCAGCTTCCTGGGGATCTATATCACCTCAAAACCTCAGAGGCCTCTATCTCTAGAACTCGTGAAATGTGATCAATAGGTGTGCATAGTCTTCTAGTGGGGCTGGTGGAAATTTCTGCCCCTTGTGTGGTGGCGGTGCTGCTAGACCACCTGAATGTTCCATCACTGTAAGAGGGACCTACATCGATGCCTCATTACTCGGTGGGTCATCATCATGTTCCATCCCTAGAATCCAGGATGATTGTCTACACAACAACATCCTGAAAGAAACAAGTGTTCCATAATCAACAATTTATACCTGGTGAGATGAACCAAAGGGATCAAAAGGAAACAAAACATTTTCAAAACACACGCAATCAACGTTTTCATGTACCGAGATAGAAATCATAATTAAGGGTCCTGGTATATGGATATGTCGGATTCCGCACCAACACTGGAATCCCCAAATGGAAACACAAACTCATGACACTTAACACTATTGCTCCATTGAAAACATATACTCTATGTTATTCTGGTAGAACCAAATCCTCTGATACCACTTTGTCATGACCCATCCCCCGGGGCCCGTGCCGTGAC
Source organism: Viscum album (assembly GCA_963277665.1). Taxonomy (NCBI): domain Eukaryota; kingdom Viridiplantae; phylum Streptophyta; class Magnoliopsida; order Santalales; family Viscaceae; genus Viscum; species Viscum album. The sequence continues at coordinate 1,403,021,697 of OY728143.1, read as the reverse complement.
TACCCTAATCCCACCTTCCATAGGTCTGGGGTTAGTGACTAGCACCAGAAATCCATTTTCCTAAAATGGGAAGGAATTGCCTCAAAACATATAGACACATAGACAGGGTACACTACGCATAAGTAAAACACAACAGAAGAAGAAAGGTGCAACCACAACTAAAGACCACCGCAGAGTGTAAAAGTAAGTACTGAAGTAAAGGGGCCAGAATACTTGCCCAATTGAAATGGAAATACAGAAAAAAGGGAAAACAACTCCTAAGGTCATCCGCCAAGGATCTTACTATAAGGGTAGGTACATCTCGTTACTGTGGCTCTCCACATCAACCGGTCACCTCTGTACTCCGTCAATACCTGGCTCCTCGAGACTTAGTCAATGTTCCCCATTGTCAGCACAAAACACATCTAGGTGTGGGAGAAGCCCATTTAGGGGTGAGTACAATAATACCTAGTAAATACCCCGAGACCCTCGAAGGTCTCTCAGAATTCCACAAAGGAAAAACCAAAAAACACAATCTCAATTACAAAGTACAAAGAAAAATATAACTCACAATAGGTCTAACTTAAGTGAAAAAAATATAGATGTTTAGTCATAAATCTAGATCATCTTATTCTGTCATGAGGAACTACTACTGACCCACATAGGATTGCTCAGTACTGATCCACACAGGATAACTCGGTGTTGATCCACACAGGATCGCTCTGTACTCATCCAAACAGGATCGCTCGGTTCTGATCCACACAGGATCATTCGGTGCTAATCCACACCGGATCACTATTCATTCTTCATGTCTCACCTAGCCACTAGATTTCCACACAAAGCAAACATGATTCCGGGAGGATCCGATCCTCAAGAAATCAGTAATATTTCAACCGGAATGAAGTCCCACGAAGAAGTGACCCGATGAACTGCCATGTTATAAGGGTTCCAATGAAACAGACGAAACGTCAACCAGACATCTGATATTTAAGTTTTAGGCATTTTAGTGCTGAGGGAATGGTTGGATTTAGGTACGATCCAACCTAGCCAAACTCCAACATTATAAAAAACTCACGTAGAGTATCTCAAAAGGACCGCCTTGTACAAAGGGTTCTGGCACCATAAAAAGTTTGTTGAACACACGTCCAATTTAGGAGATATGCCTAATTAAATGTAACTAGGCCGAAAGGGGGTCCAGGTTCGGTCCGACCCGGCTGGACTGACTTGAATCGACCTGGTCTGGGTCGACCCAATCTGATTTGGGTCGACCCAACCCAGGTTTGGCCTAAATCGGGTCGGCCCAGAATACTGGGCCAGTGGGCTCGGCCTGCTGGGCCAGCTTGAATGGTCTGGCCAGCCTGGCGGTGCGGCCCACCAGGCTCCCCCCTACCAGCAGTTTCAGGCCGGCTCCCTTCTTCCTGGATGCGACATATCCACGTTCGACACCTGTTTAGGAACCTGGGTCCACCGTCTGCGTCTCCCACATAAACCTGCATGATAGGTTGACTTATTCACCCGACGTCACACTGGCGCTGTGGGATTCTAGGGTTGCGGCCCATCATGGTCGTGGCTTCCTTTTCCCAGGTGTGTTGTCAGGGCGTACCTCCTTCAACACTATGAACTGTCGCAGTCACGGCTTCCACCTCCCAGGTGTGCCTCCGGAGCGTGCCTTGTCCAGCACCGTGGACCGTCGCAGTCGCAGCTTCCGCTGCCCAGGCACGCTGCCAGGGCGTGCCTCTTCCTCTGGCTTCCGGCTGAGCAGGTGTCCTGTCACTTCTCTACTGGGCACGCGGCCAACACCACCACATTTCGCCTTAACTTCCAGTTTCCCATGAGAAACACAACTAAATCTAAAAACTACAGAGGGTCCAGGACTTGTTTGTTTGGCCCTCACCCTCCAATTTAGCATTAACATGGATAATACTTCAAGAAAAGTACAACTCTTAAATTAAACAACGAAACCCCCTACCTCAAGTTTGTTGGAAGGATTTTTAGAATAGGAAGGAGTTTCCACGTCCATAGGTGTTCGTCGGCGTTCGCTATCACCCATCATTTCCCCCAACGACCGTTGCTCGATCATGTTCTTCGTCAGAGAGGAAATTCGCCAGCACTTCATTAGAGCCTCCTCTTGTAGCTCTCCCAAAACCCAAGCCCAAACTCAGATTAAATAGAGGGTAATTTGGAGATTAAAACATCACACAATTAATGTGGTTCATTAATGAGTTTAATTACTGAACCTCTTAACTCTCTCAATGGTGCGGTTACACAACCCATTATTTCTCACAACAGTGCAGTTACACAACTTAAGAGTAAATCCATTAAATGGTTTAACATTGCACTCCATTTCCACCACCGTTTTTCCAAAGGTTTCAAAATAGAAAAAATAAAATAACCTTTAGTTATTTTTTTTGTAAAGTCCAATAAATTAAATTTTTTGTCCGATCCTTGCCGGTCAAAGTTAAGTTTCCCTTAAGATAATATTGGAACTATGGATTCAATGGTTCCCTAGTATTTTTAATCCTAGAATCGGTTCAAAAGATAGAAAATACCTCCTGCACATTTAATAAACGTACCTTAAAAAAAGTTCAAAAATCCGTTTCGGGCTCTCCGGGCCTCAGAATCACATGATGTCAATTTTTGAAGACTCGTAATAATCCCAAATAATTTAAAAAAAAAATATATAGAATTTTTGGATCTCTACATAAGAGGAATCATGGTTTTTGATGTCCCCCATGTTCCATCTCATTGTCCGATATTGAGTTGGTATGGGATTTCTTGGCTCTTGATTTAGACCTATTATATTTTATTATCAAGATAGATTGAATAATCACCCGTATAGAAAATAGTTATTGTTATCATTCACTAATATCATTTATTTCTTCTAAGGGGAGATCCTGAGTATTTTAGAGAGAGTGGGATTCATGGTCTAGTCATGTGGGACCTCCTCTACCAGATCATAAAAGGTTGATATCTTATTTCTTTGTTGAACATAGAGGTGATCACTCTGCTTGTGGGCCTCCAATGGTTGTTAATGAATTTCTGAAGGTCTTTCCTGATGAATTTTCTAGTTTTCCTGCTAAAATAGAGGATGATTTTTCAATCAATTTGGTACTCAGATCCCATTCAATATCTATTCACTTTATTTCATTTCTCTATCTAAATTAAATGATTTGATGATTCAACTATATGGTTGAAGGTAAATAGTTTCATTTATATTAGTGTATCTCCTTAGGTATACCATATGATTTCAAGAAGGCTTATGGAAATATCTATCACGGTGTCGATTATTAGAAGCTTAATCGGTAAAATATTTATGATAATTTCCAAATTCCTCATATCAAATAATTTTTTGATTACTTTAAATGATAAAAGTGGTTTTTTAAAAAACAACCTTCGGTTTGGATATCACTAACTAAGATTTGAAATGTCAACTATTATCATGACTTTTTTACAAGAAGGTATAGACCCATTGAGTATCCTATGATTCTGTTTGTATTGACTAAGGTTGTAGCCATTTTCATGGATTTCATGAATCATATAGTCCACTAGAATCTTTATTCTTATATTATGATCTTTTGGGATGATATTTTAGTTTATTAGAGATTTGAGGAAGAGAATGAGAATCACCTAAAATTTATTTTAGGAATCATGATGGACCACCAAATTAGTGATAAAATATATAAATTCCTCTTTTGGATTCAAGAATTTGAGTTATTAAGACATTTGGTTTTGGAATAATGCATTGTAGTTGATACTAAGAATTTGAAAGTTGTCTTGATTTAGGAAGAGTAAGGGGACTTGTTTGAGACTCAAAGATTCATTAGTTTAGTAGTGCAACACACCAAGACATTAAAATGTGTCAATTTTATAATAAAATAATTTTGTTACTATTATTCTTTATACGTGACACAAAGTTAAACTTATGATACACACAACATTAAATTAGCTCGTGTTAAATACAAGACGAAGTTCAATAGCCTTTTAATGGAGAAAATATTTTAAAAATATTTTTTAAAACTTTTCTTAATTTTATTTTTAAAGATAAAAATAAAATTTTAATTCAAAATTTCAAAATTTTCTTAGGGTTAATTTTTGGGATTTTTCTAAGAAACATCATTTTTGATGAATAGTGAAAATTACTGCAATTTAGTTAAAAAAAACTTTTCGTTTAGATAATTATTAATGATAAATTATATTTTAAATTGGGTTTTAAATTCATAATTTATCCATTATAAAAATATTAATCTAATCTAGGTAATTGGAATAATTTTCAAAATTAAATTAGATATAAAATCTTTTGGAAGTTTTAATCATTTTTACGTTAAAAACCTAGATTCTCACCACGTCTGCAGGATTAGAGTTAATATTAATTCCCCCACTTCTATGATTTTAATTTTTAAAAAATGAAATAAAAAGTTTTAATTAGGATAATATTTTTATTATAATAACATAAACTTAGTTTTTGACAAAAAAATATTGAAAATGATTAAAATTAATTACTGTGATTAAGGTAAAATTAAGATTAATAAGGGACTATACATTAATATTAAGGACCAAAATGACTTGGAAACTTATACAAAAGAACTTTTATGCCAATAATTATTAAATATACTATTTTGGATAAAATTTCATGGGTTATTTGAATATTATTAAATGGAATTTCACTTTATAAAAGGTTAAGTAAGGAAAAGGTCAAAAAAGGAACTTTCTTCAATAAGAACAATTATAAAACATTAAAATTTGTAAGAAAAATCATATTTTCGGTTATAAATATCATTTTAAAGGAAAATGGTTTATGTTTATCATAAAAATTTATAAATAATTTTTTCAGATGATTTAGTTATTTAAAATGATTTAGAAATGACAACATAGTGATTATTTAGTTAATAATTAACTAACATAAATGATAATATAAATATTAAAAGTTAATTATATTGATTTAATTATGGACATTAATTATTTTTATAGATGAATATATCAGGTTAAATTGACTAAAACATAATATATTTAAATTTCAATATTGTTTTGATATTTTAAAATTAAAATTAAAAAAATAATTTTAAAATTGACCTTAATGTTATTTTACAATAATTGATATTTTGTTAAATGATTTAAGATTAATAAAAATTATATGTTATTACACATGATTTTTAAGTGTTAATAAATAATAAATATGTTCTATTAATGGACCAATTAACCTTTTATAATTCTCATATTGACCCATATACTGTGAAAACATTATTAACATGGTCTGATTTTAAGAAGTGTTTTAGCAAGTCACATGAGCTTGTTTTAAAATTAATTTCCAAAAAACATGGGGTTTTTATTTTATAAAATAAATATAATATTAATGATTTATTGTATCTATATTTTCTAATAAGTCACACTTTATTTTATTTTTAATGTTTAAATTAATTTGATTAGAAAACTAGATGCTTTAATAAAAACCGAAATGTTAAAATTGTGGAATCTTCTAAGTTAAGGATCCAAATTATAAAAATGCACATATTTTTCATTGATGGAGGTTTTAATTGACCATTAATCCCTATTAATATATTATTTTTTAATCTTTTCGGTTTTTTAGATAATGTAAACCTCCCATTAATGAACACCTTTTGGTATTTACAAGAGTGTCACTCCTCCTCCACTATAAAAAGGAAAGAACTCTACCCCTTACTGGTACCTCTCATGACACTTTAAATCGACCAATATCTACCAAAATATATCCTCAAAATAACTTCCCTCATCCTATAATACTCCTATTTGGTATAAATACATCCATGGAATCCTTTTTTTACAAACCAGAATTAGTTACCTGATTAATAGGTAATAAACATCATCAGGTTCTTTAGTTTCATTTCAATTATACACCCCTAAAAATATCCTTATTACATTATTATATAAAAAAAATAGTATCCTAAATATACTTTTATGTTTTATGTAATTTTTTCAACCTATACTCACACACACCTCCAAATAATGGGTAACAAATATACTGTTTCTGTGTACGGTGAACTACTACCTCATGAAACAATGATTGTTATTTTTTATTTTACCACCAACCATGGTGTCCATTGTGATGGAACTATATTTATATATGATATATATGATATTTTTTACTTTATTTATTCTTATATAATTTTTATTTAGAACATACATATATTCTTTCCATCTAGTGTAAATATGATAATTTTGTTTGTGGAATTGTGGACTACCACCCCTTCAAAGTGATATGATTCATTCATGCCATACAAGGAACATATAAAGGATGGTTTTAATAAACAAATGTAAAATATATAAAATTTATATGATAATGGAATTATAATATATATATTTATCATATTGTTTTCATTCTTTTAATACAACAAATAAATGAAAGTAGCATTTATTTGTACATATAGCCTACCGTCTCCATTAACGGTGGACTTCATTTTTAATCTATAAATATTACAGACTACTATAAATACATATTTAATAAATATATATTATAATTAATTAGTATTTTACATTCATGATAATATTAAATCATTATATAATTAATAAGAACAATAAATTAGAAGTCAACCCATACTTGAGAAAACTTAGCAATTAACATCCTAAATAGTTACAATAATGAAAGAGTGTTAACAAATAGGTAATAAAACAATATAAGAAGTTGAAATATGATAATAATAACATGATTATAGTTATGGTATAAGATAGTGACATATTTTAAACCAGTATATAGGAGTATAAACATCATAGAACAAAAGGAAGGTTATGGTAAGAGATTTCGACACAATTTACATACCATTTAGACTTATTTGTTTCTATACACAAGATTATTTTATATGGTGTATAAAATAACATTTTAAATGTCATATCACTAACCTATTATTTATCATGATATTTAAAGTTTCATTTAATTATTATTCCTTCATGTATGTTGTGATTTAAATGTTTCAAAGTGGTATGGGACACTTTGGAATGTTCAAAGGTTATTTTACTCAAGAATGTGTTTAATGACCACCTTTTTAATCTCAACTTATTTTTATTTTTAACATTCTATTGATATAATAAAATTATTTAAATATCCACATTCTTGGGATATGGATATTATTATTTCTTAAAACTTATACAATTTTTACATATAGTGCTCACTTTGTTAATTATTTAATATATGAGGAATTATTGATAAATACGCATCTTTTATTCAATACAGATATTTGATTATTCATATAGTTTACTGATAAGATCCATTATTAGATATGAGTAATGTTTTGGATAGGTATGAAACAAGTGGTCTTGGTTATATATATATCCCCTTGATGCATTTATAGTCTCATGAGACAAAATAGTTTGCTAGCAGCCTTATAAGGGTTTTTACTCAATATCTAAACCATCCATGAAAGGCTTTTATGGTAATGGTTCCATGTATATTTATTTATTTTTATTATGAATCATGTTTGTATTTTATATCTCCAAATGTATTATTAGTTTCATTTATTTGATATTTATTTCCATGACTCCAAAATTGATTGGTCCTTCATGATTTGTTTCCTTAAAAACATGCCAATGTAACAAAATAATGCACTGACACCAAGCATCTGGGGTTGGTGTGTTACAATTGGTACTAATGGAAGTTTAGAAAAATCCTTGGAAACTTGATTTATAAAACATATATTAGAGAAACGAACCCTAAGATAGACTTTGAGAATCTTTATATAAGAGAATCATAGAATTGTGGTCATGTAGAGATTATGTGGGTATTCCTAGCAATACATCCAGTTCTGGATACTACAATTGGACATGGTTCTAGAAAAGATGTACCTATGATTAATAACACTGACATGGTGTTCTTGTCCTAACTCAAGGTAGACTACTACATGACAAAATTCCTTACTATGAACCTAGTTTGACACTCCCTGGGGATACACTTAAGATATTTCATATTTAATTTATAAATGATCAAGAAAGATTTAAGTAGAATATGATTATGAATAACCTAGGATAAACCTAATGTGTCATATATTAAAGATGTAGGAGCTATGATTTAGGAATTCTATAAGTAATTTATCTAGATTATGGGTTTTTCTATTTTTATAAGTGTTGATCACGCTATAATTTATGGTTTTATTCAATGATAGAAACCAAAATAAATTTGGTTAACATTGAATGTGATTGAAAATTTACTGATGATAGGTTAAATGGAATGATCACTATAGTGAAGGATGTTGTTATCATGAAAAACCAGATTTCACTAAACATGATAAGAAATGTGTACCTTAACCAACTCTCTAACTCACCTAGGAAGATAAGAAAGGAGTTTACTAAGAGTTTGGGTAATGGAGAACATGGAGGAAATAAGATTCATATTCTTCTATGTCAACAATGTTTATAGAATCACCCAAGTGAGTGTCTTAGAGGGATAATAATATTTTTTGACTATGGAAAATAAAGACACAAATCTTGTAACTCAAAGGCAAAATAAAGATTTATATTGACGAAATAGATTGGAATATTGACCTCCATATGACATTATTGATGGTTAAATGCTTCAAGTGTAGAATTAATGGTCATTTTGAAAAACGATGTTATAAGTGGAAAGCTAATGAAGAGAATCAAAATTATGGTATGAGTAATTGTTATATTATTTATGATTATGATACTATGGGTGAAATTTAAAAGGAATGAGGTATTTAGTAATAGGATGAGGTTTAGTTGTAAATGGATTAAGGATGAAGTGGAATAATCGATGTGTTTATGTATTTGGATTCAAGAACTATGTCATTTAAATATTTTATCTACGATGTACTGTTTATAAGAATTATTAAATACATGAGAATTGTACTGCAATACTTTTTTATTAAGGATTTGAGATCATATATTAAAGAGAAGCAAGAAACTCTATTCAGTATAAAGTTATTTTTTTTAGAAAACACATGAATAAGGGAAAGAAAAATCTTAATATTTTATTGATGTTGAGATAATAAAGAAGAAATGATTGATTTGGATAAGTGCTGACTACCTTGGAATTGATTAATGACTTTTCGATTCATGGTCTATTCTATCACTATTGGAGTTTAGATCACTTTTTCATTTAAGGAATATATCCAATAATATACGTCTTACATAAGGACTAAGGAAGAATTCATGTTTTCAATATGTTTTATTGTTGATCTAAGTTATTATCATATTTCAACAAGTTTCATGATGATGTTTTTTACTTGTCTGGAATGTAAAAATTTAAATCTACTTCATATTGATTAAAGGCTAAGGATAAGATAATTATTGAAATTTTTTTACCTTATTTCTATTGTGTTTAATTATAATAATTTGGAAAGATTAACTGTTTATGAAATGGTTTTAGTTGAAATTTGGATATGGATTTATAGATTGATATATTAAATCACTATATGATGAAACTTGTTATAATAAAATAAGTAGAAATAGTTCATGGGATGACCAACAAATAAGATTGTTCTTATAGAGACTTAACAAGTAAGTATTTTTAATTATATTCCTAGAGAGTGAAAGAATTCCTCAACTCCAGAAAAAATGATCTTGAAACGAAAAATGTTTTCCTAGTACCTTTGTTTTCAATGAATCATATGGAATCTTAGATCATCATGGATTTATGGTCCTGTGATTCTTAACTTTTTCTTAGTCGTGTTCTGTAGCACTCCCCATCAGATCTTTATTCTTATATATTTCATCATTATTTATGTTTCTATTTCCCACCTATGTTATTTTACTAGGGAACCTATTTATCTTACCATTGTACTTACCACTCTCTCCTTTAAATAATATTTGTTATTAACCCTATTTTCGCTGTGGGGTTTTCAACAATATTTTATTTTCAAATATCTATCCCTTGATTACTCATATCAAGTTTAAATTTACAAGAAATAATTTAAATAAGGTGGGGATAATTTAACACCCCAAGAAATTACATATTTTAATTTCAGAATAAAATTAATTTCATATCTATCTTTCTTTATACACAACATAAAGTCAAACTTACACTATACAAAACACTAAATTAGCTTATGTTAGATGGAAAACCAAGTTTTATAACCTTTTATTAGAGAACTAATTTCAAAACTAAAATTTGACACTTTTATGAATTTTATTTTAAAAATAATCATAATTTTTGAATTAAAAATTTAGAAATTGGATTAGGGTGTATTTTTGGGATTTTTCTAAGAAATTTCAATTTTTAATGAATAATGAAAATTAATGCAATTTAGTTAAAAACTATATTTTCATTTAAATAATGATTACTGTTAAATATATATTTTAAATTGGGTTTTATAGTAAAAAGAGATAAATTATTCATATATCAATCCAATGTAGTTAATTGGAATAATTTTTATATTTAAATTGGATTTAAAAACTTATTGAACTTATGAACATTTTTACATTAAAAACATGCATTCTCACCACATCTTCGAGATTAGAATTAAGCTTAATTTTTCTACTTTAGTGATTTTATTTTTTAAAAATGGACCTAAATTGTTATTATAAGTATAATATTTGTTGTCTAATAATATCAAATTAATTTTTTACCTAAAATATTATAAAAAATGGTTAAAATTAATTACAGTGATTAAGGTAGAGTTAATCTTAATTAGGGAATAAACATTATTTGTAAGGACCAAAATGACTTGTAAAATTATCCCAAATAAGTTGTATTCCAATTATTAGACCATATTACCTCTTCTTTTTAACTTTATGTGTGATTAGTATATTAATAAATGGAATTTCTTTATATAAATGGTTACGTAAAGAGAAAGAAAGAAATAAAACTTTCTTTACCTTTAACATTTATAAAACATTGAGATATGTACAAAAATGTTATATTTTTTTATTCATATATTTTTGAAATAATTTTTTCTATTGTTATAATAATAATTTTTCAATAATTTTTAGATATGATTTAGTTACTTAAAATTCTTAAGGAATGCCAACTTAGTGATTGTTTAGTTAATAATTTTGTCACGAACCCGCCTTCACCAAAAGGAGGGAAGGGTCAGCAGATTGCCAGACCCTTCCTTCTTCAAGTTGAAGGAGAGATAATGACCCCCGAAACCCGTCTTCAATAGGTCTCGGAGTGGAGACCATCACCACGAGTATAAAATCGCTCACTAAATGGAAGGCATTACCATTTTTATTTTAATAGGATCGGGAGATAAGATAGTAAATCCCACAACACCAAAACTAAAAGTGCAAGAAAAGCCAAAACAACCATTCCTATATGCATGTTCCAAAAGTAAATACCACAAAGTACAAAGTGACTACAAAGGTAAAGTACCAAATAAAGAAAAACAGCAACTGCAACTGTCCCAATGGTCCTACACTAGTATGGTCCCATGTGATCCCCGAAGTCCTCCTAGAAACCTGAAAGCAGTTTTATATACGCAGGGTGAGCATACAAGTATACTCAGTAGGGAAAACCAAAGACTCCCGTGCAAAGTGGGGAAACGTACTAAAGTCCCGTGAGAAAAAAAGAGTAAACCAAACATCTAACAAGATAAACTATCCACCCAAGCCTCACCAAGGCACACTCCCCAAATAACGCAAGTCAAGTAATATATAGAATAAGAGCACATCTATGTTTGGGTACCCCACACCACTTTCCCACTGGTTATTGAAAACATCCTACGCATCGAACCAATCCCGCCATCCTCACCACAATCCCAGTGCCACACCCGCTCGCACACACCTGGGCCACAACCTCACGCAGTCCCACTGCCAAACCCTGCCTGCACACACCTGGGCCACAATTGTCACATGAACCACGCCTGCAAACACCTAGGCCAGAACAACAACTGCCACTACTGAAGACACCTGGGCTAGAAGATCCACTACCACACCCGAAGACACCTGGGCCTCATCCTGAAGATACTTGGGAAACTACCTTCCCCCACACACCTGGGCCATAACCACCACACTACCCTGCCCGAAGGTTCTTGGGATAATAATGGACCTCAGGCCATCATAGCCTGCCCGAAGATACTTGGGATATCTGGGAAAGGGAGAAGAAAAGGATCTAATAACTAGCCACTAATAATAGTGTTGGGAAAAACACCCTCCCCCAAGAAATGGGGGTGTTCGACACTAAGTGCTCGACTTGGGTGGGGCACGAATAAGAAAAAAAACTACAAGTATGTATATAGGTAACAAGAACTCTCCCAAGTTTAGATTTTTCAGGCAGCCTAAGGAACACAAACAACACTCAAGTCCGAGTCACAACTCATACGAAACGAAAATCCATTTATCCCATCCTTATTTTCTTGTTCAGTAATGATGTTTAATACAGTTCTGTACCTACTTGGGTAACTAGTAAGCATAGTCACAAGTCCGGGAAAGCAAATAGTCAAGAATTAACTACAACATCCACACTCGGTTCTGTCGTAAATCCACAAAAACCGAAGAGAACCCCAAGATACAGCCCCATGTCCAACATCCAAGAGCCAAAAGGGTTTCTCAACAACAGAGGATCCCACCCCAATTTGTGATATAAACAAGGTAAACACCCAGTCTTAAAATTCACAACCACTGAAAGCATAACACAGGGGATCCCGTCCCCAATTTTAAAACCACCGAGAGTATAACAACAGGGAATCCCATCCCCTCCCACGTCTCCCAATAACTGGCCCGTGAAATAAGAACAATCAAACCACTACCACCAATAAAAGGAGGACCATGCCGGTATTTTAAGATTTATAAGATTTAACACACTCCCTGATTACAATTTTAGTGTGCTTTAACCGGGGTTATCACAGAAAAAGGATTGATCCTGGTGCTTTCAATTTATCTAGCAGAAAGTAGAAATTAACCAAATTACTTTACACAACAAGGGTTTAAAACCACAATACAAGCGATTTAAAACATCACCAGGGGTTCATTAGTGCATAGAGAAAGACCACCAACAGCCATGATTTTCAGTAGGCGTAAGCCCACACAATTCAGAAAAGAAGATCATAAAACAGAGCAGTATCATCAATCACAACCCCCCTTAGTTCTTTATAGAATCCGTTCATTATCTTTATTTAGGTTTGGTTCATCCAATTCTACAGAATCAAAAGCATGACCACCTCGCATGATACACAAAAGGGAGAGACGAAGGAGAAATTCCCTACCTATTGATCAACGATCGATGCTAAGGTCGGGCGCGGAACTTCACGGATAGCGATGCGGCTCGTCCGAACGAAAAGATGCTCGTCTGAATGAAGGGTACTACTAGCACAGAGCGATCAAGAAAAGGAACATAGGGAGAACCCTTTTAGTTTATAAATGTCAGGGATGGTTGAGATAACAACGTGGAACCACGTAAGGAGAGGGGGTCATGGGTTGACCATGCGGCCCCACACGTTATTAAAGGGTCGGGCAGTTTAAACCTACGCACACACCAGGTTAATTCATTAAATATTTAATTAAAACATTTATGGGCACTAATGGGACAAATAGGGTTTAAAACCCAATTTGCGCACGTCACTGGAAAACCCCGACAAGTCTGGGTGACACCGATCGGTCTCACCGATGGGTCGTGCCGATCGGCCTCCCGCCGAGATGCTACCCCTTTAGGATCTAGTTTTTTGGAAAAGGAAAGGACCCTGAGAGTCTAGGTCATCAAATAAGATACCTCTCAAACTATTCTCACCCTTGAGAATTTAAACAACCCAGAAGAAAAGAGCGGGTCTGAACAACCACCTCGAAAGATACCTCTCAGGAGTGAACCTCATTGTAAACTAAGAACTCCTTTCTATTAAGAACCAAGCAACATACCATGTCAAACTGCCCAGCCACGTGGGTTGGGGAGTCTCCTTCCCCATGTCATGATACTATCCACTTTGGGCGGCACTGACTCGCCCGCACGGGTATAATCGCATCCACCTTAATGCGTCTTAATTAGGGGTCGGGTTATCCCCTCCCCATAGCTAGGACTTTTCACACACATTCAGAGGAAAGAAAACCAGTATTTCATAGTCAACAAGGTAAAACATTCTACCACAACAGCTATAAACCGAACAGTACAAAACTCAAAACAACTTTGGGTACTGGGCACGCATCTATGGTTACCTCTCCAACAAACTCTCCTCAAGCCCACCATGTCTCCATAACACACGAACCAAGGGAATGGTTCACCCACAAAGAACTTTCTCCTTGCGATCCTCAATCATCACTGGTCTCTCCACAAAATTCATGTCGTCCTCGATGTCCAGCTCTCCCCAGCTGAGGACGTGTGAATCGTCATGCAGATACCGGCAGAGTTGGGACACATGGAATACATCATGTATCCTTAGTAGCGGCGGTGGTAACACTAGCTGATAAGCCACTTCGCCGACCCGCCACAACACTTCGAAGGGCTCGATGAACCTGGGGGAAAGCTTACTCCCCTTGTCGAACCTCCGTTGTCCATGCCGAGGGGAGACCTTCAAGAACACGTGGTATCTAACCTCAAACTCCAAGGGCCTCCTCCTAGTATCAGCATATGACTTCTGTCGGTATTGGGCCGCCTTCATCCTTTCCCGTATAAGCTGAACCTTCTCTGTCGTTCTCTACACCACCTCCGGGCCAAGGATGCCCGCCTCTCCGACTTCGGTCCAACACACAGGTGAGCGGTATGGCCTCCCGTACAAGTCTTCAAACAGGGCCATACCAATGGTAGAGTGATAGCTATTATTATAGGCGAACTCTACTAGAGGAAAGTGTCACACCCATGATCCTCTTGAGTCCAGAACACATGCCCGCAACATATCCTCTAACGTCTGGATGGTGCGCTCTATCTGACCATCTATCTGGGGGTGGAAAGAAGTACTAAGGCGTAGCTGGGTGCCAAAAGCATGCTGCAAATCCCTCCAGTATCATGAGGTAAAATGTGCATCCCTATCCGAGACTATGGACCTTGGAACTCCATGCAACCGCACCACCTCATCCACGTACCTTCGTGCCAAGGCATCCACTGTACTTGACTCCTTAATCGCCAGAAAGTGAGCCGATTTTGTCAAATAGTCCACTACTACCCAGATGGCATCATATCCTCCTTGGACCTTGGGTATTCCCATGACGAAATCCATCGAGATGTCATCTCACTTCCACTCGGGGACATCTAGAGACTGCAGTAGGCCACCTGGAACTCGGTGTTCAGCCTTAACTTGCTGAAAAACTAAGCACTTGGCCACGAACTCTGCCACTGCTCACTTCACTCCAGGCCACCAAAAATGTCTCTTCAGTCCCTGGTACATCTTGGACACTCCAGGGTGTACTGCTAGGGGTGAGTTGTGGAACTCACTGAGAACCTTGCCGCGCATCGCCTCTGGAACAAACAACTTTCCCTGGTAAAGCATCCAGTTTTGGCCATCCTCCGTCCATCCTTCCGAAGCATTGCCCTGGTCAACTTGGTCACGCATCACTTTGCACTCTGGGTCTCCCCACTGAGATTCCTCCACTTGCTGAAACAGAGATGACTTTACTGCCATCTGATATAGGCAACCTCTACCGCTATCCATCCTCACATCCAGGTGTAAGGCAACCAACTCCTCAATTGCCTTCCAGGTGTCTGCCGACTCTCGGATTGCATCCTTCCGTGATCTCCTGATCAAGGCATCAACCACTACATTCCCCTTCCCTAAAGTGTAGGAGATCTTGAAGTCATAATCCTGGAGGAACTCCATCCACCTCCGCTGCCGCAAGTTTAGGTCCCACTGGGAGAAGATATACCTCAAGCTTTTGTGATATGTGAAGACCACAAAGCATTCTCTGATGAGGTAGTGCCACCATAAATTCAGTGCAAAAATGACCGCTGCAAGCTCCAGGTTGTGGGTGGCATAATTACGCTCATGAGGGCATAGCTGCCTAGACCCATAAGAGATCACCCCTTGTCACTGCATCAACACACATCCCAGGACTTGTCCTGAAGCATCACAAAACACCTCATACGCTGCCCCTTCTTCTGGTAATATCATCACTGGGGCACTAACCAACTTCTCATTCAGATAGCTGAAGGCTGACTCGCACTGCTCACTCCACATGAAAACCTAGTCTTTCTTGGTCAGGGCTGTCAGAGGGGCTGCAACTTGGGAGAAGTTGGGTATAAACCTCTAATAGTAACCCGCCAGCCCGAGTAAACTACAGACCTCTGCCACATTCTTGGGTGCTTCCCAAGAAACAACTACCTCAACCATTGATAGTTCCACCGCTACTCCATTCTCGGACACCACATGCCCGAGGAAGTGCACTTCTCGTGTCCAGAATTTGCATTTTGACAACTTACCATAGATATGGTGTTGTCGGAGGACCTCCAAAACTGTCCTCAGGTGATCTGCATGGTCCTCCTCTGATCTTGAATAGACCAGGATGTCGTCGATGAACACAACTACGAACCGATCTAGGTACTCCCGGAAGATGGAGTTCATAAGCCCCATGAACACAGCCGGGGCGTTCGTAACACCGAAAGGCGTGACTACGAACTCGAAGTGTCCATATCTGCACCTGAACACCATCTTCAGGATGTCTACCTCTTTCACTCTCAACTGGTGATACCTAGACCACAGGTCGATCTTTGAGAACCATCCTACCCCTTTCAGCTGGTTGAAAAGATCGTCTATCCTCAGAAGAGGGTAGAGATTCTTGATCGTCACCTGATTCAGCCTCCTGTAGTCTATGTACAACCTGAGACCACCATCTTCCTTCTTTGCGAACAATAATGGATCACCCCACAGTGACGCACTCGGTCGAACATAACCCCTCTTCATCAAATCATCAATCTGAATCCGCAACTCCCGTAGCTCCGAAGGTGCCATCCGGTAAGGATCCATCGAGATCGGCTGAGCACCAGGATGCAAGTCTATCCAAAAATCGATATACTGTTGAGGGGGTAGAGTCTTCAACTCCTCAAGAAAGACATCCATAAACTCACGGACGATCTCTAGCACCTCCACCATTTCAGCATCTACTGACTCTACTGACAGCTCAGCTAACAAGGAGATGAGGGGTTCCTCTCGCCTGCTGCCCTTCTGACCGCTCCGCTCGCTGGTGAAGGTAACACGCCGACCGCCCAAGTATGAGAACATAACCCTTCCTCAGAAGCAGTCGATGATGTCACACACATAGAATATCCAGTTGATGCCTTGGATGACATCGTATGGCTGTATCTTTAACAGAAGAAGATCCCTAACCGACTGATGTGGCCCTATCATCAGTCTGCATCCTCGACAAAAAAATAACAAGTCAGTCTGACCTCTGAATGGTGTGCTCAGCACCAGGGGCACTAGAAGTATCCCGACATCTAGACCCAAAGCACGGGCTAGACTAGGTGCGATGAAGGAGTGCGAAGCTCCTGTATCGAACAAGGCATAAGCAAGGGTGCTAAATAAACTGATCGTACCTCGAATGACCTCCGACCCTGCTGGAACTGCTACCTCCACGGCGTGTAACTGTCCACGCCCAGCTCCTCTACCCCTCGGCTGTTGGCCACCTACCTGAACACGCCCCGGTCGAGGTCCCTGTGGAGTGCCCTGAGGTCGTCCACCTCCTGCAACGTCTACCCTCGGAGGAGCGGGAGATCGCTGTCCCTACTGATGCTGCTGGAAAGGGCTAGTTGGAAGCTGCTACTGGGGCGGGTGCTGGGGCTGTCCACCACCACCGCACTATACCCGGTCCGGGCACTGACTCCAGAGATGCCCATGGCTCCCACAGACGAAGCACCACGGTCCCGGGCCCGAAGGAAAAGGGAGTGGACCAGGGGACCGGAACTGAAACTGCTGCGGCCTTCTCCCTACTGGTTGGAAACTGGAGTGTCCTGACGCTGGAGGCCTTGTGCTGAAGGCCTTCCCCTTCGATGGTCACAGCTAGATCCCCTCTCGTGATACACCTCCTAGAGCATGCATCCTCTCCACTACTTCGGCCTTCTTTTGGACCTCTAAGTACGTCAGGAGGGTAAAGGGGGTAACAACATACTGAAGGGAGGGTCAGAGCGCCTCCTCTAAACATCTTTCCCGAGACTCCTCATCGGGAAAGAGGTCTAGAAAAAAACATAAGAGGTCCTTGGACTTGATTCCTAGCTCCCTCACTGACATAATCCCCTGCTGGAGGGAGAGTAGCTCCTGTCTCTTTTCCGCCTTCATCGTCGAAGAGAGGAATTCTTCCCGGAACTCCCTCTCAAAATCAGCCCATTCCACCTCAGCCTATCTCCTCTCCCCCAGGTAAAGAGTCCACCACTGACGCGCCACTCCCCGCATCTGGCTGACAGCCAGAGGAAACCAGTACTCAGTCGGAGCCCGGATCAAGCCAAAGGCTATCACTAGCTCCTCTAGCCAGCCCTCTGTCTTCGTATCAGAGGTGCTGCCCTCATACTTCTAGAGGGTCTGTCGCTGGAAGGCCCGAAGTGTCATCTTCCACTGGTCGTCCTCCTCCTCTCGATCAGCTCTCTGCCGATCGGCGAAGGTAGTCTCCGGGGCCTTGATCGCCCACACCAAATGTGGTCGCCTTCCAGGTGCCATAACTGCAAGGTAAAAAAGGAATGCCTAAGCCCAAGTAGTGCAGAATATTGTTCTTAAAACTTATTAAACTTTTTATTTATTCTTAATTCCCAAGATACCCCATAAACACAAGAAAACAAGTCATTATGATGCATGTACCTTTCCTAGGGTCTCTACCCTGCAATTAGAGTGGCCTCACTTGGTCGTTCGGTAGGTCTAGAGTCCTTGCATCAGATCACGGGGGGCCCTAAAATTTCGTGTCATAGTCGGTCTTCCCTGGACTAATTCACGCACCAAGGTCACCCAACATTGTCGTCCTACCATCCCATGAAATCCTCACTGTGCCTAACTCCAGACTCCATCCTATCTCTCAACCTACCTCTGATACCATTCTGTCACGACCCGCCTTCACCAAAAGGAGGGATGGGTCAGCAGATTGCCAGGCCCTTCCTTCTTCAAGTTGAAGGAGAGATAATGACCCCTGAAACCCGCCTTCAATAGGTCCTGGAGTGGAGACCAGCACCAAGGGTATAAAATCACTCACTAAATGGAAGGAATTACCCTTTTTCTTTTAATAGGATCAGGAGATAAGATAGTAAATCCCACAACACCAAAACTAAAAGTGCATGAAAATCCAAAAAAACCATTCCCATATGCATGTTCCAAAAGTAAATACCACAAAGTACAAAGTGAATACAAAGGTAAAGTACCAAAGAAAGAAAAAAAGCAACTGAAACTGTCCCAAAGGTCCGGTGCTAGTATAGCCCCGCACGATCCCCGAAGTCCTCCTAGAAACCTGAAAGAAGTTTTATATACGTTGGGTGAGCATACAAGTATACTCAGTAGGGAAAACCAAAGACTCTCGTGCACAAGTGGGGAAATGTAATAAAGTCCTGTGAAAAAAAAAAGAGTAAACCAAACACCTAACAAGGTAAACTATCCACCCAGGCATCACCAAGGAACACTCCCCAAATAACGCAAGTCAATTAATATATATAATAAGAGAACATCGATGTTTGGGTAACCTGCGCCACTTTCCCACTGGTTATTGAAGACATCCTATGCATCGAACCAATCCCTCCATCCTCACCACAGTACCACTGCCACACCCGCCCGCACACACCTGGGCCACAACCTCACGCAGTCCCACTGCCAAACCCCACCCGCACACACCTGGGCCACAAATGTCACACATAACCACGCCTACAAACACCTAGGCCAGAACAACCACCACCACGCCCCGAAGACACCTGGGCTAGAAGATCCACTACCATGCCCGAAGACACCTGGGCCTCATCCTGAAGATACTTGGGAAACTACCTACCCCCACACACCTGGGCCATAACCACCACACTACCCCACCCGAAGGTTCTTAGGATAATAATGGACCTTAGGCCATCACAGCCTGCCCGAAGATACTTGGGCTATCCGGGAAAGGGAGCAGAAAAGGAGCTAATAACCAGCCACTAATAATAGTGTTGGAAAAAACACTCTCCTCCATGAAATGGGGGTGTTTGGCACTAAGTGCTCAACTTGGGTGGGGCGCGAATAAGAAACACAAAACTACAAGTATGTATATAGGTAACAAGCACTCTCCCAAGTTTAGGTTTTTTAGCTAGCCTAAGGAACACAAACATCACTCAAGTCCGAGTCACAACTCATACCAAACGAAAAACCATTTGTCCCATCCATGTTTTCATGTTCAGTAATGATGTTTAATCTAGTTCTACACCTACTTGGGCAACTAGTAAGCATAGGTACAAGTCCGGGAAAGAAAACAGTCAAGCATTAACTACAGAATCCACACCCAGTTCTCTCGTAAATCCACAACAACCAAGGAAAACCCCAAGATACAGCCCCATGTCCAACATCTAGGAGCCAAAAGGGTTTCTCAACAACAGAGGATACCACCCCAATTCATGATATAAACAAGGTAAACACCCAGTCTTAAAATTCACAACCACTGAAAGCATAACATAGGGGATCCCGTCCCCAATTTCACAACCACCGAGAGTATAACAATAGGGGATCCCATCCCCTCCCACGTCTCCCAATAACCGACCCATAAAAGAAGAACAATCAAACCACTACCACCAAGCAAAGCAGACCCATGCCGGTATTTTCAGATTTATAAGATTTAACACACTCCATGATTACAATTTCCGTGTGCTTTAACCGGGGTTATCACAGAAAAAGGATTGATCCTGGTGCTTTCAATTTATCTAGCATAAAGTAATAATTAA
Source organism: Viscum album (assembly GCA_963277665.1). Classification (NCBI taxonomy): domain Eukaryota; kingdom Viridiplantae; phylum Streptophyta; class Magnoliopsida; order Santalales; family Viscaceae; genus Viscum; species Viscum album. Next base: position 1,403,001,011 of record OY728143.1, on the reverse strand, counting down.
CCAAATTCCTTTACACAGCAAGGGTTTACAACCACAATAAAAGAGATTTAAAACATCACCAGGGGTTTATTAGTGTACAGAGAAATACCACCAATGACCATGATTTTCAGTATGCGTAAGCCCGCACAATTCAGAAAAGAAGATCATAAAACAGAGTAGCATCATCAATCACAACCCCCCTTAGTTCTTTGTAGTATCTGTTCATTATCTTTATTTAGGTTTGGTTCATCCAATTATACAGAATCAAAAGCATGCCCACCCCGCATGATACACAAAAGGGAGAGATGAAGGAGAAATTCCTTACCTATTGATCAACGATCGATGCTAAGGCCGGGCGTGAAACTTCACGGATAGCGATGCGGCTCATCCGAACGAAAAGCTGCTCGTCTGAACGAAGGGTACTACTAGCACAGGGTCATCAAAAAAAGGAACCTAGGGAGAACCCTTTTAGTTTATAAAGGTCGGGGATGGTTGAGATAACAACGTGGAACCGCGTAGGGAGCAGGGGTCGTGGGTTGACCATGCGACCCCACACGTTATTAAAGGGTCGGGCGATTTAAACCTATGCACACACCGGGTTAATTCATTAAATATTTAATTAAAACATTTATAGGTGCTACCGGGCCAAATAGGGTTTAAAACCCAATTTGCGCACATCACTGGAAAACCCCGACAAGGCTGGGTGACACTGATCGGTCTCACCGATCAGTCGGTCTCACCGATCGGTCGCGCCGATCGGTCGGTCTCACTGATCAGTCGCGCCGATCAGCCTCACGCCGAGATAATACCCCTTTAGGATCTGGATTTTTGGCAAAGGAAAGGACCCTAAGAGTCTCGGTCATCACAAATTTACTATAACAAATGATACTATTTATATTAAAATTGATGTATATTGATTGAATTATTGTCATTAATTATTTTTTAGATGCATATATCATGTTAAATAGATATAAACATAATAGAATTTAATTAAAATATTATTTTGATATTATAAAATTAAAATTTAATTAATAATGTCAACATTAACATTTTTTTTATTTTTCAATAAATGATATTTTATTAAATTATTTAAAATTAATAAAAATAATATATTCTTAAAATTTATTTTAAAGTGTTAATAACTATTAAATATGGTATATTAATGGACGAATTTATCTTATATAATTAACATATTGACCCATATACTGTAAAAATATTGTTAACACGGTTCGGGTTTAAGCAGTGTTTTAGCATGTCACATGGGTTTCTTTTAAAATAAATTTTCAAAACACAAGTTATTTTTTATTTTATAAATTATATATCATAATAATAATTCATTGGATCTATATTTTCTAATAAATCTCACTTTATTTTATTCTTAATGGTTAAATTAATAAAATTAGAAAACTTGATTCTTTACTAAAACCCAAAGTGATAAAAATAGAGAATCTTAGAGGTTAAGGAACAAAGTTATTAAAATGATTATATTTTTTTTGTAGTGGAGGTTTTAATTGACCATTAATCACATTAAATCATTTTTTTCATTTTTTAGGTACTTTAGGAAAGGTAGACATCCCATTAATGATTACCTTTTGGTATTTATTAGAGTGTTATTCCCCCTCCACTATAAAAAGGCAAGAACTCAACCCCTTACTCACACCTCTCAAACCAATTTGGATAAAAAAACATCGGACCAAATAGCTCCTAAAAAAATACAATTATACTTGAAGAATTACTTTTGGATAAAATCCTTCCAAGGAAGCCTTTTGGTATAAACCAAAAGTATTTACTTGATTAAGAGGTAACAAACTTCCTCAAGCTCTTTAGTTTCATTTCCATTATCCACCCCTTAAAATATCTTTATTACATGATTATATAAAAAAAGTGTATCCTAAATATACTAGGATGTTTTTATGTAAAGGGTTTTAACTACACATACACACACCTCCATCTAATGGGTTTGGAACATACTGTTTCTGTGTACGGTGAACAACTTCCCCATGAAGTAATGATTGTTCATTTTTTTACCACCTATAATTGTGGCCATTATATAATAAAATATGTTTATAAAATATATATATTATAATTATAATTTCTTTACGATTATTTAATTTTTATTTATAACTTAACTTTATGCTTTCCATTTTATGTAAATATGATAATTTTGTTTGAGTAAGTGTGGACTACCACCCCCTCAATGCGATATAACCCATTCATAAAATACATGAAATGTATAAAGTATGGTTTTAATAAAACTATGTAAAATATATAAAATATATATGATACTGGAATTTTAATATACTATATATCTTTTAGTTTTCATTTTTCTATTATAATAAATAAATGAAATTAGAGTTCATGTGTACGTACGACCTACCATCTCCATGAAAGGTGCACTTCATTTCTAATCTATAAATATTATGGACGACTATAAATAAATATATATTAAATATATATAAGAATTTAGTCATGGTTTACATTATTCATATGATTAAATCATTATCTAATCGTTATAAATAAGATATCACAAGTCAAGCATACTTGAAAAAACTAAGAAATTAACACCCAAAATAGTAAAAATAATGAAAGAGTGTTAACAAACGGGTAATAAAATATTTTAAGAAGTTTATATATTATATTAAATACATAATTATAGTTTTGGTATAATTTATTAATATATTTTAAACCACTATACCTGAGGATAAATACCACAAACAAAAGAAAGGTTAAGGTAAGAGATTTCGTCCCAATTTTCATACCATTGAGACTTATTTGTTGTTATGTACCTAGTATATTTTATATGGTGTATATAATTTCATTTTAAATTTTATGCCATGAAAATATTTATTATAATTATATTATATTCTTTATTTAATTATTATTCCTTCATGTATATTATAATATAAATGTTTCAAAGTGGTATGGGACACTTTGGAATGTTTAAAGATTAGTTTCCTTGAGAATGTGTTTAATGATCACATTTGCAATCTCACCTTATTTTAATTGATAAAATTATCTTGAAAAAATAACTTTATTTAAATATACACATTCTTGGGTGATGGATATTATTATTGAATAAACTGTATACAATTTTACATATGGTGTTAACATTGACTATTATTTGATTAACTGGGGAATTATTGATAAATCTGTATCTTTGTATTCAATATAGATATTTGATATGGAATATTTATTATTGCTTAAATATATTAGTAGATATAATAAATATTTTTAATAGGTATTAAATATGTGGGTCCAAATTATAGATATCACTTTAATGCATCGATAGTCTCTTGAGATGAAATAGTTGGCTAGCTGTCGAAGAAGGGGTTTCCCCGATAGCTAAGCCAACTTGTGAATAGTTATAACAATACTAGTTCCATGTACCTTGAAAAAATGGTAGAAAATAATTAATAATTTCCATAATTTAGTTTTAGTTATAATTAATCCATTATATTTTTCATCAACATGTATTTGGATATATTTAAATTTTTGTTCATTGATTAAATGGCATCTGTTTCAGTTTCTTACCTTGATATATTGACTTTTACTATCTATTTATTTGAATGGAAATTGTTCTCAGATATTTAATATTCCATGTTGATTTATTCTTATCATATCATTTTTTCTTCTGATTTACTTACCCTTACTGAGCATTTGATCTCACCCTTATTATGTTTTCATTGCCCAGTTTATGAAAATGAATCCTTTGATTAATCTTTCAAGGATGTTGTTTATTTATTTTTATTATGTATCATGTTTTTATTTACTATTTAATAATATATTATGGGTATCATGTACATAATATATATTTCCAATACTGCTAAACTGATCATTCTTTTGGGATTTTTTTCCTTGTAATCATGCCAGTGTAATTAAATAATGCACCGATGCCATGCTTCAGGGGATAGGGCATTATAATTAGGATATTATCAGAGTTTCATAGAGGAATTATTTAAAATTGCATCACCATTGACTGATTTGACCTATAAATTGGTAAAATTATTAATGTATTTTAAGTGTTATAAATCCTTTAAAAAATTTAAATTATGTAATAACTCATGTCCAATTTTGACCTTTTCAAAAGTAGGATAGGGATATGCAGTTTATTATGATTATTTTGGTGTAGTCTTGAGGTATGTTTTGATGCATGGAGATATTTTGGAGACATGTGAATCCCATAAAATTCATCCTCCCAAGAAGAATTACACCACTCATGAACTTGAACATAAAGTAGTTATTCATGATCTTAAGTGCTAGTGAAATTACCTTTTTGGGAAAAGTTCACATTATAATCTGATTATAATGGTTTAAGTTATATCTATTCTTATAAATAATTGAACCAAAGATAGTGGAAATGGGTAGATTACCTTTATACCTTTGACATCGACATCACCTACACCCTAGGGAATGGTAATTTTATTATTTATGATCTCAGTAGATTTTTTATATCAAGATATGGTAGAGTTAAAGAGTGATTGGGAATATATCAGAATCTTTTCTCAGATACACCTGAATGTTATTGAGGAATTGTATTTTATTTTTCTTGCTATCATGTAGTTGACATCATATCTTCATGAGTTTATTATTCAAGAGTATCCCCATGATGATGAGTTTAGTGCAATCATAAATTATTTATTTAGTTGGGAAACTATCATTTAATATTTCCCATATTTGGAAGATGAACTTTTCATCAAGACATGGTGTGTTATCCTAGTATCCATGAGAAAATATATGATCTAGGATTTCCATTATTCTTGGTGGTCCATTCATTCATGAAGAAATAATTTTTAACATGACATGGAATAGAAGTTCATGTGGCCATGTATAAACTGTGAAATAGATGATTTTGTGTCTCATATTTATACTTTCTATGACATCAATGAAGAGATCCAAAAGATTTATAGTTTAATTAAACCTATACTTATTGTAGTTTGAATAGGGGATATTGTTTCCATGGATTTCCTTATTATACTATCATGAACTCCCTAATGAAATAATTCCATTTGGGTGTTGATTTTTTAGTTAACCAAGTACATTGATTTTATTATAACTTGAGACATCACTAAGGTTGAGGATTTAGGAAAGTTGTATGTGTAAGAGATCATGATTTTAATGGGGGTGTTTTTGGATATCATCTCATACAGGTACCCCACCCAGTTTACCTCTTAAATTTGGAATGTCCTCTAGGAGTTTATGTTTTTTAAAATCATGTTAAGAATGAATTTCAACCATCAGATAAATTAGAATATAGAGCATTCTATTCAGTTTTGGGGGGATATTCTTTGCGCTTGTATCATGGACATTAGAGGTTCTTGAGATATCCATTTGGGAATGGTTAATTATACATATAAAAATAGTTATCACAAATCAATTAAAATTTCTCTCTTTATGGATATTTATGGTCACCCATCAATATACCCTCTTTATTGGTTTTAGGTTGGTGAAACCTATCTTATTGGAACAAGCCTTATTTAGAAGATGTTGATTAAGATCCAATCTATTTTTAAATGATTGGTTATGGATTTTATTTAGTATAAATATTATGTGAATCATCAACATCATCCTTTGAAATTATCTATTTTTGACTATGTTTTCTGGGATTTATTTCATTGATTATGACACTATCTGCTAGGCAAATAGGAAAAGATGGTTCTAAGATATTTTCGGTCATTTGAGACAATTTATAATTTTTTAAAGGTAAATTATGAATGGCCTTTTTCTTTCTCAATTGACTTTAATCCTTGATGTATTGTAGGTGTATTATCTTAAGAAGTATAACTCAAAGACATATTATGTTTTTTATTAAGTAGAACTTGACCTAGAACATAATATTCCAGTGATTGAGAAAATGGTTCAAATTATTGGTGTTCAAATAAAGTTTCTACATGAGAATTAAATACCACCAGTCTAAGTGTTGTGGTAGTATGGATTAAATAATCACAAGGTATGGGATAAAGATTATGTGATAATGGAGTAATGGAAACAACTCTTTGTGGACCAAATGTATTTAACTTAACATTATAAGGGAAAAATAAATATGTTGGTGAAAATTTCCATATCCCAATATTAATTTTATATAATTATATTATTTTGATTTTAAAACCTTTATTTAATCTTATTCTTTTCATTTTTCTATTATTTTTGAGGATTTTTTACATTTTTATAGTCCTGGTAATAGTTTGTTCTTGGTTATGGAAAATAGTTTAGGTTTTTATTTGAAACTGTATATCTAATTTGGATTCCCAGAGGAGGGAACATGGTTGGTACATGGTTAGGAAAAAAATGCTCAAAAATCTTCTCATATCGTAAAACAAGAGACACTGTTTTTTGAAAATTTTTTCACATGTTTTTTAAAACCATGAAGTCACACCATTTATCTCCTCTAGTAGCCTGAAAGGGGGTGCATTGTTTTTAAAACCATACAGCTAAACCATGTGACATTAATAAAATAATTTGTATTTTTTTAAATAAAAAAACTTTTGTTTTCCCTAATTCATCTTTTGGTGAATTAGTCTCTCAACCTAAGATACTCATTTTTGGATATTTTAGAGATTTCTTGTCTTTGGGAGTGGCAATCAATTTTATATTAAACTGAAAAATATAATAAATTGATTGTATGTTCTTTTTATTTATTTTTATCCAATATTCTTCAATATCCTCTAGATTATTCGTTACCATAACCATATATCAAGGTCTTGGATGTGAGATAAATGGGGTGTGACATGGTCTAATTGGGCTTCTAATAGATATATCATGAATTTGTGATTATTTTTATGGATCCTCATTGTCCATTGTAAATTTTTTATAAATCAAGTTTGTAAGTGATTAATCTATCATCAGTTGATCTAGTGATTGATGAATTAGTGATTATTAATGTGTAAATAATGATTTTGGGTTGTTCTTTAATTACTTGATCCCTTGGTTCATCTTTGTTTGTAGATCCCATGAATGATTTGGAATTCCAAGTGTTTCATGGTCAATGGCTTCGTAACAATCCTTTTTTTTATGAAATATGCACATATAATCATTTAAACTGGCATTGAAATTATAAAAGGAATGGTTTATAATTATTAAAATGTTCATGATTTTTATATTTTTATGAAATGGAATTTTGTCTTGGTTTTTTGGTGAAAATTTATTTCAAAAAATGTTTTATTTTTATGGAATCTAATTTCTAATGTTGTTTTATTTAAAAATATATTTATTTAAAATAATAATTTATTTTGTTATAAATTTATTTCAAAGAATGCGGTATTTTTATGGAAAGTTATTTCAAATAATTTTATGTGAATTTAAAATACTTCATGGTTAGGAAATGAATTTTGGTTTCTCTAAATTGGTTAGACATGATTTAGTAAGAGAACATTAGAACTTGGGGAAATAGTATGTGGATGGAATTAAGCCAACCATGATAGGAGTGGTCTGTTTTTCTTAGTAAGTATTTTTGATTATAACTATAGCTAACCTATGAATTTCATTACACTATTTGAGGGTTCACCTTTCAGAGCATTCTTGTACCATTTGCATGTTTTTTGGTCTAGGGACTTATGGTGTTCACTATTCATGACTAATCACTATGGAGTGAGAATCCTATATTGATCATACCTATTGTATCATATGTTTTAATTTCCATATTGTTAACTTTTTGAAATGATTGTTTGTAAATTATTGGATATATGAACTATTTGAAATGATTTATAATGATTTAATCAATTTAAATACTTTAAAATAAAAATTATATCACTGAATATGATTTGAAAATGGTTCTATTCTAAAAGGCATTGTAAACTATTTTAAAGGGGTGATTTTATAAGTTTTAAATATAATCTATGAAAATGTATTCTATGAATTGTTTTCCTCTTAATAAGTATACATGTTCTATATTATAAATATTTCTTATGGAATATATGGTTAGGATCCTATAGGGACTATTTTATTACACCCTAAACATACCATTGGGAGTGTATAGAACATATTTAATCTATTGCAGGTAAATTAAGGGTACCTCATGGAGTCAATAATTATCCTCAATAGTGGGGTGTGGGGGGTTTATTTGTGGCATGGTTCCCATGGAGATAGGTTTTCAACCATTTGAGTACTTGGGTTTATTTTTTTGGTTTGGTACATGTTTTCCTTATACTAATTGTATCTTTTCACTATCTAACTATATTATGGAATTATGACCTGTTTATATATATGTTTTAGTTGTTTCTATTGTTTTTATCTTTCATGGAGACACCATTCCCATTGTAAGTTCTTTATGCATAGGAACATGTCACAGATCATGGGGATAGTGAATGTATTTTAAGCCTTTCCATGGGATAAATCGAGTGTATGGTTCATGGATTTGTCATGTTGGTTAGGGATACACTAACTACCTAGTGTCCATCGTAAATGATTATTATACTTTACAAAAAATTATTTTTAAATATAAAACTAAACCCACTCCCCTAGTTTATTCAACCCAAGCACTTGGGGAGGATAACTCACTCCCTTTATCCCCTCTTCTCTCATATATTTATCTAACAATACAATACTAATCAATTATCCTTCAAATGAAACAAACACTAAGTAATGAGTATAATTACTTATTCCATTGTTTTCACTATTTATTTTTTTTCTATTCATCTTAAATTCATACCAATTATCTAATTTTATGGGTTTTCATATTCTGTAAATATTTTAGGAAATTTAAGGTCATTAAACATGTGGTAATGGATGAGCCTACTCCTAATAACACATGGTATGTGGTACCTTTAATTATCACTCAATTTATATGCATTTTTATATATGGTATGATTACAAACTATGGTAATTAGGTGTGTGTCTGCATGTGACTCAATATTTGGCTGATAGGGATTGGTGTGTTTGTATAAGGGTGAGTGGTTCCCTTAAAACCAATAATGATACACCACATGGGTGAATCATGATTTTTTTAGTTTCCATAAATTCTGAAAATAGTCATCCTTTGGTTAAAATTAACATTGGAACCCATAAAGGTTGTTTACATGGTGTTATGTCATGGGTGAATCTATAATGTTCGAGGAGATGGTGTTTTATAATTATATCTAGAGTGATGAGTTGATTTTGGGTAATTATTTATGTTAGGTTATATATTCTTGGTAAATGTGATTAAAAAAGTGATGAAACTAATATCTTAAATTAAGTTTTTTTGGCAGGAAATTTTGTGACTTTTTTCTTCTATAAGTATTCCCTTGTATGAGTATTTTAGGTTATTGGTAATCTTGTGAGTAATTTTATTGTGATTTTGGGTATTAAAAGAAAATAATTATATGGTATAGAAATTACTACCATGATAAAGTGATTTGGGAGTAAATGGGTTATATATTTTCCTAATCCAAGGGTGGTACTTTAGGTTATCTAGTTATAAACATTAAAGAGAGGGAGATACATTCTATGTTGTATTTTACTACTGGTAATATGGATAATAAGATAAAGTATAATGGAATATAAATTCAAATGATTTTATCATTTAAAATTAAGTGGTTAAAATATTTTTAAATTTAAATAAATTAAATAAATTATGATTTTTAGATATATTATAATGTTCATTATGCATGTTGTACTATTTCTATTTTTATGATATTTTTATTCGGTTTAGAATTATTTTATTATTGAGATATAAATTTGTTTTCATAGTATTTTAAATAGGGTTATACCATGATTATTTTATTATATAGTTTTTATAGAGGCACCACATTCCCATAAATATGGATCCCACAATATTATTTTTATACTAATATTGATTATTTTTATATACATTGTTTATATGGTTTCATGATTCTCCATGTAGGAACCAATATATTTATATTATTATAAATTCTTAAATAATATACTCCATTATTTGATACTAAGGTGACCAATTTACAGGTTAGATAATAAATTCTTCATAATAATTGATAATGGTTTCTTAAGAAAAAGATATATATAGTCCCCTTCCCCTCTCTAAATGTTCCTCTAAAACATCGTATAATCACTCCATATGGTATATGTACACCCCTTCCCAAAAACAATTCCTCTTTATTTGATAGGATGTGGAACTAATTGATATGCATACATCCCACTTGGTTTAAGTGAGTGGATGTAGTCCTTGTTCCCATATTCTATGATGTGATAAAATTAGGTATGGTTGATTGCTGATAATGGATCAATGCAAGTATAGTGGGTTCATAGTGATTTGGTTAGAACATGGAAACCAAATTCAAAAGATTGTGTTTTACTCTTTTTCCCTAGAAATATTGTATACATGGATTATTATTGTTCATTCATTATATTTCTAATTTGTGATACTATTACATATCATACAGTATCATACATAATACTATTTATGTAATGGATTGTGTTATGAACACTGTTGGTGGTGGCTTACTGATTTATGTACACACACCCTGTATATGAATCTTAGTGAATATGTAGTTTCCTATTTTTCATTTATAAATTAGTAAATATGATGTTATCTACTTTGATATTCCTTATTATAGTACAATGTTTTAGTAGAAGGTCAAGATTCCTTCAGGATATAGGGTATTGGTGGAAAACTTTTTGAAGGATGATCCTTGAGTTATATTAAATTATCTATCTACTTTCATTATTCTAGTTTTATCAATAATTATTCTCTATGATTGACTTAATGCATAATTATATTTAATTTTGGACCATTTTTAATATGTTATGAAAAATTATATATGGTTATCTTTAAATTTTTACATAGGTATAAAAGGTACTCCCTAGAATACAGGGAATATATTTTTATTATGAAACATCAAAGATTCTGATGGGTCATGCAATATTTTTAACAAAATCACGTGTGAAACTATAATATCATCACAATATTGTAATTTTTATTTAATTATTATCTTATGAATATGATTCTGTTTACTAGATTCTATAGATTAGTGAGAAATCATGAAGTGAATGATTTTATAAATAGGGTCAGTGAAAGAGATAGACAAGGACATTATAATATAACTGAGTGAAAAGGACCCACCCACCCTTTAAAAATGTTCTTCTATACTATCGAATCCTATAAATAATTAGTTCCCTTTCATGGAAATTTTATAAATTTATAATAAATTAAATTTTCTTAGCACAAATTAAATTCTGTGAAACAATCTTTATCAATACTTGTGATTATAAAATTGATGAATGATCTAATATTTGTAACCTACTAAGTTATTTTTTTCTTTATCTACTATCTATTTTTATGTTTTATTACTTATGAACTATAATTACCCCTCCAAAAATCCTTATTATTCAAATAATCTTCATATAATCATATTTAAGCAATTAGACTTCATTTTTCATGATTATGATATATTTTTAAGAAAAATATGATTTTTTTAGTCTTTATATGTATTATGGTTTTGTGTTTGTCTGTAATTTGATGAAATCCTATTGGGGGATAATTTTTTATGTTATAGTTATAGGAATGAATTAGTATAATAGAATGTACTATAATAGAACCATAATAGTACTACTATTGACATGAATTGAGATTTCCAGGCACAAATTTTGGTATATGGACCACAATTATTGAAAGATATCAATGTCTTTTGGGTAACAGGGCCTTAAGGCCATCACTCGTAATGAATTTTGGCCACAGGTGTCTGGTGAACAATCATTGGGATTTGAGTGGCATAATGGGATTAAATTAATAACTCAATGCAATAGGCAGGTGATGTTTCTTGGTGACATGTTGGAACTGTGGGGTGGGAAACCTTGAAAGAGGGATGGATGCATTGGAACCTATCAACAAGTCATTTATCACCATATATTTCTAATGTGGGATAGATAGGATCCTTTACATTTAAATATCAATATAATGGGTCTATTTTGATGGTTCAACACAACATGAAGGTGATGTAGTGGGGCACCACATAGACATCATCGTGTGGGGAAGCTCAATAGAGGGATTGGTCTGTCAGGACCTATCATCCAACCCTCTTCCCAGATGGTTCTCCAATTTGGGATAGAGGGGTACAATAAATCAGTGTGTTAGAGTCCATCATAAATTAATGATTCATGGTATGGAGGATGGGAGATATAGCTTGCAAACATGTAACATGGTGTGATGAATACTGAAAAGGGAGTAACAAGGTGTAAGATTGAAAACACAAAATGAGGTAGATTACTCATTTTGGGGAACCATGTATTCGGTATTTAGCTATATGGGCCTTCGAGCCACCCATTTTATAAGGACATTGTTCCAATGGTCCTTTAAGCAATATATTATTATAAAATAGGTCCAATGGGTGCTTACTATTCCTTATGGGGAGGGATAAGACTTGAGTCCCTGAGGTGACTAATTGTGTGTTTTTTTGGTTTCTTGTAATCCCATATTCCAATAAGAATAATTTAATTAATATATACAGACTTTTATACATATGTGTATGAATATATGTATCTTTTATTATATATATATGTGTGTTTGTTTTATTTATATGTGTGTGTCTGTGTTGGGATATATAAATATTAATTCATAAATATATACCCATACTATATATATATTTTTATATAAATGTATATTTGTATATGTGTATGTGTGTGTCTATATAATGTAAATATTAATTGTATGTATGTTATATAAATTATGATTATAATATATGGGTGTATGAGTTTGTGTGAGTTATTATGTGCATGTTTTAGTTTTTTATTTATATATATTATCTATATAATGTTTCCATCCAAGAGGCTAAATGTTGGAATTATTTATAATATTGTATATAAATATAGTCCCCTAAGAGGGGGTTGGTTCATGTTTATTGGAAATAAATTTATAAATTTTAGGATATGTTTGAAATCAATAATATATATGATGACATCAAGAGTATGAATATTTTGTAAAGGAATCAAAGGATGTGTATTGGACTTAATGTTAGTCAAGTGACAAAATCCAATGGGGGAGCATGTAACGAACCAAATGTTATATGATAGGAAGATCAAAAAAAGAAAATAATCTTTTAATCATGAAGATACTGACTTGTGGATAATGGAAGACTGATATTGGAAGTATTAGAGTCATCACTATGACTATATAGAGATATGTAAAATGGAAGGTGTTGGCACTTAAGCACGAAAAACTAATTAATAAGTGAAAAAGTGAAGTTCACTTGAAGGATCGCAATATGGTTTTGATGTATGTTATAATGAGTTAATTTAGTTTATATGGGATTATTATAAAATTAAATGGTGTATTAGAATGATTAAATATATTTGGATAAATCTATAATATGTTTTTTTGTAGTGTAGAACATCACACTGTAATAAGAGACAACCGTATCATAGTCCTCGGAAGCACAACAATTTCATTGTGGTGGAATCAATTTTAGTGATTTTGAAATGAATCTAAAATATGATAAATCCTTATATTACATGTGAGGTCTAAAATAACCATTGTTTTGGTCATGAGGAAATGAAAAATGAGTTTTTTCTTATGGTGGTATAAAAGCCTCATCATAGTTAATTTAGTTAAATAAAAAATAGGATGTAAAAATATTTACATGTTGTAATTATATCGATAGATCTAGGAATCAACTAATGAAAGGAGAAATGTGAATTCATTAATGGTATAAATAATGATGTAATAATTGTGTTCATTTATGAATGAAAAAATAGGGATATGGATCTCACTTTTCACTATATATGTCCGAGATTTGTATATTAAGATTAGAAAACCCATGACCAAAATGGGATGAAGAATTATGGGCATGGTGGAAATATTTATTTTTACGATAGTTTTAAAATATAAGGATACAATGTTATATATTATGTAATTCATGCCATATTAAAGTATTCAGTGTTCTATAATGAACTAGAAATGGGGAAACATGGGTATTATAGATGATTCTAAGGTTGTTATGAGAGTAAAATAAGCATACTTTTCATGGAACTTGTCATGGAGAAATGCATTTTAAGGATTCACTAATTATGTCATGGTTTTGAGAGGAATACACCATGTTGGTTCATTATATAGTGATATGAAATATAGATATGTTCATATTTATCACGATGTATTGATATGAAATATGTGGTTTATGGAGTTAGGTTTTTGACTAAATATGACCACATAATAGTGGACAACTAAACATGCCATGGTCTATAATGATTTATAAATATTGGATATATGGTTTGAAATTAAAAAATAATGAGATATGGGTCAATATTAATAAGGATTACTTAATAGAATATGATGATTTTTACCACATTAAAAATATAGGACACATGATATGTATAACGCCCAAAAAAAACCCAATTACCATGAGTTTAATTGAAATAATTTTACATTATTACATTCTGATGATCTTTTAGTTTTAATGTTTTATATAAATATGATAAAAATTATATAAAAAAGTTAAATATTCCACACAATATACATTTTTACCTCAAAAATAGGTTCTTAAATTTATATCCTTGTTTCATTCAAGAATCCTTTTCTTCATTTAAGATTAGTCACCACAGTAGGAAGACTGACATTTATATAGTTTCTACACATCCTTGGACACTATGAGAAATATTTGTTTACATGGGATGAACAAAAAAATATTATCAATTGATATAAAATAAATGAAATTCCTTATACTAGTTAAAATAATGAAAACCGATAAAAGGATTATTTTTTTCACAAAAATATGAGCAGATAATTAAATCAAAGCCACATGTGAAAATCCATATTATCCAAAATAAAAAATTTAAAAACCTTATTAAGAATATAAAACCCATGAATATAACTTAAAAAATAATGTTAAAACCTATGTTAAAATCTTTTATAGAACCATTTATATAAGAATAACCTAATAGGTTATCTGCATCATTTCGCCTTAAAAAATTAATCCATTTCCCATTGAACTGGAGAGATATATCTAATTATCAATTTTAATCATATATATTTCCCAAGTATCATATCATGATTAAATAACTAATAAAATAGAAATTTTTCAGAATAAAACCCTTTGAAAACTAATTTAAACCCATAAGCCAATGAAGTTTCCATTTTTTTTATAAAAATAAGGAGACACATACTTTCTTTTGAAAAATCTTAAAAATGAAAAAAACCATGAAGAATTGGAATAGTATATTTTATAAAAAAACATGAAAACATGTATATTAATCTTTATAATTAAAAACAACTATGATTTTTGGAGAAGGTGGTTATGTGGTAAACATTAAATAATGGTCCTTTCACACCATTATAACGAAAGACAAAATGACTTGTATGGAAAATATTTGAAATATTCATTTTTAATAAATCATAAATAAATCCAAATATGAAATTAAAACATAATTTATATATATAAATAATATTATTAAACTTATTTTTAGAACATTTATATGGATTAGAAAGAGTTGAATAGAAAACTGCAAAACATTTGAAAATGTGGCTCTAAAGAAAAATATATTACCTTGAGTCTTGTATTTATTTATGGATTCTTTAACTCCTAAATAATAAATTTATATTAATTAATTATATTATTATTAATAATTTACATGTTAGTTTCCTTATTATTATTCATTTTATTTCATTTATCAACTTTTTCTATTTAGTTACTAAATTAGTTAAGTTTACGTCAGACGTTTTGAGGTCATTTGATCCAAAAAATCTTCAATTTGTTGATATTGGTTAAAGGATTTATAGTTACATCATCACTATAATAATAAAAATATTATAATATTAATTCTATACATTGAAATTAATTTTGAAACCATCCATTTATGGTAGTAATTAAAAATGAGATACGTCAATCATGGAGGTTTTAGTCTGCATGTAGGCATGAGAAACATTTTCATATTTCAAATGGATGAAAAGGAAATAAAGATGATAAAAGTTTATCTTTAAAAATTAAGAATTATTTTATAAATATAATATTTATTTATTAAATTAGTTCTTATGAAAATCCATGTGAGGTAGTGATATAAAATTAATTACATCACTTCATTAAATTTTTATTCTACACGTAGGAATATTCGACATTTCTCATTTTCTAATGGATGAGAGGGTAAGATGGCGTATAATAATGTATTTTTAAATAATAATAATTTTTTCATAAAAACAATAATATATATTAAATATTTTTTATAACTATCCATGGAAAGTAGTACTGAAAAACACAAAACATCACTTTGTAGATACAACATTCCATATATATGCCCAAGTGATGTTTTCATTTCCCAAAGGATAGAAATGAGGTATAAAATATATTTTCCATAAAAATAATAAAATTTAATAATATTAAATATACTTATGAAATTATATTATTGTGGTTAGAATATATTTTAAGTAGTTAGAATAATAAATATACTTTATAGTATTTAGTTAAAACTTATTCCCCCTCCTTGGATATCTTCATTTGAATTACACATAAAGCCTTACATGATTGGTATTTCATTGAGACTAATACATATATATCTTTTTTCTTAGAATTTTTGAGGGATTTGTGTTCATATTAGTTGATTTAGTGTGCTCAAATTGTGTGTATAATTGAAATATGATGTTTACTTTCATATTTTAGAGGAGTTACACCTTTTTATGTATTAGGAACATTAAAATATAATAAATGTACTTCTCATGTAAAGTGGATCTAATTTATTCAAATTTAAATATATGATAAGGTGATGGCTGAATATATACACACAATTATATTTGGAAATGCTTGAGAGACATTTTAATCCTTATATCTAAGTTTAACTATACACTTTAATGATTTAACCCTTACCATGGCGACAACCTTTAACAACGGTAACAATTAATTATGCCTAAAAATTAAATTTAAGTAATTATAAAATATTAACATGGTGATTTTAAAAAATTAACACCTTTTATAAAATTAAATTTCCAAAATTGGTAATAATCACTTTTAATATATGTTCTCAAAACACAATGGAAAATCATTTTACAAAAAATGTTGTTTCAAGCATAAAAAATTATTTTAAACAGAAAAAGTATAATGTTAATTCATAAGGAATTAATTGATTTAGATTTAATAAAAGGATAATTATTTAATTTCAAAACTAATCATAACATATAGGAACCTTTTAGAAACCTAATTAAAAGAGAAGTACCAAAATAGTTTTTATTTGAAGAAAAATATTAATTAGATTTCCCAAATTTCAAATATAGATATCCATGTTCAAACTTATAATTTCAAATTCATTATATTACTTATCAAATATATATTTATTAAATAATTTTTTTTTTATAAAAATTCCTTTCATTAGTATATTATGATAACATCATAAAAATAGCAGTATTTGTAAAGTTAGTATTTTCACTATTCATAGAAAATGAACTATTTTAGAAAAATATGAAATATTTATGTTAATATCTTATTGATATGATATTGTAAGAAATAAAGTACATTTATAAAATTAAATTTATAAAATAATGATATTTAACATTTAAATAAAACCATGTAATAATTGGTGAAAACATTTATTAAAAAAAACTATTCTTTTTCGATTAAAAAATATAAATATATATATATAAAACTATAATGAATATTAATCTATAAATTGAATATGTATAAATAAAAAAATTTATTGATTTATATAATGACATGGATTGTCACATTCTTCCCCCTAAAATTAATTGTTTTCTCGCAATTTTATTTATTACTTGAACATGAGAGGATATTTTTCCCTTATAGGGTTTCACGATTATCATGTTTTTTCTTCAATCATATGGTTATTCTATTAAATAATAACTATATGAGTCATTATATTATACAATACCTTGTCTTTTTGACCAAGAATCTAAATTTCATTTTCCTCATAAGAGGGAATCTATTCTAACTATAACACTTTGGGCTCAGAGCATGATATGTATAATGTACATATTTTCTTATATAAACAAACATGAAACACATCCTGTACATGATATAAAATTGGAGGTAAGACTACTTGATAATAAACTTATCCCAATTTATTCATAATTTTAAATAGACTACTATATCATGGACTTAGATATCCATTCCTTCCAAAATGAATAACACCTTTCCAATGATGTACTTTAAGGAAAACATGGTCCCTTACCTGAAATCGAGTATCTTTCTTATGATTATCTACATCACATTTTATGCACTGAGATTTACTCATATGGAACAAAATCATATTTATCTTCAAAACTATCTCTTCAAAAAATTCTAGTCATATATAATTAATTTCACTTAAATCATCCCAAAATTATAGATTTTGACATATATTTCCATATAATTCATCAAAAGGTGCCATCTATTTACTATAAAAATACTATTTTTACATGAAAACTCATCTAATGAAAGATGAAGATACCAACATTCCTGATAATCCATTATGAAATCCTAAATAATATCTTCGAAAATCTAAATTTTTCTCTATAATTTTTCATTGGATTAAGGACAAAAAGTTGAAATGAATTATAATTTGGTTCCCAGTGAATTATAAAATACTTTCCAAAAATTATATTTAAATTTTGGATTACGATGAGCTAAAAAAGTGGAAGGGGATCAATTTATCCTGATTATATTCTAAATACAATTTTTGTAAAGTTGATCGAAATAAATATTATCCTAAAAATGTAGAAAAATAACATATTTATTAAATCAGCCATAAATGACCCAAATCACATTGTTATATGATGATGTATTTGGTAATCAAATAAAAAATCCAATGATATATTCTCACATTTCAATTAAGTAACTAAAAAATGACGAATCAACCCCTTCGGTAGTTTTTTTTTGAGATTTAAGATATTTAAAATTAAAACAACTCATAGTTAAATATACAATAATTTTTTTCATTATATCCCACCAATAATATTTCTAAAGTTATATATATATGTTAATTTTTTGGGATGAAGAGAAGGAAAAAGTTTTTTGAGCCTCAATAATTCATTCTTTAAATGAAAATAATTTGGTGCACATAATTTTTTTCCAAAAATTATAACTATTTAATTTTCAATATTAAACATGTGAAATATACCATTCATAACCAATTATATTATTTCTCACAAACCATGATCTTCCTTCTAATCATTATTAATTATTTCTCACAAATATATATGCGTTGATAATTGAACAAAAATATTAGAAGATCCTATTTACATAATTTCTAGTTTAATATTCATTAAATCACTAACTAAATGATCATGTTACAAAAATAAAAATGTTTGTGATACATTATATTTTTGAATCATTGTATAAACAACCTTGTTTGGTTTACTTAGATAATAGTTAATTAGGTAATCCTAATACTTTATCAATTATAACCATCTTATTTACCTCATGTTGAACTATTTTAGAGTGAATATATACATTAAACTAGTATGATATGTATATATACCACATTTCTCACAATTTATAATATTTCTAAAAACTTTTAATGAAAAATACACTTATATAATCTGAATATCAGGTATTCAGTATATTTTCTCATGTTTTTTTGGAATGACGTATAAGAAATTACCAGATCATCGTTTATGAAAAATACAAGTATTTACCTTTAATGCAGTATTACTATAAATAAAAATTATCCATTTCAAGATGGAATGGATAATATTAATACAATAAAAAATATTATTTTCGAATCCTAGAAACATTAATCTCATTCCAATGTCAATATTAATTTATCTTCTATTCATGTTAACATTCTTATGGGCCTAAATAATTTGGAATGGTTTTTAACAAACCATTGGTTGTAACCAACTAATCTAAAAAATATTTAAATATCAGTGGAATTATTTAGTATTATAACTCTCCCACCGCTTGATTTTAATATTTATTAATAGTTATTATATCTTAAAAATTATATTACCAAGTAAATTAAACTATTTCAACCAAAATTAAATTTTAATTAATTTTCCATACAACTTATTTTTTGTAGTTTACATGATAATGCTTATATTTTTATCATGATCCCCATAAAATTTAGAATATATTAAAATATCATTAAACATAACCACTATAAATTTTTCTAAAAACATATAGAAAAATATATTTATTATATCCATAAAAATAGAAGGTCTATTTTTTATCTCAAAAGGAATAACTAAAAGCTTATAGTGGTCATTCATAGTCCAAAGCGTTGTCCGTGGAATGTCCACTAGATACACTTTTAGCTGATTGTATCTAGATCTGAGGCTAATATTGTAAAAATACTGATTACTCAAGAGATGAATAAAAATTCCTTGATATGTGGAAAAAAATATTTGTTTTCATTAGTAATGTTATGCATTTATTTATAATCAATGTGAAGCCTAATTGAACCACCCTTTATTTTAAGAAAAAATATAAGAACCCCAAAGTGAAGTGCTTGGTTGGGTGTGACCCTTATCATCTAATTATTGTAATCAATTCTCCAATTCTATTACCTTCACTAGAAAAATTAAATAAGGACATATTGAAATTTTCAAAGCATTGGAAATTTGTTAAACAAGGAATTTGACCTCCTCATTTGGAATAAGACTCAGTATATCATCAAGATAAACTTTTGAAAATTTATTTATTATATGTACTTCCCTAATTTTAATAGTTCCCTTATTTTCAATAATATGTACAAGATAAATTTCACTCCCATATTTAATCATTTTCTCATCTTATTAATAATTTATCAAAGGTATGAACTCATTATAATATATGAATTGATACTAATTCTAAAAATTGAATATAACTTTCTTAGATATACTTTCTATCATATTAGGACAATCCTAAATCCTATCCATATTGAAAATAAATTCAAAATAAACTATTTTTAAGACAAAAAGGTATATAAGAAAGTCCATAACACATATAATAATAGGAATATTCCTATAAATTTTTGTTTCTTTAATTTTTCCCCAGTGCATTTTTATAAATTGTACTATCTCCATTTATTCAGGTTATATTTTCATTTTACTTAAAAATTCCACAAAAATAAAATAATTCATAGATCCAAAATTAAATATTACATTAATATAATTTTAGAAAACAAGTAATGTACCTGTCATTCCTTTATTTCATTGTCCAAAATCTTCATTAGCTATAGAGAAATACTTTTACACATCATTCTAATTTTGATCTTTATGATTCCAACATTGAGTGACTAACTTCTTACATGTGTTTCCATAATGAACCAACTCATTGAAATCAAAAAATCTCATTGCTGACTAAATATCTATTTTTTATTTTATAGTCTTATCATAACTCTATTCATTCTAATTAAAAACTAAATGTTTGAACATAAAAAACATTTAAAACATTCATAATAATTCCAAATATTACTTAACATTTTTTTCACTGCTTTTAGATCATGTTGGAGTCTTACCTCCAGATTCCATTATTGACTAATTTAATATTTCATTCCACATGGAGAACTTTTTATTATTATTTTCATGAGGTAAATTTTTTTCAGAAAACTCCAACCAAACCCTATTATATCATTTAAAAACTTCATCATAGCTTGTAAAGTCATAAGAGGCCGAAGATCTTTGTAAACATGGTTTCAGACCTATGTAAAATTTACCAATGTTATTTTCCTGGTCTAGATTTAAATTCATTACATACCTATCTAGTATGGTGAAACATTATTCATAAGAGGGTATTGTTTCCACTTCCATTATCTTCAATTCCAAAAATTTCATTTCATTATGTATTTAGGATATTTTTAGAAATATTTTGAAAGAAAAATATCCTTGAAGACATTCCAATCTATGGTATAAATTTCATTTTCTCCTTTATATTTATAATGAATGATAACCATTAATCAACTCAACCTTAAAAATGGAAAATACAAAAGGTTAATTTATAATTATATGAACATCTGAAAACTTAGAATATCTTATCTAATTAATTTATCTATCCATCATCTTTCACTATGTCCTAAGATCTACCAAATGTTGGAGGGTAAAATTTCATAAAATGATATAAAATTGAAATATTCCTATAAGGATAATTTAATTTATACCTTTAATGTGTTCCACCATTTAATCCATTCCAAAATTAAGTTAACAAAACAAAAAATAGTTCAACTCTAACTCCATCCAATTTTGGCTACTAGTTTAGAAGGATATTAGACTCTTAATGACTTCTTACCTGAGTCACCTTGTCCATATATGGGAAAATTTTTATAATAGGCATGGATTAGATCAAGTAATAAATATATCCTAAAAAGATATCCTGTGATAGTTAATCCAAAAAAAAGAATATCCTTAAAACAACTTTAAAAATAATTCTAACATCCAAATTTATCAAAACTATATCTCTTATACTAACTATAACACCTCATATCATATACAACCAATTATTATTAATTTAATAGTATAGATTTCATAATCATACATTATCATGATTTTTTAGGTTTATATTTTTATTGAAATAAGAAAACCATTATATTAATATGTGGTAATTTCGAAAAAGTGTATATTTTTCAACAAAAATTTAAGATTAAATTTAAATCCTTATTTGATTCAAGAGATCTTTTATGAAGACCCATACCATTCATAAATAAATATCACATCCTATTAGATGAATTTTCAATAAATAAAATTAGGATCCATACAAAACTATAAAGCTTTTTTGTATATAGAATCTTAGATACATAAAAATCTAGTTCCTAAAATATCTACATTGTCTCCCTCAAGGTTATTTATTAATAGAACCCTTTTTAGACACATGATACTTAAAAATTTTATTTACATCCTAGGAAAATGAAAACATAATAATGGGTGAGCTTAGATGCTCAGTGAGGGTAAAAATAGGAGATATCAAAGATCATTTCAATATAACATGAGCATAAAAGGTATGATAACATGATATTAATATTTGAAACATTAACTAATAAATTATTTAAACATAAAAATTATTCATGTAACATATCATGGTAGTTCATGAAGCATGAACCATAAATGGATCAAGGATCATGACCCAAAGGACCATAACATTTCCATAAGATCATATCATAAAATAGTGGCATAAACTATAGAATAATCATAATCATATAAGTCTTATGTCAAGGATATCCCCTAGATATTCACGACATGTTAGGTTTGGGCTGACCGCCCGTGTACCTACTTTGGGTTTGGGATAACCTCCCATGTACCCTCTTTCATGATTGAGATAACCTATTTTGTACCCTATTTTGATATTGGGATAAAATCTTATGAACCATTTTCACTCATATAACATTAATCATTACCCAATTCATTAGAGAGCTATATGATTTCTAGAATACCCATCACATAGTAATAAATCCAATCATATATATTCCACAAGATCATAAAAACATTAATCATAACATAAACCATGAAAAAAATGTTTCATTGACATTTAATAACCATAACCATAATCTATATAGATAGATAAAATATGTTGTATCATTGGAACATATCCATATTAAATCCAAAGTAACATAAAATTATGAAATCATAAATTAAAAATTCTTTTAAAAGATCACATAAATATTTCATGATGAAAATACCCATTTCATTTTTAAATCAATTATTTAAAATATTGAAATTTACAAAATATTATGGAACCATTTTATTTCAAAATAACCATGGAATATTATAATTTAATCTCTAGTTAATTGAGTAGTTAAGGTGGTGGTAAATTTCATTCATACCATTTAAATTTAAATACATATTCTTTTTACATTTTTGATAAAATTCAAAAGTAACTCACTAAAAAATGACAAAAAGATTAACTTTAAAATATTTTGTAAAAATTAAATGAAAAAATTAAATAAAAAATTAAATTATAATAGTAAAACACTCATTATAAATTTTTTATATAATATATACATGGAATAAAAAGGATTTTTGAACGAAGATATAAATAAATTCATTTTTCATTAAAAACATTCATTTAGTCTCTTGAGTAAATAATGTGAAGAAAATAAATGGAATACAAGTATTCTAAATAAATAAATAGATAATAAAATAATCCATGAGTCTCCTAGGATTTATATCATAAAATTTCATCATCGTAAACATAAACAAGAACAATCTTGATGAAAGGTGAAATTGTAACATAAAACCCATGCCACTTTGATAAAATTAAAAAAAAAAATAACGAAAGAGAGAACCATATATTTATATGTATATCCAAATAATTTCCATGAGAATAATAATAAATTTTAGTAATTATATGTATATGCGACACATAAAAATAAATAAGTGGTGAATATGGAAAGTGTCTCACATAAATAAAAAAGATATAAAACTCTCTTACATGATGTTCGACTTTCTTTGAATGTTAACTAGATTTTGTATAATAAATTTAAATTCATTATAATTATATAAAATATTAATTTAAATAATTATAATATCATATATTTTCCAATAATAAAATTTTAATACCCATTAATTAATAATTCTATATTAAAATCATCGTTCCCAAGTGTAAACTGTTTCATTTCTCATGAGAAATTCGGTTCAATAGTTTTGGTACTTGTACATTGATAATGATTATATAATATCCAAATTTATAATCATGATATTAATATCATATATATTAATTATATATATATTCATCCATAAAACTAAGACAATGAGGAATTAATTACATCATTCATAGAGATGGTAGATCATCCGTACACATGAACGTTGTTTTCACTAGTTGACGAATGGAATCAAATAA
This sequence comes from Viscum album, assembly GCA_963277665.1. Taxonomy (NCBI): domain Eukaryota; kingdom Viridiplantae; phylum Streptophyta; class Magnoliopsida; order Santalales; family Viscaceae; genus Viscum; species Viscum album. The sequence continues at coordinate 1,402,976,427 of OY728143.1, read as the reverse complement.
AAGTAAATAATAATTAACTATAAAATAATAATAATAATTTCACATATATAATATATATTCATTAAACATATCTTTATTATCATCAATATAAATAAAAAATGAAAAATTAATCGCATTACATCGTGGAGGTGGTGCTCCACATGTAAGAAGAGACGATGTCATCATTTTACAATGGATTAAAAGGTTAGAAGGAATATATGATATTATAATTAAAAAATTATTATTATTTAAAAAATATAATTTATAAAAATTAAACACATCATAATTAACTTCTATGAATTATTTTGATGTAAAATTAAATGTTTCACTATGAGGAGGTAGTAGTCCACACATACAAATGAACGATAGCTTCACTGTCCATTTGCTGGAAAAAAGGTAAATAAATATGGTTCCATAAAAATAATAAAATTTTATTCTATTATTATTTTATTATAATTACCTCATTGTGAGGGTATAATAAGAAATAAATTGAATAAAGTTGGGTAAGATGATTACCTCTCCTTCGGTAGGCCTCCTTTTGATCCCACATCGAGGACCCTCATAATTGTATTTTAAGCAGAGTATAAATTATAATTGAATTTTAGAGATGTTTAGAACAAAAAATAGAATAGTTTGGTGAAGATATATGTACCAAGTATATTTAATGAAAATATATAAGTGGTGTTCATTAATAAGGTAGGGAGATTATACAATTCAAAATTTTTAATTATTTAAATATAATAAAGTCATTCTCAATAAAAATTATTCTAAAAGGATAAATATTAGAATAAAAAGAGCATATGGTCTACATATAATTATCCAATGTAATTTATATTATATTTTGGGCCATTTTAAACCTTTTCATTTGGTTTAAACCATTCTCTATCAAAATTTATCCATAACTGTGGTAATGACCTTTTAAATATTAAAGTTTTCTAATTTTACTTATCGTGTAATAATTTTCTCATAAATGGATAATAGATGAAATTTTAGACCATTTATCATCATGCTTTTCCTGTTCAAATATTTTTATTATTTTTAAATAATTTCATAAAATACTATTTTTTTATAAAATATCATTAATTTCATTTAAAAAAAATATTCATTTCATTTGAATTTAATGTGATAAATATAGTTACGGAATTCAAGTATAAAACTTTCACACATATCTAATATTTTTTTGTATCTAATTTTTTTTTGGAAAAAAATAATTCACCCAAATTGTATTACTTTTAATATTGTTAAAGTCATTTATTTTATTCTTGTATTAATTGAATAAATGTTTTAAAGGTGTTCCATACACATTTATGGTAATTATTACATCACTAATATTTTTTTTAAAAATTAGCATGATAAAAAATTAATTCATTTTTGAAACAAATATTTAGAATCTAACTTATCCTCTTTTTTCCTTATGATAAAAATTGAGAGTTACAAGAGTTAAGAGAGTGAATTTTTTTTGTATTTATCTTTTTCATATGTTAATATAAGGGACATAATTATAGAAAAATAGTAAAAAGTTACCGTATTTCCATGAAATGGATGAGAATGACCGAACTACACTCATAAAATAGGATAAAGAATAATTTTATATAAATTTTACAATCCTATATCAAATTTTTAACCATTTTATACTCATTTTACAGTTACCAATATGAAAACAAATTTACTAAAGATACTCTTCATAATGATAAAAAATAAAAGAAAAATATTTACAAAATTTGATCCTCCTAATTCAAAATATGGAATAAAATTTTCAAAATTATTTTTTTACATGTGGCAGAATTCCAATTTAAAATAACCACACAAAACATAATGAAAATTATTTTTATAAAAATGAAATTTTTATCATAAAACTGAATTTATTATTATTATATGTGTAGTAAAAACCATAATATAAATTTATATAAATTTTATTGAATATAAGAACTATAAATTTCATTAACATAATTATTAGTTAATTATTTATTTCATAAATTATGATAAAAATACACTTAACACATAAAAACAGTATTTAGAAACAATATGTTTTTATGATAAAAAATGAACTTAAAAAAAATAATGATTAATTCTAATTCATTGGTAATTAATTATATTATATAAAATTAAAGGATTAATATGTTAATTTATTATTTAATTAAAATCATAAATATGTATTATAATGAAAATAAATGAATTATTTATAATTATTTGTATTTTTTCTCAATTCACTAAAAATCAATCTTTTTATAAAAATACTATAATTTTTACCTAAGATAATTTTCATATTATGATTTAAAAAATGAGTTAATTTTTATAAAATTCAATTGCTAAAATTATTTGAAATTAATTTTCATATTCTCACACAAAATTGAATAAATCCCATTTCTTAAGAAAACATATTTATGAATCCTAAAATGAATTTACAAAAAATTCATTACTTATATATTTTTCAATAAATAATAAATTTGAATTATGTTAAAAAAATTTGTACATATTTCAAAATGTAGGTAATCATATTTCTAACTGTATGTTAAAATATATATTGGTTCTTTTCAAGTTCAATATTTCTTGTAAATAATGCTATCAAAAAATTATAATTTATTTAAAGAGAAATAAATTCTAAAATATCATGGTGTTACATTCAACCCCCTTATAAATAAATTATTCCCTCAAAATTTTTATTTCAATGAGAAAGGTTTAAAATTTGGAAATACCTTTGTTGATATCCCATATCTTTCAAAAGGATAATATAACTTATTTTGAAACAGGGTAAGTGGGAAACATAAAGGTTACCCGAAATAACACGTTACAAGGTTCTCAAATTAGGAGAATGTTGGTTAGATGTTAAAATGTATACATGGAAGACAAAACTAACATCCAAGGACAAATATAGAGTGATATAGAACATGATCTTAAGACATTTAATCACCACAAACACATAAATCATCCAGGGTTGAAAAAATCATTTTTACATAGAAATGAAAGTAAAAAAGAGATAATATTTTTATCTCAAGATCCTTTTCCTAATGTTTAGGGATTAATTTACTATTATGATAGAGTTAACAAGAAAATATAATTGGTTTTTTTCAATTACATAAGCACAATTTTATCCTTTGGTTGTGTTTTAATGAATTTCCCCTTCATCTATCACTCAATGAAATGAATATTCATGAGGTTGTTTTCATGCATAATTCATGAAAATTTACTTTTTTAATGATCATAAGAACCAAAGAATAATAGAAATTCATCCCTCATATATAGTGATATTTACCCACACCAAAATTATTAGAAGTTATCCAATATGGATAAATAATACTTTAATATGTATCAATAATACCCAAAAATGAACTTAACCATTATGTAAGTAGTTAACCTTTAAATCCTTCCTAAATTTGACTGAAAAAATTCAAAACAATTAAATTTATAAATAAGGTCATTGAATTTTAAAAATAAACATAACATTAATCCCCTATACAATATAAAATATTTATTAATGTCACATACAAAATATGTGGATATCATGATCATATATTCTTCTAAAATATAACAATAACCCGATTCACTATAAAACATCAATGAAACAATATATGATTCAAAAAATTAACACAATCCTTATTCCTCAAATAAATAATAGACTATTGAATATATTCTATAAATCAAACATTGCAGTAAACTCTATCAAAGATAACATAAACAATTTTTCATGAAATCACTAATAACAATTCCAAGGCCTCCAATACCATCCAATATTCTTCATCAATGTTAATCACCTCTTTATCAATATTAAATATTAATAACTCAAAATTAGGTACATATGTAGAGTTATATTTCCCTTAATAACGTGTTCTATAAAAATATTTCCTTATATCTAAATCAAATTTCTTGGTTATTAGTGACATCTAATATATTCTTTCAAATCCTTGAAGAAAAATTACTTTAGAAAAGTCATTATATGTTTCATGATACTTATAACTAGAATATCAATGATAAAAAACTTATAAATCTTAATTATTTAATCCTAATTCATAAAATTTTATTCATTCTAATTCAATTATAGATATAACATAGGACCTTCATTTATATAGAAGGCAACACTTGGATTAGGGTATTGACTCAGACAATGACCATGTTCCCTACACATAAGACATTGATATTTAAATTTTAACATAAGATAAAATTAATTTACCACCAAAAAGCAATTAATTTTTTCCTTGATAATTACTTTCACTATAAAATTCATTTCCACATAGAAAACATATTATCATTTCTTTGATACATTCCCTTAGTGCTCCTTCCAATATTCTTGACATGTAGGAAGATGAATCTTCTTTCATCTATAGACTTCATGAAACTCCATCCTTATCTTATTATTTGTGCCTGCACTCAATCCCAAGTTGATATTATTAATTATATAATGAGATAAATGATCAATTATTATCATAAGGTTTCACCTTCCAGCACCCGTTCCATTTTCTTTATCTTGAGGAAAATCATTCCATTGTCTATCACATTCTACATTAACATGAATCCTCCTGGTTATATCCACTGACTAAATTAAACATGCATAGTGTGAGAATCAGTATTTATAGTGTGTAATCATATTATCATGAAAAATAATTCATAGGATGTATATATCATGATGCATTATTTTCAATCTATGAACCCTTTTGTTTAACCTAGTCCATCCATAGTTATCATCCATTCAAATACATCATAATAATTCATAAGGGAAATGTGAGATAACCCAATAATATATAATGAGAGTGTATAAATAGTTTCACAGAAAGGGTACACTCACTGTGCAATAGAATAATGGTCATGATATACTTGAACAATTCTTGATGGGGTCATTACACCTAGATTAATCTGTTCCAAACCCACAATAACTTATAGTATCTAGATAGGGATTTTTCTCATGGAAAACCATAATCCTTTCATTGTAACATCATGTTAGTATTTTAAGGTATTACTCGATCCATATTTTGATCATGTTTTTGTTGGGTATCTTTTAGGGGTTATTTGGGTAATAATTATGAATATTTTGAAAGTCTTGTGGGATATTCATGGTTGGAATATATTTTTCCCAAACCATGTTCCCTACTAGTGCAAAACATAAAAAACTTGGTAGTTAGGGTTTTCATGGATGGTGCCTGTTTTGAAAAACCATACCCCCACCAAGGAGAAACTTTTATTCACCATAGAATGGGACCCTAGTTTGGGTGAATTGTTTGACAAACTATACATCCCTTCATAGAAAATCATGTGTGTGGGTTTGTTTTGTTATGATAATTAATTTTAAATTCCTTAAACCTTCAGTTTAAATAACCAACGAGCCCATTCAACCCTATCTCAATTTATTCTTTTTTGGAGGTCCTATAGTGGTGATTTTGGGTAATAAAAACCCATTTAAAGAAAATAGAATCTAGGATAACATCATTTTATTTCTCCTCAGTAAGAGTTCTTCCCCAACTCCTTCACTCCCACTCTCTTCATCTTTCATAAAAGGGTTTATTTGATATCCATGTTATTAGAGGATCTAAAATCTATTTTATTGAATCATAAATCAAGGTTCAATTCTTGGATATTAATTTCTAAAGCTCAACATTATAGTTTCAAATTTAGTTCATTGTGATATGTGATCTATTTTTTTGGCAGGTGGTACCATTTTAGATTGTACAATTAATTTAACCTTGAATTTCTTGATCGAAATTAAATTGCTTTCAATTATATTGGGGAAACCTAATTTGATTAAAATTGATATTTTGATTTAGATGTAATTTATTTTTGGGATAACCAATAATTATAATGTTTTTTGGTGTGATTTTGATTTTATATAATTGATATAATTGTTAAATTTATTTGGAAATAATTAATTTGAAATTTGTATTTGATAAAAATGGATTAATTTTTTTGATATGAACCCTTGGTTTGTTTTATACCAAAAAAAGAATGATTTGATTTGAAAAAAATTTTGTTTTCAAATAGAAATTGGAACATTGAAATTGATAATGGGGAAATTGTGTTTCAAACAATTTTAAAATAATTTTCCCATTGTTGATTGTTTGTTAGAACACATGAAAGCATGGGTAGCTTGTAAGTTATTATTAAAAAATATGCAAGAATGGAAATTATATAGAAATGTATTCATGGTTTAAAACTCTAAATTAAAGTTATTGGGATACCTTATCATCAGTAGGATGTTGTTTATACCTCTTTGACTAGTGTCTAAGGTACGTGTGTGCACATTATAATGTTCACTATGTGAGTGTGTAAGGATCCCATAACCTGGAAGTATCGTACCTCTTGGAAGATGAACATATTTCTTGTTTGTGATTATTTTGATTCATTATATTATTTTTAAAACTACTTTAATTACACCTTTTGAATTTATATAAACTATTTTATATAAAATGTTTATTAATCCAATGTTTTAAAGGTTTCCATAAATTTAAATGTAATGCATGATTTTTTTAAATATTCTTTAGTACTCCTAAGCATATTTTATTCAAAATATGAATCATTGTTTTATTAGATTTTTTCTAAATTGTATTATAAAATCCTTGGTGAGACCCTATTGAACTTATAGTTCACACATTACCTTTTCCTTCAGAAATTTATTAATCTTCTTCTTCTAGGTTTGAGCAAGGGGAAAGAACCACTTGGAGGTGGTTTTTATTGTGGATTATTTGATCATGGAGTGTTGTGCCTTTTTGGGACTTAGGTTGTTTTATCTCACCTTTTTGGTACATTTGTGGTTGTAAATTGGAATTATATACCTATTTAAATTATGGTATTATTCTCTCTATGAAGTTTTGTTTTGAGTATACTAATTTCTATCTCTTTTTTTACTATTTATGTGGGAAAAACATTCCCACCTTTATATTGTGTGATGATAGGTTATTTTTTCCAACCCATGAGGATCGGGAATACCCTTAGGTCTATTTCAATTTTATCTAGAGTGTCAAGGAACCATGGTATTTTTTATGGTTTTTGAAAAAGTGGTTTCATAGGTTCATGTTAAGCATCTTTCCTTGATGTCAGTATGAAGCTATGTAATCTAGTCAATACTTTGAAGTTGTTTTGACTAAGTTCTTATATAGATATCAGTAAAAGGAGCCATAAGTCACCATTTGTTTTTTGGGAGATACATATTTAGGATTAGTAATATTCTTTTCTATATATTTGATTTGGATAGACTGAAATCCAAATATTGTGTATTCTTTATCAAGATTAATTTTCCTATTTCTATTGTTTATGCTTTGATATGCATAATGTTATGACATATTCAATGTTGTATGATGATGTACTCTACCATCATTCCTCTTATAATATGTTTAAATCGAATCCATGAGGAAGATATTGATAAACCACATTTAAAAAATCATCTTATTGAGAAAGATCTAGTTGAGGTTTTTTTGCATTCTGTCCAAGATCTCAAAAAGGAACCTGAAATAGTTCTTGTACAAGATATAGTTGTGGAACATTAGAGGGATGAATTTAGGATTTATGATCAAGAATTCCTTCATCATAATCCACCAAAATTCCAAATATCTACTGATCCTCAAGAGCCTAAGGATTGGTTGATGTGGGTTGAAATTTTATTTGAGTTTTTGGATGGGTCTGATTTAATCATGGTGAAATGTTCCACCTTCAAGATAGGGAGACCTAATAAGAGATAGTGGGACATGATTGTGATTGTTAAGTAGAATGAGGTATTATAGTGGAAATAATTTAATTCTCTTTTCACTAACCATATTTATCCATAGTTGATGATGTTGGACAAGGATATAGATTTTTTGAAACTCGAGATGACTGACAGAACCATGACAGAATATGAAAAAAAAATTTATGAGCTTGTATAGTTTTTACTTGAGATAGTATTGAATGAGAAGATAAACAATTTATGGTTTGATATGGGACTTAAACATGATATTTGATCTATATTAATCTTACTTGATCTACTTTCTTATACCGACGTTCTAGATATGGAATCGATGGTTCAAATGGACATGGATGGTATGTCAGGGTTGATGAGAGATCCTTTTTCTCTCAGTATATTCTTTTTTAGTTTTTTTAATCAAAAGAGTAAGCCTAATGATTCTCATTATGGTTATTTTTAGTATGGTTCTTCTATACCTCCTATAGTGCTTAGCATAGGCCCTTTGATTTTATGCTAGTGTGGAAAGCATGGACACTCAAAATGGGTTTTCACTAAGGCACCCAATGTATGTAGTTCTTATAGATGGTTAGGTCAATTAAAAATATTCTTTTACATCTATTAATCTCCCTATATAGAACATGACCATATTCAAAAAAAAATTACTATGGTGAAATCATATGCTTCATGAACAAATGGGTTCCATCCACATGTATTTGGAATGATAATTCTTCATGAAGTAGAAGAGTATTCAGTGGAAGCAGATACGAGTCCATCACATGTGAGAGGTACAATTACTATATATTAATCATTAGTGACTTATTTATTTGATACTAGTGCATCTAGTTTCCTTGGAGATATGTGGGTACCTTTTATCTAGTGGTATAATTGTGAAGGGTTCAATGTTTTGCATAATAATTCACATCATGGTAACCATTTACTAACCTTTCACATAAAATACCGATGGTTACTACATACATAATTGTATAAAAACATACTTTACAATGGTAAAAGATCAGTTTGGGTTTCAAAACCAATGATTATTTGGAAATCACATTGGTCGAGAGGATGGGAGGTAGATCTCACACTACAAAAAAAAAACTGGTTTTAGCGGCGGTTTTGTGGCGGTGGTTCACAAAACCGCCGCTAAACATTTTCGGTGAAGGTTTCACGGCGGTTTTTAATAAACCGTCGTGAAACCCAATTTTTTCAGAAACACCGCGACCCTTTTCCCCTCCCCGACCGTGTTCCCCAAACCCTCCTTGATCCCCCCCGACCTCAGTGACCAATGCGCCCCCCGCACCCTCCGGTGACCCCCGCACTCCCCGCGCCCTCCGGCGAAGCCCTCTGGCGAAACCCACACTCCCCGCGCCCTCCGGCGAAGCCCTCCGGCGAAACCCGCACCCCCCTGAGCCCCCCCTCGACCACCGGTGACCCCTCGAATATATATTATTGTTTTTAGTTTAATTCTTAACCATTGATCTAGTTTCCCTATATATTCATCATGCTTAATTAGGTACTGCATATTTGTTTTTTTTGTCTCATTCCACGAAAACATGGACCTCTGATTTATTGAGTGGTTATTTTATATTTTTGTGTGGAAGTCTTAAGTCTTAATTTTATTTATTTTGAAAACCAATTCCCATGAGTTCCTATATGATTCCTTAGAACTAGTATCTAGACTAATGATATTAAGAGTGTGCCTTGGGTATGTCATGGGCCAACTCTAGTGCCCAGGTCATTGGTGACCCAAAGTTGGTTCAAGAAAAAAATAGTATTACAGCCTAGGTAATTAAGAGATATTATGTACCAAGATCCCATTTGATATTTGTATAGTAATTATATATTATATATATAGATGTAATAAAATGATAGGAAGGTGTGGGGGGATCCCCATGAGATCTTTCTCATTCACTTGGGATATACTTCTTTATACCCCCCTGATTTTTCCATTATATGTTTTTATTATTTTATTTTCATAAAAAGTTGAATTTATAGATTTCTATGAAGTTTTATATGGTTGATAATATTGATGTGATGATTTTGGGTGAGGTCTTAGACATTATTTAAGATTCAAACTTTAGTGTGGGATCCTTATTTGGTTAGACTAGGATGACATAAATCTAGATTAACCATTGGTGCGTCATCTCATTTGGTAGGGTTTATAGAAATGGTTGGGTAGTTGGTCTACTCAAGGGTAAGAAGTACTCATGGTTGAAATCATTTTATAAGGGATCCCTTAGTCTTTTTTAAAAATAGAAGGGTTTTTATGGTGTTTTTTTATAAAAATGGAAATGTTTATATATTTGGAAACTGTTAATGGAAAATATTGATTATTTATTTAATTTTTAATATCTATATTTTGTTTTAGGAAAATGCCATGGGTTTAGGTAATGTTTTATAAAATGAATTTAAGGTTTTTGGTTTATCATTTATATGGGGTACATGATATTTTTGAGGGATATCCTACTTTTTTCCTTTAATATCCCCTATATTCGCATATTGGTCAACATTTAGATTATATACAACACAAAAATGTAAATAAAATACCTCCTTATTTACATGTTGTGAATCATAGTCTCATATATGGAGCTATAAAGGAGGTGTAGCTATCCGGTGGTTGGTTGGATCTTGGATTTTTTAGGGGAAACATGGAGGTTCTATTTGGGTGATTTATTAGATAGATAAATATTTAGTTGGGAGATCTTTAATCCAATGGATTTATTAATCTGAGTGTGTCTACATAGGGTTATCCATTTATTTTTACCAATATTGCAAGAGTGAGTTATTGATTTTATATTATCTATTATAAATTAAATCATGTTACTCTTAATAATTGGTATCCTTTTCTATGAATTTATGATTTATTCAATCTGTTTAGAGGTTCTTTATGGATTTTGAAGATTGTTCATCGATTAGGTTATCAGCGGTTAAAGGTTTGAGCTAAAGGTGTGTCCAAGATAGAATTTCAAACACTATATAGTAATTTTGTGTTTTTGGTAATTCTATTTAGGGTAATGGAGAAACCATATGTATTTATAACTTTGATAAACCATTTTTTATCCTTTTTTTTCATTCGGGACTATATTTATCAATGATATATTGATATGATCATGATCCTATGAGGAGCATGAAGAATAGTTGGTTATGTTCTTAGACACATTGAGATATCATCATTTATATGCCAATATATTGAAATGTTATTTCTATAATCAATAGGTGACATTTTTTGGTCGTGAGTTCTCTAAATCTAGGATATTAGGGGATATTGAGAAAGTAGAATCTATAATTTCTTAATAGATTCATACTAATATTGTTGAGATTCATATTTTCATTGGTCATGTGGTTTCTTATTCTTTCATTATCTTGGAGTTTTCTCACATATTCATTAAAAATATAGTATTGACTTGGAATGGAGTGAATTTTTAGTGGGATGATAAATAAAAAGATTCATTTTATGAGCTAAAAAATATATTGACATCTACACCTATTCTTATTTGACCAAAGCCAAGGATGCATTATACGGTCAATAATGAGGCCTCTAATGTGATGTTAAGATTTATGTTGATATGGAGGAATGAGTTTTAGTAAATGGGTCTTGAAACTTATAATAAAGGTCATGTCATTATAGAAACCTTGACCATCACTTTATCTTTATTTTTTTATTTAAAGAAGGTATGATTTCATATTATGTGTATTGGGTTTTCCATGAATGGTTTTATAGTATGGATTTCATACCTAGGTATATGCTTAGTGATAATTCTCTATTGTATTTTCATGGGTGTAATTTTTTTATTGACCCCGACACCCCCCATGCCCCCCGTGGCCTCCAGCGACCCCCGCACCCCCCGACGCCCCCCGCGACCCCTTTCGACTTTGGTAATTTTTAGTTCTTCCTTGATTCTTTGATTTCTTCTCATAAACGATGGATAAGTCATGCATAGTAATTGTGGATTATTTATTTTTGTGGTTTATATATTTCTCCTACATTTATTCATGTATTCATTACTAAAAGTGAGAATATCCATCCACAATTTGAGTAATTTCTTGGAATTTATATTGAGCAGTTGGTTCCTTTGGGATATCACTTAATATTATTTACACCTCAACTCTTTCCAAGAATATAGATATGTTCAATAGATTAAATCCCATCCTATAGACCAATTTCAATTCCAATGGTTTATTTTACAAAAATCCATGTGACTTCTCTCCCATGTAAATTTGGTCCATAACGACATGTCTTATCATGGATAATGAATTAATTAGGTGCTTCATGTTCTGTAAACATATCCCATTGGAAACCATAAAAAATAGTTGGGTAGATAGTGTTATGATAAGTGTGTAACCCGATATTCTTATTTCTCCTCAATGAGGTGTTGACGCTGTCTCTTATGGACCAGACTTGTTCGGTTGGTCTGAAGTGGTAAATGTGATCAATGAACCATCTTTATTATATTATGCATACTTTATGATCAATGGTTCATCTTTATTATATTATGTTTCTTTAATCTTACACTATCGTATATTTTGTGTAGGCACATTGTGATATACATGGATAAAAGCTGGATCACATTACCGAGGAACACACCTCAATATGTTAAGGGTTTGAATGAGTTTTTAGATTTTGCAATTTCTAATTGATCTGTTGAAGGGAGAATAAGATGTCCATGTCCTATATGTAAATTTAGAACATGGTTGAAGAGAGATGAAGTTTATGAACATTTAATTCTAAAGCAATTCCCTGATCAATATTTGTGTTGGATTTGGCATGGAGAATCAAACAATACAGAAAGATTGAGGACTGATGTTAATACACAGAATGAGGTCCCAAGTTTGTCGCCAATGGAAAATGAAATGCAAAACCTCATAAATGATGCATTCGGCACTGCAAGACACCACTATGAGCATCAAAACATATCAGAACAACCAGAAGAGGGTGGTACAAATTGCAACGTGACAAGTGATGTTTTTGAGACTGTAACACAAGCAGATAAAGATTGTAACATATCATTGGATCCTCCTCTTGATTATGTGGATCCAAATGTAAGGGAAAACTTCAGTGAGGGAAATGCGTTTCATGATTTATTTGACGATGGAAATCAAGAGTTGTATAGTGGGTGTTTTAAATATTCAAAGATTTCATTTCTGCTGAAGTTGTACCATATCAAATGTCTATGTGGAATTACAAATAAGGAAATGTCCATGTTATTGGAATTTATTCGTGATGCATTTCCTGAAGCAAAAATCCCAGAATCGTTTTATGAGATGAAAAAAGTTGTAAACAATCTTGGTCTGAATTATACAAAAATACATGCGTGTCCCAATGATTGTATGATTTATTGGGGAGAGGATTCAAGTAGACAGAATTGTAAGAAATGTTATTCTTCTAGATGGAAGTCAAAAGGTGATGTTGGAAGTATGACTGAACATAATTTCATGGAGAAGAAGAAAAGGAACACACCTGCAAAAGTTTTGCGTTACTTTCCTTTGAAGCCTCAATTGCAAAGATTATTCAGGTCATCAAAAACCGCCGAACACATGAAGTGGAATTCTGTAGATAATAACAATGATGGGTTAATGAGACATCCATGAGATTCCCAATCGTGGAAGACATTTGATTCATTACATCCAGATTTCTCAGCTGATCCTAGGAATGTTCGATTGGGATTGGCTGCCGATGGATTCAACCCATTTGGGACTTTGAGTACGAGTTATAGCATTTGGCCAGTTGTTTTGATCCCTTATAATCTGCCTCCGTGGATGTGTATGGAACAAACATCTTTTATCATTTTGATGATTATTCCTAGAAAACAAATGCCTGTAAATGATATTGATGTATACCTGCAGCCTTTGATTGAAGAATTGCAGGAGTTATGGAGCAACGATGTTGAGACATTTGATGCATTTACTGTCATGATGCATTTAACTGTCATGATGCATTTAACTGTGCATTTGGTTGACGAAGCTAAATTAGGAGGCCCCGTTCATTATCTATGGATGTATCCAATTGAGAGGTATTTTATTTATATGTTTCCAGTTAAGTAAAAAATATTAGGAATTTAAATAAATGCATAATATTATTATTATTTTTCACAGATATCTTGGGCATTTGAAAGCATACGTGAGAAATAAAGCTCAACCATAAGGCTCTATTGCTGAAGGCTATTTGGCCGAGGAGTGTCTCACCTTTTGTTCCAGATATTTGGATGATATTGAGACAAGATTTAATCTAGTTGGACGTGTTGACGGCACATCAACTCAATCTCAAATGCATCAGAAATCAAAAATATTTCCTTCTATTGGCCGATCAGTTGGGAGGACCTCATACGTGACACTGACAGAATTGGAGTTATTACAGGCACATAGATATGTGATACTGAATAGTGAAATTGCAGATCCATTTATTGAAGAGTTGAGGATACAAACAAAGAGACTAATGAGAGGCCGAAAACGAAATGAAAAAGATATAACGAAAGATGTGAATAAAGAGCTGGTAGAATGGTTTGCACGACGTGTAAGTTTATAAATATTGCAATAAATACGAATATTAGTTTGACACATACAATTTGCAAATCTATTAAATTATATTTTTATTCTTCAGATCATGAATACTGATACTCGAGCAGACTTGTCAGAAGATTTGAAGTTTCTTGCTAGAGGTCTTATAAAACAAGTTAGAAAGTTCGACACTTATAATGTGAATGGTTTTAGATTTCGTACAGTCGATCGAGAAATGGGTTTGAAAACACAGAATAGTGGTATATTTACATTTTCTGAAGTGGAATACTATGGAAAGTTGCATGATATTATTGAATTAAACTACCATGGGCATTTTTCTGTTGTTTTATTCAAATGCAAATGGGTCGATATTATCAGAGGTGTTAAAAGAGATTCCTTGCAATTTACTTCTATAAACTTCTCTCGCTTGATGGATGTTGGTGATCGTGAACTGCATGATCCATATATCTTAGCATCATAGGCAAAAATGGTATATTATGTGAATGATGTTGTGGATGAAGGGTGGAGTGTATTTACTCACGTAATACAAAGAGATTTGTATGATATGGGTGATGAAGTGGAAGATTTGACCTCTGCAATTGAATTTCATCAACAACAGGAAGCATAATTATTTTTCCATCATGATATTGAAAATATTAGTCTAGCAAGGATGAATTAAGTGGATGAAGCAATGGAGCAGGAAACTGACATGATTGAAGGGGAAAATGATTGTATGTACAATTATGTATTCATTCAGCAACCACTTGTTTCATTTCTGTAGTCATTCATTATCATTGTTATATATATTTTGTTTGTTAGTACTGGGCATCTATTATCATTTTTAATTTTTTTTCTGCATAAATTTTTTGAAATATATATTCAGAAATTAATTTTATTTGATTAAATGACAGGAATGACAAGGAAGAAGCGGTACACCATTTCATCTACTTCTGCGACAGATGACGATCCGTCTTTCCCCACGGCATCTGAGGCAGCAGCTTCCTACATCCCTGCATCATCTCCCCCTGCACCATCTCTGACACCGTCAGTGGATGTCTCATTAGAGGATGAGTCATCGCCTCCCCCTACAGGAGCCTCAGCAGCGGGGCAGCGATACACCCCTTCCAGTTCATCACAGACATTCTGGAGGGTCACAGTCATAGGTACAAATTTTAATTAAATTAATTTATTGCATTTTATTTATAGTAATTGTTTGCTAATTGCAGATGAAAAAAATGCAACCGTGGAAAAACACTTAAAAAGTTCTGATGTTTGGAACATGAATGGCGAGAAGATAGTGGTGCCATTTGATTCTTATGGGGTCCCGACGGATGACGCTGCATGTTTACTTGGTCAGATTATAGGTCAGCTGGCAGCGGAGCCCATTTCCCTACCTATTTCATATGATTATTGGAGGCATATGCCTCCAAACTGGAAAAATGAAGTTTTTGATTCTTAGATAAAGGTAATTTTATTACTTTATGGTTTAATTGAATGTCATGTTACTAATATATTCAAAATGAATTTCTGTATACAGATGTTCTTCCACTTTACCGTTGATGATGTGATAGCACGGAAGTGGACATTGAAAAATCTTGGAAAAAAATGGAAAGATTTCAAATGGAGGTTGTGGTGTGATGCCAATGATACTTCGTTGACCGTGCAGCAGATGTATGAGAAGCTACCCAGTGGGGTACCGAAAGAATAGTGGAAAGTTTTTGTCGATAGACATCGTGATGAGAAGCGGATGGTATTGAAATATATATTATTATATTATCCTAATTTTACATTTATACATGTACATGAAGAGGAGATAGACATTGAATACATTACTGTTAAATTGAATTTTATTTATTTCAGGATCTCTCAAGACAGAATGCATCAAACCGGGCAAAACAAGTCATCCCGCACACTGCGGGCTCAAAAAGCTTTTCTAGAAGCCGAATGTCATTGGTAATCTTTTAATTAGTTTAAATATTTATAAGACAATATTATCTATTTAACATATTTAATTGTTGATTTATCTTTGTTTAATGCAGTCACAGAGTTTAGGGCATGAAGCATCCCGAACAGAACTGTGGCTGGATGTTCATAAAAAAACAGATGGAAGTTTTGTTAATGAACCTGCCAGAGAAGTTGGGGTATGAAGTCAATTATTTATTATAATAACTTATTATCAGTTTTTACTGTGTTAATATATATTGATATTTGATTTATAGGTAAAAATTAAATAAATATGGGATGTCAATCCTGAGCAATCCTACTCAGTCTCCCAGGATGACCCGGTTGGTAAAGTCCTTGGGAAGGAGCATCCTGGTAGAGTGCGCAGGATGAGTTTTGGACCCGTACCATCTGAGGTATTTGGCAGGCCATCAGGGATTTCAGCTACATCTACTCCTGGTTCTGGTCATTTCATACCTGAAGATACTCAGAGGGAGATGTCTTCTCTACGAAACAGAGTTCACCAGCAGGGGGATCAGATATCTGCTTTGTAGAAAGAGTTGCTTGAAATACGTCAGCATATGAGCAGATATGCCCCCGGTGGTAGTGCATCGGCTAGTGGTGAGCAGGTAAATCACAAAAAAAATCAAAATCATTTAGTTTGCATACTTTTATTGGTTTTAAGTTTAATTATAAATATGAAACAATATTTAATTTTCAATATAATGTTCTTATAGGTGGCAGCAGGTAGTGGAGATGAAGGTGGAGAGGGTGACGATGCAGTATCAGATGATGAGTAGTAGTGTTGTTGATGTGTTGAACAAGTATGAGAACGGTTGGTTTGTATATGTAACATGTATATTGCACATAGTTTCCACCAAACATTTCCATGTCCTAACATTTTTTTGATTTCTCATGTTTACTTCTATGCATTTTATTTATTTATGATGTTTCATTTTATGTCTTGATTTCTCAAGTGTGGTATACATCATTCCATTTAGGCCTGTGTTTGAATTGGTACCACATCCAATGAGAATACCATATATGTAACCCATATTCATACCATTTCTACTATATAGCATCATTCGGGTAGCCCCATTTTGTAAGCTCGATTCATACCATAACTGATTCATAGAAGTACCTAGGCAGTCCAACTGTGTAAGTCCCATTCATATCATTGTTGCTCTATAGCAGCACCTGGGTATCCTAGCAGTGTAACCCCAATTAATACCATCACTATCAAGGCCCAATTAGCCACAACACATTACACAGGCATGAAGAAATTCCCACCTGACAGGCTAATCTTAGACTATACAACCAACATACCAATTATGCTGATAAAGAACTCACGCTCTTACTGACATGGAAAGAGTGTATCTTGGAAGCCTCCCACAATACCTAACTTTAACCGTTATCAGTATAACATGAATCTAAGCATGTATACACTCTATTAGAACACCTAATATGCATCATTACAATAACATCCAAATAATCATAGTTTAACTTAACTTATCCCCCAAATAACCATGTCAATTATTCATGTTAGACTTAACAAAACACAAGCACTACCCATGCTTTTACATTCACAATACCAAATACAATGATATTACTAACTGAATACCAAACCACAATCCACCTATATACCATCACTATAGAACAAAGTGTCTAAACTTACTTTCATTTTTTTAATGAACTCATAGACCTAGGATAAGTCCTCTCTTGGATTAGATACATAGAAGAAAACCCTCATCAGGTGGAAATGAGAATCGCTATTTCACTTGATTAGAACACTCCAATCACCAATATCCCAAGATACATCTCAATATTACTATTCTCTCTCAACCCTAGTTCACATGTCACATCCTATATAGGATACAACTCATGGAGAAGCATCTATGAACTCATCTCAAATATCACGAGGAAAATCATAGGCCAATATAACCACTCGAGGGTTCTCATGCATATCACAAATCCCATACCCAATCCAACTATAAAATCTAGGTTACTAATCCTAACTAGAAATCGACACACCATACTTCCCCTGAAGGATAAAGATCACATACATGCACATATATATTAATGACATTATCTTATGATAATAAATATTGTGAAAAATCAATATCATTTGGTTTGATTAAGTATAATTCCACCAATAAGGTATTTAGGAAAACATTAGATAAGTTGTTGATATTTTAAAAAACTCAAACCTATTTTCATTAACGAAGTCAATAACAACTATATCATGATTCATCCCATCCAACCTGCAACATGATGACCATCTTGGGATGTATACATGAAACTCTTATCTCATATCCAATGACATAACTCAAATCCTCAATAGGAATCATGTATAACCTACAAGACCATAAACTATACTCTCTCAAGCACCATGCACGGTTAGCGTGTTGTCCAACCTAAAACACACGCCAATTCACAAGTTACCCATTTTCTATAGTAGGCATTAACAACCAACCCAAAACACACAAAAAACCATACCATAACATACATTCTATAACTACTCAAACACCCATCTTTGGAACAAATTCTATACCCATATAAACATAATTTTTTCTATCCCATAACACAAATCCATTGTTAAAAAAACTCAACCCATATCACAATCCACCCATGAATGTTATATCGGCCAACTTAGAGTATAACCAATTACATATCATTACACATCACCATGGTTATCATGATCACATAAATTGTATCAAAATTCATAACCATTTATTATATAGAGTATTAGTATCCATATAATATAAATCAACCCTTCTTAAAACACATAAGAAATTAAAGAATCTAAAAACACATATACATCTTGGGGGTCACATGGATTGGTTACTCACCAAATTGTGATACATACCTTTCCTTAGGTTGGACTCCATAACATGCAACATTTGCTCATATCCTATTTTTCAATTAATACTACCATGTTATTTGTTTGTATGGTGTCTCCTGTTCAATATTCTGGTTTGATTTGTTTTTCAGGGCAGTGGTGTGGTAGGAGCAGAATTTTTTTTTTCCAGGTCAACATTTCGCGGCGGTTTTAACCGCCGCTAATGCCTTACTGGTCAGCATTTAGCGGCGGTTATAACCGTCGCTAATGCCTTATTGGTTAGTATTTAGCGGCGGTTATAACCGCCGCTAAATGTATTATGTTTAAATTTAGCGGCGGTTTTCACCGCTGCGACATAGGCGCATCAAATGCCAGAATATAGCAGCGGTTAAAACCGCCACAAAAAAAAGTATCATCTACGCATAAAACCGCCGCTAAATAGTCAAAAACCGTCGCGAAAAGAGGCATCTACGATGCTTTTCTTAAACCGCTGCGAAATAGTAAAAACCGCCGCTAATAGATTGCCGATGCTAAATTTCGCGATGGTTTTTGTAAACCGCCACCAAACCCTATAGCGGCGGTTTAAACCGCCGCCAAATGAGAAAAAAACCACCGCTAGGGGCCGGTTTTGTTGTAGTGTCATCACACACTTTGGGGGGGAAGTTTTCCTACTCCAGGACTTTATTATAGATTTATGATATGTTTGAGAATATATAGCTAATCCTGATATGGGACCAGTTACCCTAATAAAATGATCATAGTTAAGTCTCTTTATATATAGAGAGAAGTTTTCTTGGTGAATCCATATATAGGAATCTAAGGTTCTTCATCCATTTACCTTTGACGGGTATCCCATTATATGTTGAAGTTGTATAACCAGGCACTCCAGAGTTTGTTGTTATCTGGAGAGGGGGTTAATATTTCATGGGTGGGATTGATCCATTTTGAGGTGTCCTATGTATCCTATTGTCTAAAAGGAATCAAAATCCTTGTATTTAATTAAACTCATTCAGTTTAACATCATATAGAAATGACCTATATTAGGGAATTGAAGAAATAGATATTTGATATAAAACCTCAAGTAAGAATCATACGTATCCTAGTTATGAAAAGATTCAGATTTATCATTGTTTGTTCATTTCTCTTTGGAATTTCTCTGAGGGAGATACCAATTTCTGTTTGGTAGTTATTTCATGCCACATATTAGGGCTTACACACTGAGGTTTCCTTGGCTGGTGGAGATTCGTGATTCCAATGAGGTGATTATTAAAACTCCCTAAGCCAACGGGAACTATCATTGATGTGATAAATAAGTGATAAAAAGTAATCAACCTCATTACATATGGATGTAGGTCTTAAATGTGGGGACAACCCACTGGATGCTTAATATATAGATTGGTCCTTATAAAGGAAACCTACATATCATAGTTATAGAAGGAATTAGAGTCATCATAGTTTATTGAATTCTCAATCATCTAGTGGATGAGGAAGTTTGATCAACCAATTGTAGATATTGGGTCCTAATTTTTAGAATGTAAAAGACTTGTTGGAGCTTATAATAAAGTGGATTCACATTTGAGCTACGTACTTTGAAAGGCATCTTATGTATCCTGGTTATAAAAGTAATCAAAGTCATTGTAGTTCATTAGGTTAGGGATTACACACTAATTTTGACCTTATATATAGAATATATCATATTATGCTACTAATAGAGGCTCACACATTGAGTTTTCCCTTTTATTTATCAAGGATTATGATGCAAAATATGTAATCATTTAAACTCCCTATTCCCACATGATCTATGATCGATGTGAGAAACAAGAAGTAAAAAATAATCATTCTCACTGCTTATGAATTTGGGACTCATCCACTATGACATCCCATTGGAGGTTTTATATGGAGATAGAGCCTTTAGAAGGAGTCCTATGTATCCTAGTTATGTTTTGAATAAATGTTATCATAGTTCATTAAGTTGGGTATTACATAATTATTCCTTAGTGCACCAACATTTCAATCTGTTCTAATGCTTTACTTCACTAGTTATAGTATCTGATCATAATTCCATGAATTTTCATGCTAGGGTGGTGGATTTATAGTCTTTACCATCCCAATTATTATCTTCTTTGCGCAGATCATATCACAAAAATCAAAGATGGAGATGATGGAGGTATTCGATGTCATATGTTTTGTAAGATCCTTCTTCTATTAATTCTAGGGGTGTTGCATGATTTTCAACAACCATGAGATCATCCTATTAACGAATTATTTATTGGTTTATGGAAAATTAATGTGGTTTTTCTGAATCATGATAATATTCTAAGGGACTTTCTTATTGTCAGGATGATATGTCCAATAACCATCATGGGATTCGGAAACCTGTCAAGAGGCCTTTGTGTGATATTTAAAGGATTTTTAGGACATTTTATAAGATAAGGATGGATTTCTAGGGGTCCTTCAAGATACCAATATGGTCATGCGAAAGATATTTTTTGAGGTCTTATAGAGCACATGACCATGTTGCCTGAAATTTATGACTCCAATATGCTCCTGACTTTTCTCTTATTTTATTTTTCAAAGGATTGGGGATTTTCTAATCTTTCACAAATTTTGTCAAAGAAAATCACTTTCACCAATGGTTATGTGTTTTGTAACCTATGAAAGTAGTTATGGTGATGCATGAGAATTATCATTGTAAAGCCCTATGCTTATTTTTAGATCCAAAGGGAAGGAATGAGACTACCTAGACATCTCTGAATCCCTTCGTGTGGTGAAGGTGACACCCCAACTGGAATTTTAGGTGTATTGTGAACATCTAGTGGAACATATCAATATTTTTATGACCATAATAGTCTCCCAAATTTTCCCTTTTTATTTCATTTGTATTTTATAAGGACCTGGGGTCTAGTTTGTTAGTTTGAGTTTTGTCAAGGAAAACCATTCTCCCCATCGATGGTGCATCTCATGAATTTTATGCCCTCAAGAGGTTCCCACCATTTTGAATATTTTCCACCCTATAATCAAAGAATTTTTGATGGATTTTCTGGTTCCTACCACAGGACAATTTTAATGAATTGGGGTTTCTCATATGGAATCCACTAAATGATTGATGATTGTCTAGGATGACTTTGTAAGAGTAGAAGTACTTTTCCAAGGGGCTCTAGGGGATCTTCTATAGGATATACGTTATGCGTGACTATCTTCCTATCCTTATTCAAGTCATGAAATCACATGTCTCCTGGATGTTCACATGATCTTCATGATCTTGTCCACCTTTTTTATCTATTAATTTTTAAGTGAAAATAATACAAATTTTTAGGCATTTTTTCCTTTTTAGATTTTCTGATTATCATTTGGTGGGTGTCAACAAATCTTATTCACGCATTTCAACACATATTATGAATATGTTTAATCTTATTATAGAGAATTTATCTTATGCTATTGATATTACTAAATTCCTCAGATCGAAGAGAGAGAACAATCTTTTTTGTGCTGGTTGTGCATTCTCTTCATCAGGTTTTGATCTTGCTTTGGATTTTCTAGTTCTCAACATGAAAATCTTTGATGTCATATTTGGGATGGATTTTATTATTACAAAAAAACTTGTATTTGATCACTAACATTGATGGGTATACTTTACCATGCCCAATTATATTTCTTGTACCTTTCAGGGTTAATGGTACCCAAGGTTGAGTAGATGTGGACCTTCTTATCTAGATTTGGAGAAGGTAATATCAGTGTTACCATTTGATCTAGATTGAGAATATTTGATTGAGGATCTCCCTATAGTCATCATCTATTTGTTGAACACATTTAATTTAGACTTCACTAATTTTCCATAGGTACAGGAGGTTGTGTTTTCTATTGATTTAGTTCTAAATACCCTACCGGTATCAATTCCTTCACACCAAATGAAACCAAATGAATAAAAAGATATTAATACTCACTTGGATGGTATTTTATAGAATGTATTTATAATCCCAAGTGTGTCACTGTGGAAGGCGTGTGTTATCTTTTCTAAGAAAACTGATGTGTCACATCTCCTCTGCATTGATTACTGAAAAATCAACCGAGTTATGGTAAAGAACACAAATTGTTTTCCACAAAATGGTAATTTATTTGACTAGTTTAAAGGGGCGAAGTGGTTATAAAAGATTGAACTTTGATATGGTTATTACCAGTTGGGAATAATAGAATTTGACATTTAGAAAATAGCCTTCCAAAAAAGTTATGTCCATTATGATTACCTTTTAATTCCATTTGGTCTAGCAAGTTATCCTGAAGTTTTTATGAATTTAATGAATAATATAATCCATGAGTATCTTGATACCTTTGTTGCATTCTTTGTGGATGACATCCATATTTACTCTATATCTGAGGAGGAACAAGTGATTTCTCTTATATCATTTCTATAATTTTTGAGAAATCAAAGACATTATACCAAGCTATCGAAGTGTGATTTATAGATTCGGGATGTGATGTTCTTTGAACACATGGTATTTAAACATGTTATATTAGTTGATCTAGAGAAACCGAATGATGTTAAAAAATGGGAGAAACCAAATAATGTTTTTGAGATTAAGAGATTCTTGGGTTTAACAAAATATTATCACTGGTTTGTAAAGTATTCCTCAATGTTTGAATATTTGATAACTTCCCTAACTATGAAGTAAGTGATGTTTTCTTGGGATAATAAATTTTAGTGTTATTTTATTGAGATAAAATTCATTTTTCTACTACATAGGTGTTGACTCATATAGAGGTTGGGTAGGAATATGTGGCCTTTCCTGATGTTCCAAGTTTAGGTTTGGGTTGTGTTCTTATGCAAAGTGATCACATGGTAGCATACGGCTATTGGAAACTTAGGCCATATGAAAAGAATTATCTAACCCATGATGTTTAATATGTAGCTATAGTGTATGAAAAAAATAGTTGACAAAATTAACTTTTCAAATAAAGGTTTACCATGTATTCTGACCATAAGATATTGAGTTATATTATATCATAAAAAAATTGAATCTCCACATTAATAATTAGGTGGAATACCCCCAATATTTTGTCCTTGAAATCTCCTATACCCTGGGCAAATGGAATTTCATTGTATATGCTTTGAATGGGAAAATTCTTACATATACTATGAAAGAATCAAAGGAAGAGTAAAACATGATGGATCTTTTTTCATAGTAGAATATAGAAGTTTGGTAATCAAGTTCTGAGGTTATCTTGGTTAGTATTTATTTTTCCTCCACTTGTTTCAGGTTGATTATTCAGGAACAATAGATTGATGATGAGTTATGTAGCCTTAAATACTCTCCTTATGGTGGTGAGGCCATGGATGAGTGGTCCTTATCCACAGATCATTTTCTATATTTCCATAACTGGTACATTGTACCTTCACCAGTGAGAAAAGAAGTGATAGGGGATTTCCATAATTCTTAGTGGGAAGTGAACCCAAGAACCATGAAGATTTTCTATGACATGAAGAGATGATTATGTGGCCCACATATGAGACATATCATTTTTGATTTTGTTTCTTGTTGTTATATATTTCAACAGGTCAAGGAAAATCATTAGATACCTTAAGGTTTTCTCCATCCACTCTCAATACAAACATGGTAGTTGGATGAGATATCTATAGTCTTTTGATTGGTTTCCATGGACTGATAGAAAGAATAACCTGATATGGGTTATGATCAATAGAGTGACTAAATTGGATCACTTTATACCCATTCATGATATAAACAATGTGAAGGAGGTGTTAAATCACTATGTAAAAGATATTTTTTGTTTCCACATAGTTTCATATTTTATAGTCTCTGATAGAGATCCCCATTTTTTGTTATAATTTTTGATGTTTCCTTTGGAAGGCACTAGGATATAAATTTTGTTTGCATATGGAATAACATTTTCAATCAGATGGAGGGACAAAGAGATATATAAAAATTCTTGTGGATATGATTCATTCATGTTCACTTGATTTTAGTAGATATTTGGATGAAAATTTAGGGATGGTTCATTTTTGTTGTTGTAATAGTTACCAGTCGATGATTAGAATGGATACTTTTGAGACCTTGTATGGGAAGTCTTGAAAATCTCTATTGTGTTGGTTATAGATCAGTGAAGGTTCCTTGGTTGGACCATGCTTGGTTCAAGATAAAACAAAAAATATTTAGATGATTCATCATAGAATGTTGCTGACACAAAGCCATTATAAGTCTTATGCTGATCATCCTCATAGGCCATTGGAAATTTTAGTTGGTCATCATGTGTTCTTGAAATTTTCACCACATTTGGGTCATTAACTGCTTGGGATGAAAGGTAACATTTCTTTGAATTTTATGGGACCTTTTTAGGTTATTGATCAGTTGGGGAAATTAGCTTACCATTTATCACTTCCTCCATAGTTGATGTCGACAAATAATATGTTTCATTTATCATAGCTAGGAAAGTATCTTTCTTATCCATCTCATGTTCTGATCTAGAGGGATCTCGATGGTGAGGTTGATTTTTCTATCACTGAGCATCCAAATTGATAGCTGATTATGAATACAATGTAATTCATGGTAGAATGATACCTCTGGATTGAGTGTCATGGAAGTGTAGTTCTAATAATCATTATATGTAAGAGATAGAGGCACTGTTGAGAGAGCAGTGTCCTCACCTTTTTTACATGTTAGGTTCTTGACATGATTTCTGAGGGAAAAATGTTTCCATGGTGGGGAGGTTTTGACATCATGTTACTTTTTTTAGGTACTCCTCCACCTCCCTTTTGATCATTCATTCTTTGGGTCTCATTTAGGGTTGATTCTGGTAAAATCTTAAATATTTTAGAAGGATATTTGGCTCTGCAGGTTTGTTCATGGTTTTTCTGAACTGTTTTACTTACTAATAAAAACCGTGAAAAATCAGTAAATAAGGGTTTTCATGGTTGGCATATGTTTTGAAAATCCATATTCCCACCAAGGAGATACTATGAAACCCCACTGTAGGGGAGCATAGTTAGGGTGCATGGTCTGACAAACTATACATCCCTAACCCTCTAACCATATGTGAAAGTTTTTTTTTATTTTGAAAATTAATTTAAAAATACCAAAACCCCTATTTAAGTTCATAATGAGCTCATTTGATCATAAATAAATTTATTCTTCCATAGAGGCTTCCTTGAGGTGATTTTCGCTCCTCTAAACCCATTCCAAAGTGAATTAAAACTAGGAAAATGTCATTTGACCCCTCCCCTATAAGATTTTTTCGCCCACTCCTTCTCTCCAAATCACTTACTTGTTCCTAATTAGGGGTTTTTGGATCTTCATACTATTAGAGGATGTAAACATTGTTGTTTTAGATCATAAATATTGGTTTTATTCTTGGATCTCCATTCCTGATGTTCAAGATTAGAGTTTCCCATTATAGGAATTGTGAGACATGATCTCTTTGTTTTTATAGGTGGTTCTATTTATGATTTGATAATTAATTTAACCATGAATTTCATGATCTAATTTAAATTGATTTCAATTTTATTGTGAAAACATAATTTTAGGAATTCAAATTTATATAGATTTTTTGGGGAAACTCCAAATTTTAATGAATTTGGGTATAATTTGGATTTGATTAAATGGATATAATTGTGAAATTGATTTGGAAAAAACTATTTTATAATTTGTATTTTAGAAAATGGGATTAAATTATTTTGATAAGAACCCATAATTGGTTTTATCCTAGAAATGGTGTGATTTGATTAAAAACTTGTTTTGGTTTTTAAATTGAAATTTGGAATATTTTAATTGAAAACAGAGAAATTGTGTTTTAAATAGTTTTAAT
Source organism: Viscum album (assembly GCA_963277665.1). Classification (NCBI taxonomy): domain Eukaryota; kingdom Viridiplantae; phylum Streptophyta; class Magnoliopsida; order Santalales; family Viscaceae; genus Viscum; species Viscum album. The sequence goes on along the minus strand of OY728143.1, from coordinate 1,402,949,716 downwards.
ATTATATTCCCATTGTTGATTATTTAAAGTCGGGGAAGTTAGTTGGTTATTATGGACAAACACACTAGGATGGGAATACACTAGAAATAGATTGGTTCCTTAAAAATATAACATAAAATTATTGGAAGATATTATCCTAAGTAGGATATTGGATTATACTCTTTGTCTAGTTTCTATGGAACATGTGTGCACATTTATATTTTCACTGTATGATTGTGTGAGGATCCCATAACCTGGAACTATCATACCTATTGGAAAATGGCCTTATTGACCATTTGCGATTCTTTTGATATATGACATTGTTTTTAAAACATCATTACATATACATTTTGAATTTATATAAAAAAATTTATTTAAAATTTTTATTACTCCATTGTTTGAAATGTTTCTATCAATTGAATTTTAAGCAATGATTAATTTTAAATATGATTTAGTACTTCCATTACTATTTTATTTAAAATTTTAATTATTATTTGGTTAATTATTTTGGCATCTTAATATGTAATACTATGTTGGACCCTAATGGTATTTTATCTCAGGCCCTACCTTTTCTTTTGGCCTATTTTAGATCTTATTCTTCAGTGTTTGAGTAAGGGAAAAACACTTGGAGGTGGTTTTTTTGTTTCTCCTTGGATATTGGAGTGATATTTATTATTAAAACTTGGGATGTTTAATCTCATTTTTCGAGTACTATAGTGATTGTACTTTGGGTTTATATACATGTTTGAATTCTAGTAATGTTCTCCCTATAAATTTTTCTTTTGAGAATAATAACTTGTATCTAATTACTTCCACTATTTATATAGAAAAATCTTTCCCTCCTTTAACTTGTGTGACTCCAGGTGATTTTCTCCAACCCATGTGGGTCAAGAACAACTTTCAGCCCATTTCAATGTTTGCTCAGGTGTTATGGTAACAGAGTATCCAGGATGGTTTATGACATTCTCAACCATAACATAGGTCATTCTCTAACACATAGGATTACCATAAGGGTAATAAATATAATTTTCACATCCTAGTTTCCAAAGGTATTTAAAACTCTATCTAATAGAAACTATAGGGATGCATAATCCTCTCACATAAATATCACTTTTCATTACATGAATATTCAATTCACAATGTTGTGATTCATGATAAAAGCATAAAGGTTTAGTGTCATTGGAAACCTAGATTCATGAACAACATGTTCATAAAATATCTATATCATCTCCCACATATTTCTTTATAACTATGAACATTCATTGAGATTTCATACTTAAAATTTTATTTATATCTAGAGTAAATACCAAAGGTTATAATTAATATATAATTACATATTTTTATATGAATATTAATTACATTACACAACCACATGACTGAAGATCGTAAATTTATAATGCATTAGAAAACATAAAAACATAAACAATTGGTTCATAAGAGTTATTCACTATATCCTAGTTAGTTACTCATAACTATCACTATTATTATACATATAACACATAATAAATATCATCATATCCTAGAGAAATGAAACATAAGAAAGGGTAATCTCAAATTCTCAGTAAGGGATAACAAGGGAAATATGTAAACATCTCATGATAATATGGGTATGAGATATGAGCATAACATATGAAAACCATACCATGAATATCATAGATCATAATATTAAGTCATGGAATTAATATGGGACGTTAAAAATACATGAATAATGATTAAATAAATGAGAATGGGATATAAGAGCATAAATTTAACATAATAAATGGATTTTTAGCATTCATATAGGCATAGAAAATAATTTTCTTCATAGTCAAGGACCATTTCTAAAACTATCATAGTAGAATGGGTTCACTCCCTAAACTATCTTAGTAGACAAGGTTCAGTCAAAAGACTATCATTGTTGATGGATTCCCTTACTGAACTGGGCTCACTTCCCATTCCATTTCTATTTACCACATGGGTATCAATCTTTACCCAATGCATCAGAAGAAGATACATTTCCCACCTATATTTAGTTATAATGTAACCACCATCCTTGTTTATAAGGTAACCACCATACTTAATTAAAACCATACATAAGTGTTCCAAAATATCATAAAACATTTATCATATTAGAACATATTAAAATAAATGGGCGTCATTACACATCCATCATTGTATAAACCATGGAAAATAAATTTTTTTTCTAAAAATTTCTCCATTATAAACATAAAACATATAGATAAAGAATAATAATGGTATCCTTGGATTATATCCTTAATAAATCTTAGGTAACATCAAAGGATTTTATCTTCGATGGAAAATGATTTTTATAATCACATTGAACATTTCTAGAGGAAATAACCTTTCCACATTGAAAAACATTTCCTAACAAATTAACCATTTTTGAAATCCTCATCATTGAAAATTACCTTTGAATCTTATAAAATAATATTTGAAAATAATTTAAACTATTTATTGAGTTAAATAACATTTAATCTTGAAAAAACACATTAAAAATAAAAAAAATTAAAATAAATTTCTTTAAAAGTAACCTTAAAACATATAAAGGAATATTTGAAAAAAATTAAAATAGTTAGAGAGAGAAATTGATATACACTATTCATGGAGATGGTATGCCGTATGTACGCATGAACATTCATTCCATTTCCTCGACGGATTGAATGAAAGAAAGTTAAATAATATATTACATATCCATAAATTTTTTTATTTAATATATATATATATATATCACATATTTTTATTTACGCTTATCCTTATTACCGTCCATTTAAAGCACACATGAAGAATAAATCACATTACTTCATGAGGCAATAGTTGGTCGTACACACGAATGACGTTATAGTATCCCCTAAAAATTGGGTAGTAAGAAGGAATATATGATATAATATTTAAATAAGTATAATTATGTTAAAATTATCATATATATTCATTTAATCATAAATTATTACCATCAATGAAAAAAATAAATGAAAAACACATGAAATTGGTTCGTGAGGTGGTAGTTTTTCATACATAAGAGTGATACTATTGTTTCCCAATTGGTTGGGAAATAACAATGTGGAGGTGGTATTATAATTTTAGAGGTATAAAAATTTCATAAAAATTATAAGTAAACATAAAATAAATAATTATATCCATTCGTGAGAGTCAGTGATGGAAAACGAAAAACATCAGTTCCCAAGGTGGTAGTCTGCGGTACACATAGGCTATGATTTCATATCCTAGTTGATGGAAGTTGAGATGGTTATAGGTAATTCTATTTATATAATAAAATATATTTATATGTAATATATTGAGTTATTTATATCATCACATTCTAAAAATAATTTAAGATTTTTTAGAAAGATATTATATAAAACATTCTTTTTGGGACGTTACGTCTTCTTTATATGACTTCTTCTAGTTTTCACCAAAATTTTTAATTGGTTGATTTTATGATCAAACTAATGATTATTAGATGATACTTGGGAATAAATATAGTTATTTGGTTAGTTATTCACCTAAAAAATGGTTTTTTTAGTGTGAATAGGAGAGGAGAGGGGTGGTCTTTTATAAGTGAGGTGAGTGGTAGAGTTATAATTTTTTAAAATAAAAAGGTGTAACCACATTTTATACATTCTAAAAGGGTCTAAATTGGGACATTATCAACCCTATAAGATACTATGTTGACATATTTCCATCATATTGGTGTTGTGTAGGTTTTTTTCATTTTTATCCTTATCTTTTTGGTTTAACCCCTAATAATTTTTTTTACCTAAATCATAGAAGATGATTTTTATTATTTTTACTATTAATTAGGGTAAAAAATTAATTTTATGTTATCATATAACATAGAATTATTATTAAAAATTTAAAATCACTTTTTCTAAATTCCATTGACATATGTTCCAAAATTTAATTTAAAATTAAACCCAAAACACGATAAGAATCTTGTTTTCAAATTTTTTTTCCAAAGTTTAAAATGTTTTTATATTGAGATTAAATATGAAATTGATTATAATGACATCACTTTGATTAATGGATATATTATTTAACTAATTTTTCCATTAAATACATCTTAATTTTTTTTAATGTCTTTAAATTCGATAAAATAAATGGAAATTCAAAATAAAAAATATTATTTTTTACTATTCATTGAAAATTCTACCTTCTCATAAAATTATTAGAAATTCACCCAAAGATAAATATTAAATTTCGATATAAAAATACTAATTTTATTTGATAATATTAATTTTCTATATATTGAAAAATAAATTTTAAATTAAGTGATAAAAATGAGACAAAACTATTTTTTAGAAAAATAAAATTTTTAAGTGAAAAATTGGATGTATTATTATCTCTTTTATAGAATACATATAAATTGAATGCTAAAAATTGAATTAAATAAAAAAAATATTAATTTAATTAAAATAATTTACCATGTTTTTTAAAAAAAAATTATTATGTTAACACATTTTTTATTTATAAAAAATAGATTTTTAGAAAAATATTTCCTTTTTTAAAATATTTTTTATTTCTGTTTCTAATTAATTGGTCACAAATAATTATTTATATAAACTTGTGTAAAACATTTATTTTCATTATCTTTTAACATATTCTTACCCAACATTCCAATAGGTTGGTGATAACTATCATATTAAAAATAAATACTTTATTGTTATATCTCATTTTATTAAAACTAAATGTTGTAGGTAACACAAGATAAACATGGAGTTGTGTGTAATGAAAAATATCAAAATGATTAAATTTATTTTAAAAATGAAAATAATCCTCTTGTTACAGTTTACACCCATAGAATAAATTTCGCCCTTGAAATTCCTTATTTTTGTACCAACAACTGAGGATACGTCTAGATCATTACATCCTCTGGTTCCCAAAAAAAACCTCAAGGTGGTGGTTTCAGTAATAAACATTAACTGAATGAGTGATATTGTTTGATAAAACTATATCTATATGATATATAATGTCAATTGGTATTTATTTATAAGAAGGACCATGATATGATGGTATAACTTATGATTTTAGTACATTTTTATGGGTCATGTATAACAAGTAGAAAATTCACATATGACCATGGTTTGGAACCATAATCATATGCCCTAAAACCGTGGCAATAGCATATGGACACGGTTTCGGAAAACCATGGCCGCTATCGCTGTGGAAGTAGGTCTTACCTACTGCCAGGGTTTTAACCGTGGTAGTAGGGCCCGATTTCCACAGTTTTAACAGTGGCAGTAGGGGCCAAGTACCATGGTTAAACTGTGGAATTTGGGGTCCAACTGCCATAATTTTAACTATAGCCTTAGGGCCCTTAGTTCCATAATTTAACAATAGAAGTAGGATCCTATTTCCACGGTTAAAACCGTGGCACTAAGGGCCCTAAGGCGATGGTTAAAACCGTGACTATATCATTTATATGGTATAAAAAAACTCAGTTTCCCCTAGTTCCCCACCCCTATTTCCAGTTCCCCCCTACCATTACTACCCTTGGACAACCCCCATGTTCCCTATAAATCCCCCTTTCACCACCTTGACACCCCCATTGCACCCACTTGAACACTCGCCTGCACCCCCATGCCCCCCATAGACAACCCCTTGTACCCCCTGGACAGCCCCCCGCTCCCCCTTGAACACCTCCCTGCACCCCCTTCCAGTCCCCCCTCCCCTATAACAGTCTTGACCCCTACCAGTTCCCCCATACCCTTTCCCCTTGCAAAACAACCCTACACACCCTCCCCCCAACTGGTAGGTCCCCCTACCAGTCCCCCTGCCCCACCTTGTCATCCCCCTACTAGCCCCCCTACACCCCACCCACCATGCCCCTTGCACCCCCTCCTACTTCTAGTCCCCTCCCCTTACTAGTTCTTCCCCACCTCCCCCTGCCAGTTCCCCCTACCAGCCCCCTCCCCTTTTCCAGTCCTTCCCAACCTGTAAGTTTCCCCTCCCCCTCCTCCCCTAAAAGTCCCCCTCCCCCGACCATCCCCCCTTGCACCCCCTACCAGTCCCCCTTGCACCCCCTACCAGTCCCCCTCCCCCTCCCCCTACCAGTTTCCCCCCCTCCCCCAGCCAGTTTCCCCTCTAGTCCCCCCTTGAACCCCTACCAGTCCCCTCCCCCCTTTCAGTTTCCCCCTTCTGCTAGTTCCCCCACCCCCCTGCAAGTTCCACCTCCCCCATTCTAGTCCTTCCCCCACCCCACCCTGCTAGTTTCTCCTCCCCCTACCCCTGCCAGTCCCCCTACCCCCTTCCAGCCCCCCTTGCACCCCTTCCAGTCCCCCCTCCCCTGCCAGTTTCCCCCCTCCCCCTGCACCCTGCTCCTACTAGTACCCCTCTGAGGAAACACAAACACAAAGTTTCTAATTATTATTTTTGGAAACAAAACAAAAACCACTGATTTTTTTCAATTTTTTAACATAACTAATGTTAATGATAAGAAGTTTTCTTAAAGTGATGCCAAATAAAATGATTAGTTGAACTAGAAAACCTTATCAAGGCACTCTCCCAGTTGAGAAGGCATATACTACTCATGGACATAAAAACCTAACTTGAATAGTCACCATCAATAATAAAGATGTTGAGTATGATAAAATTAGAAAGACATGATTAATATGTATGATAAAACTTGATGACATCGATAACCCATGCAAAGGTAAGACACTAAGAGAATATACAACATGAGACAAACCTGGCATGAAAAGATGAATCCAAAAGGTCAATTGAGAAGACATGTACTACTCATGGACTGAAAAACATAACTTGAATAGAAACCTTCAATACTAAATATATTAATGAGTATTATAAAATTCAAAATAAATAGTCAAAGAGTATAATAAAATTTTATAAAACTAAGAGAATATATAGAAGGATTCAATTTCACATAATTTGAAAAATTTCCAATATGTATTCATAGAAAATAAGTGCATACAAGAAACACCATAATAGAATACAAGATGTTTAAATGATACTATAAAATTAAAACTCCTAAATCATGATTTCAATTCCTATGTTTCCAAATGCCTTGATAACCTAGTTGTTAGAATCGTAAATCCTAAAATGTTTTATTTTGTGAAGCCTTTATAGTTGTGAGACTTTATCAGGAATTTGGAGGTCATAAGATTTCCTCTCATATAAAACTCTAATGTTGATTCCATTTCATGTATCTACACCAAAAAATATATTTAGTACACAAAATAGATTTCCATGTGATACAAATGATCATAAAAAATAGATCCTCCCCACTCACCCCTCCTAGGAAACACACTAACAAAGGTTCTGAAAATTAGTTTTCTGGAAACAAAACAAAAATCAATGATTTTTTCAGATTTTTTAACATAACTGATAAACATGATAGGCAGTTTTCAGAAATTGAGGTCAAATGGACCTTAACAAGCGCATACAAGACACACACTAAGAGAATATATTATTTTTAAATGATAATATAAAATATAAACTCTTAAATCATGAGTTAAATTCCTATGTTTCCAAAGGCCTTGATAACCAGGATGTTAAAATTTTAAATTCTTAAATGTTTGATTTTGTAAAGCCTGGATAGTTATGTGACATAGTTAATGAGTATGATAATACTTGATGACATTGATAACCCAGGAAAAGGTAACACACTAAGAGAATATACGACAATATTCACTTGCACATAATTTGAAAATATTTCAATATGCATTCCTAGAAAATAATTGCATACAAGAAACCCACTAAGTGGTCCATTACTTATGTTTTTTAATTCATACTACATTCCATCTATGTAACATCTACAAAAAGTATCCTTTATAAGCCATCACAAAAATATAAATAAAACATACCATTGGGAAGCAACATTAACACACTAACATTGAATATGACCTTTCCCTTGAAAGCTTATAAGATTTAAATCTTTTCATCTATCATCCTGCAAGAAGTTGTAGAATTTTTGACATGTTGATATGATACAGTTCGGGAAAAAATACTTCAAAAAGATTCTAAAATTTAAATTTATCATCCTAGTAAATTTCAGTGGAAAACATAAGTATAATTGTTCAAAATATTTGACTAAAAGGGATTATAAAAATAAAATTATTCAATAAATTAAATCCATAGTGAGTTGAGAAGTACATATATACATTTACAATATTTGGAAATACATAAAAACATAAAGTAGCATGAATATAAGTTTATTCATATTAATTACTTTAATGAAACAGATCAAGAATAGCTGATGGGTTATTGATTTCAAAATCATATGAAAATTATCTTCTTGTAATTAACCATAAATATTTCAATAATAATTGCATTTTAATGTGAAAAAATTTATACCTTAATTGAAGGATCCTTAGTTAAGTAATTATAAGAACTTGGAAAAAGACCTCATGAAACATGCATGTCATTTTCACTAGTACATGAAATCGAATTTCAAACAACTTATGGATCACATGCCTAAATTTATATAGTACCTGAATATCATGACTTTAACAATAAAAATAAGAATTCATGAAGAATATTGAGTAAAAAATTCAAAATATTGAATAACAAATTATAATGTAAAATAATTATCATTTCATAATAAATAAAAAACAAAAAATTTAAAAAGAGGATTTTAAAATCAATAATGTATTAGTGATGAAATTGAAATTCTTATAACAGTAAGATACCATGATAAAAAAGGAGTGTCACACAAATATTAAATACACCACACAATAAAACATACATAGTTCATTATATTAGTAATATACCTTCGCATCAAAAAAGTCATTAGATAACTTTTGTACCACATGGTAAACACATATAGATTATTACCACATGGTAAATGAAAAAATCTTCATGAACAAAATCTTTGAATCTGTGTGGAATAATGTATAGACCTGTTTGAAAAAATATATAAACAAATTAGGAAAAATATGACCCTTTTAATCCTCTTATAATAAAAAATACATAATAAAATAGTGAAATAACTTAATCCATCAGTGTTACATCCTCACTCACCTATTGATGATATGTTTAATACCAACTCCTTAGATTCAGATTTTAACTTTAATTCTAAAAAATCTTTTACATTAAAACTATAAAAAACATATTGAATGTAAATATAATATGAATTCATATCATTGAAGAAAAGGACTCATATTTTGGAAGAAATCATGCCTTAAAGTTTGGATTTGTTTAACAAAAACATGTTTAGAATTCAGAGATGGATAATATTGAGTTCTTGAGGAGATGAAAACCGTAGTAGTTTGTGATAAATGTTTTGATGAATACCATGGCTTCTCGGGGACGATAAGTGTTTAAGTGGGTATTTTTTAATACCCCATAGGTTTCCAGTAATTATTTTTGGAGGAAATTTTTGTTTTTAATATAAAACATGGGTTGTTTCTTAAATTGGAATTTGGATCAGAAATCTGAACATTAGATGTTCAAAAATGGTATTTTTGGATTTGGTTTTAGTCTCCCCCTGCCCCTGACAGTCCCCCTTGCACCTCTCTCCCTAGAATCCCCCCTGTCCCTGATAGTCCCCCACCCCCTTTCACCCCCATCCCTTTCCCCCACCCCTTTCACCCCCTCCCCTACTAGTCCCACTGCCCCTGGAATCCCCCTTTCCCCCATACACCTCCTTCTAGTCCCCCTTCTAGTCCCCCACCCCCACCCCTACCCCACCCCCTTGCACCAAGAATTATAAACAAAAGATTTTTTTATTTCATTATAACTAGCATAGAATCAAAAAAAAAAAAATACAATATTTACCCTTGATGCTTGGATATTAGCAAGGTGCACATTATTCCCTGATTGGCAGGATGCTGGCCTATATCTACCATCACCTTAGAAAGTATCTTACACATATCTCAAAAACAATAGATTCAGGTGAAGTTCCATCAAACTATAAGGAAAACAACAACGTAAATACCTGAAAATCGTCATTGGAAAATGAAAAATGGGATTTGAGGGCGAGCATACTTTTATTTGTTGTACCAATAAGGATGGGCTCCCCATGGTAAAGGCCAGGCTACAAAAACAAATAATATAATAAGGTAAGATGCATACAAACCTAGAAATCACCTGTCAAAGTCAATCCCGAACCTCAAACTGATGAAGCCAATTATTTCTAGCTTCTATCTTTTTTTTTTCTGAATTAAAGCTCTATTTCATTGAAATCATCATCGTCAACCACATAAATTTCTTCTTATGATTTTGGAGCTCACTGAAGTTTTCTTTTTTCTTTTTAAGATGTGCTTGTACCCAACCCCCAGTACACAGAGAATAAATTTCAAAAAAAAAACAATTAGGAAATGGGGATTTATAGTGTTATTATAGAAATTAATATCGATTATATAACATTTATGTGAATTGAATCCAAAGATCTCCCACTTGAACCCTACCCCCTGCCCTTGCCAGTTATCCTCTGCCCCTACCGGTCCCCCCAGCCCCTGCCAGTCCCCCCTACCCCTACCAGTCCCCCCTTAACCCATGCTCGCCCCCACCCCTACTAGTCCCCCCTCCCCCTAACACAAAACTACAGTATAAAAATACACCATACACATACACTTGAAAAAAATTCCAAAAACCATTGTATCTTATCATTTCCACCTAAATAAAAAAACAACTAATACATATAAAATTGAAATTTTATAAACAATGAAAACAAAATGATAGATACAAAAATTGTCAATAATTTCACTCTAAAATGTCATCTGAAACCTCCTACTCATCAACATCGATATCAATAACATCAACGTATGTACCACCATCATCAGTATCACCATTACCATCAACAACATCTTCAGCCTCTCCACCATCAGGTGCATCTTCAGCCTCTCCACCATCAAAAACATATTCTTCCTCTCTACCAGCATTTTCAGCTATGCAATCATCATTATCCTCATATATCAAGTGAAAAATTAATAAAAATACATCCAATATTGCTGCACCCTCTGGAGGAAGTGAAGAGAATATAGTTGATATCAACTTGAACAATTGTTCATTTTCTTTTTTCCGCATCTTTTGAGACTCTTTTCTAACTTCTTGCTTTGCTGTCTCAATGGAAGCATGTAATTGTTATTCTGTAACCATTCCTACAATATTACTAAAAGATTCAACACCTGATGCCCAATATTTAGATGGCACAATTTTCTTTCCAGGTTTACAACAAACTCTACCACTATGCTCGTTGCCATGAACCTGATGTAAATAATCGTTTGGTTCAAATGTGTCTAGTTCCTTTGACATTAGAGATTGAAGAGAATCTTATAAAAGAGCGTTAGCATTTTAAAAGATATTCAAAAAAATAAGAGAATATATTTCTCCATTGAAATTCTCTTACGTGTTATGAGTAAAATGTCTGCAACCTCATTTTCTGATGAAATCTTGACCAAAACATAAGTACCGTATGTCCCTTTATATTCTTTATACTACTTTTAAGAGTTGGTATAACTTATATAAGTATCTTGAGATGTTTTTTGGGTTTACAGATATATTAGAAGTGTTATGGACCTATTTAAGAGTCTAAACCTTATCAAGAATTTAATGGATTTCAGATGTCCTTTTTAAATCTTATCAATAATTGATCTTATTAAATTAACATTAGGAATACTAAAGAGAGTGGTATATAATGTATTATCCTATATAATACCATAATAACAAGTGATATAATTGACTCAAGCATTCTCATTCCCTATGAGGATAACAAAACTCATATAATTTTTTGTGAATGAAACTCCATACTAAAAGCTAAAAATTTAAAAACATTCTTACAATTTTTTCCTACGTTACCTGATTCACAACAGTTCCATCTTTATTTTTCCTACTATAACAAAAAAATAATGATCTAGGAACACATCCTTTAAAATTTAATGCCCATTTCTACATGAAAATTGAACATAAATCAGAAAAAAAGTAAATGTATATTCAATTTTAAATCATATATTACCCGAGACATTTCATGATATGGCAGTGTAGTTCACCCCAGAGTATGATTATATATCATGGTGCCCTTATTTATTATGTTTCTTTTAGATGAATCCTATAAGTAAACAAAAAATAAACTAGCCTTTCAATAAGTCAAAAGGGATAAAAAATCATCATTTCAAGTTAACAATTCAACGAGTTCAAGACATAACTGAAATAACCGAGTTTGAAAAATAAAACTGAACACAATCACATATAATAAAATCATCCACTATGGAAAACGAAGATTAATGAAAAAAAGAAATTTATTAAAAACATTATGATTTTAAATTACCTTGAAAGAGGAACAACTCCAATATTCAATTAATTCATTGTATTGTGAAATTGGGAATTTATTAAAGATCAATTCATTTTCAAGATGAGTACCTCTTCTTTTTTTTCCAGCCAACATATAGGTCATGCTTATAGGCCCACCACATATCCCCCAGTTCTATTAACTTAGCTCTATTAGCATGGAGACCATCCGGTAAGTTATAGTGAAGCTGAATATTCAATTTTTTTTATCAATAATACTTTATAAAGAAATTCCAATGTAATTTTAAAAAATATATTACTCAAATTTCTGCCCAAGACTTGTCTTTTATTTCTTGTGCAACTTTTCTCCACTCGATTGGTTGAACCAAAACAATATTGCTATGTTTGCCGAGTGTCCCCATGAAACTCCACAATTTATTATCATTTTTTCAATAATTTTCATTTCCTTCTTATACTAAACCATAATTTTTATGTGTATATTCCACACTTTATACATCTTTGTACGACCACGTCTATTAGTAGAAGATGATCCTGAAAAAAGAAACAAATATTTTTCACATATATAACAGAAATTTAATAAAATTTTACTAATTTCATTACTTTTTAAACATTCACCAGTAACATTATTTTTTTGTTTCTTGATCATGCACAATATGTTGAGGGGAAACAACTGGATAACTGACCTCCATAGTAGAATGTGGATGCTAATGTTAGGTAGGAGGGTACAGGTATACCTAGGGAATAACCAATGGAGGTGTACCCTGAATAGTAGACTGTGGATGCTGAGGTTGGGTAAGAGGGTATGGGTATACATGGGGGAATAACCAATGTAGGTGTACCCTGTAGAGATGAAGGTGGATAAGGGTAAAAAGGATGAGGGATAGAAGGATCTGGACTACCCTGCATGGTAGGAGGAGGAAATGGATAAAAAGTATGAACACCCATTTATGGATAAGGCATATAAGTTGGGGGCATGATGGGGGGAAACTGTCCCAGTGACTGTAGAGCCATGGACTGTGAGGCGATACATTTAGGGGGGCTGCATGTAAGCCCGATCCAATAATCTAGAGTGCCTGAACCATCTTCAGTGAACACAAGTTTCCTCCTCAATGATTCCTGTTAATACTAAATATGATTTGTGAAAAGTTCATAAATAATCAATAAATAAATAAAGGAATAACTGAAACAATCATATTTGTCAGGACAACTTCTCTAATTCAGTGATTGTTTCCCCCATTTTTTTCTCTGAACCTCATTATAAGACATAATAATCTGAAAATTTCAAAAGTGATGTGAAAATTTTAAAAATATTACAAATAATTAAATAGCTATAAATAATCTAAGAAAATTCATATTATTTTTTAAAACATTACATCTTTCATTATGTTTTTTACTCACTAAATGAAAACATTACAAAACAAAAGAAACTGATACTTCAAAATTTTAAAAAAACATGCACCTGGTCAAAATAATATAAACAGAATACATGGAAACATGTAACACTAGGAATTATCTGTTATAATTTCCAGTTCACAATCCATTCTCACAATTGAATCATCTTTATCATAGAATGATATATTTGACTAAAGAACGATTGGTTTATCCAAAAAATCACCATCATCCAATCCTTCATAAACAATTTGTCCGGGAATGACATCAACAATAACACCAAATTGTGGTTTTAAAGGGTCATTTACATAAAATACTTATCTATCTTGTGATGCAATAATATAAGGCTCATATGTTCGTAGCTGGTGTTTCATATCAATCACAGTAAAACCAAAATTATCTATATACAATCCTTTTCATGTCATTGAATCAAACCACTTTTATTTCATCATAACGATATGAACATGTACATAGTAATCTAATAAAAAAAATTCTCTCAAAAACCCCATAATACGACATATTTTCTGATCGAGGCTGTCTGTCTGATGCACTAACATAACAATCCATTGTAGTGCTTATCATGATACCATCATACTGTGTTTCCATCTTTGTTGCACAACTATTATAATGAATTTAAAACCATTTATTTACAATAACGAACCACATTATTCAGACCAAATGTCAATGCCCTTATTTCAGTAGATACATTATCCATCAGTAAACTTGGGACCTGAAATATGTCAACAATGAATATTGAACAACTACCAATGATTTGGTAATGTATAAAAAATAATTTTTTTCCTTTGAATTCAACAAAGCAGGAAATTCATTGCGGTGTAATTGCTACCGCCTCTTAATAGACAAAGAGCATTGTGATCTTTTTATAATTTCACTATGTTCTCTGCAAATATAAAAATATAATTATATTAGGAACTAGAAAATAAATACACAACAAAAAAATATATTTATAATTTTACTTACTTGATGTAATCGTCAACCACGCCATAATTAAATAATACCGTACAATGAGCCATTTCCAACTCATCCTTATTCAAAGTACACAACTTGTATGATCCAAATATCCTTCCTGTTTGGGGCAGTGATGGAAATATTGGCTCAATGGGATTATATTGCTCATATTTAGTTCTCTTGGGCCGATTAGATCTATTGGTGACATTAGGAAAATACATTGAACAAAAATCCATGCATTGCTATGCTAAATAACCTTTCACAATAGATCCTTTTGGATGATTATTATTTCTCACATAAGATTTCAATGTAAACATCATTCTTTCTATTTGATTCATTAATGTAAACATCATTATTTCATGCCTTCTTCATACTCTTTTGTCAACTAGTTGGCATTAATCCATGCTTTATATATATTCATCCTATTTGAAATCCAAAGGATGAGTATATAGGTTAGGGGTGAAGGAATATGAGTATAATTTAGATAAAAAACTAGATACTTCAAAAATGGTGGGGGGTGTTCTCATTAATAGAAAATATTGGGTGGTTCTTGGGACTCATCCATTCTCTTCCTCTCTTCGACCCCCCCTAATGAGGGGTGGTTCTTGGGAGTTTTTTATAGTACGTTAGTGAGTTATTCCCTCATACTTCATCCATTACCATTATCCTTTATTTACCTATGATTTGGGATGATTTTAATTAGGATTTGTGTGATGAATTCGCTATATCATCTTCAAATCAATTCAGATGATGTAGATTTTGTTTGTTTTGGATAAAGGTTATCCTCGTATGATGAATGCACCATGTTTTGTGTGGTTTAGGTGGTGTTGTGTTTCCTAGTGAGTTTTTAAAATATTATTCCTAATTATATTAAGGTTAATAATTAATTATAAGTTTCTATAATTAATTATTTTGGGAATTTTTCCTTGAGATTGGGTCTCAATCATTGGTATAAGATTAGATAAGGCATGTATAGTCTTGGTTGAGGATGAGTTGATCTTGGTGAGGGGGTTACTCCATTTTTTGAGGTAGGTGGACCCTATAATACAAAACCATGTTCCAATTTATGCATGATTGTGCATTTATGCATGAGTATATGTGTTCCAGTGAAAGGGATAGAAATCAAGAGAAACCTAGGTAAATAAATAGGGTGTTTTTGATCCACCAAGAGATAGAGTGAGGGTTCTATTGAATGTTTGTGATTTTGTGATCATCCAAAGATTATGTATCCATGGAGGAGAGGTTTCTAGTTGTGTTTATGAGAGGATCGGGTTTGGTATGAGATTTCTATAGCCTAGTTATGTTTTATAAGGCTATTTGAGTAGGTATTAGAGTATTAGGGCTAAAGAAGATGGATAATATAGTTTTATATGTCATGTATGATGGGGAACACCCTCTTAAGGATATATAAGAGTCATGGTGTGTGTGATGAGTAGGATATTCCATATAGGGATTGGTGAAGTGTGACATAGAGGATTTCCTCCTTATAATTGGATTAAGAGATCTCCAAGGGGAGATATGATATAAGTGAGGGTCATGGTAATAGTCTGGATGACTTAGCATAGGGCATCCAAGGCCCACCTAGGCATTTTATACATACAATATTAGTAGTACACCAATAATGGGGAACCTAATATAAATCATAATATACTAGGTTTATCTATATGAATGGAAATAAATAAACAACACACATTATGAAATAAGTAAAGTAAGATTGTTGTATGGTAACTAATAAAACAAAAAAACAAATAACACTATATTCAGTGAGAATCAATACATTAAACCATGGGTTCCAAAAAACATTTTTATCTCTTAATAAAACTATACCACATACATCACAGATATTTTCTGAAACCCGAACATACCCAAACCTTGAGAACTATGCATCTCATATGGGCTGATAAGAAACTGATACACATGAACCATGGATCCTTAGGAATCTAAAAACCCATACCTTGAGGACCATGGTTCTTATCTAGACACCTAAAATATAGACACCTCAATCACCATGGATCCTTTCTTGTATCCTAACATAACACAACATTGGGAACCATAGATCTAGTTTGTGACCCAAACATACCAATACCATTGTCACTATAAATCAAGTCTATACCCCTAATATACCAATACAATGGTCAACACTGGTATAATCCTTGACCGTAGTGTATATATAAGGGGAATATGGATCACTATTATCCCCTAGAATATTAACCCACTTAAATAGAGAAACATCACCTTATAAGCATGTTGTATTATCATGGCCTGAGGAAAAACCATCACACATAGAAGACATACACAAACCCTTTCCTAGATCTCTACTAGAATTTTTTAATCTTCCTTTTATTGTTTTTAGACCCATAAACTATAATATAGTCACTCCTGAAATATACCTTTATATATAAAACAAAACCGAGAACTTACTAATCCATATATTCCATCTCCACTACAAAACAAACAAACAAACTAGTTAAACTGAAATGGTCAGAAATCTCATCACATTAATGGGAATGAATTACATATTCTTCCCTAAAAAATCTATTGGGTTTTTACTTATGGATGTCCACCCATATCCATCATATATTTTATAATCTTATATCCCATAAGCTTTACCTGATTCACTCTCAATAAAACAATTCAAATTCCACCTTCTAAATACTATCACTTTTATTATGGTCATTATACCCTATGAACATTTCATAAAAAAAATCATGAACCAGTCATAATGGTGAACAAATCATAATTCCAAGCACCCAACTATAACTAGGAAGGATAATTACCCACGCATACAAGAGAAAAAACTAGGTGAGAGTAGAAAACTACTTAAAGGTGGGGGTGAATCAATGGTTACAAAAAACTCATAATCTAAATGCATTTTCGAATACTAATTAGTGGAAAAAGGATCATGATAGTGATGGTAAAATGATGATAGTAATTCAATGAAATAACTCACATGGATCAAGGGATAATTTCATGGTTCACAAACTCTTTTAATAAATTTTCTTATCCTTAGTGTTCATGATGTCTTGAATCTCGTTCTTGGTTTATTATCAATAAAAATAATGAACGAAGTAAGGATATAACCATATAGTCCCATGTACACGATATAATGATCTAAATATATAAGTTCATCGATTTCCCCTTCGTCGACAACAAGTGCCTATAGAATTTGGATTATGTGTGCACCCCTATTATTCTCCTAAAATGTTAACTAAACCATCATTGGAACAATCCATGGATTGAATGGTTGGGTAACTGAAGGATTCTTCATTGAAACCAAATCATTGATTCGGGTCATATAACATTATATTTATAGAGATTAAATGTTCTTTTATGTGAATTATTTCTATAGGGAATGAATCCTAATTCCAAATGACTTAGAAACTAAATCCCAAAGATCCTTCACCACCTTTATGGCCCAACATAACATATCAAGAAATAAAATTCATGTCTGCTCATATTTACCAATATCTATGGAATACCATTCATGGTGGGACCCTTATAGTTATGGAATGGTCTGAAATGTCCCTTTTAAACAATGATACACCAATTAATAATGAACAATATACTATTTTATGAAATAACACTATTATAGCATGAGCCTTTTCATTACATACTGATACCATTGGACCCCCAAACCAGAGCAACATTTATTTTCATGAGCTAGGTATCCCAATGAAATTATCTCTTCATATTCCCATAGAGACATATATTATAGTTAAATGTTCCATATTATAATATGTCTCTCCTACATATCAAACCCTTCATAGTTAAACCTACCCTACTATGGTGTGATATCTTACACTAGAGTGAACATCGTCATTTGGAACACTCCCATAAAAGTGTAATCACATCCTCCTTGTTCTGGGACACTTGTTATCCAAAAAAAACATAAATTTTTAATATTTTCTCACCTTTAATGATCCACTAACTCATATATGATAATTCTTTCAATAAATATATTAGTAAAATACATCTAAAACCCATGACTAAATTTCCTTTTGAAGCTAGTAATAACATGTTTCCAATTTTTACTCCATCTACTCACCATAAAAAATTGTATAATGGTTGGTGGGAATACACCTACTCTTAGTATAATAAAAATTCTACTATGATCATGACTTTACTAAGATCAAATTTCATATCACCCTTTTCAATTCACTTATTTAGGGGCTTCTTCAAACCACAAAACTCATTAATTACCCCAAACCATCAAGGGAACTTAAATTGTAACATCCCAAGTAAGTAATGAATAATAGATATTTTTATCTATGCCTATTAATGAATTAGATAGTGTTTTAGAGGCTTAAAATGAAAATAAATCCAATCTTAAGCATGGAATACACTAATATTTTTAAAAGATTGTTTTACTGCCTTTTGATGGAAAACCATTTTTAAATCTATCTTTTGACAATTTTATAAGCTATTTTTGTCAAAATAAACTTATTCTTTATGATTGGGACATCAATATTTACTTTGTATGAATTTTTGGTATTTTTCTGACAATGTTCATTTTTTAATGAATAGTGAAAAATACTGCATTTTACATCAAAACTGCTTCTTAATCTAATTTATTTATATGATTAGATTATCTTTTGAATTGGTCTTAATGTTTAATCTGAATATATTTTTACCATTTAATCCAATGGTGGTCATTTGAATCAATTTCACTTTGAAATTAGACCTAAATTGGTGTCAATCTTTTGATACTTATTGTTTTATAAAAACACGCTATTTGCTCTGACAGCGAGAATTAATTATTAAATTAATTAATGTGACTTATATGTTTTGAATTTTGTAAAATAGACTTCATTTTTGAATTCATAATATCAAATATAGCTTAGGGTGAATTTTTGGTAATTTTCTGAAAAACTTCAATTTTTGATGAATAGTGAAACCACTAAGTGGTACTTATAAAAACTAATTTTTCCGTTTAAATGAAAATTTTCCATCATTGTGTTTTGAATTTCAAAAATCCGACATACATGGTTGTCATTAAGAAGTAAAATGTGGTTCAATGAGATTAAAATACTTTTTTGGTGAATAGTAACTTATTAAGTTTTTAATCGCGATTAGTGGTAATTAGTGTAGTTTAAGGTAAAAATAATGCTTTAATAATATAAAATGACCTAGACACATGTCCTAACCTTATTGGATGTGTCATGGCCGACCAAGACAAGAAATGGGTCATCTTGGGGACCCCATGGAGCCACTTTGGTTGGGAAATGACATAAATAACTTTTTATTTAATGTAAAAGTAAAAATGACACAAACATAATATGTTTTACGAAAACAATTTTTACATGGGGTTATAAAGATCATATTTTTGATTATAAATAGTCATTGGAAAGATAAAAAGATTTCCTACATCATAGTATTTTTTTTATAATTTTTATACTTTAAATAAATTAAATTATTTATGACATCATGATGATGCAGCGATGACCTCATTATTTAACGATTTAAATAAAATGGAAAGATAATGTAAAATATAAAACCTACACATGGCCAAAACCAATTGGATGAGTGGATTTCTAAGACTTATCACCTTATCCTCGAATTATATCAATGTGGGACCTTTTTAATCCGAAACTCATTTTAAAATAAAGTAACTTATCTTTATTTTCCAAGAGTGCCCCTCCTCTCCTCTTATAAAAGGCCCCCACCTCTACCTCCTTACCCACACTCCCAAAGCCTTTGGCTTGGCCAACACCTGCCCCTTTTTTCTCTCCACTTCCCTCTATTACTCCTTGAAGACTCACTTTGGGCATAAGTCTTCCCAAGGAAGCCTTTGAGCTCAAACCAAAGGGAGTTACCCGATTTTAAGGTAATGTCTTCTTTTGAGTCCTTTTGTTTTATTTTGCTTCTCCAACCCCCTAAACTCTTTTTATTCTTTTCTTTTGTGACAAATACAGTATCATCAATATACTAGGATGTTGTTATAATATGTATTTGAGCTACACTTACACACACCTACATCTAATGGTTAATGAACATACTGTTTCCGTGGATGGTGAATTTATGCCTCCCGAAACGATGATTGTTCAACATTCTTTTAACACATTAAAAGGTGGCCATTAAGATGTCACTATATTTATATATGATATGTAATATGTTTATGTTTTCCTTAAGCTTCTGTATTTTCCTTTTTGGTCATACCTTTATGGTTTCCATTATGGGTGAACGCGATATCTTCATTTAAGGAAGTGCGGACTACCGCCCCCTCAAAGTGATTTGATTCGTTAAATACCATATGTGGGACGTATAAAGAATGGAACTATGATATTATATATGATATTATACTATAATTATAATATACCTTTATATCATTATGATTCCATTCTATAAAATATGAAATATAAATGAAAGTAGCGTTCATGCGTACGTACGGCTTACCGTCTCCATGAACGGTGCATTTCATTTCTTACCTATAAATGATTGTGTAATATTATAAATGCATGAATGTACTGGATATATATGAAATATATGATATCTACATCATGAATAACATTGTGGATATAATGGATACATGAACAACATGTAATTATAAAGGGATTATTTTTGACTCAAGTACCAATGATCATTAAAACGACCGTTATTTACTTAAATAATTACATAGTGTTAATGACATGACAATAAGTGATATAAAAGGAATAATGAACTTGAAAAATGTTCTTAAACAAGTAGAAATTAACTCAAGTTTATTATTCAGGACATTAAAGAACGATCGAGTCAAGTCGGACCCGAGGTAAGGGACTTCGTCTCAATCTCCTTTCATTGAGGCTTATTTCGTTTTATACACAAATTTCTTTTATACGGTGTATAAAACCCTTTAAATTTTACTTTTATACAAAAGAAATCTTTTTCTATGAAGCGTTTTACTAAACGACCAAAAGGAATGTTTTTTTAACGTACGCGGTGACAACGACCTTTTCCGCCACCGCGAGTATTATTTGGTCTTTGGCTTCCTCAACAAGCCGTAATGTTTTTAAAATAAAATAAATACCATATACTCTTTTATGTATTTTGGTATTGAAAATGGTTTTGATAAAGGATTCTATTATGATATATTGTGATTGAAATGTGGAAATGTTATCATTCTTTTATATTGGTTTTATGTTTTATGATTTTATATTGGTACTTGGACATTTGACGGGTGGTTACATGATAAACCATATGACGGGTGGGGCCGTGAATACCAGGACGGGTGGTTACGTTATAACCTCTAATGAATTGGGTATGGAAGTCGGCCGTATGGCTATTACATTAAGTATGTATGGAAATTGTCCATATGGCTATTCCATTAAGTGATATGTGTGGAAGTCGACCATATGGTTATTCCACTTAAGTATGTTTATGTCCCAAGTTACCTTTATATATGTTATGTGTTCTTTATATGGGTTTTATGGTAATCCTTTGGTTACAAAAAGGTAAGTAATGATACTTTATTCAGTGAAGAGTTTTTACTACTTCATGAAGGTGAAGGTATTACTTTGATAGAGTATACATGGTTTACTTGATGTTTGAAAAAACTAACAGTTTTCATTCTTTGTGTATCCCTTACTGATATTTTTATGCTCATCCCAAGTTTTTTTGAAATGTTTTTCACAGGTCAAGGGAAAGGTACATGATATGATGATAGTGTTAAGGAAGTGTCAAGAAAGAATGCATGTTTATTTTAAATATGTTTCCATTGATGGGAATGAAGAATACTATCTTTATGTAACCACTTTGTTTATATGTGGAATGCAATGAAAGTTTTATGATCAAATTCTCTAAAACTATAAACCCGAAAAGATCCTCAATGTGAAATCTTGTAATAAATCAATATTAAGTAAGTTTTAAGGCTGGGGCCTTATAGTTGGTATCAAAGGTCGGTTTAGATAACTTTAGGAGTTAGAATTCTATTAAATGATTATCCAAAAATATTTTTTGAAATGATATAGCATTTGAAGATTACCATGTTGCTTCATCTAAGACATGTTTGTTCAGAATGGTTTTTCATAGAGGAAACAGAACAGATTTTCTGGGAAGGCATACATAGGGAAATGACTTTTCAAATCAGTATCCTGAGATGGTCAGAATCAGAAATAAACAGTTTGTTGCAGTGATGGATCAGTTGACTCAGGTGAAAAATTTTGGTTGTTTTCATTGATGATATTTTGGTGTTTTCAAAAAGCAAAGAGGAGCATGAAAGACATTTAAGGGTTATCTTGCAAACCTTAAAAGAAAAGAAATTGTATGGGAAATTCAGCAAGTGTGAGTTTTGGTTGCAACAAATTTCCTTCCTTGGTCACATTGTTTCTAAAGATGGGATAACTATTGATCCTGCAAAAACAAAAGTTGTGGAAGACTGGCCAAGACCCACAAATGTAACCGAGATTCGTAGCTTCCTTGGTTTGGCAGGCTATTACTGAAGGTTTGTTAGAAACACTACTACAAAAACGGGCAATAACAGCGCTAAAATCGGGCTTTAACAGCGCTAGAAAAGCGCTGTAAAGCTCAGCGCTGATAAAGGGGGGGGGGGTCCTTTAACAGCGCTTTTTTAGCGCTGTTAAATGTCACCTTTAACAGCGCTAAAAAAGCGCTGTTAAATGTCACCTTTAATGGCGCTAAAAAAGCGTTGTTAAAGGATACATTTTACAGTGCTAAAAAGCGCTGTTAAAGGAAACCTTTAATGGCGCTAAAAAAGCGCTGTTATATGTTGCCTTTAACAGCGCTTTTTTAGCACTGTTAAATATCTCCTTTAACAGCGCTTTTTTAGCGCTGTTAAATGTCGCCTTTAACAGCGCTAAAAAAGCGCTGTTAAATCCCTGCCTGCTGCTAATAAAAAACCTGCACTAGTACAGCCAGCCGAGCAGACCTGCACAAAAACCAGTATATCAACGACATACCTGCACAAAAACCAGTATATCAACCACAAGCATGTCATCAACCGATCACAACCCAACCAAACAGTGTTCTTACCATGAGTTAGATACCATCTACCCAGAAAGCAAAACTACCTCATTACATAGTATCACAAAATATTCCTACACAACTCAGAAGATAAATACTAGAACATTCCACTATGCATTGTTTTTCCTTGGATTGCCACTTGGTTTTGACAAATCGTGCAGAGCCCGTGCTCCTTGAATCATTCTGCAATACATAAAAAGGATATCCTAACTCTCCCAACCATCACCCTTAGTAATTATGTATATTAATACAAAAAAGGTAACATATCATAAATTGGGGGACTGTAATGAGACATCAAGATTAACATTCTATATATAGGATCGATGTCTGGTAGGATTGGTTGCGTTGATACATGACTCTACCTGGACCTCAAAAATAGATATATGATCTCACTCCAGGACTTTCAGAGAGACTCCAACTATGTCTAGGACGTCCTGCTGAAGCGATCGTACTACCGTAAGTCGGAAAAGATACCAAAACCATCCTAGGAAGGATCATGGGAGCCAACCCTAATGAAATATGTCCTTGATATAGTGTTCAAAGAGATCAATCATGGTACATAAAATTATGTGTCATTTAAAGGGTCACATGCCTTGTCGCTTTACCCTGGGTAACTCCAATGTTCAGCTGCCTGTGTGAATATACATGTCATATCAATAGGAAATTACATGGCATGTTAAAAAACATATACGTGTTACCCTTTGATCTTGTGTCCTCTTATGCACCCTTGCCCTATGTTAGTACATGACGTCGATCTCGTGTGATTCTTCCTGTGTATCTGTACAAGGGATAAACTGCGTAGCTGGCTCATTAAAGACGTGTAGTGGGATATATTCCATGTAGGAAAGCCATGTAATCCACCCCAGGTTTGACTCGTACACGTCACATATGACCCATGGATCATTGTACTAAAGTGTTAACACAATCCTAAGGCGTTTGGTCAGTTTCCCGTATGTCAGTTATTGATTTCACTTAAAAATAAATCCATTTTGAACAAAATAGAGGCACTTTGAGTGGTGTCGGCCACACCGGGCCTCGGATTGAGTCGGGGTTGACTCTTACACGTCAAATTTGACCCATGGATCATTGCCCTTAAGTTTCAACAGAATCCAAATGCGTTTGGTCGGTTTGCCGCATGTCAGTTGTTGATTTCACTTAAAAATAAGTCCATTTTGAACAAAAGAGAGGCACTGTGAGTGGTGTCGGCCACACCGGGCCTCGGATTGATGCGGTGTTACGTCACACATGAGTCATTGATCATTGTGAAAAAGTATCAACGCAATCAGAAGCCGTTAGATCGATTTGGTGTATGTACGTAAAATATTGTCCATTTTAAACTAAATACATACACTTGGAGTGATACCGGTCACACCGCGCCTCTGATTGAGGCGGGGTTGACTCGTACACGTCACATTTGACCCATGGATCATTTTCCTTAAGTTTCAATAGAATCCCAATGCGTTTGGTCGGTTTGTCGTATGTCAGTTGTTGATTTCACTTAAAATTAAGTCCATTTTTAACAAAACAGTGACATTGTGAGTGGTGTCGGCCACACCGGGCCTCAGATTGATGCAGTGTTGAATCGTACACGTCACACATGAGTCATTGATTGTTGTGAAAAAGTATCAACGCAATCAGAAGCCGTTAGATCGGTTTGGCGTATGTACGTAAAATATTGTCCATTTTAAACTAAATACATACACTTGGAGTGATACCAGTCACA
This sequence comes from Viscum album, assembly GCA_963277665.1. NCBI lineage: Eukaryota > Viridiplantae > Streptophyta > Magnoliopsida > Santalales > Viscaceae > Viscum > Viscum album. The sequence goes on along the minus strand of OY728143.1, from coordinate 1,402,924,503 downwards.
CCACGCCTCTGATTGAGGCGGGGTTGAATCTTACACGTCACATTTGACCCATGGATAGTTGTCCTTATGTTTCAATAGAATCCCAATGTGTTTGGTCGGTTTGCCGTATGTCAGTTGTTGATTTCACTTAAAATTAAGTCCATTTTTAACAAAACAGTGACACTGTGAGTGGTGTCGGCCACACCGGGCCTCGGATTGATGCGGTGTTGAATCGTACACGTCACACATGAGTCATTGATCATTGTGAAAAAGTATCAATGCAATCAGAAGCCGTTAGATCAGTTTGGCGTATGTACGTAAAATATTGTCCATTTTAAACTAAATACATACACTTGGAGTGATACCGGTCACACTGCATCTCGGATTGAGGCGGGGTTGAGTCGTACACGTCACATATAACCCATGAATCGTTGTCCTAAAGTGTCAACACAATCCGAAGGCGTTTGGTCGGTTTCCCGTATGTCAGTTGTTGATTTCTCACTTAAAAATAAGTCCATTTTGAACAAAACAGAGGCACTTGGAGTTGTGTCAGCCACAATAGGCCTCAGATTGAGGCGGGGTTGACTCGTACACGTCACATTTGAAGGTGAGTATGCATACACGATAGTTGACCTTCTTAGAGAAGGGTTTCTGGAAGAGTATAAAAGACATGAAGCAATGAAGATCATTAGAGTGTTGGAGCAAATGTGGTTGCTACAAACAATGTGGAAATCGGCTTGTGCAAAGCGACCTAAGTTACAACTTGCAGGTATTCTACTCTATTTTTTTCTGGAAGGTTTCAGTTTAAATGCATTTTGGAATGATCATTGCTAGCCATTGTCTTTTAGGTTTTTTTGACAGCCGAGGGGAAAGGGTGGGGTCTGAAGACATTGTAGGATATGTCGAAGGGTGATTTTGTGTGTGAATATGTTGGAGAAATGTTAACTCCCGCAGTTCTGAAAAGAGTCACTATTTGAAAGAAAGTCACAAGTTTAGATACATCTCAAGATGGTCAGTTTAAAGACATTTTGAGGGACACTACTAAATACATGCTCAGATATGCACTCATCCCCCACTTTTAGATCGTTGTCTACTACAATGATCTTCCAAACAAGATATGCATTAGAACGCTCATGATACATAGAGAAATTCACTGGCCACCTTCGAGAATGATCTGAAGCACAAACCATGATAGCATTATGTTTTTAACTTCAGCACCTCAATTGAGAATGTGACACCTTTCAGGGCTTGGTGCCATTGTATGTCGTTTAGTCCACTGAATGGGTCTATCCTTTTATTTAATTTTTTTTTAACTTCAGTCAAATATTCTAGAAAGATGTCGCGGTAGATCCTTCACCATTTTGTTTTGCTGAACATCTCGTTACATTGTTAAAAAAAAGCAGGGTGTCTTGCATGGGAAATACGTTCCTGTATTGAAGATGATGCACTCCCATTTTAATGGACTAGGTTTACTCCCTAATCTCATACATAACATCTCATGAGACAATAGATTTAACCAATGAATTGGAGTCCTATCTGGGTACAACCATCATACGATTTTCATGATTATGTGTTCCACAATAATTAAATCAATCATTAGGCTTAAACAAAATAATTAACCATGTGGGTTCGAATAAATGGGAGTGCATCATCTTCAATACAAGAACGTATTGCCCATGCAAGACACCCTGCTTTTTTTAACAATGTAATGAGATGTTCAGCAAAACAAAATGGTGAAGGATCTGCCGCGACATCTTTCTAGAATATTTGACTGAAGTTAAAAAAATTAAATAAAAGGATAGACCCATTCAGTGGACGAAACGACATACAATGGCGCCAAGTCCTGAAAGGTGTCACATTCTCAATTGAGGTGCTGAAGTTAAAAACATAATACTGTCATGGTTTTTGCTTCAGATCATTCTCGAAGGTGGCCAGTGAATTTCTCTATGTATCATGAGTCATTGATTGTTGTGAAAAAGTATCAACGCAATCAGAAGCCGTTAGATCGGTTTGGCGGATGTACGTAAAATATTGTCCATTTTAAACTAAATACATACACTTGGAGTGATACCGGTCACACCGCGCCTCTGATTGAGGCGGGGTTGAATCTTACACGTCACATTTGACCCATGGATAGTTGTCCTTAAGTTTCAATAGAATCCCAATGTGTTTGGTCGGTTTTCCGTATGTCAGTTGTTGATTTCACTTAAAATTAAGTCCATTTTTAACAAAACAGTGACACTGTGAGTGGTGTCGGCCACACCGGGCCTCGGATTGATGCGGTATTGAATCGTACACGTCACACATGAGTCATTGATCATTGTGAAAAAGTATCAGTGCAATCAGAAGCCGTTAGATCAGTTTGGCGTATATACGTAAAATATTGTCCATTTTAAACTAAATACAGACACTTGGAGTGATACCGGTCACACAAAAAATCACCCTTCGACATATCCTACAATGTCTTCAGACCCCACCCTTTCCCCTCGGCTGTCAAAATCACCCTTCGACTATCTGGTTATGATTTTTGACAGCCGAGGGGAAAGGGTGGGGTCTCAATCCGAGGCGCGGTGTGACCGGTATCACTCCAAGTGTATGTATTTAGTTTAAAATGGACAATATTTTAAGTACATACGCCAAATCGATCTAACGGCTTCTGATTGCGTTGATACTTTTTCACAATGATCAATGACTCATGTGTGACGTGTACAATTCAACACCGCATCAATCCGAGGCCCGGTGTGGCCGACACCACTCACAGTGTCACTGTTTTGTTAAAAATGGACTTATTTTTAAGTGAAATCAACAACTGACCATCTCGAGATGTATCTAAATTTGTGACTTTCTTTTAAATAGTGACTCTTTTCAGAACTGCGTGATATGAAGGTATTTTATAGATTTTACTGGTTCATGCATGATATGAAGGTATTTTGGAGATTTTACTGGTTTTTTTGTCCAAAGGCCAAAGAAATGTGGTCCATCATTCTTGCATGTTACTCGTACACGTCACCAAGGACCCGTGGATCCTTCTCCTAAAGGATGAAGGCAATCCGGATGTGTCTGGTCATATTTACGTAGGTCAGTTGTTGTTTCCAATTAAAGTGGTGTCCATTTTAAACAAGAGAGTGACCCTTTGGGTGGTAGCGGTCACACCGTGCCTCGGATTGAGGCGGGGTTGACTCGTACACGTCACCAAGGACCCGTGGATCCTTCTCCTAAAGGATGAAGGCAATCCGGATGCGTCTGGTCCGATTTACGTAGGTCAGTTGTTGTTTCCAATTAAAGTGGTGTCCATTTTAAACAAGAGAGCGACTCTTTGGGTGGTAGCGGTCACACCGTGCCTCGGATTGAGGCAGGGTTGACTCGTACACGTCACCAAGGACCTGTGGATCATTCTCCTAAAGAATGAAGGCAATCCGGATGCATCCGGTCGGATTTCCGTAGGTCAGTTGTTGTTTCCAATTAAAGTGGTGTCCATTTTAAACAAGAGAGCGACCCTTTGGGTGGTAGCGGTCACACCGTGCCTCGGATTGAGGCGGAGTTGACTCGTACACGTCACCAAGGACCCGTGGATCGTTCTCCTAAAGGATGAAGGCAATCTAGATGCGTCTGGTCGGATTTCCGTAGGTCAGTTGTTGTTTTCAATTAAAGTGGTGTCCATTTTAAACAAGAGAGCGACCATTTTAGTGGTTCAACATTCTTGCATGTTGCTGGTGCATATCATCTGTTAAAATGGAAAAATGACTCATTGGAGAAAGAATGTTTTATTTAATAACAATTACAATTTTGCTACGAACATTTACATACAACAATATTTCATCTTTTGATCCCCTTAACCCCTCTCAAAAATGACCACCAATTGTACATGTCCCCAAGTCAGATCATCATTGTATTTATGTACAATCTGTCATCAGGTATGCGGCCCACTCATTTCTGAACACATCTATATCGTCTTGTGAGTATGAGGCTTTTCGGCAGTCATAGTAGTACTGCAAAATAAAAAAATAAAGAATTAATAAATAACTTAAACGAACTAGTAATTGTTTTTGAAAATACCTCTTTAGGGATGCTAGTTTGCTGATGAAAAACGATCTCTTTCATAAATTTACAAACATAATAACCGCAATCATTATCGTTTGTTTGTTTTGGACACTGCAAAAAAATTGATCATTAGGAGAATAAATAACTTGTGTTGAGATGTGTTTGGATAGTGAAATTTTATTATATATACCCTGATATTTGTCCAGACGTAGTACTTGCTCGGCTCCTTATGCTTAGCCCCTGTCCTCATACCATGATTTAGACGATATTGGTACACCGCCCTATCATAACAGAATCCTCAGTAAAAGATAATATATATTATATAAATTGATGTTTAGACCTAAAACGTAAGATTTAGTGTCTTACAGATTCACAAACTCCATCATGTATGGTCGGTTTGATGGATATCCTAGCTTTGAATCCAGAAAATAAATCTTCGGAGTATCCAAGTTCACCGCAATTAGCAACCAATGTTGCCTAAAAACACAAAAAGGAATAAGTAATAAAAAAAGTGAAAATATAATTGATATGCTTTAATCGTAGAGTATTACCCCTGCATGGTTGGTATTAGGAAAAGTCTGTCATCTGTAATCTTGCGTTCAAATGTTTTCAGCAAGTCCTTCACTATTGCATCCCTTTTTGATGACTCTATTTTTGTTTGGTGTGTTGATGTGATATGAGGACTAACCAGTCCAAATCTTGGCTCATGGGAAAATCTCTTCAACTGTTTTTCATAAATGCGTCTGTCAACAATATAAAATGCATTTAGTAATAATTTGCACATTAGATCAGCTTTTAGAAAATCAATTCATGGAAACATACCTCATATATACATTTACAACAGTGACGCCTAACCAACCGTTTTCAAGGATTTCATTTACATTTTCAGCAGAAACGAAATCTTGACTTTCCTCTCCGTATATATTATCTTCGAAAATCACTATATGACTATTACCATCTTTTAGCTTCGTATCCACAAGAGTCTTCAATGCTAGTAAATGTGGAAAGAGAACAGGTGGTGTTATTGTGCTTTCAGTAGCTCCTTGGGATCGATTGGTCGATCCTTTAGATGGTTTCGAGCCGATGTTAGTCACCCCCTTTCCTTTCTCCGTCTATAACAACAATCATTGATTCAGACACTCTTTTCATTAATTGTTAAGGGTTTAGCTTGAAAATAAAAGGAAATAAATACCTCTTTGTCTGCATGTACTCTTACAAGTTGTGACGGCCATGCAATGAATGTCCCAATAGCCTTTTCAACCGTATGAATATCATCGTCATCAAGTGGAATAGGTAGCATTGCATTTGGCTCATGAGCTACAGTAATCGTCACTTTCAGATGATCTTTTGAAAGTGGTCTATTATGCAGTGTGGCATCTGGGATATTGAACACTGTATCCCTCGCTACAAGGTGATAGGTGGGTGTTGACAGATATAAATCACAATCATTATCACCCTGTAGAAGATCAGTACAGATAAATTATCAGTGTTTGTCTGATTCATATTTAATGAGAACCGTTATTAGAATATTGATTACCACGGCTAAGACATTTTTTTTAGGTGAATGGCTCACCTCAAAGCTGGTGGGGGGTGGGGCAGGATGTTCATGTGGTGGTTGTTCCTGAGTTGTGTCCTCCCTTTGCTTCCCACCCATAAAAGTTGCTAGCAACTCTCCCTGCCATTGCAATTGTTCTTCAAGGGTTGCTATTTTTTCGCTCATTTGTTCCAATTTTTTCTCTGTATCATCTATTTTTTTCTTCTTCTCAAAATATACTCGGGGTGTCACCCCAAACCCTGCACCTCTGACACGACCGTATTTTTCTGGCTGCTTCAAAGCCATCGATAATAGGTCTGTATCAGCTACAGGAGTAGCTGATTCCTGTGACTGTCAGATATAGGAAAAAAACTAATTATTTTTATGTAATAGCAATTTTAAACAAATCTTTTTATCATCATGTCATACTTACACATATTTCCCACACTTTTTGTGTGTTCTCATCTATTAACTTCCCTTCTTTGTTCACACGTGCCTCCTTCCATAGCACATGACGTGGGATAGAAGTGAATTTGGTTTTAGATTCATCAATCTACATATAAACATAGAAAGATAATTATGATGTTGTTTATTGGCACCTAACAATATTACTGTAAATTTACAATACGTACCATTTTCTTTTCTAATGAAGCGTACCCCATCCTTGCTTTACGATAGGGGTATGTTGGATTTGATGCACGTTCCTTATTTTCAGTACAGAGTTTCTGTTTCATAAATGAAATATTGACAATCAAAGTGATGAATACAGGTATCCTCAAACAACGTATTATCACTCACAATGTACCTGAAACTTCTCATCCCCACGACAGCCAATAAATGCATCCCATGCTTCTTGGGATATCAGGTGCGCATAGACAATGGGTGGGTGCGGGTTTATTTTACCTTTAGAATATTTCAGGTGACATCTTGTTAAAATAGTACGAAAACCTCGATGAATCTTTCCTGCAAGCCTTAGTACATAATCCTTGTGTGAGTCGTCTACTATAAATGTACTCTGCAAGAGATTGAGAAGAGTAAGACACTGTTTCATCATTTTATTTTCTAGTTAATTAAAGAAATAAATTCATAATGTTACCGTAATTTCTTCCCAGATCACAGCCTTCAACCCGGACACAACATGGTGCCATGAATCTATGTCAATCGGCACGCGTTGCCGAGTGACAACTCCAATGTAACTGCTAAACATAGCCTTGTTGGGATTCACATGTTGGCCTCGTGCATTCCATCCGACTTCAAATTTGATGCCTTTGCTTTTCGCCTTAAGAATTTTGGCTAACACTGTCAAACTACGACGCACCTGTGATTTCTGCGACATCGGTCCTTCATTCCCGGCCATTTCATCGATATCAACATCATCTATATGTTCATCTACTATGATATCAACGACATGTGCTGATGGTTGTTGGACCTCAACACTAAGAGAAGGAGCCGCAACAGCAAGAGCAGCAGCAGGAGCAGTAGGAGCACCAGGAGCCGCAGCAGTAAGAGCAGCAGCAGGAGCAGTAGGAGCACCAGGAGCCACAACAGGAGCAGTAGGAGCACCAGGAGCCACAGCAGGAGGAGGAGTAGGAGCCACAACAGTAGGAGCAGCAGGAGCCGCATCAGGAGCAACAGTAGCAGCAGAATGAGCTGCAGGAGCAGCAGGAGCAGCAGCAGCCGCAGCAGCAGCTGCTTGAGAGACTTGTTCAGTCTCAAGGTTAGGAGCACCAGAATGTGCAGAAGTCATTATCTGCAAAAGTGGTTGAACAGTTCATTAAAATTACATAAATTCTGTAATGATAAGATAATAACATGAGATAACAAGATCTATATTACAAACAAAATATAACCTGTTTACTGAACTCTCTTTCTTTTTTTCAAAGGTTGAAGATATTTGACACCTCTATCGACAATCCAAATCCCTTCATTGTGGTCTCCTCTAACATACAAAACATCATCTGCATTGGGACCGCTCCGAATTGATTGTGACGTACCACTAAAAGGATCGTCCTCAACTGAATTTTCATCGGAACCCTCAATAGTTTTGGACGATAACAGAACAATCGACCACTTTCGGTTTGCGGGATCTGGAACATAAAAAACTTGTACCGCTTGTGATGCCATTATAAACTGTTCGTCTTTGTACCCTTCTTTACTAAAATCAACTTTCACAAATCCCCATTCATCTATTTTAACACCACTATTGTTATCAATCCATTTGCATTGAAAAATCGGCAATTGAAATGTCGTATAATCCAACTCCCATATTAGTTTGATAATGCCAAAGTATGACATATTTGCATAAATTGGATTTCTATCCTTACTACCAGAAACATGCATCGCTTCAGCCACTAGTGTAACTCCACTATTTTGCATGGTACTCTCTTCATCATGTTCATCCGTATAGAATGTATAACCATTAATTACATACCCACTGTAAGATAATACATACACACTTGGTCCAGCGGCTAGCCATCGAAGTCGTTCTGAAATTGAATTCGGATTTTCATCCAACTGCTTAAAAATATGGTCCTGAAACCATCCTATAAACTGGTGATTATGTGTATCTGCTAACCATTTTTCAGCCCTCGATGGATTCAACTGCCTAAGAATTTCTTTGTGAGTTTCAATATATGGAGCAACCTCCCAACTGTTATGCAAAACATAAAGATGAGCCTACTCCCGATCTGTAATACTGATTGTTACAACTTCTCTTCCAGAAATTCCCTCACCCTCAATGCGTCCAGTGTGACGAGATTTCGGGAGACCAATGCTTTCCACATCAGATAGGTATTCAATACAAAATTCAATGGCTTCCTCAACAATATATCGCTCCACTATACAACCCTCTGGCCGACTTCGATTTTTGACATATCCTTTCAAAATCTTCATATACCGTTCAACAGGATACATCCATCTATAGTGCACAGGACCACAAAGTCGAATCTCTCTCACCAAGTGAATCATCAAATGAACCATCATATCAAAGAATGTTGGCGGGAAGAACATTTCTAATTCACATAATATGATGACAATTTCTTTTTCCATAGCTGGCAATTTCCCCGGGTCTAAAACTTTGCTACATATAGCTTTGAAAAAGAAACAAAGTTTGGTTAACGTATGACGAACATTCTTGGGTAAAATGCAACGTAAAGCTATAGGAATTAGATCTTGCATCAAAACATGGAAATCATGTGATTTCAAACCTTTTAACTTCAAATCATTCATTGACACAATGTTCTTGATATTTGATGAGTACCCCTCTGGAACCTTTACATCATTAAAGAAGTTGCAAAACTGATATCTCTCTGCCCTAGAAAGAGTATAAGCAGCAGGAGGAAGAAACATTCAATTTTCACCTTTCACGGGAGCCAACTCTTATCGTATTCCCATGTCAACCATGTCCAACCTTGCCTTAATTCCATCTTTTGTTTTGCCAGGGGCATTTAGCAACGTTCCAATAACACTATCACATACATTTTTTTCCACATGCATCACATCAAGAAAATGTCTGACGTACAAACAATTCCAGTATGGTAATTCAAAAAAAAAACCGATCTCTTTTTCCAACCGATTTTCGTAAGGTTTTTAGAAAATGGTTTACCAAAAACAGTGTTCATATCTTTTACTTTCTCAAACAGCTGATCACCTGTTAGTGGAGACGGTGTTGTGCATTTTTATGAACTTCCATTGAATGATGTCGTCCAAGATCGGTACTTATGCCGACGAGGTAGAAATCTACGATGTCCTAGAAACACAGATTTCGATGAATGTTTCAACCTAATTGATTCTGTATCTTCTTCGCACATGGTACACCCTTGAGTTCCTTTAATGCTATAGCCTGACAAATTTCCATAAGCAGGGAAATCATTTATTGTCCCATACAACATCGCTCTCAACGTGAAGTATTCACTTTTATAAGCATCATACAACATTACACCTGAGTCCCACAATAACTTCAAATCCTCGATCAAAGGAGTCAGATAAACATCAATATCATTACCTGGTTGTTTTGGTCCTGATATAAGCATAGATAACATGATGAATTTTCACTTCATGCATAACCAGGGTGGCAAGTTATAATTTAGCAACATAACAGGCCATGTACTATGAGTGCTGGTTTGAAAACCAAAAGGATTCACTCCATCTGTAGATAACGCAAGACGAAGGTTTCTCGGCTCTTTTCCAAATTCAGGATACTCATGATCAATTTTCTTCCATTGAGGAGAGTCGGCCGGATGACGTAATAACCCATCTTTATTTCTTTTATCTGCATGCCACGACAATTGTCTTGCAGTTTCTTTACTTCCATATAAACGCCTAAACCTTGGAATGATTGGAAAGTACCATACAACTTTCGTAGGATTGGATTTATCTTTCTTGTATCGAGAAGCACCACACTTTGGGAATTCTGTAAGTGATTTTTTCTCCTTTCAAAACAATATACAGTCTTTCGGGCAGGCATGTATTCTTTCAGAAATCATTCCCATCGAGCGTAGCATTCGTCTAGCTTCATATGTCCGGCTTGGGAGCTCATTTTCTTCCGGGAGCATGTCATTCAAGAGAGCAAGTAGTTCCGTAAAACTGACATCACTCCATCCATTTCCTGCTTTCAATTTATACAACTTCAGTACAGCTGAAAATGTTGTATACTTAGTGCAAGCAGCATACAATGGCGTCTTTGCACAACTCTTTAACTTCTCAAACAATTTTGGGCAATCACGGGGTTCATCTTGAATTGTCTTTGTCATTTCCTCAATACGATCTTCATTATCATTGACATCTGTAATCACATCCTCCATACGGTCTTCTTCATTATCTATATTTGTATTCATATCTGACGATCCATAAAACGCATTTTTATCCCAGCCAGTAGCTACATTCGCTTTTTCTCCGTGTTTATTCCAACATTTATAACTCCGATCTATTCCGTGACATATCAAATTTTCTTCCAACTCCTCTGGAGTAAGTAGTCTAGAATAACAACAACGTAAACATGGACAAAGGATTTGAGAAGGATCCTTTGTGTGATCCTTTGCAAACTTGATGAACTCTTTCACTCCGTTCTCGTACTCTATTGTTAAACGATTAGAATCCATCCAATATTTATTCATCTTCATCCTATTTGAATCTCAAATATTAGTATTTATGGTTAAAGTACACAAAAGAAGACTTCCAAATACAGTAGAAGGGAACCACTTCCTTGGAAGGAGATCAAGTAGTCTAACCTATAATCAAGATTCATAAAAAAGAATATTAGATTCACTAAAAAGATGATTATCTATCACTCTATAAGGAGGATATAACAGGAGATAGAGGATTTCCAATCGATGAGAGATACCTTTATCAGAGAGAAACCAAACGCATCCACTAGAGCTTCTATCTGATTTGTATAGGCACTCAGGATACAAAAACTATATTTAAAATGCATGTGAGATAAAGAACGAATAATTAAAATAAATAATCCATTATACAATTTAAAATTCATTATCATCTCTATTATGATTTTTATAGGCACTCAGGATTCATTCTAGTAGTGGTACAGGTTCCCCCATTAATCATGAGTGATAGAGGGAATAGTAGTTTTTGGATTACCTTTCTTGTTTTATAAAATTTATGAAGAAATGACAAGGGTTGGAAGTGCCGAGTGTGTTTGACTTGAAAATAGAGGTTCAGTTGCAACACCCTCTGATGTTTTCTGGAGAGGGTGGACCCAAGGTAGATAAGTTCTAAATTTAGTTCATCTAGAATATTCTAGATAACTTTTCTACTCCTTAGTAGAATAGGGTAGAGTTGGTAGCGTATATGTTATGGGGGCCAACAATGATCTACTGTGATATTTAGTCTTGGGATGAGCATATGGAGGGAATGACTTGGAAGAAAATCTAGGATATGTTCATGGAGCACTTTTAACCTACGACATTGAGGAAATGAAAATATGAATATTTAATATGTTTGACATAATTATGTTTGATAATGATAGATTATGTTAGATTCTTCACATACCAGTAATGTTTTTATCTAATGTTGACAGGAGATAAGGTATCTATGAAAAATAAATTAGGATGGACTTAGATGTGAGATTAAGTCCCAGGTAAATATATTTTTTATGAGGTTTGTTGAGGTGGTGGATCAGGTTCTCATTTCCAAGGGGAACCTAAAGGAGACTTGTAGTGATGGTAGGGCGGTTTCAATTGAATGATCTAGTGGTACATATTATGATAGTAGGATTCACCATTATGATATCTTCCACTAGGGTGGTGGTGGATAGAGTATCTATGTGAGAGGATTTTTCTCTTAGAGAGGTTTTTAGTCATCTTCAATCAATGAGGTAGGTCTGGTCACATGTTAGGCCTATGACTTTGACCACTAGTGAAGTGTCAATCATGTATCATGATGGTTCATATATATAGGTTCTACATGAACACTTGTAATATGGGTAGTGATGGATGATCTATATTGGTACAGAGCACCGAATAGGGGAACCTAAAGGAGACTTGTAATAGGGGATCCTCTCATTATTTTATATCTTATCTCTTGGTAAATGGTTTCTGTTTTGTGTTAGAGTACTTTTGTGGGATCATGTTGGTCAACACACCATTGGGGGTGTGATTAGAAGGCATCTGTCTTCGTAAGGGATGTTCCCTCATGGTTTGTGAGTATTGTTTCATTTTGGATTTATACATGCTTGATATGATATGTATTGAATAGATAGTGATGATGTAATTTTTGGTATTTAATCAATATCACATTGATTGTTACCGTAGATGAGTGACCGTCATGCCTCATAAGGGTAGAGCCCATGTCTTTTATGGAGAATGGGATATCTTGGTAGACCATGTAGGACCAGTTCTTCCACAACTAGGTGAGAACATAGACCAGTTTACGAATATTTTTCTTGATGATAATGGATTGAAACAAGAAATATTTCCCCCAGTAGTAGACTGGTTCTAGGATGTGTTTCATGAGAATTGATTAGGGCTACCACCTAAAAGAGACTTTGAGTTCATGATTGAGCTGATGCGTGGAGTTGAGCCATTTTATATAACGCCTTTCAGAATGAAACAAGAATAGATTCAGGAACATAAAACTCAATGAGAGGAGTTAGATTATGAAGGGTGCATCTGCTCGAGTATGTCACCTTGGGGATCTCATGTTTTATTTTCCAAGAAGGATGACAGAACATTACATATGTGTTTCTATTAATAGAATATGAATCAGATGAAAATTAAGAACAGATATCCACTTCTTTGTATTTTTGATCTATTTGACCAGCTGAGGGGTTCCATATTGTTCTCTAAGATTGATCTAAGGTTTGTTTATCATCATTTGAGGTTGAGAAATTCTGATATACTATAAACTAATTTTGAAATCATGTATAGTTTTTATGAATTCTTCATAATAAAATTTGTGTTGACGAATTCCCCATGGCATTTATTCTCTTGATGAGTTGAATATTTCACTTGTACCTAGACCAGATTGTAGTTGTTTTATGGATGACATATTGGTGTAATACCAAAATAATGATGATCATTCCCAACATCTGGACATCATCATGCGTACACTTAGAGAGAATCAGCTATACACAATCTATCTATATGAAAACATATACATCTTCTTCATAGATTGTTACCTTAAGGCGGCGGCCGAGGGTGTTGCGGGTTGCGGAAGGCGGCCGCGGAGGGCGACCGAGGGCGGCCGAGTGAGGCGGAGGGCGACGGAGGCGGCGGAGAGCGGCCGAGGGCGGCGGAGGGCGGCCGAGGGCGGCAGAGAACGGCGGCCGAGGGCGTTGCGGGCAGCCGAGGGCGGCAGGCGGTGGAGGTCGGCTGAGGGTGTTGCGGGCGGTGGAGGACGGCGACTGTACCGAGGGTGGCAAGCTCCGGAGAAGCGAACACAACAACGGTATTTGGGAGAAGAGTAGCAGGGTTACGGTTCCGCGAGGGCTTTAACTGCGATAAAACGAGGGCACTGTGCGACCGACTTTATAAAAAAGTCGACTAAGGTTTTATCAGCGCTAAAATTATAGCGCTGATAAAATCTAGCTTTATCAGCGCTACAATTATAGCGCTGATACAGGGTCTCTTTATCAGCGCTTTTTTAGCGCTGATAAAGATAATTTTTATCAGCGCTTTTTGAGCGCTGATAAAGGATACCCTATATCAGCGCTGAAATTTGAGCGCTGATAGAGGTGTTCTGTATCAGCGCTTTTTTAGCGCTTATATAGGCGAACCTTTATCAGCGCTTTTTGAGCGCTGATAAAGACCAACTGTATCAGCGCTAAGAAAGCGCTGATAAACATTAGCTTTTTCAGCGCTATAATGTTAGCGCTGATATAGGGTATCCTTTATCAGCGATTTTGCTTAGCGCTGTTATAAGGGCGCGCTTCCCTTGCCCGTTTTTGTAGTAGTGAAATTTTTCACGGTTATCTAGTCCAATGACTAAGCTAACTCGGAAGGGTGTTAAGTTTATCTGGACAAAAGAATGTGATGATTGTTTTCAGGAATTAAAAAGAAGATTGGTGAATGCTCCAGTTTTGGCACTACCTTCCAGGAATGGTGAGTTTGTTATCTACAATGATGCTTCATTGAAAGGACTTGGTTGCATCCTAATGCAGAATAATCAGGTAATTGCTTATGCTTCATGACAGTTGAAAACTCATGAGGTAAATTACCCTACACATGATTTGGAATTAGCTGCTGTTGTTTTTGATTTAAAAATTTGGAGGCATCATTTGTATGGAGTAAAGTGTGAAATATATACCAATCAAAAAAGTTTAAAGTATATATTCACTCAGAAAGAATTTAACATGAGACAAAGGAAATGGCTAGAATTAATCAAGGATTATGATTGTACAATTCATTACCATCCGGGAAAAGCAAATAAAGTGGCTGATGCTTTGAGTCGAAAAAGTAATGCTTCATTAGCAATGTTGCGTTTGGAACGTGATCCTTTGGTTAAGGATTTGATGAACATTGGCATAGAAGTTGTTGGTGCAGGAAGTTCTTCTGTTTTGTTTCAGGTATTAGTGAGATCATCTCTATCAGATAGAATCAAGAAAGCACAGAAGTAAGATAGTGAGTTGCAGAAAAAGGTAAGAGCTGGTTCAGAAAGGTAAGTTGCCTGAATTCAATATGAAATGTGACTTCCCTTCTTTGGAAATTGATATGAGATCCATGTAGAGAAAGCCAATCCATGCCAAGAATCACATAAAATTCCACTATAGGAAGGACCACAAGATTTGCAGGAATCACTTTCCCACAAACTTCGATCGGAGAAGAATTATAAACTTTTGATGCGACTGTTGTGCCATTAGGTGTTGTCACAGCTAACTCAACATCTAATTGTTGAGGTAATACGGTGATACCCTTAGAAAATTCTTCAGAAATAAAAGATTGGGTGGATCCAGAATCAAATAAAACATTTGCTACTTTAGAGTGGATGGTAAGTATACCTTTCACCACATCGTTATCATACTCCACATCGCTGATAGAAATTGCATGTGACTTTCCTTTGTCTTTAGCCTTAAGAGTTTGTTGACGTCGACCATCATCATCAACCCTTGGATTAGGGCATTTATTGGCATAATGACCCATCTCCTTGCACTTGAAACATTGAAGTGTAGTAGGTTCATTCTGTGTATCCCTTCCTTTGTTTGCATCATTAGACATCTTCTTCCCATCATCGCGGCATTCAAATGCCCGATGACCTTCCTTTCCACATTTGAAACATTTACTTGTCCCTTTAAGACAACTCCCTCCATGTTTCTTTCCAAACTTTGAGCATAAGGGAAAGCTCATCTTCTTTTCAGTGGGCTCTTTAGATTTTCCTTTTAATTCCATTTTCCTCTTCTTATCAAACCCATATGACTGATGGGTTACTCCAATCTCCATCTCAACTTTGAGAGCACATCGAACGATTTCCTCATAGCTATTGAAGTCCCTTATGGCTAATGCCCTTCGAAGACTTGGTTTTAAGCCACTAAAGAATCGATCGATCTTACTCCCAGGTTGGATAATAATACCAGAAGCGTACCTTGCAAGTCTTGTAAAATTTGCTTCATAGGTACCAACAGATTCATCATCCTTTTGCTTCAGTTCAAGAAACTCTTTCTCCATCTTTGTTCGGAGAATACGAGGGAAGTACTTATTGAAAAATAAGTTCTTGAACTCGTCCCATTCCATGGACTCAATTTCATCTCTTTGCCTCGTATTCTTAATAATATTCCATCATTGATCAACATCTCCTTCAAAACGATACACTGATAGGATGACTTTATCATGTTCAGAACATTGAAGAACTGAAAATATCTTTTCAGCAGTACTAATCCATTGTTCAGAAACTAATGGATCAGTAGACCCGCTGAAAGAAGGTGGACGCTGCCTCATGAAGGATTCAACAGAATGTTGCTCCTTCCTTTGCTCGTTTGGAAGTCCTGCATGATTCATAGCTTGAGAAATTTGTGTGATCATGGCTACAAGATTTTGAATTCCAGCTCCCATAACGTTTGGTTGCTCAGGGGGACAATCATTGCATTGCCCGTCGCATTCCGCATTAACACGATTCTTTCGGGTTCCATCCATTGACTAAAACCAAGAAGAATAGTGTGAGCAACACTAATTATAATAGGAAAACCACATACTCAAGAATGAAATTTCACACTTAAGGTCTTATCCTTGGTTATTCATGGCCATTTCTAAAACACTAAGATTGTGTTCTATGCTTAGACTTATCCTTAGGATTCTTACTAAGGCTTTCACATCCTAGTTTCCAAAGGTTGACTATACCTTTCCTATGATACCAACTATAATGACCCATAATTTACATACATTGTTAATACTTCAAAATTGAAGCATACTTATTACAACATATAACAAAACCACGAAAGGACCGTATAGGTATAGTGTCTTTAGAAACTGGGAAACAAAAACAACTAGTTCATAAAGCATCTACTTTGCCTCCCATTTATTTCATCATATCTAGAGTCCCTTTTTGGCATATTCTACTTAATAACCTTCTTCCTGACCTGGGGAAATAAAACATACAAAAGGGTGAGCTCAAATGCTCAGTAAGGGTAAACAAAAGAAATATCAATCACATTGTATACAGAAGCACATAACTTTTGGAAATCTTAACCTGCAAAATAGATCATAATTTCATAACATGGGATAAATCATGGCAGTGAAATGTAATCACAATAATCATAACTTAAAACATGAAACTTTGTGTCATACACACATAATCATTGAGAATCATTTCTTGTTAGTCAAGACTCATTGGCAAGACTATCTTAGTGGACAAAGTCCCTTTCTGAACCGAGTCACCCTCGTTTCAGTCCTGTTTCACTGAACCGGTATAACCTACCGTTCCAGCCATGTCTATCTCATGAGATAAAAAATCTTTACCCAATTCATTGGAGGGATATATAGGTCCCACCCATCTCATAATGATACCATTCTTATGTGTTTCACAAAATCATAAACCATACATCATTGCATAACCCATGTAATAAAAATGGGAATCTTAAACATCATGACATCATAAAACAATTCATATACGATAAAGGAATTCATAAAAATAATTCCATCATAACATAATCAAATAAATGTAATAATAGGGATAAAAATAGAACCCTTTATTATCTTAGATGGAAAATAATTTTGATAAAACACTTGAACTTCATTCTTGAGGAAAATATCCTTTCTTCTTCAAAAACACTTTTCCTTTCTTAACATGTCGTACAATTATAAAATAAAAGATGTTGATTAAAAATAAACTTGAAAACTTGTAAAGTAAGCTTCTTGGAAATAATGTTTTAAAAATCCATTCATTCCGTATAAGTTAAAAAAAACATTCTTCTCGTACTTTTGTCGGAAAGTCAAAAAAGTACCTCGTACGAAAAACGACAAAAGATTCCTTTCATATCTTTTACTAAAAACTCACCGAAGGGTAAAATTGGATTTAAACAATTGTAGGTGGATGGAAATAATATTACATATTGAGGAAACATGGATGTGGATGATAAAATACACCCCAATAAATGCCAAAGTATAAACAATCTCAGATAAAAATGAGATTGTGATATTTCCCTTACCTTAGCTCCGTTTTGCTTCGTAAGTATCTGAACCTCCTGTATAATGATTTAAATAATGTTATTGACTTATTACAGAATCATACTTATTTTTATGATATCATATATGGTCATATTCTTAGCTTCTTAGTAGTAATATTTCATTGCTACTTGTTATTCGGGTGTTTATAACTTTTTGTTCTTATGCGTGTTTTGTCGAATAAATTCTTATTCTTATCTTTAGGTTATAGATACCTCATTTCCAGAATTGTATTAGCGTAATATATATCATATTCATTCATTAAATTCATTTATATAATCATTATGAAATGAATATCATGTAGAACGAGTCGCATCACATCGTGGAGACGGTATTCTGTACGTACACATGAGTGATGATATCGATCCTATGATCGTGGAATTGTATTGGAGTGTATGTATACTATTTCAGAATCAGTATCACTTTATAATAGTAATATATAGTCATTCTATACACCATTATACCCATCCAAGTAAGGTGGTGGTGGAAAATAGATTACACCACGTCGTGGAGACGGTATTCCGTACGTACGCACACGCGGTGATTTCTTTTTCCGTAGGATGGATAGATGGTGAAATAGGGTTGTTTCATACTTATAATAACATATCATTATATGAGTGATACTGATGTTATTACTTCATAATGAAACAACCTAAGAAGAATAAGTGGAAGAAGAAATAAAGATGAAAGAATCGGTAACGGACATTACCTCTTCTTTGAAGTGCTTCTTTGAGACCTCCTTTTAGGGAACTAAAATGGGTCTTTGAAGAAGAATAGAAACTCTAGGATGTCTCTATGGAAGTGTAGAGGAGTAATTTGTAGGTGTTGGCCGATCTAGAAGGCTCAAAGTGGTTTGAGGAAAAGGGGGAGGAGGTGCCCTTTTATAAGGGAGGAGAGGGGCACCTTTGGGAAAACTAAAAATATTATTTTATTATAAAGTCAAGTTCGGTTTTAAATAGATCCAAATTGATATATTTCGAAGATAAGGTGGGTATGGGTCGAAATAATCTCATCCAATATAATTTAGACAAGTTTAGGTTCCTATTTTAACCTTATCATTTAGATTTAACATTAAGTTAAATAAGTTTACTTTTACCGTGTCTTCTTGTGTTCTTATACTATAATGTTAATAAACTTACTATAAGCAGCCAAACGAACCCCAATTTGTTTATTATTAATATATATAAACTTATCTAAGTCATTTGGCCGAACCTTAGATTTTTATGAATAAAATAACAATTAATAATATAATATTTGTTTTAATAACTATTTTATGTCAATTTTGACACTATTTAGTAATTGATTTATGTGAAAATCATAACAGAATTATTAGTTCGAACCAAGTTAATTAAATAAATACTAACATGTCATATTAACCTATAAAATTCGTGGAATTCATAAAAAGTCTCAAATTATATTTATTTGGGTATTTATAATATCAATTATGTCAATATTTCATTAATAAGATAATTACCGCATCATCGTTGTGTCATAAATAAATTAAATTATTTAATGTCAAAAAATTAAAAATAAAATACCATTATGTAGGAAATATTTTTAGATTTCTAATGAATATTTATAGTCTAATTTATCTTATTTATAACCCCATATTAAAAATGATTTACTTATTAAACTTTGATTTTAACTATTTTAACCCTTCTTTAAATAAATTAATAATAAATGTTCTAATCTAATCAAAGTGAGCCTAAATGGTCATATTTTATTTCTAAGTTTGTTTTTGGTCGAATTACACTTATACAATATAATTAGTACATGTGTTAGGGTAATAATAATATCATATTTACCCTTAATTACCCTATTTACTTTTAACTGTGGTAAAAAAAGTAAAAAGTTACTATTCACCAAAAATTATTTTCATCTCATTGAACCAAATTTTAGTACTTGATATTAACCGTGTCTCTAGGATTATCTAAATTCCACTCACAGAAGTGGTAAAATTATGTTTTATGAAAAATTCAGTTTTTTAACTACCACTTAGTGGTTTCACTATTCATCAAAAATTGAAAGTTTTCAGAAAAATACCAAAATTTTACCCTAGGATAATTTCAATATTCCGAATCCAAAAATGAAGTCCAATTTGAAAAATAAAATTTATAAAATTTCAAAAAGTGGTTATTACTATTCATAACGGCTAGTTTTAATAATATTTTAATAGCATATCGTTGTTTAGTGAAACTCGGTATTGCGTACGACGCAAGCTATCGAGGAAGGTCGAGATTTCGTGTAAAGCAAGACAATCAAGTATTGTGTAGAAAAAGATTCCTTTGATGATTTATATAACATAAAATTCTCGGGTGTTATAATATTCTTGATGGATATCAATTTTTTTGGGACCATGTTGGATATAAGTTGTTTAGATACTGGTTGAAGTTTGCATAGAATGTTTTTCTTTATTTTTTCAAGAGAATAAATCACATTACATTGTAACTTTTTTATAGTAAAAATATAGTGGTGAA
This sequence comes from Viscum album, assembly GCA_963277665.1. Classification (NCBI taxonomy): domain Eukaryota; kingdom Viridiplantae; phylum Streptophyta; class Magnoliopsida; order Santalales; family Viscaceae; genus Viscum; species Viscum album. Next base: position 1,402,904,365 of record OY728143.1, on the reverse strand, counting down.
AGGGATAATTATTATTAAAATATCATACATAGTTTTGATAATAATGTCTCACATTTTCAATTTTTTATTCTAAAGATTGTTTGTGGATGATGTTGTTCTACAAACTTGTACTGGGTCTGGAAAGAATGTTTCTATCTGTATGAGTAATTTTATCAATCTTGTTTTCTCTTTACTAAATATGATGTTTATTTTTTTATCATATATATCATATAAATACTAATGTGTTTGGGAAACTTTTTATTTAATATTTATGATAGAAATGAAGAAAAGGTTTTTGAGTTTCAGCAACCAGATTGAGGATTGGATGAAAGATAGAAGATTATTAAAGGATGAGAAGTAATTCAAACCTTCTAGTATAAGTAATATGATTCTATTCTAATCATAAAATTATCAAATTCATGACGGAGTCATGATTACATGTTGATGTTTGTGGAATAAGAAATGATGGGGATGTTGGAAGTTGTTGAAGTCAAAGATTGTACAACCGAAGATACTAGTTCATCAGACTCATTGTGCCATAGATCCATAATAGGAAAAATGGTTTTAGTTCATTTTTTGGGGCCAATGAATAATAAAATATGTTGGATTTGTTTAGATAGATAAATCTAATTGTGATCTATAATATGGTCAACCATTTTCATCCGATTTAATTGTTTGTCAATTTGGTCAAGTGTTATCGACCAAGAAGTGGTGTTTTTTCATTGGATTGGAATTACCAATGATACATTGATGTAATTTAGATTTTGATCCATTATACGGATGATGACTTATATAATTCATCAGATACTATACTTCATTTGACACAATCTCATCATTCTAAGTATTTAAAGAAAAGGATAAATACCTTTAGGAGATTTTGGATGTGTTGTAAAAGGGATGTTTTCTACCAAAGTATTTTTATAGGGGGATATAAATACTTCAGAATCTGAAACTATGTCTAAGGAAGAATGATATCAATGTATTATATTATTTATTTAGTATGTAAATATCAGAATGAGAAGGGATTTGATTGTCCTTAAATTTTGTACGAAGTAACATAATAGGAATTCTGTTGTCTCACATATGTTTCCATCGAAACAAAGACAATCAAAATAACATGTGTATTAGAATGATGAATAGTCAGAATATCTGAACCAGAAAAATGTTTTGAGGATATTTAATAAGTTTTTATAAAAATAGAGGATTTTTTATAAGAATTTAAGACATCAAATATGGAGCTAAAATGAAGGTGATATTCAATGTTAAGTCAAAATTTTTAAGCAAGAAAACTTTGCAGATACCCACCTAAACCAATTTTGAAAAACCTATAAAATCATGTAAGTATATTGTAAATTCTAATGAATCATAACCCCACTAAAATGTTAATGATGTGGGTGAACTTATTATATTCTTGTGAGAATATTTTTTCTATATAGAGTTTACTTGTCGATGTTCTCTGGGCAGAAGAATTTAATTGGTCAATGTTTCTTGGATTGAAATGGGTTTTCTAATAGATTCATCTGACTGTCAGTTTTAAAAAATGAGAAGAAAAAAGTTTAGAATTGTTTCAGTAGTATTATAGTTGAGTTATATTTTTCATATTGAGAAATAAAACTAATGGACTAAGTCATCAAACTTAGTGTTTGTATAAAGGTTGTTTCTACCTATTTTTGGGTATAAAACTGAAGAAGTATGTTTTAAAGTTCATATAAGTGAAATATAATAAGACAACACATTAACATGTTTTGAACAAAATAGATATAGTTTCATTACTTATTATGCAAACTTGTATTACCTCACTTGTTCTAAGAGAATCATATACAATGTTGTATTGATCATAGTTCTATGAATGTGTAAGTGTATATCCTACTTATTTGTATCCACATAAAAGGATTGTTTTTTACTGTATTGTGTAGTATTGATTGTTTCCAAACCATACTAAGGACATAGACAATATTTTTGAGTAGTGAACATTTCAAGTTATAATGTTCTTCTGGATGTGTGTTTGTTTTTTTAGAAAAGGTATAAATATTCAACAGTTGGTGAAGGTTTTTTCAAAAGAATGGAAACTTAGAAGAAAAAACTATCACTAATTCACCCCTCCCCCATTCAGTGATACATTAATCCTGGATGAGAAATATCAATTAGTATTATATCCAAGGTTCCCTTTGTTTAATCTCTAATTATTTTCTTGAAGAGAGGTTGTTATAAAGAATATAGATTGTGTGAATAGTAAGGTTATTTTGGTATTCAATTGTAAGAACTATTAAATATAGTAAGATTGAATGTTTCCTTGTCTTATGTATCTTGGGTATGATGTTTTGGAAGAATTTACATATGGATTTCCTCTTATTGATGACATTTTTCCTCTCACATATATGGATAAAAAGAATAGTGAGAATGAATAAATAACTAAGAATGATTTACCCTCATAATTTTATAAAAGTGGTTTTCTAAGAGTAAAGGGAAATTCTTCTGTGAAAGGTATCTAGCAAATGTTTGGGAACATTTATGAATGCAATATAAAGGTAAAGAAATAAAATTTAAAATCTACAGACTAATGTAAAAAGATCTAAAAATTTGTGAATATGAATATGTTGGTGACTTCATTACAATGGTGAATGATATATTAATCAACATAATATGTGTTGGTGAGAAGCAGGAAGGCTCAACTACTATGAAAAAGATCTTGATAATTCTTCCTGATAAGTTCAATTATAAATATTCCACTTTGGATGATAGAGATCCTAAAACTCTATCTCTATAGGATCATCATAATACTATCATTACATATGAAACGAGATGTGAGAAATTAATGAAAGGGAAAAAATAAAAGTTTATCAACAAATATTCTTCAAGGATTCCAAAAAGTGAATGTCTAAGACGGTTCTAGAAGAATAAGAATATGCTGACTTTGAATCCAAAAATATGGTATGTAACAATCTTGATAAATTTCTATACTTTTTTTCTAAAAATAAAAAATAGGTATAGGAATGTGTATAGGTAATCTTCCCTTTAATTTTTTTGAATTTGGATCCATTGTGAACATTTCTGTTAATGGTACTCAATGAAATAATGAAGAAGACAGTGATAAAGTTGAAATAATACCAAGAATATATGGAAAGAAACATGGTGAATATTATAAGGCCTTTTAAAATGGAATGCAATAAAAGTGATCAAAATCCAAAAGAAGAAGATTTTTATTCTAATGATAATGAAGATGAAGACATGAATGTTGAAGATAAAAAGTTAACTGAGATTAGTGAAGAAAGTAATTACATTAAAATAGTTAATCATGAAGAGTTTGGGAGTAGTAGTTCCGAGTATGAAGTGACTGATCTTGAATTTCATTTGAATATATAATTTAAATAATGTCTTGGAAAGATTTTAAGACTTGAAAAATAAATCAAGATGGTGAAGAAGTAATTTCCTTCAATAATTCTTAAAGAATTTCTTCATGAAGTGAAAGTTATATTACTTGAAAAAGATGATTTTATAAAGAAGTATCTAGATAAAAAAAGAATCAGCATAAACATATTGAAGTTATTTTGAAGGAAAATGTAGAAGAGTGAGAACATGTACAATAAAAAGTTTCTATAGTTGATTAGGGAGTTACAAGTTCAAATAAATCTATCTCTAAATTTGGTTAAAATTATATAAAGGGTGAAATAGATAAGGATAAAAAGTAACAATTAAAGGATGATAATAATGTTGAAATTGTATCTATGAATAATAATGATAGGAAAGTCATATATTTTTCCAAAACCAATAAATTGAAGAACTCAGAAGTTTATAAAACATACAAGTTTGAAAATATTTATACTATTTCTGTCATGACCCATCCCCCAGGGCCTGTGTCATGACTAACCCCAAGCCCGCCTTCCATAGGCTAGGGGATGGCGACTAGCACCCAAGGAATATTCCATAAAACTAGGAAGGCATTGTATTTATAACCTGTAAGAACACGTAACCAAGAACACAACAAGATAAGAACATAAGTAAACTGAACTGTAAACAGAGTGAATGCTGTAATTAAAAGGGGCTAGAATACAATCCCAATTGGAAAGTACAAGTACAACTGTGATACAATACAACTGATGAAAAAGAAGAGATAGCTACTGGATCATTCTCTAAGGTTCCTACATAAAAGGGTAGGTATAGATTGCCTCCTTAGCACTCCACATCCAACCGTCTCCTATGTGTACTGACACTCCATGTGGTCTACCTCCAGGTACCATCCATTCCTGGTACTCTCAGCCTTTGTCAGTGCTGTCCGTCATCTGTATCCAACACAACAAGGTGCAGACATAGCCCTTATAGGGGTGATTATAATGATACTCAGTAGGGACCCCGAGATCATCTAGGTATCACAAAATCCAACAAGGATTTAACAAAAAGTATGAAATCAACATATACGCTTACTTATGTATATACCCATACATATATCTAAGTTATCTAGTAATCTATCTCAATCACGAGGAAAACATAGAGGTACTAACTCAGCTCACACCGGTATTTATTCTAGGGGTAGTAACAAATAACATTTCAAGTCACAATGTTGAACACCTCAACTGCTAGAGAACTCCTCCTCAATCGAGTACAGTAGTCCTGTCGTGTCACAAAGAGGCACTTTGCACTAACCTTGGACTACTGAGATACTCCTCCTATCGAGTACCATGGCTCTGCTGTGTCACACAGAGGTGCTACACCACATGGCCTGCTGAGGTACTATTGGTTCGGAACAAAACGGGAGTGATGGCAAGAGGGGGGGGGGGTGAATTGCCTTTTAAAAAATATTGACAAATTAAAATCAAAGTTGAAGTGCAGCGGAAAGTAAAGAGGCAAGACACAAGAAAATTGATAACGGAGTTCGGCCAAAACCCCGGCCTACGTCTCCGCTCCCAACTCAACCGTTGAGAGATTCCTACTGCTTTCTTTTCAATGGTTTTAGCAAGAAACCCACTAGGCTTTGAGGTAGCACTAGGACGTATTACAGCTTGCTTTTGATGGTTGAGCAAGAACCCACTTGCTTTTGATGGTTTAGCAAGAACCCACTATCCTTCTTACAGGTGAAGGATAGCTCACCTATGTCTCAAGCTTTTTAGAGGAAAATCTTGTGAACCTCTTCACACCTTAATGGTGGTGTGAAACCCAAAAGAAAGGGGGATGAGAAAAGGTGTTGGGGTTTGTAGGCACAAACCCAATTTTAAGCTCAAAAAGATAAATACGATAAAACCCGTAATTGGAGAAGCCTTGGGCGCCTTTGATTGATTGATGATGTTTGAAGGCCGCTTCCAAGCTTCTTTGGTGGTGCTCTTGGATGTGGAATTGGATGGAGCACTTGGGGTTCCTTGAGGTGTCTCGCCGGAGGATTTCCGAATGATCAACAAAGTGTCTTTGGGCTTGATTTAAGTTCTGGTTGGTGTCCGGGGCTTCCTTGGCCTTTATTTATAGGCATGGAACCCATTGGGGGCCTTCGGAGCCGTTGGAGAAGTCTTCGGAGCCGTTGGAGGCCAAAAGAGGGTTGACTGGTCAAAGCCAACGGCTAGTTTGACAGGGCTACCGGCTAGCCGGTACAGTCCCACCGGCTGGCCAGTGCCTTGGAAGTTGAGAAGGAGTTTGGTCCAGGCAGCACCGGCTGACCGGTGCCAGAGCCACCGGCTGGCCGGTGGGCAGACAGTAGCAAACACTGTTTGGGCTGGGTGCCACCGGCTGGCCGGTGGTCAAGCCACCGGCTGACCGGTGGAGCCTGGCAGTGGGCAATGCCTCTGCCAGGTCCACCGGCTGGCCGGTGCTATCACACCGGTTGGCCGGTGGACTGAATTTCAGTCCACTTGATGTGCTTCATGGCCCATTTCCTTGGAAATCTTTTGCCTATCATCCACAACACTTAAAACACAATATTAGATAAATAAGAAGGTGATTGTGATCATGAAAATCAAATAACGAGGGGAACGAGATGTACAACAATCTCCCCCTATTTTGATGATCACAATCACCAAAACAATTAAAGTAAAAAACTGAAATTGAAAAGAAATGCAAAGCATGATGAAAAGGATTCTCCCCCAATCAATCAAGAAATTTCTCCCCCTTTGTGATTATCAAAATAGAATGGGGCATAAAACTTGATTGAGGGAAAACGAAAATCAAGATCAATTGGAATTTTTGAAAATTGAATTGAAAGTTTTGAATCAAGAATTAAAATGAAAATTTTGAACCAAAAATTGAATTGAAAGTTTTGAATCAAGAAAAATTCTAATTGAATATTTTGAAATGAAAATTTTGAATTGAGAATTTTGAATTGAGAATTTTGAATGAAAATTTGATACCAAGGGTTGAAATTGAAGGTTTGAATTGAAAATTTTGAAATTGAAATCAAAAGGACTTAAACGATCCTAACTCCCCCTAAATAAAAACAAAAAGTCACCGGGGAGAGGGATTTTGAAAAGAGACAATTTTAGGCCCGGAGAGACTCGCTAGAAGGGATTTTTCAATCCATACTTGTCTCATGGCGGGTCTTCTCCTATAAAATTCGTCCGAAAAGAAAATACTTTTGGGTTGACCATACCAGGCGTTTTTGCAATCGCATTCATAAATTAGGTGCCCGAGTTTTTTACAATAATTACAAAATTTGAAACTAGAGCTCCCCCTTACAAAAACAGTGGGTGCATGGGAGGAGGAGGCTTGGTTGGTATAGCCAAGTCCTTGAGTGGTCCTAGAAATTCATTGGGAACCTAGGAGATTGTTCAAATTTTGTTCCCCTTGGGTGAACTTGGCTAAGGATTCTCTAAGGTCCTTAATGGTTGATTCTAAAGAATCAGCATCGGGAAAATTTTGGATTTTGAGGGAGAGTTCCTCCTTCTCTTTGAGAAGTTGGTCTTTTTCGGAGGAAAGCTTTTTGAAATTCTTTTTCAAAGCGACAAATTTTGAAGAAAGCTCATGAAAACCATTTTCTAATTGGTCTCTAGCATGTTGGAGTTCCTCATAAGATAGATGATTTAAAGAATTGGAATTTGAAGAACAAGAGGAAGAGGAGTCGGAAGATGATACCTCATGTTTTTCCATTAGGCAATTATTACCATTGTCGCTCGAGGAGAAGGAGGAGAATGAAGAGGTGGAGCTATCACTCCATGTTGCCTTTGAAGCCTTCTTCTTTTTCTTCTTCTTGGCCCTTTTCTTGTGAAGTGGGCAAGCGGGCTTGATCTTTTCGTCGGGTTCTTGCTTTTGAGCGGGTTCTTGCTTTTGAGCGGGTTATTGCTTTTGAGCCATGCTAGTACCTTCATGGGTTAGCTCTAAATATTTCCAAATATCATAAGAAGTAGAGAAAGTAGAAATATGATCAAAAACATTACGATCTAACCCACAATGTAGAGCATTCATGGCTTTTCCATCAAGCTCGAAATTTGCAATGTCGGCGGGGGTCCATTTAGATTCATCTTTACAAGAGAGAGTATAACCATGCATGACAATTTTAAAAATAGGATATCCAATACTTTTAAGAAATGTGGTCATGCGGGTTTTCCAAAAACTATAATCGGTTCCATCAAAGAATGAAGCACGATCCAAAGAGAAGCCTTCGGGGGCGTAAGAGGTTGAAGCGGTAGAAGCCATCAAAAAGGATCTTAAATTTGAAACTGGGTAGGGAATTATTCAAATACGCCCTTTGATACCAATTGTTGGGTCGGAACAAAACGGGAGTGATGGCAAGAGGGGGGGGGGGGTGAATTGCCTTTTAAAAAATATTGACAAATTAAAATCAAAGTTGAAGTGCAGCGGAAAGTAAAGAGGCAAGACACAAGAAAATTGATAACGGAGTTCGGCCAAAAACCCGGCCTACGTCTCCGCTCCCAACTCAACCGTTGAGAGATTCCTACAGCTTGATTTTCAATGGTTTTAGCAAGAAACCCACTAGGCTTTGAGGTAGCACTAGGACCTATTACAGCTTGCTTTTGATGGTTGAGCAAGAACCCACTTGCTTTTGATGGTTTAGCAAGAACCCACTATCCTTCTTACAGGTGAAGGATAGCTCACCTATGTCTCAAGATTTTTAGAGGAAAAGCTTGTGAACCTCTTCACACCTTAATGGTGATGTGAAACCCAAAAGAAAGGGGGATGAGAAAAGGTGTTGGGGTTTGTAGGCACAAACCCAATTTTAAGCTCAAAAAGATAAATACGATAAAACCCGTAATTGGAGAAGCCTTGGGCGCCTTTGATTGATTGATGATGTTTGAAGGCCGCTTCCAATCTTCTTTGGTGGTGCTCTTGGATGTGGAATTGGATGGAGCACTTGGGGTTCCTTGAGGTGTCTCGCCGGAGGATTGCCGAATGATCAACAAAGTGTCTTTGGGCTTGATTTAAGTTCCGGTTGGTGTCCGGGGCTTCCTTGGCCTTTATTTATAGGCATGGAACCCATTGGGGGCCTTCGGAGCCGTTGGAGAAGTCTTCGGAGCCGTTGGAGGCCAAAAGAGGGTTGACTGGTCAAAGCCAACGGCTAGTTTGACTGGGCTACCGGCTGGCCGGTACAGTCCCACCGGCTGGCCGGTGCCTTGGAAGTTGAGAAGGAGTTTGGTCCAGGCAGCACCGGATGACCGGTGCCAGAGCCACCGGCTGGCCGGTGGGCAGACAGTAGCAAACACTGTTTGGGCTGGGTGCCACCGGCTGGCCGGTGGTCAAGCCACCGGCTGACCGGTGGAGCCTGGCAGTGGGCAATGCCTCTGCCAGGTCCACCGGCTGGCCGGTGCTATCACACCGGTTGGCCGGTGGACTGAATTTCAGTCCACTTGATGTGCTTCATGGCCCATTTCCTTGGCAATCTTTTGCCTATCATCCACAACACTTAAAACACAATATTAGATAAATAAGAAGGTGATTGTGATCATGAAAATCAAATAACGAGGGGAACGAGATGTACAACAGGTACTCCACTTGTCGAGTACCATGGGTATGCCGCGTCACCAAGGTACTCCCCACTGGGCCTGTCGAGTCACTCCGAGTCGAAACAGTTAGCAGTTGTCATGTCTTAGCTAGCCACTAGGTCTCCGCACAATCAATTCCCATCTCCAGGAGGATCCACTCCACAAGCTATTGGTTGATACTCAAACTGCAACAAAGTCCCATGAAGAAGTTTCTCAAAGGTCCGTCACGTCATAGGGGTCTCAACGTAAGAGACAACGTGTTAATCGGACACCTGGTCTGTGAGTTATTAGCCTTATAGTTTCGGGGGGCCGGTTGGATATGTGATCAATCCAACCTGACTATTACCAATATTAATCCAAAACATAGTGAGGTATCACTCAAAGGGACCGACTCACTCCAAGGTTCCCAATGCCTCTGATGGTTTGTCAAATGGACATCCGGTGCCAAAGTTATGGCCAAAAGAAAGTAAATGGGTCATAGTGGGATGGGTCCGGTCCGACCCGGACCGACCTGGCATTGGTCAACCCAGTTCGGGTTGACCCGACCCGACCTGTTGGGTCTCGCCCAGCCCGTAGTGCAGCCCGACCCATTAGGTCCGGCCTGGCCTACGAGGGCTACGATGGTGCCTTGAGGGCGGCTCGGCCAAGGGGTACTGCGAGGGTGGGGACTGGCCACAGGTACTGCGAGGGCGCAGACTGGCCACGAGTACTGTGAGGGTGCAGAACAAAGGCAGGGCACGAACTGGCCGTAAGGGAAGCAGACCGGTTGTGGGGCATGGACTGGATGTGAGGGCGGAGGACCAGCCTCAAGGACACGACCGACCACGAGGACAGGGACCGGTCGCTGGTCAGTGGTCCGGCCACGAGTAGGTGGACCGTCCGCGAGCACCAGTTCTGCTGCGGGTCGGCGGACCGACCCCGGGGTGGTGGTCCAGCCGTCGGGTGCGGACCGTCCATGGGGCGGCGGTCTGGCCGTGGGTAGGTGGACCGACCGCAGGTCGGCGGTCCGGCCGCGGGTCGGCGGACCAGCTGCAGGGCGGCGGTCCGCCGGCGGGATGGCAGTCTGGTAGTGGTGGCTCGGCGGATGGTGGCATCGGATCGATGGAGGGTGGTGGCGGCTCGGCGGATGGCGGTGAAGAATCAGAGGACAACGACAACGGCTCAACGGATGACAACGACGACAACAGCGGAAAAAAATCCATGAGTGGTAGAGCTACAGGTCATAGAGGTTGCGAGGAAATGGTGGCCGCAGGGCGGTGCTGTTGTACCGTCGCCTTTGTCACGTTCAACTCCAAAAGTCATCACAAGATTTGTGGAGGGATCAGGACATGTGTGTTTTTCTTGTACCCTCAGTGTTAGGGTGGTAGCAAACGGCTCAACATAAACAATAATGAATAATGTCAAACCCTCCCGTAATGATTGTTCCCAACCTGCAAAAGAAAATCATCTGCGTTCTTTGTTTAAAAAAAGAACATGGCAATATAATCACACACAAATTAAACCCCAACCTTGGGTTGTTCGTTGACGTTGGAACAAGAAGAAAGTATGGATATCGATTTTTTGTAGATGAAGATCTCCCATGTCGGAAGAATTCTCAAGGAAGAAGCTCAAAGTTGAGGTTGGCGTTCTTCGTTGGAAGAGTGTTCTTCGTGGAAGAACGTGTTCTTCGTTGGAGAGATTTCTGCCACCAAGAACTCTCTCTCCTTTGCCAAAAAACATTCTCAAAAGAAAAACCTACCAAAATAAAAATTGCTTCACCAATTTTAATCATTGGCGCAATTTCAAATTAGCTAAATTAATTAACTATGTTGGCATAATTTAATGTGGTGCATTGGAATAATATAATGTGGGTGAAGCTCAAGAGGCTCCTTCACATTAATGAGTAAGTTGAGAAGCTTCTCCATCATTAAGAGGGATGTTCAAGAGGTTTAGGCCTCGGGTGGTCCCCACCACCATAAACTCTCATGGGAGGTTAGGATCGGGTGGTCCCCACCACTATAACCTCCCATGGTAGGTTAAGGTTTGGTGGTCCCCACTACCAACTTCTACATGGAGTGGTTACAAAAAATAAAATAAAATGTGTGCTTTATTTTATTTTATTATTTCAATAAAAAACTGAAAATTTATCTTTAACGCTCGACCAACTGCTATCGAGGTGAAAGTCTTCTTAAGCAAATACCGGCGCTGCGAGTTCAAAGGTGCCCTTAGATTACAATTCCGATCACCGGTATAAAAGTTAGAAAAACCCCCTTGCACGTTTACTGAACTTACCAGAAAAAAAGTTTAGAAATTCATTCTAGGAACTCCGGGCCTCAGAACCACGCGCCGTCAATTTTTAAGGTCTCTTAAAATTCCCATTTAATAAAAAAAAATTACATGGAAATTCAGGGTCTTTACAAATTTTGGTTCAGATGAGGCTAAAAAGTAATTAGAGTTGAAAAAAATATTCTAGTTGATAACATAAAGGTTGGTGGTAAAAAATGTTCTGTATAAAAATATAATAAGGTTACTGAGAAACAAGTTCACTATTTTGAAGAGTATATATGTTACAGAGGAATGTATTGTTTATGTTTCTATAACTAGTATTGTGTTAGATTTTGGAATATGTAAAATATGTGTTGGTTTAATCAACAACATTAAAACTATTCCATGATTTAAAGAAGGTAAATCTCAAGGGGGATTCAATCCTCTCAGAAAATTTACACTGATGTGTTGATATTTAAAAATATATTCCTTCCTTTAGAAACTATTTATGAAAGTGGTGAAAAACTTGTAAATCTTATAAAAAGATATATTTCTTATTACCAATTAAACAAAATAATTATAACATTTCTTATAAGGTAGAATTGATAAAATACAAAGGTATATTAAAATCTCTTGTTGTAGAAACCTATCTTAAAGATACAAAATGAGAATGACCCTGGATCTTGGATAGTGTGTGTTCTCCTCATATTATTGGATACATGAAATTTTTGAAGAATTTGAAAGACTTAAATAATGAAATAGTTAAATTTGGAAATGATGAATCCCTCAGAACTAATGGCGTTGGATCCACTATTATTGGGGGGAGGTTGAAATCCTAGAATGGATTGTTTTATAATGGGTTAAAACAGAACTTTTTGAGTGGTTCCAAATTCTATTATGAAGTAAATAATATTGATTTTAGAAAAGTTTTTTTTGTGAAAATAAAGGAATATGGAAAATTTGCTACCAGAGGTCAATATACAAAAGCAGATTATTTCATTTTGGTGAATTTTAAAACTCATATTACTTAAGATTGATGACCTAAAATAAATTGGGGTTTAAATGGCTGGGACATATATATCAGAGAATCATGAGTAAGTTACCAAGTGATAAAGTGTCTATGGTATTACTAACATGCCAGGAATAAGAGATTAATGTTTCTTAATATATTATAAAGGGAATATTCAAAACACTATGCATAAGAAAGCTGATATTAGTTCAACCAAACCCCCTATACTTATTCATTTTTATATTTGTGGGACAATGATAAAAAAAATCACCTCATGGAGATAAGTAATTTATTATTTCAACTGATGATATTTTTTCACAATCCTTATGTACTTTTTTAGAATAAAATTTCAGATGACTTGAAGATGTTTAAGAGTTTCAAGAGAAAAGTTGAGAATTAATTTACGTATTTTGTAAAGAAGATGAGAACTTAAAATGGTTGTGAGTATAATAATTGATATCACATAATCTATTTTTATAAAAACAGAATTCATAATCAATTTAACACAACATATACACATCAACATAATGGTGTAACTGATAAGAAGAATAGAAGTTTTGTTGAAATGAGGAGTACTGTGTTACTTGAAAATAGTCTTTATCATTACTATTAGATTCAAGATACAAGCATAAATATTTATATCTAGAATTTATGTTTCTATTTTCCGAGTTCCAATATTACACCATATGAATTGTTTTATGACAAAACACCATATTTGAAACACTAAAGAGTTTTTGGGAGTCCTTGAATCATAAATAACAAAGGTTGACCACCTTAGAATGTTTCATTAAAGAGGTTAATATGGAATATTTATTTTACAAGATCCATATCAAAGAGGATATAGATGTATCAATAAAGGGACAAGAAAATTAGTTGACTCTATTGATGTGAATGTAATTGAAAATGATGGGGTAGATAACAAACAAACTCATGCAGATAAGGAAGATGACCAGGATGAGAGAATTTTTGTTAAGTGTTATGATAATGATACAAACAATTTTAATCCTAAAAAAAGAGAATTGTTGGTTTCTTCTGTTTCTAGTGATAAAGAGGAATTTAAATATTCTCATCCTAGGATTAGGAGGCAAGTGGAAGCTTAAAACAGAATTTTCGATCAACATCAAATGGTTCAAACAAGAAGAACATAAAATTTTATTACACATACTTATTTATATTCAAAAGTTGAGCTAAATATGTGAATGAATCTTTTGAGTATCCATAATGAATTTTTGATATGAATTAAGAGTTATATTTAAAATAATAATAGTTTGGAACTCATACCTAATAAAAATTACAAAAATATTATCACTATAATGTGCCTTTTATGGAAAAAGTTGAATAAATATGGTGAAGTGATAAGAAAAAAAGAAATATTGGTGTGAAAAGATTACTCATATATTGAGGGCATTGGTTTTGATGTAAAATTTTCTTGGGTCTCAATATTAGAAACAATTGTAATCTTCCTTGCTATTTTTTCACAATGAAGTAACAAAAAATTTAATATGGATGTGAAGTCAGTATTTTTTGAATGGAGAACTTTATGAAGAAGTGTATATTGAAAAGTATATCGGATTTTTCTTTATAAGGATGAAATTTATTTGTTTATACTGAATAAACCCTTGTATGGGTTGAAGGAATATCTAATAGATTCAAATTTCAAAATAGATATTAGCTTAAATAAGATGAACTTCAAGAATGGTAGGGTTGATTGTAATATGTACGTAAAATAATGTCAAGAGATTTCTCTCATTATAATTGTATATGTTAATGACATTATCTTTATAGGTAATAGTGAATTAACATGTGAAATATTTTCTGAATAAATTAGAAAATTATTTGAGATGCCCATACTTGTTGAAATGAAATACTTTCTTGGGTTACAAATATTGCAAATTAAGAAATACGTATTTGTTTCTCAAAAAAAATATGATAAGGAACATCTTATGAAGTTTCCCATGGAAAATTATAAACAAGTTTCCATAACAATTTTAGTGGGAACAAATTTTACTACCTATGGAGAGGGAAAAATGATTAATCTAAAGATTTTCAGAATATGAATGGATTCTTGTTGTTTCTAGTTTCCTCTATACCAGAAATTGTTTATGCTATAACCTTATATTAAATATTCTAATGTGGTTCAAAATAATCGCACCTATTATCAATGTAAATAATTCATATATATATATCAATGTAACAATAAATTTTGGAATCATATATGACTTTTTTGGAAATAATTTACCTATTTAGGTATTCAGATATTGATTGGGTGGGAAGTATTAATGATATAAGATCGACATCTAGTTGAGATTTATTTAGGGGTAAATGTTTTATATTTTTGAATACAAAGAATCAAAAATCTTTCACTATTAGCACAAATGAAGTTGATTATGTGTTTTCTACTCAACATGAGGCCCAAATTTTGTGGAATAAGACTCAGTTTTAAGACTTACTTGTTGAAGTAAATTTACCCTTACTATTGGGTTGTGACCGTTTGAGTTATATAAAAAAAGAAACACAATAAAAAATTATTATTGAAACATATTTATATCAAATATCATTTCATCAAATATCATTTGTAGAAGTATGAATTGAAGCTGTATTATGTTCCTACATTGTAACTAGTAGTTGACATGTTGCCAAAACATTTACCGAGTGAAGATTTTTTAAGATAATCTAGAAACATGAGCATAAAAACTCCTTATCTCCATGGTTCAAGTATGTTTAATATATCCCCTATCCCATTTATTCTTTTTTATATTGATTTAGAGGTGGGAAAAGAATGTTTCACAAATCGATACATAGATATGTGATAAACCTTTTATGAAAGCATGTATACAGGGCTAGTTTAGAGTAATTTTTGAACACAGAAAGTAAGTGTGTTAACTATTTTAACAATTTTTTAAAATTTTTATAGGAAAATTTTACCATAAATTGTAATAATCTTGTGAATTGGTAAAATTTTAAATAATGTGTGATGTTTTAATAAGAAATTTTTTGTAAGTCACTACTTTTGGACAAAACGGTTTGGTTGTCAATGATTCCTATTTAAAAAAAATTCCTCATGAAGCCATTGGAACATTGATAATTAATCATCTCATGATGTTAAATTTTCATTAATTTATCAATATTTTCTAAACAAATAAAAATCCAAAGATTATTGGGAACAAGTTGGTTGTAATTTGTTTGGTTGTTGGTTGAATTTTTTGATAATTATTTTTTCCTTTCTTATCAAGGAAAGAAATAAGTATTTTTTTAATGTTTTGGTGATAAGATGATAGCGATGAAAGGGATAATTTTAATTAGTATATCAGACTTGATTTTGAAAATAAAGTCTTTCAAGTTTATCTTTCTATAATAAAAGAATATTTGTTGATGAAGTTATTTTTCCGACACACAATGGGTCCAGAATGAATGTTTTGATTGGTATGATAAAATTCAATAGAGTCTGAAGGTGTCCATATTAAATATAATTATGTTCTTTTGATCCTTTAGTTTTGATAAATCATAAGTTTTTTGGGAATCTTATGATGTAAGCCTTATGAAAGACAGGGATAAAATGTGTCAATGTTTTGGAAATCATATTAAGGATTCGATGGAAATATAAAAGATGCTGAAATGATGGAATGTAATAGAAAATTTACAATGTAAGTTAGGATATGCTATACTAATCCTATAGTTCCAATGTCATGATAGATTATTGATTAAAGGAATAAGTTTGTAGAGGATAAATAATTTGGGAAGTTAGAAGTTACTAAAGTCATATATTGTACAAATATTGATAATGGTTCATCAAAATCAGTGTGGAACCAATCCATTAGAGGAAGAATTGTTTTACATGAAAGTTATTTGGGACAATGTGTAAGAAAATAATTGGGAGTTTTTAGGATGGATCAATTGAATGAAGATAAATAATGTATTAAATAATTTTCAACTGGTTGGACTATATTTCAATTAGCTCAAGAGTTATCGGACTTGAAGTTGCATTGATTCTTCAAACTGGTGTTGACATTGATACATCTGATTTAGTTAGAGACTCATCCAACATTCACATGCTAACTCTGATAACTAATTGTACACTGGTCATCATCGGACATTGGATTATCAGTATGAGGATTTGAGGAATGAATTAAAACCTTGATGAGATTCCGTATGTGTTTTAAAAGGGATTTTTGCTTCTAAATTATTCTCTATTGGGGTTTTGAATGATTTAGATGTTGTAACTGTGTTTAT
The DNA here is from genome assembly GCA_963277665.1 of Viscum album. Lineage (NCBI taxonomy): Eukaryota > Viridiplantae > Streptophyta > Magnoliopsida > Santalales > Viscaceae > Viscum > Viscum album. Next base: position 1,402,887,988 of record OY728143.1, on the reverse strand, counting down.
AGTAGAATACATTCAGAATTTTATGTTCTTCAGTTAGTATGTACTGACTATAATGAGAAGTGATTTTATTATTATACAATTTGGTATGGAGCGATGTAATGAGAATTTTATATTACATATTTTTGAAATATAATAAAGAATATCAGAATGACATGTGTATTATACTAGGGAATGAATTTAAATTTCCAAGAAGTATGATGTTGCAAGAAGGCTCGATAAGTTTTGAGAGTAATCAAGTATATTTGAAAATAATTGAATAATTCAGATATAAAGATGAAATAAAGGTAAAATTTTAAGATAAGGAAATTTGGTTAAGTGGGAGAAAGTTTTAGATTCACTCTGAAAACACTATTGGAACACCTATTAAAGGAAGAAAGTATGCAGTACTTTCTAAGGGATTAGAACATTATTCATGTGTTGAAAAAGAGGGAGAATTTATGAATTTCTAATGAGAAGAAGTTTTGAGACAAATTTTACCTCACTATGCATTCCAGATATAAGAAAGTATGTGGTATGAGTTTCATATATCAGTCTATGCTATCGAATAGAGTCATCAGACTTTCATTTTTCTAGAATAATAAGTAAGGATTTAAAAATTGTTTTAGAAGTATTTTAGCAGAGTTATATTCTTCAGACTAAGAAATAAGATCGAGCCATTGGACTCAGTGATTGTATAAGGGTTGTTTTTACCTTCTTCTAGGTTGGAATGTGATGAAGTAAGTTTTGAAGGTTATGTAAGTAAAAGTTGATAAGGAATCATAGTAACTTATTTTGAACCAACTATTGAAGGTTTCATTATATGCTATAAAAACATGTACTACATAATTTTTAAAAGAGAAGAACATGCACTTTTTTATTGACCATAGTGCTGTACAGTTCTAAAGGTATATACTACTTGTTTTTATCCACACACAGTGTTTTGTTAAAGTGGATTGTGTGGTATTGTATGGTTTTCAAACCATTCCAAGGACATTACTACTCTTTTTGAGTAGTGAATCATATAAATAATTATGTTCCTATGGATGTGTGTTTATTTTGTTTTAAAAAATATGATAATTCTTCTATATGATGAGAAGGTGGATTCAAAATAAATAAAATCTAATCGAAAAATATACCACCGATTCACCCCCTCCCCTCTCACTGATACATTGATCCTATTTAAGAAAATTCAAAGGATTTAATAGAAATTTAGAAAAATAGGGATCTATATTTGGACACAACATAATGGATACCATAGTATACTATGAGTTTTTCTAACATAAACTAGGAATTGGAAAATAAGGTTGTTATGGAAATTTGAAATTCTATTATGAGAAGAATACAAGTAAGCTGGTCATGGTACATTCTATGGTAAAATGAATTTTAAGGAGGAATAGATTATTCCATGGTTTAGATAGGCCTACTCCACAACTATTTATTATTTAAATATTTTAAATATTAAAATGGATAAAAATATAGAGATGTGAATATTTGAAATCCATAGTTCATGTAGTTATATTACTAACTAGATAAGACCTTAAATTTATAAGGATAAGAACACATCATGGTATATAAAGATTAAGAAATATAATAGATTTAGTTTTAATTAAAAAATATAGAGGTACAAATCATGATATAAAATGAAAAATCAACTAATTTGGATGATTTTAACCATAATAAACATATAGGACACATGGAACAACTGTAGAGGATATCTATGACATGAATTATTCTAAAAATTGATTTAATATAATAATCAATGAATGTATACAAATAATTATACTCTAGTAGACCTAGGAAGAATAAATATTTACTGAAACATTATGTCTTTAGTGAAGATGAATAGGGGAGATCCTATCAATATAGATATTTTGATACATGTTATTGGCTTAGACCAACACCTATATATTTTAATAATCACAAATTATGTTTATATTTTAGTTAATTAATTTCATGTTTTATATTGTTAAACATTATTTGGACCAAACCTAAAAATATGTCTATGTTTGTAACTTACCATGAGAACTTACCATGTAAATTTAAAGTTACCATGTCACATTACCACACATTATACATCACCTTAAAATATGATTTTTTTACCATGAGTATGATGAGAAAAATTTATCTAGGTCATGAACTGGTCATGAGTTTAATTTTAAGTTTATCGTATATTGAGACTCACCATGTCGCTTGTACAATAAACCTATAGTATAACTAACCATGAAAATATATGTATATATTTTTAATGAAAATACCTACCATGTGAAGAAATAAATATACCTTGCTGAGGTATATATATATTTTCACAAAGTAATATAATAACAGTTTATATTTTGTACTGATCACAGGAAGAGACAACTTACCACAAGAATTCATGAACCTACCGAATATGAAAATGAACTAACTCCATAAAGGAATGGACAAATTGTGACATCATTCCATTCAGAATAACTATAAAACACCTTCAATGATCAATTACATAGAAAAGGAATACATGATAATTTGGCTACATTTATATCTAACGAGATCCCCTACACAACAATCAGCTATTTGAATGTACTAGCTACATGGTATGCAAATTAAAAACTCCTAAATACAAATAAGATATGTGAATATTAATTTGGTTATGTGACCAACCACCTACATCATTATCAAGGAGAATTTAAAATCTTTTTTAGATATTTATTGAAGCATTCATTGAAGATTTAGTGCATTAAATATTGCGTTGATTGCTTTCTAATGGTTACCTTTAGATGAAGATAATTTTAAGAAGAAAATACCATCATAAGAAGTATAATGTTAGGTATAGTGTAACGCCCCGACCCCAGTTACCCAGTGTCGGTGCATTATTACATAACATTGTCATGATCACAAGAAAGATCAAATCTCGAAAGACCGATTAGTTTTGTAGCCTTGGAAACACTAGATATATTCATAAAGTTTTACATTACATCATAAAAATGAAAACTAAAACAATATAGTCTCCATGGTCCACACTCTTATCCCCTCATACTATCCCTACAGGTCATTCATAAATTACTTCTTCACATCTTGGGAATAATAAAACATAGAAAAGGGGTGAGTTCAAATGCCAAGTAAGGATAAAAATATAGTGAATACTTTTATAAATAAGAATAAACATTTAAAGCAATGTATAACTAAAAAAAGCCTTTTAAACATGAACTTCAACATAGTATGGCAAAAATAAAATTAAATAATTCCATTTAATTATTCACATGGATATTTTACTAATCGAATATTCACATGCAATATCAATAACCACTTTCATAATGATGGAATGCATAATGCCATACTATCATAACCACATAGCCAAGGCCTCGTGCCAAGACTACAAATAATATTTTCCAAGGCCTTGTGCTAAGACACTAGTTTTTCTCATGAGACCTACCGATGAATCGAGGAGCTATATCGAGCTCCACCCGTCACTTATTAAGTCCAATGAATTCCTCATATGAACATGTTTAAACATAACATAAACATTCGTATTAAAACTAGCATACGAAATGTCAATAATTTCTTCATAAACCCTGAATGGTATAAAAATAACACATACACAGTCAAAAATATCACAAAACCATCAATAAAATATGGAAGTTTTGTATCATAATAAATAAACTTCGAATAAACTTAAATTCCATCAAAGGATGTTGAAATAGATGAAATCAAAACTATTTGAGAGAAATATCTCTTTTTTGATATCATTTAAAAGTCCGATAATTATTAAATAAAACATTTACTTTGAAAATATTCTTATAAGATTGTAAGGGAAGCTTTGAAAATTTTATAATCATGGAAAATAGCCGCACCCGCCGTATAAGTTAAAAAAACATTCTTACCTTAATTCTGTCGAAAAGATTAAAAAGGACCTTGTTTGGAAAACAACGGAAAGATTCCTTTATAAAACTCTTATAAAAAGTCAAACAAGGGTATAAATTTATTTAACCCATATTATAGTAAATAGTAAAAATGTTTTGAAATACATTTTTAAGAAACATGGATTTGGATGATAAAGAAGTCCCAGTAGATTATTACGTATAAACAACCTCGGATAATGAAGAGATTGTGAAATAAACCCTTACCTTGTACTTTTCCTTGGTTGGGGTAGGTTAACCTCATGTATAATGGTGAAATAATTTTTATTAAATTATACTATAATCATATACATTATTATGTTATCATATATGATCTTTTAACATTGCTTTGTTAATAATATCTTAGTATTATCATTGTTACGGGTGTTAACTTACTCGTTTTCTTTAATATGTTTTGTTATGTAATCCATGTCTATCATGGATAGTTTGTATATTATTCATATCTAGAATGATATCAAGTCCTTAAAAATTATTTTTAAATCATCAAATGATAATTATACTTGAATGGATACGATGGAGAATGAATCTCATCGCGTTCATGGAGACGGTAGTCTGTACGTACGCACAAGCGACAATATCATTCTTTTGATATTAAAATAATATATAATTGGATGGTATATCATATATTCATAATAATTATCATGTTATATTTATTATTTATATGAATTAAAAATCATTATTATACCCATCCAAATAATAATATATTGAATAACAATTACACCACGACGTGGAGACGATAAGCCGTACGCACGCACGTATGGTGAAATGTCATTCAAAGTATGGATAGAATACTGAAATATGGTTGTAACATGTTTATAATAACATGAAATTATATATAATATACTGGAGGTATTATTTTAGAATGGTAATAACAAAGATAGAAGAAGTGTAAGAAGAAAGGAACTTGAAAAGGGGTGGTGAAATCATTACCTCTTCTTCGGGTTCTTCCTTTTGATTTGATCAAAAGGGCTCCATAGGTTGGCATTCTGACTAAAGGAAGGCAACTAGGTTGTAGTGAGGGAAGTTGAGAGAGTATTTGGGTAGGGGTTGGCCGAACCAAAAGGCTTTGAATGTGTGAATTAATGAGAAGGGGGAGTGCCCTTTTATAAGAGGGGTGAGGGGCACCTTTGGAAAAGCTAGAAATTTTATTTTATAATAAAATCATATTCGGTTTCTAATGGCTAAAAAGTAGATTATTTAAAGGTTAAGGTGGGTATGGGTCGAAAACAACTCAACCAATAGAATTTAGACAAGTTTGGGTCATTATTTTAACCTTATATTTTTAGTTTTAACTCTTAGTTAATTAGTTTGACACTTACCATGTCAATTTGTATTTTTATATAATATAGTTAATAAAATTACTATATACCTACAAGAGACCCCCCAAGTGGTCCATTAATGATACACCTATCATTATATAAGTCTCTTGGCCGAACCTTAGATTTTTAGGAATTTAATATCAATTAATAATATAATATTTGTTTTAAAAACTCTTTTATGTCAATTTTACACTATTCAATAATTGATTTTTGTGAAAATCATAACAGAATGATTAATTCAGAAAAAGATAATTAAGTCAATCCTAACATGTCATATTAACCTATAAAATTAGTTTAATTCATAAAAAGTATCAAATTGTATTTATTTGTGTATTTATAATATCAATTATTTTAATATTTCACTTTTATGGTAATTACTGCATCATCATTGTGTCATAAATAAATTAAATTATTTATTGTCTAAAAATTATAAATAAAATTTCATTTTTTAGGAAATAATTTTATATTTCTAATGAATATTTACAATCGAATTTATCTTATGTATTACCCTATATTAAAAATGTTTTAGTAAATAAACATTGATTTTAACTCTTTTAACTCTTTTTTGAATTTAATAATAATAAATGTCCTAATCTAATCCAAGTGGACCTAAATGATAATATTTTATTCCTAAGGATGTTTGTGGTCGAGATACACTTTTCCAATAGAATTAGGACATGTGTTAGGGTAATATTAATATCATTTTTACCCTTAATTACCCTATATACTTTTAACCGTGGTAAATAAAAGTAAAAGTTACTATTCACCAAAAATTATTTTCATCTCATTGAACCAAATTTTACTCCTTGATATTAACCGTGTCTCTCAGATTTTTGAAATTCCACTCACAGAAGTGGTAAAATTATGTTTTATAAAAAATTCAGTTTTTTTAACTACCACTTAGTGGTTTCACTATTCATCAAAAAAAGGAAGTTTTTCAGAAAAATACCAAAAATTCACCCTAGGCTAATTTCAATATTCCGAATCTAAAAATGAAGTCCATTTTGGAAAAAAAAATTTTAAATTTCAAAAAGTGGGTATTACTATTCATAACAGTTAGTTTGATTGGTTGTGGTGTGTTAGAACTCGATGTTGCGTACAACACACGCTATTGCATTATTCAAAGAGAAGCATACCGTAGAAGCTTGGGGTGTTACATTCTCCCCTCCTTCAAATAATTTCATCCTCGAAATTTCTAGAATACTACCGCATGAAAAGACTCGGGTGGTTCTTCATCATAAGTTCCTCGGGTTCCGACGTTGCCTCTTCCATCTTATGGTTTCTCCACAAGACTTTTACCAGACGAGTCATCCGGTTTCTTAGTACTTGTTCTCTCGTATCAAGAATATTGACGGGCTCTTCGCAATAAGATAGATCAGGTTCCAGTTCTAATTCCTCATAGGTGAGTATATGCGTTGGGTCAGGCATGTATTTCCTCAATAGTGATACGTGGAACACATCGTGAACTTTGGAGAGATTTGGCGGCATTGGCAAATGGTAAGCTACAACCCGAATTCGTTCTAGAATTTCCAAAGGTCTGATGTACATGGGACTCAATTTACATTTCTTACCAAAACGTATGACTCCCTTCCATGGAGATACCTTCAGGAAAACATGATCACCGACTTAAAATTCCAAATCCTTCCTTCGATTATCGGCATAGCTCTTCTGCCTACTTTGAGCTGCTTTGATATGGTTTTGGATTACCTTCACCTTTTCCATCGTTTCCTCCACCAGTTCTGGGCCTACAAGTTTTCTTTCACCAACATCATCCCAACAGGTTGGTGTGCGATATATCTTTCCGTATAACGCTTCATATGGTGCCATCTGAATACTCGAATGGAAGCTATTGTTATAAGAAAATTCTACCAGAGGTAAATATTGATCCCACATACCCTGAAAGTCAAGTGAGCAGGATCTCAACATGTCTTCTAAGGTTTGAATAGTTCATTCTAATTGTCCATCTGTTTGAGGGTGGTAGGAAGTGCTCAAATGAAGTTCAGTATCCAAGGCTTTCTGAAGACTTTTCTAGAATCTTGAAGTAAAATGGGGATCACAATCAGAAACAATCGATTGGGGTACTCTATGAAGTCTCACAACTTCATTAATATATAGTCTTACTAGTCGTTCAAGTGGTAAATCTTCCCTTATAGCAAGAAAATGTGCTGACTTGGTAAGGCGATCAATAATGACCCATATTGCATCGTTCCTTCTAGGAGTCTTTGGTAGCCCCATGAAAAAGTCCATTGTAATATTGTCCCATTTCCACTTCGGTATGGGAAGAGGTTGCATGACTCTTCCAGGCTGTTGCCTTCTAGCTTTCACTTGTTGACAAACCATAAATCTTAACACAAAATCAACAATCCCCCTCTTCATGTTGTCCCACCAAAAAGGTTCCTTCAAATCTATATACATTTTGGTGCTCCCAGGGTGTATATAGAAATTGGAACTATGAGAATCATCCATCAATTCCATTTTTAGATCAGGTATATCGGGAACACAGAGTCTCTTCCCGAATTTTAAAATTCCTTCTTCATACACAAAGTCTCTCAATCTCCCATCATTCACAGCTTTAATCTTCTTTCGAAATTCTTCATCATCGTTCTGAGAACTATTAATCCTTTCTAGTAAAGATGGTTTGGAATCCATTTGAAAAAGTATTGATGTTTCACCTTCCCTTGTTATTTCCATGCCGATCTTCACTAGATCCATGATAATTGGATCCCTTTCAATTCTCACATTGTTCAAAACTTCATGATCTTTTCTGCTCAAAGCATCTTCCACCTTGTTTGCTTTCCCCAGGTTGTAGTGTATCGTAAAATCATAATCCTTGAGTAATTCAATCCATCTCCTTTGCCTCATGTTGAGTTCTTTTTGTGAGAAAATATACTACAAACTCTTTTGATCAGTATAAATCTCACATTTTTCACCATAGAGGTAGTGCCTCCATATCTTCAAAGAAAAGATCACAGCTGCTAACTCAAGATCATGAGTAGGATAGTTTTTTTCATGAATTTTCAACTATCGTGATGCATAGGCAATAACCCTATCATTCTTCATAAGGACACAACCAAGTCCTTTCTTCGATGCATCACTATAAATAACGAACCCATCATTCCCTGATGGTAGATTCAATATAGGAGCATTGACTAATCTTCTCTTCAGTTCTTCGAAAAATTCTTCACACACTTTTGTCTCAACAAATTTAACTTCTTTACGTGTGATATTCATTAATGGGTTAGCCAATCGGGCAAAATTCTGGACGAAACGTCGATAATAACCTTCCAAACCAATAAAACTACATACCTCAGTTATACTCGTAGGTGCTGTCCATTCTTGGATTTCCTTGGTCTTAGAAGGATCAACAGAGATTCCATCTTTAGAGACAATATGGACAAGAAAAGAAATCTCCTGAATCCAGAATTCACACTTGCTAAAATTCCCATATAATTCATGTCTTCTCAGAGTCTTCAGGATAATGCGCAAGTGATTTTCATGATCTTCATAGATTTTGTAGTATAGAAAGATATCATCAATAAATACCACCACAAATTCATTGAGATATTACTTGAAAACTCTATTCATTAGATCCATGAATACAGAGGGTGCATTAGTCATTCCAAAAGGCATTACTGTAAACTCGTAATGCCTGTACCTGGTTCGAAATGCTGTCTTCAGAATGTCTTCCTTCTTCACACACAACTGATGGTATCCAGATCGAAGGTCAATCTTTGAAAAGTATTGAGCTCCATGCAGTTGGTCAAATAAATCATCAATGTGAGGTAGGGGATACTTGTTCTTTATTGTTATAGCATTGATCTCCCTGTAGTCGATACATAACCTCATAGATCCATCTTTCTTTTTAACAAAAAGAACTGGGGCTCCCCATGGAGAAACACTAGGGTGAATAAATCCCTTATTACTCAATTCATATAGTTGTTTCTTTAGTTCAACTAATTCTATAGTGGCCATTCTATAAGGGGTCTTTGATATAGGCCTTGATCCAGGAATTAAATCAATGGAAAACTCAACTTCTAGTTCTGGAGGATGTCCAGGTAAATCTTCCGAAAACACATCTACATATTATTTCACAACAGGTACATCCTCTATTTGAACATTCCTTTCCTCACCCATAGTCATTTCATTCTCTTCATCCCCAATAATTGAATTTACTTGAGCTTCTGGGGGTGGATCTAGATAAGAATTAAGTGGTGACGATTCTGCTCTATAGATAAGGTGTTCCTTATCATCATCATCAAAAATCATAACCTCCTTATTCTTACAATAATTATTTGCATCATGGTCTGAAATACAATCCATACCTAGGATTATATAAAACTCAATCATAGGTATGAAGATGAGATCAGCAGATAAAGAACATTTATGTGCTCTGATGGGGACTGATTCACAAAACTTTGTTGCAATGATACTTCCCTTAGGAGTTTTAACTGACAATTCCCTTGTCAAATCAAATTGGAAATATCTAATTTTCTTAGAAAATTGGGAAGATATGAAACAATGTGATGATATAGAATCAAATAATGAATTTTCTAAACTTGAGGAAACCATATAATTACCTTCCACCACGTCTTTAGGAACTTCTACCTCAGCAGTAGTGATAGTATAAGCATGGCCTTGATCCCTTGTCCTTTTCTGAGGTAACTTCCCCTGACGCTTAGGACATTCATTTTCATAATGTCCCATCTCCCTGCAATTGTAGCATTGGACATCAGTAGCTTTCTTCTTCCCCTTGCAATCACGAGCTTGGTGGCCTTTTTCACCACACTTGTAACAGACTCCCATTCCTTTTAAGAAAGTACCAGGGTGTTTCTTCCCACATTTACTGCAGGATGGATATTCAACTTTTCTTTTCTTCCTTTTATTTCCATTCCCAGATTGATCAGCAGATCTCTTCTTCTCTTGCTTTACTTTAAATTCATATAACTTAGAGAATTCTTTCTCTATCTTGATAGCATATGAGACAATGTCTTTGTACGACGAGAAGGATTGTGAGACTAATGATCAATGGAGAAATGGTTTTAACACATCAAAGAAACGATCAATCTTACTTCTTTGGTTACGTATATAATCTCCAGCATACCTTGATAACCTTGTAAAGTTATCCTCATACTTTGCGACATTCCCATCCTCCTTTTGTCTCAGACTCAGAAATTGCCTTTCCATATCTGCTCGATGGTCACAAGGAAAGTTTTTTTTTTCTAAAAACGTATCTTTGAACTCCCTCCATTCCATATTTGATACTTCATCCTCTTCCTTCATGTTTTGAATCAATGACCACCATTGATCAGCATCTCCAGTGAGGTAGTAAACTGCCATGATAACTTTTTCCCTTTCACTACTTCCCAAAGCCTGAAATATTTTCTCTAGGGAACTTATCCATTTCTCAGCTACTAAGGTATTTGTACTCCCATTTAATGTTGGTGGTTTCTGCCTTATGAAGAGATCTAACATTGATCCTCCTTACTGCGGATCAGGGTGCTCCATACGGGTAAGGTTATTATTCATAACCTGAGTGAGTTGTCCCAGTATGGTGATTAGTTGATCAGCACCAGTTGCATCCCCAGCTCCACTATAATTATCTTGAGTAGGAGGGAAATCCCTACATGGAGTGCGTTCATTGATACAGTTCCCATTTCTTCAACTAGGCACCATTTCTAAACAATGGCATAAACTAGATCAGTTTATGAATCAAAACACATAATTCCATATTTATAAAACACTTAACATAAATTGAACTATTTATGGATATAATCTATAATCATAAAAATGTTTTATTTGAGTAATTATATACTCATAAACCCTTCATAATTATTTTTAAAGAAAATGAGAGTTATCCTAAGCATATCCCCTAGGAGTGTCGTAACCAAGAGTGCAGCAAGGCCCGTTGTCGTGCACCGGTTCCCGTTCGAGTCTAGCTCAAAGCGGTGTTTTTGGGTTTTTCCCCTATGTACATCTGTGCCAGAGCTACCTCTACCTGCTCGTATCCAGATAGGTATGTATTGCTCGGAAAACTCACAAAATCTCTACAATACCAAAATTCTTGGAAGTTCTTCTATACTAATCCTCAAAGTCCATCTTAGGTCTATGTGCTCTAATCAGAGTTTATCTAAATATAGCTTCCAAGGTTTGTACTAAACTTCCTCTGATACCAACTGTAATGCACCGGCCCTAGTTACCCAGAGTCGGTGCATTATTATATAACATTGGCATGACCACAAGAAAGATCAAATCTCAAAAGACCGATTAGTTTCGTAGCCTTGGAAAAACTATATATATTCACAAAGTTTTACATTACATCATAAAAATGAAAAATAAAACAATATAGTCTCCATAGTCCACACTCTTATCCCCTCATACTATCCCTGCAGGTCATTCATAAATTACTTCTTCACATCCTGGGAAAAATAAAACATAGAAAAGGGGTGAGCTCAAATGCCCAGTAAGGATAACAATATAGCGGAAACTTTCATAAATAAGAATAAACATTTAAGGCAATGTATAACTAAAACAAAAGCCTTTTAAACTTGAACTTCAACATAGTATGGAAAAAATAAAATGAAATAATTCCATTTACTTATTCATATGTATATTATACTAATTGAATATTCACATGCAATATCAATAACCTCTTTCATAATGATGGAATGCATAATGGCCGACTATCATAACCACATAGCCAAGGCCTCGTGCCAAGACTACAAATAATATTTTTCCAAGGCCTTGTTCCAAGACACTATTTTGTCTCATGAGACCTACCGATGCATCAAGGAGCTATAGCGGGCTCCACCCGTCACTTATTAAGTCCAATGCATTCCTCATATGAACAAGTTTAAACATAACATAAAAATTCGTTTTAAAACTAGCATATGAAATTTCAATACTTTCTTCATAAACAATGAATGGTATAAAAATAACACATACATAGTAAAACATATCAAAAAACCATAAATATAATATAGAAGTTTTTTATCATAATAAATAAACTTCAAATAAGCTTAAAATCCATCAAAGGATTTTGAAATAGATGAAATCAAAACTATTTGAGAGAAATATCTCTTTTTTCAATTCATTTAAAAGTTCTATAATTATTAAATAAAAAATTTACTTTGAAAATATTATTATAAGCTTGTAAGGGAATCTTTGAAAATTTTATAATGGCGGAAAATAGCTGCACCCTCCGTATAAGTTAAAAAAACATTCTTACCTTAATTCGGTCGAAATGGTTAAAGGAGACCTTGTTTGGAAAACGACGGAAAGATTCCTTTATAAACCTATTATAAAAAGTCAAACTAGGGTATAAATGTATTTAACCCATATTCTAGTAAATAGTAAAAATGTTTTGAAATAAATTTTTAAGAAACATGGATGTGGATGATAAAGAAGTCCCAGTAGATTATTACGTATAAACAACCTCGGATGATGAAGAGATTGCGAAATAAACCCTTACCTTGTACTTTTCCTTGGTTGGGGTAGTTTAACCTCCTGTATAATGGTGAAATAATTTTTATTAAATTATACAAGAATCATATACATTATTATGTTATCATATATGATCTTTTAACATTGCTTTGTTAATAATATCTTAGTATTATCGTTGTTTCGGGTGTTAACTTACTCGTTTTATTTTATATATTTTGTTATGTAAGCCGTGTTTGTCATGGATAGGTTGTATCTTATTTATATCAATAATGATATCAAGTCCATAAACATTTTTTTTAAATCATAAAATGATAATTATACTTGAATGGATACGATAGATAATGAATCTCATCGCGTTCGTGGAGACGGTAGTCCGTACGTACGCACGAGTGACAATATCATTATTTTGATATTAAAATAATATATAATTGGATGGTATATCATATATGAAGAATCATTATCATGTTATATTTATTATTTACCTGAATTACAAATCATTATTATACCCATCCAAATAATAATATATTGAATAACAATTACACCACGACGTGGAGACGGTAAGCCGTACGTACGCACGTATGGTGACATGTCATTCAAAGGATGGATAGAATTCTGAAATATGGTTGTAACATGTTTATAATAACATCAAAGTATATATAATATACTGGAGTTATAATTTTAGAATGGTAATAGCAAAGATAGAAGAAGTGGAATAAGAAAGGAACTTGAAAAGGGGTGGTGAAATCATTACCTCTTCTTCGGGTTCTTCCTTTTGATTTGATCAAAAGGGATCCTTAGGTTGGATTTCTGACTAAAGTAAGGCCTCTAGGTTGTAGTGAGGGACGTTGATAGAGTATTTGGGTAGGGTTTGGCTGAACCAAAAGGCTTTTAGGATGTGAATTTATGAGAAGGGGGAGTGCGCTTTTATAAGAGGGGTGATGGGCACCATTGGAAAAGTTAGAAATATTTTTTATAATAAATTCATATTCAGTTTATAATGGCTCGAAAGAGTATTATTTAAAGTTTAAGGTGGGTATGGGTTGAAAACCACTCAACCAATAGAATTTAGATAGGTTTGGTTCATTATTTTAACCTTATCTTTTAGTTTTAACTCTTAGTTAATTAGTTTGAAACTTACCATGTCACTTTGTATTTTTATATAATATAGTTAATAAACTTACTATATACCTCCAAGCGACCCCCAAGTGGTCCATTAATGATACAAATATTATTATATAAGTATCTCGGCCGAACATTATCTTCTTAGGAATTTAATATCAATTAATAATATAATATTTGTTTTAAAAACTCTTTTATGTCAATTTTGACACTATTCAATAATTGATTTTTGTGAAAATCATAACAGAATGATTACTTAGAAAAAAAGTTAATTAAGTTAATAATAAAATTTCATATTAACCTAGAAAATTATTATAATTCATAAAAAGTCTCAAATTGTATTTATTTGGGTATTTATAATATTAATTATTTTAATTTTTTACTATTATGGTAATTTTTGTATCATCATTGGGTCATAAATAAATTAAAATATTTTTTTTCTAAAAATTATAAATAAAATATCATTATGTAGGAAATATTTTAAGCTTTATAATTAATATTTATAATTGAATTTATCTTATGTATAACCCTATATTAAAAATGTTTTATTAAATAAACTTTGATTTTAACTCTTTTAACTCTTCTTTGAATTAAATAATAATAAATATCCGAATCTAATCCAAGTGGACCTAAATGATAATATTTTATTCCTAAGGTTGTTTTTGGTCTCTATACACTTGTCTAATAGAATTAGGAAATGTGTTAGGATAATATTAATATCATTTTTACCCTTAATTACCCTATTTACTTTTAACCGTGGTAAATAAAAGTAAAAAGTTATTATTCACCAAATATTATTTTCATCTCATTGTGTAATGCCCTGACCCCAGTTACCTAGAGTTGGTGAATTATTACATAACATTGGCATGATCACAAGAAGGATCAAATCTCGAAAGACCAATTGGTTTAGTAGCCTTGGAAACACTAGATATATTCATAAGTCTTACATTACATCATAAAAATGAAAACTACAACAACATCTTTTCTTCATATTCCACACTCATATCCCCACATACTATCCCTGCAAGTCATTCATAATTTACTTCTTCATATCCTGGTAAAAATAAAACATAGAAAATGGGTGAGCTCAAATGCCCAGTAAGGATAACAATATAGCGGAAACTCTCATAAATAAGAATAAACATTTAAGGCAATGTATAACTAAAACAAAATCCTTTTAAACTTGAACTTCAACATAGTATGGAAAAAATAAAATGAAATAATGCCATTTCCTTATTCACATGGATATTCTACTAATCGAATAATCAAATGCAATATCAATAACCACTTTCATAATGATGGAATGCATAATGCCAGACTATCATAACCACATAACCAAGGCCTCGTGCCAAGACTACAAATAGGATTTTGCCAAGGCCTTGTGCCAAGACACTAGTTTGTCTCATGAGACCTACCGATTCATCGAGGAGCTATAGCAGGCTCCACCCGTCACATATTAAGTCCAACGCATTCCCATATGAAAAGGTTTAAACATAACATAAACATTCGTATTAAAACTAGCATACGAAATGTCAATACTTTCACCATAAACTATGAACGGTATAAAAATAGCACATCCAAAGTCAAAAATATCACAAAACCTTTAATACAATATAGAAGTTTTGTATCATAATAAATCAACTTCAAATAAGCGTAAAATCCATCAAAGGATGTTAACATAGATGAAATCAAAACACTTTTTAGAGAAATATTTCTTTCTATTTTGAAATCATTTAAGAGTCTTATATTTATGAAATAAAACATTTTCTTTGAAAATATTATTATAAGCTTGTAAGGGAAGCTTCGACGATTTTATAACGGCGGAAAATAACCGCACCCGCCGTATAAGTTAAAAAAATATTCTTACCTTAATTCTGTCGAAAAGGTTAAAAAACACCTTGTTTGAAAAATGACGGAAAGATTACTTTATAAAACTCTTATAAAAAGTCAAACAAGGGTATAAATTACCTTAACCCATATTCTTTTAAATAGTAAAAATGTTTTGAAATACATTTTTAAGAAACATGGATGTGGATGATAAAGAGATCCCAGTAGATTATTACGTATAAACAACCTCAGATAATGAAGAGATTGTGAAATAACCCTTACCTTGTACTTTTCCTTTGTTGGGGTAGGTTAACCTCCTGTATAATGGTGAAATAATTGTTATTAAATTATACAATAATAATATACATTAATATGATATCATATATGATCTTTTAACATTGATTTGTTAATAATATCTTAGTATTATCGTTGTTTCGGGTGTTAACTTACTCGTTTTCTTTTATATGTTTTGTTATGTAATCCATGTTTGTAATGGATAGGTTGTATATTATTCATATCCAGAATTATATCAAGTCCTTAAACATCATTTTTAAATCATCAAATGATAATTATACTTGAATGGATACGATGGAGAATGAATCTCATCGCGTTCGTGGAGACGGTAGTCCGTACGTACGCACGAGCGACAATATCATTCTTTTGATATTATAATAATATATAAATGGATGGTATATCATATATACAGAATCATTAACATGTTATATTTATTATTTACATGAGTTACACATCATTATTATACCCATCCAAATAATAATATATAGAATAACAATTACACCACGACGTGGAGACGGTAAGCCGTACGTACGCACGTATGGTGACATGTTATTCAAAGGGTGGATAGAATACTGAATATGGTTGTACCATATTTATAATAAAATCACAGTATATATATGATACTGGAGTTATTATTTTATAATGGTAATAACAAAGGAAGAAGAAGTGGAAGAAGAAAGGAACATGGAAAAGGGTGGTGAAATCATTACCTCTTCTTCGGGTTCTTCCTTTTGATTTGATCAAAAGGGCTCCTTAGGTTGGCTTTATGATCAAAATAAGGCCTCTAGTTTGTATTGAGGGAAGTTGGGAGAGTATATGGTCAGAGTTTGGCCGAACCAAAAGGCTTTGATGATGTGAAGAAATGAGAAGGAGGAGTGCCCTTTTATAAGAGGGGTGAGGGGCACCTCTGGAAAAGCTAGAAATATTAATTTATAATAAATTCATATTCAGTTTCTAATGGCTACAAAGTTGATTATTTAAATTTTAAGGTGGGTATAGGTCGCAAAACACTCAACCAATAGAATTTAGACAGGTTTGGGTCATTATATTAACCTTATCTTTAAGTATTAACTCTAAGTTAATTAGTTTCACTTTTACAATGTCTCTTTGTATTTTTATATTATATGGTTAATAAACTTACCATATACATCCAAGCGACCCCCAAGTGGTCCATTAATAATGAACCTATCATGATATAAGTCTCTTGGCCGAACCTTAGATTTTTAGAAATTTAATATCAATTAATAATATAATATTTGTTTTAAAAACTCTTTTATGTCAATTTTGACACTATTCAATAATTGTTTTTTGTAAAAATCACAACAGAATGATTACTTTGAAAAAAGTTAATTTAAGAAATCATAAAATGTCATATTAACCTATAAAATTAGTTTAATTCATAAAAAGTCTCAAATTATATTTATTTGGGTATTTATAATATCAATTATTCTAATTTTTCATTAATTAGGTAATTACTGCATCATAATTGTGTCATAAATAAATTAAATTATTTAATTTCTAAATATTATAAATAAAATATCCTTATGTAGGAAATATTTTTAAATTTCTAATGAATATTTACAATCGAATTTCTCTTATGTATAACCCTATATTAAAAATGTTTTAGTAAATAAACTTTGATTTTAACTCTTTTAACTCTTCTTTGAATTAAATAATAATAAATGTCCTAATCTAATACAAGTGGACCTAAATGATAATATTTTATTCCTAAGGTTGTTTTTGGTCTAGATAAACTTTTCCAATAGAATTAGGACATGTGTTAGGGTAATATTAATATCATTTTTACCCTTAATTACCCTATTTACTTTTAACCGTGGTAAATAAAAGTAAAAAGTTACTATTCACCAAAAATTATTTTCATCTCATTGAACCACATTTCACTTCTTGATATTAACCGTGTCTCTCGAATTTTCGAAATTCCATTCACAGAAGCGGTAAAATTAAGTTTTATGAAAAATTCAGTTTTTTTTAACTACCACTTAGTAGTTTCACTATTCATCAAAAATTGAAGTTTTTCAGAACAATGCTAAAATTTCACCCTAATCTATAATTGATATTCCAAATTCAAAAATGATGTATATTTTATAAAATTCTAAACATATAAGTTGCATTAATTAATTTTATAATTAATTTCCGCTGTCACAACAAATAGCGTGTTTTTAAGAAACAATATATACCAAAAGATTGACAATTGTTTAGGTCCAATTTCAAAGTGAAATTAATTATAATGAACACCATTGGATAAAATGGTAAAAATATATTCTAATTATAATTTAAAACCACTCAATAATATAATTTATCACTATAAATTATTTTGATTAAAAAAGTTGTTTTTAAGTATTTTTCACTATTCATAAAAATTGGAAGTTCTCAGAAAAATACCAAAAAATCATCTTAGGATAATTTCGATATTCCGAAACCAAAAATGAAGTCCATATTGAAATATAAAATATATATAATTTAAAAAAGTAGGTATTACTATTCACAACGGCTAGTTTGATTGGTTGTGGTGTGTTAGAACTCGATGTTGCGTACAACACACGCTATCGAATTGTTCAAAGAGAAGCGTACCGTAGAAGCTTGGGGTGTTACACATTGAACCAAATTTTACTCCTTGATATTAACCGTGTCTCTCAGATTTTCGAAATTCCACTCACAGAAGCGGTAAAATTAAGTTTTATGAAAAATTCAGTTTTTTTAACTACCACTTAGTGGTTTCACTATTCATCAAAAAAATGAAGTTTTTCAGAAAAATACGAAAAATTCACCCTAGGATAATTTCGATATTCCGAATCCAAAAAATGAAGTCCATCTTGAAAAATAAAATTTATAAATTTCGAAAAGTGGGTATTACTATTCATAACAGCTAGTTTGATTGGTTGTGGTGTGTTAGAACTCGATGTTGCGTACAACACACGCTATTGCATTATTCAAAGAGAAGCATACCGTAGAAGCTTGTGGTGTTACATATAGAACATATGTGTTATCTCAGAGAATAGTAGAAGATAAAATACACATTAAACATTGAAACAGATAAGAGATTTTGCACTCTATTAACTATAACTTGGTCTGAAACCTTTTTAATCTTCTTCCAAATAAAAATTCTTGGAATTCACAAAAACGAAGTTATTCGGATCAAATAACATCAAATTTATTATTTTTTATATTTTTAATTATTTTTATGCCTTTTTTGAGCTATATTTTTTATTTATCTTTTTATTTGTAAAAAAATTCTCATGCGCTAAACAAGAGAGTACATGATACTCTCTATTAAATTTTTTATATTCATTACCACTAAAAATTTGTTGAAGATAGCCTATGTGGCCTGGTATTTATTTTCCCATGTATACTATAGAATATGATTTATTCATGGATAACCTCATGAATAGTTGTTTCTAAACTCTAATAAAGTTTTTGGATTAGTTTATTGTATAATAAAAATAAAGGGAGTAGCTAATTTCCATGTGGTAGGGATTTTTCCTTGGATGAAGAACAAAACCCTTGTGAAATAAAGAATTTTTTCATTAACTATTTTATTTATTAATATTCAAATTGTTTTAATTTCATCTAATATTTTGTTAAAAAATAATGTCTTTGATAGTTAACGTAAACTAGTGTTTTATAAATGTTTATTGATATGAGTAGAATTGTTTAAAAAGTTCAATTATTTTCTATTATATATTAAATATGCAGTGTTTAATATTGTGATAAAAATTTCCAGAGAACAAAATATATATTCCCAATAAATTTTTTAGTTTGAAATTTTTATTAAATTGGGGATTTGGTGTTTAAATTTTTTTAAATAGAAATTTTATTCGAAACTTAATTCACCCCTCCTGAGTTTTCCACTCTAAAAAACATATTATATCATAGGCTTTCAGAAATATCTTTTTAAGGTGAACTACTTTTATTTAAAGATATTAATTTTTTTATCTAAATTTAATTCTTTATGGATAAAAATGGACAAGATGAAATTTCTACCAATTGTCCTATTTATTTGAATAGAAGTAATTGTGATCAATAAAATACTAAAATAAAAATTTATTAAAAAAGTATGGGATTTGATATCTTGAATATAATTAAGGATAAATATAAAAAAACTAATGTTTATAGGGATTATTGGAGTGATGAATCTATGTTATCATATGACAATAATTATAACACCATGAGGGTCTTATATTTTTATTTAGGTGAAAACTAATTTAATAAAATATCTATTTTTTATTAACTTTAAAATTTAAGATAATCCAACTATATATAATTCCAAGAGCTTTTAGGACTCAAAGATGTAATCCCTTAGATATTGTTGTAGGTGAACTAGAAAAAGGAACTCAGATAAGATATTCTCTTATAAACCAAGTTGAAAATCAACTTTTCTTATCACCAAAAGAACCTACGAGCATTAATGATGAAATTAATATTGAATTATGGGTACTAGAAATGAAAGAATATTTAATTTTGTAAAAGAGAAATATATTCTAGGAATTAGTTAGAATACCCAAGGACTACCTAACTATTGGAACTAAATGGGTGTTTAGAAAAAAGGTTGATGATTCAGATATAATATTTTGAAACAAATATAGATAGGTTTCATAGGGATATAATCCAAAAGAAGGTGTTGACTATGAGGAATATTTTTCAATAGTAGTTAGACTTAAAGAAATCATAAAGATTCTTTATTATGTGGTACATTTGAATATAAAATGATATCAAATCAATGTTATGAGTTCATTATTAAATGGTTATATTATTGAGGATGTGTTTTTCGAAGATACTCTTGGATTTAAAAATGATCACATTGAAAAAAAAAATTAAATTATCAAAAGTATTACATGGTTTAAAATGATATCCAAGAGTTTGTTATGATAGGATTAACTCAATTTTAATTTCCAAAGGATTGACTAAATGAATAGATGATTCTAATTTATTTACTAAAAGAATTTCAATAGATATTTTAGTATTAAAAATATATTTTAATGATATTATTTTTTGTTCATCAAGAAATTATTTGTGTACTGAGATTTGAAAAATGATTCCAAATGAATTTGAAATTTTTTTGATTGGTGAACTTAAACTCATTCTTGGTTTTTAGATTTTTCAAAAGAAAAAAATAAATTACTTTAAATCAAATAAATTTCCCTAAATATATTTTGAAACATTTTTTTCATGGATAATACTAAATGTGGTGATAATCTTAGGAGTACTAGTGTAATTTTTGGTATTGATAATACTTGTAAACCAGTTGATTAAACCACTTACATATGTATGACTAGAAGTTTACAATAATTAACTAGTATTTGACCTTATATAATGTCTAGTGTGTGTATGTGTGCTCATATTCCTATAATCCCAAAAGAATAACATTTACTAGAAATTAAAATAATTTCTAAATACATCAAAAATACAACCAAAATAATATTTTTTACTCCATAGGGAAAGAATTTAACATAGTGAGATATTTAGATACTGATTTTTGGGATTGTGAGTTAGACTAAAAAAATAACTTCAAACACATGTAACTTTTGGGGAAATCCATCAGCATTATGATGTACAAATAATTATAATTCCATTGTGTTATCCACTATTGAAGTTGATTATACAGCTGCAAATAGTTTGTATTCACATATTTTGTGGTTGAAGTGAACTTTACTAAAATATGGGTATAAATTTTGATATTTCCCAATAAATTTTGATTATATAAGTGTGATAAATATTTCTAAGAATCCTATATCTAATTATTTAATAATTAACACTAATATAATACATCAATTTTTGAGATATCATTTTCAAAAGGATGATATAACTCATGGGATCATTGGTACTGAACACTAGTTTGCAGATATATTTAAAAACCCTTTAATGTTATGTGAATCAATTATACAAAACATGAATTTTCCATGAAAAATTATTCATATTTTTTTTAAATTTATATCATTCATTGGAGTTATTTAAGTTCTGTTTAGTTTTTATTTTTAAATATTTTATAGACTTAACTGTGATGTATGCTTCACACGATTATTAGGTCAACTAGGAGTTTTTTCATACAGTGAGTATGTCTATTGAGAACAATTATTGCTAATGTAACCATGAAAAATCGTGAGTAATAACTCACATTGTCATCATTCTTAACGTAAAAATTTCATTCATGTGGTTATCATAATTACTATGAGTTCATGGTTAGCATGCCTATTAAGCTCATGTTATTTCTGATTTGAGGTTAGCTGATGTTCCAAGTCAATTTACTTATAATTTTTCATGAAACTATTTTTGTAGGATTTTATTTATGTTATTATTATTCTATTACCTCAATGATTTAAATTTGAATTTAAATTTAATTCTAAATCATAGATCATCTTTTTTCATAATATATCCTCTATAATTTTGAGATTTTTTGAGAGAATCCATTTATCTTGTCTCAAAGCTCTCACTCTCTACAACTCAATCCTATTAGTATTCCTCCCAGTATCTAATCCTTTAGATATATCAAACTGAACCAAACATTATGAATGTAGAATGAACTACAGATGTTGTGTCTCCTGTCAAGTATCCTCCAGATAAGAAATCGAGGAAATAAAAAGGCAACATGAGTACATATATAAAGCCAAATAATCTACATCTCATTGATCATCCTTTCTCTACAGAAGAATAATTTCATCCTCAGTGATTGTAATCATGAATATCATTTGTTTCTAATGTGATTAAAAATTAGTGATTGGATTGTTGGTTTAAATAAAATTGTATGACTTTTTATCGAAACATTTTCATGGATTTTTATGCGCTCCAAGAGTATTTCCTGAGTGAGAAAAGATATATCAGTAGAACAACTGCAAAATACCACCACATCCCATTTTCTTTAGAGGTTGGAGGAATGATGCCTGGCCTTAAGTGACATTCCCAAGGCTCTAAAGGCTGGCAATAAATTCCGAGTGTTTGCGGATAAATTTGGGAGTAGTTTTCCTTTGATATAAAATCAACCAACCAACAATCCATTATAAAAACCAACTATATGATGCTTGTTAATAAACAACCCAAACCATACCTTGCCAAAGTACAATCAAGTTGTTCCATAATAATTCCCAAATGCCAATACACCCCAACTAAATATTAGAGTACCAAGAAGAATACTACACCACACAACACCAAATAACTAGGACACTATCTATAGCTGCACACCAAGCTCCATGCTCCAAGCACCAAAACATCACCAATGCCTCATATCAAACTGCTCAAAAAATCACTGTTGGAAAATGAGTCTATACCTACGATTTTCCCAAAAACTGTGGGTACAGACTCACCTATACCCATGGTTTTCATGAACCATGGATATTTGTGGCATCTATACCCATGGTTTTCATGAACCGTGGGTATATCCTTCATTATATAAACCTATACCCACGGTTTTAATAAATCATGGGTGTAGATGCCACCTATACCCACAGTTTTAATAAATCATGGGTGTAGATGCCACCTATACCCACGGTTCATAGAAACCTTGGGTATAGATTTTGGTATTAAAGGCTATACCTACAATTTTCACAAACTGTGGGTATAACTTTGACCTATACCCATGGTTTTACTAAACCGTGGGTATAGGGTGTCTCATTTTTTGAGCTTGAAAATATATATATAACATAAAAAATGTAAAAAAAAAATGTATTTACGTTTAGTGTAGTGGTAAGACGGTTTTGTCTAATAGGAGAAACTCGGGTTCTAAACTTCAACATCTAGTTTTATTTAATCCAATTTTAAAATTTATATATTTAACAAAAAAATATCTAAATATTCAATGAACTATAATTGTCCTAGTGGTAATGGGCTTCAGCGGAATCGCTGCAGCATGGGTTCAAAAACTACTCTTTATTTTTTTTTCTACAGGTTGTTAAAATTAATATTATTAGGTAGATATATATAAATGGAAATGTAATTAATGTAGATGAGTTGGTGAGATGATGCAATTTTGAGCAGAAGGTCACTGGATCAAATCTCACTGAATTATTTTTTTCCAGGACAGATGATGTATATTAATATTAATTTTCAATTGTAGGGAAATATATAAAAATTTCAAGCTAGGTTGGTTATGCTTTAGGGTGTAGAGATGCAGGTCACATGGTCAATATCCACCAGTTACATTTTAATGCTATTTTTTTCGTTTTTCTACTATTTTATACCCACAGTTTTGGGGGTATTGGAATTTTAGTGATATTTATACCCAATGTTTAGAACTGTGGGTATATTCCTATGACACGGTGGAAAATAGCTATACTCATGGTTTGTAAACTATGGTTATAGGTAGGAGACCCATCCCAATGCCTGGGTTTCCCAAGGTTTCCAAAACCATGGGTATAGGCTGTACCCACAGTTTTGGGGGCTATACCCATGGTCAGTGGGTATAGGTCATTTTTTCAGTAGTGAATGAGATGCTTTACCCATACCTATCTCCCAGAAAAAAATATCTGAAAAAGCACCAATGTGATAAAGTAGAGGGTGGTTAAAAATACTCAGTAGGTTTTCCCCAAATTACTTACCTACACATGCCACTCGAAAAGAACTGTTAGAACATTTATATAAAATAGTGTAGAAAAAACATTCAATAGTTCAAAAATTACCAATAATTCAAATACCCTTACAAATCCACCTTACCCAAACCATGAAACCCTAGGTAAAGACAAAAAACCATTCCATAATCCACTTTACCATTTCACATTAGTACAAAAAATTACACCTTGTAAAGCAACACATAACAAGGAAACCAAAATGATGGAGCTTCTGTCGAACCCGTTCACTACATTTCCAACTAATGGTGCTTCCCGACCACTAACCATAATGGTTTATCTTCCATTCACTATCCATCACATTTTATAGGGATACTTCCCACCCATATCCACATTATCAACACAATCCAAAACACTTTATCAAACAATAATCATAAAGCACCAAGGCCACACAATAAGCACACAACCATTTCCATAAATCACCCTTTTATTGAAGAAAACTTCTATAATTTTCCATGCCACATCCTATTCCAATAATTTTTTTATTGAAAACCATTTACAGAAAACATTTTTTTCATAATCAACCACTGACGATTTTAAAATAAACATTTTAAAATCACACAACCAATCCCCTTTTTGCAACGATAACCCATTTTCACCAAAATCCCCAAAATCATCACCAAATGGGATTCCAAAAATAATCTCACATAACTATCACAATTAGTTTCAATTTAATGAAATTAATTTCAACCAATATTAGTAATTGTAACCAAGTGGAGTGGAGAGATAATCCACCTACCTTTAGGGTCCGACGAAATCGACCCACAAGCAACTGCACAACAAATCTGGAGAACGCACCACCAAAACAATTCTAGATCCTCTTCACTATCACAAAAAACCCATAAATTCATCACTTTAGGCTACAAAAACCCTATATATATACACAATGGATGTAGATATAGAAAAAATAGATATATAGGGAAGAGTAGATCTTGAGAAAACAAAAGTGAAACCAAGAAAAGATACTTACCTATGCGAAAACACCTTCAAACCACCTTGAAACCCCTTCAAATCCCTTCCAAAATGGGTGTGAGAGAACCCATAGCCCTTGAGAATGGGAAATAACATGTAGGGTTCAAATGGGAGAATATATGGGTGAGTTTTGGTAAATCCCGACTAACCCTATTAAGAAAAACTATTTTTAAAGGGCCGCACGATTAGCTCGAATGGTTAGACAAACCGTGTGCTAACCATGCGCCTGTTGCTGCCTCAAAGGGGTATCTTTCACATCCTATTCACATGGTTAAACAAACCATGTTCAAACTGTGTATAACCCCACTGCCCGCAAAATTATCTCACATATTTTCCCTTTAACCGTGATCATACTGTTCAACCTTAAAAGGCCTATGATGTTTTCCAAAACCTTAAAAAACTCTCCCAAACTCCACCCAACCACCTATTATACTTAAAATGATAGGAATAATTGTTAAATAACTCAAAAATAGGGTGATAAATTCACCCCACCATTGGATTTCCATCCTCAGAATGTTGAGAACCATCACATTTCCAAAATATCTTGAGCCATTGCTCGACCATCTCTTTCTCCCGCTCCCTAGTCTCCTCTTGAATCTGACCAAACTTCCACAAAACCAAAAATAAACTGATACTTTTACCATTAAATACTTTCTCCTACCTATCCATAATCTGAACTTGCACATGCATCAAGGAAACATCCAGTTCTATCTCAACATGATCCCAATGAATCACATGGTTATGATCCAACTAATACTTATTCAATTGAAATACATAAAATACATTATATGCCACCCTAAACTATAGTGGGAAAGGCAACAGATAATCCACCTCTCCAATCCATTCAAGTATCTCAAAAATCCCAATATACATCAAGGATAACTTACCCTACATCCCAAACCAACAATGTCCCAACCTAGGAGAGATTCTCAAAAACACATGATCACCCACCTCGAATGACAACGGTCGTCAAATATAGTCTGCATATGATTTCTGATGACTTTATCCCATCTCCATCCTCTTTACAATCAACTTGCTTTTCCCTCTAGTCTCTTGGACAAGGTTCTATCCAATTGTCAAAGTCTCAACCGCTTCCACCCAACATAGTGGAGAATGACACGAATGCCCATGCAATTCCTCAAACAGAACCATATTTATTGAATTATAATAACTATTTTTATAGGAGAACTCCACCAATGGTAAATGATCCTCTAAAAAACCACCAAAATACATCACACAATCCCTTAGTAAATATTACAATGTTTTTATTTTCCTCTAGAATTGTCCATCCATCTGAAGATTATACACCGTGGTCATCATAAATTGTGTCGTAAGGGATTGATGCAAGGATTTCCAAAAACGATATGGGATGCTCTAATCTCTATCTGATAAAATAAAAACTGGAACACCATGCATTTTTACTACTTACCAAATACAGATTTTGGATATATCTTCCACCATATGAGATTCACAAATAGAAGGGAAATGGGATGACTTTGTGAGCTAGTCTATAATCACCCATATGGATTGTGCTTCCTGACCGTTAGTGGAAGACTTGTAAAAAATTCATTTCTATTTTCTCCCAATTCCAAATTAGAATAGGAAAATAATGAAACATTACTACTTATTTCTGATGATCTACCTTTAATTGATAACAAGTCAATAATCTTGAAACAAACATGGCCACTTAGCCTTTAATACCAGCCCACCAAAAATGCACTTTTGATTCCTTATACATATGCTAAATTCTAGGATGGACATCCCACCTAGAATGGTGATAATCTACGAGAAGTTCCTCATGAAAATCCACTGGCACCTCCATCTGATTCTAAAAACACAAGATTTAATTCCCATTCAGTTCTCTACTCTCAATGGTCTCCCCACCATTGAGTTTCAACCTCATAACCATACATTTGGAATCAGATGCATATGCCTCCTTAACCAAACCAGCCAAGTTATGAACCAAAAAAATTAAAAATAATACCACTCTTCTACCCTATTACTCACATTACAACTTCATGTCAGCTATGACTGACAAAAACCACCGCTGATATGATTCCAGCATCCCCAACAAAGCATATTATTTTCTACTTAATGAATCCACCACTGAATTTCACCTACATGGTGTGTAAATTTAGTCAAAATAAAAAACCTAGAGATATTCCATCCATATCCTTTTCCTTAAATTCAAATATCTCTATGAAAAAATATTATTTATTCTCTTATGATCGGTAAACACCATGAATTTCTCACCGAAGAGATAATAACACCACATTTTTAAATCCTGAACCACTACCGCAAACTCCAAATCATGTGTTGGGTAGTTATTATCATGAAACCTGAACTAATGTGATCCATAAGAAATATCATGATCCCCCTGCATGAGAATACACACCAACCCTAATTCCGATGCATCACAATACACCATGTACCCTTTCTATGGTTCAGGTAAAACCAAGATTGGTGCTGATGTAAGAAAACCATTTAGATCGTCAAATAATTTCTAACACTGATCATCCCATTGAAATGGGATATTCTTCCTTTTAAAAGATGTAATTTGTGATGAAAATCATGAAAAATCATCAAAAAATGTCTATAATATCCAGATAGGCCAAGGAAGATCATTATATCAAAATCATTCTTTAGAGGTTTCTAGAAGATAACAACCTCTATATTTTCTGGACCAACTGAAACACCTTTCTTAGAAATAACATGGAAAAGTAAAAGAATCTCATGTATCCAAAAGTCACACTTTGAAAAATTGTCATACAACCAATGATCCCTCAAGATCCCCATCAGTATCACCAAGTGCTGCTCATGTTTTACCCTTTTCCTCAAATACAGTAATATATCATCAACAAATACCACCACAAAATAATTTAGATATCTCTAAAATATTTGATTCATCAATTCTATAAACACCATTAGATCATTCATATGACTAAAGGGAATAACCACATACTCGTAATGGAAATATCTACTTCTGATAGCTATTTTTGGGATATCCTCTTTCTTTACCCTCAATTTATGATATCTTGACCTCATGTCAATATTAGAGAACCACTGAGGTCCACTTAACTTTTCAAACAAATAATCAATGCATGGAAGTGGATATAGGTACTTTATCATAACCCGATTAAGTTTAAAAAAATCCACATAGAGATGTAGAGTTACACTAGCATTTTTAACAAACAAAACTGGTGCTGTCCACGAAGACATGATAAGCTAGATGAACCATTTGTTTTCTAGATCTTCCAACTACACTTTTAATTCCAAAGAATCATTTAGTTCCATTAGGTAAGACAAAGTGAGATAGGACTGATCCCTGGAAGGAGATCAGTCATAAACTCCACTTATCTCATGGGTGGAAACCCTGAAAATTGTTTGGGGAAGACATCCATAAACCGATCCACAAATTATGAAAGAACACTCTACTGAACACCTTCCACTGACACCAACTAAAAATATGATAACTAATATGAGATCGTTCCAACAGCTGGTGTCAACAAATCTGTTTACCTATATTTTCCTTATTCTTCCCTTTAAAGATGTGTTCAATGCCATCCCCTGTCAAAAAACTATATGTTCATGAATAGCAATCGATATGGGACTTAAACATAAAAAAAATCCATTTCTAAGATTATATCATAATAATATATCTTAATCACTAATAAATCCCACATCAAATCAATGTCATCCACAACTAAGCAACATGTTATACATAGGAAGACTCAACACTCTCTTTGTCCCAGAGGAGTTTTTAGTTTCAAAACAGAAGTCATCATTTCCATATGTAATCCTAACAAATCAACGATGTGAGAAGAAATAAAAGAATGTGATGCACCTGTATCAAATAAATATTGAATCAATGTGGAATTTAAAAGAACCATACCTCGCATCATGGATGGTCCTGAATGATCGTCCACTATAACCTGCTCAGATCCAAAAATCTTCTTACCACACTATGATATTTGTTTCCCTACTAAGGAGTCGTGGTGTTCCATGAATCACTATGACTAACTTTACTCTTCTACTGAGGGGTATGTTTTTTCCGCCGTCCCATTGAGGTATAAGACCCCTGTGTCCCCTAAAGAGTGTCATGAATACCTAACCTTGAAGCATTCTGACAATACCAATGAAGATTACCCATCTTCTTATAGTTATGACATGCTTAAGGTTGTTCTATAAAATCTCGCTTGATGTACCCTACAGAGCCACAATTAAAACATCCCTACATACTCTGAGGATTTAGAAGAAGATTCACTAATCCTACCATCAAATTCTGAAACGTACTCCTAAACTTGAAATAAGTTTCCCTCTTCCACTTGAAACTAGTGTTTGAGTTCCCACTATTACTCATGGGAACCAACATTCTTCCCCTGCCTGTAGCCCCCAAAAGGTCTCTCTCATCCACAATAGATCTATTCACCATTTCTGTGTAATAATTTATACACAACACTATTATCTTGGAAAAAATTTCCTAGTTCAACCCATCTTAAAAAATTCATGCCTTCAATAATGTACTACCCACCACCTTAGGTGAAAATCACACTAAGATCATAAAACTAGGCTCATATTTCATTACCACCATGTTCCCTTATTAAAACTGAATAAATCCATTGTACGCTGAATTCTAAACATATAAGGGTATAATTGTTTATTAAAAAATTCCTCAAAACCATACCATATCACACCTTGGTCCATGCCAGATTGGACTTCCAACACCCAGCACCAAAGGGAAAGTTATTTAGACATATATGTGGCTAGTTTCACATTCAGCTCTTCCATATTTCCCAATAATTCATATATCCTATTCATTAAATGCAGCCACACTTCATCCCTTTTCGGCTCCAAATCACCCCTAATCATGGGTGGATTTTTCCTTTGAAAATGAACTAAATGATCCAAATGATATGGTTCATTCGCTTTATTTTCACTTCCCATAGCTTGGAAAGATTTCACTATACTTTTCACAAGATTTTAGTTCACCTTGGGTTGAGGTGAAATCTCATTTTCAACATCTTCCTTTAGTTGGTCTCTATGACACCTACCCAGTGCCATTTCTATTAGTATAACAACAACCATAAGTCCCACCCACTTAACAAGAAAGGGTATACAATTTTCAAGTTCAATTACATAACAATTATCACAACCAGGCTTTCAACAAGTTCTTGTTTCCCATGATTCACTATTCTGTGAAATCCACCATTTTTTGAAAATCAACCCATTTTCAAAATTCCACTAGTTTCCATGTTTTAAATCCTGCCATTTTAAAATACAATTCAGATTTTCTAAAATCCACACATTCATATCACACCATAAATCATTATACCCCAATGAAATATGTATCCAAGTGGGAAGTCATTTCTACCATGCATGTGATGCTCATCTCATTGGTTACAACAACAACAATGATATTTCAAATGCCTATAAGTGTCTCCAAACACTTATGTACCCAACACCCTGGTAACCTGAAGTTCAACATAAAAGGGTTATTTACATAAATTTATGCTATACATTCCATGTTTTTAAAATCCTAAACCTTTATACCATCCCAACTCAATGAATAGACCAAGAATGATTGTCAACACCATGACCATCAATTAACGCCAAAGTACCAAAC
The DNA here is from genome assembly GCA_963277665.1 of Viscum album. Classification (NCBI taxonomy): domain Eukaryota; kingdom Viridiplantae; phylum Streptophyta; class Magnoliopsida; order Santalales; family Viscaceae; genus Viscum; species Viscum album. The sequence continues at coordinate 1,402,856,949 of OY728143.1, read as the reverse complement.
ATCTGCTTTCACTTGAAAGCCAAGGTCTGAACAAACTGATACCACAAGTAACATCCCTCCATATCTTATTGGCTTGAGAGGGAGGAGAAATGTTACTTGGCCTTAAGATACGTTCCCATAAAGCCAAAGGCTGGAAATAAATGCCGAGGGATTTTAGGATAAATTGGAAAATGATTTTTCCTTGAGATAAAATCAACCAAACGTCAAACTATTATAAAAAACAACTATATGATGCATGTAAATAAACAACACAAACCGTAAATTCCCAAATTAAAACCAAGTTGTTCCATAATAATTCCCAAATACCAATCCAACCCAACCAAATATCAGAGTACCAAGAAGAAGACTACACAACAAGACACCAAAGAACTAGGACAACATCTATAGCTCCACACTAAGATCCATTCTCCAAGAACCACAACATCACCAAAGACTCATGTGGAACCTCTAGAAAAATTAGATTCTTTACACTTACATGTGTCCCCAAAAACAACATCTAAAAAAGAAACAAAGTTCCAAATAAGGGGGTGAGTACAAATACTTATTTGGTTTCCCCCAAATTAATTCCCTACCCATGCCACTGAGAAAGAAATATCAGCACATTTATATAAAATAGTTTAGATATAACATCCAATTGTTTAAAAATTAACAATAATCCAAACACCCTTACCAAGCCACCTTAATCAAAACATTCAACCCAAGGGAAATCCAAACAACCATTCCATAAGCTACTTCACCATTTCATATTACCCCAAAAAATTCCATCTTGTAAAGCAACACATAACAAGGAAACTAAAATGGTGGTACTTCTGTCCAACTCGTTCACTACATTTCTAACTAGTGGTGCTTTTTGACCACTACACATAATGGTGGATCTTTCATCCACTATCCATCACCTTTTATAGTGAGACTTCATGCCCACATCTGCACAATCAACAAAATATATAACACTTAATCACCCAACAAGCATAAAGCACTATTTCCATACAATAAGACACAACCATTTCCAACACATGCCAATCCACTTCGATAAATCACCAATTTATTAAAGACACCTTCTACAATTTTTCATGCCACACCCTATTCCAATAAAACACCATTTTTATTGAAAACCATTTTCACAAAACATTTTTTCACAATCAACCACAAACAATTTTAAAATCAATATTTTAAAATCAAACAACAAAGACCCTTTTTTCAATGATAACTCATTTCCCCCAAAATCCCCAAAATCAGCACCAAATGGGTTTTTAAAAATATTCAGACATCTTTATCACAATTTATATAAATTAAAACAAATTAATTGAAACTAAGGTCACTAATTCGAACCAATTGGAGTCAAGAGAGAATCCACCTACCTTTAGGGTTCTGAAAAAATCGACCCACAAGCAACCACACCACAAATACGGTGAACGCACTGCCGAAAACAATCTAGGTCATCTTAACTATAATAAAAAATCTCCAAAGTAATAAATTTAGGCTACAAAAACTCTATATTTACACACAAGAGATGTAGATCTATAAAATCAAGAGAGAGAGAAGAGTAGATCTAGAGAAAACCAAAGAGAAACCAAGAGAAGAGATTTACCCAAGACAAACCACCCTCAAAACTACTTGAAACCCATTAAAATCCCTTAAAAAATGAGTTTTAGTGACCCCTATAACTTGAGAAGGGGAAATACCACTTTGGGTTCATATGGGAGAAGAAATGGTTTATTTAGGGTAAATCCCGACTAACCCCATTTAAAAAACCATTTTTAAAGGGCCGTACAGTTATCTCGCACAGTTAGACAAACCATGCACTAACTGTGTGCCTGTTGATACCTCAAAGGGGAATCTTTCATGGCCTCCATGAACGGTTAGGAAAACTGTGTGAAAATTGTGCATAACCCCACTTCATGCATGGTTATTTCTCATGGTTTTCCCTTAACCGTGCTAAAACTATATAGCCTTAAAAGGCATAAAAGGTTTTCTAAATCCTTCTAAAACTCTCCCAAAATCCACCAACCACCTATTATATTTAAAAATAAATGAATAAGGAGTGATATAATAATATTCAGTGGTAAGGTTATATAGATTTCCATAAAACGCTTGGCAAAGTTTGGAGATGTTATACACAATGAAGAATATGAGGATTACCGAAAATATTATCCTATAAATCATGATAAAATTGAATTTAAGAGTGATTTGGATGATCTAACTTGGATTGAAACCACCATGAGGCCATTAGTTTTTGAGTTGAATAGAAAATTTAGGCTACTTTTCAAGTTTATAAAGAACCTAATATTTCTAATAAAATGGTATTTTAATATCCTGAGGCATTGAAATATTTTTTATTCTTATTGTTTATGAATAATGATATGAAAATTAGTCTTTTTTAATATGTCATGATACATATGTTTGATTTTTGTACGAAATCCTCATGATTATATTATTTACCTTATCCTAAGTCCATGCCATCATTACGAGAATATAAAGGTTTAGTACACTGTTCAATCATCCACTTATATTGTCAAAATATCCATAACCAACTTTTTTTCTTCAAAAAATATTTCCACTTGAATATTTTTGAAAATATAATCTCTTCAAACCTCCCCCATTTGTAATGAATTAATAATGATGGTCTTCATCCTCATTTATCCTTAACATTTCATCCCTAGATAGTTTTGTTACATAAGATGAAATTTTATCTTTCTCTAGGTGAACACTTCCTCTTTTTCCTCCCCTTTCAGAAATGATATATTTTCTCTCCTCCATTGATAATATAATAGGGGTTTCTAAAGAATTTTATTTCCCTATTATGGATTGAGAGAAAATCCTTCTCTATACCCCCCTTTGTTAATAGATTCTTTTAACTATTTATTCATACCAATTATAACACTCTATGAATGGATTTTCCAATTATAGAACATTTCCAATCAACCTTTCATTACATATAAATGAAATCAAAATACATCCATTAATTAAATTTCCCACCAATTATTTAGGTTATAAACATATCCTCTAAGACTACCAAGCCTGAGCTCAGTGTAAGAAACACTATTCCATGTTAAGCTCTATCAAATTGTTTATATTACTCATTGATGCCAATAATACTATAGAAATATAAACCTTCAACTTTAAGATTACAAACATAACTATTTTTCTCAAAAAATCATCACTCAAACCATTATTATATAAGAAAGAAAAAAATATATTTAAGAATATAAACCCTAAACGATCAAATGATTCAATTTTTAAATAAAAAAATTATAATCCCACTTTATTTCCATGTCATATAAACTCTAAAAGGGTCTTTAATTCAATTTTTAGGCTAAAAACCCATGAAAAATTTATCATCAACTCCCCATGAGTTTTATAATCATCTATATACCCCAATTATTGAGATATTTTCCACTATTGGGATTTTATTTGTTTTGAATAACTCACCCTAAATAGAAGCATTTAGTATCCTAAAAAAATTATTATCTAATATTAGATATTATAAAATATAAATAAATAGATATAATATTCATCCATGTAGATTCATAAATTATATCCCTTATATATATTGTTTGATTCAAAATAAAAATTTAGTCTGATACCAACATTCAAACACTAGATTTATCAAAAAACCACTAATTATTTTTGTTAAGGTTTGAAAGTTTTTCATCACATTTTTAGTTTCATTTCATGCATTTTATATAATAAAAATTTCATCATATCAACCAACTTAATTATTGATACAAATAAATAGTTTTAATAATTCACATACCTTTTACTACTTGAATTTTTTATCTTCAAATTACATATCTTTTAACATTATTTAAAGTGATTTTCTAGAATAACTACTCTATTTATTCTATCTACCATAATTTTATACATAACATAAAATAGTTGGAAACATTCAATGAACATTGGGATAGTGGTTTTTATATTTTCTCAATATGATAAAAAGAGGTGGTTATATTAGACCAACCCTTCATTTTCCATCTTTACACTTTATATTTCAAAATTTAATGAAATTAAATATATGTATTCTTAATGAATTTATTAATCTTGAATATTTTATTCAATAAAAATGTTTAAACCCTTTTTAATGGTTATTGTTTATGTATAACAACTTACAAAAATTTCATTTTAGATGAGAGAACTGTTGATCTTTATTGGATTGAATTTTTAATAATTGTTTAATAGATTCAACTTGTGAAAGTATCTTCTTGTATTTTAACCTTTGTGTATTTTAATTTCAAATTCCTTTGACATTAGAAGAAACATCCACTATTCTTCATATCTTATCTATAATATTTTTCTCTATGAAAATATAGGTATTCATTTTCCTTGAAGTACATGAAGAATTTTCTAGACTCCTCCCTTATTAGTGTATTTTTATTTAATTCCATATTTTTAACATTTGAAAAAACCCCTTGATATCTCTTATAAAATTTTAATCTTTATTTATAAGATAGCCACTATGAGTATTAAAATATTAGTGACAATTTTACCCTTCTGTATATCCAACTTTTTATCTAAAATATTGAACATATTTTCTAGTTTAATAAAACCTTTTCACGAATAAACACACTTCTTATTTGTCATATGAGTGGGGAGTATGCTTGTGATGATTATAAATTTCTTCCCATTATAATACTTTTCCAAATTTCCAAGAATAACATAGGTAAAAAAACTACCATAGTAATAATACATCATTATATCTTCTCTTGGTTGGGATTTTTGAATAGTAGATTTTATTCTATATTTTCTCTTAGAAAAACGTACTCATAATTTTCCAAAGTCCTCCATAATAGTTGAATTTATGAGCTATATAATTTTATGGATCATTTATTTTATATTTTCCATAGAACATGTGCTTTATTCCAGATTACATATCTAGATTTTTCATTTTTATCTAGTTTTTAGGACTATATTGCATGTTTCTATATACATTGAGGCTTCAATAGATGGTTTATTCTTCCTTTAATTAATGGATTTCTTCTTCCTCTTAGTTACATCAATTTCTTCGTCCTTCTTCTTCAGTTTTTTATCCTCTTATTTCATACTTAATAAAAAATCCATTCAAAACTATCTTCATTATTCCTGATGTGTTATGTGTTAAATGATAACTTCCTACAATTTCTTCTATATGTCCACATTATTTATGATATCTTAAGAAATATCTTAAAGCATGTTTATTTGTTACTATATATTTTATCCCATTTTTTGATGTCAAACATTATAGAAACCTCTTATATTTCAAGCATATTTTTTAGAAAGGATAAACCCTTTACACATGAATGATAGACTTCATGAATGAATCCCCCTTAATCAACCTATTTTTTAGTGCTTAGAACTCATCTTGGTGGCTGATTAAACATTTCACGAATTGGAAACATGACATTGCTTCCACTTATTCACCAATTTTACATCTCCTATTAAACTTCTTAATAGAGTCTACGTATGCTAATTCACATGTTTCCTCTAAACCAAAGTCAGAATCATAAATAACACGATATTTTGAATTATTTACCTCAATTGGAGAGTACATACTCCTGGTACACTTATTATTTTTGTTTATTTTCGATATAAGGAATATTTTATCTAGATTTTATTCTAAAAATTATTCTTTTGGTACTATTTACATATTTTTAGAATATGTAGTGATAAATATTATTATATAAATATTATCTATAATTGTATGTTAATTATTTCTTAACATAGGCATCAATTTATAAGGTTTTTAATATGTTTCAACGATAACTCCATATTGAATAAATAAAAAATTCATTCTCAGAGAACTTCCTAACGACTCCAATAGTTTATTTTATGTATGCTATGAACTTATTCTATCATTTGAGAAATTTTATAACATTAAAGAATGGTAACTCCAATGATGTATTAATTTTTGTGAGAACACCAAATACTATAGCCTTTTTTGGAATGAAATTCAAAAAATTAAACCATAACACCAATTTATAGGCCCCTAAGGCACCTTGGGAGGGGGATGAATTAGGGTGTGACCAAATTAAACATTTTTACTAGTTTAACATTGAAAATATTGTTCTTACTTGATCTGAACTATATACAGTAGATATATTTTCACTCAAGAACACCAAATACTACCATGTGAAAGTATTAAAGAAAATAAAATAAAGACATGAGGATTTTACTTTCTTCACCCACATAGAGATAATCTAAGGATAATACACTAATTATGTATTGCTTATACCAGAATAAACTACTTCACTAGTTTGGTGGATACAATTGTTGTGGTCACTCCACAACTAGTCTCACTAAATTTTAATAATACTGGATTGAATCATAGTATTCTAAGGATCATTCCATTCTTGTCCATCTTACACTACACCAGGAATATCAATTTCATAGTTAATGGAAATATAGGTTCCTTTATCAACATCACATGTTTTTGTTATGTCAGATAATGATATTTAATTTGAACTCTAGGATGGTCCTTCACAGATTTTCTATGAATTCCACCATTGAAAAAAAACTAATTTTGAAGAAATTCTAATCCATTCACTTCAAGACTAATTTTTTTACTACTATTTTTCATAATACTATAGTTATATCCTCTTATTCTTTTGGATGACCTTAAATAAGTTCAAAAATATTTATCATTCTTCTTATTTTTTATGAATAAACATTTCATTTTTATATTTGAGATTTAAATTTTCAGTAAAATATATGTTTCAATGAAATATCAAAAAATGATAAATGTTGTTTTATAAACATATATCACTTTAAATGGTGTTTTGGATTAATCCTCATAACATATTGTTGATATTATTATAGATGTTCTTTAAATTTATGATGACCATTTTATGCTATTAAATTAGAGTTAAGGCTCTAAAATCTCAATAAATAACATAATTATTAGATATCCAGTTGTATAGAAGAAATCTTGGAAGCGGTTTTGGCTTTGATTCCATGGTGTAGTAATTTTATTTAATTTCAATATCAAGATGTAGCACATTCTCATAAAACATATAATGGGTGCTTAATCAAAAAAAATGTGCGGACTTCTTCCCAATGATGCATCCTCCTGTAGATCAGATTCACAAATATCTATTATTTTACTTCCTCATTACTCCCCATGACCATGGAATGATTTCCTAATACTACATTTATCTTTGAACTAAAAAGTAAGTATCATGTTATATTGTGTTGTCATATTCCATTATATATGATGTAGGTATCTAGGTAAACTATATTACCCTTACATAAGTCAATTGGGTTTTACTTTTTCAGGCATTTTGGTGTACCTTTTCTTAGGTTATCATTGAATTTATACAGGTATAAAAATAATATAGTAACCCTTATTGAGTCCCCTAGTTACCTTTTAAGAATTCATATAAATGTATCCTATAGAACAACCAAATTTATTTCAGCATACTACATCATTTTCTTCATGTTTCCCCTCACACAAATCAATCATTATCTTAATGAATACTATATATTGCATGTTCACTTATTCAATGGTGTAGACTGAACATATATTTTTTCTTATGTGAGGATTAAACATGAAATTTATCTATTATATATATAAGGACATACTATTTAGTCACAAGATAAACTCCCTTATGGAACTACCAGTCCTTGCGGGTTAAGTTTCACCCCACGTCGTGACCTTCCTTTCACACACACCAGTGTTGACCCATACTAATGCTCACTTTCACTACCACCTTTGATAGGGTATATTTTATCTTTATTGAAAACCTCCTTAGGGGAGGGATTGTTATATGTCTATACCCTTTTCAGGGTCTGTTGTTTTTTATCAAATATCTTTTGGGGTGAAATCAACTTCTCTATAGCATGATAGGTGATTTCATATGACATCACAATTCATATGAATACCTCATAGATCCTTTATAATGGAAGAAACTTAGGTGATGTAGTATAATCTTTAACTATGTAGTGGTTTCTTTCTCATTTGTATATTACTAAAATACTCTAGGGACATAACTCAAGAAAAACCAATTATATGATGTGACTTGTAATGCCCTGACCCTAGAAGCCCAGAGTCGGCACATTATTACGTAACATTGGCATGATCACATGGAAATCATGTCCCGAAAGACTGATCAGTTTAGTATTATTGGAAACAATATTCATACATAAGTTCAAATTTACAACTTGAAAAGAAATACAACACTAATTTATTCCATTAGAAACATCCAAGACTCCTAGATTAAGACTACAAGTCACTCATAATTAACTTCATCGCATCCAGGAAAAAATAAAACATATAAAGGGTTGACCTTAGATGCTTAGTAAGGATTACAATATAGTATAAACTTTCATAAATAAGCATAAACATTTAAGGCAATGTATAAGACTAAAATAAAATCCTTTTAAACTTGAACATCAGTATAATGTAGCAAAGATAAAATCAAAGTAATTCCATTTACTTACTCACACATATATTATACTAGTCGAATAATCACATGAAATATCAATATACACTTTCATAATGATGGAATGGATAATGCCAAAATTTAATTTCTATGTCAAGGCCTCATGCCAGGACCTAGGGGATAACTATAACCGGACCCCAATGTAGAGATCCTCTGTAACCAGACTCTATATTGGAGAGCCTCTATAACTGGAATCCAACTCAGAGAGCCTCTGTAACCAGACTCCATCCCGGAGAGCCTCTGTAATAGGACTCCATCCCGGAGGGTCTTCTGTAACCGGACCCCAACCCAGAGGGCTTACTTTTTCTAGTCCCCAACCCAGAACATTCTAGTCCAATACATTCACCATAAGAAAAGGTTGAAATATAACATAAACATTCGTATTAAAACTAGCATACGAAATGTGAATACATGAACCATAAACCATGAATAGCATAAAAATAACTCATCTGTAGTAAAACATATCACAAAAACATAAATACAATATAGAGGATTTTTATCATAATAAATCAACTTCGGTAAAGTGTACAATTTATCAAAGGATGTTGACATAGATGAAATTAAAACTATTTGAGAGAAAAATCTATTTCTATTTTGAAATCTTTTAAGAGTAACATAATTATAATGAAAAAAAATTATTTTGAAAATATTTTTATAAGCTTGTAAGGGAAGATTCTATGATGTTATAATGGAATAAAATATCCACACCCGCCGTATATGTTAAAAAACATTCTAAAATCAAATTTTTCGAAAAGGTCATAAAGTAACTTGTTTGGAAAACGACAGAATGATTCATTTATAAACATCTTATAAAGGTAAAAAAATGGGATAAATTACTTTAACCCATAGTATAGTAAATAGTAAAAATGTTTTGGAATACATTTTTAAGAAACATGGATGTGTATGATAAAGAGGTCCCAATAGATACTTATGTAAAAACAACATTAGATAACAAAGAGATTGTGAAATTAACCCTTACCCATTTGGTAACTTATGAAACATACACCCCATGAAAGAAGTACCATACAATAAAGATGTAAATACACATAAATTAAATGTTATTACACAAATAATAAAATTATGGGTAGTACATACAACACACAAAAGGAAATAGTGGTGATATAGCATGAATCTCACGGGAATAAGGATTGAGATGAAAACCCCTTACCTTGCACATTCCTTTAGTCAAGGGTATGTTTAAAATCATGTATAATGAACATTGTATGTTATTAGATTATAAAAGAACCATATTCATATTTATTATATCATACATGATTCATTTATGATTTTATACTACCCATTTAATATTGATTTTCATGTTAAATTAATACTTTAGGTAATAATCGATTTCTTTATCGTACGTATTTTAACTTGTTATTCTTGATCATATCATTTAGATCAAGACTTAAATACTTACAGAATATAAAAGATGATTTATATATCATATATCTTTAGAATATAAATATGTATAATAGATAGATATATGAAATGGAAAACACCATTTATGGAGATGGTAGGCCATACGTACACATAAACGCTGTTTCTGTTTTCATATCATATTGAATGGAAGTAAGTGAATGAGATGGATTTAAATACATACATACATACATACATACATACATACATACATATATATATATATTTAATTAGCATTATTATTTCATATATTACATACTTATTAATAGTATATATTTTTATAATCATCGTTGATTGGTGAATGTGGAAATGAATCTTATCGTGTTTGTGGAGACGGTAATCCGTACGTACGCACGAGCGACAATGTCATTATTTTGATTTAAAAATATATGTAAATAGATGGTATATCATATATATACATAATCATTAACATGTTACATTTATTATTTACATCAATTATGTATCATTATTATACCCATCCAAATAATAGTGTATTTGAATAAAAACTACACCATAACGTTGAGATGATAAGCTGTACGTATGCACGTATGGTGACATGTCATTCATAGGATGGATAGAATAATGAATATTATTGTACCATATTTATAATAACATCATAGTATATAGAAGATACTATAGTTATTATTTTAGAATGGAAACAACAAATAAAGAGGGAGTGGAAGAAGATAAGAACTTGAATGAGGGTGGTGAAATTATTACCTCTTCTTCGGGTTCTTCCTTTTGATTCGATCAAAAGGGATCCTTAATTTGGATTTATGACTAAATTAATGTCTCTAGAATGAATTGAGGGATTTTGGGAGGAAATTTGGGCAGGGTTTTTATGAGTCAAAGGCTTGAGAAGTGTGAGAAATGGGTAGGAAGTGATGGCTTTTTATAAGGGAGAGGAGGGTATCTTTTGGAATCTTTGAAATAATTATTTTATTATAACCTCATATTCAGTTTCAAAATGTCAACTATTTGTTAAAAACAAATTAAAGATGACTCATGGTTGAAATAAAATAATCCAATAATAATTGGACAGGTTTTGGATATTGTTTTAAAATTTATAATCTTATTTATTCAAATCATTTATTAATGAGGTAAATATAGCATCGTTAATGTGTCATAAATAATTTATTTTATTTTATTTCCAAAAATTATAAAACAAATACCATAATGTAGGAAATTGTTTTATATTTCCAAATAATATTTATAGTCGAAAAGATAACTTGCATAACCTCATGTGAAAATCTATTTACTAAAAGATATTTGTTTATGTCATTTTTTGTCTTTACTTTAAATTAATTAATATAAAATGTCATTATTACTCTCATGTGGCTCCATGGGGTCCCAAATTCAACCCAGGATTACCATGGTCGGATATGTATCAGAAAATAGTATTAGGACACATGTTTGGGTAATTTAATATTATTATAATATTATATTTTACCCTTATTTATTATATTTACCCTTTAATCATGGTAAATAAAATATTTACTGAAGTAAATATTTAAAATATCTAAAAATAAAAGTTACCTATTTAAAAAATTTAGAACTACTGATTCCAAATATGGAATTAATTTTTCCAAATTTAAAACACATAAGTAGGAGAAATTAATTTAAAATTAATTCCCGCTGTCAAAACCAAAATCGTGTTTTTAAGAAATAATAACTATCAAAATATTGTCACTTGTTTATGTACAGTTTAAATGTGAAATTACATCCAATGACCAAAATTATATTAAATGATAAAAATATAATCTAATTATACTTTAAAACCACTCAAATGTATAATTTAACACTATAAACTTAATTTTGATTAAAATAGTTATTTTTAATTAAAATTTAGTATTTTTCACTATTCATAGAAATATAAAAGTTATCAGAAAAGTTCCAAAAATTCACCCTAAGATAATTTTGATATTACAAATCCAAAAATTAAGTCCATTTTGAATGTTGTAATTTATAAAATTTCAAAAAGTGGGTATTACTATTCATAACAGCTACTTTGATTGGTTACGGTGTGTTAGAATCTCAAGGTTGCATACAATGCATGCTATTGCATTTTTCAAAGGGAAACATATCCTGGAAGCTTGGGGTGTTACATTCTAATCTCCATGAATAAATTTAATTCTCGCAATTTGAAATTGTTCTTTGAAAATAAAAGGTTGAAAATAGAAAATACCTTTGTGGAAGACCCACATTAAAAATAGGGTTAATAAAATTTAGTGTTAATAAGAGGGAAAGGGAAATGGAAAGTCATGAAAAAATTATGATATCTATTAGAAGAACATTGGTGGAAGTTGGAGACACATAATTATAGGAAAATCTAAATATTTATAGGGAGTTATTGAGGTCATCAATCCCAAACAAGTGTAAAACTGATGGCCTCAAAGCCATCAATCTATGATGATTTAAAACATCATCAGTTCAACAAAACATAATGTATTAGGATAATACATTTTTGGTTTTAATATACTTTAACTAAAGTTTAAGAATTAATTTCTTCATATAATAGGAGAGATTAAAAAATACTTGAGAAGTAATTTTCTATCCTTTAACTAATTTCTACCACAAACTCATCTTTCACTATAAAAGATAATAGAACATAAAAAAACTCTATTTATCCTAATAATATATGGTTCCAAAAAAATGGATTTATAATTCTTTTGTGAGATTATATTAAAATAATGACATTATACAAACTAGGACGTCACGTATACCAGTGGTAGGTGATGCACCCTTGTCGCCCTTCGGCTGTGGGTTCAAGTCTGGAAGCCTTGCCGGACGTGACAGTTTGTCGCCTGACTTCCGAGTTGTCCTTTTTATAACAATACAAAAATAATCTTAAAAAAAATATTTATCCTTATGAATAGTATCCAATGTCAAACTTAATGCCTTCCAACCTTTATACTTATCCAAAATGCTTCTATCCAAACTCACAGTCCAAAATTTATAAAGAAGGTAAGCACAATGAAGATCCTTTTTACCACGTAATAACATGTGTATACTTTCATGATGTATTTTTTTGAAAATGTGGTGACAACCTTATTTATTACATTCATGCTCCCTTATTCCTTATATATTAATAGGTATATTAATTATATGCAAAAAATTTTAATACTCCAACAATGATGGAATAAAAACCCTTAATCAGTTTGAAGGATGTTAAGAATATCCAATATAATTTATCCAAATCAACCATATTTTATTCCAAAATCACTACCTCAGTATCAAGACCATGTTATGGATTACCTTTCCTCTAACTATGTATTTTTCAAAAATTTTAAATTGTTATTGAGTAACTTTTCATAGAACCATATAATCTCAAATCCTTAATGAAATAGTACTATAGTATAATCCTTATTTATTTCCATAATTCATATGACTAGTCTATCATCGATACAACACTAAAATGACATAATTATTTAGTAACAACATAAGAACACTAGTCATTATTCTTAATCTGTGGTAGTATCATAACTTTATTATTATCCAATAGCATAATTTGCGGTATACTATGATGACTGGGACATTGATTAGCATATTGTCCCAACTCCTTGTAGATGAAGCATTGTACATTTGAAAATTTTTTCTTACCCATAAAATCACGTACTTGGTGTCCCTTTTCTCCAAAATTATAACAAAATCTCATTCCCTTAAAGCATTTACCAAGGAGATTCTTTCCACAGTTATAACATATGGGAAAGTCCTTCCTTCCCTTCTTCCCTTTATCCATCTTTCTCTCTTCCATCCTTTTCTTCTCTTGTTTCCCTTAAAATCCATAGGACTCAGATAATTGATTAATTATCTTATTAACACATGATAATATTTCTTTATATGATGAGAATATATGGGAGACTATTTCCCCTTTAAATGCTGGATTAATACTATAAAAGATATGATCCTTCTTACTCTTTAAATCGTACGTATTTATGGAGTTCTCATTCCTTCTACTGGGCGCCATTTCTGAACAATGGCATACATTAGGTCAGTTTATGAATCACAATTCATAATTCCAAACTTGGGAATACCTAGCATAAATTTAATAGTTTATGGATATAATCCACAATCATAAAAATGTTTTCTTTGAGGAATTATTTACTCTTAAATCCTTCATAATGGCTTGTAATGAAAATAATAATTATCCTAAGCATATCCCCCGGGAGTGTCGTAACCAAGAGTGCAGCAAGACCTGTTGTCGTGCACCTGTTCCCGTTTGAGTCTAGCTCAAATGATGTGTTCAGTTTTTACCCCTAGGTACATCTGTGCCAGAGCCGCCTCTACCTGCTCGTATCTAGACAGAGATGTATTGCTTAGAAAACTCACAAAATCTCTACATTACCAAAATTCTAGGAAGTTCTTCTATACTAATACTCAAAGTCTATCTTAGGGTAATGTGCTCTAATCAGAGTTTATCTAAATCTAATTTCCAAGGTTTGTACTAAACTTCCTCTAATACAAACTATAATGCCCCGACCCTAGAAGCCCAGAGTCGACACTTTGTTATGTAACTTTTTCCTGATCACAAGGAAATCATGTCCTAAAAGACCAATATATTTAGTATTATTTCAAACAAGATTCATACATAAGTTCAAATTTACAAATTGAAAAGAAATACAACACAAATTTATTCCATTAGAAACATCCAAGCCTCTTAGATTAAGCCTGAAAGTCTCTCAGAATTAACTTCTTCACATCCTAGGAAAAATAAAACATAGAAAGGCGTGAGATCAGATTCTTAGTAAGGATAAAAATATAGAATAAACTTTTATAAATAAGCATAAACATTTAAGGGATTTTATAATACTAAAACAAAATCCTTTTAAACTTTAACTTCAGCACAATATGGAACAGATAAAATCAAAATAATGTTATTTACTTTCTCACATGGATATTATACTAGTTGAATAATCACATGCAATATCAATAGCCACTTTCAAAATGATGGAATTCATAATGCCTAACTTTAATTTCTGTGTCAAGGCCTCATTCTAGGACCTAGGTAATAACTGTAACCGGACCCCAACCCAGAGAGCCTCTGTAACCGTACTCCATCTCGGAGAGCCTCTATAACTGGAATCCAACCCGAAGAGCCTCTGTAATCAGAATCCATACCAGAGAGACTCTATAAGAGAACTCCATCCCAGAGGGTCTTTTATAACTGTACCCTACCCCAGAGGGCTTACTTTTACCGATCCCCAGTTCGGAACATTCTAGTCCAATACATTCATCATAAGAAAAGGTTGAAATATAACACAAATAGTCATATTAAAACAAGCATACGAAATGTGAATACATTAACCATAAACCGTGAATGACATAAAAATAACTCATCCACAGTCAAACATATCAAAAAAACTTAAATACAATATGAAAGATTTGTATCATAATAAATCAACTTCAATCAGGTGTACAATTTATCAAAGGATGTTGACATAGATGAAATCAAAACTATTTGAGAGAAAAATCTCTTTCTATTTTGAAAACATTTAAGAGTCCCATAATTATAAAGAAAAAATTTATTTTAAAATATTCTTATAATCTTGTAATGGAAGCTTTGACGATGTTATAATGAGATAAAATAGCCACACCCACCGTATATGTTAAAAAAACCTTCTTACCATAAATTTTTCGAAAAGGTCATAAAGTAACTTGTTTGGAAAATGACAGAAATATTCCTTTATAAACATCTTATAAAAGTCAAAAAAGGTATAAATGACTTTAACCAATAGTCTAGTAAATAGTAAAAATGTTTTGGAATACATTTTTAAGAAAAATGGATGTGGATGATTAAGAGGTCCCACTAGATACTTACGTAAAAACAACCTCGGATAATAAAGAGATTGTGAAGTTAACACTTGCCCATTTGGTAGCTTATGAAACATACACACCATGAAAGAAGTACCATACAATGAAGATGTAAATACACATAAATAAAAGTGTATTACAGAAAGAATACCATTACAGGTAGTACATACACCACACAAAAGGAAATAGTGGCAATATAGTATGAATTTCAGGGGAATAAGGAGTGAGATGAAAACCCCTTACCTTACACTTTTCTTTGGTCAAGGATACATTTAACCTATTATATAATAACCATTGAATGTTATTATATTATAAAAAACATTATTAATATTTATTATATCATACATGATTCATTTATGATTTTATACTACCCATTTAATATTAATTTCCATGTTAAATTAACACTTCGTCTAATAATCACTTTCTTTATCGTACGCATTTTAAATTATTATTATTGATCGTATCATTTATATCATGATTCAAATACTTCCAGAATATAAAACATGATTTATATATCATATATTTTTAGAATATAAATATGTATAATAGATAGATATATGAGATGGAAAACACCATTTATGGAGACGGTAGGCCGTACGTATGCATAAACGCTGTTTCTGTTTTCATATCGTATTGAATGGAACTAAGTGAATGAGATGAATTTACAAACATAAATAGATATATATATATATATATATTTCCAGTTGCATTATTATGTCATATATTACATACTTATTAATAATATATATTTTTATAATAATCGTTGAATAGTGAACGTGGAAATGAATCTCCTTGTATTCATGGAGACGATAATCCGTACGTACACACGAGCGACAATATATTTATTTTGATTTAAAAATGTATATAAATAGATGGTATATCATATATACAGAATAATTAACTTGTTATATTTAGTATTTATATCAATTATTTATCATTATTATACCCATCCAAATAATAGTGTATTTGAATAACAACTACACCACGACGTGGAGACGGTAAGCCGTACGTACGCACGTATGGTGACATGTAATTCATAGGATGGATAAAATAATGAATATGGTTGTACCATATTTATATTAACATCATAGTTTATATAAGATACCGGATTTGTTATTTTAGAATGAAAAAAACAAAGAAAGAGGAAGTGGAAGAAGAAAAGAACTTGAAAGAGGGTTGTGAAAATTTTACCTCTTCTTCGGGTTCTTCCTTTTGATTTGATCAAAAGGGCTCCTTAGGTTGGATTCATGACTAATGTAAGGACTCTATAATGAAGTGAGGGATTTTGGGAGGATATTTGGGTAGGGTTTGTATGAGAAAAAGTCTTGAGAAGTGTGAGAAATGGGTAGTAAGTGAGGGTTTTTTATAAGGGAGAGGAGGGGCTCTTTAGGAATGTTTGAAACAATTATTTTATTATATCCTCATATTCAGTTTCAAAAGGTAAAATATTCATTAATAAAAAAGTTAAAATAAATAACGGTCGAATTAAAATAATCCAATAAGAATTGGATAGGTTTTGAATATTGATTTAATATTTATAATTTTATTTATTCAAATCATTTATTAATGAGGTAAATATAACAACATTATTGTGTTATAAATAATTTAATTTTTTGATGTCCAAAAATTATAAAACAAATTCCATAATGTAGGAAATATTTTTAGATTTACAAATAAAATTTATAGTTGAAATGATAACTTATATAACCACATGTAAAAATTTATTTACTAAAATATATTTGTTTATGTCATTTTTGTCTTTACTTTAAATTAATTAATATAAAATGTCATTATTACTCACATGTGGCTCAATGGGGTACCAAATGCAACCCAAGGACACCCATGGTTGGATATGTATTAGAAAATAGGATTAGGACACATGTTAGGGTAATTTAATATTATTATAATATTATATTTTACCCTTATTTATTATATTTACCCTTTAATCATGGTATATAAAATATTCACTGAAGTAAATATTTAAAATGTATAAAAATAAAAGTTACCTATTTACACAATTTGGACCCACTAATTCCAAATATGGAATCAATTTTTCCAAATTGAAAACACATAAGTGGCAAAAATTAATTTAAAATTAATTCCCGATGACAAAACAAAAAGCGTGTTTTAAGAAATAATAACTATCAAAAGATTGACACTTGTTTATGTACAGTTTAAATGTAAAATTACATACAATGACCAAAATTAGATTAAATGGTAAAAATAAAATCTTATTAGACTTTAAAAACACTAAAATTTATAATTTTACACTATAAATTATTTTGATTAAAATAGTTATTTTTAATTAAAATTTAGTATTTTCAGTATTCATAAAAATATGAATGTTATCAGAAAAGTGAAAAAAATTTACCCTAAGCTAATTTTGATAATTAGAAGCCAAAAATGGAATCCATTTTAAAAGATAAAATTTATAAAATTTTAAAAAGTGGGTATTACTATTCATAACAGCTACTTTGATTGGTCACGGTGTGTTAGAATCTCGATGTTGTGTACAATGCAAGCTATTTCATTATTCAAAGGGAAACGTACTGTGAAAGCTTGTGGTGTTACACAACTAGTGTTGTTACGGTATAAATTATGTCATGAAAATAAATTTCACTCCATCATATATGTAGCCTTCTTTATAAGTAATTCAAAACCCTTACATTATTCTTCAATTAAGTGAAAAATAATCCAAAACTAGAAACCATTTTCCTAAAAGTTCAATTTTTTGACATAAGTCACCTTTATATGAATAACATATCCAACACAATAATAAATCTCCATTCTTTAAATAAATAACCTTAGTCCATCATCCAATTTTATTATCATAAATTCAACACTAATTCACATGGTTCAAATATATATACATTTTAGTTTATCTAGATAAAAACATATTGAGAATCTAAAAGAAAAAATGTGAAATGTTTTGGATATTGTATTTAGAAAATAATATTGAAATCACTAGACACCATGAGGAGGAAAATTAGTCATGATTTTATCAATTATGAAATGGAATTAAGTTAATTTTTTTTATTTTTGTGGTCATAGTTTTCTAATAAACTAATATATTTTTGAAATAAAAACAATTTCATAGTTTAAAAAATTATTATAGTTCTAGTAAATGATCTAAAACTCATGTAAAAGTATTATTTATTTTGTGTTGTTGAGAATATTATCCATAATTTCTGGATCTAAAATTAGTTTAAAGAAACACATAATTTATGTTGGAATTGAACAAATGTTTTCAAGACGTACACATAATTTTTGAATTTTGTTTTCTTAAAAATATGCAAAGTATAAAGTATTTAATAGAAATATTTCTTAGGATATTTGGTTTTATTAAATTAGGTATTTATAAGGATTTAAAAATTGATCAAGTTGAGACCATATAGGATTTATGATTATTCAAAACCACTAATGGACATATGGAGATATAAAATAAATAAATATATATTAGTGATACTATTTTTTTATTTTATATGTAGAAAAAATACTAAGTTTTAATATAGGGATAGATAAATTCTAAGAAGATGAAGAGACAAATATTAATGATATGATAAATTTCTATAATATTATTAATGGTTAGCTATTTATCTTCTTAGAATCACTCTCCATCCTAATATTGGATCCTTGTAACTATATTTTCATCATCTATAAGTCCTAGACATAACAATAATAATATATAAATATATATCATATCTCAATATCTCCATTAATATTTATGACATAATCTTAAATTCTAGATGGTCTCAACATGACCCATATATCAAGTCTCATAAGAAGCATATTAAATATATTGAGACATGATGTAAAATATCATCGACAAAATACTATATCCTTCCCATATTAGAAATGTAAAAAAATTATTCAAATCAAGGATAATGATTAAAACTTATTGTACAATCCTAATAACCATGAAATATTTTATTTGATCAAACTAAGATCTAAAAACCCAAAAAAAATATTTTCATCTCTAAAAAATTTAAAAGTCAATTTTTTTTATTTTTAATTTGATATTTTACTAGATTAATAATATATTTTCTATAAACGGAAGTATATGGACCCGGCCTTAAAAAAATACATAATCTTTAATTAAATGAATAATTCAAATTGATGATATTTTCAGGTTTAGAGTTTTAGATAATTAGGACATAACTATTAAATATCACAAGATTACAAAGTATACACTTCTACTCAGTTTCCATAAAATAAAAAATCTTAAAAATAAACAATTCTAGTGCCATGTTTTAGATATCATGTCTTTCCTTGATCCCATCCTTGACCCTATTCACCTTTAAGTCCTGTGGAAAACATTTCAAAAACTTGGGATGAGCATAAAAGGCTCAATAAGGGATATAAAAATATGAAAAGAAAACACTAATCCATGTATACATAAGAATCAATGAAATCATACTTTACTCCCAAAACATAATCACTTTAACATACCACATGAAATCATAAGATTTATGAATAACTCCTAGAAATCATAAGACATAAAGGTAACTTGAGGCATTCATATCATTCTTACACAGGGAGTAACCCTCATGGTTATGTTTGGAATAACCACCACAGTATATTCCCTAAATCTCTTCGGAGAAACCTTAGCATTTAACTCCTTCGCGTTACCCAATGCATTGGAGAGCTATATCGGGCTCATCCGCCCTTCTTTTATCATGGAACCACCCGTCTTCATAAACAATGCCCAAGAACCATAACATAATCATATCACATAAAACTTGCATAAAGGAAACATAAAATTTCCACATTTCAATAACAAGATATCAATACAACACATTGATATAATAAAAACATTATAAAAACCATTTTCAACACCAAAATAAAAGAAAAGTAAAACATGGTATTTATTTTTCATTAAAAAAATTATGGCTTGTAGAGGAAGCCGAAGCTCAAATAATGGTCATGGCGGCGGAGAAGTCATTGTCGCCGCATAAGTACGACAAAAACATTCCTTTTTATCATTTAGTAAAACGCTTCTTATAAAAAAGATTCCTTCTGAATAAAAGTAAAAGTCAAAGGGGTTTATACACCATATAAAAGAAAGTTGTGTATAAAACAAAATATGCCTCAATGAAAGGAGATTAAGACGAAGTCCAATACCACTTACAAACTTTTAAAAGGGTTTTAAAACATTCATGTACATATAAATAAATCCATAAAACCATTTTTTATAACATGTACATGGATGATAAATGTTTAAAAGAATAAATATTTAAAACCATTTAAAACATTGTTTTAATAAAAGTGTCCTTTTCCATTTTGAACATTTAAATTATAAGCCACATGAAAGTAGAAAATTTTAAAAACATTTAAATGACTTGATTATAGAAATAATATGGATATGTAAAGTAAAAGGGGATGTATATACACTTTATAAAAGAATAAAAGTGAATATCATTAAGAAATGTCTCAATGAGAAGAAATTGAGATGTAATCCCAATCAAGGATCATGCCATTAGAGAGAGGATAAAGAAATGAAATAATTATGTGTGAAAAATATAAATACACCAAATATAAGTAGATATTTAGTGTAAAACAATCATATTTCATCCACACATATTCATAGCACGACATAATCCAGAAGTAGAGGTTTAAACCAAACAATTGAAATTGGGTTACGAAGTTCCCTTACAAAAATTCGACAGTCTAACGACGTCACTTTAAAATTCAGAAAATGAGTTGATGATAGAGAAAAGGGTATCTAATTACTTGGACTTAATATTTATAGCAATAAGGATATATAATAACATATCCAAACATAACAAGATGTAAATTAATAGACATAACAAAAAGAAGTCTATTAAAAAAGAGGAGGGTGAAAGAATCCCTTACCGATTTGGGTAACTTTCAAAATGTACACCCCATGAAAGAAGAAACAAAAAATGATGATGTAAATTCCCATAAATGAGAGTATATTACACAGAGATTAGAATAATTGTCATTACATACAACACTCAACTGAGATAGTGACAAATACTGCATGAATCTCACGGAAATAAAAAGTGAGATAACATATCCCCTTACGAAAATTCGGCAGCCTAAAAACGCCACTTAAAACTTCAAAAAATGGATTGAAGATATAAATTAGGGTATATCATCATATTAACATAAAAATTACAGTAAGTTGAATATAGAATAACATCCCCCAACACAAGAAAGAGGAGCTTAAAAGAAGTGACATAAAAGAGAGTACTTAAAAAGAAAGAGAGAGGTTGGATCCCTTACCTCAAGTCCGACTTGTCTTGTTTGTTTATTTATATTCCTGAATAATAAACATTGGTAAATTAATAATTTCTTAAGGACCTAATTTAAAGTTTATTATAAAATTAATATCACATATTATAATGTTATAATAATTAGTTAATTATGTGAGTTCATATTAGACGTTTTTTTCGATGTTCCGTACATGAGTCAAAAATGAACTTGTTTGAAAAGAATTTTCCATGTAGTTATAATTACACCATCTCTATAATAGTATTAATGATTTAAATATCATATATTTCCATTATATATTCATTTTATACTATTCCATAACATTTGGATATAAAAAATGAAATGCACCGTTCATGGAGACGGTAGGTCGTACGTACGCGTGAACGCTACTTTCATTTCTTTGTCCCATTAATGGAATTAAAACTAAATGAGATATATATATATATATATATTATAGTTCCAGTATAATATATATGTTATATAGGTCACATTATTTCATTAATTTCATTCTTTATACATTCCATGTATTGCATGAATGAGTCGCATCACTTGAGGGGGCGGTAGTCCACACTTCCTCAAATGAAATTATCGCATTTGCATAACATGAAAAGCATAAAGTTATATTTTAAATTTAAAATAAATAAGAATAGAGAGGAAATAAATATAATATATATCATAAATAAATGTAGTTCCATAATAATGGCCACCATGAGAGATGGTAGGAGAAGATAGAACAATCATTGTTTCGTGAGGCAGTAATTCGCCATCCACGGAAACAATATGTTCTTTAACCATTAGATGGAGGTGTGTGTAAGTTTAGCTCAAATAATTATCATAAAAAAATCCTAGTATACTTTAGATACTGGTTTTGTTACAAAAAAATGAATAAAAATAGTTTAGGTGGTTGGAGAAGCAAAATAAAACAAAAGAACATTAGAGAGGACTTTACCTTTAAATCGGGTAACTCCCCTTGGTTTGAACCAAAAGGCTTTTTTGAAGATATTTCTACCTAAGGGAAGGATTATATGATGAAGTTAGGGATGTGTAGAGATAAAATTATCATATTTTGGCCGAGCCAATGGCTTGAGAGGTGTGGGTAAGGAGGGTAGAGGTGGGGGCCTTTTATAAGAGGGAGGAGGGGCACTCTTGGAAAGTCTTGAAAAGATACTTTATTATAAAATGATTTTAGGATATCAAAGGCCCAAAAATTATATATTTATAGGATAAGGTGATAAGGTTTCTAAATCCACCCATCCAATAGGTTTTTTACAAGTGTATGTTTTATATTTTACATTATTTGTTCATTTTATTTAAATCGTTCATTAATGAGGTAATCACTACATCATCATGGTGTCATAAATAAATTAGTTTATTTAATGTCTAAAAATTATATAAAAAATATCTTGATGTAGGAAATCTGTTTATATTTCTAATGAATATTTATAGTAAAAAATATTAATTGTATAACCCCATGTAATAATTTTTTTAGTAAAACAATACATGTTTGTGACATTTTTATTTTAACTTTAAATAAAAAGTTATTAATGTCATTTCCCTACCAAAGTGGCTCCATGGGGTCCCTAAGTTGAATCATGGATTAACTTGGTCGAACATGACTCATAAAATAAGGGTAGGACATGTGTCAAGGTCATTTCATATTATTATAACATTATCCTTACCTTAAATTACACTAATTACCTTTAATCGTGATTAATAAAACTTAAAAGTTACTATTCACCAAAAAAATTATTTTAATCCCATTGAACCACATTTTAAATCATAATGACAACCATGTATGTCGGATTTTTTAAATTCAAATCACAGAAGTTGTAAAGTTTCATTTAAACGAAAAATCAGTTTTCTAACTACCACTTAGTGGTTTCACTATTCATCAAAAATTGAAGTTTTTTAGAAAAATACCAAAAATTCACCCTAAGCTATATTTGATATTCTGAATTCAAAAATGATGACTATTTTACAAAATTAAAAACATATAAGTTGCATTAATTAATTTAATAATTAATTCCCACCGTCAAAACAAATAGCGTGTTTTTAAGAAACAATATCTATTAAAATATTGACACTCGTTTAAGTCCAATTTCAACGTAAAATTAATTCCAATGACCACCATTGGATTAAATGGTAAAAATATATTCTAATTGAACTTTAAGACCAATTAAAAATATGATCTCATCATATAAACAAATTAGATTAAAAATAGGTTTTGAATTAAAATACAACATTTTTCACTTATTCATTAAAAATGGACTTTATCAAAAAAAATAACAAAAACCTACACAAAGTAAATTTTGATATCCTGATTCTAAAGAAATATTTTATTTGGTCCAATATAACATATAAAATTGTCAGCAAGTGGATTTAAAAAGGGTTTTCCATCAAAAGGCGGTTAATTGACCTTTTAAAGAATATTAAAATATTTACGCTTAAAATTGGATTCATTCACATTTTAAGCCTCTAAAATTTATTGGATAAAAGTAAAAATATTTGACAAACATATATAATCATTTTGTAGTTAGTTCTCTTCATTCCCTCCATTACAACATCTAGGAATTAACTTCCATTTAAAATAACATTATTTTATTATTAGAGTGTAACATAAGATTTCCAAGAAACTCATTGTTGCGTATTGGGTACGCCATTGAGCATAGCGTTCTATTTAAATTAATATTAACATTTTATTCAAAAATATGGATAAATATAAAAATGTCTTATTCTTTATTTACCTGGGGTGTTATATCCTTCCCCCCTTTTGGGAATCGCGTCCTCACAATTTTAAAATTGGGCTCAGAAACTTCATTGAAAGTCCCACATCGGAACAAGAGTCAGTAAAACTATCACTTTAAAATAAAGAAAGCGAAGTACAAAGGTCACATGGGTTAACCCATTCTATGATTCCATGAAAACATGGATATGGATGAAAAAAACAAAGGGTCATGTTCTGATGGAGAGTGATAGAAAACATGTTTAGGAGAAAGTTAACCACCAGAAAATCACAAACTTGCGATGGGTTTAACGGTATTTGATTCCCCAGTAGGAAAAATTAACAGAAAACATTTTTGTTTTAAGTTACTTTTCATTGAAGAATTTATTTATGAGATTAACTGAAACTTAAGGAAACAAACTTACTTGTCATGTAGGCTAAATCTTTTACTATATTTCCAACACAAACTCATATTTTCTCCAAATAATGAGTATTCAGGATGACTTGTTCACATTAAGAGCGCTATAATAAACTTCGAGAGAATCATATAACTCACAAAAGATGAACTATATATTTCCCATGTATTTAGAACTTAACAAAAATAAATTTTTTTTGTTTAATATTAGATAATCCCAAAAAAATATAATCTTTTACAAGAAGAAAAACTACTCTTAATCTCCAAAATTTGTCAAACAACCCAAATTTCAACAAAGACCATTCAATACAAAATTTCCCTTAAAATTCATCAAAAATAAACCAACCTAATATTGAAACCCAAATATTTGAAGGAATTAATCACATAGTCTTCCAAGGTAAATCTTAACATTTATCTCCAACGAACATCAGTTACTCTTAAAGTCTCATACTGAAAAGAAATTAGCCTAATCACATGTCCTCCATGATAGGTCAATCGTTTCCATAGATAACCCAAAATCAACTTATTCTTGATTCATAAAATCACCTAACTAAAAAGAATTTGTTATACTAACTAGGGACTTCATGTAGTCTAGTGGTAGGCGATGAATACCAGTCGCACTTTGGTTGTGGGTTCAATTCCCGCAGCTTGGTCCGACGCGACGGGGTGTCACACGATCTGCGTGTTATCCCTTTTTCCAAAACTGTATAATTCTTAAAACATTCCCCAAAAATAGATAACATCTTTAAAAATAACTATAACATAATTTAACCTCAATTTTACCTCATTCATTTCATCTTCCATCATATAGTAACCCATAATTACCTCAAAAGTAAGGATCATATAAACCCTAATGGTTACCATTATAATTATTACCTGAACTTCCACATAGAGTTGGTTCTCTCGTACATGATGCATCAGAGAACTCACCAAGGTTCGAGTGGATAATAATGAATCCTTGATAGTTGGTTTAGAATAACCATGAGATTCCTCATTGAATCCCCCATTTCATACAGTCTATTAATCAAAGAATCGCCACAGTTTCCTTCAAACCCATTGTCACTTTGGTGCCTGCTAGATCCATCCATTTACTAAAACCAAAAATGTCAGTGTGAGTATATTAAAAAAATCATCATGTACTAATGAGGAAGATAAACACTAAGATATATTTATCCAAGTTATCTCAAAATCATTCCAACTTTCAAAAATAACAATGACTCCATCTAATATACTAACCATTGTGGTTATACACAACTTTTCACTTATGCTTAAACAACACTCTAACCTCTAAAGTTATCTAAACCGACCTTTGATAACAACTATAAGGACCCAACCTTAAAACATTACATAATCTTGAATTAAATTAATAATTGACATTGAGGATCTTTTTAGGTTTAGAGTTTTAGAGAATTAGGACATAACTATTACATCTCACAAGATTACAAAGTAGACACTTCTACTTAGTTTCCATAAAATAAAAAATCTTAAAAATAAACATTTCTAGTTCCATGTTTTAGATAGCATGTCTTTCCTTGATCCCATCATTGACCCTATTCACCTTTAATTCCTATGGAAAACATTTCAAAAACTCGGGATGAGTATAAAAGGCTCAGTAAGGGATATAAAAATATGGAAAGAAAACCCTAGTCCATGTATACATAAGAATAAATGAAATCATACTTTATTCTTAAAACATAAGCACTTTAACATACCTCATGAAATCATAAGATTTATGAATAACTCATAGAAATCATAAGACGTAAAGTTAACTTGAGGAATTTATAACATTCTTACGTAGAGAGTAACCCTCATGGTTACGTTTGGAATACCCACCACAATATATTACCTAAATTTCTTCAGATAAACCTTATCATTTAACTCCTTTGCATTACCCAATGCATTGTAGAGATATATCGGGCTCACCGGCCCTTAGTTTATCACGGAACCAACCGTCTTCATAAACAATACCCAAGAACCATAACATAATCGTATCACATAAAACATGCATAAAAAAACATAACATTTCCACATTTCAATCACAAGATATCAATACAACACATTGATATAATAAAAACATTATCAAAACCATCTTCAATACCAAAATAAATGAAAGTAAAACATGGTATTTATTTTTCATTAAAAAAAAGTTATGGCTTGTAGTGGAAGTTGAAGCTCAAATAATGGTCACGACGGCGGAGAAGTCATTGTTGCCTCATACTTACGACAAAAACATTCCCTTTTGTATTTTAGTAAAACGCTTCGTATAAAAAATATTCCTTCTGAATAAAAGTAAAAGTCAAAGGGTTTTATACACCGTATAAAATAAAGTTGTGTATAAAACAAAATATGCCTCAATGAAAGGAGATTGAGACGAAGTCCCATACCACTTCGAAACTTTTAAAAGGGTTTTAAAACATTCATTTCCATATAAATAAATTCATAAAACCATTTTTTAAAACATGGAAATGGATGATAAATGATTAAAAGAATAAATATTTAAAACCATTTAAAAAAATGTTTTAATAAAAGTGTCCTTTTCCATTTTGAACATTTAAATTATAAGCCACATGAAATTAGAAAATTTTCAAAACATTTAAATGACTTGAGTATAGACATAATATGGATATGGAAAGTAAAATGGTATGTATAAACACTTTATAAAATAATAAAAGTCCATATCATTAAGAAATGTCTCAATGAGAAGAAATTGAGATGTAATCCCAATCAAGGATCATGCCATTAGAGGAAAGATAAATAAATGACATAATTATGTGTGACAAATATAAATACACCAAATATAAGTGGATATTCTGTGTAAAACAATCAGATGTCATCCAAACATATTCATATAACGACATAATCCAAAAGTAGAGGTTTAACCCAAACAATTGAAATTGGGTTAAGAAGTTCCCTTATAGAAATTTGACAGTCTAACGGCGTCACTTTAAAATTCAGAAAATGAGTTGATGAGAGAGAAAAGGGTATCTCATTACTTGAAAATAATATTTATTGCAATAAGGATATAGAAGAACATATCCCAACATAACAAGATGTAAATTAATAGACATAACAAAAATAAGTCTATTAAAAAAGAGGAGGGTGAAAGAATCCCTTATCGATTTGGGTAAATTTCGAAATGTACACCCCATGAAAGAAGAACCAAACAATGATGATGTAAATACCCATAAATGAGATTATATTACAGAAAGAGTAGAATCATGGTCATTAAATACACCAATAAATGGAGATAGTGACAAATATAGCATGAATCTCGCGGAAATAAAAAGTGAGATAACATATCCCCTTACGAAAATTCGGCAGCCTAACAACGCCACTTAAAACTTCCAAAAATGGATTGAAGATATAAATTATGGTCTCTCATAATATGAACATAAAAAGTACGGTAATTATAATATATAAGAACATCCCCCAACACAAGAAAGAGGATCTTAAAATAAGTGACATAAAAGAGAGTACTTAAAAAGAAAGAGAGAGGTTGGATCCCTTACCTCAAGTCCGATTTGTCTTGTTCGTTTCTTTATATTCCTGAATAATTAACTTTATTAAATTAATAATTGATTAAGGACATCCTTTAAAGTTTATTATTCAATTCATATCACATATTATAATGTTATAATAATTAGTTAATTATGTGAGTTTATATCAGACATTTTTTGTCGATGTTCGGTACATGAGTAAAAAATGAACTTGTTTGAAAAGAATTGTCCATGTAGTTATAATTACACCATCTACAGAATAGTATTAATGATTTAAATATCATATATATCCAGAATATATTAATTTTATACTATTCCATAACATTTTGAGATAAAAAATGAAATGCACCGTTCATGGAGACGGTAGGCCGTACGTACGCATGAACGCTACTTTCATTTCTTTGTCCCATTAATAGAATTAAAACTAAATGATATATATATATATATATATATATTATAATTCCAGTATAATATATATGTTATATAGGTCACATTAGTTAATTAATTTCATTCTTTATACATTCCATGAATTGCATGAACGAGTCGCATCACTTGAGGGGGCGGTAGTCCACACTTCCTCAAATGAAATTATCGCATTTACACAACATAAAAAACATAAAGGTATGTTTTAAATTTAAAATACAAAAGAATAGTGAGGAAATAAATATAATATATATCATAAATAAATATAATTCCATCATAATGGCCACCATGAGAGGTGGTAGGAGAATGTAGAACAATCATCATTTCGTGAGGTAGTAATTCACCATCCACAGAAACAGTATGTTCATTAACCATTAGACAATGATGTTTGTAAGTGTAGATCTAATAATTCTCATAAAAACATCCTAGTATATTGGAGATATTTTTTTGTTACAAAATAAAGGAATAAAAATAGTTTAGGGGGTTGTATATGCAAAATAAAACAAAAGAACATTAGAGAGGACTTTACCATTAAATTGGGTAACTCCCCTTGGTTTGAACCAAAAGGGTTTCTTGAAGAGCTTTATGCCTAAGGGAAGGCTTCTATGATGAAGGTAGGGATGTGGAGAGATAAAATTATCAGATTTTGGCCAAGAAAATGCCTTTAGTGGTGTGGGTAAGGAGGGTAGAGGTGGGGGCCTTTTATAAGAGGGAGGAGGGGAACTCTTTGAAAGTCTTGAAAAGATACTTTATTATAAAATAATTTTCAGATATCAATGGTCCCAAAATTATATATTTAGAGGATAAGGTGATAAGGGTTATAAATCCACCCATCCAATATGTTTTTTACAAGTTTAAGTCTTAGATTTTACATTATCTTTTCATTTTATTTAAATCGTTCATTAATGAGGTAATCGCTGCATCATCATGGTGTCATAAATAAATTAATTTATTTTATGTCTAAAAATTATAAAACAAATATCATGATGTATGAAATATTTTTAGATTTCTAATTAATATTTATAGTAAAAAATATAACTTGTATAACCCCATGTAAAAATTGTTTTAGTAAAACAATACATGTTTGTGACATTTTTATTTTAACTTTAAATAAAAAGTTATTTATGTCATTTTCCTACCAAAGTGGCTCCATGGGGTCCCCAAGTTTACCCATGTATTGTCTTGGTCGGACATAACTCATCCAATAAGGGTAGGACATGTTTCAAGGTCATTTTATATTATCATAACATTATCTTTACCTTAAATTACACTAATTACCTTTAATCGTGATTAATAAAACATAAAAGTTACTATTCACAAAAAAATTATTTTAATCCCATTGAAACACATTTTACATCCTAATGATAGACATGTATGTTGGATTTTTGAAATTAAAATCACAGAAGTGGTAAAGTTTCATTTAAATGAAAAATCAGTTTTTTAACAACCACTTAGTGGTTTCACTATTCATCAAAAATTGATGTTTTTCAGAAAAATACCAAAAATTCACCCTAAGATATATTTGATATTCTGAATTAAAAAATGATGTATATTTTAAAAAATTCAAAACATATAAGTTTCATTAATTAATTTAATAATTAATTCCCGCTGTCAAAACAAATAATGTGTTTTTAAGAAAGAATATCTATTAAGAGATTGACACTAGTTTAAGTCCAATTTCAAAGTGAAATTAATTCCAATGACCACCATAGGATTAAATGGTAAAAATATATTCTAATTTAATTTTAAAACCAATTCATAATATGATCTAATCATATAAATAAATTATATTTAAAAGAGGTTTTGAATTAAAATACAACATTTTTCACTTATTCATTAAAAATGGACTTTATCAAAAAAAATAACAAAAACCTACACAAAGTAACTTTTGATATCCCTATTATAAAGAAGGATTTTATTTGGTCCAATATAACATATATTATTTTCAACAAGTGTATTTTAAAAGGGTTCTCCATCAAAAGGTGGTTAATCGACCTTTTAAAGAATATTAGAATATTTACGCTTAAAATTTGATTCATTCGCATTTTAAGCCTCTAACATTTATTAGATAAAATTAAAAATATTTGAAAAACTTATATAATCATTTTTTAGATAGTTATATTCATTCCCTCCATTACAATGGCTAGGCGTTAACTACCATTTAAAATAACAATATTTTATTATTAGAGTGCAACGTAAGATTTCCAAGAAACTTGTTGTTGCGTATTGGGTATGCCATCGAACATAGAATTCACTTTAAATTAATATTAACATTATATTCACAAATATGTATAAATATCAAAATTTCATATTCTTTATTTACCTGGGGTGTTACAGGAAGTATGATTTTTCTTCAAGAACTATAGTGAAATCATCTTAAACTATGATCATCAAACCAAAATCATTTTATCATTAGACCATGAAATAATCTATAAAACTATGAAGTATTTTTCTTCCCATTGTGTAAAATTATTATTTTTAATTATCCCCAAGGAAACATGACCAAAACCATTCCCATTTTTTTATATTTTTTTTCTATCCATTTTTACTAGATAAATTGTGAAGTCTACAATGATCAACCATGATAGTGTTATTATTTAATTAAAGTTTGTATGAATCGTTGGTATGTGAAAAAATATAATTTTTTATATTATCTATTACCTATAAAATATTCATTCTCCATCATGATGAATTTTAATCATGTCATATTCAATATTTATTTTTAATATAAATATAATTTTTAATCAAGTCATGTTCTCCTGATTTATTTATTTTGATTTTTATTGTCAAGTCATATTCAACATTTAATAACTATTATTTTTTATTATTATGTGAATAACTGTGTTTTTTTTATGTGAATAACTATAATTATTTATCTTATTATGTATGGAACAAGTATATGATATGGAAATATTTTTATTGAACCACTTCGATATTCTATTATACATTATTTTAAATAGAGATCTAATATCATTTAGTACATTCATACTACATGTAAAAAAATGAAACCAATAAATAGAATTCTTCTTGAACTGCAAGAAAGGAATGTGATAACTTCATCACAGATAATGATTAATATACAACCTAAAATATTCATTCTTATGAATTAAACACTAATAAGTTTATATAACTTCAATATTTTCATTTATAATTAATTTTAACATCTCATGGGAATATCAATCTACATTCATCTTATGACAGTTATCATAATCTTCAATCATAATTATTTATCATTAGATAAGATATCATAATAACATATACAACATAAAATCTAGTATATAATGTATAGATTCATCAATATATCCCTAACACATGCATATGAATATAAATCACCCACTATAGATTTATTAAAAATCAAAAATCAACATTAACAATTCCATTACTTATGAAGAAGCATTGAAACAACTTGAAACATAATTACTAACAAAAATACTCAATTCCCCTTTTCCTTTAATATCCCATAATAAACTACCATTTAATTTATTTAAGGAAACATTGGTTTTATATAAATTTTATTTCCCTTTGAGAAATTATCCATAGATAGTAAATTAAGAGTGAGATATTGGGATTTTCAAAAAATTCTATTGAACTTGATAAATTTGATATATTTACCCCACTATTTATATGGATGTATTATTTTTTATTAAGAGGAAACATGTTAATTCCGCTATAAAAATTTATATCTCTTTAGGGAATATTCTATTTCCCTTTTCACTATTATTAAATTAATATAATTGAAAAGAAAATAAATTTCAACAAATTTTAAGGACAATCAACTCATAACTATATTTATCTTTATTTATAAAAATTAAAGTCTATAACTTAGATAATATTTTCATGTTATTATTGAAAATAATAACATCATATAATTATGTAAAAACATAATTAAATTTTGCAAAAACTTATTTCATTAAATTATCAAGTAAATATGATTATTTAACAAATAATTTAAGATTACAGAGGGGTATTTAATATAGAGGCTCATAAATTTCTCACGCCTAACATTTTGAATTTTGAGGTTTTGGAGAAGTAATAGCATATTTGGAATTTAACTATGAGATTTAAGCAAAATGTATGGATTCTAAGAAAAACCATATCATGGTTTGTTATTTTTTATATGATGGTATCCTATTTTCATCTTGGTTATTGGATCTATTTATGGTGTGTAGTTTTGGATTGGAAGAATTATTATATATGTTATTGATAACTATGTAAAGAGATGTATATCTTGGTATACATCACTATGATGTGATTTTTTCAAAATTGATTATTTTTAATTTTTAGTTTAGAAGTATGTATATTAGAAATATTGTTTTAAATGGGGAGATCCACACTTTATGGTTTATCATTGTAGATTAGAAAATTAAATAGTATGATAGAAGGTAGTTAAGATTTTGTTATGTGAATTGAGGATTACCTGATGAAACATTCTATGGTTGATGGACTTCATCATTATTTTAATCAAAACACATTGATTTATAGAATAAACCATATGGTGAATTTTTAAGGGATTTAGGTTTAAGTCACTATATTTTATATAATTTTTTTGATTGGATTAAACCAAACTATGTTTTAGGAAACCATACCATGGTTTAATTATTATGTATTTAATATATTTTTTTAATCCCTCTTAATTTTGATTCAATTTTTCCACTACTTTGGTAACCTAAAAAATATAAGGGTTGTATCTTTGGTTGTTTTGCATTCTCGTGGGTAGATAATTGAGTTTATTTCTCTCATTGGATTGATTGAAAATTTATGGCTATCAGAACTGAATTGATATGGGTTTAATGAAAGATTTTAATTATAGTATTATATGATATATGTTATTGATATAATTTAACGAGGAGAAATATAATAGGAGATAAGGTTTTTTAGGATAAAGTTAAAATATTTTCTTATAATTTATTATGATGTTAATTCAAGTGAAGTGTGATTTACTTATATTAAACTATATTATTATGAATCATTATCATTAATGAGGTATGATTTAATGATACATGAGATGTAATTAATCTCATAGAATAGAATGGTCATAGAATATTTTAATATTTGGATATTGGTAAAAGGGTAGTGGAATATGTTATATTTATACTAGGTAAGTATTAACTATATGAATTAGGATCTATGAATTAAGATGAAAATATGAGACAATGCTGATGGTTAATAATTTTAAGGGTAAAAAAGTAACATTCATAGTTTAAAAAAAGGAATGATTAGATTTTATAGAATGTTGTGAATGTTTATGAGGTATGGGTTTATGATTTTGAATATTTAGGGTTGTTAAATGTTATGGCTCAATAAGGTATGTTGAAAAATGTATATTAAATGTGTTATTATGTTACGAGGTCATTGAATTATAGAAGAGAATGGAAGGATGAGTAAAGAATGATAATAATAAAAGAGAGTGTTTTATCAATTATATAATAATTATTATTTTGATATGGAATGTGGTCATATTTATCATTTTGTATGGAAAATATGTTTTAATTATATTTTTATTATATACCATGGTTATATATATAATTTATTGGGGTTTTAATATTGTAATTATTATTTTACTATATTTTTTGGTTGTCAATTTTATTTTTTGGGTTCATGGATATGGTCATTAGATTATATGAAATTTATTGTATGTTTTTTTAAATGTGTAAATTTTTTTATGGTCTTGGATTTGATCACTATATTATTGGTATCCCCATATATTTATGAGATATTTTAGAGGGATATTTTTTTAACAGGGTTTTTGTATTCCCTGATGTTTTTTGGAAGATGGATGGTTCATTCCCATAATAAATACATTTATTGTCTCTATAGTTTAATCACTATACTATTATTGTTATTATAGTAGTATGGACCTCATTTCATGTAAAATTATTTTTAAGGGTCATTTTTACTATCAATATAGGTGTAAATATTATGCGGTAGTTATATTAGAATTTTAAATGGCATTGTGGTTATGGTGATGTGGATGAGGAGGTTGATGAAATGCGATGATGGTTAATTTGTGATATTTTTATCCATGTATTTTTATTCTTAAATGATTAATATATATATACATATATGTTCCATTCACTAATACTTTATGATGATTTTTTTTCTTGGGATAGAGAAGGTTGGAGGAGGAACCTACGAATGATCTTGTATTCTCACACTATTATTCTTAGTTATTTTTCAAACATTTAGTATTGCATTGAGGGTGATTTCTAACAACATAAGATCAACATTTATTTATATAGTCTAGATTAGGTGGATTATAATATTGTCATTCATTCTTATCTTTGAAACATAGTTCTATGTTTTTCTTGTTTACTAACACACTCATGCATTATTTTATTCATTTTTTGGGGAATTTCCATCAAATTTATAGTTGTTTTGGTCATTGGGTTATTTTCTAATAATAAAATTGTAATTTATCTTATATGAATTATTTTATAACCTTAGTGATAATATACACCCTGTGCTCTATTGAATGAGGGATTCAACAACCATTATTAATCTTGTTGGTAGTTTAAGAGTATTCATGGTGGGTATATGTCTTACTTTAATAGTGTGAAGGTGAGTATTCTAGTTCTGGGTTTAGATTAGGTCCTAGGGAAAATTTTATAGTTTATCAAGGTTATTGTACTACTTCAACCTACTATATGGAGTAACCATTGGAATCTTTCAAAGAGTGTTGAGTTCCCCTTTTAAAATTAAGTGTGTAATTAATTTTTTATTAATCAATACTAATTAGAGGGTATATTATTATTAGTGTAGACTAATATGAATTATTTTATAAATCATATTGTATCAAGTCATGGCATTTTGTCTCTAGTATGTTTATTAATTCTTAAGTGGATATTGATATGGTTTAAAAGTGATTAGGTTATATTATTTTTTTATAAATATTAAAAAAATTTAAATTATTTATAAATTATGATGTAATGATTTTGGTAACATATCATGCTATTAGCTATATTCTAAAATCTATTGGATGGAAATTTTTTTAAAAAATATTCATGTTAATTTAAATTTATATTAATATTAAAATAATATGGTAATGTGATAACCAATATTTAATAATTAAGGGAACGTGATATGCTAACATGATAAGTATGATTTTCGAATTGAAGTATAAAATTTCATCAATTAATTTTTTTTATTTTATGAGTCATATAATCATGACATTAATTTATTAAAATTTTGAATTGATATAAATTATTTCATTATATAAATATTTTTTCTCATTTATGATATGATATTTTTTTGGGAAATAATGTTATAGTTAAATTTTTTAATTGTAATTTTATGCACTAAATGGTTATAAGATAAATCTATAAATTTTGAAACCTAGATATTGGATTTTAAAAATAGTATTTGGTGGAATCCTTAAAATGTTAGTAATATTATATTTTTTAGACATAAAAAATTAATGATTTAAAAACCATTATATTCAATTCATAGAGAATTTTTGGGGTATAAATATGAATTGTCGTTAATTTTCTTATGATATAATGAGAAAAATATTATCTAGTTAATAATTTTGAGTAATATTTCTATGATATTTCTTGGAAATGTGTGTTAGAATATAGGATATTTAGGAAATTTTATTCATATATGAGGGATTTTTTAACTTAATAATCAATATATTGGTTTAAAAATCATGTAAAATGATAAATATATGTGAT
This sequence comes from Viscum album, assembly GCA_963277665.1. Taxonomy (NCBI): domain Eukaryota; kingdom Viridiplantae; phylum Streptophyta; class Magnoliopsida; order Santalales; family Viscaceae; genus Viscum; species Viscum album. The sequence continues at coordinate 1,402,820,350 of OY728143.1, read as the reverse complement.
TTATTATTATTATTTGTATTGTTGTATCAATTTAAACATGATTATTTAGAATATATATTAGGATATTATGATGATGATGGGTAAATGATGAGTTACTTAGTGGCAAACATAAAGACTAAACAGAGGTAGTATATTATCCATGAAATGAATCTGGATTTGTGGAATATAACTAAAATATTTTTTTGTATGTTGTTTGGTTTTTAAGATATTATTATATTATTGTTATGATATGTGTTGAGTGGTTTTATGGGTATTCCATGGTTCTGTTTCAACAGATGGGGGTTGAATATGAATATATTATGGTTGGATTTGTAAGAACTTGACCCCAGTTTCTTGAAGTCGGTGCCTTATTACATTACATTGACATGTTTACAAGAAATTCATATCCTGGAAGAAAGAATATTTAGTATATTTTTAAATATAGATAAGTAAATATGTTCAACATTACAACATGAAATGAAAAACAACATATAAGTTCTGTTGGGAACATCTACCACTCCAAGATTATCCTTACAAGTCAGTAAAAATATACCTCTTCTTATCTTGGGAAGAATGAAACATAAGAATTAGTGAGCTCAAATTCTCAGTAAGGGTAAACAATACAGTAGAAGATATCAAAAACATAAACATCAGGAATTAAGAATAATTGAAAATACATGCCGTTAAAAATAATCATGAGCATAATACGGTAGGAAAATGAGCTGAGTATACATTGCCAAAATAAATCATAAAAATGGGAATTATACTAGTCAAATAAAAACATGAAATATGAATTTCTAGCCTCAAAATGATGTAAGTGCATATACCAGACATTCTGAGACATACCGTCAAGGCCTCAACTAAGACATCTAAAAATTATTAAGGCCTCGGCCAAAACCATATCTTAAAATGGGCAAGGCCTCGGCCATGTCCATATCTATTTGTCTCATGATACCTACCGATGCATCGAGGGGATATAGAAGGCCCCAACCATCACATAATAATTCCAATTCATTCACCATATGGGTGGGGATAAACATAAATAATAAATACATTCGTATTGAAACTAACATATGAAATGTAAATAACTTCCCCCACACATTAAGCTCAAACACTAACCATTCAGAGTAAATTGATGAATGGTTTTGAGATAGCACATCCAATGTCAAAATTATCATAAACCATTAAATTAAATATTGTATATGATATCATAAAATATTAATCCAAATAATACATAAGAATTAATAAGATTTTTTAAATAGATGAAGATGCTGTCATAAAATCATCGAATAATTCTTGAGATAAATACACTTTTATTTTGAAAAGAAGTGTTCTTTTGGAAAAGTATTTGTATAAAACCATAAATTATGTAAGATAATATTTTAACAATAAAATTAGTTATTTTTTAAAGGTAATGGTTTTTAAAAATATATTATATTATTCCATTGTAAATAGGTAATAATTTTAGAAATTCCCTTAAATCGAGCATTTATTTCAGAAATAATTTTAAAAGTTCATTTAAGAAATGTGTAACTCCCCATAAAATAAGGAATAATTCTCCTTGGTAAAAGTATATAGATAACTAACACAAGACTTTATGAGGAGTAGATAATAATACATAATAATTTCATTGATGTAATTGGAATATAAAAGTAACCTAAATAAAAATGGTGGTTCGGGTGGAAAACCCTTACCTTATGTATGAATGTGATCTGATCTTGACCTTAAGGTCATGGAATATGAAATTAAATTTATTAATAAATAATTTAAAAACCTTTTAAACAAGTATTTATTTTATCATAATTTTATTAAGTTAATTTATGTCTTTATTGATAAGTTATAATATTGAATTCTGTCATTCTAGAGTGTTCATTTCCTTGGTTTTCATAAACGTTTCACTTGTTTTTAAGTAACATAGATCATGTGGAGTGGATGTAATTATCAAAAATTTAATATAAAATTTATTTATGTAAATAGATAAGTTTTAATTGTTATTTATATCATTTTGTTACATGAAATCAGGATGAATCATCAGATGAAAAATTAATGACAATCATTTAGATTATTTTAGCGGTATTTTGATTATTAGGAACTAGTTTGGTCATATGATTTAATATTAAGTAAGAATACTTGTTAATGAATATTAAAAAGATTATAATACATATATTATACTTTGTTTCAACCATAAAAATGGTTTCATGACTATTAATGAAGGAGAAATTGATGAATGAAACATTGTCGTCCACAAAGGTTGTAAATTGGAACCTCACAGATGATGATTTCGTTTATAAAATAAAAGAGAGAGAGAGAGTAAGGATAATGATGATGGTTCTTCAATTAAAAAGATATAATTCATGAATATAGATGATACTAAAGTTATCATGGTAATTTGGACTGAGGAGGTAAGGAAATTATAACAATAGAAAGGAACATGAAATGAAAATGAATAAAATAAACTATGAATTTACCTATTGAATCCACCTCCTTGAAAATCTCTTTAAGGTAAGGGGTTTTGGTATTTTGGAAAGAAAAAGAGCTCTTGGATGTAGTGAGTAACTAGGGAAGGGTATTTGGGAATAACACTGAAAAGATTCAAGGATTATATGAGTGAATAGAAGAGGGAGTGATGGTGGGTTTTTATATTGGAGGAGAAGAGTAATTTTTGAATATCTTAATCATTATTTTATTATTTTTCCAAAGAAAACCAATATTTTTTATTCTTGTGACCAAGAATAGTAATAGGTTCATGTTATTTAAAAACAAGTGGCCTTTAATATAAGGCCCCGGCCTTAAAAATTACTTAATATTGAATTAAATGAATAATTCACATTGAAGATCTATTCAGCTTTATAGTTTTAGAGAATTAGGACATAACTATTACATCTCAAAATATTACAAAGTAGTCACTTCTACTAAATTTCCTTAAAATAAAAACTCTTAAAAAGAAACATGTCTAGTTCCATGTATTAGATTGCATGACTTTCCCTTGATCCCATCCTTGACCCAATTCCACATTAAGTCATGTGAAAAACATTTCAAAAAAAATTGGGGTGAGCATAAAAAGCACAGCAAGGGATACACAAAGAATGAAAACTGTTAGTTTTTCAAAACAACAAGTAAACCATGTATACTTTATCAAAGTAATACCTTTAACCTTTAGGAAGTAGTAAAAACTCTTCACTGAATAAAATGTCATTACTTACCCTTTTGTAACCAAAAGATTACCATAAAACTCATATAAATAACACATAACATATAAAGGTAACTTGGGACATAAACATACTTAAATGGAATAACCATACGATCGACTTCCACACATATCACTTAAAGGAATAGCCATACGGCCGAATTCCATACCCAATGCATTGGAGGTTATAACGTAACCACCCATCCTGGTATTCACGGCACCACCCGTCATATGGTTTATCACGTAACCACCCGTAAAATGTCCAAGTACCATCATTACACTTAAAATATTGAAAATATAAACATTTCAATAACAACATTTCATTTGCAATTACAGTAGGTAATTCCAAGATATTTAATCAATCAATCCATTTTCAAAAACCATTTAAAAGAGACTTTTGAATCAAAGTGTCCCATACCACTTTGAAGCTTTTAATGGAATTATAATTTTAAAACATTATTTTCCATATAAATAAATACTGAAAACCATTTTGAAAACATGGACATTAAAGATAATGATTTAGAATAATAAATCTTTAAAACATTTAAGATGATATTTTTGTTAAAGAGTTTTTAAAAAAATGAGAGACTCTTGAATGCAAATAATTGTGGAATGACAATTAATCATAACTTTATAATATCATGAGAATAAAGGGATTCATGATATAATATGTCAAAGGATAGTATACACACCATATAAGAGTGAATTGGTGCATAACAACAATAAAGTCTCAATGGAAATGTAAATTGAGATGAAATCCATTATAAAGATGGTATCCTTAAATTAAGGATAAATCTATCACAAAATTATGTGTGAGAAATATAAATACACCAAATATAAGTGGATATTATGTGTGAAACAATCAGAGGTCATTCACACATATTCATAGGATGACATGTTCAAGAAGTACTGTTTGAACCTAAAGAAATCTAAATTGGTTTAAGACGTTCCCTTGTAAAAATTCGACAGCCTAAGGGCATCACTTCAAAATTCAGAAAAATTAGTCGATGAGAGAGAGAATGGTATCTCATCACTTGGACATAAAATTTACATCGATAAGGATATATAAGAACATATCCCAACATAATAAGATGTAAATTAAAAGACATAACAAAAGAAGTATTTTAAAAAGAGGAGGGTGAAAGGTTCCCTTACCGACTTGGGTAACTTTCGAAACGTACAACCCATGAAAGAAGGACTATAAAAAAATGATGTAAATACTCATAAACGAAATTATATTACAAAAAGATTAGAATAATGGGTAGTACATACACCACTCAAAGGAAATGGTGTCAAATGTAGCATAAATATCACGGGAATAAAAGTGAGATGAAAAATCCCTTACGAAAACTCGGCAGCCTAACGACGCCACTTAAAACTTCCAAAAATGGTTTGATGAGATCAAAAAGGGTCTCTCATCATATGAAAATAAAATGTACAGTAATATGAATATAAAATAACATCCCCAAACATAAGAAAGATGGGCTTAAAGGAAATGACATAAAAGAGAGTGCTTAAAAAGAAAGAGAGAGGTAGTATCCCTTACCTCAGGTCCGACTTGACTCGATCATTCTTTAACGTCCTGAATAATAAACTTGAGTTAATTTATAATTTCTTAAGAACATTTTTCAAGTTCATTATTCCTTTTATATCACTTATTTCCATGTTATAAACATTATGTAATCATTTAAGTTAATAATGTTTGTTTTGTCGATATTTGGTTCTTAAGTCGAAAGTGGACTTCTAACAATTACATGTTGTTCGTGTGGTCAAAGGTTTATTATATCCAGAATGATATTAATGATTTGGATATCATATATATCATATATATCCAGAATATACATGTATTTATAATATTACATAATCATTTAGAGGTAAGAAATGAAATGCACCGTTCATGGAGACGGTAAGCCGCACGTACGCATGAACGCTACTTTCATTTCTATGCCATATTAATGGAATTAAAACTAAATTATAGGTATTTATATTTTAATTACAGAGTTATATTCATCATTTATATGTAACATAAATCTTATATAATAACTTTAAATCCATCCTTTATACATCCCACATATGGCATTAATGAATCAAATCACTTTGAGGGGGCGGTAGTCCGCACTTCCTAAAATAAAATTATCATGTTTACCCACAATGGAAACCATAAAGGTATGCCACAAAAGAAAAATACAGAAGATTAAGTAAAACATAAACATATTATATATCATATATAAATATAGTTACATCTTAATGGACACATTTTAATGTGTTATATGAGTGTTGACCAATCATTGTTTCGTGAGGCAGAAATTCACCATCCACAGAAACAATATGTTCTTTAACCATTAGATGTAGGTGTGTGTAAGTGTAGCTCGAATTCTTATTATAAAAAAATCATAGTATATTGAAGATACTTTAGTTTTTACAAAATAAATTAATAAAAAGAGTTTAGGGGGTTGGAGAAGCAAAATAAAACAAAAGAACACAAGTGAAGACATTAACTTAAAATCTGGTAACTCTTTCTGATTTGAGCTCAAAGGCTTCTTTGAGAAGACTTCTTCCCAAAGTGAGGCTTCTAGGAGTAAGAGAGGGATGTGGAGAGACAAAATGGGCAGGGGTTGGCTGAGCCAAAGGCTTGGGAGGTGTGAGTAAGGTGGTAGAGGTGGGGGCCTTTTATAAGAGGAGAGGAGGGACACTCTTGGAAAGTTAAGAAAATATACTTTATTATAAAAAGATTTTCGGATACAAAGGGTCCCACAATTATATATTTAGAGGATAAGGTGATAATATTTCGAAATCCCCCAATCCAATAGGTTTTTTACAAGTGTAGGTCCTAGATTTTACATTATCTTTTCATTTTATTTAAATCATTAAATAATGAGGTAATCGCTGCATCATCATGGTGTCATAAATAATTTAATTTATTTAATGTGTAAATTTTTTTAAAAAAAAATCATGATATAGTAAATATTTTTAGCTTTCTAATTAATATTTATAGTCAAAAATATTACTTGTATAACCCCATCTAAAATTTGTTTTAGTAAAACAACACATGTTTGTGACATTTTAATTTTAACTTTAAATAAAAAGGTATTAATGTCATTTTCCAAGAAAAGTGGCTCCATGAGGTCCCCAAGTTTACCCATGGATTTTCTTGGTCGTCCATGACTCATCCAATGAGGGAAGGACATGTGTCTAGGTCATTTCATATTATTAAAATATTATTTTTACCTTAAACTACACTAATTACCTCTAATCGCGATTAATAACATAAAAGTTACTATTCACCAAAAAATTATTTTAATCCCATTGAACCAAATTTTACTTCCTAATGACAACCATGTATGTCAGATTTTTGAAATTCAAATCACAGAAGTGGTAAAGTTTCATTTAAATGGAAAATCTGTTTTTAAGCTACCACTTAGTGGTTCACTATTCATCAAAAATCGAAGTTTTTCAGAAAAATACCAAAAATTCACCCTAAGCTATATTTGATATTCCGAATTAAAAAATTATGTCTATTTTACAAAATTCACAACATATAAGTTACATTAATTAATTTAATAATTAATTTCCGCTGTCAGGGCAAATAGCGTGTTTTTATGAAACAATAAGTATCAAAAGATTCACACTAGTTTAAGTCCAATTTCAAGATGAAATTAATTCCAAAGACCACTATTGGATTAAATGGTAAAAATATATTCTAATTTCACTTTAAAAAAATTCAAATGATAATCTAATCATATAAATAAATTATATTAAAAAGAGGTTTTGAATTAAAATACAACATTTTTCACTATTCATAAAAAATGAACTTTTATCGGAAAAATACCAAAAATTTACACAATGTAAATTTTGATGTCCCGATTCTAAAGAAGAATTTTATTTTGTAAAATATAAAATATAAATTTGTCAAAAAGTGGATTTAAAAGAGGTTCGCCATCAAAAGGTGATTAATTGACCTTCTAAAGAATATTAGAATGTTTACGCTTAAAATTGAATTCATTCACATTTTTAATCCTCTAACATTTATTGTAAAAAGTAAAAATATTTGAAAAAAATATATAATCATTTTTTAGTTAGTTCTGTTCATTCCCTCCATTACAACGGCTAGGTGTTAACTACCATTTAAAATAATATTATTTTATTATTATAGTGAAACGTAAGATTTCAAAGGAACTCGTTGTTGCGTATTGGGTAAGCCATCAAGCATAACGTTCCCATTAAATTAATATTAACATTTTATTCAAAAATAGGGATCAATATAAAAATTTCATATTCTTTATTTACCTGGGGTGTTACATCCTTCCCCCCTTTTGGGAATTGCGTCCTCGTAATTTTAAAAATTGGCTCGGAAACATCCTTGAGAGTCCCACATCGGAACAAGAGTCGGTAAAACAATCACTTTAAAATAAAGAAAGAGAAGTACAGAGGTCACCCGAGTTAACCCATACTAGGATTCCATGTAGGAAAACATGGACATGGAGGAGAAAACATAGGGTCATGTTCTGATGGAGAGTGATAGAAAACATGTTTAGGAGAAAGTTAACCATAAGAAAATCACAAACTTGTGATGGGTTAAACGGTATTCGATTCCCCAGTAGGAAAAGTTAATAGACAACATTTTTGTTTTAAGTTAATTTTTATTAAGGAATTTATTCATAAGGAAACATAATTACTTATTATGTTTACTTTCAAATTTTATTAGATTTCTTACACAAACTCATATTTTCTCCAAAAGACGAGTATTTAGGAAGACTTCTTCACATTAAGAGTACTATAATAAACTTCTAGAGAATCACCTAATCCACAAAAGAGAACTATATACTTCCCATGTATTTAGACTTTAACCAAAACCAAAACCAAAAAGGTTAGTACAAGATCAGATAATCTAGAAAAGGATAACCCTTTATAAAAAGAAAATCTATTCTTAATCTCCAAAATTTTCCCAACAAAACCCAAAGTTCAACGAGGACCATTCGATAAACAATTTGTCCATAAAATTCTTCAAAGTAAACCAAACTAAGATTGAAACTCAAATATTAGACGGATTTAGTCACATAGTCTTCCAAGTTAAATCGTAACATTTATCTCTAAACAATATCAGTTGCTCTTAAAGTCTCGTATTGAAAAGTAATTAACCTAATCACATATCCTCTATGATAGGTTAATAAATTTCCATAGATAACCCAAAATCAACTTACTCTTAATTCATAAAATCATCTAACTAAAAATAATCAGTCAAACTAACCAGGGACTTCACGTAGTCCAGTGGTAGGTGATAAATACCAGTTGCACTTTGGTTGTGGGTTCGATCCCCACAGCTTTGTCCGACGCGACGGGTTGTCACACGGTCTGCGTGTTGTCCTTTTTCCAAAACTATATAATTCTTAAGACATTCCCCAACAACAGGATAAAATCTTTAAAAAATAACCATACCATAATTTAACCTCAATTTTATCTCATGAATTTCTATTTCCATCATAACATATAGAAACCCATAATTACCTCAAAAGTAAGGATCATATAAACCCTAATGGTTACATTTATAATTATTACCTGAACTTCCACATCGATTGGTCATCTCGTTCATTATGCATTACAGAACTTACCAAGGTTCAAGTGGTTGATCATGACTCCGTGATTAGTTGGTTTAGAACAACCACAAGTTTCCTCATTGAATCTCCCATTTCATCCGGTCTCTTAATCAGAGAACCACCATAGTTTCCTTCAAACCCATTTTCACTTTGGTGCCTGCTAGATCCATCCATTTACTAAAACCAGAAATGTCAGTGTGAGTATATCTACAAAATTTTCATGTACTAATGAGGAAGATAAACACTAAGATATACTTACTCATTCACTTTATCTAAAACTAGGACTCTTTATGAAATCCTAACCATTATGGTAATGTCACTTATGCTTAGAGAATACCCTAACCTCTAAAGTTATCTAAACTAACCTTTGATACCAACTATAAGGCCCCGACCTTAAACCTTACTTAGTATTGAATTAAACGAGTAATTCACATTGAGGATCTTTTCAGGTTTATAGTTTTATAGAATTAGGACATAACTATTACATCTCAAAAGATTACAAAGTAGTCACTTCTACTAAATTTCCATAAAATAAAAACTCTTAAAAAGAAACATGTATAGTTCCATGTATTAGATAGCATGACTTTCCCTTGATCCCATCCTTGACCCTATTCCACATTAAGTCCTATGAAAAACATTTCAAAAAAACTTGGGGTGAGAATACAAAGCTCAGCAAGGGATATAAAAAGAATGAAAACTATCAGTTTTTCAAAACAACAAGTAAACCATGTATACTTTATCAAAGTAATACCTTTCACCTTTAGGAAGTTGTAAAAACTCTTCACTGAATAAAATGTCATTACTTACCCTTTTGTAACCAAAAGATTACCATAAAACTCATATAAAGAACACATAACATATAAAGTTAACTTGGGACATAAACATACTTAAATGGAATAAACATACGGCCGACTTCCACACATATCACTTAATAGAATAGCCATACGGCCGACTTCCATACCCAATGCATTGAAGGTTATAACGTAACCACCCGTCCTGGTATTCACGGCACCACCCATCATATGGTTTATCACGTAACCACCCATAAAATGTCCATGTACCATCATTACACTTAAAATATTGAAAATATAAACATTTCAATAACAACATTTCATTTTCAATCACAATAGGTAATTCCAAGATATTGAATCAATCAATCCATTTTCAAAAACCATTTAAAAGAGATTTTTGAATCAAAGTGTCCCATACCACTTTGAAGCTTTTAATGGAATTATAATTTTAAAAGATTAATGCCCATATAAATAAATACTGAAAACCATTTTGAAAACATGGACATTAAATATAAAGATTTAGAATAATAAATCTTTAAAACATTTAAGACGATATTTCTGTTAAAGAGTTTTTAACAAAATGAGAGACTCTTGAATACAAATAATTGAGGAATAACAATTAATCATAACTTTATAATATCATGAGAATAAAGGGATTCATGATATAATATGTCAAAGGATAGTATACACACCATATAAGAGTGAATTGGTGCATAACAACAATGAAGTCTCAATGGAAATGTAAATTGAGATGAAATCCATTATAATGATGGTATCCTTAAATTAAGGATAAATCTATCACATAATTATGTGTGAGAAATATAAATACACCCAATATAAGTGGATATTATGTGTGAAACAATCAGAGGTAATTCAAACATATTCATAGGATGACATGTTCAAGAAGTACTGGTTGAACCCAAAGAAATCGAAATTGGGTTAAGACGTTCCATTGTAAAAATTCGACAGCCTAAGGGCGTCACTTCAAAATTCAGAAAAATTAGTCGATGAAAGAGATAATGGTATCTCATCACTTGGACATAAAATTTACATCGATAGGGAAATATAATAACATATCCCAACATAATAAGATGTAAATTAAAAGACGTAACAAAAGAAGTCTTTTAAAAAGAGGAGGGTGAAAGGTTCCCTTACCGACTTGGGTAACTTTCGAAACGTACAACCCATGAAAGAAGGACTATAAAACATTGATGTAAATACTCATAAATGAAAGTATATTACAAAATGATTAGAATAATGGGTAGTATATACACCACCCAAAGGAAATAGTGGAAAATATAGCATAAATCTCACGGGAATAAAAGTGAGATGAAAAATCCCTTACGAAAACTCGGCAGCCTAACGACGCCACTTAAAACTTCCAAAAATGGTTTGATGAGATCAAAAAGGGTATCTCATTATATGAACATAAAATTTACAGTAATAGGAATATAAAAGAACATCCCCAAACATAAGAAATATGATCTTAAAGGAAATGACATAAAAGAGAGTGCTTAAAAAGAAAGAGAGATGTAGGATCCCTTACCTCGGGTCCAACTTGACTCGGTCATTCTTTAACGTCCTGAATAATAAACTTGAGTTAATTTATACTTTCTTAAGAACCTTTTTTCAAGTTAATTATTCCTATTATATCACTTATTTCCATGTTATAAACATTATGTAATCATTTAAGTTAATAATGTTTGTTTTGTCGATATTTGGTTCTTAAGTCGAAGGTGGACTTCTTACAATTACATGTTGTTCGTGTGGTCAAAGGTTCATTATAATCAGAATGATATTAATGATTTGGATATCATATATATCATATATATCCAGAATATACATGTATTTATAATATTACATAATCATTTAGAGGTATGAAATGAAATGCACCGTTCATGGAGACGGTAAGCCGTACGTACGCATGAACGCTACTTTCATTTCTATGTCATATTAATGGAATTAAAAGTAAATGAGAGGTATGTATATTTTAATTCCAGAATTATATTCATCATTTATATGTAACATACATCATATATAATAACTTTAAATACATCCTTTATACATCCCACATATGGCATTAACGAATCAAATCACTTTGAGGGGGCGGTAGTCCGCACTTCCTAAAATGAAATTATTGTGTTTACCCACAATGGAAACCATAAAGGTATGACACAAAAGAAAAATACAGAAGCTTAAGTAAAACATAAACATATTATATATCATATATAAATATAGTGACATCTTAATGGCCACCTTTGAAGGTGTTATATGAGTGTTGAACAATCATCGTTTCGTGAGGCAGAAATTCACCATCCACAGAAACAATATGTTCTTTAACCATTAGATGTAGGTGTTTGTAAGTGTAGCTTGAATTATTATTATAAAAACATCATAGTATATTGAAGATACTAGAGTTTTTACAAAATAAATTAATAAAAAGAGTTTAGGGGGTTGGAGAAGCAAAATAAAACAAAAGAACACAAGTGAAGACATTACCTTAAAATCGGGTAACTCTTTTTGATTTGAGCTCAAAGGCTTCCTTGAGAAGACTTCTGCCCAAATTGTGGCTTGTAGAAGTAAGAGAGGGATGTGGAGAGACAAAATGGGAAGGGTTTGGCCGAACCGAAGGCTTTAGAGGTGTGGTTAAGCTGGTAGAGGTGGGGGCCTTTTATAAGAGGAGAGGAGGGGCACTCTTGGAAAGTTAAGAAAAGATACTTTATTATAAAATGATTTTAGGATAAAACGGGTCCCACAATTATATATTTATAGGATAAGGTGATAAGGGTTCGAAATACACCCATCCAATAGGTTTTTTGACAAGTTTAGGTCTTAGATTTTACATTATCTTTTCATTTTATTTAAATCGTTAAATAATGAGGTAATCGCTACATCATCATGGTGTCATAAATAATATAATTTATTTAATGTCTCAAATTTAAAAAAAAATCATGATGCAGGAAATCTTTTTATATTTCTAATTAATATTTATAGTCAAAAATATGACTTGTATAACCCCATCTAAAAATTGTTTTTGTAAAACAACACATGTTTGTGACATTTTAATTTTAACTTTAAATAAAAAGGTATTAATGTCATTTTCCAAGCAAAGTGGATCCATAGGGTCCCCAAGTTGACCCATGGATTGTATTGGTCGGCCATGACTCATCCAATAAGGGTAGGACATGTGTCTAGGTCATTTCATATTATTAAAACATTATTTTTTACCTTAAACTACACTAATTACCTCTAATCGTGATTGAGAACATAAAAGTTACTATTCACCAAAAAATTATTTTAATCCCATTGAACCAAATTTTACCTAATAATGACAACCATGTATGTTGGATTTTTGAAATTCCAATCACAGAAATGGTAGAGTTTCATTTAAAAAAAAATCAGTTTTTAAATTACCACTTAGTGGTTTCACTATTCATCAAAAATTGAAGTTTTTCAGAAAAATACCAAAAATTCACCCTAAGATATATTTGATATTTCGAATTCAAAAATGATTTCTATTTTAAAAAATTCACAACATATAAGTTAAATTAATTAAATTAATAATTAATTCCCACTATTAGAGCAAATAGCGTGTTTTTATGAAACAATAAGTATCAAAAGATTGACACTAGTTTAAGTCCAATTTCAAGATGAAATTAATTCCAACAACCACTATCAGATTAAATGGTAAAAATATATTCTAATTTCACTTTAAAACCAATTCAAAAGATAATCTAATCATATAAATAACATATATTAAAAAGAGATTTTGAATTAAAATACAACATTTTTCACTATTCATAAAAATGAACTTTTATCGGAAAAATACCAAAAATTTACACAGAGTAAAATTTGATGTCCCGATTCTAAAGTAGAATTTTATTTTTTCAAATATAACATATAAATTTGTCAAAAAGTGGATTTAAAATAGGTTCGCCATCAAAAGGCGATTAATCGACCTTCTAAAGAATATTAGAATGTTTACGCTTAAAATTGAATTCATTCACATTTTTATTCCTCTAACATTTATTGTAAAAAGTAAAAATATTTGACAAACATATATAATCATTTTTTAGTTAGTTATGTTCATTCCCCCCATTACAATGGCTAGGCGTTAACTACCATTTAAAATAATATTATTTTATTATTATAGTGCAACGTATGATTTTAAAGGAACTCGTTGTTGCGTATTGGGTAAGCCATCAAGCATAACGTTCCCTTTAAATTAATATAAACATTTTATTCACAAATAGGGATCAATATAAAAATTTCATATTCTTTATTTACCTGGGGTGTTACATTTAACTAGCCTTACATCACCTATTACTCCACAAATCATGTACTTAGTATTTATTACAAATTATCGTATTTTACTATTCATAAGAAATTTACGTATTTCAGAAAAATCCCTAAAATTCAACCTAACCAATTTTGGATGTGTAGAATTAAAAAATGAATTCCATTTTTTGAGAATAATTTTTTCAATATTTTTAATTTTATTTTTAAATAAAATCATTTTTTATTATAAAAATAATAATTTTAAAAACACAATTCATTTTATATCACATTGAAAAATTAATCAAGATATCATTATCTTATTACCTTGATAAAATAAAATAATAATATTATTTAATATTCATAAGGTTCAAATTACTATTCATATTACTATTCATAAGTGTATGCTATTATTCACAAAAAATTAAGTTTGTCTTATTAGACTCTAAATATCTTACTGAACACAACCGTGTATATCAGTTTTTTGAATTTAAAATCACATAGGTGGAATGAATTGTGTACTGACTTGGTTATAACAAAGTGGGGTTTTTAGAGACTCAGTGTTTCATGCATTCAATATTTATTTTCAAAACCTTGGGGCGTTACATTCTCTTGTGATTAGAAAAGTTTCATCCACAAAATTCACCGAACATAACCTCACAAAATGATTTGGGTAGGTTTTCATCACAAGATCCTTAAGCTACCATGTTTCCTCTTCAATTATATGATTTCTACAAAGTAACTTTATCAGTCAAGTCATCTGATTCCTCAACACTTATTCTTCAGTCTTCAGAATTAGGATAGGCTATTCACAATATGATATGTTAGGATCCAATTCTATACCTTCAAAGGTGAGGACATGCATTGGGCCTGTCATGTACTTTCTCAACAGTGAGACATGGAACACATTGTGTACTTTATATTGGCTAGGTGACATAGCCAAACTATATGAAACAAATCCAATTATCTCTTGAAATGTAAGAGGACCTATGTACCTAGGTATCAGTTTCCTTTTTTTCCCAAATCTTATAACTCCCTTCCCTAGATATACTTTTAAGAAAACATGATCTCCCAGTTGAAACTCCAAATCCTTCCTTCAATTATCAACATAGCTCTTTTGGATACTTTGAGATTCTTTTATGTGGCCTTGAATAGTCTTTACCTTTTCTATTGTTTCCTCCACCAACTATGATCCCACAAGCTTTGTTTCTCCGACTTCATCCCAACAAGTTGGTGTACGACATCGCTTTTCATACAATGCTTCATATGGTGCCATTTGAATACTTGAATGGAAACTATTATTGTAGAAAAACTCCATTAAAGGTAAATATTGACCCCACATACCTTGAATGTCAGGTGAACAATATCTCAAAATGTTTTATACATTTTGGATTGTCTTCTCTAATTGCCTATCAGTTAGAGGGTGATAAGAAATACTCAATCAATGTTTGATATCCAGTATTTTTGAATACGTTTAAAAAAATTTAATGTAAATTTTGGGTCTCGATAAGACATAATTTAGATGGATTCTTCATGAAGTCTCATAACATCATTGATATAGAGTCTTTCTAGGTGCTCGAGTGGAAAATAGTCCCTTATAGCGATGAAATGTGAAGATTTCAAAAGTCAATCCACAATTACCCATATTGGATTATTCTTTCTTGGAGTTTTGGGTTATCCAGTGAAAAAATACAGGGTGAATTCATCCCATTTCCATTTAGGAATATGTAGAGGTTTCATGCATCCTCTGGGATGTTGTCATTCATCCTTTACTTATTGACAGAATAATCATCTTGATAAATAATCCGAAATTTCCCTCTTCAAGCTGTCCCACTAGAAATGTTCCTTCAAATATGTACACAACTTAGTGCTACCAGGATGTATGGAGAAAATAAAAATATGGGAATCATCCAATAAGTCAATTTTTAGCTTTGGTATAGCTTGAACACAAATCCTTTTCCCAAATTTCAGAACACCATCTTCACATACAAAGTCATCCATCTTCCAATCTTTCACAACATTAATTTTCACTTGAAGGTTCTCATTATAAGGATGAGAAATTTTAATCCTTTCTAATAATGATGGCTAGGCAACCAAATGAAAAATTAGTGATGTTTCAACATTTTTAATAATTACCATATCCTTCCTCATTAGATCCCTATACAAAGGATCCTTTTCAATCCTCATTCTTTTGAGAACTCCATGACCCTTTATTCTCAATTCATAAGATACCTTGTTTGACTTTCCTAGGAAATAGTGTATATTACAATAATAATCCTCGAGTAGTTGAAGACATCAATTTTTCATCATATTGAGTTCTATATGTGAGAAGATATATTTTAGACTCTTATGATTTTTATATATATCATATTTTTCTCCATAGAGATAATGTCTCCATTTCTTTAGAGCAAAGATTACCACTGATAACTCAAGATAATTATTAGGATAGTTTTGTTCATGAATTTTTAACTACCTTGATGTATAAAAAATAACTATGTCATTATGTACAAGGAAAAAACCATGTCCATTATTTGATACATCACTAGAGATCACAAACCTATCACTCCTCAATGGTAGAGTTAGGATGAGAGCATTCACTAATATCCTTTTCAATTATTAGAAATAGTCCTCACATTCATTTTTTCATTCAAACTTAACCCCTTTACGTGTAATCTTGGTCATTGGGTTGGCTAAACGGGTGAATTTATGAATGAAATTCCTATAATAACCTACTAAACCAATAAAATTATGTACCTTAATTATTTTCGTTGGATTAGGACATTCTTGAATCCTTTGTCTTCATAGGATCAATAAATATTCCATCCATAGAGAAAATGTGTCCAATAAAGGAAATCGATTGAAGCCAAAATTCACACTTTCTAAACTTCCATGAAACCTCTACTAATTAGATCCATGTAAACAGAGGATGAATTAGTCATTCCAAAAGGAATTACTGTAAACTTTTAATTCCCATACATGGTTCAAAATGTTGTTTTGGGAATGTCTTCCTTCCTCATAAGAAACTGATGATATCCAGATTAAAGGTCAATCTTAGAAAAATATTTATCTCCATAAAGTTGATCAGATAAATCATATATGAGAGGTAGGAGATACTTGTTATTTATTGTTATAGCTTTGATGTCCCTGTAGTCAATGAAAAACCACATAGATTCATCTTTCTTCTTAACAAAAAGAATAGGGGCTCCCCATAGAGAAACACTAGGGAGAATAAATCCTTTATTACTCAATTCCTATTTTTTTTTCTTCAGTTACACAAATTCTACAGTGGCCATTATATAAGGTGTCTTTGATATGGGCCTTGAACTAAGAATTAAGTCAGTAGAAAAGTCAATTTCATGCTCTGGATTATGGGTATGATAATAAAATTAGTAGATAAAGCTCATTTATATTCCATAATGGGGTCTTCCTGACATAAATTTGTTGCAATGATACTTCCCTTATGAGTTTTGACTGACAAATCCATTATTAAATCAAATTGAAAAAATCTAATTTTTGTAGAAAAATGGGAAGATATAAAAGACTGAGATGATCCAAAATCAAGTAAATAATTAGGTAAGATTGAGAAATGATTAAAGTACCTCACACCATATCATTAGGAACTTCAATATCAGTAGTTGTGATTGCATAATCTTATACCTGATCCTTTTTCCTTTTATATGTCATGTTTCCATGATGCTTTAGAAAATAACTAGAATAGTGTCCCATATCTCTACAATTATATAATTGAACATTAATATATTCTTTTTTACCATTGAAATAACCAGCAAGAGGGACTTACTATCCACATTTGTATCATACTCCTTTTCCATTTAAGCAGGAACTAGGGTGTTTCCTTCCACAATTAACACAGGGTGGAAATTAAACTCTTAACTTCTTCCCAATTCCCTTATTTACTTTTCCAGTGTTTTCAGCAACCATCTTCTTCTCTAGATTTACTTTAAATTCATAAGACTTAGAGAAATCCTTTCCTATCTTGATAGTACATTAAACTATATCTTCATATGATGAGAAAATTTAGGTGACCAGTTCTCATCAGAGGAATGAATTTAGGCCATCAGAGTATCAATAAATCTTTCCCCTCATATTTTTTATGCAGTAAAAAACATGCCTTGCTAACCTTGTGAAGTTATCTTCATACTTTGAATCATTTTCATCTTCTTTTTGCCTCAAATTTAGAAACCGCCTTTCCATATTTTGTCTATATTCATGAGGTAAGTATTTCTCAAGGAGGTTTTCTTTAAAGACCCTATATTCCATATATTATATATCCTCCTCCTCCTTCATGTTTTGGATTGATGACCACCACTGATCAAGATATACTGAGAAAAAATAAAATTCCATAAAGACCTTCTATCTTTTTTTACATCCCAATGAAATAAATATCTTCTCTAGGGAACTTATCCACTGGTCAGCTACAAATGGGTTTGTAGTCCCATTTAATGATGAAGGTTGTTGTCGCATAAAGAGATCTAACCTTGCTCTTCCACGTGGTGGATCCAGATGCTCTATATAGGTATGATTATTGTTCATAACCTAATTATGTTTTACTAGTATCGTTATAAGTTTCTCTCTACTAGTTGCAACTCCAGAGCCGACTTCATTATCTTGAATCAGAGGGTAATCCTTACATGAGATATAAGTGTTCATGTGGTTTCCATTTCTTCCAATAGGCACCATTTATAGATAATGGAATAGACTATACTAGTTTATAAATCATATTTTATAAACTTAACTTAGAAAAATACTTAGCATGAATTGACATCCTATGAATGGATTATCCCATAATCACAAACATGGTCTCTTTGAGGAAAAATTTACATTTAAATCCTTCATAATTGATTGTAAATAAAATGTGAATTATCCAAAGAATATCCCTTGGGAGTGTCAAACCAGGTGTGCATTAAGGACCATTTTTGTGTACCAGAATACCTCAGGTCATGCCCAAAACCACTTGTTATAGTTTTTCACTCCAAGGTAAATCTATGTCAGAACCACGTCCACTTGTACTATCTAGACAATGATTTATTTTCTAGAAAGATCAAAATAATATATTCCTAACAAAAATACCCGGATGTTCTTATATGTTTATCCTTAATGACTATATTAGGAGTTTTTTCCTTAATCTACGTTTTCTAAATCTAGTTTCTGAGTTTTCTACTAAACTTTATTTGATACCACCAGTAAGGGCCCGACCCTAGTTTCCTAGAGCCAGTGCCATATTACATTACATTGGAATGTTTACAAGAAAGTTGTATCTAGAAGGAATAATTTTTTTCATAGATTTGGAAATATAGATACATACATATGTTCAACATTATAACATGAAATAAAAAACAACATATAAGTTCTGTTGGGAACATCCACCACTCCAAGATTATCCCTGCAAGTCATTCATAATATAACTCTTCTTATCATGAAAAAAATGAAATATAAGAATCGGTGAGTTCAGATGCTCAGTAAGGGTAAACAATACAGTAGAAGATATCATAACCTTAAACCTTAGGCATGGTTAATAATTGAAAACACAAGCCTTTAAAAAAAATCTTCAACATAATATTGTAGAAAAATGAGTTGAGTAAACATTGCCACAATAAATCATAACCATGGTTATTCTACTAGTTGATTAACCACATGAACTATGAATTTATAGCTTCATAATGATGAAAGTGCATCTTCCAGAAATTCTGAAACATACAGTCAATGCCTTCTCCAAGACATCTAAAAATTATTAAGGCCTTCGCCAAAAACATGTCTCAAAATGGGAAAGGCCTCGGCCAAGTCCATATATATTTGTATCATGAGTCCTACCGATGAATCTAGGGGATATAGTGGGCCCCAACAATCACATAAAAAGTTTAATTTATTCCTCATATGAGGGGGATAATCATAAACAACATATACATTCATATTCACTACCACAAAAACAGTTTTTCGCAGCGCCCCCTTTATCAGCGCTAACGAAAAAGCGCTGATAAAGGGGGGTCCCTTTATCAGCGCTCAAAAAAGCGCTGATAAAGGGTGCCTTTATCAGCGCTGATAAAGGCACCCCTTTATCAGCGCTTTTTTTAGGCGCTGATAAAGGGACCCCCCTTTATTAGCGATTTTGTTAGCACTGATAAAGGCCCCCCCTTTATCCGCGCTTGCTTAGTAGCGTTGATAAAGGGCCCCCCTTTATCAGGGCTTGCTTAGTAGCGCTGATAAAGGGGGGGCCTTTATCAGCGCTTTTTTTAGCGCTGATAATGGGTCGGCTTCAAAAAAACAAAATTAAAAATATATTAATATATAAATATAGTTATATTGTTATATAAATATAATATATAATTTTTAAATATATTTTAGATAAGTATAAATGTACATTTACACTTATTATACTTAATATATATATATATAAGATATTTAGTGAAAATGGCTTCTTAAAAAATTAAAAAAATATTTTTAATTAATAATTTGATAATCATTATGGAGTAATAGTCATTTAATAACAATTTGAGGACTAAAAAAATTAAAAAAATTAAAAAAAGATCCAAAATATGTTGAAAACGCAACTCAAACTTCAAACGGCCATAACTTTTGATCCGAGTGTCCGTTTGAGCTCTACCACATATCAAATCGAAGCCTGCGATGAGTTCTACGTCGCTGTGAATCTAGGGGACCCTAGTCAAGCATTTTTCGAGGCCAAAATAGGCCCAAAAGGCCTCCAAAACTGAGTTTTTTGTCAGGGTACCCAGATTTTTTAACATTTTGTGGATTTTGAAACTCCTTTAAGGGGGTATTATTGGCTTTTCTTCATGGGGACTAAATTTAGTCCAAGGTATTACATTCATATTGATATTATGTCTTTGAAATTTCATCCTTTTTTATAATGAACTGCTATTTATAATCAAATATATAACTATATGTACATATTTTTTATATATTCTCACCTAAAAATTAAATTTTTTAAATAAATAAGTAAACATATTTACATATAAAATATATTAGCTTTATCTAAATAATAACTAATATCCATTTTATTTAAAATACCAATATATGAATATTTATATACCTATATATTAATCTAACTATATATATATATTAATCTAACTATATATATATTAATCTAAAAACTATATATATATTAATATAACTACATATATATATATTAGTATTACTATAAATATATATATTAATATCACCATAAATATATATATTAATATCACCATATATATATTAATATAACTACATAAATATATATTCATATAACTATTTATATGTTAATATAACTATATATATGTTAATATAACTATATATATGTTAATATAACTATATATTAATATAAATATATATTACTATACGAATAAATATAACTAAATATATATATATATATAGATATAGATATATATTAATACCACTATATATATATATATATTAATATTACTATATATATTATAATATAACTATATATATATATATATTATAATATAACTATATATATATATTAACATCAATATATATTACTATACGAATAAATATAACTAAATATATAAATATATATATATATATATAGATATATCATGAATTGGAAAGCAAATCAAAATAGAGTAGTGGTAAGGGCTTAGGCGCGCAGGGGGGAGGTCTCGAGTTCAAATCCTGGTGGAGGCAGGGGTGCGCGCGCATGGGGAATATTAGAGCAAGCGCTGTTAAAGGGTGGAGGGGGGTGCATGGGGTGCGTGGGGTGTTGTAGAAGGTCCGAAAAGCACTGTAAAAGGGGGGGTTCAAGCGCTATAAAATCCCCCCCGATTGGCAGTATTTTTTTATTTTTTTTAATTTTTTTTTTAATTTTTTTAAATTTTTTTAAATTTTATTTAAATTTTTTTAACTTTTATCAGCGCTTTTTTAAAAGCGCTGATAAAAGGGTCCTTTATCAGCGCTAAAATGAGAGCGCTGATAAAGTAAGCGCTGATATAGGACCCCTTTATCAGCGCTAAAAAAAGCGCTGATAAAGGCGTACTTTTATCAGCGCTTTTTTTGAGCACTGGTAAAAGTCCCCTTTTATCAGCACTTTTTTTAGCGCTGATAAAGGGGTCCTATATCAGCGCTTTTCGAAGCGCTGATAAAGGGGACCCCCCCTTTATCTACGCTGGCTTCATCAGCGCTTTTCTAGCGCCGATAAAGGCCATTTTTAGTGCTGATAAAGGCCGTGTTTGTAGTAGTGTTGAAACTACCATATGAAATGTAAATAACCTTCCCCAAACATTAAGCTTAAACACTAACCATTCTGAGTAAATTGATGAATGGTTTTAAGATAGCACATCCAAAGTCAAAATAATAATAAAAAATTAAATTAAATATGGTAGATGATATCATAAAATATTAATCCCAATAATACATAATAATCAAAAAGAGTGTTGAAACATATGAAGATACTCTTTTAAAATCATCGAGTAATTCTTGAGATAAATACTCTTTTATTTTGGAAGGAAGAGTTCTTTAGGAAAAGTATTTTTATAAAACAAGAACTAAAGTAAGATATTATTTTCAAAATAAAATGTGTGATTTTAGAAATGTAATGGTTTCTAAAAAAATATTATATAGTTACCTTGAAAATAGGTAAGAATTTGAGAAATTCCATTGAATCGTGCTTGTATTTCGAAAATAATTTTAAACGTTCCATTTAAAAATGTGTAACTACCCATAAAATAATGAAGGATTATGGTTGGTATAAATATATATAGAAATATAACATAATTTATTAGAAGTACATAATAATACATAATAATTTCATTTAAGAAATTAGAAAACTAACGTAACCCGAATGATAATGGATGTTCGGGTGGAAAACCCTTACCTTAAGTCCGAATGTGTTCCGCTCTTGAACTTATGTTCCTAGAATATAAAATTATATTAACTAATAACTTAATTTCAGACCTTTTATACAGGTATTTTGTTTATTATAATTTTATTAACATGTTTTATGACCTTATTGATAAGTTATAAGATTTAATTCTATCGTTTTGGAGTGTTCGTTTCATTGGTTTTCATAATCGGTTCCCTTGTTTTTAAGTAATGGAGTTCAGGTGTAATTGATGTAAA
The DNA here is from genome assembly GCA_963277665.1 of Viscum album. NCBI lineage: Eukaryota > Viridiplantae > Streptophyta > Magnoliopsida > Santalales > Viscaceae > Viscum > Viscum album. Next base: position 1,402,797,431 of record OY728143.1, on the reverse strand, counting down.
TCTCTAGAATTGTATATAAAAATTATTTATGATCATAAATAAGTGTTAATTATTATTTATATCATATGGTTACATGAATTGAGAATGAATTATTAGATGAAATATTAATGACAATCACTTAGATTATTTTAGCAGTACTTTGATTATTAGGAAGTATTTTGTTCATATGATTTATTATTATGTACATATACTAGTTAATGAATATTAAATAGATTATAATATATATATATTTTAGTCTTTTTCAACCATAAAAATGGTTTCATGACCAGTAATAAAGTAGAGGTTGAAGAATGAATCTTTGTCATCCAAGATGGTTCTAAATTGGAATCTCGTGGATGATGATTTCATTTATAAAATAAAAGAGAGAGTGTAAGAATATTGATGACAGTTTATAGATTAAAAAGATATAATTCCACTATATTGATGATGCTGGATTTATCATGGTCATTTTGACAGAGGAGGTGAGGAGGTGAGGAGATGATAACAATAGAAAGGAACTTAAAATGAAAATGAAAGAAATAAAATATGGATTTACCTCTTGAATCCACCTCCTTGAGAATCTCTTTAAGGGAAGGGGTTTTGGTCTTTTGGAAAGACCAAGAGCTCCTGAAAGTGGGGACTGACTTGGGAAGGGTATTTGGGTAGAAATTTTAGGATCCTCGTGGCTTATATGAGTGAAGATAAGGGGGAGTGATGGGGAGGTTTTATTATGGAGGAGAGGAGTAATGTTTGAATATCTTAGCCATTATTTTATTATTTTTCCAATGAAAACCAATAGTATTGATTCTTGTGACCAATGATTGTAATATTTTCATTTTCTTTCGAACCAAGTGGACTTACATCATCCTTACATCACCTATGACTCCATAAATCATGTATTTAGTATTTATCATAAATTATTGTATTTTACTATTCATAAAAAATTCATGTATTTCATAAAAATTCAAAAAAACGACCCTAAACATTTTTCGATGGGTAGAATATAAAAATGAACTCATTTTTTTGAAAATTATTTTCTGAAGATTATTAATTTATTTTTTAAATAAAATCATTGTTTTTTTAAAAAATAACAGTTTTAAAACTACAATTAATTTTATATCACATTGAAAAAGTAGTCAAGATCCCATCATCATATTACCTTTTGAAAATAAAATAATAATATTATCTACTATTTATAAGTGTCATATTACAATACACTTTACTATTCATAAGGGTATGTTACTATTTTTACAAAAATATGTTTGTCTTATCCGACTCTAAATATTTTACTAAACGCAACTGTGCATGTCAGTTTTTATAATTTCATATCACAGAGTAGGAAAGAAGTATGTTTACTGATTAGGTTATAACAAAGTGGTGTTTTTAGAGACTTAATGTTTTGTGCATTCAATATTTATTTTCAAAACCTTGGGGGTGTAATTGTATTGCTATATGAAGCTATCCGGGTGGGACTGTAGATCATGAGTAAATTATATATAGTTGAAATGGTTGTCTAAGATATCATGATACATGTTAAAACCTAGGTGGAGGTGAATTTATTATTGTTACATTATTATATATTTGTTTTATGAAATAGAAGATGCTGAAGTATCACTTTTAGTTATAGATTAAAAACAAGTAGTTTATATTAGAGTACTTATTTGTTTAAAAATTAAATGAAGGTGAGAATTAATTTGATTCCTATAGGAGTGTTGGTTTGAGTTATTTTTTTTTGTAAATTATGGGGTGATAAATTTTACACATTTTTCCTTGTGGTGTATGGCCATTTTAATTAATTATAAGTATGATTTTTCATTCATAATGGAGGTCTTGAGAGGCATGTGATGACATCTTGGAAGCAAGGGGAAGTGACACAAAATTATCATCCTATACTGTTCATATAAATTTATCATACTTTTATGGTTCCAAAATATAATATTTAATTGGTAATGAACTCATGTTTTATTGATTTAAATATTATAACATTATACTATATATATACGAGATGATTATTAGATAACGAAGTGGTTAGAAGGAGTACTCGGGTGATAGTGAAGAAAGGAACAATTTTTGAGCTCTTATAAGTTTAGGTTAACAAAAAATTGTATATGTAGTGGATAAGTTATTTAAGACTCACAGAAGTTAGTTTGGGTAGATTGAAATTATTTGGTTTTAGTTTAATAAGGATTAGTGTGTCCTCATATATTGGTTAAACGAATTAATGATGATCGATTTTAGATATAGGATTAATAAAATAGATAAATGGTTGTAGTTGAAATGATAATGGAATAAAAATATTTACATAATTAAAATTATCTTGATAGAGGTCAAAATATTTTTGGATAAAGATAACTAAATTTTAAATTTTATAAGGATGGTTTTTTCTTGAGCAATTAATGTTACTATTTTTTATTTGTTATGGATATGATTTAAGGTTATATTGATAAATAATATGGTATACTACAATACATTTTTTACAACATAAAAGGTTTCTTTATGATAATTTTTTATAACCCATTGGGTAGAATAGGGATATTAAATCGATTTTGAATTTACTAAATACTTTTTAGAAATTAAATATCTAAAATATGACAAGTTGTGTGGATAAGTTATACCCTTATAGTATATTTTAGGGGAGAATGAGAATGAATAAAGGATCAATATTTTTGTTTGTTTTGAACTAAAATTTTTATATAACAATAATATTAGGGTTTAGATTTTAAATTGGATATTTTTGTTGAATTGTTTTCATATTGTGTGATATGGTTTTATAAATTTAGTTTTAAGGGTTTATGTGTGTTTTTAATAGGAGGGTTATAGATTCTATTAGTGAAATTTAGAAATGAATTTTGAATAAATTTTAATAAAATAAGGTTGTTTTTAAAACTCAAATATTATTAATGGGGTTTTCTAACTAAATCTAAATGGGTAAAAAGTAATTTTCTTTTTAAAACCATTTTATGTGGATTATAATAAATTTTATAGGAAAAAAAGTTTTTATATAAACATTAATTGATTTTTAAAAAGGGAAGTAGAATCAGTTTTCTACCAAAATATATTGATGGATTATGTAAGTTAGTTATAAAAATATATGAACTATTTATTAAGAGATAACACAATGTGTGGAAAAAAAATTATCTATTTTAATATCTACAATTCATGAGTTTCTAATTTATCATGTTATAAGGAATGAGCAAGAGGCTGGTCATGAGTTAAAATATTTAATTTTGTATACATTATTTTATGAATGATACTTATTGACTTTGGGATTGTGTGACTGTGTGACTCTTATATTTTTGTTGTTTTAGAGTATAGGCTTTGGGTTATTCTCTTAATTGGGATTTACCCATAAGGATCCAAATTGTTTTGGAGGAGTATGATAAAAAAAATTTAAGTGGTAAATTTTGTGTCCTTTTGAGATTTATTACCACTATAGATTATTGAATTATTGGTAATTTGAGTTCTTGGGATTGGATCTCGGTTTCTATGAAGATTATTTTTATGATATGTGCATAGTGTGATTTGATATTGATGATAGTGGGGTCTGTTTCAAACTAAGATTTTTTATTTTTTATGATTAAAATGTTTTAATGGGTATATAATATCAAGACATATTTTTTTCTCATTATCCCATTCATGAAGTTTGAGTTTCATATTTTCAATCGATAGTATCTCATTTAAGAGGTATCTCATGAAAGGGTTTTGGGAAGGGATTATTTGAGAATTATTCCACATGTTAGTTATGTTTTATAATTATTTCTTGTTTATACCATATGTTTTATTGACTATCAGTGATAACAATTTTCAAAGAGGTCTAATATAGAGGCTTGGAAATTACTCATCCCCAACTTTTTTAATTTTTAGGTGTTGGAGAAGGAATGAACATGTTTAAAGGTTGATTTTTGGAGTTGAGAACAAAAATGTGGTATACGAGGTTAAAACACCATTATTACTCCTTTATTATTTCATGGTTCCCTATTTTCATCATGGTTTGTGGGTATCATCATGGTGTGTGTTCATATATCTGTTGAAAAATTATTTTAGATTTTGGTAGCCACTATTAGTAGAAAATAATATTGGGTTTTGATTCACTGTGATTTGGTATAGGTAAATATGATCATTTTTCATATTATTTTTTGAAATTACATTTATTAGAGATACTATCTAAAATTGTGAGAGAAACACATCGTTTTTAATCATCATAGTTATTAAAATGATATGGTTTTAGATAAATCATTTTTGGTTTCGTCTCTTGGTTTAAAAATCATTTGAGGAAACACATCATGGTTCTAAGAAAACATTTTTGGTTTGGTTAAAACGTGTTGATTTATGAAATAAAATGTCCAATAGGTTATCAATATATTTTCATTTATGTTTTAATGGTTTTGGAATTAAACTTTATTAGAAAAAACAACCTTTTTATCTGGGAAACCATGTTGTGATTTCGTGTACTTTAAATTAAATTTTAAGTATTATTCCCTCTAATTATCATTTAAATTTACCTTATCTTTGGTAACCCATATAGTGGAGATGGGTATCTTTTGAAGTTTATAGTGTTTTGGGTGGATATTTGAATGCCATTATTTTTTTGATTTAAAATTAACACAAGTTATGGTAACCCATCATTTATTCCTTCTTATTTATTCTATTCATTCATCTTAACGAAGGTTTAGATAATGGTTGATGAATTTTTATGGTGGAGTATTGATGTGTGGTGGATGGTTTATAGGTTTTCTATGAAGTATTTATGAATATGGGAGTTGAACCATGTTTTTTGAGATGAATTTTTTTTTTGTATTGAATGATTTAAGGGATTTTATCTTGTATTCTTAGAGAATTTTTATAGTTTGATTAATATAATGATGGGTAATTTTCTATGAATAACATGAAAATAAATAATATATAAATTAAATTTATGGAAATTGTATCACATGATAATTTGATTCACATGGGGTAAATGTGATTTGATATTCATGAACAGATATAAATAATATAGACTATATAGTTTAGTGAGGTAAAGGATAAGATAAAATGAGGTTGGTTGGAACACAAAAAATATTGATTTTTTTAATTTCTTACCTGGTGAATTCATGTAAGATTAAATCTACCATAGTATTATTATATAATGTTATAAAACAAATTCTCATTTTAGGTATGATGTAATAGTTTATAAGATGTAATATATATCATGGAAACTAATTGTCATGAAATAACATAGTATTTGGAAGTTGGAAAAAAGAGAAGTTGATTGTATTTGGTTATGGGAAGAAATTAGTTACCATAAGAATGGGGATTGTTGAATGACAATGGATAGATAAAAGAGTGTTAATGGGAAGTAATTTAAAAGATAATGAAGTAGTGGTTGTGGGGTTAAAGAGAAATGTGTGGGTTTGACTACTTATTATGAATGTTTATGATGTATGGGTGTGTGATTTTGAATCATGTATGGTTTCTAATAGTTATGGATCAATGATGTTATGGGAGTTGTGTTGTAATGACTCGACCCCATAAGCCTAGAGTCGGTGAATTATTTTAATAACTTGTCATTATTACAAGGTATAAAATCCTAAAAAACAGATTCATTCAGTAGTTTTGGAAAGCCAGATACATACATAGTTTCAACATTACATCTTGAAAGTAAAACAACAATAATTTATTCCATTAGAAACATCCATGCCTCCTAGATTATGCTTATAAGTCATTTTCAATTTACTTGTTAATATCCTAGGAAAATGATACATAATAAAGGGATGATTTAAAATGCTCAATAAGAGTAAGAAATACAACATAAGATAACATAAAAATTAGATATGGTTAATAATTGAAATCACATGCCTTTTAAAAAAACTTGAACATAATATGGAAGGAAAATGAGATGAGTAAATATTTCCATAATATAACATAATAATGGTTATTATACTAGTAGGATAACCACATGAAATTTCAATTACTATATTCATAATGGGGGAATAAAATATTTCATACATTCTGAAACATTTTTCCAAGGCCTTGGCCAAGACGTCAAAAAATTATGATGGCCTCGGCCAAAACCGTATATCAAATTGGGAAAGGCCTCGACCAATTCAACGTCTATTTCTCTCATGAGACCTACCAATGAATAGAGGGGATATAGTGGGACCCACCATAAACTTATTAAGTCCAATTAAATCTTCATATGAATGGGGTGAACATAAAAAACATACACATTAATATTGAAACTAACATATGAAATGTATATAACTTTCCCCAATCATTTAGAATAAACACTAACCATTTGGAGTAAATTGGTGAATGTTTTTAAGATAGAACATCCAAAATAAAACTAATAATAAAATATTCAATTAAATATGGTAGATTATATCATAAAATTTTACAACCTATAATATATTAGAATCAATTAGAGTGTTTAAATATACAAAAATACTCTTATAAAATCATTGAGTAATTTTTGAGATAAATACTCTTTTATTTTGAAAAGAAGAGTTATTTTGGGAGATTATTTTTATAAAACCATAAGTGAAGTAAGATATTATTTTCAAAATAAAATGAGTGATTTTATAAAGACAATTTTTTCAAAAAACATATTATAGAGTGCCCTTGAAAAAATGTAATAATTTGAGAAATTCCCTTGAAACAGGCATGTATTTCAGAAATAATTTTGAAATTTCCTTTTAAAATGTGTAAGTATCCATAAAATAAGGAAGGATTATGGTTGGTGTACATATATATAATACTAAAAAATAATTTATGAGGATTAAATAATAATACATAATAATTTCATTTAGGTAATTAGAGAATAAAAGTAACCTGAATGAAAATGGATGTTCAGGTAGAAAAACCCTTACCACAATATAATCAATTGATTTGTATGACTCAAAATTAATAATATTAAAACGATACATTTAATAATATAAAAATAAATATATTAATGATATGTTACATAAATGGGATGTATACATACACCATACACAAGTATTAGTAGTGAATACGGAAAATCTCACAAAAAATGGAAGTGAGATGAAGAAACCCTTACCTTAAGTCCGAATGTGTTCCACTTTTGAACTTAAGGTCCTAGAATATGAAATTAGGATTATTAAGAACTTATTTAATAACATATTAGACATGTATTTAGTTTATCATTATTTTGTTTAGTTCATTTTTTCCCTTGTTGTTAAGTTATTATATTGAATTGTGTCATTCCAGAGTGTTTGTTTTCATGATTTTCATAATCGGTTCACTTGTTTTTAAGTAAAGGAGTTCATGTGGAATGGATGTAAATTTCAATAATTTAAATTACATAGTATTTAAGAACATCTATAATTGTTAATGGTCATTTATATCATTTGGTTACATGGAAAGAGGGTGAATGTTTTGATGAAATATTTATGACATTCACTTAGATTGTTTTAGTGGTATTTTTATTATTGGGAACCAGTTTGGTCATAAGTTTTAATAATATGTACATATACAGGTTTCTGAATATTAATTAGGTTATAATACACATATTATAATCTGGTTCAACAATAAAAATAGTTTAATTAATATTAATTTAGGAGAAATTTAAGAACGAAACTTCATCGTCCACGGAGGTCCTGAATTGGAACTTGAAGGACGTTGATTTAATTTATAAAATAAGAGAGAGAGAGAGAGAGAGAGAGTAAGGATATTGATTATGGTTCTTACATTAACATGATATAATTATAGTCTATTTATGATATTGGATCTTTCATTATCATTTTTACAGAGGAGGTGAGGAATGGATAACAAAAGAAGATAAATTGAAATGAAACTAAATGAAAAAGAAAGGTGCTTTACCTCTTGAAATAATCTTTTTGAGAATCTCTTTAAGGAAAGAGATTTTGATATTTTGGAAAGACCAAGAGATTTTTGGACGTGGAGAGTGACTAAGGAAGGGTTTTTGGGAAAAACATTGAGGAGCTTCAAGGATTAGAGGAGTGAAGAGAAGAGGGAGTGAGGGGGGTTATAGTGGAGGAGGGGAGGGTTTTCATAATTTTTTAATCATTAGTTTATTAATTTCCCTCAATACTAGAAATAATGATGATTAAATGAACAATAATGGTAATAAATGCTTGTTATTTTGAACCATGTGGGATTACATCACTTATGATGTCATAAATAGTGTATTTAACTAATAATTTTTAAATATGTTATTTTACCGTATTTCACTATTCATAAAAAATTAGAGTATTTCAGAAAAATACAAAAACATCATCCTAAATATTTTTTGACATGTATAATATAAAAATGAAGTTTATTTTTCAAAAATAATTTTCTAGATATGATTAAATTAATATTTAATTTAAATCACAATTTATTCTAAAAAAACAGTTTTAAAACATTTATTTACTAATTCCAAAACATAGGTATATCAAACTTCTACATGGATATTATTTATATACTATCATAGGTAACTTTACTATTCATTAGTTTATGTAACTATTCATTAGGGTATGTTATTATTCATAAGGTTAGGTCAGTATTCACCTAAAATTATGTTTTTCTTATTGGACTCCAAATAGCTTACTGATCGCAACTGTGTATGTAAGATATTTGAAATTCGTATCACAGAGGTAGATAAATTATGTTTATATGACTAGTTTATAACAAATTTTTGTTTTTTAGAGACTAATAGTTTCATGCATTCTATAATAAATCTATTTTTAAATTTTTGGGGTGTTACATTATCCCCTCAAAAACATTTCATCCTCGAAATTTAAAATTGAACTTCAAAAGATATTGGTTGATAATTCAAAATTCCTTTATGGGAAAACCACATCAAGAATATAGTTAAAATATGATATTAATAAGAGAAAATGGAAAATCATCAGTTACTAAAAAACAATGCATTCTAGTTGGAAAACATGGTCAAGGAAGAATAACCAAACCATCATGTAGCGACATTAAACTCTGAAACCCATACAATGATCAAATTAAACCATTTTACAAATGGTTAAAAATTCTAATATGCAATGATTCAACACATTATAATAAAGGCCTATAGATTTTTAATATGCACTTATCATTAAACCTTAATCAACAAGAATGAAATCTAAATTCACATTCCAAACATGTTAATAAATTCATCATGTATCTTCTTAAAATATGGTAATAACTTGAATTACCATAAAAAATATTAGAAACATGCATTATTCCTTATTACTTAAGTAAGATACCTGTTATTGAATATATTTATAAAATCTAAAAGCACTTTAAACTCCATCTATAATAGTATAGAACACTTCTCGAAAAGTCAATAATCAGTTCCAAGGTAGTTAGTTCTTATTCAAATCAATCATTTAGTCATCATTATCTCAACATTAGATATATATTAATGTTTGTATTTCCCTCAATCATATTTTTTCCCTAAAAACATTAAATTTATACTGAATAACTTTTCCTTTATACCATTCATCATACAACCTCAAATCCTAAATGAAATAGTAATGTAGTAAAATCCTTAAATATCTCATAATTCTTACAACCAGTACATTACTGAAAAATATTCAAATGACATGATTATTGAATTGGAATATCAATCATTCTACTTAATATAGGGTAGCATAATAACTTGATAATTATCCAAAATCATCATTTGGGGTATATTCCTTGGACAGTTGGGACTTTGATTTGAATAGTGTCTCATCTCCTTGCAGACGAAGCATTGAATATAGGGAAATTCTTTCCTTGTCTTGAAATTATGGCCATTGTGGCCTTTATCACCACACTTGAAGAAAAATAATTTTCTTCTCAGGCATATACCAAGGTGTTTCCTTCCACAATTATCACATGATTTTTTTTTCTCTTCTTCCCATTATCCATGTTTTCCCTACCATCCTTTTCTTATTTTGCTTCCCTTCAAAGATATAGGACTCTAAGAAGTATTAAAATACCTTTTCAACACATTATACTATTTCTTCATATGATGATGATACTTGGGAGAAAATATTTCTTTGAAATGATGGCTTAAAACTATCAGAGATATGATCCTTCTTACTCTTCACATCTCATGAATTGATAAGTTCTAATTTATTCTTCTAGGAACCTCTTATAATAAATTCCATATTATATATTAGATATTAAAATTATGAACACTATATGAATATAAACATGGTATATCACAAATCATAAATTTATGCATCATAAATACTAGAACTATATACTTTGGTTACTTTAGGGTCATAAATCCTTCATAATGGTGGGTAATTAAAATGTGAATTATTCTAAGAATATCCCTCGGGAGTGTCAAAAATAGGAGTGCAGCAAGGACCGTTGTGTACTAGGATTCACAAGGTCAATCCCAAAACTTCTTGTTAGAGTATTCACTCTTAGGTACATATGTCCCAAATCCACCTCTACCTGTTTGTATCCAGACAAGTATGTATTTGATAAAAAGATCCACGTAATCTATTCCTTCCATATATTCTTGGACGTTATTATATGTTTTTCCTCAAATACTAACTTAGGGATTTGTTCCCTAATCTACATTTTCTAATCTAGTCTAAGATTACTACTAAACTTCCTTTGATAAAAACTGTTACGCCGCGACCACAGAATCCAAGAGCCAGTGAGTTATTTTAATAAATTGGCATGATTACAAGGAATAAAATCCCAAAGGACTGAGTATTTTAGTAGTTTTGGAAAACCAGATACATATATAGGTTCAAGATTAAATCATGAATGGAAAACAAAACTAATATATTCCATTAGAAACATCCATGCCTCCTAGATTGTGCTTGCAAATCATTCAAAATTTACTTCTTCATATCCTGGTAAAATAAAACCTAAGAAAGGTGTGAGATCAAATTCTCATTAAGAGTAATCAATATTAAAAAAGATAACATAAACATTAGACATGGTGAATAATTGAAATCACATGCCTTTAAAAAAATAAACTTGAAAAAAATATGGCAGGAAAATGAACTGAGTAAATATTAACATAATATAACATAATCATGGGTATTTTACTAGTCGAATAACCACATGAAAATTAAGTTACTAGCTTCATAATGATGGAAGTGAATATTCCGAACATTCTTAAATATTTTCTCAAGGTCTTGGCCAAGAGGTCTAAAAATTATTAAGGCCTCAACCAAAACCATATATCATATTGGGAAAGACCTTGGCCAATTCCACGTCTATTTGTCTCATGAGACCTAACGATGCATCGAGTTGCTATATCGGGCCCCACCTGATACTTATTATGTCCAATTAATTCCTCATATAATTGGGGTGAACATAAACAACATACATATTCATATTGAAACTAACATATGAAATGTAAATAATTTTCCCCAATCATTAAGCATAAACACTAACCATTTAGAGTAAATTGGTGAATGAGTTTTAGATAGAACATTCACAAAAAAACTAATAATAAACCATTAAATTAAATATAGAAGATTATATCATAAAATACTAATTCCAATAATACATAAGAATCATCAAGAGTGGTGAAATAGATGAAAATACTCTTATAAAATCGTTGAGTAATTCTTGAGATAAATACTCTTTTATTTTGAAAAGAAGGGTCATTTTGGAAAATTATTTTTATAAAACTAGAATTCAGGTAAGATATTATTTTCACAATAAAATTATTGATTTTATAAATATAATGGTTTCCAAAAATAGAGTATATATTTCCATTTAAAATAGGTAAGAATTTGAGAAATTCCCTTAAAATGAGCATGTATTTCAGAAATAATTTTGAAAGTTCCTTTTGAAACATATAACTATAATTAAAATAAGGAATCATTATTGTTGGTGTACATATGTAGAATAATCAAACAAAATTTATGAGGTGTAAATAATGATCCATAATAATTTCATTAAGTTAATTATACAATAAAAGTAACCCGAATGAAAATGGAGGTTCGTGTAGAAAATCCCATACCACTTTGTAATCAATAGATTTGTATGCCCCAAAATTGATAATATTAAAATGATACATTTAATACCATGAAAATAAATATATTAATAATATTTTACATCAATGGTCAGTATAAATAAACCATACACAAGTATTAGTTATGAATATGGAAAATCTTACAAAAAATAGAAGTGAGATGAAGAAGCCCTTAACTTAAGTCTGAATGTGTTCCGCTCTTGAACTTAAGGTCCTGTAATATGAAATTAGACTTATTAATATGTTATTTCAGAACCTATTAGACATTTATTAAGTTTATAATAATTCTATTTAGTTTATTTTTGTCCTTATTGATAAGTTATTATATTGAATTGCGTTGTTCAAGAGTGTTCGTTTTCTTGATTTTCATAATATGTTCACTTGTTTTTAAGTAATGGAGTTCAGGTGGAATTGATGTAAATTTCTATAATTGAAATTACATAATATTTATGAACATTAATAGGTTTTAATTTTAATTTCTATCATTTGGTTACATGTAAAGAGGTTGAATTTTTAGATGAAATATTTATGACATTCACTTAGATTATTTTAGGGGTATTTTGAATATTAGGAACTATTTTTGTTTCAAGATTTAATAATATGTGCATATACTAGTTAATGAATATTAATTAGGTTATAATAAATATATTACAGTCTATTTAAACCATCACAATGGTTTTATGACCAGTAATGATGGATAAATTGGAGAATGAAACTTCATTGTCCATGAAGGTTAGGAATTGGAACCTCATGGACGTTGATTTCGTTTATAAAATAAAAGAGAGAGAGAGAGAGTACGGATACTAATGATGGTTCTTCCATTCACATTATATAATTACTATATATATTATAATGGATATATCATGGTCATTTAGACAGAGGACATGAGGATAGGATAACAAAATAATATAGATTGAAATGAAACTAAATGAAAAAGAAAGGTGCTTTGCCTCTTGAAATAACCTCTTTGAGAATCTCTTTAAGGGAATGTATTTTGGTATTTTTGAAAGAAAAAGATATTATTGGATGTGGGGAGTGAATAAGGAATGGTATTTGTGAAAATCTTTTAGCATATTTCATTCTTAGAGGAGTGAAGAGAAGAGGGGGTGCGGGGGGTGGGGGTGGTTATAGTGGAGGATGTGAGGGTTTTCGTAAATTTTTAATCATTAGTTTATTAATTTACCTCAATACCACAAATAGTGATGATTCCAAAACCAAGAATAATAATAAATGAATGGAATCTTGAACCAAGTGTGATTACATCACTTATGATGTCATAAATATGGTATTTAACTGATAATTTGTATATATGGTATTTTACCGTATTTCATTATTCATCAAAAATTCGAGTAATTCAAAAAACTATGAAAAATTAACTGTAACCATTTTTTTGACATGTAGAATCTAAAAATTAATTACATTTTTGAAAATAATTGTCTAAATATGATTAATTTAATATTTAATTAAAATCATAATTTATTCTAAAAAAACAGTTTTGAAACATTTATTTACATATTCCAAAACATAAGTATATCGTACTTCAACTTTAATATTATTTATATACTATCATAGTTAAAGTTACTATTCAATAAGGTATATAAATATGAATAAAGTAATGTTCCTATTCATAAGGGTAGGGTACTATTTCACAAAAATTATGTTTTTCTTATCATACTCCCAAAAACATACTTATCGCAACTGTGTGTGTCAGATTTTTGAAATTCAAATCAAAGAGGTGGAAAAATTATTTTTAATTTACTAAGTTATAAAAAAGTTGTGTTCTGTATACACTAAGTGTTTCATGAATTATATAATAAATATATTTTTTAAATTTTTGGGTTGTTACATATGTATAGTAAATATGTTGACATTATAAGAAGTGGAGTCACTGAGGTAGATAATGGTAGTTTAAGTGTTAAATATTGGGGGTAATGGACCTTGTTATGTATAATGTGACATGATTATGACTCTATTATGGACTGTGGTTATGCATAGTATTATTTTGGTTGCTATGTTGTGATTATTTTTGTTTTGTGTATTTTTTTATGTGTATCATTTATTGTGGCTATTATGTTTTTAATATTGTTTAATTTTGGATTGTGATTGTGTATGTCACTTACTATAGTGGATTGATATATGTATTGTCTTATATAAGTTTGAAGTAATATAATAAAAATTTGTTAACCTTTCATGGAAGTTTCATGATTTGAACACTATAGGGATATTGTATTCTATTAGACTGATGAGATAATATAAAGGAATAGTCTATTCCCTAAGATGTGGTATTAAAAAATGTTATTGTAAATGAGGGATATTTTTTCCTATGATAGATACATTTTCTCTGTATCACTATATAGTTATTATTTTTCTAATTGTATAGTCCTTATTTTGATGGCACAATTTTTTTGTTAAAGGTACTATAATTATAGGTCTTGATAGTATTTCGTGGTGATAATAACATTGGTTTTGGGGATATGATTATAGAAATAAGGATGAGGTAGTAGATAGAATATGGTGGAGGGTTTAATTTTTTATTATCATCCTTTCTCTAGGGTTCTAAAAACATTAGTATTTATATATGTCATTCACTGAGGCATTACTATACCATTTTACTTAACACATGAGAGACTGGAGGAGGGACCTACTGACTATAATAGTATATTCACCCTATTTTTCTATTATTTACTATGCCTACATGATTACATTGAGGTTAGTGTGAATTGAATTTATTTCTGGCATGCCAAATATATCTATAAATATTTGGAGTCCAGTGTTGGTGTTCTTTCTACACATTTGACGAATAATGTTTTGGTTTAGTTTTTTTAACAAACTCATTCAAAGTTTTACTAAATTATATGTTAAGTAATTCCCATGTTTATGGTTTTGGTGATATTGGGTAGTTTTTTAATAATTAAAATGGTGATGCATCCCCTAAAAAATCCCAATATTAAAAAATAATAACATTTTGTTTGATAGCGTATGTGACACTCCTCTACAAGCTTAAATAACCCTTAAAATAAATTTCTTTAAATTTAATCTCTTTAATATTTGGTAGAACACTGAACTATGATTTAAAATTAACCATAATATGTAATATCATCTTGACCTAAATAATAAATTTGTTTATATTAATGAAGTTAAAAGAAATGGAAATGTTTTTTTAACTATTTTTTCTATAAGATTATTTATTTGTGCTTTACGCACATAATTTGATGTTAATGGGGCCCCAATTAGATAATTTAGTTGATAAAATCGACTTATTTTTAAATAAAAATATTAAAATTAGTTTAGAGAGTTTTTTTGGTATTTAATGAAAAAGTTTCATTTTTTGATGAATAGTGAAAATTACTGATTTTTATTGAAGACTGCCTTTTATTTTTAATAATTTAAATTGATATATTTTATTTTAAATTATATTTAAAGTAAAATTAGTTAAATTATATTAAAATTTAATTTTT
This sequence comes from Viscum album, assembly GCA_963277665.1. Taxonomy (NCBI): domain Eukaryota; kingdom Viridiplantae; phylum Streptophyta; class Magnoliopsida; order Santalales; family Viscaceae; genus Viscum; species Viscum album. The sequence goes on along the minus strand of OY728143.1, from coordinate 1,402,782,071 downwards.
ATAGGTCACTTTATTAAATTTATTGTTAAATTTTTATATTAAAAACTTCTATACATATGATTATTTTCTCTTTGGAAACCTAGTTTTTAGCTCGCCAGCGGGTATAATTTTAAATTGGATTCTACCACTTTTACAAATTGTGAATAGATAAATGGATCCAATATTTTTAATCACCATATTTTATATTACTTAATATGGTTATCATAATTTTTCCCCAATATAAATATTGAAAACCTTAATAATTAATTTTCACCGTTAAGGTCAAGATGGGTTTACAGAGGTTAAAATACTTAGAAAATGGTTAAAATGACTTAAAAACATGTATAAAATATATTTTATGGAACTATTTCAAATTTATAAAGTATAATTATTTATAATAATATATTTTGGACCCTTTTGAATTCTGAAAAACATGGGTACACCTTTTTCCTTTCCAAAATTACAAGTGTGCCACTAAGCTCACTTATAAAAGGATACCAACTCTCATCTCTTCTTCAAACATTAAAACCCTTTTATCATCCATGTCATGAAAAAATAACATCCCAAATTACATAAAATAATATTAAATTCATTTTATTTTTCATAAATACATTCTATTAATCCTTTATGTATACCCTTATAGAGGTGGTCCGAGAAGAGGTAAATTTCATAACTATTCACGTTTTATTTATTTCTTCTTACACCTCCACAAAAAATTATTTATTTATGATTATATAATTAAACCAATACATAACATATTATAGGATTTTATTATGTTAATTTAATGACCTATATCCATATCCTCATCCCGAAAATGAGAAATGATAATGTCACACTTGTGTACGGCGGACTACCGTCTCACAAACCGACGTGACACGTTTTCCATCAAAACCTATCACAAACGGGAATGATGATGGATATAAATTAAATATATAAAATTTATAACATAATAATACCAATTTAGTAATTATATCATATATAAATTTCTACATTCCATTTCTTATGGGATACGATAACATCGCTAATGTGTACAGCGGGCTTCCGCGTCCTGAAACAATGCGATTCATTTTTCACTAACACTTTACATAGAAGTTAATAAGGATAAATTGATTTAATTTATGTCATATAAATTATATATTTAGGATATTAATGGTATATTTATAATTATGAAAATATATTATGTCATTTTATTTCTTACATTTTCACTCATTGAAGACAATAATATTGTTTGTCTTTGTGTAGACTGTTGTCTTTACAAAGTGATGTGAATTTATTTTCCTCACCAAAACACATGGATGATACATATAATTATATATAAATAAAAAAATTATTTATTTTACTATTTTAAATTTTAATAATAAAATATTAATTATATTCAATCTACAATGATCGTTAAAAACGGAAACAATACTAAAGTGTACGTACAACCTACTGTATCAATGATCCAAACATAATTAATCTCACAAAATCATTTTTCTTGATTGGTATTAAAATTATAATTTCTGTATAAATATGAAAAATATTTAATTTTTTTTATTATATATATGATGAAACTATATAAAAATAAAAATAACTGGAATATTCATGACAAATCTCGAATGAGATAACAAAGAAGTTAACAAATGAAATAATGAAAATAATGATATATTATTAATGAAAAGGTGATAATATTTTATAAAATGATTATAGATTATAATATTAATAAAAAAATTCTTCTGGTATAAGTTAATAACACATTTAAAACCACTATACAGGATGTTAGATCACGTTGAACCAAAAGGAAGCACATGGAAAGGGATTTCATCACCATTTCCCTTTATTTAGGAATATTGTAAAGTTATGCACACAATTTTGTTATGGTGTATATATGAAGAATTTTTTATTTAATATAATTAATACTTATTACTTCATGGAATTTTGATGTTTTAATTAAATTATATCTTCTAATTGGATTTGACCTGAAAATTACCAAGTGGTAAAAAATTTCATAACTCAATTTCTTTTCATCGGGTTATACTACCTCTTCATTTCCATTGATATTCTTAGATTATATGTGTAATGAATTTTTAATATTAAATTTTGTATTTCCAATTTTTTTGGTGATTTTAATTTGATACACATAATTGACTTATTTTTTAATTCGCATCTCATTGTTATAATCTTTGTAAGGGTTTAATTCAAAATCTGATTTTAATCGGGATTGTTTGTATTTGAATTTCCATTGAAGTAAATTATTTAATAATTGTATAATGAACCCATTTAATTTTATTATCATATTTTAATTTATGTATTTTCATGTAATAGTACAATTTTTTCACTTTTTGGTACTTTAATGAAAGTGGGTTATTTTTGTAAAATCCAACATCATTTCTCTCTTTGGTCGATAATCATTTTTATTATATAACCATTTTTTATAAAATTATTAAAAAAATTATCATTATTAAAAAAATATGTATTATAGTGATATTTAAAAATGCTTTAATTTTTTAGAAAAATTTTTCTTAGATGAATCTTTGTATCATTTTCCAAACAATGCACATTTGGATTTTACCAAAAATTTGAAAGGAAACATTGTTTAAACATGCATAAAATGTGTGAAATTTATGTTAATAATGACAAAAAAATGTTCTAAATGTTACTTTATAAGTTTAAAATTTTTTTGAAGAAAATTATTCTAATAATTTTATGTGAACATTTTTTATAAAATGTGATTTTAAAAATGAATATGATATTGTTCTCAAGAATGTTCTTAAGGATATTTTAATGGTATTTCTATTAATCAACCACAAAAACTATTATTTTACATATAATCAACTTAGGATATGTTGTATTGATATTATGCACATTATTACTTTGGATTTTTTATGATTATTTTAGTCAAGGATGGTATTCACATTCACTTACTCGATTCATTTTTTTTATTTACTAAAATCTCCTTAAATTATTCACTTTCTAGTGATCATTAGAAATTAAATAACCCCTAAATATCCATATCAATTATCATGAATATACTTATTTCTTAAAACATGTATCATTTTTATATATGGTGTTTTACTTTTAAATTTATTTTATTGACTAAGAAAATATTGATAATCTGTATTCTTTCTTCATTCATGATATTTAATTGTAATGCATATTGTTCCCAAATTAAACTGATTATTTGATATATGATGACTTATTTGATCATGAAGATATAATTGGTCCTAGTTATAGGTGTCTAAATTATGAATTGTTAGTCTCATGAGATGAATCAGTTGGATATCCTTAATTTAATGGGTTTTGAGTTTATAATTACCCATTTATTTAAATTTTTTTTGAGGAATTTCTTTAAATTAGAGGTTTTCAGGATTCATTAGATCATGAAATCCAATAATTAATCATTCCATTAATTGAAAATTAAGTTGTTATTATCAATGATATTTTTACAATGATAATCTCCCAATATGTATTTCATTATCATTTTATTGATTAAATGGCATGAGATTTCAGTTATTTACCATTCCATATTGATTATTCCTTATCCAGTTATGACAATCATGTTACTGTTCAATATAATATGTTATCAATTATTTACCATTATATATTTATTATGGTAATGAATTATTTAAATGGGACATTTTTCAGTTATTTAACATTCCTTATTGATTATTCTTATTGATTCTTGACAAATTTTGTCTCACTTAACACTTATTGAGCCTTTGAAATCACCCTTATTTTTTTCCATTCGTATGAATCTAAGTACTGTAATAAGAATGATATGAAAGGATATTCTAGATGGAATAATGATATTTTTGAAAAAAATAGCATTCTGTATTTTTTTTATAATATGATATGGAAGTCATATCTATATATTGTTTAACAATACGACTTAACTATATGGACCATCATGATGTGATTCATTATATATTATAAAAATGTAAAAAATTATAAAACTAAATTTGGGTTACTCGAGTATTGTTAATTATATTTGGCATCAAAAAAGCTTTATTAGAATCCTTGGGAACTATATTTTAGGAACAAAAGAGTGAGAAACCTAACCATATGATATAATTTGAGGGTAAGTATATAATAACAAACTACAATTTCGGTATGGAGAAGATTATGTGGGTTTTCAAAACAATACATCCCTGACTAGATACTAAAAGTTGACGTGGTTTTGTAATAGTTGTATTTAGGAAGAATAACTCTAAAATGGGTGTATTTTTATTGACCCAATCCTCACTTGCTACATGAGAACAAGCCTAACTTCACATCGTTTTTGGCACTTATGAGTGATATGTATAGGGTAATTCATATTTTATTTACAATAAATTTTGAAATATTTGAATAGATGATGACAATGAATGGCCTAGGTTAAACCTAAGGCGCCTTATTTTAAAAATTAGTGTGATGATTTAAACAACCTATAAATAATTATATGGTTTCCCCAATATGATTATTATTTATCTCACTGTTATTATATATTTTATTCAATGGATGGAACCCGAAGGAATCATTATAACATTGAATATATGGGACAATTTGGTGACTATGAGAAACCCAATGGGAGAATGATAAGAATGGAAAATGACATGATTATTCATAATTAGTTATTATGGATCGTTATTGAAAACCTATACCTCAACCAACTCTTATAATCACTAAATTTGAGAAGAATGAGGTTTCCTAAGAGATCAAGTGGTGTAGACTATGATGTAATGAAGGATTGATTTTCATTATATAAGAGATATGGATTGAGACTCCCAAAAATGTGTCTTAAATGAGAGGTAAAATTCTATAAGCATGTAAAATAAGGTCTTATATCAAAAAAATGTGGAGTAAAAATGAGGATTATAATGAATGTAAGTAAATTTTATCATAAGGATCCATTTATGTTTATTTTCATAAATGTGGGGAACCTGGGTATTATCTGATTCAATGCCCCCTTCTAATGTTTAACTCCTAGATGAAGGATGGACCTATGTTGAAATAAAATGGTTGAATTATTTACTGGTATTCTAGAATTATATTATATAATAATTTTATCATATAGTATTTTGGTTATAAAAATAATATAACATTAAATAATTATATTAAATTTTAGAATAATATGATTTATAATGATATTAAGAGTGATATATACCATCATGGGTTTATATGTTTAAGTTTGATCATAATGTCAACGTCTTACAAAACCATTTTGACATTTGTGTGGTTTAAATATAAAATGATTAAGGATATTATTGGAAAAAATTAATGAAAATACAACCAATTGGTTAGTATATGTTTTAGTGAAAATTTTATTTAAAGAATAATTCCCTTAAATCTTATGGTAATGATATCAAAAGGTTTTGGTAACCTTTAAGGTTTATCAAATATTTTATGTTGAGGTCATTATAGGAAATTACACAATGGTAATATTATAGGAATTATATAATAATTTTTTGAAAATGGATAACTCATGGATCCTAAAAAGGTCATGGGGAAAGAACCCATAAATAATGGGTGATAAGGGTTTAGTTCCTACTAGTGCACTACATGATGGTTTGGTCACTGTTTCTTTATTTTTAAATAAAATATATGATGATAAAATATTAATAATGAACTAGTGGTGTTATTATAGATATTTTTATATTGATTTGTTTTATTGAATAATTTGTCCTAACCATGTTGTTATTAGAAAATAGTTAGAGGTATGAAGAATGGATTGTCACTATTTTTTTGATATTATGATTCCTTGAAATTTAACTTTAGTTCTTGTGGAATGAAAAAATAATTTTTTAATATTCATTTCTTGGAGTAAGAGGTGAATTATAAATTTATCTAAGCACATCAAAATGATGAAATTGATCTTATAAAATAAAAATATATCAAGGTTGGATATTTCTATATATTATTACATAGAAAACTAATTCATCAAATTTTTGAAAATGATCCTGAATTTTTTTTTCTCATATTTATTCAATATCCTATAAATAAAATGGAATTTTAAACCATCACATATTTATGCTTTATATTTCAATAATTATACATTGATCATACACTTTCTTATGATCAATAACCTCTATCACTCACAGTAATGATTTATTGTTTTCTTCCATGTCCATATATTCACATGAGACCAATGTTTTCCTAATTTTAAACCAAGTTATTTGTTATTCTATATGACCATTTTACTCCCCCTTCTCTCTTATTAATAGAATATTATATTCACCCCATTTTACAATGTCGATTTTCAACAAAGGGATTTCAAAAAAGCAAACCCTTGATTTTTGAGACCAAGATTAATTATGGGGATTCAATTTATTTAATATGGAGAGAATATAAAAAACAAAAAAATCTAATATAATTAAATCTTATCATATTTTTCATGTTATACACAACACCAAACTTCAACAACCCATGAAATAAATTTCCTTAAACTTAATATTTTCGATAGCTTGTGGAACATGGATCCCCAAGTCTAATTGAATTTTAATATAGTATATCATTATAACCTATAACTTATATAGGTAGGTATGAATATTACAAAAAAATATATGAAAATTTGGGTTAACTGTTGATTTTAAATCAAATAAATATTATTTACAAGAAAAATAAATGTTTTCCAAAAGACTTTTTTTATCTTCTAAAATACTGTTTAGTCATGATTTTTCCATATAATATAAAAATTGATTTTTTAAAATTTAATTTCATAAAATTAACAATAATTTTTTAAATAATTATATAAAAATTATCTTAGGGGGATTTTTTGGGTTTTTTCTGAAAAGATTTATTTTTAAATGAATAGTGAAAAATACCAATATTTGTGGAAAACTACATTTTCCATTAAATAATTTTTTAGGATAAATTATATTTTAAATTTGTTTTCATGTAAAACTAATTAAATTATATTAAAAATTAACTACTTTATTTCATTTTAATTCATTTCATATTAAATTTTGATAATAAAAGTTTTAATACTTAAGATAATTATCACTTTGGAAACCTAGTTTTTCGTCACCACTGCATGTATAATTTTAAATTGCACTATTCCACTTCTATGAAATGAATTATAAATTTTTATTACATGTTTTGAATTATAATAATTTATATTATATATTAAGTTCAACTGATTTTTTATCAAAATTAATAGTGAAAATAGTAAAAAGTAATTACCTTGGTTAAAGGAAAAAATATGTTTACTAGTGTTTAAACTAAATAGATCAGGGTTAAAATGACAAAAAAACTTGTATAAAATATATTTTATGGAAAATTTTCTACCTTATAATCTCCTAGTCTCGTGAATACTATAATTGTTACTCTTTTTGAAAGTGAAGAACATAGATACTCCATTTGACTTTCAAAAATAAAAAATGTGCCACTCACCTCAATTATAAAAGGCCACCCATATCCTCTCTTATTCGCACCCTAAAACCCTTTTTTGGAAAAGGCCTTCCCAAATCACTACTAAAATTCCATAAACTCGTCCTTGAATCTTTTTCTCTCTCATAAATCCATACTTATAATAATTTAGGTATTATCCTGAATAGGTTGCCTGAGAAGATGTAAAATCCCAAACTTTGCATGTTTATTTTTTATTCTTCCACGTCCTTATAATTTTATTCATTTATGGTTATATAATAAAAAAATTTATCCCATATTCTGATAGTTTATCATGTTAATTTAATTTGTTTTATTCATATCCACTTCTTTTAAATTGGAAATGATAATATCACTCATGTGGACGACAGACTATCATCTTGCGAACCGATGTGACACATTTTCCATAAAATCATATCAATGGTAGGTATGACAATAGATAAAAAGTATATATATGATATTTATAACATAATTAAACCTATATACTAATCATATCATATATAACTTTTTAATTTCCATTTTTAGGATATATGATAGTGTCACTCATGTATACTATGAACTACTGTCTTATGGAGCTATGTGATTCGTTTTTCACTAATGTTTTACATGGAAGGTAATAAATAAAAATTTTAATGAATATATTTTATATACATAACATAAATATAATATTAATTCCATATTTATCATTATTAAAGGATAATATATTATTTTTTTCTTACCTTTTTACTCACTAAAAGATGATAACATTATTCAGGTGAATGTGGACTACCACCTTCATGAATGGATGTGACTCCATTTTCATCAACCCGCCACATAGAAGATATATATTTGTAAATTTAAAGAAATAATATGTTATTTATGATATTATGATTAATATGTAAAGATAAAATATTACATATCTCATTTCTATATTGATCATCAAAAAATTGAAATGTTACTCATGCGTACTTATGGCCAACATTCTCCGGGTTCATAACAAACTTATTCTAAAAACTATATTTAATGATTGCTATTAAAATTATTATTTTTTATAAACACAATAATTGTTTTATGATTATTATTATAAATTACATGAAACTATAAAATATTCACAAGAAGTGTAACTTTCTTGAAAAATCATGAATGAGAAAATAATATTATTAACACCCCGAATAATTAAAATAGTAAAATATTATTAAAGAATGATAGAAAAGATGTTTTTGAATGATTATATGTGATATTATAAATATTACGGTTTTTATATAAGTTAATATCATTTTAAAACCACTATATAAGAGGATAAGTTTCATAACACCCTCCCTCCAATGATATTTCAATGAGGGGAGAGTGGTCATGTCCCCAGAGTCCCACCTTCTATAGGCCTCAGGTCAGTGACTAACACTAAGGTTATAAACATAATCTGAAATGGGGGGCTTTAACCTCTTTTAAAAAAATAGTAACCTAAGATTAGTTAAATCTTCCATAAAAAACTCCAAAAACTAAAATAAAAACAATCCAATACCATCCCACAATTAATTTATAAATAAAACTAGTATAAATAGATTTATAAAAAAATTAAACACCCAAAAGAAAAGATAAATTAGCAACAAAACAAATTCCCTAAAATTTACATGCCAGTACAATCTAGAACAATCCATGTAATCAACCTAAAAACCTAAAAATCTATTTATATACGTAGGGTGAGCATACAAGTATGCTCAGTAGGAAAACCAAATTCTATCATCCACAAGTGAATAAAGAATGATATTCACCATGAGAAAACAAAATAACCACCAAAAACTAAACAATCCAATTATTCATCCCATCTTCCAGAAATTAGTTTCACCAAATAACAAAATCCATGTATAAGAAAATAACCAATAGCATGTCGATAAAGGGTACCCCAAACTACTTTCCCAATTTTTTCACTCTCACACCCCAACATCATACATCTTGGAACTATGATCTCTTCCAATAAATATATACCACCACCCTATAGTATTTTGATGTCACAACACACCTACATACACCTTGTCCACCTCCCCCTCGAATGGTCACATATCATCTCACCCACATACACTTGGTCGATCACATCACAACCCTATCTAGAGTTGTAGGGTATCATGAACATGAATGACATCATCATCATTCCCTCCTCCTACCATGCATATCCCCCATCATAAGCTACCCCATAGCATGGTCATTTCAAATCTTGGCTGAAGATAGTTGACTCATCACATAGTGCACTAACATACCTCAGGCTATCACAACTTGTGCATATCTACTCAAATGAAAAAGAAATTAGGAAATAATGGTTATCCATATATCTAACCTCATCATTATATTGTTGTGAAAACATCCCCCATGTGGAGATATGGTTGTCACACATAGTGCTCGATGTAGGTGGGATGTGTATATAAATCCTTATAAATATACTAGTATATATATATGTATGTATATATATATAATCCACACACATTCCCAACCTATGGGTTTACAATAAAAAACTAACCGACTCACAACACTTCCACTTCCACTTCCACCTCTAAATATATAACACCATACAATCCACAAGGCACAACTCACACCACCACCCGATTCCATTATCTACCCCATTAATTAATTTATTTATTTACCATTAACTACATTTAACCACACACCCCCATCAATTATTTGTTCATCAATCATTTCCATCCTGTTAACCAAACCAAACACCAACCATTTTATATATTATTTACCATTTTTTCCATCACTACACGAGCATCTAGAACAATGACGCCACACATCATAAGAATATCACCATTACCACAGAAACATCGCCTCACTTCCATAAAACCCTAGCCATACAAACCATCATTTCACCACCACAAAATCACATCCAAACGAACCATCACCTCAACACCCCAGAAGCACAACCAAATAGACCATCACCTCACCGCCCCAGAAGTAGGATAGAAAAACCATCACCTCGCTTCCCCAAAAGTGATACCAAACAACAAAATATGGCATTACACTGCATTGAAACAACAGATCATGTCCCAAAAAATATTCACATATCAATGATAATTTTACAGAAATAAAAAAGGGTATTTTATAACATTTCACTTTATTTTAGGGGTGTTATGACATAATCTATAAATATAGGGGAACCATTTTATTAACCAAATATAAGTGGTTCACCAATTTCTATTTTAGGGAGATATAATAATAACTACACAACAAGAGATCCACAAAACATAAAAACCCATCTTAAATGAAGACCCTAAATGCCACAATTCTAAGTTAGGAATTCATCCTATATAATTACAATATCACAATAATGTGAAGGATGTAAGAGCATAAAAATAATTACCATTTTCCCCAACTAAATTATAAATAGACAATAAATATCATTAATTATGCTATAATAAATTTCTACTCTAGATAAATAAGGGAAAACCCCTCCACAAAGATATTGAAAATGAATAGAAAAAGAATTATTTACCTTAAAGAATATTTTACAACTTTTTTACACCATAGGGTGATGAAAAAATTTCCACAATCCACAACCACATTAGAAACACTTGGATAAACCCACACAATATAAAGGGATATAAAAAATGCATCCCAACTCACAACCCAAACCAAAATAGAACCACCATAGTATACCCCTAAAAAAATGGAAGAAAAACCCCAACAAGATGAGAATGGATTATATCCTATCTCAAACAAGAATCTACTAGAACCAATGGATTGATGTAGGGGGATAAGCAATGAAAATAAATAGATATTCTTCTAGGGTTTTTACAAAAATGAAAGAGAAAGTAGGTACAATAGAATGAGGAGGGTTCCGCGTAAGAGATCAATTTAAAACATGGAAGTATACAATTTTTTGATGTGTAACCCATTCATGATGTGAATTTCATAGTATTTTACAGAAACCATCTTCTTTAGAAATTCTTATCTCCTCATAATGATATAACTACAAATCATGAATTACTTTCACCACATGAATCCATTTCATAGATTATTCAATTGCTGCACACAAGTTCAGAATCCATTTAGCTATACATTCAGTGAAAAACTAGTTCACATCATTTAATCCTTTAATGATTTGAATATCCTTCAACAACCCTGATTCAACTCCAAGCACCATGAAACCTTCTCAATCCTTCTTTAAAACACCTCTAACACCCAAAACCAACAATGTAATGTGATAAGAAGAAGCATGAAATTATATCAAATACCTCTCAAACATTTATTTACCTTGAGAATCATAAACCCTCTATAAAAGGAAATGGAATAGAAAAAACACACTACAAGATACTTCTGAAGGATATCATTACTTCTTAATTCCCCTATAATCCAAACATGCTAAAAAAACGCTCATGAAACACACTATACAACCACATACTACCTCCAATAACACAACTACTCTACCAAAAAACCATATTAACCTTCACACATACCAAACCGAAAAATTATACCACCAAGAAAATAAACCACCCCAAGTACATGAATCATGGAATTCTATCCTTCATATCAAGATTCTATCTGCTCTTATAAACAGTTACTTGACCCTAGGGTGTTAATAACATCATAGTATAATGTGTCTTTATATGTAATTGGGTCCTTTTATATTCATATGTCAAAACATTTTCACACATTATACATAAAGAAAATAGAAAATATTGTAACACAGAAGGATCCAAACATCACATCTCATGAAAAATAAAACAAGGAAAAAACCAAACCAGCTTCGGGTATTGGGAACACATCTACATTTCATACTCCCAAGTACTCTTCTATTGGAAACCATTCCTCCACAACATGCAAACCAAGGGAATGGTCCGTCCATTCATATTATTCAACTGGATATCCCATATCTCTACTAGACACTAAACGAATACTTTATTGATATCCATATATAATTCAACATAGTTAATAACATGGGAGTCATCGTGAAGATACCGCTGAAGCTGAGAGATATGGAAGATATCGTGGATCCTCTCCATCCATTTTTAAGACTTCAAATTATATTCCACCTTTCTAACTCACCCCATAACCTCAAAGTTACCAAAAAAACTAGAAGAAATCTTACTCCCCCTAATAAACCTATGATTCCCACATCTTGGGGAAACCATCAAGAACATGTGGCCCTTAACCTTAAAATCCAAGGGCCTCTTCCTTCGATCATTAGATGAAATATCCTAATACCACATTTCATTCATCCTACCTCAAACCAACTGAACCTTTTCTATCATTCTATTCACCACGTCAGGACTAAGAACTTATACCTCCCAACGTCCACCAAGCACAATAGAGAATGTCATAGTATACCATATAAATCCTCAATCATGGCTAGGATTATGGATAAGTTATATGAATTATTATTAGAAACCTCATCCAAGGGAAAGTAGTATTATAATGATCTTCCAAAAGAGTAAGATCCATGCCCACAATACATCCTCAAATGTATATATTTACCTCTTTATATTTTCATATGTCTAAAGGTGGAAAGTAGTTTTGAGGCATAATTGAGTTCCAAAATCACGCTACAATCCCCTATAAACTCATGAGGTAATATTTCAGTATTGATTTGATATAATGGACCTCCTAATTCCATTCAACCACACCACCTATCTACATACTTATATGATAATGCATCCACTTCATTTTACTCATTGATCACTAAGAAGTGGGATGATTTCATAAACCTTTGAACAACCACATGGATAGAATCATACATGATGTGATAATAGGTTAACCTTGTGATGAAATATATCTATTTGTAAGTCCATTTAAACTCAAGAGCATCTAAAGGCTGCAAAGAACTTCTAAGAACACGATTCATGGCCTTTACAAAGTGGAAAACCAAATAGTTCTCCATGGACACTTCCCCCCACCCATTTTATCTTGGGCCATAAAAACTACATCATCATGAAATGAAACATCTAAGATACTTCTAGGTGTATTATAAATGTTGATATATCAAACTCAAAATGTATTACTTCATGGATATCTACCAAAAAAATAAACTCCCTTTAAAAAACATCTGGTTCTGCCCATCCTCTGCCCATCCCTCAAGAGCATCACCATGGACAACATGACCATGCATAACTCCTACCTTAATGTCTTCCCAATGATACTCATCAACATAATTCATCATAGAAGACTCCACCCATATCTAAAAAAAAATTCCACTACTATTAAACACACTTGCATCTATGTGAAATGCTTCGAACTCCACCATTCTTTTATAAAATTCCCCATACTCTTGAAAAAAAAATACTTCCACTAATTCTTGATCAAAGAATCATCCAAAATATTCACTTTTATTGAGGTGTAAGAAATATAGAAAATCATAATCTTAAGGAAAATACTCCTACATCCTCTACCATAAATTCAAGTCAGGATAAGAAAAGATATAACTCAATCTCATGTTATCTATGAAGACAAAAAAGTTCTCCCTATTTTGGTAATGCTCCCACAACATCAACACAACCAAAACCACTGCTAGATGCGGATCATTGGTGGTACAGTTACCCTCATAGAGACCCAACTTTATAGACCCATAATATATCACATCCTTATGTTCCATAAACACACATACCAAGACCATAATGAAAGCCTCACTATACACCTCAAACATCACACCCTCCTTAAGAAACCGTTTCACTAGAGAACTAAACAACTTCCCATTTAGGTAATAGAACCCTACATTTCACTGATTTGTCCAAAAAAAATCATGTTACTTCTTGGTAAATGATATCAATGATGCTATAATTTGATATAATCTTGGAAAAGACTTTGATAATATCTTGTAAGACTAATAAAAATGTAAACCTCTGCTACATTCTTGGGTGTTTCCAAGGAAAATCATCCTTGAATTTCAGAATGTCTACATTCATACCGTATTGAAAAATTGAATTCCCTAGGAAATGAAACCATCATTTCCAATACATACACATTGAAAATATGACATTGAGATAGTGTTGTTGAAGAACCTATAATATATATCTGATTTTATCGTCATTATTTCCCTCTATATTTGATTAGATTAAAATTTTATTGATGAACATGAATACAAATTAGTACATGAATTCATGAAAAATATATTCAATGTGTCCCATGAACATAGTTGGTGAATTTGGGACATCAAAAACTATAACTAAAAACCTCAATGTTCCCATACCTACATATAAAACAATTATTAGGGATATCTCCATCCTCACCCTAAACTAGTGAAATTTATACTATAGATCGATCTAAGAAAACTAAATTTCAAGTCTCATCTAATCAAAAAGACCATATATCCTAAGAGTAGGGTAATATTTCTTAACTATTACTCAATTCATACTTCGATAGTCTATAAAAAACATCATATTACAGTCATACATCTTGGTGAACAACACTAGAGCACTCCATGATAAAACACTAGGCTAGATAAAACCCTCCTACATCTGATCATCTATTTAAATCCTCAACTCAAGAAACTCATAAGGTGACATATAATAAGGATACATCAATATTGGTGAATCACCAAGTTGTATTTCTATCCTAAACTCAACATCATGCCAATGGGGTAGCATCCCAAAATCCTCATGAAAAACACAATAATTAAAATAAATTGAAAGGTAAGAAGAACCATTATATCTTAACAATCTTATACTTTATGTAAATCACAAAACACAACTCTTAAAAGTTCAATAATAACTTTGGAAAACCTAAATACATTTATTTTATTAATAACTCTAAAGATACACTTTATAACTTGACTCCCCCTAAGTTGGTATCTATTTTATAATATGATAAAAAAATATTATAAAATATCACCTTTAATAAAAAATATATTCCTTTAGATATTTTAAATTATTCTCCCCTTTTAAAAATATATTCTTTAAATTTAGACATATCTTACCCAATTTTAAAAACATTTTCTACACCAATACTCCTTTTAGTAACATACAACTTATCCTACTTTGTGATTTTTAAAAACAAATGGTAAATTATGTGATCTAAAATTTTAGTGAGCAATATCATATGAAACAATTTTAATGTGAAATAAGTAATCATAAAATAAGTAATAGAAATAAAATTCATCAAAATGTATTAGAAAATATTCAAAAAAAAATATTTAGATGAAAATTATTTCACAATCAAAAAGAATTCAGATGTTTGATAATATTATTTCGATAGTTCATAATGAAAAAATATTCATTATTTTTTTCATTTTCATCTTAATAATGTATTTTAACTTTTGAAATCCCCATGATCTTTCTAAATCTTCCCAATATTTTTTTCCAAAACCACATGCTTTGGACTTCAGTCTTTAGAGTTTCAAATTCTTACATCATAAGGATCAATTAATCTTCACATCATCTCTGCCTTCTATTCTCCAACTCTAAGTCATGAACTTTTTCATTTAAAACTTTTATATACTATTCAAAATCATTAGTAGTATCTCAAAATTACTCCACCAAATTCACTTGATTAGATATATTAGAATATAATTTTTAAATGGAATCCTCATTTTTAAATAGAAATTTCCTTAATTCTAAAAACATATCATCATGTTCCCTAATATCACAATCCACTTTATTCAAACAATTGTCAATTTTATTATACGATATCTTCTGAGTCTGGGATTTTTTTTGTAAATGATTTAATTATAATTCAATATAGATGAATGACCCAGTTAAAAAATTCAATGACTCTGATTTTTCCTTAAGGATATTTTAATTAAGTTGTAATCTTTCTTTTAACTTGGGAAAAAATTAATGGTATCATCAAATCTAGTCAAATATTGAAAAATAAAATGAAAACCTTTTTGGTAAATTGTTTTCTCTGAGTGTGCTGATGGTTTTATGATTTTTCAGTCTAGAATATATGGAATCAGGTTCCTCTTTAACTTTATCATTCCTTTTTTAGAAACATTCTTATCATCTAAAACTTTAAAAAATTATACATTCTTCTCTGACTCAAAATTTTCAGAAACATTCATCTCACATTAATGATCTTGGTCTTCAACTTCCTTTAAAGATGAATGTTCTTATTATTTTTAATTATTTTATTCCTTTAATGATGATGTTGGATTTTATTCTTAATAAGAATCAATTTCTACATCCTTATTAAACTAGGTATGTAAGGGAGATGATGCTGAATCTAAATATTTCCTTTTTTATCCTCCACCAGTCTCAATTTTTTCAACATATTTTTCTTCTTCAACATATTCTAACACTTATTCTCATGCTTATTATTATATTTATTCGTTTATTTTTTTATTTTATTTTACTTTTTATTCTTATTATTCATATTTTTCATGTTCTGTTTCATATGTACTTATTATTCTCAAAACTCCCTTTTCAAATAATTTAGAAACCTATTATTTTTTTGGTACAAGTTATTCTATAAAAAATTTATCTTTCCTTTATTAGAAATAATATGTAAAAATGATGGTACAATAATGTTTTCAAATAACTATTATCTGATTTTAGGAAAAGTTGATCGATATGAGACATTGAAATGATTGGATTCTCAGAAGCCTTCTCATCACCGAATAAAAAAAATTCTATAACTCTTGATTTTTTAATCCTCTTATTTTTTTCATTCTTTTTTCCTATTCTTGTAACTTGTATTATGTTTGGATTCTTAAGGAATTTTCTTCATTGGGATCAATACCAATCTCTGGACCCCCCGGTTTTTTTAAATTATGTGCCATCAGTTTTTAGAAACTAATGATAAAGTAAATTATCTCTCTTGTCGATTTAGTCTTGTTCTCATATTTAGAAATCATAATTACATTCATAAGAAACTAATTGATGAAAGAAGAAAGCATGATAATAATTAAATTTCATAGGTGATTTATATTTCCTTGAGTATAATGAAAATAATTATTAAGTTTATTTTCCTCATATCCATCAGTAATTACAAAACAAATAAATCAAAAACCTTAAGGGAGTCCCTATCACCCTTCCTAGGTATGAAATACCCTTGAATCCAAAGCGCTACAACTATTGTGTCCAGTGATAAGTGATAAAATTAACCAATTTCACATAATAGTGAAATGATGATGATCCATCCTTTACTTTCTCAAAGTTTCCATGTGTATCATGAATACTATGTGGGGGTAGATAAGCCTCACCTTTAGTATGGACAACAACCACATTAACTACTATTTTGTAATAAATCATTTATTTATTGAAAAATAAAGTGAAATAAACTAAATCCTTATCACATTATTTAACAAACTCAATATAAAATCACCTTATATGAAAATATTAGGACAGTACAAATCAATATATTTTTTAGTTTTCTATACACAAATATCTTCCCAACCATATAAAGAAATAAAGATTTAGAGAAAAGAGTAATACTTATTGAACCATGACCTTTCAATGAGTCATTCATGGAACACCTTAAATTTCAAATTCTTTACAAGCCATCATAGAGATATTTTCTATTAGTAATTTAACAAAATCCAAAATAATCAGACTGATGGATTTGAGGAGGGAGAGAGTTCATGAGTAAAATATTTGAGAACCAATGTAATAAAGGGGTAGTCCCACCTTTATATAGGCATTAAGAAGTGGTGATTCATATTCCAAAAATATTAAAAATGATCATTTTAAAACCATAATAGATCATACTAACACAATTTAATTGAAGATATTTTTATATATAAAATTAAACTATCAATTTTTAAAAAATATTATTGGTGTGAAACTGATTCTAACTAGAATGAATTAATTTTTTTGAAAAAAAATCTAAATAATGAACCATAATATAATATGAACAAAAAAATTATTTTTTAATGTAAATGATAAGTGTAAAAACATAATTAAATAGAATAATTCCTTTTAGAGTAGATATTTTCATCAGTATTTAAAACCTATTATTCTAGGTTTTTGTAATAGTGTCTGGTTCGATATTTTACAAAAACACTGATTATGATAGCTTTATTTCAAAAATTAATTATGATAGTTTTATTATTAAATGTTTTTATGATATTTTTATTAAAAAAACTAAAATTTATAGTTTTATTACGAAAACTGATTATAGTCGTTTTATTGTAAAATTTAAAATTATATTATTTTTATAATGATAATAAATTTATAAAAAAATAATACTTTTAGAAAAAATTAAGGAAAGAAAAAAACACACATACCCCATAGAAAAAGGAGTATATTATTTTAAATATATTTCTAAACAAGAATTAGATATGAATAATCACTTAGAATTTATCATTCCGAGATACTATATAATGTATTAAATTATTTCAAGACTATGGGGTTTTGGGAAATTATTAGCAAGATATTCTTCCATTTCAATGAATTAATAAATTATAACTCATTTTAAGTGTGTGATATCGAAATAAATGATGACTAATATCTAATATATTATCATGTGTGTGATGTTTAAGGTTTTCTATAAAGAAATTCCACTTTTGTTGTCACAAAATATTTTAGTTTTTGTACAATTCATGTTATAGTCAGTGAGTGTGTGTTGAATCCAATACAATTGAGTACAACAACTTCCAACTACTACATACTAAACACTATTTGTGGAATTTTATACTAAGTGTTGTTTCATAAATGACCCTAAAACTAAGCACTATCCAAATAAATGAAATGTTTCAGATGTACTTTTTCTATTCATGATATCACCAGCAATGTCATCATTCAAAAAAAAATTGGTTCAAATTATTTGGATAAATATCGAATAATTATAAGTCCATAGTTCCATTGAGATAATAAAAGATTGTTTTTACAGATTTATGATTATATTATTTTGGTTTTTCTTGATATCTAGCATATAACCATACTAAAAACATTAAATTTAGATGAGTAGTTGTTAATTGATGTAAGATACCAATCATACCTCTAACACTTTTCCAATCAATTTGTTTTCCAGATTCATAAATATCTAGTGTGTTGTAGGTACCAATGGGGCTACTAATAATTTTAGTGCTTTCATTAACAACTTTCTCATAATATTCTTTATATACTTATTTTTATATATAAAAGTTCCTTTTAGTTTTTGTGAGATATGAAGACCTAAAAAGTGTGTTAACTCACCAATCATACTCATTTCAAACTCAGACATCATGCTATCCAAAAAGGAATATGTTAATGAATTTTAATTTGAGTAAAATATATTTTTATCAACATATATTAGTATAATCATAATTTATTTATTAACTTATTTTATTAAATGGGTTAGATCTACAGCTCCTCGAAAAATTTTCGTAAAAAAAATTTAGTTAACGTGTTATACCAAGCTCTGGGGGATGGTTATATAAATAAAGTTCCTTTGTAAGTTTAAAAACATGTTTTGGATGTTTAGTATTTTCAAAATGGGGGGGGGGGGGTCTGCATAATTCTCCTTTAGATCATAACCATTATGGAATGTACACTTCACATACATTTGAAATATTTTCAAATTAAAGAATGTTGCAAAGGGTAAGATTATTTGAATTACATCAAGTCTTAAAATTAGTGAATATGTTTATTTATTTTATATTCCATTTTATTGGTAATAAACCATAACAATAATTCTCGATTTATTACTAAAAGTTATTCCATTTTCATCACATTTTTTTTGAAAACCACATTTTACTCAAATTATAGAATTATCATTAGTTCATTCAATAAAATTCCAGACTTTAGCCCGAATGGCCTGAAGGACTTTATTTTATTTTATTGTGGATAATCCCCCTTTTAAGTGTTTAAGGGGAACCCATAAATGACCTATAATCCCAAGGCACAAGGGTAGACTGACCCGTAATACATGACCCAAAGGCCCAGAGGAATTCCATGCCCATACCATGACCCGCAGGCCCAACCCACTAGAACTATCCCTCCCCATCTTCTACATCATTGAACACCTATATCCCCACCTTGAATTGATGATTAGCTAGTATTTCCCTGTACAAAGCTACAGGGTGCCTGGTCCTGATGGCGGCTGCTATACCCTCTTCTTCTTCCAATCTGGTTAGTTATGCTTCTGGTGGCTTCTACTCTTGTTGCTCTTATCCTCTTCTGGGGCATGTTCTCTATGAACTGGGCTACTTTCTAGTCTCTACGTCTCGAAGGCCCTGTGACCCAAAATAAAATTCCATAATTTATTCATATAAAATTCATTGAGTTCATCATATATTTTTTATCAAATATTTATCATCAAGAGCCTCATCACGATTATTAGGTTCAAATTGAGATTATAAATCTATATTTTCAATTTCATTTCTCAAGTAGAATATAATCCAAAATGGTTGATCTACATCACCAATGACACTCTCACTAGGATTATTCTAATGTAACAACTGACCTCTTGGGTTTTCAAAAGTATTTTCTTAAATAATATTTTTAAAATATTACTCTATAAAAACATCTGAACATATTCTTGGTTTATTTCTTTACGATTAGAAAATTATACTATTGGTTAAAAATTGGTTTTATAAATAACATATAAAGATATAGATTGAGGGTTTTTGTAATCAAATGGATCAGTTTCATACAACATTACATATACTGTTTCTTTAAAAGTACAATAGTATTTATTAAAAACTATATAAGTATTACTAGTAGTGGAATAACCTAAAAATATTCCTTTATCATGTTTGGGTTAATAATTTTGTAAATTACCATTATTACTCAAGATAAAAATATTTCATCCAAAACCATTGATGTGGGATAATTTTGGTTTTCTTCTTCTCTAATACTCATAAATAGTTTTATTAATAAAAGGACTAATTATAATTCGATTTATAGTTTAGTATGATGTACTAACCACTTCATCACAAAAGTGTTTAGCAACTGATTATTCACTCATCATGGTTCTATTAATCTCCCAAATAACTCTATTTATTCTTTCAAATACACCATTTTTGGGAGTTCTAGTTGATGAAAAATTATATATAATACCTTTATTACTATAAAATGATTCAAAATCAGAATTTTTAAATTCAACCCATGATAAAAATGAATAGTTATTAAGGATAAGTTTAACTCATTTTTAACTCTGGTTAATAATTTTTCCAAATAATGAAAGGATTCAGATATTCTTGTTATAAAATAGTCCCATGTGTATCTAGTGTAATCATCAACTAAGACATCTACATTGAATTTTTAACCAATAGTTACAATTTTTTTAGTACAAAATAATTACATTTGGAATAAGTATAAATCATCATAAGATGAGACTTCACTAATAGATTTAAAATTTAACTTTTGTTTCTTACTATTTTGACAAATTTCACAAAATGTTTCAGAATCAAAAATCTTTTTTAATAGATCATTTAACTGTTCATTATTAGCTAACATATATAATTTTCTAGGGTTAAAGTGTCCTAAAATTATATTCCATAAATAATATTGATCTTCTATTTCACCAATTCAAGGAAATTATTATATTTAAGGTCATTTATGTTTACTATATAGAAATTATCTTGTCATTTAGAAGAAATAATAAAATTATCCTCAGAACTATGTATAGTCCATTTATCATTCATAAAGTTCACAAGGTAGCCATGATCACATAATTGAATTATTCTTATAAGGTTGTGCTTAAGTCCTAAAAAAATATATCATTTCAAATTGTTGGGAAAAAATCTCTCAAGGTATCATTGAATCATTTTTGAGGTAATTGTGTTTGTTGACAAAGTGGACCTACGTGCTGACAGAGCAGACCACAATGTTAATTTTGTTGAAAAATGGGGTTTACATAGTGTTTTTTTATAACTCCATAGATATTGTTGAAAACCTATGTTAACAAAGAATTATGAAAAAGGAATGGATGTTTTAGAGGAATTACTAAAAGAACATATCCAAGGTGGTTCTATTTTCTAGTGTTTGCCAAATTTTTGGGCCTCAAAATCGAAAAATGGGGAAACATGTTTTTGGAAAAGAAAGTTGCGCGCAAGATATATGGTGGTTTGGAAACTTGGGTGCAAAGAATGGTTTGGGAGAAGAATTTCTAAAAATGGAAAAGGCATGAGGTGTGTGAAAGATTTGAGAATTGGCACGAAAGAGAGGGTTGCGTGAAAGATTTGGGGTTGCTTGGTACACCCGGTGAAAAGAGAGATTCATTTGGAGGTGAAAGTTGGAAGTCAATAGAGAATCTATCAACAATTAAAGATACAGATTTCATTAGAGATAATGGAGAGACCTATAGGTTTAGAAACTGTGAGTGGATCATTTAAAGAAGTAGTGAGCTCACTTTAGTTGAGGGAGCAGTGATTTCTCAAATTGTGAGTGGTTGTAAACCAGGGGAGATAGTGAGTCTGCTCCGAACTTGTAAACAATAGTGTTCTTATAGTGGAATTGGTACATCGACACACCACTAGTGTATGATCCTTGGACGTATCCTAGTGAGGGTGAACCAAGTAAAAATTGTTATATCCTGTGCATGATTTAAGGTTTATTCATACTATACAATGGGAAGGAGAGTGAAAAGAGTTTGTTCTAACAGAAAAAAAGATCATAAGGGTAGTTGTTTTAATCTTTCATACCCTGATCCCCCCCCCCCCTCAGTGTATCTATCCCAGTGGTCATAACAAAAATTAAATATTTTCCAAGAATATTATAGTAACTATACCAATAATCTTTCCTCGATCATTTTCTCCAAAGGATTCTTTTCGTCTATTTATTTTAATGATATTCTTAGAGAACTATTATTTTTTCTATTTATATACCTCGATAAATAAATATCCATGTACCAAATATTCTTTCTGTTGGTAATATCATAATTTTCCTTATAATAAAGAAATTATTATTTTTGGAACAAAAACCTTCTTCGACACAGTTTCATTAGAAAATAGGATTTTAGGTAACCACATTTTTAAACATTATTACATTGAGAAAATGTCATTTCTTTAGAAAAATAATCTCTATAAAAACCTAAAAATCAAATTTTATTATGGAAAAATATTTTTCCAATGTCCCCTACTTTGTGTTGAAGAGTTACTTTTTATTTCCAAATAAATTAGAAGAAAAAATTACAGAAGAACATTAAGGAGGTCTGAAATGATTCAAACCAAGTCTACCACCCTTAACAAAACAGTTACAGTTCTAAGGTAGAGATCCAATACAGTCATAAATAATGATTTTGTTACTTGTAATACTCATGATGGAAAAAGATTATGAAATGAAATTCCCTTCCATCCTTATATGTTTAACTTCAATTCCCTATTCTAGAAAAAACCATCATTTCCTGATTAAATAATTCAAGTCCCATGAATTTCTGGTTCTTTGTGAAATCATAACAGTGATATTATTTGAAAAAATATTCTTCAAACAAGAAAGTTTAGATTTTATTTTGAAAAATAATTTTTATGATCATTTGAAATAGTATTAGAACTAATTTTATCAAAATAATTTCGTGAAGTATTTTTCTCATAAATAACATTTTCAAAGTCTTTTGAATGTATGTTTCCTTAAGAATTTTGTATCAAGACCTTTATAAAGATATGATATTTTATTTGTGAAAATATTTATTATTGCATGTTCCTATACCAGTTTTTCTTTGTAATTCTAATATTTTTAAAAACATTATAATTTTCGTATTCTAGATGTTTCAAAAACCAATATACATAAGAATAACTAGGTAATTTATGATATTAATTAGCTATGGAAAATTATTCATCAGATGATGAATTATTTTTATCATTAGGATAGATTTAATTTAATGTCATATTTGTAATGGATTTAGTAGTGCGTACCTTAGTCATTAAACATTTTTTTACCATAGTTACTTATGAAAAAAGACTAATGTTCCTCTTTCCAGAACATTCATAATTAGATGTTTTTTTCAGAATAATTTTCACCACTATCACTGTAGGTGTTATAAGCTTTAAGGATTTTATTTCTCATATACATATAATACCTCATATAATTTTCATCTGAATTTATTTACTTCCTTTAATTTCTCTTATGCTTAGGGAATTCATATATCATATAACTTTTCTTATTGTACTTATAACAGGTAACTATAGAGTCATATTTTTCACATATAACCTTATGAATATTTTTATACCTGTACTAGAAATCATTATTTCCACTGATATTATTCCTTCCTCTTGTAATAGTTTCCAAATCATTAGCAGTTTTTTTCTAAAGAACTAGGATCTCGTTGAACATCAACTCTACTTTTCTATGTAGTCTTAAAATATTTCTCATCAAATTGAACTTTTGAAGAAACAATAGATATTAATAAAAGATATACACCACCATTGTTCTTTTAATCCCTTTAAAAATATCTATTTAATATTCTTTTACATTTCATGAGGGTCCTAATAAGATATCTAGAGATAGATTTGTAATCTTCCTTATATCATCCATAGTAGTTCATTTAGATTCCCACTCATTTGGAATTATATCAATAATGTTTAAAAAAAAATATTATTATCAATACATTTATCCCCATGAGACTATAAAATATTAACAATAGATATAATCCTTTTGTGAATATTATAAACTATCCCAATAGGTAAAAAATAAAAAAATTAATACTCAACATAAAAAATATCACCTCTTGTTTCAATAAATCTGGTATTATAGAAATATGTGACAAATATCTTCTTCAAAATATAGTTATAATTTTCACAAGATGAAATATTAATATATAAACTTCAAGTCATGTAACATAATAGTGTATTAATTACTCCATACTTTATTTTATATTCTAACTTGTCTTGATTTGTGATAGTAGTAACATCCAAATTTGGAATCTTGTAATTTCCAGTAAGAATCACAAAATTATCTACTGTAGTGTTGATAAAAAATTTCCTTCTAATATATATATTTTTCAAAATTATAACCATTTAAAATAGATGGCTGCCATGGATTGAGATTTTCACTGGTTCCAACATTTAACTCATCAATCATAAAACAACTGAAACAATTTTCTATGAAATATACATTAGTGTAGAATAGCCTATAAACAGGATGTTTATATAAACACGTAATAAAAAATATCGTTGATAAGGAATGTAATAACGTATTAATTATATGAAATAGAACCCGCTCTGATACCAATTATTAAATCATGAATGTATATAATGGACTAAAAGTGGGGGTGATTGTAGTTTAAAAAATTAGAATAAAAAAACACAAATCCTCTTTTAGTAAAAAATATGAATCAACATTGTCATATGATTAAAGTATTTATATCAGTACAACAAATAATCCTATTATATGAGAGTATGTTTTAATTGGAGTTGTAGATGTGCTGAAAAAAAGGTTTTTATAGAAATATTATTAAAAAATACTATCTATTTAATACATGAACAATCGAAAAATACATACTATGAAAAGAATAAATACAAAACATATAAAGTAATAATTAATTACAATCTATATTAAAATATTTTACTCTTTTAGACTTAAGATAAATGGTAGTAAAAAATCCTAAACAAATTTATCCCTTATTTTATACCTTATATAAAGGTCTTCCTTTCCTTTCGAGGAAATCCATCTATATTATGATCGAAAAAATATCTACATTCATATCCTGAGAAGCCCTCAATCATTATAATTATTGGATGTATACTAAAATATAAAATGTTCTAAAGGAAATAACCTTGAAAAGTATTCATTATAATGATAAATTTACATGTTATTACAAATAATAAGAATGTGAAGTTCAAACTATTTTTTTGATTAATTTAGTTGTGAAATATATCAACTCCAAAAATTATATGTGATATATTATTTATATGAAAATCTCCAACAAAAATATTTATGAGTTTTGCAATGGCCTTCGAAATTTGGAACTTGATAACTCATCTGTAACTAAATATCTACCGTCATTTTTAAACACTATTATGGTTAAAATAAGTATTCCATATAATAGAAACAAGTCTATATATTATGATTATAAACTTTAGATATTATAATGTACTTCTTTATCATTTTTCAATATGTTAAACCTTATACATATTTTTATGATGTATTAAAACTATTATCATTTTGATGGTCATTATTTTTTTAGTACAATAGACATAAAAAATCTTACCATAGGTTAAAATAAATGTTTATCCAATTAATTAGTCTCATACATGATCTGATGGACTGTATTGAAGAATTATTTGTTAATATTTTTAATACATTAGTACTATTTCTATGTCAGGTAAAAATCAATTCCTTCTATAAAATCATACAAAAAACATTGTATTTAAAAATTTAGTAAACATAGTTTTTAGAGTGTTTGTGATTTACAAATATAAAGGAATGGGAAATTAATAAGTTAGACATATAAATAAATTGTAACCTACACTATCCTAGCCTCTATTAATTCCATAGACAACTCAACCATCAAATAAATAAGGGGATCTACATGCTGAACACCCACTTGAAAACCCCACAAGCCATTAAAAATCACACCTGGCCATCCACATCAAATAACATGACTGTCATGTAGAAAAAATTTGTTATAGCATGTATGGAATAAAACCAATCGATGCATAGGATGACATCTCATGGATGTATCTGTAGCAAGAAAAGAAACATGTGGGATTTATGTTTCCCCATGATCACTCCACACCCCCAGAACACATCAAAAAAAGATTTTATGGCTTTTGAATGGTGTAGTCAAAACCAGGGGAAAGATAAACCTTTCTACATATATTCATAGATCCTAAAATTGAGATTGTGAAACAAAAGAGTGTGAATATCTTGAATTAAACAAGGAAAAAATAAGTTTAGATGAAAAATTGGGTGTAAGTCAAATGAACTTTGTCCCCTCTATCATTGTTTCCTCTATTATGTGACATTGACCATGCCCAGATCATATATCTATCTAATGATGATATTCTCCATGACCATGATTAGTTAAATATCGATGAACATGAGTAAAATATTAATGTTATATTTTACCATATCTCACTCCCCTCGCGGGAGCATAATATTTTTGTCCTTATTACTGAAACTATCTCACTAGAAACTACTACTAAGGTCGGCTTGAAACCATCTACCTCCATCGAATTAAGAACAAAGAACCATTAAAAACCAATTATAGAAATTTCTATGAACCCCAAAAATTTAACACACTATCTTGATATCCCTAGAGAAATAATGTAAACCACTGGATCTATGTAACACCCCAAGATTTCATAATATGTACTTCTTCAAAACAATTCAATAACTTACGCTACACGTAACACCGAGTTCAAGCGCACCATGACTTACCAAACAAGTCGTTCAAAAGAGGTTAAGAATAGTATTAACTAAATTTTTAACCTTATATAATCCTTATAATTTTAGAATCAATATTATTAGTTTCTTAGACATAATGTAAGAACAAATTCCTTTTTTAAGATAAAAGAAGTATTTTTCAAAAATGCACTTTTACCAACTTTAATAGTGAACCCTTTTTAAATCCAATATTTTAAACTTTTATATATTAAATTTGACTAAATAAATTTATGGGGACATAAAAAAAATTACAATGTAACACCCCAAGCATCCACGGTATGCTTCTCTTGGAATAATACAGTAGTGTGTGTTTTACGCAACTTCGAGTTCTAACACACACTACAACCAATCAAACTAGCCGTAATGAATAGTAATACCTACTTTTTAAAATTTTATAAATTTTATCTCTCAAAATTGATTTTATTTTTGGATTCAGAATATCGAATTTATCCTAGGGTAAAATTTTGGTACTTTTCAGATAACTTTTATATTTTGATGAATAGTGAAAATTACGAAATTTTAATTAAAAACAACTTTTTTAATCAAAATAATTGGTAGTGATAAATTATGAATTTGAGTGTTTTTAAAGTATATTTAGAATATATTTTTACCATTTAATACAATTTAAGTAATTGGACAAAATTTCACAATTAAACCAGAAATAAACAAGTGCCAATCTTTTGATAGTTATTATCTCTTAAAAACACGCTTTTTGTTTTAACAACAGGAATTAATTTTAAATTAATTTCTGCCAGTTCTGTGTTTTGAATTTTGAAAAATGGATTCCATATTTTGAATCAGGATGTTAAAATTTTGCAAATAGGTAACTTTTATTTTTAGACATTTTGAATAATTACTTCGGTAAATATTTTATTTATCATGGTTAAAAGGTAAATCCAGTAAATAAGGGTTAAAAAATAATATTATAATAATATAAAATTACTATAAAACGTGTCCTAACCTTATTTGTTGATACATTTTCGGCCATGGGCATCTTTGGGTCGATTTTGGGACCCCATGGAGCCACTTGTAAGTGATAGAGACACCTTATTTTAATTAAGTTAAAATGAATACAAAAATGACACAAGCATATATCTTTTAGTCAAACAATTTTTACATAGGGTTATATATGTTGGAGTTTTGACTATAAATATTCATTAGAAATTTAAAAAGACTTCCTACATAATGGTATTTTATTTATTATTTTTAGACATTAAATAATTTAATTTATTTATGACACAATGGTGATGTAGTAATTACCATAATTGTGAAAAATTAGAATAATTGATATTATAAATACCCAAATAAATTTAATTTGAGACTTTTTATAAATAACAATAAATTTTTAGGTTAATATGGAATGTTAGGATTGATTTAATTAAATTTTTTCGAAGTAGTCATTCTGTTATGAGTTTTACAAAAATCAATTATTGAATAGTGACAAAATTGACATAAAAGAGTTTTTTAAAACAAATATTATATTATCAATTGATATTAAATTCCTAAAAATCTAAGGTTTGGCCAAAATACTCATATCATGTTATGTGTATTATTAATGGACCACTTGGGGGTCTCTTGGATGTATATAGTAATTTTATTAAATATATAATATAAAAATACAAAGTTACATGGTAATTGTTACACTAATTAACTAAGAGTTAAAACTAAAGGATAAGGTTAATATAGTGACCCAAACCTGTTTAAAACCTATTGGTTTAGTGTTTTCCAACCCATACCCACCTTAAAATTTAAATAATACACTTTTGGAGCAATTAGAAACCGAATATAAATTTATTATAAATTAATACTTTTTGTTTTTCCAAAAAAGCCCCTCCTCCCCCTTATAAAAGGACCCAACTTCTAACCAATTATTCACACTTTAAAAGCCTTTTGTTTCGGCCAAGACCTGCCCAAATACCCTCTCAACTTCCGTAACTTCATCCTAGAGGCATTAGTTTGATCATAAATCCAATCTAAGGGGCCATTTTGATCAAATAAAAAGGAAGAACCCGAAGAAGAGGTAACGTCTTCAACACCCTCTTTAAAGTTCCTTTCTTCTTCAACATATTCTTTCCTTGTTATTTCCATTATAAAATAATAACTCTAGTATCTTTTATATACTGTTATGTTATTATAATTATGGAACAAACAAATTCACTATTTTTCCATCCCTTTTATGACATGTCACCATACGTGCGTACGTACGACCTACTGTCTCCACGTTGTGGTGTAATTGTTATTCAATATATTATTATTTAAATGGTTATAATAATGATGTATAATTCATGTAAATAATAAATATAACATGATAATGATTCTGTATATATGATATACCATCCAATTATGTATTATTTTAATATCAAAAGAATGATATTTTCGCTCGTGCATACGTACGGATTACCGTCTCCACGACGCGATGAGATTCATTTCCAAGTTCACCATTCATCGATGATTATAAAAATATATATATCACTAATAATTATGTAATATATGACATAATAATGATACTGGAGATATATATATTTATATATAGAAGTATTTATGTACTTACATATATCTTATTCACCTACTTCCATTCAATACTATATGAAAACAGAAACAACGTTTATGCGTACGTACGGACTACCGTCTCCATAAATGGTGCTTTACATTTAATATATATGTCTATTATACATATTTATATTCTAAATATATATTATATATTTATCATGTTTTATATTCTGGAAGTATTTAAATCATGATCTATGTGATACAATCAAGAGTAACATGTTAAAACATGTATGATAAAGAAAGTAATTATTACCCAAAATATTAATTTAACATGGAAATTATTATTAAATGGGTAGTATAAAGTCATAAATTAATCATGTATGATATCATAAATATTAATATGGTTCTGGTATAATTTAATAACATACTACGATCTTCGTACATGAGGTTAAACATACCCTCGACTAAAGGAAAGTGCAAGGTAAGGGGTTTTCTTCTCACTCCTTATTCTCGTGAGATTCATGCCATATTGACACTATTACCTTTTGTGTGGTGTATGTACTGCCCATAAATTGTATTCTTTGTGTAATACACTTTAATTTATGTGTATTCACATATTCATTGTATGATACCTCTTTCATGGGTTGTATGTTTCATAAGTTACCAAATTGGTAAGGGTTAATTCCTCAATCTCATCATTATCCGAGATTGTTTATGTGTAAGTATTTACTGGGAAATTTTTATCCTCCATGTCCATTTTTCATAAAAATGATTTAAAAATGAAGATTTCAAGGATTTTTAAAGGTTCTCTTTATCAAGATCATAATTTCAAATGTTTTTAAAGATTTATCTTTCTAAATATTTTTAATTAATGTCCATGTTTTCGAAATGATTTTAAGGATTTATTTATATGGACATGAATGTTTTGAAATGATAATTCTATTCAAAAGTTTCAAAGTGGTATGGGACACTCTGATTCAAAAAGCTCTTTTAAATTACTTCCTTTATAAATGTGTGACTTTTAAATGATTTTACAAAAAGGATATTTCTCTCAAAAAGTTTTACTCATCATTTTCATCTATGTCAACATTCTCTGATGGATTTTAAGCTTATTTGAAGTTGATTTATTATACAGAACTTCCATTAAAGGTTTTGTGATATGTTTGACTGTGGATGTGTTATTTTTATACCATTCATGGTTTATGGAGAAAGTATTGACATTTCTTATGCTAGTTTTAATACAAATGTTTATGTTTTGTTTAAACCTATTCATATGAGGAATGCATTGGACTTAGTAAGTGACGGGTGGAGCCTGCTATAGCTCCTCGATGCATCGGTATGTCTCATGAGACAAACTAGTGTCTTGGCAGAAGGCCTTGACAAAATCTTATTTTTAGTCTTGGCACGAGGCCTTGGATATGTTGTTATGATAGTCTGGCATTATGCATTCCATCATTATGAAAGTGGATATTGATATTGCATGTGATTATTCGACTAGTAGAATATCCATGTGAATAAGTAATGGAATTATTTCATTTCATCTTTTCCATATTATGTTGAAGTTCAAGTTTAAGAGCTTTTTTTTAGTTATACATTGTCTTAAATTTTTATTCTTATTTATGAATGTTTCTACTGTATTTCTTACCCTTACTGAGCGTTTGAGTTCACCCCTTTCTATGTTTTATTTTCCCCAGGATTCTAAGAAGTGTATTGTGACTGATATGAAGGGTTAATCCAATGTAATAATGGCATTCATAAAGATTATTTATGTTGTTTTTTATGTCTTAAAATGCAATGTAACATTCATGTATGTAATCTATTTTCCAAGAATGCTAAACTGATCGGTCTTTCAGGACTTCATTCCTTGTAATCATGCCAATGTATTAAAATAATGCACCAACTCTAGATAAATGGGGTCGGGGTGTTACAGTTGGTATCAGAGGAAGTTTAACAATATCCTTGGAAACTAGATTTAGATAAACTCTGATTAGAGCACATAGCCCTAAGATAGACATTGAGGATTAGTATAGAAGAACTTCCTAGAATTTAGGTATTGTAGAGATTTTGTGAGTTTTCTGAGAAATACATCCCTGTATGGATATGAGAAGGTAGAGGTGGCTCTGGCACAGATGTACCTAGGGGTAAAACCCGAAAACACCGCTTTGAGCTAGACTCGAACGAGAACTGGTGCACGACAACGGGCCTTGCTGCACTCTTGGTTACGAAACTCCCGGGGGATAAGCTTAGGATAATTCTCATTTTCTTTACAAACCATTATGAAGGGCTCATGAGTATATACTTACTCAAAGAAAGCATTTTTATGATTATTGATTATATCCATAAACTGTTCAATTTGTGTTAGGTATTTTACAAGTTTGGAATTATTCATTGCAATTCATAAACTGACCTAGTTTATGCTATTGTATAGAAATGGCGCCCAGTATAAGGAATGTGAACTCCAGTAATACGTATGATCCAAAGAGTAAGAAGGATCGTATCTTTCATGGTATTAAGCCATCATTTAAAAGGGAAATATTCTCCCACATAATATCATCATATGAAGAAATAGTATCATGTGTGGATAAGATAACTAAAGATTTTACTGAGTCCTATGGCTTTGAAGGGAAGCAAAAGAAGAAAAATATGGAAGAGAGAAAGATGGATAAAGGGAAGATGGAAAATAATAATTTCCCCATATGTGATAACTGTGGGAAGAAACACCCTGGAACTTGCCTTAAAGGAATGGGAGTATGTTATAAGTGTGTAGGAAAAAGGGCCCCAAATACGTGACTGCAAGGGTAAGAAAATGGTTTCAAATGTACAATGCTTCATTTTCAAGGAGTTTGGACACTACGTGAACCTATCATCAGACTATGCTGAAAATGATGCAATTGGATAATAATCAAGTTATGATACTACCACAGATGAAGATGTATGATTAGAGTTCTTATGTTGATTATGTCATTTGAGTGTTGTATCAGCAATGTACTTGTTATAATAATTATGGAGTATATAAGGATTGTACTACAGTACTATTTCATTGAGGATTTGAGATTTTATGGTACTAAGAAAAGTGACTCTACAATAAGTTAAAATTTTTGGAAATTACATGGTTGAAGGAAAGATAAACTTTAATATGGTCCTAATATTGAGGTACTTATTTTGGAATAAGATATGGTTGATTTGGGTAAAATATATTGGATATTCTTGACTGCCTTGATACTGATTAATGATTTGTATATTCCATCATTGTTGGGGTTTACAACATTTTTGGACAGAAGGAGTATATCCATTATTCTTTAAAAAATAAGGGATCATGAATTTTATCAATAAGGTTTTATGGTAATTCAGGATGTTGCAGTGTTTTAAAAGAATACATGATGAAGGTGTTCACATGTTATTACACGGAAAAAAGGATCTTCATTGTTTTTACCTTCCTTATAAATTTTGGACTGAAGTATTTTGGATAGTTCTAGTTTGGATTATTTTTGTATTTCCATAAAAGGACAACCCAGAGGTCGAGTGGCAACCCGTCACGTCCGGCAAGGCCGCGAGACTTAAACCCACAACCGAAGGGTAACAAGGGTCTATCACCTACCACTAACCCACGAGATGTCCTGGATTGAATAATGTCGTTTTTTAATGGTTCTACTAGATGAATTATAAATTAATTTTTTTAACCCTATACGAATAGGATAAATAGAATATTATTTTTAAGTTCTATTATCTTTTAGAGTGAAAGATGAGTTTGTGGTAGAACCTAGTTAAAGGATGAGACTCGACATGTCAATTATATATTTTCTTCTTCTGTTATTCAATGAAGAAATTAAATCTTATAATTTATTTAAGGGATCCTAAAACCAAAAATGTCTTATCCTAATACCCTATGTTTTGTTGAACCGATGGTATTTCAAATCATCATAGATTGATGAATTTAAGGACCTCAATTTTACACTTGTTTGTGATTGATGACCTCAATCACTACCTATAAATATTTACGTTTTTCCTCCAATTAAATGTATCTAATTTCCACCAATGTTTTCCTAATAGATATCATAATTTGGTGGTGACTTTTTCAGTTCTCTTTTCCTCTTATTAAGACTAAATTTTTTTAACCAAATTTCTGATGTGGGTTTTCCCACAAAGATATTTTATATTGTCAACCTTTATTTTCGAAGAAGAATATTAAATTGCGAGGGTGAAATTTATTGAAGGAGGGAAGAATGTAACAACCCATGATTTCATAATATGTACTTCTTCAAAACAATTCAATAACTTGCACTACATGTAACACCAAGTTCAAGCGCACCATGACTTACCAAACAAGTCGTTCAAAAGAGGCTATGAATAGTATTAACTAAATTTTGAACCTTATATAATCCTTATAATTTTAGAATCCATATTATGAGTTTCTTAGACATAATGTTAGAATAAATTTCTTTTTTTAAGATAAAAGAAGTATTTTTCAAAAATGCACTTTTACCAACTTTAATAGAGAACCCTTTTTAAATCCAATATTTTAAACTTTTATATATTCAATTTGACTAAATAAATTTATGGGGAAATAAAAAAAATTACAATTTAACACCCCAAGCTTCCATGGTACGCTTCTCTTCGAATAATACAGTAGCGTGTGTTGTACGCAACTTCGAGTTCTAACACACACTACAACCAATCAAACTAGCCGTAATGAATAGTACTACCTACTTTTTAAAATTTTATAAATTTTATCTCTCAAAATAGACTTCATTTTTGGATTCGGAATATTTAATTTAGCCTAGGGTGAAATTTTGGTACTTTTCAAATAACTTTTATATTTTGATGAATAGTGAAAATTACTAAATTTTAATTAAAAACAACTTTTTTAATCAAAATAATTGGTAGTGATAAATTATGAATTTTAGTGGTTTTAAAGTATATTTAGAATAGATTTTTACCATTTAATACAATTCTGGTCATTTGAAAAAATTTCACAATTAAACCAGACATAAACAAGTGTCAATCTTTTGATAGTTATTATCTCTTAAAAACACGCTTTTTGTTTTAACAACGGGAATTAATTTTAAATTAATTTCTTCCACTTCTATGTTTTGAATTTAGAAAAATGGATTCCATATTTGGAATCAGGATGTTAAAATTTTTTAAATAGGTAACTTTTATTTTTAGACATTTTGAATAATTACTTCGGTAAATATTTTATTTACCATGGTTAAAAGCTAAATCCAGTAAATATGGGTTAAAAAATAATATTATAATAATAAACAATTACTCCAAAACATGTCCTAACCTTATTGTTTGATACATGTCCGGCCATGGGCATCTTTGGGTCGATTTTGGGACCCCATGAAGCCACTTGTAAGTGATAGGAACACATTATTTTAATTAACTTAAAATGAATACAAAAATGACCCAAGCTTATATCTTTTAGAAGCAATTTTTTTACATAGGGTTATATATGTTGGATTTTCGACTATATATATTCCTTAGAAATATAAAATGATTTCCTACATAATGGAATTTTATTTATAATTTTTAGACATTAAATAAGTTAATTTATTTTTGACACAATGGTGATGCAGTAATTACCATAATAGTGAAAAATTAGAATAATTGATATTATAAATACCCAAATAAATTTAATTTGAGACTTTTTATAAATGAAAATAATTTTCTAGGTTAATATGGAATTTTATGATTGATTTATTAACGTTTTTCGAAGTAATAATTCTGTTATGAGTTTTAAAAAAATCAATTATTGAATAGTGTCAAAATTGACATAAAAGAGTTTTTAAAATAAATATTATATTATCAATTGATATTAAATTCCTAAAAATCTAAGGTTCGGACAAGAGACTCATATCATGATATATGTATCATTAATGGACCACTTGGGGGTCTCTTGGATATATATAGTAAGTTTATTAACTATATAATATAAAAATACAAAGTGACATGGTAATTGTTAAACTAATTAACTAAGAGTTAAAACTAAACGATAAGGTTAATATAGTGACCCAAACCTGTCTAAAACATATTGGTTGAGTGGTTTTTGACCCATCATAATCTTAAAATTTAAATAATTCACTTTTTATCCATTATAAACCGAATATGAATTTATTATAAATTAATACTTTTAGTTTTTCCTAAAGCGACCCTCCTCCCCCTTATAAAAGGACGCAACTTCTATCCAATTATTCACACCTTAAAAGCCTATTGTTTAGGCCAATACCTGAACAAATACCCTCTCAACTTCCCTAACTTCATCCTAGAGGACTTATTTTGATCCGAAATCCAACTTAAGTGGCCATTTTGATCAAATCAAAAGGAAGAACCCGAAGAAGAGGTAACGTCTTCACCACCCTCTTTAAAGTTCCTTTCTTCTTCAACTTCTTCTTTCCTTGTTATTTCCATTCTAAAATAATAACTCTAGTATCTTATATATAATTTTATGTTATTATAATTATGGAACAAACAAATTCACTATTTTATCCATCTCTTGAATGACATGTCACCATACATGCGTACGTACGACCTACCGTCTCCATATTGTGGTGTAATTGTTATTCAATATATTATTATTTATATGGTTATAATAATGATGAATAATTCATGTAAATAATAAATATTACATGATAATGATTCTGTATATATGATAAACCATCCAATTATGTATTATTTTAATATCAAAAGAATGATATTTTTGCTCGTGCGTACGTACGGATTACCGTCTCCACGACGCGATGAGATTCATTTCCAAGTTCACCATTCATCGACGATTATAAAAATATATATATTACTAATAAGTATGTAATATATGACATAATAATGATACTATATATATATGTATATATTTATATAAATAAGTATTTATGTACTTACATATATCTTATTCATTTACTTCTGTTCAATACTATATGAAAACAGAAACAACGTTTATGCGTACGTACGGACTACCGTCTCCATAAACGGTGCTTTCCATTTCATATATATGTCTATTATACATATTTATATTTTAAATATATATGATATATTTATCATGTTTTATATTCTGGAAGTATTTAAATCATTATCTATGTGATACAATCAAGAGTAACATGTTAAAACACGTACGATAAAGAAAGCGATTATAACCCGAAATATTAATTTAACATGGAAATTATTATTAAATGGGTAGTATAAAGTCATAAATGAATCATGTATGATATCATAAATATTAATATGGTTCTGGTATAATTTAATAACATACTACAATCTTCGTACAGGAGGTTAAACATACCCTCGACTAAAGGAAAGTGCAAGGTAAGGGGTTTTCATCTCACTCCTTATTCTCGTGAGATTCATGCCATATTGCCACTATTACCTTTTGTGTGGTGTATGTACTGCCCATAAATTGTATTCTTTGTGTAATAAACTTTAATTTATGCATATTTACATATTAATTGTATGATACCTCTTTCATGGGTTGTATGTTTTGTAATTAACCAAATTGGTAAGGGTTAATTTCTCAATCTCATCATTATCCGAGATTGTTTATGTGTAAGTATTTACTGGGACATTTTTATCATCCGTGTTTATTTTTCATAGAAATGATTTCAAAATGAAGAATTTAATGATTTTGAAAGGCTATCTTTATCAAGATAAGAATTTCAAATGTTTTTAAAGATTTATCTTTCTAAATATTTTTAATTAATGTCCATATTTTCAAAATGATTTTAAGGATTTATTTATATGAACATGAATGTTTTGAAATGATAATTCTTTTCAAAAGTTTCAAAGTGGTATGGGACACTCTGATTCAAAAATCTCTTTTAAATTACCTCCTTTATAAATGTGTGAATTTTAAATGATTTTACAAAAAGGATATTTCTCTCAAAAAGTTTTACTCGTCATTTTCATCTATATCAACATCCTTTGATGGATTTTAAGCTTATTTGAAGTTGATTTATTATACAAAACTTCCATTGAAGGTTTTGTGATATGTTTGACTGTGGATGTGTTATTTTTATACCATTCATGGTCTATGGAGAAATTATTGACATTTCGTATGCTAGTTTTAATACGAATGTTTATGTTTTGTTTAAACCTATTCATAGGAGGAATGCATTGGACTTAGTAAGTGATGGGTGGAGCCCACTATAGCTCCTTGATGCATCAGTAGGTCTCATGAGACAAACTAGTGTCTCGGTACAAGTCCTTGACAAAATCTTATTTTTAGTCTTGGCACAAGTCCTTGGCTATGTGGTTATGATAGTCTGGCATTATGCATTACATCATTATGAAAGTGGTTATTGATATTGCATGTGATTATTCGACTAGTAGAATGTCCATGTGAATAAGTAAATGGAGTTATTTCATTTTATCTTTGCCATATTATATTGAAGTTCAAGTTTAAAAGGCTTTTGTTTTAGTTATACATTGACTTAAATGTTTATTCTTGTTTATGAAAGCTTCCGCTGTATTTCTTACCCTTACTGAGTGTTTGAGCTCACCCCTTTCTATGTTTTATTTTTCCTAGGATTTCAAGAAGTGTATTGTGATTGATATGCAGGGTTAAGACAATGGAATAATGGCGTTCATAAAGATTATTTATGTTGTTTTTTATGTCTTAAAATGCAATGTAACATTAATGTATGTAATCTATTTTCCAAGACTTCTAAACTGATCGGTCTTTCGGGACATCATTCCTTGTAATCATGCCAATGTATTAAAATAATGCACCGACTCTGGGTAACTAGGGTCGGGGAGTTACACTCTAGAAGTCCAAAAGGGAAGCTGATGAGGTTGACTACCCACTAGAAAGAAAATCTTCATGTTCTTGGTGCCCGAGACCTTCCAGAGACAAACCTAATCCTTGAGTAACCATATTGACTCCCTTATCGTTATAAAACACCTATTGAAGGTGCCTAATCTATCACCTCATACTTCTTCTAAAACTCTAAATAAATTGGAAAATTAAATGGAGTAACTACATACTATTTAGAAGGATGGAGTGCCTCCTCAATATGTCTTGCATTAGACTCCTCATCTATAAAAATTTATTTAGAAAATAAAACAAGTTCCTTGTACATAATTCCTCAATCACGTACTAATATACTCCAATACTAATGAAAAATAATATCTTACCTCTCCTCTACCTTAATATTAAATTAAAGCAACTCTACCCAATATTTTTTTTTCTGAAAGTAGACCCATAAAAAATCTTCCTCCTTCTTCTCACCCAGATACCACATCCACTTCTGATGCAAAAATCCCTACAACTAAATAAATACCAAAGAGACCAATTATCACACTGGGTCCTAGATCAAACAGAAATCAATATCAATATCCTCCGACAAGCTCACTATTTTCACATTTTAAACACTTCTCTTGTTCTTCCCCAATGATTGATACTGAAAAGTGAATAATTTACTCTTCCAAGACTCATCCCCCTCTTCTAGATCAGCCCTACCAAGATCAACCAGATCATCTTACAGATCCTCAATTTCTTAATCCACACAGGAAAAATTTCAAAAGTGATAGATGAAAAGAAAACAATAATTTTCTAATTCTAATATTATGAAATTTTATTTAATATAATGTTAGTTCACTTTATTCATTTTATCCATCCAATGACAACCTAAATAAAATATGAAAACAAGTCATCATGATGAATATAACTCCCCTAGGTCTCTACCTAGGAAATAGATCCACATCACATAGTCATTAAATAGGCTCAGGGTCTATGCACTAGATCATGGGATCCCTAATATCCCATTTCATATCCAGTATCCCTAGACTATGTCACAGAAAAAATTAAATTGGAATTTTTTCCATACCAACCCATGTAATCATTACTATGAATAACTTTAAACTACATCATATCTTTCAACCATAAGCCTCTGATACAAATCTTTCATGAACCCCTCCCACTAAAGATACTACAATGCGGGGAGAGAGATAATGACCCCAGATTCCCACCTTCAGTAGAACATGTGTTGGTGACTTGCACTGAGGGTATAAATATCACATGAAACTAGAGGCATTACCCTCGATAATAATATATGATTAGGATGAAAGATGAATCATCCATAAAAAAGACCATGGAATAATTTAAAAATAAACTGAAACAATCCCACAATTCATGTATATATAAAACTGGGAGATATTAAAGTATCCAAAAGTAAATACCCAAATGAAAATCAAAATTAGTGATACAACAACTATGGAAAAGGATTGATATAATACCATGTAGCACAATCCATGTAATCCACCTGAAAACCTAAAAATAAATTTATATATGTTCGTTAATCATATAATTATACTATGTGGGAAAAACAAAGTCTATTATGAACATATGACTGAATCTTACTAATGAACCTTTGGGAAAATAGTTATACCGACCACACCTAAATAGGACAACTATCTATTCAAACCCCATTAAGGCATGTCCACCAAATAATAAAATCCATGTACAATATCAAAATAATAATCATATCAATGAAGAGTACCTTGCACCACGTTCCCACTGATTTTCCTCTCTCACAACCTAATTCCATAAATCGTGGAACTCCCATCCCTCCCGAAAAACATATACCACCTCCCCACTACACAATCATATAAAATTATACTCATAGACACTTAGTCCACTGCCCCACAACATGGTCACATTTAAACTATCGCACAGACACTTTGGAAATTACATCACAACCACAAACAGAGTAGT
Organism: Viscum album; assembly: GCA_963277665.1. Taxonomy (NCBI): domain Eukaryota; kingdom Viridiplantae; phylum Streptophyta; class Magnoliopsida; order Santalales; family Viscaceae; genus Viscum; species Viscum album. Next base: position 1,402,741,412 of record OY728143.1, on the reverse strand, counting down.
AGGGTATCATGAACATGCTGGAAACAACCTCATTCCCTCCTCCTACAATGTACGAATCCCATCATAAGTTACAAAAAGAGGCATTAATTTCAAATCTAATGTGAAGAAACATGATCCGTCACCTAGTACACTAATAGACCTTTGAACATCATAGCCTAGGCATATATACTCACCCAGAATGTGGTGATGGAAGGAGTTGGTATCCATCTATTTATCCTTATTACCTAGATGTTGGTAAAAACAGCTCACCCAAATGTAAAAATAAGGGTCTCATCTTATAGTTTTATATATGTTTGGGGTGAATATAGAAATCAATATATATATATATATATATATATACATCATCAACACACAAGGATGGACTATGGGTCCACAATAAAACACTAAATAACTCAAAACACTACCACTTTCGCTACAACATCTAAAACCTAATAACACACAAATAATAAGCCACATCTCACATCAAAAACTAATTCTATTCTCTAACCCATTAATTTTATAATTTTCCAAAAACCATATTTGACCACATAGACCATCCTTTATTTTTTCATTAATAATTTACATCCCATTAACTAAATAAAAACCCAACCATTTTAAGAATTATTACCCATTTATTCCATCATTACCCAAGCTTATTTAAAATGTAACCATACATCCCAAGTAGCACATCATTACCATTGAACCATTACCTCACCAACCTCAAAATCAATTAAAAAAACAGATCATCTTTCCATCCAGAAATCCCCCAATACCCATAACCTCACCTCCCCAAAATCATAGAAAAACAAACCACCACCTTGCTTCCCCATAATAGTGTCCAAAAAACCATCACATCACCACCCAAAAATCATATTCAAACAAACCCACATCAACCCTCACCAAATTAAAACCACACATAACCTACCAAAAATATGACCGCATATCACAACACATCAAAGATCATTTTAGAGATTTATCAAAGGAGATTTATCACAATTCACATTATATTAGGGGAATTATCACAAAAGTTATAAACATGGGGGCCTCATTTTATTAAACTAATATATGTGGATATTCAGTTTCCATTTTAGGGTGGTATCAAAATATCCACACAACAAGGTTTGCATAATAAAAAAAATTCCATCTAAAAAAATCCCACAATGGTCAGAATTTTTTACGGGGCATTTAGCTTGTACAATCACAATATAAAAATAATATAAAATATCTAAAAGAATGAAAATAATTCCCATTTCCCCCACCCCTTAAATTTTAATTATCTAATTATTATATTTAATTAATCAATCACAACCATTCCTCATATATAAAAAGATAAAAACACTCGTGAATGATACAAAAAATGGGAGGTGATAGAATTACCTACCTGAAAGAATCTTTTCAAACTCACCACTCATCATAGGGAAAAGAAGAAACACCCATGAAAAATATCTACACACAAAAAATAGATCAAACTACACTACATAAAGGATTATCATAAACACCTCCCAAATCAAAACTCATAACAAAACTACACTACCATCGTGGATCCCCATGAGAAGAATGAATTAAAAACAATCAGGAAGAAGAGAAGGGCTTACTACTGATTTCTAATGGGCATCCACCAGACCCAAATGGTTTAAACACATGGATTTATGATAAAAAATTATCTAAGATACACCTTGGGTTTTAAAAAATGATAGATAAGTTAGTTATGGATGAATGATGAGTGATTCTATCGAAATAACTATTTAAAACATGGAACCTGACAATTTCACATCTTGTAACCCATTCATGATATAAATTTCATAGGATTATCCCAAAAAATAAATTCATAGAAATTCACATCACCTTGGATTCATTTAAACACAAATCGTAAATTTGTTTCATGATGTGAATCCATTTCATAGATTTTTCCATTATTGAACAAAGTCTATGAATCTAGTTGGCTACACAAAGCAATGAATCATCGGTTTAAATCTTATGAACCATTAATGACATGAATATCCCACTATTGTCAAACTAAAACTCCAAGAACTATATATATTCATTAAAAAAACTCCAAAACACCTAAAAAACCCTAAACTGATAAATAAATAGACTAGGAAGTCTTGTTCCATTACATTAAATCACGCTCAACCAAAAGGAAGCATGAGGTAATTTATTTCATCTTAATTTCCTCCAATGAGGCATATCTTAATTTTATGCACCTAATTTCATTTATAGAGATTATATACTAGCCCTTTTATAAGTAATATCATGAATACATCATAATTATTGTTATTTTGAGTTTCAACTTGAATTATTTCATCTAATGGAATTTTAATTGAAAATTACCAAGTGGTAATAAATATCATAACTAAATTTTTTTTATTTGGTTATATTACTTTTTGTTGTATTTCATATAAATTTATTATGTGTGTAATAACTTTTAAATATCTTATATTGTATTATGGCATGTTTAATGTGGATTTAAATTGGATATGCATAATTGATTCATTGATTAGGTCTCACTTCAACATTATGATCATTGTAAGGTTTTATTTCACAATCTCATTTTAGATAAGACTCAAAATGATTGAATTTAGATTGAAGAATATTATATTATAATTGAATAATAAACCCATTTATTTTTCTTATCCGCTTTTCATTCATTATTTTTCAATTAATAGTACCATTTTTCACTATTCTATGCCTAAAATGATTGAGAAGATAATTTTAGTAAAATCCAACCTCATTTCTCTGTTTAATCAAAATAGTATTTCTTATAAAATGGTTTTTCATAAAAATAAATTCTTTGTTAAAATTATTTAAAATGATATATTAATAAAAATATTAACAATGTTTCTCTTTTTTTAAAAAAATAAAATAAATCTTCATGTTGTTTTCCAAAGAATGCATGTTTGGATTTTACGAAAAAGGTGAAAGAAATCATTATTTTGAAATGTAAATCATATAAAAAATTCATTTCATCATTACCACTCAATGTTTTAATGATTAATTTATACGTTCTATATGATATTTTCAGATAACATTATTTTCAAAATGTTTTGTGAACTTTTAATTTTAAAATGTTATTTTCCAATTGAAAAGGATATTTTCTTAAATAATGTTTTAATGATATTTTTAGGGTATTTATACTAGTAAATGACAAAACCCATTTATTATTCATATAATATACTAGGTATTTGTTTGATTAAAACCATAATAATTCTTCCTCTATATGGTTTATGATTATTTTTACTAAGGATCGTATTGACGTTCAATTCCTTGATTTATTTTTGTATTCTTTAACTTTACTTTGAATTATTCACTTCCCCATGATCATTAGACATTAAATTTCCCATAAATAACCATATTATTTATAATATATACTTATTTCTTGAACCTTATATCATTCATACATATTTATTTTTAATCTTAACTTTATATGATTGACCATGAAAATATTGATAATATGTATTCTTTCTTCGATATGTATATCTACATTTAAGGAATATTATTCAGTAATTAAATAAGTTATTATATATATTAGGAATGATTTGGACATGAATATATGGTTGGGGAATTTTTATAGATATACACTCAATGCATCATTAGTCTCATGAGATGAATCAGTTGGATAACTATAATTAAATTTGTTTCTGGTGTATACCTACCCATTATTATTATATCTTCTTGAGGAAGGTCTTGACAGTAGAGGTTTCCATGATGCCTGAGATCAGGAATTAAAATAATTAAGATATATAACCCTAATACATTACCATATATTCCTTTTAGAAAAAATTTAATTTTTTTAATAGCTTACAAAACATGCAATACTGAGTTAGTTTTCGGTACACATGACACACGATTTGAATAAAACACTATTCAACCACATTTTACATAGTCAATTAAATTATAACACTATTTATAAATTATTTATTTTAAATTATCTATTTTATATCCAATAAAATATTTTCACATTATTCCCATGTATTTTATAAGGGATAAGATAAGAGTAAACCCAATTTTACACATTAAAACCTATATTTTTATAAAATTTGTTTTGTCACCTTTTAATGGGACACCTAATTTAAAACTGAATTATGGAAATTTTATAAATTTAATATGAAATAATAAACTTAATTATTTTAAAATAAAAAATTTTTGTTGGAGTGATTTTTTTGAATTTTTATGTAAAGTTTCATTTTTTTAAAATATTGAAAAATAATGAATTTTAATTCAAAACTAATTTTTCATATAATTTTTTATAAGGATAAATTATTATTTTTGATTGGTGTTAAAGTTAATTTAGATTAAATATACATAAATTAATTCTATTATGTTCATTCTAATCAATTTCACTTTTATGTTGGATATAAAAACATAACAAAATTTTGAATCGTTTTTCTTTTAAAACCTGCTTTATCATCCCATCTGTAATGCCCCGAACCCAGAAGACCGGAGTTAGTGAATTATTTTAATACATTGGCATGATTACAAGGAATCATATCCCAAAGGACTGATTATTTTTTCAGTCTTGGAAAATAGATTACATACATTAATGTTACATTACACTTTCTAACATACAACACATCAAAAATAATATTTTGATAATGCCATTGTTCCCTTAGCTTAACCTTGAATATCTATCATATAACACTTCTACGGATCTTGGGAAAATAAAACATAAGAAATGGTTGAGATCAAATGCTCAGTAAGAGAAAGAAATACATCAGAATATATCATAAACATTTGGCATGGCGAATAATTGAAAACACATGCCTTTACAAATAATAAACATGAAAAATTTATGGCAGGAATATGATCTGAGTAAATAATTTCATAATAAAACATAGTCATGGGTATTCTACTAGTTTAATAACTACATGAACCATCAATATTATTTTCAAAATGAGGGAATGTATAATGTGAGGCATTCTGAAACATTTTGTCAAGGCCTCGACCAAGACGTCTAAAATGATTAAGGCCATGGACAAAACCATATATCAAATTGGGAAAGGCCTTGGACAATTCCACATCTATCATAAAAAATGTCAATAATTTCTCCATAAACCATTAATGGTGTAAAAATATCATATCCATGGTAAAACATATCATAACTTATTCAATACAATATGGAAGATTGTATTTTAATAAATCAACCTCAGTCAAGAATAATATTCAGTAAATGATGTTGATATAGTTAAAAATGATCTGTAAAAATCATTTAGTGAAATATCTCTTTTTCATTAAATCATTTAAAAGGAAAAAAATTGATAAAGGAAAATATTTAAAATATATTGTTTAATCAAAGTTTCCTATACCACTTTGAAAATTTTTAAATTAACTAACATTTTAAAACATTCATGTCCATATAAATAAATCCTTAAAACCATTTTGAAAACATGGAAATTAATGATAATGATTTAGAAGAATAAATATTTAAAACATTTAAAATTATGCTTTAGTTAAATAGTAACTTAAAAAAATCCTTTTGAAAAATATTTTCTGAAACATGGACATGGATAATAAATATGTCCCAGTAAATACATACACATAAACAATCTCAAATAATAATAAGATTGAGGAATTAACCCTTACCTTGCACTTTACATGGTCAAGGGTATGTTAACCTCCTATATAATAGTTAAATCATTGTTATTAAATTAAAAAATAATTACATACATAAATATGATATCATATATGATCTTGTAATATTGCTCTATTAATAATATTTTAGTAGTATCATTGTTTCGGGTGTTAACTGATTCATTTTCCTTTATATGTTTTGTTACATAAGTCATGTTTATTATGGATAGGATGTATTTGATTCATATACAAAATTATATTATGTTCTTAAATATTATTTCTAATAATCAAATAAAAATTATTCGGGAATGGTTACGATGGGGAATGAATCTCATCGCGTTTGTGGAGACGGTAATCTATACATACACATGAATGCTACTTCTATTTTTTTTAAAAGGAATAAAAACCAAATTATACATAAGTATATTATTATTACAGAATAATATAATATTTTATATATGTTACAAAATTTCACTAACACCATCCTTTATATGTTCCATGTATGGTACGAACGAGTAATATCACTTTGAGGGGGCGATAGTCCGCACTTCCTCAAATAAAATTATTAAATATATACAACATGAAAACAATAAAGTTATTCTATAAAATTGAATTAAATAAGCTTATAGATAAAATAAATATCATAAATATAATATACAATTACAGTTCCATAATAATGGCCACTATAAGAGGTGGTAGTAGGAGACTGAACAATCATTTTTTCGTGGGGCAATAATTCACTGTCTACAGAAACTTTATGTTCTATACCCATTAAATGGATGTGTGTGTGAGTGTAGTTAAAATAATTCTCATAACAACGAACTAGTATATTGAGGATACTGGTTTTTTTATAAATGAAATTAATAAAGATAATTTAGGGGGTTGGAGATGTAAAATAAAAGAAATGAACTTGAGAGGAGATGTTACCTTTAAATCGGGTAACTCCCTTTGGGTTGATACAAAAGGCTCCATTGAAGTGCCTTATGCATATGTTATGGCTTTTATGAGGAAGATTGGGATATAGGGAGATTAATTGGGTAGATTTTTGATGATCCAAGGGGCTTGGGTGGTGTGATAAATGAGTTGTAGGTGATTGATTTTTATAATGGGGGGGAGGGGCTCTTTAGGAAAGTTTGAAAATATTATTTAACTATATAATTATTTTAAGTTTATAAAGGTCCAAAACTCATTAAAGTAGAAGGTAATATGACTCATATTTTAAATAAAATCACCCAATAATAATTGTGTCATAAGTACTTTCATTAATGTGGTAAACTCTGCCTCATTATTATGTCATAAGTAATTTTATTTATTTAATGTCTAAAAATTATAAAAAAATTACATGATGTAGTAATTATTTTCAGACTAAAAATTAATATTTATAGTCAAAGCTATAACTTATATAACCCCATGTAAGAATTATTTTACTAAAATTTATATGTTTATGTCATTTTTGTCATTACTTTAAATTAATTAATATAAAGTGTCATAATCACTCTCAAGTGGCTTCATGTTGTCCCAAAATAGACCCAAGGATGCCCATGGTTGGACATGTATCAAAAAATAATAATATGACACATGTTAGGGTAATTATTATTATTATAATAATATTTGTTTACCCTTATTTACCATATTTACTTTTTAACCAAGGTAAGTAAAATATTTACTAAAGTAAATATTCATAATGTAGAAAAATAAAAGTTACCAATTTACACAATTTGGAACACCTGATTCAAAATATAGAATCAATTTTTCTAATTTTAAATTATAGAAGTGGAAGAAATTAATTTAAAATTAATTCTCTTTGTCAAAACAAAAAGAATGTTTTTAAGAAATATTAACTCTCAAAAGGTTGACACTTTTTTATGTCCTCTTTAAATGTGAAATTACAACCAATGACCTAAATTATACTAAATGATAAAAATATATTATATTGATACTTTAAAACCACTCAAATTCCCTATAAATTATTTCGATTTAAAAAGTTTTTTTTAATAAAAATATAGTATTTTTCACTATTCATCAAAATATGAAAGTTATCACAAAAGAACCAAAAATTTATCCGAAATAAATTTTTATTTCCCTCTTATAAAGAATAATTTAATTTAATAAAATATAATATATAAGTGTCAAATATTGTTTTTAAAAAAATTTCTTCATTAAAAGGCGATAAAATTTCATTTTTTAAAAAATACTTCTTTTATCTGAAAAAATGAATTTGTTCTTATATTATGTCTAGGAAACACATAATATGGATTCTAAAATTATATGGAGTATATAAAATTCAAATTCAGTTAATACTATTCATAACTACTTTTTTGAACGACTAGTTTAGTAAGTCGTCGTGCGCTCGAAATCGGTGTGGCATGTAGCACAAGTTATTGAATTTATTTGAAGAGATAACATACTCTGAAATCATAGAGTGTTACATTCTCCCCTCCTTAAATAATTTGCATCCTCTCAATTTGAAATTTTTCTATGAAAATAAAATTTTAAAAATAGAAAAATACCTTTGTTAAAACCCACATCAGAAATTGGGTTAATGGAATTTAGTCTTAATAAGAGGGAAAAAGAAATGAAAAAGTAACGACCAAATTATGATCTTGATTAGAAGAACATAAGTGGAAATTAGAGACACATAATTGGAGAAAACATGTAAATATTTATAGGGAGATATTGAGTTCATCAATCACAAACAAGTGTAAAATTGAGGGCCTCAAAGCCACCAATCTGTGATGATTTAAAATATCATCGGTTAAAAAAACATAAGGTATTAGGATGAAACATTTTTGGTTTTACGATCCATTCCCCAAATTTTAATAATTAATTTATTCATATAATAAGAGGAAAAAAATATACTTGACAGGTAAAGTTTCATCCTTCAACTAATTCCTACCACAAACTCATCTTTCACACCAAAAGATAATAGAATTATAAAATATTATATTTATCCAAATCATATAGGGTTCCAAAAATAATGAATTTATAATTCATTAGTCATAAAATTTAAAAAAACCTACATTATAAAAACTAGGACATTACTTAGGCTAGTGGTAGGTGATGTACCATAGTCACCCTTCTATTGCAGGTTCAAGTCTCGTGACCTTGTCGGACGCGATGGGTTGTCGCCCGACCTCCAGGTTTTCTTTTTTATGAAAACCCAAATATAATCTTAAGAAATAAATTAACCTTATCAATATAATCCAATGTAAAACTTAATATATTCCAACCATCAGACTTATCCACAATACTTCTATCCAAACGCACAATTCAAAATTTTTAAGGAAGGTCACATAATATAAATGTGAATACCTTCATCGTTTATTCTCTTAAAATGTGGTAATAAAATGAATTTCTAGAAAACCATATTTGAATAGGTATTTACTTATTCCTTCTGTAAATCATAGAATATTGGATATACTCCTTAAATCCAAAAAAATTTTAATCACCAACAATGATGGAATTAAAAAAAATCATTAATTAGTTTCAAGTTAGTCAATAATATATATTATAATTTATACAAATCAATCATATCTTATTCCAAAATCAATACCACAGTATCAAGACCATATTAAATTTTATATTTCCTTCAAAAATTTATTTTCTAAAAATTATAACTTGATATTTAGTCACTTTTCTTGGTACCACACAATCTCAAATCCTTAATGAAGTAGTACTTCCGTACAATCCTTATATACTCTATAATTATTATAACTAGTACATCATTGATACATCACTCAAATGAAATAATACTTTGATGTCAACTTAAGAACACTAGTCATTACTCATAATCTATTGTAATATCATAACTTGATTATTATCCAACAACATCATTTCTGGTATACTCTGATGATTGGGACATTGATTCACGTGGTGTCCCAACTCCTTATAGATGAAGCATTATAATTTGAAACATTTTTCATACCCTTGCAATCACGTACTTGGTGTCCTTTTTCTCTACACTTATAAAAATCTCCCATTCTATTCAAGAATTTACCAAGGTGATTCTTTCCATAGTAATCACATATGGGAAAATCATTTCTTGCCCTATTCCCTTTATCTAACTTTCTCTCTACCATTCTTTTTTTCTCTTGCTTCCCTTCAAAGCCATAGTACTCAAATAATTAATTAAATATCTTATTAACACATGATTATATTTCTTCATATGATGAGAATACATGGGAGACTATTTCCCTTTTAATTGCTGGCTTAATATCATGAAAGATATGATCTTTCTTACTCTTTGGAACATGCGTATTTCTGGAGTTCTCATTCATTCTACAGGGTTCCATTTCTAAACAATGGCATACACTAGGTTAGTTTATGAATCATAATGCATAATTCAAAACTTGTAAAATACCTAAAGTAAATTTAAAAGATTATTTATATAATCTATAATCATAAAAAAATTATTTGAGGAAGTATTTACTCATAAATCCTTCTAATGGATGGTAAAGAAAATGTGAATTATCCTAAGAATATCCCCCAGGAGTGTCATAACCAAGAGTGCAGCAAGGTCCATTGTCATGTACTAGGATACATAGGGTCATGATCAAAACACCTTGTTGGATTTTTTACTCCTAGGTACATTTGTGCTAGAGCAGCCTTTACCTGCTCGTATCTAGACATGGATGTATTTGTTGGAAAATATACAAAATATATACATTACCAAAATTCTACAAAGTTCTTATATAGTAAACCTCAATGTCTATCTTATGGTAATATTTCCTAATCAGAGTTTATTTAAATTTAGTTTCCATGGTAATTTCTAAACTTCCTATGATACCAACTGTAACGCCCCGAACCCAGAAGCCCAAAGTCGGTGCATTATTGTAAAACATTGGCATGATTACAAAGAATCGTGTCCCAAAGTAATGATCAGTTTAGAAGTCTTGAAAAATAGATTACTTACGTGAATGTTACATTACACTTTCAAACATACAACACAACATAAATAATCCTTTGATAATTCCATTGTTCTCTTTGCTTAACCCTGCATATCAATCATAAAACACATCTTGGGATCCTGAGAAAATAAAACATAATAAATGAGTGAGCTCAAATTCTCAGTAAGAGTAATAAATACATCAGAAGATAACATAAACATTAGGCATGGTGAATAATTGATGACACATGCCTTTACAAATAATAATGGCAGAAATATGAGGTGAGTAAATAATGTTATAATAAAAAATAGTCATGGGTATTCTACTAGTCGAATAACCACATGAACCATCAATATTATTTTCATAATGAGGGAATGTATAATGCGGGACATTTTGAAATATTTCATAAAGGCCTCGTCCAAGACATCTAAAAATTATTAAGTCCTCGGCCAAAACAATATATCAAATTGGGAAAGGCCTCGACCAATTCCAAATCTAATTGTCTTATGAGACCTACCGATGCACCAAGGAGCTATAGCAGGCTCCACTCGCAAATTACTAAGTCCAATACATTATTTATATGAAAACGTTGAATCATAACATAAAAATTTATATTAAAACTAGCATAAGAAATGTCAACACATTAACCATAAACCTTAAATGTTATAAAAATATCACATCCACAATAAAACATATTATATCTTATTCATCACAATATGGATGATTGTATTATAATAAATCAACCTCAATCAAGAATAATATCCATTAAAGAATGTTGATATAGTTGAAAATGATCAGTAAAACTCTTTCAGTGAAATGCCCCTTTTCATGAAATCGTATAAAAATCACACAATTTATAAAGGAAGACATTTAAAATATATTTTTGAATCAAAGTGTCCCATACCACTTTGAAACTTTTTAAAGGAATTAACATTTTAAAACATTCATGACCATATAAATAAATTCTTAAAACCATTTTGAAAACATAGACATTAATGAGAATGATTTATAAGAATAAATATTCAAAAAATTAAAAATTATGTTTTATTTAAAGAGTAACTTAAAAATAATCCTTTTTAAAACTCTTTTATGAAACATGTAAATGGATAATAAATATGTCCCAATAAAAACATACAGATAAACAATCTCCGATAATAATGAGATTGAGGAAATAACCATTAACTCACACTTTCCTTGGTCGAGGGTATGTTATCCTATGGTATATTAGTTAAATCATTGTAAGTAAATTATAAAATAAATATATACATAGAAATTATATCATATATGATATTATAATATTGCATTATTTATAATATTTTATTAGTGTCATTGTTTCAGGTTTTAACTGATTCATTTTACTTTATATGTTTTGTCACTTAAGTCATATTTTTTATGGATAGGATGTATTTGATTCATATCCTGAATGATATTATGTTCTTAAATATTTTTTTAATAATTAAATGAAAATAATTCTTTAATGGTTACGATGGTGAATGAATCTCATCGTGCTCGTGGAGACAGTAATCCGTACGTACACACGAATTCTAATTCCATATTTTTATTTTAAAAGGAAATAAAACCAAATGATAAAAAGGTATATTATTATTCTAGTATAATATAATATTTTATATATGTTACGTAAGTTCATTAAAACCATCTTTTATACATTCCATTTATTGTATGCATGATTAATATCACTTTGAGGGGGAGGTTGTCTGTAGTTCCTCAAATAAAATTATCATATATATACAACATGAAAAGAATAAAGGTATTTTATAAAAGGGAATTAAATAAGATTATAGACAAAATAATTATCACAAATATCATATATAATTACAATTCCAATATAATGGCCAGAATAATATGTGGTAGTAGAAGATTGAACAATCATCGTTTCGTGAGGTAGTACATCACCGTCCAGAGAACATTATATTCTATACTGATTAGATGGATGTGTGTGTATGTTTAGTTAAAATAATTCTTTTAAAAATAAACCTAGTATATTTAGGATACTGTTGTTGTTATAAAAAAATGAATAAATGGATTTTAGGTGGTTGGAGAAGTAAAATAAAAGAAAAGAACTTAAGAGGAGATGTTACCTTTAAATCAGGTAACTCCCTTTGGTTTATACCAATTGGCTTCATTGAAGTGCCTTCTACCTATGTTAAGGATTCTAGTAGTAATAGATGGATGTAGGGAGATTAATTGGGTTGAGGTTGGGTGATTCAAGGGGCTTGAGATGTTTGATAAATGGGTTTGAGGTGAGATATTTTTATAAGGGGGAGGAAGGGATTTTTAGGAATGTTTGAAAATATTATTTTATCATATAATGATTTTAGGTTTATAAAGGTAAAAAACTTATTAAAGTCGAAGATAAGATTTTTCAGGTTCTAAATAAAATCATTCAATAATGATTATATAGGTTTTGGATATTTATTTAATTCTTATAATCTCATTTATTTAAATTATTCATTAATGAGGTAAACATTACATAATTATTGTTTCATATGTCATTTTATTTATTTGATGTATAAAAATTATAAAACAAATACCATGATGTAGGAAATCATTTTATCTTTCAAATTTATATTTATAATTTAATAGATAAATTATATAATCCAATGTAAATTTTTTTTTACTAAAATATATATGTTTATTTCATTTTTGCCTTTACTTTAAATTAATTAATATAATGGGTCATTATCACTATCAAGTGGCTCCATGTTGTCCCAAAATTGACCCAAGGATGAACATGGTCGGACATGTATCAAAAAATAAGAATATGATACATGTTAAGGTAATTTGATATTATTATAATAATATTTTTTTAGCCTTATTTACTAGATTTACCCATTAACCACGTTAAGTAAAATATTTATTGAAGTAAATATTCATAATGTCTAAAAATAAAAGTTACCTATTTAAAAAATTTGGACTTCATGATTCCTAATATGGAGTCCATTTTTTCAAATTCAAAACACAGAAGTGGCAGAAATTAATTTAAAATTAATTCCTGCTGTCAAAAAAAACATGTTTTTAAGAAATAATAACTATCAAAAGATTAAAACTTTTTTATGTCTAGATTCAATGTGAATTTACAACCAATGAACTAAATTATACTAAATTATAAAAATAAAATCTAATTATAATTTAAAACTACTCTAATATACTTTAAATTATATCGATTAAAAATGTTGTTTTCAATTAAAATTTAGTATTTTTCACTATTTATCAAAATATGAAAGTTATCATAAAAGTAACAAACAATTATCCAAACATAAATTCGATGTCCTGATTCTAAAGAATAATTTAATTTCATTAAATTTAATATATAAACGTGTCAAATATTGGTTTTTAAAAAATGTTCTCCATTAAAAGGTGGTAAAAATGTTTTTTTTGAAAAATACTTATTTTATCTGAAAAAATGAGTTTGTTTTTATATTATGTCTAAGAAACACAAAATATGGATTCTAAATTTTTTTGGAGTGTATAAAATTCAAAATTTAGTTAATATTATTCATAACTGCTCTTTTAACAACTAGTTGGGTAAGTTGTGGTGCACTCGAACTCGGTGTTGTGTGTAGTGCAAGTTTTTGAATTTCATTGAAGAAATAATTTACTATGAAATCTTTGGGTGTTACACTCTCTATAAGATTAAATTTATATTAATTTATACCACATATGTGATTTTAATTTTTAAAAATGGATTCAATGTTTTGAATCATCCTAATTTATAATTTATGGTAATTTTAAAATATTTTCTTAGAAAAAAACATTACCGAAAGTGATTAAAATTAATTTCAACTATAAAAGAAAATTTCTCTTAAAAAGGGACTAAAACATAAAATTAAGGAACATAAGGACTTAGAAACTTGTAAAAAAATCCATTTTATGTCAATATTTTGACTATATACACCCTTTTATTCAATTTTTATCAATATTGGAGCTAAACTTTATAGTAAAAACGTGGGTGGAATTTTCCTTTCAGAAATTTAATAGAATAACAATCCTCCTCCACTAAGAAAAGACACTCACCCCTTTCACTAATTCACACTTATTAAGAACTTTTTTATGGACCAATTTCTGGTAAAATAAGCTTCCTAACTTCCTTACCTCATCATAGAATCTTCCCATTTGTAAAAAATTAAACCAAAGAATCCCTTTGGGGGAAATCCAAAGGAGTTACCTGATTAAGAGGCAACATTTTCCAATGATCATTCTATTTCATTTAAATCTCCACCCTTTAATTGTTTTTATATAATTATTATATAATAATATAAGTATACTAAATATACTAATATTTTTTTTGATGATTCTACCTACACATACACACACTTCCGTATAATGGGTAACACACATTCTATTTATGTATGTTGAACTACTACCTTGGGAAATGATGATTGTTCCTTTTTACCACCTCTAATTTTGGTAATTTTAATGGAAACATAGTTTTATATGATATATATGATATTTATAATTTCTTTACTCTTCTAGAATTATTTTTCAACACAAACATATATGGACTCCATTTTATGGGAATATGATAACATCATTTGTTGGAGTGTAGACTATCATCTTCTCAAAGTGATGTGATTAGTTGATGATATAAATGATTTTAAATAAATATATGTGACTTAAATGAAATATATATTATATTCATGAAATAATTAAATTTTTGGATATTAAATATATCATTTTATTTATTACCCTTTGACACACTAAAAAAGTGATAATGTCAGTCATGGACATGTGGACTACTACCTCCTCTATGTGATGTGAGTACTTTTACATCATAATAATTATATATAAAATTATATATGTTTATATAAAATTGTATTTATGATATAATTATCATTATATAAAGATATAATGTTACTTAACTTCTTTCCATAAAGTTCATTAAAAAATTTGAGCGTTACTCATGCATACGTATGGCCTACCGTCTCCATGATTGTAACGTTGGTTCATTTTTCAAAACAATATTTCGTTATTTTTTTATAAACTATAATTAATTTATAAATATGATAATTATTACATTTTCAATATTATTTATATGTTTATATAATGACCCCTTTGACCATGGTTGACCTACCAATGCCGGTTTTGACAAGTGAAATAAATTTGGTCAAAAAACACCCGACATAAACTTATTTGTAAAGACCCGTAAAATTCTGGGTCTCGGGGTCCCTACTGAGTAGCTTATACTCACCCCTGCACGGGCTTTGCCCGCACTACGTTGTGTTGGTTGCAGACGACATACAGCGTTGATCTTGACTGAGGCTTGCAGAGCAGGACGGTACCTGGAGGTGGACCACTGGGCGGAACGTGCTCGGAGCGGACGGCGGGACCCGTGGAGCAGTGGAGATATCTATACCCACCCTTCAGGTGGGATCTCCAGTGGACAGCTCAGTGTAGCGGCTTTTACTTACAATTGCTGTTTTTCCCTTTCGAGTTGTACTTTACATTCAGTTTGGGTTTGTATACTGGCCCATTTACTTTTCCGCACTTCCAGTTGTACTCTGCTTTTGCTTAGTGTTTACTTTCCGCTTGCTTACTCTGTGTTGTTTGTTTACTTTACAAAGGCAATGCCTTCCCTTTTTACCGGGATTTACGCCTTGGGGCTAGTCCCCAGCCCCTGGCCTATGGAAGGCGGGCTTGGGGTAGTCACGGCACGGACCCCGAGGGCGGGTCGTGACAAATTGGTATCAAAGGGAGGTTAAGTGGGTGTGGGTCCCACCCCTAACTCCCTTTGAGAGAAGTTAACCAACAAGTTTAAATAAAAAAAAGTGTTCAACATTTTTTTTATTCAACTTTTTTATAATTCTCCCCAAAACTAACTTTCGTCCCGCAATAAACGCAACTTCGGAAAAGGTCTCCTTAAGTGAATATCGGCGCTGCGAGTTCATCGGTGTCCTCAGATTTCAATTCCGAGCACCGGATCAAAAGTTAGAAATTCCCGCTCGTTCGTTCACTGAACGTACCCGAGCCAAACTTCGGAAATTGATTCCGGGCACACCGGGCCTCGGAATCAGGTGCCGTCAGAAACCGCGCTCTTGTAAAAATCCAAAGAAAATTAAGAAAAAATTTCCCTTGAATTTTACGGGTCTTTACATTACTCCCACCTCAGGGCTTTACGTCCCCGTAAAGATACATCAAAAACTAGGGAAACAAATGAGGGTACTGAGCACGTATCTGAGCCTCCCGCTCCCATGTGCTCTCCTGGAGGTTCCCGTGCTGCCATCTGATGCGCACAAGAGGAATTGATCGCCCACGTAGGACCCGCTCCTGTCGATCCTCTATATCCACCGGGACCTCTGTAAAAGTCGCCCCATTGTCAACGTCAAGTTCCCCATGGTCAATGATGTGTGTCGGGTCTTGCACGTACCTCCTCAGCTGAGATACGTGGAAGACGTCATGCACCCAGTGCAACTGAGGTGGTAGAGCCAGGCGATAAGCCACCTCACCAATACTGCTGAGGACCTGGAAGGGTCCGATGAAGCGCGGAGATAACTTGACGCCACGGCCAAATCTCCGAATACCACGTTGAGGTGAAACCCGCAAGAAGACATGGTCGCCATCCTCGAACTCTAGTGGCCTCCGCCTCCTGTCAGCGTATGACTTCTGCCGGCTCTGAGCTGTCCTCATCCGCTCCTGGATGACCTGGACCTTCTCTGTCATGGCCTGGACCATCTCCGGTCCCACAAGTGCTGACTCCCCAGGGTCTGTCCAGCACAAAGGAGATCTACAAGGTCGGTCGTACAACGCCTCGTACGGTGCCATCCCGATGGTGGAGAGGTAGCTGTTGTTGTACACAAACTCCACCAAGGGTAAGTGGTCCTCCCAGCTACGACCAAAGTCGAGGACACATGCGCGGAGCATGTCCTCGAGAGTCTGAATGGTCCTCTCCGTCTGACCATCCGTCTGAGGGTGAAAGGCTGTGCTTAGACGTATCTGCGCCCCGAACTCCTCCTGTAACCCCTTCCAAAGCCGAGATGTAAAGCGAGCATCTCGATCAGAGACGATAGATGATGGAACGCCGTGGAGCCGCACAATCTCCTGAACGTAGAGACATCCCAAGCTCTCCACTGAGCCTTGCTCTCTAATGGGTAAGAAGTGTGCCGACTTGGTGAGTCGGTCAACAATCACCCATATGGAGTCGTGACCTCTGGAAGTGCATGGAAGTCCAGTCACGAAGTCCATAGATATGCCGTCCTACTTCCACTCCGGAACCTTCAAGGGTTGTACCAAGCCCGCTGGTACCTGATGCTCTGCCTTCACCTGCTGGCAGGTGAGGCATCGAGAAACGAACTCTGCTACTTCCTTCTTCATGTCCGGCCACCAGTGCTATCGTCTGAGGTCCTGGTACATCTTTTCCACTCCAGGATGTACCGCCAAAGGATAAGTGTGCAACTCTCTCATCACTTCCTCTCGTAAAGCGACTGGTACCATGGTACGTCCTCTGAAAAGGATGTCGTGCTCTGCTCCAAGGGAGAAACCATCAGGTGCCTGTCCCGAGGATATCTGTGCACGCCGTGTCTCACAGTCAGCGTCCTCACGCTGTGCCTCTCTGACCTGTTGTAGTAGAGGAGGGGTGACTGTGAGATACTGGAGGAAGGCTGCTCCATCACTATCCACGAAGGATATCTGCAAACAGGCTAGCTGCAAAGATTTCTCCTTTGCCGAAAAGTGAATTCCGGTCTCATCCCCTGGATGAACCACGTTCCTTGCCTAATACAGTCAATCCCATCATGATTAGTTAATTCATGGCATGGATGACGTCGTAAGGCCTCGACGCTGCTACCAAGAGATCCAACTGTTACTCTCGCCTCCAAGGGTTGAGTCACACTGTCGGCATCAGTGTGTGGTCACTGGGTTTCCTCCAGTACGAATCTCGCAAGTGAGGGTCAAGTCAACATTTTTTAACTGGCACCTCTTAGTAAAAACAAACAAAAGACAAGATAACAAAATTCACCAAGGCAAGTGTCTTTTATTACTTCAACTTAAAGTACAAGGACACAAAGCAACACAAACTACGAAGCTAGAGGCATTATGGGCAAAGGCCTCTATGCCTGGAGCTAGTGCCGCACTAGTCCACCCGCTTCCGGAGCTCCATGATCATAAGCTTTAGCTGCCTGAAGCTGTGCTCTCCCCTGAGGTCGGGGTGGACCTCCTGGTGGTGGTGGTGGTAGATCCTCAAAGCGTCGCCCACCACCTGCTGCTCGGCCAGCTCCTCTGCCTCGTCCGCCTCCTCCCTGCGGACCGCCACGGTCGAACCTCTGCCTCTGCCTAGGTGGTTCCTAAACCGTCTGCTGCTCCTCTGCATGGCGGGTCGGGCAGTCACGAGCCATGTGGCCTTGCCCGCCGCATGCATAGAACTGTCTTCCACTCGAAAGACTGGCTCCGCGCTGTGTGCCCCGCACTGCTGAGCCAGTGTCCTGAGGTCGTCTGCCCGAAGGTCTGGTCTGTCTGGACCCCTGAGTCATCCGTCGACTGCCTGCTGCAGATGACTCTGCCACATGCCGCCCTGCGGTGGGTCGCTGTGCTGGTGTAGACTCAGCAAGGAAGCTCTCGATCAGAAGGGCCCGCTCCAGTACTCTTGTTTGAGTCGGTATGCTGAGGGAGATCAGTGATGCCCTGATCTCATGTCTCAACCCCTGCTCGAAGGTCCGGGCCCGGAAGAATGGGTCCCGTACCATGTCAGTCGAGTAGCGCGAGAGATCAGTAAATCTCGTCGAGTACTGAGCGACCGTCATGCTGCCCTGCCGCAGCTGAAGAAGCTCCTAGATACGCACCGCACGAAGGGTGGCTGGGACGAACTCCGAGCGGAAGAGGCTCCCAAAGTCCTCCCATAGTAGAGATGCCTCATCGTGCACCTGGAGCATCAAGCTCCACCATCGTCCTGCTGCTGCGTGTAGTAGGCTAGCAGCGAGGATCACCATGAGGTCTGCTGGTGTCCTCACTAGCCTAAATACACGTACCACTGCCTCCAGCCAGTCCTCGGCTGCCTGGGGATCCGTCTCCCCGCGAAACCTGGGTGGTCGTTGGCGCTGAAACTCATGCAGTGCGCTGAGGCGACGTGCATCGTCAGCGGCTGGCGCTGGAAGCATCGGGGTCCGTGCCGTGACTACCCCAAACCCGCCTTCCAAAGGCCAGGTGCTGGCGACTAGCACCAAGGCGTAAATCCCGGTAAAAAGGGAAGACATTGCCTTTGTAAAGTAAACAAACACCACAGAGTAAGCAAGCGGAAAGTAAACACTAAACAAAAGCAGAGTACAACTGAAAGTGTGGAAAAGTAAATGGGCCAGTATACAAACCCAAACTGAAAGTAAAGTACAACTCGAAAGGGGAAAACAACAACTGAAAAGTAAAAGCCGCTACACCGAGCTGTCCACTGGAAATCCCACCTGAAGGGTGGGTACAGATAGCTCCACTGCTCCACGGGTCCCGCCGTCCGCTCCGAGCACGTCCCACCCAGTGGTCCACCTCCGGGTACCGTCCCGCTCTGCAAGCCTCAGCTAAGGTCAACGCTGTCCGTCGTCTGCAACCAACACAACGTAGTGCGGGAAAAGCCCGTGTAGGGGTGAGTATAAGCTACTCAGTAGGGACCCTGAGACCCCTGAAGGTCTCTCAAGTCCACAAAGGATAAACCACGAAGAAAGGAACAATCACGAAGTAATAACCGACACTGCTTAGGTATATGCCCATACATATACCTAAGTCATCAATTTCAAATACGCTCCAACCTCCGAGCCCAAGTACAACTCAGTCCACACAGGAAAGTAAACGTATTCCACACAGGAAAGCAAAACGTAATCCACACAGGATTGCACAACACAATCCACACAGGAAAACAACAGGATTCAGCTCCCACAGGTATACTTCTTCGAAAGACGATAAAGATGATCTCTGATCCATCTAAGTCGTCGAACCCACGAAGGATCGATAGGTAACTAACCCCCGCAAAAGACCCACACAGGATCGGGCCCACGTAGGACCTGTAGGCGCTGGTTCACACAGGACCGCTGAGCGCAAAGACCCACACAGGATCGGACCCACACAGGATCGGGCCCACACAGGACCTGTAGCACTGATCCACGTAGGATCGCTGAGTTCTGTAGTCGTCGTCGTCGAATCCACACAGGATCTCTGTACTGTCGTCGTCGCAGTCACAGTAGCAGTAGCAGCAGTAGTAGTCACAGTAACAGTCGCAGCCAGCACTAGGGTTCCCGCACACAGCAAGCTCGTTCGGAGGGTCCGCTCCACAAGCCGAGAGGCTGATACATCAACTGTCACAAAGTCCAGAGTTGATGTATCCAAAAGTTCTGTATCGTCAACAGGAACTCAACGCAACAGACGGCGCGTCGATCGGACGCCCGGTCTGAGAGTTATTGGCATTTTCGTCCCCGGGGCCCGGTTGGTTTTTAAGGAAAAACCAACCCGACCATAGCCCACCTGCATCCAAACCTCGGGCGGAGTATTCCAAAAGATCCGTCTCACTAAGAAGAACACAACACGGTTGACGGCACGTCAATCGGACGTCCGTAGCTCAAGATATGAGCGTTTCCGCTCCGAAGGCCCGGTTGGTTTCGTGAACGAACCAACCCGGCCGAACTCAAAGTAATCCAAAACCTTGAGTGAGATATACCGAAACGACCGTCTCGATCCAAGGATCGCGTTTCCGCAGACGGTTCGTCAATCGGAGGTTCGTGGCTCAAGTTATGGCCAAAATACCGAAACTGATTCGAAACGGGGGGTCCGGTCCCACGAGTGCTGACTCTCCAGGGTCTGTCCAGCACAAAGGAGATCTATAAGGTCGGCCGTACAATGCCTCGTATGGTGCCATCCCGATAGTGGAGTGGTAGCTGTTGTTGTACGCAAATTCCACCAAGGGTAGGTGGTCCTCCCAGCTACGACCAAAGTCGAGAACACATGCGCGGAGCATGTCCTCGAGAGTCTGAATGGTCCTCTCCATCTGTCCATCCGTCTGAGGGTGAAAGGCTGTGCTCAGACGTAGCTGCGTCCCGAACGCCTCCTGTAACCCCTTACAAAGCCGGGAAGTAAAGCGATCATCTCGATCGGAGACGATAGATGATGGCACACCGTGGAGCCGCACAATCTCCTGAACGTAGAGACGTCCCAAGCTCTCCACTGAGCCCTGCTCTCTGATGGGTAAGAAGTGTGCCGACTTAGTGAGTCGGTCAACAATCACCCATATAGAGTCGTGACCTCTGGAAGTACGTGGAAGTCAAGTCACAAAGTCCATAGATATGCCGTCCCACTTCCACTCCGGAACCTCTAAGGGCTGTACCAAGCCTGCTGGTACCTGATGCTCTGCCTTCACCTGCTGGCAGGTGAGGCATCGAGAAACGAACTCTGCTACAGCCTTCTTCATGCCCGGCCACTAGTGCTGTCGTCTGAGGTCCTGGTACATCTTCACCACTCCAGGATGTACCGCCAAAGGAGAAGTGTGAAACTCTCTCAGCACTTCCTCTCGCAAAGCGACTGGTACCATGGTACATCCTCTGAAAAGGATGTCGTGCTCTGCTCCAAGGGAGAAACCATCAGGTGCCTGTCCCGAGGATATCTGTGCACGCCGTGTCTCACAGTCAGCGTCCCCACGCTGTGCCTCCCTGACTCGCTGCAGTAGTGGAGGAGTGATTGTGAGAGACTGAAGGAAGGCTGCTCCATCTCTATCCACGAAGGATATCTACAAAGAGGCTAGCTTCTCCGTCGCCTCCTCAAGTAGCTGAATGCCCGTCCTCCTGCTAAGGGCATCGGCTACTACGTTCCCCTTCCCAGGAGTATAGACTATCTCAAAGTCATAGTCCTGGAGGAACTCGAGACATCGCCGCTGTCTCAGGTTCAGGTCCTTCTGCGAGAAGATATACCTGAGACTCTGATGATCGGAAAAGACTGTAAAGTGCTCACTCATCAGTTGGCTAGCCTTATCCTTGGAGCAGTTGACGTGCAGAGTCCTGGTTTTCCTGCAGTGGTGGATCAGTTTGCGGACGTTTTTCCCGACGACGTTCCAGGGCTACCTCCTCGCAGAGAGGTAGACTTTTATATTGACTTGTACCCCGGGACAGCCCCGATATCCACTCCAGCATATCGGATGGCCCCCGACGAGCTTCGAGAGCTACGGGTACAGTTGGAGGACTTGCAGGGCAAGGGGTTCATCTGACCCAGTGTTTCACCCTGGGCTTCCCCGATATTGTTCGCCAAGAAGGCGGACGGGAGCTTGCGACTTTGTGTTGACTATCGTCGCCTGAACCAGGTGACAGTGAGGAACAAGTATCCGCTACCGAGGATTGATGACCTTTTTTATCATCTCAAGGGAGCACGGTGGTTCTCAAAGATAGACCTCAGGTCAGGCTATCATCAGCTCAGAGTCAGAGACGAGGATGTGCAGAAGACAGCCTTCAGATGTCGGTATGGCCACTATGAGTTCTTGGTTATGACATTCGGTGTAACCAATGCTCCAGCAGTGTTCATGGCTCTCATGAACAGGATCTTTCAGCCATACCTTGATCGGTTTGTCGTGGTCTTCATCGATGACATTCTGATTTACTCTACGACAGAGGAGGAGCACGCCTATCACTTGCGAGTTGTACTAGACACACTCCGAGAGCACCAGCTTTATGGTAAGCTCTCGAAGTGCCAGTTCTGGATACGTGAGGTCCACTTCTTGGGACACGTTATCTCTGAGGCGGGAGTTGCAGTGGATCCCGCGAAGATTGAGGCTGTGTTAGCTTGGGAGCCACCCAGGAGCGTGACTGAGGTTCGGAGTTTCTTGGGACTAGCTGGATACTATCGGAGATTCGTGCCAGACTTCTCTAGAGTTGAGGCATCACTCACAGATTTGACGAAGAAGGGGAAACCCTTCGTGTGGTCAGACAGATGTCAGCAGAGCTTCCAGGAGCTGAGACAGAGATTGACTAGCGCACCTATCTTGAGGTTGCCCGAGGAGGGAGTAGGGTACGTAGTCTACTGCGATGCATCAGGGACCGGACTCGGATGTGTTCTGATGCAGGAGCGGGCAGTGATCGCCTATGGATCACGTCAGTTGAGGCCGCATGAGCATAACTACGCTACCCATGACCTGGAGTTAGCAGTAGTGGTCTTCGCTCTGAAGACATGGCGACACTATCTGATGGGCGAGCACTTTACAGTCTTTTCCGATCATCAGAGTCTCAGGTATATCTTCTCGCAGAAGGACCTGAACCTGAGACAGCGGCGATGGCTCGAGTTCCTCCAGGACTATGACTTTGAGATAGTCTATACTCCTGGGAAGGGGAACGTAGTAGCCGATGCCCTTAGCAGGAGGACGGGCATTCAGCTACTAGAGGAGGCGACGGAGTAGCTAGCCTCTTTGCAGATATCCTTCGTGGATAGAGATGGAGCAGCCTTCCTTCAGTCTCTCACAGTCACTCCTCCACTACTGCAGCGAGTCAGGGAGGCACAGCGTGGGGACGCTGACTGTGAGACACGACGTGCACAGATATCCTCAGGACAGGAACCTGATGGTTTCTCCCTTGGAGCAGAGCACGTCATCCTTTTCAGAGGATGTACCATGGTACCAGTCGCTTTGCGAGAGGAAGTGCTGAGAGAGTTTCACACTTCTCCTTTGGCGGTACATCCTGGAGTGGCGAAGATGTACCCGGACCTCAGACGACAGCACTGGTGGCCGGGCATGAAGAAGGCTGTAGCAGAGTTCGTTTCTCGATGCCTCACCTGCCAGCAGGTGAAGGCAGAGCATCAGGTACCAGCAGGCTTGGTACAACCCTTGGAGGTTCCGGAGTGGAAGTGGGACGACATATCTATGGACTTTGTGACTGGACTTCCACGTACTTCCAGAGGTCACGACTCTATATGGGTGATTGTTGACCGACTCACTAAGTCGGCACACTTCTTACCCATCAGAGAGAAGGTCTCAGTGGAGAGCTTGGGACGTCTCTACGTTCAGGAGATTGTGCGGCTCCACGGTGTGCCATCATCTATCGTCTCTGATCGAGATGCTCGCTTTACTTCCCGTCTTTGGAAGGGGTTACAGGAGGCGTTCGGGACGCAGCTACGTCTGAGCACAGTCTTTCACCCTCAGACGGATGGAAAGATGAAGAGGACCATTCAGACTCTCGAGGACATGCTCCGCGCATGTGTTCTCGACTTTGGTTGTAGCTGGGGGGACCACCTACCCTTGGTGGAGTTTGCGTACAACAACAGCTACCACTCCTCTATCGGGATGGCACCGTACGAGGCGTTGTACGGCCGACCTTGTAGATCTCCTTTGTGCTGGACATACCCTGGAGAGTCAGCACTCGTGGGACCAGAGATGGTCCAGGACACGACAGAGAAGGTCCAGGTCATCCAGGAGCGGATGAGGACAGCACAGAGCCGGCAGAAGTCATACGCTGACAGGAGGCGGAGGCCACTGGAGTTCGAGGATGGCGACCACGTCTTCTTGCGGGTCTCACCTCGACGTGGTATTCGGAGATTTGGCCGAGGCGGCAAGTTATCTCCGCGCTTCATCGGACCCTTCCAGGTCCTCAGCAGGATTGGTGAGGTGTCTTATCGCCTGGCTCTACCACCTCAGTTGCACCGGGTGCATGACTTCTTCCACGTGTCTCAGCTGAGGAGATACGTGCACGACCCGACGCACATCATTGACCATGGGGAGCTTGACGTTGACGATGGGGCGACTTTCACGGAGCTCCCAGTGGAGATAGAGGATCGACAGGATCGGGTCCTGCATGGGCGATCGATTCCTCTTGTGCGCATCAGATGGCAGCACAGGAATCTCCAGGAGAGCACTTGGGAGCGGGAGGCTCAGATGCGTGCTCAGTACCCTCATTTGTTTCCCTAGTTTTTGATGTATCTTTACGGGGACGTAAAGCCCTGAGGTGGGAGTAATATAAAAACCCATAAAATTCAAGGGAAATTTTTTCTTAATTTTCTTTGGAATTTTACAAGAGCGCGGTTTCTGACGGCACCTGATTCCGAGGCCCGGAGTGCCCGGAATCAATTTCCGAAGTTTGGCTCGGGTACGTTCAGTGAACGAACGAGTGGGAATTCCTAACTTTTGATCCGGTGCTCGGAATTGAAATCCGAGGGCACCGATGAACTCGCAGCGCCGATATTCGCTTAAGGAGACCTTTTCGGAAGTTGCGTTTGTTACGGGTTGAAAGTTAGTTTTTGGGTTTTTAGATTAAGTTAAATAAAATTTGTGAAATACAAAATTTTATTTTTAACTTGATGTGTTTTTTTTAAATACTTCCAAAGGGAGTTGGGAGTGGGACCCACATCCACTTAACCTCCCTTGGGAGGATTAAGTGAGGTGGGGCCCACACGAAACCCAACCTTCCACCTCCCTTTAACTCTCCTTTTAATTAATGTTTGACAACTTAAAGTATTAATTGAGGTGAGTTGTTCAAATTCAAACCTTTGAATTTCATGTGGTAAAGTTGTGTAATAATATAATCTTAAAGCTTATTTTATTCTAGGATAATTCTTTTACCTCCTTGTGAGGATTTTGGGAGCTTCTCCTTCTTCTTCTTCTTCTTCAACTCTGACGAAGAACACGAAGAACCTTCGAACTCCGACGAAGAACGCCGCTCCTCTTTTCTCCGTCTCCCGTGACGACATAACCGCGACATCGACATTCTTCTTCCGCGACGCTCGACTTCCGCGAATCGTTGTCGATCATCGAACTTCGTTCCAGAACCAAGGTAGGGGTTTTTCCTTTTTAAATTACGTGTTTTCTTTCCCTCGAGAATGAAAGAAAATCCGTTGGGCATAGTTCCAAATTTTTATTAAAAATTTGTGAAACGTTCATTGATGTGTTTATACGATTGGCCAACTGATATCGTTATAACGGGAGGAGACCGGACTGCACGAACACGGCCGATTCTCCTCCCCCTTCTATTCTTTCATGTTAATTTAGCGGAGACAGCGCGGTGTCGTTGCAACCGCGCAGGATCAAAAGAATTAATGGCCGGAGCGAGCTGCGACGCAGAAACGCGGTGCCGACGCACCGCGTCGTTGTTTACGAAAGAGACCGCGGCCAGAGACGGGCCGCGGCGGAACAAGGAGGCGACCGGTGGCCAGCCGGGCCGCCGGCACCGGAGATCATGGAAGGCCGCGGCCCTATGGCCGCGGCGGAGCAGCCAGGGGCGCCGGCCTCGCCGGCGCCAGAGATCAGGAGGGTCGCGGCCCTACGGCCGCGGCGGAGCAGCCAGGGCGGCTGGCCTCGCCGGTCGCCGGAGATGGGAAGAGCCGCGGCGCTGGTCGCGGCGGGGAAGAAGAAGGCGGCCGGCCGCGCCGGCCGCCGGTTCGGTCAGAAGGAGGGACCCGCAGGTCCCGTGGGTCAATTGAAACAGCCGGCAAAAGCCGGCCGAGATCCGGAAAAGGGGGGGGGGGTTTCACCCCCCGCGTGCGGCACGCTGGCCGCGCCGCCGCTGGCCGGACCGCGCCGCCGCGCCGCCACCGGCCGGGCCGGGTCCAGCGGACCGGGTCGGCCCGGACCCGGACCCCCCCGTTTCGAATCAGTTTCGGTCTTTTGGCCATAACTTGATCCACGGACCTCCGATTGACAAACCGTCTGCGGCAACGCGATCCTTGGATCGAGACGGTCGTTTCGGTATATCGCACTCAAGGTTTCAGATTACTTTGAGTTCGTCCGGGTTAGTTCGTTCACGAAACCAACCGGGCCTTCGGAGCGGAAACGCTCATATCTTGAGCTATGGACGTCCGATTGACGTGCCGTCAGCTGTGTTGTGTTCTTCTTAGTGAGAAGGATCTTTTGGAATACTCCGCCCGAGGTTTGGACGCAGGTGGAGTATGTTCGGGTTGGTTTTGCCTTAAAAACCAACCGGGCCCCGGGGACGAAAATGCCAATAACTCTCAGACCGGGCGTCTGATCGACGCGCCGTCTGTTGCGTTGAGTTCCTATTGACGATACTGAACTTTTGGATACATCAACTCTGGACTTTGTGACAGTTGATGTATCAGCCTCTCGGCTCGTGGAGCGGACCCTCCGAACGAGCTTGCTGTGTGCGGGAACCCTAGTGCTGGCTGCGACTGTTACAGTGACTACTACTGCTGCTACTGCTACTGTGACTGCGACGACGACAGTACAGAGATCCTGTGTGGATTCGACGACGACGACTACAACACTAAGCGATCCTACGTAGATCAGTGCTACAGGTCCTGTGTGGGCCCGATCCTGTGTGGGTCTGATCCTGTGTGGGTCTTTGCGCTCAGCGGTCCTGTGTGAACCAGCGCCTACAGGTCCTACGTGGGCCCGATCCTGTGTGGGTCTTTTGCGGGGGTTAGTTACCTGTCGATCCTTCGTGGGTCCGACGACTTATATGGATCAGAGATCATCTTTATCGTCTTTCGAAGAAGTATACCTGTGTGAGCTGAATCCTGTTGTTTTCCTGTGTGGATTGTGTTGTGCAATCCTGTGTGGATTACGTTTTGCTTTCCTGTGTGGAATACGTTTACTTTCCTGTGTGGACTGAGTTGTACTTGGGCTCGGAGGTTGGAGCGTATTTGAAATTGATGACTTAGGTATATGTATGGGCATATACCTAAGCAGTGTCGGTTATTACTTCGTGATTGTTCCTTTCTTCGTGGTTTATCCTTTGTGGACTTGAGAGACCTTTAGGGGTCTCGGGGTCCCTACTGAGTAGCTTATACTCACCCCTGCACGGGCTTTGCCCGCATTACGTTGTGTTGGTTGCAGACGACGGACAGCGTTGACCTTAGCTGAGGCTTGCAGAGCGGGACGGTACCCGGAGGTGGACCACTGGGCGGGACGTGCTCGGAGCGGACGGCGGGACCCGTGGAGCAGTGGAGCTATCTGTACCCACCCTTCAGGTGGGATTTCCAGTGGACAGCTCGGTGTAGCGGCTTTTACTTTTCAGTTGCTGTTTTCCCCTTTCGAGTTGTACTTTACTTTCAGTTTGGGTTTGTATACTAGCCCATTTACTTTTCCGCACTTTCAGTTGTACTCTGCTTTTGTTTAGTGTTTACTTTCCGCTTGCTTACTCTGTGGTGTTTGTTTACTTTACAAAGGCAATGCCTTCCCTTTTTACCGGGATTTACGCCTTGGTGCTAGTCGCCAGCCCCTGGCCTTTGGAAGGCGGGCTTGGGGTAGTCACGGAACGGACCCCGAGGGCGGGTCGTGACAAATTGGTATCAGACAGATGTCAGCAGAGCTTCCAGGAGCTGAGACAGAGATTGACTAGTGCACCTATCTTGAGGTTGCCCGAGGAGGGAGTAGGGTACGTAGTCTACTGCGATGCATCAGGGACCGGACTCGGGGTCCGTGCCGTGACTACCCCAAGCCCGCCTTCCATAAGCCAGGGGCTGGCGACTAGCACCAAGGCGTAAATCCCGGTAAAAAGGGAAGGCATTGCCTTTGTAAAGTAAACAAACACCACAGAGTAAGCAAGCGGAAAGTAAACACTAAGCAAAAGCAGAGTACAACTGGAAGTGCGGAAAAGTAAATGGGCCAGTATACAAACCCAAACTGAATGTAAAGTACAACTTGAAAGGGAAAAACAACAACTGTAAGTAAAAGCCGCTACACTGAGCTGTCCACTGGAGATCCCACCTAAAGGGTGGGTACAGATATCTCCACTGCTCCACGGGTCCCGCCGTCCGCTCCGAGCACGTTCCGCCCAGTGGTCCACCTCCAGGTACCGTCCTGCTCTGCAAGCCTCAGTCAAGATCAACGTTGTCCGTCGTCTGCAACCAACACAACGTAGTGCGGGCAAAGCCCGTGCAGGGGTGAGTATAAGCTACTCAGTAGGGACCCCGAGACCCCTGAAGGTCTCTCAAAATCCACAAAGGATAAACCAAAAAGAAAAGTACAATCACGAATTAACAACCGACACTGCTTAGGTATATGACCATACATATACCTAAGTCATCAATTTCAAATACGCTCCAACCTCCGAGCCCAAGTACAACTCAGTCCACACAGGAAAGTAACGTATTCCACACAGGAAGCAAAACGAAATCCACATAGGATAGCACAACTCAATCCACACAGGAAAGCAACAGGATTCAGCTCACACAGGTATACTTCTTCGAAAGACGATAAAGATGATCTCTGATCCATCTAAGTCGTCGGACCCACGAAGGATCGATAGGTAACTAACCCCCGCAAAAGACCCACACAGGATCGGGCCCACACAGGACCTGTAGGCGCTGATTCACACAGGACCGCTGAGCGCAAAGACCCACACAGGATCGGACCCACACAGGATCGGGCCCACACAGGACCTGTAGCACTGATCCACGTAGGATCGCTGAGTGCTGTAGTCATCGTCGTCGAATCCACACAGGATCTCTGTACTGTCGTCGTCGCAATCACAGTAGCAGTAGTAGCAGTAGTAGTCACAGTAACAGTCGCAGTAACAGTCGCAGTAACAGTCGCAGCCAGCACTAGGGTTCCCGCACACAGCAAGCTCGTTCGGAGGGTCCGCTCCACGAGCCGAGAGGCTGATACATCAACTGTCACAAAGTCCAGAGTTGATGTATCCAAAAGTTCCGTATCGTCAACAGGAACTCAACGCAACAGACGGCGCGTCGATCGGACGCCCGGTCTGAGAGTTATTGGCATTTTCGTCCCCGGGACCCGGTTGGTTTTTAAGGCAAAACCAACCCGACCGTACTCCACCTGCGTCCAAACCTCGGATGGAGTATGCCAAAAGATCCGTCTCACTTAGAGGAATTCAACGAAACAGACGGCGCGTCAATCGGACGCCCGGTCTGTTAACTATTGGCCTTTCCGTCTCACACCCACCCGGGGAAACATCCCAGGAGGTCACCCATCCTGATCACTACTCTAGGCCAAGCACGCTTAACTATGGAGTTTTAATCACGTAGGCTCCCGAAAAGGAAGGTGCACCTTGAGTATAGTATACCGAAACGACCGTCTCGATCCAAGGATCGCGTTGCCGCTGACGGCGCGTCGTTCGGAGGGCCGAAGCTCAAGTTATGAGCATTTGAACGAAATCGATTCGAAAACGGGGGGTCCAGGTCCGGGCCGACCCGGCCCGACCCCCCCTGGGTAGGCCCGAACCGGGTCGACCCGACCTGGGTCCGACCCGGCCCGGCCGGCGGCTCGGCGCGGCACGGCGGCGCGGTCCGGCACGGCGGCGCGGCCCGGCCGGCGGCGGCACGGCCTGGGCGCCGCTCGGGTGCCACGCGCGGGGGGCATGGCCCCCGCCCCTCTTCGCTGGCGGCGCGGCTGAAAGCCGCGCCTTTGGTGAAACCGGCCCCCCTCGTGGGGGCCTGCCTTTGAGAAAAACGGGGGGCCGCCTGCCCCCCTTTATGAACCGGCCCCCCCTTAATAATGGCGGGGCAATTAACCTGGCCGGGGGAAATTAATTCCCCCGGTCTTTCTCCTTCCGGCCGGCCCACCTGGCCGGACGGTTTTTCTTCAACGGGACCGGCAAACCGGTCCCCTTTCCGGTTCCGGGCCGCGGCGGGACGAGAGGATCGGCGGCTCGCCGGGCCGCCGGTGTCGGAAGCCG
This sequence comes from Viscum album, assembly GCA_963277665.1. Taxonomy (NCBI): domain Eukaryota; kingdom Viridiplantae; phylum Streptophyta; class Magnoliopsida; order Santalales; family Viscaceae; genus Viscum; species Viscum album. The sequence continues at coordinate 1,402,710,436 of OY728143.1, read as the reverse complement.
GAAAGGGGACCGGTTTGTCGGTCCCGTTGAAGAAAAACCGTCCGGCCAGGTGGGCCGGCCGGAAGGAGAAAGACCGGGGGAATTAATTTCCCCCGGCCAGGTTAATTGCCCCGCCATTATTAAGAGGGGGACGGTTCATAAAGGGGGGCAGGCGGCCCCCCGTTTTTCTCAAAGGCAGGCCCCCCACGAGGGGGGCCGGTTTCACCAAAGGCGCTGCTTTCAGCCGCGCCGCCAGAGAAGAGGGGCGGGGGCCATGCCCCCCGCGCGTGGCACCCGAGCGGCGCCCAGGCCATGCCGCCGCCGGCCGGGCCGCGCCGCCGTGCCGGACCGCGCCGCCGCGCCGCGCCGAGCCGCCGGCCGGGCCGGGTCGGACCCAGGTCGGGTCGACCCGGTTCGGGCCTACCCAGGGGGGGTCGGGCCGGGTCGGCCCGGACCTGGACCCCCCGTTTTCGAATCGATTTCGTTCAAATGCTCATAACTTGAGCTTCGGGCCTCCGAACAACGCGCCGTCAGCGGCAACGCGATCCTTGGATCGAGACGGTCGTTTCGGTATACTATACTCAAGGTGCACCTTCCTTTTCGGGAGCCTACGTGGTTAAAACTCCGTAGTTAAGCGTGCTTGACCTAGAGTAGTGATCAGGATGGGTGACCTCCTGGGAAGTTTCCCTGGGTGGGTGTGAGACGGAAAGGCCAATAGTTAACAGACCGGGCGTCCGATTGACGCGCCGTCTGTTTCGTTGAATTCCTCTAAGTGAGACGGATCTTTTGGAATACTCCGCCCGAGGTTTGGACGCAGGTGGAGTACGGTCGGGTTGGTTTTGCCTTAAAAACCAACCGAGCCCCGGGGATGAAAATGCTAATAACTCTCAGACCGGGCGTCCGATCGACGCGTCGTCTGTTGCATTGAGTTCCTGTTGACGATACGGAACTTTTGGATACATCAACTCTGGACTTTGTGACAGTTGATGTATCAGCCTCTCGGCTCGTGGAGCGGACCCTCCGAACGAGCTTGTTGTGTGCGGGAACCCTAGTGCTGGCTGCGACTGTTACTGCGACTGTTACTGTGACTGTTACTGTGACTACTACTGCTACTACTGCTACTGTGATTGCGACGACGACAGTACAGAGATCCTGTGTGGATTCGACGACGACGACTACAACACTCAGCGATCCTACGTGGATCAGTGCTACAGATCCTGTGTGGGCCCGATCCTGTGTGGGTCCGATCCTGTGTGGGTCTTTGCGCTCAGCGGTCCTGTGTGAACCAGCGCCTACAGGTCCTGTGTGGGCCCAATCCTGTGTGGGTCTTTTGCGGGGGTTAGTTACCTATCGATCCTTCGTGGGTCCGACGACTTAGATGGATCAGAGATCATCTTTATCGTCTTTCGAAGAAGTATACCTGTGTGAGCTGAATCCTGTTGCTTTCCTGTGTGGATTGAGTTGTGTTATCCTGTGTGGATTTCGTTTTGCTTCCTGTGTGGAATACGTTACTTTCCTGTGTGGACTGAGTTGTACTTGGGCTCGGAGGTTGGAGCGTATTTGAAATTGATGACTTAGGTATATGTATGGGCATATACCTAAGCAGTGTCAGTTGTTACTTCGTGATTGTACTTTTCTTTGTGGTTTATCCTTTGTGGATTTTGAGAGACCTTCAGGGGTCTCGGGGTCCCTACTGAGTAGCTTATACTCACCCCTGCACGGGCTTTGCCCGCACTACGTTGTGTTGGTTGCAGACGACGGACAGCGTTGATCTTGACTGAGGCTTGCAGAGCAGGACGGTACCTGGAGGTGGACCACTGGGCGGAACGTGCTCGGAGCGGACGGCGGGACCCGTGGAGCAGTGGAGATATCTGTACCCACCCTTCAGGTGGGATCTCCAGTGGACAGCTCAGTGTAGCGGCTTTTACTTACAGTTGCTGTTTTTCCCTTTCGAGTTGTACTTTACATTCAGTTTGGGTTTGTATACTGGCCCATTTACTTTTCCGCACTTCCAGTTGTACTCTGCTTTTGCTTAGTGTTTACTTTCCGCTTGCTTACTCTGTGGTGTTTGTTTACTTTACAAAGACAATGCCTTCCCTTTTTACCGGGATTTACGCCTTGGTGCTAGTCGCCAGCCCCTGGCCTATGGAAGGCGGGCTTGGGGTAGTCACGACACGGACCCCGAGGGCGGGTTGTGACAATTTGGTATCAAAGGAGTTTGGTTCTACCGCGAACTCTGATCTTTCTTTGTGAAGCAATAATGTTTAGCGTATTGAGTGTGGTTATCAGTCCAGGGAGTCCAGTGTTGGTGCGGCGGCCGACGTATCCGTACACCAGGACCCTGACTTCTGATTTCCGACTTAATGCACGAAAACATTGATTGCGTGTGTGTTTCAAAGTTTTCATTGTGATTTCTTTGTGTCAGCTCACCAGGTATACTGTTTGACCATGGCGCACCTGTTTCCTATTCAGGATGGCCCCACGACGGCAGCCAGCTAGGGTTCCGAGAGTCGAGTGTGACGACTGCCCACCGAGCAACGAGGCTTCGGTGCAGGGCCCTTTGTCAGCAGTTGCACCTGCGGTAGTTCTACCCGCCGAGCCCCCGATGCTTCCAGCGCCAGCCGCTGACGATGCACGTCGCCTCAGCGCACTGCATGAGTTTCAGCGCCAGCGACCACCCAGGTTTCGCGGGGAGACGGATCCCCAGGCAGCCGAGGACTGGCTGGAGGCAGTGGTACGTGTGTTTAGGCTAGTGAGGACACCAGCAGACCTCATGGTGATCCTCGCTGCTAGCCTACTACACGCAGCAGCAGGACGATGGTGGAGCTTGATGCTCTAGGTGCACGATGAGGCATATCTACTATGGAAGGACTTTGAGATCCTCTTCCGCTCGGAGTTCGTCCCAGCCACCCTTCGTGCGGTGCGTATCCAGGAGCTTCTTCAGCTGCGGCAGGGTAGCATGACGGTCGCTCAGTACTCGGCGAGATTTACTGATCTCTCGCGCTACTCGACTGACATGGTACGGGACCCATTCTTCCGGGCCTGGACCTTCGAGCAGGGTTTGAGACATGAGATCAGGGCATCACTGATCTCCCTCAGCATACCGACTCAGACAGGAGTACTGGAGCGGGCCCTTCTGATCGAGAGCTTCCTTGCTGAGTCTACACCAGCGCAGCGACCCACCGCAGGGCGGCACGTGGCAGAGTCATCTGCAGCAGGCAGTCGACGGATGACTCAGGGGTCCAGACAGACCAGACCTTCGGGCAGACGACCTCAGGACACTGGCTCAGCAGTGCGGGGCACACAGCGCGGAGCCAGTCTTTCAAGTGGAAGACAGTGCTATGCATGCGGCGGGCAAAGCCACATGGCTCGTGACTGCCCGACCCGCCATGCAGAGGAGCAGCAGACGGTTGAGGAACCACCTAGGTAGAGGCAAAGGTTCGACCGTGGCGGTTCGCAGGGAGGAGGCGGACGAGGCAGAGGAGCTGGCTGAGCAGCAGGTGGTGGGCGACGCTTTGAGGCTCTACCACCACCACCACCAGGAGGTCCACCCCAACCTCAGGGGAGAGCACAGCTTCAGGCAGCTGAAGCTTATGATCATGGAGCTCCGGAAGCGGGTGGACTAGTGCGGGACTAGCTCCAGGCATAGAGGCCTTTGCCCATAATTCCTCTAGCTTCGTAGTTTGTGTTGCTTTGTGTCCTTGTACTTTAAGTTGAAGTAATAAAAGACACTTGCCTTGGTGACTTTTGTTATCTTGTCTTTTGTTTGTTTTTACTAAGAGGTGCCTGCTAAAAATTGTTGACTTGACCCTCACTTGCGAGATTCGTACTGGAGGAAACCCAGTGACCACACCCTGATGCCGACAGTGTGACTCAACCCTTGGAGGCGAGAGTGACGGTTGGATCTCTTGGTAGCAGCGTCGAGGCCTTACGACGTCATCCATGCCATGAATTAACTAATCATGACGGGATTGACTGTATTAGGCAAGGAACGTGGTTCATCCAGGGGATGAGACCGGAATTCACTTTTCGGCAAAGGAGAAATCTTTGCAGCTAGCCTGTTTGCAGATATCCTTCGTGGATAGTGATGGAGCAGCCTTCCTCCAGTATCTCATAGTCACCCCTCCTCTACTACAATAGGTCAGAGAGGCACAGCGTGAGGACGCTGACTGTGAGACACGGCGTGCACAGATATCCTCGGGACAGGCACCTGATGGTTTCTCCCTTGGAGCAGAGCACAACATCCTTTTTAGAGGATGTACCATGGTACCAGTCGCTTTACGAGAGGAAGCGATGAGAGAGTTTCACACTTCTCCTTTGGCGGTACATCCTGGAGTGGAAAAGATGTACCAGGACCTCAGACGACAGCACTGGTGGCCTGGCATGAAGAAGGCAGTTGCAGAGTTCGTTTCTCGATGCCTCACCTGCCAGCAGGTGAAGGCAGAGCATCAGGTACCAGCGGGCTTGGTACAACCCTTGGAGGTTCCGGAGTGGAAGTAGGACGGCATATCTATGGACTTCGTGACTGGACTTCCACGCACTTCCAGAGGTCACGACTCCATATGGGTGATTTTTGACCGACTCACCAAGTCGGCACACTTCTTACCCATTAGAGAGCAGGGCTCAGTGGAGAGCTTGGGATGTCTCTACGTTCAGGAGATTGTGCGGCTCCACGGCGTTCCATCATCTATCGTCTCCGATCGAGATGCTCGCTTTACTTCCCGACTTTGGAAGGGGTTACAGGAGGCGTTCGAGGCGCAGATACGTCTGAGCACAACCTTTCACCCTCAGATGGATGGTCAGACGGAGAGGACCATTCAGACTTTCGAGGACATGCTCTGTGCATGTGTCCTCGACTTTGGTCGTAGCTGGGAGGACCACTTACCCTTGGTGGAGTTTGTGTACAACAACAGCTACCACTCCACCATCGGGATGGCACCGTACGAGGCGTTGTACGACCGACCTTGTAGATCTCCTTTGTGCTGGACAGACCCTGGGGAGTCAGCACTTGTGGGACTGGAGATGGTCCAGGCCATGACAGAGAAGGTCCAGGTCATCCAGGAGCGGATGAGGACAGCTCAGAGCCGGCAGAAGTCATATGCTGACAGGAGGTGGAGGCCACTAGAGTTCGAGGATGGCGACCACGTCTTCTTGCGGGTTTCACCTCGACGTGGTATTCGGAGATTTGGCCGTGGCGGCAAGTTATCTTCGCGCTTCATCGGACCCTTCCAGGTCCTCAGCAGGATTGGTGAGGTGGCTTATCGCCTGGCTCTACCACCTCAGTTGCACCGGGTGCACGACGTCTTCCACGTATCTCAGCTGAGGAGGTACGTGCAAGACCTGACGCACATCATTGACCATGGGGAACTTGATGTTGACAATGGGGCGACTTTTACGGAGGTCCCGGTGGAGATAGAGGATCGACAGGAGCGGGTCCTACGTGGGCGATCGATTCCTCTTGTGCGCATCAGATGGAAGCACGGGAACCTCCAGGAGAGCACATGGGAGCGGGAGGCTCAGATGCGTGCTCAGTACCCTCATTTGTTTCCCTAGTTTTTGATGTATCTTTACGGGGATGTAAAGCCCTGAGGTGGGAGTAATGTAAAGACCCGTAAAATTCAGGGGAAATTTTTTTCTTAATTTTCTTTGGATTTTTACAAGAGCGCGGTTTCTGACGGCACCTGATTCCGAGGCCCGGTGTGCCCGGAATCAATTTCCGAAGTTTGGCTCGGGTACGTTCAGTGAACGAACGAGCGGGAATTTCTAACTTTTGATCCGGTGCTCGGAATTGAAATCCGAGGACACCGATGAACTCGTAGCGCCGATATTCGCTTAAGGAGACCTTTTCCAAAGTTGCGTTTATTGCAGGCCGAAAGTTAGTTTTGGGGAGAATTATAAAAAAGTTGAATAAAAAAAATGTTGAACACTTTTTTTTTATTTAAACTTGTTGGTTAACTTCTCTCAAAGGGAGTTAGGGGTGGGACCCACACCCACTTAACCTCCCTTGAGAGGATTAAGTGTGGTGGGGCCCACACGAGCCCTAAACTTTTCATCTTCTCTCAAACTCCCTTAACCCCTCTTTAAATGACATGACAATTGTTATTTAATTTTGGAGTTATCCTTTTTGAATTTCAAACCTTTGAAATTCATTTGTTAAGTTTGTGAATAAAATAAGCTCTTATCTTATTTTGTTGGGTTATAACTCTTTATCCATCTTGAGAGCTTTTGAGAGCTTTTCCTTCTTCTTCAAACTTTGACGAAGAACGCTCAAGCCTTGACGAAGAACGCTCAAACTTTGACGAAGAACGCTCAAGCTCCGACGAAGAACGCCGCTCCTCTCTTCTTCGTAGCCGGTTGTTCCGAACAACGACGACGCCTTCCGTGTCAACGAAAGGGAACACCGCTTCCTCCTCGGACTTCCTTCGTCGGCTTACGAAGATTCACCAACGACGTACCTCTTCGGACGTACCTCTTCGTCAACGGAATTGACGAACGATTACCGCGACGCCCAACCTCCGCGACGCTTGCCTTCCGCGGGTCATTGACAATCATCATACTTGAAACCGAGGTAGGGGTTGTTGTTGATTATTTATTTACTCTCGTTCTTGGTTCTAGCATGATAGTCTGATGGATGATTATTTAAGAGTTATCATCTAACGAGAGGGGGGTCGGACCTCACAAACACGGCCGAATCCCCCCTCTGTTCATGATTATTATTATTTTCTTGTGGATGATGAGATGGCGTGGTGCCGTCGCACCACGCGGGAATTCTCACGGTTGCATTGCACGGCGCCGTCGCGCCGCGCCGTGGAAGGATCATCATGAACGCGACGCCGTCGCGCCGCGTCGAAGAAAACCGAAGGCGCCGCGGCCGGAGCGGGGCCGCGGCGGAGGGGCGCGGTGCCGTCGCACCGCGCCGGACGATGAACACCGCGGCCGGTTCCGGGCCGCGGCGGGACGAGCACCAAGCCCGCCTTCCAAAGGCCAGGGGCTGGCGACTAGCACCAAGGCGTAAATCCCGGTAAAAAGGGAAGGCATTTCCTTTGTAAAGTAAACAAACACCACAGAGTAAGCAAGCGGAAAGTAAACACTAAACAAAAGCAGAGTACAACTGAAAGTGCGGAAAAGTAAATGGGCCAGTATACAAACCCAAACTGAAAGTAAAGTACAACTCGAAAGGGGAAAACAACAACTGAAAAGTAAAAGCCGCTACACCGAGCTGTCCACTGGAAATCCCACCTGAAGGGTGGGTATAGATAGCTCCACTGCTCCACGGGTCCCGCCGTCCGCTCCGAGCACGTCCCGCCCAGTGGTCCACCTCCGGGTACCGTCCCGCTCTGCAAGCCTCAGCTAAGGTCAACGCTGTCCGTCGTCTGCAACCAACACAACGTAGTGCGGGAAAAGCCCGTGCAGGGGTGAGTATAAGCTACACAGTAGGGACCCCGAGACCCCTGAAGGTCTCTCAAGTCCACAAAGGATAAACCACGAAGAAAGGAACAATCACGAAGTAATAACCGACACTGCTTAGGTATATGCCCATACATATACCTAAGTCATCAATTTCAAATACGCTCCAACCTCCGAGCCCAAGTACAACTCAGTCCACACAGGAAAGTAAACGTATTCCACATAGGAAAGCAAAACGTAATCCACACAGGATTGCACAACACAATCCACACAGGAAAACAACATGATTCAGCTCACACAGGTATACTTCTTCGAAAGACGATAAAGATGATCTCTGATCCATCTAAGTCGTCGGACCCACGAAGGATCGATAGGTAACTAGCCCCCGCAAAAGACCCACACAGGATCGGGCCCACATAGGACCTGTAGGCGCTGGTTCACACAGGACCGCTGAGCGCAAAGACCCACACAGGATCGGACCCACACAGGATCGGGCCCACACAGGACCTGTAGCACTGATCCACGTAGGATCGCTGAGTGTTGTAGTCGTCGTCGTCGAATCCACACAGGATCTCTGTACTGTCGTCGTCGCAGTCACAGTAGCAGTAGCAGCAGTAGTAGTCACAGTAACAGTCGCAGCCAGCACTAGGGTTCCCGCACACAGCAAGCTCGTTCGGAGGGTCCGCTCCACGAGCCGAGAGGCTGATACATCAACTGTCACAAAGTCCAGAGTTGATGTATCCAAAAGTTCCGTATCGTCAACAGGAACTCAACGCAACAGACGGCGCGTCGATCGGACGCCCGGTCTGAGAGTTATTGGCATTTTCGTCCCCGGGGCCCGGTTGGTTTTTAAGGCAAAACCAACCCGACCGTACTCCACCTGCGTCCAAACCTCGGGCGGAGTATGCCAAAAGATCCGTCTCACTAAGAAGAACAAAACACGGCTGACGGCACGTCAATCGGACGTCCGTAGCTCAAGATATGAGCGTTTCCGCTCCGAAGGCCCGGTTGGTTTCGTGAACGAACCAACCTGTCCGAACTCAAAGTAATCCGAAAACTTGAGTGCGATATACCGAAACGACCGTCTTGATCCAAGGATCGCGTTGCCGCAGACGGTTCATCAATCGGAGGTCCGTGGCTCAAGTTATGGCCAAAAGACCGAAACTGATACGAAATGAGGGGGTCCGGGTCCGGGCCGACCTGGCCCGACCCCCCCCCCCCGGGTCGACCCGAACCGGGTCGGACCGACCCGGTCCGCTGGACCCGGCCCGGCCGGTGGCGGCGCGGTCCGGCCAGCGGCGGCGCGGTCCGGCCAGCGGCGGGGCGGCCAGCGTGCCGCGCATGTGCCGCACGCGGGGGGTGAAACCCCCCCTTTTCCAGATCTCGGCCGGCTTTTGCCGGCCGTTTCAATTGACCCACGGGACCCGCGGGTCCCGCCTTCTGACCGAACCGGCGGCCGGCGCGGTCGGCCGCCTTCTTCTTCCCCTCAGCGGCCAGCGTCGCGGCTCTTCCCATCTCCGGCGACCGGCGAGGCCGGCCGCCCTGGCTGCTCCGCCGCGGCCATAGGGCCGCGACCTTCCACAATCTCAGGCGCCGGCGGCCTGGCTGGCCGCCGGTCGCCTCCTTGTTCCGCCGTGGCCCATCTCCGGCCGCAGTCTCTTTCGTAAACAACGACGCGTTGCGTCGGCACCGCGTTTCTGCGTCGCAGCTCGCTCTGTCCATTAATTCTTTTGATCCTGCGTGGTTGCAACGACACCGCGCTGTCTCCGCTAAATTAACACGAAAGAATAGAAGGGGGAGGAGAATCGTCCGTGTTTGTGCGGTCCGGTCTCCTCCCGTTATAACGATATCAGTTGGCCAATCGTATAAACACATCAATGAACGTTTCACAAATTTTTAATAAAAATTTGGAACTATGCCCAATGGATTTTCTTTCATGATCGAGGGAAATAAAACACGTAATTTAAAAAGGACAAACCCCTACCTTGGTTCTGGAACGAAGTTCGATGATCGACAACGATTCGCGGAAGTCGAGCGTCGCGGAAGAAGAATGTCGATGTCGCGGTTATGTCGTCACGGGAGACGGAGAAAAGAGGAGCGGCGTTCTTCGTCGGAGTTCGAAGGTTCTTCGTGTTCTTCGTCAGAGTTGAAGAAGAAGAAGAAGAAGGAGAAGCTCCCAAAATCCTCACAAGGAGGTAAAAGAATTATCCTAGAATAAAATAAGCTTTAAGCTTATATTATTACACAACTTTACCACATGAAATTCAAAGGTTTGAATTTGAACAACTCACCTCAATTAATACTTTAAGTTGTCAAACATTAATTAAAAGGAGAGTTAAAGGGAGGTGGAAGGTTGGGTTTCGTGTGGGCCCCACCCCAAGCCCGCCTTCCCTAGGCCAGGGGCTGGCGACTAGCACCAAGGCATAAATCCCGGTAAAAAGGGAAGGCATTGCCTTTGAAAAATAAACAAACACCACAGAGTAAGCAAGCGGAAAGTAAACACTAAACAAAAGCAGAGTACAACTGAAAGTGCGGAAAAGTCAATGGGCCAGTATACAAACCCAAACTGAAAGTAAAGTACTACTCGAAAGGGAAAACAACAACTGAAAAGTAAAAGCCGCTACACCGAGCTGTCCACTGGAAATCCCACCTGAAGGGTGGGTACAAATAGCTCCTCTGCTCCACAGGTCCCGCCGTCCGCTCCGAGCACGTCCCGCCCAGTGGTCCACCTCCGGGTACCGTCCTACTCTGCAAGCCTCAGCTAAGATCAACGTTGTCTGTCGTCTGCAACCAACACAACGTAGTGCGGGCAAAGCCCGTGCAGGGGTGAGTATAAGCTACTCAGTAGGGACCCCGAGACCCCTGAAGGTCTCTCAAATCCACAAAGGATAAACCAAAAAGAAAGGTACAATCACGAAGTAACAACCGACACTGCTTAGGTATATTCCCATACATATACCTAAGTCATCAATTTCAAATACGCTCCAACCTCCAAGCCCAAGTACAACTCAGTCCACACAGGAAAGTAAACGTATTCCACACAGGAAAGCAAAACGTAATCCACACAGGATTGCACAGCACAATCCACACAGGAAAGTAATAGGTTTCAGCTCACACAGGTATACTTCATCGAAAGACGATAAAGATGATCTCTGATCCATCTAAGTCGTCGGACCTACGAAGGATCGATAGGTAACTAACCCCCACAAAAGACCCACACAGGATCGGGCCCACGTAGGACCTGTAGGCGCTGGTTCACACAGGACCGCTGAGCGCAAAGACCCACACAGGATCGGACCCACACAGGATCGGGCCCACACAGGACCTGTAGCACTGATCCACGTAGGATCGCTGAGTGCTGTAGTCTTCGTCGTCGAATCCACACAGGATCTCTGTACTGTCGTCGTCGCAGTCACAGTAGCAGTAGGAGCAGTAGTAGTCACAGTAACAGTCGCAGCCAGCACTAGGGTTCCCGCACACAGCAAGCTCGTTCGGAGGGTCCGCTCCACGAGCCGAGAGGCTGATACATCAACTGTCACAAAGTCCAGAGTTGATGTATCCAAAAGTTCCATATCGTCAACAGGAACTCAACGCAACAGACGGCGCGTCGATCGGACGCCCGGTCTGAGAGTTATTGGCATTTTCGTCCCCGGGGCCCGGTTGGTTTTTAAGGAAAAACCAGCCCGACCGTACTCCACCTACGTCCAAACCTCGGGCGGATTATGCCAAAAGATCCGTCTCACTAAGAGGAACACAACCAAGCTGACGGCACATCAATCAGACGTCCGTAGATCAAGATATGAGCGTTTCCGCTCCGAAGGCCCGGTTGGTTTCGTGAACGAACCAACCCGGCCGAACTCAAGTATTCCGAAACCCTTAGTGCGATATACCGAAACAACCGTCTCGATCCAAGGATCGCATTGCCGTAGACGGTTCATCGATCGGAGGTCTGTGGATCAAGTTATGGCCAAAAGACCGAAACTGATTCGAAACGGGGGGTTCCGGGTCCGGGCCGACCCGGCCCGACCCCCCCTGGGTCGGCCCGAACCGGGTCGGCCCGAACCGGGTCGACCCGAACCGGGTCAACCCGACCCGGGTTCGACCCGGCCTGGCCGGCCGGCCGGCGGCGCGGCAGCGCGGCGGCCCGACGCCGCACGGAGGCAGCGCGCGGGGGCCAAGCCCCCGCTTGATTGGGGTGGCGGCGCAGCAATCAGTCGCGCCCCTTTGTTTTAAAAACGCCCCCCCCCCCCACGCGGGGGGCCTGCTTGTGCGGAAACCGGGGGGCCTCCTGCCCCCCTCAAGAAACCTCCCCCCCAATTAAATGGGGGGGGGGCTTTATTGCTGTCCGGGGGATTAATTTCCCCCGGATTTGACCATCCAGCCGGCCAGCTGGCCGGCCGGTTTTCTCCAACGGGACCGGAAAATCCGGTCCCCTTTCCGGCTTCTGACGCCGGTGGCCCGGCCGCCGGTCTTCTCGTCCCGTGCGGCCCGGAACCGGCCGCGGTGTTCGTCGTCCGGCGCGGTGCGACGGCACCGCGCCCCTCCGCCGCGCCTCCGATTCCTCTTGACGCGGCGCGACGGCGTCGCGTTCTTGATGATTCTTCCACGGCGCGGCGCGACGGCGCCGCGCAATATAAACATACAATTATCCGCGTGGTGCGACGGCACCACACCACCTTGTTTCCACCCGCAAGATAAAACAACAAGAACGATGGAGGGTTTCGGCCGTGTTCATGCGGTCCGGCCCCCTCACGTTAAATGACAACACAACTTAAAAATCCTTACGTTAATCATGCATGAACCACGAACAAGGATAAAAAAATAAACAAAATACAACAACCCCTACCTGGGTATAGGTTCGAAGATTTGTCAACGTCCCGCGGAAGATAACGTCGCGGAGGTCGGGCGTCGCGGTAGTCGTTCGTCAAATCCGATGACGAAGAGGTACGTCCGAAGAGGCACGTCGTTGGCGAAACTTCTTATGTCGACGAAGGGAGTCCGAGGAGGAAGCGGCGTTCCCTCTCGTTGACACGGAAGACGAAGAAGAGAGGAGCGGCGTTCTTCGTCGGAGCTTGAGCGTTCTTCGTCAAGCTTGAGCGTTCTTCGTCAAAGACTGAAGAAGGAAGAAAAACTCTCAAAAGCTCTCAAGATGGCTAAGAGTTCTAACCCAACAAAATAAGCTAAGAGCTTATTTTATTAAGTCAATCCAAACCATTTGAATTTCAAAGGTTTGAATTAAGACAACTCAAGCCATTAATTAACCAACTTTCCATCTTAAATTAAAAGGGGAGTTTAAGGGAGAAGATGAGAGGTTTAGGTTCGTGTGGGTCCCACCACACTTAATCCTCTCAAGGGAGGTTAAGTGGGTGTGGGTACCACCCCTAACTCCCTTTGAGAGGAGTTAACCTACAAAAGTAAAATAAAAAGAATTCCACATTTTTTTATTCAACTTTTTATTTTAATTCTCCCAAAAACTAACTTTCGTCTCGCAACAAACGCAACTTCCGAAAAGGCCTCATTAAGCGAATATCGGTGCTGCAAGTTCATCGGTGCCCTCGGATTTCAATTCCGAGCACCGGATCAATAGTTAGGAATTCCCGCTCATTCGTTCACTGAACGTACCCGAGCGAAACTTCAGAAATTGATTCCGGGCACTCCGGGCCTCGGAATCAGGTGCCGTCTGAAACCGCGCTCTTGTAAAATTCTAAAGAAAATTAAGAAAAAAATTCCCTTGAATTTTACGGGTCTTGACATTACTCCCACCTCAGGGCTTTACGTCCCCGTAAAGATACATCAAAAAACTAGGGAAACAAATGAGGGTACTGAGCACGCATCTGAGCCTCCCGCTCCCATGTGCTCTCCTGGAGATTCCCGTGCTGCCATCTGATGCGCACAAGAGGAATCGATCGCCCACGCAGGACCCGCTCCTGTCGATCCTCTATCTCCACCGGGACCTCCGTAAAAGTCGCCCCATCGTCAACGTCAAGCTCCCCATGGTCAATGATGTGAGTCGGGTCGTGCACGTATCTCCTCAGCTGGGATACGTGGAAGACGTCGTGCACCCGGTGCAACTGAGGTGGCAGAGCCAGGCGATAAGCCACCTCGCCAACCCTGCTGAGGACCTGGAAGGGTCCAATGAAGCGCGGAGATAACTTGCCGCCTCGGCCAAATCTCCGAATACCACGTCGAGGTGAGACCCGCAAGAAGACGTGGTTTCCATCCTCGAACTCTAGTGGCCTCCGCCTCCTGTCAGCATATGACTTCTGCCAGCTCTGAGCTGTCCTCATCCGCTCCTGGATGACCTGGACCTTCTCTGTCGTGGCCTGGACCATCTCCGGCCCCACAAGTGCTGACTCCCCAGGGTCTGTCCAGCACAAAGGATATCTACAAGGTCGGCCGTACAACGCCTCGTACGGTGCCATCCCGATGGTGGAGTGGTAGCTGTTGTTGTACGCAAACTCCACCAAGGGTAGGTGGTCCTCCCAGCTACGACCAAAGTCGAGGACACATGCGCGGAGCATGTCCTCGAGAGTCTGAATGGTCCTCTCCGTCTGAGGGTGAAAGGCTGTGCTCAGACGTAGCTGCGTCCCGAACGCCTCCTGTAACCCCTTCCAAAGCCGGGAAGTAAAGCGAGCATCTCGATCAGAGACGATAGATGATGGCACACCGTGGAGCCGCACAATCTCCTGAACGTAGAGACGTCCCAAGCTCTCCACTGAGCCCTGCTCTCTGATGGGTAAGAAGTGTGCCGACTTGGTGAGTCGGTCAACAATCACCCAGATGGAGTCGTGACCTCTGGAAGTGTGTGGAAGTCCAGTTACGAAGTCCATAGATATGCCGTCCCACTTCCACTCCGGAACCTCCAAGGGTTGTACCAAGACTGCTGGTACCTGATGCTCTGCCTTCACCTGCTGGCAGGTGAGGCATCGAGACACGAACTCTGCTACAACCTTCTTCATGCCCGGCCACCAGTGCTGGCGTCTGAGGTCCTGGTACATCTTTGCCACTCTAGGATGTACCGCCAAAGGAGAAGTGTGAAACTCACTCAACACTTCCTCTCGCAAAGCGACTGGTACCATGGTACGTCCTCTGAAAAGGATGTCGTGCTCTGCTCCAAGGGAGAAACCATCAGGTTCCTGTCCCGAGGATATCTGTGCACGCCGTGTCTCACAGTCAGGGTCCCCACGCTGTGCCTCCCTGACTCGCTGCAGTAGTGGAGGAGTTACTGTGAGAGACTGAAGGAAGGCTGCTCCATCTCTATCCACGAAGGATATCTGCAAAGAGGCTAGCTGCTCCGTCGCCTCCTCATGTAGCTGAATGCCCATCCTCCTGCTAAGGGCATCGGCTACTACGTTCCCCTTCCCAGGAGTATAGACTATCTCAAAGTCATAGTCCTGGAGGAACTCGAGCCATCGCTGTTGTCTCAGGTTCAGGTCCTTCTGCGAGAAGATATACCTGAGACTCTGATGATCGGAAAAGACTGTAAAGCGCTCGCCCATCAGGTAGTGTCTCCATGTCTTCAGAACGAAGACCACTACTGCTAACTCCAGGTCACGGGTAGCGTAGTTCTGCTCATGCGGCCTCAACTGACGTGATCCATAGGCGATAAATTCCCGATCCTACATCAGAACACATCCGAGTCCGTTCCCTGATGCATCGCAGTAGACTACGTACCCTACTCCCTCCTCGGGCAACCTCAAGATGGGTGCGCTAGTCAATCTCTGTCTCAGCTCCTGGAAGCTCTACTGACATCTGTCTGACCACACGAAGGGTTTCCCCTTCTTCGTCAAAGCTGTGAGTGATGCCGCAACTCTAGAGAAGTCTGGCACGAATATCCGATAGTATCCAGCTAGTCCCAAGAAACTCCGAACCTCAGTCACACTCCTGGGTGGCTCCCAAGCTAACACAGCCTCAATCTTCGCGGGATCCACTGCAACTCCCGCCTCAGAGATAACGTGTCCCAAGAAGTGGACCTCACGTATCCAGAACTGGCACTTCGAGAGCTTACCATAAATCTGGTGCTCTCGGAGTGTGTCTAGTACAACTCGCAAGTGATAGGCGTGCTCCTCCTCTGTCGTAGAGTAAATCAGAATGTCGTCGATGAAGACCACGACAAACCGATCGAGGTATGGCTGAAAGATCCTATTCATGAGAGCCATGAACACTGCTGGAGCATTGGTTACACCGAATGGCATAACCAAGAACTCATAGTGGCCATACCGACATCTGAAGGCTGTCTTCTGCACATCCTCGTCTCTGACTCTGAGCTGATGATAGCCTGACCTGAGGTCTATCTTCGAGAACCACCGTGCTCCCTTGAGCTGATCAAAGAGGTCATCAATCCTCGGTAGCGGATACTTGTTCCTCACTGTCACCTGGTTCAGGCGACGATAGTCAACACAAAGTCGCAAGCTCCCGTCCGCCTTCTTGGCGAACAAAATCGGGGAAGCCCAGGGTGAAACACTGGGTCGGATGAACCCCTTGCCCTGCAAGTCCTCCAACTATACCCGTAGCTCTCGAAGCTCGGCGGGGGCCATCCGATATGCTAGAGTGGATATCGGGGCTGTCCTGGGGTACAAGTCAATATAAAAGTCTACCTCTCTGCGAGGAGGTAGACCTAGAACATCGTCGGGAAAAACGTCCGCAAACTGATCCACCACTGCAGAAAAACCAGGACTCTGCACGTCAACTGCTCCAAGGATAAGGCTAGCCAACTGATGAGTGATGGGTTGTCCTCTCCTCCGCGGAAGTCCATCCTGTGCTGCTAAGGCTCCCTTCTCGCCGGTGAAGGTGAACCTGCTCCCATCGGTGCGTACACATCGCACCTTGCGCCTAAAACAGTCAATCTGTGCATGGACCGTAGATAGCCAATCCATGCCCAAGATGACGTCGTAAGGCCTCGACGCTGCTACAAGAAGATCCCAGCTGAAGCTCTCGCCTCCTAAAGTAAGCTCACACTGCTGGCACCAGTGCGTAATCGTCAAGTCTGCTCCCGTAGGAGTCTCTAGCCGTAAGGATCGAGCCAACGGCTCTGTCGAAATCTCCGAGCTCCGAACAAGGGCAGCGGCTATGAAAGAGTGACTCGCTCCTGTGTCTATAAGAACTGCAGCAAGGGTGGAGTAGACACAGATAGTACCTCGAATCATCTCGGGTGCGCCGTGGTCGTAGGCCTCTGCTGCCTGGAGCTGTGCCTGTCTCTGCCCGCCAGCTCCCTGTGGTCGGGGTGGACCTCCTGGTGGTGGTGGTGGCAGAGCCTCAAAGCGTCGCCCACCACCGGCTACTCGTCCAGCTCCTATGCCTCGTCCGCCTCCTCCCTGCGGACCGCCACGGTCGACCCTCTGCCTCTGCCTCGGTGGTCCCTCAACCGACTGCTGCTCCTCGGCACGGCGGGTCGGGCAGTCACGAGCCATGTGGCCCTGCCCGCCGCACGAGTAGCACTGTCTGCCTCTCGAAAGACTAGCTCCGCGCTGTGTGCCCCGCACTGCTGAGCCAGTGTCCTGAGGTCGTCTGCCCGAAGGTCTGGTCTGTTTGGACCCCTGAGTCATCCGTCGACTGCCTGATGCAGATGACTCTGCCACGTGCCGCCCTGCAGTGGGTCGCTGTGCTGGTGTAGACTCAGCAAGGAAGATCTCGATCAGAAGGGCCCGCTCCAGTACTCCTGTCTGAGTCGGTATGCTGAGGGAGATCAGCGATGCCCTGATCTCGTGTCTCAAACCTTGCTCGAAGGTCCGGGCCCAGAAGAATGGGTCCCGTACCATGTCGGTCGAGTAGCGCGAGAGATCGGTAAATCTCGCCGAGTACTGAGCGACCGTCATGCTGCCCTGCCGCAGCTGTAGAAGCTCCTGGATACGCACCGCACGAAGGGTGGCTGGGACGAACTTCGAGCCGAAGAGGCTCTCAAAGTCCGTCCAAAGTAGAGATGCCTCATCGTGCACCTGGAGCATCAAGCTCCACCATCGTCCTGCTGCTGCGTGTAGTAGGCTCGCAGCGAGGATCACCATGAGGTCTGCTGGTGTCCTCACTAGCCTAAACACTCATACCACTGCCTCCAGCCAGTCCTCTGCTGCCTGGGGATCCGTCTCCCCGCGAAACCTGGGCGGTCGCTGGCGCTGAAACTCATGCAGTGCGCTGAGGCGACGTGCATCGTCAGCGACTGGTGCTGGAAGCATCGGGGGCTCGACGGGTAGTGCTACCGCCGGTGCCACTGCTGACAAAGGGCCATGCACCGAGGCCTCGTCGCTCGGTGGGTTGTTGTCACGCTCGACTCTCGGAACCCTAGCTGGCTGCCGTCTTGGGGCCATCCTGAAAAGGAAACAGGTGCGCCACGGTCAGAACAGTATACCTGGTGAGCTGATATAAGTAATCACAAAGAAAACTTTGAAACACACATGCAATCAATGTTTTCGTGCATTAAGTCGGAAATCAGAAGTCAGGGTCCTGGTGTACGGATACGTCGGCCGCCGCACCAACACTGGACTCCCTGGACTGATAACCACACTCAATACGCTAAACATTATTGCTTCACATAGAAAAGATCAGAGTTCGCGGTAGAACCAAACTCCTTTGATACCAATTTGTCACGACCCGCCCTCGGGGTCCGTGCCGTGACTACCCCAAGCCCGCCTTCCATAGGCCAGGGGCTGGCGACTAGCACTAAGGCGTAAATCCCGGTAAAAAGGGAAGGCATTGCCTTTAAAAAATAAACAAACACAACAGAGTAAGCAAGCGGAAAGTAAACACTAAACAAAAGCAGAGTACAACTGAAAGTGCGGAAAAGTAAATGGGCCAGTATACAAACCCAAACTGAAAGTAAAGTACAACTCGAAAGGGAAAACAGCAACTGAAAAGTAAAAGCCGCTACACCGAGCTGTCCACTGGAAATCCCACCTGAAGGGTGGGTACAGATAGCTCCTCTGCTCCACGGGTCCCGCCGTCCGCTCCGAGCACGTCCCGCCCAGTGGTCCACCTCCGAGTACCGTCCTGCTCTGCAAGCCTCAGCTAAGATCAACGCTGTCCGTCGTCTACAACCAACACAACGTAGTGCGGGCAAAGCCCATGCAGGGGTGAGTATAAGCTACTCAGTAGGGACCCCGAGACCCCTGAAGGTCTCTCAAATCCACAAAGGATAAACCACGAAGAAAGGTACAATCACAAAGTAACAACCGACGCTGCTTAGGTATATGCCCATACATATACCTAAGTCATCAATTTCAAATACGCTCCAACCTCCAAGCCCAAGTACAACTCAGTCCACACAGGAAAGTAAACGTATTCCACACAGGAAAGCAAAACGTAATCCACACAGGATTGCACAACACAATCCACATAGGAAAGTAATAGGTTTCAGCTCACATAGGTATACTTCTTCGAAAGACGATAAAGATGATCTCTGATCCATCTAAGTCGTCGGACCCACGAAGGATCGATAGGTAACTAACCCCCGCAAAAGACCCACATAGGATCGGGCCCACGTAGGACCTGTAGGCGCTGGTTCACAAAGGACCGCTGAGCGCAAAGACCCACACAGGATCGGACCCACACAGGATCGGGCCCACACAGGACCTGTAGCACTGATCCACGTAGGATCGCTGAGTGCTGTAGTCGTCGTCGTCGAATCCACACAGGATCTCTGTATTGTCGTCGTCGCAGTCACAGTAGCAGTAGTAGCAGTAGTAGTCACAGTAACAGTCGCAGCCAGCACTAGGGTTCCCGCACACAGCAAGCTCGTTCGGAGGGTCCGCTCCACGAGCCGAGAGGCTGATACATCAACTGTCACAAAGTCCAGAGTTGATGTATCCAAAAGTTCCATATCGTCAACAGGAACTCAACGCAACAGACGGCGCGTCGATCGGACGCTCGGTCTGAGAGTTATTGGCATTTTCTTCCCCGGGGCCCGGTTGGTTTTTAAGGCAAAACCAACCCGACCGTACTCCACCTACGTCCAAACCTCGGGCGGAGTATGCCAAAATATCCGTCTCACTAAGAGAAACACAACCAAGCTGGCGGCACGTCAATTGGACGTCCGTAGCTCAAGATATGAGCGTTTCCGCTTCGAAGGCCCAGTTGGTTTCGTGAACGAACCAACCCGGCCGAACTCAAGTATTCCGAAACCCTTAGTGCGATATACCGAAACGACTGTCTCGATCCAAGGATCGCGTTTCCGCAGACGGTTCGTCGATCGGAGGTCTGTGGCTCAAGTTATGGCCAAAAGACCGAAACTGATTCGAAACGGGGGGGTTCCGGGTCCGGCCCGACCCCCCCTGGGTCGGCCCGAACCGGGTCGACCCGACCCGGGTCCGACCCGGCCCGGCCGGCCGGCCGGCGGCACGGCGGCGCGGCGGCCCGGCGCCGCACGGAGGCAGCGCGCGGGGGCCAAGCCCCCGCTTGATTGGGGTGGCGGCGCGGCAATCAGCCGCGCCCCTTTGTTTTAAAAACGCCCCCCCCCCCATGCGGGGGGCCTGCTTGTGCGGAAACCAGGGGGCCGCCTGCCCCCCCTCAAGAAACCTCCCCCCAATTAAATGGGGGGGGGGGCTTTATTGCTGGCCGGGGGATTAATTTCCCCCGGATTTGACCATCCGGCCGGCCAGCTGGCCGACCGGTTTTCTCCAACGGGACCGGAAAATCCGGTCCCCTTTCCGGCTTCTGACGCCGGCGGCCCGGCCACCGATCTTCTCGTCCCGCTGCGGCCAGGAACCGGCCGCGGTGCGACGGCACCGCGCCCCTCCGTCGCGCCTCCGATTCCTCTTGATGCGGCGCGACGGCGTCGCGTTCTTGATGATTCTTCCACGGCGCGGCGCGACGACGCCGCGCAATATAAACATACAATTATCCGCGTGGTGCGACGGCACCACGCCACCTTGTTTCCACCCGCAAGATAAAACAACAAGAACGATGGAGGGGGTTTGGCCGTGTTCATGCGGTCCGGCCCCCTCACGTTAAATGACATCACAACTTAAAAATCCTTACGTTAATCATGCATGAACCACGAACAAGGATAAAAAAATAAACAAAATACAACAACCCCTACCTGGGTATAGGTTCGAAGATTTGTCAACGTCCCGCGGAAGACAACGTCGCGGAGGTCGGGCGTCGCGGTAGTCGTTCGTCAAATCCGATGACGAAGAGGTACGTCCGAAGAGTCACGTCGTTGGCGAAACTTCTTATGTCGACGAAGGGAGTCCGAGGAGGAAGCGGCGTTCCCTCTCGTTGACACGGAAGACGAAGAAGAGAGGATCGGCGTTCTTCGTCGGAGCTTGAGCGTTCTTCGTCAAGCTTGAGCGTTCTTTGTCAAAGACTGAAGAAGGAAGAAAAACTCTCAAAAGCTCTCAAGATGGCTAAGAGTTCTAACCCAACAAAATAAGCTAAGAGCTTATTTTATTAAGTCAATCCAAACCATTTGAATTTCAAAGGTTTGAATTAAGACAACTCAAGCCATTAATTAACCAACTTTCCATCTTAAATTAAAAGGGGAGTTTAAGGGAGAATATGAGAGGTTTAGGTTCGTGTGGGTCCCACCACACTTAATCCTCTCAAGGGAGGTTAAGTGGGTGTGGGTCCCACCCCTAACTCCCTTTGAGAGGAGTTAACCTACAAAAGTAAAATAAAAAGAATTCCACATTTTTTTTATTCAACTTTTTTTTTAATTCTCCCAAAAACTAACTTTCGTCTCGCAACAAACGCAACTTCCGAAAAGGTCTCCTTAAGCGAATATTGGCGCTGCGAGTTCATCGGTGCCCTCGGATTTCAATTCCGAGCACCGGATCAAAAGTTAGGAATTCCCGCTCGTTCGTTCACTGAACGTACCCGAGCCAAACTTCGGAAATTGATTCCGGGCACTCCGGGCCTCGGAATTAGGTGCCGTCTGAAACCGCGCTCTTGTAAAATTCTAAAGAAAATTAAGAAAAAATTTCCCTTGACTTTAACGGGTCTTTACATTATTTGTTTAAGAAGTTTTGTAAGACATTGTAATAAGTGAAGTTAAAGTAATAATAAACATTAAAAGGTTCATAATTAAGTAACTAATTAATATAACTTTATTGTTCAACAATATAAGGAGACATGCAACAAGTCATACTCAAGGTAATAGATTTCATCTCAATTTACATTCCCTTGAAACTTTTTTACTATTATGCACCAATTCACATTGATATGGTGTATATACTACCCTTTAACAAGTTATATCATGAGTATCTTTATTATAATGATATTATACTAGAAAGTATAGGAATCGGTGGGAGACGACCCAATTAAAATAAAAATAAAAGGAAAACAAGTCAAGAGTAAAAGGGATTATTACATAAACAAGTGTGTATCACACCACATCTATCTGCCTCCACTAGTGGGGCCCAATAATCAGGAGCTGTGAAAGACCACATCACACCAAGATCAATGAGTGCCCACTTTTTCAATGTATCTACCACCTGATTGGCCTCCCGATAGACATGGGAAACATCCACAGGCATTTGGGTGATCATGCTGAGACAATAAACCCACTAAGGTAGAACACACCAAGGAACATGGTGGATCTTGGTTCTCAAAGCATGAACCACAGTCTAAGAATTAGAGTCAATCCATATATATTTTTAATTAAACTGTGCAGCATACCTAATAGCATAAATCATTACCCATAATTCATATTCAAAGGTAGTTCCAATTATAGTGGCATGACAGAAGCATCCCTTTATAAACCCACGATAAGTGAAAAACACTCCTCCACAACCCGATAGACCTGGTGCACCCAATGAAGCCCCATCAACATTTACCTTGAGGCAAGGTGCAAGGGGTGGTATCCACTGAATATATTTCAGCATCTGAGGCTTTCATGGTTGACCAGAAACACCAATAATTCTCAGAGTTTTCAGGTCAGAAACTATGTTAAACATGGAATCATCCTATACAATAGAAGCAGCATAAATATCCCTGTGTACAACCACCATGCCTTACTGTACTATTGAGTGTTCACCATTGAACAGTGCTGTATTTCAGGCTTCCCATATGGATGCAATAACAGTAGCAATAACAGCCAACAAAAGGTTATAAATATATATACTGAAGCAATCATGTAATAGGTTAGACTATAGATCCATGAATGTCTTCCAGGTGTCAAACAAAATCCCAAATATAAATCCATTACAGGCCTAGAGTTTCTTGGCCTTATTACACACCATAAAAACATGTTGTATAGAGTCCTCATCAGCCTTACAGAGATAACACATAGAGGCCATCTGAATACCATCCCTCTTGAGATGATCAGTTGTGGGAATTCTATTTTTCCAGATTCTTTAAATTAGAAATAATCTGGAAGGTCAAATAAATCGAGCTCTAAATTAAATTAGCGAAGAGGGTGGAGGAATTTGGCCCCCACAAAGGTTCCTGAAAAAATCCCTATAATTAAACTACCCATTTTTTCTAGGGCTCCAAATCAATTTTGTATGATCCATAAAAGAATAATTATTGATTTAAATCTCCACATGTATAAAAATATTAAATATATGAGAATTCATCTGGGATTGTAAACCCTAGATAGAAAAAGGGCCTGATTTAGGTGGCCCATTTAGATCACAAAGGGGCTGTGTGAGCCACTTTGTGTTATAACAGTTCAGTGTGGATTCCGTACAAACCAACCATTTGGTATCCTTTATAATCCTCACATATTCATTATTGGGAGAAGTCCAAACCGATGAGGCAAGATAATAATTCTAACCACTAATAATCCTCTTTGTGATTTTTTTCGACAGAAATCCATCATCAACTTCATGAGAAATCATGTTCTAAGGGAATTTTCCAATCAAACCATCATTAAAGGTACGAAGTTCCTTGATTCTATAGCCCCCTGTCTCCACAGGTTTGATGAATTCCTTCCAAGAAACTGTAATAAACTTCCTTTCATGGGGTGATCTTGTCCATATGAAATTCCATACCAAGATCTGAAGCTCCTTGAGAAGTCCTCTCAGCCATCGATAGAGGGAGAAGGAATAAACAAACTTTAATGTGATCACTGAGTTTACAAGGAAGGCCATCCCATCCAGGGACATAGCCTTCCCTTTTTAGCTGGCCATCTGATGTACAATACCAGCATAAATACCCTCCAAGTACTGCCTTTTCACTTTTCCCCAAAACAGTGGGACCCAATGGTACTAGAAAGGTAGGGATCCCCTCCTCACTCCAAGATACCTAGAAATTCTGTTCCTTTTCCCGACTGAAATTTCATTCCCAAAAACAATGTAAGACTTTTCCCAACTGATGGCCTTGCTGGCCACATCCTCATAATGACTGAAAAGGGATTTAATAGAGGATATAGTTCTTCTTGAAGCTTATCCAAGTAGTAAGATGTCATATGCATACAATAGATGAGATGGGGCATGGTCACTCACACCAGCCATAATCTGCTTGTAGAGTCCCATTTGAGAAAGTTCATTAATACACCTACTAAGGTAATCCTCTTCAATGGAAAAAGGAATACCAGAAAGTGGATCACCAGGTCGTACCCCCTAGTGCATGGAAAAAACCCCCACGGGGAACCATTAACTAATATTGACAGCCTTGAAGAGCCAAGTATGATACGAATCATATTCAGAAACCCATTTGATAATCCATACTTTCCAATGGCATCTATAAGGAATCTCATTTAAGAGTATCAAAACCTTGGAAATATCAATTTTGAGGGAAAAATTCCCTTCCTTTTTCATTTTACACTTAAGATTGACACTCTCAGAGGCCATGAAGATGCACTTTTGGATGTTCCTCCGAGGAAAAAATCCAAATTGTTTAGTATAAATCATGTCATCAACCAACCCATCCATCCTAATCACCATAATTTTACTGTTACGTTTGGGTAGTGTGTTCCCAAGAGAAACTGGGTTGAATTATTTGATGTCAAGAGCATTATTTTTTTGGGATGAGAGAAATGAAACAGGAGTTCATTCCATGGGGCATGTATGAGTGGGAGAAGAAATCCTTAGTGGCCTGTTCAATATCATTTTGAAAAATGTCCTAGTAGAACATGAATTTTTTTAGTGAATTCATCAAGACTTAGGGTACTCTCATGATTGAGAGATAGGAGTGTAGCTCTGATCTCCTCTTTGCATGGGGGATCAATTAGAAGCTAATTCGAGTGGTCATCAATACAGGGGCTGATGTTGTCAACCATGTAGTGATTACTAAGCTTCCCATTATGAGAATATATTCCCATAAAGTGTTCAAAAATAGCTATATCAATCTCACTTTCTTCGGTTTAAAGATTCCCACCAATGTTGATCACCTTGTTTCCAGCACATGCCCTCTTTTCTTTGTGGAATCTATTGAAGAACTTGGAGTTCCTATCCCCATATTTTAACCATTTCCTATTTAGTTGATTTCCTGTCAAAATTTCCTTCACCATTAATCAATCCTCAAGTTTATTATGGGCTGTCATTTCCTCTCTAGATAGGATAGGTTGTCGCTGATGACATATCTAAATCATGTCCAGCTCCTCCTCTAACTTCCAGATATCCTCATCAATTTTGGAAAATGATTTTTTCTCCATTCCCTCAACAGACCCTTAAGATGCTTATGTTTGATAGAAATTCACTATAGGGGGATCCCAATGGCTTTAGACTTTGATGCATCCAAGAAAATATCCCTGCATCCTGGAATCACAAGATGTAAATTATTGAATCGAAAGGGAATATTGGCTGACCTTATCAACTGGGTGTTAACATCAACAAAAATTGGATTGTGGTTAGAGTGGTGTTTAGGAAGTGTGAATCAAGATACTCCATGGGTTTTAGCATGGTCATCAATACGGAAAAAGCATATATCAATCTTTCTAGCCCTATACCATGTGAAATCAGGACCAGCTATGTGAACTTGATCTAGCTTGCAGTAATCAACGCACTTAGAAAATTCAACAGCAGCAATCCTATTAATGTTGGTTCCAGTTTTCTCCTTAGGATTTAACACTGTATTGAAATAACCAATAAGAATCCATTTTTTGATCCATCTTCCTAGAGGTCACTTTGTGTTCCTCCCATAAATTGGTCCTCCTGATATAAGAGGTGGAAGAATAGACAAAAGATATTGAGATATCCGATCCAAAAAAGTTACAATTAAATAAAACACTTTGAGACCCACTATCACAAGAAGTAATATAAAAGGAATCATTACTTAACACACATTGTTGGTCTATAAGAGTTTCATGTTGAATGTCGGAGACAAAGATATATCCTACAGATCCCCATTTGAAACACTTCTAGTTTTCAAAGAGGACTTTAGTTTCAGAAATACCTGAAAACATCGGCTTGTTTTCCAAAATATAATGTCGAAGGGACCTAGCAGAGTGGAAATTTCCTAGCCCTGAAAATTCCAATAGTGAATCCTCATTTTTAATTGTCCACGCCTCTTGTCAGAGGCCCCCCTTTTCGCTCTAACGAGGCTTGTTTTTTCCCTTTCTTCCCCTATCCACCCTGCCCCTTCTTCAATCCATGCCCATGGACAATAATACAATGGGGTTCCTTAGTCTCCTGGTTTTCCCCACTGACTCCCTTATCTTTACCAGTGCACTTGTTATGTGTATCAGTGGTAGCATGTGACTCTAATATACCACTGGAAACAACAGTAGCCCCGCCTTGGTTGTCTATGACATTTTATGTCGTTCGATTTCCCTCCACCTTCTTGGCCTTATAGTCTTCACTAAAAATCCCAACCATTCCATCATTGACACTACCACTAGGTGCAGTAGAAATCTCTCCTAGGTGGGTTGCGACTAATTTAGTGTGTTAGGCACCATTAACATCAACCGACATTTCATTCGACCTACCACTAGGGGCTGCAATGGCACCCCCTGTAATGATTATAACAGACTCAATATATTGAGCCTCTTCCACCCCATCCGCCCATAGTCTTCCACTCAGGGGAATGAAGGTTTTCCAAGATTTCATAGGGGGTCACTGCCCACAGTAAGCCTCCTTCGTGCAGCCTTATAGGGGGAAATCTAGATGAATTTTTATCCTGCATCAGAAGCTGGATGGTGATCCATACACACATCATCACCAATTTCGTGAGACTCTATTAAAATAGGTGAACCAACCCATGTGGCATTATAATCAGCCCCCATCCAGTCAGGCGTGACCATATCCAAATGGGTAGTGGCGTCACAAAGAGGTAGGACAACCTACCTATCCACCACAAGAACACTACAAGGGTGAAGAGGGTTTCACCTGATTCTCCTCAACCAGGCCCTCCTCATCTACTGCACGCCCAATCGTTCCCCCATTATGAGGTAGATCATTCACTATGGCCATAGAGGAAGAGCCCCCCATATTCACAATTTCATTCTGCCTAGGCCTAAGTCCTTGGCCATCTCCCTTGCTCTCCAAGGGATCTAGAGAACTTTTCTAATTCCCCTTCCTTCTTCTACACATGATCTCTTCATGACCCTTAGTCTTACAAAAAATACATTATTTTTCCCACTTACACTCAGTAGTCACGTTTCTAAAGAATAAGAAACTCAATAAAAACTTTGAATTCCTCTAATATAAAATGTCAAGATTCATGCTCTCATACCTCATTGTAAGAACCTCCTCCTCAACAAGCATACTCAACATGTCAACTTCATCCAATATTCTAGAATAATGCCCAATCCTCTGGTTGTATGTATGTCAGTCCATTTGAATGGGGTTTCCTACAAAAAATGCAATGTCCCATAGGATCCTCGGGTGCCAATATAACTAATTTATATTTTATATTCTGGTCCATAATTGAGTGTTATTATTAAGAACATTCATTTGATCAAAATTCCGATCCCATTACAACACATTCAGAAATACAGGGCTTAAGGAAATAGTTACTTTGCTCCATGCTTTCCACTTACCCTCATCTGAGTGGAAGACCACATGGTAGTACCCCCTTCCCATCACAATCATTCTCCAATCATCAAATCCCCAAACCTATGAAACCCTTTTAGTCAGATTGTGAAATTTCCACAGCCACTCACCCTTAGGAATTGGAAACTTTGGAGTGAATAAAGATTATTTTACTCAAGAATGTTTTAATTATCTTTCAACGGCATTTCCATTCATCATTATGAGAAAATATTTATTTTCTTATAATCCATTGAGAAAATATTGATAAATATATATATTATTTACCCAATATAGATATTTGTAAAGTCATATTATTTATTTATTAAATATATTATTCGATATGAGGATTTATTTTTACATGTAGTGATGGGTGGGGAAAAGAAATTATATAACTTCTTGATGTATAGATAGATTCTCTTGAGAAAAATATGTTGAAAAAATTAAATGGGTTTCTATCTATAGAATTAATCTATCTAAAGGATAGATCAAGATTATAGTGGTTTTCACGTTCTTGGTGAATGATATATAATAATTAATCATTTATTTCCTTTGGATTCAATGTTTCTTGTCCATGTAATTTTTATATGATAAAATATATAGATGAATTTCATTCTCAATTTATTAATTTAATTGAACATGTTTTAGTTATTTAGTTTTCCATATTGATTTTTTCTTATCTAGTTATTGGAATTTCATATGTTCTCAGTTATTCACCTTTCCAAATTGATCTATTATTATTGATGTATTATTGATTCTACTTTATTTAACCTTACTGAGCATTTATGATCAACAATATTCTATTTAATTTCTCAAGGGTATGATGATGAAATCATTGAATGAGTTTTCAACGATATATTTTATTATCTTTTTTCATGTATTATGTTTTATTTTATTTTTCTTAATGTAAAATGGTAATAAAGTATGAAATCAGGTTTTCTAAAATTTATAAAATTTTAGTCCTTTGAGATTTGATTCCGTTTAGTCAAGAAAATGTAAGGGAATAATGAATCGTCTCTGTGTTTTTTGGGCTAGACATTACATTTGGTATCAATAGACGCTTAGAAGCACCTTAAAAACTATATTTAAAAAAAATACATGAGGGAATATAACCCTAAGATAGAATTCGAGGATAAGAACTGAAGAAAATATTATAATTTTGGTAAGGTAAATATTATTCAGGTATTCTGATAAGTATATCTCTATCTTGGTACCACAAGTGGAAGTAGTTTAGGCATCGATGTACCTAGAGGTAAAAACTCCAAAAAGGTGTGTCAGACCTAAATCGATGTAACCTGGTTGAGGACAATGGAATTTACCATGTAAATGGGATGATATTCCTAGGGGATACTCTAAGGATAATACATATTCTCTTTACTAACCATTATGACGGATTTAAAATTAATTATATCACAATATAAACCATTGTTTAGGATTCTATGATTTATGATCCATAAATTTATTTTATGTGCTATACAATGTTTCAAGTTATACATTCTGATATTATGAACCAATCCAGTATATGAAATTGTTTATAAATAGAGTTTATAAGGATTAATAGAATCAATACCAATTGAATATTTAGATATTTCCCTATTGAAGAAACCAATATAGCAAGTATTGGAAAATAGAAAATTATAGAAATGTTGGCGAAACATAATCAGGTTATGAAAAATAAAATTTCCCAAATAGAGAAACATATTCCATGAAGAGAATATAATCTGATGGAATAATTTATATGAAATAATCCCCAACAATTTTTTTGGATTACTAATCCAATTATAGCCAATAAATGGATTAAGACTTTTTAGAAGATATTAACAACCTTGGGATGCTGTGAAATGGAACAGGTTTCACTTGCGGTGTAATTTCTATAAGTTTATGCAAATAAAGGGTGGCCCTTGATATAAAATACTAGGGAAGAATAATAAATATAATTCATGTAATGGAAACCATTTAAGGATTCATTATTTGATAAATACTTCCTTCAGGATAAATAATTGTTATGAAGAGAACGATTCAAAGCTTAAAGAAAAAGGAAGAAGAATTTTTTGAAGAGTATGAATCTACCTTTATAAGGTTATAAAGGTATTTTATTTATTACAAAAGCAATAGAGAGTGTAAGATGAACCACTTATTTGAAGGTATTAACCCAAATCTCTAAAAGGCACTGATTATTGCTGATTTTTCATCATATGGAGAAATTATTTTATGTGCTATCAAAATAGAGAAATAATTTTAAATAAATAGTATATTTAAGGGAAACCAAGAGAATAAGAGGCCATATGAGCATCATGAGAAATATAATCCATCCAAGAATGAGTATTAAAACTCAATAATTTTCACCTTGTCAAAACTATGTGAAGAAGAACCCAGTAAAATGCTTGAAGGGATATGGAGTTTGTTATAAGTGTAGAGATAAGGGTCACCAGGCATAGGAGTTCGAAGGGAAGAAGGAAAAAAATAATGTCCAATGATTCAACTATAGGTATATGGGTCACTATGCAAATTAATTCCCATGTGTCAAGGGAATCCATTGCATAAGAGGCAAAGGGGAGATAACAGAGAATATAGGATCACTACAATGGAGGTACAGGTACCAAATGATGTGGTGGTTGGTATATTAATCCTATCATTAAATTAATATAATGACTTATTTGAGTCTAGATCATCACACTATTTTATATCTACCTAGTTTTCCATGAAAATTGGATGTTTTACTTTTGATTTAATAAGAAATTTGTCAGTTGAAACTCTTAATAGATGTCTCACTGTGAAATATATGTGTCAGGCAATCCCAATTTTGACCCATAAATGTTTTTTACTTTATAACATCATTATCAAATGTATGGTTGAATTTTATGTAATCCTAGATACATACTGGATCTTAAAATATTATGAAAAAATTCGCTGAAATAAAAAGGAAATTTCAATTTGCGAGGAAGATATAGAAATGTTCATATTTACAGTAAATGATTCCTCACCTAATTATTATATTAATCCACCCCTGAAGCTCCACTGAATGAATTTATTGGGGATGAAGAGAAAACAACATCTAATTATGATAATGATTGTCTTAAAACTGAGAATGTGCTTATTGGGAAGGAATAAATTGATGCATTTCCTAAGGAATTACCAGGACATACCCCATAGCTTGAAGTTGAATTTTCCATTTATTTAATCTCCAATGCAAGGCCAATATCACAAACTCTCTATAGAATGGAAAATATGTAATTAGTTCAGTAGAATAAATAACTAGAGAATTTATGTAATACGGTATTTATTCACCCTATTATTTCACCATGGGAAGAAATTGTCAACTTTATTAGGAATAAAGGTGGATCCATGAGCTTATGCATTGATTATAGGTAAATACATTCTATTATATAAAAGAATAAGTGTCCTCTACCTCACATTGATTACTTTTTTTATCAAATTATCAAAGCCTAATATTTTTTTGAAGATTTCTGTTCATTCTGGGTATCACCAATTATAACTAATAATGTAATACATTACAAAGAAATCTTTTTAGGTGAGGTATAGACATTAATATTTTACTATAATTCCATTTTTATTATCTAATGCACCCTCTTTTCTTATGGACCTAGTGTATAGAATATTTAAGGAATATCTTAATGATTTTTTTTGGTATTCATTGATGATATTCTGGTGTATTCTAAAATCTATTAGGACCATGAGAATCACATGAGTATCATTTTTATATCTCTTATAATGGAAGAGTTATATGGAAAATTAATTGATTGTGGTTTATGGTTTTAATATATTTTTTTTCCATATTGTCTCCAAGGATTGAATATATGTTGATCCTAAATAGTCAAAGGTAGTCATAGAATGGACTACACCAACAAACATAACCAAGGTATGTAGTTCCATGTGTTTGGAATGTTACTATCTGTGATTCCTTCAATTTTTTTTCATAATTATCTAACGCATTAAGAAATCATACATGTAAAGGGTTTTGGTTTGTTTTGATAAAGAAATATGACGAATTATTGGATTAACTAAATGGAATATTAGTCAATGCTCTGATTTTGAATATACCATATGGAATTAATGGGTTTGTTATATATAGGGATGCATAAAAGAAGGTAATTGGTTGTGTCCTAATGAAAAATTATTATGGTATTTCATATGTATAACATCCAACTTTTTATTACATAACATAACATTACATTGTATAAATAGAGGACCTTTTAATGTTTATTTTCTAAGAAAAAAGGAATATAATACATGAAAATGTTGAAAAATCTTATAAAAAACATGAAAAGATTCCTCCTTGGTTCATCCTATATAATTTTAATATATCTTATAAACTAGGGATGTACATAAAAGTAAAGGGTGATAATGGGGCCTAGTAAGGGAAAAAAGAGAAATAGTTTACATGTGATCATGATAATGTTTTATTAGAACTTGATGAATATCATAATGGAATAAGAAATAAGCATATCATAATAAAAAAACATGAATAACAACAATAAAATTTAGATAAAAAATTTACAATATACATTTATATACATATCACCAATACTTTTCACCAACATGTCATAAAAATTACCAAGGTTATTCACCAAGCTATCGTAAAAATTTTCATATTTTAGAGATTAAATTATTTACTCAATTTATTAGAGTGTTATCTAGTCAAACCCTTCATATGTATTAATTTTAATTTTAGTTATATAGACCATCATTTCATAAATAATTTTTGGGAAATAAAATAAAATGACATTCATATCAAAATCATGGCATTTCAAAATATCTTTAAAAACACAATCATTGAATCATTTATATCCCAAAGAAA
This sequence comes from Viscum album, assembly GCA_963277665.1. Taxonomy (NCBI): domain Eukaryota; kingdom Viridiplantae; phylum Streptophyta; class Magnoliopsida; order Santalales; family Viscaceae; genus Viscum; species Viscum album. The sequence continues at coordinate 1,402,678,393 of OY728143.1, read as the reverse complement.
AGAACAGGGGTTTTACACATTTCAGTAAAAAAATAAAATAATTCATTTAAACATATTGGTTATAATCCTTAGAAAATAAAGTTATTTTTTATTCACAAAAATAAAATAAAGGGAATATCTTGAGGAGTAGTGAGAAATTTTGAGAAGTAAAATATAGATCATAACAGGAATAAAAAATGTTTTTAGAATAGGGTAAAAGGATTAGGGACAAGGGAATCCCATTAATAAAATAATATTAATAAATTAAATGGATAGAATAAAATATATTTAAGAACATATATGGAAATTTGAATGATATTCCACATAAAAAGGGAAATTGGAAGAAAGAGAGAAGTTGAGATTTCCCTTACCATGAAGAGTAGATCCTAAAACTCAAAGATTGGAACTTTTGGGGATTGTGGACACATTGGTAGGATTACATTTGAGGTAAAAATATGAGATCATAATATATCGTGAAATGATAGTGACAAGAAATGAATAAATGTGTGGGTATATGTAGAAAAAGTGGGGGATTTGTTTTTTTAATTTCCAAATAAATCCATTAGACACCTAGGTAGTGTTAAATGAAAAACTATGGTATTTTACCATGGTATTGGAAACATGGATCATATATTATTTAATTTTATCCCAAAATAGTTGTACAAAATTTTATATTACTTATTATGGAAAGGAATATTAAATCTTTCATTACATAACATCTTCAGAGTCAAAGATTCCATTTTTAAATTTGGAAATAAAATTATATTTTTGTAAATTGATTTAAATATATAAAAATACTTGATATTAATAAAATAAAATATTTAAATTATTATATTTTGATTAATTATTTATTTAATCATTATTAAATAATTATTATGTTACTAAACAAACTGATAAACTCGAACTATATTTTTACTAGTCATAAAAAATAAAGTATTTTATAAAATTCTCAAAAATTCACACCAACTTAATTTTTACATTCCAATTTAAAAAAAGAGTCTTATTATATCATAGTAATTATATGAATATGATAATGTGAAATTATAAACATATAAATCCTTATTTAATAAAAATAATAATAGTTTATGAATTCCTAGTAAAATTTGAGACACTGGAAAAAAAATTCAAATATTTTTATACTTTATTTTTAAATAAGAGTGTTTTAGTCATAATATTTAATTTAAATAATAATTATCCATAATAACTTAAATTATTATAATAATTATATATTTTATAAAAAGTTCAATTTCTATCCAAAAAATGAATTTATCACGTCCCATATCAATTTTATTAAGAAAAACTATTCTTAAAACAGAAATGATGGAATAACAATTTTATTAATAGAAATGATTACACTCTAAGTAACTAGTTAATGGACACATAACCCCTTATTACCCCCAAATATGAACTAAGGGAGAGGTGTGCGATGGTGATACACTCATGGGGTGGCTTAGCTAAGATCATCTAAGTGGTAATTTTCACTAACTTGAACTTCTCTCATAAGAGATTTCATTAAACCCTCACTTATTAAATCCCATATTGGTCTTGGCCAAGAGAAAATCCCAAAAAAGATACCTACCTACCAATTTATAATAAAAGATATTTGTATGGAATGAATCTACTGGTTAATTTAATCATTTCCCCTTTCTACATTAATTATCCTCTATCATTTATACTTGTAAATACTAATTATAATGTTTAAATTATTACCAAGAGTGTAGTTTCCAACGACCATATCAACCAATGGTCATAATTGACTAACCATAAAAAATTTTTGAAAACCAATGGTCATATATCAATTTAAATACACTTCATTATTATTGATATTTTTTGTGTATAAAATAATATTCCACACATTTTCAAAAAATAATTTTCATTAAAAAAGTTTCGGTCGATACATTATTCCCCCCTTAAAAATTTCTTCCCCAATATTTAAATATCTCCTCTCATTTGAGAAAAGGTGTGGGTACTTCTATCTCATTGTTTCTTTTGGTTCCCATGTCACTTTTTCATTTTTTTACCTCCGTAAACCATTGATTATGTGGGTAGTCTTATTGTGTATAATATTGTATCTACTATCCAAGATCTCCACCATTTTCTCCTCATAATATTTGTCATGTTCCAGTTGTACCACCTCAGGATTTAGTACATGTGAAAGATAAGGTGCATACTAATTTAAGAGATATACATGAAAAACATCATGAACTTAAGCTAGTATTATTGGAAGTTCTAGATGATATGGAACTCAACCTATGTGATCAATGATTTCATAGGGGACAATGTAACTAAGGCTGAACTTCCATTTCTTCCCAAACTTCATGACTCTCTTAAAAGATGAAATTAGAATGATGTTTATGTCACCAACACCAAAATACATTTCCCTTACATGGTTGTCAATATAGCTTGTTTTCCAAATCTGATTATCCTTTATGCGCTGTTGGATGGAATGAACCCTTTCTACCATATCTTTCTCAAGATCAGGCACAAGTAGATTTCTCTCACCAGTATCATCCAAACATGTAGTATTTCTACATCACTTCCCATAAAGATCCATATAGGGTTCTATTTGAATACTCTAATGGAAGATATTATTGTATGAGAACTCAACTATTGGGATATCTTGATCCTATCCACCTATAAATTCCATTGAACTTGTTTTAATCATGTCCTTCAGTGTTTGAGTAGACCTTTCAGATTGTCAATTAGTTTGATAGTGATAGGCCTTACTGAAATTCAATTCGGTACTCAGAGAATGATTAAGAATACTCTATAATTTTGATGTGAACCTTTAATCATGATCAAAACTAATATAATGTTATCATCCATGAAAAATAATCACTTCCTTCATGAATATCTTGGAAAGTTATTCAAGCGAGAAATCTTCCAGAATAGAGATGATATGGGAAGTCTTGGAAAGATGTTTCACTATAACCCATATTACACTGTATCCTTTGGATGTTCTCAAGAGACCAGTGAGAATGTATATGCTGAAATTTCCCCACATAAATGTTGGTAGGGGTAGTGTTAGTAATACCCCATTAGCAATTATTCACTCTTCCTTCAATTGTTGACACACCGAGCACCATGTAGTGTTGCCAGAAATATCCCTTTTCATGTTATCTAACCTATAATGACCACAAAGGTTCCTATTAATATCAGTGATTCCAGTATGTATATAGAATTTAGAGCTCTGAGTTTCATCCATCATCTCCTTATTTATTTTTCATAATATATGGAACACATATCCTTGTATAGAATTTCAATTCACCTTCTTTATCAACATTGAACTCAGAAAACATCCACTTCTTTGAAACCTCTATCTTATTCTATAAAAAAGAAGATTCTATTTTGGATTACACAATATTAAATAATAATTATGGTTTAAAAATCATTTGGGATATGGTTGATGATGTCCTTACCCTTATGATTCCTTTTTCTTGTTTCCCTAGGTCTTTGATCAAATGATCCACTTCAATCCTTATGATTTCTATCACAACAAGGGATTCTGACCTAATGCATCAGTGGAATTGTTTTCTCTTCCAGGATGATAATGAATTGAAGAATCATAGTATTTAATATGTTACAACCATCTAATCTATATCATGTTCAACTCCATTTCTATGAAAATTTACTTCAATCATTTTTTGTTTGTGTATATATCACATTTATCGCCATAAAGATAGTTCCTCCACTTTATTAGAGAAAAAACAACAACATCCATGTTCTAGGTCATGCGTTGGATAATTCTAATCACGGGAATTTTACTGTTGAGATGCATAATCAATCACTTGTCTTTTTTTCATGAGGATGGAACGAATCCCTTTAATAGGTTATTTACAAAAAATAAGGAATATTTCTCAGATAGAGGGTAGAGTTAACACATGTTCACTAACCAATATTTTATTTAGATCTATAAAACATTCTTCAAACTCCATTATCAAGATGAACATAGCACCATTTTCATTTAACATAGTTAATGGACAAGAATGTTTTGAATATTTTTTCAAAAAGTGTCATTTGAAAATACCAAAAAAGGATTATGAGGATATCGACATAGATCCATGCATGAGTACAATAGAAAAATATAAATCTTTTTCTAGGGGAGGTCTCAATAACTCCTCAATGAATATGTCAATATATTCTGAAATGATGGGGAAATTTTCTATTTTTAAAATTTCATTTCCTTCTTTATCTTCACTGATCGTTTTTATAAAGAAGGATATGGTATATGCTTCTAGAAAAATCGTAGGTCCAAATATCTCTCCTTTGATGGTAACTCTAGGTTGTATGTTCAATACAACTACGATTTACTTTCTTCTATAGTTGATATTAGCATTATAATTTGAGATCCATTCCATCCCTAATAAAGTTTCAAATTACTTCATGGGAATGACTACTATATTTTCAATGATATTGTTCTCCCCAATTTGAATATTAGAGTTTCTACACACCAATGATGCTTAGAAAATTCCTCCAGGATTCTTGACTAATATCTCTACTTCTATCAGTTTAGGGATTTATTATATATTATTTTCTAAAATAGAGGAAATAAAAGATTGCGTGGAACCATAATCAAACAAATTACTTGGTATCTTTGAAATAAAAATGACAGTACCTTCAACCACATTATTTAGAGATTCAAGTTCAGTTGTAATTATAGAAAAAGTCTCACCTTTCTACCTTGGCCTATGCTGCGGTTGATTGTGATTCCCATCCATTATCTTTAGATTTAGAATTTGAATATAAAATTTCCCATGTTGTTTACACTTGAAGCATTGTAATTTAATTTGTTAATACACCATCATCCCTTTTTCATTAGTGTTGACAAGTTGAGGCTTCACCTCACTAAAAAATTTCTGAGAAATATAGTCATCTCATTCACACCTATAACTTTTACCACTATCGATCATGTAGTTCCCTAAATACTTCTTCCCACATTTTTTGCATATGGGATTTTTTACTTGATTTCCTTCTCTTTCATGTTAAATTTGACTCTATAATATTGGATTTATTTATCTCTTTGATTCATTCAATATATGGGACCACTCCATCTCAAAATCTAGTAAAACCTTAATAGAACTTTGCAATTTATCCTCATAGTTTTCATAGTCTCTATTGGATATGTTTTTTCATAGATAATGTCTTAGTGTAGAAAAGAATCTATTATTATTTACATCAGGATCCATGAAATAGATAGAGGTGTAGTGAGAATTTATTTGAAAGTTCATCTCATAGCTTCCTATAGATTTATTTTTCTTTTACTCTTTCTCTAATAACTCCTCCATTTTTGGTCATTTCTAATGGGGGAATTATTTTTTGAAAAAGGTCCCCATGATCTATTCCAACTCTAAAGCCTTAAAATCCTTTATTTTATTCATGTTTTTAATGAGTGTCCACCACTGATAAAATTATCTCTCTAATAGGTACGCATCCATGGTGACTTCCTCTTTTTTGTAACAATGGATTGAAAATAATATCATTACTATAGAGCTTATAAATTGTTCAATAATCAAGGGGTCAGTAGATAGTCTAAAATAAGGGGTTCATTGAAACATAAATGAATAAATGAAATTTTTTTCCCCTTCACGGTGAATCTAGTATCTTAGCTTCATTCAAGTTATTTCTCATTACTCAAGTTTTTTGATTCATCATTCTCACAAATATTTCCATTTAGGATTCCATCAAAGGGTCATTAGTGCCTGGTCCATTGCGCTCACCATTTGTGTAGTTCCTCCTATATTACTATATTTTCTAAAATGAAAAAACCTTACTAAGAAAAGTGTTTCTCTTAAGAATATTATCATTCTATAATAATTTTATGTCTTATAACATAAGTATGTTTTTAATTAAGAACAATTACATTTTCTACATATCCTTCATAATGGTTCATAAAATGCTTGTAATTAACCAAACATATCCCCAAAGAGTGTCAAACCAGTTGCACAGTAAGGACTTATTTTATGTACTAGGTTACACCTAGTCACGACCAATTCACATTTTTAGAGTTGTTACCCCTAAGTACATTTTATCCAGAGCCATATCCACTTGTCTGTATCGAGACAAGGATTTCCTTGGTTAGAAACCACTTACCTAATATTTTTTAAAAAATATTATAATATCAAACATGTACCTAAGGTTCATATTATTGTTTTAAAATCATAATTTACAAAAATAACTAAACTATCTTTTTACACTAACTATGGAATCCTTATTTTTTATTACATAACATTACATTAAAGTTTACAAACAAATTATCTTTCAAATTTTAGTTTCATAGAAAAAAGGTACAAAAAATGGAAAAAAAATCTTATAAACAAATTGAAAGGATTATTCATTTTTTTTCAAACTATGTAATTTTATTGCAACTCATAACCAATGGGAATAAATTGAAGGAAAGGTTGAGTATAAGGCCCAGTAAGGGAAATTAAGGGAAATAGTTTACATGTGATTATGAAAATTATCGATAATAACTTAAGGAATATACTAAAGGAATGAGAAAGAGGCATATAATAATAATAATAATAATAATAATAATAATAAAAACATGAATCATATGATATATATATGGGTAAAACATTTAAATTATACATTAATAAACATATCATCATGGATTTTCATAGATGTTTCATAAAAATTTCCCAGTTTATTCACCAAGGTTTCGTGAAACTTGACATATATAAAGATTGAATTCATTAACCAATGCATTAAATCATTATTTTGGAACAACCTTCAGATTTATTAATATTAATGTTATCCAAATAGAAAATAACAAATCATTTCATAATAAATCTGTGTAGGATAAAATAAAATGTGGTACATATAAAAATCAAGGTATTTCAAAAGTGCTTTAAAAAAATGATTGTTATATAATTTATAACCCAAGGAAATAGAATAAGAGTTTCATATATGTCAATAAAATAATATAAAATCATTTAAAGAACTAGTTGAATACCCCCATATAATAAATTGGTTCTGTTATTCACCCAAATGAAATAAACGAGAATTTCATGAGGAGATGAGAGAAATTTTGAGAAGTAAAATTGACAGTATATCAAGTATAAAACATGGTTTTAGAAAATTGTAAATTGAGTGGGGATAAAGATATTAAATTCATAAAATAATATTAATAAAGAAACAATATATAGTAAAATATATAGATGAACATAGTTTCAAAATTTCAATTCCATTCCATATAAAAAGGGAACTTGAAAGAAATAAAGAAGTTGAGATTTTCCTTACCTTGAAGTGTAACTCCTAAAAACAGATGATTGAGAACATAAAGGCTTAAAGAAACCTTGTGAGGACTCCTATGGAGGTAAAACTATCATTTTTTCACATATGTTAAAATGTAAGTGAAATAAAATGGAGAAATGGGTTGGAATTTAAAGCAAAATTTGGGGATTTTTTTATTAATTTCTAAAATAAGGCATTAGACACCTTAATAGTGGTAACTCCAAAACCATGGTATTTACTAAGGTATTTTACCATGTTATTGAAAAATTGGATCTTATTTTATTTCATTTTATCACAAAATATTCAACCACTATTTTATATTACTTATTTTGGAATGGAAAATTAATTTTTTCATAAAATAACATTTTTAAAGTTAAAGATTTCATTTTAAACATTGGAAAGTAAATTATGTATTTTGGAATTTACTAATATATATTGAAACACTTGATATTAGAAAATATAATATTTTAATATTTTTATTGTTTTTAATAAGTTATAACACCTTTATGACATAATTATGATGTCATTAAACATATCAAAAAAACTCAGACTGTAGTTTTACTATTCAAAAAAAAATAATGCATTTTAGATAATTATTATAAATTAACCCTAACCTAATTTCATCATGATGATTATGAAAAATGATATTTATTTTATCATAATAATTATATAAATATTATAATTGTAACATTGAAATATATTAATATTTATCTACTAAAAATAATAACATATTGAAAATGCATATTAAAATTTCAGATACTTAAAAAAATTAAAATTCTTTTATCATTTTTTTTAAATATGAGTTTTAATCATACTATTTAATTAAAATAAAAATTATTCATAATAAATTACCTTATTATAATTATTATATATTTTTTAAAAATTTCAATATGTATCCAAAAAAATAAATTTATAAAATTATATCTTATATTTATTAAGAAAAACTATTCTTAAAATGGAAATGATAGAATACAAATTTTATTTATAAAAAGGGTTTACTCTTTAATTAACTAGGTAATTGACACATAACCCCTTATAACACCCTCATATGACGTAAGGGTGATGTGTGCGATGGTGATAGACTCTTGGGGGTTCTCAGGTAACATTACCTGAGTGGTAAATTCTACTAACTTGAACTTCTTCCATAAGAGATTTCATTCAAGCCTCACATGTTGAAACTTATCTTGGGATTGTTCAAGAGAAAATACCTGTAATGCTACCTCCATACCATGTTCTGTTAAATGGACCTCATAAATCATGAATCTACTAGTTTATTTCATTGTTTCTCTATTATTCATTACTTATCATCTATCAATTTTACTTGTAAATAATAATTATAACATCTAAATTATTATCTAAAGTAGGGTTTCCCATGGAAATATTAGCCAATGCACATAATTTTACAATGGTCATAATTGACTAATGGTCATATAATGGTCAAAATACTATGGTCACATTTCAATTTAAACACACTTCGTTATTAATGAGATATATTTTTTTTGTGCATAAAATAATACAACACACATTTTCCGGAATGAATTAATATTAAAAAAGCTTGTTCCATTACATTCTTCCCACATAAAAAATTTCATCCCTAAAATTTAAAATCATTCTATCATTTAAGAAAAGGTGTGGGTACTTCTGTCTCATTATTTCCTTTAGTTCCCAGATTGCTTCTTCATATTTTTGGTTCATACACAAAACATTGATGAGGTGGGTAGTCTTATTGGGTAGAATTTTGTCTTTATAATCCAAGATCTCCACTAACTGCTCCTTATAAGAGAGTTAATGTTCCAATTATACCAACTCAAGATTCATTACATGTGAAAGATAAGGTATGTACTTTCTCAATAGAGATATGTGGAAAACATCATGAACTTGAGCTATTATTGGTGTAAGTGCTAACTGATAGGGCACTGATCCTATGCAATCATGTATTTCATATAGGCCAATGTACCTGTGGATGAGTTTCCCATTCTTCCCAAACCACATGAATCTCTCCCAAGAAGAATCTTGAATGATGTTTTGGTCCCCAAAATCAATCTCTATGTCCCTTCAATGGTTGCTAGCATAGATCTTATACCATTGCTGAGCAGCCTTTATATGTTGTTGGATGGAATGAACCTTTCTTATCATCTCTTTCACAAGATCTGGAACAAGAATCATTCTCTCTCCAGCTTCATTCCAACATGGTAGGATTTCTTCATCTCTTCCCAATAAGAGACTCAAATGGTTCTATTTGAATACTCTAATGAAAGATGTTGTTGTTTGAGAACTCAACTAATGGGAGATGTTCCTATCATCCAACATTAAATTCCATTGATCATGTTATCATCATATCCTCGGGTGTTTTAATAGTTATTTCAGATTCACCATCGATTTTGGGATGATAGGCCTTACTAAAATTCAAATCAAAACATAGAGAATATTGAAGACTTATCCAGAATATTGATATGAAACTTGAATCATGACTGGAAATAATATAAATTGGTCCTCCATCACATATATCTTGTCAAGTTGGTCAAGAGAAAAAACTTCTATAATAGTGATAAAATGGTAATTCTTGGCGAGGGGGTCCACTATAACTCATATAACATTTATTACTTTGGATTTTATTATAAGACCAATGGAAAAGACCATAGTGATATTTTCACACTTCCACATTAGTATGGGTAGTGGTTGAAATACCCCTTTAAGAATTTCTCACTCTTCCTTCACTTATTGACACCCCAGATACCTTGTAGTGTATTCTACATTATCTCTTTTCATGTTATCCCACCATTAATGATAATGAATATCCTTATAAATTTTAGTGCTTCCCAGATGTATATAGAATGTAGAGCTATGAGCTTCATCCATCAGTTACCTTTTTATTTCTAGAATATATGAAAACCATAACCTTGTATAAAATTTCAGTAAAACTTCTTGATCAATACTGAACTCAAGAAACTTCCCATTATTCACAACCTCTACCTTAATTTATAATAATGGAGCTTCTCTTTGAGAATATTTTTATATTCTCTATTAATGCTTCTTAAAAAATCATCTGGGATATGGTTGATGATGTCCCTTAACTTTTTATTCCAATGTCCTTTTTTAATAGTTCTTTAGTCAAAAGATCTCATTAAATCCTCATAATTTCAATAACAACATGAGATTTCCTACTTAATGAATCAATGACTTTGTTTTCTCTTCCCGAATGATAATTAATTGAAAAATTATAGTATTAATGAAGTTACAACCATATTTTATTTATAATGTTCAATTTAATTTGTGTGAAAATATAATTCAAATATTGGTGGTCTGTGTATATATCACATTTATCCCCATAAATATAGTTCCTCTATATATATAAGGAAACAATAACCACATCATTTTCTAGGTAATGCATAGGATAATTCTATTCATGTAGATTTAACTATCGGGATAGAAAAGAAATCACATTATCATTTTTTATGATGATTCACCCAATCCCTTTTAGAGAAACATCACTAAAAATAATGAAACATTATGCAATAAAAAGTAGATTTAATATAGGTGTAGTGACCAAACTTTTCTTTAGATCTAGAAAATATTCTTCACAGTCCATTTTCTAGATGAACTTTTCTCCCTTTCAAGTTAACATGGTTAGTAGATTATAAAGTTTGGAAAAGTGTTCAAAAAACTACTAAAATATAATTCTAAAAAAAGGAAACAATTAATATCAATAACTGTTATAGGATGAGGTCACTCCTCCACAACCTTTGTTTTGGTAGGATCAGCTGAGATTCCTTCACTGGTTACAATGTGCCTCAAAAAAACTTTTTGTAACCAAAAATAAACATTTTCTGAACATCCCAAATAGCCTATAATTCCTTAGTGTTTTAAATATAACCCTTATATGATCCTCATTCCCCTAATGAATTTTGGAATATACCAGAATATACATAATAAAAACTACCTCAATGTTATAAATGTAGTCCCTAAATACATTATTCATCAAATCCATAAAAATATTAGGAGTATTAGTCAATCCAAATGTCATAACAACAAACTCACAATTCCCATACATTGATCGGAATGTGATCTTTGTATTATATTCTTTCTTCTCCCTCAATTGATGATAACCAGATGAAAGATCAATCTTGGAGGTGAATTGATCCCCATGAAGCTAGTCAAATAAATCATCAATCCTTTGAAGAGGGTACTTTTTATTCACTGTAATATTGTTAAGTTCTATATAAAAAATTCATAACCACATTGATACATCCTTCTTCTTCATAAAGAGAAAATTTTGTCTCCAAATAGACACACTTGGATATAAAAACCCCTTCTCCAAAAATTCATAGTGTTTTTTCATTAAATCCTACAAGTCCACATTTCCCATTCTATATGGCATCTTTGATATAAGCTTGGATCCAAGCATGAGTTAAATGGAGAACTCTACCACTCTTTCTAGGGGAGGTCTAGTTACCTCCATATGAAATATTTCAAATTATTCTTGAATGATGGGTACATTTTATATTCAAATACATTCATTCCCTTATTCATCTTCACTAATCATTTTCATAAAGAAGGTTACTATAAATTATTCTTGAAAAATAATTGGTTGAGATATATCTCTTTTAATGCTAAATTTAGGATGTCTATTCAAGAATGTTGTGATTACCTTTTCATATATAGTTGATATTAGCATTATATTTTGATATCCAATCCATCTATAGTAGTGTTGAATTCTATCATGGGAATGACTACTAGATTTGCGATGATATTTTTCTATCTAAAGGAAATATTGGAGTTTCTACACACCCCTGGTGCTTGGATAATCCATAAAGGATTATTGACTAATAACCCTAATTATATTAATTTAGATATTTATTCCATATTCTTTTAAAACATAGAGGAAATAAAAGAATGTGTAGAACTAAAATCAAACAAAATATTTTCTAGCTTTGGGAGAATAATGAGAGCACCTGCTACCACTTAATTTGAAGATTCAAGTTCAGATTTCATGATAGAAAAATCCCATCCTTTCTCATGTTTCCTATGATGAGGATTAAAGTTATTCCCAACCATTAAATTAGGATTTATAAATTTATTGGAGAAGTGCCCAAGTTTTTTACACTTGAATCATTGGAATTCATAATTATCGTACATCATCATCCCTTTTTTGTCAGTGTTTATATTTTGAGGCTTCAACTCATTATGAAAGTTCCAATAAATATTTTTATCCCTTCTAAACTTTTATCCTTTTCAGATCTTGAGAAAGATCTTCCCCAAATACTTCTTCCTACATTTTTTGAAAATGGGAAGCATCACTTTCTCTCCTCCTATACCATGATCAATGTTACACCCTAATCTTGGATAAATTGATCTATGGGACCAATGTATCTCTATGAGCTCTAGTTCAACCTTCATAGAACTTCTCACTATCACCCCATAGTTTTCATAGTTTTGATTGGCTATGTTTTTCCATAGATGTGGTCTTAGTCCATCAAATAATCTATCAAACATTATATTCAGATCCATGAAAAAGCTAGAGGTATAGAGACAAAGGCTTATAAATTTCATCTCATAGCTTACCATAGATTCATTTTCATTATAATTTATCTCTAATATTTCCTTATCCAATTTCATTTATATTGAGTGGGGGAAATATTTCTGAAAATGGTTCCCATGAACCATTCCCACTCCAAAGGCTCAATCTACCTTATTGGATTCATTTTTTGAATTAGTTTCAACATTGATGATCTTATATCTCTAAGTGGAACATATCCATCGTGAATTTCTATTGTTCTGAATAATGCAGTATAGAAAAGATATTTTCTTTAGAGCATATCCATTGTTCATAAATAAATGGTTCAGTAGATCCACTGAAATATGGGGTTTGTTGGTGAATAAAAAAATCAATGAAAAATTCTTCATTTTGAGGTGAATACAGTCTCTCATATTGATTAAATATATTTCTCATAAATCAAGTCAGTTGATTTATCATTCTCATGATGTTTTCCATTTAAGCTTCTATTATAGGTTCATCAACGGCCTGTCCACTACACCCACAATTTAGGTGGTTCCTCCTATTTCCCTCAATTTTCTAAATGAACAAAACCTTAGTGAGAATTTTTTTTCTTTTAAGAATGTTATAATTATAGAATAATTTTATTTCATAAAACATAAGTTTTGTTATTCATTAACAACAATTAAAATTTCAAAGTATACTTCATAATGGTTCATAAAATGATTGTAATTAACAAACCATATCCCTCAGGAGTGTCAAAATAGGTTTGTATTAAGGCCATATTTTGTGTACTAGGATATGCCATGTCAGGCCTGAAACACCTTTCCAAAGATGTTACACATAGGTACATCTGTTCCAGAACCACTTCCACTAATTCGTATCAAGATAGGGATGTCATTCCCTAGAAACTGCTAACACAATATTTTACAAAAATACCAGGTTGTTAATCTTTCCCCTAGGGTTCTTCCTTAATTTTTCAAATCCTAATTCCCAAAAATAACTAAACTATCCATTTATACCAACTATGGTATCCTACCATTTTATTATATAACTTTACATTACAATATAGAAACAAAGGATCTTATAAAGTTTAGTTTCTTAGAAAAAGGTACATAATTCATGAAAACATAAAATATTCTTCTAAAAAACATTAAATAATTATTCATTAGTTCATCCTAATTTATTTTACTATAACTCATGACCTAGGTATGTCCATCAAATGAAATGGTAAGCATAAGGCTCAGTAATGGAATCCAAGGGAAATAGTTTACATGTGATCATGAAAATTATCGATACGAACTTCAGGTATATCATAAAGGAATAAGAAAGTAGAATATAATAATAGGAATAAAATTAATCATAACATTGAAATGTGGCTACAAATTTTAATCAGACATTCATAAACATATCACTATGGTTTTTCACTGAGGTTCCATAAAAATTACCATGGTTATTATCCAAGGTATCGTAAAACATGTCTTATACTGAGATTAATTTTTTACCAAATGCATTGTAGCATTATTATGATGAGCCCTTAATATGTATTAATTTTCATGTGATCAAAATAGAACATAAAAAATTATTTCATAAATGATCTATGGAGAATAAATGAAAACATATTTTTTAGGAAAATCAGCACATTTCAAAAGTGCTTTAAAACATAATCATTTTGTCATTTATAACCCAAGGAAATGGAAAATGGGTTTTCTATATTTCAATACTGGAATAAAATAAAAGATTTAAGGATCTTTTTTAATAACCCTATAAATGATTTTTTTTGTATTCACACAAATAAAATAATAGGTAATTTATAATGGAGGAGAGATAAATTTTGAGAATTAAAATTGGAAGTATAATAGGAATAAAACACGATTTTAGAAAAGGGTAAAAAGAGTGTGGGAAGGGGACAAACAGTAAAAAAAATAAACTTAATAATGTAAAGGTATAGAATAAACTTGAAAACATCACATTATTTGGAAATTTGAAAGACATTACACATAAAAAGGGAACCTGAAAAGAAAAGATAAGTTTATATTTCCATTACATTGAATAGTAACTCCTAAAACATTATTATTGAGACCTTGGGGGTTTTATGGAACCTTGGGATAAATCCTTTTGGGGGTTAAACTATTATTTAATCATTAAGTATTAAATGATTGATAAATGAAATAGATAAATGGGTGGGAATTTATAGAAAAATTGGGGGATTTGTTTATTAATTTATAAATAAAGTCATTGAACACCGAGGTAATGGTGAATGAAAAACCACGAGACTGATCATGGGAAAATTTATGTTACTTATTTTTATAAGTAAAATTAAAATTTTTACATTATAACATTTTTATAGGTAAAGATTTCATTTTAAACATTGGAAGGTAAACTATGCATTTGGAAGTTGATTAAAATCTATTAAAACACATTATATAAATAAAATAACATATTTTTTGTTGTTTATTGTATTTAATTAGTTATGAAATCTTTATATTATAATTATTATTTTATTAAACATCTCGAGAAACACATTTTTCTATTCATGGAAAACTAATGTATTTTAGAAAATTATCATAAATTCAACCTAACCTAATTTAAATGTTCTCATATAAAAAATGATATTTATTTTATAATATTAATTCTATAAATATGATAATTTTAACATTTAAATATAAAATTCCTTATTTATTAATAATAATAAAATATTTAATATACATATTAAAATTTCAAACACTTGAAAAAAATAAAAATTATTTGGTCATTTATCTTTTAATAAGAGTTTAAATCAATTTATTTCATTAAAATAAACATTATTCATAATACCATAGATTATTATCATAATAATATCATTTTTAAATATTAAAATATCTATAAAAAATGTCAAATTCTCTGTCATATTGATTAAGAAAAACTATTCTTAAAATGGAAATGATGGAATAAAAAATTTTATTTATACAAAGGGATTACACATTACATAATTAAGTACTTGAAACATAACCACTTATAACACCCATATATTAACTAATGATGATGTTTGTGATGGTGATAGCCTAAGAGTCAGGCTCAACTAACATTTACTGAGTGCTAATTTCTACTAAATTGAACTTCTCTTGTAGGCAATTTCATTCAAGCCCCACTTATAAAAGCTTGACTTGGGCTTGGTCAAGCGAGAAGCCTAGTGATGATACCTCCCTCCCATGTTTTGGTAAATGAGATTCCTAAGGCATGAATAAATTGGTTGAGGCCATTATTTATTATTTCTACATTAATTATCTATTTTCATTCATACTTATAATTAATAATTATAACATCAAAATTATTTTATAGAGTATTGTTTCCAATGGTAATATTAACCAACAGTCATAATTGACCAATGATAATATAATGGTCGAAACTCAATGATCACATTTTAATATATACTCACTTCATTACTACTGAGATATAGTTTTTTCCATATAAAATAATATAATACACATTTTCAGGATATAATTATCATTCAAAAAGTTCATGTCATTACAACATGCATCAAGGAAATGGAAGACTCATGAATAGAACAATCCAACCCATAATCATGAGTCAGTGGCTATAATATCCTCTTTAAAAATATATAGACATTATCTCTATAGTGAAATATTTTATATATACACGAATAATAAAATCATAAAGAAAACTTCTCGAAGTAAGAGCTCAATATGAGACAAATGAGATGGATCGAGTTACTCAAGAATTATGATTTCTCAATACACTACCACCCATGGAAGGAAATAAGGAAAAATATTCATTTATAATGAATGAACATGGAGTTATAACCAATATAAGGATTGGTAAGGATCATATGGTCATGGATCTAGTAAATATGGATATGTGAATATCTAAAGAAGGGGATACAACAATCATTTTGAAAATGACTGTAAAACAATCATTATTATAAAGGATAAATAATTCTAAATCTGATGATGAGAACATTCAAAATATAATTAAAGGTGTGAAAGAAGAAAAATTGGTAGAAATTTTTTATGAATATGGTGTTTTAATGTATAGAAAGAGGCTATGTGGTCCACTAATACCTAAGATAAAAAAGTTAATTTTTGGCTGATTCTCATATTTCAAACTTCTCTATACACCCTAGTAGAAAAAAGATGTATGGGAATTATGAAATCTTTTTATGGTATAATATGAAGTAAGAAATTTCTTATTATGTACCCAAATGTTCTATTTTTTCAACAATTGAAACCTATGAGGAAACATCCTAAAGGAGTCATGAAACCTCTCCCTATTCCCATATAGGAATATGATGAAATTACTATAGAGATTTTTTATGAGACTACCAAGGACTCCTAGAATGAATGATTCCATATGGGTTATCATTGATCACCTAACCAAATATGCACATTTACTTGTAATAAGAGGAAATATGCCACTTCAGCACCTATAAATTATCTACATTAAAGAATTTTTAAGACTTCACAGTGCAACACTATTAATTGTTTCTAATCAATATACCAAATATAAATTGAAATTCTGGAAAATTATTCAAAAGGATATTGAAACTAAACTTCATTTGTTACAACCTACTATCCTAAAACAGATGGAGAGTCTGAAAGAACTATTAAAAAAATGAAATTCATGTTGTGGTCATGCTCACTCAACTTTCAAGGTATATGGGATCAATACTTACATTGGTTATAATTTTTTTATAATAATAGTTTCCATTCAATTATTCATATGGTTTCATACAAAGCATCATATCATAAGACACTTCATACTCCAACATGTTGGGATGATGTTTGTGAATGGAAATATATAAGAACTAAAATTGTTGAAGAGACAATGAAAAATGTGAGGAATATTTAGGATCATATTAAAGAAGTAAAAAGTTGGAAATAGAGTTATTCTGATAATCTGAATAAATATTTAGAGTTCCAAGTTGTAGATCATGTTTTCTTAAAGGTGTCTTCATGGAAGGTGTAATATGATTTGGTAACGAATGAAAAATGAGTCCTAGGAACATTGTCCCCTTTGAGATTATTGAATTAGTTTTATGTGTTTCTTAACATTTAGAAATGTTTCCAAATATATCTAAGGTTTGTGATGTGTTCCATATATGTATGCTACAGAAACACATGCCGGACCCAATGCATGTGCTCATCTGTGATGAAATAGAGTTGGAACCTAACCTTTCATAATGTGAAGAACCCATAAATATTATTGATACTATAGAAAAAGTGTTGAGGAATCAAAAAACTCATCTTGTAAAGTTACTTTTTATAAATCACCAAATGGAAAAGCAATATAGGAACTGGAGGATTCTATAAAGGAGACCTACCCAAGTATTTTTAGATGAACATACACATAAAATCTCAATAATGAATTTGATTTGGGAAGGAAGAATGTATCACCACAATACTATACCATAAATTCATTTTAGAATAAATTTAATTTTTCATATAGCTTGCAAAACATGTAATACTAAGTTAGTTTACAGAGCATTCAACACCATGATTAAATAAACCACTATTTAGTCACATTTTTCACAGTCAATTAAATCATTACATTTTTAACAAGTATATATAATACATTTATATTTTATATATCCAATTAAATATCATAAAACTTATAAAATAATTTATTAGGTATAATATAAGAGTACAACTAATTTTAAACATTTATGTTTTGGTTTTTGTAGAAGCTTAATTTTTAATGAATAGTGAAAAATGATGGATTTCAATTTAAATACATTTTTTTGTATAATTTATTTATAAGGTTAAATTATTTATTTTATTGGTTTTAAATTTCAATTTGAAAAATTATAAATTAATTAATCCAATTTAGGTCATTATAATAAATTTTACCATATAGATAGATATAAAAACTTACAAAACTATTGAAATTTTATAATTTTAAAACCCACATTGTCATCCTATTTGTGGGATTAAATTTAAATTAATTTATCCCACTTCTTTGGTTTTAATTTGTAAAAATTTATTTGATATTTTGAATCACCATAATTTATAATTTCTAAAAAATTAAACTTATTTTTTGATGAATGCAAATTAGTGAATGTGATTATAATCAATTATAATGATTAAAGAAAAATATTTCTTAATAACGTGCTAAAAAATAAACATAAGGGCCAAAATGACCTATAAACTTTTATAAAATTCATTTTTTTAATATTGATATCATATTCTTCATTTTATCAAATTTGGTTCATTATTGAAACCAATTGTTTTAGTAAAAATGTTGGTGGAATTCCCCTTTTAAAAATTTACAAGAATGTCAACCCTCCACCACTACAAAAAAAGAAACTCACACCACCCACTTTTTCACACAAATAAATCCTATTTCCAAACACAATATATGATCATAATACCTCCCCTCATCCTATAATCCACCCATTGGTAGTAAAGAAACCTAAGGAAGCCCTTTAGTGAAAACCAATAAGAGTTACCCGATTAAGAGGTAATATTTTCCAATGATAACTTCTCATTCATTGCCTTCTCCACACATTAAAGTTTTTTATATAATAATTAGATTATATATTTATCACGTAAATATAATGATATATTTTAATTCTATGGTTTTTACCTACACATACACACACATACATCTAATGGGAAATGAACTTATCGTTCATGTACGGAAAACTACCGCATTGTGAAATGACGATTGTTTGTTTTTCCATTACAAGATTTCATAGGGGAATCGAAATGAAAAAACTATTTTATATTATATATGTTACATTTATAATGAATTTATTCTTCTGTAACTCTTTTCAAACACATTCCTTTATGAAATTCATTTTCTGGGAATACTATAACATTGTTTGTGGAAGTGTGGGCTACCACCTCCTCAAAGTGACGCGACTCATTCACTTTATAAATAGAATGTATTAAAGTTATTTTTAATTAAAAATATGTTGAATAATTGAAATATATATGATATTGATTAAATAATTAACTTTCTATAATTATAATATATCATTTCCATTATTACCCTTTTCACACACTACAAAAGTGAAAATGTCACTCGTGGATTTGTGGACTCCCACCTCCTCGACCTGATGTGAATCCATTTACATTAAATAACTTATATATATACTTTTATATTATTGAATATAATTTTATTTATTATATAATTATCTTTATATAAATATATAATGTTACTTACCTTCTTTCTATAATAATCATTGAAAAATGGGAACGTTACTCATGCGTATGTATGACCTACAGTCTCCATGATTGAAACAATGGTTTAGTTTTTCCAAACATCATTCAAAATATGTTTTAAAAGTACAATTTATGATTCAATATGATAATTATTTCATTATTAATATAAAATATATGTTTTTGTAATGATCTCTTGAGCATAGTCAACCTACCAAAGTCATTTTTAACACATGAACCAAATTTAGTCAAAAACTCCCAATATAAATATAATTGTTTAAGTAGTTCTATAAAAAACTATAATAAGTGAATTTAAAGTAATAATAAACATGATTTTTTTGAAAAATTAAATAATTAACATATGTTTATTATTCATTAATATAAAGACCCACGTGACAAGTCAGACTAAAGGTAATGGATTTTGTCTCAATTTACATTACATTGAGGATTATTTGTTGTTATACACCAAATAAATTTTAAATGATCTATATACATACCTTTGACATGTTATATCATGAATATTCTTATCCCCATGATATTTTAAGTTTAGTTTAATTTTATTCCTTCTTTTAGAGTATGATTCAAATTCTTAAATATATGGTATTATACACCTTGGAGTGTTCAATGGTTATTTTCCTTAAGAATATTTAAATGGTATTAAAATGGTATTTCCCTTAATAAATCTCAAAAACCCTTGTTTTTACTTACCCTCCACTAAATAAATTTTGATAAATCTATATTATTTATTCAATATGTATATTTGTTAAGTAATATTATTTACTGATTAAATCAATTATTCAATATGAGGAATGCTTTGGGAATTCAGAGATATGTGGGGTCAAGATTTTATATATCTCCTCGATTCCTCAATGGGTTCTCATGAGAGAAATCAGTTGGATAAATTAAAAAAATTTCTACCCATATTTTTATAATATTTGTAGGATAGATCTTGATATTATAGTTTTTCATATTCTTGATACATGATGTCTAACAATCAATAATTTCCATCAATTTGATTCATTATTTATTTTCCACGATATTTTCATATGATAAGATCTATGTATAAATTTTATTCTCATGTAATTGATTTAATAAATTGTATTTAATTATATTCCTTTGTATATTTATTATTCCTTACCTAGTTAATTAAAGAGAATATATTATTAGTATTTCACCTTTCTATATTGATATATTCATATTGATTAATTAATGCTTCTAATTTATTTACCCTTATTGAGCATATGAGCTTGCACTTATTATTTTTCCTTTACCCAGGTTATGATGAAGAGATCTTTAAATATGTTTTCGAGGATGTATTTTATTATATTTTGTTAGGTATTATGTTTCATTTCCATTTTCCCAATGTAAAATGGCTATCATTTATGTAATTTGGTTTTCCAAAACTATTACACTTTTGGTCCATAAGGATTTGATTCCTTTTAATCATGATAATGTAATAAAATACTGCACTGGCTCCAGAATTTTGGGGTTAGGGCATTACAAAAGAATCTCCTTCACTAAAAATTCAATTATTATTAACCACAATATTATCTCTTGATTTCTTCCGTTCTAATTTTTTTTATTAGATGACATGTGTTTCAAGATATTTACCTTTCCATATTTATTATTCCTTATCTAGTTATAATAGTGCTATTATAGATTAAATTAAATGTCTTTTTAGTTATTTACCTTTCTTTATTTATTATGTTAGTATAATTATTCAAATGGCATGAGTGTTTAGTTATTTTCATTCTATGTTGATTATTATTATTGAGTGTTGATTTATTCCATTGTACTTAATGCTTACTAATAATTTTCACTCACCCTTATTCTGTTTTCTCTCCTATGAATTGAGGATGTTTTTTGAGAATGATATGTGAAGATATTATAGAAGTAATAATTATATTATCAAAAAATAATTGTGTCTTAATTCTTGTTTCCAAGTGTAGAATATGAATCATATATGTATCTATTTTTCCAAGACTACTAAACTATTTGAACATTCAGGAGTTGATTCATTGTATATTATTACAATGAAATCAATAAGACAAGATCAAAAGGTGTATGATCCCATATTTTCTCAGGTATATCTCTCTCTAATATTTTCATTAATCTTTCCTTTTAGTTGTGTTTTCATTGTGAAAGTTTGTCGTTTGAATTAACACAGTCTTTGGTTTCATGAAAACATGAGAATACGAAAGGGTATCTTTGAGGAAATATTTTATATATATATTGACCTAATGTTTGGTGATGTATATTTTTTTATTGAATAGAGTCCAGAAATAAATGGTTTAGTCATTTTACATGATCTTGGTGAGTTGATAAAGTTTAAAAGGGGTTCAATTTGTTTAAATGGAAAATGGGAGGAAAATCAACTATAGAACATGTACACACTGTGTAAATGGATTACACATCCTGTAATTATTCTACGGTTTTAATAAATTAAATCCTAGTTGAAATGTTTTTTGGTGAGTTCATTAAATACTCTTACATGAAGTTTAGTCACATTACATGCCATGTAAATGACCGCCCTTTTATTTAAAACCTGATGTGTGGATAATGTTTTAACTAACCCACTACAACTCCTCTCATATCAACCCTATGGATTTTTCCCAGAAATTTTGAGGTGCCAAAATCTCTTTTAGATGTCTTGTTTTTGTAAGATATACCTAGTAATTATTTATTGATAAGGTTTATTCCTTATATCCCTTCTTCTCCAATCATTACAGTGAAATCCTTTTACCAATTTCATTTTTGTTTTTTATATTAATAAATTTTGTTATTGGATCCTCTTTGAAATCATTCACACCTTCTTCTTCATGGTTTATGACCATTGGAAGCATTTTTGGATCATCAGTTAAATGCATGGGGTCTAAATCTGAACACTTTGGTGTGATAATTGTGAAGTTTATGAAATATTGTGATTATACCATTGTTTCATGTGCCCAAATTAATTAAATAAAAATGGAATTATTCCTTCACATCATTTTATTTCAAATTTATTTTTAACTGGATTAGTTCTTCCCATGGGCTAAGAGATCCTAGATTATAATTGAATTCGATAATGGATTAATGTATGTTTATAATGACATAAGACCTTGGGTGATTTCTTGTTTTAGAATCCTTAAATTTTTTCTTATTTTTTTTTGATATAATTCTTAATCAATTGTGATTTAAATTTCCAGTATCATATTAAAGAAGAATGTATTTTTAATAATTAAGCATTAAAATATGTGATGTGATATTGTCACATTGAGGCTATATGATAGGGATTATCTTCCATGCAATAATGTATCTATACCAGGATGATCCTGAAACATTCATAGTTATATTTTGTAATGATGATATTGAGTGGGATCAGACCAATCCCATGATTTAAGGTTTATAGGGAGTGGGCTATGCCCAGTCCCATGCTCTAATGCCTATAGGTATTTATCCGGGATGCTGTAATTCTTATAGTCCTTTGACCCGGATCGATTTTTGTGACTATACCATGATTATATTCATGTGTTTGGCATGGTTGTAAGACATGATTAGAGATATTCTGTAATGGTTACAAAGTAGGTTATTTAACATTGTTATATGTTTCTAGTTGGAATTGTCGCGATACATGCTCAGAGATATTCCATCATGGTGCCGAAGTAGGATGTTGATATATTTAATTAATTGATAAATTCACAAATTCATCTAGTAATCACTTTATTTCATACACTTTTTGTCAGAATTGTTTTTTTAGACATGATGATTTTGACCTAATGATTTATACTCACACCATATTTGGGCCATTATTTTGTTCCTGGGTATATTTCATGGATGTGGTATTAGACAAGAGAAAAGTTCTTTACTATTGATTTCTTGTTTGCGGATGGTCTGATGTTTGTTTATGGGACCAACATGGGGTTCATGACCAGAGCCTTTGAGTCTTTTATTCTTTTCTGGTAGTCTTTTTCATGTATTATTCTAGAATTAAATTTAGTTACTTTCCATCACTTCATTATATTATTCCCTATAATTTATTGTATCCTTCAGTTGGATTTTTTTTATTTTCTTATGCTATGTATTCTCTTTGATTATTTCCATTGTATTATGATTTGTTTTCACTATATTGACACTTCATACCAGAGGGTATAGTCTCCCCAATCTACATTTCACACCCATGCTTATAGTCAGCAACCTCTTGTGTATGGGGAGGCACCCTTTAGTTCTGGTAACCATCCCAATTTAGGCATGTGAGAGAGTTCCTAATTGGGGGATGTTATAAAGTGGTATCATAGGAGAATCATTACTTTTATTTTATTTTTCCTTACAATTTGGGAAAGGTATAATGGAAAGTAGGATTTTTCGAGACTTTTTAATGATATTGTGCATGGGAATTTCTTACCCTTATACGGGGTAAAATCCGAGTACCCAGGGATGAGATTATTGTTTGTGTTGTGTTTTTGTTACATTTGATGATTATTTCTAATGCTTTTTAGGGGCCCATTACCATGGAAATGTGTTGAAATTAGCTAATGGTGTATTTTAGACCTCATTCCCACCTTCCAAAGGTGGTCAACATATATAACTACCTCAGAGATATTTTCTCTATGATCGAAACATGATGATGGGATATTGGGTCTCCTATCATGGATTCCTCCTCAGAACCCATCGCCTAGTCTGGGTCTCCCTTAAAAATTATGATATTGTTAGTGAAACTCATTCATGGTACCATATCAATGTAAAAACAAACTAATTAGGCTTCTTTTGTCAGTACATTCTAAAGGGTCATGTTAGGGTAGCAACCTTCAGTCAGTAGAGTGGTCACACTGGCCATCGATGGCATGTCTGGACACTAAAACACTAGAACACCTATATTATTCCTCATCAAAGGGATTATCAAGGGAATCGAAAATAAATCCTTCCCATATTGATCGTGGGGTATATTATGTCAGATTCACATCTCCAAGGGTTTTTTCAGATTCCCATGTTTAACACAGGGTATGATATGATTTTAACATCTAACATACATGGATCAGACTAATGAGAACTCTTATGAAATTGGATCTGGTAGACACATCCCTTGGAGGGATAATGTAGAAGGTTTACTATATGGATGGATCAAAACACCCAATGAAGGAGGAATCAAGGTGTAATGTCTTATAAAAATAACGTTTCACACCATAAAGGTTGATCTAGACACCACTGATGGTGGATCAGGGAGGTGGAACCCAATTATGGGGGCACCGATGTTTACCATTGGATAGAATTGAATATAATGGGAGACTCCTGCATACCTAATGTAGAAGATAGGGATCAAAACCCATGTAGTTTGAAGGTACTATTTGGGTCTTACACAGTGTTATCTGCCCTTCTCAAGAGGGACACTCTTGGTTGGATGTATGTGGATTGTGTGGGGATTATGAATGGTCAGCATCCCTGGTGTTGCATTGATAAGTAAGGGAATGAATGGGGATTAGGCACAAAGGTTTCTCAAATGGATGGAATGATCCCACCAGGATGTGGAAACCTGTGTAAAATGGTGATGGATGATGGAGGATTTGATCAAGTGGATGGGATGAATGAGATGGAGCCAATGTGATGGAGATGGTTCTAGGAATTTACCTCAAAGAGATTTCTTATGTATCCTAGCTGGTTGGGAATCGAACTCTATGTAGTTTTGGTGATGGGGGAATTGAGACACCTAAGTAGGTTACTCGTGAGAATAAAACACATGGATCAGGATCCAAATGAAATGGAACATATGAGTTGGGACACAATCCTCCCATGATATAGAATTTTAAAGGAAATACCATGATGGAAGTGAGTGATGGGATTCAACTTTAAGGAGGATTCCTACATACCTCAATGGTAGGGAATTAAAGTCCACAAATTTCAATGTATGTATTCATGCATACACATTAATGCTAACCAATTTTTGCTAGGAGCAGTAATCACATGAATGAATAGGGCTTACACACCGAGACAACCCATATGACTGTTGATATGAACACAATTAAGGGTGGATCAGGAAGGTTCACCCCATGGAGAGGGGCACCAAAGATCACCTTTGGTTGGAATTGAACCTCATGGAGAGTGCATACATACACTGTTTAGAAGAAAAGTATCAAAACCCAAATAGTTCAGTTGAGAGGGGCATGGGGAATATGCACTGAGGGGGGCCCACATGGTGTCATGATCACTCTTAACCTCTAATCCCATGTGATTCATGATTATTGTGACAAAAAATATGAAATAGTAGACCAGATGGTCGTGTCATAAAATATGTGCTAGCTAGGTATGGAGAGGGGATTACACATTGAATAAACCTAGGGAGATAGTGATTGGGACTTACTCCAGAAGGGAGGCCCGATGAGGTAATTCAGGGCATACATAGAGACTTCCCAAGCTGTACATAGCGACAAAGTTCAAAGGGAAAGAGAGGGAATATTGAAAAGGTAGTAAGAAAAGGGTTCCTTGTCATGTCCCCTCTTTGATCCTCTCAATTCTACCACGTATTCATAAATCACATTTTAACATCATGTGTTGAGGAAGTAGGTTTCTATGAATTTTGAAATCCTGCATCTTGGATGATGAGGAATCGCTCCTCACCTCATGGAATCACATGATTGGTACTAACCCACATCTGGGGAAGGGAAGGCACCGACAATGCATAATGGGAACGAGGTAGAGGAGTGGTAAATTTAGGGGGTTTAAATTAGTATATCTATGTGAAGATGAAATATATTTTATCATACCTATGTGGAGAAGAATTAGGTAAAGTAAAAAATGAGGAATGACAGGTGATGGACCAAGAAATCACTACATTAAATCCTGGAGGGCCACACGGTAGAGGGAATAAAAAATTAGGTGGCCTCATTGATAGGTTCTTCATGAAGCTCAAATGCTTCGTGAAGATTAGGGGCTTCAAGATGGAAGGATCCCCACGAAACATAGTGACAATTCATTGTCATAGAGGCATGGATTAAAAAATTGAGTGCTTCAAAAAGGCTTGATGTTTCACAATGACTCATGTATCCTATAGGGGCCTCCGACATAACAAAGGGAATATGTCTTAATTAAGGGAATCCCTACCATAAGAAAGGGTAAATCAGAATAAAGGAAAGCATCTTTCATAGTGCTCTAGTACCATAGGGAAATCGTTTCTCTCTAGGGTTTACGGTTCTCGAAAATTTAGTAAAAAAGTAAATGGAAGGTTAATGGTCAAGGTATAAATTTTTTTCGAGGGGGTAGAGCTCATTATTTATAGGAAAAGGGAACTTGTGAGGCTTAGATGTGAATCATGGATCAAAAAGGATCTACATGAAGATTCATAGAGCTCATCAGACTCCTAGAGGGCACCATCAACTACTCTTATGGTGGTCACATGGCAAGTTAGACTGACAGAGGGAACCTTTAACTTCCCTATCCATATTCAAGGGGATCATTGAACTCACATAGGACATCTAAAACTTCTATCATGGTAGTTATGGGGTTCTTTGGACTCACATAGCCTACTATAAATGCCCAACGCATTCGTGGAGACGAGGGTCTGTGTGAAAGTACTTCACGGGGTAGACCCATTTGATGATATTTGGGATTTTTAATCTTTCATTTCATCTCAACCTTCACGATTTTTTCAAGGGATTGAATTTTTGTTCCAAAAAATACCCCCAATATTAATTAGAATAGATGAAAGAAGGAGGTTTGGATTCTGAGGGTATGTCATGGAAAGCTGGGTGGGTGCGATGTTGGATCGTGGTGTGTGATGGGAAAGGGTTGTAACAAAGAATGGGTGCATTAATTCCACCATGAATCTCATTGCCTATAAATAGGTCATGAGGATCCCATAATTCTCATTGGAACTTTGCTAATAGATTGAGTTTGATCTCCCTTATCATGAATACATCTTCCCCGTGAATGCATCCCCATGAACTGGGTACCTCTGATTGTTTCTCTGCAAACACTTCTAAGAAAACTGAAGCATCTAAATCCTCAGTTACTCATCGATACATGAAGAGTATTCTATGACTCAGTGATTCAGGTCTCTGTGATTGAGAAATGTGAAAAATATTCTAAATTGACCCAAGAAAATTACCAATGCCCTAAAACTGATGGCCACCCTGGAAGTCACTTGAGATGTCATTATAAATACCACCCAAAGAGAGTATATAATGAAAACTATTTAATTGAGAAGTATATTTGATCCATTCTGATCACAATTCCATAAAGAATATACTAATAGAAGTTCAGAATGAATATCCACTATGAAAGATACTACCTTTAAATGGTTTTGGTCATAGGGGGGATGTCTTCTTCTCAAAGGAAATTAGGGACGAACAAGATTAAATGTTCAGAGGCACACTAGGTTAGTACTAATGGTTCTGGGAAGCCGATGGCCATACCTGGAAGGATCATTCATATATCACAAAAATTTTTATGTGTAATCATCTCAAAAATATCAATAATAACCCACTACAACCAAATACATTTCCACAGCAATATTGTACCATCATCAAAGATGGTTTAGTGAACCAAGAGAAACGATGGACTGATGATTGTGACCAGCTCCATAGAAGCAATTTTATAGAGTATTGGGCCTAGGACTACTGGGTTTGTGCATCCTGTACAGAATTTGTGGCAGATCTGAGGTGGGTAGGCCTACATGAAGTGGCATGGGCTTCCCAATTCTACATTTTCCAACCAAAGGAAATCATTCCTGAGTTATTGAGTAAGTGGTCTTCAAAGACAAATACCTTTCATTTGAAAGATAGGGAGGTAGGAA
The DNA here is from genome assembly GCA_963277665.1 of Viscum album. NCBI lineage: Eukaryota > Viridiplantae > Streptophyta > Magnoliopsida > Santalales > Viscaceae > Viscum > Viscum album. Next base: position 1,402,649,766 of record OY728143.1, on the reverse strand, counting down.
TCAACCTCTGGGACCTCCACCCCATTTCTAGGATTTCCATTATAGGGGAAATTAATGATGAATTCCTCTATGCATAGAATTAATGGGAGGATATTGAGAAAATTCTCCAATTGGAGAAGATTCTTCTAGATCTAATATTAGGTGCATATAAAGACAAGAAGATAATGCGGGATTTTCACATTAGGTAGTGGTTTGGTTGTTTTCTAAACTTTCCGATGATGAGTCCTACTGAGGTAGAAGAGCCACCCATAAAACTGCCTATACGGCCCCATACCTGTCCAAGAGGGATTCAACACGGTAGGGAAGGTTCCTTCTCGTGAATCCTAGAGGAATGAAAATGGAAGCTATGGGGGTACAACATTAGCACCGAGCATCATATAATAGTCTAGTTAATTGGGTTTATATATGCGCTCATTTGTGGATAGATGATGCTAGTAAGAGACTCACATATGGGTGTAAAGTTAAGAAAATTCATCATCATGGAAGTGAAATAATTGGTGCAACACATCAACCTTGGAGTTCCTATGATAGCAATGTTGTAAATGGTGCACTGTAATATTAGTGATGGGAAGATGTTGTTATGTATGTGAGAACTTCTCCACTTCCTATATGGCTGCGTGGTAGCGCATATGGGGGATAGAAATACCTGAATCCCATTACCCCTCAAAATATGGAATTTTAACCATCCATTCTGATATATGTGGGAGGTATCCCATTCAAGATAAACTTGAAAATGATGATCAATAAGATCAAGAGGGAAGAAGAATTCAACATCCATATATTTCCAGTGATAATAGGAGTGTTTAGTGATGAAAAAATGAGATCTAAATAGCACTAGTCATATCTATTTTCCTTTCAAAATTATGTTCTGGTGACTCTGGTGGATTGTGAACCAATCTATGATCTTTAAACCCCACACTAGTTTGCAAGGTTGTTTATATGTTTACAAAGACTCACCCCAAATGTGTACCTGGGTGTATGTTATGAATAACACCCATGTGTTATGAGGTAGTTATGGGTCTTGTTCATGAGGGAGGATGAGAAAATGCAGAATTATCTACTGCCACTGACCTCCAACTATGGGGTATTAAAGGTCCATCCAAAGAGCTAGGAGAAAGACTACATGGGGGAAACTTGGAAACAATAGACCATCGGAACTAGTGAGGGAGTAGAACCTCCACCTCAAGGTAAATATTGAACATGGGAGAGAGAAAACTATGGAATTATGGTCCGCTCCCTTCATGGTGGTGGATCAGCATCAGTAGAACCAATTTCTCCAGGGCCTGTACTAGCAAGTAATGGAAGACAAAGAATAGAAGAAATCCCAGCGGTTCCCATCAGGTTGACTTAGGATGATAGGGAACCATCTAAAGTGTTATACAGAATACCTAACCATGCTCCCATGAAGTAGCTACAATATATAGATATAATTGAAGAGATTATCTACCCTCAGGATTGGGAAATATGTGATGTCACCAAGAGTTTCCTTACTTCTTTCAAAATGCGGGACCGTCTCAACCAGTTTGGGATGGATCTTCTGGGAATTTTCCTAGAAAAAGATTTATTTTTTTCATCCTAGGTGGAGGGGGAGAGATTTTTATTTGAGTTGGAGATCCTAATGCACTCTCAGGGAACTCCACATCTAATGAAGAATCGGGTAAGGGTACTATTGGACATGACATCTCCATCAGAACTATCTACTACTGAGCTAGTGGTGCATATTCCCCTGCATAATGAATCATATGGGTCTTGGGGGGGGGAGATTCTAATAGAGGGAGTCCCCTAGATGAAATTGAGGTTGGGACCTTAGAAGAAGCTTATTTGGGAGAATTCTCTAAATATCATGGGTAAATCTCTAACTCATTCCCTTGTTATATTATATCTCTCATGTTATTTGGGTTCCTTTGATGACATCAGTTCTGTACAGGAGAACCTTGCACATGATATCCCTTCTTGGGGGATGAAGGCATGGTGTCGGGCATAGGAAACCAAGAACCAGTTACATCATTTGAAATAATAGTGGTTGATGTGTCCAACAGTGTTGGGGAGGCTGGAGTGGCCTCTTAAAAATCTTCTAAACCCATGATCATATATTGGGTGAATGTCCTGGAATCCCAGTGACGACATGCTGAAGGAAATGGCACAGTCATTTGTTGTTTGATCACTATAAGCATCATGTCTTATAGAGTCATAATTTTTTCTTTATCAACCAAATGAAATGAAAAATATTTCTTCTGAAGAGTCTATAGAGTGGAAGGCATGATACTGGTGAAAATGGAAAAAGGACATAGGGCCCCTTTCCTAATAGGGGTATTGGATCGTATGGATCCATATGTTGAAACTGACCAAGTCGTGACCTTTGGTGATCAGTCGATTGGGTTTGTTGTAAACACCACTAGAATGGTTGATAACATCATCGAGGTGGTATCAAGTTATGAAGATCATCCTCATGATATGGAGCCTGATCTAGACAACATGATGCTATATAAAGACCATGCCAATGAATTCCTAGCTGCATTACCTGAGTATGAACCAACAGACCAAGAAGAGCTAGATAAATTAGATTCTGACGTGGATGAGGACACCCAAGATACCCAAAGATGATCATGGAATATAATCAAGAGTTTATTTGACCAAACTATAGAATCAGAGTAGATAATCTAGATGAAATCACTTCACTGCTCCCTACGTGACCTATGCATTGGAGTGGTGAATAGTCCATATTTTCACATGCTCATCTAGGACTACCTTAATTAGAATATCTGGTAAGGTAGTCGACATATGGATACTACCATGTTCCAGGGATAATATTGAAATTTATGTAATCTTGAATAGTGTGAATAGGAGATCTAGTACCTAGGTGGGTAGATAGACGAGCACTTCACATTCATCATTGATCAATCATGATTCGTCACACAAATAATGTTTCAGCTAGTGGTGGTCCAAAATCTATTGAGACAGGAAAGAGTCTAGGGGGATTGCCTTCAATTTGACCATGACTGGGCACTGATAAGATTTTATGAGCTCCATCCTATGGTAAATGAAAAAGAAAAGGATCTCAGGTGGAGACACCAAATTCTATAATCCACACATCTTAGGGTGGAAGAATTAAGGTGCTCCATTGATGGGGAAAATCCAAAGGGACCATGTTTTTTCTTTCTTATGAAACACACTTTATTCTTATTTTTGACCTGTCTGTATGGACATATCCCATACTTTCATTAATTACTACACCTCGATCACATATTTCAAGCCACTAACAACCAATCCCCAAGCTCCTGTATGTCATGTCTGATGTGAGAAACAAGGCATTACCACATAATCATTTTCATTTTATGACAATTCTATCTAATCATCGAATAAATGGAGTTTATTATTGTTAAAATACCACCAAGAGTGTTTTGGATGAGAAAGGTTGTGTCTAGAGAATAAGTCTCTTAGAATAGCCAATATGTTATTCCATATACGCTATAGTCAATGAACGGGGAAACCCCAAGGGAGTTAGAAGAAATATAAACAAAGGGGAATGAATAATGGGAACCACAATATCCAAAATTCAAAAAATAATGAGAGTGAAACTATGATATAGGATAACTTCTGACCATGTTTGACAACACAACATCTATATAACTTAGCTTAAAATGGGGACAAACAAACAAGGGTCAACTGATGACCATGTTTGAAACATAGGACATTTCCTGAATTTCTATTTGATTTCCTCCAGAACAATGAACCATAATGGTCAGTGAGCTGAAATGGCATGGGAACAGGTCGTTAGGGGGTTCTTTCAGACATAAAGGATGAATGGGAAGACAAAATGGGCCATGTAAATTATGAAAGTGGAGTGATGGAATGTTTGATAGGATTCCAACACTCTTGAAATTACACCATAGTGACTTAGAGAATATTGGTGTAGGTGTGTTGTTCTAAACAAAGATAAAACATATATTCCAAGGGAGCGTCATCTCGGATACTGAGTGATATCTGAATATTTATATAATGCAGTGGATAACCAGAAATGTGGGAGAGGACCACTTGATTTGCAGTTTTTTTGTCATGCATGTGAATATGAAGCATACATAGTTTAACATCATGGAAGATAATATATGTAACAGTTTAACTTTTTATGACCAAGATGTTGCAGATAGTTTAAGGTCATACTACATGGACCCTAGAAAATAGTTTAAAGTTGTTTTACATTATTTAAATTTAATAGTTTAAAGTCTTGATGAATGTAATAGTAGAAAAAATTTAGTCTTAGGGAATATATATCACACAAAAATAGAGAACCAACATGAATAAGGCTAAAGGGAAATCACATGTTTCATGTACACCTTAAGATGAATGAAGGCCAAAGGGATGAAAAGGGTTATTGAAGTGGTCATTGGGTCTAAGACAAAATATCTAGTGTTACAACATATCCCATAAGGATGGGAATCAAGCCACATGTTTTTATAGAATCTTGTGTATTTTAACATCATATTGTAAGGATGATATTTTCTAATGTTCATCCCAAGGGATAAATGCATGTTGTGGTAAATAAACGTACATGAATGAAGACCAAAGATATCTAAACTACATCAAACATTCTCAAATGTGTACATAGGATGAAGGGGCTAAAACAATTTATAAATCTATGGATGGGCACATGGACAAGATGCTCGGGTGTCACTATGTATATTGACAGGGTAAGAATAAATCCACACATAGTTCTTAAAGATAAATGGAAGACAATCAGTGTTGAAGGAGGAGATATCCTATCATGTGAGAAAATCATTGTTGTAACACAATTTACTATCATGAAAAATAGGAAATTTAAGAACATAGATTATGTTCAAAGATTTCGGACCACAATAGGTAGTGATGTGTAGTGTAACACAAAGGTTCATATAGAGGTAACACTGAGGGTTTTGATGTTCTTATTTGACATTAGAATGTGGAAATAGATGTAAATAATAGTATTATGTATTTGGGACACAATTAGGGTGGTGTAATGATAGAGGATAACTGCTGAACATATTTGAAACACAACATCCATATCATGAAGACTGTAATGGTAATAAACAAATGGGTTTCAACCACTAAATATATTCAAAATGTGGGAAACATCTCAAAATGTCGTTTGAAATATTCTGAGGTGTTGTCCTAGGATGGTAGGCGATCCAGGAGAAAAATAATCCATACCATTTGGGGCTCTCTTCAGATGTGAAAGATTATAGAGAACCAAATTAAGGGATGTGTGAATCTTGGAGATGAAATGAATGAATTTCCATGCAGAATCCAACACTCTTGGTCCTACACCACAAAACATCAGAGCACATTATAGATGTGTGTCAAATAGAGGTGTCTAATACCCTTATTAAGGGAAGTATCCTCAAAAGTTACCTTGTACATGGTATTGTAATGAAACAATTATAGATTAAGAGGATGAGGGATAGAAGAGGGTTAATAAACTAGGGGCTGGACCCAGGGTTGAAATGTTTAGGCATTGCTATGTATCCCATGAGGATGGGAATCATAACGCACACAGCTCTCAAATTTCATTAATTTTAATGTAATATGTTAAGGATTAAGGTTTGGAGTAATTTTATTGAGGGAGGTATATACCATTGTCAATATATCCCAAAATTAATGAGGACCATGGAGGTCTACACCACACCACATACCCTTATGGGGAACCAAGGCAATGAAATTGAAGTAATTTGTGGCTAGAACATAGAAAAAATTTATCAAAATTACTATGTATCACATGATAACGGGATTCAAAACCTATATAGTTCTTGAATTATGAATGGTGAGTATCTAGTTCAAAAAGGTGATTCCCACTCAGATGAGGGAATTAAGGTGTTGTTCAGTTTAAAGTCATGCAAGATGTAACAACATTTTAACATCATGTAAGATTAGGGGAACTTTCCTTTTAAGGTTTGGTATAAAATACCATTAATACTATGAAAGTTAGGGTATTGAAGGATAATAACATGAAATTTAACATCATGCAGGTGGATTTATGAGATCTTAGTTTGAGATCGTAGTTATTGGATAATATGGTTTTCTCCTAATGGGTCTACGTGGTGTGGAAAGGTGATGAACCCAATGTTAGTTGGTACCAGAGGGGTCTCAAAAACTCCACATACCATCGATAAGAATGAAGGGTTGAACATGGGTCCGAGATGAATACAATGTTTCCATAAATTCCTATATATCCCACAATGATTGGAATCAATCCATACATAGTTCTTGAATCCTATGCAGTTTAATGACATGTAATAAGGACGAATGTGAAAGAGGGATACAAATGGAGGAACATGGTGAGGTCATTATAAAATTGACATGAATGAGAAATGAGGTGGTCTTAACCATAACACATACTCCTGGGAGAAATCTATGCAAAGAGGATATAATAAAATAAGGATTTGTAGTTGAACCATAGAACAAAGGTATTGATATCCTTACCTATTTCATAAGGTTGGGAATCAATACCCTTGTAGATCTAGAATATTTTTTATTTTAACTCCATGAAAGATGTTTCTATGAAGTTTAACATCATGTGATACAAAAAATATATTAATTTATGGTTGTAGATCTTAGACTATGAAGATGACCATGCAGTTTAACATCATATAGGACAAAACATTAGTTTAACGTCATTCGGGATGATGGTGTGTAGTTTAACGTCATGTAATATGATGGCACTAGGTAGTTTTATATCTTTCTAATTTGATGGATAAGTAAAATCTTCTTATTTAATTTATTTATTGAGGAACTAGGAATTGGTAGGAGGAGTAATCTGCTCACAATCCATGGTGACAAAAGAGTATGCATCATTGGGGTAATCCTTGTGAATGATAATGGTTCCCTCCCATTAGGGCTCCAACATTTGTGGCTTCCTAACAGGTATAAATGGAATTCTTAGATCCAATACCATATCACCATAAAGGAAGGAATGGAGAAGAAATTTATTGTCAAAAGTATTGGATATATTATTCTGGTGTCATCCTAGATTATGAGAGGTCTGAAGCCTATTCTCATTAAGGGCTTCATGTTCAGCTAGATGGACTTCTACCACCCTATCAAAAATATTTTGATCATTTATAGTCGTATGGAGTGATGGAAACTGAATTTCGATAGTTATGACTACCTTTGTTTCATACACTATGGAATACAGGGTCACATAGATAGAATTCTGAGTTATCGTTAAATAATCCCAATGAGCATTGGGGTGTTTTTCTTTCCAAAATTTCTTATTCTAGAAGACCATATTCTGCAAAATGTTAGAGAGGGTCTGTTTAAATGCCTCAATCTATCCATTTTACTATGTTTGGTATCGAGAAGTGTGGTTGGACTAGATGTTGTACTTGGCATAAGTTCTTCAGCTCAGTTTCTAGTAAATTGGTTTCATTATCAGTCAGAATAGTTTGAGGGACTCTGAATCAATAGATGATATTGAAACTCACAATATCAACAATAGAACAACCCTTTCCCTCCTTAAGTGGAATTTCCTCTACTAACATAGAGAGGAAATATATTTTGGTTGGAATAAACATGCACTGGTGAGCTATCACTGGTGGATATGGTACCATGACATCGAGTCCCCAGACTGAAATGGGCCAAGAATACATAGTGGTATATTGGGTCTATGGAAGTCAATTCACAAAATTGGCATAGATCTAACACACATGTCACCTCTTTTTTGATATCGATGCAGTCATGAACCCTGGTGGGCCAAAATTATCCCAACCTCTAAATCTATTGAGATATTTTCAACCTAACATGACGGGATCCACAATATATGACATGAAATTCTTGTATAACTTGAGGAATCTCATTTACCTGAATACAATAGAGGATAATTCCATAAAACCAACAATTTTAAAGTATCTATTCGTGGATGGGACCAATTTGGAGGGTGGACTGTACTACATATCGATGGATCCACTAACGTTCAGCTCCATCTGTCTGGAGATTTTTGGGCTACAGATACTGAACAAAAGGAGTTGTCCAATCAAAGGTCTCTTCCCTAGTGGTAAGGGTTTCTGGAGGTCCTGATGTGGAGGCATCAGTGGAAATGTGTCTTACCTTCCAGTTTTCAACATCATCCAAGGAGATGGGAGTGATTACACTTCCATACACCACATGAATAAATAGGTTGTCTTGGCTAGGATTTTTAAGGTAAGAAGCTAGGAAAGCCAAGGCATCAACTTGACCATTCTATATCTAGGGGATATGTGTGTCATTTTGTTGAGAAGGGAACTGGCCCATCAACTGTAAAGTGTTCTCTAACAGGGGAATGATCTATCGATTACTAACGACATAATAAAATTTGATCTTCTTGATAACTAGCTCAGAGTCTCCCTTCACATGTAGGTGGGGAAAATCAATCTCAATGGCCAGTTGGAGACCAGTGATGAGAGTCTGAAACTCCAATTCATTGTTGTAGCAGCCTTAAAATGGAAATAATGAGTAGGTATAGAAGAAATGTGTATCCATCGTGAAGATGATGACTAGGCGTACTCTATTGAGTCTGGGATCATTGAGTCTCCTCCCGATTGGACTCTAGGATGCACCATCGAAATGCATCTTCCAATACAATATAATTTCATCCAGTGAGAGGATAGAATCATCTGGATAATCAAGACCCAGGGAATTCTCTATGGGGACCTGATAGGTGGCTAAAAAATCTTCCAATTCTTGACCCTTGACTACCTTCTATAGAACAAACCTTATGTCTAACTACTGAAGGATCACTTCCCACCGAGCTAAATGAACTTTCAACATAGGGTGGTTCAGAATATATATTAGTAGATCTGTGCGGGATACCATCTATATCTCATGATGCTATAGGTAATGCCAAAAATTTTGAACTATGAAAAACAGTGCAAGGTATATCTTTTCAATATGATATAATATGGAAATTTTAATGAGGATAATGTGACTAAGATATTTCAAAATATTCATTATCTCGTAATTATTTTTCTGAGAGAGAAGGGAACTAACAAATCATTATAGGGTGTCACATAGAGGACTTGAGGCATTCTAGTGAAAAGAGACATCAAAACTGAAGGATTCACCAGATACTACTTGACCTCCTCAATAGTGGAATGGAACTATTATTCCCATTATTAGATTTCACCTTTCTTCACGAGTCTTGAAAAGGGATTCCACTTTACAACCAGATTTGTGATGAATAGACTTATGTACGATGATTGTCCTTGATAGCCTCGGTTCTCGCAAGGTTTTTCAAAGGAGGCATCTTGTGAATATCCTTGATCTTCTCTACGTTAATATCAATTCTTTTGTATCTGACACCGATGTTGAGAAATTTCCCTGAGGTAACCTTGAAAGCACAATTCAAGGGGTTCATCTTCAGATAGTGGGAGTGGAGGAAGACAACCACTTTCTTAAGATGTCTAATATGGTCCTGACATTGATAGTATTTACCACCTTATCATTTACATAATATTCCACTAGAATCCTGAGTATCTTCATGAAAATGTTGTACATAGGGCGCTGATAGGTTGCTCCAGCATTCTTCAACCCGAAAGGCATAACCAGATAGTAGAAGGTCCCCTATAGTACCTTGTAGGCAATGGACCATTTATCATTGGGGACTATCCATATAATATTATACCCAGAATAACCATCCAAGAAAGAGAGGTCATAAATCCAGCAGTAAAATTAATCAACAGCTCTATCATGGGAAGGGAAGAATCATCCTTTGGATAGTGACAATCGAGATCCTACAAGTCAATTAAGGCTATGATATGTCAGTTATTCTTCCTAATAGGAATGATGTTGGCTAACCATCTCATGTATTGTACTTCCTTTAAGAAGTTATCTTTCATTATCTTATCAACCACAACCTCGACCATAGCACCATGAGAGGGGTGTATCGTCCTGGGATACTGTTTGAACCTATGATGACTTATTGAGAGACTAAGGTAGTGGATGGTGACTTGTGGGTATATTCGTAGTATCTCATCATAAATCCAGGAAAATACATCATGAGGATGATTCATGAAATTCACACATTAATGATGCTCTTCAAAAGAAATAACTTCACTAATCCATATTGGCCTCAGATCTACATTGGTACCGAGATTCACCAGTACGAGCTCATCTATAGTAATAAAGACACCCTCTTCAAATGTAGGAGGGGCATCTTCTTAGTCTTTCTCATCATCTGAGATAGGGGGATTGATGGGAGGATGTGGTTTATCCATACCAACGGATCCTGGTGTAACACTAGTTTATGATAGGGAGGAGGTGTAATAATCATTGGGAGAATTTCTCAATACTAAAACCATGTCCACAAAGTCTGTTGATCCACTTACATTAGGACTTCAAATTAGGTACTCGTTCTTCATGATATCAATGAAGTGGTGGTGAGTAGGTCTATGTGGACTCAAACTAGCTTGGTGGAACAAGATGTTATGGTGTATGACTGCTTCCATAGGGCGAAAATCTCAAATCCTAACATGGTAAGGGGTTATTATATTGTAACGTCCCGGATACAGGTGCCACTCCACGGGTGCCCCAAACCTGGTTCGTCACATGACCTCAAGTGCATTTCCCTAAATGCCAGAGGTTGACGACTAGTAGTGAGGGACCATGTTTGAAAGTGGGGAAACTATGCCCTCATTTGTCAAAGTGTAGCACAACATAATACAAGATAAGACATACAACACTAGCAGAAGCAATAAACCATACACAATTGATATTAACAATAGTAGTAAAAGATAACCAACTGCTACATAGATCACGATGAAACATGTCACTAGTCCTAATAAAACAGCCAGAACATGTTACACAGAAGTACAATATGATAAAATAGAAAGTATAGGTACAACAGAACAAAACAGAACAGCCGCCAGCATCACGAGCCTGAGATCAGTCCCATGCTCCGCCTACACCTCAGCAACACTCAAGTATCTGTATAGGGACACTTTCCCTTATCCACACCTGCAGCAATATAGTCTGTTTGAGCCAAAGACATTACCCAAACAAGGTGTGAGAAATGAATCCTAGTAGGCACCCAACAAAGGTCTATGCCCAACTATCAGTGTAAATGTGCAACAACAGTGTGCAATAGAAAATGCAATAAACTAATCATTACTCAAAAGTAACTAAATATACCGGTTATATTGCCATTTCTAATATTAATTTAATCATTAAATATAAGGAATCAACCACAGTGAATTTCTAAGTAAACAGTCAGTGTCCTCAGGCACATAAACACTTACCCTCAGGTAAAGAGAATCCAAACTCACAGGAATCTGCCCATAGCCATATTGAATAATGCCCAAAGGCGTACGAGGTTTCAGCCATAGGCACAGAATCTACTGCCCATAGGCACGGAAAATGTTTCCCTCAGTCTGAACAGAGCACTACCCATAGGCTAATCACAACACTACCCTCAGGATAAACAAGTAACTGGGCCATGCCCAACATATAAACAAGAAATGTATATACAATTCCTCTCAAGGTAATTTAAGACATGATAAAATTTATGTTATACCCTCGGGTAACCTGGCCAAATGGCTAAACAGAGGATCACACCCCTGGGGTGGTCCTGGATCCAAGCAGTGACCCCAAACAACAGTGATACCAAACAACAGTTTTACAAATTTATTAAATTACCTGTAAAGACCTGTAAAAATTCAAGGGAATTTTATTCTTAATTTTCTTTGGAATTTTACAAGAACGTAGTTTCTAACAGCACCTGATTCTGAGGCCCGGTGTGCCCAGAATCATTTTCTGAAGTTTTGCTCGGGTACGTTCAGTGAACGAACCAGCGGGTTTTTTAACATTTGAACTGGTGCTCGGAATCGAATTCCGAGGGCACCGATGGAATCGAAGAACCGGTATTTGCTTAGAAACGCCATTTACAGAGTTACGTTTGCTCGGGCGTGGTTTTTAATTTTTGGGGTTAAGTTAAGAAATAAAATAAAGTGGTGCGACGACTTTATTTTTATTTCACTTATGGCACTTAAAGCCACTTAAGCTAAGTTGAATCGGATAGGGTGGAACCCAAAATATCCTACCCACTTGGTAGGATATTTGTGAGGTGGGGCCCACACGAGCCCCACTGTTTCTTTTTCTCTAAGTAAAGCACCCGCAAAAACCTCTTTTAAATGAAAGTCAACCGGTGCGTTTTCTTAAATTCTTAACGCCCCTATTAATTGGTCAGTTAAGTCGTTACCATTAATTCATCGAATTAATGGTTCGTTTCTTAACTTTGAATTTCAAATTGTTGGCATAAGAATAAAATAAGACCAACACATGTTTTTCTTGGGTGTGGATTGCTGAGAGGATTTGGAGAAACTCTATCTTCATCCTCCTTCGTGAAGAACGCAAAGAACACGATGAACGCATCGTCGTCGACGAAGAATGCTGACCTTCGATGAAAGGCGACGAAGAACGCCGAACCCTCGGAGATCGACGAAGCGACGCCGTGTACCATGACACCGACGATTCTTCTTCCACAACGTTCTTCCCCGGCGTTCCTTCCCCACGACAACCTTTGATCAACAACCGATTGAGATCGTCGACGCGACGCCGTGTACCGCGACGACAGCGATGCCCCTTCCACGACGCGACGATCCTCTTCTTCCGCGACAGTCAATTCTGGGACGAACTCACGTTCGAAGACAACGTTGAGGTAGGGGCTTGATTCATTTAAATCTTTGTGATTTATACCCGCGGTGTTGATTAAATATTTGTTGTGAGACTTTTAAAAATGCTAACGCGGTGGGTGCGGACTAACGAACAAGTCCGAACCCACAGCCCCTTTCGTTTTTGGTGTGCGAAACGGTAGACGTCGAAAAAGTAGGCCGCACGGGCGATGCGAGGTCCTCGCATTGAAGGACGGACCCCGGGAGGGCCTTTGGTGAAGACGACGTGAAGTTCCGACCACCGGAACTCGTCCAGTGGTCCGCAGAGCAACACGCCGGCGCGCCCCGCCAGCACGACGGCACCGGCAGCGGAAGGCGGCGGCGCCCAGCGCGCCGCTGTGGAGAACCGCCGCCGCTGAAGCCACGGCGGCGGGCCGGTCATCCCGTGACCGTGCGGGACTGGTGAAGGACGGGACGCGGCCGGCTGCCGCGCCCGCTGGCAAGGGCGGCCCCACGTGGGGAAAGCGTGCCCCCCCGCCCGCGGCTCCGCCGTAACAGCCGAGCCGACCCGCTGGCCACCCGGCCAGCCGGGTCGCGCCAAGGCCGGGTCGGGCCGGCCAGGCCGGGTCACACCTAGCCGGGTCAGACCCGGACCCGGGTCGAGTCGACCCGGTTCAGGCCGACCCAGGGGGGGGGGGGGGCGGGTCGGTCCGGGCCCAGACCCCCCGTTTTCGGACCTTTTCGGTCTTTGGCTCATAACATGAGCTACGAGACTCCGATCGATGCACCGTCAGCGGTGATGTGATACTTGGATTGAGACAGTCGTTTAGGTATATTACACTCAAGGTTTCGGAATACTTTGGGTTCGGCCGGGTTGGTTCGTACATGAAACCAACTGGGCCCTCGGAGCAGAAACACTCATAACTTGAGGTCCGGACGTCCGATTGACGTACCGTCAACTTTGCTAGATTCCTATTAGTAAGACGGATATTTTGGCTTACTCTGGCCAAGGTTTTGACATAGGTGGAGTATGGTCAGGTTGGTTTTGACGTAAAAACCAACCGAGCCCCTAGGACGAAAAAGCCCATAACTCTCAAACCGGGCGTCTGATTGACGCGCCGTCTGCGACGTTGAGTTCCTATTGACGATACGAAACTTTTGGATACATCAACTTTGGATTATGTTTCAGTTGATGTATCATCCCCTCAGATCGTGGAGCGGACCCTCCCGAATGAGCTTGCTATGTGCGGAAACCCTAAAGCTGGCTACGACTGCGACGACAATGAAGACAGTACAGGAATCCTCCGTGGGTTCGGTAGTGACCACTACGGTACTTTTTGGGATACATAAACTCCAGACTACATTTCAGTTGATGCATCGACCTCTTGGCTCGTGGAGTGGACCCTCCCAGAACGAGCATGCTGTGTGTGGAAACCCTAGAGCCGGTTGAGACTTGACGACTGTTGATCGAACGACTCGGTGTGTTACGGATAGCCCAGTGGGAAGCGCTTGGTTGTAGCAGCAGACCCATGGTGGAGGAGCGCTTGGTTGTAGCAGTAGACCCGCAGTACTCAACATAAGGAGTACCTCTGGAGGCTATGATGGGGAGCGCTTGGTTGTAGCGGCAGACCCATAACAGAAAAGTGCTTGGTTGTAGCGGCAGACCGACGACGGAGGAGCGCTCGGTTGTAGCAGCACGGGGGAGCACTTGGTTGTAGCAGAAGACCCATGACAGAGGAGCGCTTGGTTGTAGCAGCAGACCCGTGGTACTCAACAGAAGGAGTACCTCTAGAGGCTATGAGGGGGAGCGCTTGGTTGTAGCGGCAGACCCATGGTGGGAAGCGCTTGGTTGTAGCAGCAGGCCCACGGTACTCGATAGGTGGAGTACTACAGCAGTCCAAGGATAGAGGGAAGCGCTTGGTTGAAGAGTCATACCCACTTCACTTGATAGAGATAGAGATTCCCAATAGCTATGGTTTCAACTTCATGTTCGATCTTGTGTGGGTCTTTGCGGGGGTTAGTACCTACCAATCCTTTGTAGGTCCGACGGCTTAGATGAATCAGTGGTTACATATGATCATCTCTATCGTCTTACGAAGTAGTATACCTGTGTGAGCTGAATCCTATTTTGCTTTCCTATTTGGATTGTGTTGTGCTATCCTGCGTGGATTTACGTTTTGCTTTCCTTTGTGGATTGGGTTGTACGTGGGCTCGGATGTTGGAGCCGAACGAGAATTGATGACTTAGGTATATGTATGGGCATATACCTAAGCAGTGTCGGATGTTACTTCGTTATTGTATCTTTACTTTTTGGTTTATCCTTTGTGGATTCTGGGAGACCTTTAGGGGTCTCGGGGTCCCTACTCAGTATCTTATACTCACCCCTGCACGTAATATGCCCGCACTACATTGTGTTGGTTGAAGACGACGGACAACGCTGATCGTGGTTGAGGCTTGCGAAGCAGGACGGTACCTGGAGGTGGACCACTGGGCGGGACGTACTCGGAGCGGTTGGCTGGACCCGAGGTGCAATGGAGGATATATGTACCCACCCTTCAGGTGGGATTTCCAGTGGACAGCTTGACGTTGCGGCTTTACTTTTCAGTTGCTGTTTTCCCATCCAGTGGTACTTTACTTTCAGTTTGGGTTTGTATACTAGCCTACTTACTTTCCAGCACTTACTGTTGTACTCAGTTTTTGCTTAGTGTTTACTTCTACTGCTTGCTTGCTATGGGGTGTTTGTTTACTTTAAAAAGGTAATGCCTTCCCTTTTTACCAGGATTTACGCCTTGGTGCTAGTCGCCATCCCCTGGCCTATGGAAGGCGGGCTTGGGGTAGTCACGACATGGGACCCGAGGACGGGTCGTGACAAATTGGTATCAGAGGAGTTCGGTTCTACCGCAGAACTCATGACTCTAATCTTTTTCTATGTGAAGTAATATTTTTAAGAGTATTGGGTGTAGTTATCAGTCCAGGGAGTCCAATGTTGGTGCGGCGGCCGACGTATCCGTACACCAGGACCCTGACTTCTGATTTCCGACTTAATGCATGAAAACATTGATTGCATGTGTGTTTCATGTTTTCTTTGTGATTAATTTGTGTCATCTCACCAGGTATTCTGTTTTGACTGTTGCACACCTGTTTCTTTTTCAGGATGGCCCCACGATGGCAGCCAGCTAGGGTTCCGAGAGTAAAGCGTGACGACAGCCCACCGAGCGACGAGGCCTCGGTACAGGGCCCTTTTACAGCAGAGGCCCCGACGGTACCTCTACCCGCTGAGCCACCGATGCTACTAGACCTAGCCACTGACGGTGCACGTCGCCTTTGTGCACTTCACGAGTTTCAGAATCAGCAACCGCCTAGGTTCCATGGGGAGACAGACCCTCAGGCAGCCGAGGATTGGCTGGAGGCAGTTGTACGAGTTTTTCGTTTGGTAGGGACACCAGCTGACCTTATGGTGGTCCTTGCAGTGAGCCTCCTGCATGCGGCAGCAGGAAGATGGTGGAACTTGATGCTCTAGGTGCACGATGAGGCATCTCTTCTCTGGACGAACTTTGAGAGCCTCTTCCGCTCGGAATTCTTCCCAGCCACCCTCCCTGCGGTGCGCATCTAGGAGCTTCTACAGCTGCGGCAGGGCAGCATGACAGTATCCCAGTACGCAGCGAGGTTTACCGATCTCTCGTCCTATTCCACAGACATGGTACGAGACCCATTTTTTAGGGCCCGAACCTTCGAGCAGGGTATCAGGCGAGATATCAGAGCTTCAGTTGTTTCTCACAGCATTCTGACACAGACATGGGTGTTGGAGCGAGCCCTCTTTGTGGAGAGTTTCCTTACTGAGAAGTCTCCAGCAGCAGAACCCGCCACTAGCCGGCATGCAGCAGATTCTTCTACAGCAGGTAGTAGACAGATGACGCAGGGGTACAAGAGGACTAGACCTACAGGTGGTCAACCGCGTGACACAGTATCGTTTATGCGAGGCACCCGGGGTGGACAACGACTTACCATGAGCGGACAGTGTTACTCATGTGGCAGGGTTGGTCATATGGATCGTGACTGTCCGACCCGCCATACGGATGACCAGAAGATGAATGAAGGACCTCCCAGGCAGAGGAGGAGTTTCGATCGAGGCGGACCGCATGGAGCAGGAGACCGTGGCAGGGGAGCTGGCCATGCAGCTGGAGGTGGACGACGCTTGGAGGTGTTGCCACCACCACCACCAGGAGGTCCACCCCGACCGTAGGGAGCTGGAGGACATGGGAGAGCTCAGCTTCAGGCAGCTGAGGCCTACGATCGTGGAGCTCCAGGTGCATATGGAAAAGAGTGGGACTAGCTACAGACCGGGAGACTTTTGTTTATGATGCTTCTAGTGTTGTTTATGTTTGTTTGTAGATGATTTGTGTCTTCGAACTTTGAGCTGAAGTAATAAAAGACACCTTTCTTTTGGCGTTTACCTTCATGTTCTCTCTTTATGTTGTTACTAAGAGGTTCCGATTTAAAAACCGTTGACTTGACCCTCACTTTGAGATACCTACTGGAGGAGACCCAGTGACCACACACTGATGCCGATAGTGTGACTCAACCCTTGGAGGCGAGAGTAACGGTTGGATCTCTTGGTAGTAGTGTCGAGGCCTTACGACGGCATCCTTGGTATGGGTTAGTATCATCCATGACGGGATTGATTGTATTAGGCGAAGAACGTGGTTCATCCAGGGAATGAGACCAGATTTCTCTTCTCGGAAAAGAAGAAATCTCAGCAGCTTGTGTAGGACCAGAAAGGTCCAAGTCATCCAAGAACGGATGAGGATATCTCAGAGCGGGAAAAAGTCTTATGATGACAGGAGGCGGATACCACTAGAGTTCGAGGTTGGTGACCACATTTCCCTACGGTTCACACCTCGACGTGAGTTACGGGGATGTGGCTGAGGCGACAAGTTATCCCTGAGGTTCAACGGACCTTTCTAGGTCCTCGGCAGGGTAGGCGAGGTGGTTTACCGCTTCTCCCACCCACCTCAGTTGCACCAGGTGCACGATGAATTCCACATATATCTGCTGAGGAGATACGTGCACGACCCAACGCACATCATTGACTGTGGGGAGCTCAGCATTGATGATGGGGAGACTTTTTCGGAGGTTCCAGTGGAGATTGAGGATCGATAGGAGCGGGTCCTACGTGGATGGTTGATTCCTCTAGTGCGCATCAGATGGTAGCACGAGAAGTTCCAGGAGAGCACTTGGGAGCGGAAGGCTCAGATGCGTGCTCAGTACCGCTTATGTTTCCCTAGTTTGTGATATAGTTTTACGGGGACGTAAAGCCCTGAGGTGGGAGTAATGTAAAGACCCATAAAAATTAAAGGGAAATTTTTTCTTAATTTTCTTTGGAATTTTACAAGAACGTAGTTTCTGACGGCACCTGATTCCGAGGCCCGGTGTGCCCGAAATCATTTTACAAAGTTTGGCTCGGGTACGTTCAGTGAACGAACGATCGAGTTTTTCTAACTTTTGAACCGGTTCTCGGAATCGAATTCCGAGGGAACCAATGGAATCATATCGCCAGTATTTTCTTAGAAACGCCATTTCCGGAGTTGCGTTTTCTCGGTCGTGGTTTTTAATTTTTGGGGTTAAGTTAAGAAATAAAATAAAGTGGTGCGACAACTTTATTTTTATTTCACTTAAGCCACTTAAAGCCACTTAAAGCCACTTACGCTAAGTTGAAGCGAATAGGGTGGAACCCAAAATATCCTACCCACTTGGTAGGATATTTGTGAGGTGGGGCCCATATGAGCCCCACCGTTTATTTTCCTCTAAGTAATGCACCCGCGAAAACCTATTTTAAATGAAAGTCAACCAGTGTGTTTTCTTAAATTCTTAACACCCCTATTAATTGGGTAGTTAAGTCGTTACCATTAATTCATCGAATTAATGGTTCGTTTCTTAACTTTGAATTTCAAATTGTTGGCATAAGAATAAAATAAGGCCAACACATGTTTTTCTTAGGTGTGGCTTGTTGAGAGGATTTGGAGAAACTCTATCTTCATCCTCCTTCGCAAAGAACATGAAGAATGCGAAGAACGCATCGTCACCGATGAAGAACGCCAGCCTTCGATGAAAGGCGACGAAGAACGCCGAACCCTCGGAGATCGACGACGCGATGTCGTGTACCACGACACCGACGATTCTCCTTCCGCGACGTTCTTCCGCGGCGTTCCTTCCCTGCGAAAACCTTCGATCAACAACCGATTGAGATCGTCGATGCGATGCCGTGTACCGTGACGACAGCGATGCCCCTTCCGCGACGCAACGATCCTATTCTTCCGTGACGGTCAATTCCGCGATGAACTCACGTTCAACGACAATGTTGAGGTAGGGGTTTGATTCATTTAAATTTTTGTGATTTATACCCGTGACATTGATTAAATATTTGTTGTGAGACTTTTAAAACCGCTAATGCGGTGGGTGCGGACTAACGAACAAGTCCGAACCCACCACCCCTTTCGTTTTTGGTGTGCGAAACGGTGGACGTCAACAAAGAAGGCTGCACAGGCGATGCGAGGTCCTCGTAGTGAAGGAAAGACCCTGGGAGGGCCTTTGGCGAAGACGTCATGAAGTCCCGACCACTGGATCCCGTCCGGTGGTCCGCGGAGCAACCCACCGGCGCGCCACGCCGGCACGGCGGCGCCGGAGGGGGAAGGCGGTGGCGCCCAGCACGCCGCCGTGGAGAACCGCCGCGGCTGAAGCCGTGGCGGCGGGCCGGCCATCTCACGACTGCGCGGGACCGAAGAAGGACGGGACATGGCTGGCTGTCGCGTCCGATGGCAAGGACGGCCCCACGCGGGGCTGTGGCTTCTTCAGGCGGGGGCAATGCCCCCCCCCCTCCCTCGGCTTGGCCGTAACAGCCGAGCCGACCCGCTGGCCAACCGGCTAGCCGGGTCGCGCCTAGGCCGGGCCAGGCTGGGCCGTGTCGGCCGGGCCGGGTCACGCCCAGCCGGGTCAGACCCAAACCCGGGTCGGGTCGACCCGGGGGGGGGGGGGGGGGTTGGGCCGGGTCGGTCCGGGCCCAAACCCCCTGTTTTCGGACCTTTTCGGTCGTTTGCTCATAACATGAGCTACGGGCCTCCGATCGACGCACCGTCAGCGGCGATGTGATCCTTGGATCGAGACTGTCGTTTCGGTATATTAGACTCAAGGTTTTGGAATACTTTTGGTTCGGCTGGGTTGGTTCGTACACGAAACTAATTGGGCCCTCGGAGCGGAAACGCTCATAACTTGAGCTCCGTACGTCCGATTGACGTACCATCGAATTTGCTGGATTCTTCTTAGTGAGACGGATCTTTTGGCTTACTCCGACCGAGATTTGGATGCAGGTGATGTACGGTCGGGTGGGTTTTGACGTAAAAACCAACAGATCCCCTGGGACAAAAAAGCCTATAACTCTCAGACCGGGCGTCCGGTTGACGTGCCGTCTGCGACGTTGAGTTCCTGTTGACGATACGAAACTTTTGGATACATCAACTCTGGATTATGTGTTAGTTCATGTATCATCCCCTCAGCTCATGGAGCGAACCCTCTCGAACGAGCTTGCTGTGTGCGGGAACCCTAGAGCTGGCTGTGACTACGACGACAATGAAGACAGTACGGGAATCCTCCGTGGGTTCGATAGTGACCACTACGGTACTTTTTGGGATACATCAACTCCAGACTACATGTCAGTTGATGCACCAACCTCTTGGCTCATGAAGTGGACCCTCCCGGAACGAGCATGTTGTGTGCGGAAACCCTAGAGCCCGTTGAGACTTGACGACTGTTGATCGAACAACTCGGTGTGTTACAGATAGCCCAGTGGGAAGCGCTTGGTTATAGCAGCAAACCCACGGTGAAGGAGCGCTTGGTTGTAGCGAAAAACCCGCGGTACTCAACAGAAGGAGTACCTATGGAGGCTATGAGGGGGAGCGCTTGGTTGTAGTGGCAGACCCACAACAGAGGAGCGCTTGGTTGTAGCGGCAGACCTACGACGGAGGAGCGCTTAGTTGTAGCAGCACGGGGGAGCGCTTGGTTGTAGCAGCAGACCCACAGCAGAGGAGCGCTTGGTTGTAGCGGCAGACCCATGGTACTCAACAGAAGGAGTACCTCTAGAGGCTATGAGGGGGAGCGCTTGGTTGTAGCGGCTGACCCATGGTGGGAAGCGCTTGGTTGTAGTAGTAGGCCCACAGTACTCGATAGGTGGAGTACTACAATAGTCCAAGGTTAGAGGGAAGATCTTGGTTGTAGCGGCATACCCACTGTACTTGATAGAGAAGGAGATTCCCAATAGCTATGGTTTCAACTTTATGTTCAATCCAGTGTGGGTCTTTGCGGGTGTTAGTACCTACCGATCCTTTGTGGGTCTGACGGCTTAGATGAATTAGTGTGTACATCTGATCATCTCTACCGTCTTACGAAGTAGTATACCTATGTGAGCAGAATCCTATTTTTCTTTCCTATATGGATTGTGTTGTGCTATCATGTGTGGATTTTACATTTTGCTTTCCTGTGTGGACTGGGTTGTATGTGGGATCGGATGTTGGAGCCAAACGAGAATTGATGACTTAGGTATATGTATGGGAATATACCTAAGTAGTGTCGGATGTTACTTAGTGATTGTATCTTTCCTTTGTGGTTTATACTTTGTGGATTTTGGGAGACCTTCGGGGGTCTCGGGGTCCCTACTGAGTAGCTTATACTCACCCCTACACGGGTTATGCCCGCACTACGTTGTGTTGGTTTCAGACGATGGACAACGCTGATCGTGGTTGAGGCTTGCGAAGTAGGACAGTACCTGGAGGTGGACCACTGGGCGGGACGTACTCGGTGCGGTCGGCTGGACCCGAGGTGCAGTGGAGGCTATATGTACCCACCCTTCAGGTGGGATTGCAAGTGGACAGCTCGACGTTGTGGCTTTACTTTTCAGTTGTTGTTTTCCCTTCCAGTTGTACTTTACCTTCAGTTTGGGTTTGTATACTGGCACACTTACTTTCCCACACTTACTGTTGTACTCAATTTTTGCTTAGTGTTTACTTCTACTACTTGCTTGCTCTGGGGTGTTTGTTTACTTTACAAAGGCAATGCCTTCCCTTTTTACCAGGATTTACGCCTTGGTGCTAGTCGCCAGCCCTTGGCCTATGGAAGGTGGGCTTGGGGTAGTCACGGCACGAGCCCCGAGGACGGTTCGTGACATTCCCTATGCAATTCTAGGTATTTAAAACAGCCAAGGCCTCAGCCACACGACACTCCAACAAGGGTTCGTAGCACAATGGTACAAAAAAATGCATAGAAGTTGGAATTTAAACACTAGAACACCTACCTCGATCACCCCTGATCGATATACGTGAACGACGCTCTTCAAAATGCCTGATAATGATGTAGATCTGAGGTGAACATAACCTCGTTCAAAAACAAATAACTTCTTTTAGAAGAAGAATTGGCAAGAGCTACATAAGTAGAAGGAAGAACTCACCCGTGCGGTTCCAAGGAGATCGACGGTGTAGAAAACGGGTTCCTGGTGTGCAGTCGGGAGGTCCTCTAAGATCCGACCGTCTCTCCTAATCCCTCCTATGCTTCTAAGCTTCCTCTGTGAAAAGAAGAGGCTACTGCCCATTTTAAGCAAAAAAAAAAACAGACTACACGGCATGTACTATTAGGTATACGACATGTATTTTTCATTTTTAACTGTTTCACTTGTGGCTTCTCACCATCATGACACTATTCATCTGTCTACATGAGGAAACGACGTGTAATAACTGAGTACACGGCGTGTACTGTCGTTCAGCTGGCCACCACCTTACTTTTTTCCTACTGACTGACTACACGCCGTGTAAATACCCACTACACGGCGTGTAGTCGGTTTTTACACCTTTCTTCACCACTACACGCCTTGTGTACTCATCCCACATGGCCAAAGTACACGACTTGTAGACAAGAACATAGCATGTACCAACAACATTTGGGATTTTACCCGATTTCCTTATTTACTCAAAAATACTTAAGGAAAAAAGAAAAAGAAGAAACTCGTACCTCAAGTACAAGAACTGGGTTCTTACAAACTTCCCCCTTAAAGCAATTCGTCCCTGAATTTCCCTTCTAAGAGTGGTAAAGATAAAGCTCAGAACAACTCTGGACACTAAGCATGTACTTCGGTGTCCCACTCTCAGGTATCGTTTTGCACTCGGGCATGCTTCCATAACACCCATACGAGAGGAACATACCGGCCTCAGAGAACCTTCATTCTCCTATAACCGATAAAAATCAGATGCTCCTCAAAGTATGCATCGACACGAAGCTCGACCTCCTCGGGATGAAATACATGAGACATGTCTGAATGACAGTGGCGCAACTGAGATACATGAAAGACGTCTTTCATGGCCCAATACCTCTATGGTAAATGCAACCAATATGCAACCGGCCCGACTCTCTCCATAATCTCAAATGGCCCCACATACCTCAGTGAAAGTTTACCCTATCTCCTGATCCACCTATGTCCCAACCTTAGTGAAACAAGAAAGAACACCTGATCCCCAACCATGAACTCCAAGGGTTGTCTGTGGTGATCAACATAAGATTTCTGATGTGAATGTGTGGTAGCCATCTGCTTCTGAATCAATTGGACCTTCTCAGAAGTCTCCTGTATGAGGCATGGTCCCAGTAGAGCTGCCTTACCTGCCTCCATTGAGAATAAGGGTGATCGGCATGGCCTACCATATAAACCCTCATAAGGTGCCATCCCAATAGTCGCCTGAAAACTATTATTGCAGGAAAACTTGACTAGGGGTATATACTTCTCCCAAGAGACCCCAAATTCTAGGACACCTGAACGCAGCATGTCCTCTAGCACCTGTATCATATGCTCTGACTGGTCATCAGTCTAAGGGTGGTAAGATGTGCTCAGAAGCATCTGTGTACCTAGTGCCCATTGAAAACTCTGCCAGAAACAATATGTGAAATGGTCATCTCTATCTGAAATGATAGATTGAGGAACCCCATGAAGACATACAACCTCTCAGATATACAGATTTTCGAGTTCTTCAACACCGAAGGTCTCCTTGATCGGAAAAAAGTGAGCTAACTTCGTGAGTCTGTCCACAACAACCCACATGGCATCATTGCCTCTAGGTGACCTCAGTAACCCAGTCATGAGGTCCATCGCGACATCATCCCATTTCCACTCCGGAATGGGTAATTGATATAACAGTCCGGCTAGCCTCTAATGCTCCGCCTTCACCTGGTGACAGGTGGAACATCTAGTAACAAAAATAGCTACTTCCCGCATCATACCCGACCACCAATACCGGCATCTCAAGTCTTGGTATATTTTGGTAACTACATGTTGAACTGCCCAAGTTGAAGCATGAAACTCCTGCATCATCTCCTCTTGTATATCCCCTAGAACCCACACTCGTCCATTGAAACATAGTAGCTCATCATCGACTATTTTTCATCCAGGAGGAGGGTCCTTACTTGCCACTGAATCCCGTAGAACTAGGACTTCTGAATCAGATAGTTGTCTCATCCTCACTCTATCCAGGAGGGAAGAGGTCACAGCTAAGGAAGAAAGATAGGTCTGCCCCTGGCTTTCGTGCACCTCCAAATGCATCTTAGAGAAAAAATCCATAAGCTGCCACTCACCACTAGCCTCATGTACCGCCTGTGTTTGAGTCTTCCTGCTCAGTGCATCGGCTACTGCATTACCCTTACTAGGTGTATAGGTGAGCTCAAAATCGATGGACTGAAGATATTCGACCCACCTTTGCTGCCTCAGATTCAAGTCACGCTGAGTAAAGATGTACTTGAGACTTTTGTGGTCGGTGAAAACCACAAAATGCTCTCCCAATAGATAATGTCTCCAATAGCGCAATGCATGCACAACTGCAGCCAACTCGAGGTCATGCGTCGGGTAATTCTTCTCATGTGGCCTCAACTGCCGAGACCCATACATAACAACTCGATCGCCCAGCATCAACACAACTCCCAGCCCAATACTTGATGCATCACAGTAAACTGTATAGTTCTTCCCCTACTCTGGGAGTATCTGGATTGGTGCTGATGTTAACCTTCCCTTCATCTTCTGAAAAGCTGTCTCGCAAGCTTCGGTCCAAACGAACTTTACACCCTTCTTATTCAAACCCGTCAATGGCGCTGCTATGTGGGAGAAGTCCTGGATGAATCTCCTGTGGTAACCAGCCAACCCTATTAAACTCTGTATCTCAAACACGTTCTTGGGTTGTTCCAAGGAAACTACTGCTCTCACCTTCTCTAGGTCTACTGCAACTCCTGACTTTGTGATAATATGACCTAAGAAGTGTATTTGGTCCATAAAAAAGTGGCACTTTGAGAGCTTAGCATATAGATTATACTCTCTCAGTGTACTCAATATGATCTCAAGATGAGTGGCATGGTCGTGTTGAGTGAGAGAGTACACCAAGATATAGTCCACGAAGACTACCACAAAAGAATCCAAATAAGGATGGAACACATGATTTATCAGAGCCATGAAAACTGATGGTGTGTTCTTGAGTCCGAACGGCATAACCAAGTACTCATATAGACCATACCTACTATTGAAGGCTGTGAGAGGTATATCCGATGGTCTAACATTCAACTGATGATATATGGATCTCAAGTCAATCTTCAAGAACACTCGTGCACCTCGAAGTTGATCAAAAATATGATCAATCCTTGATAAGGGATATCGGTTCTTGACCGTCAACTGGTTCAGATTATGATAATCCACACAGAGTCTAAGGGTACTGTCTGCCTTCTTCACAAAAAGGACCAGAGAACCTCAAGGAGAAGTACTAGGTCGGATAAAACCCTTTGACTGTAACTCCTCTAACAGTCTCTTGATCTCCTGTAACTCAGGTGTAGCCATCCTATAAGGAGTAATGGATACCAGTGCTACTCCTGGCATAAGATCAATAGGGAAATCCACCTCAAGTTCTGGAGGTAGACCTAAAAAGTCGTCCGGGAAGACATCCCTGAAATGATCAACCACTGGAGGAAAGTCCTTCTGACAAGTTCCCTGGTTATATAGATATATACTCAGAATCTGGGTTGTGACTCCACCTCGCCCATGATGCTCTGGTCAAGATCGACTCGCCAAAACATCTCACTCGCCCTTGTATAGAAACTCTCTACCCTCTGGGGATGTGAAACACACCCTGCGACGATAACAGTCTACAAAGTCCTGAAAGGGAACCAACCAGTCCATCCCAAGAATGACATCATATATCTTCATCTCCAAGACATAGAGGTCCTAAAGAAATTAACACCCACCAACATAAAGGGGGCACTGATTACACTGATGCACACTAGCTGTTCTAGTCCCCAACGGAGTGTCTAGAATCCTAACATCAGAGAATAAGAAACATAGAGAACAAGACTCCACAACAGGCATAGATACAAATCTATGTGTAGCACCCGTATCGAAAAGTACTAAAGATAGAACAGAAGATACTAGAATAGTAACTATGATAGTAGAAGGTCCGGGATCCTGATACTGTTGGGTCTATTGCACTGTATATGCCTGCCTAGAGTCACGGCCCTACGACACAGCCTGGCTACCCTGAGTTGTCCTGCCCTACTGCCTCTGAGATCCTGGTGTCTGGAAACCATGACCATGACCACCATCTCTGCCTGCATGCCCTGACGTATTCCAGTTTCTCGACTGGTAAAAAGCTGATAGTCCTGCTCCCACATGCAGAGTCTGCACAGAACCAATCTCACTAGCCACAGGTGGAAACACCCTGAAAAAGCACTGTAGATGCCCCATATTGCCGCAAGCTCGACATTCCACTGGGTCATGTGGACACTGCGGTATCTTGTTCCCCTCTTTACCACACTGGTAGCACATGACCTATCCACCTGAAACATTCTTCTGGATGGTACTACCACCGTGAGAGAAGTACATCTGTCTCTTACTAGTAGAAATAGTACCCAAAACTGGTGTCGAACCGCCCAGACCCACACCACTAGCTTCTTGCAGATTCCACTCATTAATCAGTGCCTGGTTCACAATAGCATGTATAGTAGGCAACTTGAAAACATTCACCAATTCTTAGATGTCATATCGAGGACCATCCTCAAAGTGTCTAGACCTCAATGTCTCATCACCCACCAGAACGGTTGCAAAACATTGAAGCTCGGTAAAGCGAACAGAATAGTACATCACCGACATAGTGCCCTGCTATAGATTCTTGAACTCTCGAGATTGATCTGCCCTCAGCATCTCTAAGAAGAATAATTCATAGAAATCTGTCTGAAAATCTTCCCACACCATGTCTCTATGATTCTTTGACTGGGTGCTAACATCCCACCACCTATTGGCGGAATCACGCAACATATAAGTAGAGAGATTTACCCTCCGCCCTAGAGGCATCTCTAGATGCTCGAAAATAGTCTACATAGAACCCAGCCAAGACTCTGCAGCATGTGGTCTACCGTCCCCTGAAAACGTAGGTTGATACTGCTGCTGGAATATATGAGTCAGCTCAACCATAGATGTGGAAGCTGGCGGTGCTCCCTGAAAGGTCTGCATGAACCACATGAAGCCTTCACGAAACTGTACATCCACGCCTGTGTCCGGTATAACGGCTGGAGCCACATCTGGCTCTGTTGGAGGATCCACTGGTAGCCCATGGCCTACCATCTCTAGAGTATAATCGTTGCCACTCTCCTGGTGAACAACGCATGGTCGTCTCGGCGACATGACTCTACATGGTCAAACACACACCTTAGATCAAGATTATCAAAGGCTGAAAATAAGGAGATTGAGAAAAAGAGTTTTCAAAATTTACAAAACTTTTTATACATGGCGTGTATAAATACTACACGGTGAGTTCTCTCAACCGTTCACATGGGCGTGTACTCTAGCTTAAACTGGCCGTGTGACACCCCAAACACACATAGTGCCTTCTAATTACACGGTGTGTACTTGAATCCTATTTCCTTGCCCGAGTCCTTCTACATGTCTAAGCCACATGGATCACATTGAAAAAGACTACATGGAATGCATGGAATCTACATGGTGTCTATGGTTTAACTTCCAACTGCCTGTGTCGTTCATGACACGACCGACTACTCGACTAACACCACACGACGTGTTACACACGCACATGGCATGTACACAACCCCGTTTCCCTAACCACACGGCTAAGTCCACACGGACTTCCACCGGTAAGGATTACACGACGTGTCCCTTAGGTACACGACGTGTTCAAGAAGAGGTAATACCAACCCGTGTTTATTAGCTACACGGCTGGGTCCCCAGGTTAGACTACACGGCGTGTTCCATGATAGACATGACGTGTATGTCTCAAGGACTCCTCCGTCCATGTTTTTAGTTACACGACCGGACTCTGGGTCAATACTACACGGTGTGTACATCAGGTACACGAAATGCTTTTCCCAAAACCATTTCCTACCTCGTGCCCCACCCACACGGTCTATGACACGAGAAGAGACTACACAACGTGTACTATGTGTACACGGTGTGTACGTAATTTTTTTTTTCATTTCGTCCCAAACAGAAGAACACACAACGTGTGTCCATTGAACTACACAACATGTATCCTAGGTTTTCCGGATAGTAAGCCATAGATACTACTCCGGAACCCAGAAAATAGTGAAGAAAACACCTAAGTGCCAAATTCCGATCCGTGAGGGCCCATACTCCCCACGAATCAAAGTATGACATCTTATACATGTTATACACAAGCAAAAAAGTCAATGAGCCACCAAATTCCAGTCATTGAGGGCCCATACTCCCAAAAAACCAACATTTGGCGTCTATTCTATCAAAATTATCACACAAAAATACCCTATCAACAAGTAGGTGTTTATCAAAGCAGCAATTACAACAACATGCTTTTCTAGCACAACAACTAGCACAACAACATGAAAATTTCTAATGCCCCTACATGGCATGGAACTATGCATGGCATGTGATTTCTAGCATGTTCCATAATGGTTCATGAGATGACATACCCTCATCTCATTGGGTTGCAACTAAATAGAACCCACATATAACATATAAGCAGCACAATCACAAGTGTATCACCCAATGACGAAAATCAAATCAACTGTAAAATTTTCAAAATAAATAAAATTGCAACACAAGGTTAATTGGATTTTCCCTGTACACGGGTTAGCTACTCCCAGGCATAGCTTATTACCAACTACCGTTTCCGTCCTATCCCTAACTAAATCTCCAAATAGTAATTCAATGAAAAAAACCCTCTAATACAACTTTGTAACATCCTGGACCCGGGTTCCACTCCATGGGTGCCCCAAACCCAGTTGGTCACATGACCTCAAGTGCATTTCCCCAAACCCCAGAGGCTGCCAACTAGTAGGGAGGGCCCATGTCTAAAAGTGGGGAAACTATGCCCTCATTTGTCAATGTGTAGTGCATTGGAATACAAGATAAAACATACAACAATAGCGGAAGCAATAAATCATACACAACAGATATGAAAAAAAGTATTAAAAGATAACCAACTGCTATATATATCATGATGAAACATTTCTCCAGTCCTAAGAAAATAGCCAGAACATGTTACAATGCAGTACAACACAATATAATGGAAAGTACAGGTACAATAGAACAAAATAGAACAGCAGGTAGCATCATGAGCCTGAGCTCGGTCCCATCCACCCCTACACCTAAGCAACACTCAAGTACCTATATAGGGACCTTTTCCCTTATCCACACCGGCAGAAATATAGTCTATTTGGGCCTAAGACATGACCCAAATAGGGTGTGAGAAATGAATCCCAGTAGGCACCCACTAAAGGTTCGTGCCCAAATGTTAGTGTAAATGTGCAACAGTAGTGTGCTGTAGAAAATGCAATAAACTAAGAAATACTCAAAAGTTACTAAATGGTCCAGTTATATTGCCATTTCTAATATTCATTTAATCATTCAATATAAGGAAACCACTATAGTGAATTTATAAGTAAACAATCAGTGTACTTAGGCACGTAAACCCTTACCCTCAGGTAAGGAGAATCCAAACCCATAGGAATATTCCCACATGCATATTGAATAATGACCATAGGCATACGAGGTGTCTCCCACTAGCACAGAATCTACTTCCCACATGCATAGAAGAAGTATCCCTCAGGCTGAATAGAGCACTGCCAACAAGATAATCACAACACTACCCTTAGGCTAAACAAGTAACCAGGAAATGTCCAACATATAAATAAGCAATTTATATAAAATTCCACTCAAGGTAATTTAAGACATGCTAAAATTCATGGTATACCCTCAGGTAACCTGGCCAAATAGATAAACAGAGGAACACACCCCCAGGGTGGTCCTAGATCCAAGCAGTGATCCAAAACAGCATTTTTACAAATTCATTAAATTATTTATGCAATTATAGGTATTTAAAACAGTCAAGGCCTCATCCAAACGACACCCCAACATGGGTTCATAGCATAATGGTACACAAAAATGCACAACATTTGGAATTTAAACACCAGAACACCTACCTCGATCACCCCTGATCAATATATGTGAACGACGCTCCTTAAAACGCCTAAGAACGATGTAGATCTAAGGTGAAAACAACCTCATTCAAACTCAAATAACTTCCATTAGAGTAATAGTTTTCAAGAGCTACACAAGGAGAAGGAAGAACTCACCCGTGCGGTTCCAAGGAGATCGACGGTGTAGAAAACGGGTTCCCCGTGTGCGGTCGGGAGGTCCTCCAATATTCTACCGTATCTCCCAAGCTCTCCTCCTGTTATAAGCTTCCTCTATGAACAGTGGAGGCTACTGCCCATTGTAAGAGAAAAAAACATACAACACGGCGTGTACTATTGGGTACACTACATGTATTTTTCATTTTTAACTGTTCTGCTGGCAGCTTCTCCCTAGTGTGGCACTGTTCATCTATCGACATTAGGACACAACATGTAGTACCTGAGTACATGGCGTGTACTGTTGCTCAGCTGGCCACCGCCTTACTATTTTCTTATCGACTGACTACACAACGTGTAAATACCCACTACATGGCATGTAGTTGGTTTTTACACCTTTCATCTCCAGCATGGCTAGACACCATGTGTACTCATCCCACACGGCCAAAGTACACGGCGTGTAGACAAGTACACGACGTGTACCCAAAAAGTTTGGTATTTTCCCCATTTTCTTTATTTTCTCAAAAATACTTAAGGAAAACAAAAATAAGAAACTCTTACCTCAAGGGAAAGAACTGTGTTCTTACATATATCACCTGATCCTGGTCTGTATAGTAGTATGAGGTAATCTTATGATGTTACTTCTACATAGGAATGAGTATTCCCCTTGTCTTAGAAACAACAAAGTAGTATACCATGTCTGGGTTTGTGGCCTCCAACCAATGAATCGGGAGGATGAATTCATTATCCAAATCTATCCATGGGTCCTCTGTTGTAGTAGTGTGCTCAACCTCATTGTATTGAACTTTATTTTCATTACTCTTGTAATAGTTGACATCTAAATAGCAGGCTTCAAAAGAGGAAAATGGTGGTGCATATCCTTGGAGTATGTTCAAAAAGTTTTTGAGGGTGTACATGAGGCATTGGTGATATGAGGAGGGAACTATTTCATGCAAATGTATCTTGTGCCTACCCATCAATGCATTTTAAGAAGTTTCTTGTGTGATGACCCTGAATTTAGTACTGGTAATCATTCAACCAAACTTGGTCATTCGGTGAATCCTAACACCTGGCCTCTACTCAATCCTATCACAACCTTGAATTTTTATGTAAGAGGGGATTAGGACTACCTCAAATAGTCTTAACTTGTGGATCATTTGGGTCAGGAAGATATTGATCCCAAAACCTATATTGACAAGACAGAGGCAGAAATCCATTCCATTAAATTAGCTAGTGATGCAAAGTGGGTGGATTTGCACATGTACAAGAGATCCTTTGTCTTCTCTTGAGAATGAGATGATGTATTGGCATTATGCTCACCCAAATTCTTTAGTAAGGAAGGCATCTATGGCTTCTACCTCTGTTTCGAATTGGATGGTTCATTTCAAATCCTCTATATGGGCTTCATGCATAACTTATAATAAGTAGAGGTCCTTGAGGATCAATAGCTTTGCAGGAATTCAAGAAAGGTGATTAAACAAATTATGCATATGTTCTCAATGCATATTTCTGTAGCCAGGGAGTTTCTCTATGGAAGACGGTACAATGGGTATTGCTGGTTGAACAAAAAGATTCTAGTTGGGACTGGGAATGCCCCACTTCTCATTAGATGAACCACAAAAATTAATTACCAGCCGGCTATCAAATGACTGAGGTTTTTCCATGGATGGATTCGACTAATCATGAAGCATTCACAATGTATCTTCCTGATTGAGTATCCTGAATGGTGGTGATAGTGATCCAAATGAGATAGGATGAAAGGACTGGGAATATTTAGCTCTACGTTGGGATGCTTTTTGATCTCAGGGGATTGCAAGTATACTCTAGAAACATTGGGCTAATCATTCCAATTATTCTCATATCCATTGCCTCATTTATAATGTCCTTGACTAGGAACATCAGGGGGACCTAAATGATGCTCTTTGGCATTGATCTCCATGTATGATTCCACCATCTCGATGGTATTCACTGAGGTATACTCCTGATCATCCCCTGAGGAATCCTCCAATATCTGATGAATTATAGGGGTGGTCCCTATATCTAGGGGAATTAAGAAACCTAGGGTGTGGGATAGATTAAGTACTGGTGGGGGCTATTCTTTCTCATACATCATCGAAGCCTACTGTTCTGAGAAGTAGAAGGATTGGATATGGATGTCGAAGGGATGGTGGGAGGAGGAATGAAAACTTTGGAAGGCTCATTTCGATTAAATAAAGCATGAATGACACCATGGGTGTGATTTACTGCTCTTCGGTCTAACCAATCATCATACTTCTTAGTCCAATAGCGTGATACCTACTGTCATTCACCTTATATGTCACTATCAAGATTCATAGAAACACACACCACTTAGGTCGAGGTAGGACCCAACAACAGTACATTGTTTTTGACCTGGTCCTAGATCCATTCCATAAACTCATATCATTACATGATGAAATTTTCATGGAATTGATAATAGGGGAAGTAGTTGGGAAAATTGTGATATCATCCTCTTGGGGTCTCCATTGCTCTGGAAACATTAGGATTCCTATATCCAAGGCACTACAAAATTAACTGGGGGCCTAAGACTCATAAAATGAGTAGGTTTGGTTTCTCTATTTATGAAAGGGACTTTAGGATCCTGGACATGATGAGGGGATATAGACTAATGGGGATCTAGAACCTGATTTTCTCTCATACGTAGTGGTACTTGATGGGCTGGTGTTGGCCAATTCTACAGCGGGTGATGCTAAGCCAGAGGCTTGGTCTGAGGCTATTTTCCTCAGGGAAGCTATGGATTCAAATCTATAGGTAATAATTCTAGAAGTATATGGGTCTCTACCTCTTCAAAAACAATAGTATTGACCTTATATACTCTTATTACAAGAGCGGTGGGAAGAAACAAGCATGCATGTTTGGCTTGCAACAAGTCTTCCTCTAGGATCTGAGCCTTTTAAGGGAAATCCTGAAATCTACCCTAGAAATTATGACTGATGAGGGAGGGAAATATTTTAGCCTTTTTGTTTCCCACACACATCATCAGATTCTTTTCCCGAGTTAGCGGCACAATGAGTGAATATGTGAGGCCTTTCATCCTAGTGACAAAGTCTACAACTTTCTCATCTGGTTTTGGTTTTCACTAGAATATGTCATCAATACTAGTCTTCCACATGGTGGATCTTAACTTATAAATAACTTTTCAATTAATATCATTACAACCAACTATATACCCAATGGATAATTAGTTTTACCAAAAGAATTCCAGACCTTCTCGTGTTTTTTCTAAAACACTAGATCTTGAAGGCTTCCTGCCATACTGGAGTTCCCAGCATGGGTCCACACCTTGAAATAAAGTGGTCCAGATGTTGTAGCGGGTCAACAATATTATTAAAATGGGGAAAAGTAGGATTCAAAAGGTTATAGGGTGATGGAATATCATCTACCCATGATGGGTATAGCTTACCATCAGGAGGCATTTCCACATGTCACGTTTCGAGGGCCTCAAGGTGGGAAATGAGAGAGGCCATCAGATCACCCTGATGAGGATTCTAGTATTGGTGAGGATTCTTGACCACGTATGCATTGGGATGTTCTTTAACACGGTATGAATGCTTAGTGACTTTTGGAGCTACTAGAGTGTTTTATAAAGCTATGAGAGGAATATGAGGAACCACAGAAGGAACAACATGAAGAACTGATGGGGGAACAACCAAAACAACTATTAGAGGAAAAACTAGATATAGGTATTGAGGAAGGTTCTCACGTAATTTGGGAGCATTTGAAAATGTATATTGTTGACATCTTTCATAAGATTTAGCCTCTACCCATCCAATATGTGTAGGGTTTTTAGGATGTATGAGATAAAACTCACCAAGAAGAACTATGGTTTCCCCTGATACCCTAGGGAAGGTTGGAATTGATCATACTAAGGATCATCCTAGTCTGGACGTTGCTCTGCAAGGCGCCCAATGAAAATCTTGTTAATGAGCTTCTTCTATTCTCTGATATATTAGAGAAAGGCAGCCTTATTGAGGTCTTCCTTCTTCTTCAGTGTTTAATCATACATGTTTGAGGGTTTAACAATCCCATTATTTTATTTACCTTTGTTGGGGTCTCGACCAAGATGCAATGACTTAGAAAGTCTTTTGATACCGATTATCTATTTTTGATGGAAGGTGATGATGAATGTATGTGTGTCTACATGGTAATGTGATATCTCAGGAGGATATTCCCCACCATCATTCCCTACCATAGTACCATTTTACTTGAGTGGATTAAGGTTAGCCATATTTATAGGGACTACACTGGGTGGAACATCCTAGATATCACCATGCTAGTCGGGTTTTCATAAAATAGGATTGAAATGAGGAGCAGCATACTAACCCCATCCATGGATCTGGACATGTTGGGATGCCTCCTTAATAATTATGTGGAGAACAGGGATGCTATAGATGAAAGTTTTCAAAATTTTCTGGTGATAACCAGTTGATGCATGGTGTTGAGTGACGAGAAGCATGTGCAAGTCAACCATACAACCCTACTGGTTGATGTTTTCATAATGATCCTAGATTTTTTAGGTTACCTAACCATTGAGTACGAAGGCATAAATGCATCCGATATAGATTTCAGTGGAAACCCATGACTTTATCCTTGGTGATGGACTCTATAATGTCTAAGTATAGAGTCACAATCAGCTAAAACATCTTAAGTAACTTTTCTAACATGAGAATGTACCATAATATTTTCCATTAGGAAATGAAATTTGACTTCTGGTTTCCCCATTAATTGATTTGGGGAAGATGAGGGAACAACACCAGAACTGATGTGGGATGTTGTGGTAGAGGGTTGTCCAGTGGGGAGAACTCTACATGAGCTGACAAGCTGCTGTATATGAGGTCGCCTCTCAAGGACAATAGCAACAACATTGTCATGTCCCTATAAGATAGAGTGTTGACCCCTTATTCATATGTGAGGGTAGCAGTAATTGATCGTGGATAAGGCTAGTGCTCATCATCTATCAAACCCCAGAACAAATCTCTGTGATCTCATGTTGAGGAAGAGAGTGAGTCTGTTGATAGTGTAGAAAACTACACAAAAAGATCCTAAAAGGGACCCAAATCTTCATCTCCCTATGTGTACCTATAGAGGGCTTCATGGATCTAGTACATCACTCTTTCCATAATGATAAAGCTCACATGTGGGGTTCCTTCCCTAGACTCTCGTGTAATGTATTGGGGTGAAGGTTCCATCATCGATTCGTACTCTACTTTAGAATATGAAAAGAGGATTGGGTTGATGATGATCTGTCATTTCTCAAAGGTCTTCCCCCAATGGTGAAGATTTTCCCTTTTTCCCCAAGATGTTTATTCATGGTTGGGTATATCTTCCACATGGAGAGGAACTCCATGAGGGTTCGTGTTGGATCAGGGAGGACCTAAGATTTGTAGAGATGGGGTTTGAAGAGAACCTGAGAAAAGGTCGAACAAAACTCGAGTATGACCTCTATGTTGATTATTGGATGTGTATGGAGTACCTCTATGGTGGAGAGTGATAGAGGGGGGAAGGAAACACTTGAGAAAGTGAATAAATGTGGAGGAACTCCATGTCTACTTTCAGTGGCATGGTGAGGACCTCCGTGATGACTAGTAGTGATAACACCTTGAGGGACTTCATACTGATCGAACTGGACATAGAGAGGACCTCTGTATTGGCCATTGATAAATTGGAGAGGGACCGGACATGGATGATTACTAAATTGGGGATGACCTACACTGGAACTAGTGATGACATGAGGAGGGACTTAGCATTTATGATCTGATACATGGGGAGGACCACCATATCTAGAATCTTAAGCATGGGGAGGACCTCCATGATGAATGTCGACAAGATGAGGAGGAACGCTGCTATGACTAATGTTAAAAACATGGGTAGGACATCCATTATGAATTTGAGAGTAAAGTGGACACCAAAATTGGTCAAAAATGGTATGGTTAGGACATATTTACCAAATATAATCATCACAGGTTACCCCGAGATGGTTGATGACTACACTGGTGACTAAAAGTTTCATCCCAGCCTACGTATGGGGTGGTTGAGGTCTCCATTCGAATCGATCATAGAAGTGACCCTAATCTGTAATATAAGGGAACTAGTAGTATTTTTATTGGTGGAATGTGCCACTAAAGCTATATAAGATGAATCACCATGATGTGAGTCTTCTTGTGCCCATTCCCAACATTGACATTGAGTCAGTCAGGTCGGGGATAGAAGTGCAACATTGTAGACTACCTGTTCCTCACCCTAAAGGGTGAGTAATTTGCATTGTTGACAAGTCTGGGAGGAATCCTCCATCAAAGGCTCCCGATATGTATTCTTCACTAGGTTGACTCCAAATTCCCTTACCTCATTATCATAGAGGAATGAGTTGTAGGAGTGTTCTAGTGTGAGGCTCCTGAAATGGTTGAATGTTGGTGTGGGGAGCAGCAGCTCCCTGTTAGACCCTTGGTGGTGGTGATGATGGAACAGTAGGAATGCCTTAAGGTCTTATTGGGCCATATCCCTGATGGTAATATACCCATACTTGTCATATATTCAGACAAAAAATTCTATCACCCTCTTTTGAACAATTTCAGATGGTGAAATGGGGCGCGGGTGCTAGGTTGGTGGAGCAATGGATGATGTTGTGGTAAAGGTAGAGCTATGTGGAAATTTCATACAATAATTCATCCTACCCCTATGTGTTTGTGTGGGGGAAATTGGTTTCATGTTCTTGTGTTCTAGAATGAAAGAATATTCAACCATCAGTACAGATATTTAGAACGAAATTCCCAATTCCCCAGTTTCGTTCAGTATTCCATAGTTGGAGAGATTAATCCATGAATAGAATTACATAGACTAGAATGAACAATGATTAACTGCCCCAAATTCTGGGGAGTTTCACACTGGGCCCACTAGTTTCTTGGTGGATCCTAACATCGGATATCCAGATTTGGTGACATGCTCATCGGTCAATGCCTCATGTTCTCTTATCCCCATGGTTGGATGAGAACTAGTTATGTCAGGTTTACTGTTTTTCTATTGGAAGCCCAATGTTTGTGCATCTGTGTATAATATTTGATGACCTAAATGGACAATCACTTTGGCTAAAGGATAAAACCATCACATCGTGTTCACCATTTCTGTTTCTGATGATTTTTTCATGGTGCACCACCATGCAAGTGTGTTGGCGTTTACTGATGGTGCACTATACCCCACATTACCTCTTTCCTAAGGGGTCGACATCCCTAACATCTTCAGAGATGTTTTCTATTTGATCAAAATTAAATCATGGGATTTCAGTCTCTCCTTCCATGGATTATTCCTTGGAACTTGTCTCCTAGTCTGGGAATCCCTTAGATATTAAGACATTGTTTGTTAAATTCATTATTGATGCCATATCTTTGTGGATTCTAGTTAATTACACAACTTTTTTTAGGGAATTCCAAAGGATTAAGTAATAGAATCAACCTTCAGTCAGGGGAGTGGTTACACTGGGCATTGATGGCATATATGGATGTTGAAACACTGGAAAAACTATATACTTCCTCATCAGAGGGATTCTTGAGGGAAAAAAAATATGAGGATTCCTACATAAATAACATGTTATATGCCGATAGTGGAATTTCTCCTATGTTTTCCTCAGATTTCCATGTTTAACACGGGGTATGCCGCAAGTTTAACATTTAGAGGAGATGGATTAGACTGATCAGAACAGTTACAAAAGTGGATTAGGCAGACACATCTCTATAAGGGATCGCCTAGAAGGTTTACATGATGGATGGATTAGAATACCCAATAAGGGTAGACCCAAGGTGGTGTGTCTCATAAAGAGAAGGTCTCACACCATGAAGGCTGATCTAAACACCATTTAGGGGAGATCAGAGAGGTCAGCACTGATGAGGGGGACACCAAGGTTTACCATTGGTTGGGATTGAACTTCTTGGAGGCTTTATACATACCCTATGTAGAAGATAGGAATGAAATACCATGTAGTTTGAAGGAAATATTTGAGCCTTATTAATGGTTATGTTCCCTTTTCAAGAGGGATACTCTTGGTTGGATAACTGTGGATTGTGTGGGACGTATGCATGATCAACTGCCTAGGTGATACAAGGAGCATGAATTGTATAAGTGGGGCCTACAGACTGAGGTGGATCAAATGAATGGTATGATTCAATAGTGATGTGGTGGCCTGGGTAAAATCTGGATAAATTATGTGGGATTTGATGAAATGGATGGGATGAAAGAGACGGAGCTGATGTGAAAGCGACAGTTTTGGGATTGAACTTTGTGGAGGTTTCCTACACATCCCAACTAGTTTGGGAAGGAATTTTAATGATATTCTAGTGGTAGGGTCCTTAAGAGACCTAATAAGGTGACTCTTGAGAATTAATCATGTGGATGGAGACCCAACAGAAATGGGTCCTCCAGTTTGGGGCATGGTTTTCATGAGATATAGTGGCTCGAAGGAAATACTAGGATGGAAGTGAGTGATGCGATTGAAACTCAAGGAGGCTTACTATATAAACTAGTGGTTGGGAATCAAATTCCATGTAGTTAATTGGATGGAGTGAGGATTACTCACTAAGATACCTCTATTTCTACTAATAACCTCAATCAAATGAATAGATGGGGCTTATGTACTGAGATGACCCATATGAGTGTTGATCTGGAAACCACTAAGAGTGGATCAAGAAGGTGCACCCCTTGGATGGGGGCATTGAAGATTACCGTTTGTTGGGATTTAACCTCATGAAGGAAACCTACGTTCCTTTTTTATGAGAGAGGGATCAAAACCTATGTAGTTAGGTTGAGAGGCGCATGGGGATTCTATGATAAAGTGGACAATATGTAGTTAAGGTCACTGTTATCCTCTAAGACCACATGATTCAGGATCATTTTGAGGAACAGGAGGGAAAAATTATAACAAATGGTTGCATAATGAAAGGTGAACTGGTGATGTATAGAGCAGGTTTTATGTGTTGAACCATCCCATGGAGATTCATATTGGGACTTACATTAGAATGGAGGCTCGAAGATGTTTTTCGGTGCTTATGTAGAGACTGCCCGAGGTGCACATGGAAAAATATCACAGAGGGAAAGAGAAGGTGGATTGAAATGGAGGAAATCAACGGTTTCCCAATACCATACCCTTTTTAATCCTATCAAGACTTCCATGCATGTGGAAACCATAGTTTGACATCATGTGAGGAGGATGTAGGATGTTATGAAGTTTAATGTCATGTAGATCAGATGACGAGGACTCTCCCCTCACAACATGGACATACATGGATTGTACCAACCTACACACATGGGAAATTAAAGGCATAAGCAATTCCCAATAGGAGTGTTTTGTAGGTGTGGTCAATATAGGGGTCCACATTAGCATAGCTATGCGAAGAAGAAATATATGTTTCCATACCTATGTAGAGAAATATTAGCTAAAGTAATGCCTTAAGAAACACAATGTGAGGAACCAAGATATCACTACGTACAAGCCTCGACAGCCGCATGTAAGAGGGTCTCAAAAATTAGGGGCTTCACTGAGAGGTGCTTTGTGATTCTTATATGCTTCATGATATTCAGATGCTTTATGAATGATAGGTGATTCAAGAAATAAGGTTATTCATAAAGTAGGGTGACCCTGCCTTGTCATGGAGGCATGAGTTCAAAAATATGTGCTTTATAAAGGCTCAATGCTTCCCAACGCCTCATTTAACCCATTAAAACTTCCACTATCATGAAGGGAATAGTCCCCCATGAAGGAAATCTCTGTGATAGGAAAGGGATAATTGAAACAATGGAAATGGGATTTTATAGTACTTCAATACCTTAAAGAAATTTACTTTTCTCTTGTGTTCATGATGATTGGGAGATTTGAAAAAATGGATCTCAAAGGTGAACTTTTGATATAAAAATGGTTTAGAGGGAGAGAGATGACTATTTTAAGGAAAAGGGATCTTTTGAAGCTCAAAGGCATGACACAGAGAAAAAAAGATCTCCAAAAAGATGAGTATATCTCATCGAACTCGCAGAGGACACCGTCAACTTACCTCATGGCAGTCACAGGGCTCTTCAAACTCATGGAGGACATAGTTAACATCACATACGGTGATATCAAGGATATTTAGACTCATTGAGGGCCCCATTAACATCCCTTGTGGTGGTTAAGGAGATCATTGTACTTTCAAAGGACATAATCAACTACCCTCATGCTGTTCGCAGGGCTTGTCGGACTCACAAATCCTATCGTTAATGTGCCACATTTTTGTGGAGCTAAGGAGCTACGTGAAAGTACATCACTTGGAATATGCCATCGATAATATTTGGGTCATTTGAGATTGGATTTCATCTCAACTGGATGTGGTCCTTCTTGATTTGTTCAAGGGCATGCATTTCGGTTACACTAGTGTTTTTTCACCTTTGATGATTCACTTATTGTGTTAGATTATTGTTCGGTGATCTTAGTGTTACTTGATAATTGTACTCGTGGCCTGGTATGGATTAAGATATTGATACATACATCATAATAGGAATATAGGGATATATTGGAATTCATATCTCATGTTATGAAAATATATATTTGTTCATGTATTATACACTTTCCTATTGTACTTTGATATGAGATTTGTATTTCACTGGATAAATTAAATGATTTGTCATGTAAATCTAAAATACATGTATGCCATTTTAATAGAAACAAAGAGTTAATGGTTATCTATCATTATCACCTATTAGGATAACCTTGTTACTGTAAAAAAAATTTGTGTTCAATTTCCTTGTAGATAAACTTTCTCCTCATCATCTTTAAGTCAAGCATCAGGAGAGTGGAAATCAGTATGCTCCTATCACAGCTGAACGAGAGATTCCTATTGTTCTTGATGATCTTATTGATTTTCAACATCATGAATTCTTCTTAAGGGTCATTCTATGCATGTAAAGGGAGTCTATTCTTATCACTCCTTAAATTTATGAGATTAAAATTGAGTTTTACCTATATAATTTTCCTATTTTTATAGGGGAAGGGGGACCCCATGCATTCGAGTTCTAGATTGAGTCATTCTAGGCAATTTTCAAGCATCCTGAGACACCCATAGATAGAAGCATGAATCCTGAACTGTATATGCATCATGGATTTGAAAATAATTAGTGGAATATTATTAAAGAAGTCAGGTAGCATGATGTGGTATCTTTGAAGGAATTTTAGAAAAAAAAACAAAATCTATTTCTATCCCAAGACGTTTAGGTATGAAAAATATCACATGTTCATGAATATGACATAAGTGTGTTTTTTAGTACTCCAATAAAATAGATATTTTATAGACCTACAACACTTTGTTCTGGATTTGGAATGTGAGGATATCTCCAGGGAATTGTGTTTTTAGGTAGGTCTTCATTATGAGATTAGGCCACAGGTGAACATTTTCCATTTTAAGATGTAAGGAATCAAGAACCCATCATGTAAGGGACTCTAAGAGAGGCCCCAATAACTAGCCAAGAGGTTTTAGTAGGAAAATATTGGAGTTCATATTTGAGTGGTAAGATTAATTGCAATAAAAGTTTCTATGAAAGTAGTAGTGGGAAGAGTAGTTAGGGATATGGACAACCATCCAAAGATCATGTTCTATTCTAGTGCTATCAGTGTGGAAACCTTGGCCATATGATCCCATAGTTTATATACCACATATTGTATTATTATATATGTGGAATTCTAGTTCATATTCATATGTAATTTGTGAACATTTTTAAGCAAACTAGTGCAAAATAATTGGGGATGGCCATGGAATTGGGAAGGGGCTCAACTACCCCATCATTAGGCTAGTAGCTGGACTTCAAAAATCCATTCAGGATGAGGTAGGGGACACAGAACCATAGTACATGAGCCGTAGTGCCGGGAATGGGGAATATATTAGTGTAGTTATACTGAAACCCATGGTATATGGACAATCTTATTTGACATTATGCAGACTACTTCAGCTAACTTGGATGCATGACCATCTACCATAAGAGGTATGATTGTTATATCATCTTTTTTATGTTACTTTTTATTTGATATAAGAGAAACGAATTATTTTATATCATCTATTTTTCAAAAAAAAATTGGGCTTGGTTTTGGAAATATGAGATGGTGTTTTAACCATTGACACACTATTGGGAATGCGGTCAGAGAATATCAAACATTGCATGGCATATTTCCTATAGATTGGCAGTTTCCATTTCATTTTGGAATCATTCAAGCTAGAAATGACTGGATTTGACTTAATTCTTAGTATGTATTGGTTAGTTATATACTAAGATCATATTAACTATTATAAGAGGATAATTACTATCCTATATCTTGAAGGAAGTACATATTCTCACTAGGATGAGTGGAATATTTAGGCTGGTCATATGGGACCAATTCAGTGTAGATTGGATTGTCTCACGACTCTAATCACAAGTATTTCTCTAGATAATGTTATAATGTTGTAGGATTATTTTCCTTCAATGGAATACCATTTTTAGGATTTTTTTACTGATTATTTATATGGGTTAATGCCTAAGGGATAGATAGAGTTCACCATCGAGTTGGTATCGAGAGAAGATCCATTTTCAATTCTACATTACAGAATAGAACCATCATAGCTTTGGTAGTTGAAATATAAGTTGTAAAATCTAAATTTTGATGGATACTTATGGAATAGTACATATCCTTTGGGTTCTCTAGTTCTCTTAACCAAAAATGATGATGTATCTTTGTGCTTATGTGTGAATTATCATAGGTCGAACTAGATGATGTTCAAGAACAAATATCCTCTTACATGCACTAATTATATTTTTGATATGTTAAGATGTTATAAAATTTTCCCCATGATTAATTTGAGATTGTGATATCATATATTAATGGGGAGACTATTGGACATACATTGGATAGCTTTTAGGATAAGGGATGTATTTTATGAATTTGTAGTGATGTCGTTTGGGTTGACTAATGCAAATGCGGTATTCATGGCCTTAATAAATTTGACATTTCATCATTTTTTGGATTAGTTTGTGGTGGTTTTTGTTGATGATAACTTATTGTACTCCCATTTAGTATACAATCAGGGAAAATATCTTGACATCCCCTTGAGTATATTGAGATAGAATTTAATTTATTCCAATACAACCAAATGTGGTTTATGGATTAATTATGTGAACATCTTGGGCCATGTCATCTTAGAGGCTAGAGTGTCAGTGGACCTAGAGAAAGTTGAAGCTACTATATCATGGGAAAAAACTAATAATGTATTTGAAATTTGGAGCGTTTAGAAATTATAAGGTTATTACTACTGTTTTGTCCAATATTTTTCCCATTAGGAAAAAATAATGTCTAGGATGACCATGAAATGGGTGGTGT
Organism: Viscum album; assembly: GCA_963277665.1. Taxonomy (NCBI): domain Eukaryota; kingdom Viridiplantae; phylum Streptophyta; class Magnoliopsida; order Santalales; family Viscaceae; genus Viscum; species Viscum album. Next base: position 1,402,606,083 of record OY728143.1, on the reverse strand, counting down.
TTTTTTGGTCTGATGCTTGTGAGGGATATTTTTAGGAGCTAAAAGGCTGGATGACCTCACCACATGTCCTCAATTTACCTATTCTAGGTAAAGTATATTCCATGAACTGTGATGCATACAAAGTTAGTCTCATAGTAGTTTTGATGCAGGAGTATCGAGTGGTTTCTTATACTCCAGGCAGGTGAGACCACATAAGAAGAATCAACCTAATCACAATATAAATTTAGAAGTAGTGTTACATTCCCTAAGATGTTGGAGACATAACCTCATGGGTGATAGGTTTGTGGTATACATGGATCACAAGAGACTCAAGTACATTATTTCTCAATGAGGCCTAATCCTTCAGTAGAAAAGGATGGTAGAGTATTAGTAGTCTCTTAACTGTAGAGATTATTATACAATAGGTAATAGAACCATTTTTGAAAAATAATTGAGCCTAAATGTATAGATAGAGGTAGTATGATAGTCTTGTGATGAGTGGTTGATAATGGACCTCTTTGCATATATGCATTTGAATGTTCAAGAATCTTAGCGTTGAGTAGATCCAACCTTGACATATATTATACCAATGATTTTGGACCAGAGTAAGGATAATTAGTCTTCTAATCCAGGGGGTTTAGTAATGAGAGAAAAATTATATGGTGGGTAGACTCCATTAGGATGGTCTCTTAGTAGTAACAATTATCTTCTTTTTCATGGCTAGGTATGGGTTCTTATAGTCTTGTAGGAGGAGGTGATAAGGGAGTTTCATGATTGAATATGGTAGGTGAATATTATTTTAACAAAGACGAATCATTATATCCATAGATAATAATTTTGGCCAAGAATAAAGAAGGAGATGGAAAGCTTTATGGATAGATACTTCACTAGTCAATAGGTGAAAGTCAAGCATCAGAGGTTATCTAAGATTTTTCAGCTTCTACCCATTCCGGTGTTGAATTAGGATGATTACACAATGGATATTGTGATGTGAATACCCATAAATACCCATAATAATGATGTTATATGTATTATAGTGTATCTACTAACAAAGGTATCCAATTTTTACCTATTAGGGAGACGTTCACAGTTGATGATCCAGGAATTCTTTATGTGCGTGAGGTGGTTCGGTTTCACGGTGTCTGAGGACTATCCTATTTGATAGAGATCCTTATTTATAATCATGTTTCTAGAAGGGCCTTTGTAAATACATAAGATCATAATTTATTTTAAGAAAAACCTATCATCCATATACTGATGGTCAATATAATTAGACTATCCAGATTCTAGAGGATAAGTTACGAGCCTATGTATTGTATTTTGGTGGTTTATGGGAGAAACATATGGAACTAATGGATTTTTCATATAATAATAGATTCTATCAATCTATCCAAATGGATACTTTTTGGATTTGTATTGATGTTTTTTTCATTTTTCAATTTGTTGGCTAGAGGCAGGTGTGTCAACACTTGTTGGTCATAGTCTCGTGTAAGAGAAACCAGAACAAGTTCAGTTGATCAGACAATGGTTGGGGACCATGCAGAGTAGGGATAAATCATATACTAAACATCAAAGAAAACCTTTTTAATTATATTTTGTTCATCATGTTTTACTTCAGGTGCTTCCAAGGATAGAGAAACACTGTTTTAGGAAACATGGAAAGCTGGCACCCAGTATTGTTGGTATTTTTAAAATAGTGGAAAAGGTAAATCCAATGTAATATTTTTTATACCTTATATAGTTATACATATCCATTCATGACATGTTTCACATGTTGAAAATATGTAGTTACTATAAAAACCCTTCGCATGTGATAGACATAGCAGACGTCGAGCTTTGTGATGATGTGTCCTTTGAGGAGAATCTAATACGGGTTGTAGAGCCTAGTGATAAATATCTTTGTGGTAGGACTATACCATTGGTTTGGGTGCTGTGCTAGCATATGAAACTTCAAGAGGAATCCTAGAAGAGGGAGTCTGAAATGTGAACATACTGGCCAGACTTGTTTATTGAGACCTCCAAGTGGCTCATAGAGAAGCATAATAATGAGCTGTTATAAGGTTGGGAGGTTATAAGATCTCGCCTTTTTATAGCTATTTCAATCTCTAATTATTTAATTAGTCTTTCCTTTCAATTTTGTTTTCATCTTGAAATTTTATTATTTTGATAAATTCAGTCATGGTTTTCAAGGAAACTTAAGAATATCGAAGAGTATCCCCAAGGATATGAATTGTTGGATAAAATGACCTTAAGTTTGGAGATGTATGATTGTTTGATTTAATTGAGTATGTGAATAAATGGGTTAAGTATTTCTTGGGTTCTTAGTGAGTTGAGAAACATTAAAAGTGGTTTCATATGTTTAAAATGAAAATGGGCTTAAAAATAAGTTGTAGAAAATTTAAACACTCTCTAAATGGATTACACATCAAGTAATTGTTTGATGGTTTTAATTAAATAAATCTAAGGAGGGGAGTTTTTCTTTAAATTCCATTAAAATCATTTACATGATGTTTAATCACATTACATGAATTGTAAATTCCTGAATATATATTTTAAACATGTTATGCAGCTTATTTTCTTCTTAAACCACTATAGTTCCTCTCATATCAACCCTAGGGCTTTCTCCGGGAAATTTTGCGGTGCTGAATTACCTTCTAGACATCCTGTTTGTGTGAGTAAACCCTGATGAGTTTTTTTGGTCAAGGTTTATTCCCTATTTTCCCTCTTCTCCATACTTTAGGATGAACTAATTTGACCAATTTCATTTTTGGATTTGATCTTTATCAGTTTTGATCTAGGATTCACTTTGAAATCATCTTCACTTTCTTCCTCATGGGTGTTTTCCATTGGAAACACAATTGGATCTTCAATTAAGGGTAGGGGGGATAAATCTCAACCCATTGGTTTTATAATTACAATGTTTATGAAATATTGTTATTTTTTTTCATTTTTTGTTCCCAAATTAATTAAAAAAACAAAATAATTATTCCTTAAATTTCTTTGGTTTAAATAGATTTTTATCTAGCATATAAATTCCCTTTTGGTGAGAAAATATGATTATAATTGAATTAGAAAATGGTTTAAAGTACGTTCAGAATGACATGATACCTAAAGTTATTTATGGTTATTAAATCTATAAATTGTGGATTATTACTTATTGAAATAATTTTAATCAATTGTGAATTAAACTGCAAGTTGCATTTGAAATAAAATGACAATACACATAATTAACCACTGGGAATTGGGATGTGATATTGTGATATTCCTGTTGTGTGAAAGGGATTGTGTGCCACGATATAATGATTATATATTGGGATCATCCCTAAAACTAGAACACTTATATGTTGTAATGCTAATATTGAGAAGTATCAGCGTAGTCCCATTTGTAATTCTTTTAGAGAGTAGTCTATGCCCAGTCCCATGTTGTAATGCTTATAGGGATTTTTCCAGGATGTTGAAATGTCTATAGGCCTTTGAACCATATTGATTTTTGTGATTATACCATGGTTATATGGGTTTAGTTGGAATGGTATTAAGACATGATCAATGATATTATATCTTGGCACCAAATTAGTTATTTACGTTGGTTATATGGTTGTGGCTGGCATAGTCATAAGATAAGCTCATAGATATTCTGGAATAGAGTCAATGCATGTTGTTGTTGTATTTAATTAATTGATAAATGAATTAATAAAACTATAAATTGATTAATTTCACACACTTAGTATCAGATTGGATTTGTTTAAACATGGTTGTTTTAACCTACTGAGTTATTCTCATAGACTATTTGGGATACCATTAGGAACCCAAGTAGGTTTCATTTATGCAGGTTGGGACAAGGGAAAAAACCATTATTTTCAATGCTTGTTTGTGGATGGGATGATTTATGGATATGGGACTGACACAGGGTTCAAGAATAGGAAAATATTGTCTTTTATTCATGCATGGTAGACTTTTTCTTGTATTTTTCTTGTATGATATTTAGTTACTTTTTAAAACAACATTACAACATTACATATTATTTAATACATTATTAAGATTGATTTTTTTGTTGTCTTCTACAATGAAATTACATTGATTATTTCTATTCATTTATGTTTTTTATCTACAACTATGAAAATTTATACTAAAAGGTATAGTATCCCCACTAAACATTTCACACACCTGCTACTAGTTGACAACCTCTATCATATGGGGATGTTCTCTTGAGGACTTATAACCAACCCTTTCTATCCACATGATTGACTTCCATATTAGGGGATGTTATGATAGTTTACTAGAGTTTGGGTGGTTAAAAACCATATCATGCATTTTATATATTTGGTGGTAGTAACATCCCCATGGCCTATTGGATATGGGCCTCAGGGGTTACTCATTATCTCATTAGAAACTGAAGAGGAGTATTGATGGGGCTGGGTTAGAAAAATTGAGATTTTAGATACCTATTGTCACACCTATAGTACTACTTTTAGGTATGGTTTCCTTTTCTTCTTATTTCATTATTATCTATAATTTATGAGTTTTTTAATTGGCAATTAATTTTTTAAAAGAATATTAGGTTTCAATTTATTAGAAAATGGTTAGAAACCCCATGTGAAAATTGTGAAAAATATATCTACAAAATGACAGTTCCATTTCATACGATTGGTGCTTGGTTTAATATACTGTACAAAAAAACTATATGAGTGCCCATGTCTGGAAAGGTGGAAAACATTAATGGCCCAAAATTATTTAAACTATACAGACAAACCATGAGACCTTACCAAAAACATAAAATATTGATATTATTTCTTTACTCATACTCTCTTTTACCCCTTTACATTACTCCCTCCATCTCACTTTAATTTCTCAGTCTTAGTGCATGAACCCTCCTTGGGTGGATTTCTAGTGGATTTATATGCATTTTATTCATGAATACTTCTATAAATAATATAAAATTCATTCTCTATTATCTTTCTTACCCTATATCATGGTATTTCATATTTTATAGGAAAATTATATCCTAGGTATTTCAGAAACTAAACCTAATGAATCATGCCTTGCTGTTTATTTTTTGTTTTTTCCACTCTAGTGTCATACCCCCACACCCATGATCCCTAATTTGGTGTTGAAAACACAGAACTTACTGTACTATATTTAATACACATAAATTATTAAAATATATTTTTCATATTTAAAATCTAATTATCTTTTACTTTAGAGTTTTATAGAATTAATACAAATCACTAACTAATAAATCTCAAGTGTCCTAATCAAATGGAAAATTTAAAATATATATAATGTTAATAAATACATAATATATCTTAAATTTCACCCATTAATTCTCTATACATGATACTCTTATAGGATAAGAATAATTAATAATTTCGTTCACAATCAATGGAAATTAAATAATTCTAATATGGTGATCTTAAAACACCCAGTAAGGGTAAATTTAATAATAAGTCATAACACTAGAGACATGAGGCATAAAATGATATCATAATGAGAATGATTATAATAATGAAATAATTAAATAAAGAGATCATATCATAAAGACATAGATTATAAAATGATTTAACATAAGTTCATGGCATTATAGGAATGTGGAAACATCTTTAATATGATATCATAAAAATACTACAAGTATTAATTCCTAGTAAATCATCGTCATATGAAAATGATTACTCCCCATACCATTATCATATGCCAAGGATTACTCCTTAGGCCATTGAAACATATTATGGTTACATTGTAGTCCCATAAATTGATTTTTATGAATCATTATCATAACCCAATGCATTGGAGTGCTACCTAGGATCATACCTCATAATGAGTAATCACAAATATGTGTTCCATATAATTTAAATAAAAATATCATAAAAAATATTGGAAATAAAATGGTTTTTATATCCTATTCATGTGGTTCCCAAATGAAACATTATTATTTAATCAATAAGCAAGAAATGATAAAACCAATAGAAATAAATGGGTATCCAATGACTTTACTCATTTTTCTTGTAAAATACCACTAAATAAAGATGATTATGAATATGGTATTTACTCTATATAGGAAATGTGTATATAGTTTTGAAAATTATTTCCCTAATAAATCAATGTATTAGGTATCGAGGTGAACTCCATTAAATCAATTTGTAAAACATATGTCTTTAACATAAGAAAATAATTGGAAGTGAATAATGTCTATAACAGTAGTTGATTAGAAAATAAAAAAAATGATGGATTATTCAATAGATATAAAAGGTAATTTCCTAATTCATATATAAAATTAAGGTGGGTGGTGTCATGTGAAGAATTACATTGATTGAGGTAAAGTATAGGACAATGTTGGATCAGGAATCAAATAGGGTGGAAGGATAAATGTTATTAGAGAGAAAGAAACACTTGGAACTTATTCTAAATTATAAGGAGGAAATTATAAAATAATCCTTCTTTATCAATGCCCCAAAAGTCGTAGTCAATAAGACATATGATATAATTATTCATTATATCATTAATGAAGAGAAAATAATGTGGATTTAAATGAAAGACCGAATTTTGATGTGATTATTAAATAAATAGAAGATCGCATTGGAGGAATAACTTACAATTTGGAACAAAATGGAAAATCAAATTGAAGATCATTTACAAGACAATATAGATATCTATGAAATTTTTTGTAATTGAGGGTTATTTAGATTAGTTGACTCTAACATAATTTTCATTGTTTTCTATGAATTTTTAAGCTCATTTTGTGGATATTTTCCTATGCAGAGGTTATATTTGGTTTCTCAATTTTCCTTAAATGTTATTTTTAAATAAAAATTCACTTTTCAGTGAGGATCACTCTTAAAAAATTAGGACAATTTCTTTAAAATAGTAAATACTATTCTTCAATTAAAACATTTTAAAATGACTATTTTATTAAAGCATGGGAATAATAATTTTATTTTCTGAAAACTAAAAGCATAGAGTTTAAGTCTCTTGTAAAATTTCATATTAAGAGTAAAGTTATGTTCACATGAAAATATATAAAATATAATCCATCGGTTGGAAATTACCCATGATGAAAATGTGAAAAATTATTCCTTAAAAAAATTACAGAGTTCATAGAGTTGTGAATTATAAAGACTCGAAATTTTGAATAAATATTGTTTCCTAATTTTGTGTGTTATTTTATTTTTTTATACTCAACAAAACTGTTTCATTTTGATAACATGAGTATAATTAAAATGAGACCGTTGGGTTTTGACTGTTATATGACCATTGGTCAATATGACCGCTGGAAACTAAACATTTCGATTAATGCCTATAAATACAAGTGATCTTGGTTAATTAATATAGAAAAAAGATTTGATGGCCTCATCCAGTAGTCTTGGACCGATCAAAGCCCATCTAAAAGAACTTGGGAGGGAGGTAGAACCACTGGGCTTTGCTCTGGACCAAACCCAAGCCAAACTTCATCGTGTGAATCTAGAATGGAATCTCCTTCGCGAGAAGTTCAAACTAATAGAAATTACTACTTGTGTGATGTTGGCTGAGCCTCACTCAGATTCTGTGACCTTAGCTCACCTTACACTTAGGTCCTATGCTGGTGTGATAAGGGGCTATGTAAGGAGACCATAACTGCCTTGTGTAATCCTTTTTTTAAATAAAAATTTTGATTTCTTCTTTTGATGAAGTTTATGAATTTTTAAAATGTCCGGATAAATATATTATTCATATTTTTGGTGAATTTTTAGAGAAAGGATATTTTAAAAAATGTTTATGTAAACCTTAAATAATTAAAAATGTGTAATGATTTTAAAAAATGGTCTTCTACAATTATTTTCAGTATGAAATATAGAGTCTAATAAGATTAACTTAATTTTTGATGAATAGTAAATTATGAATAGTGATTTTATTCTTAGGATTAGTAATGTGACCAAATGTATTAGTAATCACAGTTAAAGAAAGTATTAATATAATCTAGGCACCTTGATTAAATAATGTGATTCAATAAAATGGTTAAATAACGGTTTCATAAATTATTATTCAAGTATTAGTTTTTTTGGGTGAATAGTGTTTTTTAATTAAAAATTAAATTAAAAATATTTAGAAAATTATTTTTATAAAATGGACTTTATTTTTGAACTCAGAACATCGATATTATGTTAAGGTAATTTTTGGAGATTTTTTCTGAAAAAGATGAATTTTTGTTGAATAGTGTATTTATTTAAAAAAATAAATTAAAAATATTTAAAAATTTATTTTTGTAAAATGGAGTTCATTTTTGAAATCAAAGAATTGATATTTGGTTAAGGTGAAATTTTTGGATTTTTATGAGAAAGTTGAATTTTCAGTGAATAGTAAAAATATAGTTTTAGGGTTTCGGTATGTTTAATGACATCATGACTGCATCATAATGATGCCATTAGATAATTTAAGGTATGGTAGACTAAAGGGGGATGAATTATTTTATGAGGTGTCCCAAGTGGCCAATACCATGGGAAAATACCATGGGCAAGCCCATGGTTTTTCCAAAACCACCAATGTGGTTTCCCTTGGCCATTAATGCCTTGTCCCCTCACTTTCCCTATAAATATCAAGCCACAATCTAATCCATTCGACTCCTAACTGTCCCCCAATGAAGATCTGGTCTCATTACCTCCCAATGAGTCCTCCCAAGGTGCCCCCAAGCCCTCAAGGTCCCAACCTTTGAGTTTTAAGAGTTACGTTTTGAGGTAAGAGATCCTACCTCTCTCTTTCTTTTCAAGTAATCTCTTTTATGTCATTTCTTTTATGATCCATGATATTATGTTTTATAATGTCCTTTTATATTCCTCTTAATTCCCTTTTCATGTTCATTTGATGAGATACCCCCTCTTTCTCTCATCAATTCATTTTAAGAAATTTTAAGTGACGCCATTAGGCTGCCGAATTTTTAAGGGATTCATTCACCTTTCTCGTTTTTCAAAGTTATACATTCATGTCAAGTATTTCAAGTTATATTTATATTATGTTGGTGTATGATATCTATATCTATCATACTGATCTTTTATGTTCATACGATGAGAGACCCTATTTGATCTCATCAATTCATTTTTTTGAAGTTTATGTGACGTTGTTAGGCTGCCGAATGTTTTAGGGATTCATTCGCCTTTCTCATTTTTCAAAGTTCTACTTTCAGGTCAAGTCTTTCAAGACACTCTTTTTTTATGTTGGGGTATGATCTCTATATCTATAGTACTGATCTTTTATGTTCATATTATTAGAGACCCAATTTTATCTCGTCAATTCATTTTTGTTGATGTTTATGTGATGCTGTTAGGCTACCGAATTTTTAAGGGATTCGTTCACCTTTCTCATTTTTCAAAGTTCTACTTTAATGTTAAGTATTTCAAGATAAATTTTTATTATTTTGGGGTATAATCTCTATATCTATCATACTTATATTTTATGTTCATATTATGAGAGACCCTATTTGATCTCGTCAATTCCTTTTTGTTGAAGTTTATGTGACACCGTTAGGCTACTGAATTTTTAAGGGATTCGTTCACCTTTCTGATTTTTCAAAGTTCTACTTTCATGTCAAGTCTTTCAAGTTCCTTTTTATTATGTTGGGGTATGATCTCTATATCTATCATACTGATATTTTTTGCTCATATGATGAGATACCCTATTTGATCTCGTCAATTCATTTTTGTTGAAGTTTATGTGGTGCCGTTAGGCTGCCGGATTTTTAAGGGATTCGTTCACCTCTCTCTTTTTTCAAAGTTCTAATTTCGTGTCACCTTTTTATTATGTTGGGATATTATCTCTATATTTATCATACTGATATTTTATGTTCATATGATGATAGACCCTATTTGATCCAGTCAATTCATTTTTTTTAAGTTTAAGTGATGTCGTTAGGCTTTTGAATTTTCATAAGAGAAATCTTATTTTTGTCTTCCTTTCATGTTCTTCATTTCATATGGTATATCTTTAAAATTCGATTAAAATGTTATTAAATCCCTTATATTCTGTCCCCCTACTATTTTATGGGTCATTTATGATTGGGTGACTCATGTCCCCTCTCTTTTCAATGTTTTCTAAATCCTCCTAACATAGCCGTTATGCTGCAGAATTTCGATCTCAAAATGTCACTATCTTATTCTCAAATTCATTTATTTTATTAAGTGAATACTCAATGATCTTTCTTATAAAAGGGTATTCACATATATAGCAAAATGTTATATTTTAAATTCTGGGATTTACATACATGAGACCCACTTTCCCTTTCGGTGGGTTTAAAGTGACATAAAGATCATGTCTTTAAAGCAGTTTTTATAACATTGTGATTATGAAATGAAACCCATTTCCTTTATGATATATGGTTTGTTTATGAAATGATGGATGATGATATATGTGTCTCACATGATAATAAATAAAAAAATAAGGGTGCGCCCTGATAGCGCTCCAATGCATTGGGTAAAGACTTAATCTCTAGAGATGACCATTTTTTAACGACGCCTTGGTGAATAACCTTGGTAATTTTTAATGACACCTTGGGGATGGACCTTGGTGAAACAGAAATTATTGTCAATATTAAATGTATTATCCACATATTCAAGTTATGAAATACGTTATTTTTATTATGATATGCCTCATGATTTCTTTCTCATGCCTTAAAGTTCTTTTTCATGACATTGTTGATGTATCTCAAGTTCACATGTTAAATGTTTCCCCATGTTTTCCTTACTGGGCCTTATGCTCACCCTTTCTTTTGATGTATTTCCCTAGGATATGAGATACCCTAATGAACCTAGGATGAACCTAAGGACAATCCTTTCAAGTGTTTAAGAAGAATGTTTTATGTTTTCATGTTTTAAGTTCCTGGTTTCCAAGACACTAAACCTTAAAGATCCACAGTTTTGTAAAATGTAATGAATGTTTATGTGATAAAAAGGCGAGATTCTATAGTTGGTATCAAAGGATGGTTTAGTTATTTGTGGAAATTAGGATATGAAAACTATATAAAGAACCCTATAGAAAAGTTAAAATATAGTAAATCTTTCTGGTATTTTGGTGAGTATTGAGTAAGGGGTTGCCAAGCAAATACATCCCTGTTTGGATACAAGTAGGTAGAGGTGGCTATTGCACAGATATACATAGGGGTAAAACCGGAAAACACCGCTTTGAGCTAGACTCAAACAGGAACTGGTACACGAAAATGGGCCTTGCTACACTCTTGGTTATGACACTCCCGGGGGATATGCTTTGGTAAATTCATAAGCTTAGTATGAACCATTATTAAAGGAACAAAGATAAAATAAAATAAAGATTCACATAAGAATATATGATCATGGATAACCTAGATTGGGACCTAGGGGATCACAAGTTAGGGTATACGTTCCTTCTACAAGGTTATCCTTCTATGATTAAAGTTTCCTTTTAATGATTAGTGTCTAAATATTTAAGCCCCCTAATTATACGTTTTTTTCTTAGTTAATGGGGGGAAATGGAAGAGCATGTCCCAACAACCAATGTGATAGGAAATGTGACGATTGCCCTATTAATGTGACAGAGATGACGAAAGATCAAGTTGAACATATTATGATTATTCCAAACCAGCTATCAAAATCACAATTAATAATTGGTACCTAGTTGAATTCCCAAATTCATCAAGGAAGAAGAAGACAAAGTCTCAAGGATGTTCATCTAATAATGTTGGCAAGGGAAAGAAGACCTAATTTCCTTTATGCAAAAAGTGTGGAAAGTGGCACCCAGGAGAATATCAAAAAGGAACTGGGAGATGTTTTAAGGGTGGGGTGATAGGGCATAAATTAGCTAATTTCTTAAAAAAATGGATAATGTGATGAATGGAGATAAGGTTCGATCTAATGTACCTTATACATTTCGATGTCGTAAATGTGGAGAAGTTAGAAATTATCCAAGGCAATTCTCTCTTGGAATGGGTGATAAGCATGATGAGAATCAACAATCTTCAAGGAAAAGGGAATAGTGAAAGTCCTATGCTGATATGGATCTTGATGACTAAGGTACATGTGACTTCTTCGCAATAATTGTCTATGTCATGTTGTATTTTAGTTCGTGCTCTTTGAGAATATATTTTATGTTTTCTAAGATCATCAAGTAACTACCTAAGATGATTTTATATCATTAAGGAAAACATCTATTATTATGTACCACATGTTGATGTAGTGAAGTTGTTCTTCTTAAAAAAAGGGTGATTAGGGGATTAAAAGATGATTATTATTTTGGAAGACGTTCACTATTCTGGGACCCCTATTAGATCGAGGTAAATAGATTACTACGGTATTTTCTTTGAGGATTAAATATTGACATATATTTTAAATATTCGATGAATTTAAGGCGGACTTATAGTAATTTGGGTTACGAATGGAAATGATTAACCTATCCTGGGGAAAATGTGATTAGGTTAGTTACTTTTGTTATAAGATGATAAGAGTGGATAATGTTGTTTGAAGATGAATGATAAAGTCTATCTTGGAAGACTATGTTATGAGATCCTTCATATAATTGGGTTTCAATCTTAGTTTGGTTTATTTTGAGGAATTTTAAGGACAATTATTTATGGAATATGATGAACCTTGGGTAGTACCATGGAAATTTGAAGATTTAAAAGTCGTTTCCCTTCCTATGCGATTCTTTCTTTTTGAAGAGTTATTTTATCTTACCCTTTCTGATTTTGGGATAATGTTTAAAGATAGAAGAAATTGATAGTTAATCTTTTTTGGATTACATGACTCTCAAAAAGATAATTCTTTTGTTTTGATGAGACCAAGTGTTTTGAATGATCATCGTTTGGAGAAAAGATTAGTTTTGGTAGAAACTTATTAAAGGGTGAAACTCTACTTCAAGGTAGGTATATTTCTTTATGTTTTTGTTCTGTGTAGTAAATGAATTCCTCAAAATTATGAAATGGAATGTAAAACAAAAACGTTGTTGTTTTACGTTTCCTAATAGGTAATCAAAGACTATTTAGACACATCATAAGTTTGTGATTTTCTCATGGATAAATTTCTCCTAATCATGTTTTCTATCACTCTCCCTCAGAACTTGACCCTTTGTTTTCTCCTCCATGTCCATGTTTTCCTACATGGAATCCTAGTGTGGGTTAACTCGGGTGACCTTTGTACTTCCCTTTCTTTCTTTTAAAGTAATAGTTTTACTGACTCCTTTTCTGATGTGGGACTTTAAATGAAATTTCAAAACCCAATTTTAGAAATTACAAGGACGTAATTTCTTAAGGGGGGAAGATTGTAACGACCCTAAATTTTTAATAAATCTTGTTTCCTAATTTTTTGTGTTATTTTATTTTTTATACTCAACAAAACTGTTTCATTTTATAACATGAGTATAATTAAAATGAGACCATTGGGTTTTTACTGTTATATGACCATTGGTCAATATGACCGCTGGAAACTAAACGTTTCGATTATTGCCTCTAAATACAAGTGACCTTGGATAATTAATATAGAAAGAAGATTTGATGGCCTCACCCAGTAGTCTTGGACAGATCGAAGACCATCTAACAGAACTTGGGAAGGAGGTAGCACAACTGGGCTTTGCTCTGGACCAAACCCAATCCGAACTTCATCGTGTGAATCTAGAACGGAATCAACTTCGCGGGAAGTTCAAACTAATAGAAATTACTACTCGTGCGATGTTGGCTGAGCCTCCTTCAGATTCTCTCACCTTAGCACACCTTACACTTAGGTCCTATGATAGTGTGATAAGGGGCTATGTAAAGAGACCGTAACTGCCTTGTGTAATCCTTTTTTTAAATAAAATTTTTGATTTCTTCTTATGATGAATTTTATGAATTTTCAAAATGTCAGGATAAATATAGTATGCATATTTTGGGTGAATTTTTAGAGAAAGGATATTTTAAGAAATGTTTATGTAATCCTTAAATAATTAAAAGTGTTTAATGATTTTCAAAAAATGGTCTTCTACAATTATTTTCAGTACGAAATTTAGAGTCTAATAAGATCAACTTAATTTTTGATGAATAGTAAATTATGAATAGTGATTTTATGCTTAGGATTAGTAATGTGAGCAATTGGATTAGTAATCTCACTTAAATAAAGTATTAATATAATCTAGGCACCTTGATTAAGTAATGTGATTCAATAAAATTGTTAAATAACGGTTTCATAAATTATTATTCAAGTATTAGTTTTTTTGGGTGAATAGTGTTTTTAATTAAAAATTAAATTAAAAATATTTAGAAAATGATTTTTATAAAATGGACTTTATTTTTTAACTCAGAGCTTCAATATTATGTTAAGGTAATTTTTGTGGATTTTTCTGAAAAAGTTGAATTTTCGGTGAATAGTGTATTTTTTTAAAAATTAAATTAAAAATATTTAGAAAATTATATTTGTAAAATGGAGTTCATTTTTGAAATCAGAGCATTGATATTTGGTTAAGGTTAAATTTTGGGATTTTTCTGAGAAAGTTGAATTTTCAGTGAAGTAAAAATACAGTTTTAGGGTTTCGGTATGTTTAATGACATCATGACTGCATCATAATGATGTCATGAGATAATTTAAGGTATGGTAGACTAAAGGGGGATGAATTATTGTATTATGTTTCCCAATTGGCCATTACCATGGGCAAATACCATGGGCAAGCCCATGGTTTTCCCAAAACCACCAATGAGGTGTCCCTTGGCCATTAATGCCTTGTCCCCTCACTTTCCCTATAAATACCAAACCATCCTCTCATCCATTCGACTCCCAACTCTCCCCCAACGAATCTATGGTTTTATTACCTCCCAATTAGTCCTCCCAAGGTGCCCCCAGCCCTCAAGGTCCCAACCATTGAGTTTTAAGAGTTACGTTTTAAGGTAAGGGATCCTACCTCTCTCTTTCTTTTCAAGTAATCTCTTTTATGTCATTTCTTTTATGCTCCATGATATTGTGTTGGAGGATGTCCTTTTATATTCCTATTACTGACCTTTTCATGTTCATATGATGAGAGACCCCCTCTTTCTCTCATCAATTCATTTTAAGAAAGTTTAAGTGACACCGTTAGACTGCCAAATTTTTAAGGGATTCGTTCACCTTTCTCATTTTTCAAAGTTCTACTTTCATGTCAAGTATTTCAAGTTACTTTTTTATTATGTTGGGGTATGATCTCTATATATATCATACTGATCTTATATGTTCATATGATTATATACCCTATTTGATCTCTTCAATTCATTTTTGTTGAAGTTTATGTGACGTCATTAGTCTGCCAAATTTTTAAGGGATTCGTTCACCTTTCTCATTTTTCAAAGTTCTACTTTCATGTCAAGTATTTCAAGATTATCTTTTATTATGTTGGGGTATGATCTCTATATCTATCATACTAATCTTTTATGTTCATATTATGAGAGACCCTATTCGATCTCGTCAATTCATTTTTGTTGAATTTTATGTGACGCCATTAGGCTGTCGAATGTTTAAGGGATTCATTCACCTTTCTCATTTTTCAAAGTTCCACTTTCATGTCAAGTCTTTCAAGATACTTTTTATTAGGTTGGGGAATGATATCTATATCTATCATACTGATATTTTATGTTCATACGATGAGATACCCTATTTGATCTCATCAATTCATTTTTGTAGAAGTTTATGTGACGCCGTTAGGCTGCCAAATGTTTAAGGGATTCATTCACCTTTCTCATTTTTCAAAGTTCTACTTTCATGTCAAGTATTTCAAGTTCCTTTTTATTATTTTGGGGTATGTTCTCTATATATATCATACTGATATTTTATGGTCATATGATGAGATACCCTATTTGATCTCGTCAATTCATTTTTGTTGAAGTTTATGTGACGCTGTTAGGCTGCCAGATTTTTAAGGGATTCGTTCACCTTTCTCATTTTTCAAAGTTCTACTTTAATATCAAGTATTTCAAGTTACTTTTTATTATGTTGGGGTATGATATATATATCTATCATACTGATCTTTTATGTTCATATGATTAGATACCCTATTTGATCTCTCCAATTCTTTTTTTAAGTTTAAGTGACGTCGTTTGGCTTCCGAATTTTCATAAGAGAAATCTTATTTTTGTCTTCCTTTCATGTTCTTCATTTCATATGGAATATCTTTAAAATTTAATTACCCTGTTCTTAAATCCCTTATATTCTGTCACCCAACTGTTTTATGAATCATTTATGAGTGGGTGACCCATTTCCCCTCTCTTTTCAATGTTTTCTAAATCCTTGTAACATAGCCATTATGCTGTAGAATTTCGATCTCAAAATGTATCTCTCTAATTCTCAAATTAATTTATTTTATTAAGTGAATACTCAAAGATCTTTCTCTTAAAGGGGTATTCACATATATACCAAAAGGTTCTATTTTAAATTTTGGGATTTACATACATGAGACCCGCTTTCCCTTTCCGTGGGTTTAAAGTGACATAGAGATCATGTCTTTAAAGCAGTTTTTAAAAAATTATGATTATGAAGTGAAAACCTTTTCTTTTATGATGTATGGTTTGTCTATGAAATTATGGATGATGATATATGTGGCTCACATGATAATAAAGACAAATTAAGGGTACACCCTGATAGTGCTCCAATGCATTGGGTAAAGACCTTATCTCTAGAGATGACCATTTTTTAATGACGCCTTGGTGAATAACCTTGGTAATTTTTAATGACACCTTGGTGATGGACCTTGGTGAAAAAAAAATTATTTTTAATATTAAATGTTGTAGCCACATCTTCATGTTATGAAATACGTTATTTTTATTATGATATGCCTCGCGATTTCATTCTCATTCCATAAAGTCCTTTTTCATGAAATTGTTGATGTATCTCAAGTTCACATGTTAAATGTTTCCCCTTGTTTCCCTTACTAGGCCTTCTGCTCACCATTTCTTTTGATGTATGTCCCCAGGTTATGAGATTCCATAATAAACCTAGGATGAACATAATTAAAAGACTTTCAAGTGTTTAAGAAGAATTTTGTATCTTTTCATGTTTTATGTGTCTGGTTTCAAAGACACTAAACCTTAAAGATCCTCAGTTTTGTAAAATGTAATGAAAGTTTATGTGATAAAAGGATGGTATGCTATACTAATAACTTTATAAAAATAATTAAGGAAGGCATTTAAAAATATTTATAACATTACATGAAATGAAACCAATTATTCAAATCTATCTATGTGCAAAATGTTAAAAATCCATTAAAACCAATTTATGAACATGAAATCATAAAATTTATAATAATACAAAAATTTAAAATAGTTTAAGTGAAACATGAAGTTTACTTGATAGAAAATATAACATATTTATGTATTGTACTTTCTATAGGTAAAGTATATACGTGGATGAAAAATATATATTGTAAAGTATATTATTTTTATTATCATCACCATGATATTATTTCAAGAATAATTTAAGAAAAGGTTTTGATATTAATAATGGGATCTAATAACCTCATATAAAAAATAAATTGACCATTTCAAAATATAATTGTAGGAAATAGAGACTTGGAATATCAAAATGAATAATAGAATTCATGACTTAAGGGAAAAATAACTTTTTTTGAGAAAACATTTTCTAATTGAGAAACATTTTGATTATAATAATTGATGGATAAATAGCTTGAAAATGAATCTAAAATACCATGTATAAAATTTATTTCATGATAAGATAAAAATTGGGTTGCATATATACCATATAAAACTAATTTGGCGGATAAAGTAAATATTTCCACAATGAAGGGAGTTTGAGAGAAAAAAAATCTATTTTGACTTAAGAATATTATAATAAAAACCTCATGAAAGAATGATAGATTGAATATGAAGTTAAAACACCATAAATAAGAATAATAAATTATATTATATATCCATTTTTCTATATATACACTATTGAAAATAAATTAGGTTTATAAATGAATATGCATATTAAAGAAGTATGTTTGAGATGAAACCCTTACCCTATTTCATTGCTTAGTTGGATGCACTCTGTGAGCATGTATAACAAACAAAAATATCTTAATTTTTATTTCCAAAAAATATCCATACCTAACACTATTAATAAATTACATTTATTTTCATTATCTACATGTATATTAGTTAGTTTCATCTTATATTCCTTCATTGGGTGTTTATTGTTTAGACCCTTTAAAGTAGTTTCATATGAGAGGTGTCAATATTCATTTATATTACAAGGTCTGTAATTCAAATTTCATTAAATATTCTCCAATGTATTACTTATAATTATTTATCAAGTTTATATTTTTTCAATAAGTACTTAAATTTTTATCCTAGAAGACGAAATAGTTAAGAATCATTTTTCTTCGATATTTAACCTATGAAGGGTGTTTTATTAATTAATGAGTTAAATATTTTTTTATCCTTCCAAAAAACAATATAAAATTATTAGTTAAATATTTATATCATATTATACCCGTAATTATATTTTCATAATCATCCATGACATAATTTAATATCATTAATCAATTGGGGGAGTCAAACTGATGCAATCTTGAACATGCTTTAACTCAATTAGTGAGTATAGCTAAATTAGTGTTTATATAAAAATAAAATCATTAAAATAGATTAATGATGATTTTATTTTTATTTTTTCAATGACACCAATATTTTAATGTGTTTGGGTAAATAATTAAAAATAATAATTAAAAAGGAAGAAATGTTTTTTCGTTGAGGCAATAGTACGCTCAACACGCAATTGAGATTCTAATTACTCAATGAATGTGACTGGTGAAGGTGGATAGTAAGTGAAAATTTATTAATACTAAATAATTTATATAAATAATGTTTCTTCGTCAATACCATCATTCACACAAATATTAAGGGTTGGTGATGAAAAACTAAATGTGTTACATCATGGAGGCGGTAATCCATGAACACACACTAACGACGATTCTTGTTTTAATTTATGGATGGAAGAGAATATATAATTTTACTAAAATTATTATAATAAAATATCAACAAAATAATTTTTCAATATTTATTATTATACTATGGTTATGGTTGGTTTAGAAGAGCAACTTAAGAATGTTAATGTTCTAAAGGGTCCTATGAAGAATACAAATACTTTCCCAACCTGGGATGCACACACACACTTGAGCATTGGAAGGCCAGCGTAGACCCCTTGTGTGGTGATGAATGGAAGGTCACCCCTACACGGGGTACCTGCAATGACCACATATGCCTGTGAACTTCACAGACTATCCCTTTAAATTATTCTTCTCTATTTAACTATAATTATTACCCTTGGGATCCTCATTTGAATGACTATTAAATCAGAAAAAGGCGCCAAGCTCTGTTTGTGCGTCCCCTTTACCTTGGTGTCTAGAATTTCTCAGGTAGAAATCAAAAACCCTAGAGAAGAGATAATTTTTGTGGATAAATGACATCAAAGTCACTCAAGGTCTAAAACCTAATACATATACATGTGGAACCCTCCTCCCCTAAAGATAAACCACTTATACAAGGCCCTTATCCCTAATCAGTTACTTGTGCAAGACCCATCCAAGGAAACCTAAGGAGACCATTGATGCTAAGGATAAAGCCTCTCCCAGGTGTTGTTGACTAGGTGGTTCATTTACCAATTCATATCTAACTCGCACGGACCTAAACACCTCCATGTGAAGCACTTCCAGTTCCTCCCAATCCATTAATGAGAAACTTGATCCCTCTAATCCTAGACCTATGAGATCCCCCATTTCAATCCTTTTCTATGCATATAATGGTTGGAATCCTCTTCATATGAACCCCTTAACTGAAAGGGACTGAGTTGGAACATCCACCTAGGCCCCAATAATAAATATAACATGGATTAATGCACCCCATTATGTATCCCAATTGGATTGTTATTCCAACGGTATGAGGTTTCCCGCACTTTTCCTACCAGACAGTTAGGATCCTTAGGGTGAATAGGAATTTGTATTCCCATGGTCACTAGGACACCTATCCCGGGAACAATTTCACTGAGTTCTCGATCTTGGATACATGTGATAGGAATATCTTCTACCTCTTTTGTCGTTAAGACTCATACCCTCTAGTTCCAAGTAGGGAGGGTGAGGGTTATGCATTATTTTCCATTCAACATGGAATAAGATCCTAGTCTACTACTATGGAACCAATTTATAGGAATCCCTCTGGGATTAATTACCTATCATTTCTTGCAATAGGATACACTCTAAATCCTCCTCAACCCCTTGGATATTCGATTAGAGAGGGTATGAGAAACAAAGTCTTCTCTCATATCTCCCATACCCTAAAACTCTTCCACTAGAGTAGAAGTGGGTTTTTCAAGATATTTTACTTCCTCCTATACCTAAAATTCAAGAATGACTCATCCGAAATCATGTGGACACATGGGATAATATTGGATATGGAATCCACATAGTCAGATGCATATTTTGGAAGATAATCATCATATGATTCTTACTATCTCATTCCTTCAGATAGGTATCATGGAGTGAGTCCACAAGGCTGGGTATCCAACATTAGAGAAAAGAAGATTGTGTGGTTTTATTAGATCATTGGTTCCCTCTTATTTACCACACCAACCATAAATCATGTGGGAATAGAGGGTGACAGTGGTCATTAGATCCACATGATCCCAAACTAGTCCTTGGGAATCCTACACAGGAGTAAGAACCAAATATAATAGTCCTTAGGCCTCATTAAATGCATAATCATCAATATACTACAAGAATAACCATCAAGATAAATCCCTAACCATAACACCCATTTACATAGGAAGTCTTAATGCGTGACCCCAAACCATTTAATGAACTATAGGAACTCAAATTACTCTTATAATTAGGATACATAGGATGCATACCTAAGGATTAAGCTCATCGGACCTAACCCTTATGTGTAAGCCCTAAAAAATCCTTCAAATATACCTGACCCAAAACATAAATCATGGACCCCTTTCCACATGGATCCCTTCTTGGAAGTATGTCCAAACTAAATCCTATAAAATGGCCACTCTCCTGGGGGACCAACCAAACTCTGTGGGATTTGATTCCCATCCCAATGTGATATGTAAGAAGCCTCCCTGATTTCCAATCCCAACAACCTATGTTAAACCTATTCCATTTGGGCCACATTTCTAGTAGGTTCAAATTTGACCTTTAATCTCATACCACTTCTAGGTTCTCGGGTCCCCTTTGGCATAAGTCCCATGGCAAAAATTGACTAGGAAACTTCCACCTTGACATCCATGACACATAATAATAAACTATATGGTTTATCCCTTATCACATTACCATAAAAGGTATGATGTTCCCAATTATGTGGCACCCAACTATGTGGGTTCGGATACCTTTCAGAAGGATACATAGAAAACCCTTTTACAGGTCCAATTGCAACATCAAAACAACTCTCGTCTCCCTAGTCGATGACACACTCTATTGTTCATCACTCTATGGATAAAAAACTAACATCATCATAATAGGAACAAAATCATCACTAGTTAGTATATAAGGGAGTACCATTGATGTAGAAACATATATATATTGATATATCCATTAATGAAGAACAAAAAAACATATAGATGATTCTATATTCTTGGCATGGTAATAATTGTTCGTTAACTCTATGGTGACACACCTCATACTTGGGAATTAGTGACGGATCCATGAATATATATTAAATCTATAAGATAGTCACAGAGTAAGAATTAATTCCCCCAAAAAGGTTGTGATGATCCTAAACTCCCATCTTCTTAACCAATGTGAGTTTTAAGTTTCATTTTCCAAAAGTACCAGTGAGTGCGTACCTTTTGAAAGAAAGTCCCTAAGTCATCATGGATATCGATTCATTGGATGTTTCTTTTTTCAAGAATAAAAACCATGGAAATCCATTCTGAAATAACAAACCCAATGTGAATGATTTAACACAACTCACCCCCTCCAATAAATCATCCAGTGACTAATTCTCTATGGGGAAACAAAAATGATGAACCCTATATGATTACTAATATGAGGAAACTACTTTAGATGATAAAAAGGACATTATACCCATTATTCATTGGAAAATTTTATTCTTGAACCAATCATATTTCCATGGGGAAATAAAAATGGTCATCTAGATATGAATCCTTAACCAAAATGATTGTGTTTCCCACCAATCAGGATGATTTTTATCTCTAAATGAAATAAGGGAAAAAATAATCAATCATGCATGTGTTCATTCAAATGAGAAGCTAATTTGAGGGTATATTCTTGTTTTTTATATCCTACAAATTCCTTTTATAACTCCCCTAAGTCCCATGGAATCGTATCAACTCTGATATATGCATTCCCCAACTACTATTAAAGAAGGATCTTCTTCTATGTAGAGGACACCATTCATGTCCCAGAATATTCAAAATTGGATATCATGCACATTAGTAAGTGAGTGCCATAATAATAGTACATTATTCACCCTAGAGGCTTCTCAACTAGACCTACATATCACTAATCCCCATTTCTAATCCATTCAATGACAACCGATGGTCCTGACGTAGTTGGCACCAACTTCTATATTCAATCATTTTAGGAGCATATTCTTAGAATTCGACAACATGTTTCACCCTTACCTCTAAGATGTGTATAAAAAGGATGATGAAACCTAATTCATAAGAAACTTGGGTCCTTCTCAAGGGATCCTTCCAACAGTCACTGCCACCAATTCATTATGCAAGTAAACCCTTAATATGATGACATTATCATTCTCAGTCATCAAGCCAAGGTCATTCAGACCCGAGAAAGCAAGATAGATTTCCGGGGGAAAACCAAAAAATATGGAGCAAGGTCACACCCTTTCCTCCTCTAGAGAGGCACACCATCTAAAATTGGTGGAAAATTTCATATGAGAATGTAAAATCTCTCACTCAAATTAATCCAGCCAGTATATTTTCCTAGAAGCATTTAAGAAATATCCTAATCCAAATTCATAATCCAACCGTGTGCATGAACACACACAAACCCTCACTAATCAAGACATACATAAAACTCATTTGACAACCCTCAAAGAAGTTATTCAGACATGTTTGATGGAAAATCATAAGAAATGGAACATACCTACCTCTATTCATAAATACTGCCAATAGTTTCATTTGGAAGCCTCTAGAGAACTCAGTTGGAATGTCCTGATGGAAAAGGGGGTAGAATAAAAACACTTCCCCCACACATGAGTACTTTAAATATTCATTGGAAGGAATGAGAGGACATGAGCAGGCACATACCCCTAGTTAAAATAAGGAATTGGCTTATATCCATGTTTTGACCACTGAATTCACCAAGAATATCCAAGAACTGGTGAGAGGGAAGACAAAAATCCCCTCACACATTATACATACAATCTAGGTCATCAACATAGTGCTGATAGAGGTTCTAGGGGAATGTATATACAACTATATCTACACAAGTGGGGTGCATCATCAGCATGTCACCCTAGAGAAGAAACAAACATCCTCCCCGTTCAAGAGGTTCATGGGAAAAACTCCCCCTACTATATAGAAAACCGCATTAAGAACATACACCCCCTACAACTAGAGTTAATCGGCTGATTCTAATGGCCACTCTCAGGCAATAATAAACACCTACCCATGAAGACCACTCCCCCTCCCCCAACGAGAAGCCCTTGTTGATTTCCAAAAGGCATCCAAGAATGAGCCTCACCAAATACTACTGGAAAATATAGAGTCGATCAATGATTCATCCCTACTTAATTTAGTTCTTGAAGAAATCGTATGCTTATATATGGGATCTCAAGACCTTACCCTCCTATAACCAAATTATTAGAGCAGAAATAGTAATTCCAAAGGTCCTATTTGGAAACTCCACCATGAAGGATTGCTTCATGACCACAATTTTATCGATCTTGAGATCCTTTATCCTAATGAGATCCACATAATCCCTTCAAGTGGAAATAAGATCAAGGAGAGAGAGGCCCTTACCCTTGATTTAATTCACCATAGTGGTCCTCACCATGATGGAATTCCCAATGAAAATTCTCTAGGATATTTTATTTTACATTTCCATGAAGATTCAACAACTAGAAATGTAGTAAAGATAAATCCCTTCTATCGTGAGGAACTTACAAAAACAAGGCCAGTAATGTCTGATGCCTTGTATTTTGGAGGTAAAATCATTTCTCAACTAGAATACATCCCATGATAAACTTCATTCTCTAAACCACCCCTGGGTCACCTACCATCCAGTGTAACAGATGAAGTCCCCACCAATCTTACCTCTTATTATAAAAAGACAATAAAATGTCTACTCTATTAAGACTAGGTGTTGGAACCTCTGGGGATAGAAGAAGAAGATCTTATATGGATGGGAAAATAGCTGGATAATGATGAAATACCCATCCTTTACTAGCCTTTATCCACCACTCAATATAGTTTCTAGAGGTGTGGTCAGACGATTGTGTGCATGAAATCTGCATAAACATATGGAAAACTTTTAATCACATGAATGAAAAAAGTATTACCATATGGTGAGTGTTGAATTCACATTATGGTAGTTGATGGGTTGAAATTACAAATTAACATGGAATCTCTCATGGATTCCTGACATCAAAAGATCAAGAAAAATCAAGGCTCCCATCAATGTGTATGCTTCCACACATTAATGAGATTGTGATAGCTAATTGATGATACCACAAATGGTGTTTGTATAAAAGGATGGGATACACATAGAGCATTAAATTTAACCACACTCTAAGTCCATAAAAAATCCACTAAAGGTTGTAAGTTGAAATGTTATTTCTTCAAGCCATCTTAAAAAATGGAATCTATTCATGACTGAAGACATGCTCATAACAAATAGGCCTTGAACAACTCTCACTAACATATGACTATAAGAGAGTAGTATATTGAGATAATTTTTAATTATAAATCATAAAATATCTTGAAAGACACTCATTTAGGATAAATCATAATTAGAAATGTAAATTTTGGAAATATTTCAATGGTATTTTAAAGAGGGAAATATTAGTTCATTATGAATGATTCATTTAGGGTAAATATGAACATAACTATGTTGAATAAAAATGGAATTCAAAGTATTATTTTCCACAAAAATTCAGGATAAAACCCTACACATGGGGATTGTGTATTTTTAACCCAACTCTCAAGGTCAGAAAAATAGTTCCGATGAGTTGTGAAAGTGGAAGAGGAATATCCCCAACCCTTAGGGTTGGGGGAATTTTCACATAAAAAATCCCTTTTTAGTGGGAATTAGTTTTCTCTCTGTTAGGGAAAATTCCATAAAATGGATCCCTACAATTTATCCCATTTCTTGATCCGGCACTATCACTAGGGATATGCATGGTTAAACAATATGAAGATTCTATTAAGATTACATTCCTCCAAGAAGCTCACAGTAAATCAATAAGGGAGAGGAAAAAGCCTCATGGAGGGACTAAATGAAGAAAGTAGTGTAAAGAAACTAATAGAGTGAAAAAATTAATTTTTCACCAGTTAATATCAGAAAAACCACCCTCACATATTATATAGAACATGAGTCCAATTTAGAGTAGTTAGAAGAGGAGGTTCTGTTTCATAATATGGTTCACACTGAAACAATTGAATGTGTGATAAAATAGAACCCGAGTCCTCTCGTTAATATGTGAATCCCCTTGGATAATACATAACCACTCCATTTAAAGGTATCAAACAAGGAAAAGTGTAAGGTTTAAATTATGTATTACATACCTCTTAGATAGGTTAAGCCCCTTTATATGGAAGAAATATTTTCTCAGTTGGGGGAGGAGATAATAGAATTGAGGACACTCAATGCAAAATTATATGGAGGAAGAATTCCTACTTCATATATTCTAGAAGAATATCCTCAACTTTAACTTCCATATGGACCACCTCAATAGAGTGGGTTTTTTTGCAGAAATTGAAGAAGACCAGGAACATCTTCTAAATGTGGGATACCAACCACCAATATAATTGGATCCTACAACAACATATTTTGAATTCTTTAAATTTGGTGTACAATAAGAGTATGTCCAAGAACATACTTACATGCCTTCCCAAATAGTTTACCCAAGATAGATATGACCAGTTCTTCCACCGATGGCCCTCCCAGCTACTGAACCATTTCAGTCTCTAGCAGCTACACCTATCTAGGATCTGGATCATCAATTCATTCCTCAAATGCTTATAAACCCCATTGAGTCACTGACTGGTTGATTGGAATCCATGATGGAACAATGTGTACCAATAAAGATAGAAACAAATCCTTATCCAAAATGGGTGGAACCAACTTTTTCGCTAATGTACTTTGGGAACCCCAAATTTACAATTTTCAATGGATCAGGTGATCTGAAGAAGCAATTTACTAATTTTGTCTCTCACACTGATCTGATTACCGGTACCATTGAACAACAAGAGGCAGAAAAACTAATGTTCTTCATGCATTCACTGTTGGGACCATCTTTAATATGGTACACTAGATTACAATCTTATTGAATAACTGGATAGGATAACCTCCATCAGATGTTTCTCTTATAGTTTAGATTAATGTTGTAGAAGAAAATATCCTTTAATCCCAACACCTATAAGCTGTGAGAGAATTAAAGGTATCAGATTTAATTGTTGGGTGGATAGGGTTGGCATAATCCTTTAACCTATCACTCCCTAAATAAGAGTTTTTTCCCACCAGCATAGTGAGTCTTCATAATGAGTTAGGCACATAAATTATCCATGTAAATAAAATAGGATGGTTTTGGTACATTTCTAAAATCGATCAAAGTGTGGAAGTCTCCATAATAGAGACCACATATTTGCCTCGAGTAATTTCATCAGCTCAAGGAAAGAGGGAAGAAAGGAGATACCACTATAGCTACACTTAAGAAATCCCATGTACCCACTCCTGCTTCAAAAACCACACCATACCATGAAACTTAACATCCCATGAATCATCAAAAAAAGCATACCTTTTTAGGATGATCATAGATAATAGAGGGAAAATCTACTTTAGGATATAAAAACAAGGTCAGTTATTTTCAAAACGACCAATTCACTAACTAATTCATATCGACATTGAAAAAAACTTATTAATGTTTGAAAACCCTAGGAATTACATCATATAAGAAGATGAATATTTAAAATATTATTTCCCCTTACAATAAATGTTTGGGTACAATATCTGAGATTTTATTTTTCAAACACCTACTACAAGAAATGGTGGACTCTTTGCAGGTGAATCTAAAAAATATTCCTACTCAGGTTCTGTATATTTATTCCATTAAACTAGAGGAGGTAAATTAATGGAAATATTCTAAGAGAAAGATTATGTATATTTTTTGTGATAGTATAGTTAGAAATATTATCAACTAAACTCATGCTATCCTCCAATAACAAATAAAAAAACCATTTGTTCCCTCAACAGCTTCAACTACAACACAACCATCTTTATCGACAACTATGTCCTCAAAAATCCAGTCTTCCAAAAAGTTACATTGACATATGAGAAATAAGAAAACATAGGATGAATATCCTACACCAAATATGAATTTTTCCTTAACTTTAGAGGACTTTATTCCTATAGTCTGAAAATCACGGTCATCTCCCTACCATACGTTACACCAAGAGTTATCCTGTCAAAAGAAATATTCATCAGATGAGGAGTAAATGTTCAATTCCATTAATTTTATTCACTTTATGGATACATTTGTATATTATGAACATGATTATGAACTTGATTTACCTACATTTGATTTGGTAACTAGGGGAAGAGGTTTTCAGACTCAAGGGTATAGTAGAGGACACTGTCGTTCCAGGAGTCTCTACATTAACCATACCGTTGCTAGAACCATATATGATACCGAAACTCTTGGTAAAAAAATATCGTGAGCTCAAAAGGAAAAGGTATGTTCTTCCACAATACTTGGTAGGTTCTACCTTATCATAATCATATTGTAAGACCAGTTAGAGAATGCATCTCCTCTCAATCAACCTCGATGTGTAGGTAGACCTAGATGTCCTATTCCACCAAGAGAGGAAACACATTTAGCTTCTATTAAAGGGGATAGCCTATCTACATTAGGAATATCAATTCCAAACGATCCTATAAAATAACATCTCAATACTTGGAAGAATTATCCATTAGACTAGAAATATTATGGTCTCAAACAGTTAGCATTATTTGTGGCAATGTTTTCAATCATGGATGTTATAGTTTATCAAAAAAAAATTCAAAAGCATTTATTGAGGCCTTGTCCACCCCCAAGTAATTTGATGTCCATGTTTCTACTATAGAGGTATATCATGCTTAGAATGATCCAAAAAATGACATATGATCATCAATTTCATAGACCATGATAAGGATGTTTTCCAACAAGGACAAGTCAGACCCTTATATGTATCCAATGTGATAAATGGCGTTGACATCTGAGGATCCTTTATTGAAAAATACTTAGGAGTCAACATCATTAAAATCCATAAACTCCACCAGTTGGGTTTCAATGAATCTCACTTTTCCCCCTCTTTTATAATGTAATAGGTTTATGAAAAAAATGAGAAAAATCATCTCAATTAAGTAAAACTTAGGACTCGGTTTTAGGATCCAGTGTTTGACTCAGAATTCATGGTTATTATAAAGGATATAGCTTTCAATGTTCTATCGGTAATACATTTTCCATGTCACACGTGCATATATTCCCACATTATTCCATCAATTTCTAAAATATTATATCATTGGTCAAATTGGGACATTTCATAGTGACAATTCCCCTTTAAAATATTTTGAGTCACAATGCATTGATGTTGGATTCTACCATTAATATGGGAAATAGTCTACAGTTGATAATAGAACTCAGATCAACGGCCTAAATGGCATGGAAGTGATCCCAACAAAACCATTAAAAAACTAAATATATAGTATATTCTCTCCATCATCCAAGTCCAAGAGGTGGGTTCTAATTTGATCAAACATTCAGTAACTTTAGTGATAAAAATTATAAAATATGAGTCTAATAGAGTTGTAGAAGATATAAAATCAATAAAAGGTAACTAAAAACTATGTAAAAATATATTCATTTCTTCCCCAAATATTACAAAAATGATTTCTTTATTAGTTAGTCTAGAATAAGATTTCTTGAAAATAATATAAAAAGAATCAGCTCATTCTCAAACCCTCACCCCCTCAAAACTCTAAAATGGTTTTGCTCCATCGATTGATCTTGAAATGGTTGATTCATCTTATAGATGAACAAATGATGACTTCTTCCCAAACTATAAGAATATGTATTCATCACCTATTTTCTAATAAAATGTGTAATAAGTAAATAATGGGGAATAGGAAGAGGAGGAAGAACTCAGAGATACCCCTCTATCACTTGAGTATGGTTTCTCCACCAGTATTGATGAATTGAGAAAGGTAAATCTGGTACAAATGATGAACCATGACCATATTTGATCAGTAAGGTCATGAAATATAATGTACAAGAGGTATATACATACTTAATGAAACAACATCAGGATATGTTCTCATGGAATGTCACAAATATTCTTACCGTTGACCATGATGTGGCAACCCATAACTTCGGTTTTCTAGAAGACCATCGAGGGTAAAAATATGAATCCAAATAAATACACCAAACTCCTAGATCTAAAATTGATGTTGAAGAGGATAGACTCATAAAATATTACATCAACATAGAGGTAATTTATCCATAAGGTCAATCCAACATTTTCCCTATAAAGAAGCCAGGAGAGGGTTAGTTCCTGTGGGTTGGGCCTACGGGTCATGTATTGGGCATAGTATGCCTCTAGGCCTTCAGGTCATGTATTAGGATTCGTTTCGGGCCTTGTATCTTAGGAATATGGGTCATGTACGGGTTCCCCTTCATCCTTTAGATGGGGGTATTATCAACAATAAAATAAAAAAAGGCCTTTGGGCCATTCGGGTGGGGGAAGATCAGATTTTGTATCAACTTCAAATATCTGAACTGACATTTTCTTAAAGATGACTTCCTCGTTCCAATATTATAAATATTTATTGATTATTTGGATGTTTATTAAGCCATATCCTTCAGAGATGGCTATTAATGGTACAAAAAAAGTTTTATGGCCACAACAGATAAAGAAGCTTCCAACTTTGAATCCATCGAGGGGTATTCTGATATCCTATAATCCCCTTTGTATTGAAGAACATCGATGCCACCTACCAATGTGCTATGAATCACATCTTCAAACCTCACATCTGGATAGTTGTTGAATGTTATATTTATGATTGTGTGGTTAAGTCCTGAGAAGGTTTTGACCACCTGACTGGCATAGGGACTATCTTTAAGAATCTATGACAACATTGCCTGAATATGAACCCCTTAAAATGTGATTTTGGGGAATCATAGGGGATGTTTCTCAGCTTCATCTTACTCCATCATAGAATATATGTTGACCATATTGAAACTGAATACATCCTTATAATGTTATCCTATTGAAACTACAATTATTTAAGAGGAGTTCAAGGAAAAATTTCTTACATTTAGAGAGTCACATCCAACCTCGTGAGAAAGTGTCAACTCTTCACTAGATTAATGAAGAAGGGGGAACATACAAATGGTCTAGTGACTTATATGAAGTATTTTTTAACCTCAAAAATCCCACTTGATCCCACCAATGTGATTTCCAACCATTAATATAAAACAACTAATTTTATATATGACATCCCAGGAGGGATCATTAGTCACCTTCCATGCCCAAAATAATAATGTTGGAACTAAGAATGAACTTTATTATCTTAGTCAATCAATTATAGATGAAGAGACTTGTTATTCAAATATTGAGAAGATATACCTAAAATTAATCTATGTTGTTCAGATATTGAGTCACTACTTGAATAACCATGATGACCAATTAGCCTCTTGTAATAACACACTCAAATTTATCCTATTCCATCCTATGTTGAAAGGATGTCCGGTGTGGTGGGATATTATTATATAAGAATTTGATATACAATTCATGCCTCAAAAAGTAGTTAAGGGACATTACGTAATAGATTTCCTTAAATAACACCTGTCTGCAGAACCAATGTCATAAAATATAGAATTTCAACATGAGGATATATTATATATTCAATATGGCCCCAAAATGTGGGAAATGTATTTTTAAAGAACATCATGAAGACCAACATGGAAGAGAATTGAAGAACTTAAGATAAAAATGTTGGGTTGGGGATTGTGTTCATCTCCAAAGTGAGGGGAATTTTACCTTACTCCTTCTTATTATTAGAAGATTTTACGAAAAATAAGGTAGAATATCATGCCATCATTGCAGGCCTAGAACTAGCAGTCCAAATACTGGTGGACCACATTAAGGTGAGATTTAATTTAGATTTTTTAATCAAGTAGATAAACATATATTAGGCCATCAGAAAATAAGTGATAATACCACTGCTTGACTTTGTCAGAAGTTTAATGGAAGAGTTCCCCTCATAGCCAACACTGACTTTTGTCCCCCGATCATAGATCTACAATGTAGATTCATTGAAAAATGAATCTAAAAAATTGTAATATCCAATCCAAGATGAAATAATCAATGGAATTACCCACTGTAGAGTGGTATCACCATTTTATCAAATTAGAATAGACAAAATTAATAATGTTAGTACTATCCATGTGCCATATGGACCTATTACTAGTAGGACGATTCCAATCATGAAAAAACTTTAGGAGGGATTATGCCCACTGAATAGATCTAGGAAAGAGAAATCTTGATAGAGAGTAGTTAATATCACTCTTTATGATGGCCAAAATCACCAGATTGTCCTATACAAATAATGCATTTATAGAGTTTTTCTCGGATGAGTTGATGGAGAAGAGATCACGACTATTATGGAAGAAGAACAATATGAAGCTTATAGTTCCCACCAATAACAGTATAGGAATTCTGATTAAATTTGAAGGATTGGATGCTTCTAGCCTTTAATGATATATGATTTCATATAATCCACCAAGAATTACCATTCTGGGCAAGTACAGGCTAACTTCATCCATCAACCCCTAGAGTTTCTACATAAATCTGAATAATCATAGAAATTTTCTATATAGGGAATGAAGGTTATGGTACCATATCCTCTAGATACATCCAATTAGCTAAAATACATCATGACTAATGAAAATTTCTTCTACACATGGGAAGATGAGATTCACCTCAAAAAATTCAGGACCAAAATCATTGTTAGTTTCTTGAAAGCTTACATTATTACCTATTTTGGTGTCACTCACACAATATTAGTGGAAAATAAAACCAATTTATATTTAGTTGAGGTGGAAAAGTTATATTAGAAATATAATTTCAAGTCCAACCATTCGTCCAACTATCATGCAGTGGTTAGGGGATAGATATAGGTCATCAACAACACATTGTCAAACCTACATTAAAAGATAGTGGAAAAAGATAAAAAGTATTCACTTGAAAATATATTGCATTCCTTATGGGTTTACTAGACAAAAACCCATACTACAACACATGAAACCACATACTTAATGGTATATGGAATAGAAGAAGTCAAATCCATTGAGGTTCAATTTCCATTACTCCATATTTTCATTTGTTTATAACAATCTACTGATGATAAATCCCATAATTGACTTGATGAATTAGATCAGCTTGATAAACAATATTTTACACCTTCAATCACATGGAAGTCTATCAAAATCTGATAGTTTGAGACTTTAACATGAAGTTAAACCTATGTTAATTCCTTAAATTATAATTGATATTTGTCTTTAGGACTCCAATGATACGAGGAAATAATCCTTTAAAGCTTGAGACAAAATGGGATGGGCCTTACTCCAAACACAATTTCCACTCTAAAAGAACTTATTACTTCATATCACTAAATGGGTAAATTATGAAAACTAAAACAAATAAAATATTTTTGAAGAAGTATTTCATGTAATCACACAACAATCATCCTAGATACTAGATATTAAATTAAATGGGGTGATATATATCCCTTTTGCAGGATGTTAAAATGCGTAGTTGGTCTTTGTTTCATGAACGTAAAAGGAATAAAGTAATTTATACATTGCATGACATTAAATAGTGAATCATTATCATCCTTTTCGCATGGTGTTTAACTTCCCGACATATGGTCCTACTCATATAAACTGAAACTGTAAGATATCATTCATCCTCACTTCATGGAATTAAACTACATGGTTAATTTCTGTATTATTCCACGCTAAAAAACATTCAATGAACCATGAGTTGATACACTCTTCATAGTCCCCTAAAAATGGGACTCTCTATCTAGTGTAAGTCCCAATCAACCCCCTCTTAATCCTCATAAGTTCAAGATACCCTCTTTTCCATACAGGAGGAAGAAAATTCAGGTAGCTCCCATGCATAAGCCCCACTCACATCATTTCCACTACATAATAGAATTTGGTGCCCCTTTATTGGTATAATACCCAAAATATTAATGTCCTTACTGTAAGAAAATAAATTTTCTGGCCAATATTTTCATCAAATGACGTTAAACTACATAATTTTCCCCAATAACTATATGTGTATTGATACTCATTTAAATGAGATATATATTGACATATGGACTTCCATCCTCAATCCCAACCATAAGAAAAAATATCTCCTTCTCTCTGTGTACAAGTCCAACCAAAATAATGATCATTTTCAAGAACTACGTGTGGCTTTATTTTTTCTCTTTCATGATATGTAGTGACACTCTGATCCTATTCCCTGGTCCAACTACAATATTTCAATTATGTTAGTTGAAAACCATCCTTAATAAAAGTTTTCAGACTACATGATCATTGTATTTTACGCATGATATTAAACCATATGATTCATCAATAACTATGTGTGGATTCATTCTCACTCCAAAGAGATATGTCGTGATGTCGAGATCTCCATTATCGGGTTTAGTTGCAGCCACAAAGATAAAATACCCCCTTTTCCCTATGTATGGACCATATCCACACATGTAACTTTTCTAGAACATATGGAATGATTTCCATTATAATGAGATGTGTAGTGATACCTAGACCTCATGTTTCGGGCCCATATATTATTCTTAAACTTTTATAAATCCACATATCCCAATGTAATTTCGTGATTGATGTGGAATAAATGTTTTAAAAACTATGTGTCAGTTTATTCTCATTCCCATGAGATACACAGTGAGACCCATACCATCAATCTCAGGTCCAGATGCTGTAAAAAAATATCACATTCCTTACGAACGAGTCAGACCCATATAGGGAACCTTCCAAGAATTTTGTATGGATTGATTCTCATCCTAATGATATATGTAGTGAAACCTAGATCATATCTCATAGACCGTCTACTATAGAATATAAATGACTGTATCCTTCTCTTGTGATTCTTGTGTGTCATGGAAGTAACTTTTTCCACATGATGTTCCTCACAGCAAGCATAGCTCTTGTGGGCTTAGGATGCTTGGTAAAAATATTCCCTGTGTAAAGAAGGTAAATAAATTAATATTTGGGTTACCATGGTCCTGGATAAAAGACCATAATTGTCCCACCATTTTTCATCCTCACCTGATAATAAATTTCATGGTTTTTCTCAAGAACTACGTGTGTCTTTATTCTCATTTCAATGAGATATGTAGTGATGTTTAGATCCTTAATCATGGACCTAGACACACAAAAAACTGGGAAATACCCCCCACTATCCCATGTATGAGTAAGATCTACATGAGGGGATCCAATATAAGTTCTCACCCAATTCATGAACCTGTATAAAAAAACTCCCCAGGTCGTCTACACAATAATTCAATTAGTGTGGGGGACATTTATTTTTAAAACTATGTCTAGCTTTATTCTCATACCATTGAGAAATGTAGTAACAC
Source organism: Viscum album (assembly GCA_963277665.1). Lineage (NCBI taxonomy): Eukaryota > Viridiplantae > Streptophyta > Magnoliopsida > Santalales > Viscaceae > Viscum > Viscum album. Next base: position 1,402,571,280 of record OY728143.1, on the reverse strand, counting down.
CTAGTATTTAAGTCCCACTACAAGACACAAGGTAAAGAAAAATCCCCCACTTTTATATACAAATAATTCTCTTTACAAGAGATTTTTTTAGGTCCCCACATCAAGGAGTTCACCAAGAAAACATAGGTTTCCTCTATTAAATATGTGTCATATCTATACAAGGGACTCAAAAATATTGTCCAAAATTAGTCCAAACACTGCATTTATTCTTGTATATATCATTTCCACATATCATAATACTTATATTGAACACTTTTAGACCTACATAACCTTTCCCTGACTTTCGATGGAAGGATTTTTGATATTGGACGACTCGTTTTCCCAACTGTGTTGTAATACACCCTAGTATGCTTTTCATAAAATAACCAAAAAATGGTGTTTTTTAGCCAATGGATGACACTATTTTCTATTTTTTAATATTCCATAGTTTCATTCCATAAAACAACCCACAACATGGGTTTTTCGAATAGAGGTAACTTCTATATTGGGAGAAGCCTCTTCTGTCCTTGTGCACTTTGATGACATTATATTTGGACCTATGATTAAAATTCAGTCTACATTCATCCCTTGAATACTTGTCCCATATAGTTTCCCCTATTGTGAAAACCCTCAACAACATGGTTTAAAATTTCCTCCCTTACCTTTGAAGTATACATGAATTATCGTTATCTAATAGGCCAAATATCACCTACCGTTTCCATAATGCATTGGTCCTAGTTATATGACCTAAAACTACAGGCACCATAATTCCCTATATCGGATCAGACCTATATAGGAAAACTTTTTCACATAATTTTGACTTAAAATTATCCTTCTATATAAATGTAATTTTCCTTCCACAAACCAAAATTGGTGCCCAGATAAATCTGAATCTCAAAAAACATCAATTGGATTTTAATGATAGAATGTCATAATTCTCGAGGGCTTATTTACTTGACTATATTGTAACACACCCTGGAAGGATTTACATAATGTAACCCACAAAATAAGTTTTTTTGACCAAGTTATTCTACTATAGACAATGATGTAATACTCCATATTCATCATTGCATAATACTACCCACAAAATATGTTTTTCAATCAATGAAAACTTCTTCTTCATGATTGACCTCCAGAAACACCATAAACCCTTTTCCTGGATATGTATCTTTGGGTCTGGGTATTCCCAAATCATTAAATACCACTTTCTCTTCTCAAACATGAATATGGAAGCACATTTATAGAAATACTACCATGAATGTAATAACCATCATTCTTTCAGTCAATGTGAAATAAATTAAATTTTATCCCCCTAATTTCTTTATCGTATGAATTTAAAATACATACCATAATTTCCTCTATGTACGAAATTAAAATTCATATCATAACAACATAGTTAGAAGATGATAAAATATAAAACAATATCCTCACCATAATACATTAAACTACATGGTCAATATCCTGATTACAATACATTAAACTTCATGATATGTTAAACTTTTTCTGAAAGGGGAATCCCCCAGACATCGACCATTTTAAAAAATGTTCCATGCATTACACAAGACATGTTTTTGTACTATCTAATTCACATTCATTACCAATTCCTATACAGATATTCCCTTTATTCTTAGACACATCCTTTGAAAAAATTACCCATCATGGTATTAATAAATCTAAATCCTAAACATTGGTCATCAGTGATAGAATTCTGTAATTAATAAGGAATCCTTTGTTTGACTATGATGTAATACACCCCAATTATCTTTGCATAATCACACACAAAATGGGACTATCAGATGAAGTATTCCACTATTTTACTATCCAATAACACATCATATCTCAACATTCCTAGAGAATCCAACAAAATGGGTTTGTAAACATATGGTAACGTGATCCTCTAGAGTTACATCCTTATACCCTAATATCATTTTATAGATTCTGAAACCACAAAATCAAGGCTCAAAATTCCCCATTATAAATCTAAATAATTTCAGAACATTCTTATCCAAACAGACTTTTTTTATTATCATTACAAAATTTATGTTCAAATATGTTCGACCTAAAACACCGTCCACACTAGTTCATCTTTGATGACTTTAAATTTCCCAAAAAATACAAATAATACTCAACAAGATGAAATTCCTCAAAGGTAACTCTAGAAAAAATATGAGTCTTAGCTCACTAGACTTACACTCTTTATTTTTTATAAAAAATAATTGAGCAATGAAAAAAAAATAGGAAAAATAAATTGGTAGGATGAAAACCAAGAAAGGGTCCTCTAAGAAAAATACAGGTATCACTTGCTAAGACTCCTTCATATTGGACATAGGGAAGAAATAGTGTGTTGAAATAAAAGACACAAAATTTTAAGGGTTTTACACATGGCCATAAAAATAGTAAAACTATGCTCACTAGGCCACATGGTTTCATAAAACATTATATCATTTCCCAATACTTATCACATTGGTTACAACTATCTAATTAAAAGGTGTCATGATATGAAAATCATATTCATTGTTATGTTATTATATTGGAAAGAAAATGTGGATAAAAAAAATTGATTGGGATAAAAAAATATCTTTTCATTTATGTATTAAAATATAGGGGATATTCATTATGATGGACCATATATTCCGTGTTTTATAGTTTATCCTCAACACAATATTTGTGAAGATGAACCATGACTTGATCAAATTTCATGGCTTCCTATAGCCCAACCTTTCTTGTAAAAAAGTATCCTCAAATTTAAGAAGCCTCTCCTCTTTAGCACTGATGGTTTCTATTTATTGTTCCAAATATTACACTATGCACCAATGGAGTTGGGAAACTTCTTCCCTTGTGAAATATAACTCATCTTCCAGTTGTATTATGTAGAGAGACTCTCATAAAATAAATCATAGCTATCTACCAACTTCTTGGTGCGTCTGAAATCTTTTTTGACTCTATCATCTCTGAGATCTTCAAATCGGCCCCCCAACTACACCTTGAATTTCTAAGATCTTTACACCTCCATTTTTGGGATGATCACCTTCACCGCATCATGGATATCATTGTAGTAATATACACCATATCCCAAAATGGAATGATTGAACTAGATTTAGTGAATTAGTGATGGAATTTCTTCAATAGGAATCTCCAGAATTATGTTATAGGATTCCCACTAGATGAAAATGTGTGTTGTTCAGAATGATGATTGGGTCTCAAGGTCAGACATAAAGACGCTCTTGGGGAGAGAGAAATAATCCAAAACCAGTTTACTCAGTGAGTAACCTTATTTCACTCCCCCCAAAATATCCATAGATCCACCTATAGACATTGGTGTAGCTACTATAGAAGCCCCCATCTCAGGCACAGTCACCAAAGGCAATGGAAATTTATAAAATATTATGTTACTCATCGACACCTAAACACTAATAAGTAAAAAATAGAAAACTGACCAAAATAGTTGATGACAGTCACCCGCCATTCGGTAATTCTTTGAGACATATCCCTCTTTGATGCCTCAGCCTCATTCCTCATAGAAAGAAACTCCAAATATGGATCATTAATGTAACACCCCGAGATTTTATGAGATATATTATTTTTAATTTCTTTGATGTCTTCTATTATACACTACACCAAGATTAGTTTGTATTATACACAACATCGTATTAGCTTTCAGTATACACAACACTATTCTTGGCTCGTGTTACACACAAATTCAAGTTCGTTTTATGGAAATTATTCTACGCAACATTAAGTATAGATTTTGTTTAATGTATAAATGAAATAAGTTTTGATTATATTATACATAACACCAAACCGATATTTCACTACAAAAAACCCTGACTTGGCTTGCATTACACACAATCAAGACTTTCTTCGATAGTGTGTGTAGTACACAATACCAAGTTTCACTAAATGAGATATTATTATAATATTATTATGAACTAGCCGTTATGAATAGTAATAACCACTTTTTGATATTTTATTTTTCCAAATGGACTTCATTTTTGGATTTGGAATATTGAAATTATCCTAGGGTGAATTTTTTGTATTTTTCTAAAAACATTCAATTTTTGATGAATTGTGAAAACACTAGGTTACTATTTAAAAACCGACTTTTTATTTAAATAATTATTTATTTTATTTAAATTTATTTTAGGTCAAAATTGATACATAATACCTATATAAGTTCAATTTAATTCATTGGAGTCATTTTATAATAATTTTAGATATATAAAAATTTTATTGAACTTTTCACCGTCTTTTACCCATCTCCTAGGAGAATTTGAAAATTTACATAAAACATAATTTTACCGCTTCTGTGAGTGGAATTTTGAAAATCCGAGTGACACAGTTAATATCAAAGAGTAAAATGTGGTTCAATAAGATAATTTTTTGGTGAATAGTAACTTTTTACTTTTTTTTACCACGGTTAAAAGTAAATAGAGTAATTAACAGTTAAAATGATATTATTATTACCCTAACACATGTCCTAATTATATTTGATAAGTTTAATTTGACCAAAAACAACCTTAGGAATAAAATATGACCATTTAGGTACACATGGATTAGATTAGGAAATCTATTATTATTTTATTTAAAGAAGAGTTAAAATAGTTAAAATCATAATTTAATAACTAAAACATTTTTAATATAGGTTTATACATAAGATAAATTCAACAATAAATATTCATTAGAAAGATAAAACGATTTCCTACATAATGGTGTTTTATTTATAATTTTTAGACATTAAATAAATTAATTTATTTATGACACAATAATGATGCAGTAATTACCTTATTAATGAAATATTAACATAATTGATATTATAAATACCCAAATAAATGTAATTTTAGGCTTTTTATGAATTAAACTAATTTAATAGGTTAATATGACATGTTGTTATTGATTTAATTAACTTTTTCGGAACTAATCATGGTGTTATGAGTTTCACAAAAATCAATTACCAAATAGTGTCAAAATTGACATAAAATTGTTTTTAAAAAAAATATTATATTATTAATTGTTATTTTATTCCTAAAAATCTAAGGTTCGGCCAAATGACTTAGATAAGGTTATATATATTAATAATGAATAAATTGGGGTTCTTTTGGCTTGTTATAGTAAGTTTATTAACCATATAGTGTAAGAAAACAAGAAGACACGGTAAAAGTACAATTATTTAACTTAAAGTTAAATCTAAATTATAAGGTTAAAATAGTAACCTAAACTTGAATAAATTATATTGGTTGAGAGGCTTTCGAGCCACCCCACTTTACCTTCAAAATAAATCAATTTGTAGCTATTATAAACCGAATATGACTTTATTATAAAATAATATTTTAAGTTTTTTCCAAAGGTGCCCCTCTCATCCCTTATAAAAGGGCACCCCTTACCTCTTATCTTCACACCCTTTTGAGCCTTGAAGCTCGGCCAAAACCTGCTGATTCCTATTATAAACCTCTTTAGTTATATCATAGAAGTTCTGGTCTTCTTAAAAGACCAACTCTAGTGCCCTAATAAGAAGTTTAAAGGAGGTGCGTTGAGGAAGAGGTAATCTCTTCTACCAACTCTTTCAAGTTTCTTTCTTCTTCTACTTCCTCTTGTTTAGTTGTTTCATTATAAAGTAATAACATAAGTATTAATTATGTACTGATATTTTATTATAAATATTAAACAAACCTATTTCACCTTCTATCCATCCTACGGAAATCAAAATCACCGCGCGTGCGTATGTACGGAATATTGTCTCCACGTCGTGGTGTAATCGGTTTTTCCACCACCACCTTACTTGGATGGGTATAATGGTGTAAAGAATAACTATATATGATTATTATAAAATCATACTAATTATAAGATATTATATCATCCACTCCAATTCCATTTGATAAATATGAGAATGATATCATCGCTCGTGCGTACGTACGGATTACCGTCTCCACGACGCGATGAGATTCATTTTCCATGTTAAAAATTCCAGAATAATTATAAAGTATATTTAATAAGTAAAAATGAAATATATGACATAATAATGCTACTGTATTTATGTATATATATATATATATTTATGTCATCTACTTAATTCCATTCAATTCAATAAGGAAACGAAAAACAATGTTCATGCGTACGTACGGCCTACCGTCTCCATGAACAGTGTATTTCATTCCATTTATAGATCTATCATATATATGTATATTCAGAATATATATTATATATAAATCATGATTTATATTCTAGAATTAATTAATCATGATCTAATTAATCATATTAATAATTATAAGTCAAAACATGAACGATAAATGAAACAATTTTACCCAAAACGCTGCTTTAACATGGAATTGACAAATGAACCGATAATATAAAGTCGTAAGTGAATCATATATGATATCATAAATATTATTATGGTTCTATTAAAAGTTAACGATATATTAAAACCCACTATATAGGAGTCTCAGACACATACGGAATAAATTGGACATAAGGTAATGGATAACTATTCCAATCTCGTTCTTATCTGAGATTGTTATTCGTAAGTATTTACTGGGGTTATTATTATCATCCATGCCATTGTTTTCTAAAAATGTTTTCATGTATTTTTAAAGTCCTTTTTACCCATTTTTTAAATTTACCACATGTTATGAAAGGAATCTTACTTTTGTTGACCACACGAGGAACGTTTTGACTTTTCTGACAAAAGTACGAGAAGAATGTTATTTTTAACTTATACGGCATGAACGGATTTTTACGGTTTCATAACACCTCATTTTCATGAAGTTTACTCTACAAGATTTTACGAATATTTTCAAAAAATAATTTTCTTTTAAAATTTCATTGTATTTTGTGAAAATAAAATTATTTTGAAGAAGAAAGGATATTTTCCTCAAGAATTCATTTCAAGTGTTTTATCAAAACCATTTTCCATCTAAGATGACATTATTTCATATGTGAATGTTTCAAGTATAATGTCTCTATGATTTACATGGTTTCACTTCTCTTATGATGAAATGATATACATTTTCTTTATATGGATTATGTTATGATGAGATGATGTTTATGAAACCCATTTGATTCTTTGGGTTATGATAAATGATTTATGTTTATGTTGTGTCACAAGTAAGAATGATTTAATTATGAAATGGGTGGGACCTATATCTCCCTCCAATGCATTGGGTAAAGATTTATATCTCATGAGATAGACATGGCTGGAATGGTAAGTTAATCCGGTTTTGTGTTACAGGACTGAAATGAGGAGTGAACTTGATTCAGAAAGGGACTTTGTCCACTAAGATGGTCTTGGAAGCAATGACTTGGCTACTATGGAAATCATATCACGAGCTTAATGGTTTTCCACTATTACAAGTTTTATTCCCATGTTATTTTATCATAATTAATGTTTCTTTATGACCTATGCCTTACGTACTGCCAAGATTTATTTCACAACTCAAGATTTTGATGTGTAAACTTTATGTTCATGTTTTGAAGTTCAAATGTATATGGTTTGTTTTATTTTCTCCATGCTTACCCTTACTAAGAATTTGAGCTCACAATTTATATGTTTTCTTTTCCCCAGGATATAAAGAAAGGTTTTAGGTAAGAAAAAAAGGGGAAGATCTTTATAGTAGATGTTGAAGATCTTTCACCATGATTAGAAGATTATATTTCGAGTTTCCAAAGACACTAAACTATTACTATCCTTTGGTGTCTGTTTTTGTTATGTATTAGATATTCCGAAAAAGTAATGTAATGTCTATGTACATCAAGCTTTGGGTCTCTATAATTATCTCATGTTTTCTCCACAGTTAGGAAAAAAAGACCTTGGCGATCCCCCAATCCATGAATATCCTCCTCCAAAAATGGGATTAGTGGCTCTAGAGAATATGTCACATTAGGATTATCATCCACTACTCCCTCAGTGATAGGAGTAGGGTGGACTTGGAATCTTTGTTCTTGAATTTCCTTGGAGTCATTTCCTATAGGCAAAGCATCAGAAGTTGAAATCTGATGTGAAGTAAAAAGTAAAAGGAAAAATCAAATGTGTTGAGGTAATATAAATATGATATAACTCACATCCTTCCAATTCCTTATAAAAATTACCCAAATCGTTGATTGAACCTAAAATATCATTGCCCAGATTAATTAGTTCCCACCATACATGATAAATAATCTCATGTCTGTTAGCATCCTAACCAGTAAGGGTATCTGAGAAATGTTTCTCAAGACCCAAATTGGATTCATCGATAACGCTCTCAACCGAATACTCCGCAATAAAAATATCATCATCCCCTGAAGAGTTAGGGAGATCACCAACACCTTCATCTAATAGTTTGATATCCCTATTATCCCCTTACAAGGTGAAACGGGGATCAATGTTGACTACCTTATGGTCCTCTAGTGTTGTATATAGACCTAAAATATAATTATAATAGGAATGTTATAAATAGTACATGACACTTAATAGAGTGTGTATGCCATTACCATGAAACTCTCCCCGCTCCACATGACTGTGGGTAGACATAACCACAGATCTTGACACATCATTATTCAGAATAATGGATTCAATAGCTTGGCCCCATTCCTCTCTTAGGGAATATTCTTATTCCCTTGAAGGATTAGTGTTGGACCACTTATGGGAGGAATGTGGTGCATATTCTACAAAAGACAAGCATGTTCAGAAATATCATATAATGAATGTCATGATATCAAGTAAAAATTTTAAGATATACTACAACACATACAAAAACTCAATTTTAATTCACTTCTTCCTTTAATCTCTCGATATTTCTAAGGGTCCGTCTGATTACTCTTGGAAAAAGATATTTGAGGGTATGAATAAGGAGTTTTTGCTACCATCTCCTCCATTATGGTCATCTGACATGGTGATTGTCCCAGAGCTTTAGGGGCCTCATTAAATACCCTAATGGTGATGCCAATGAACGTGTACCTCAACAGCTCAATATCCCCTATTACTATGACTCATACATTTTATTCTTCTTCTACTATTATGAAATGCAATATAAAATTCCATTTTGATTAATGATGGTGTATGAAAGAGAATAAAATGGAATAGAAAAAATGTAAAGACCTCAACTACAACACCCAGAGATTTTATAAGAAATTTTCTTTTTAATTTCTTGGATGTCTTCTGTTGTACGCTACACCAATATTAGTTTGTGCTATACGCAACACTGTATTAGCTTATAATATACGAAATCACTATTCTTGGCTTGTGTTGCATGCAAGAGCAACCTTCCTCAACAGCTTGTGTTGTACGCAATACCGATATTCACTAAACAATGATATATTGTTATAATATTTTTATGAACTAGATGTTATGAATAGTATTAACCACATTTTTAATTTTATAACATTATCATTCATCATATACAAATTATAGAACATCGTATGAGAACAAAATATATTTTTTAGGTAAAATAAGTATTTTAAAAAAAATGCAGTTTTGCTGCCTTTTGATGACACACCCACTATAAATCTATTTTTTGACACGTTTATAAGTTAAATTTTTAGAAATAAACTTATTCAATTAAATAAGGATATAAAAATTAACTTTGGACAATTTTTTAATATTTTTATTGCAACTTTCATATTTTGATGAATAGTAAAAATACGCTAAATTTTAATTAAAAACAAATTTTTTTCATCAAGATAATTTATATGGATAAATTATAATATTGAATGATTTTAAAGTACAAATAGAATATATTTTTACAATTTAATATTATGTATGTCATTATCATTAATTTTACATTTAATTTATAGGTAAAAATATTTCAATCTTTTGTAATGTTTTAACTTTTAACACCCATTTTCTCCACAGCGGGATGAATTTTAAATTAAATACTACCACTTATATATATTGAATTTAGAAAAATGGATTCCATATTTTTAATCAGTAGGTCCATATTATTTTAGTAGGATAATTTATATTTTTTAGGCATTATGAATAATAACTACGGTAAATTTTATTTACAATAGTTAAAGGTAAATTAGATAATTAAAGGTAAAACTAATATTATAAAATTACCTTAACACTTGTATTAATGTAATTGGATGATTATATTTCATCCTAAAATATACTTGGGTCAAAATGGTATCTTTTGGAACCCGCATGGATGTGATTAAGACATTTAATTTATTTTATTTAAAGAAAGTGAAATATGTCTCACTCAAACTTTAATAATTAAAGTATTTTTAATATAAGGATATACATAATATAAATTATATTATAAATACCTATTTGAAATATAATTTTTTTTCGTCATCATGGTAATTTATTTGTAATTTTTAAGAAATATACAATTACCTTAATAGCTTATACATTAATGATGCATAAATTATTTATTTAGTGAAAAATAAATAATACAATTTTTATTAAACTAATAGTGACCATAAAAGGCACAAACACCTGACCAAAACTTATTTTACATGTAAATGTAAACCATAATCATCCAATGTTAGAATTTTTGAACATTTGGATCCTTATAAAAGTGATTATGAAAATTATATTATCTTATGTTAAATGATGTCAAAGTTGTCACCTTCATAATTTAATAAATATAAAAATTTAAATGTTGAGATTTTACGATGATAAATTTGAGTAAAAGTGTTATTTTATAATATATTAGATTTACTTGCAACATAGTATTTGTTTTTAATTTTTATGCAACAAATATGTATATTAAATAATTATACAAAAATGTTGTAGTAGTTATTTTATTAAGAGAAATATCAAATAAATGGTTTTAAAAATATTAAAATAAATGTTATATGATAAAATTAATGCGCTCCATTATTTTTTTAGATGGATATTAGAAGTTAGGAATCTATTAAATATTTTTTTTTCGAATATATATTTTGTTTGTATTTAATTTAAATTTAAATAATTAAATAGTGTCAAAATTGAAACTATTGATATTTTATAAAAATAACATATTATTAAATTGTTTAAAAATCACAATTTTTTTTAAAAATTACAAATTTAAAACTATATGGTCTAAAATTTAATAATATATCTAATTATGTAAGATTCACATAACATAAGTAAGTATTTATAACAATTTTAAAATTAGAATATTATTACTACAAATAAAATTAAATAGATTAAATAAGGGTAAATCAAAATGATGAGGTTTAAAATAAACTTAAAACATGTATAAATTTTATTAGTAGATTATATTACAACCCTATGTCATCTCATATTCGAATATAGTGATTCTTCGAGTTTTTTAGGTGGGGTTTGATTTTATTATTAATTAATATTTTTGAGGTTTTCAAAAGTGCCACTCTCTTCTCTTATAAAAGGGCACCTCATCTCTCTCCTCCTCACACCATTTTGAGCCTTCAAGTTCATAAAACCCCTGACCATTACTCTTCTCAACTTACCTGGTAATATTTTGGAGATTATTGTCTTTTCAAATGACCAAATCTAGTCCCTTAAGAGGAATTTCAAAGGAGGTGCGTCGAAGAAGAGTAAATCTCTTCGAACGATTCTTTCAAGATTATTTATTCGTATACTTTCTATTATTTAGTTTTTTATTATAAAGTAATAAAATAAGTATAAATAATATACTTATATTTTATTATAAATATTAAAAAACTCTATTTCACCATATATCCATCCTAATATAAACGAAATCACTATGCATGCGTACGTACGACCTACCGTCTCAACACCATGGTGTAATCTATTTTTCATAACCAACCTATGTGGATGGGTATAATAATGGAATAAATAACTATATATGATTATTATAAAATCATAATAATTCTGAGATACTATATCATCCACTCCAATTCCATTCAATAATTATGGGAATGATATAACCGCTTGTGCGTACGTACAGATTACCGTGTCCACGACGCAACGAGATTCATTTTACATATATGTTGTTTAATTACTTCCATTAAATTTATTAAGGTAATGAAAAAAACATTCATGCGTACGTACGACCTACCGTCTCCACGAACGGTGTATTTCATTCCATTTATCGATCTATTATATATATATTCTTAATATATATTATATATAAATCATTTTTTACATTCTAAAAGTAGGTAATCATGATCTAAGTAATCATATGAATAATTACAAGTCAAAACACGTATGATAAATGAAACCATTTTACCCAAAACGCTGCTTTAACATGGAATTGACAAATGAACAGATAATATAAAGTCGTTCGTGAATAATATGTGATATCATAAATATTATTATGGTTCTATTATAAGTTAATAATATGTTTAAACACACTATACAGGAGCCTCAGACACATATGGAAGAAATTGGACATAAGGTAAGGGATAATTATTCCAATATCATTCTTATTCGAGATTATTTATTCATAAGTATTTACTGGGGTTATGATTATCATCCATATCCATGTTTTCTCAAAATGTTTTCATAAAATGTTTACTATTATTTCATGTATGTTTAAAGTCATTTTTACCCTTTTTTAACTTTTACCACAATGTGTGTAAGGAATCGTTCATTTGTTTACCATACGAGGTACATTTGTACTTTTCCGGCAAAAGTACTAGGAGAATGTTTTTTTACTTATATGGTGTGGATGGATTTTTACAGTTTCATAACACCTTATTTTCATGAAGATTTCTATACAATATTTCATGATTATTTTCAACAAAATCATTTTTTTAAAATCACATGGAATTTTGAGAAATGAAAATAATTTTTAAGAAAAAAGGATATTTTCCTCAAGAATTCATTTCAAGTGTTTTATCAAAACTATTTTTCATCTAAGATGAAATTATTTAATATGTTTGTGTTTTAAGTATAATTTCTCTATTATATAAATGGTTTAATTTTTCTTATGATGAAATGATATCCATTAGTTTTATATGGATTATGATATGATTGGATGATGTTTATGATACCCATTTTATTCATTGGGTTATGATGGATGATTTATGTTTATTTTGTGGTATACTTAAAAATGGTTTCATTATAAGATGGGTGGGAACTATATCTCCCTCCAATGCATTGGGTAATGATTTATATATCATGAGATATACATGGATGGAACAGAAATTAAACCTGGTTTAGTAATACAAGGATGGAATGGAAAGTAAACCTGGTTCAGTAATGGACTTTTTCCACTATGATGGTCTTGGCAGTAATTCCTTGGCTACTATGGAAATCATATCATTTGTTTAATGGTTTTCCACAATTACATGTTTTATTCCCATGCTGTTTTATCATGATTAATGTTCCTTTATGATCTATGCCTTATGTACTACCAAGATTTATGTCATTACTCATGATTTTGATGTTTTATGTTCATGTTTCTACATTCAAATGTTTATGGGTTGTTTTATGTTATCCATGTTCACCATTACTGAGAATTTGAGCTCACCATTTTTATGTTTTCTTTTCCTCAGGATATAAAGAAAGATTTTAGGTAAGAAAACAAAATGGGAAGATGTTTATGGGGGATGTTGAAGATATTTCACCACGATTAGAAGATTTTGTTCCAAGTTTCCAAAGACACTAAACTAATATAGTATTTGGGAGTATTTTTTGTTATGTAATAAGTATTCTAAAAAAGTAATTTAATGTCCATGTACGTCAAGCTTTGGGTCTCTATAGTTGGTATCAGAGTGAATGTTTAGATAACCTTTGGAAACTAGGATGCGAAAACATTAGTGAGACAACTAGAGATATTTCTAAGGTATGTCTAGGGATGTCCATAAGGTTAAGTATAAGTATAGGTTATAGTTCTATAATTACAGTAATGATCTTAGAATTAATCATAAAATATTAGATATTGAAGGTAATCCACCTTTATTATGTTTTTTTCTTAGCATTATTTTTGCCTCTCACACTATTCTTTTTGGGTTTTAGACGATGACTGGAACCCGAAGTAACTTTGTTGATCAATTTAATGTACAATGCAATGATTGTCCTCTTGAAAAAACCAATGTTATGGGAGATGGAGTGAAAAATATTATTGCTATACTTACACAAGATAGGATTCATTCTGGACATCCAAATGAGTAGAGAAGGGAACAATATTATATTGAGTCTTTTATGAGGAAACGTCCATCTTCTTTCACTGGGTATTCTGATCAAATTATTACTTAACGATGGATCTGTACCATTGATAAGATATTTTCCATACTTCTCTGTTCAGAAAATTAAAAATTAATTTTGGCTATTTACCATTTAGAAGGTGAAGCAGAACAGTGGCAGACTCTAATAAAGAATACAATGCCCCAAGATGAAATTGAATCCATGGAATGGGACGAGTTCAAGAAGTTTTTTTTTCAATAAGTACTACCCTCGTATTCTTCTAACAATGATGGAAAATTAGTTACTTGATCATAAGAAAGAGGATAATGGATCTGTTGTTATATATGAGGTGAATTTTATAAGGCTTTCAAGGTTTGCATATGGCTTTATCATCAAACCTGAAAGTAAAGTTGATCGATTCTTCAGTGGATTAAAACCAAGTCTTCGAAGGGCCTTAGCTATAAGAGACATAAGTACCTATGAAGAAATTATGCGTTGTTCAGTCAAGGTAGAACTAGAAGTTGGTGTTACATATTCATCTCGTGGTTTTGACATGAAATGAAATATGGAGTTCCAGAAAAAATCTCAATAAAATGGTGAAAAGAAGATGAATGTTTCTTTACGCTCAATGTGTGGAAAGAAGAAAGGTGGAGATTGTCTTAAAGGTACTAGAAAATGTTTTAATTGGGGAAAAGAAGGTCATCGAGCAGCTGAGTGCTGATGTAATGGGAAAAGGTATCTAATGGTTTGAATATAGAAAAGACTACAGAGAACGCACCACCAACACTTCAATGCTACAAGTGTAAGGAAATGGGGCATTATACTAACCAATGCCCCAATCCAAGGGTTAATGACGATCGACATCAAAAATCACTTAAATCAAAAGACAAAGGGAAGTCACATGCGATCACTATTGGCGATGTTGAACATGACAACAATGTGGTGGAATGATTAAGTGCTTATGCAATGGGATTCCAAAATCGTGTTGTGGAATCTCATTTATAGTATCGTGGAATATTGGAATATCTATGTATTGGTTTATTGTAGTTTTCAATAATTATATGGTACCGGTAACCAAGAAAAGTGATTGATTTTTTTGGAAAGAAGATGATATGCGCATAATGAAGGGATAAGGGAAAATAATATTTTTGATAATATTAATGAGCTCATGACTGATATAAGGACAAAGTGACATCATGGTTTGAGTATATATAAATTTTGGGATTTTGGTATTTCAAAATAATTAACTTTTAATAGCATTCATATTTTCACTAAGGTTCTATGGTAATTCATGTTTCAAGAGAATACATGATAAAGTTATTCACATGTTTGGAATGTGACCAACAAGATATATTTTAGGATATATGGGGGATAAATGATAGTATTCACATGTTTGGTATATGACCTCTCTAGTAATCTTTTTCATTATACTATGATATTGGACAAAAGTATTTTGGATAAGCCTAAAGATTGTAATGGATTAATCTAGAAATCAGATAGTATTGTTTAAGGCTATAACTTTTTGATATTATTTCTGAAATGTTATAATAGTATAGTTTTAGAAAAAGGACAACCCGTAGGATGGGCAACAACCTGTCACGTCCGACAACAATGCGGGAATTAGGCCCACAAACGAAGTGCGACATGACTTTATAGCCTACCACTGTCGTATAGGAAGTCCCTAGTTTGTATAAATTAGTTTTATTTTATTGATATATGAAGTATAAGTCCATTTTGGGAGCCATATATGATTAATATCACTATATATGGACTTATGTATATTTAATACCTTTTGCAACCCTTTTGTTTGCGATGGATAGAATGACCCATCATTCCATCACATGATCTTCTAACACTTCACAAATGAAAAATTCAACTTCATTTCATTATGATATGAAGTGGAAATTGTTCCAAGAACAACCAACAGTGAGATTGTTCGAAAATCAAGTAAGTATTTCTTCTAATTCAAAATTTTCAAATTTATGGAAAGCATCTTGAAAACAAAAAATGTTGTCCTAGTACCCTCGTATTCGATGAATAATATGGTACCTTAGATCATCAAAAATTTATGGCTTTGTGATTGTTGGATTTTTCATAGACATGTTCTCTACCACTATCCGTCAGAACATGATGGTTAGATTTCTATTTCATATCCATGTTTTTACCTATGTTCTCCTATGTGGAAACCAAGTGATGAGTTAATTTGGGTAACCATCACATTTCTTACTTTTATTTTTAAAATTAAGTTTCAGTATTCCTTTTTACGATGTGGGTTTCTATGAATGATACTTTCTAGTAGTAAATGATTTATAACCCCGACGAATTTTGAGGGCGAAATTCATTTTAAGGGGGGTAGAATGTATCACCCCAAGATTTTAAGAGAAATATTATTTTTAGTTTTTTGGTTGTCCTCTGTTGTATGCTACACCATGATTATATTGCACTATATGCAACAACATATTATCTTGTAGTATACACAATCACTATTCTTGGCATGTGTTGTATGCAAGAGCGACCTTCCTCAATATCTTGTGTTGTACGGAATACCGAGTTTTACTAAACAACGATATATTATTATAGTATTTTTATGAACTAGACGTTATGAATTATAATAACCACATTTTAAATTTTATAACATTATAATTCATCTTACACATATTTTAGAACATTTTATGAGAACAAAATAATTTTTTCGGGTAAAACAATTTTTTTTCAAAAAATGTAGTTTTGCAGCCTTTTGATGGTGCACCCACTATAAATCTGGTTTTTTACATGTTTATAAGTTCAATTTGAAAAAATAAACATATTAAATTCAATAAGGATATAAAAATTAACTTTGGATAATTTTATAATATTTTTCTTGTAACTTTCATATTTTGATGAATAGTAAAAATACACTAAATTTAAATTAAAAACAAATTTTTTCATCAGGATAATTTATATCATTAAATTATAATATTGAATGGTTTTAATGTATAAATAGAATATATTTTTACCATTTAATATTATGTATATCATTATCATTAATTTTATATTGAATTCATAGTTAACAATATTTCAATCTATGGGAATATTTTAAAATTTAAAACCCATTTTCTCAATAGAGGGATTAATTGTAAATTAAATACTGCAAATTTTTTTGCACTGAATTTTGAAAAATGGATTCCATATTTGGAATTAGTAGTTACAAATTATTTTAATAGGATACTTTTTTAGGCATTATGAATAGTAACTACGGTAAATTTTATTTACTATAGTTAAAGGTAAATCAGGTAATGAAGGGTAAAAATATTATTATAAAATTACCATAAAACTTGTATTAATAGAATTGGATGAATATATTTCATCTTGAAACACACTTGGGTCGAAATGGTATCTTTTGGAACCTACTGGAATGTGATTAAGACCTTTAATTTATTTTATTTAAAGAAAGTGAAATATGTCTCACTAAAACTTTAATAATTAAATTATTTTTAGTATAAGGATATACAGAATATAAATTAGATTATAAATACTAATTTGAAAGATAAAATGTTTTTCTTCATCATGGTAATTTATTTGTAATTTTTAAGAAATATAAAATTACCTTAATAGCTTATACATTATGATGCTGAAGTTATTTATTTAGTGTAAAATCAATAATACAGTTTTTATTAAAATAATAGTGACCATAAAAGGCACAAACACCTGACCAAAACTTATTTTACGTGTACATGTAAACCATAATCATCCAATCGTAGAATTTCTGACCTTTTGGAGCCTTATAATAGTGATTATGACACTTATATTATTTTATTTTAAATGATGTCAAAGTTGTCACCTTCATGATTAAATAAATATAAAAATTTAAATGTTGTGATTTTAAGATGATAAATTCGTGTAAAAGTATTATTAGACAAGATATTAAAAATTTATGAATAATATTTTTTTATTTTTAATTTTTATGCAACAAATAAGTATATTAAATAAGTATACAAAATGTTGTAGTAATTATTTTATTAAGAGAAATATCAAATAACTGGTTTTAAAAATATTAAAATAAATTTTATATGAAGAAATTAATGTAATAAATTAATTTTTTAGATGAATATTACAAGTTATTAATCTATTAAATATTTTTTTTCGATTTTATCTTCTATGTGGATTTAATTAAAATTCAAATAATTAAATAGTGTCAAAATTGACACTATTGATATTTTATAAAAATAACATATTATTAAATTGATTAAAAATCACAAAACTATTTAAAAAATTACAAATTGAAAATTATATGGTCTGACATGTAATAATGTATCTAATTATGGAAAATTCACATTACATAAGTAAGTATTTGTAAGAATTTAAAAATTAGAATATTATTAGTGAAAATAAAATTAAATTGATTAAATAAAGTTAAATCAAAATGATACGGTTTAAAATAAACATAAAACATGTCTAATTTTTTTTGGTTGATTATATTATAACCCTATATCATGTCATATTATAATTTAGTGATTTTTGGAGTTTTTTAAGTGGGGTTTGATTTTATTAGTTCTCTTCTCTTATAAACGGGAACCTCATCCCTCTCCTGCTCACACCATTTTGAGCCTCCACACTCAGCCAAACCGTACCAATTACTCTTCTAAAATTCACTAGTAACATTTTGGAGATTTTGGCCTTCTCAAATTACTAGCTCTAGTCCCTTAAGAGGAAGTTCAAAGGAGGTGTGCTGAAGAAGAAGAAATCTCTTCTACTGATTCATTCAAGTTTCTTTTTTCTTCTACTTCCTCTTCTTTAGTTGTTCCAATATAATGTAATAACATCAGTGTAACTAATATACTGATATTTTATTATAAATATTTAAAAACCTTATTTCACCTTATATCCATCCTATGAAAAATGAAATCACCGTGCGTGCGTTCGTGCGACCTACCATCTCCATGTCATGGTGTAATATTTTTTTCATTACCAACCTACATGGATGGGTATTATAATGGAAAAAATAACTATAAATGTTTATTATAACATCATACTGATTCTGAGATATTATATCATCCACTCCAATTCTATTCAATAATTATGGTAATGATATCATCGCTTGTGCGTATGTACGGATTACCTTCTCCATGACGTGATGAGATTCATTCTCCATGTTAACCATTATAGAATGATTATAAAGTATATATAACAAATAATCATGAAATATATGACATAATAATGATACTTTAATTGGTATATGTTATTTACTTACTTCCATTCAATTTAATAAGGAAACAAAAACAGTATTCATGCATACGTACGCCCTACCGTCTCCATAAACGGTGTATTTCATTCCATTTATCGATATATTATATATATTATGAATATATATTATATATAAATAATGTTTTAAATTTTTTAATTAAGTAATCATGATCTATGTAATCATATGAATAATTATAAGTCAAAACGCGTACGATAAATGAAACGATTTTACCCAAAACGCTGCTTTAACAAGGAATTGACAAATGAATGGGTAATATAAAGTTGTAAGTGAATCATATATGATATCATAAATTTTATTATGGTTTTTTATAAGTTAATAATATGTTTAATCCCACTATATAGGAGTCTTGGACACATATGGAAGAAATTAGACATAAGTTAAGGGATAATTATTACAGTCTTGTTCTAATCTGGGATTGTTTATACCTAAGTATTTACTAGGGTTATGTTTATCATCCATATCCACGTTTTCTCAAAATGTTTTCATAAAATTTTTATTGTTCTTCCATGTATTTGTAAATTCATTTTTACCCTTTTTTTGACTTTTACCACAAGGTATGTATGTAATATTTTTTTTTTACCATACGAGGTGCTTGTTGACTTTTCTAGAAAAAGTACAAGGAGAATGTTTTTTTAACTTATATAGTATGAACATATTTTTACAGTTTCATAATGCCTTATATTCATGAAGCATACTATACAAGATTTCATGATTATTTTCAAAAAAATCTGTTTCTTTTAAAATTTCTTCGCATTTTGAGAAAATAAAATGATTTTGAAGAAGGGATATTTTCCTCAAGAATTCATTTCTAGTGTTTTATCGAAACTATTTTTCATCTAAGATGAAATTACTTAATATTTTTATGATTCAAGTATAATGTCTCTATTATTTACATGGTTTTATTTTTCATATGATGAAATGATATCCATTTGTTTTATATGGACTATGTTATAACTATAATATGTTTATGAAACCCATTTTATTCGTTGGGTTATGATGAATGATTTTTGTTTATTTTGTGGCACACTTAAGAATGGTTTCATTTTGAGATGGGTGGGACCTATATATCCCTATAATGCATTGGTTAAAGATTTATATCTCATGATATAGACATGGATGGAATGGAAAGTAAATCTGGTACAGTAATAGAAGACTGGAATGACAAGTAAACCCGGTTTAGTAATGGACTTTTTCCACTATTACGGTCTTGGAAGCAATGCCTTGGCTACTATGGAAATCATATCACATGATTAATGGTTTTAGAAAATTACATGATTTATTCCCATGATATTTTATCATGATTAATGTTTATTTATGATTTATTCCTTTTGTACTGCCAATATTTATGTCATTACTCATGATTTTGATGTTTTATGTTCATGTTTTTATGTTCAAATGTTTATGGGTTGTTTTATGTTCTCCATGTTTTTCCTTACCGAGAATTTGATCTCACATTTTTTATGTTTTCTTTTCCCCAGGATATAAATAATGTTTTTTGGTAAAAAAATGGGTATGATATTTTTAAGAGATGTTTGAAGATCTTTAACCATGATTATAATATTTTGTTCTGAGTTTCCAAAGACACTAAACTAATATAGTCTTCGGGTGTCTGTTTTTGTTATGTGTTAAGTATTCCATAAAAGTAATGTAATGTCCATGTACATCAAGCTTTGAGTCTCTATAGTTGGTACCAGAGCGAAGGTTTAGTTAACATTTGGAAACTAGGATGTGAAAACTATAGTGAGATCCGTAGAGATATTTCTAAGGTATGTCTATGGATGTCCCTAAGGTTATGTATAAGTATAGGTTATAGTCCTAGAATTATGGTAACGATCTTAGAATTAGTCCTAAGATGTTAGATATTGAAGGTAACCCCCCTTTATTATGTTGTTTTCTCTAAATGATTTTTGCCTCACACACTATTCTTTTTGAGTTTTAGATGAAGGCTGTAACCCAAAGGAACCATGTTGATCAATGTAATGGACAATGCAATGATTTTCCTCCCGAAAAAACCAATGTTATGAGAGATGGAGTGAAAAATATTATTGCTATAATTACACAAGCTATGAATCATTCTAGAGATACAAATGAGCAGAGAAGGGAACAATATTTTATTGATTCCTTCATGGGGAAACACCCACCTTCTTTCAATGGGTCTTCTGATCCACTTATTTCTGAACAATGGATAATTACAATTGAAAATATATTTTTCATACTTCGCTATTCAGAACATGAAAAAGTAATTTTGGGTGTTTACCATTTAGAAGGTGAAGCAGACCGGTGGTGGACTCTAATTAACAATACAAGGCCCCAAGATGAAATTGAATCCATGGAATGAGATGAATTCAAGAACTTGTTTTTCAATAAGTACTTCCCTCATATTCTTTGAAAAAATATGTAAAAGGAGTTCCTTGATCTTAACGAAAAAGGATGATGAATATTTTAGTATATACAAGGTGAATTTTATAAGGCTTGCAAGGTATGCATCTGGCTTTATCATCCATCCTGAACTTAAAGTTGATCGATTCTTCAGTGGATTAAAACCAAGTCTTCGAAGGGCATTAGCTATAGGAGACTTCAGTAGCTATGAATAAATTGTGCATTGTACTATCAAGGTAGAAATTGAAGTTAGTGTTACTTATCCAACTCATGGTTTTGAAAAGAAACGAATGATGGAGTTCGAGGAAAAATCTCAAAAAAATGGTGAAAAGAAGACGAATGTTTCTTTATTCTCAAAGTGTGGAAAGAGGCATGGTGGAGATTGTATTAAAGGTAATCGAAAATGTTTTAATTGTAGAAAATAAGGTCATCGAGTAGATGAGTGCCGATGTAATGGGAAAAAGGAAGCTAATGGTGTGAATAGAGAAAAGACTATAGAGAACGCACCACCAACACTTCAATGCTAGAAGTGAAAGGAAATGAGGGCAATATGCTAACCAATTCCTTAATCCAAGGGTTAATGATGATCGAAATCAAAAAAATCTTAAGGAAAAGTAAAAAGGGAAGTCACATGAGATCAATATTGGTGATGTTGAATATGACAATGAAATGGTGGAATGATTAAGTGTTTATGTAATGGGATTCCAAAATCGTGTTGGGGAATCTGATTTATAGTATCGTGGAATATTGGAATATGTCTGTATTAGTTTATTGTGGTTTTCAATAATTATGTGGTACCTATAACCATGAAAAGTGATTGTAATATATTTGGAAAAAAGATGACATTCGCATAACAAAGGGATAAAGAGAAAATAATATGTTTGATAATATTAATAAGCTCATGAATGATATAAGGACAAAGTGACATCATGGTTTGAGTATATAGAAATTTTGGGATTTTTGTATGTGGAAATAATTATCTTTTGTCAACATTCATGTTTTCACTAAGGTTCTATGGTAATTAGTGTTTCAATAGAATACTTTATTAAGGTATTCAAATGTTAGGAAGGTGACCATCAAGATATATCTTATGATATATGGGGGATAAATGATGGTATTCACATGCTTGGAAGATTACCTCTCTAGTAATCTTTTTCATAATACTATGAGATTGGACAAAAGTATTTTTGATAAGACAAAAGATTGGAATGGATTATGTTAGACATCAGATACTATTGTTTAAGGATAGAATTTTTTTATATTATTTCTAAAATGTTATAATAGTATAGTTTTAGAAAAAGGACAACCCGTAGGATGGGCGACAACCCGTCACGTTGGACAAAGATGCTGGAATCGAACCCACAATCGAAGTGATACTGGCCTTCATCGCCTACCACTGTCCTACAATAAGTCCCTGGTTAGTATAAATTAGTTTTATTTTATTGACATATGAAGTATAAGTCTATTTTTGGAGCCATATACAATTAATATCACAATATATGGACTTATGTATTTTTAATACCTTTTGCAATCCTTTTGTTTGCGATGGATGGAATGACCCATCATTCTATCACATGATCTTCTAACAATTCATGAATGAAAAATTAAACTTCACTTATTTATGATATGAATTGGAAATTGTTCCAGGAATGACCAACAGTGATATTGTTCCAAAATCTAGTAAGTATTTCTTCTAATTTAAAATTTTCAAATTTATGTAAAGAATATTGAAAACGAAAAATGTTGTCCTAGTACCCTCATATCTGATGAATCAGATGGTACCTTATATTATCACAAATTTATGGCTTTGTGATTTTTGGATCTTCCATATCCATGTTCTCTACCACTCTCCTTAAAAACGTGATGGTTAGATTTCTCTTTCATATCCATGTTTTCACCTATGTTCTCCTATGTGGAAACCTAGCGATGAGTTAATTTGGGTAACCATTATGTTACTTACTTTAATTTTTAAAATTAAGTTTTAGTTTTCCTTTTTACGATGTGCGTTTCTATGAAGGAATATTTCAAGTATTAAACGATTTATAACCCCGATGAATTTCAAGGGAGAAATTCATTTTATGGGGGGTAGAATGTAACACCCTGAGATTTTATGAAAAATATTATTTTTAATTTATTGGATGTATTCTATTGTATGCTACACTATGATTATTTTCCACTATAAGAAACACCATATTAGCTTTTATTATACGCAATCAATTTTCTTAGCTTGTGTTGAACGCAAGAGCGACCTTCCCCAATAGCTTGTGTTGTATGCAATACCGAGTTTCACTGAACAACGATATATTGTTTTAATATTTTTATGAACTAGACATTATGAATAGTATTAAACAAATTTTTAATTTCATAACATTATCATTCATCTTACACATATTATAGAACATGGTATGAGAACAAAATAATTTTTTCGGGTAAAATAAGTATTTTTCAGTAAATGCAGTTTTTCCGCCTTTTGATGGCGCACCCACAATAAATCTAGTTTCTGAAATGTTTATAAGTTTAATTTGACAAAATAAACCTTTTAAATTAGATAAGGATAAAAAATTAACTTTGGATAATTTTTTAAAAAAATTCTCGTAACTTTTATATTTGGATGAATAGTAAAAATATGATAAATTTTAATTAAAATCATCTTTTTTAAACAAGATAATTTATATGGATATATTATAACATTACATGGTTTTAAAGTATAAATAGAATATATTTTTACCATTTAATATTATTTATGTCATTATCATTAATTTTACATTGAATTCATAGGTAAAAGGATTTCAATCATTTGCAAAGTTTTAACTTTTAAAACACATTTTCTCAACAGCGGGATTTATTTTAAGTTAAATATTGAAAATTATATGTATTTAATTTAGAAAAATGGATTCCATATTTGGAATCATTAGGTAAAAAGTATTTGAATAGGATACTTTTTTAATTTTTAGGCATTATGAATAGTAACTACAGTAAATTTTATTTAGTACAGTTAAAGGTAAATCATGTAATTAACGGTAAATGTAATATTATAAAATTATTATAAAACTTTTATTAATATAATTGGATTACTATATTTCGTCCTAAAATATAATTGGGTCGAAATGGTATCTTTTGGAACCCTCTTGGATGTGATTAAGATATTTAATTTATTTTATTTAAAGAAAGTGAAATATGTCTCACTCAAACTTTAATAATTAAAGTATTTCTAATATAAATATATATAGAATATAAATTAGATTATAAATACTCATTTGAAAAATAAAATGGTTTTCTTCATCATGGTAATTTATTTGTAATTTTTAAGAAATACAAAATTACCTTAATGGCTTATATATTAATGATGCAGAAATTACTTATTTAGTGAAAAATCAATAATATAGTTTTTATTAAACTAATAGTGACTATATAAAGAACCAAAAAAAGACAAAAAATTATTGGTCGTATACATGTAAACCATAATCATCCAATTGTCGAATTTCTGACTATTTTGAGCCTTATAAAAGCAATTATGACACTTATATTATTTTATGTTAAATGATGTCAAAGTTGTCACCTTCATAATTTAATAAATATAAAAATTTAAATGTTGTGATTTTAAGATGATAAATTTGAGTAAAAGTATTATTATGGAAGATATTATATTTATCTGCATCATAGTATTTTATTTTTAATTTTTATGAATCAAATATTTATATTAAATAATTATAAAAAAATGTTGTAGTAATTATTTTATTAATAGAAATATCAAATAAATGGTTTTAAAAATATTAAAATAAATGTTATATGAACAAATTAATACACTCCATTAAGTTTTTAGATGAATATTACATGTTAGGAATCTATTAAATATTTTTTTTGAATATATCTTCTATTTGGATTTAATATAAGTTCAAATATTTGAATAGTGTCAAAATTGACACTATTGATATTTTATAAAAACAACATATTATTAAATTGTTTAAAAATAACATGAATATTTAAAAATTAAAAAATAAAAAATATATGGTCTTAAATGTAACAATGTATCTAATTATGGAAAATTCACAAAACATAAGTAAGTATTTATAACAATTTAAAAATTAGAATATTATTACTACAAATAAAATTAAATAGATTAAATAAAGATAAATCAAAATGATAAGGTTTAAAATAAACATAAAAAATATCTAAATTTTATTGGTTGATGATATTACAAACCTATCTCATCACATCTTCGAATTTGGTGATTTTTGGAGGTTTTTATGTGGGGTTTTATTTTATTATTAATTAGTATTTTTGAGGTTTCCAAAAGTGCCCCTCTCTTCTCTTATAAATGGGAACCTCATCCCTCTCCTCATCACACTTTTTTGAGCCATAAAGCTCAGTCAAACCCTTCCCATTACTCTTCTCAACTTCCCTATAAATGTTTTGGAGATTCTAGTCTTCTCAAATGACGATCTCTAGTCCCTTAAGAGGAAGTTCAAAGGAGGTGCGTTGAAGAAGAGGAAATATCTTCTTTCGGTTCTTTCAAGTTTCTTTATTCTTATAATTCCTCTTATTTAGTTGTTTAATTATAAAGTAATAACATCAGTATAAATAATATACTGATATGTTATTTTAAATATTAAAACACCCTATTTCACCTTATATTTATCCTACGAAAAACGAAATCACCGCGCGTGTATACGTACGGCCTACCGTCTCCACGCTATGGTGTAATCTGTTTTTCTTAACCAACCTAATTGGATGGGCATAATAATGGAAGAAATAACTATATATGATTATTATAACATCATACTGATTATGAGATATTATATAATCCACTCAAATTCCATTCAATAATTATGGGAATGACATCATCGCTTGCGTGTATGTACAGATTACTGTCTCCACGGCGTGATGAGATTCATTCTCCATGTTAACCATTATAAAATGATTATAAAGTATATATAATAAATAATAATGAAATATATGACATAATAATGATACATTATTTATTTATATTTTATTTACATACTTCTATTCAATTTAATAAGGAAACAAAAATAGTGTTCAAGCGTACGTATGACCTACCATCTCCATGAATGGTGTATTTCATTCCATTTATTAGTATATTATATATATTCTGAATATATATTATATATAAATCATGTTTTACATTCTATAAGTAAGTAATCATGATCTAAGTAATCATATGATTAATTACAAGTTAAAACGCGTACGATAAATGAAACGATTTAACCCATAACACTAATTTAACATGGAATTGACAAATGAACGGGTAATATAAAGTTGTAAGTGAATAATATATGATATCATAAATATTATTATTGTTCTATTATAAGTTAATAATATGTTTAAAACCATTATACTGGAGTCTCTGACACATATGTAAGAAATTGGACATAAGGCAAGGGATAATTATTCCAATATCATTCTTATCTGAGATTGTTTATTCGTAAGTATTTATTGGGGTTATGTTTATCATCCATATCCATGTTTTCTCAAAATGTTTTCATAAAATGTTTACTATTATTCCATTTATGTTTAATGTCTTGTTTACCCTTTTTTACTTTTACCACAAGGTATGGAAGGAATCTTTCTTTTGTTTACCATACGAGGAACTATATTACTTTTCCGGAAAAAGTACTGAGAGAATGTTTTTTTAACTTATAAGGCATGAAAGGATTTTTACGGTTTCATAACACCTTATTTTAATGAATCTTACTGTACAATATTTCATGATTATATTCAAAAAAGTCCATTTATTTTAAAATTTCATGGCATTTTGAGAAAAGAAAATTATTTTGAAGAAGAAAGGATATTTTCCTAAAGAATTCATTCCAAGTGTTTTATCAAAACTATTTTTCATCTAATATGAAATTATTTAATGTGTTTATGTTTCAAGTTAAATGTACCTATTATTTACATGGTTTTATTTTTTCTATGATAAAATAATATCCATTTTTTATATGGATTATGTTATTATTGGATGATGTTTATGAAACCCATTTTATTCATTGGGTTATGATGAATGATTTATGATTATTTTGTGGTAAACTTAAGAATGGTTTCATTATGATATGGGTGGGACCTATATCTCCCTCCAATGCATTGGGTAATGATTTATATCTCATTAAATAGATATGGCTGGAATAAAAAGTAAATCTGGTTCAGTAATATAGTGTTGGAATGACAAGTAAACCCGGTTCAATAATGGACTTTGTCCACTATGAAGGTCTTGGAAACAATGTGTTGGCTAATATGGAAATAATATCAAGATATTAATGGTTTTAAACAATTAAATGTTTTATTCCCATGATATTTTATCATGATTAATGTTCCTTTATGATCCATTCCTTATGTACTTCCAAGATTTATGTCATTACTCATGATTTTGATGTTTTATGTTCACGTTTTTATGTTTAAATGTTTATGGGTTGTTTTATGTTCTCCGTGTTTTCCCTTACCGAGAATTTGAGCTCACCCTTTTTATGTTTTCTTTTCCCCAGGATATAGATAAATGTTTTAGGTAAGAAAACAAAAGGGGATGATCTTTATGGGGTATGTTGAAGATCTTTCACCATGATTAGAAGATTTTCTTCTGAGTTTCCAAAGGCACTAAACTAATACAATATTTGGGTGTCTGTTTTTGTTATATATCAAGTATTTTGCAAAAGTAATGTAATGTCCATGTACATTAAGCTTTGTGTCTCTACAGTTGGTCGATGTATGATCATCGATTGCATATATCGAGCCTACAAATTATAAATATACCTCATAACTTCAGCTAAATCACTATCAGGATATATATTGGAGGGTTCTATAATATAGACCAATTATGGGATCTGCATGATCACCTAGAGAATATTCCTTTCATATTTGAATTCATGTGTTATTCTCTGCCAAAATCATATTTCAAAGGGTTGCACATAATTTCACCTTGATTTGGCTGGATACGAAGAAGATCTAACACTTTTCGACTTTGAAGCCTTCTCAAGACACTTTTCTCTCAAATTATAATTAGGGTAAATGATGTAAGCCTCCTTATAATGGTGAATAATAGTCCTATTTGGGAAGGAGGTGCATTCCTCTCAATCATATCCTACTTAGTGGTATTTTCCTAGGATCACGTCAAAGGCTCCAATGCTTTAACATTATCATCATCTGCCCGAGCCTTCTTATTGTGCATACCATGACTAGCAATTTCTATGGCCTTGACTTACTAAACACCCTTCACTAGTAACACCTGAGGGTACAAGGAGATCCATTACTTGGAATACCTGGCTTCCATCCCATTTTTTTTGGCTAATATAGGCAGAGTGATCAACATTTTGGATATCACCATGGCCATCATGATCCAAAGCTGTCAGGCTACCATCAGATGCTTCTCTAGACTGACATGCTTATGGGTAAATATTATTTAATACTAAATACATTTAAACGGTTTGTAAAATTGATATAGTGCATAATCCTCATAGATTATATCGATGTTAATGTGAGACTCTAGTATACTTTTTCTGAATGCTATCATGTATGAACTCAAATCGTGATTCTTTTACTTTCTGGCATCCTTAAATATACCTATCTTGGGGTTACCATGTAGAAAGAAGTAAAATTACCCAACACATTCAGAAACATCATTACATCATCATACTTCTAGTTCAAAGGTTGGATTCTTGAGACAACCTGAACTAATGGGAGGAATCAACTATCATGGACTTTAACTTGGCTTAACACCACACATGAAATGAAGTGTGCTACAATCCACCCACATATCACTTTAAATGGACCTATATCTATATATGGACATTCCTATTGTATGTGTGGAGAAAAAAATTGTAAGTTATTTTGAACATAGGTGAATCAAACCCTATGTACCTCCCCTCTGCTAATATTTTCACATTAACAAAAGTACTAGGCCTCACACAACCATTGGACTCACGAATTAGTACATAAAACGTCACCCCCTTGTCAAGGAAGTCATCTAATTGGTTATTTTCATCAACCTTGGGACTGATTTTGTACCCCCAATGGGTATGTTATCCCTTATCCAGTGTATGCCAGAATTTCCTAGGAGCTCCCTGATTCTCTACTATCAGACACATAATAGGGAAGATGCAAGTTGGTCTTTACACAGATAGTTCTATGAAATACTTCATCCATGTTCATAAATATATTTAATTCATGTGGAGAGAATATTTCTTTTGAAATTTCTTATCCACCTTGAAAATATTACGAGCTAACAGTGGCATCCTTTAACCATCATCCCACGTTGCCTTCCGTGGGATGAACTATTTGTACGTCTCCCCTAGAATGGGTCCCTAGAAATTTGATTGATGTCCTAAATGATAATTCCAAATTCACTATGATTTTGGTGGAAAGAATATTTTTTAAGACACCATCATCTTAGTAGTTCAGGGATGATATCTGGCTTCTTGTAGGCATAGGTTTTCCTTTCCAAAATGGCCTTATAGATATAGAGGTCTTTTAATTTTTTCTTGAATTCTATAGAACATTGAAATAATCATTATGCCCAAATCCACTCGGTCATGACTCTGCCTCCAAAGAAGAAGTCCCAGTCATCCTTCTAGCCTTATGTTTTATCATTTGTGATGCATGGAAGGTTGAGTCTTAGAAATGAGGCCTCAATTCATGGATATACAGTTTCCGATATAGAGAGACACTACCATGATGCATAATAAATCCAATATGAATTAAAATTTTCATAATATAAAAACACTTAGGGGTCATATTGATATAAGAGAAGTTTTTGTGCTTCACAAACCATGACTTCAAAAAATAACTCTAGACCCCAGGGATAGTAGAATCCCTCAAAAGTCTGTGACCATACAACAATAGTTAATCACTTCATTGGATCACAAATTGTTATGGGAAAAAAACATCACTAGATCCAGCAGATAAGGAACAATCACAACATAGTAACTTGACCCAACAGGTTTGATTAACTTAGAAGAACATGTAGCAGCTTGTTAGGTACAATCATCCAAGCGGTCCTTGAAAATAGACATGAAATCATCATCTTTTCAAAATTAGTTAAGATATTAACTTGGAGGAATTAAAAATTTTTAAAAAGTAAATAACTCACATATTCCCTTAGAATAGGTCCCTCACATAGTTCTTTCAGTACGGTTCTATGCATAAGAATCTCAAAAAGTCCCTCTACAAAGGATACTCTGTGATATCTAAATCCGAACAACCCCATCACTCATGGGGGTTTTACCATTGGAACTTTTTTCTAAATACCTTCATGAAAATTGAAACATTGAATAACTAAGAACACCAATTATGCAATAGAACTGAGTGGACCATCTACATAGAGAGAGAAAAATTAGAGACCCAAAATTATAGGAAAACTATAAAGGGGGAAGTGGTATTTATAGATTCCACTAGCCTAAACCATAGATTTGTGCACCTAGCCTACAATGGGGGAATGTTCACTAGACCAATGACGCTACCCTATGTAGATTCCATACATGATTCACTAAAACATCATTTATAATATTTTACCCTTTCTACCTAAAGACAAGACTTTCCCCTTTCGATCAAATCTAATCCAAGGGAGAAATGTTTTACACATTTTTTTAAATAGAGAAAAAATGATAATGAAGATCACCTTAAGCATGATAATGTGAAAATGAGTCTGAAGTAGAATCAAAGGAATTTACCATCCATGGCTAAAAATAAACAAAGAAACACATCAGAAGGCCAGAGAAACCCCCTTTCACGGTTTTGAATAGAAGGCCACCCATATTTAGGGTACCTTCAAAAATATCCTACTCCGTGGACCTATATGGGATATCTCCTTCAACTATGGTTCCCTATTTTTCTATAAATACAACCCTTGGGATCATCATTTGAATAAATTGGAAATATGAATATGTCCCTAAGCTGTGGCTGCACAACCACTTCACTGAGTCCTCTAAAATATATCAGTTAGATCTCCAAAACCTGAGAGAAGATATAATTTAGGTGATAAGTGAGATCAAATTCCCTCATGAGTATAAAACACAATATAACATTAGGAGGACCCCTACTCAAATAAAGAAAAACCACATGCACAAGGCCCCTCTCCTTAATCAGGGACTTACATGAGACCCAATAATTTGACACCTGATGAGACCCATGGTGCTTAGGTTAAAGTATCACTCAAGTGTTGTTTCCCAGTTGGTAAATTTCCCATGGCATATCCAACTCATGCAGACATAATCACCCCTATGATAATAATATTTAGTTCCTCTAAGGAACAACATGAGGAAACTTTTCCCTATGATACATAACCTATATAAGCCCCACTTTGAGTCATTTTACAAGTCTCCAATGGTATGAATCCTATTGCTATGGCTGATTTTTTTAATAGGATCAAGTTGGAACCTCCAAAATGACTTATGGTATTGAAAGACAATGGATAAATGAGCACTAGTGTTGTAACAGCCCGAGATTTTATGAAAAATATTCTTTTTTATTTCACTAATGTCTTGTGTTGTACGCTACACCAAAAGGAGCTTGCACAACATGCATCATTGACTTGCCTTGCATTACACGCAATCGCAACCTTCCTCGATAGCGTGTGTAGTACGTAATACTGAGTTTCACGAAACAATGATATGCTATTAAAATATTATTAAAACTAGCCATTATGAATAGTAATAACCACTTTTTAAATTTTAGAAATTTTATCTCTCAAAATGGACTTCATTTTTGGATTCGGAGTATCGAATTTAGCCTAAGGTGAAATTTTGGTACTTTTCGGATAACTTTCATATTCTGATGAATAGTAAAAATTACTAAATTATAATTAAAAACAATTTTTTTAATCGAAATAATTAATAGTGATAAATCATTAATTTGAGTGGTTTTAAAGTATATTTAGAATATATTTTACAATTTAATACAATGTTGGTCATTGGATGTAATTTCAAATTTAAACTAGACATAAACAAGTGTCAATATTTTGATAGATATTGTTTCTTAAAAACACGCTATTTGTTTTAACAGCGGGATTTAATTACAAAATTAATTAATGCAACTTTTATGTTATGAATTTGGTAAAATAGACTTCATTTTTGAATTCGGAATATGAAATATAGCTTGGGATGAAATTTTGGCATTGTTCTGAAAAACATCAATTTTTGATGAATAGTGAAACTACTAAGTGGTAGTTAAAAAAACTGAATTTTGCATAAAACTTAATTTTACCGCTTCTGTGAATGGAATTTCAAAAATCCGACAGACACGGTTGATGTCAGTAAGTAAAATGTGGTTCAATGAGATAAAAATAATTTTTTGGTGAATAGTAACTTTTTACTATTTTTACCGCGGTTAATAGTAAATAGGGTAACTAAGGGTAAATATGATATTAATATTACCCTAACACATGTCCTAATTCTATTGGACAAGTGTAATTCGACCAAAAACAAACTTAGGAATAAAATATGACCATTTAGGCCCACTTGGATTAGATTAGGACATTTATTATTAATTTATTTAAAGAAGGGTTAAAATAGTTAAAATCAAAGTTTAATAAGTAAATCATTTTTAATATGGGGTTATACATAAGATAAATTCGACTATAAATATTCATTAGAAAGCTAAAAAGATTTCCTACATAAGGGTATTTTATTTGTAATTTTTAGACATTAAATAATTTAATTTATTTATGACACAATGATGATGCAATAATTATCTTATTAATGAAATATTGATATAATTGATGTTATAAACACCAAAATAAATGTAATTTGAGACTTTTTATGAATTCCACTAATTTTCTAGGTTACTATGATATATTATGGTTTATTTAATCAACTTTCTTCGAACATATAATTCTGTTATGACTTTCACAAAAATCATATATCAAATAGTGTCAACATTGACACAAAATAGTTTTTAAATCAAATATTATATTATTAATTGTTATTTTATTCCTAAAAATCTAAGGTTCGGCCAAATGACTTTGATAAGGATATATATATTAATAATAAACAATTTGGGGTTCGTTTGTCATGTTATAGTAAGTGTATTAACCATATAGTGAAAGAAAACAAAAAGACACGGTAAAAGTTAAATTATTTAACTTAGAGTTAAATCTAATTGATAAGGTTAAAATAAGAACCTAAACTTGTCTAAATCCTATTGGTTGATAGGATTTCGACCCATCCCCACTTTAGCTTCGAAATAAGACCCTTTGGAACCATTATAAACCGATTTTGACTTTAATATAAAATAATATTTTGAGATATTCCTAAGGTGCCCCTCTCCTCCCTTATAAAAGGGCACCTCCTCCCCCTCCTCCTCACACCAATTTGAGCACTCAAGCTCGGCCAACCCCTGCCATTTTCTCCTCTCCACTTCCCTAGAATAATCCTAGAGGTCCTGGTCTTCTCCAAAGACCAATATTAGTTCCTTAAGTGGAGGATTCAAAGAGGCGTTCCAAAAGAAGAGGAGCTTCAGACACGAACAAAGCAAATCAGACCTAAGGTAAGGGAAATATCACAATCTCATTTTTATCCGAGATTGTTTATACTTTAGTATTTACTGGGGTGTATTTTATCATCCACATCCATGTTCCCTTAATATGTAATATTATTTCCATCCACCTACATTTTTTTAAAACCTATTTTACCCTTTGGTGAGTTTTTAGTAAAAGATATGAAAGGAATCTTTTGTCGTTTTTCATACGAGGTACTTTTTGACTTTTCTGAAAAAAGTACGAGAAGAATGTTTTTTTATACGGCATGAATGGATTTTTAAAAAAATTATTTTCAAGAAGCTTACTTTACAAGTTTTCAAGTTAATTTTAATCAACTTCTTTTATTTTAAAGTTGTATGACATGTTATTAAAGGAATTTTTTTTTTCAAGTAGAAAGGATATTTTCCTCAAGAATGGAGTTCAAGTATTTTATCAAAATTATTTTCCATCTAAGATAATAAAAGGGTTCTGTTTTTATCCCTATTATTACATTGGTTTGATTATGTTGTGATGGAATTATTTTTATGAATTCTTTTATCTTGTATGAATTGTTTTATGATGTCATGATGTTTAAGATTCCCATTTGTATTACATGGGTTATGCAATGATGTATGGTTTATGATTTTGTGGCACACATAAGAATGGTATCATTATGAGATGGGTGGGACCTATATCTCCCTCCAATGCATTGGGTAAAGATTTTATATCTCATGAGATAGACATGGCTGGAATGGTAGGTTATACCGGTTCAGTGAAACAGGACTGAAACGAGGGTTACTCGATTCAGAAAGGGACTTTGTCCACTAAGATAGTCTTGGCAATGAGTCTTGACTAACAAGAAATGATTCTCTATGATTATGTGTGAATGCCACAAAGTTTCATGTTTTAAGTTATGATTATTGTGATTACATTTCACTGCCATGATTTATCCCATGTTATGAAATTATGCTCTCTTTTGCAGGTTATGATTTCCAAAATGTTATGTTCTTTTGAATATGATGTGATTGATATTTATGTTGTTTACCCTTACTGAGAATTTGAGCTCACCCTTTTATGTTTTCTTTTCCCCAGGATATAAAGAAAGGTTTTAGGTAAAAAAAAGGAAGATCTTTATGGGAGATATTGAAGATCTTTCACCACGATTAGAAGATTATGTTCCGTGTTTCCAAAGACACTAAACTATTACGATCCTTGTGTGTGTGTTTTTTGTTATGTACCAAGTATTCCGCAAAAGTAATGTAATGTCCATGTACGTCAAGATACGGGTCTCTACAGTTGGTATCAGAGGAAAGGTTTAGTCAACCTTTGGAAACTAGGATGCGAAAATGTTAGTGAGATCCCTAGAGATATTTCTAATGTATGTCTAGGGATGTCCCTAAGGATAAGTATACGTATAAGATACAGTCCTATAACTACGGTAACGATCATAGAATTTAACCTAAGAAATTAGATATTGAGGATACTTTCCCTTTACGATGTTGTTTTCTCTAGCATGATTTTTGCCTCTCACAAAATTATTTTTGTGTTTTAGTTAATGGAGGGAACCAAAAGGAATTCAGTTAACATTGAATCCAATGGACAAATTGGTGACTATGAGCAACAAAATTGTGTAATGCCTAGAGAGAAAGATGTTGTGATTATGCCGAATCAGTCATCGCGATATATGATTAACAAGGTGAAATTTATTGGTATGCCTAATTCATCAAAGAAAAGGAAGATAGACTATTATGCATGTTCGCATGTTGAGGAGCATAAAGAAAGGAAGATTGAGATTTCTAAAGAAGGGAAGAAGATCCTTGAGGAATACCTCAAATGGAGGGACCGATGTTATCTGTGTGGAGAAAAGGGTCATAGAGTGACATACTGTTTTGGAGTTCAATGTATTATTTGTGGAGAACATGGGCATTACCCAACTCAATGCCCTGACCTAAAAAGTTACTTCTAAATCAATGAAGGACTTCTTCCAGGACAATCATTGAAGTGGATGGACTGAAGTTTTTATGTATTGGTATTCGGGAATAATGTTGTTGAGGTACTTTTATGGTGTATTGAAATATTTATGTATTGGTCTATTGTGGTTTTCAATAATTTTAACGTACCAGTAACCATGAAAAGTGATTCAAATATTTTGAAAAGTAGATAATATGACCATAATGAAGGGATAAAGAGAAAATGAAATGTTTAACAGTATTCATGAGCTCATGATTGATATAAGGACTAAGTGATATCATGGTTTGAGTATATAGAATTTTGAGGATTTTGGTATGTGGAAAGTGTTAACTTTTAACTGCATTCAAGTTTTCACTAAGGTTCAATGGGTATTCAAGAGAGTACAAGATTAAGGCCTTTGAATGTTTGGATTGTGACCAACAAAACATATCTTATGATATATGGGGATCAACGATGGTATTAAATCTCTGGTAATCGTTTTCACTATGTTATGGGAGTGGACTGCAGTATTATGGATAAGCCTAAAGATTAGACTAGATTATGTTGGACATAAGTTAGTATTGTTTAAGGATAGAAGATTTTCGATATTATTGATGGGATGTTATAGTAACGTAGTTTTAGAAAAAGGACAACCTGCAGGACGGACGACAGCCCATCGCTTCGGACAAGGCTGTAGGAATCGAACCCACAACCAAAGTGCGACTGGCCTTTATCGCCTACCACTGGCCTACAGGAAGTCCCTGTTTAGTAGAAACTAGTTTTATTATATTAAGCAGTATGATATATGAAGTATAAGTCCATTTTAGGAACCATATATGATTAATCTCACTATAGAATGACTTATGTATATTTAATAACTTTTGATAACCTTTTGTTTAAGACATATGGAATGACCCGTCATTCTATCACATGATCTGTTAACACTTCACGAATAATAAATTCAACTTCATTTATTTAAGAGATGAAGTGGAAATTGTTCAAGGCATGAACAACAGTGAGATTGTACCAAAATAAAGTAAGTATTTATTCTAATTCAAATTCTTTAACTTTAGGGAAATGATCTTGAAAACCAAAAATGTTGTCCTAGTTCTCTTATACCTGATGAATCAGATGGTACCTTTGATCGTCACAAATTTATGGATTTGTGATTGCTGGCTTTTCCATAGCCATGTTCTCTACCACTCTCCATCAGAACATGATGGTTAGATTTCTCTTCCATATCCATATTTTCACCTATGTGGAAACCCAGTGATTAGTTTATTTGGGTAATCGTTACATTTCATACTTTAGTTTTTAAAGCCAAGTTTTGGTATTCCTTTTTACGATGTGGGTTTCTATTAAAGAAACTTTCGAATAGTAAACCATTTATAACCCCGACGAATTTCGAGGGCGAAATTCATTTTAAGGGGGGTAGAATGTAACAGCCCGAGATTTTATGAAAAATATTCTTTTTTATTTCACTAATGTCTTGTGTTGTACGCTACACCAAAAGGAGCTTGCACAACACGCATCCTTGACTTTCCTTTCATTACACGCAATCGCAACCTTCCTCGATAGCGTGTGTAGTACGTAATACTGAGTTTCACGAAACAATGATATGCTATTAAAATATTATTAAAACTAGCCGTTATGAATAGAAATAACCACTTTTTAAATTTTAGAAATTTTAGCTCTCAAAATGGACTTCATTTTTGGATTCGGAGTATCGAATTTAGCCTAAGGTGAAATTTTGGTACTTTTCGAGTAACTTTCATATTCTGATGAATAGTAAAAATTACTAAATTATAATTAAATTTTTTTTAATCGAAATAATTAATAGTGATAAATCATTAATTTGAGTGGTTTTAAAGTATATTTAGAATATATTTTACAATTTAATACAATGTTGGTCATTGGATGTAATTTCACATTTAAACTAGACATAAACAAGTGTCAATCTTTTGATAGATATTGTTTCTTAAAAACATGCTATTTGTTTTAACAGCGGGATTTAATTACAAAATTAATTAATGCAACTTTTATGTTATGAATTTGGTAAAATAGACTTCATTTTTGAATTCGGAATATGAAATATAGCTTGGGATGAAATTTTGGCATTGTTCTGAAAAACATCAATTTTTGATGAATAGTGAAACTACTAAGTGGTAGTTAAAAAAACTGAATTTTGCATAAAACTTAATTTTACCGCTTCTGTGAATGGAATTTCAAAAATCCGACAGACACGGTTGATGTCAGTAAGTAAAATGTGGTTCAATGAGATAAAAATATTTTTTTTGGTGAATAGTAACTTTTTACTATTTTTACCGCGGTTAATAGTAAATAGGGTAACTAAGGGTAAATATGATATTAATATTACCCTAACACATGTCCTAATTCTATTGGAAAAGTGTAATTCGACCAAAAACAAACTTAGGAATAAAATATGACCATTTAGGCCCACTTGGATTAGATTAGGACATTTATTATTAATTTATTTAAAGAAGGGTTAAAATAGTTAAAATCAAAGTTTAATAAGTAAATCATTTTTAATATGGGGTTATACATAAGATAAATTCGACTATAAATATTCATTAGAAAGGTAAAAAGATTTCCTACATAAGAGTATTTTATTTGTAATTTTTAGACATTAAATAATTTAATTTATTTATGACACAATGATGATGCAGTAATTATCTTATTAATGAAATATTGACATAATTGATGTTATAAACACCAAAATAAATGTAATTTGAGACTTTTTATGAATTACACTAATTTTCTAGGTTACTATGATATATTATTTTTGATTTAATCAACTTGTTTCGAACATATAATTCTGTTATGACTTTCACAAAAATCATATATCAAATAGTGTCAAAATTGACACAAAATAGTTTTTAAATCAAATATTATATTATTAATTGTTATTTTATTCCTAAAAATATAAGGTTCGGCCAAATGACTTAGATAAGGATATATATATTAATAATAAACAATTTGGGGTTCTTTTGTCATGTTATAGTAAGTTTATTAACCATATAGTGAAAAAAAACAAAAAGACACGGTAAAAGTTAAATTATTTAACTTAGAGTTAAATCTAATTGATAAGGTTAAAATAAGAACCTAAACTTGTCTAAATCCTATTGGTTGATAGTATTTCGACCCATACCCACTTTAGCTTCGAAATAAGACCCTTTGGAACCATTATAAACCGATTTTGACTTTAATATAAAATAATATTTTGAGATATTCCTAAGGTGCCCCTCTCCTCCCTTATAAAAGAGCACCTCCTCCCCCTCCTCCTCACACCAATTTGAGCACTCAAGCTCGGCCAACCCCTGCCATTTTCTCCTCTCCACTTCCCTAGAATAATCCTAGAGGTCCTGGTCTTCTCCAAAGACCAATCTTAGTTCCTTAAGTGGAGGATTCAAAGAGGCGTTCCAAAAGAAGAGGAGCTTCGGACACGAACAAAGCAAATCGAACCTAAGGTAAGGGAAATATCACAATCTCATTTTTATCTGAGATTGTTTATACTTTAGTATTTACTGGGGTTTATTTTATCATCCACATCCATGTTACCTTAATATGTAATATTATTTCCATCCACCTACATTTTTTTAAAACCTATTTTACCCTTTGGTGAGTTTTTAGTAAAAGATATGAAAGGAATCTTTTGTCGTTTTTCATACGAGGTACTTTTTGACTTTTCCGACAAAAGTACGAGAATAATGTTTTTTTTATACTTCATGAATGGATTTTTAAAAAAATTATTTTCAAGAAGCTTACTTTACAAGTTTTCAAGTTAATTTTAATCAACTTCTTTTATTTTAAAGTTGTATGACATGTTATTAAAGGAAAAAAAATTTTTCAAGTAGAAAGGATATTTTCCTCAAGAATGGAGTTCAAGTATTTTATCAAAATTATTTTCCATATAAGATAATAAAAGGGTTCTGTTTTTATCCCTATTATTACATTGGTTTGATTATGTTGTGATGGAATTATTTTTATGAATTCCTTTATCTTGTATGAATTGTTTTATGATGTCATGATGTTTAAGATTCCCATTTGTATTACATGGGTTATGCAATGATGTATGGTTTATGATTTTGTGGCACACATAATAATGGTATCATTATGAGATGGGTGGGACCTATATCTCCCTCCAATGCATTGGGTAAAGATTTTATATCTCATGAGATAGACATGGATGGAATGGTAGGTTATACCGGTTCAGTGAAACAGGACTGAAACGAGGGTTACTCGATTCAGAAAGGGACTTTGTCCACTAAGATAGTCTTGGCAATGAGTCTTGACTAACAAGAAATGATTCTCTATGATTATGTGTGAATGCCACAATGTTTCATGTTTTAAGTTATGATTATTGTGATTACATTTCACTGCCATGATTTATCCCATGTTATGAAATTATGCTCTCTTTTGCAGGTTATGATTTCCAAAATGTTATGTTCTTTTGAATATGATGTGATTGATATTTCTGTTGTTTACCCTTAATGAGCATTTGAGCTCACCCTTTTATGTTTTCTTTTCCCCAGGATATAAAGAAAGGTTTTAGGTAAAAAAAAAGGAAGATCTTTATGGGAGATATTGAAGATCTTTCACCACGATTAGAAGATTACGTTCCGAGTTTCCAAAGACACTAAACTATTACGATCCTTGTGTGTGTGTTTTTTGTTATGTACCAAGTATTCCGCAAAAGTAATGTAATTTCCATGTACGTCAAGCTTCAGGTCTCTACAAGTGTGTCTCCTATTTGGATTTATATTCCTACAATAAGAGGTTTTCCGTTATTTTCCTACTAAAAGGTTAGGTTCCTTTGGAGCATACAAATTTGTATTCCATTGGTCATGAGGACACCGATCTTGGGAATTGTGTCAGGGAGTTATTGGTCTTGGATACAAGGGCTAGTACCATGTACTACCCTTGTTGTCTCTAAGACTCTGAGACTTCAGTTCCAGGACGGTAGGGTAAGGATTATGCTTTATTTTCCATTCAACCTGGACTGAAATCCTCCTATACCACTATGGAATCTATTTCATGGAATCCCTAAAAAATTAATATTTTATCCTTTCTTGTAGGATGTTTCACTCATGCTTCTCCTTCCACTATGGCTACTGTGTCAGAGAGAGGATGAGTACTAGAGTCCTCTCCTCTCTATCCCATACCCTCAACCACTTCCACCACCAGAGGAGGAGAAGTGTCATTTTCTTGATCTTTGGCTAATTTTTTCCATCACTTTTGAGAATGACTCATCCTATCTTATGTGGGTATAGGGGATATCCATGATTTTGGCATCTACACAATTAGATGCATCATTTGGAATAGAATCATCCTTGGAATGTTTCTCTATCCTTCCTCTAATATGATGCAACAAAATGAGTCCTCATGGACATATATCTAACCTCATGGAAAATAATATTAGTTGGTTTTCCAAGATATTTTGTTCCCTATTTTTTCTCTAACAATGAGCATGACTCATGTGAGATTAGAGGCTAACAGTGGTCATGACATCCACAAGATCAGAAACCAGTCCTTATGAATCCTCCTCAGGAGTAAACCACATATATCCTAACCCATGGGTCTCACTACATGTGTAAGACCAAAAAACATTAAGTGAGTCCTCCTTATGTGTATTCCCCAATCATAACCCCCAATTACATAAGAAATTGTTATGCGTAATCCATAAACACTTATTGAACTATGGGAACTTGGATTTATACTATAATTAGGATATGTAGGATGCCAAAATAAGGCCTGATCTAAATGGGCATCCTCCTAAGGTGTAAGCCCTAAAAAATCCTACAAATCACCATGATTCTAAAAATCACTAATAGCCCCTTTTATATGTAGAGTATTTTTTAGGAGTAATCCCAAGCTTAATGTTCTCTAAAGGATACACTCTCCTATGGGACCAATTGAACTATGTGGGATTTGATTCCCATCCAAATAGGATACGTAAGAAGCCTCCCATAGGTAAAAACCCAGCACTATATGTCAACCCTATTATAATTTGTCCTCATTACAAATAGGTTCTAACTACACATGGAAACTCATACCGCATATAGATTCCCTGGGCCACTTTGGCATAACTCCCATACCAAAAGTTGACTAGGCATCTTCCACCAAGACATCCTTTCCACATAATGATAAATTTATTGGTTATATAATTATTACATGATCATAAAAGGTATGAAATTTCCTATTAAGTGGTACCAAACTATGTGGTTTCCAATTCCATTCACAAGGATACGTAGGAAACCCATTTATGGGTCCAATAGAAACATCAAAATTACTCATATATCCCTATATGATGACACACTCTTTGGTCCCTCATTGTATGGATTGAAAATCAACATAATCTTAATAACAAGAAACGAGACTCTAGTTAGTACATAAGGGGATACCATTTATGGGGAACCTTGGATATATACATACATCTCCATTGATGAATAAATAAAATACATATAGATGATTATAAACTCTGTTCATGCTAATAATTTATTATTAACTCCAAGTTGACCCATATAATACAAGGGAATTAATGAATGATTCATGAACATATCATAAATATATTATACATTCTAAAAGTAGTAAATAATTCCCTAAAAGGTTATGATGAGCCTGACCTCTCATCCTCTCAACCAATGTATGTTTTTAATTATCATTGGTCTAACTTCTGTGCGAGTTCTTGCCTTTAAGAAGTAGTTTCATAAGTCATCACAGATATAAAACCATTGGGTGTCTCTGGTTCTGTGAACAAAACCCGTTCTAAACTATTTATAAGTAGTGAACCCAATGTGAATTATTTCACACAACTCAACCACCTGTAATCAATCATGGGGCCACTGATTCTCCACGAGGAAACAAACTTGGGGACCATGACGTGAATGAAATAAATATGGAACCATATTAACAATATAAATGGGATATACTGCCCAATCCTCATAAAAATTTTTTGTTCCTAATCCACTAATATTTACAAGGGGAAAAAGAGGTGAATCATGGAAGGAGTGGAAATGGTATCCATTTATAATTTAATAAATGGGTGCTTTAAATGGAAAACAATTTTATGTATGGGGTGAGAATGGATGTGCATTAATGTTATCTAAGTTAGTTGTCATATTGGTTGTGAGAAATGCGTGAATGAATTTAAAACTTAATAATTTGTTTCTAAACAGACTAGGAAATTTCAAACGGTTATATATTATTCATTAAAATACATATTACTCTTAAATAAATATTAATCATGTCAGTCATTTTATAACTAAAAATATAAGTA
Source organism: Viscum album (assembly GCA_963277665.1). NCBI lineage: Eukaryota > Viridiplantae > Streptophyta > Magnoliopsida > Santalales > Viscaceae > Viscum > Viscum album. The sequence continues at coordinate 1,402,527,944 of OY728143.1, read as the reverse complement.
GACCCTAATTATATTTTGTCGACATGATGATTAAAATTTTTGCATATTTTTAAAAAAATTAAATAAAAAAATATAAGAAAAGTTGATTTTATATTAAACACCCATAACACATAAAAACTAAATTTTTTAAATGAAAGAGTGTTTTGAACTATGAATTTATATAAAGGATAATTTTTTTATTGTTAAAAATTTCCTTAATATTAATTGATTTATAATAAAAAAATTAATTTTATATGAAATTAAATTAAAACCATAAATAAATTTTTAAAAAATATTAATTAATTAAAATAAAATATTTTAAACAATCTACTTTATTAAAGTAACATTTTACTTTAGTTTAAAAAATTATGGGTATGAATTTTTTAAGTTAAAATATTATTTTAAAATGAATAATGTTATTCCTTATATTAATATATTATCACTTAAATGGTTTTATGACCATCTGGATCATTATTATATATTCATAATTTCATGAAGATTATAATTTTCAAAAAAAATGCATTTTAAACTAAAAATTTGATATTCTCAAAAATTGCCCAAAAATTCATACTAATAAAATTTTAATATTCTAAATTCCAAATTCATATAAATTTTAACTAATTCAATTTCTAAGAAATATATTTATTTAAATTTTAATATAAAATAGAAAATATGAAGATCGACTACTTTTATTTTAAATTAATCTTTATAAACCTTAAGTGTTTCAAATATTTTTTCATACCAATTGAATAATTTAATGAATTTTAATATGTATTACAATATATATATATATATATTGAATTTTATCATAATTATTTCTAAATATGATTATTTTTTTTTAATAATGTATCACAACCTTTGTTTTAGTGTGTCTAAATAAATATCGAACATGGTATTATTTAAAGGGAAATATATATACTAAAATATCAAGATGTTTCACATAGATTCTATATTTAATTTCAAAGTAGATTTATTCCTTATGTGGGTGTTTTCCAACTAATCCCAAGTGTTTAAGGTTGGTGGTTTCTTTTTATGTCATTGTTTGATGAACCAACAATATTTAATTAATTTTTATAAATTTTGTTTCAATTGATTGGTTATATGGAAGGGTAATTTACTAAACTATTGGATGTATTGAGTTTATTAATATATTATTTCCTTTTTTAATTTTTTTGAAAAGGATAGAATGGCTCATGTACTATCTTGTACAATTGTTTTTTTAAATAGATTGGATAACCCATGGGAAACTCGAGTGCCTAAGAAGTGTAAATAGGGAAAGTATGGTAAAAATTATTTCCACTATTAAAAATGGACTACAATACAACAATAACTGTAAAATTCATTATACAAATGTGGTTTCTTGTAGAACATTAAACTTGACATATCTAGTGTATTTTTTTATGAAAAAGTAGTGAATCGTTCAACCATTGAGAGTTAGATAATCCTAGTACAAACCCAAAATTAGTAACCATATAACTACCAATCTGTATTAGCATTAATTATTTCCTTTTACAAATTTTTTTGTTTGTTTTTAAAGATATAAACATAATTGGGGGTTCAAACCCCATTGGGGTTTGGCTTAGTGGTAAGCACCCCGTAATACTACATGAAAAATGGGGGTTCAAAACCCATTGGTCGGAGGTTATCGTAGCAGCACTGTAGCGGGTACAGTAGCAGCGGTGGTACTGTTGATCGGCAGGCACTGTAGCGGTGGCGATACTGTAGCGGGTACTGTAGCAGCCGGGTTACTATTCACAGAATAGGAATTTGGCCAAAAATTTGGGCCTACGGGCTATGTAATGGGCTACAAGCCCACTGGGCCTTCGGGCTATGTAATGGGTCTCCCTCTACCCAGTTAAAAGAGGTCTTTGCTTTGCTTTATTAAAAAAAATGAGGCTTCGGCCCCAACCTTAAAAAAAAAGCATTGAAACTTGTCTAAAAATGATATATATAATATGTTTTCTGAGACCCTACAGGGATTTTATTTTCACACACTACATACACCTAATGGGTGAATATAGACATTTTTTGTAAATATTAAGTAAAATAATGAAATCCTATGGATGTGGTGATTACTCTTGCTAAGTGACCTTGGTAAGGTAATTCTAATTACATAGTGTGAGTTTGACCCTCCTCTCACTTAGAGACGTGTGGCTTCATTTTTGATTTATTTGAGTTTCTTTTTTAATAAAATTTATCTTTTGTATATAATTTATTTTGGATTACCATCCACATATCATGAACATGGATGTTAATGCATGTTGATTTAACTTTTATGGATTATTATGGTTTTTATATAATTTATAAAAGTTAATCATTTAATTCTGATAAATAATTCCCAAAGGAGTTCCTTCTTTCTAAGGAATTAGTTTTCTTCAAGCATGGATTTATAACGGGATATTAGAATTTTCCCAGTTCGACTTGGGTGCCCATTTCATGGGTGAAAAGAGTTTATTAATGAATAGAAAATGTCAAATCCAGCTCTTTTGGAATGATGTTATTTGGTATTTGGGATAGACCTACGATAGGATTTTCAAGGATCAAGTAATAGACATGGAGTGTCTGGACAACCCTATTGGTAAACTCCCTTGGGTTCTATGGAATGTAGAAAATGTAATTAATGATTTTGGGATTTTTATCCCTTTATTAGTGGGTGTGGTAAAAAGGCTAAACCCCATAAAAAATACCTCATGGATGTTTAAGTGTTGTATATTTTATTATTATGGTGATTTATTTTTTATTTTTATAAATTTACATGATTTTGGAATGATTATTTATTAATATTTTTAATGATTTTATTAATTTATTGTTTTTTGTGTAGCCTTTATCTCCCTAGAATGAAACTAATTAATCCCTTAGAGAAGGATGTGGATAAAGTTCCATGAGCTTCTCCACTAGTTAATCCAAATCTAATTTAGTTTATTCTCTAGGAAATTCAAGTATTGATCAATGGGTTGGTTATTGTCCTTCTCCATCCAGGTAAACTAATCCATATACAAAAAATGATTAAAATTAGGTGTTTCTTAAGAACTATCCTTATGAGACATCAAGATAAACATGTATTTTTTAACATCATATCTATAATTTAAATATTACACATTATAATAATTTCACTTAGATTAGCATCCTTTTGGTTTTGTGTTTTTCAGAACCAGATACCAAGAAAACATATTTAATTTTTTTTATTTTTTTCATAATCAAACTATTCTATACCCCCTTTAAGACTAAACACAAGTTAAAAATTTCTTCACATCTTGGGTAAGAGAAAATAAGAATGGGGAGAGATCATATTGTTAGTAATGGGAAAAATATAAATATTTTATCAAGTGTTATACCAAAAAAATGAGAAAATTAGAGCATAATGAAATTTATATTAAAATAACATAGAAATATATTATTTTTCTATAAATCAGTGAAGTGGGTATATAATCCCAAAAGAATAATCATGCACAATGACATAAGAGTATGATATAAATGGGGAAACATTCTATAGGAAAATGAAATCATAAAATCATGGAATAAGACATTTAGGGAAAAACATAAAACATGAAATCACAAGCCTAATTCAATGCTCTCTACTAAAAATATCAAAGTGGATATAGTCCTAGGGTGGATCAAGATGAATCCAAATTCTCATACCCCAATTAGAAAAGGTCAAATTGTAGATTGGGTTCACTCAGTATTTCTATAGACATGGTAAAAAAAGACTCATGGTAAATTTGGTTCACTTTTAATTCTCATAATCCCAGTTCACAATGTGTCATTGTGGTTTAGGTTAACTCTTTAATAATTTACATAACATATCATAAGATATAATGGTTTATCCAATTCATTGAAAGGATAATTAATTCTATCCCCACCCGTCATTTAATGTTATTAGGAAAAATATTTGTGCACCATAAATGGTTTCCCGTTAGATTAAAACATTAAGCAATGAATTGGATGGCTATATAATTCTGATCCCACTACTCATGTAATTAAAATCATCCATATGCATTCCATGTGAGTAAATTAAACCATTTATAAATCATTGGAATCATAAAACCCATGATAAGGAAGTGGGTTTCATAATTCTTCTCTGTTGAATAACCCAAGGATAAATAAAAAGGGTTCCCAAGAGAAGAAGGAATTTTTTTATTTTAATAATTTAAAATGTAACATTATTCTCGATAATGGAGTTCAAATTTATAAAATTCATTTGAAGGTTTTGTAGAAGAAATGATAAAAATTAACCACTTGGGTGATGCTTTATGAAATAATAAAATAATTTTTTTAATAATGGAAAGTCAATATTATATTTCATAAGAAAAAATTTAACCAAGAGGGTTCTAAATAATAAAATCAAGGTATTTTTAAGTAATTTATGGTTTTAAAAAATTTTAATTGGGTGATTATTGATAAGAGAAAAGAAACTGGTAGGTTCCCTTCAATCATATTTTCTTAAAAGTGGTAATTTCTGAGAAAACTAAAAGCATGTATAACCCAAAAATAAAATAAATATTTTAAATATGTGTATATGTAAGAGAAATACATTCAAAAATATAATAATTTAACAATAATATGAATACATAAAAAGATATAAAATTAAATAGAACATGTAATTCAAAGTTGTTAGTGGTGGTATAAAGGAGCCCTTTTTCTGTTTTAAAGCACCTTTATTGAATAAAACACCACAAAATTTAAAAAAAATTATTTTGAAAATAATCAAACAGAAATATGAAAGTCACATGAGATAACACAAAATTAGGGAAAACTATAAAAAGGAGAACATGAGAGGGGAGAGAAATTATATAAAAGGATGGTACTTTTTTGTTTAAGGGGATAGTTATGATTCTTAACATAGTAAAATTTTCAAGAAGGAATGATACTAATAAATAAGAATATTTGAATCAAAATTGATTCTAAGAGTATATAAATAAGGTATAATATTTTAAATGAAAGACACGACTAAAAGAGAAAAATAATATCTCAATAAATATGATCGAGTAATTAAAGGGATTGTTATTTTAAGACATTATCATTGACCCCAATAAGGATGAGCATGAATAGAAGTGAATTTTACAATTTCAACAATAATTTAACATTTTATAATTCAAGGGGGATTTAGTTACACTGAACAAATGAAAAGTAGTGCATAATATCAAAGCATGCCTTAATCAACAATGATTAAGATGGAAACCCTTATATTATAACATAATCGTTTTGTATGAGTCTATAACATCCTAAATAATAAACTTTTGCTAATTTAATACCTTATTTTATATATTTAATTTAATATTGACCATTTAATATCATATTCTATTTATTTGTTATATTTTTTTTTCTAATGGTTGCATGAAAATTGAGTCGGTGTCATCTTATTTCTATATTTGCAGCGATGGAAGAAGATATTTTATTAAATATTAAAATACATAATATAACCATTCCTAAAAAAACACATTAATTTATAATTTAATTATATTAATATTAGTATTTATGTTCCCATAGTCTTCTTCGATATAGTTTTATTACATTAATCATATATGTGGTTAAACCATCCTAAACATGAAGAATTTATATCTTGACGGGTAATAATGATTAAAGGATTATATAAAATCATTATAATAGAAGGATAAAGATATAAATATATTTTATAATTTTTTAGATATATTTAATTGGTTTTGGTATAGAATATAAATGACGATAAAAATAGAAAATGTTACTTTGTGTATGCGGTAGTCTATACATTGAACGGTTAACATTACCATTTCTTGAATAATGAGAAGGAATTAAGGTATATGATAATTATAAATTTTAGTATAATATTCAAATTACAAATATCATATTTATTCATCAATTAAAACATTTAGACCATCCATGAATTGTGGTGTTGAAAAACAGAAGATGTCACTTTGTGGAGGTCGTCGTTCATCCAACACACTAACAAGACTTTTGTTTTTCTTTGCAGATAGGGAGGAAACAATAATGGTTATTCTATTAATATAACATCATATATGTATAATATTGATAATTATTTATTTTTATTTTTGTTAATATATGATATTTGTAAGATGAATATCATGGACAAAAGATTATAATGAATTTAATATTTGTTTTCAAGACTTGATATTCTCTTAGACATCTCATTGGAAGTGAAGGACTTAAGCTAGAATATAGAGATAAGATGAAAAAGTATGAGAAAATGAATTATTGTATACTTGTTTTGTTTAAATATCTAAGATGACATCGAATAGGAAGTGTAACATTGGTAGGTTGTAAGTGATCCCCTTTTATAAGTGGAGAGAATGATGGTTTTGGAAATACCCTTTAAACTTCCAATATATCATTACACTATTCACTGGTCAATAACTCTAAAATTTAATAATAATGGATTTTAGGATGGCATTGGTTCAGTAAATTATCTTCAAATACATTCCATACCTATTTTAATCATTTTCAATGTCGTTTACCATAGGTTTTTACATTTTTACATTTTGGGTTTTATCTTGGAAATAATTTTTAATCTAAGTAATTTATATACTATTTAAAAATTTAATGTTCCTAATATTATAAAATATATATTTCTTAAATATATATTCAATCATAAATTATAAAAATTAATTTTAAAACTTTTAGTAAATAAATTTTTTATTATAATATATAATATATAAATTTTTTTTTGGTGAAAACAAACATTAAACTGTTATGTGTTCTTAATATTATGTATTATTTATTACCAATTGAATGAGTGTTAATAAATATATATAGATATAGAAATCATATTGGATTCATAATTTAAATTATATTAACACAATTTTATAGATAAAAATAACATTATTTTAATTAAAAAATACATTTAAAAAATTGGTTTTCCATTATTGCATTAATTTGAATTAATATTGCTAATATTATATTTATGGCCAAAAATTACATTTAAATTTTTAAGTAAAATTATATTTTTGAACTCAATTTGGAAATAATGTTTTTTATATTTTATTTCTTAAACTAATAAAGTAATATTTTAAATATAATCACGTAAAACACTTTTTAGATTGAAATATAGAATATGTTTCCAAAATGGTAAATATAAGTTTTATAAAAACATTATATCATTTATAGAAGAGTTATTTTAACTTATAAATATATTTTTGTTATATAATTTTTTTATTTCAAAAATGTCTAATTCAATCTTGAAATGTAATAATTTATCAAAAGTGACTATTTTAGTAAAATCTATATTTTTCACTATTCACCCAAAAAACCATGATTTCTAAAAAATAAGAAAAAATCATATTAGGATAATAATGATATGATACATAAAAAAATGGACATAGTTTTTTCAAATTATTATTCTATAATTTGAGATTATATCTTTTACATAAAATTATAATATATAATGAGAAAATTGTTATAGGTAAATAATATCCCAAAGTATAAACCATTACTATTCATAATTTAGATTACATAATAACAAAATTATTGTTAATTTTTTTTCATATCAACAATATACATTTTCTAAAATAAAATTTGTTTCTTCAAATAAATAATATAAATAGATAATTTTAGAAAAAAATTATTTTTATCCATAAGGTGATCTTATTAGTTATCCAACCACACCAAAGAAAATGGTATTTATTTATAAATATATTTATTGAAGTGATAACCTCTATTTATATCTACAACCATGAAAACTACATTCTAGTGGTTACATAATGTTCTAGGTTTTCTTTTGGTTTGGTGTTTCATATAGAATGTGTTATTAACATAAATTTAATTTCAAAAAATATTTAGTGGAATTTTAGGTTGTTACATCATACCCCTTATATAAAATTCATACATTCTATTTTTAAACTCATATGATGGGAGTAATTTCTATGGGTATCTCATAATTAAACATACAATAGTAGTTTATCAAGGGTTTAATTATGATTTTAAGTGATATTTACTTGTATGTAACATGATATGATCCCTTGGTAAAGAGAGACAATCTATTCTTAATTAAATCCTCAATGGAGAATAGATAAATATATAAGGATTACCTTTACTTGAACATCAATGAAGTCTCATATACTACAGATATAATAATTATAACACCAAATGTTTATTATATATATATATATTAATATATATTAGGTAAAATCATACATAACATATGAAATTGAAAAATATAGAATAAAAAGACACCATATACCAGAATTGAAATAGTTGAATACGATTTTACATGTTCCCATAAACTATGAGGGGGTTGGTGTAATGACCAGGTACTTATAAAATATTTGTTTTTTAATTTTTGAATTATATTACTAAATTATTTATAAATATATTATGAAATAAGTGGTGTATATAAAAATCAAGAACACTATAATAATAGAATAAAAAACTCCCCTGTGAGATTATAAATAATATTTATGTATCTTATAAGTGAAAATATGATATATTCATATCATAGAATATGTGTATAATTTTTTTTAAAATGATAAATTAATTGTTTTTATTTTTTGTGAAACATAAATTTTCATTTGAATTTTAATAACTAATATAAAGAATTTAGAAAATATCTTCATAAAATAGATTATTAGATTTTTTTTTATAATTATAAGATAATTTTATAATACCTTAATTAATCTTTCATTGTTATAATATAATTTATAATTTTCGAATTGGTATTTTAATTAAAAATAAAATTTCTTATATTCAAACAATTATTTTTATAAAATGGAGTTCATTTTTAAATTTTAATGTCAAAAAATGGTTAGAGTGTTTTTTGTGTGATTTTTCTAAAATAGCTGAATTTTTAGAGAATAGTGACAAATAATAATTTTCAGCATATATAAATTATAAGTAAAATAAACTATTCATTGAGTCATTGTTGATGTAATTAGAAGAATCTTGTTCTCTCAGTCATTGTTTTTATATATTTAATGATCATGATATAAATATTCATAGAGTTGAGATAAAATAAAAAACTAATTAATAAAATAATGGGAAAACACCCCTATCCTCCCCTATAAATACCACCCCTCACAAAATCTTCTCCTCTCACATACAAATACATTAATCTTGTCCAAATTTTGACCAATACTCTTCCCAAGACTCTCCCCCATGACTATGATCCTTTTGTATAAATAAAAGACCAAATCTAATTTTCTTAAGGTTGTTCTTAAGGAAGATCATTCAAGAGGAAGAATCCTATTTCATTTTCTTTTATTTTCATTTCAAATTTCTTTTATTTTATTTTCCTCTCCTCCTATACCCTATCTGAAGTGAAATAATAAGCCCAGTATCTTATATATAATGGAATTTTATCATCTTAATGGAATATTTGTCATCAAACCTATCACATTCTCCTCTTATTATAGAAAAATAAAAGCCTTTTATGTTATATATAAACAACACTCATTAAACCATTATACAGGAGTTTTGAACATGTTTTATGTAAGATAAACATTAGGTAAGGGAATTTAATTTTGAAATATTTTTTAATGTTTTTTTTCAAAATTCAAACAAAACGTTTCTTCTTAAATTATATGGAATGAGCATCTAATCCCATTTTAATGATTCCTAATTTTTTAAGCCTTATTTTAAAATTTTCATTGTTATTTTCAAATAAAATGTTTTCTTTAATATATTTTTAATTTCTTTTAAAATATGCTATTTTCTTCAAAAAATGTTTTTATGATGCAAGTGTTTAGGTTTTATGATTATGTTCTAGTTCTTGGTAATTTTTTATGATGAACTATGGGAACTATATCTCCATCTAAAGGATTGGATTTTTTTTATATCAAAGGTCAGTCATAATGGTTACTCCAAGTGTAACTATGATGGTTACAACATAAGGTTGTTGTGATTGTTACATCATAAGGTAGTTATGTGGGTTATATAGTAAGGTCGCTCTAAGGGTGAAAATCATATGGTAGTCGTGGGGGTTACAATAAAAATTATTTAATTCTATAAGTTACCTAAATAGTTTATTAATGTTTTCCCTTTTTTTGGAAATAACTTTTGTTCAAAAAGTATAAGATACACTATGGGTGAGAAGTACGTGTTTTGGAAAATGATTTCATATGTTTATAAGTATTCATATACTAATGGTTTCTTTATTTTATTTCCATTACTATGATTTTTGTACTCATCCCATGTTTAAATTTTTTGGGGGTAAAGTATGTTTAAGAGAAAAAAATATTGCAAGATGAATGTTGTGAATATTTTTCATCAAATTATTTCATGTTTTATTTAAAAAAATTGTATTATGGATGAAATGGACATTGTTTTAAATTTTACCCACTTTATATAATTTTGGGTTGATATGTATGAATTATTTCTTAAATTTTTAATCAATAATTCAAAAATATCTTCGTGAATGTAAAAAAGTGGATTTTAAAATAATTTTCTCGATTACGTTATGTTTAAGGTTGTGACCTAATAGTTGGTATCAGATCATGGTTATGATAAAATTAGGGGTTAATAAGACGTTAATATAATACTATAAATTATTTTGACCTAATGGATAAGTTGAAATGTTATTGAATTTGATGATTTCCATGTTTCTTCATCTAATACATGTCTATTCAGAAAAGTTTTATACATAAGAAATTGGGAAATGAAGTAGGAAGGTACCAAGAGGATAATATATTTATGAATCCCTAACTTGGAATGATTGAAATTTTAATTAAGTATTTTTGGAAAGTAATTTCTTAGTTGATGTAGGAAATAAAGAGTTATTTCATCCATGAATGATAAAAACTCGAGATACTATAAAATGAACATGATGGTATTTGAACATTTTATTAGGAAACACCCTCCTTCTTTCAATGTATCATCCAACCCAATGGTGGATGAATAGTGGATGAATGCCCTTGAAAATATATTAAATGTCATTGGGTGTTCAGATAATAAAAAATTCATTCATTCAATTTATTGTTTTGAGGATGAATCGTACTAGTGGTGGTAAATGGACATGAATATTAGGGATATAAGGAGATTGATGCCTTGTAATGGGATGAAATTAAAAATATGATCCTTGAATAAAATTTTCCAAAATGAGGTTTGATTTTGGAATAAAAATAAATATCTATAATTGAAAAAATGAGTGAGATTCAGTGGCCTGGTATGAAGAAAAATTATGTTGATTGGAATGGTATGAGCCAAATATTATTTGATATCTTGATAGTAAAATCAATATTTTCAACTTAGTAATGAAGAAAATATGTCGAAGGGAATTGGCCTCTCATAAATTAAAAAGTTATGACAAACATGAATGCTGTGTTGAGAGGGTAGAAATGGACTTTTTTGATGATCACATTTACATTGAAAATTATCAAAAGAAAAGATCTAGATGAGAGACAATGGGTAAGAATGAATCCAATAAATCTAAATATAAGAAAATCTATTTTCTAGATTTTGAAAAGTGTGGTAAAAAGTACCCTCGAGAATTCCCTAAAAAATCCTGGATGTGTTTGCAATGTGGTATGTTTGAAAATCAGGCCCGATTTTTTAATTAAAATAGACTTAAGTTTAATTCTGATAAGCAAACTATAATGTGTTTTAAATGTGGTCAGATGAGGTATTATGAAAATACCCACCTAATGAAAGATCTTTATTATAGAAAGAATCGATATTATAAGAAGAAAGATAGTTTGAAATATTTTGTGACTACATTAGTTGATGTTAGGCCATCCATTAAAGTGGTATTGGGTAATTTTTTTTACTCCTATTAGTCTAATATTTTTTTTGATACAGGGTGTACACATTCATTTATATCTAAAGAATTTCTTAGTAAATTAAAATTTTCACCTCAAAAAATGAAAACAAAACTAATTTTTAAAAAACCTGGGGGAAATATTAAATTAATAATTAATTATAATATTCTTCCTATTTTTTTCTACAGAAAAAAATAATACTAAAACCTTTTTTTCCCTTATTAGAGTGTGATGATATTCTAGGTAGGGATTGCATTTCTGTTTACCATGATATGATTCACTGTATAGCTAATGAAGTTTTTTTTAGAAAGAGTTTATATTTTCTTACAATAATAAACCAACACCATTTATAACATATTTAGAATCTAGTAAATTGTAAAAATATGGAAATGAATGTTATATTACACACATTGTTGAAAAAATTGAACTATTTAGATTAATGATGTGCTAGTATTAAATAAATACCAAAATGTTTATACTGATGATTTTTTTATTATTTTACCTGATCATGATGTTGAATTTACCATTGACTTAGTTCCGGGATATAATCGAATTTAAAAACCCCCTTATCAAATGGATCAAGTGGAACTTCTTGTATTAAAAAATGTGATACATGAGTTTCTAGATAAAGGCTTCATTTATCCTAGAATATCATAATGGGGTGCTCCTATTTTGTTTGTCAAAAATAAATATGATTCCATGAGGCATTTAATTTATTATATATATTTTAATAACATTATAGTTAAGAAAAAATATCCACTAACTCATATCGATGACTTATTTGATCAGATCCAAGGAGATCAATTTTTTTCCAAGATTAACTTGAGATTTGGGTAGTGTCAACTAATGTTATAGGATGATGACATTCGAAAAATAGAATTAGTCACTAAATATGAAATTTAGGAGTTCTTTTGGTCCCTTTTGTTTGAAAAATGCTCCTACTTTATTTATGTATCTTATGAATAGAATATTATATGAATATTTCGATAAGATTTTTATTTTTTTTATTGATGATATTTTGTTCTTTTCCAAAATTTTTAAGGATCGTGAAAAAAAATATGGGTTTTCTTGGAAACTCTCAAAGAAAAAAAGATATATAGAAAATTTAGAAAATGTGAATTTTTATTGAAACATATTTCCTTTTGGGGTAACATTGTATATAAATATGGATTAATCATTGTTCCTACCAAAATAAGTGGTTAATGAATGGAAAATACCTATAAATGTTACATTGATTTGTAGTTTTGTTAGATTAGTAGAATATTTCCAACTTATTATCATAAACTATTCACGATTATCTATCCCACTAACTATGTTAACATGAAAAGGGGTTAATTTTTTTACAGGATAATGTGATGTTTTTTTCTATAACTAAAGTGTAAATTGGTAAATACGATACTTTTGGATCTGACTTCTAGAGATAGTGATTTTGTCTTCTATAGTGATTGTAAATTGAAGAGACTCAGTTTTGTTCTGATGCAGAATGATTAGGTAATTTCTTATGCTAGAAGATGACTAAAACCCCATGTGTTAAATTATCCCATAATTTTTTTGGAATTAAAAGAAGTGGTTTTTACTTTAAAAAAACTGAGACATCATTAACATGGAGGCAAAGAGAAAATATATACTAACCCTATAATTTAATGTATGTATTTACTCATAAGGAAGTGAACAAGAGGTTTAGAAGATGGATTGAACTGATAACATATTATGATTACATTATCAATTACCATCCTATAATAGAGGGAAATGTTGTGTATGCCTTATGTCAAACACATCATTCTAGTTTAACTATGTTAGGATTGGAATATGCCCCCTTGAATAATGATTTGATGAATTTTTCCTTGGAATTTATTATTGTAAGAAATTGAACTATTTTGTTTCAGGTGTTAGTATAGTCATATATTTTAGATAGTATCATGTAAGCACAGAAAGAAGTTCATGAGTTATAAAAAAGTATATTTTTCTAAGAAATGTATGTTTCTAGAATTCAATGTTGGTAAAGATTTTTTTTTTGAGATTTGGAAATATATTATTTGTTCCTTTTGATACCAATCCGAATAATTTATTGTTAAATGAAGATCATATTTCCCTATTTATAGTTAATATGGTAGAACTTAGATTTATAGGGACCTTAGGGATTATTATTTGTGTGATGTAATGAAAATATGAATTTTTAATTTTATCCAGAAATGTTTGAATTTTTAATTGGTTAACTTATAAGGAAAACAACCAAAGGGGATGCTCTATCATTTTCCAGTTCTAGAGTGGAAATGGGAAAATATATCCTTGGATTTTCTAGTGGGTCTACCAAAGAAATATCAATGTATAAATAAGATATGATATATTCATGATTTACTAACTAAATTTACCCATTTCCTTTATATTCTAGACAAAATTTTTATAAATTAGCTTCCATGATTTTACCTCGATGATATTGTCATGTTACATGTAGTTCATCTCCCTATTTTATCTTATAGTGATCTTATGTTTACTTATAGTGTTTTGAAAGAACTTCAAAAGTTTTTGGGAACTGAATTATATTTTAGTACACCCTTTCATCCCGAATTTTATAGATATATCTGTGTAAGCATTATTATTTGGGATGCTCTTGGTATATACTTTTATAGACCTACATGATCCTTTTATCCTTGGACCCCATTATTTTAGGGGGTCCCTAATTCATTAATAATTTTTTTATTGTGGTGGTGGTATTACCAGGGATGTTGTGATTAGAATATTTCATTAGTTGAGTTTTCTTGTAATAATAGTTTTTATTAAAGTATACATATGGAACCTTTTGAGGAATTATGTGGAAATAGGTGTCGAACTCTATAATTTTGGTATGAAATTAGGGAAATAAAGTTGATGGGACCAAAATTAGTAAAGGAAGTGGATGAAATATTCAAGATAATCCAAACAAACAGGAGTACAACTCAAAGTAGGCAGAAAAGTTATATATATAATTGGATGAAATAATTTTATTATGAGGTAGGTGATTATGTTTTGCTTAAAATTCCTCCTTGTAAATGTTTTTTCTGTTTTGGTAAGAAAGTAATGCATGGTGCATGGTTAATTAAACCTTATGAAATCATGGAGAGAGTTGGACTAGTTTCTTATATAGTACTTTGACTCCTTGTTTACTCAGGTACATAATATTTTTCTTTTTTTTTTGTTTAAAAACTATGTGCCAAATTGATCCCCAGGTTTGAGCCCATAAGATGTCTAGTTGAAAGAGAAAAAGTAATATTTAGAAAACCATGTTCAGATTCTTGATCGTAAAGGGTAAATATTGTGGAATAAGGTAATTCACCAAGTTAAGGTTTTGTGAAAAAACAACATGTTTGAAGAAGAAACACGGGAACATGAAAATATTAAGAAGTAAAGTAATCTTAACTTGTTTAATAAGTATATAAAAAAATTTTAGGACCCAATTTCTTGAAGGAGGTGATAATATAACAACCCAGATACTTATAAAATAATTTATTTTACGTTTGGAATTTAATTGTTAAATTATTATTAATGTATAATGAAATAAGTGGTATTTATAGAAATTAGTGAATCTATACTAATATAATATAAACCTCGCCAATGAGAGTATATGAAAAATTATGCATATTATTAGTTAAAATATGATATATGTTTATATCTTAGAATCAGTATATTAATATTTTCAAAATGATAAACTAAGTGTTAGTATTTTTTTAAAACATAAATGTTTATTTAAAATTTTATAATTAATATAAATAATTAAACGAAATTTTTTCACAATAAAATAGATTTATAAATTAATATTTTGTTGTTTATGATTAAAAGATAATTTTATTAGACCTTAATTAATTTTTAATAGTGTCATAAACGTAATTAAAATTTAAAAATATGTATTTTAAAAAAAAATTTATTTATAAAATTATTTTCATAAAATGGAGTTCATTTTTTAATTCTACATGTCAAAAGATGGTTAGGGTGAATTTTTTGGACATTTCTAAAATAGAAGAATTTTTTGGGAATAGTGAAATATAACAATTTAATTTACATATACATTACAAGTAAAATACACTATTTCTGGAATAATTTATGTTTTAATCACAATAATATTAAACTCCCCTTATTTATTTTAATATATTTAGAGATAATGTTTGAACTATTCATATTCTTTATCCAAAATAATAAACTAATGACAAAAATAATGAGAGAACACACCTTTCAGCCCCTATAAATACCATCGTTAACCAACTCTTCTCCTCAAACATAAAAATACTTGAATCATTCCACATTTTATGCAATACTCTTCCCATGAATCTCCCCCACATTTATGAGCCTTTTTTATAAACAAAGAAAAACAAATCTTATTTCCTCAGGAAGGTTTTGGAGGAGGATAACTCAAGAGATGAAATCTAATTTCATTTTATTTTATTTTCTTTTAAATTTATTTTCTTTTGTATTCACTCCTCATATCCCCTATCTAAAGTAACATTAAAACTTCTATATCTTATATATTCTATAATGTAATTTTTCTAATATAATATCCATCATCCAACTTCTCTTCTTCTCGTCTTATTCTAGAAAATGAAATCATCGTATGTGACGTGTCGATTCACCTCCTTCATGGAAGTTGAATTTTTATTTTTAATTAATTAATTCAAGGATGGTAAAAAAACTTATCTTTAAAAATATTTTAATATTAATATTATAACTTTTTAAATTTTCTGTAACTAAATTTATATGGAAAACATTAAATAAAATGAAACTAGTTTGTGATGGTCGGAAAAACCATCCAAAAATATACCAGACAATTATCATTAATGTTTTATCTAATGAATCAGAATCATATAATTCAAAAAAATATATTATGGAAACAAATTAACCCCAATTAATTCTACTTATATAGTTTTTATTCCAGTTTACAAAAAAAATATAAGGAACCAACTGTGGGAACCATAAAATAAATGCACCCGAAATAATAAAAATAACAAAATATTATTACTAAATGGGTGGAAAGATTTTATAAAAAGATAATATAAGGTACGATTAAATATTTCTATAATATATAAGTAAAAATATTTAAAAAATCATACATGAGGTTTGAAAACATTTTATGTAATTCAAACTCAAGGTGAGGGACTTTCCTTTCAAGATCTTCATTAATGTGTTTTTTTAAAAAATTTAAAAACAATTTTTCTTTATAATTTATAAATAATGAGTGGATTATAATATTTTTAATAATTTTTATTATTTTTAATCCTTATTTACAAACATTCATGCTTATTTACCAAGAATTTTTTTTCCTAATTATTGTTTCAATATTCTTTTAAAATAAGTGATTTTCCTCAATAAATATTTTTTGGTGAAAGTGTTAATGTTTTTGTGATTATATTCTAGTTATTTGGAATTGTTTATAATGAAGTGTGGGAAATATATATCCCTATAATTGAATGATGTTTTATGTTTTATATCACCTATAATGGTTACTCAAGCTATAGTTTTGATGGTTACACCATAAGGTATCCATGAGTGTTACATTATAAGGTAGTTGTGAGGGTTACATTATAAGGTAGTTGAGAGAGTTACATCATATGATAGTTGTTAGGGTTACATTATAGGGAATTAATTAGGTTTAGAAAACATATAGTATCCATAAGGGTTATAATATTAAGTAATTAATTCCCCAAGTTACCTAAATAGTTTATTTATGTTTTATATGTTTTAGAGAAATCCATTGTTTTCATAAAGTAATTATATGATAATATACGGGTGACAAGTATGTCTTTGTGAAAATAATTTCATAGTTTTAGAAGTATTCATGGACTAATGGTTTCTTTATTTAATGTACCATATTGTTATTTTTGTTCTCATACCATTTTTTAAAATGTTTTTACGCGATTTATAGAGTGGTAAGAGAAAATAATAATCCAAGATGGAAGTTGTGAAGATTTTTGATGATATGACTTCATGTTTTATTAATAACATTTGTATTATTGAATAATTTGATAGTATTTTATTAGTACCCACTTTGTATATTTTTGGGTTGATATATACATATTATGTCCAAATTTTATAAAACTATAAACTAAAAAGATCCTTTGGGAATGTAAGAAAGTGAATTCAAAAATAATTTACTAGTTTATGTAATTTTTATGTTTTGTAAATTAATGTTTGTGTTGATTTTATTCTTTAACACGTGGATCAGGGCATTGGTTTTCAAACTATAGAAATTACCCATATCTAAAACACCATATTTTTAGTGGATCCTAAGGAATATAGTTTTCTTTGTTCAATGTATCATTATTTTTCCCATGAAAATCTATTTCTTGGTTCCATTTTTAACACAAGTAAAGAATATTCCATCCCACTTAAGATAATTCCCATGGTTCTTCATCCTAAAAAGTTAACTTTTAGGATGCCGGATGTTCTTTCCCTCAACATATCTACCACTAAATTTCCTATGATACTCCATCCTTATATTCTTCTATGGGATTATTATTTAAACTATTCTTACATGTTTAATCATATTTTCAAATATTTGGGTTGGCATAATCCATATATTTCTTGATCTATCGACCAATTTAATGGGTTGATCATTTAGGAAATCATTTTATTTTCTCTTGTACCTATTTTTAACTTGGTTCCTTCTAGTTCTAACCATTAATAAAACAAAAAATGTTTAATAACAGTGATGATAAATTACTATAATAAGATATGTAACCAAGTTTAAATTTAACCCGATGATGTATCACTTTATAATACCATCATATTAGCCTATAATTATTTTAGTTCCTACTATATCACTCAATTTTTAACATGTATCATTAGAATTTTAACCTATATCATTATTATATCAAATTATATCATACTCAGTACAACCTATATCATTCCTGATGCATATTATTTTACCTTAAGTTGGGTTCCATTATATTTATCATACTAATACCTCTGAGTAACTAAGAATGGACCCATCATTATAGTCCTTAAAGAGTGTATGATCAAGAAAACCACATCCATAGGGTGTGCTTAGACTTGTTTAAATCCATATTCCCACTAATAATTCATCAATGTGATGATAAATTAATTTCCCAATAGACCCTTTTTGATGTGATTTCCCCAAGGTGCATGTTTCTAAAGTCTCATACCCTTTCCGGTATCCATACACTGACTTAATATCTAGGAAACCATATACTAATAATTTTTCCAAAATTTCAGGATGATTTCATATACATATTATTATATATTTGAATTATTCCAAGGGTTTTAACTAAACATCCTTTATCCAAATCCTATAAAATAACTAAACTAATCACAAAATATAATTAAACATTTTTTTGATACCAACAATGACAACCTAAGATAAACATATCTATATTTTACATGATTTACATAATATAAAAATTAAATCTGATAATTACCTCACATATCTCATAGAAATATTTTTATTTGTGTATTTGAAGACTAGTTACATAGGCAATATATTTTACCAAACGTGTAAAAATTACTCTATAATTGAACTATTCTAAAACCCCTTCTATACTACTCATAATTTGTAATTATCATAATAACCTAGAATAATAAACAAAAGAAATGGGTTTTGATCAAATCCTATGTAATGGAAAATATATAAATTTTTATTCTAGGGTTATATCATTGTCATATGTGAAACAAACATCTTAGAGAAATTTTTTATTAAAAGAACATGAAAAATTAAAATTTCACCGTAAATCGGGAAGGAGGGAGATGTAATATGAAAATAAAAAAAAATATAAAATGAACTTAGAGTGTGAGATAAGCGTGGAAACGTGATTTAAGGAAATATAACCATAATATAATGGATTCCTAAATATGTGTAATCAATATAAAACATAAAATCATTAGTGTATTCCAAGTCTCACTTCTAATTTCAACATTATAGAAAGATTCCCATGGTGGATTAGGTCCAATCTCCATTCACATAAACATAATGTACAATGTTCCATAGTGGATTAGGTTAACTTTCCATTCTTATAAACATAGTGGAAATTGTTCGGTGGTGTATTGGGTTTACTCTCCATTCCCATAAACATAGTGGGAAATTCACCAAAGTAAACTAGGTTCACTCCCAAATCACATACATTACATCTCATTATATATAAATCATTACCCAATTTATTTTATGGATATATAATTATCATCCAACCCATCCCATAGTGTTTTTAGGAAATCCACCTATAATGAACCATGCTTGGCATACATGGATATTAAATCATATATGTAGAATACATAAAAAATTTATCATGATTTAATTAGTTTAGTAAATTTTGAATCTTGGACCAAAAAAATCTATTCTAGAGAACGATATTAAAGGATTCCAACATATATTATTCCCTTTTTTATTCCTACCTAAAAAAATTATTTATAACCTGGAAAAAAGAAACCTATGAAAGGGTTGATACTAGTTCCATAGTAAGGGTAAAAATAGGAGTTATGAGTCATAACATAAACATAAAGGTATTATAATTTACAAATTATACCCTTTATATCAAAGATAATAATATTTAGTCATTAAAAAATTCTTAAGACATAAATTATAAAATTATACCATTAATATCAAACATAGAGTTGTGGAAAACGCATAATCATGGAAAATTATTTCCATATTAGTCAAGGTTCATTTCCATGATCATCACAGTAGAAAAATTATTTTTACTAAACTGAGTTCACTTCTCCTTCCAACATTGTATTACTTAACTAGGTTTACCTCCCTGACCATCTTTGTATTACTGAAAAAATATCATTTCTCATTCTAACCCTATCAATATCATGAGATATAAATATTTACCCAATTAATTTGAGGGGTATATAGGTCCCACCAATCACATAATGAAAATCATACATATGTGTTCCACAAGAACATAAATCATTTGAAAAATAATTACCTAGGGAAATAAATAGGTTTCTTAAACATCATTCAATTGTAACACAACCATTAGAAAATAAATTGGTTTCATAGTTATCATTCCATCATAAACATAGAAAAACCATATGAATAATAGGGTTATTATATTTGGAATATTTTCCCATTAAATCAAAATTAACATCAATGAATTTTATCATAGATAGAAATTGTTTTTGAGAGATCACATAAGAATAATTCTTGCGTAAAATATTTTTTCTGCTTTGAAAACATTTTCTTTACTTGAAATGTCATGTAATTTTTGAAGAAAAATTTTTATTTGAAAATAACCATGTAATCTTGTAAGGTAATATTCAAGTAATTACGATTTCCTAGAAGTGTAAAAATACATCCATTCTATATAATTTAAAAAATATTCTCCACATACTTTTTCTGGATAAGTAAAAAAGTACCTCATTAGGATAACGACAAATGATTCCTTTTAAACTGTGTAGTAAAAATTTATAAACGGTTAAAACTTATGTTAAACATGCAAAGAATAATATTAAGATAATTTTCTGTAAATAATTTAAGAATCAAGGACAATGGTGATAAATTTTTTCAACAGAGACTGCAAACGAAATATTCCAAAATATTAAAGATATTATGAAATAAATACTCAACACTTTATAATTAGTAGAATCATATTCCACATTAAATAAATAAAATTATAATGATATAAAAATAAAATAAAATTTTGTATAAGAATTATAAAATATGTTAATGGGATGTATGTACACCATGTATTAGAATCATGTAGTGTATAAGGCATGCGTCTCACAGAAATAAATATGTGATATAAATTAATTACTACTTGAGTAATATTATAATCAAGAAACCCATTAAATAATAACATAAATAAAAAATTTAATATAATTAATTAATTTAAAAAATGATATAACACGTCATATATTATTATATATGCCACAAAAAATAAGAAATCCGTGAATATGTCCTGTATCTCATAGAAATAAAAAGTGAGATTAAATTCCCTTACCTTACGTCTTGACTATATTTCCACATGTTAAAACATCCTTTATCAAAGTATAATTTTATTATACATATACCACATAATAATAGTCATACACACACACACACACATATGTATATATATATATATATATTTCATATATTATTTACCTATGACATAATAGTAGTCATTTATTAATAATTTCTTGTTAATGTTACTTTATGGATAATATCATCTTTGTTTTTCATTCATGTTTTGACCTATTATCCTTGGTTATCTTACATAGATCATGATTATTTAATCACAAAAATGATAATATTTAAATAAATATAATATATATATATATATATTCATTATTTTTTATTCACAGTGATTAATAAATGTTAGACATAGCTAATAAAATACATCCTTCATGGAGACGGTAGGCTATACGTACGCATTAACACTTTTTTCATTTTCATGTTGAGTTAAAAGGATGAAATGTGTATGATATTTTGTAAATACATAATCATTTTTATATCATATATTACCTATATATTCATAAAATTCATCTGTATTACCATCCATGTGAAATATAGGTGAATAACGAATCACATCGCATCGTGGAGATAGTAAGCCATAAGTATGCATGAGTGACATTATAAATTTCCCAAAATATTAAATAGATTATTAAAAGGTAGAAATGATATTATCATTGAAAAATTATTAATAGTTAATAACATTAATATATAAATATTAAATTCATAATAATTATTATAGATAAAATATAAGGATGATAAAATGAATTGTATCGCTACATGGCGATGGTAAGTCGTACATACACATGAGTGAAACATTCATTTTATATTTGATGGGAAAGGGTATTTATAATGTTTTTTACTTAATATTAATATCATTTAAAAAATATATGATCCATAATTTTTTTATTTTATGATATATAACATAGATTTCATGGATGCATATAAGAGTAGGGAATGAGAATGATCGGATAGAGCGATAAACTCTTATTTTGAACGCCTCCTTTAGATATTCTATAAAGGAATTTAAAGTTGGTCCTTTGAGAAGACCATAACCACAATAATTTTTCTATAAAAGTTTAAAATGGAAATTTTCAAGGGTTGGTTGATCTATATGGATTAATGTGGTGTGTAGAAGTGAGGTAGTAGGTAGCCTTTTATAATTTGGTTGAAGGTCAATTTTGGAATTTAAAAAAAATATCAATTTATAATAAATTAAATCTCTATAAATATACATTATAATGTACATGTATTCAAAGATATCATGATATAATGTTCTAATATCATTAACCAAAAAATTTTGGATATTTTTAGATGTAATTTTAAACCTTAAAATTTTAATCAACCCTTAGTTAATCTATTTTTATTTTAACTACGCTAATAATGTTTTTAATTTTAAGAGAATGTAATTGTTACATATAAAGATTATATTGGAAAATAAATGTTCAATTTATGATATTTATGACCAGATCTAATCCTCTTAACCATACTAAATATTTTTATGATTTTTAAATCATTTAATAAAATATTACTTTCATAAAATATCATTAGTGTCAATTTTGACACTATTCAGAACTTTTATGTTTTACAAATATCATAACCACATGATATATTCAAATGAAAAAAATATAAAATCATCTCTAACATGTAATATTCATCTAAAAAATATTTTACGACATTAATTACAACAAATTATTTTTATTTTAATATTTTGAATATCAATTATTTGGTATTTCCATTATTTAATTGATTACTGCATTATCATTATATAATCCCTTATGGTTTTTATTTATTTCCTAATTTTTTTTACAAAATTTCAATGATAAATAAAAAAAATTATATTTTAAATGAATATTTGTAGTTGGATTTATCTATGTATAACTCTATATTAACAATGATATAGTTTTTGAAAATATGACTATGATAACTTTAACTTTTCTTTAAATAAAATATAACAATTTTATTACTCTCATCCAGGTGGATTAGATAGTTTATAATTTTATCACAAGGATTATTTTGATAGAAAACCAACCATAAAATGAAATTGTTACATGTTTTAGGGAATGTTGACGCTCTTTTCTGTCAGAGAGTCTAACAAATGGAAAAGGGAAAATACCTTGAACCCAAAGTGATTCATCCTTTGATGAAATATCAAAAATTTTCAAAGGCATGAACAAAGGTTCAAATGCACTTGAGTCACACGAGTTCCACCAAGGTCGCGCATGTGACTTGCACGCTGCACAGGTGACTTGCACGCTATGCAGGTGAATTGCGCACCCTCTCTGAATTTCTCCCAGGGTATTCACCAACCTATAAATACCCTCGCTGGGCCCCCCATTTCATGAAGGAAAAAATTCTAGAAACTCATATTTGAGCTCTCGGCGCCCTAGTCGCTTCTCAAAGCTTCCAAACACTTCTAAGGTAATTTATTTCCTAGAAACGGAATATCTAAAGAGGGGGAGTAAGGCCTAAGTGTTGAAACTCATCAACACTTGTGTGCCAAGGTGGCCAGCCCTTAAGGAAAATGGCCCCACTTGCACGCCACCTTACCCCTTCCACACAACTTGACCGCCTCTCTTCTAGAAGTCTCTAGGGGTAATATTAAAGGCTTGAGCCAATCCTTTCCCAAGTTCTAGAATAAGGATTGGCCGTCCTGTAAGTACCCATGTGTCGCGCAGGTACACGTGCGCGACTAGGACTTGCGCGCCCACGCAGGACTTGTGCACCCCTCTCTTTTTGGGTGTCCTTCCTGCCCATTTCAACCCTCTTACACATATCCACCTCTCCTCTTCCGGAATAAGCCTTCAGAACTCTCTCCAAATCCATTTATGGAATGATTTCTTGGTTGTATTCCTTATCTAAAAGGAATTCTGTGGAACATCTCTCAAAACCTAGTGATTTACACATCTTTACATCACTAAAGTTAGAGAGTTCATTCATTCAACCTCATCCTTTAAGATGAGAGAATCCTTAACCTGATCCTCCTTTTTAGGAGTAAGCCTGAGTCCAAATTCTCATTAATTTGGTCATCCTCCTTAGGAGTAAGCCCCAAGTCCTCATTAATTTGGGCATCCTCATTAGTAGTAATCCCCAAGTCCACTAATCTGGGCATCCTCTTTATGATTATGCCCCAATAATAATTCCCTTAACCTGGGATTCTTTTTCAGAAGTAAGCCCCAGTCTCTATGTTCCAAAATATGGGCATCCTCCTCAGGAGTAATCCCCAACCATGATTCTCTTAACCTAGGATTCCTTTCCAGGAATAAGCCCCAGTATCAAAGCCTACAAATATGGGCATCCACCATAAGAGTAAGCCACATGTCCCTTAACCTAGGCCTCCTTCTCAGGAGTAAGCCTCAGTCTTAATTTATCTTAACCAGTCTTAATTTACTTTTGATCTGGGCTTCCATATCAGGAGTCAAACCCAATCATAAGTCCCCTCCTAACATGGGCATCTTCCTTAGGAGTAAGCCCCTAGATTAGAGTATTAAATTCCTCCATAAAGTACATATACCTTTATCGACCTTGTTCATGGGTTTCTTCCCTAAAGTAAAACCCAATATTCATCTATTTTGGGCATTCATACATACATAAGCCCCACATCATTGCATATTTCATGGAACAATTTTCTGGTTTCACCAATACCTCTTGTTTCTCACACCGAGCATGACTCACGTGAGCTTAGAGTGTAAAAGTAATAATGAAATATTTCTTTGAGCCATCAAACATGCATAAACATCATACTAACTTACTCGAACTATGTGGATTCTTATTCTTTTTCTAAATAAAGGATATGTAGGTTGCCCATCTGCTAGTATGATCCCGACTCTAAAATAATCCATGTCCTTCTGAATGACAATAAACTTCAAGTTCCCCACTGAGTTGCTTTAAAACCAGCATGGTCATCATAATGACCAAGAGACATTTATGTATTGAAGGATACCATTGACAAAGAATCTCTAACAAATACAGATGATTCTCTATCGATGAAGAACCTCGAATACATATAAAAGATTCTCTAAATTTTTTACATATCAATCATTGATTGTCAGATCTAAAAGAAAGCTCATTTTATACTTGGTAATGTAATAAGGATTAACGAACATAACTTAAATCTATAAAGAGAGTCCCAGAGTAGACAATAATTCCTTTAAAAAAGGTGTGATGAGTCCTACCTCCCATAATCTTGACCAATGAAAATTCCTAAGCCTTATCAGCCCACAACTAATGAGCGCCTACCTTTGGAATGTAGGTCCAAATGGATATGGAATCATTGGATGTTTCCGGGTCTACGAACAAAACCGTTAGAAACCGATTGGAATGTTTGAAACTTCAATCAATGAGGTCATCCCCAATTCCATAGGAAAAAAAAATGGTGAACCCGACGTGAATCCTTAACCAAGATAAAGTAATGTTTTACCTATTTGTTAGGCCCCAATTTAAACTCAATGAGAGGGCCAACAAAGAAATAAATAACATATGTGCTCATCCAAAATATGTAGCAGCCAAATTTATCTTAATTATGTGTGTTATATCAAACAGGAACTCTTCTCCAAGATCTTCTGCATTACAAGAATGGATTTTCTTATGTTCACTGCTGTGAATACTTCTACTGTGAAAACCTCTACTATGAATGCATCTGCTGCTACTCCTGCTGGATCGTCATCCGATCTGAGGAAGACATCACCTAATCAGCGTATTCAACGTTGGGTATCCAATGCACTGGTTAAGGAGTAACATCAACATGGTACCATTCCAACTTTTGATGCTGCTTGACAAGCCCTCCACATAAACAACTCACACTGGTTGTCCGGACAGCGACGACCAGTGATCAAGAAGGAGGCGGTGCTAACCACCGTCTCCAACCGTTTTGGGTCGTTATCCCTAGAATGCAATCAAAATTCTCTCCTGTATTCTGGTGAGGTGAATGAGAAGGTCCCTCAGGGCCTTAACTCAAAGAGACATGAGTCCTTCACGAGGGCTCCCATCAAAAATCGCCGCCAGACATGTGCGACAGTGCGCCCTCAACATGATGAGGGTGTCGTCTCTAGGCGTTCGGCTCAGGTTCCATGAACCCGAGTAGGCAAGAAGAACCACCAGAGTTGACAACCAGTTAACAGTGACCAGGTTCTCATCTCTTCCATTTCCAGAGAATTCCACCAACCTAACTTTGTGGAAAGCAACGAGCGGGTATATACACCCGTCCGTTTTAATCATGCTGTCCAGCAGACTCGTCTAGAAGCAACACACCAATCCCACCAGAAATTTCTGGCGGATTACTATAGACAGGAACATACACCTATTTATAAATCATTAGATAGTCATCAGGCTCGTCTGACTACATATGATGAAGCCCACCAACCCAATGTGTTGACAACTAGTAAACAAGGACATACACCTGCTTACACTCATCAATCCTGCCTGTGGCCTCGTCTGTCAGTATTGAAGGAAGATCGTCAACCACGTTCGGAGGAGTGCAATCAACAGGCACATAAACCTTCCAGTATTGATCAAGCCTATCAACAGTCTCGTTTGGTAGCATTCGGAGAAGCCGTTGGAAATCTCCGGCGACAAATAGGAGGCAGACTCAACTCTCTGCCCCCACACTTGAGTACTGTTAGAATTCACTGACAGGAAAAGGAGGATAGGAGCAGGTACATATACCTACTCCATGCATGTAATGGAAATATATCCCTATTATGGCAGCTGAAGTCACCAGGAATAATCTATCAATGGTGAAAGAGAAGAAGCAAATCCCTGCTCATATTCTGGATGCCTGCCAGGATATTATAATAGCTTCAGCAGCATCTTAGGGAAAGACACATAAATCTATCCCTACCAGTGGAGTGACACATCAATAGTTCACTCTAGAATAGACACACACATCTGTTCTAGTCTAAGAAGGTTGTGGGGCGTACTCCCCCATATCATACGGACAACCAAGTCAGGCACATACACCTGATTTGAGTGGAGATAATCAGTCTAACCTGATCATTTCTCCTGAGTAGACACATAAACCTGCCCACAATGACCACTTTCATCAACAAGTGGTTTCTAAAATGAGTAATAAGGCATCTAATAAGAAGAACCACCCAGCATGGACAAGAAATCAAGGGACAATCTGTAACAAGACCTTACTCGATGCTGGAGTTCTTGATGCACTCAGAAAATTATCTGTTGCAACTAAAGATTCTACTCTCTCAGTTCCCAATAGCCGGGACATTTATTCTGAAGGTCTGCATCAGACACTTCCCCATGAAGGCTTTCTTCAGTACAATTCGGTCGATCTCAAAGTTTCATCTTCAGATGAGATACACTAGAACCCTCTTGGTGGCCAGAAGACCAAGGAGAAAAATGTTTCATCTTTTTTTGTAACCTACCATGGTGGTCCTCCCCATGATGATGAATTTCGCTGTGAAAGTCCTCTCCATAGTAGTGATTCACATTGCATGGAAAATTCTCCGACAGGCAATGTAGTGATAAGAAAGCCCTCTTATCTTAAGGCACCTGAAAATGTGAAGCCAGTCATGTATGATGCTTTACCATTAGCAGGTGAAACACTTTCTCAACCAGAAGATAGCCCATGGTGTAGGTCATTCTCAGAACAACACCTAAGTCATGCATCTTCTAGTTTGATTAGTGATTTCTCTACCAATCTTGTTGAATCCGATGAAGCAACAAGGGAGCACCGGCTCTGGTCTAATCAGGTAGAAGAATATTCATTGAATGATAAATAGGAAGTACTGAATATGAGAAAAGAACCGGCGAAAGGTGAAGTTCTAGTCATGTTTTGGCCTCTGGCTGATTCTAAGTATGACATTCCAGAAATGTTGATGGAAGATGGAATTAATAATATTCATCTTAACATATGGAAAACTCTTTGTCAGTGGAAAAAGAAAATATTATATTATGATGAATATGAAAATCATGTTAAGATAATAGAAGGGTTACAATGCCAAATTTACTAGGCATCTCTCTCAGTTTCACGATATCCGAAGGCTAAAAAGATGTAGAGAACCCTTCAACATTCATGCCTTGGCGCACTAAGAAGATTGTGCCAGTTAATTTCCAATGTCCCATTTTTTATTCATATTAGGGGATGGGGTGTTCATGGAGCGCTAAATTTCACTGTACTCTCCAGTCATCAATGCCCGTCGAAAATGGTCTCATGCAATGTTATTTCCCATAGCCAGCCACAATCAATGGGTTTTGTTTATAATCAAAAGCTTGCCCAAGAACAGGCCTCAACTAGTTCCTCTCAAAATCAAGAATATAGTGAAGAAGTTGTTGAATTAATTCTGCATCAAGCAAACAATAATATTGAACAGGCCTCTCATTTGGAGCAAGCACATCATCAGGTGATAGAAGTATCAGAAATCATCCAACGGTCTTTTGAGCTGGGTGATAAAAGATGATGCAGGTTGATGCATCCAGCTAATTTCTGGACTAAATTCCACAAGATTAGGAAAGATTTCAATAAATTCTTAGATATAGCATGTCAAGAACCACCCCATCTTTCTAGACTGGGTACTCTTTTAACCCAACCCTCAGAATCAACAAATAGGATTCGAGGAGTTGAGTAGGAACAACCCCAGTCCACCGGACTGGGGACTTTTTCAAATCCTCAATCCCTACATCAGAGAAAGTTAGTCTTCTGTCGATTGGGGAAGAAGACTTAAGAGGAATGAAGAGCCAAATTATTAGGATATTCCCTCCAAATTACGGTTCGTCAAGAAGTTCCTGAGGGATCGAATCAACAAAAGGCAATGTCTCATCAGGGATATGGAAAAAGGCATTATCGTAGAAATTCCAATAGAAGGGATGCAATGCGTTATGAATCATTCAATATCATCAATGTATTAGTTGTTGATCCACCAGATGAGGCCCACTCAGATGGATCAGATGAATAGGTTCCTGTTCAAGAGGTTGTAGACACATACACAAATGAAGAAGGTGTGCGTACACGAAATCAAAGGATTATTCAGAATCTAGGAAATCCTTCAAGAAACCTACTTTCCCCTCGCCAAAAGGGAGCCAATAAGGGGAAATGAAAGAATTTGGCTACATACCCTTCCTCTGGAGAAGGCTAATCGCTCTCACTAGAGCAAATATTTTCATAACAAGAGGAAGAAATGAATGAATTGAGGAGGTTGAACGCAGAACTACTTCAAAGTAGTCTTCCTCCTAAGCGTGATAGAGTCAGTCAGCTAAGGGAATTTGTTGCAGCTCCTGAGATGGATCAATAATGTCCTCCTCTATCATTACAATCTCATAGGTCTAATCCTATAGGCCAAGTGCAACAAAAATTGGCGGTGCTTCCATAGGTTGCAGTACCAGCTACCACATCTGTACCAACTCCAGTCATTGCACCTGTTCAGGTCCAAGCTCCACCAGATGTTTCTCCAAAGTTAATAAATACTATTGAGTCATTAATAGCTCGGTTGAAATCTATGGAGGGAAAGAGTGCTCAAATTAAACCATAAAAGATAGCTTACCCTGAATGGGTTGATGCAATTCCTCCCCCATCAAATTTTGTAAGTACCACATTCCCAATCTTTAATAGTTCGGGAGATCCAGAGCAACACTTAACACATTTTGTTTCTTGTTGCGATCCTATGATGGGAACCCTTCAGCAATAAGAAGCAGTTAAGCTCAGGTGTTTTGTACAGTCATTACAAAGACCTGCTTTTGTTTGGTACACAAGCTTGTAATCCTGGTCAATTACCAGATGGGAGGATCTTCACCAAAAATTCCTTCTTCAGTTCAGTTCAACATTTCCAAAGACAACAGTTTTGATCTTAAAAACTGTAAACAAAGGGAGAATGAAAGGGTTTTATATTTCATTACTCATTGGATGGGATTAACATATTCCCTAATCTTAAAAATACCTTAAGAAATTTTTTTGCCAATATGTGTGGCGAATTTACGTGATGAGTTTCGCACACCGCTGATCCATGTGAAATACACAAGAGATTTTTGAGACCTTACTTCAATAGCTTAACATATTGAAGACTCTCTTATAAAGACTAAGGATAAAGCTCGTGTTATTCCATCAGCTCCAGGAAGGATAATGGGTAAAGAAGATACTGCTACAGTTATGCTTAAACAAACACATGTACCTACTTCTACTTCAAGGCCTTCATCTTCTCGAAGGGCTCCACCTCCTGAGCATCAACAACAGAGGCCGTGTCTTCAAGACAATCAAAGAGATCAAAGATGGAAACTATTTGAGGATTTGAAGATAAAAAAATACTCTTTCCAAAATGAAAAAGTTCCTGGTTACTTCATTTTGGCTCTGGAAAATAATTTGGTTCAATTGCCAAGGCCCAAGAGGCCAAACAAGGAAGGAGATGAAGACCATGCCAACTATTTCCCATTTCATCAGATGTTGGGGCATCCCATTCAGGAGTGTTTTGTTTTCAAGGACCTCCTGCAAAAAATGGTTGACTTGGGACAAGTCTAACTGAAAGGTTCTTCAGCTTAGGTAGTATGTGTTACTGCTACATATCCAAAGGATGAGGGTGAGTGGCAAGAAGTAAAGAACAAAAATTCTCAAAAATATGATGATTGGATGGTCAGAAAAATGATCAACCGAACTCATGCCATTTTGTGAACGAAATTGAAGAAACCAATTGTGTCTTCTTCCATGAATGCCGCAAAAAAACCCTCTTCATCAGAGGGAAAATACTCAAAGAAACGACATGATTCAAAGAAAGAAGAAGAATCAGAAGAAGATGAGTATGTGTCAAAGCCCAAGTTGTCTTTGACTTTGGAAGATTTTATGCCATCTACTTCGAAGCAACGGGCACTGCCCCACCAAACAGAATAGCCTAAACAGGTTAATCAGGCAGAGTCTACATCAGATGAAGAGTTTATCTTCAGTTCTGTTAATATGATTCAATTAATAGATCCATATGCCAGCCGTAGTTTCGATTTTGATGACCCCGAATTCCTTGTATCAAACAGAGGAATCAGAGGAAATTCCATAGGCTCAGGATACAAGGGAAGACGTGGATCATTCAGAGGCCACTATTCCAATTCTACCCCTGCTTGAACTGTGTATACGGTTGAAACTCGTGGTATATCCCTTCAACGAGCTCAAAAAGAACAAGCAAGTTCTTTAACACAAGGCAGAATCAGTCCTGGCACTATTATTCTGGAAGATCGGTTGAAGGTTCAATCTTATTCCTCTTAGAAAATAAATATACCTAATCGGTATAATATTCCAAAGCCATGAGTATTAACAACTCCTATCCTGGTACAAGATGCATCAACTTCCAAAGCATCAACTTCCAAGGCACCTGCTAAACCACATGTTCCTTTTGCGAAACGCAAACTTTTGGATCAAAAGTATGATGTATTGAAACACTTGGCCCAAGAGTAATTAGTGCGGAGAGAGCTCAAAATTATGAAAATCAGTGCTTTGCATGAAAAATGGCCACATATATATAGGCCAAGCCTCAACCCTGAATGCCTAAAAGCCAGCACGCGCAACCAGCTGCGCTAAAGCCTACACGACTTGCACTTTCATGACGCCATCTGCACGATCAACACTTGCACACCGAAGTTTCCTTGGTTTTCTTCTTTCTACAGAGTTACATCCTCATTTGTTTTGGATATAACCTTGATGGGGGACTTTTGTTGACTCACCTTTCCATCATAGAGTCTAACGAATGGAAATGGGGAAATACCTTGAACCCAAAGTAATTAATCCTTTGAAGAAACATCAAAAATTGACAAAGTCATGAACAAAGGTTCAAATTCACTTGAGTCGCGTGAGTTCCACCAAGGTCGCGCAGGTGACTTGCATGCCACACATGTGACTTGCGTAACGCGTAGGTGACTTGTGCGCCCTCTCTTAATTTTGCCCAGGGTCTTCACCAACCTATAAATACCCCCGGTGGGCCCCCCAATTCAGGATAGAAAAAATTCCAGAAACTCATATTTGAGCTCCCGGTGCCCTAGTCTCTTCTCAAATCTTCCGAACACTTCTGAGGTAATTTCTTACTTAGAAACAGAAGATCTAAAGAGGGGGAGTAAGGCCTAAGTGTTGAAACTCATCAACACTTGCGCGCCTAGGTGGCTAGCCCTTAAGGGAAATGGACCCACTTGCGTGCCGCCTTACCCCTTCCACACAACTTACACGCCTCTCTTCTGGAAGTCTCTAGGAGTAATATTAAAGGCTTGAACCAAGCCTCGCCCAAGTTCTACCCTAAGGATTGGCCATCACGCAAGTAATCATGAGTCGCGCAGGTACACCTGCACGACCAGGACTTGTGTGCCCATGTAGGACTTGTGTGCCCCTCTCTTTTTGGGTGTCCTTCCTGACCATTTCACCCCTCTTACACATATCCACCTCTCCTCTTCAGGATTAAGCCTTCAAAACTCTCTCCAAATCCATTTATGGCATCATTTCTTGGTTGGATTTCTTATTTGAAAGGAATTCTATGGATCATTTCTCAAAACCTAGTGATTTACACATCTTTACATCACTAAATTTAGAGAGTGAATTCATTAAACCTCATCCTTTAAGATGAGAGAATCCTTAACCTGGTCCTCCTTTTGATGAGTAATCCCCAGTCCAAATTATCATTAATTTGGGCATCCTCCTTAGGAGTAAGCCCCAAGTCCTCGTTAATTTGGGAATCCTCCTTATGAGTAAGCCCCAAGTCCCCTAATCTGGGCATCCTCTTTAGGAGTAAGCCCCAATCATAATTCCCTTAACCTGGGATCCCTTTTCAGGAGTAAGCCCTTGTCTCTAAGTTCCCAAATATGGGCATCCTCCTCCAGAGTAAGCCCCAACCATTTTTCTCTTAACCTGGGCTTCCTTTCTAGGAATAAGCCCCAATCTCAAAGTCTACAAATATGGGCATCCCCCTTAGGAGTAAGCCCCATATCCCTTAACCTGGGCCTCCTTCTTAGGAGTAAGCCTCAGTCTTAATTTCTCTTAACTAGTATTAATTTACTTTTGATTTTGGCTTCCTTCTCAGGAGTCAAAACCAATCATAAGTCCCCACCTAACTTGGGCAACTTTCTTCGGAGTAAGCCCCAAGATTTGAGTATCCAATTCCTCCATAAAGTACATATACCTTTATGGACCTTGTTCCTGGGTTTCTTCCCTTAAGTAAAACCCAATATCAATCTATTATGGGTAATCATAAATATATAAGCCCGATGTCATTGAATATTTCGTGGCACAATAGTCTGGTTTCACCAATACCTCTTTTTTCTCACACTGAGCATGACTCATGTGAGCTTAAAGTGTAAAAGTAATCATGACATATTTCTTTGAGCCATCAATCATGCATAAACATCATACTCCCTTACTCGAACTATCTGGGTTCTTATAACTTTTCTAAATAAAGGATACATAGGTATCCCATCTGATGGTACGATCCCAGCTCTGAAATAATCCATGTCCTTCTGAATGACAATAAACTTTAAGTTCCCACTAAGTGTCTTTAAAACCAATATGGTCATCATAATGACCAAGAGACATTTATGTATTGAAGGATACCATTGACTAAGAATCTCTAACAAATATATATGATTCTCTATCGATGAAGAACCTCGAATACATATAAAATTATCTTTAAATTTCATACATATCAATCATTGATTGTCAGATCTAAAAGAAAGCTCATTTTATACTTGGTAATGTAATAAGGATTCATGAACATAACTTAAATCAATAAAGAGAGTCCCGGAGTAGACAATAATTCCCCTAAAAAAGGTGTGATGAGTCCGACCTCCCATCCTCTTGACCAATGAAAATTCCTAAGCCTCATCAGTCCACAACTAATGAGCGCCTACTTTTGGAACGTAGGTCTAAATGGATATGGAATCATTGGATGTTTCCAGTTCTACGAACAAACCCGTTAGAAACCGATTGGAATGTTTGAACCTTAAATCAACGAGGTCATCCCCAATTCGAGAGTAAATAGGGAAATTTCCTATTATTTTTAAAATTAAATTTTACCCTTAATTACCAAATTTTTATTTTACCAAGTTAAAAAAAAATTACTTCAATTACGACTCATAATGACCAAAAATAAAAAAAAAACCTATTTAAATAATATTTACCCACTTCATCAAAAATATAAAATTAATTTTTAAAAATTAAAAACATATAAGTTATTGTAATTAATTGAAAATTAATCTTGTTGATGAGGTGATAAATAGTTTACTAAAGTTAAAACATGAGAAAGATTCATACATTTTTATAAAAAAATTAAATGAAAAATTGATAATGATTACATAAATTATATTTAATTATAAAGGCATGATCTAATTATAGTTTAAATCCATTCAAAAATATAACGTAACACAATAAATTAATATGAAGAAAAAGCAGTTTTCTAAGAAAATGCAGTATATTATTATTGTTCTCAAAACATGAAACTTATTAGAAAAAAACCTATATTCCAACAAAAGTAAAGTTTAATATCCCTATTTAAATTTTTTTTTTCATATAAAAACTATAAAATTATAAATATTTGGATTTAAAATGGGTTCTCCATTAAAAGGCGGTAAAATTACCCTTTTGAAAAATATAAATTTTTATGCATAAAATTGAGTTTATTATTATCTTATTCCTATGAAATATATTGGATGAATATAAAAAATATTTGATTGAATATATATCATATATATTACATTATTATCATTCAATCATTTTAATTAATTTAATTTATTAATAAAAGATGACCTTGGGAGAATAAAAAAAACATTTCCTTTATATTCAACTGATACATATATTCGTATCAAAGTAATTGGTAACCAATGAATTAATATTATAAAAAACATGTCTTCATAATTTTATTAATTAATGTAATAATATTTAATTTAACTACTAGGTTATATCTTATTCAATTAAATAATAATATTTTAATAATATACCGTTGTTTCATAAAACACGGTCTTCCAAGTAATGAAAATTATCAAAACAACTCAACATCGTGTCTAATGTAAGCTAATAAAAGTGTTTTTTGTAGTGAAACCTTGACACAGTGTTATGTATAAAAAAAATAATAACATAGTTTTTTCATATAACATTAGTTATATTTTGTTTCATGTGAAATGAAAAGTTTCGCATATATTACATTAACTCAAAAAATAATATTTCACAAAATATCTTAGTGTTACATTTTACCCCCTTATAATTAAATTTCTCCGTTGAAATTAAATTGGGTCATCTGATGTTTTATACTCTAATGTGTCTTTAATAGATACCCACATCATAAAAGTGAATACTAAATATATCTTTTAAAAAGGAATGTTAGAAACATAATAGTTACCAAAATTAACTCATAACTAGGTTTCCACTTAGTAGAATGTAAGCGGAAAGTGAAAACATGGAAATGGAAAATAAATATAACTATCATGTTCTAATAGAGTGTGATAGAGAACATGGTCATTAGAATGTTGATAATAAAAATTCCATAAATCAGTGATGATCAAATCAGACATTTTATTCATTGAAAAACATGGTATTGGGATAAATATTTTGGTTTTATGTTATTTTTCCCTGGATTTGATGAATTTTCATGAGAATAAATGCTTACTTGATTTTAGGTAAAATTAAACCATTTTAGTTCCATGATAAATTTATACTTTATCAATTACTCTAATAAATGAATGTGAATTTTATATTCATGAAGCATTCACAAATCTTGAGATATATAAATAGAATGACCAGTCAGTCCAACTATATTAATCATAAGAAAAACATTAGAATTTTTTTTCCAATATGCCTAAATCCTCATATGGTGATTCAATAATTTAGTCAAAAAATACTTATCAAAAGTTTAACATAAACCATTATATAAATGGGTAACCATATAACCCTTCCAAAAGATGAAATTCTAAAACATTTGAATGAAGTGAACTAAATCATCTTAACATTTATCCCTCGTATATCATAAAGTAGATATTTGTTTTCCTATTCCAAACATGTGAATACCTTAATCATGTATTATTGATATATAGTAATAACCCAAAATACCACAAATAATTATTGAAAACATTCATTTCACCCTATTCTAATGTTTATTTTACATATTCCCTAAGTCTAAAAAGTTTTAATCTTCATCCATGATAACATAAACCATTTTTCAACAAAACCATAATCAGTTTCAATGAAATCATTACCACTCAATTTAATTATTCATATCCAATATATCTTTATTAAAATATCATTATCTCAACATCATGCGCATATTAAAGCTTATCCTTCCCATTATCATGTATTTTCCAAAAAATATCACCTTATTACCTCAAAACAATTTCATTGTTACCAATTCCATTCAATATATGCTCTTAAGTCCCTATGAAAAAACTACAGTGTATGAATATATAGATGTTTCATTATTCCATAATACCATAAAATAACTTCTAGAACATTATTATTCAATTCCATTATATAAATACTAAATCATTCGAGAAATTGTTTTGTCGAAGTCTACATCACAAATAGTTAATGGATGAGATTTAACATTGTTTTGGCTTTTAGAGGTTACTGACATCGATCATCATTGATAACTCTTGGATTAAACAATTGGTTTTCATAATTCAAATTTTCCATGTATTTAAAACATTGATGTTTGGGGGGTGAATTATACAATTTCTTTGCATCGTTATCTTTCTTTTACTATCACTTTAGCAATCAATTTCCTGATGGCCTTCTTTCCTACACATGAAGCATTTACCACACCCCTTAATATAGTCTCCACCATTCTTCTTTATACACAAGTAGCATAAAGAAACACTCATTTTCTTTTCACCCTGGTTTTTATAATTTTCTTTAATCTCTATCTTGAATTTTTATCAAAACTATTAGACTCATATGTAACACCAACATCCTTTTCTATCTTGATAACACAAAGCATAATATCTTCATAGATATTGATGTCCCTTGTAGATAACTCTCTTAAAATACTTGGTGTTACACCTCTAAAGAATTTATCTTCTTTACATACATATTAGATGATAAATCCATAAGAGTACCTTTCTTGTCTTGTAAAATTATCTTCTTAGGTATAAAAATACTCATCTTCCATTTTCATAATCTCAAGGAACTCCTTTTCTATCATCATATAGAGAATATGAGGAAAGTAATCACTAAAAAATAAGATCTTGAACTCATCCCATTCTAGGGAGTCAAATTCATATCATTGCCTCATATTCTTAATGAGATTAAACCATTTTTCTTCTTCACCTTCCAAATGATAGACAACCAAGATGAATTTATCATGTTTTGTACATTAGAGAAGAAAAAATATATTTTTAGTAGAACTCATCCATTATTCAGACACTAGTTGATCAGAATACCCACTGAATGAATGTAGACGATATATTGTAAAAGACTCAAAATAATGTTGTTCTATCATATCCTTGTTGGAAGTCCATCATGATTCATAAGTTGTGTAAGTATAGAGATAATATTTTTCATTCTAGATCCCAAGAAATTCAATTTCCTAGGAGGAAAATAATCTAATTTTTCGTTATATTCTTCATTAACATGGTACATTTGGGTTCCATCCATTGACTAAAACTTGAAAGTATAGTGTGAGAAATAGTAATCATAGTGGTATAATCACATAATCAAGGGAAAATACTTATAAAATTTCAATCATGAAACCTTAGGTTGAATCAAAGGTTATTCATGATTATCATGAAAAATTTAGTATTATAACCTATACATAGACTTATCGTTATAAACAATGCAAGAAATATCCTTATAAATATCCCCAGGTATCTCACTAAAGTTTTCTCATCATAGTTTCCAAATGAAGAATAAAAATTTATTCTAATTCCAACTATAATGACCATGATTGATGTAGATGGATATTACATCATATTTGATGAATAATAAAAATCATTCTCAAATAACATATTGGTTTAGTACCTTCTAAAACTAGGAACACAAACATCCAGTCTAGTGAAAGATATTTAATGTTTCCAACAAATATCATCCCCTTTTATAGTCCTACTTAAATCCTTTCTTTACAACCTATGGAAAACATTTGAAAAGGGTGAGCTCAGATGATCAATAAGGGTAAAGAAATGAGTTTTGAATCATATCATAAACATAATGGTATAAGAATATAAAAATTATACCATGCATATCGAAAACCATAATTTTGACTCATATAAAAATTCTTAAGACAAAAATCATAAAATAATAAATTTAACATAAAACATGGAATTTTAGGAAATAAAAAATTATAGAATATAAATACCATATTAGTCAAGTCTTATTCCAAAGTACATCATAGTGTAATAATTCCTTTAAAAATGGAGTTCACTCCTTATTCCAGTCTTTTGTTACTAAACTGAGTTTACTTTCCGTTCTAGACATGTATTAGTAAATCGAGATCATTTCTCGTTTCATCCCTATATATTTAATGAGATATAAATCTTTACCCAATGCATTGAAAAAAAATATGTACAACCAATAAAATAATAAAAACAATATATATGTTTGTAATACAAACATAAATCTTTCATCATATAATTACCCATAAAAATAAATGGGTTTCTTAAACATCATTCAATCATAACATAACCCATAGAAAGGAAATGGGTTTCCGAGTTATCATTCTATCAAAAATATTGTTTAACCACATTAATAATAGTTATAGTATCCTTTAAAAATATTCCCATTAATAAAATAGTTAACATAAAATAATGTTATTTTAGATAGAAAATAATTTTGAGATATCACTTGAAAATAATTCTTTAGAAAAATATTGTTTTTGTTTTGAAAGAATTTTCATTAAATAAAATGATGCAAAGTTTTTAACAAAAATATTTTCATTAAAAATAAACATGTATGTTTGTAATGGAAGATTAAAGTCATTATGGTATCATCGAAGCATAAAAACCCATTCATTCAGTATATGTTAGAAAACCATTATACTCGTACTTTTTTCGAGTAAGTCAAAAAGTACCTCGTTAGAAAAATGAAAAAAGATTCCTTTCAAACCATGTAGTAAAAAATAATAAATATTTAAATATGACATTAAAAACCATTGTTTAATAATAATACATTTTTTTAAAAATATTTATAGAAAACATGGGCATGTATGATAAATTTTCCCCAACGGAGACTTAAAATGAAACAATGAAAAATATTAAAGATATCATGAAGTAAATAAGAATATATTTATAATCAATAGAATAATATTACCCATGAAATAATGAGTGTTATAAGGATATAAAATACCATATTCTTCTGGATAAGACTAATAAAATACATTCATGGGTAGTATATACACCATGTAGAAGAAAAAAGTAGTGTATAAGGCTTGTGTCTCAATGAAATAAAACTGAGATATAAATCCATTAATACTTGAGTTACTTTAGAATTGCGAACACCATAAAATAATAACATAAATTAAATATTTTACTATAAATAATTAAAGGAATTTAATTACATAACATGTCATAGGTAGTTATATACCACACACAAAATAAGCGAGCAGTGAATATGAAATATATCTCAAAGAATTAAAAGAGTGAGATGAAATTCCCTTAATATAAGTACTGACTTATTTCACACAAGTTAAAACATGAAGTATAATAAATATAAAATTATTATAAATCTACCATGGAATTATATTCATATATATATATATATAACTTATATGATTTTCAAATGAAATAATATTACCTATTTATAAATAATTCCTTGTTAATGTTATTCTTTATGTAATATCTACTTTGTTTTTCAATCATTTTTTGACTGATTATCCTTGTTCCTTTTGAATAGATCATGATTTCATAAAATCCATAATTATAATAAAGATATAAATATCATATATATATATATATTCATTATATTTTTATTCATAGTATTCATAAAATTTAGAGATAGAAATTAAAACCTTTCTATTCATGGAGATGATTGATTTTACATACACATGAATGTTGTTTTCATTTTGTTGTCAAGTTAAAATAAAGGACATTATATGATATATTATGATTTAATAATAATTTATTTCATATATAACACACATATATATATATAATTCATACTTATTACTATCCTTGTGAAATATAGGTGAATAACAAATCACATCACATGATGGATATGATAAGATATACATACTTACAAGTGAAATTATCATTTTCCCAAAATATTAGATAGATTATAAAAATGTAGAAATGAAATTCTCATTCCATTTGTATAACTATATCATAAATATCATATAAATATTAAATCTATCATAAATCTTACGCATAAAATATGGTGATCAAAAAATGAATTGTTTCACTCCCTGGAGATGGTAAGTCACACTTATGGATGAGCCACAATTTTATTTTTTGTTTGATGGGAAATGGGATTTATAATGGTCTTTACATGATCCAAATGAAATTTAATAACATTTATGATTTTGATGTTATTATTTTAGGATATATTTCATAGATTTACATGAGGTGTATAAGATTTGAAAAAGAAAATGATCAGTTAGAGCGATTACCCCTTCTTCAGAATGACTAGTTTACATATCCTTTAAAGGAATCCAGAGTTTCCCTAGTAGATGAAAATAACCTCTATAATTTGTATAGGGATGTTTAGAAGGTAAATGGGCAGGTTTTTGTCAATCCTTAAGGCTTAATGTGGTGTGAAGAAGTGAGGGAGGTGGTGTCCTTTTAAAAATGAGGTGAGGGGCACTTTTGGGATTTTCAAAAAAATTATTTTATAATAAATTATATATCAATAAAAAGACATATAAATTGACATTTATTTGAATATAATATGAAATAAAATTTTAATATCATCCAAAATAAAATTTAAACCGGTTTTTATGTAATTTTAAACCATATCTTTTTTATTAACCTTTAGTTAACCTATTTCAATTTTAAGTATGCAAACAATGTTTTTAATGTTAAGAGAATGTAATTTTTATGTATAAATTTTCAATGGAACCATAAATGATCAATTTATTATTATTTTTATATATCTTCCCATACTCCTTATTTAATATTTTTATTATTTTTAATTAATTTAATACAATGTTACTTTCATAAAATTTCATTATCGTTAATTTTGACAATATTATATATTTTTCCTTCTTAAAAATACCATAACAGTAATAAAATGGATCATCTTTTTAGGTATGGATCTTTATTTCAGGTTGTTTTTGAAATAAATCAATAATTTGGAAATTTTCTAAGTACAAGCCATGTATCTAACTATTGCAGGGTACCATGTACTGGCCGTGTAACGGACAGTACATGGACAGATGGGTGACCTGGAAGACTGCCTAAAGAGGGGTTCAGTTGAGGCTACTAAAAAACATGTACATTAAATGAACATGATGTGTACTTTTCTTTTTATTTGATTAATCAGACTAGGGTTTCATATAATCGCCAGAAGCGTCTTCTTCTTCTCGTGTAACGTATAGGATAGCGACGTATAACTGAAAATCTTTGAGCTACTCCTATTTATCTATCTAAGCTCTAACAGAGATTCCTCCTGGTGTGTTTGATTCCCATTGGTGATTTCTAACTCCCCCTAGAGACATTATTCATATTTTTTCTTCTCCCTTGAGTTATCCAAGGTTGAAATATAATTGAACTTTTTGTAGATCTTTGATATTCTAGGTCAATTCAAGGGCCAATGTTCTAAAGTGTTCATTGTATAACATCTAGGTTGGTTATTTGTGCCTTTATTTGGTTGTACATGAATTATATATGTTCAATATGTCAAATAACCATGTTTAGGGTACTTCATGTTTTGGAATTTAACGGTTTTTAATGTCAGATATGGTTTTTTAGATCAGGAAGGGGGTATTGTTAAGTAGAAGGTTTATTACCATGATTATGGAAGTGTTTCCCATATATGATTGGTTATGTCCATTGGGTCTAGAAATCATGATAGGATACATTGTTTTCTATGTGTAGTGTTGTTAGGATGGAGTTTCTATTATTATTATATGCATGGGTTTTGCATTATGATATATGACCAAGGGGATTTTACCATGAGAGATTCCTGACATAGGGTATTTTATGTATATTTATTGTTATCATTGACAAAAGGCATTGACTGTGAGAGCTAACATGGGGTCATTGACCAGATGTGTTAGACTGTAAGAGAAACCCAGAGGGTCGTTATTAAACGTATGTTGGACTATAGGGAAATAGATGTGAGAGCTACCCAAGTGTCATTATAATTATCATCACTTTGTAGACTAATGGGTGTTGACTATGAGAGATACATAGGTGGTCATTTTTAATTGATTATTGCTATGTGGGACCAGAGGGGTTAGAATGTGAGAGCTTTCCCATATGGTTATTATTATTTTATTGAATTGTGATTTGTGACACTAAAAGGGATAGAATGTGGGAACTTTCACAAATGGTTGCTTGTGAATGTTTTAATGCTTGTGAAGAGTCTACCAAGCCAAATAATGAGTTTGGTCTCTATCATACTTGACTGTTCGATGGAATTTTGTGATGTCTGTTTGATATTGTTTGACAAGGGGATTCAGAGCTTAGGTGTGTTATCGAGGATAAATTATTAAATGGTTTCAATAATTAATAAATGTAATTGAATGTAATTTGAAACTATAGGATTTTTTACTTTTGAGTACTTCCTTGTTTATTACTTCATTTTTGTATGTTCCTGCTATATATATTCACTGACAGTTAAGAACATATCTTTTGGTGGATGCCTATTGATATTCTTCTCACAACCTGTTTGGGTCATGTGTTTTGACGTAAATAAATTTTATGGTTGAAGGTTTAGATAAGGGAAAGAGCCCTTCATTATCACGTACTTGATTTCTGTTGGATCAAGATAGCATGGGACCAAGCTAAGGCTTAAGATATTGGGGAGTTTACTATTTTCTATACTTTGGTTTCAGTCTTGTATTTCTAGTATTTTGACTTATTTGGATTCTTTCCTAGATAAATGTGACAGGAATCATTTATATATATATATGATTCAATTATTTATACGATCAATATTTCATTATTTACATTTTTGTATGGTATTTCTATTTCTACTACTATTTTCTATTTGTTTCCACTGTGTTACTCTACAAAAGAGGGAATATTATTATAAATATCACACTCAAGGACCTCTCTGGTAATTAGAAACCTCTTGTGTTTAGGGAAATGCACTTGAGTCCATGTGGCTGACTAGGTACAAGGTACCTTCG
Source organism: Viscum album (assembly GCA_963277665.1). Classification (NCBI taxonomy): domain Eukaryota; kingdom Viridiplantae; phylum Streptophyta; class Magnoliopsida; order Santalales; family Viscaceae; genus Viscum; species Viscum album. The sequence continues at coordinate 1,402,484,208 of OY728143.1, read as the reverse complement.
GGCATCACCTGGAATCAGAACATTAGAAAGTGATATCAGATGAGTTTCTTTTCTAATTTTTATTACTATTTGGAACCTATAGACATGGATATGAAGGAATGGGTAGTTGGTAATATGTTATTCCCATGAGTAGCTAACTAGTGTACATGTAAAAACCAAGTTACCTTGAATATTTCTATTTTTCTAGTTTGGAAATTGTTATGGTTGATTTGATTTCACTGTTGGGTGATTCACTTGCATTGTGATGTTATCATTGATAATATTGAAGTTCTATTTCTATTGCAACCTAATTAGATGAGGGTATTCCATCTCATGCATAATATAGGAACTTGATAGTGATCACATGTCATGCATTCTTTTCATTCCATTTAGGGTACATAACTTATTGCATGATATTGGGATAAATTTCATGGTAGATATGCATGCTATTGTGATTGATGACGTGATAGAATAACTACTATTTTGATAGGGTATTGGAATATATATTGTTTTATCTATATGGACTCCAAACATTGGCCCCTGAGGTGTTATGGGCCCTCTTGGATTAGAATTTGGTGTATCATGTTGAACTCTAACGGAATTTTGTCAAGTTGTGATGTGAATAATGATTCCAAACATTGATTTTCGGGAGTATGGGCTCTCAAAGATCTGAATTTTTCATTACATGGACACACTTTTAAGTTTTCAAGGGTTTTGAAGGATTTTTAGAGGCTTACTTTCCAGAAACATATAAAACAAGACATGTGGTGTTACGAACACTCACCATGTGTTCTTCTGTTCTAGAAGAAACAAATTTTCATAATGTACAAATCATGTACCATATGTATATGTCGTTTAGTATTCAATCATGGGACTTGTTGTGTGATCAGATACATGGGTTGATAAATTTTTGGTAGAACACACATTGTACTAAAAAGTACATGCCGTACTGAAGAGACAATGTATCCATCCATGTGACTAACGACACAGGTTGATGAATTTCAGATGGTACACATCGTGTCCATCCTGAACACACAGTGTGAAAATCAACCGTATGACTAACAACACCAGTGGTTAGGAAATAAGTAGTACACATTGTGCCCAGAGTGAACACACCATGTAGTGTTACCCCAGACATAACTGCGTAGTTTGAGCCATGTATGAGAACTTATGATGGAGGGAAAATTGATGTACACTTCATGTTTTCGGATTAACATATGGTGTGCTGGGGTGTTACATGACTAGGTTTGTCATAGGTACACACATATGTTGAAACCAAAGGGATCACGCTATATAGAGGGTATACATGTTGTGTAACCTTGTTTTAAAAAACTTGAATGTTTTCTTCTCCTGTTCATTTCCTACACTTCTATGTTTTAGACTATGATAATATTGAACTCAGGTGTGCACTTGACCATATAGAATCATGCCACCTAGAAGTCCTATGGTTGTACGCCTGGTGTAGGGTGCTGGACAAACAATGAAAATGATAGATCAAGGACTACCAGTAGATCTTCCCATAATGCCCATCTTGGAACCATCTATCATATTGGACATAGGTGCAGATGCATAGTTCCGTGAATTCTTTTTGAGGATGTTACAGACTTTCCAGGGAGCACCGCATCCTACCCCGTTTATGGAAGAGATTACATGGGTGTTCCAGCAGTAAAATCCTCTTATTGTTTCCAGTTATGGAGCACCATATGATTTGTATTCATTAATTTAGGTCATTCTTGACATCTTTTATAATCTAAAGATGCATCTGAAGAGAAGGGTGAAGCTTGATACGTACATGCTCTGTGATTCTACCAATAGATGGTCAGATGTGATCTCACAGCAGGGAAATCATCAGTATATGGTTTGGGAAGAATTTCATAAGATATTATATGACTACTTCTATCCCGAGACATTGAGGGATGATTGAGCTTGAGAGTTTATGCATCTAGAGGAGGGAACTCTTCAAATGATGGAATAATCTTGTTATTTTACAGAGCTTCAATGCTTCACAACAGTTTTGGGAGGGGACGAGTTGTATTTAGCTAGGTGTTTTGAGGATGGATTCAAATATGACATCTGATCATAGGTGAATTTATTCATGGTGACTTCAGTGAATGCTATAGTAAACCAAGAAATGATTAACAAGCATAATCTAAGGAAATTGGGAGCTGTGAGCCAAGGTGGTTCCACATCCAGGGCTTCTAATCCTTCGATAGATAGTAGGAAGCATCACAGGGAGCCTTCACATGATGTTTATTCAGGTATCTAGGTGGTATAATATGAGTGTGGGAAGAGTAGGAATATGAGACCACATTTCCTGAGAGACCCAGTTCAGTTCAGATCTTGTTGAAAGATGGATCATCTTTAACATTTCTACTGAGTGTTATCACCGTAATTGAGTGATATGGGCTCTATTATGAATCTATTCTCATATGTAGGATCACTAGTTTATCCCCAGTCATGGAACTGGTGTTCATCGGGTCATTCGGGCCGAGGAGGTGGTCAAGGCCATGGTATCCAATCGGCATGCTTTCAGCGACAACAATGTGGATCAGCTCAGCGTAATCAGGTTGGGTCGTAGGGCCTAGGTACAAGTCAATATTTTTTAATGGAGTATACCTATTATGAGTTGGATCCAAGAACTTATACTGTTATAGGTACGACTCTCTTTGCCTCAGTTTTAGATTCTTCTCTTTTTGATATAGAGGTCTCTCATAGTTTTATATCTACTACCATTTTGGAGTGCTTTGGGCTTTTTATATTTACTTATGAGGATATTATGATGCTAGAAACTCTATTGGTGATTAGTGATATTAGTGTATGTTAGTTCAAGGATTTATCTCTTGATTATGGTGGGTGTAAATTCTTATGGGACCACTTTATCTTATAGATGATAAGCATCAATACCATTCTGAGAATGGAATGTTCAGTCTCTTTCCAGGAATTTGTTGAATGCTATCGTTGTAAGGTGATTTTCACATCTCTAGTGGGAAGGCATTTTCTATATAAGGGTGAATGGAATGTCCAAGAGAGCAAAGATGGAACCGAGCATCCTGGGTTGGGAGGAATTATAGCTCAGATTTCAATTTTATATCGAGATGACTAGGGGACTTCACATATAAACTTTACTCTAGTGGTGGATCATTTCTGAGATGTCCTTACAAAAGAATTTTCAGGTTTACGTTTGGATCATGAGGTAGAACTATTGATTGATCTTGTGCTTAGAGTGACACCAGTGACCATTCCTCCTCCTAGTATGGCTACACCAGAGTTACAGTAGCTTAAGAAGAAGTTAAAGGAGTTTCATGTGATGGGTTTTATCTGACCCATTAATTATCATTGGGTTTCTCCTATCTTGTTTGTGAAGAAGGGAGATGGTACCCTTAGGCATTGTGTGGAAAATTGAGAGCTGAACAAGTTTATGGTCAAGAACCGATACACTTTTCCAAGGATAAATAATCAATTTCATCAGCATTGAGGAGATCAAGTGTTCTCAAAGATTGAATTGAGATCCGGTTATCATCAGTTGTGTGTTAGACCATTTAATATACCTTTTACAACCTTTCAGAGTAGGTATGGTCTATAAGAGAATGTGGTTATGCCTTCTAGTCTCACGAAAGCATCAGTAGTTTTCATGGAACTTATGAACTGAGTGTTCCATCATTACTTGGATTATTATTTTTAGTCTTCATGGAAAATATCTTGGTGTACTCCCACACTCAGCGTGACCATGAAACCCATCTTGGGATCTTTTTTAGAACACTGAGAGAGAATCATTTTCATGCTAATCTCTCAAAATGAAACTTTTGGATAGACTAGATTCACTTATTGGGTCATATTATCTCAGAGACAAGAGTATCAGTAGACCCAGAGAAAGTGAGAGCAATAGTTTCTTGGGAGCAGCTGAAGAAAATCTTTGAGGTATGTAGTTTTCTAGGTATGGATAGTTACTAAAAATTCTTTTTATAGGACTTTTCATGCTTAGAAGTTCTACAGATGAGCCTGAATAAGAAGGGTGAAAAGTACTTTTGGAAAGATTCATGTGATTCATCTTTTCAATAGCTGAAAGAGAGATTGAATTCAACAATGATACTGATTTTTCTTGAGTCGAGTAAGAGTTAAACCATTGACTGTAATGCATCAGGTATATGGCTAGGAGTAGTTCTTATGTAAGGGAAATGAGTCATTCTGTACAGGTCTTGGAAGTTGAGGTCACATGAGAGGAATTACCCAACACACGATCTCGAGTTAGATGTATTTTTGCATGTTGTAAATTGTTGGAGACATTATATTTTGGGAGAGCATTTTATGGTGTTCACTGAACACAAAAGTTTCACGTATATCTTTACTCAGCATGATCTGAATTTGAGATAGAGAAGGTGGGTTGATTACCTTAAGTCCCTTGACTTTTATCTTGCATACACACCTAAGAATGGAAATGTAGTGGCTGACATGTTGAGAAGGAGGGATCATATATAGGCAGTTCATGAGGCCAGTAGTGAGTGGCAGCTTATGGCTCTGTTCTCTGAGATGCTTTTGGAGGTTCAAGAGAGATAGCAGTAGATGTTTCTCTATTTTATAGTTGTTATCTATAATCAACTGGATTGAAATGGAATGAGACAACTATTAGATTCTGAAGGCCTATTCTTATGGGAGAGTGTGCCAGGAGAGGACCATACTACTAGGTGGACCATAGAAGATTATGATATTTTGAGTTTTCAGGGATGTGTATGGGTGTCAGCAGACATACATGAAAAGTTGATGCGAGATTTTCATTCCTCAGTTTGGGCAGTTCATCTTGGTGTCACTAAGATGTATTTAGATCTACACTATCAGTATTAGTGGCCAGGTATAAAGAGGAATGTCGTTGGTTTTTTGATGAGATGTTACACCCGTTAGCAGGTGAAGGAAAAGCATCAATGACCAGAATGAATTTTGTTTTAGTTACCAATTCTTGAGTGGAAGTGGAAATATGTCACGAATAATTTCATTATGGGTTTACCAAGGTAATCTTGAGGGAATGATGTGGTTTGGGTTGTTGTTGAAATACTCACAAAGGTTGAACATTTATTTCTGATCAAATAAACCATCTGTGTTGATGATCTTGGAAGGTTTTACATCTAAGAGATCATACGTTTTCATGGGGTAAAAAACTCTATCATCTCAAACACAAATTCCAATTTCACTTCCCATGATTGGAAGGGACTACAGAGGGATATTGGTACACGAGTACTTTTGAGTACAACTTAGTATCTCTAGATAGATGGCCAGTCTGAGTACACAATTTAGGTTTTGAAGGAAATTATTCAAACATGCATCCTATATTTTAGGGGATCTTGGGAGAGACACATACCCCTAGTGGAGTTTTCCTACAATAACAATTTTTAGGTGACAATTCAGATGGAACCTGATGAGGCTTTGTACGGTAGGCCAGGTAAATCACCCCTATGTTGGATTGAGTAAAGAGAGGAATATATGCTAGGACCACATCATGTATAGGATACCACTGAGAAGGTGGAGTTAATTTGAAAGAGGATGGATACTACACAATGTAGCCTAAAATCTTATGTTGCTCAATGGGGATGACCTCTAGAGTTCGTGGTTGGAGATCTAGTCTTTTTTACGTGTCACACCAAGGTTGGGACATTAGAGGATTATGAGATAGGGGAACCTTTCACTGGGATATGTTGGGACGTTTGAGGCTTTAAAGAGAGCCGGGCTAGATGTATGTTAGTTTTAGTTACCTCAAAGGTACCAGGATATGCAAGATGTAATTCATGTTTCTCAGCTATGGTGTTACTTTTCAAGTCCATCTATCTTTTTCCAACTCGAGGCGGTTGAGTTAGAGGTGCATGCATCCTTTGAGGAACACCCTATTTGGACTGTGGATCACAACACGAAGGTTCTCTGAGGTTGGTCTATTCCTATGGTGTTGGTGATATGGTAACATGGGAGAGTACCATATGAGACTTGGGAGAGGGAGGATAATGTACAATCATAGTGGCCAGAGTTGTTTGACATTTTTACTTCACCACCATTGGAAGAGAAATTCATGGGAATTTTTTTAAGGGGTTGTTTGTAAGAAAAAGATCTTCTTTTTAGGTATGCGTCTTTGTTACAGGTTATTTTTGATAAAAAGGATGAATTTGGAAATTTTCTATGTACATGTTGTGTACTCCTGAGTACATTCTATATACTCTTGAGTAAAAACTGTGTATCTAGTTGTTGTGGGTAGACATGTACTGGTCGTGTAATGGAAAGTACATGGCCTTGTCGGTGACCTGGCATACCATCTAAATTGGGGGATGGTTGAGGCTAGTACATGACATGTACATTAAATAAACATGCTGTGTAATTTTATTTTTATTTTATTAATCAGACCGGGGATGTGTCTAATTTCCAGAAGCATATTCTTCTTCCTGTGTCTCATACAGGAGAGCTACACAAAATGGAAGTTTTTTTAGCTCATCATGTTCCTCTGTCTGATCTATGATTGAGGCACCACCAAGTGTGTTGGATTCCCATCGATGAGTTCTCTCTTCCCCTAGAGCCTCTCTTCCTATTTTCTCCTCTCCCTTGACTTATCCAAGGTTGAACTATTTTGACCTTTCTTTATATATATGACGTTATAGTCTGATTCAAGGGCTGACGTTATAGATTGTTCATCGTACATCATTGTGGTAGGTAAAGAACCCCGGTTCACCCTGAGAGGGGTGGGGTGAATCAGGGTGTCAACTTTTTCTTTTAAACTGAAAGATCTTATTCAGATGTTGGTGGAAACTAGTTTAACCTGTATGATGGATATGAGAATAATTAAAATATTCACATGTAAAGATATGACATAACACATTTTACTTGGTTCATCATTAAGGGATTCGTCCAAGGAGCATACGCCGACATGTTTTCATTTGTACCAAATTCCACTATTCTTCACTCATTGTGGATTAAAAATGTTTGGGAACAGTCACCCTATCCCAGGATCACTACCTTTACAACTGTTTAGGGATATCCTAATGTGTCCCTCGGGTCACTTCCGTTGACTCCCCCCAGATCACTACCTTTGGTGAAGTCCCACTTAGTTTATAGATTTTAAGGTCTCCTCATCATCGCTAATGAATACATCCTCTATTGTATTTAGATGCTCTATTGATGTCTGACTTCCACCCGTAGACTAATCTCACTTTCCACCAAAGTTATTGGGCAAAATTTTAGCTTTCACGTAGCCCTATAAAGACTAGGGTACATCAAACACACCTGGTGCGCTTCTCCAATCCCATCATGCAAGTTTCAAGATAGCGTGCAAGTTCACATCACCCACTTGCACGACACTCACTTCTTCAACATCAAACTTGTGCGACTCACATCCTTTTACGCCCAAACTGGTTTTGGCATACAATTTTCAACTGTCGCGCTTCTTCAAATCCTGGCGCACAAGTGTCACCAAACAACCTACGTGACACCTCCTTCACCAACTTCAAACTTGGGAGACTCAGACCCTTTCTCCCCCAAAACACCTTGGATGCGCAGCAAACAAACATCACGCAACTTCAACTTGTGCGACCCACCACCACTTGCACGACCAAAACACCTGCATGACGAGAGCTCTGATTTTCTATAAGTCTGAACTTCATACCGAATGAGGAGGGATCTACCTATATTTATAGGCATTTGGATATCCTTCACGATGGCATGCAAGTCTTCCCTCAGCGTGCAAGTTTCGGTGTGCAATTCACTTGCACGACCAAACATAAAACTTGAGCACCCTTATCCCTTTGCCATATTTTCATGTTCTGATCATTAAAAACAAAAGGCACGCAAGTTTCCTCTCCTTCAAGTCAATGGCGCACAAGTATCTTTGCCAAAAACCAATTTTCCCCATTTTTCGATTTTCAGGCCTTAAAATTTGGCAAACACTGGAAAATGGTGCCACCTTCAATACTGTTATCTGCCTATTCTATATGATCACTTTGCTGACACACATTCTGAACTTCCATTGAGGATTGACAAAAAACACAAACCATACTCCAATTCTTGCATAGAATGAACATGGTTACTACAATATCCCCATTTAGGTTTGTTGGCAATCAGTAAATAAATTCAATAGAGCACCATCCATAGGCAATCCACAAATGCAAGAATCAACTCAACCAACACTTTAAGTCTACGTGAGCAATGATTGGTGTAGAAAACAAGAGAGGAAGATTGAATTGGGTTCCCATACAATGTATTCCTTCCCATCCTATCACCGAAACTAAATTCGCAATGTGTCACAAAAGCATTACATGCCTAAATTTATTCCTTTCTCCCCCATTGAAAAAAACCCAAAGACTGGTAATTGTTCATTTTTTATCTCAAAACAAACTCCCCCTGGATAGTATCTCCCCCACAAACCTACATCGCATCAATAAATACATTAAAAACAATGAACATAACTGGGGAGAGGGGTTTTGCGTAACATCCTTATGAACTGTGAGGTTGCTGAACACCAAGGTTCAACCAATGATTCTCAAACACAGCCACTGATAGGGGCTTGGTCAGGATATCATCCACTTGGTCATCAGTTCCCACATGATCCATTCTAATTGTACTATGCTCAACATTGTATTTGATAAAGTGATACCTGATTTAAATATGTTTTGTATGAGAATGCAGAACAAGATTCTTCGTAAGATCAATTGTGCTCTTGTTATCATATTAAATTACCATTGGTTGGTTCACCTCATCCCCAATATATATTTGTTTTTGCTTCATCCATAGCAGTTGAGTGCATGCCTTTGTGGCGGTGATATACTCAGCTTCAGAAGTACTAAGAGAAGTACTTTCTTGTTTCTTGCTTAACTATCCAACACATTTATTTCCAATATATAATGCTCCACCACTGGTGGACTTTATGTCAACTACATATCTATCCCAGTTAGCATCATAAAATGATAATAATTAACTTTCTCTTCCTGCAGCAAAGTATAAGCCACAATTACGAGTACCTTGAATATACCTCATGATTATTTTTACCACTGTCATATGTTCCTCCTTTGGATTTCTCTAAAAGTGGGCCGCTAGACAGGATGCAAAGACAAAATTTTGTCGTGTCCCTGTTAGGTACAATAGGCTCCCAATTATCCTCCTATAAATAGTAGGGTCTATAGATGCCCTATCATCATTCTTTCTAAGTTTGGTTCCAAATACAATCGGAGTTGATATTGGTTTTGAGTCTTGCATATTAATCTTCTTCAGGAGCTCTCTTGCATACTTTTCTTGAGAAATGAAAGTGTATTTCTATCTTTGAATCACCTACAGTCCCAAGAAATGTGTGATCTCTCCAATCATTGACATTTAAAATACTAATTTCATGTGATTGAAAAATTCATCCACTGATTTCTACCTACTGCCAGCAAATAAAATGTCATCAACATAGACTAGAACCATAAAATGATCTCTGAGAGAATTCTTCACATATAGATTGTGGTCTACTCCTCCTATTTTGAATTCCATCTTCTTGAGATATGAGTCTAGCAAAGAATATCATGCTCGTGGTGCCTACTTCAAACCATATAGAGCTTTCTTATGTTTGTAGACCTTTGTTTCATCAGTACCAAGAACAAAACCCACTGTTTGTTCAATTTAGACTTATTCTTTGAGTACACAATTCAAGAATGTTGTCTTGACATCCATTTTAGATACTTTATATCCTCTTTGGAGTGCCATGACAAGGAAAATCCTGATTGACTCTAGTCTAGCCACTAGAGAAAAGGTTTCATAAACATCAACGCCTTCAATTTGGGAGTATCCTTTACATACCAGTCGTTCCTTTTTTCTAATAACACTTCCATACTCATCAAACTTGTTCTTGAAGATCCATTTTGAACCAATCACATTGTGTCCTTCGAGTCACTATAAAAGATCCCATGTCTAATTCTTTTCAATCTGATATAACTCTTCATTCATGGATTTCACCCATGATTCATCCTTTGAAGATTCATCAAATGAGGATGGCTCCACAACTGACAGAAATGCAGATTGCGTGTTATTCCTCATCCTCCTTGTTTGTGTGGGTGCACTCCTATCCCCAATTATGTTAGATGGATCAATCTAAGCTCTTAGATTTCTCTTGTGAGATTCAGTTGCATTCTCTCCAGCCATAGTTTCTTCTTTAGATTATTCTACTGAGTCAACAGCATGATGTGACTGCTGAGTGTTTTGTACAGCTTTTTTTATTTCTGTATTTGTATTTTCTCCACGTTAACTTTCTTCCTCACTTTCTATCACATCAACATATGATGTCCTTGAAGCATTTGTGGTTTCCTCTTAAATTATCATAACATAATTGCTTTCCATAATCCTTACTAATCTATTTTTGAAACACTTATAAGATTTTCTGTTCATTGGGTATCCGAGGAAAATTCCTTCATCAACATTCAGATCATACTTCCTTTGATTTACTTCTTTGTTTCTGATGAAACATTTACTTCCAAAAACATGAAATTATGTCAAATAAGACTTCCTTCCATGCCATAATTCATATGTTGTCTTTGTCTCACCCATATAAAGTCTTGTTTGATTTAAAATATACACTACAGCTTGAACAACCTCTTTCTAGTAATGTTGTGGAAAACGACTCTCAATCAGCATAGTTCGTTCCATGTTTTCCACCTATCGATTCCTACATTCAACAGCTCTATTTTGTTGTGGAGTTCTCACAGAAGCTACCTCATGTTGTATCCCATGCTTCTCCAGGTAATTTTTAAATTCAATGTATGTGTATTCACCTCCATTTTCAGATCAGAACAGTTAGATTGTTCGTCCAATATCATTCTTGGTGCTTTGCCGATATGTTTTCATGTAGTCAAGAACTTGTCATTTCCTGTGAGTGACCATTACACATTCCATTCTATTGTAATCATCTATGAAATGGTAAAATTACCATTCTTCATGAGTTCCAACAACATTTATCGGCCCACATACATCTGTATGAATTAGATCAAGAAGATGAGATTCCCTTTTCTTCTTTGGCCGATATGAACTGCAGACTAGATTTCCATGAATGCAAGCATCACAAGACTTTTCACATTCACACTTGAGGTTGGGAATTTCCATGAAAATCCTCAATTTTGATATTTTCTCCATGTCTTGTTGATTGATGTGTCCCAGTCTCTGATGCCACAAATTGATTTCTTCTTCAACAGTCATGTAACAAACATTTTCTTTACTATCAACCTGATACAAGTTGCCTTCTGTTCTGTATCCCTTCATAAGTGAACTGCCTGTCTTTCCCTTTATAGTGCATCCTTTCTAATTAAACGTTACTATAAGTCTTGAGTCACAAATTTGACTCACACTGAGTAGATTATGATGTAGGCCATCTACGTAAAATACTACAATCTTCTTTATCTCTCAATTATAAAATTCAGTACTTCCACTGCCTTTGATTTTCAGAGTTCCATCATTACCAAATCATAATGTACCATCAACTTTCCTTTTGATATCCGTTAACATGCCCACATTACCTGTCATATGAGATGAACAACCACTATCCAGAATCTAGGTACTGTTTCATTTTGTAGCTTTGAGGGCCACCTCTGCAGGGTTTGATTTTTCAATTTTCATTATTTCTTTCCATGAGACATTGGATTGAGTATAGAGCACTGATGTCCTTTCAATTATCTCATCTGTGTACATTGGTTCTTCATAGTTGAAGTCTTCTTCGAGAGGAGAAAACCTGTTTGAAATAGAAGCATTATCTTATTGACAAGATTTTACTTGTCTTGAACTCTGGTATGAGGTGTCCATATCCCTTCTCTACCTGAAATTAATAGCCTTATGAAAAATGTTAGAACAACGAAAACAATATCCATAGAAATTCTTTATTCTAAAATAATTAGGATATGAATTTGTTCTCCTTCGTTGAACTCCCATATCTTCACCATTCAGATATCTTCTTTCCTCTTCATAAGAAGACATGGTATGGCCTAAATATCCATAGAACTAACACTTCATGAGAGGAAATGTCTTCTCAATTATGTTTTTACTCATTCTTTCTTTGGTGGGATAATAGTTTTAGGGCACCTATTTTAAGGAGACAAGAGGAAAATCTTTTTTTTATTTCAGATTGAATTGGGGGGTTTCTATTTCAGCACTTCAGATGACTTTTCCACATCACCCACTTTCATATTTTCTTTATGTTGGATACCTTTATTTGCAGCATATGATGGCTCTACCTCACACCCAATTCCACTATTTCCTATGCAGGCAGGTCTTTGATCATTTAAAATCTTTTCAACTCCACTAGAGCCATGTTTTTCTCTCTCCAACAGCTCAACATCTTAGAACCTTCTAAACTGTATTTTCTTCCTTGATTATTTTAAAATTGAATATTTTTCAAGTTTACTTCTAATAGTAACAACTTCCGCCTCAAGACACTCTGCAGTCTAGAACTTTTCCTCTAGTTTGAAGGTGAGGTCATTGATGACCTTTGCCTGCCCTTCAATTCTCAACTTCAGATCCACTACATCATCGTTGCTTTCAAGTATTTTAGATTGCACTTTCACAAATTCTCCTATTCATTCAATTTCAACTTCAAGTTGATCAACATATTCAGTTGATTCTTCTAAAATTAATTTCCACTTATTTCAACTCTTACATTTAATCTTATGCTTACTAACAGTATCCTTAAGTTGCAACTCAGGATCTGGACTAGTTTTCAACTAATTTTCTCCACCAGTATCTTCTGATTTTTCAACAGTGGACATCATGGAAGAATGGTTCCCAGTTTTAAATTCTGGTTCTTCTTCATCATAGAATTATTTATCATCTTCTTCCAATTCTAAGAAAAAACTCTTCTTTGGTACTTTCTTTCTTGATTTGAAGTCTCCCATTTTTTAAAACCTTTTATAAGGCTTCTCAATTTTTTCAGAATCGCTATTCTCATCATCGATATTTCTTGAACACTAAGAGGCAATGTGACCGACTTTTCCACAATGAAAGAAAGCTAGAGGTAACTTCCCTTTGAATTTCTCTTTTCCCTTCTTGAACTTATTTTCAATGAGAGAAAGAATTTCTTTTACCTCATCATCTTCACCACTACTATCGTTTGAGATTTTTAGTTTCTCAATGTATTTGAATGCCATTCCCTTTCTCACTCGAGTCATAGCATCTTCTGGTTTGACCCTTATTTCATATGCCACCAGGCTGCTCAGTAGATCATCCATAGAGAGTTTGGAAAGATCTCTTTCTTCAAGGGATGAAACCTTTGAATTATAAAGGGTTGGAAGTCATCTTAATATTATCTTCATAATGTTTACGTATTTGATTTCTTCACCTACACCCCAAATCACTCCAACAACTTCAGTAATTCGATTAAAGAAGGAATCTGTATTCTCGTTAGGATTCATCTTCAGATTATCGAACCTATTGTGCAGGACTTATAGTTTCACCTCATTCACTTTCCTATCTCTTTCATAAATATTTTCATGTTTATCCCACATGGACTTTGTTGAGGTGAAACTCATCACTTTTAGATAGATCTGATCAGAAAGTGATGCGGTGAGAGCATTCTGTGCTTTAGCATCTGCATCAAGAATTTCCCTATCTACATCAATCATAGCCAACCCTATTGGATCAGTAACATGTATACCTTTTATAGTGGAAAACAGAACATCCATTCCAAGGGATCTTAGATTAGATCTCATTTTTTTTTACTATATCTGAAAATTACTTCCATAAAAGAGGGGAACTCCCCTAACACTGGATTAATTTTCCATGGCGGTATGAAACAGATCAAACACCAGTAACCTTGCTCTGATACCACTTGAAGGACCCCGAGATACCCTGAGAGGGGAGGGGTGAATCAGGGTGTCAACATTTTCTTTTAAACTGACAAATCTTGTTCCCAAATTGGTAGAAACTAGTTTAACCTGTATGATGGAAATGAGAATAATTAAAACATTCACATGAAAAGGGATGAAACAAAAAAAATTACTTGGTTCACCACTAAGTGCTACGTCCAAGGATCATACGCTGACAGGTTCTCGGTTGTACCAAATTCCACTATTCTTCACTCGTTGTGGATTACAAAGGTTTGGGAATAGTCACTCTATCCCAGTATCACTGCCTTTACAACTGTTCAGGGATAACCTACTATGTCCCTTGGGTCACTCCCATTCACTCCCCCTGGATTAGTGACTTTAGTGAAGTCCCACTTAGTTTATAGACGTGAAGGCCTCCTCATAATCACTAATTAATACATCCTCTGTTGTATGTAGATGCTCTATTGAAGTCTGACTTCCACCCATAGACTAATATCACATTGTATAAAAGGTATCATGAAAACTTTCTGCTTTCGCGCAACCCCAGAAATACTGGCGTACATCCACCACACCTGGAACGCTTCTCTAATCCCGACATGCAAGTTTCAAGAGGGCACGTAGGTTCACCTCACCCACTTGCACGACACTCACTTCTTCAACTTAAAACTTGTGTGACTCACATCCTTTTACGCCCAAACCGATTTTGGCGTGAAATTGTCAACTCTCACGCTTCTTTAAATCCTAGCACGCAAGTGTCACCAAACCACATGTGCGACACCTCCTTCACCAACTGTGAACTTGGGAGACTCACACCCTTTCTCGCCCAAAACACCTTGGACGCGCAACAAACAACCATCGCGCAACTTCAACTTCTGCGACCCACCACCAATTGCGTGACCACAACACCTACGCGACGAGAGATCTTATTTTCTCTAAGTCTGAACTTAGTACTGAATGAGGAGGGGTCGACCTATATTTATAGTAATTTGGATACCCTGTGTAATGGCATGCAATTCTTCCCTCAGCGTGCAAGTTTCGGTATGCAAGTCACTTGCGCAACCAAACATAAAACTTTAGTTCCCTTCTCCCTTTTCCATATTTTCATGTTCTGATCTTGAAAAAAGGCATTCAAGTTTCCTCTCCTTAAATTCAACGACGCGCAAGTCTCTTTTCCAAAAACCACTTTTCTTCATTTGTCGATTTTCAGGCCTAAAAATTTGGCAAACACCAGAAAATGGTGCCACCTTCCATACTATTATATACTTGTTCTATATGATCACTTTTCTGGGAAACATTCTGAACTTATACTGAGGATTGACATCAAACAAAAACCATACTCCAATTCATGCATAGAACGACCATGGTTCCAAAACTAGGTGGTTTGTTCCTTTCTTTGGTTTTATTTGGATTATATATGTTCACTGTGTCAAATACCATTGTTTAGGGTATTGTATGATTTGGAATTTAACACTGTTTAATGCCCGATTTGGTTTGTTTTGTGGTGAAAGGGGTATTGTTATGCATAAGGTTTATTACCATGATTATGAAAGTGTTTCTCATGTTTGATTGGTTATGTCCACTGGTTCTATGAATCTTGTTAGGATGCATTTTTTTCCATTCCCAATGTTGTTAGTATGGAGTTTTTTTTTGTATGATATGAATGTGTTTCTCATTGTGAAGTATGAAAAAAGGGATTTGACTGTGAGAGATTCCCGGCGTAGGGTATTTTATGTATATTTATTGCTGTCAATGACCAGAGGCATTGACTATGATAGATTCCATGGGGTCATTGACCAAAGGGGTTAGACCATGAGAGCTACCCAGAGTGTCATTATTAAATGTATGTTGGACTATGGGGCATTGACTATGAGAGTTTCTAGAGGGTCATTATAATTATTATTACTATGCAGACCAACAGGTGTTGGCTGTGAGAGCTACCCAGGTGGTTGTTTGTAATTGATTGTTGCTAAGTGGGACCAGAGGGGATAGACTATGAAAACATTCAGAGAAGGTCATTATTATTTTATTGAATTGTGATATGTGAATCCAGAGGGGATAGACTATGAGAAATTTTCTAGAGGGCTGCTTGTGAATTATTGAATGCTTGTGATAAGTCTGACAGGCCAAATCAGAAGCATGGAATCTGTCGTACATGACTGTTAGGTGGTCTTTTGAGACGTTATTCTGATATTTTTTTACAAGGGGATACTAATATTAGGCTAGATCCTAAGGTTACATTATTAAATGGTTTGAAAAATTAATTAATTTAAATGAATATAATTTGAAACTGTGGTATTGTTTACTATTAATTACTTCTTTGTTTATTAATTCATTTCTTCATGTTACCTACTATATATATTCATTGACGGTTATGCATAGATATTTTGGTGGTAGCATACTGGGAATCATGTCACACCCTGTGGGTTATGCTTTTCAACCAAAACAGATTATATGGTTGAAGGTATATATAAAGGAAAGCACCCTTCTACATTATTTACTTGATTTCTATTGGAGAAGGAGAGCATGGAACCAAGATGAGGCTTACGATGCTATAGAATTTACTGTTTCCAAGAATTTGGTTTCCAAATTGTATTTCCATAATTGTAACTTATTTGGTAGCTTTCCAATATAAATGTTTCTTGCATCATTTATTTATATATTGTGTGGTTGTTAATACTATCAGTCTTTCAGTATTTACATATGTTGTATGGTATTACTATTTCTTTTATGGTTGTCTATTTTTTCTACTATACTACTCTTCCAATGAGGGTATAGTTTCCCCACTATCACACCTAATTCCCTTGCTTCTTGTTAGAAGCCACTAGAATTTGGGGAAATGCACTTGAGGCAATTTGACCAATAGGGTACTGGGCACCTTTGGGCAGCACTTGGAACCGATACATTATAATTACAACATGATATCTTTGAGAAAACAATATTACACCATTCTTAATATATCAAATTCATCTATAATATCCTTGGATGATAATAATTATATGAAATTATATTTATTTTAATATTTTGAATACCATTTACTTGCTATTTCCATTAATTAAATAATTAATGCATCATTATTATATAAGCCTTTAAGATATTTATTTATTTATTAAAAATTAAAAATAAAATACCATGATAAAAAAATTATATTTAAAATTAATTTTAATTGTAGAATTTATATTTTGTATATCCACATATTAAAAATTAAATGTTTATTAGAAATTTGAGTATGATACCTTTAACATATCATTAAATGAAAAATAACAAATTCCATACTCTCTTCTAAGTGGATTAAAAAATTTATCATTTTGTCCAAAAGATTATTTTTATCAAAACCCAGTCATCTAATGAAATTATTAATTTTTTAGGATAATTTATTATTATTTATAATTTTATTTTTTACAATTAATTACCTAAGTTTCCTTTTACTGTGTTAATAAAACAATTACTAATGTTACTATTAATAATACCCAAAAATAAAAGAAAATAATATACATAATTTGGACCCATAGATTCCAAATATACAATCCCTCTTTCAAAATTAAAACACAGATGTTGTTGTAAGTTATTTAAAATTATTCCCATTGAAGGGAGATAAAGTGGTTTATTAATGTTAAAACATGCAATATATTGAAAATTTTATACATAAATTAAATGAAAATTTGATCTGAATTATCTAAATTATATTAAATTATAAAAACATGATCTAATAATACTTTTAAACCACTCAAAAATATTACTTTACACTATAAATAAATTTGAAGCAAAATCATTTTTCAAATAAAATGTATTATTTTATTACTATTCATTAAAACATGAAACTTATCAGAAAAATACTAAAAAAAACTCATTATTATAATTTTATATCCTGAAATCAAATAATATGTTTATTTTTCATAAAAAAACAAAAGTTTCATGATTTTGATTTAAAATGGGCTCTCTATTAAAAGGTTGTAAAATTACCCTATTGAAAAATATAGGTTTTTATAAATAAAATTGGGTCTGTTCTTATATTATTCCTATAAAAATTTTGGATGAATATAAAAAATATTTTATTGTATATATAAAATATATATTTTTTTATTATAATTCACTATTTTTAATTAATTTAATTTATTAAGGAAAAACAACTTTAAGAGAATAAAAAAAATTTCCTTTATATTCAATTGGTATATATTTCGTTTCTATGTAATTAGTTACCAATGAATTCATATTATAAACCATATATTTTCATAAGTTAGTTAATACTCTTAATCAATTCCATTTTAATATCTTGGTTATATTATATTATATTAAATAATAATATTTTTATAATACAATATTGATCAGTAAAACATGATCTTATGTATAATGAAAACCATAAAAATAACTCACATTGTGTATAAAACAAGCCAAGCATAGTGTTGTGTATACCACAAGCTAATCCAATTGTTGTGTGTTGTTCAACATTGGATAAGTGTTTCATATAAGGAAATAATGACTTGGTTCTTTCAGACAACAAAATTTTTATTCAGAGTCCTGTCAAATAGAATGTATTGAAAACATTAAATTAACATGGAAAAAAATTCCCAAAATGTTAGGGTGTTACACCACCCATGTATTATAAATGTTATCTCATGAAATGATGAAATTCATTAATTCATTATACAATTGTATAATTATGGTCCCACCCATCACATAATGAAAATCACATGTATGCATCCTACATGAAGAAAATAAACCATATATAAATCATCAGAATGATCTAACCCATGAAAATGAAGGGGGATTACTAATTATGATTCATGTCATAATTGAAGGATAAATAAAAAATGTTACTAATATAACATGGAATTAAAGTTATTTGAAAATTCATAATTGAAATAAATACATAGTTCTTTAAAATATAGTTCTAATGTATAAAATTCATGAGAAGGATCTAGAGAAGAAAGGATAAAAATCAACCACTGGGATGGTGATATATAAAATAAGTAAATGAACCTTTTATAAAAGATAATAAATTATTATTTTACATAAAATAGGAATTGAACTATGATTATTATCTATAAAATAATTATGATTTTAATAATATATAAATGGTTTAAAACATATGATGGGGTTGATTCTTGAAATGAGATAAGAAATAAGAAAGTCCACTTAAATCGAGTTTAATTAATAGTGGTAATTTTATAGGGAACTAAAAAAATGTATGAAACTATAATTGAAAAATTTATTTAACTAGATATATATGTAAGGGAAATATATAAAAATTAATAATAATTTCATGATAATAATATATCATAGTAATGGAGAAAAAAATATAGCATGTAACTCAAAGATGATAAGGGTGGTACGAAAGATCTATTTGAATATATTAAAATTACATTGTTGAATTAACAAATCATAAAAAAGATAATAATAATTTATATTAAAAATAATATAATGGAAATTTTAAATTCAGATGAGAAAAAAAATATTAGGATTCCAATTAAAACTAAAAATATTGGTGGGAAGGGAAATTATATGTAAAGAGGGGAAACTATCATTGAAGATGGAAGAAATTATTCATAACATAGTTTCATTTTCAAGAATTTAAGGAAATCATAATTAATAATTTTTTAATAAAAATTTAATTCTAATTGAGAGAAATATGTTATACTATATGAAATATAATACAAAATTTAGGGAGACATATTGTAAGTCAAGATATAATATAATGTTTTCAAAGTAATCAATATTTTAGGAAAGACATAAAACATATCCTAAAAAAAGTAAGATCTTAAATAGATATGAATATTCCAATTTAAAAATTAATTTATATTAAAAAAATTCTATTTGGTAATTTTTACACCATAAATATGAAAATTGATACATAATATCCAAGCATGCCTCAATGAAGGGTAATTGGGAGAAAACCCATACATTTTTACAACATCATTCTATGCATGTGAATAACTCTATTAACAACAAAATTAGGATTATTATATACCTTATTATGAACCATATTATTATATATTTAATTTAATACATACAATTTATCATATTATAATAATTATTTATTATATAGTTTATCCTTATGATTGTCTAAAAAATGAATCAGTGTTGTCTTATTTCTGTATTTTTAGCAATCAACGATGATATTTTACAAATTAATCAAATAAATTATATAAAAATATAGAACCAAAAAATTATTAAATTATTATCAAAATATAATAATATTAGTGTTTAATTTCCCATATTCATCCATGATATATATTTATAGCATTATTCAAGTAGGTGGTCAAACTATCCTAAACATGAACATCCTATATCTCGATGGGTGAGTATGGTTAACGAATTAAATAATATAATTAAAAAATAAGTGTAATGATTTTTTTTTTTTTTTTGGATCACATATTAATTGGTTTGGATAAATAATTAAAATCCTGATGAAAAATGAAAATATTAATTTACGAAGGTGACAATCTACACAGCAAATGACAACATTTTTGTTTCACATAGTTTGAGAGGGAATTAAAGTATGTAATAATTTAATATCTTAGAATAATTTTTATATTATACATTTAATGTTTATTCATCCATTACATCCTTTTAACCTTCCATTAATTTTAGTGATGAAAATTTGAAAATGTTGTTTTGTAGAGGCAGCAATATACGTGAAGTACTAATGATGATTTTTTTCTTATCTGATTAGGAGGAATAAATAACTTGTATTACATTAATATAAAAAAATTTCATGTATAATAATGATAATTATGTGCTTATATTTCTATAGAGATTAGATAAATTTCAAATTACAGTTAAGGAGAAATGATTGCGGGGAAGGTAGTACATATGTTGGAGACTTCATCTTCTCTAAGAGACCTCCTTAGAAGTAAATGACTTAAGGTATCTTCTAGAGAAAATGGTATTAAGGATGATTAAATGAATTATAGTATATATATTTTGGGAATATTTTCAATTTAAAGTATAATGGTATGTGAAACCATGGATGGGTGTAAGTTATCCCCTTTTATAAGTCACAAAAAGGCTCTTTTAGGAACACTCTTTACACTTCCTTGATATCATTAAACTATTCTGTAGTTAATGAATAAAAAATTTAATAATAATGGAGTTTAGTGTGATATTGGGATGTTAAATCCTCAATAAGTTCTTTACACACATTTTTTAAATATTCTTTAATACTTTTACTATAGTTTTTTTTACATTTTTACATTTTTATTTTTACCTTGGAAAAAGGTTTTTATGTAATTAATTTATTTTTTATTTAAAAATTTAATGAAACTATATTAAAAAATTTAATTTTTTTGAACCTAAATTTAATATCCATTTATTATAATTCAATTTCTAAATATTAGTTCAGTAAATTATAAATTTAAATATATAATATACATAAATTAGTTTTTCTAGAAAATTTACTTTTAACCCTTATATTTTCTTAATCATATTTATTATCGGTTACGAAGTGAATAAGTGATAATATAAATTTATACTAGGATATAAAATATAATGTATTCATAATTAAAACTAGTTCAAATTTATTTATTAGATAAAAACTACATGATATTAATAAAATAATTCATTTAAGAAAAGTATTTACTATTATCATTGTAATTAGCTTTTTTATTACTAATATTATCTTTATTACTAAAAATGAATTTAACTTTTGAAATAATATTAAAATATTAAAATATAATATAAAATAAATTTTTGTAATTGGTTTTTAAAAGTTATAAAATATAATTATTAATATAAGCCTCTAAAAATAGTTTTTTAAGTAAAATATTACTTATGTTTCCAAAATGTTAAAATTGTGTTTTGTAAATGACATAGTATTTCTAAAATATTTGTTTTAATATATATATAATTTATATAAAAAAATTCAAAAACATTTAAGTCATTTTGTTATTATAATAATGTTAAAAAGTGACGTTTTTAGCAAGAATATGATTTTTTCACTATTCACATAAAAATCATCTTTATCTAAAAATTTCTGAAAATTATTCTTAAGAATATATTAATATAATAAATAAAAAAGGGAGTAAATTTTCTCAAATTAATATTCTAATTTTCTAAAAAATTAGTTTTAGATAATATTATAAATTATATTGAAAAATGTTTTTTAAAAAAAAATCACTTCAAAGTATTAACCATTAATATTTTTATTTTATAAATGTTACTTATAGAATAAGTGTTAATATATTTTTAATATAAAAAATTATCTTTTATAAAAGAAATTTTATCAAAAAAAATAACATAAAAAATAATTTTAGAAGAAATACAATTGTGACCATAATGTTATCATATTAGTTATCTAAATATACTAAAAATAATGATCATTATTTCTATATATATTTCATAACGTAGTTACAAATATTTGTACTAGCCAATGTAAATGCATCATTTTAATGTTTATATAATTTTTTGTTGTTTTCTTTAGGTTGGGTTTTCAAGTAGAATGAGGTTTTAGAATATTATTTATTTAATGAAAATATATAGTTTAATTTTGAGTCATTATAAGCCTCCCCCTTTTGGGGAATAAATGACCATCAGGAATAAAATTATTAGTTAAAGAAAACCAAGTTGAAATTTGAATCCTATATAACCCATGATTCTATCAAGGTGATATTTTTGACATAATTTCTTGAATAATATTGTTATAAATGTTGGGACTTAGTCATATTAGCGAACCAACATGATAAATTTGAGTGGAAAGATTTCAAAGTAATATTCACTCAGTAGTTATACCCAAAACCTTGGCATTAGATAAATCCTAAGAGGTCATGTTTCATCATTAAAGAGATTATTCAATCATGAAATATGAGATCTGGTTCACCTATTTGGTACACTTTTCACCTAATATAATTTCTAATGATGTGATGAAAGCTTTGTAATTTGATATGGGCATGAAACATGTAATTAAGAACAATGTGTTCTTGTTAAATCTCAAGATATATGTTGAGGTAGTTCACCAAGATTTAATGGTATAGATATATCTAGCTAGGATGTCCCGATTTATTAGGATTTCACTCATTCCTAGTGAAGGTGGACCTTGTTCCTCTTAGAATATGTAGAAGTTGAACCTGTAGGGAAAGGAATGTGGTAGCAACGACAAGTACACTCTTTAACCCTCATCATTTTCAATAGTTATAGACTGTATGTACTATGTATTCCACTCAAATGTGAAGTTATTAGAACATTATTTTTTCATGTTTATTGACACCCAGAGACTATCAGTTGTGAATACATATATTTTATCTCTAGAGTTTATATTGATCTATCTTCCCTTACCATATTAATGTGGTCTCTTAGTTTCCTAAGGGACCAACAATGGAATCTGATGCCTCATAGTAATTGGTACCCCATTCATGTGGGTTTGGTGGTAGGATGAGATCTTATTATGGGAATAATTAAATTATGACCAAACCTTAGTCTTAAAAAACTAGTTTTTTTTACTTTGAAGAAATGTAGTTACATGTAATGGATCAGTCATATGTATTGTCCAAATATAGAGCCATGAAAGTGAGATGTTTCATTATAGTTTATTTCAATATTGATACTACAATGTTTGATATTAGTTCCTCTAACTATTTTATATTTTCTCATATTTTTTAATTTCATAACATTCATACCGATCGTATTCCACATATTAAGAAGACAATTACACCTCTTGGTAAAAAAAGATAGTTGGGTTTCTGGTGCCCCCATTTTATATTTATTTAATAGATGAAGAGTTGGTTTGGGAAATCCTCATCCATTTAATGTTTCTCTTTAATATAATTCACAAGATATAATAGATGTTTTCCCATAAAGCTAATATCAATTATTACCAATAGATAATTGATTTAACCCCCTTCAATGGTAGCACTCAAGACATTTTGGGAGAATAGGACCCATATTCTGTTATTATAGGACCTACGCTCCCAGAGCTAGGAAAACTCATTTCCAGGTGTCATATCTATTTTGGAATATGATAAAGGATATTTTGGGAGTGAGTTACCTTTCGTGGATAGAAAACTTTATAGGGGATTTCAAAATTATTTCCCTATATTAACCTTATAGTGGGAAGTATAATTTATTATTGATCTTGTTTTAGGGACTCAGATGAAATCCTTCTCTATATATCAATTGGAACTCATAGAACTAAGGGGGTTGAATATTTAACAGAATGACATAGAATCTAAAGGCTACAATCTCCCAAGAATATCATTATGGGCCTCACTAGTTCTATTTTAAAGGAATATAAGACCCTCCATTTAGTTTTTGATTAATAAATATTAAACCGAGTAATGATTAATAAAAATTTCCCCTTTTCCCCATATTTATAACAAATTTTACCAATTAAGGGGAGTAATATGGGTTTTTATGATCATTCTCCTCTTAGGTTATCAGAGGTTCAGGGTATGAGTGGTTGATGTACGTAATAAATCTTCACTATGTTGGTATATCCACATAGATATATTGGTAAATATATTCAATTTAACCAATTCCCCATAGATTTCCTAGAACTATTGATCTAGATATCATTTAGATACATAAAAAACAAATCATGGTGTTTGTAAAAGGCGTATTTATTTTATCTAACACAAAATAAAGACATGCATGTCACTTGGAAAAAATGTTAGTAATATAAAGAGATCACCATATCTTTTATAAATTATCCCAATCTAGTTGTTTGATATAAGATATCAAGTTTTTTATAAATTTAATTTCATTGTATTGTATCTTGGTCAATCTATATATTGTTAGTGTTTTAATATCTTTGGAGAATCCCATTAATGATTTAAATATTAGAATATTATTAGGAGTATTAGGATACTATAGGTGGTTCATGAAGGACTTCTCTCATTTTTAATTACCTAAATATTTCTCACATGGAAATGGGTTATGTTTAGATGGAGCCTGAGGTTTCATATGTATATTTATGACTTGAAATAGTTGTTGACATTATATTTGATTGTGTTATTACAAGGGAATTTACAAGGATATGTTGTTTACTATGATGCATTAGATATAGTTCTAGGATTCGTTCTTGTATAGGTTCATCATTTGGTAGAGTATATCTCTTAGCAACTCTAACCACATGAAAAGAACAACTAGACACATGAACTTGAACATGAATTCATGATTCAATCTCTAAAACACTCGTGCCACTATTTTTTTAGGGAGTGGTTCATAGTCTTCTCAAACAACAAGAGATTCAATTATATTTTTTCAAAGAAGTACTTAACCCTTTAGTAGAAAAAATGGGTGTAATATCTACAGGTAATCTATTTTTAAATTTTTTACACACCAAATAATGGAAAAATTGATGTAGATTCCCTTAGTTTTAAATTTCTCTCCAAATATCATAAGGAGTTCAGTGATTAATGGAGATTAATAGGACTTCTTTATCGAATTCATATAGATGTAAGGGAATATGATTAAAGAATGTTTATTTCTAGTATTGGGTTGAAAACTTCTCTTATCAGTATTAAAATATGATAAAAATCAGGTGTTAATATCATGGGAAACTCTTTAATTGTGGGGAGACCACTAGAGAGTGGTAACAGTCACCTAGAAGTGTTTTCATATTCTCAATCCATTATATAGTAATTTCATCGATAAGGAAGGTAATAGTATTATAATTCCTTCACTCTTAGTGATTCATATTCCCGGATGATAGAATTTTTTATTATGGACTCATGAATTAGTTCTAGTGGACTGGTATTATAAAAAATGTGTCATACATTGTTTCATAGTCTTTTAATTTATAATAAATATTGTTTGGGAATTAGAAGGCTTCCAGTCTACTTTAGATACTCCTTATTCCAACATTGATGTGGGATGAGTTTTCCATGGACTTTGTCATTGGGGTACCTCATATAACTCAATTTAGAAATGAAATATGTGTTGTGATTGATCATTTGACCATGTTCTCTCATTTCATTCCAATTAGAGAAATAGATAAGGTGGGGGGATCTTAAAAATATGTATCTCTAAGAAATTTTTAAGTTTCACGGGGTTCCATATTCTATTATATTTGATTGAGATCCCTAGATTACCTCTAATTTTTAGAAGGGCCCTTAGGATGTTATGGGATCCTAGGTTAAGCTATATACATATTTCTACCCTCGTATTAGTGGTTAGAAAGAGTGGGTGATCCATAATATTGAGGATATTAATTGTGATTGTGTCTCAAATTTTGGAGGATCATTGGATACACATTTATAACTCAGTAAATTTTCCAATAAAAATAGTTATTAGTCATCAATCAAGATATCACCCTTTAGAATATAAGTATGTTTAGTCATTCTAATCTCCCCTCTAGTGGTACTGGCTTTGTGTGACCACTCTTTTTAGGTCAAACATTATGATAGTGAAAACATAAAATATATAGACTACTCGATAGGGATTAATGATATAGTAGAGCTCCCACATGTCTTATCCTGATCATTGGTGGTGTCCCATAGTGTTTTCAGTTGGGAAAAACGTTTTTCTAAAGGTCTCACCTATGGTAAGACACCAAAAACTCAGTAAGTAGAGGAAATTTTATTTGAGTAATTTTAAGACATTATATATTTTTAGGATAATTAAATAAGAATACTATTTTCTAGTATTTCTTCTTCAACTAACATCCATCTATTATTGCATTCATATCTGAAAGCTAGAAAATTACAACCTTGATCCTTTCCATATTCTAAGAAATAAATTTCATCAGTTTGAATATCATGGAACCATTGGAATATTTCTCATTAGACTAGGGATCATGATTCATTTATAATAGAATAATGGCCTCATACATTCCTTCATTGGGCTCCATTTTGAATTTTTTAGGAGAAAAATAAATATAGCTGGGTGAATTTCCATACCCAAAATATTATTATCTAGTATGTATTTTGATTATTTTATTATTTTATTATCATCTTTTCTTTTTTGGTGTCTTTATTAAGAAATTTTATAGTATTTGAAAGTATTAAGTTTAGCATGGTTACCTCATGATTGAGTTAATCATGTGAAATAAATCTATAACATGGATGTTCTATTTCACATAGTGGACATATGGTTTACCAAACTATATTGGAAAATCATGTGAGTTGTTATGTGAGGTATTGTGGCATACATGGTTAGTTCTCAATTAGTATAATCTTGTGGATAAACCCAAGATCCAACATAGAAAATTAAAAAATTGAGATTACATATTTATGATATCTCTCTTTTTACCCATTCTCTTATCTCTCTCCATCCCAATGGAATTTCTTATCCTGGGTGCATAAACCCTCCTCCTCCACTTCGCCTTTGGTGGATTTCAATTTGATACCTATTAAATTTCTTTAGGGTTCCATCAACTAAACTTATCAACTCCCTTGACTAATCTCTTTCTTTCCCTCTATATTGAATTTTATTCTTTCCCATGGATATGAAGTCATAGGGTTTTTTAAAAATTTAGATAATGACCTGAACCTTGGTCATTATATTTTTTTCTTACCTCCATAGGGACTCTCTTTCCACTTCATATATATTTTCTCCATATGTGACTATTTTCTAAATAGTTCCAAGTGTTTGATTTTTGTGGATTTATGTTATAAAAATTTGGTGAACTAAAAATACATTATTAGGTTTCTTAAATATTATTTAAATTGATTTAATGAATGAATAGTAAATTTGGGGATAAAAATGGTGTTCTAATTATATTTCTCAATTTTTTTCCTTCAACATGTGGTTAAATAGTTGAAACTGGGAATTTATTAGCCAATAGAACAATTTTTTTAAAAATGGGATGACTCATAGGTAGCTTGGAAACCTTGGATGGGTGACTAGGAAATGTATTCTAGGTAATGTTCTTATATCACTATTTTTTAGACTAATATACAAGGATAACGAAACTACTCATTCTATAAGTGTGCTTATCACTAGAACTTTGGCCCTATAACTTATATAGGCTCATCCATAGTAAATCTTATGAGTGGTTTTACCACCAAGAGTATAAGGATCATTGGATGAACCTGACCTTAGTCACTATAGGGATACACACTATTCTTAGATTCTTTTTATTTCCCTTTACTTCTTCCTTTGTTGATATATAAGCTTATAAATTTTTTTATTTAATTTTTTATTTAAATTTTCATGTTTAACTTATATATAAATTTTTATACATGTAATTATTTGTGGGAACCTACTAGAATTTTATAATCACACAATACATACACCCAGTGGGAATATATAGAAGTTGTTCTTTCAGAATCATGTAATACAAAATAATCCCATACAAGTGATGAAATCTTTTTCTATGGAACGTTGGTTGGGGGACGGTGGTTACATAGTAGTATTCAGACTAACATATCACTTAGGGATAGGTGGTTTCGTTTTTATTTATTTAGTTTTTTTCTATACACTTATACTATTTTGTATAATCCCCCCAATCTATTATTTCTCACATGGAATTTAATGCATATTTATTTAACTTTTATGGATTATTATTGTTTATTTTATTTTGTTATTTTTAATAAGTTGGAAGTTATTTTAGGAGAAACATTCCTAATGAAGTTCCTTAATACCAATGCACTATTTTCATCCTATTGGGATCATAACACCCTTAAGTCCTTATCATGAGATCTCTTGTGTTCTCAATTCAGGGTAGAATAATTTTTTTTATCTCAAATTTGGATTCTAAGGATATCTTGAATTCCATTCATTCCCTTTTCACAATTTTATCCATTATTCTACTTAATATCAAATATATACTAGTTATTCCCATCACAAGTGTGATGATATCCTACAACATTCATATCAGTCACAATATTTTACTTTTGGAAACATTTTTATTTTTCAGAGGTTATTTCGATTCTCTCTATTTATAATGTAGATGGGCCACTCTATTTTTAATTCATAGATAAAAATTGTAACCTAATTTGATTAATTTATAAAAATGGATTAAACTCACTAAATTATAGTATTGGTTTCAATAAATTTCTAACTATTTCATACTTATTTATTTATTATCAATATTTTAAAATTTATTAGTTGGATATTCATGTCAAATTTCTTAATTCATCCCAATAGAGTGTCTCCCCTAGGAAAAATGATTATTTTTCACAATTTTATTATTGTCAAAATTGTTCATCAATGCTAGTTCAATGAAATCACAACTCTTACCATATCATTGATTTACTATTTATTCCCAATACAGTGTGTTCCATATTAATTTTAGATAATTATATTTTTAAATATCCTCAATAGTAGCAGTAATACTAATTTTCGTTAATAAAGAATTTGTTAGATCTATCTACGTATAACTGTGTTTCCCCCAGGAACCCTGTCAATTCTTCATTATCGATGTAATTTCTACCCAACATTTCTTATTACTCTAATTTACATGAAAATAATCAAAATGAATTTCCAAGAATGATTTCATTATATTAATTACATTATATCTATCCCATTAACCATTATGATCGATCTTCTATGTATTGTCAAGGTTTAAGTCACTCATATTCCTATGGATCCATTTAGTTATAATACATTTCTTTTTAAGGAGTTATATATTATTGAATCTCCCTATTATCAAATAATTTTTCTGTTCTTTTATAGATAAATTGATGATCTTATGTATCTATTCATGAAGTTTGTTTCTCGTTATTTTTTTAGATATCATATGGATTTTTATTCCATAATTCAATATATAATTATCTTAATTCACCCTATAATTCTCATAAGTCTCTTCTTTCAATACATGAATGAGATTTTATTTAGACCATAATATTGTGACATAAAATTATAATTATCATCTTCATTATATTTTGATTTATATATCTCCTTGTTTGAAAAATCATGCTGATCATTGAGAAAACTCATATAGGAACCTTTCAAATCGTCTTGTAAAACATGAATGATATTTTTAGTAAATTGAAAAGTATTATTTTCCAGATGATATATCACATTTATATTTTGTGACTATTTATTTGAATAACATAACTTTAACTTGAGTAATAAAAATTCAACATTTTAGTTTTAAAATTTCACTCCTCAACTCATTGTTTTCTTTTTCAAGCACCTTGATATATTAAAAACCAGTATATAATTTTCTAATGATATATTCATATTTGTTATCATCATTAATCATGAAAATTTTAACTCAAGTAAACTAATCACAAAAATCTTCTGTAACCTATCCTTGGTAAAAAAAATTTAACAAAAATTGGTTTTCTTTATATTTCTAACGTGGTGTCGATCCAATTTCTTTTTTCAAGTACACTGAGGAACAAAATCAATATGATTACAGATCTTGTGTGTTGAATCTTCTCCCATATCATAGGTAATATGAATAAAAATTATTTTTCTTCTTTTATATCTATTTGTAAATTCTTTACTTTATAATTTCTCAATATTCACATTAGATCCTCTTTTACAAAATAATATAGATATCACCAAAAAAGTTAACTCTATATTGAAAAATTTAAAAATAATAAATTATCAGAAAAAATTAATATATTTAATGTAAAAGATAACCCCAAAAAATAAGTATATTCAATTACCTTATAAGTGATCAATATGCTTTATTTCAAACTACTTGAATAACTTGATTCAAATGATTTATTTATCGTTTTATGCATGGAATATTGCATAATCCAAAGATTAAATTAAATAGTATTTTATTATCAAAAATAAAGATAAAATATATGCCACACCAAGTTTTATTTTTTGTAATTTCCATTTGATGGATTGTGTAATTTTGATAGAACATTTAGAGATGACCTTGTCTCTAATACTAATATTCATCCATATGTTGGAGATATATTTACCACGATGAGGGGGAGTCAATCAGGGACCAATATTTAGAAAAAGTGG
Source organism: Viscum album (assembly GCA_963277665.1). Taxonomy (NCBI): domain Eukaryota; kingdom Viridiplantae; phylum Streptophyta; class Magnoliopsida; order Santalales; family Viscaceae; genus Viscum; species Viscum album. The sequence continues at coordinate 1,402,453,627 of OY728143.1, read as the reverse complement.
GTTTGACACTATTATTTAATATAATCATATATAGAATAAGGGACCACATGATGAATATATTCAAAAATATGTTAAAAAATGAAGATGTAATTATATATAAGGGAAGTAAATTTTCTACTCGGTTCACCCCAATAAGGGTCTAGCACAATGGGTTTTAGGAGTTCACTACTCAAATATGAGTAATACTATATCTCAATAATCACTCTAAGGATTTAGGTTACTCACAAAACCATATACTCAATCCTTATATATATATTTGATAAACAACCCAAATGGGTAACTTTTATAGTTACAAGTTAGATCACTACCTTTATAGGATAATATTTATTTACAAAATAAAACATAATTTTGAAGGATATAGTCCACCCTATTTTTTTGGGTAAAACAATTTTCTATTGTAATTTATTTTTTATTAGATGGACATAATTACTACAGAATATCCAACAATCCATAATTTATACATGACCTTCTCTTCATTGATCATTACTTTACCACTATATAATGTTTCTTTTATATATCTGATAGTTATTATAATATGCGTTCTCCAAATTATACATTAATTTCCTTGAATATAAAATTTGGGCCTAATTTTCATTCTCCTCAAATCCATCTATTTTTATATGAAATGTTAAGTGTTACATAATTATTCTATTTTTCTAGAATGGTAACATGATGATTCCACCATGTTTTTTTCTTTTACAAAAAACCACTAATTATATAAATAAAAATATAATGCGTGTACTCACACATAAAATATCAAATATTATATTTGGAATTTCATGAAATTATGTATTTTTGAATTCATTTTTAACAACTTTTTACCATCAAAAAGATATATTCACATAAATATTATTTGGTATAAATTTATCCTAAATTTTATCATTATTTATAATAAAATAAAATTTCATGCATCCTATGATACTGGTATAATATGATTCAAAATATATTTGACTTTTCCAAATTATATTCGAAGGTAATTGAATTATTTATTAGTGTAAAACATGTTCTGATTTTATAATTGTTGAAATCAATTTCACTACATGAATTTGATATATAAAATGATATAATCAATTTTTTAGTATGATATTAGGAGTCTTGTAATTAATATAGTAAAAAATATTTTCACTTGGTTACATATATAATAATTTCATTAGAAATTTTCCATGAAAAATACATTTTTTAACAAACTCATTATATATCCCTATAACCTCCAATGTTTTATGAAACAGAAATTTAAATTTTTGGAATTTTAATTTTCCTTCAAAAAATTCTCATGATGTGTTTTTTAACTGCTGTGGTTATATTTTGCTTGAAAAATCCCCCTATAACTTTTTGTGGTTTAAACTACACCTATTTTCATTATTTCACCAAAAAAAGGATCTATATAACTCTTTTGATATACTTCAAGTCTCTATATATGATATATTTTCCAGTTCCCAATTGATATATACTACAACTTATAATATTTTTTTCCAATACATGAATTTATTGAATATAAATCTACCCTTTTCAAACCCTTTATTATGTACATGTAACTTTATTTGATATGAAATGTAATTTGTGTTATAACATACCATCCTATATGATATCTAACATCCAATAAAAAATCGATTACGCCACTATACATCATTAAATGGTATCCCTATGTATTTTAATGTGACATATGTATAAAGAAAATCATTATTCCAAATTACATATAACCTAGTGCGATATACAACACATATTGATTCAGATATACAATCTATTTACAATGATAATAAAACCACTCATCAAAAAAAGTTATAATCACCACAAAATTTAACAAAATTCTTATGATGTTTGACCCCAAAATATAAAATCACATTTGTTGATCTTTGAAACCATCCATCCCTATATTATTGGAATGAATATCAATTTGTTATTTCATTATATCATATCTATTATAAATTAGTCCAATTCACAAGTATTATTCTATGAAATTTCATATATATAGTAATCATTAAAAAAACAAAAAAAAAATATATATTTAACATAAAAATATGTAAAATGTTATTCCCCTTTTTATTGGTTTACAACTATAAATAAATTTCCCAATATTAATCGGTATCTCTTTCTTAATCCTATAAATTATCCTTTAATAATCTTCTTTTATTATTATGAATTCTATCCCCATTTTTAAAAAAATATAATGTTACATATCTTATTTAAAATTTTTAATCATCCAAATCTTTTCCCACATGAGTCGTATTATTATAGTTAAAGGACTGGCTGAGTGAACATTTGAGGTTATCTATTTTACATATTTAAAGAATTATGAAAAATATATTTCAAAACAAATCAAATATTTTAAAAATAGTTAAAACATGAGTTTTATTGGGAAGTTCATATACCTACAATTTATTAGATTGTTCTTAGTCAATCACTATACTTCCATTATTTAGGTATGTTAGTTTCAAATATCCCCCCCTAAAATATTAAATATTCAGATGAAAAATATATTCCATCGGGAGATAGATATAGTTATCTTGAATGTACCACTATTTAAAAGGTGGTTAATCATCAATACGTAGCTCGGACTTTTCTTGTTTAATATTTTGTCCCTTTTCTACCTTAGGCATCCTCTTTATAGAAATTGTTCCTTTATGCATCCCACTTTGGATGAACTCCTCATAATTTACATCTTATTTCACACGTACACATTTGTTTTTCTTGTGTAAAGAAAAAAAGTGTTATGCACCATTTTTATTCATATTTTTTTAATTTAATTTTGATTAATATTTTGGTCATTGAATTTTTTATTTGTTCACTCATCTCCACATGGTTCAAAACCCCCTTTTCATATAAAAATATATATTCCCCATCTATTGGCATGTCTTGGATTCTTGTTCATGCCTATTAATATTTGACTACATTTTATCTTCCTTTCATGAAACTTTATTCATTAACTTATTTATTTGATCTAAATGGATCCATGATTCTCTATTATCATTATACCGGGACATGATATTAATATTAAAATAATTAAGACACATTATAACAAATTTTTACCTTTTATCAATTGATTTATGTTGAAAATATCATGTGAATTATATTAAAACTTTTCATGATTACCAATAATATATAGAAATAAAGAAATAACACATTGTATCCCCTTATAGAAAAATAATGTAGCACAAGTCAAAAAATCTATTTCTTTATGGTTTATCATATTTTACAGATAGTTGTAATGTTTTATTTTGATATTTTTTCATCAAACCAACTATATTAACTTAATTATTTTTCTATTTGGAAGATTTTTCCTTAAATTAAATCTTTGTAAAACTATTCCCATTTAGTTTATACATTGTATTTCAAGGAACTAATCTTCAATAATTAACAAAGTTGCAATTTTACTTTGTTTTTTCTTTTTTATTTCCACTGGATTATTTTCTTTAGTAAAATACAATTTCAATTCACTTAAAATTAGTTTCAATATCATTATTCATTTCCCAAAAAAATGTTTTGAGAACATTATCAAACTACTTCTCCAAACAAGTAATTATAGTTTTAATATTAATTCATATTTTTATACCTTATATATTTTAATATAAATCTATTTTATCATTAGTTAACATATTTTCCATTAAAATATAATCTTTACAATTCTATAAAATCATATATAATTTATTTTTTCTTTCATTGAAAAATTATCATTCTTTAAAAAATAAATTTAGTAAAACATTCCGATACATATAATTTTCTTATCTATAATCATGTTTTCTTGAGTTTTATCCTCTAATTAAGAAATTTTCCTCCCCGTATTTATTTTTCTTTTTTCATGTTTCTCCATACATTTATACATTAATTTATATATCCCTTTTATCCTTAGTTTCAACCATACCACTTTTTCTAAAATTACATATATTTCACAATCCAATAAAATAATTTTACCATTTAAATAAATAAACTATTTTCAATTATTTCTTTTTAATTTTAGTATATTAAATTGACAACATATTTTTTTCAATTAATCTTTATTTTTACTTTCACTGTAGAATAATGAACCATTATTTTCAGAGTTTAAGGATATTAGGATCTCTTTTAAATGAGGAATTAATTTAATTCTCATACTATTCACATTTTATTTTCTATTTTATTTCACTATATATGGATCATTATAAAATCTTTTTATTGGTGATGAGGACCATCTATAAAACGTCTCAATACCATCCTATATGAAATAACCTATATCTCCTCGGGTAGTATTTCAATAAATTTTATTTTCTTCAACATTAATTTTTTTAATTCATACTAATAAAGTATGGTAGAAGAATTGAAGGAAAGAGGAAATGATGTGTTTTGTACGTGTAGGAACTACCCTAGAAGATGAATAGAGAGTAATTAGGTGGTTTATAGATTTTTCTAAACCAATGTGGCTATAGATATAACCACTTGGTATAAAACGGCCTTGAACTAAGTATCTAATAGAATTTTGGGTGTCTTTAAAATTATGTGAAAACTATTAATTTTTAATCTAATATTTAATCCCTAAAACTAATTTATCTTAGTATTTACCACTATTTCATCCATAAATCACACTTCTCTATTCTCTTATCATCTTAACATTATCTAAAAGTATGTGCACATTAAATATTTGTCATAATTCATTCCCAGGGGGTTATAAGACAATGTATTTTATGAGGGAAGGCTATGATATTTAAATCATATTCTTGTTTTTTCTTATTTCATAAAGAATTAAAATAAATCCATGATTCCACTTTTCAAGGATTTGTAAATTCAATATTCCCTTTAATTTTCCTTATTCCATGAAATTGTAAGATTTAACATTTTATAAATGAAATGTTAAGCTATTTTTTTCTTTATAAATATTTTTTATTATAAATACAGAATCTAAATACCAAATTTTTATTTCTCTCATGTTGTATAATCAGTCCAGTGATTGGGTACTCCTTACTTTGGGATTTTAAATTCTTTTAAACACATGTTTACATAGGTGAACCCAAATTTATTCCATATATTCATGGTTTTCATAATAAATTTCCTTGAGGATGAGTTGTAATAAACTAAAATAATTAATTTACCTTAAATAAATTTTTTAGATAATTTGGCTATGTGATTTGTATTTTTATTCAAATTTTCAATTTTTTTTCCATGAAATATTATATAAAATGTTAGTTATCTAATTATGAATTGTTTAATTTTTATAAAAATATATTGTTTAAATTTTTAGTAATACTCTATATACACCTAACATAAAATTTATTTTATATGGTTATTATAGTAAATGTTGTATCTTTATGTATATTAAATTCCTTTTATATTGATCATGCCGAAACTGTTTTATTAGGTTCATATAATTCTTAATTAGGTATCCATGCCATTGATAATTAAGTTATGAAATATATGATGGGAACATGGATCCCTATCTCTTTGAATACTTTCTCATTTTCTTTTGAGATGGGATTAAAGGTTCCTTGACATAGTATACACTTTTCCCTTTCTCATGACAGGGTTTCTAACAATACTAACTTTTATGTATCATTTTTATTTAATTTCAAGCAATTTTTAGATGATGTAATGTATGTACCATGTTACATTAGAAGTAATGTGGAAACAGAAATTATGATGATGAGTTGTTATTTATATTTGGAATTCTTATAATAATTATGTATAATATTTTACTTACTTTTTTTCTTGTCATCTATTGTTACTATATACATATGAATTTTTTACAATTAGATATTATTCAGGTCATGACTATAAACTATTTATGATATACTCACACCCAATATGTGTCCTGTCAAGATGCACATAGAACTTATTGTATTTGATATTGGTAATGGAAATCCGCTAAATAATAATATTTCATACAACATGAAGAAAGTAATTTGGTTAGATCAGTGTAGTATTTGATTATAAATATGAGAAATGATGTCTTGGGATACCTATGGACCTTCTATATGAGAAATATCATATATGAAAGATCACTTTTCCCTATTTATTTTAATTTAATTTAAATTGAACTATGTATTTGTATATTATGTTATGTTATGTCTAGATAATGATTAGTATGGATGATCTTTGATCGATTTTAATTTTTTTTATATATACACATATAGAATCTAAATTATAATAATATTTAAGATCCCTTAGTTCATAGGTATCTATAACATACAAGTAATATCCTTGGTAGACATGTTTTAATTTTTTTTCTATAACCTTCTAATGTCTTGATAGTTATCTAGAGAGGTAAAAATATATTTTAGATTATTATAAAAAGACGGAAAATATTGATCCTAAAATTATTTATATGAACCCTTCGTATTTATGCTAGCCTCTTGAGAATAAGAAGTACACATTAAATGTTTTGGAAATATTTCACGGGTCAATAAGTGATTTGAGTAAGCTCATTACACCAAATAATAGGCATATCAAAGTTCATTACCATTTTTTACAACATTTATGATATATATTCTCTTAATTTAACCTTTATTATGTCATTAATTTCATCATAAGTATAATTAAATTATTTAAAATTACTCATTTTTTACATCTTCATTCAAAAAACATGAAAAAAAACCTAGTCTGAAATTCCCTCATAAATTTAAAAATAATAAATAAATATATCTTTCCATATAATAAATAAATTTCAATAAAAATTAGGTACTATCATGTTATTAACAATAGATTCCATAACAAATTTTATATTAAGAATAGATAGATGGATTTTATAACCAAATAATTGGACACTACTACAGAATTGTCTATGATACAAATTTATTGTGAAAATAAGCCAATGTCCCAACAATATGTATGTTTTGAGGGGGTCATAACTATACCAAATTTATACTTTTTACCTCTTTTGTTGAAATTTTATATAAATATATCTTAATTATTAAAATATATTTCTTTAAGTATATAAAATCACATGTTAAACATTATGATAACATATTATTTGATGGGTCATTTGATATAGATACTATAAGTCATGTATAGAAAAAAACATGAAATATTTCACTGCAAAAAAACCCAGTTTTATTGATTCACAGAAATGATGGTATAATACATGGTGTGATGAGTTAAGTACACATACACTAATAATACTAATTTCACTTATCACTATAAGGATTTATGGTTCCCTTTAATCTCTATCCTCATTAGTTGGGTTTTGGATTAGTGGTAAGCACCCCATAATCCTACATGAAAAATGGGCATTCAAAACCCATTGGGTGGAAGTACTGTAGCTGTATTTAAGTGGACTGTAGTAGCAGAGACACTATTGGGGGTGGTGACATTGTATCACTGGTGGAAACTATAACTATAACAATAGTGGGTTTGGTAGCAGTTGGGGTACTGTAGAAGTACTATTCACGGAATGGGACTTGGGCCAAATATTTTAGGCCTACGAGCCGTGTAATGAAATACATTCCCACTATGCCAATGGGCCAAATATATATGATGCAATAAACTGGGTGGTTGAGTGGGTTATCCCTTTGGGGGGGGGGCATGACCTTTCTTTCAGGACTGGATGTGTTCAGTGTGTGTGTGTTTGAAGTAATTGTACCCCCAAGCAGCTAATATATATATATTATTCCATATCATCACTTCCCATTTTTAGTATAGTGTCATCACTTATAGTGGTTAACACCCATATTAACAAGTTTTTTCATTGCCTCAATACATTCACTGCCCATTTAGTGTACAAATCAAAATGATAATGGATAGAGGTAACCCTTTATTTAGGTGAAAGATAGATATCTCAGTTCTCTATTTCTTTAAGTAGATGAATTTCATTCTTCTAGGATCTCGTAAAATATACAATGCATTTACTTCCTTATCTTAATTTATATTTACTTTTATTTTATTCTGTTATCTTTATTTAGGTATGTAAAATATATGAACATGGAAACATTTTATACATATTTATTCCTTATACTCTGAATATCTTAGATATAAAGAATGTGTTTTCTTCTCCATGTAACCATGTTATTGTTTCTATATACAAGGATATTATTGTTACATGACCCATACACACGCACATAGATATATATATATATATATAATGGTGATCATATGATTCCATGTCATTTTTACATTTATAAAAAACCATTTATATTTAAAGGATAAGACCATCAGGGTAATCACACTTTGATCACAAATATTCCATTTTTTATTCCATAACCTTCTTATTTTTGGATTATTTTATAACCACCTCTAACATTAAATGAGAAAAAAATAAATCAAAATCATGATTCAAAATCCAATTATGTTTATTATTAATATAAATACTAAAAGATAGTATACAGTCAGACAAATGAAGCAATAATGGGATGTATTTAGTAGAGGTAGACTATCTGGAAAGCAATTTTCTCTATGTTTTGATGTGTAGCAGTTAGTTTCCCACAAAATGTAAAAAACATTATGGGTCTATTTTTTGACTTCTGAATAATAGTTTATAGAATTATTTCCTAGATGGTTTTATGGTAATTGGTTTAACTGATAATATTCCTTATGTGAGATGTAATGTAACTTGTATTATTCATCAAATATAAAGAGTTTATGGAAGAATACCACATGTGGTCATAGTTTGTTGTGTTCCTTGTGGGGACTTCCATAAATATTAGAATTTAGTGTTACCATATGACATAATGATACAATTTTTAATAATTTAATACCACTTGTATATGTGTGATGATGTGGTCCTATGATTACTTGTAATTAGAGATACAATTTTCTAACATGAAAAAAGTGGTTCTAATTTTTTATAATATTCAAAGGAATGAAAATTAAATAGTTTTCTCCCATTATATCAGGTCTTAATTTCCAAATCATATAAATTCATTATGTCCTTTAATTTATTTTTATTTTACTTGAATGTTTATGTGTTTGTCTTTAGTGTGTGAGAGAAGGTCAACTAAATGTGGTGATTTAATATATTTTGAACAACCTATGTTCTAGTATATTGAGATCGATAGATAATTACTATTATAATAATATTTAATTATTTTTTACATTATGATTGAAGGTCCTTATATTTTATCTTCTATTTATTGGTGGTTCTAATCCCAAAATGTGTTTTCAATGATGTTCTTGGTTTTAAGAAATGTATAATCAACAGAAAGATCTTGAATCTTCATTATTGTATTGATGTTTTATGATTTAGTTGGATTTTAATGGAATCAGAAGGTATAATGTTTGAATAATGGATGTTTAAGATAGATTAATTCAATGGGACATAATTTGGATTTTTCAGAATACAGATAAATGGTTATCTTATTCAAAGGGACCTAAAATTTTCATTGATGAAGGTCAAATCAGATAATATTAAGAAAGAATAATAGGAAAGTCTAGAAAAAATGGATAGGATTAATCATGATTGTCTTGGCACCAAACATAGCCATCAAAATATGAAAATTTAAGACTATATTGAAGCTAATGAATTCTCTATAAAATATGCATGAGAATCTGATACCTTGACTAAATTGATTATTATGAGAATGTTATTCAGTATGATATTTTTATAAGTTAATGAAATGATATATTAAGTAAATAAATTAACTTTATTTGAGGGTAGCATGAATCTATTAATGTTAAGTTCATATAATATGTGTTGGAACTATTTTTGTTATCTTCTCTTTCAGTTTACTGGTATGTAATAAAAATTTCCTTAATAAATTCTTATAGAAATACCGACATAGTGTTTGAGGGTGTCAATTATTTTTTTATGAATAATGGTCTTAGATTGAGAGATGTCTAATGACCTACTAGAATGATGGCAATTTTTTTGAAATCCTTATTTAAAGTCAAGTTATAGGAAATAAAATGATAATTCTAGAGAGAGAAGTTAAGGTAAATCAACAAGAACCATACCTATATGTGGGCACTGTAGTATAAAATGGAATCTTAAGAATTATTTCTGGTACTATGGGGAAAACTCTATAAGGGAATATTTCAGATTTTTAAGTTCTATTAATTATTTTTAATATATTATAATTTTACCCCTAAGGATTAACATTCATATCTAATCAAGGGCAATTGATTCTATTGTATCGTTTCATTCTATGGCTGAAAAATGAGTTTGGATAAATTATGTATCTGAATGGTTTGAAAATCCATAATTAACAAAAAATAATTCTCATTATGTTATAGGAAACGGATAATTAAATATCTAGATATCAACATCTAAATGTAAAATGATAGCTTTTTGAATTTGAAAGGATCTTGACACACACCATGTCTATAGAAGAATACGATTTTAATTAGTTATATAGATGAATCACGATACATTTAAATCTTCAATAAAAATGTGTTGAAAGAAACATATAAACCCATAATTAATGAAAGATGAGTAAATAATGGAACATTATATCTAACTGGAAGTTAAAATGGAGGGACTATTTTTGGTGTAATGACTTCTAATAGTCTATAGTTGTTCCATTTTGGAACTAGTGATCTTATTGAGAATAACATGGATATAATATAAAAATATGGTTTACATTATCTTGTTCAATCTAGAATTAGATATTATGTTAGTTTTATAATTGGTAAATAAATAAATGTATTTTTTAAAATAAATGGAGTGGTTTTAATATCTTGGAAGTTATATCTTATTACCAAAAATGTTTGGGGACCTACCCAGCTTGTTCCCTATGAATATTATAATTTTTTAGTTTCATTAATGAATCAATGAGAAAATAAAGGGTTAAATTATTGAAACACATATCTGGATTATTTTAAGTGTTTTTTCAATTCAAGTCTATAGTGGAATGTGATAATGGTAGATTTATTAAGATTTTTATGTCAAATAATGGGTTTCAATAAAGGGTAAGAGGCTTACAAAAAATATACTAGAAGAACTTGATACAGATGAAAAAGAAATTAATTGGGACACTTGAGAAGAGTGGTTTGGTTAAACACATGAATCAAAAATTAACTTAAAATTTATAAATTGTTAGGCTATATTTTATAATTTCCATAGATTTTTTAAGGGATTCAGTCAACTATTCAATGAACATAGATAATAAAAGTCCATTAGTATCAATAGGGAATGATATTACAATATAGTTAAAGATTATAAAACTTGCTAATGATATCCATTTAAATGTTTCTATTTGTCACTCCAATGTTCTTTTGGATTCCATGGAATGTGATAAACTTAAATATTTGTCCCACACATGTTCATTTGTGAGATATTATGATGAAAAATTTTGATTTTGACTTTGGGATGATGATAATTAAAAATTAATCAAAACATAGAATATTATCTTCAATGAGTACGTCTTGTGTATAGATCAAAACATGGTAGAAAAATAAGTTTAGAAAAATGATTCAGCTAACCAGATCCAAGTTGATTTGAATAGGAATTCTAAAACTTAAGTTCCAGACATTTTATAGAGCACTAAGTGTGTGAAAGTTAGGCCAGTAGAAGATGTACCATTAAGATCAAGGGATGCAGAAACACATATTAGAGTAAAAGAAGTTGAATCTATGAATTCTCTATATCCAAATATTGATGATCCATATGTTGAATTATTCAGAATTTCCAGGGTCATTTCATAGTTTTAGTAGTTTTTATCTGAAATAAATTTCATACATTTAATGGATTGACGTGATACCAAGACCCCAAAATAAGTAACAGGTCTTTTAAAATGTCAAAAGTGTAAGTTATCTATAAAGGATGAATTGTATTCATTTCATGATAATTTCACTTGGGATTCAGATAATCTACATCAAGGAATGAAATCAATTGAAGAAAAAAGGGTCTTCCATTAAAAATAAGAATATGATGGTAGAAAGTTGTATAACCCTATGTTGTTTCTCAATGTGATTCAGAGGAAGGAAGATATTGACTTCTAAAAAATTATTTCTATAATAGTGAATCACAATAACATATGAACAACATTGAGAATGGTTTCTATTAAAATATAGTGTTAGATCACTTGGAAATAAGGAACCAATTTCTCCATGGTGAATTTGAGGATGAAATTTACATGAATCAACCTAATGGTTATGTTGAAAATCAGACCATGGTCATGGTGTGTAAGATGAATAAAGCTATATAATACATGAAACAGGTACAAATATAATTGAAATAATGGTTATATACATTCATATAGTATAATGGTTTAATTAAGAGTAACATAGATCACTATTATAATAGGATCGTGTTTAAAAATGGGAGCCCCATCATCTTACTCTTGTACAAGGTTGAAATTAATTTGTTGGGTCTAAAAACTAGGTGGATTCATGGGATGAATAATTTTTTGTATTTATGCTCAAAGATGAAATATTTTAGTGAGAAATAAAAATATTGGGAATAATTATTGGTTGAAATATGAAATATGGTAGTTTGGTTCTTTTTAATAGATATTATATATGGAAGAAAATTTATTTTTTACAATGTCTGAATGTAAACATTTCTCAACTCCATTAGTCATACATTTCCAATTTTCTAATGAGAAAGTTAAAAAAATGAAATATGAGAAGAATTATATGGTGAAATTTATGTTTTTATCACTAGTAGGTAGCATAATGTTCACCCTAGTATATACAATTTTGTACATTGTATCTATAATGGGAGTTGTTTCCCATTTCATGTCCAATCTAGGGAAATAATATGAAGAATTTTTGAAGTAGATCATGTAATATCTAAAATAATGTTTTGATACATGGATATGGTTAATGTTTTTGTTAAATGTGATTAAAAGAATTTATGAAGGATTATTTTAATTTTGTAAAAATTATAGTGCAATATATTTGGAGTTTAATTTAGTGTTTCTTCCTTAGATGAAACACACCATATTAGAATATTATTTCATCTAGAAGATGTTAGAGGATGGTGATCTAGGGATACATAATATTGGAGGATGAAAAATATATCTTCCATGTTCACCAATGTTCTAGTCAACAATATTACAAGGCATCATTACGCCTTAGTGAGACTTAAGTAAATAGATGGAAGATGGAGACATTTTTGTTATAGTGGAAGAGGGTTTTAAATTGTTATTATTAAGTGTTAGGGAGTCTCAATGGTTTACTTGAAGTATTATTTGAGTAGGAGATTATAAATATTGTAAAATAGAATTTAATTTATTACTAAACTAACTCAAAGGATAGATTTTTGAAGAAAATATTCGTTCAGATAAAGGTAAAGGCAGTGTGAACTCCTAAATAGATGAAGGTTGTTTATAAGATCATTCTCTTAATGTCTTGATGAACAGTGGTCAGTTTTTTATATGATTTGATTGGAATTTATGGGTATACAATGGGAATTATGAATGATGATACATGAATGTTATTCCCAATTGGTTTTTTCTGAAAGGGGTTTGATTCATGAGAATAATTTAGTGGAATATAACAAAAAATATTACTAATCACCAGAAATTAGTGGTTGAAGGCTGATTACTATTGGATATTGTATGATACTGAGTAATATAGAGGGACTCGTAAAATGATTGGAATTTTTTGTAACTATATGACTAACTAGGATCAACAATAAGTGGGTTGGATTACTTTTACACATTTGATGATGTGGTCATGTGATGAGTGGTAATTAGTGATCTATTTGATGACATATAAAAAGTAATCATAATTATTTTATCTTCCTAAATAATGAAAATAGAGCAATGATACCCTCTACATTTATGGATTAATGTATAATCTATATAAATTAATTTTTTTCTTTCCCTTAATTTAATTTATCTTGAACGTGTCTGGATTTTTTGTGAGTGTGTGAGATATGGTCAACCCAATGTGTTGTTTTAGGTCGTGAGGAACTTTATATTTTTTGGTACATTGATCTTAAGTGTTCCTTTCTCTTAGATATAGTTTTAGTTCTTTATTTATCTATGGTACATGTTTCATATGGTGAATATTTTATAAATTGGTAGTGATGGAACCAACAACATACCCACCTGGGTATAATTGTTTACAATAGATTTATTCCAAGAGATTATATTTAATAAAATGGATATCATTATATATTATATATTTTCTTATGATATCAATCATTTAAATTGGTTTTTTATGATATTAGATGTCACATGAATGCTATTATTTTTATTCCACTGAATCTATCATGGTACATTTTTTAATATATAATGATCAAAATGAATTATAATTAATCCAATTAAAAATATTAATGTTAAATGATAAATATAAAATTTTAAATTGAAATTTTTACAATAGTTTTAACATATGATAGATTTGTAAATCATGTAAATAAGGATATATCCTTTGAGTTTCCTTATATCATATTATGATTCTTTGAAAGATATTATAACTTGAGGGTTATTATTTTGAAGTGATCAATTGAAATTCCAAAATATAGGGATCTAAATTATTCTACCACTATTGATAAATGTTCTACAAAGAAAAAAAAATTAATAAGAATAACACATATAAGTTCTCTAGTTGAATAACCTTAATGTGGATACCAAAAGAGGTGGCAGTTTCGTGATTTCCTATAAAGGATCTCACTCCCAAAATTAGTAAGTGAGTATTTGACATTTAAAAAAGAGGTATGCTCTTTATATTTTATACATTAAATTAAAATTCATCATCATTAGATCTCATTGTAGAAGATTCATATTATATTTTTACTGGTATATTATAAATTGTTTCTCATACTAAACACTTAAGTGATATCACATCAACTTTATGAATTTTTTTTTAAATTTTTAATTAAAAATGCATTAATTTATGAATAACATGATAATATAGACAATGTTTTAGGGTTATAAATTTTTTGGGATTTTTTCTATCATTAAAAAATTATATTCACTCATCACTTCATTAAAAAACATTCTAACATAAAACTACTCACAAAAAAATGTATTTTTAATACCAAAACATGGGATCAAAATCCATTAATATTCTGAAGATAATGATACAATCATTGAACTTATCAATAGTTAAAAAAGATCATTTCATTTTCAATGTTATAGGGTACTTAATATCTAATTTTTTTATTTGAGCGATTATTTTATACTTTATAAATTTTTTATAAATAATTAAATAAGAAATATAAAATTTTATATATAAAAATCTAATTTTATCCTAATATAAATATTAAATATTTATTAAATTCTTAATAAATATTAATTTTTAATATTTTTTACTTATTCCATCGTCAATAATTTTTTATATATTTTCAGATGAAACTTTTAAAGAATAATTGTGAAACCTAACCATTTCAACCCAATAAAACCATAAAATAATTAATTTTAGATTGAGACTACTTGGAACTTCCCCTCCCTAGAATATACATCTTTTTGTCAAGCCTATACCTTCACATGGATAATATTATAGCTATCTTAGGTAGGGTTGAACGGGCTAAATATTGTTGTTAATTGACACACCCACTCATTAATCCAAATATGGATGTCTATGCTCTAGAGAATGATTTCTTCTCTGAATCCTCATCTAGAGAATTCCTTCAAGTGGATCTGTTTGAATTAACATTTAAAGGTCCTACTCTGAACCACATCTGAAGTAATTCCTTACATTGTGGCTGGTTTTTGGAAAACATGTTCAATATATAAGAAAGATAAAAAAACAGATTCAAACCCTTATAAGGTTGATTCCATGTGGAAACAAATTCTAATTTCAAAAAACCATGACTAGTTGCATCACACCCAATCCATGATCAATCATGGTAGAAATCCAGTATCCCTAATCATCTACACTATCATCCCCATCATTCTGCTCATCAACATCATCAACACTTCGAGAAAAAAACATTGACATCATCACCACCCTATCTTTTCCAGAGCGAAAAACTAGATAGACCAAAAACACCAATACCCCATTAACCATGTCAAACTTCACAGACCAAACTTCATCATCACCAAATAGGTGAACTAGGGGCTCATTCTCTAGAGAACCAATGACTACCTTAACACCACCTTCCAAAGATCACATAAATCATTTCTCCCAACATACCTGGAGAGGAGAAATGGACTTAGGTCTAGGGTAGGGTAAAAGTAGTGTAACAGTATAGGGGAACAAGTCTTTATCAAAAGAAAAATCAAGTAGACCAAAAAACCATAGAAAAAAATAAATGAAAATAATTCCATCTGAAAAGAGGTTTAACAAATGCACAAGAAACCATCCATAGAAAGAAACTAAAAACTAGAAAAAATAGAAACATAGGAGAGGAATCTTGAACTGAATTCATGAAAGGATCTGGGGACTGAAACTCTAAAAAATAACTAGAAACAAATATTGAGAAACCTATGAAGAGAACAAAAAAACAAAGAACCCCATGCTACTCCAACTACCACCACTATAATCCCAAACCTATTTGAGGAACCAATATACCCATCAAATATGTGGTTTTTGTTTATTGGGTCAGATCAGAAAACATGAGGTGGAGGGGTTGAAAGTCAGGTAAATCCATAGAACTGGAGGATAAAGAACCTGGAGAGAAGGAATCCAGAGAAGTTGAAAAAAGGACAAATTGCTGCTGAGAAGATAGGAAAACTCGAGGAAGGAGATGTCGATGCCGAAACGGTGGCCTCAGTGAAGAAACCCTGGAAAAAGGAAAATTGAAGAATCCAGAGGAGGAAAATCCCCTCACAGCCGAGGAGATATTGAAACCATAAAAAGAGGAAATGGAGGAAGAGGCCCGGATCTGAGAGCGGTCCCCGAGATAGTGGGGTGTCATCCTATTTATGAGTTATTCATAAAGTGGTTTTACATGGTTATTCAAATATATATTTATGTAATGTGTTAAGATAATAATTATTAATTAATTATATACTAAAAAATATGATAATATTATATTTTAAAAATGAATTTTAGATTTTAATAATTATAAAAGGAGTTCATAAAGTATGATATAATATTTAATATGAAAATCTTATATTGGAATATAATGCGATCTATTTAAATTTTCTTTAATGTAATTTATTTATTTATTTTTTAACTATTTATTAAATAGTGATGAATAAAACATATTTATATTATAAATGATTATGTTCATTTAAAATATTTTAACACTTTGTTATAAATTTCCAAGAATTCATATAAGGATTTACATGGTAGTTAAAATGTATGATTTAGTTTCATTTCTAAAATTTTATAATTTAAATCTGGGTATAGATTCAATAATAAAGATTTATTAGGATTCCTACAGTTTAATAATTAAAATTATAGTGAGATTAAGATCCCTATTGAATATTAAATTATTGATTGGGGTTTTTCGGATCGTGTTATAATGATATTTGGACAGTGAGTGTATTAGAAATTTGTTAGTTGGATACCTGTCACGTCATACATTATGTTCAATAAAATTTTGATTTCATATAATATTGATCAAATACATGAAATAGTTTTATATTCTTCATATATTATATGAATTTTGATATTTGGTGGATATAAAAATCATTTGATTAGAATCAATAACATAAATTATTAGTTTTGTAAAGTGTTATATATTAACAAGTTTATAACATATTAAATTATTTAAACGTTTAAGATAAAAAAAATTAAATCATTAAAAACATGTATAAATGTAAAAAATTAGTATAGAGAGTGAAATCAAACTATTTCCCCTTAAAAACCCATGGTTTGGAGTCGTCTAAAATGAGGAAATTTAAATAACTTTCCCATCCAAATTAGTATTCCATGCCAACATTGGTCCCATTGAATATGTTTTATAAGGTGAGAAAGTGATTCTAATATGGTTAAACTCATACACATAATGTGAATTTTGGGATACAATTATTTAGGAAACCATAATATAATTAGGTAATTGGAGGAATAGATTTGATCATTTAGATTATGGATTTGGGAAAGGAATTTATAAATAAAATATTAAAGAGTCATCTATGGTATGATTAAAATGGTGGTATACATAAATAGAAACATGATGATAGAAATTAAAAATTAGACTAAAACATTAAGTGAAATGTGGATCTTTTCCACTAAAATATATTTTCTAAAAAATCAACATTTTAGTAGATATAGATTCTATAATAATCTTACTAAATAATTAAAAACATGATACTCATCTACCATAACTTGTTTAGGTTTTGTATAATTATGACACAAATACTACTAACATAGATATATCCTTAATAAAATTTTGTTTTATAAAATTTAAATCCAATATTTCAATTTTAATTTGAGAAGTGTTATTAAATATAACAATATAGAAAAATCTATTACAGAAATATTTTTTATGACTGTTGGGATATAATTGAGTTTTTTAGATGATATAAAATGATTCAATTTTTTTAAATAAATGTGAGATAAATATATATCTAATAAAGTAGAGTGTTTCCTAATTGAAAATAATAATCATGGAAGACACTTCCTATTGGATTGGTGTTATATAATGTTTTTAGTATGTTATAGCTAGATATTTTATTTATTTTTCTTATTTGATAAAAAGGGTTTTCCATTATTTTGAACAATATGTTTCCTATATTTATGATTGAAGAAAGTCAATATAGTATTAAGATTATCATATCCTATATTTTTATATTTTTATTTTATATCCTCTCACTATAATTAATAAAAAAAAATATATATATTTATCACACTTAGATGATATGGATTCCCATACCGAGTTCAACATGGTATTAGATAAATTCCTACTCTTATCGCTCACTGGTAGAGCATACAACTCATAACCCTATATTAAATAAAAACCCACCCTCTTCATACCCCCTCCCTCACCAAGAATTCCACTACACTCACATGCACTCCCCACAAACACCATGTATTAATGTCTCTCATTATCCTTTATTATACATCTATATTTTCTCATGTGCCTTTCTTATAAGAATAATGTTACCTTGATGATGATTTTTGTCAATGTATCTTGTAAACCTATTTACCTATGTTTTTTATAAAATAGTATTTCTTTCCTCAATATAAAGAAGGAATATGATATATATATATAAGAAAATGTATGAAATAAATAAGATATTATCCCTTGTTGGGTACTATTAATAATACATTAATGTGATATTTTTGTTATATACATTGATATTTCATATCCATATAGTACATGATAAAATAATAGAGTCTTCAAAAATAATGGAATAATATAAATGAAGTATCCACCTCAGGATCTAATATAGATTTTTTGAAGTTCAAGAATGGTTTACTAAAATTGAAATTATTTTCCAATAATTCTTCTAGTTAATTGGATAGTAAGATGATTTATACCGCTTCTATACACAAGAGTAATGTGATCATGGGAAAATGATTTCATTTAAATAGATAGTCAACTATAATTGGGTACATTAAGGGAGGACTGGGATGATTTCAATCTTTATGGTCCCTAGATGTTTACACAAACATTGATCTGGCTATTAGACTGTGAATATAATATCACAAATAAGTTAATGTGACAATATGATCTTCACATTAAAGTTTTTCATAGAATATTATTCATATTTAACAATGAATCATGAGATGAAAATCTATTTTTTAGAATTCAACAGAATCATATTATCTCCAAATAATCCTAAAAAATTATTGTGGTATTTAAATAATAAAATTTGTTGACATAATTAGAAAAAAAATGATTTCATGTTAGTGTGATCATGGGCTGAGTAATGAAAACCATGACCAAGATCCTAAAGGATGTATTTAAAATAAATAGTTATAATATATGTGAATTTATTTTTTTTGTTTAAATCATTATATAAATTTGAATATTTGGGAGAAAAAAATCCATATCATCATTTTGGATCAACAAAATTGATTTATAGTTGGGTATAAATAAAAAAAATGAATAAATTATATTTTTATTCTAAAATCCTTCATTATTGATATCATATTTTCAATAAGAGATCAAAATAATTTTCATCTAGTAAAATTCACTTGTGATCAACGAATCAATTTTTATCAATATTTTTTCATTAAGTGTTATCTTAATGGAAAAATGTGATTTTCAGTATATGGTGTTTATTTCATATGAATATCTTTTGAATTATATATCTTGGTCTTGATAGAAAAATGAAGAGTTTATTTTATTCTTGAAATCCCAATCATCATGGGTAATTATATAAATATGTCTTCAAAAGTTTTTATGTTTTTAATATTTTATTTTAATATCTTTTTTTATGTTAATAAAATTATAAAATATCTTTTACGTTAACTTAATACAAATAATGACCTCAATTAACATATTAAATTAATATATTTTTATTTAATGTGAAAAAACAATCATCTCACTTCATTAAAATAAATAATTTTCTATATTATATAAAATAAGTCTAATGTAATAAATAATAAATTAAATTAATTATTAAAAATAGTTGTTTTAAATTTGAGCCATTAACTATACTCGATCCCTCCCATAATCATTTAATTATAAACAATAAAATAGTTTTTCTTGTTTGAATAAATTATTATATTTATTTATCTATCCTATGATAATATTTTGATACCATAAGATAAAAATCTAGTGCATTGATTCTAATCTTAAATCACTTATTGTTGGATTGTGACTAATATAACATGAATAGAAATCCTCCCACCAAATGGGGTCCATTACAATCTAACATATATATATAACTGGATCTAATGAGATTTGTGGATATACTTATATTGTAACACTACATATTCCTTATCATAGTTCTAGTAGGTCTAACCCATGGAAAATGAATAGTATCTAGAAAAACATCATGGAACCCATAGAGAAAGGGAAATTTTATTATAATAGAAACCTTAATTTTAATCTTATTATGTAATAAATCCTTTTTCTTTGATTTCTCATCTAACAAGATTAATAAATGTGTCATGATCATTAATACTTGATATATATTTCTTTGACATATTCAAATAAACATTCTAGTGATCACTATGGGAATGTATTTTATTAAATAACTTATGTATCAATAAAAATTCCATATATAACTTCTTCTATAACCTAGAATGGAAAAATATAATTTAGATCATTAAATTAATGTAATACCACACATGATACACCTAACATAATTTAATTCACCATATTAATAAGTTTCATAGAATTCATTATGAATCAAATTACTTGAAACAATATATATTTATATTAATAGTTATATCAATTCACAAGATCAATACACAAGAAGATAGAAAGAAACATCTAATAGAAAATAAAACATTTGGATTTACCTATTTGTGGTCCATAATCATGATCCAACTTCTTAGATATCACTATTTATAGAATTTAAAATAATATGTATTAATGCATGTGATCCCCAAGAACCTGATAGTTAAACACTATCTGTATTATTTTATATTTATGTCTCTATAATATAGGAATTATTTTGGTTTTACTTTTATGAAATCTTTAGGTTCTCATGATACAAAGAAATTTATATAGTCTATTGTTGAAAATAAATTATTATATTATCTCATATTTAACGAATATAATATGAAAATACCTTATAGAGACAAAATACTCATATGTAAAACGAAGAATGATGATTTCTTAATAAAAATTACATAATAATGTTGGGTTTAGGGGACTAATTCCAACAAGGTCTAGATTTCCTTAAATCCAACTACATGAAATCTATAACTCACCAAATCTGGTATTATGTTCATGCTTCTTTCATGTAATGGATTTAGTTAGTAGGTTAACTACATTATCCTCAATGGTTACTATTTTAACTTCCACTTCACCTAGTTGAATAAAATCCCTCAAGAAATGATATTTTTAAAGTATATATTTTATTCATTTGTGTGATCTAGGATATTTTCCAAATAGTGCTATTAAAATATTTTCACTACACGTTGGGATGGGGTTTTCACTACTTGGTACTATACAGAGATCAATGAATAACATATGAATCTATATTTATTCTTTAGCTATATGGGAAGATACAATATAGGTATACTCTATTATAGAATCGATAATAATGAGTTTATTTGATATTATATAACTTATGATAGGTATATTTGGATATAAAAGACAGTAAAACTATGACTTTATATCATAATGATCATTTTAATAGATGAAATCTATATATTCCATCACTAATATCTCCTTAAAAAAAATATAAACTTGGAATATATAATTTGTATATTTCAAGTAGTTTGGGATAGTTTTATCTATTTCCTAATGTATGTCTCATTGATCTACTTAATATCTATATATAATGATTAGTGGGTAAGAAAAATCATGCATAGAACATATCAATTAATACATTATTGGTCCATATATTGAAAAAAATGGATTCTAATCATTATTTATTTTTCATCTTGTGTCTCAGGAAACATCTTCCTGGTGAGATTTATATTATGTGACATAGGTAATAATATTCATTTATATTTTTCAATCTTGTATAATTTTAATATATGTATAATTTAATATATATTCAATTTATTTCCTCTTCCATAGTCCAAAAAACCTCTTGAATCAATATCTAATGATCCAGATCAATGGGACATAAGTCATTTCACATATATCCTTCATATAGTAGCATTCATTCTACCATATATTTAATTATAATGATGAAGGTATGATGTTTTCCATTAAAAATATCTCATCATCATATATCACTAAAAAACCCATAAAACACTAACTAAACATATTGTAGACACAAAACTCATCATTATTCTTAGTGAAACCAAATTCACTTATGGTCCCATCAAAATAAACATTACGTGATCTTGAATAGTATTTCAACCCATAACAATTTCTCTGTAGTTTCGATATATTATTAAATTTTTATGGTGTCATAATAACTTTTCGGTGTGTTATAAAGCATGCTCTAAAAAATTTCATTCAGAAATATTAATTTAAAATTTATCTTATAATTATCATATTTATCTTATGTTATTATTACACATATAATAATAAATTAATTTAGTAGAAAAACTAGTGAAAAAGGTTTATTCATATTTTATGACTTGACATGGCTAAAAATCATTACCAATGAATTATTATTTATAGACTTTAAATTTAGTATCCATGACAATAATTTTCTTGAATAACCATTTCCAAATGTTCAGATTCACAACTTCGAGTGTTTTTTCAAATTCCACACATAGTTTTGGTACATGGAATAAATTTATGAATTCCTCTATTCATTCCATTTAGTACATTTTATACTAATAATTTCCTCTTTATAGGATAATGAATAATTATTTTTAATGAATTATTTGGAACCTTACTTTGTGATAAGAATACGATATCTATCTCGTTCTTTAACACCCCTTGTTAACTTACATAGTACTTCTATCCCTAAAACAACTTCTTTTATGGAGACTTTGAAATTTGTTTCTCATTCAAAATATTTTAAATCTTGGTAATAGATATTATCAATGTCTATATTCCACATTATATCATTTATATACATTCTACATTTATTGAAATTTACATATTATTTAGGCTACATATATTCTATATGAGGGATAATATAAGTAATTTTATTTTAAATTATTATGATTCCCTATAAATATTATCTTAATTCCTCATAATGATAGTTTGTTTCTTAGATATCATTAATCAAATTTTTTTGAATCCCCATACATTAATATATGATATTCCTTGTTTCCTCCCATACTATAACTCAACTGAGATCCAGTGTTATAAGGGCTTAGCCTTAAACATTACATAATATTGAATTAAATGAATAATACACATTGAGGATCTTTTCAGGTTTAGAGTTCTAGAGAATTAGGACATAACTATTACATCTCAAAAGATTACAAGGTAGAAATATCTACATAGTTCCCATTTTTTGTTTCAAAAATAAAAACTCTTTAAAAAAAGAGTCATGTCTAGTTCCATGTTTTAGCTAACATGACTTTTCCTTGATCCATCCTTGACCTTATTCATCTTTTTGTCCTGTGAAAACATTTCAAAACATGGGATGAGCATAAAAAGCTCAATAAGGGTTATAAAACAAATAATGAAAACATTTGTTCATAAATACATACAAAACATGAACTCTTTTACTTACCTCATGATATCATAAGATTTATGAAAGACACATAGAAATCATAAATCATAAAGGTAACTTGTGGCATCCATATCATAGTTACATTGTAGTTTTCACAGCTACATAGGGAGTTACATTGGAATACCCATCAAAGTATATTCGCTAAATCTATTAGTAGAAACATTCACATTTACCTCTTTCATGTTACCCAATGCATTGGAGAGCTATCTCGGGCTCACCTGCCCTAGGTTTATCACGGAACCACCCGTATATGTAAATAATTCCCAAGAACCATAACATGATCAAAACACATAACATAAGCATAAAGGAAAGATAACATTTCCACATTGAAATAATAAAATATCATTTCAAGATAGTAAATAATAATAAATCCATTGTCAAAATCATTTTCAATACCAAAATACATAAAAAGAGTATATGGTATTTATTTTTCCTTTTAAAAACATTCCGGCTTGTTAAGGAAGCCAAAGATCAAATAATACTCATGACGGTGGAAAAGTCGTTGTCACCACTTAAGTTAAAAAACATTCCTTTTTTACTTTAGTAAAGCGATTCATATAATAATATCCCTTTGAATAAAATAAAAATTCAAAGGGGTTTATACACCGTATAAAATAAAGTCGTGTATAAAACTAAAAATGCATCAATTAAAGGAGATTAAGACGAAGTCACTTACCTCGCGTCCGACTTGACTCGATCATTCATTAATCTCATGAATAATAAAATAAATTTAATTTCTACTTGATTAATAACCTTTTCAAGTTTATTATTCCTTTTATATCACATATTACCATGTTATAAACATTATGCAATCATTTAAGTTAATAACGTTCATTTTGTCGATATTTGGTACTTGAGTAAAAATGAACACCTTATATTTACAAGTTGTCCATGTGGTCAAAGTTTCACTATATCCAGAATGATATTCATGATTTGGATATCATATATATCAAATATATCCAGTATATACATGTTTTTATAATAGTACATAACATTTAGAGGTAAGAACTGAAATGCACCTTTCATAGAGACGGTAAGCCGTACGTACGCATGAACGCTACTTTCATTTCTATTTCTTATTTTAATGGAAATAAAACATAATGATACATAAGTATATTATAATTCCAGTATAATATAATATATAATATTGTTAACTCTATCCTTTCTACATCCCGTATAAGGCATTAAAGAATCAAATCACATTAAGGGGGCGGTAGTCCGCACTTCCTCAAATGAGATTATCGTATTTACCCACTATGGAAATAATAAATTCATGATATAAATCGAAATTATAGAAGAATAAGGAAATAATAAACATAATATATATCATATATTAATAAATTTCCATAATAATGGCCACCATGAGAGGCGGTAAGATGTAATTGAACAATCATCATTTCGTGAGGCCTTAGTTTGCCATCCACAGAAACATTATGTTCTTCATCCATTAGATGGAGGTGTGTGTAAGTTTAGTTCGAACACTTTTGATAACAATATCCTAGTATATTGGGGATACTGGTGTTGTTACAAAAGAATGGAATAAAAAAGAGTTTATGTTTGGAGAAGTAAAATAAAAAGAAAATAGTTTAAGAGAAACAGTTACCTTTAATTTGGGTAACTTCCTTTGGTTTGAACGAAAAGGTCTTATTGAAGTGCCTTCTGCCTAAGGTAAGGATTCTAAGATGTGGAAAGGGATGTAGGGAGATTAATTGGGGAGAATTTGGACAAGAAAAATGGATTGAGAGGTGTGAGGAATTGGTAAGAAGGGGTCTCCTTTTATAAGGGAGAGGAGGGGCTCTTTAGGAAAGTGTGAATGTATTATTTTATAATATAATGATATTCAGTTTCTAATGGTCCCAAAATCATTATAGTCGAAGATAAGATGAGTCATGGTAGAAATAAAATCATCCAATCAGAATTGGACATGTTTTGGATAATATTTTAAGCATTATAATCTTATTTATTTAAATCATTTATTAATGGGGTAAACACTGCATCATTATTATGTCATAAATAATTTAATTTATTTGTTGTCTAAAAATAATAAAAAAACTACCATGATGTAGGAAATATTTTAATATTTATAATGAATATTTATAGTCAAAAATATTCTTTATGTAACACCATATAAAAATTAATTACTAAAAGATTTTAGTTTATGTCTATTTTTCCTTAACATTAAATTAATTAGTCTAAATTGTCATTATCACACCCATGTGGCTCAAAGGGGTCCCAAAATCGACACAAGGATTCCCATGGTTGGCCAATACTATTCCAATAAGGTTAGGACAAGTGTTAAGGTAATTTGGAATTATTATAATATTCTTTTTACCTTGAATTACCTTATTTACCTTTAACCGCGGTATATAAAAGTCAAAAGTTACTATTCGCCAAAAATTATTTTCATCTTAATGAACCACATTTTACTTCTTGATAACAACCATGTAAGTCGGATTTTTGAAATTAAATTCACAGAAGTGGTAAAATTTCATTTAAATGAAAAATTCGGGTTTTTAACTACTACCAAGTGGTGTCACTATTCATCAAAAATTGAAGTTTTTCAGAAAAATACAGAAAATTCAGCCTAAGCATTATTTGATATTCCGAATTCAAAATTTATGTATATTTTTTCAAATTAAAAACATATAAGTGACATTAATTAATTTAAAAATTAATTCCCGTTGTTAAAACAAATAGCCTGTTTTTAAGAAACAATAACTATCAAACAATTGATACTTGTTTATGTCCAATTTCAAAGTGAAATTTATTCCAATGACCAAAATTGGAACAAATGGTAAAAATATATTTCAATTTTACTTTAAAAACAACTAAAAAGATAATCTAACCATACAAATAAATTAGATTAAAAGGCACTTTTGAATTAAAATACAGTATTTTTCACTGTTCATTAAAAAATGAACTTTATCAGAAAAATATGTCGGGGTATTTATCCCTCATATCATTTTTAGATTCCCACGTTACCTATTCAACCATATGTTTTTTCCACAAAACCTTTACCTGGTGATTTACCTTATTTTACAACACTTTCTCTCTACGGTCAAGAATCTGGATTGGTTGTTCTTCATAAGAGAGATTCTCTTCCAACTGAACTGCCTCTAGGCTCAAAACATGAGATGGATCTGGAATATACTTTCTCAACATAGAAACATGAAAAACATTGTGTACTTGGAATAAACATGGGGGTAAAGCCACTCTGTATGCAACTGATCCAAATTTTTCCAGAATTTCATAAGGTCCAATGAACCTCAGACTCAACTTTACCTTCTTACAAAAATGCATCACACTTTTCCATGGAGAAACTTTGAGAAACACATGATCACCTACCTCAGAGGAAAGATCCTTCCTCTAGTTATCTGCATAACTTTTCTGTCTTCTCTAAGCTGTTCTCATGTTCTTCTGAATCAAATGAACTTTCTCTGCCATCTCTTCTACCAATTCTGGTCCCATCAGCTTCCTTTCACCTACTTCATCCCAGAAGGCTGGGGTTCTACAATGCTTTCCATATAATTCCTAAAATGGAGCCATCTGTATACTGGAATAAAAGCTGTTATTATAAGAAAATTAAACCAAAGAAAGATGTTGGTCCTAACTTCCCTGGTAATCCATCGAGCAAGCACGTAGCATATCCACAATGGTCTGAATTGTTCATTCTGACTGCCCATCTGATTGAGGATGAAAAGATGTACTAAAATTTAATTCAGTACCCAATGACTTCTGAAGGCCATTCCAAAAGTTTGAAGTGATCCTGGGATCACGATCAGATACAATGGAGAGGGTAACTCCATGCAACCTAACTATCTCTTTAACATACAACCAAGCAAGTTGATCTCGAGACAATGTATCTCTAATAGGAAATAAATGAGCAGATTTAGTCAATCGGTCAACTATAATCCAGATTACATTATTACCTCAAGATGACTTTGGTAATACCACAACAAAGTCCATGGATATATTTTCCCATTTCCACTCTGGCACCAGTAAAGGCTGAAGCATTCTTTTCGGTATCTGTTTCTCTGATTTGACCTGCTGACAAGTCAAACACTTCATAGTAAAATCAGCAATATCTCTTTTCATTCCATCCCACTTGTAATACTCCCGAAGATATTTGTACATCTTTGTACTGCCAGGATGAACTAAAAATGGAGAACTATGAGCTTCACATAACAACTCATTCTTCAACTGTGAATCACAAGGCACACATATTCTCTTTCCAAATCTCAAAACACAATCATTATCAACGTTAAAATCAGGCAACTTAACCTTCTAAACTAACACAACCTTTATCTGCAACTCACTATCTTCCCTCTACGATTTCTTAATTTGGTCTGATAGAGATGATTTCACTGACACCTGAAACAAAACAGAGGAATTTACTACAACCAAAAATTCTATGCCAAAGTTCCTCAAATAAAAAACCAAAGGATCTTGTTCCAAACGTAACATGGTGAATGAAGAATTACTATTTCGACTCAAAGCATCATCCACTTTATTTGATTTCTCGGGATGACAAAGGATCGTGCAATCATAATCCTTGATTAATTCCAACCATATCCTCTGTCTCACGTTTAATTCTTTCTGAGTGAATATATACTTCAAACTTTGGTGATCAATATATATTTCACACTTCACTCCATACAAATGATGCCTCCAAAATTTTAAAGCAAAAACAACAGCCGCTAATTCCAAATCATGTGTAGGGTAATTTATCTCATGCAGTTTCAACTGACGTGAAGCATAACCAATTACCTGACCATTTTGCTTTAGGACACAACCCAGTATTATCAAAGAAGCATCACTGTAGATAACAAACTCACCATTTATGGAAGATAGTTCCAAAACTGGGGCATTCACCAATCTTATTTTCAATTCCTGAAAACAATCATCACATTATTTTGTCCAGATGAACATAACACCTTTTCGAGTTAACATAGTCATTGGACTAGATAACCATGAAATTGTTTCAACAAACCTCTAGTAATAACCATCCAAACGAAGAAAACTAAGAATCTCGGTTATATTTGTGGGTCTTGGAAATTCTTCAACAACTTTCGTTTTAGCAGGATCAAAAGTTATGCCATTTTTTGAAACAATGTGACCAAGGAAAGTAATTTGTTGTAATCAAAACTCACACTTTATAAATTTCCCAAATAGTTTCTTTTCTTTTTTGGTTTGCAAGACAACCCTTAAATGAATTTCATGTTCCTATTTACTTTTTGAATAAACCAAAATATAATCAATGAACACAACCACAAACTTATCCAAGAACTCACGGAAAATTCTCTTCATAAGATCCATGAATACAGCAGGTGCATTGGTTAACCCAAAAGGAATAACTACAAATTCATAATGGCCATATCTAGTACGAAACACGGTCTTTGTAACTTCTACTTCCTTTAATTTCAACTGATCGTACCCTGACATTAAGTCAATCTTCAAAAAATACTAAGCTCCCTAGAGCTGATACAACTTCATTTGATGGCCCAACATTTGCTGAAGTAGTTTCAAAGGATTTAACCACACCTTTATTCTTGTAGTCTGGCTACTTTCCTTCAGTTGAGTTCTTTGTTGGACACTCATTTTCATAATGACCCATTTCATTGCACTTAAAACATTTTACTGACTGTAAATCATAATTTTTCTTACCATTACCTTGATCTTTTTCTATGAAATTATGAGCCTTATGTCCCATTTTACCACATCGGTATCACTTACCAGAATTCAAAAGACATTCCCCAGCATGATTTTTACCACAATTTTCACAAACTGTAAACTTAAGTTTCTTACCATCAGACTTTTTTGAAGAGTTCTTCCCTTTCGCATGCCACTTCATCCTCTTATTCTGTTGTTTTTCAAAGAATACATGATCATCGGTAAACTCCATTTCCACCTTCTTCGAACAATGAACAAGTTTTTCATAACTTTTGAACTCACGATAAGCTAAAGCCCATCGATACTCTGGCTTTAATCCTGAGTAGAAACAGTTGATTTTACTATCAAGATATCGTATGAAATTTAGAGAATACCTTTCCAGTCTAGTGATTGTTTCTTCATAAGCAGCCACTAAGTCACCCTCCTGCATCAATTCTGGGAATTTTATTTCCATCATAAGATGAACCACCTTAGGAAAATATTTCTCAAGAAACTTACCTTTGAATTTATCCCAATCGAGAGCATTAATCTCTTCACTATCCCTGATATTTTTCACCATCGACCACCACTGATCAACTTCACCTTAAAAACGATAAATAGAAAGACCAACCTTATGATGTTCTGAACAACCCATGACATCAAAAATCTTCCCCAATGAGTTAATCCGCCCTTCAGCTAGCACAAGGTCAGATGATCCTCTGAATGATGGGGGATGTTGCCTCATGAAATGCTCCACTACTGACATATTCCTCTGCGGATGATCTGGCTGATCTCGTGCATGAATACCACCACCAATTATAGCATGAGTCAACTATGCCATAACTTCAACAAACTATTCAGTTCTGATTCCAACCGTCTCAGGTTGCTGATTTGGAAGGTTGTCTTCCTCCTGATGTCATCCCAACATAGTTTCCCTATTTCCTCTACGGAAAACCATTTTGAACATAGAAATATCTTAGGTGAAGCTACATGGTAATCTGGAAATTATATATGATTTCAATATTAACATAAATTACTTTATGAACATTTATTTAAGAATACCCTAA
This sequence comes from Viscum album, assembly GCA_963277665.1. NCBI lineage: Eukaryota > Viridiplantae > Streptophyta > Magnoliopsida > Santalales > Viscaceae > Viscum > Viscum album. Next base: position 1,402,423,020 of record OY728143.1, on the reverse strand, counting down.
CTCCTAAAGTTGTCTAAACCAACCTCTGATACCAACTATAGGGACCTGGCCTTAAACATTACATAATATTGAATTAAATGAATAATTCACATTGAGGATGTTTTCAGGTTTAGAGTTTTAGAGAATTAGGACATAACTATTACATCTCAAAGATTATAAGGTAGAAATTTCTACATAGTTCCCATTTTTTTCATAAAATAAAAACTCTTGAAAAAAGAGTCATGTATAGTTCCATGTTTTAGACAACATGACTTTTCCTTGATCCCATCCTTGACCTTATTCATCATTATGTTCTGTGAAAACATTTCAAAACATGGGATGAGAATAAAAATCACAGTAAGGGTTATAAAACAAATAATGAAAACATTTTTTCATAAATAGATACAAAACATGAACTATTTTACTTACCTCATGAAATAATAAGATTTATGAAAGACACATAGAAAACATAAATCATAAAGGTAACTTGTGGCATCCATATCATACTTACATTGTAGCTATCAGAGATAGATAATAAGTTACTTTGGAATAACCATCACAGTATATTCCCTAAATCTCTTGGGAGAAACATTCACATTTACCTCTGTCATGTTACCCAATTCATTGGAGGGATATCTCGTGCTCACCCTACCTAAGTTTATCATGGAACCACCCGTATACGTAAATAATGCCCAAGAACCATAACATGATCATAATACATAACATAAGCATAAAGGAAAGATAAAATTTCCACATTTCAATTTTAAAATATAATTTCAATATAGTGAAATAATAAATCCATTTTCAAAATCATTTTCAATACCAAAATACATAAAAATAGTATATGGTATTTATTTTTCCTTTTAAAAACATTCCAGCTTGTTAAGGAAGCCAAAGATCAAATAATACTCGCTGTGGCGGAAAGGTCGTTGTCACTGCTTACATTAGAAAAACATTCCTTTTTGTCGTTTAGTAAAATGCTTCATATAAGAAGATTCCCTTTGAATAAAATGAAAATTAAAATGGGTTTATACAGCGTATAAAATAAAGTCGTGTATAAAACTAAAAATGCCTCAATGAAAGGAGATTGAGACGAAGTCCCTTACCTCACGTCCGAATTAACTCGACCGTTCTTTAATCTCCTGAATAATAAACTAAAGTTAATTTATACCTTCTTAAGAACCTTTTAAAAGTTTATTATTCCTCTTATATCACATATTACCATGTTATAAACATTATGCAATCATTTATGTTAATAACATTCATTTTGTCGATATTTGGTACTTGAGTACAAATGAACACCTTATATTTACAAGTTGTCAGTGTGGTCAAAGTTTAATTATATCCAGTTTGATATTCATGATTTGGATATCATATATATCATATATATCTAGTATATACATGTTTTTATAATATTACATAACATTTAGAGGTAAGAAATGAAATGCACCGTTCATGGAGACGGTAAGCCGTACGTACACATGAACACTACTTTCATTTCGATTTCTTATTTTAATGGAAATAAAACATAATGATACATTAGTATATTCTAATTCCATTTTAATTTCATATATAATATCATTAACTCTATCCTTTATACATCCCATATAAGGCATTAAGGAATCAAATCACTTTGAGGGGGCGGTAGTCCGCACTTCCTCAAATGAGATTATCGTATTTACCCACTATGGAAACCATAAAGGCGTGCTATAAATGGGAATTAAAGAAACATAAGGAAATAATAAACATAATATATATCAAATATAAATACAATTCCACCATAATTTCCGCCATGAGAGGCGGTAATATGTAATTGAACAATCATTGTTTCGTGAGGCCTCAGTTTTCCATCCACAGAAACATTATATTCTTCATCCATTAGATAGAGGTGTGTGTAAGTGTAGTTTGAATACTTCCCATAACAAAATCCTAGTATATTTATAATACTGGTGTTGTTACAAAAGAAGGGAATAAAAAAGATTTTATGGGTTGGAGAAGTAAAATAAAAGAAAACAATTTAAGAGAAACTGTTACCTTTAATTTGGGTAATTTTGTTTGGTTTGAACCAAAAGGACTTATTGAACTGCCTTCTGCCTAAGGTAAGGCTTCTAAGAGGAGGTGAGGTATGTAGGGAGATTAATTGGCCAAAGTTTGGATGATAAAAATGTCTTGATAGGTGTGAGGAATTGGTTAGAATTGGTCTCCTTTTATAATGGAGGTGGGGATCTTTAGAAATGTGTGAAATTATTATTTTATAATATAATGATATTCGGTTTATAATAGTCAAAAAATCATTATAGTCGAAGATAAGATGAGTCGTGGTCGAAATAAAATCATCCAATCAGAATTGGACATGTTTTGGATAACATTTTAAGCATTATAATCTTATTTATTTAAATCATTTTTTAATGAGGTAAACACTGCATCATTATTATGCCATAAATAATTTAATTTATTTTTTTTCTAAAAATTATAAAAAAATACCATGATGTAGAAAATATTTTTAGCTTTCCAATGAATATTTATAGTCAAAACTATTCTTTATATAACACCATATAAAAATTAATTACTAAAAGGTTTTTGTTTATGTCTATTTTGCCTTTACATTAAATTAATTAGTCTAAATTGTCATTGTCACTCACATGTGGCTCAAAGGGGTCCCAAAATCGACCCAAGGATGACCATGGTCGGCCACTACTCATTAAATAAGATTAGGAAAAGTGTTAAAATAATTTTGAGTTATCATAATATTCTTTTTACCTTGAATTACCTTATTTACCTTTAACCGCAGTAAATAAAAGTCAAAAGTTACTATTCAACAAAAATTATTTTCATCACAATGAATCAAATTTTACTTCTTGATAACAACCATATATGTCGGATTTTTGATATTCAATTCACAGAAGTGGTAAAATTTCAATTAAATGAAAAAGTCAGTTTTTTAACTACCACTAAGTTGTGTCTCTATTCATCAAAAATTGTTGTTTTTCAGAAAAATAACAAAAATTAAGAATAAGAATTATTTGAAATTCCTAATTCAAAATTGATGTCTATTTTTCCAAAATAAAAACATAGAAGTGGCATTAATTAATTTAAAAATTAATTCCCGTTGATAGAACAAATAGCGTGTTTTTAAGAAACAATAACTATCAAAAGATTGAAACTCATTTATGTCCAATTTCAAAGTGAAATTAATTCAAATGACCAACAATGGATTAAATGGTAAAAATAAATTTCACTTTCACTTTAAAACCAACTAAAAAGATAATCTAACCATATAAATAAATTAGATTAAAAGGCACTTTTGAATTAAAATACAGTATTTTTCACTATTCTTTAAAAAATGAACTTTTTCAGAAAAATACCAAAAAATTACCCAAAGTAAAATTTGATGTCCCCATTCTAAAGAAGTATTTTATTTGGTCATATAGAATGTATTAAAGTGACCAAAACTGGATTTTAAAAAGGGTTCTCCATTAAAAGGCGATAAATCGGCCTTTTAATGTAAATTATGCTTAAAATTAAATTCATTCATATTTTAGGCCTCTAAATTTTTATTGGATAAATGTAAATACATTTAACAATCATGTACAATCATATTGTAGTTAGTTTAATTCATTCCCACCAATAAAATGGCTAGGAGTTAACTACAATTTAAAATAATAATATTACATTATTAGTGTGCAACGTAAGATTCTAAAGAAACCCGCAGTTGCGTATCAGGTAAGATATCGAACAAAGAAACCCTTTTAAAGTAAAATTAATATTTAATTCAAAAATATTAATAAATATGAAATATTTCTTATTCTTCATTTACCTAGGGTGTTACAAGTGTGATGCCTTTATTAGAACATGGTTTGGTGTGTACTTTGTTTCTTTCAATTCATTTTCCACTATAAATAAACAAGGCATTTGCGGTGGTTTTCAAAAACGTGTCTAAATGATTAATTCTTATATTAGTGGTGTTAAAAAACCAACCCCAAAATAATTTACGTCTTGATTTAACAAAAAACCATCACAAAATTAATGTAGTTTTAATAGTATTTTAAAACCATATTTTTCCATAAAATGAACTTATCTTTTGATGTGAGTGTCTATTTTTCTCGACAACCTTTCAAATATAATATTATGAAAATAACTAAAACGAAATTATACAATACTTTGATAATAATTAACAATAATTAATGTATTACTTTTCTTCTATTGTTGAAAATTGAACCTCAACATTAAATAGCCATAAATTCTGGTTGAGGTGTCCATTTGGTCATCACAACCTATCAAATCGAATCTTAAAATTAGTTATACATTTATTAAACATAAGGGGTTTGATCCCTTTTTATTAAAAAGGATTGAAAGGCATCTAAAACTCAATTATTATTTGTGGTGCCCAAATTTTTGACTATTTGATAAAATTTTAACTTCATTTATGAATATACTCTTATACATGGTGAGTGGTCTAGGATTTTATTCAATGACTTTACATTCTTATCGATATGATTTTGCTGTGGCTATAGTGGTCTTCCCACTTTTGGTTATTTATTTTAATTACACACCCACACACACACACATATATATCTGTATTTTATTTTTTAATGTATTTCGGTATCTATATTACTTTATATTTATATATATTTATGTATTTATATATATTTATATCTATTAATGTATATTTTTATATATTTACAAATATTTATAAGCATATATATATATATTATTATTTATTATTTATTTCTTATTCAATGATTATTTTTTATTTATTATATATTACACACATATATATATATATTTATTATTTAGTTATTTGATTTCAATATATTTATTTCTTATTTATTTATATTTATTATTTGGTATTTATCATTTTTAATTTACCATTTATTTATTAATTACTTATTAATTATTTATTAGTTATTATGATCTATTTATTATTCAATATTTATTGTTTGTTGTTATATATCATTTTAATTACCATTTACTATTTGTTTATTTATTGATTATTAATTATTAATTATTAATTATTTATTTTTATATTCCTTATTTATTTATTTATTATTTATTCAAAATTTATTTATTATTTAATATTTATTAAAAATTTATTTGTTAATTATTAATTATTTATTATTTATCAACTATATTTTATCATTTATAATTTATAATTTATTGTTTTTTTATTGTTTATTGTTTCTTTATATATTAACCCTCTATTTATTTTTTATTTTTTATTTAGTGTTTATGTATTTACTTGTTGTTTAGTATTTTTTATCATAAATTTATTATTTATTATTAATTTATTATTAATTTATTATTAATTTTTCATTCATTTATTATTTATTATTTATTATATATTATATCTTATTTATATCTTATTTATTAATGAAATGTAGCATATATTTGTACATATAATAAATAATAGGTAATAGGTAATGAATAATAATTTATTATTATTATTTTTATTAACAAAAAAATATATGCCTATGTATTTATCTATTTTTTCTATATATATATATATGTATGTATTTGTATATTAATGTCAGATTGGTCATAATATATAGAGGTTACAAGAGTGGTAATGTCTTTTCATAATAACTAAGAGGTTAGAGGTTCAAATCGTAATGTATATATATATATATACTTTATTTATACAAGTAATAATAATTAAATAAAAATAAAATAATAAAAAAATTAAATAAATAATATATAAAGGAATAATAAAGAATGAAAATTAAGGAATAAAATATTGCATCCAATGATGAATATTCCAAAAGTGGTAGCTCCCGCTTACTTATTCTTGACCACATTATATTTCTTCCTCTAATGGGATTTCCTACCACATGAAAATTAGATATCCTTATACTCATTTATGTCCTTACTAATCTCTTACTTATTTATAAGATATTTATATGTTCCTTGGGATTTTATGCAGCTATTAGACAAGTTTTTATTATATTCTTATCATTTAGTATAAGAATTGGAGGCTTCATTTCCTTCATGTTGTTATCTACTTCAAAAAAATAGTCAAATTGTATAAAGTCATTTTATTTATATTAATCATAATAAAATTTACTACTAAATATGAGAAAAATGGGTGTAAATTTTAAAAGTATGAGATTTATGGATAATTTCTTATCCCTTTGGAATATTGATTTTTATAAATAATATTCTCAATCATCTTGGTTACAAGTGAACTATTGGGTATTCCTTCTCCCAACATTCACTTGAATAGTATAAAGGATTGATAAAAATATACATAGATTTTTCATTATTTCATATGAATATTTATTACATAACATTACAATACATGCCAAAGATTTAATGATTTATTGTCTTTAGTAACAAGTATACAAAAACAATTGAAACATAAATGATCTAAATAATCTTCCACTTATTACTTCACAGATAACATACTTATATGATAAATTATACATTAAATTTTTCTTCATAACATATGGGAAATAAAAAATAAAAAATGGTGAGTTCATATGATCTATATGGGTAAATATGGGAGATATGAATGATCACATAAACATAACATTAACATAAGGGTGTGAGAATATGATATTAACGATTTAAACCCATAACCATAAATTCATAAACCATGAACATAAGTCATGGAATAAATATTGATTGTTCCTAATACATAAATCATAAAGGAATCAAAGAACATGAGTCGTTAGAGTAGAAAATTAGTGTAAGACCATGTCATAAAAGAGTTTCATAAAGTGTGGAAAAATCAAAATCATAGAAATCATATATCAATTCTACCCACCAAGTCATTAATAACTTGTTAGTATTGAGCTAACCACACATGTAACTTCTTTTGTATTAAGATAACCTCAGGTGTATCCTCTTTCAGGGTCAGGATAACCTCCCATTTACCCATTTTTATACTTGGTATAACCTCCCATTTACCCTATTTCTGTTATAGGATAACCTCTCATATGCCCTATTTCGGGCTTGGGATAACCTCTTATGTACAATTTGAGATCATAAAACCATAATCATTACCCAATTAATTATATAGTATATGATTCCAGTCCCACGAATCTTATAAAAATAATCCATTCATATTCATTCCCTAAAGGTCATAAAACATTCATCATATCATTATAACATAACCCATGGAAATTAAATGGTTTACTTAAACATCTAATTATCATAACCATGAAAAACAAAGAGAAAAATAAGGATAATATCTTATAATATTACTCCAGCTGAATAATATTTAACCCCAAATAATATTATCTTAGATGGAAAAATCCATTAAAATATCAGTAGATCATTTCTTGATGAAAATACCCATTTAATTTTCAAATCACATATTTAAAATCAAAAAAATTAATAAAATATAAAATAAAAGAATTTATTTTAATTGAACAATGGAAACACGTATAATAACCTTCTAATCATTGAGTGGTCATGATTATAGGTAATTATCTCCATGTTGAGTATGTTAAAACAAATATTTCATTCACAATTTTGGTAAAAAAAATGAAAATAACTCCTATAAAAAATGATAGTAGGATTCCTATGAAATTTTGTTTATAGAAATTATAAAATGGGTAAAAATAAATTTAAAAAATAATTTCATCATATTAAAAACCTACTCAAAAACAATTTAAATAATATATGGATAGAGATGAAAACGTTTCTCAAACAACGAAGATAATATAGTCTGTTTTTATTAAAAATAATTCAATCCCTTATCTAATTAAATAGAGGAAAATAAAATCAAGATATGTAATCCCAATAAATAAAATTTTTAGAGTAAAATTTATGATATATATATTAGAGATATTATACAATTTCATCATTGTAAATTTAAGCAAAAATAATCCTAGAAAAAATTATATTTTAAGATAAAACTCTTGCTACTTTGGTATGTTTTGATTCATAACACCCAAAAAAACAACATAAATTAATCTTTAAATATTCACAAAAAATTAATATTCATGATAAACACATATACGTGGTAATATATAAAATTCATAAAAATATATATGATAAAAAATCTAACATATCTAAATAAAGAAATATTAAGATGAAGAAACCTTACAAATTTGGTAATCTATGAATCATAACCACATGAAATATAGAACATTATATATATTAATAAATCAAAAAAAATATAGGGTATAATCATAAAATTCATTAATGTATATTATAGACATCATAAAAATGAAACAACAGGTGAAAATTAAATATTCCTTATAAAAATAAAACCAAGGAAAGAATCCCTCACCTTATGTTTGATGTGATTAATTTGTGATATTACCTCATGTGTAATAAATTTAAAATTAATTTAATTCTATAACATAACCATTTACAAAATTATAATATCATATATTATCCACTTATGACCTTTTAAAACCCATTTAATAGTAATTAATTTTTAAATTCATCATTTTTCGTGTGCTAACTGTTTTATTTCCAATAAAGGTTTTGGTTCGAAATTTATTGTCCATGAATTTTGTTCATGTTTACAAAATATTTATATTTTTAATTATTTCATAATATTAATATAGAATCATATTTACAATTTTATAAAAACTAATATAAATCCATGGTGAAAATTAAATTACATCACTTTTTGGATGTAGTATTCCATACGTATGTATGAGTGATGTTTCCACTACTCAGTGGAAGGAGATAAAAAAGGTAACATATAATTAACCAATCTAGGATCATTATTATATAATAAATATCATATATATATATATATATATAAATTAAATCAATCCATATTACCATCCATATAAAGTGTAAATGAAAAAAATCACGTATCTTGGTGGAGGTGTAGTCCACACATATATATGAGTGATGTTATCATTTTTTGATGCATATAACATTAAGATGTTATATGATATATTATAATTAAAAAATCACATTTTTTTAATAAATATAATATCAAAAACCTTAAATCCATCATAATTAATTACTTTTAATGATGTCTATGGAAAATGAATTATATCACTGTGTGGAGGTGGTAGTCCACACGTTCAGACGAGATATATTTTCATTTCACATTTTTTGGGAAATAAGGTGTATAACATTGGTTCCATAACCATAACAAAAATTATTTATATTTAATATAATTTTTTTATTGAATGATGAATAAAAAATATTTAATATAGGTGTAATAAGTACTAAATTTAATGAGGTTTGTTAGGAAGATTACCCCTTCTTTGTTAGACCTCCATGAGATCCATTATTAAGGACGCTTAGATTGATCTTTTTTAGAATGAAAACACCTCTAATTCATGTCCAGGGAAGCTTATAAGATATTTTTTTTGTTTTGGTTCAGATAGTTGGCTCAAAATGGTCTATAGAAGAGATAGTTGACGTGTTCTTTTATAAATGGGGTTAGGGAAACACCTTCATATTTTAAGGAATAAAAATATTATTAAATAATTTCATTTGAAATTTTACCTTAAAAGATTAAAAATAAAGAGTAAGCTTATAATGGTGTAATTAAATTAATCTAATAAAAACGTGGATGTATGATGATGGTCTTATTGATTAGTCTTAACCTAGGTTAACTTGATTTACCCTTTTACTATGGTGACTAATTTTTACTATTCATTATGACCAACAATTAATTTGTAAATTTTAAATAATGTTAATTATTTTATTTTAAAATATTGAGTACGTTTTACCTTATTTTATTTCAATTATAGGATGAAATAAATTTTAAGATAAGTGTGTGAAATGAAACAAAACCATTTTTAGAAAAATTCATTTTAAGAATAAAACTTAGTTTACCTTCATTCCATTCCATATATAAACAGTTATAAGAATATCAAAATAATTTATTAAATTTATTATCATTTTTTAAAAGGTTGGGTCCGAAGCCTCATTTTTATTATTAAATCAAAGCAAAGACCTCTTTTAACTGGGTAGAGGCAAACCCATTACATAGCCTGATGGCCCAGTGGGCTTGTAGCCCATTACATAGCCCGTAGGCCCAAATTTTATGCCCAATTCTCATTTTGTGAATAGTAACCTGCTGCTACAGTACCGCACAGTACCGCCGCCGCTACAGTACCTGCTAATGAACAGTACCCGCTGATGAACACTACCGCCGCTGCTACAATACTGCTATAGTACCTGCGCCCCATGGGTTTTGAACCCCCATTTCCCATGTAGTCTTACGGGGTGCTTACCACTAAGGCAAACCCCAACTACTATTAAATTTATTATCATAAAAATTCATTAAATTTGTTTATTAATATAGATTAATTTAATTTATTAAGATAATAAAATTGGGCACATAAAAATAGTTTTTATAAAAAATGTGTTTTCATGAAAAAATGAACTTATATCAAAATGATGTATAATGATGATTAGATTTTTTAATTAGATTATTTAAAATTAAATGAGGATTATGTTAATTAAATAACAAATTAAAAACATAATGTTACTTTTACATGAAAAGAAATGATAGTTTTATAAAAATTGATATTTTCATTATTTAATAAGAAATTAATTTAAGATATATTTGATACGATGATATCAAAAATCATATCAATTTTATAAAATAAAATTCATAAAATTGGTTGAAATTAATTATAATATTCCTATAAAAATTAAATAAAAATGATTTTTAGAAAACTTATTTTAGAAGCATAAAATGAATTCAATAGAAATTTATCACTTATTTATTTTACATCAATCAATACATTTACATTTTATAAAGCCATTATACATTTTTTAAAATGGTATTACTAAGATTAATACATAAAAATTTAATGGATATGTTATAATGATTAAATTATAATAAAATTATTTTTATTTTATATCGCAAATATTTTAATGTTTTGTGTTTCTTGTTAAGAAATATAATGACATCACTATTATTCAAAACTAAAATGTTTGGGTGATAAACTATACACCCTTAATTAAATTACATCCTAAAAAATCTTGTATTGTAAATTAATGTTACAATATTTGAAAATTCATTTTTTGAGATCCCAAATCGTACCAAAAGGATAATAAAACATCCTTTAAAAATAAGACATGGGAAATGTAATGGTTTCAAGAAATAAAACATTATCAGGTCACCATATAAAGAGCACTTAGATTTGAAGTTAAAATATAGACATAGAGGATAAAAATAACAATTATCGACTAATAAGAGTGATAGAGATCTTGGTCATGACTATTTTAATGACCCAAAACCATAAATCAGTTGTGGGTGAAAAGATTATAAATTCAACAAAAATAATGGTAAAAGAATCAAATTTCTATTTCAAGATTGTTTACTAAAATTAAAGGGATTTTTTTACTATCAATACAGATAATATGATAAAATATAATTACATGATTTATTTATATTTCATAAGAATAATTTCATACTAAAGTTATGATTCGATTAATATCCACTTTATATCATACACCATGAAATGAATATTCTAGAATAATTTCTATGCACGTGGAACTAAAATTAATTTTTAACATATCATAAGATCCATAAAAGTATATATTTTCAATTTTTGCATCTTCTTATAGTTACTAAAACCAAAGAGATTATTAAAGGTTATCGAATATAGATAAATATTCATATGATGAAATAATATATTTTTATATGAGACCTTAAAAATAATTACCAAAGATCAACCTAAAACAATCTGTAAAAAGTCACCTTAAGTATCCTCTGTAATATGTCTGACCAAATTAGAAAACCCAAAACATTAAAACAGGGTCACTAAATTTAGAATACATACCTTATTTTAAACCCCTAATAATATAAATCACCTGCTAATTTCTAACAGTAAACAAATTAATCTATTTTTCATATATTTTCTAAAAACATACTAATAATTTTCTAAAATCACATGAATCACCATAAAACCTCTATGATAACATAACATGTTCAAAACATTAACTATATACATATTCATGACATAAGATTATACATTATTATATATATTACATTAATTTAAAACCCTAAATTTATAAAATAAGAACTTTTTATTTGATGTCATTTGTGACATGAAACACTAAGTTTATATAATCAGAAAAATTTATTTCTTCAAATTTAATCTCTTCGATGGTTTTTAAAACACACAACCCCAAGACTAAATAAATAGTAATACAGTATACCATTATAACCTATCCATTTAATTGGAAGGTATGAATAATACTAAATGAATTTTGGTTATTATGGTTATATATTGATTATAAATAAAATAATAATCATTTTAATGAAAAATTAATTTTTTTATAGAAAACTATATTTTCATAAAGAATTGTTTAGTCACGCTATTCACACAAAAATTGAAATTATTTTATAACAATTTTATAAAAATTATTTTATAATGAAATATTATTTTTTAAAATAATAATATAACAATTATATTAGGGTAAATTTTTAGTATTTTTTGGAAATGTTTCATTTTTTTATAAATAGTAACAAATACTGAATTTTAGTTTAAAAACCCTTTATGTTTACATTATTATATTATTAAATTTTATTTTTTATGGGTTTTAAATTAAAATTAATTTAATTTTATATCTATTAATCAAATTTATTTCATTTTAATGATATTCATATTTAACTTTGAGAGAAAAACATTATAAGATTTTGAACATTTTGTCTTTGAAAACCCAATTTCTCAGAAAACCAACAAGATTCATTTTAAAGTTTCATTTTCTAGTTATGTGAATGTAATTCATAAAAGTTTATTCCATATTTGGAATCAGAAAAATTTAAATTTTTTAATAAGGTATACTTACGTTTTGACCAAAATAAATAGAGAAAATAGTAAAAACAAATTAACACAGTTAAGCTAGAGTTACTAAGGTTAAACTAAGAAGATAAGGGTTAAAAGTCACCTATTTGTTTTTACAAAACCCATTTTATTTCCATATTCAATAATTTTATCCTATAGTATCAATAATTTGTCATTTATGTGGATTATGTAATGATAAATATGTGGTTATTATTGAATAATTTGAAAACATTACAAGTACATCACTCACCTCACTTATAAAAGGTCACCCTATCACTCATTTGATTCACTCTATCAAACAATTTTACATTAAAAAAGACCATAAAAATTCACATCAAAACTTCCCTTATCTCATCATGGAATCCTTATTTTGGGAGTAAAGCTGACATAAGAATTATTTTGGTGCTAACCTAAGGTGCATACCCAAAAATTAGTTAAAGTTATTCAAAGAGGATCTTTTTTTATTAATTTATCCACCTTATAAATTATTATCAAACCATGTTGATATAATATATTAAGTTTCATAAATATACTAAGATGTTTTTATGTTAATTTCAGGAGCTAATACTACCCCAATTCCATCAAATGGGCTACAAAATAATCATTCATGTGCAAGGTGGACTACCACATTTGCAACCGATGTCAATTATTTTTCCATTACCACCTATCACTGCTGGGTATGATGATAGATATAAATTATATATATTCCATTTATAAAACATTTATACCCTTGGATTCATTATATAAGTTTTTACTTTTTGACTTACCATTCCATATGGGATAAATTGAAGTGGTTTATGTGTATGAAGGACTACACCCTCGTGAAGTGATGTGATTCGTCTTCCACTAACGCATTGCATGAAAAGTGATAAAGGAAAAGTTAAAGAATATATGAGATATAAATGATATTATTATAATATTCCAAAAATATTTACCATTATTAAAATATAATATATCATTTTATATCATACATTTCACTCACTTAAATATGATAACATCATTCATGTACATGTTGAATACCTCTTTAACGAAGCATTGTTGTTATCTTTTCATCAGCAAAACACATGGATGACATATGTAAGTATATATAAATAAATAATATGGTATTTATGATGTTATGATAATTATATAATTATAAAATATTACTTATCTTCTTTTGATAATGACCATTGAAAAATGGAAATGTTACTCATTCATACGTATGACCTACAGTATCAATGAATGTAGCGTACTTCATTTTTCATAAAAAAAAATTTATGATTAGTTTTAAGGGTAAATTTATTTAAAAATATGATAATTATTTCATTAATATTATTGTTTATATTATAGAACAATATAATATATGAAATATCTTGATCGTTCATAATGAAACATGCATGAGAAAACAATGTAATTAACACATGAAAAAAATAAAAATAATGAAAGGTAATTAATGGATGGGTGATAAGATGTTATAAGAGGATTATATAATATATTATAATAATTAATTTTATTTTATTTTAATTTAATAACAAGTTTAAAACCACTATATAATAGGTTAAATAATGTTTAACCAAGAGGAATCATGATGTAATGGATTTCATCTCAATTTCCTTTCATTGATGAATATTGTAATGTTATACACCTTATTTATTTTAGATGATGTAAATTTTACTGAAATGGGTTTTTGACAAAGTTATTTCTTATATTAAATTTTAAATTTTGAGTTTGGTGAGAGGAATGACTTTTATTTTGTGCTTCAAAAAAAATCTGGGAGTTTTTTGACCAAGACAATATTTTGGGGCATAATTTTAGTTTTGGTGGAGGTTATCGGGGTTTGGGAAAAAACTGGAAGAAGGATGGATATCTAAGAAACAGAGAACATCTTAAGTGAGTTATAAATGACATGTTAATCAATTACATAGTTTTTAATGGGTTCATGGGTTGTGCCCAACATATTTACGATGTGCAAGGCTTAGGGACTTACCCCATGGAATACACTATGTGTATTAGTGACACCTCATGAAACTATTACATGATGTGTAACAATTTTACACCATGAAAGAGAGATAATTATTTTTTAATGATCTAAAAAGGCATATTCCCCCTTATTTATTTATTTCCTACACCCATATAGGTGGGTGATCCCAGGGGTCTCCCATGCGACTCCCCTACTCCTCTATGTTTCCTTTATTATATTCCATTTTTACTTTGGTCCTTCATCAGTTGGTGGATGCATATTGTTCTTGGTATCATCTCCAATCTACTATATTATCTTACTTTTTATCTCACCATACAACATGCTAAATATAGGGGATCTGGTTTATCCTTTTTAGGTAATTTGTATAATATTTTTTTATTCTGATTTAGTTTGAGTTATAGGATGATATAAGATGAGTGAGAACCTAATCATATTTGGTAGTTGGTTCCAAACATTCATCATGATTTTATATGTTCTATGTGTTCATTCTTAATTATGTGTGGGTAGTGTGACCGTGTGAGACCCCTAATAAATTATTTCATGTTGTTAAATTAATATAGTGATTCCATGGGATGTCAATGGGCATGAACTCATCTATTTATACATTCTAAACAAGGTTATATATTGAGAAAAAATAGTTATATTTGGTTGAGTGTGTAAATTGAATACAATTAATTATTTTATATTGAATATACTAGTTCCATGGGGATATTTGGGTCTTATCCAGAGGATTAAGGTGATATTGATTACTTGGACTGAGGTGATGTGATTCTTCAAGATTGTCTTGGATCAAGATAATTGGGGTGATAATGATCACCAGGTTAAGGATATAAGGTAATAGTATTGAGGTTACGTGATCATCAGGTTGAGGGAATAACTATTGGGAATTTAGATGATGTTTAGCATTAGGATTGAGTGACATAGTCACAGAAACATGAGGTTCCAAATGATATTTACTGTGATGTATAGTGATTACCTATCACCATTTTTTGGATGACGCACTCTTGTAGTCATGTTCACATGTATAGTTCTCATATTGAGGTGGTGTTGAATAATCATTGTGTGTAGAGCCCCCCATAGACAATGAGATATAGGTAACTGTGTTGACCATTGGATATGTTATGGGGTAATCACCAAAGAATGCCATGTAGATTGTGATGGACAATTAAATAATGCTATTGAGAAAATTGGTTGGGAGATGAGTCTCAACATGACATTGAGGTTGTATTCCATGATCATAAGAGGAAAGATATCATCATACCTCAAGGCCTCAACTGTTGAGCCGACGATGATTATATATTTGAAGACATATACCATTTTTCCAAGAGACGTTGTGATTCGAGTTGATAGTGATTTTCAATGTTGATTTCCAAGGGACCAGGTACTTATTGTTTGGGTGTTCCATTTAGACTATGGATATCTGAATGGTGGAATGAGGTATCCGGTGACATTATGGTAGGTGGATCCTAAGGGTTTACATGGTGATAATGTTTTCTAGGGATGCATTGTGATTTATTACAAGTATCATCACCACTGTAGATATATATATATTCACACATATGATGTATTAAATATATATAAATTAGGGTATATAGTAATAGATTTATAGTGATGAAAAAAGAAGGTGATCACTTCATTTTGGATGCTGCACACAAGGGAAGTAGTATATTATTAAATATACTTGTGTAATAATTTTATCTATTATTAGAATATAACTGAATAACTATGGATATTCGATGGGAACACATTAATTTTTTCTGATATTATTCTAACACCCGACACAGTCTCCTCATGACGTGTATAGAATTTATGTCTATGAGATTATTAAAGAGATTGAGATCAGGATTTGGATCATAGTGATCATGTTGGACCATTTTCATGGGATGGATGGAAAAGTAACGTGGTGGTTCTTGAATCAGACCGTGTTTCCTTTTTTGTTTCAGCATTCTTTAAATATGTATGTATATATGGTCATCTACAGGAAACCATGATTATCTATCTTGTAAGAATTGTTATGTTATACGTTATATTAAAATGGAATATTCTTGAATTATTTATTGTTATTTCATGGTTATTATTGTTTTGTGTTTATTTTGTAATGTATCCTGTACTATGTTCCTTATGTTATATTTTTATTTATATCATTATTATTATCACCACTAGGAGGTGTAGTCTCCCTACTATCAACTCGAAAACCCACACTACTAGTCGGTAGCCTTTGGACTACGCGGTTGAATGCCTAAGGCCTAGAGTTCAATTGTCTAGGGGAACTATTTTGGTGGAAAATCAGAGCAGGAAGCTAAAAATGGTATCAGAGGAATTTTATTTTCCTATATTTTATTACTATTTTTGTCTATGGTACAACAAAGACTTGGTTTCAATCTGAACTTGGTGCAGAGATCTTGATTTGGTGCATGCTTCTCCATGCATGAGGAATCGACTAAGTTTCTAGGAGTTAGAAATTTATGTTCTTCATTACACTTTTATAGTTGATTTTATTTCAACCTCGATTGTTTCCCATTGGTGTGATAGTTATATTTTATGTGACTTTTGAACCTAGAACTAGTATGGAAATAGTTTTTTGATTACACAGAGAGATAGGCACTAAGGAACATATGATTTATTTTGATTTTAATTTTCTTGGGGAACCTGTATTGTGCTAAGATGTATTGGGTTTTTAAAGTGTCAACCAAGAATCTAAATAGTTATTTTCTTCTTAGACACTTTTAGTTGACTTCCACTCAAAAAACCCATTAATTTCTTCCATATGATTTCAATATGTGATTCTATGTAAATATTTATCCATGTGATATATAAGCCTAAATCTAGTATGAGTAGATAGGTATGATGATAAGGTGTTTATTTTTTAAAGTGTCAATAAATAATTTTAACAATGTTTTCCTGTAAATCCTATTTGGTGAAATTATAATCAGCTATCCAAAATTGATATATGATAAATGATGACATACCCCTATGTGGTTATAAAATGGGATATGAGGACATGCTACATGTGATACCTGACCCTAATATGTGAATGTGAGGGGACATGTGTCCACATGATACTTGATACCAAACCTTTATATGGGTTGGTAAGGGGACAGGAGGATAGATGTCACAGGACATGGTGCGGTTGGGGAGTGTAAGAGTGGTGATATGTAAATACTATTCCATAATTCCCTATAAATGATATATTTATATGGCTTTATGACCACTATAATTGGTATTTAGTGGGATGGACCAATATGGATTCTAGTCATGCGCTAGGAGGGTGATGATATGGTACCTCCTGAGCATGAATGGGATGAGGCCCCTGAGTGTCACTATGAGTCTTTAAAGGGTTAAGATGGTCATGATCCATAGGTATGAGATCGGGTACTGGAAGGAAAGACAAATATGGACGACATTGGTCCATGTCTTCATGAAAATATTCTGGACAACCTTGTTCGAGTTATACAGAGAAATGATAGGGGAACTCATGGAGACAAACTCTCTATGGTGTACCAGAATCAAGAGTTCCAGTCTATAAAACCACAATTATTCTACTATGTGGGTTGATCTCAAGAATTAGATAACTGGATCGAGTCAGTCTATACCCTCTTGGAGTATACCAAGAAATCCCCTGGTCGGATGGTGAAGTTGGCGACATACATTCCTAGAGGACCAGAAAACCCCTCATGGGATTTATAGGTATAAGAGGGAATATGCGAGTGACTATATTTGAAGGAATTTGAAACGAAGACCTTTAATCACTTATTCCCAAAAACTTTTTGGGAGGAAAAATCCTAGGGGATCATGAATCTCTAGTAGAGGGATACTTTTTTCATTGACTATATGGTTAACTTGATTGACTTGTCTTGGTTTACACCATATATAGTGGGAGGAGACAATTCTTGGGTGAAAAATTTTGAGGATGGGATAAGGAATTCCATCACGGATCTGGATAACATCTTCAGATAGGCACTAATAGCCAAGGGGAACTTGACAGATCACTCTTATTCAACCCAGGTGATGACATCATGTGATATTTGTAGTGATGTTTTTGGTAGCAGGAAGTGTGTCAATAAGGAGTGTCAATAGGTTATTCAAACCAAAGATTTTGTAAAACCACCACAAATTGGGTCATCAGTTGTGTGATTCCATTGTTGATAGCCAGGGAATTTTCTGACCCTGTTTGATTGAGTTTTGAATGAGTGTCAGGAATCCAGGATGACGGTTCATTTAGAGTGGTTCTGTAGAAAGAATTTTAGGACATATAGGAGATATAGACCCAGGGGATACTTAGGGATATGAGCTAATACTGAGATCATTACAATGAGTTTGTATCTATGATTAAACTACATGTGGAGGTCTTGGAAGATATAGTGGGACCCATAAGTGGGTTCAGTTTTCAGTAGCTCATGTATGTTTATAAGGAGGTTATTCCATGGTTAGTCAGACATCATTCTAGATAATTTTTTTAGATTTCAAGGTTAAATCATTGTGGGATAATGATAAAAGTAATAGGAAGGTCATTTTCATGACCGAGATTCCTTTTTATATTGGATTTGACTAGTTTTGTTGCATGAGGTGTACAAGTTTTTTTGGACTAACTGGGGGATGGTTAGAAGGTTATCATCCTTCATGATGTGTGATTTACATATATATATATATATATATATATATAAGGTGCATAGGAACCACATTTTCTTATGGGAATAGATGTGACAATGCTTCTATATGAGGTTCTTAGGATTCAATATTTTTATGGTTATGAATATATATATATATATATTAATTAGTATTATTTTAATCATTGATATGTATGATCTACATCACCAAAGGAGTTGTGTGTTTTGATGAGTGTATTGTATGGGATAGGTACTTATGGGAATCCATTGAGATTCATGACATAATGGGTATTAGAGATGACACAAGATTGTTTTGAGCATAGGATGAGGTACAAAAGTGATGGTATTTTATGGGAGTACATTGTGTTCAAGTATGGTGAATGGACTAAAAGATGATTTTCTTTTGGGTTAGTAAGTGACCAGGTAGGTAAATTCTAAGGCAAGGAAACCTTGAAGGGTGTTGACCTTTGTTTTAACAACTGAGGAGGGTGATGTAAATGAGATGGGTATGTTTGGTATGTGCTTTGGTTAATTATTCATATCTCAAGTACGAAATGTAATAAGTTGGGTAGATATTGACATCTCAAGTTTTTGAGTAGGTAATTTATGTGTGAGAATTTAATCTTCTGAGTTTAGTGAGAAGAACAAAATTTCTTATTGGGATTCATGAACAAATTCCCAAAAAAAATTTATCTTGTTATTATTTTTGAGAATAATTTGTGTTTTAGTTTATTTATTGGGGTTTTAGGGGAATACCAGATGAAGGAATGTGAACCATGGTTCTTAGAACAACATCGTAGTGTTTTACATGGTGTACAAATCAATTACACAATATAGAATGGGTTTATAGGGTGAAACTAGAACATTCAAGTCATTCAAGGCTCATGGACTTACCCTAAGGAATAAATGGAATGAATTAGTTAAACATCATGATATTTTTTTCACAACATGTAATAGTTACACATTGTGTAAAGTGAAATATGTATTTTTCTAAAGAGCCACAAGGGGCACAGTCCCCTTGTTTCTTTTTCTCCTCCACACACAGAGGCAGGATCACCTAGGGATTCTTAAATTTCACTACCCTATTCCTCAAGGTCTCATTAATTATTCTTTATCTAGACTTCAATCCTTGATCCTTGGGTTGATATGGATTAATATTAGTAACACATTTAATATTCTAGCTTCTCTTTTTTGTTTATCTTGTCATATAAATTTCTAATTTTTATTGAGCTCATTTACTGTATTTTCAGGGTGTTCATCTAAGGTGTCTTCTTATTCTGATTTGGACCAAGTTAAAATATAATATTAGAATAAAGATAACCTACTAGTTAGAGGTAGTTGGTTATTTTATTTCTCCATGTTTTATAGGAGTTATGTGTGCATTGTTAATTACACATGGGGTGTGTAACTGACTGATACCCCTAATGAACTATTTATTGTATTCAAATTAATAAGGAGATTCTATGGGTTTTCATTCTACATTCCATTTTAAATTTATACGTTCTAATCTATGTGATATCGGGAGAATACTTAGTAATATTAGGTAAGTTGTGTTAATTGAATTTCATTATGTTTTTTATATTGAATTGCTTAGTTCTATCAGGGTGTCTTAGGATTGGAATGGGGATTGAGGTGTTAATAATCACCTGGACTAAGGTGATTATAATCACTTGCACTTTGGAGGTAATAATCACATGGATTGAGGTGATGTGATTCATAAGTATAGTCTTGTATTTTTATACTCAAGGTGATGATGATCACCAGGTTGATGTGACCTGGTCATCATATTGAGGCAATATGATCGTCAGTTTAAGATCATGGCTCTCAGGACCGTGAATGGTGTTGAAAATTGAGATTTAGGATCACTGTCATAGGGTTGAAATGTGATAAATGATGTTTCCTAGGATTTTTATTTCTTTTCAATCACCATTTGTTGTAAAAAATGTAGTTAGAGTCGTGTGTACATAGATAAGACTCATATTAAGGTAGTGTTGACTAATCATTGTGGGTGGAGGCCCCCTTAGACAATGCGGCATAGGCAGTGGTGTTGACCGTTGAATATGTTTAGGGTTGATCAACATAGAAATACACATGTACGGTGATAGGCTATTGGTTTATGGTTTTCAATCCATTTGTTGATGGATAAGGCTCATCGTGATATTGAGGTCGTGGGTCTAGATCCAGGGAGGATGGATATCATCGTTACTTGGGACATTGGTTTTAGATTCAGTGGTGATTAAATATTAGAGGATAGATATAATTATTCCTCAAGATATCAAGCTTCTAGACAATAATGATTTTCTATGATTAGTTCTAAGGGACCCTGTACATATTGTTCGAGCATTCCTTTTGGATGTTAGATGTCTGACTAGCGGCATGAGGTTCTGGGTGACATGAATGTAGGTGGCACTTGAGGGTTCACCAGGTATGAAATTCATCATGTGATGTCATGGTGTTTATTCCTTGGATCATTAACATAATAATTATTTATATTAGAACATGCGATGTATTCTATATATTTAACTAGGGGCACATATTCTGTGATTTTCAGTAATGGACAAAGTAGGTGATCACTTCTTAGGAACTACTGAGCACAAGGGAAGTGGGTTATTATTAAATGTGCATGCGAGTTCTTTTTATTTATATTTAACATAAACATTCATAATTATATATGTATTATAATAAATAATTGTTGGTGGCTTAATTAGATTATTCTCACACACTATATGGGCCCCTTGGGATGCATACAGACTTTATGTCTCTACGATCAGGCAAAGGATCAAGCTTATGAGTTGGACCGTAGTGGTTATGTTGGACCATTTTCATGGGATATATGTAAAGTGAACATGATGGTTCTTGAATATTATCAAGTTTAATTTTTTATTTAAGTATGAATTATATATTCATGTGTTTATGATCATCCATGGGAGACCTCGATTATATTTCTTGTATGACCTACTATGTTATATGTCATCTACAAATGGTATGTTTTTGAATTATTTATTTTTTTATCATGGATATGCCTCTTGTATTTCTATTATGTTACTTATGCTATATTATTTTCATTCTTCTCTATTAATATCTAGACCATTATTATTATAAAAAACAAAGGGTATATTCTCCTTAATATAACCTCTCATATACTACCTACTCATTAGTTTCATTTCGAATGTGCGGATGTTTTCCTAGGACAAGTGGTCAACCAGCCCGAATCTCTATGAGAGTAGAAAATCGGGTTGTGGTGATATAGATATACTTTCTCTTGACATGTTATACCATGAATCAATAATAATTAATGATATTTTAAGTTTAAATTGTAATTATTGCATCTAAGGGGGTTTGACTTGAAAATTAGCAAGTGGAAAAGAATTTCATAACTCAATTTATTTTAATTGGGTTATATAAATTCTTCAATGTCAATGATATTCTAAGATTATTTATATAATTATTTTTGATTAAAATATGTTGTATTTCCTATTTTTAATGTGTATTTACAATTGATACACATAATCTATTTATTTATTAATTCTCACTTTAATGTTATGGTCATTGTAAGGTTTTATTTTACAATATCATTCTCATCAAGATTGTTTATTCTCGAATTTTTTTCGAAGGAAATTATTTGATAATTTTATAATAAACCCTTTCATTTTATCCTCCCCTGGTTATTAATGAATTTTTTTAATTAATAGTACATTTTTTTACTCCTTGTTTCATAAAATAATTGGGAGGAGTTTTTTTAAAAGAATTCCAATTTATTTAAATAATCAATTAAAAAAATTTCCATAAAAAATCATGGTTTCTAAATATGTTCTTAAAAAAAATTCAATTTTTTCAAAATGAATAATTATATTTATTTTAAACATTTTTTTTCATGAATATTTTTCAAAGGAATATTTTTTTCATTTTCAATATAATTCCCATTTGGATTTTAAGGAAAATGTGAATCAGGTATTTGTTTTAACATACCTATTACATACAAAATTTCTTATCATCATAATCCCCTGATTTTTCAACGATTCATTTATAAGATTTAAATTTTATCTTCACAGAATAAAATTCAAATTTTTATATAATCTTTTAGTTTTAAAAAGTTATTATCAAAATGAATATAATATTTTCTTAAAATTGATTTCTTAAATATATTTTATGTTATTTATATTCAAAAAAATCAAAAAACCTTCATATTACATATAATATATAAGCGATATGTTTTATCAATACCATAATTATTCTCCCACTAGATGTTTTATGACTGGTTTAACCTAGGATAGTGTTGGAATTCACTTCTTGGATTCATTTTTTTCAATATATTTCCCATTAAACGTTCACTTTATTATAATCATTGGACATCAAATTTAACCTAAATATCTTTATTATTTATCTTTTATGTCTTTTTTTCATAAAACATATTCTGTTTCATCATATGTTGTTATACATTGAAATTCAATTTTTTATGGGACAATATTGATAAATCTATATTCTTTACACAATACGAATATTTAATGGTATGTAAAATTGTTTAGGAGTTAAATTTACTATTGGATATATGATAAATCCTTTTGAAAATCAAAAAATGGGTGGCACCCAGTTGTATATATCCCCTTGACGCAACAATAGTCTCATGGGATGAATTATTTGGGTAGCCTTGGTTAAATTGGATTCTTCCCATTAGTTTTAAACTACAATAAGGGTATTTATTTATAGTATAGGTATCATGTGCTTGGGAAACATAATAATTTCATTCATTAAGTACTTATCCATTATTATCTATGAGAGTTTTTATAAGTTATTATCATTGGATTTATTTAATTCTTATTTTATTAGTGAAATGAAAAAGTGTTTTCAGTTATTTACATTATCATGTTGAATCTGTATTATCCAGTTATGATAGTCGTGTTATTGATTAAATAGATTTTTTAGTTATTTACCTTTATTTATGCAATATGAAATTCAAATTATTTGAATGGCTTGCGTGTTCAGTTATTTACCTTTCCATATGATTATAATCATTTATACATGATAGCTTATATTGTACTTAACCTTTAAAGAGAATTGTAGCTCACCCTTATTTTTTCCTTTACTACTATCCATGAAGTGTACTATGAATGATACATAAGAATATTATATATGTATTATTTATATTCTCCAAAAAATTATGTTGTAATTTGTATATTCAAATGTAATATGTGAATTGGGTATGTATTTAGTTTACCAAGACTACTAAAATAGTTGGTCTTTTATGAGGTTTTTACTTTTATCTTAAGAAAAAATAATACATAATTCACCATCATTAAGAAATTGGGGTTGGGGTAACTATACATAGTATTAGATTATTTTTAGTATAAACCTTGTGAACTAGATTTCAGAAAACATGGATTAGGAAACATAACCTTCTTATAGACATTATATATATTTATCAATGAAAATCCTAATTTTTTGGATTGGAAGAGTTTGTGTTGTTTTTCTAGAATCGTATCCCTATCTGGATTCAACATGTGGATATTGTTTTGATATATAGGTTGCTTGGTCTAATAAATTTTAAAAAGGGAACATTGGACTATACCCAATCATCACCTAGTACATGACAATGATCCTTAATTTTCACCATGTTTGACACTCCTAGGGTCTATTCTTATGATAATTAAAATTTACCATACAAACAATTATGATAGTTTTGAATAGATGATGAAAATTAATCCCCTCTGTCAAACCTAAGGTGTCTTATATAGAAAATAATGTGTCATAATTTTGAAATCCTATAAATGATTATACGGTATTCATACTATGATTATTATTTCTCGGACTATGATTTTTGGTTTTAGTCGAAGGGTAGAACCAGAAGGAATAAAGGTAACATTAAACAAGAAATAAAATATAGTGACTATGAGAAACCAAATGAGAAGATTATAGGAGTGAAAGATATTATGATTATTCATAATAATTTTTCCTAAAATATGTTAAAAACATATTCTTTAACCTACTATCAGACTCACCAAATTAGAGAGGGATAAAAGTTTCTAATTACTTGAGTGGTGGATAAAATAGAGGAAATATCGCATGATTTCTATCATAATAGAAATTTGGAATGTAACACCTAATAAAGTAACTTAAAGGAATGGTAAAATGATTTATTTTCACAAAATAAGGGATAATGAAAATAATTACTAAAAAAAATTAATATTATAATGGATGGAAGTAAATATCTTCCTAAGGAACCATTAATAGATCATTATGTAGAATGAGGGGAGATAAAGAATTATCAAGATCAATTATCACTTATAAATTTTAAGCATTAGGATGGGAAGTATATCTATTAAAATAAAATAGATGAAGTATTTATGTATATGGATTCAAAAAATTAAATTTTAGAATTATTTTTTCCATAGGGATATTTCCTATAAGAATCATGAAACATCTAAATATTTTATTAAATTTTGAAGATTATATTTCTTTATATACTTAAGTACTATAGATACAATCATGGGTTTATTAGTTTAAGGTTTATCATATGTGAATATTATTTATCATCCTTTTTAGGATTTATGTGGTGGTATTATACCGAGATTAAGGACATTTTGTGGACATTTATGGATAGTATATGTTTTAGTGAAATTTTTATTATAGGAACAATGAATTTATATTTTATAGACATAAGATTAATGTTATTGATAGCCTTTATGGTTAATATGATCATTAATGAAAATATTATAACAATAAAATAATATTATTAGTCTTTTTGAAAAAATTATATTACAAAGAATACCTTAGTAAAAAGGTTCTTAATGGATACTTTTATTTAAAAGATGCCGATAATTTTATTTGGGAATGTTATAGGAACTATATTAATATAGATTAGAAAATCTAGAAACATTATGTTGGGTAAAAACTGTTATATTTCGAAGGGTTACTGGGCTTGAATCCGTAAATAAAGGATGATATGGTTTTAGAACATAACACTAGCCCATGTGATGTCCTGGTTAGTATGTCCTTGTTTTTAGTTAAACAATTTTTTGATCAAATATCAATGATGAACCTATGGTGTTATAATTGATGATTACATATTAGTGTATTATATTGGATAACATTTTCTAACCATATTTTTTTAGGATAGTTACAGATATATAGACACACTTTTCACTTTGTTCTGGATCTTATGATCTATTAAAATTGAATTTCCGTGCATCAAGAATGAAAAATTTATTTTTGGATATTCATTTTTTGTTTTAAGAGATGATGGAAATTTTTTGAAACATAACCAAAGGATGAAATTATACTTATGAAATAAATACCTATCATGTAAGTATATTTCATTAGATTCTAGATAGTAAAATAATTCCTTAACATTAAGAAAGAAGGCCTTAAAATTTTTTATCCTATTACATTCAAATATGATAAATTAGATGGTATTATAAATCATAAAATATTTATTATTTTTTCCCTTAACATTACATTAATCTCTTACATTCTTGTGATCAATGACCTCTATCACAATCCATTAATCCTTGGACGCTAGTACTCTCTCCCATGTACAAGATTTCATTTCCCACCTATTTTATCCTATTTATAAACCTAGTTATGTGATTATTTATATTAATTTTTTTACATTCATTATTCTCTTATTAAGAAGTTATTTTATTAACACTTTTACAATACTGTTTTTTCAACAAAAGAATTTCCAAATATCAGAAACTTGAATACTGATATCAAGATTAAATTTTGAGGAAGAAATTTATTTAATGTGGGGGAAAATGTTACACCCCAAAAATATAGAAGAAGAATATTTTATTATATATCATATGTTACACACAATATCAATGTTAAATAACCCAAAAAATATATTTCTCTAAATTTATAATCTTTAAAATCTTGTGGAACACATAACCTCGAGTCTAAATGAACATTAATATTGTATAACATTATAAAGTTGTAATTAAATTTGTGGGTATGAATAGAAATGAATAAATTTCTAATATTATGTTTATATGTTTAATAGAAATAAAATTAGAATCATTTAAAATAATAAGAAATGTTTTTTGAAAAACTATATTTTTTCTAAACGGTGGTTTAGTCGTGCATTGCGAGCATAAATTGAAATTTATTTTTAACACATTTAGGAATTTTTTTGATAATATTAAATTCATTTTTGAAATAAGAATATGAAAATTATACTAGGTTACATTTTTTGGGTTATTCCAAAATATTTTATTTTTCGATTAATAGTAGAAAATGCTAATTTTTTTATTAAAAAATTTATTTTTATTTAAATTATTTATATTGTAAAATTAATATTTTTATTGGTTTAAAAGAAATATTAGTTAAAAAAATATATTAATCTAATTTAGATCATTGGAGTCATTTTCATACTGAATTATCTTATAAAAACTTTGTAATCATTGGATTATTTTTCCTTTGAAAACCTCACTTCTCATCACATCAGTGGGATTAATTTTCAATTAAAATTTTTCATTTATGTGAATTAAATTTGGAAATATTGATTCCATATTTGGAATAAGTATAATTTATATTTTTTAATATGTTCAAATTAATTTTTGACCAAAATTAATAGTGAAACCTTTACAAATAAATTAAGCGGTTAAAGTAAATAATAAATTTCTTTGGGGTCGAACTAAGAATATAAGAATTAAAAACTAACTAAAACATATAAAACACCAAAATGATGGACATTTATCAACATTTTATCTTCTATTTTCAATAATATTCTATTTTTTTAGTCTTTTTGAATGTTAAATATGTGGGTATGATAGAATCTTTTCAAAACATTACAAGTGTGACTGTCACCTCATCTATAAAAGGTCACCCCATATCCTCTCCACTAAAAACCTTCAAAACACTTTTTGAGGTCATTAAATTTAAAAATAACGTAAAATATTCCCTCCTAACGTTATATATGAATTATTTTGGGATGATATCCAACATATAAAGGATTTTTGGGTAAACCTATAGGGGTACCCGAAGAAGAGGTAACGTTCTTCAACAGGGGTCTTTATTTTTATCTCTCCCTCAAACTCCTAAAATTATTTTTAGAACATTTTGATATAATAATATTATTATTTTAACTATACATATATGATTTTATATTAATTTTATAACATGATAAAACCCCCACACACGTTATATGGGTTACAATATCATCATTTCTCTGTACGATGAACTACAGCCTCGTGAACCGATGTCATCTGTTTTACCATTAACACCTCTCACAGTTGGGTATAATGATGTATAAAAATTATTTTTGTGATATATATAAAATACTTATAGTATCAGGGTCATTATATCATTTATTATTATTTTTTTACTTTCAATTCTGTAGGGGATACGATAACATCAATTTTTTGTATGGCGAACTACCGCCTTGTGAAGCGATGTGATTTTTCTTTCACTAATTATTTCCCTGAAAAGTGAAAAGAATAAATTTAAAAAAACGTGTTATATAAATGAAATATTTTTTATATTCATGAAATATTTATCATTCTTAAAATATAATATATCATTTTATTTAATACCTTTTCAGTCACTTAAATATGATAACATCATTCATGTATGTGTGGACTACCGCTTTCACAAAGTGATGTGACTCTATTTATCACCATAACACATAGATGATATATATAAGTATTTGAAAAATATTTATTATATTATTTTCATTATAGAAAAATTTAATATTACTTACCTTTTCCAATCTAATAATTGTGAAATGGAATCATTACTCAAGAGTACATACAACTTACTGTATCCATGGTCGTAACATACTTCATTTTTCATAACCATATTTAATGATTTGTTTTAAAAATATAATCCATTGTAAAAATATGAAAATAATTTCATGATTAATATTATTTATAATATATAGCTATATAATATGTCTAATAATTGGATCTTTCATGTTGAGACATAAATGAGAAAATAGTTAAAATAGTTAAAGATAATTAACAGAGGGGTGATAAGAGGTATAATAGGATAATTTAGGATATTAAAAATATTAGTATGACTCTTTTATAAGTTAAAAAAATATTTAAAACCACTATAAAATAGGTTAATTATGTTTAACTAAAATGAAACATGAGGTATAGGATCTTTTCCCAATTTTATTTCATTAAGGAATATTGTAATGTTATTAAGATAATTACTTTTATATAGTGTAAATAATACCCACTTGACATGTTAAATCAGGATTAATTAATAATACATGGTATTTTATATTTCAATTTTAATTATTTTAGTCAAGGGTATTTGACATGAAAATTACCAAGGGGTAATGAATTTTATAACTCAATTTATTTTAATTAGGTTAAATTACTTCATTTGTGTCATTCATATTCTAATATTATGCTTATAATTTATTTTTATTATATTAGTCATTATTTAAACTTGTTTTTATTAGGATTTATAGTTCATATACATAATTTAATCAATATTTAATTCTCACATAAATGTTATTGTCATTTCAAGTGTTTATTTCAAAATATCATTCTCATCAAGATTATTTTTTCATGAATTTTATTTCAAAGGATATTTTTATGGAATTACTATTAAACAACATCAATAACCCTTCATGTTTAATATAATATTTTGTGGATAAGTTGTATTGATAACATACTTATTCTCCCATTGGGTGTTTTATGATTATTTTGACCAAGGATATTATTGGAATTAACTTCCTTCAATCATTTTTATAGTCAATAACATTCATTTAAAATGTTCACCTTTTGTGATTATTGGAAATTAAATTGGCCATAAATATACTTATTATTAATCATAGATATTTTTATTTATGAAACATTATATAATTTCTATGTATGGTGTTCTAAATTGAAAGTAATATTTTTATTTTGGGAAAAATATTAAATATGTATTATTTACTCAATATATATGTTTGATGATATAGAAAATTGTTTATAAATTAAATAAATTATTTGATATATGAGAAATGCTTTAACCATGAAAGGCATGGGTGGGGTGGGGTTACAAATATCCTCTTAAGGCATAAGTAGCCTCATGGGATGAATCAATTGGTTAACCATAGTTAAATGGGTTTGTACCCATTAGTTTTAAACAATTTTGAGGATGAATCTTGATGGTAGAGGGATCATGTTCAAAGGAAACATGAAATCTAATTATTAATAATTTACTTCAATAAGAATTAAGTTATTATTAACCATGATATTTTCCCTATGATATTATATGTGGATGCATTCCATTCCTGTTGATTGATTATATGGAACTTTTTTTAGTTACTTTCATCAGAATATTGATTATTCGTTATTTATTTATGATAGTCACTGTATTGATTAAATAGATTTTTTTTGGTTATTTACCTTTCTATATTTATTATGTTGGTAAACTAATTTAAATGGAATGTGTGTTTATTTATTTAACAAGTGTTTATTATTATTATTATTATTTAATGATATATTCTATTGTACATAACTCGTACTGAGAATTTGATCTATCCCTTGTTTTTTTTCCTTTCCCCTGAATCCCTAAAGTGTACTATGAAATATATGAAATAATATACTAAAGAGAATAATGATATTCTTAAAAAATTATATTGTAATTTGTGTATTAAAATGTAATATGGTACTCATGTGTGTATTTAGTTTACCAATACTACATAAATCTTCATTCCTTCATGATTTGATTCGTTGTATATAATTCCAATGTAATGAAAAAGACATCAAATCTAGGCAATAGGGGTTGAGGTCTCTACAATCATTTTCCTAGGAAGTTTAGTAGAATCCTTGGGAACTAGATTTGGGAACACATAGATTAATAAAAATAACTTAGTAATAGACATTTATGATAAGTACAGAAGATCATACTATAGTTTTGGTAATGAATATATGATGGGATTTTTCAATAAATATATCCATGTATAGATGATACAAGTGGACATGGTTTTGAAGTAGAGATACCTAGGGTACCAACTCTAAAAAGGGAAAATTGGTCTTGACATGATCATCACATGGTACACAACAATAGGCATTACTTCACACCCGATTTGAAACTCCTATGGGATATTATTAGGATAATTCCCATTTTACTTATAATCCAATATTAATGATTTGAATAGATGATGACAATGAATAACCTAGGTCAAACCTAAGGTGTCTTATAAAAAAATTGTGTTTCATAATTTGAAATCTTATAAATGATTAAATGGTTTTACCACTATGATTAGTGTTCCTCACACTATAGTTTTTGGATTATTCAATGTATGGAACCGGAAGAAATTAAGTTAAAATTTCACATGAAGGTAAATGTGGTGACTATGAATAATGAAATAGGAGGATTACTAGAGTGAATGATATCATGATTACACATAATATTTCTTATCAAAATATGATTAACCACATTTATCTTAACAAAATCTTGGACTCACCAAAGGAGAAAGGTAGGTTTTTTCTAAGAACGTGATTTATAGAAACCATTGAGGAAAGAATGATTAATTTAATTCATGTTAGAAATGTGGAAAGAGATACCCAGGATAGTTTTTCAAAGGAATAAGAAATTTTTAATGTGTTAAAAATAATTTCATAATGTAAATAATTTTTGAGGAAAATTAATAGTATGATGTAATGAAGTAAATATAATCCTAAAGATCCATTTATAGTTTTTTGTCATTAATTTGGGGATCCTAGGTATTATTTGAATTTATTACCTCTTCTAAAGTTTAAACTATAGACTTGGAAAACCTATGTTTAAATAAATTGAATAAAGTATTTATGTATTTGGATAAAAAAATTAAATTTTTGATGTTTTTCAAACATTGGTATTTTGGTTATGAGAATCATAAAAAATATAAGGATTGTGTTAAATTTTTTATGAATATATGTATCTATTTACTTAAGTGTTATGGATACAATTATGGGTTTATTAATTTAAGGTTGATCATAAATTTAATTTATTAAACATATTTTTTAGGATTTAGGTGATGAAAGTGTACCAAGATTAAGGTCCTTTTGGAGAAATTTATGGAAAGTATATGTTTTAGTAGAAATGTTATTTGAGTATTGATGCCTTTAAATTTAATGGGCATGTGTTTAAATTTATTTATAACCATTAAGGTTAATATGATCATCAAATATATTTTTATAATAGTCAAATAATATTATTATACTTTGAGAGAAAAAAATAAGTTGTATTGAAAAACATAGTAAAATGGCCATTTAATGATTGATTTTATTTCAAGGATGTCCATGATTTTATTGGGGTTTTTCATATGAAATATATTAATATATTTTAATAAAAGGAAAATCTTCATGCTGGGTGACAACCCATCACATCTAGTAATGTCATGGGGCTTCAACCTAAGACCAAAGGACAATAAGGTTTTGTGCCTACCATAGGCCTACGTGATGTTCTGGTTAACGTGTCATTATTTTTTGTAAAATAATTATAGAATAAGTATTAATTATGAACCATTGCTATTACCATTTAGGTTCTGAGATTAATCTATTATATTTTATAACATGTGCTAACCATATATTATATGGAAACTAGTTAGAGACATATGAAAATAATCTTCTCTATTTTATTAATCTTACAATTTATTAAAATATAATTTTAGTTATTTTAGCATCATTTTTTTGGATATTAATTTCATGGAGTAAGTGATTAATTCAAAATTTATTGAATCATAATATAACGATAAATTTTTACATACGATATAGTAACTTATAAAGTAATTATATTTCCTTATATTCGTAGTCAGTAATGGAATTCCCCAACATTATGGAAAAGGATCTTGAAAATAATATTACCCTATTAAATTCATATATGTTGAATAATATAGTCTTTTAAATCATCACAAATTAATGATTTTGTTCTCTTAAATTTCTATTCATATCTCACATTCTTGGGATCAATGACCTCTATCACTCTATATTCATCCTTGGGTGATAGTATATTACTCTATGTCCTTGATTTCATTTCCCAACTATGTTATCAAATTTTGAAACCCAGTTATGGGATTATTCAAGATGAAATTTATACTTTCATTCCTATATTATTAATAGAATATTTTATTGACCCTTTTACCATGTGTGTTTTTTTAACAAAGGAATTTTGAAATATCAAACCCTTGATTAGGGACATCAAGTATAACTTGTTGGGATGAAATTTATATAAGGTGGGAAGAATTTAACACCCCTAAATTATAGAATAATAAAATTTTATTCAAAAGAATATGTGACACACAACACCAAGATTAATCAATCCATTAAATATATTTCTTTAAATTTAATCACTTTCATAGCTTGTGGAACACACATACCTAAGTAGAAATGAACAATAATATAGTATACCATTATAACCAAAACATAAAATATGATTGTATGAATAAAAATAAATAAATTAGGAATATTATTAGTATCAATTTATTATAAATAAAATAAGAATCATTTAAAATAAAAAGATATATTTTCTTAAAAATGTATTTTTTTAAAGGACTATTTAGTTTCTATTTGTGCACATAAATTAAAACTTCTTTTTATAAATTTATAGATGATTTATTTGATAAAATATAATTAATTTATTAAATCATAATATCAAAATTATATTGGGGTGAATTTACTATATTAAACTGAAATGGTTCATCTTTTAATGAATAGTGAAAAATACTAAAGTTTAATTGAAAACTTCCTTTTAATTAAATTTATTTATATTGTAAAATTATATATTTATTTGTTTTTAATGTAATATAAGTTTTATTTTATATCTATTAATACAATTTATGTCATTTTAATAATTTTTATATTCAATTTTGATATAAAAACTTTGTATATATTCCATGGTTTTTCCTTGAAAACAATCTATGTCATCATGTTTATGGGATTAATTTTAAATTTAATGTTTACAATTTTGAAAATGTATTTTTAAAAAATATATTTTATATTTTTAATCATCATAATTTCTATTTTATAAGTTTAACTTAATTTTTCACCAAAAAAATAATGAGAAAATAAAAAATAATTTCAGTTGTTAAAAAAATGATTTATATAAAATTTAAACAGTAGTGATAAGTGTAAAAAATGACCAAAAACATGTAATAAACCCATTGGATGGAAATATGTATAACATTTATATTCTAGGTTCTATAATATCCCATTTTTTAGGATTCTTCAATGATTAAACTATGGTTATTATTGAATCTTTTCCAAACATTACAGGTGTGGCGATCACCTCACTTATATAAGGTCACCTCCTATCCTCTTCATTTCACAAGTTAGAATACTTTTTGTTTGGTAATACCATAATGAAATCAAATCGAAAATTACCTCCTGTCATTCTATAATACTTATTGTTTTCTAAAATCTATCCTACTAATGGTTTCATGATAACCTATGGAGGATACCCGAAGAAGAGGTAATGTTCATTAATGAGAATCTAAATTTAATTTTTTCCTCCACCTCATAAAAATATTATTAACCATGGTGATATAATAAAATCAGTTTATTAAATATAAGTTTATGTTTTTAGCTTATTTTCATAACCTAAAAACACCCCCACTTCTATCTAATAGGATACAAAACTAGTACTTGTGTGTACGACAGACTGTCGCCTCACAAACCAATATCATTCATTTTTTCCATTACCACCACTCATAGTTGGGTATGATGATGGATATAAAGTATATATATTACATTTATAAAATAATTATAATCATTGGGTAAGTATATCAAAAATTAATTTTTTTACCTTCCATTCCATATAGGATATGATAACATCACTCATGTGTACGACATATACTACCTTCTCACGAAACGATATGATTTATATTTCACTAACACTTTTCCTGGAAAGTGATACAAATATTTTTTATGATTATATGTGATATAAATTAAATATTTATGTTATTACTATAATATTTATAATTTTTAAAATATAAAATATAATTTTATTTCTTACCTTTTCACTAACTTAAAGATGACAACATCATTCGTGTATATGTGGGATACAACCTCCACGAAATGATGTTACTCTCTTTTCGTCACCCAAAAACATGGATAATATATATATAATTATGTAAAATCAAATAATATATTATTTATTTTTTATCATTAATTAAAGATAAAACATTATTGACCTTTTGTATTATTATCATTGAAGAATGGAATCGTTATTCAGGTGTATGTATGGACTACCATCTCCATGATCGTAACATACTTCATTTTTCATAACCATATTTGATGATTAGTTTAAAAGTTATATTTTTTTAAAATATGATAATAATTTCTTAATAATTATTCCCGATTTGATATAACTATATAACATGCATAACAACTTAATCTCTATGGATGAAACTTGCATGAGAAAACATGGTAATTAACCCTCAAAAAATGTAAATAATGAATGATTATTAAGAGATGGGTGATAAGATATTATAAAATGATAACATATGATATTATAAATATTAATATGATTCAATTATAAGTTAATAACATGTTTAAAATAATTATACAAGAGGTTAGTGAATTTTCAATCAAAAGGAGGCAAGATGTAATGGATTTCATCTTAATTTTGTTTCATTGAGGGATATTATAATTTTATGAACCTAGTTTCTATTATCTGGTGTATAAACTTCCCCTTTGACATGTTATGTCATGATTAATTATTAATTCTTCTTATTTTAGGATTTAATTTTTATTATTTCATCCAATGTGATTAGAATTGAAATTTACCACGATGTAAAAAATTTCATAACTCAATTTAATTTCATTGGGTTATATTACTTATTTGTTATCATAAATATTATAAGATTATGTGTATAATAAATTTGGATTATATAATGTTTTATTTACACTTTATTTATGTTAATTTAAATTCTATATAATAAATCTATTCATTTATTAATTCTCACTTAAACATTATTATCATTGTACGGATTTATTTAACAATTCCATTCACATCAAGATTGTTTATTTTTTAATTTCAGATGAATGAAATTATATGATAATTGTATTATAAAACCTTTAATTTTATTTTTATCCAACTTTTTATGAGTTTTTACAAGTAATAGTACCAATTTTTCACCCTTTGTTAATTAAAATAATTGATAATATGTTTTTAGGAAAATCTCTTTTTATTTATCTCTTCATTCAGAAAACTTTTATCTTCAAAACTGATGTTATCAAAAAAAGTTTTTTAAAATGTATATATCATTATCAAAATTATTTTTCAGAGATATTTTTACCAATTTTTTAATTTTTTTAAAATATTATAATAATCTTAATGTGGTTTTCAAAATAATTCTCATTTCCCTTTTACCAAAAATGTGAAAGGAATTGTTGTTTTAACATACTCAGCATGAATAGATGTTCATTTATTTATGAAAACTAAATTTTATAAAAAATAATTTTATATTTTCAAATAATATTTTCAAATAAATAAATAAATATTTTTTTTGACAGTTTATTTTTAAAAAGTTATTTTGAAAATAGAAAAGATATTTTCCTCAAATAAATAAGATATTTTAATTGTATTTCTCTTAATGAATGACAAAAAACCTTAATTTTACATGTAATATCCACATGATATATTTTATTAATATCATAATTTTTCTCCCACTATATGGTTAAATATTGTTATGGCCCATATATGTATTGTAATTCACTTCATAGATTCATTTTATTGTCAATAACATTCCCTTGATATGTTTGTTTTCCTTTGATCATTGAACATTTAATTTCACTAAAATATTTATATTTTTTATCATAGATATGTTTATTTATTAAAACATATATCATTTTTAAATGTTGTGTTCTACATAGAAATTCATTTATTTATCTTGGGATATATTGTTAAATCTATATTATTTACTTAATAAAGATATTTTAAGATAATTCATATTGTTTATGAATTAAATGTATTTTTTGATATATGAGGAATGATTAGATATTATAGACATAAGTGGGGCCTGGTTATAAATAACCCGTCAATGCATCTATTATATAATGGGATTAATCAGTTGGATATCCTTAGCTAAATGGGTTTCTACCAATAATTTTAAAACTATCATGAGGATAGACCCTAATGGTGGAGGTATCATGTGCATTTGTTACATGACGTCAAATAATTAAGAATTACGTTTATTAATAATTATGTTATTTAGGAATATGATATTTTCACAATGATATTATCTTTGAATTTTTTCATTCATAGTATTTTTATTAAATGTAATGTGTTTTCTTTTATTTACATTTCCACATTCACTAAGCATTATCGTGTTATAATAGTCATGATATTGATTAAATGGAATTTGTTTTAAGTAATTTCACTTTCAATATTGATTATTATAGTCAAACTATTTAAATGGAATGCATGTTTAGTTATTTATCATTCCATATTTATTATGATCATTGATTTATGATAGATTTTGTTGTACTTAACCCATAATAAGAATTTGAGTTCGCCCTTATATTTTTACATTCCTACGAATCCATGAAGTGTATCAATGAAAGATATGAAATAAAATTATATATGGAATAATTATATTCTCAAAAAATAAATATTTTATAATTTGTGTATTCAAATGTAATATATAAATCATGTGTGTATCTACATTACCAACACTATTAAACTATTTAGTCCTTTAGAATGTTATTACTTCTATCTTTTAAAGATGAAATAATGTAGGAAATGACTCAAGAATACTGGGGTTAGGCTCTCATAAATAAATCTATAAATGTAGTAGAATTCACCAAATATAATAGTAATCACTTTTTCATTAAATCAATAATCAATAATAAGGTCATCAATACTATTTAATTTACATTATTAGCATAAATCATTAATTTATCCCAACTAAATGATATTATATAAGCATTAAGAATATATTTAATTCTATATATCCCCCAATTATGTGTTTTATGAAAATATCCCCTTACTAGTAAATCAATTTTCTAGGTTATTAATACTGTTAGGAAAATTATAAAAATTACTTAAAGAAAAAAAATCTTAGAACAATCCATCGATTTTTTTAAGATTCTTATAACCTGAATATCATTGATAAATCACTTATACAATATAATTCTATAATACCATTATATATAGACTTAAAAATTCCAATTTAATTATTAGAATAGGATAATACCTTCTTTAGTCAAGTATTTAGACCTTGGACTATGGAATTTATAGTATAGTTACGAATTTAAACAATTATAAGACATTTAACTATAAATGGTTCCTTAGAACCATATTTCCACCATGGTCATCCTGATAATTTATTTTTTCTTATTTAGTATATTTGAGAACTAATCTATGTTAAATTTTTTAATAATATATATATATATATATATATACATATATGGTTATAAATAATCACATAATTTCATATTCCATCTCCCATTCATCTAGTTTTCCATGAGTAATATAACTACATCATTCACCAAAATCTGTATTAATACAATTAATTTTGGTTCCAACCATACACAATAACAAAAAATCAATGTGTGATAAAAAATAATCATAAAATCCACATGACCATGAAAATTAATTTATAGGATGTATCATTAATGAAACCTTTTCAATATATGAAACCTTAGGTTTAACCAAGGTCATCATTTATTCTCATCTATTCAAATCCTTCGTAATGGTTTATAAGAAATATTTGTGTTAACCCAAGAATATTATAAAAATATATATCTTCCATACAATTTATTTCATGATTTATTGAAAAAAATACAACTAATGTGACCCCAAAATAGCACCAAGTCTAGTTTCATTGGTTTATTATGTACATATCATAGTAACATGAAATGAAATTAGATATACATAAACTGAAACTCCATAACATTCCCTTAAATTTCCTTCATCTTCTAAAACTACATTGTATAACATGTGGAATTATGTAAGAAATGGGTGATATATAAAGCCAAGTGATGGAATAGTAAAATAATAACAATAATAAATTAATATATGTGATCTAATAGGTATATAAAAGTAATATATCAGGGGTGATTATCATAGAGATGACCATCAATGTATGATATAATATGATAACAAAATGACAACATGGGAATGTGGAAATATCATGAAACACGACATAATGAGAACAAGATAAGGATAACTGATATGAAATCCTAACATAATGTACTTATGATAACATCTCATGCACCATACAAGGCTTATCATAAGAGAAAAAAATTGACAAATTCATTGGAGGGATATATTATTATGGGTCCATTAGTCACATTCATATCATGTACATGAATAAGTGTTACACAAATATCATAAAACATAAGAATTTATTTCATCCCTTTTAATCCCATGATTGAGAAGTATGGGTTAAATAAATAGATCTGCCCTAATCAATGAATGATCATTGTATCTAGTTGAATACCCTTGAGTGGAAATGTGGATTCATATTCACTACACAAATGTTTGGCACAGAAAATCACAGGATAATTTTAGAATAATAATGGATGTATATAAATATTCATGGAAGGGTTTAATGAGATTGTAATTGGTCTATAATCACTTTAAAACCATAAGGATATTAATAGGGATGTGTAAAAACATATACTACCATGAAAAATTGGGAATAAAAATACTTAATATAAAGAATGTTCTTAAATAAAGAAAATATGGACATGATCTATTACCCTAAAAGGGTGCCATTAAAAGCTTGGGAGGAGCTTATTATGATCTTGGAGGGACTTTTTTAGGGTTATAGAGAGGGAAAGTAAAAATAAATTCATGATTTAAGGTTTTTTATTCTAGAGTAATCAGAGGTTAGTTTGGTTTTTTTAGTGAAAGAGAGCATAAATATTTAATAATTTCTACAATGATATATATATATAAATAGAAGTATATGGTATAAGTTAATTATCAATGATATTAAGGTTATAAGAATCTACATATACATAAAATAAAACTCCATAACATTCCCTTAAGTTTTCTTCATCTTCTAAAACTAAA
Source organism: Viscum album (assembly GCA_963277665.1). Taxonomy (NCBI): domain Eukaryota; kingdom Viridiplantae; phylum Streptophyta; class Magnoliopsida; order Santalales; family Viscaceae; genus Viscum; species Viscum album. The sequence continues at coordinate 1,402,382,809 of OY728143.1, read as the reverse complement.
TTGTATAACATGGGGAGTTATGTAAGAAATGGGTGATATATAAACCCTAGTGATGGAATAATAAAATAATAACAATAATAAACTAATATAAGTCTTCCAATAGGTATATTAAGGTAATATATGAGGAGTTATTATCATAGAGTTGACCATCATTGTATGATATAAGATGATAACATAATCACAACAAGGGAATGCAGAAATAACATGAAACATGACATAATAAGAACAAGATATGGATAAATTCCATGAAATCCTTACATACTTTACTTATGATAACATCTCATTAACCATAAATGGAATATCATAAGAGAAAAAAATTAACAAATTCATTGGAGGGATATATTATTATTGGTCCCTCAGTCACATTCATATCAGGTACATGAATAAGAGTTCCACATATATCATACAACATAAGAATGTATTTCATCCCTTTTAATCCCATGATTGAGGAGTATGGGTTAAATAAATGGATTAACCCCTCCCCCCAATAAATTAATGATCGATATAGATTGTTGAATACCCTTGAGTGGAAATGTGGATTCATATTCACTACACAAATGTCTGGTATGGAAAATCACAGGATAATTTTAGAATAATAATGGGGGTATCTAAATATTCATGGAAGGCTTTAATGAGATTGTAATTGGTCTATAATCACTTTAAAATCATAAGTATTGTAATGGGGATGTGAAAAAACATATACTACCATGAAAAATTGGGAATAAAAATACTTAATATAAAGAACGTTCTTAAATAATGAAAAGAGTGACAGGATCTATTACCCTAAGAGGGTACCTTTAAAATCTTGGGAGGAGCTTATAATTATCTTGGAAGAACGTTTTTGGGGTTATAGAGAGGGAAATTAAAAATAATTTCATGATTTAAGGTTTTTTATTGTAGAGTAATTAGAGGTTGGTTTGGTTTTTGTAGCGAAAGAGAGCATAAATATTTAATAATTTCTAAATTTAGGTTATGGAATCTATTTGATAAATTAATCAAAACCTCAAACCATACCATAGTTTTATCTCAGGGGATATTCTAAATAGTATTTAATTCTGAAAAACCTAAAATAACACCCTTGGTGATGTATAAGTGAGTCATGTTTTTAAATAACTGATTTTAAAAACTGTAAATATAATATTGGTCTTAGTGGATTTATTAAGGTTTAATGAAATTAATAAAATTACATAAAAACAAATTTTTAAATGGGAAAATAAATTTTTATTTGGATACTCTTTATAGTATTTATTACATCATATTTTGGCTTTTGTGAAGTTATAATGCATATAATATTTATTTATAACCCAAAAACATGATAGTCTCATAAAATTATGAAAAAATAACAACTAGTTAATTTCATGATTTTGATTTCAAAAAAAAATATTTCATAAAAATAATTCTACAAACATGTTAATTTAAAAATTTAAATAAAAAATAATCTTTTTATTTAAAAATTCTAGGTTTTCTAATAATAAATGATTTCTGACCTTTATGAAAATAAAAATTTACTTTATAAAATTTTATGATCATTTATATTTTTTAAATATTATTTAATAATAATATTTTATTAAAATATAATTTATTTCAAATTTTCAAGAATTTATAAAAAGGGTTTATTAATAGAAATAATATATTTATTAGAAAATAACATTTTATTAATTATGTCAAAATCTATTTATTATTAAAATAATTCATTAATCATTATAAATTAAAACTAAAATATTATCATAATACAAAATTTAAAATATATAAAAATTTGTATTGTTATGGTTTATATATAAAACCATTTCTTGCACTAATGAATACCCTAAGGGTATGGTATGTAATAGTGGGAGTTTCTTGTAGTGGTTTGGCGAGAAGAGTTTGGGATGTAATATTGATGAGCTTGAAATTCTCTGATATATGGTTTCACTCATGATTTAGTTGTGGAATCTCCCCTTTGTATTGGTCAATATAAAATTTAAGTAATTTTATATCCCGTAGAAGATCTAATAAATGGGATTTGAATTGTATGGTCCTATTAGTCATGGCCATCACTTCCTTTTTGTAAATGAATTGGTTTTATCATAAACCTTTATATATATTAATCATTTGATCACTATTTAATAGTTTTAATATTAATGGTTATTATTTTTTATGAGTCTTTTAAATTTATAATGACATAACTCATAATAGTATAAAATAACCAAATAAGTGCATGTGTTTTCTATAATTTCATTTCTTAATAAATAATTTAAACATTAAAAAAGGAATATCATATTTAAATGTTCCAGTCATTACATTATTCCCACCATCAGAAAACTCATCCTTGAAATTTCATTCAGACGCTAAAATAGATTAGGTAACTTCAATTTCTTCACATATTCTATTTCCCAAGTTGCTTACTTAATATTGTGATATCTTCTATAGTAAATTTACTAGGGGAGTTATCTTGTTTCATAGAACCCTACCTCCTTGTTCTATGATCTTCAATGACTTATCCTTGTTTAAATGATCAATCTTTAATCGTACCACCTTTGTATTCTGAAAAAGTGGTTGGTTTGGTATTTACTTCATCAATAGGTATACATAGGACACATCTTATACATGAGAAATTTTGGGTGGGAGTGCTAGTCAATAGGCCACCACTCAGTTGCGATCAAGGATCCCAAAGGGGAAGATGTATCTTGGACTTAGATTTACCTTCTTCCAAAACCTAATGAATTTATTCCATTATGATATAAGAATGGGAAATTTATCTGCTACCTTAAACTTCAATCCTTATTGATGATTACATGCATATTTTTTTATCGACTTAGTGCGTATTTTATATGATGTTGAATGGTTTGAAACTTCTCTATAGTTTCATAGAAAAGATCATATCTCATTAGTTTCCTCTATTCAAATTCATCAGATCATATTGGAGTCCAACATTTCATCCCATAAATGTCCTCATAAGGTTCCATTTGGATCCTATAATTTTTTTTTCTTATATAATAACTATAATAAAGTAAGGTGGTGATCCCCACATCCTTGGAAATCCATTGAACAAGAACAAAGTATATCCTCTAGAGTTTGAATGGTTATTAGAAACTAACCATCCATATGAGGGTGAAAATAAGTGTAAAAAATTATTTATATATCCAACACTTAATGATGGATTCTACAAGCCCAATAGGTTAACCTCATATCTAGATCACACATAATAGAGAGTGGAACTCCACGCAGTCATACCATGTACCTTGTATATTACATTGAAAGTTGTTCAAAATATAAATATTACTTGATATCAATGAAATTCATTTACCTGGTTAGGTGATAAACTATTATAAATATGGTTTTACTTCCTTTAGGGGTCCTAGGGAGTCCTATAATTAAGATCATGGTTCTGTTTTCCCATTTTTGTACTTGTATGAGCAATATATTCATAATAACCCTAGACTTCTACTGTTCAGAATTAAAAAAATTTCATAACAATCATCATGATACAAATTCTAAAATCTCTCTATTAATTGTATCACACTAGATGTTTTTCTTTAATAATCTATACCTCATATATATTATTGTATGAATAGAGAAGGGTGAACTGTGAACATCAAGTAAATGTTCACATATTTTTTCTATTTTTTGGGATAAATTTATGTGTTTCAAACCTTATAACTCCATCTATTGAAATGTTGGATTATACAATATTCTCTTCCTTTTTAGTAACTTATCATCCTTATGATCCTCTTTGGTCCCATAAAGAATTTACTTTTGAGTGGCCATTAAATCAAATGAGGATGAAGATCATTTTACTATTCTCATTTCCATCCTCTTTATTTCCCAAAGGACAAAATCCATTGAAATTGTCATCATGGATATGGTTTAATGATTATTTATAATCATATAATTTTTGACTTTGTTCCCATTCCCAGGATGTTAATATATTGAGAAATCCTAATCCTTTATCATCTCTAACCATATTCATTAGTGCATATTGAGCTCATTTTTTGTTACTACATACTTGAGGTTTTTTTATTTGTATATATGATACACTTATCCCCATATTGACGTGGTCTCAAAATCTTCTAAGTAAATACCACAATATCCAATTCTAGATTTTTTGGTTATTTCTTATCATGTATATTTAATCAAAGGTAGGAATAGACTATTACTTGTTCATATTTCATGAGTATAGAACCCAAATTTGTTTTTAATGCACCACTTTAAAAAACCAATACTTCCCTGATGGTGGGTAATGTGAGAATAGGTATTGTGATTATCTACTTATTATGTTATTTAAATCATTTTTCACATTAATATTTCTATAATATTTACACCCCCATCTATGTTATCTTGGTTAGTGGGCTTTCCAACCATGAGATATCTTTCAAAACTCAAAAATTATACCTAGCTAATCCAAAGAAACTATATATATTCATTATAGAAATTTGACTAGGAAATCCTTCGATTTCCTATTTTTTTAAAGGATCCACATATATCCCCTTTTGTGATAACATCCCCTAGGAATGTTAATTGATGTATCTAAATATCACATTTACTATCCTTTAATACCTTTTTTCTATTTAAAATTCTTTCAACACAACATCCAAATATTCATCATGCTCGTACTTTCTTTTGTGGTAGATAAAAATATCATCTATAAGGAATACCACACATTTTTTAAATAAATGACTACAGAATATATTCATTAGGTTCATGATTACTTATGGAGTATTAGGTATTCAAAATGGAATCACTTTCAACTCATAGTTATCATACATTGTATTAAAAGTAGTCTTGGTGTATCTCCCTTCTTTACCTGTATATAATAATATCCTCACCAAATATCCACCTCAAAGTAGTACTATAATCCATGTAGATGGTTAAAAAATCATTAACATGTGGTAGGAGATACTTTTTCTTTATAATTATTTTTTTATGTTCAAGATAATCAAGGAAAAGGTGGACTGAACCATCATTATTTACAGTGAAGAGGATAGGTGCACCCCATAGTAAAGCACTTCGTCATATAAAACCATTATCCAAATTCTTTTGTAGTGGTTTCTCCATATACTTAGGATCAATAATGGACATTCAATATGGAGTCATGAATATTGAAAAAACTCTTGGTATAATTTTAATCAAGAAATAAAATTCACGGGTATGATGTCGAATAGATAATTCTTTAGGAAACACATAGACGAATTCCCTTTCAATGGAAATGTCATCAAGGATGATCATTTACATTGTCTAAATCATTTAATCTAGATACAATTTATCATAAGGAGATAATATCCATTAATGATATAATTATACCAAATTAGATTCCTCATCCTCCTTTCACTTGTGGAGAATCAAAGGGTGATTTGAGATACAGAGGGTGATTTCATTTTCCCAATAATTTATGTTATCAATGTATAGGGAAAGTTAATTCATGCGTTGAATATAATGGAATTTCCTTAAAGAGAGTGTTTTAAATCTTTATAAGAAATTAATAATATGAAAATTGATAAGGAAAAATTTATATACATGGGATAATATAATCTTCCCATTTATCATTTTCAATGATATATTTACTTCATTGTTTTGTAGTTGTGTTTAAAAATTTATACTAAACATGTGTAATATAAAGGAATATGTTCAACAAGAATAAAATATTAAATTCTATATCCTTGAATGATTAACTAGTGTAACTATCTACACTTCTTTTTTCGTGATCCAGCTCAGTGGCTGGGATGGAATAAGCTCACCCTTTATCTCTAGTCCTTGAGGGTTTTTTTTCAACATTTATCATTGATATCCCTTATATTATTGAATTTATACACATAGATTCCTTTTTCTGTATAATAAAAACATTAGAAAATAGGCTTGTGGGTTATAGAATCATTCATTTCTTTTGTCATATTGATGGGTTTCTCCTATCATCAACCACTATCTAGGTGTAAAATTTACATTCGTGGGTAATGCAAATGAAAAAGGAATATTATGAAATTATTGTTACGTTTTATTTATATTGCCTAATGTATTTATAATCCTTTTTTTCTTGAGGATAAGGAAATCCCAATTCATTATATTTCATAGATTACGAGGAAAATATTTACAAAATAATATTTAGAATTATTCCCACATATCGCTTTGTTATCCTCCCCTAGTTTAATAGTTTTTATCAAAATCCACCATTGATCATCTTATCCCTCCATGAGATTAAAATAAAATATAACCTTCTATTTTTAATAGAATCTAAGGATGGATAAGATATTTTAATATTGTTTATCTATTGTTCTGTGATTAATAGATCGAAGGATTGACTAAAATTCAAAATCCTTTATCCAACAGAAGACTCAATTGAAGATTTATCCTTCATACTAATATGTTGGTTATACATTGATTCATGTTTCTATTAAAAATGTGTTAATTTTGAAATTATTATCTTGAAGTTCCTAAATCCTAATCCAATCGAATTTAGAATCTCATTTGGATCATTAATACAATACTTTTCACATTGATTATTGATTGGGTTTCTCCTATTTCAAGACATAAATGTGAAACCATAAACATTAATAGGATAAATCATAAATTATTTATATTCTAGATTCAATTAATTTATAGTTTTAGTTATATATTATCCATGATCTATTTCCTAACATAAAGCCTCATGGGCATTTTACAACCTAATAATGGTTCATAATGATATTTAGAATTTATAAAATCATATACTCGGGGAGTGTCAAATTAGGTTTGCAGTGATGCATGTATTTCATGCAGCAGGTGACAATTGAGTCTTGCTCAATGAGCTCGTTTTAAGGATATTCCCCTTAGTAAAATTATACCTAAGCCACATCCAATTCCACAATACAAAAATTTATATAATTGATCAAAAACCACCTACTATATACTTTAGAAAATTTATGGATTTTTTCCTATATTTAATATTTTCCAAATTATTTCACTAGAGTTTTCTATCCCTAATCCAAAAAATAGAAATACTTTACTCTAATAGCTACTTTTAAACCCTCTAATATCTATACAGTTTTTTATGATTTATTTCACAAAGATACGTTCGATAAAACTGAGAATATATTGAGGAATAGTTTCTTTTAGAAATTAGGTATATATCATAACAAAAATAAATACAAATAAAAAGATGTAAAAAAACTCTATAACATGATATTAAATTTCTTTGGTTGTCTAAAACTACATGGGATAACCTGGGAACATACAAAAGAAATGGCTGAGCCATAAATCCCAATAATGGAATAATCAAAGAGAAACATGAAGATAGTAATACATGTGATTCAATGTGTATATCATGTTAACATAAGAGGGATGAGAATTATAATTATAAATATATAAAAATCATATAATGTGATAAAATAAATCGATCATGGGAATGTGGTAACAACATAAAACATGGAAACAATAGGATAAGCTAGGGATACCCACTGTGAAATTTTAACATAGTGCTCTTAGTATAACCACTAATACAAAATAAATGGTATATAATGAGACAAAAACATTACCCAATTCATTGGAGGGTAACACAATTTTGGGCCCATGCATTAACTTCGTATCATGTACATGCATAAGTGTTAAACATCTATCCTACAACATAAGAATGCCTTTTATAACATGTACTCACATGATTATGGAGTGTCTGTTGTATACATGGGTGTTAATAATAATATAAGGATAGTTACACTATTGTTAATGACCTTAAGTTGAAATGTGGATAGGTGTCCACTAAAAAAAGTTTTGGCATTGAAATTCACTGGATAATTTTTGCAACATAGTGGTAGTCAGTAAATATTCATGGAATGGTTTAATAAGAGTGAAATGGGAATCTCATAATGTGAATATTATAAGTAAAATGAGTTGTATGTGTTGAAATATTTTCCATCATGAACAGTTGGGAATAAAATATAATACTATAAAGAGTTTTCTTAAATAATAGGGAGAATGAGAGGATCCCTTACATTGGGAGGACGCTTATAAAACCTTGGGATGAGCTTCTTAAGAGGTTTTGGAACCTTTTGAGGGATCTAGAGAGGAGATCTAATTATTAATAATTAATATTATATTTTGGACACCATTTGATAAATTATTCCAAACCAAAAACCATACCGTTTATTTTTCCCATGGGGTTTTTCAAACATTATTTAATTTCATTTTCTTATAAGGCTACAAATTGAACTCTTTAAATATATACCCTTGGCGATGTATAAATGAGTTATATTTATAAGTAATTGATTTTAAACAATTAAAATATAATTTAGGAATTGGAGGATTCTTTAATAGTTTATAAAAATAATGAAATAACTTCATAAAAAAATATTTTAATGTAGAAAAACATTTTTCCATATATTCCTTTTAAAGAATTTATTAAATCACGTCTAGTCTTTTATGATGTTATAATACATAATACATAATTATAATATATAACATTTGTACCAAAAAAATATACTATCTCAAAAGGATTTGAAAAATTAACCCTTGGATAATTTATACATTATGATCTCAAAAATTATATTTATTTTATAAAAATGATTATTTAAAAATGTTTTTTTACACTTTTAAATAAGAAACCAATTTTATTGAATAAAAAGGTATTTTGCAGTATCAATTTCATGACTGAATGAAAGAAAATTATTTGAATTTTTAAAATTATATTTTCATTTATATTTAAAAAATTATTTAATAATAGTATTTTATTTCAAAAAAATAATTAATTCATAAAAAATAGCTTCTTGATTAAATCTATATATTTTCCAAATAACAATTTGTGTTTCAACATATCAAAATATAATTTTTATAAAACTTATTATTTAATCATTATGAAGTAATAATAAAAGATGGATATAATATTTAATTAATAAAAAACAAAAAAAAACATATTTTTATTGTCTAGATACATAAACCTTTATTACACCATCTAATTATCTAAGGGTAAGGTGTGAGATTGTGATCTTTTCTTTCGGGGGCTCAACAAACATGGTTTTGATGTGATCTTCAGGAGCTTGAACATATTTTATAAATGGGTTCACTCATGATTTAATTATCTAATATCATCTTCAGCCTGGTCAATGGGAAATCCCTATAATTTAATCTCTTAGTAAAATTATGATAAATTGATTAATATGGTATGATCTTATTGGTCGAGGTCATCACCCCCTTTGCCTCTAAAAATTATATTTATCATAACCACACACACACTCACATATATATATATATATATATTAATCATTAGATAATTGTATAGTGGATATACTATCAATGGTTATAATGATTAATGGTCTTTCAAATATATTAGGAAATAACTTAAAATGGCCTGAAATAACAAAATCAGTTCATTTAGGTTTTATAATGTCAATTATTAATAATGAACATACACATTTAAAAAAATCTTAATTTTATTTATATGTTTTTGGGTTGTTAATCATATCCGCAGAGAGTTTTAAACTTGTTGCACAATCAGGGCCCATTCACCATTCATCATAATGATGGTTGATATATACTTGACCAACCCTTTCAGGATTTATTACCCCACGATGCATCTATTCAAAAACCACATCCACCTATTGAATCAACAAATTGATGTATTTATTAGAAGAATATATAATATCTACCTTAAAAAACTAAATGATATTATTTGATACTTATGTTTATACTATGGGTCCTCACTAATGTTTTCTCACCATAGTTCCCAAAAATAACTAAACCTTACTCTATTAATAACTATAGGAATATGAGAAAAACATAAATAGATATTTCAACATTTTATATGACTATATATTATAGAAAATTATGATCCATTCAAAAATAATAAATTTTTAGTATATTTGTAAACATAGATACATAAAAAGCATGAAATAAATGACCTACCTAAACTCTTAATTTGTACTTCAAAACTAGAACCATTCTTAGGAACATGTTAATTAAAAATTTTATTTATATCCTTGGGCAATGGAAAACATAATAATGTGTGAGATTATATTCTCTTTAAGGGTAAAAATGGGGAATACTAATGATTATTTAAACATAACATGAGAATAAGGGTATTTGAAAATGATTTTAACCTTTTAAAACCACACCAAATATTTCATATATCATAAATCATTCATAGAATAAATATTAGTCGTTATTAATACATGAAACATAATGGAATAATAGAACATAATCCATTATAGAATATTATTTGTAAGAGATAATGTCTTTAAAGAGTTTCATAAACTGTGGAAAATTCATAATGATATAAATATTATGTAATGTATACCCACCAAGAAATTAATCACATGTTAGTCTTGAGATAAATACCCATGTACCATGTTTTCTCTTCGAATAACCTTCTATATAAGCTCTTTGATGATTTAGATGACCTCTTCTATGCCTTATTATTGGCATAAGATAATATATTGTGTATCCTATTTGGTTCTTGAAATAACTTCACATGTTCCATCCATTAGGATTCGTATAATCTCCCATGTACCATTCAAGATCATAAAACATTAATCTCTTATAATTTCTGAAACTGAGATCCACTGAACCAATTCCCCGATCCAGTGGATCACTTTTCTTCAGGTGTGCCTCCCCATATGCAAGACAATTCAAACTAGATGTGAGTTTCTAATGGTAGTACAACAGAGAGATATACCCTCTAGATAAAAAATAAATATAGTAGATGAAATTATAAATAAATGCATCATAATATAATAACAACTTATTATCAATAATAAATGAAAGAATAATCATGTATAAACATGATGTAATGTACAATAATAGATAGATAGAATGTAAGAGATAAACGGTATAAAATTAAGTAGAAAAATCTCCAAGGGCTATCTCCACGAGCATCGTGAGCTCCAACTCAGTCTTGTGATCCTAATTTACCATTTACAAGAATAAAATAACAAAGCATAAATGATGGTATTAAACCTTTAATTATATTATATATGTTAATGTACCAAATTATGTCCCAAATTGGGTGTGAAATAAACTCAATAGGTAACCACCAACATTTCATATATCATAATCAAGTCCATTTTTATAAAATAAATCAGTTCTATGGTATATCAACATTAAGTTAGTATACTAAATGTAAATTCAATCAAGTCAGCTCAGATCCCTCATGGAAACTTGGATGATCGTATGTGCTTCGGTCTAAGCCAAAATATCTCTTGGATAAAGTAACAATGTGTTTATACACACACACACACATATATATATATATACTTTATACACAGAAATTTATATAGAATATGTATCGATATGTATATACACACACACACACACATTATATATAGGAACATATACATCCATATATATATATATATAGTTCTAGATAGGACCTGAGGCATAACTCATGCGCCCATCAGTAGTCACATTCGTGTCATAGGGTAGTAAGGGATTACATGACTAAGTATCATTAACATATGAGGGATTCTATTCATGAGTATCATAACCATAATGGATGTCATTCCCATTAATTCTATGCTCGAGTATCATAATGTATGTGACACCATGCCATGGGACTCCATGCTTGAATATCATAATCTAACGGTCTCCAAGCCTAGAGACTCTATACCTGAGTATCATAATGTAAGGGACACTATTACAAGAGAAAAAATTTCAAAATACTTAAATCATATTGTATTCCATGCCCATGAAGAATAATAATTTCTAATTTAACTATGAAATTAGGTCATAAAATACACAAATTTCATTATATAATTCACTTAATCAACACATTAACATCTAGAAGTAAACAAACGGACTATAAAAGTGCATTCCATCAAAAAAATTATTTGGGAACATTTAATATTCATCCATTAATCACACTAGTTACAATTAATTAGGCCAAGTGTGTAAAAATATAACACTTCACCTTTGTAAATCTCATATTTTCATTACTTCTACATAATTAGGCCACTACACCAAAGAAATGTGTTTGGTTACACAAGCCACACTATTATGAAATAGATTTTATAATCCGAGTCTTACATATCATTCTAACCCTTTCTATTGTAAGGTAATATATTATAATTTCACATGGTCCTAGTATATTTTATTTTGAAGAAAAATTCAACCAAATTCATTGTAACCTCATTCAATGGATTTTGTTTAAATACAACACAAAACACACATAACGTTGTTTTGGATAATTACACACCCATGGGGTCGTCCAAATTTAGTCCATAACATACAAAAATTTAAAACAAACCTCTAAATAGATCTACATTGTAGGAAAAGAAATTAAATTAAAGGGTTACACAATTTAGAGGTGATTCTAGGAATGCCTTGTGCGTGAAATAATGAAAATATTATAAAACAAAATTACTTTAATTGTAATACCCCAGGTAAATAAAGAATATGACATTTCATATTTATCCATATTTGTGAATAAAATATTTAAATTACTTTAAAGGGGACGCTATGCTTGATGGCGTACCCAACACGCAACAACGAGTTTCTTGGGAATCTTACGTTGTACTCTAATATTAAAATAATATTATTTTAAATGGTAGTTAACATGTAGCCGTTGTATTGGCGGGAATGGATAGAAATAAATAAAATATGATTATATATGTTTTCAAATGTTTTTACATTTATCCAATAAAAGATAATGACTTAAAATACGGAAAGAATTCAATTTTAGGCGTATATGCCCTAGTTTTCACTAAAGGTTCACTTATCACCTTTTGATGTTGAACCATCATTAAATGTTGTTTTGTTCACTCTTAAATATTCTTTTGGACCAAATAAAACTCTTATTAAGAATCGGGATATCAAAATTTACCTTGTGTAAATTTTTGGTATCTTTCTGATAAAGTTCATTTTTTTAATGAATAGTGTAAAATGTTGTATTTTAATTCAAAACCACTTTTTAATATAATTTATTTATATTATTAGATAATATTTTGAATTGGTTTTAAAGTGAAATTAGAAAATATTTTTACAATTAAATCCAATTGTGGTCGTTGGAATTAATTTCACTTTGAAATCAGACTTAAACTAGTGTCAATCTTTTGATACTTATTGTTTTATAAAAACACGCTATTTGCTCTGACAACGGGAATTAATTATTAAATTAATTAATTTGACTTATATGTTTTTAATTTTGTAAAATAGACTTCATTTTTGAATTCGGAATATCAAATATAGCTTAGGGTGAATTTTTTGGATTTTTCTGAAAAACTTCAATTTTTGATAAATAGTGAAACCACTAAGTGGTACTTATAAAGACTGATTTTCCGTTTAAATGAAATTTTGCCATCATTGTGTTTCGAATTTCAAAAATCCGACATACATGGTTGTCATTAAGAAGTAAAATGTGGTTCAATGAGATTATAATAATTTTTTGGTGAATAGTAACTTATTAAGTTCTTAATCGCGATTAGTGGTAATTAGTGTAGTTTAAGGTAAAAATAATGCTTTAATAATATGAAATGACCTAGACACATGTCCCAACATTATTGGTTGTATCATGGCCGACCAAGACAAGCCATGGGTCAACTTGGGGACCCCATGGAGACACTTTGGTTGGGAAATGACATAAATAACTTTTTATTTAATGTAAAATTAAAAATGACACAAACATAATATGTTTTGCGAAAACAATTTTTACATGGGGATATAATTATCAGATGTTTGATTATAAATATTCATTGGAAAGCTAAAATTATTTCCTACATCATAGTATTTGTTTTATAATTTTTAGACATTAAATAAATTAAATTATTTATGACATAATAATGATGCAGCGATGACATCATTATTTGACGATTTAAATAAAATGGAAAGATAATGTAAAATCTATGAACTACAATTTCCAAAACTTATTGGATGGGTGGATTTCTAACCCTTATCACCTTATACACTAATTATATCAATGTGGGACCTTTTAAAACCGAAAAACATTTTCAAATAAAGTAATATTTCTTTACTTTCCAAAAGTTCCCCTCCTCTCCTCTTATAAAAGGCCCCCACCTCTACCACCTTACACACACTCCTCAAGCCTTTGGCTCGGCCAACCCCTGCCAATTTACTCTCTCCACATCCCTCTCCTCATCCTAGAGGATTCCCTTTGGGCATAATCCTTTCAAAGGAAGCCTTTAGGCTCAAATCAAAAGGAGTTACACTTTTAAAGGTAATTCATTCTCTCTTGTTCATTTGTTTTATTTTGTTTCTCCAACCCCCTAAACTCTTTTTATTTACTTCTTTTGTAACAACACCAGTATCTTCAATATACTAGGATGTTGTTATAAAATTTATTCGAGCTACACTCTCACACAACTACATCAAATGGTTAAAGAACATACGGTTTCCGTGGATGGCGAAATTCTGCCTCCCGAAACGATGATTGTTCAATACTCATTTAAAACCTTCAAAGGTGGCCATTATGATGTCACTATTTTTATATATGATATATAATATGTTTATGTTTTACTTATGCTTCTTTATTTTTCATTTTTGTCTTACCTTTATGACTTCCATTATGGGTATACACGATATCTTCATTTTAGGAAGTGCGGACTACCGCCCCCTCAAAGTGATGTGATTCGTTAATGCCATACGTGGGACGTATAAGTGATGGATTTACTGTTATTATATATGATTTTATACTGAAATTATTATTTACCTATATATCATTATTATTTCTTTCCATTAAAGTATGAGATAGAAATGAAAGTAGCGTTCATGCGTACGTACGGCTTACCGTCTCCATGAACGGTGCATTTCATTTCTTACCTCTAAATGATTATGTAATATTATAAATACATGTATATGCTGGATATATATGATATATATGATTTCCAAATCAGGAATTTCATTTTTGGATATGAAGAACCTTTGACCACACGAAAAACATGTAATTGAAAGAAGTCCACTTTCGACTTAAGAACCAAATATCGACAAAACAAACATGATTAACTTAAATGATTAAATAATATTTATAACATGGTAATAAGTGATATAAAAGGAATAATTAACATTAAAAAGGTTCTTAAGGAAGTATAAATTAACTCAAGTTTATTATTCAGGAGATTAAAGAACGATCGAGTCAAGTCGGACCCGAGGTAAGGGATCCTACTCCTCTATTTCTTTTTAAGTACACTCTTTTATGTAATTCCTTTTGAAGATCATCTTTATTGTTATTGGGATGTTATTTTATATTACACTTACGGTAATTTTTATGTTCATGTGATGAGAGACCCTATTCTCTCTCATCAATCCATTTTGGGAGTTTTGTGTGGCGCCGTTAGGCTGCCGAATTTTGGTAAGAGATCTAACCTCTCTCTTTCTTTTAAAGTACTCTCCTTTATGTCACTTCTTTTAAGCTCCTATTTGTAATGTTGGGGGATGTTCTTTTATATTCCTCTTTCTGTACATTTTATTGTAATGTGATGAGATACCCTATTTGATATCATCAATCCATATTCGGAAGTTTTATGTGGCGCTGTTAGGCTGCCGAGTTTTCGTAAGGGATTTTTCATCTCACTTTTATTCCCGTGATATTTATGCTACATTTTCCACAAATTACATTGAGTGGTGTATGTACTGCCCATTATTATACTCTTTGTGTAATATACTTTCGTTTATGAGTATTTACATCAATGATCTATTGTCCTTCTTTCATGGGGTGTATGTTTTGAAAGATACCCAAGTCGGTAAGGGAACCTTTCACCCTCCTCTTTTTTAAAAGACTTCTTTTGTTTGGTCTTTTAATTTACATATTGTTATGTTGGGATATGTTCTCATATATCTTTATTGATGTAAATTTATGTCCAAGTGATGAGATACACTTTTTATCTCTCATCAACTCATTTTGATGTGATGCCGTTAGGCTGTCAAGGGAACTTTTTAACCCAATTTCGATTTCTTTGGGTTCAACATGTAGTCATTGAATATGTCATCCATTGAATATGTGTGAATGACTTTTTATTGTTTTACACTTAATATCCACTTATATTGGGTGTATTTATATTTTTCACACATATTTTTGAGATTGATTTGTCCTTAATTTAAGGATACCTTCTTTATAAGGGATTTCATCACATTTGACATTTCTATTGAGGGTTCATTGTTGTTATGCTCCAATTCACTCTTATATGGTGTATATACTATCCTTTGGAGTATTATATCATGAATCCATTTATTCTCATGATATTATAAAGTTCTGACTAAATGTTATTCCTCAATTATTTTATTCAAGTGTCTCTAATTTTGGTAAAACCCCTTTAACCAAAATGTCATTTTAAATGTTTTAACTATTTGTTCTTATTAATATCCATGTTTTCAAAATGGTTTTAGGGATTTATTTATATGGATATTAATGGTTTAAAATTTTAATCTTCAAGGTGGTATGGGACACTTTGATTCAAAAATCTCTTTATTAAATGTTTTAAATGGTTTTGAAAATGGTTTTGATAAAGGATTCTATTATGATATATTGTGATGTGGAAATGTTATCATTCATTTATATTGGTTTTATGTTTTATAATTTTATATTGGTACTTGGACAATTTAACGGGTGGTTACGTTATAAACCATATGACGGGTGGTGCCGTGAATACCAAGACGGGTGGTTACGTTATAACCTCCAATGCATTGGGTATGGAAGTCGGCCGTATGGCTATTCCATTAAGTATGTATGGAAATTGGCCGTATGGCTATTCCATTAAGTGATATGTGTGGAAGTAGACCGTATGGTTATTCCACGTAAGTATTTTTATGTCCCAAGTTACCTTTATATATGTTATGTGTTCTTTATATGGGTTTTATGGTAATCCTTTGGTTACAAAAAGGTAAGTAATGATACTTTTTTTTCAGTGAAAAGTTTTTACTACTTCATGAAGGTGAAAAGTATTACATTGATAAAGTATTCATGGTTTACTTGATGTTTTGAAAATCTAACAGTTTTCATTCTTTTTGTATCCCTTACTGAGCTTCTTATGCTCATCCCAAGTTTTTGAAATGTTTTTCACAGGACATAGCGTGGAATAGGGTCAAGGATGGGATCAAGGGAAAGTCATGCTACCTAAAACATGGAACTATACATGTTTCTTTTAAAGAGTTTTTATTTTATGGAAATTTAGTAGAAGCGAATACTTTGTAATCTTTTGAGATGTAATAGTTATGTCCTAATTCTCTAAAACTCTAAACTTAAAAAGATCCTCAATGTGAATTACTCATTTAATTCAATATTAAGTAAGGTTTAAGGCTGGGGCCTTATAGTTGGTATCAGAGGTCGGTTTAGATAACTTTAGAGGTTAGGGTATTCTTTAAGAATAAGTGACATTACCATAATTGTTAGGATTTCAGAAAGATTCCTAGTTTTAGATAAAGCGAATGAGTAAGTATATATTAGTGTTTTCCTTCCTCATTTGTACATGATGGTTTTTTTGATATACTCACACTGACCTTTTTGGTTTTAGTAAATGGATGGATCTAGCAGGCACCAAAGTGACAATGGGTTTGAAGGAAACTATGGTGGTTCTCTGATTAAGATACTGGATGAGATGGGGGATTCAATGAGGAATCTCATAGTTGTTCTAAACCAACTATCCAGGAGTCATGATCAATCAATTCAACCTTGGTGAGTTCTCTAATGCATCATGTACGAGATGGCCAACTTGATGTGGAAATTCTGGTAATAATTATTAAGGTAACCATTAGGGTTTATATGATCCTTACTTTTGAGGTAATTATGGGTTATTATATGATATGATGGAAAATGAAGGGCATGAGATAAACATGAGGTTAAATCATGTTATGATTATTCTTGAAGATTTTATCTCATTTTGGGGAATGTTTTAAGAATTATATAGTTTTGGAAAAAGGACAACACGCAGACCGTGTGACATCCCGTCGCGTCGGACAAAGCTGCGGGAATCGAACCCACAACCAATGTGCGACTGGTATTTATCGACTACCACTGGACTACGTGAAGTCCCTGGTTAGTTTGCCGGATTCATTCTAGTTATATGATTTTATGAATTAAGAGTAAGTTGATTTGGGGTTATTTATGAAAATGATTAACCTATCATGGAGGATATGTGATTAGGTTAATTACTTTTCAATACGAGACTTTAGGAGCAACTGATGTTGTTTGGAGATAAATGTTACGATTTAACTTGGAAGACTATGTGACTAAATACTTCAAATATTTGGGTTTCAATCTTAGTTTGGTTTACTTTGATGAATTTTATGGACAAATTGATTATAGAATGGTCCTCATTGAACTTTGGGTTTTGTTTGACAAGTTTTGGAGGTTAAGAATAGATTTTATTTTTATAAAGGGTTATCCTTTTCTGGATTATCTGATCTTGTAATAACCTTTTTGGTTTTGGTTAAAGTCTAAAGACATGGGAAGTATATAGTTTTATTTTGTGGATTAGGTGATTCTCTAGAAGTTGATTATAGTACTCTTAATGCGAACAAGTCTCCCTAAATACTCGTCTTTTGGAGAAAATATGAGTTTGTGTAAGGAATCTTATAAAAGTTGAAAGTCAATATGATATGTGATTATGTTTCCTTATGAATAAATTCCTCAATAAAAAGTAACTTAAAACAAAAATGTTGTCTATTAACTTCTCCTACTGGGGAATCAAATACCGTTTAACCCATCACAAGTTTGTGATTTTCTCGTGGTTAACTTTCTCCTAAACATGTTTTCTATCACTCTCCATCAGAACATGACCCTTTGTTTTTTCCTCCATGTCCATATTTTCATACTTGGAATCCTATTATGGGTTAACTCGGGTGAGCTTTGTACTTATCTCTCTTTATTTTAAAGTGTTTGTTTTACCGACTTTTGTTCCGATGTGGGACTTTCAAGGATGTTTCCAAGCGCAATTTTAAAATTGCGAGGACGCAATTCCCAAAAGGGGGGAAGGATGTAACACCCCAGGTAAATAAAGAATATGACATTTCATATTTATCCATATTTGTGAATAAAATATTTAAATTACTTTAAAGGGGACGCTATGCTCGATGGCGTACCCAACACGCAACAACGAGTTTCTTGGGAATCTTACGTTGCACTCTAATATTAAAATAATATTATTTTAAATTGTAGTTAAGATGTAGCCATTGTATTGGAGGGAATGGATAGAAATAAATAAAATATGATTATATATGTTTTAAAATGTTTTTACATTTATCCAATAAAAGATAATGACTTAAAATACGGAAAGAATTCAATTTTAGTCGTATATGCCCTAGTTTTCACTAAAGGTTCACTTATCACCTTTTGATGTTAAAACATCATTAAATGTTGTTTTGTTCACTCTTAAATATTCTTTTGGACCAAATAAAACTCTTATTAAGAATCGGGATATCAAAATTTACCTTGTGTAAATTTTTGGTATCTTTCTGATAAAGTTCATTTTTTTAATGAATAGTGTAAAATGTTGTATTTTAATTCAAAACCTCTTTTTAATATAATTTATTTATATGATTAGATAATATTTTGAATTGGTTTTAAAGTGAAATTAGAAAATATTTTTACCATTAAATCCAATTGTGGTTGTTGGAATTGATTTCACTTTGAAATCAGACTTAAACTAGTGTCAATATTTTGATACTTATTGTTTTATAAAAACACGCTATTTGCTCTGACAGCGGGAATTAATTATTAAATTAATTAATGTGACTTATATGTTTTGAATTTTTTAAAATAGACTTCATTTTTGAATTCGGAATATCAAATATAGCTTAGGGTGAATTTTTGGGATTTTTCTGAAAAACTTCAATTTTTGATGAATAGTGAAACCACTAAGTGGTACTTATAAAGACTGATTTTCCGTTTAAATGAAATTTTGCCATCATTGTGTTTCAAATTTCAAAAATCCGACATAAATGGTTGTCATTAATAAGTAAAATGTGGTTCAATGAGATTATAATAATTTTTTGGTGAATAGTAACTTATTAAGTTCTTAATCGCGATTAGTGGTAATTAGTGTAGTTTAAGGTAAAAATAATGCTTTAATAATATGAAATGACCTAGAAACATGTCCCAACATTATTGGTTGTATCATGGCCGACCAAGACAAGCCATGGGTAAACTTGGGGACCCCATGGAGACACTTTGGTTGGGAAATGACATAAATAACTTTTTATTTAATGTAAAAGTAAAAATGACACAAACATAATATGTTTTACGAAAACAATTTTTACATGGGGCTATAATTATCAGATGTTTGATTATAAATATTCATTGGAAAGATAAAATTATTTCCTACATCATAGTATTTTTTTTATAATTTTTAGACATTAAATAAATTAAATTATTTATGACATAATAATGATGCAGCGATGACATCATTATTTGACGATTTAAATAAAATGGAAAGATAATGTAAAATCTATGAACTACACATGTCCAAAACTTATTGGATGGGTGGATTTCTAACCCTTATCACCTTATCAACTAATTATATCAATGTGGGACCTTTTAAAACCGAAAAAAATTTCAAATAAAGTAATATTTCTTTACTTTCCAAAAGTGCCCCTCCTCTCCTCTTATAAAAGGCCCCCACCTCTACCACCTTACACACACTCCTCAAGCCTTTGGTTCGGCCAACCCCTACCCATTTACTCTCTCCACATCCCTCTCATCATCTTAGAGGATTCCCTTTGGGCATAATCCTTTCAAAGGAATCCTTTAGGCTCAAATCAAAAGGAGTTACACTTTTAAAGGTAATTCATTCTCTCTTGTTCATTTGTTTTATTTTTTTTTTCACCAACCCCCTAAACTCTTTTTATTTACTTCTTTTGTAACAACACCAATATATTAAATATACTAGGATGTTTTTAAAAGATTTATTCGCACCACACTCTCACACAACTACATCAAATGGTTAAAGAACATACGGTTTCCGTGGATGGCGAAATTCTGCCTCCCGAAACGATGATTGTTCAATACTCATTTAACACCTTCAAAGGTGAACATTATGATGTCAATATTTTTATATATGATATATAATATGTTTATGTTTTACTTATGATTCTTTATTTTTCATTTGTGTCTTACCTTTATGGCTTCCATTATGGGTATACGCGATATCTTCATTTTAGGAAGTGCGGACTACCGCCCCCTCAAAGTGATGTGATTCGTTAATGCCATACATGGGACGTATAAGGGATGGATTTAATGTTATTATATATTATGTTATACTGGAATTATTATTTACCTCTATATCATTATTATTTATTTCCATTAAAGTATGAGATAGAAATGAAAGTAGCGTTCATGCGTACGTACGGCTTACCGTCTCCATGAACGGTGCATTTCATTTCTTACCTCTAAATGATTATGTAATATTATAAATACATGTATATGCTGGATATATATGATATATATGATATCCAAATCAGGAATTTCATTTTTGGATATTAAGAACCTTTGACCACACGAAAAACGTGTAATTGTATGAAGTCCACTTTCGACTTAAGAACCAAATATCGACAAAACAAACATGATTAACTTAAATGATTAAATAATGTTTATAACATGGTAATAAGTGATATAAAAGGAATAATGTACTTTAAAAAGGTTCTTAAGGAAGTATAAATTAACTCAAGTTTATTATTCAGGAGATTAAAGAACGATCGAGTCAAGTCGGACCCGAGGTAAGGGATCCTACTCCTCTATTTCTTTTTAAGTACACTCTTTTATGTAATTCCTTTTGAAGCTCATATTTATTGTTATTGGGATGTTATTTTATATTACACTTACTGTAATTTTTATGTTCATGTGATGAGAGACCCTATTCTCTCTCATCAATCCATTTTGGGAGTTTTGAGTGGCGCCGTTAGGCTGCCGAATTTTGGTAAGAGATCTAACCTCTCTCTTTCTTTTAAAGTACTCTCCTTTATGTCACTTCTTTTAAGCTCCTCTTTGTAATGTTGGGGGATGTTCTTTTATATTCCTCTTTCTGTACATTTTATTGTAATGTGATGAGATACCCTATTTGATATCATCAATCCATATTCGGAAGTTTTATGTGGCGCCGTTAGGCTGCCGAGTTTTCGTAAGGGATTTTTCATCTCACTTTTATTCCCGTGAGATTTATGCTACATTTTCCACAAATTCCATTGAGTGGTGTATGTACTGCCCATTATTATACTTTTTGTGTAATATACTTTCGTTTATGAGTATTTACATCAATGATCTATTGTCCTTCTTTCATGGGGTGTATGTTTTGAAAGATGCCCAAGTCGGTAAGGGAACCTTTCACCCTCCTCTTTTTAAAAGACTTCTTTTGTTTGGTCTTTTAATTTACATATTTTTATGTTGGGATATGTTCTGATATATCCTTATTGATGTAAATTTTATGTCCAAGTGATGAGATACACTTTTTATCTCTCATCAACTCATTTTGATGTGATGCCGTTAGGCTGTCAAGGGAACTTTTTAACCCAATTTCGATTTCTTTGGGTTCAACATGTAGTCATTGAATATGTCATCCATTGAATATGTGTGAATGACTTTTTATTGTTTTACACTTAATATCCACTTATATTGGGTGTATTTATATTTTTCACACATATTTTTGAGATTGATTTGTCCTTAATTTAAGGATACCTTCTTTATAAGGGATTTCATCACATTTGACATTTCTATTGATGGTTCATTGTTGTTATGCACCAATTCACTCTTATATGGTGTATATACTATCCTTTGGAGTATTATATCATGAATCCATTTATTCTCATGATATTATAAATTTCTGACTAAATGTTATTCCTCAATTATTGTATTCATGTGTCTCTAATTTTGGTAAAACCCCTTTAACCAAAATGTCATTTTAAATGTTTTAACTATTTGTTCTTATTAATATCCATGTTTTCAAAATGTTTTTAAGGATTTATTTATATGGATATTAATGGTTTAAAATTTTATGCTTCAAGGTGGTATGGGACACTTTGATTCAAAAATCTCTTTATTAAATGTTTTAAATGGTTTTGAAAATGGTTTTGATAAAAGATTATATTATGATATATTGTGATGTGGAAATGTTATCATTCATTTATATTGGTTTTATGTTTTATGATTTTATATTGGTACTTGGACAATTTAACGGGTGGTTACGTTATAAACCATATGACGGGTGGTGCCGTGAATACCAGGATGGGTGGTTACGTTATAACCTCCAATGCATTGGGTATGGAAGTCGGCCGTATGGCTATTCCATTAAGTATGTATGGAAATTGGCCGTATGGCTATTCCATTAAGTGATATGTGTGGAAGTAGACCGTATGGTTATTCCACTTAAGTATTTTTATGTCCCAAGTTACCTTCATATATGTTATGTGTTCTTTATATGGGTTTTATGGTAATCCTTTGGTTACAAAAAGGTAAGTAATGATACTTTTTTTTCAGTGAAAAGTTTTTACTAGTTCATGAAGGTGAAAAGTATTACATTGATAAAGTATTCATGGTTTACTTGATGTTTTGAAAATCTAACAGTTTTCATTCTTTGTGTATCCCTTACTGAGCTTCTTATGCTCATCCTAAGTTTTTGAAATGTTTTTCACAGGACATAGCGTGGAATAGGGTCAAGGATGGGATCAAGGGAAAGTCATGCTACCTAAAACATGGAACTATACATGTTTCTTTTAAAGAGTTTTTATTTTATGGAAATTTAGTAGAAGCGACTACTTTGTAATCTTTTGAGATGTAATAGTTATGTCCTAATTCTCTAAAACTCTAAACCTGAAAAGATCCTCAATGCGAATTACTCATTTAATTCAATATTAAGTAAGGTTTAAGGCTGGGGCCTTATATTAATGGAAAATAATATATAGCACCTACCTCTTGATTAGGATGCTCCACTATTACAAAAAATGGTAAATTACAATCTCCCCACCATAGAACCACTAATCCCTGAGAATCTTTGAGGAACAATAGAAACATCCTCTAGCCTTATTAGGCCATGAATTTTCATTCAAAGGATCACATTTCATTTTCAAACACCTAATGCACCCCCATTAATCAATTAATACTCGTGGTACTTATGAAATTAAAACTAATTACAATGATTGGAACTACCATCAAAACATTAAAATAGAACATATGTTTGACCATCATCCCCAAGACACAATCACATAATTATCTCCTTTCTTATCCTGCCCATGGAACACCCAACCATAATATCTAGATTTTTCATGGAAAACTCCAAGTCGTGGTATTCCTACTATATGAATTGACTATTGAAATACCTATATATTTTTATAGAGACACTGAAAAAATATTTATTGAATTACACATGAGCTTACTACCTTCATTCTGTGATCTGATCGAAACATTTTAACATCAATCGATTGAACTCATATTAGTAACTCTATAATTTCCTTAAAAATCCTATGTTGAACTTTTATGTTCCACCCATCTCATTATGATGGCATTCATGATTTGATTTTCTCATTAACTGTATCAATATATTTGTAAGGAAATATGATGCACCAATTCCAACTGACTATTTATAAAATGAACAATTCCTATGGTCATCATGTGTCCCAAAATAGGATTATAAGGCCTTATCCTAAGGAATATCAAGATAATTATAAGAATGATCACAAAAGCCCATACTCAAGATCTAATGAATTCTACTAGCTAAACTATCACCCAAGATAAAAAATCATTGTGTTATAACCCCATCACCAACATTATCCTAAGACAACATCCATTAATCTTGATAAGGTACACCAAGATTAAGTCCCACATCTTTATTTCACCCAAATCCATTGTTGAATTTGTACCTTGAATTTATGGAGTATCACAGTCATATATTGATCAAATTATTCAATGGAACATTAGATTCAAAACTACCATCATATGAATGATATCTCAACTCCAATAACCTTCACACATGAGGGGTGTCAAATAGTAACCAAACTCTTACTCCACACATTAGAAGCATAATTTTATTATCTTTTAATAAAAATGATTTGTTAATTACCAAAGTTCATTCCTTATCTATCAAGGACATATGCTTTGCATGGATAAGTTCCTTGTCACCTAAAAGAACTAAATTAAATGTAAATGGTCACATGTTCCCACATCCAAATAAAAGTTCCCATATGGGTTGCCAAAATTAAATCAAAATCATGTCATATCCTTCTAAAATCTAATGGTGTACTATGCACCATTTATATTTTCCTAAATCCACACCTTGAGTTCAACTTCCAAGGATTAATTTTTTCAAAACCGAATATCTATTTAATATATATATCAACATATAGTTGACGCTATTTCATTGTACTAAGAGAGATGTTATGATATTGGTCATGATATCCTTTAACAAGAAGTACACCAAGATTCCATCAACACGTGTGTATAGCTCTTTTGAACTATTCTAACCTTGAACATCCTACAAGTTTCTAGGAAATCTCTAGACACCATGTCACCAAATAATGCATGTCTAGGACCATTCATGTACAACTATATAATTTCACTAGTTCCATTTCAATATTAACATAATCATAAGGTAGATCCTTATATTATTTCCAAAAGCTCTAATTTTTAATTCTCTCAACTATCACATTCTTGAATCCATGATCCTCGATCCTTGCTCGATATCTCACCAATGATCAATTCCAAAAAGTTACCACATGAAATAGGTGTGAGAAAACTCACTATATAATGTGGGTTTATATATCATGACACCCAATTCAACCCTGACTCACGATGCCATGAGTTTTCTATCAACAAAGACTAATTGACCATTCTACATGGGACATTAGTATTATTATATCAAGATTTCTCTTAGAAATACAATTCATAATCATAAAATCACATGTTCCTTGAATTGTTAGTCAACCATCATCCTCATTATGTAGTTTCATAAATGAAGAATCAATGATTAATCTAATGGTCCTCTAGGAATGTAACTAGAATAGTTATTCCCATCTAATTTAGTTTCTATATTCATCATCCTATGTGATTTATAGAAGAAAAATGAATTGATGAGACTATATGGAGAAACTTGAAGACATCCCATTCATTGGTGTCATAAAGAGAATAAAATTAAGCTCATTTATTTTAAGTATTTCATAAAACCTTGATCCAAACACTCTATTATGTTTCATCATTCATCAAAACATATTTGACCTACTAGGCTCTACATAAAAAGTATTGGAATCAAGGTCTCCCACTTATCCCTATGGTATCTATCATTTTAACAAAAAACCACTTAGGGAATCTATTACACATCATCTAGTCTCTCAATCAATACATTTTTAAAGGTAAAATTGAAGAATGTACAGAATCATTAGCCTAAGAGGATCAAAACCCATAAACACATAATATAAAATCACATTTCAAACATCAGGATATCAGGCCCTAGTCAGCATTGAGCATCCAAATACGGGAGTGCTGAACGAAATGTTATAATGATAATGTAAGGAATATAAAGATTACAGCTATTGGAATCCACATGTCATAATACACACTCATGGTCCAACTTACTAGGAGACCACCTATATACTGAGGATATTATTTTATCTACAAAGGGTTCAACCCTACTCAATCAGACCCAACCAATTGCACTCATATTTACTAGCAACTTAGTAATGTGATATACCAATTTCTAATTTCCAGTGGCACTATTATAAGGATAACCATTCACTTTAATATAATGTGTCAAATTTATAAACTAGAGTTACATATAAAAGGTTATTAAACTCTACCTGAAATTGCTTAGGTTCAAGAAACATTGGGTCAAAGATAAATGAGACTTATAGGCAACATTCACCTTCCCACTTAAGAGATTATAAAGCTAACATTTTCCTAAAATATTACACTATAAACATAAATAAAATATTTCAATTTTAGGCATCTAAAAAAATTTATTTCCACATTTAAAACATCTCACATTTAATGGATATCAAGTATACTTTTTAAAGTAAAATTCAATAATCAATTTATTTATCTCACACCATGCAGTATTATGAATTTTATCTCAAAATTTCGTTTCAAACATTTTGAATCATCATTTATTTTGTATAGAAGTTATTGTAATTATCTTATTTAAATAAATTTTCAATTGAAAACTATATTTTAGAACACTCTTTCATTTATAATAAGAATTTTAATCAACTAATTTCTCAAAATAATAAAGCTCAATAGCAGTTATCAAGTCCTTTATCCATTAAGTGGGTTTTTTTAGTAAAATGACACAATAGGTTTATATATAGAATCATATATGTGGTCATATAAACATTAATTAACCAAAATCTAATCATTAACTCACCCCTATGGGGTGAATTACTTTGGCATCATAAGAAATAAAGATTACATACGATGGTCCTATAAATCCAATATGGATTCATTTATAAGGGTAGACATTATCAATTTATAGAGTCAATGATCCATATATTACAATTGGAATAAAATTTAAATAAAACCCATAAATATTATTTTCATTCAATATTTATCCATACCCTTAATGGGTTTATCTCATAAGCAATATTCCCCAACTAACCTACTTAGTTCCAGTTGTGCATTTAGGAATTTACTCATATAGGTATTCTTGTCCAAATGATCATGGTGAAATACTATAGAGAGGCCTAAATTTTCTATAATAAATTAAAATTCATTGTATATCATGGTTCATCAAGATAAATTACCATTCTCGAGTTATAAAGGTACTTAACTTCAAAAGTTTCAATTAGGATTTATGTATCAGCAACCAAATTTTACCATTGGTTTAAAAATATAAAAAATCTATGTATAATGGTTTAATTATGTGGTTCAACAATTTTTATTTATAAATAACCCATAAACTTTATAAATTATACATTTATAACCCATTTAATCAAAACCAAAAATGTTTCGAACCATGTGACCAAAGTTCCATGTCTCAGAGATGTCATAGTTGGCGAGTTAAATGAAAATACACTGTAAATATATTTGGTAAAGCACCATTTAGGTTAATTTAGAAACATTATATAAATAAATAGATATCATAATTCAATTTAATGAATTCTAATAATCATGCATGAGTGGTAGTAACCCTGGGAAAATACTATACATGTAGATAATAAAGGTAATTAAACATAGTATATAAGAAAGGATTCTATATAAGTGCCTAAGAAGGTATACCAATAATCATATTGATAATTACATAAAAAATATTGTAAAAATAATCATTTATTATCTAACCTATAATGTAGTCTACATGGAAGGTCATATTCATGCAATTTGAATCTCTATATGAATAAGATAACACATATAGTAATACTTCCTTTCCATATCAAGATTAGGATAAAATAAATTTAGAAATCAATAAATCATTAACCAAAAGAATTAAAACCATATCCCAAGGTAATATAATAATCAATTGTAATATTGAAAAAAAATTAATCCCTAGAAACTTGATCTTACACTCTTGTTTTGGTTGTACAGGCCTAGACAAAAGAAATTTACAAAATTTCTACACATTCCTTGTCTCCTATCTATTATCCCAAAATAGTAAGACAAAAGGGAAATAAACAAAATATAATACCATTTGTAACATCCCAACCTTAGAGCCACTGAAACGGTTCCCTGAGATAATCAATCACATGGCCTCAAGCATTCCTCTTTATACACTATAGGCTTATGACTAGAAAAGAGTGTCCAATTATGGTATATCGGGGAGACTATACAATCTGGATCATAAATAAATATAGTGGAAGCATTAACATTTAATGGTAGAAGAATATAATAGCAACTGATCATCAATAATTTAATAAATGGTAATCATGTCTGAACATGCTATAATGTATAGTAAAAAACACTATCACATAATAAATAATCAAGATAAAAGGATGATACAAAATCTCCAAGGGCTATATGCCTAAAATACTGAGCTTTGGCTTAGTTATGTTCTTATAATATTCCATGTACACACATAACCTTATAAAGAATAAACCATGGTCATAAACTTAAAATCATATGTTATCTATTCAGGTAAAAAATGAAATCATGAATATCATGTGAGATATTGTCAGTATTCCACCACCAACAGTGTCTAAAACATAATATAATACATTAATATAAAATTATTCAATGAGTTGGAATATTGAAAGTAAGGTAGTGTAATAAATTCAATTTTGGTTCCTCAAGGACACATGGCAGAACATTACGACTTTAGACTATGCCATAATATCTCTATAATGATTTCACCATGTGTTTATAAAGATATATAGTGTTATCTAGACCCAAGTCGTAACTTAGGAAAACATGCATAGCCACACAAGGGTCAAATTCTATTATGGTATTCCATACCTTAGTATGATTAATATATGAGGGATGTTATGCATGGAAATCATAATAATAAGAGACTAAATTCAAAAGTATACCACGCCAATGTATCATAATGTAAGGGACTTCATGCCAAGGGATTTCATGCCCAAGTATCATAATCATTAGGGATAACATGCCCTTGGATGCTTTGCCTGAGTATCAAATTTAAGGGACATCATGCCCAAGGAAACTGTGGATGAATACAATAATGATAATGGATTCCATTCCCATGGATTCCATGCCAATTAAAAATAATCATTTCAATTTTAACTATGCAATTATGCCATAATAGACACCCATTCCATAATAAAATTATCTTAATTAAACAATTTACACAAAGAAATAAAAAAGGAAATATAAAAGGAATACCTTGCTAATGTACCATAGAAATTGTTTTGGTTAAACAATCCACATGGTTATCATGCAAATTTGATTTTTTGTGAATTATATATTTTTTTAACCACTTATATTCCAAGGGAATACGTCATAATTTCACGTGGGAATAGTTGGGTATAATCTTGAGATCATTTCAACCAATTAATTTTATAATCTTTGATGAATTTTATTTAAATTCCAATCAAAGAACACTTAATTGTGCTTTGGCTAATTACACACATTCTTCATCAATGTAATGTGAGGGACAATTTGATGGGGTGGACCAAATTTAGGTCATAACCTATAAAAATTTCAAAAGGAATCCTATATTCCCTATATGGTAGTATTGGAAATTAAATTTAAGAGATACACAATCTAGGAGTGATGCACAAAACATCCAATATGCAACACAATGTAAATAATATAAAATAATATGATATTAAAGGACAAATATATTGACCACATACCTCATGTTTAGAATTATCCACTCATCCAAACCATGAGATGTTATATATTTACTTAATGAATTTTAGTAATATATAATTCTTGGACTATCTATCACATAAATATAATTACTTCATATGTGTGCCACAAGATAAAGAACATTGATCATATATTCATAGAATAGCCCATGAAAAAAAGGATTTCAAAAAACATCTATTTATCATAAAAACAAATAATATAAAGATAGAATAAGTTATATATCATAGATTTATACTCCTAATGAATGATAAGTAACATCAATGTAATTTTTCATAGATTAAAAATGTTTTCAAAAGATCACTAGAACATTTCTTGAGAAAAATACCTTTTTAATTTTGAAGACAATTATTTAAAAGTCAAAAAATTTAAAAATATTATGGAAAACATTTTCATTAAAAATAACCTTAGAATCATGTGATAGTATTTTCATATAATTTAGAGATAATTATGGAATGAAATTTCAATCAAGATAATCATGTTAAATAAATTTTTTCTTTCACATTTTTAGTAAAAAGTCAAAAGTGACACATTAATAAAATTGAAAGAATTGAAAAAAAATCTAATGTTATAAATGTGAAACAATTATGTTAAACTATCATAGTATAATATCAAAAACATTCTTCATAACATTTTAATTAAAACATGTGTGTGGAAAAAAAGTATTCCCGACCAAATAGAGAAATAATGTCATTTTTTATTAAAATCATATTATCATTATCATGATTATGTAAAGAGGGGAAAATGATTCAAAAATATGTAATGTAAATTATTAACTACATTAGAATAAAATTATTGATATTTTGGGGATATTTATTATACAATTTTATCACTGTAAATTTATTTATAAATAATCCAGGTAATAATGAAATTGTAACATAAAACCCTTACCACTTTAGAATATTTTGATTCACAACCCTTAAGAAAGAAATGACATAAAATGAATGTTTAAAAAACATGAACATAATTATATTCATAATACACACATGAAATTAGTTTTACATACATCTCACCAATTTAAATTGTTTCATAGAATCAAACATGCCTCACTGAAATAATATTGAGATGAAGATCCACTAAAACTTTAGTAATCTCTAAATAAAAAAGCCTTATAAAATAGAGAAAATTATATGGTTTTTTAAATTCCTATAATTGTAAATAAAATAATTATAAAATACATTCATGGTTATTGTACACACTATATAATTTAAATAAATGGTTAATTTGTAATACGTCTCAGAAAAATAAAAGTTACAAGAGAAACCCCAGCTTTATGTATGAATTGATTAATAAGAACTATAACGTCATATATAATAAATTTATATTTATAATAATTATATAACAAAACCATTTAAATAATTATAATATCATATATTATACAATTATAACATTTCAACACACATTTACCAATTATTCCCTATTAAAATCATTGTTTTCAAGTGTTAACTATTTCATTCCTCATGAACGTTTCAATTCAGAAGTTCTAGTCCTAGTTAATTTGTAATGTTTAAATCATATAAGTAATTTTAATCATGTCATAAATTTTATATTAAATAATTTTATGCATTTTTTTACCATTCATATAAATCTGTGATTCAAATATAATTACACCACTTTATAGAAATGATTGCCCGTACATATACACAATTGATGTTTCCAATTTTTGATGCATGGATCAATTCTATGGAAGATATTAATTAACTAATAAAATATTATTATTATATCATAAATAACATTTATATTAATTAAATATTTACTTATTACCATCCATGTAATGAGTAAAAGAAAAATAAATCACATATTTTTGTGGAGGTGGTAGTACACAAGTACGCGTGAGAGACATTACCGTTTTCCATAGGATGAGATGGTGATAAGGTAAATAATATATTATGATTAAAAAATTATTATAAAATAAATATTTTATATAAACATAATTATAACTTAATAACCATCCATTAATGATGGTTGTAGAAAATGAATCAGATCATTATGTGGAGGTGGTAGTCCGCAAGTATGCACAAGCAACATTTTATTCATAAATTTGTTAGAAAAGAAGGTTCATAATGGTGTTTTCATAATAATAATAACATTTAATTATATTTATTATACTTAATTTTATTATTTTATTATTAATTACACATATTTAAATGAGTTAAAAGAAGAAATTAATCGAAAGAGTTTGGGGATGATGAATACGTCTACTTCGGTTGACCACCATTAGATCCCTTCTTAAGGACCCTTAGAGTATTATTTCAAGAAAAAAATAAAATAAAAGTAATTTATATTGATGTTATGAAAATAACTGGTTATTTTATATTATATATATGTGGCTAAATGTGGTTTAAATAATATAGATGAGTGGTGTCCTTTTATAAGTTGTGGGTGGGACACAACTTGAATATTTTAAAGGGTTAAAATATTATCAAGTCATTTTCACTGGAATTCTAACCATAATAAATTAAATCAATTGAATATTTTTATAAGTTTATAAATATCTTCATCCAATAATAATTAAGTATAAAAACATTACTTATCACTTTTTTTAATGCAGGTCAACGAGATTTAACCTTTTACCATGGTGAAACTTTTTAACTATTCTTACAATTATATATGATAAAATTTTAATTTTACTTTATTACATGATATTTATAATTATAATTAAAAATATTGAATCCATTTTACCAATTTTTATTCTACAAGTGGAATAAATACATTTTAAAATATGTCTTTAAAATGAAACAACCCCATTTTTAGCAAAATGCATTTTTAAGAATAAAACTATATTTAACATCATTCCATTCCATGTGAAAACGATTAGATGAATGTGAAATATTTTATTGAATATATTATATAAATTTTTAGTTATAATAATTCATAAATAGTGATAAATTAAATTTGTTAAAATAAAAACACATTTTACGTATAAAAACATTTTTAGATGAATATGTTTTTAAGCCCAAAAATAAACTTATATGAAAATAATTTATAATGATGATTCATATATAAATAATAATATTATTTATAATTATATTATTATTTTTATAATATAATATAAAATAAATACATATTGTACTTCTACTTGAAAAGAAATGAAAATTTTATAAAAAACAATATTTCTCACTATTCACTGAAAAAATTAAACATTTCATAAAAAACCCATTGTTTCACCTTAATATAATTTATAGTTGATGATCTAAAAAATTATATATCTTTTATAAAATAATATTTCTTCAATTTTGTGAAATTAATCATAATTGATGGGCACAAAATTCAATAAAACCCGTTTTCAAAGAAGAAATATTATTAAAGCATAATATGACTTTATGAAAGTTAATTACTTTTGTTTATGAATAATTCAATTGGTTTTCATTATATGTAACCATGAAATGTATTTCTCAAGATGTTTTCATTACTATTAATACTTTACATTTTAAATTCACGGTTATAATGGTCAAATTTAAATAATATATTTTATAGCTTATCACAATTTCTTAAAGGATGGTATTTATTGTTATGAAAGGTATCAGGACTATTATTATTTTAACAAAATATTGCAGTGTTACACATAGTACATTAGAGATATTATACTTTTTTTATAACTGTATCTTGATAAAGTACATAAAGATTAAATTCAATGGTATAGATAAATTTTTCCTAAAACTTCTATATCTTACAATACATTTATTGAGACTTGATGTTTTTTGAATCCACTATTTCATAGACTGGAATATAATGGACCTTAAATTCTTAATTTTTAGAGAATTTTATATGTTTGGTGTGTTATCGTAGGCCAGAAATAAAGTATGGGAGTTGGCTCAGGATCTGTGATGGAAATACACTATAAGAATAACACCACACCTTGAAATAAGTAATCTCATCGTAGTAAGGGGTTGATCGAGGATCATGAAATATCTATGGGCCATCACGGAACGATCGGAATGTAGACAATTTTTTTCTTTTCAAGTAAAGATTTTTCTAAATATGGAATCTTATATATTTTTTTCAACATATTCTATAACTAAATTTTTACAAAGGAAGAATAGTAAATGGGATGTGGACAAATATTAAATATAAAGGAATTATCTTACAAATAAAAGGAATATATTACATATTACAAAATATATTACATAATGGTCTTTTGGGTTAGAAAATAATCTAATGTTTGGAGGTATTTTCTTACACATGAAGTTTCTTATGTATTGTTATTTTTTAAAATGGGTAAATATTATGTATTAGGTTTAGAATTATAATGACTGTATTTCATTAAATGATGATTTTTACTAAGGTGAAAAATCTTACATATCAGAGGTATCTTATGTAATGATTTTCAAAATAGGGTAAATTTTATGTTTAATATTTAAAATATATTATTTATCCTTAAAAAATTTCATATATATCAGTAGAATATTACATATCCACTGAGATTATTCTATATATTCTCAGAATATTATATATTTCTTGGAGGATATAACGTATTACAGTGTAAACCATGCCATTTCAAAATCATGATTTTTTTGTAAATATCAAAGTAATTTTTTCAATGGGATACTTATTCATTTACACATTTCAAAATTTTATGAACATATGATCCCTCATTGTAATATATTATATAAAAACATGAATACATAAAAAATAACTATTTGTTTCAAAAAATAACATTGAATACATAAGTGATATCCCTTTTCTATATAACATAAAATATTTTCTTTGTCTTGAATTTTATTTTACATTTGATAAGGGTATTATCAAAAATATGACCTGGAATTGGGAAACCTTGATACACAATTTTAATCAATTTTTATACTCAAAGAGATGTGTTTTGATTTTTAGGAACACAAATATCATAGCATGGTGATAGTCATTATTTCATCACCTTCCTTATCCTAATAAAATTAAGAGAGTTTTCTATTTCTTGAAAAGGTAGAAATACTAATAGAATTTCATAATGATTCCATGTATCCATGTTCTTAAATTCAAGGTTCCCCTCCCTTTGGTTTAGTCATACTCATTTCTCTCAAACCTTGGATGACCAGAGATATTTTTATGGATACCTATGATATCTCTCAATTTATTTTAGACCACAACATCAAGAGATCAACCAAATTTGACAAATTCTTAACATGCCTTCTTCATCCTAGATTTCTCCATGACATTCTAGTATATGATATGGCATTATTTTTGTTTAAATAGGCCTTGATTTTATTGGGGATGATGTGTTATAGGTTATAAGAAGTTTCTTGTGAATTTTCCAGGGATCAATTTCACCTTCATTGAGGTATAGAAATTTTAAAACATTATTTATCTTTTGGTATGGTATTCTTGATTGGATTATTGTATTCCTTTCAAATATCTTCACATATTATTTGGTTTTGTTATATGGTTACGAGTTTTTTAGGGTTCTGGGTTTTTCAAGAAGGGGGATTATGGGAAATCTAATATAAGGAATAATGAAATTTAATAAAATCAATAAACTGGGTATGGAGAATTTAGAAGGTTAAGGATACTAGACTATGCTTTATTAATTTTCATTATATTTTCTATGTATTGATTCTCATTTACTGATATTCACTTTTTTGGTTGTCTTATTGAACATTTTTATTTAAGAACACTGTGACCTTTCTAATTGAATAATTAGTTAAATATGCTAATGAAAATATGAAAATTTAAAATTTTAATCTAAGGCGATATTGGTTTTATAGACTATTTATTCATAATGTTATGTTTTATAGTATTAAGTTTTATTATTATTGAAGTGGTCTTGGTTGGGTTCATTCACTATGGTTGGAAATGGGTGTTAAAATTTTGTTGTTTATTGTGTATCCTCTTAAATGTTAATAAACATAGTTAATAGTTAAGGATGAAAATGAATATTTTGATAAAATATGGAATTCATTATTCATTTTTAATAAATAAGATAATCAAAATATATCTTAAAACATTTATTATGGGATGTTTGTGGGACTTTTGTCCTTGTGAATTGGTTTTATTATCAATTTGAGTTGGGTAGTGGGTTAGTGGGGTGTTCCCTTATCTTCTTTGTTCTTAATGTTTTGTCATGGGAAGCGGGTTGGAATTTAAAAAACAAATTTTCATCTATGAACTATTAATGGGTTTTGTAAACTAATATGAAATGAAGGGAGGGGAATTTAATTTCGAAATGATCATGGATGAAATAAATATGATTAATGAAAAGTGAAATGATATAAACAAGAAGTTGTTTGATGAATTGTTTTTACTTAAATATGGATAATAAATGGAATAATGAACATAATGGTGATATTAAATAGAAACGGTTGTATTGAAAATGATGTGGAAAATTTAAATATGTTCATTACGTGGATTCCTTTTTTTCTAAAGTTTTATTTAATATTTTTGTGATGATTTGTTATAGGAAGTAGTGGTTTGGTGTGTAGTTGTTTTTTTGTTGTTTTGATATTGTAGAAGTTGTTTTGGGGATGTGATTTGGTAAAAAAGATAACGATTTGAATCAAATTGGTTTCAATGGATAAATATTTAATACATGGGATGTAATGGCTCACAATTATGATATACATATATATTCCTACTGTGATGACATAATTTTATAGTGTATATATGTATCTAGGATGTAGTGGATTGTAGTTTTGGTCTATGTATATATTATGGTTTTAGTTCTATAAGGTTATACTATATAGTATAATATGTGTTTATGTATATGTGTTGTATTCACTTAAGGTATAGTTTATACATGCAGGAGCTATAATAGATCTAAGTTATATTATATGATGATCAGGTTATTATTATGATGAGAAATGGGTACATAAACGATGGGGTTGTAAGGATTATGTCTTATATGTATATGTTACCTAATTTTATATGGTTATAATAACCAACAATGTGGTGGTGTGGTATGTGGTTATAGATTTGTGACTATTGATATGGAGTTGTTATGTGTGTGGTATGTTGGATGGTTTATGGTGTGAAACATGGATGATGATGTATTATTTTTTTGTTCCATTCTCTCATTCCTCATCTATTAGAGGTATTTTATCCCAATATATTTCTAATATTTTGTGGTGGAATGTATTTTTATTGATGATTAAATGTGATGGTAAATTTCATGGCCCTTTTCTTTGGTTAATGTTTGATATGTTTGTGGAATTGATTATATTTATCGATTATGGAATATTTATTTAGTATTATTATTTTTGGTTGTCCTGGTAATTGGTTTTGAATCTTGTTTGGGGAAATTTATTGACTTTGTTGTAAAAAATAGAGGATTTTGGGGTAGTTACAGTGGAGTGTAAAGTTAGGTGTTTATACTTTTTTAGTTATTCCGTGCCTATTTGTGATTATGTTTTTCGAGTTTGATATCAATCCTATATACTCTTTCATAATTATTATACATGGATTTTTTTTTTATTTAGAAGGATGATTAATTTCACCAATCATATAGTATTTTAAAATCTATAATTTCTTTTCCAAATGTTTCATAGTGGCAACCAAGGTCACCTCACATGAGGAGATCTTTTAGTTCAATAAATTAATATTTATAATCACTTAATTTTTTCTATTTAAAAAATAAATAAAAAATGGGGGGTTTGGGTTTATTCAAGGAAAACTAATACTAAATATAAAATACATATTCAAATATAATTAATTGAGGTAATAAAGAAATGAGATTCTACCAATAGAATCATGAAGTGTGTGCCTTCATTCTCTATTAATTAATACCATATTTATTTAATGAAGACACTCAATTATTTGAGAACACCCCACTCATCCATGGTTGTGAGTATATAGTTCACATATAATGTATAATGTACACTCACCGCTTCTATTTAGGAGGGAATTTTTAGAATAAGTAGAAAACTTTTAGACAATCATAGTGAGGATTATAATCACTTCAGATAATCCTTATAGTTGCTTAATGAAAATAAGAAACATAAAACATGAATGTGTAGGACATGGGTTAAATTACTTGATTACTCCCCTTGGATAATCCTTGATTTAAATTCTCATGATTATGATTATAAGAGATCATTGTGGAGAAATAATGAGTAGAGAAAACAAGAGTGAAGATTCATATAAAAAATAAAAAAATCAAACTATTATGAAAATTATATAATTAAAAAATTATAGTATAAAAGGAAATGAAATGAAATAAATAAATAAAACTTCATTTTGATTTCTCTATGTAGTGGTTGGTCCCCTCAATATCGATGGAATTATCTTGATTATAGGTGACATGTTACTTCTTCAATTATTTGAACATCCCTTTTTTTGACTGGTCAAACCCTTTCAAGATATTCACTTTTAGAATTCATCTTCTTTCCTTTTTTCCATAGGTTTCCTTACTCTTACTAGTTTAAATTCCTGATGAGATCTTTATATTCAAACATTCCATATTTAGTTTGGATTGAAATATTATATTTTTGGTACCAGTAATAAGGTGGTATCCCAATGTTCTATTATGAAGTGCATGTGGGTTTCCTAAAACTAACACATGACCTTCCATAACCAATTTTTTTGAAAATGAATATATTGACCATGATGGATATAGACTATATGATAGAAATTGACCATGTGGTTGGGTAATAGTATAGTTGATAGACAGGTCATGTGGTAGATCAGAATAGTCATGCAGTTGACCATCAAATGGTCCAACATATTCAACGTGTGTTTGATTGACTGCCTCACTTTTGGTTGAGAAATTATTATTATGGTCAATCTATTATTATGATTGATTGAAAAAAATTATTTTTAGAAGAAAAATGTGGTCTATAGAGCCCTTCTTATGGTAAATATTTAAATGGTTGAAAAATCAACTATATAGTAGATATCTGATAGCATGATAGTTTCAATCTGTGGACGATTGATGACTTCGTAAAGTTTATAGCCCTTGTGATTTCCTATCCCATTTTGAAGATAATCATATTAAAAAACCTAATATTTTATTTTATAAAATTTAAACCATTAAACTAAAAATAATCATCAATACATCCAATATTAAATATAAGAATCCTTCTAGAAATTCAAAAGATGATGTAAATTAATTAAAGGCCATGTTTTAATTTAGTTTAACTCTAAAGACCAAAATATTCTTATTATCTATATATGAATTAATTTCCAATTAAATTATGAATTTTTTTATTAAAATAATTGATAATCCAATTAAAATATATTAAATTACTAACTCTATTAATTCCCTCACACATAAGCATTATACTCTTTTCAATCATCTTATAACAAGGACAAATAAGATTTATCAAGACATAATTGGATTACCTTTTGAATTCAAACAACAAAAGGATTATTTTCCCTCTTTAATTGATTTAAATTATCTATTTCCTCAAAAAAATTAAATCTCTCATTATTTATCATTTAAATATTGTTATTACCTCTCCAAAAATATATCTCACCGTATGTGATGATTTTAAATTTGAGCTTTTATCATTTTCAAGTGCATGAATGATTTCCATATGATTGATTCTATCCTTGAATCTTCACTGAAGATATTAATATAATTTTATTAATCATGAGAAATTTCTAAAGTGTTTTTTAGGTATAAGGGTTTATAGTTTTCAAATGTGAAATAGTTGTGATCAGATGAGGAGGCATGGATCTAAAATAAAGTGAATGAATGAATCATTTTAAAATAAATAAAGGTTCATTACTCAATATATTCTTATACATAGATCTCCTCTAAAATTATATTACTTTTTTGGGGTAGTTTCTACCTTGAATTTTTGTCATAAATGAGTATATTTCCTCAATCATATCCCCTTTATGGTACTTATTTAACCTATATTCATAACTCTATTTCTCTTCATAATCTTTTTTTAGTGATAGAGTGGAAACATTTGGTATTTAAGTAGTTGGAACACCCATCATAGCATTCAATGAAGTTTTTTTCATCCTCAAATTCTCTAGTATATATTTATTTCCCAAATAGTAGCAAAAAATGTGCACAATATCTCATAAATAGCCCCGTAGAATTTTCAATGTAATATAATTTTCCCTCTCCCAAACCTGTGTTTATCTATATTCATTCAATTGACTTCTAAATAGTGAATATAAGAATTTTTTACAAGTAATGTGAATAACTAAAAACGTTTTCCATGACTACCAGGGACTTATTAAAAAAGAGAAATAATGGTATACTTATAAATAGAGTTCAACATAAAAAAATTAATCTTTTTTAAAAGGGTTATACAAACTTTTTAAACACATCTCATGAAATATAATAGATTTGAACCAAAATAATAAAAATAAATTTCTATATTTCAAATATCTCCTCAATACTCTTAAGAAAAAAACAGAAAGAATATTTCAAACAAATTTAGAAACCTCTTGGGATTTGGAATAAAAGTCATTATGGAC
Organism: Viscum album; assembly: GCA_963277665.1. Classification (NCBI taxonomy): domain Eukaryota; kingdom Viridiplantae; phylum Streptophyta; class Magnoliopsida; order Santalales; family Viscaceae; genus Viscum; species Viscum album. The sequence goes on along the minus strand of OY728143.1, from coordinate 1,402,342,341 downwards.
TGCACTAGTGAACATTAAGTTTAAAATGAGTTCAAAATTAAATAATTGAGTAGTTTGGTAATTAAGAAAAAAATTAAATTTTAGAATCCATTTAAAATTTTTTATAAAATAATATAGAATAGTTATTTTAAAATACAAATAGTCTTAATTTTTTTATAGATGTCAGTAAATCTAAAAAGGTTATAACCAAAAATAAATCCAAAAAAAATAATAGTAAAATTAATATTGAAATTCATAAACAGGTTCGTACCACTCCCCCACACATAGACTACTTATACAATTTAATTTTTTTCAAAAAACATTTCAACATTGCATGAAGAATTTTAAATTGGGTCACAAACAAAAAAAATCATAAGAGGAGTAATACAACCAATTTTTTTAGTAGGGATACCCTTTCATAGTCTCAAAACATTTTCCTAAAGGAAACAAAAAACGTAAAAATAGAAAAATTATAAATTCATTGAAAGAATAAATATATTTAATATTTTAAAAAATGGCATAGAAATAATATGAGAAGGATTCGTTTAATATTCACGTGAGACATGGGTTTTTATTGCCCCTAGTTAGAAAGATCCAATTGATAGAAATAGTCTTAGGATCTAGGGATTTGTATTGATTTGAGACACCACAAGCCTTTCTATCCACAGTGCTTCAATTTTCACAACTTTTAGAGAACTCCATGAATATAGTTCCTTTGGTCCATCCTCATAGAATTGAGATATAACTTGTATGGTGGGGTATGAAAAAGTATGGCTCATTTTTTTTATTTTATCCAAGTCATGTTTTCTATCTTCATTCAATTCCATATTTTTCTTAATTTTTGAGACATTAATAGATTATTTAAAATGGAATTTCATTGAAAATTTCTTTTTGAAAAAAACATCAAAACCTAAATAATAAATATAAAAAGCATACCATTTTTATAGATAGCTTGTGTCTTAGTTTCTCTATGAAAGTATACTAGGATCTAATTATCTACTCCCTTTAATAAATGTTCAATTGGTTTAGAGAGCTCTATGTGATACTAATTATGTGTATCATTAGATTCATGTTAATCCTCCAAAGAAAACCATGTTTTTGTTAAATATAAAAAATACAATCCCAATTTAATAAAATTAATGTAAATTGGGTGGAAAATATAATTATATCTTTGGGTTGGTTCATCTTCAATTACTTCTTTAGTAAAAAGTACCCCTTGGTGTAGATTTGTAGCAAGTTGAGGTAGATATTTTTTCCCCTTTAGTATTTCTTTAAATTCCACCACAATAGTTTTTTAATCTATATAATATATAAATAGGTACATTGATAATGAATATTCTTCTTTTAAAATGGGATTATCCTGATGCATCTTACCTTCTATAAACATATTCCCAAATGCTTAGAAACATTATTGATCTCCAAGAATTGCATTAACATGGTTGTTTTCTTCATTAATATCCTCCATCCATGGATGAGTTTTATTTTATGACAATAATTCTCTAAGTAACTCTTTCTCTCTATCCTTCGCTTCCTGAATAAAAAATTATTAGTGGTGAAATCACTTCCACCACAAGTTTTTGTTCACGTATTGGTTCAAGTGTCTCTAGTTGCTTTATAAGACACGTAAAAACATATTTACCTATTTTTCTCTTTATAATCCTTATTTATTATATATTTTCCTTTAACTGGGTTTTTATTTGTATTATTTTCTTCTATCTCTGGTTTTAAACCAATGAGTAGTTAATATATGAAAAATAATTGAAATTTTAATAAATCATTAAAAACATTTTCCCCTTTTTATAAAAACAAGGGAAAAAATATTTAAAATTATTGAACATAAATATTGATATAAATACTTCTTGCCTCCTCAATAATGGTTCAAATTCATTACTATTCCTATTCCTATAAACGATTGGTAAAAAATATATAATTTATTTTATTAATGTAGTACAGTGGAAAACCAATTTCATCTCACCAAAGTAGATTTTTTTTCGAGTAATCATTGATCTTAATTACTTATTATGTTTTGTGGTGTTTCTTATTTATAAAAAAAATTAAACATAGATTTTTTTTGGTTTATAGTATAAAAACAAAAACTAAATGTGATGTGAAAATGAAAAAAGTGCATATTGGTTAGAGAAAAAAGAGATTCTCTCGAGGGAATCACTTGATGTGAACCTTATTTTTCTAATAATAAATCAAAAATTTACTAAATGAACATAATCTATCATATAAGAACACCATATCCCATCATGTTTGGGTGTATAAATTGAACACATAATTTAAAATTCACACTCACCTCCACTATCGAGGGATAAAAATATAGAAAAACTATTTAAAAGTTAGACAATTATTACGAGGACTAGTGTATTGAACTAGCACAGATATCATTGTATGCAAATACCTAAGATGACCGTGACCTATCCTAAAGTGAATTCCTGATCCCCACATGTTGGTGACTAATACATGGAGTTATAAAAGAATTATGAGGGAAATATTTTTCCATAATAACACTGAAGATAAAAGATACATGTTAGTGTGATCAATACTCCAAAGGCAAGAAGTACCAGAATCAAATAGGTAAAATAGTACCAAAAAATACATCATTGAAAAAAAATCTTTTATGATAAAGCTTAAAGGTATACCCATGTAACAAGTGTATCACATCATCATTGGTCACCTACCTCACTCCGGGTACCATTTAATGCCCTGACCCTAGTTTTGTAGAGTCTGTGCATTATTTTATTATATTAGCATAATCACAAGAAATAAAATACCGAAGGACCTATTAGTTTAGTACTCTTAAAAAAAGTAGATACAAACATAATTTTTATGTTACATATTTAAATGAAAAACAACATATTATCTTTTTTAAAAACACTCATAAGCCTTAGACTATCCTTGAATTTCATTCATAATATACTCCTTCACATCCTTTGAAAAATGAAAAAAATAAATGGGTGAGAACATATGCACAGTAATGGTAAAAAATATATCATAATCTATTATAAATAAGTATACACTTTAAAGGAAATGTATAAAATTAAAACACATGCCTTTTAAATATAATATTGAGCATAATATGGAAATAATTTATCATAAAATTCAATTTAAATTTTCACATGATTATTATAATAGTTTAATAATCCAATGTATTATCATTAACAAATATCATAATAAGGGAATGAATAATTTCGGACATTGTAATTACATCTTCAAGGCCCTGTTCCAAGACCATACATACACAGGTAAGGTGTTAGTCAAAACCCAAAATACTTTGTCTCATGAGAACTACAGATGCATTGAGGGGCTTTTATTAACAAGTCCCCAACCCATAGGGACTTCATTAAGTGATCCCCAATATTTCACCTAATATGTCCAATGCATTCTTCATATTAAAAGGGTGAAACATAACAAACATAAACATTAATATGAAAACTAGAATACAAAAATTTAATACATTAACCATAAACCATGAATGATGTAAAAATATAATATCTAAAGTCAAACATATCATAATCCATTTAATACAATACAAAAGATTTTATAATAACAAATTAACCTCAATTAAGCATAAAATGAAAAAAAATATATAGACATAGATGATAATAATATAATAAAATCATTAAAAATATTTGAGAGAAACAATAGCTTTTACATTGAAATAATTTAAAAGTCATGTAATTATAGAAGAAACCATTTATTTGTAAAATAAACCTATAATCTCGTAATATAATCTTCAAAATGTTAAGGCATCGTGACAGAGGAAGTATTCGTTCAAACCGTATAAGTTAAAAATAACATTCTTCACTTAATTTATCGAAAAGTTTATAAAGTACATCATTTGGAAAATGATGGAAATATTTATTTAAAAATGTTTTATGAAATGTAAAACATGGGTAAAAATAAATTTAAACAATTTTTTATAATATTTTAAAATACCTTTTTAAGAAACATGGACATGGATGATATGTTTCCCTAGTAGATACTTATGTATAAACAACCTCAGCAAAAATGAGATTTTGAAATTAACCCTTACCTTGTACATTAATTTGGTTGAGGGTGTGTTAAAATATTATATAATCCTTAATGAATGTTATAAAATTATAACAGGACCATATCCATATTTATGATATCATATATGATCCTCTTACATGACTTTGTTCATAATATTTCAGTATTACCATTGTGTCGGGTGGTAATTGCATCGTTTTCTAATACAAGTTTTGTTATGTAAGTCATGATTCTTATACATAAGATATATTTTATACATGTAAATAATAATATTAGGTTATTAAGTATTATATTTACCCATATTATAAATTTTATAATTATTCTTGAATGATTAATGTTGAGAATGAATCTCACTGTGTCGTGGAGATGATAGGTCATACGTACGCACGACCGACAATGTCATTTTTTGATGGTTAAAACATATGAAATTGGATGGTATATTAATTATATAGAATAATTATCATTTTGTATTCATCATTTATAACTCATTTACTCAAAATTATATGCATCCAAATAATATATTATTGAATAATAAATTACACCACGACATGGAGACAATAGGTCGTATGTACGCACACATGATGATATTATTATTTATAGGATGGATAAAATGAGGAATACAGTTTTCCCAAAATTATATAAATATTTAAACCTTTATATTATAATAGATTTTTTACTTTGTTATGGAAACAACATATTAAGATGTTGTATAAGAAGAAAGGGACTTTGAAAGTGTTGATAAAACAATTACCTCTTTTTCGGGTATCTTCTTTTGATTCGAGCTAAAGGACTCCCTAGGTTGGATTTATTACCTATGTATGTCCTATAGGTTGATTTGAGCGAATTTGGGAGGAGATTTGGGTAGATTGTTTTGATAAAAATGGATTTAGAGGTGTGAATAAAAGATAATGAGTTGTGCTCTTTTATAAGAGAGGGGAGGTGCACTTTTGGAAACTCCAAAACTATTAATTTAAAATAAAATTATATTCAATTTATAATGGCTCTAAAGATACATAGTTCTAAGATAATATAATTATGGGTTGAAATAATCTCATCCAATGATTTTTTAGACATGTTTAGGTCACAAAACGAACCTTATCATTTGGATTTAACCCTAAGTTAAATAGTTTAAGTCTTACCATGTTTACCTGTCTTTTTATAATATAGGGTTTATATAGTTTCAATAAAATTTCAAATGAATACCAATTGAATAATTTATGAAATATTTAACACTATCTAAGTTATTTTGATGATGCTTGTATTTTTATGAATTTTATACCATTTAATAAAATATTATTTATTTTAAAGTGATTTCTATGTCAATTTTCATACTATTCAATATTTTTCATTTTTAATGACATAAAATCAACATTATAACATTGAGAAAATAATTTTAATATATCACTAAAATTTATATTTTATCTATAAAATTAATTTATTTCATTGATTAAGAAAAAATTATTTATTTTATGATTTTTAATATCATTATTTGATATTTCTATTAATAAAATAATTTTATGCTTCACTGTCTTATCATCACCAATGTTAATAATTTAATATCAAAAAATTAAAAATAAATTACAATTATATAGATAATTATTTTATATTTCCATATAATATTTATGATTGAATTTATCTCTTGGTGATACTAATATTAAAATTATTATACTTATTACAAATGATAGTGAAATTTTGTCATAATCATTGATTTTAATTATATTCCTGCAAATTCACGGATAACTGTCCATTAAGTGATTTAATTTTGGAACATTGTTGATAAGGGTTGTATTTAGTTATATAATCTATTTTTTATAGGTGTTAGGAAAATTTTATAATATTATTTTTACCATTAATTACCCAATTTACCCCTAACTGCGGTAATAAAAAATTTATTAAAGTTACAATTCATAATATCCCAAAAACAAAATAAAAATAATAAAAAAATTTGGACCCTCTAATTTAAAATATTTAATCCATTTTTTAATATTTGAAACACAGAATGTGTAGAAATAAATTCAAAATTAAACCCTTTTAACAAAATAAGAAAATATGTTTTTTAAAGTAAAACCATCAAAGGATTGACGTGTCTATATCAATTTTCCATGTGAAATTACTTCCAATGACCAAAATTGGATTATATATTAAATAAACAATTTAATTATTCTTTAAAAACTATTTTATGGATAATATAATTATATAAATAAATTAGATGAAAATTTAATTTTGAATTAAAATGCAGCATTTTTCACTATTCATTAAAATATGAAAGTTATTAGAAAAACACCAAAAAATTATCCAAAGTATATTTTTATATTCCAATTTAAAATAAAATGTTTATTTTGTTAAATTTAATATATAAAAGTGTAAAATATTATATTTAAAATGTTTTATCCAATAAAAGGTGAAAAATATGAAAATATTCCCATATAATGTGTAAGATTGGATTAATTCGTATCTTATGCATATAAAATCATTGTATGGATTCTAAGAAAATTATTAATTATATAATATAAAAATTTCATAATTTGGTTAATATTATTCATAAACTCTTTTCAAATGGATAGTTTTGATAGGTCTTGGTTCGCTCAAACTCGGTGTTGTGTTAGTGTAAGGTATTGGATTATTTAAACAAGAGTGTATTGTGGAAGCTTGGGGTGTTACATTCTTCCCTCATTAAAATAATTTTATCCTATAAATTTCTATAATATATCTTCATAAAAATATCCATGTGGTTCTTTATCAAAATTTCTTCAGGTTTTCACATCACCACTTCCATTTTATGGTTTCTCCAATGTACTTTTATTAGATGAGCCATCTGATTTTTCAACAATTGTTCTATGGTATCGAGAATACTTATAAGATATTCAGAATAAGATATATTATCTCCAGTTATATTTCATTATAGGTGAGTACATGTGTTGGGTTTGGAATGTATTTCTTTAATAGTGATACATGGAACACATCATGGACTTTGGAGAGACATGGAACCATTGCCAATCAATATGCTACAACTCCAATTTGTTCTAGAATTCCAACAGGTCTGGTGTACCTAGGATGTAATTTTCTGTTCATTCCAAATCATATATCACCCTTCCATGGAGATATCTTCAAGAAACCATGACCTCATGCTTGAAATTTCAAATCCTTCTTTCGGTTATCGGCATAACCCTTTTTCCTACATTGAGCTGTTTTAATATGAGTTTGAATTATTTTCACATTTTTTGTTGTTTTATCAAAACGTTTTGGGCCGATTAGTTTTCATAAACCAACATCATCCCAAAAATTAGGTGTACAACATCTCATTCCATATAATACTTCATATGGTTCCATATGAATACATTTATGGAATCCATTGTTATTTGAAAATGTTACTAGAGGTAAATAATAATCCCACATACCTTTAAAGTCATGTGAACAAGATCTCAACATGTCTTGTAAAGTTTGAATAGTCTTTCTTGGTTGTCTATCGGGTTGAGGGTGCTTTGAAGTGTTCAAATAAAGCTCAGTATTTAGGGATTACTGAAGTAATTTCCTAAATAATGATGTAAAATGGGGATCACGGTTAGAAAAAATCTATAGGGGTACACCAAGAAGTCTTAAAACTTCATTAATGTAAAGTATTTCTAGACATTCAAGTGGGAAAATCTTCCCTTATAGTATAAAAATGTGCTAATTTAGTAAGAGTATCAACAATAACCCATATCAAATCATTTATTATATGAGACTTTCATATCCCCATGACAAAGTCTATCATGATATCATCTCATTTACACAAAAGTATAGGAATCGGTTGCATGAATCCATTAATATATTGTCTTCCAACCTTAACGTGTGGGAAAACCAAACATCTTGAAACATAATCAACAATCTCAATATTCATATTATCCCAACAAAAAATTTCCTTTAAATATTTATACATCATAGTGATACTATAGTGAATAGAGAAATAGGATCTATGAGCATCATCCAATAATTCCCTTTATAGATCATGTATACCGCGAACACAAAGCCTCTTCAAATATTTATAAATTAAATCTTCAATTAAAGATTTAATCAATATCTCATCATTCATAGATTTGATTTTCTTTTGAAACTACTCATCATCAGACTAAGAACATTTTATCATTTCTAGAATATAATTTTTGTTAATCATTTGGAAAAGTAGTGATGTTTTTCCTTCCCTGATAATTTCTATATTCATATTTATTATATCCATAAACATATAATCCCTTTAAACTCTCATCTTGTTAGTAATTCCATGGTTATTCATGTTTGAAGCAAATTCCACCTTAAATTCCTTCCCTAGGTGGTATTGTGTTGTGAAATCATAATCCTTGAGTATATAAAGACATATCTTTTATCTCATGTTGAGTTCTTTCTAAGAAAAATTATATTTCAAACTCTTATGATCATTATATATCTAAAATATTTTACCATAGAGATAGAGTCTCCATATATTTAGATAAAATATTATTGTATCTGACTCAATATCATTAGTTATGTTGTTTTTTCATTAATTTTGAGTTACCTTGATGCATTATAAATAACTTTATCATTCTGTATAAGGACACAACCGACTCGTTTACTTGATGCATCACTCTAAATCACAAACCCATCATTCGGAGATGGTAAAGTCATGATAAGAGCACTGAATAATCTTCTAAAAAATTCTTCAAAACATTATTCACACTTTGATTTAAAATATATTTTAAACCTTTTAGGTGTTCACATGGTTAATGGGTTAGAAAATCAAGTTAAATTATGGACAAAACACTGATAGTAACATGAAAAACAAATAAAACTGATGACCTCGGTTATACTCCTTAGTGTTTTACATTTTTGGATTTACTTTATATTTTTAAGATCATTAGAAATTCCATCCTTAGAGACAATATGGGAAAGAAAGTAACTTTCCTAAAGCCAGAATTTCAACTTTCTAAACTTCCCATATAGCTCGTTTCATCTAAGAGTCTTAAAATAAATATTCAAGTGGTTATCACGGTATTTGTAGCTTTTGGATTATTCCATAATATCATCAATAAATACTATGAAAAAAATCATCATGAAATTTCTTGAACACTCTGTTCATTAAATAGATGAAAAAAGAGGGTTCATTAGCCATTCTAAATGAAATTACTGTAAATTCGTAACGACCAGACCTCGATCAAAAAGTTTTTGTCAGAATGGTTTTCTTCTTTACACAAAATGATATCCATAATGAAGGTAAATCTTCAAAAAATATTGAGATTACTTAAGTTGATCAAAAAAATAATTTAGGAAAGGAATATGATACTTTTTCTTCATTGTAATAACATTTATTTCTCTATAGTCAATGCACAATATCATTGATCCATCTTTCTTCTTAACAAAAAGAACTAGGGATCTACAAGGGAAAACACTTGGGTGAATAAATACCTTATTACTCAACTCCTTTAATAGTTTCTTCATCTCTAATAATTCCACAATGTACATTCTATAGGGATTCTTTGATATTGGCCTTACATCAGGGATCAAATCAATTGAAAACTCAACCTCTAGCTCTAGAGGATGTCCAGGTAAACCTTTTGAAAATGCATCAATGTATTGTTCTAAAATTAGTAAATAATCAATTTTAATATTTCATTATTTACCAATGGATTATTTTTTTTCTTCCTCCCCATTAATTTCATTAAAAATAGCTACTGGGGGATCTAGATAATAATCAAAGGATAATATTTCTGTTATAAAGATAATGGATTCTACATCTTCCTCACAAATCATAACTTCCTTCTTATTGCAATAAAATTTCAAATCACGTTTTGATAGAAAATTAATATAAAGGATTATATCAATGTTGAACATAGGTATGGTGTTAAATTTTAGCGGGTAAATCATGTTTATATGCCATAATGGGAACCTCTTGACACATCTTTGATGCATTGATACTTTATTAGAGGGTTTTGACTAACAACTCCCTTATTAAAGTAAAATGAAATTATATAATTTTTAAAGAAAACTGAGAAGATATAATGAAATGAGAGGATTCATAATAAAATAAATATTTTGATAAATTTTAGGAGATGATTATTTTATTGTCCACCACATAATTTGTAGTTTCAACCTCAGCTATTGTGATCACAAATGCTTCTCCATGATCCCATAGCCTTTTATAGGGAAACTTTCATCGATGATTAGGAAAATAATTTTAGTAATTTCCCATTCTGTTACAATTTTAGCATTAAACATTTAAATATTATTTATTCTCATTACAATCACGGTTTGGTGACCTTTTTCTCCACACTTGAAACAAACTCCCATTATCTTTAAGCAAGTACTAGGGTGATTCTTCCCACAACTACTAAAGGGTGTAATTTCTTATTTTACCTTCCTCCCCTTATTTCTTTTTCTAAAGTATTCAATAGGTCTCTTATTCTATTGATTTCCTTTAAAGTAATATGACTAGAATAATTAATTTTTTGTCTTCAAAGAACATGACAATATATCTTCATATGATGAGAACAATTGAGAGACCAATGCCTATCAGAAGAATGGTTTTAACCCACCAAAGAATTAAAAAATATTACTTCATTTGTAATATATGTAGTCTACAGCATTCCTTGCTAACCATGTGAAGTTAACTTCATACTTTGAAACATTATCGTCCTCCTTCTATATCAAACTCAATAATTTTCCACACTATATCAACACATAGAGCACTAAGAAAATATTTCTCTATGAAAAGTTCTTTAAACTCCCATAATTTCATATTTTATACTTCTAAATCCTGCTTCATGTTTTGAATTAATTACCACCATTAATCCATATCTCCAGAGAGATTATAAAAATCCATGAATTTTTTTTCCATTTTGTTACTCCCCAAATCAAGAAATATTTTCTCTATGGAAAATATCTATTACTAAGTTAAAATTGATTTTTAGTCCCATTGAATATTGGAGGTTGTTGTCTTATGAGGCGGAATAACATTGATCCCTTTTATTTTGGATCAGGGTGCCCAATAAGGGTAAAGCTATTGTTTATAGCCTGAGTCAGTTGTACAAGTATAGTTATAAGCTATTAAGCTATGGTTGTGTCACCAACAACAATATCATTATCTTTCATAGGATGAAAATCCCTATATGAATTACGTGTATTGATATCATTTTTGTTCCTTCCATTAGGCACCATTTATAAACAATTTCATATACTAGATTTGGTTATGAATCATAATTCATAATTCCAAACTAGTTAAATACTTAACATAAATTGAAAATGTGGATATATATCATATACCATAATAAAAAAATCGGTTCTTTAGGGACATCTTTATTTTCAAATACGCCCTAATAGTATGTAAAGAAAATGTGAATTATCCTAAGCATATCTCATGGGAGTGTCAAACCAGGTGCACAGGAAGTCTCATTATTGTGTACGAGGTTACCCAAAGTCAACCTAGAAACACCTTGTTGGAGTTTACACTCCTAAGAGCATCTTTTATAGAACCATTTTCAATTGTAGAATCTAGATAAGGATGTGTTTCTTGGAATACCCACATAATCTTTACATTACCAAAAACATATAATTTTCATATATACATATCCTCAATGTCAATCTTAGGGTAATGTTTCCCAATCAATGTTTTTCTAAAACCAGTTTCCCTAGTTTCTTCAAAACCTCCTTTGAAACCAACTGTAATACCCTAAACCTAGTTTCCTAGATTTGGTGCATTATTTTATTATATTAGCATGATCAAAAGAAATAAAGTCCTTCAGTACTGATCAGTTTAGTATACTTGAAAAAACTAGATACAAATATAAGTTTTACATTACTTATTGAAATGAAAAATAACATAGTATCTCCTATGAAAACCCTTATATCCCTTAGACTACCCCTGCATTTTAGTCATAATATACATCTTTACATCCTGTGAGAAATGAAACATAAGAAATGGGTGAGAACAGATGCTTAGTAAGGGTAAAAAATATAGAGGAAACTATCATAAATAAGCAAAAACATTTAGGATAAGGTATAAAACTGAAACACAAGCCTTTTAAATATAATCTTGTGAATATAGAATGTAATAATAAAATAATGGAATTTAAATTTTAACATGGATATGATAATAGTCTAACAATCACACTTATTATCATTAACTAATCTCAAAATGATGGAATGTGTAATGCTAGACATCATAATCACATTGTCAATACCTCATGCCAAGACCATACTTATGCAGGTAAGATGTTAGTCAAAACACAAAATAGTTTGTCTCATGAAAACTACAGATACATCAAGTAGAATTCATTCACCGGTCCCAAACCCATATTGATTTATTTATGTGGTCCCCAACATATCACTTACTATGTACAATGCATTCCTCATCTGAAAAGGGTGAGACATAACAAACATAAACATTCATATTAAAACTATCATATGAAATGTTAATACTTTCATTATAAACCATGAATGGTGTCAAAATAGAACATCCACAGTCAAACATATCATAACACATTCAAAATGTTTTATAATAATTAAAACATAGATAACAATTACTTTAACAAAATTTTGATAATATTTTAAAATACCTTTTTAATAAACTTGTACATGCATGAGAAATGTGTCCCAGTAGATACTTACATATAAACAACCTCATATAATAATGAGATTAAAAAATTAACCCTTACATTTTAAATTCAATTAGTTGAGTGTTCATTAACCTTTTGTATAATAGTTAATGAATTTTATTATATTATACTAAGACCATATACATATTTATGATTTCTTATATGATCCTATTATTTCATTTTTTAATAATATTTCATTATTACTTTCGTTTCAGGTGTTAACTGCTTTGTTTTATTGTACTTATTTTGTTATGTAAGTCATGTTTATTATGAATATGATATATTTTATACATATATAATGATATAACGTTCTTAAATATTATTTTTACTCATATTATAAATTTTATAATCAATCTTTAATGGTTACTATAGATAATTAATGTCATCACGTTGTGAAGATAGTAGTTCGTACGTACGCACGAGCGACATATTTATGATATCATATATGATCCTATTATTTCATTTTTTAATAATATTTCAGTATTACTTTTGTTTCAGGTGTTAACTGCTTCATTTTATTGTACGTTTTTGTTATGTAAGTCATGTTTATTATGAATAAGATATATTTTATACATATATAATGATATAATGTTCTTAAATATTATTTTTACTCATATTATAAATTTTATAATCATTCTTGAATGGTTAGCATGGATAATTAATGTCATCACGTTGTGAAGATAGTAGGTCCTACGTACGCACGAGCGACAATAAGATTAACATTATTGATAAAATGAATTGAATTGGAAGTTATATTAATTATAAATAATCATTATCATGTAATATTAATTATTTATATACATTATAATCATTGTTATACCCATCAAAATAATGATGTTTTGAATAATAAATTACACCACGGTGTTGAGATGGTAAGTCGTATATAAGCACACATGGTGATATTGTTTTTAGTATTATGGATAAAAGGAACAATACTGTTTAAAAATAATTATAATAACATATCATAATGTAAATTATACTATATTTATTACTTTTTAAGGAAACAACATAGGAAGAGTATGTAGAAAAAGAAAAGGACTTTGAAAGAGTTGATAAAACAATTACATATTTTTTGGGTATCTTCTTATGATTTGAACAAAATGACTCCTTAGGTTGGCTTTATTACCCAATAAGTTCCTATAGGATATAGTTAGGGATGTTTGGGGAAAATTGGTAACAGTTTTTATGATCCAAATGGCTTTATTGGTGTGAATAAAAGAGAATAAGAAGTTCCCTTTTATAAGAGAGGGGATGGTCACTTTTGGAAACTTGAAAACTATTATTTTAAAAAAAATAGATTTAAAATATCTCTAAAGTGAGTTATTTATAGGATAATATTAGTATGGGTATAGTTAATCTCAAACAATGATTTATTAGATAAATTTAGGTCACAAAATTGACCTTCTCTTTTGGATTTAACTATAAGTTAAATAGTTTAACTCTTATCATGTTTACTTATCTTATTATAATATAGAGATAATATAGTTAATATAAATTGCCAAAACAACCCCAGTTAGATCATTTATGATATTTTTCACACTATAAATTTTTTTTGGATGAACTATATATTTTTATGACTTTTATATCATTTAATAAAATATTATTTAGTTTAACGTATCATTTATGTCAATTTTGATAGTACTCAATATTTTTAGTTTTTAAAATATAAAAACAAAATTCTAATTTCAAATAAATACTTCCAATATTTCACGAACATGTCTATGTTATCAATATAATTAGTTTATTTCACTGATTAAGTAATATATTATTTATTTTAGTATATTTAATATCATTATTTAATATTTCAATTAATAAAATAGTTTTCCAGTTCACTATTATGTCCTCAGTAATGTTAATTATTTAATCTTAAAAAATTATAAATAAATTAAAAATATTTATATAAATATTTTATCATTACATATACTATTTATGATGGAAGTAATCTCCTGGTTATCTATATATTAAAATTATTATACATATAAGAAATGAGAGTGTGAAATTTTGTCACATTGATTAATTTTAATAATATTAAATTAATATTCATGGAAAAGTGTCCATTAAAAGGTTTAATTTAAAACCATAAATTATAAGGGTATAATTTATTCATATAATAGGATTTTTAAAGCTTTTAGGGTAAACTTATAATATTATGTTTACCTTTAATTACAAAATTTACCCTTCACCGAAGTAATTAAAAAAATTACTAAAGTTGTTATTCGTAATACCAAAAAAAATTAACCTATTAACAAAATTTGGACCCAAATATTCCAAATATGAAATCAATTTTTCAAAATTTTAAACACATAAGGTTTAGTAATTAATTTAAAATTTTTCCCCATAGACAAAATGAGAAAACAGTTTTCTAAAAAAGTTATAACAATCAAAAGAGGTGACATGTTTTCATATCAAATTTCAATGGGAAATTACATCCAATTACAAAAATTGTATTTAATAATAAAAAATTAATCTATTTATAATTTAAAACCAACTTTAAGTATAGTCTAAGAATATAATTATTTTTGATAAAAATGTCTTTTGGTATTAAAATGCAGTATTTTTCAATATTCATTAAAATATTAAAGTTATCAGAAAAACACAAGAAATTTATCCAAATTAAATTTGATGTCTCGGTTCCAAAGAAGAAGTTTATTTTTTCAATATGAATATATCAAAGTGTCAAACTGCATATTTAAATTAGGTTCTCTATTAAAAGGTGGTAAAAAATTTTTCTAAAAAAACCTTTTAATGTATAAGATTGGATAAATTCTTTTCTTATGCCTTTAAAATAATTTTTATGGACATAAAAAAAATTGATTAATTATATAATATATAATTTTTTTAATTTGGTTAATAATATTCATAACCACTTTTTAAACAACTAGTTTGATATTTCATAGGGTGCTCAAACTCGTTTTTTCATGTAGTGTAATCTATTGAAGTAATAGAATAGAAGTGTACCATGGAAAATTGGGGTGTTACATCCCAAGGATAAATAAAATCCACCATATATAAGTGGAATGTTTACTTTTCATAGATATTTCATAAGATAATCCACATTTTTTTGAAGGAAAGTGTGTGGTGTGACCTATAAAGCCCAATAGGGTCATACCATGTGTTCTGTAATCTTTTATTTAACTTTTAAACCAAATATGATTTTAGTTAAAATAAATTAAGTTATTACATGTAATTTATATATGTTTAATAAAACATTCGTTCATAATAAAAATATATTTGATATATCCAAAGTGACTAAAATGAACATTTTTTTGTAAAACATTTATATAAACCATACATCGTAAATCAAATAGATCTATAAATAAATGGAATGTAATCAAATAAAACATCTCATTGAACCATGTAATATGCCATATAGTAACTTGGTTTCAATTAATATCATCCTTACACTACTCATCAGTCATATCATCATAATGTGTTCACACATCCCATGACTTAGTCCATTGGGACTCAACTCCCAATCTCATAGTATGATAATATTAGTGTTTTACTCATAAATATAAAACTAGGGGTTTAAAACCTATAATTCTTTTAATAATTACCTAAAAACTACCCAGGTTCATATGTGATTTAGTCAATCAAACAAAAAATCATGGGAAAACAAATTATTTTCAAATTAGTTAAAAATACAATTTGATATATTGAGTTTTCAACATTCCTTCCTAATTTCAAAACCACAACATACGTTTTTATCACTTCATGGATTTTAAAATTATCATAATGTTTAATCTATTTATCAAAAAATCAATTTCCAAATAATGCCATTATTTTTTCTCAAATCCCTCAAACAATTTGATTTCCATTGAAATTCAGGTATTTTCACTATCTTCATGGAATTTTCAATGATATCCACCAATCATGTAAAATTAAATTATTTAAATCTTTTAAAAAATAATTTCAAATAAAATAACTGATTTTGGATTTACAGTTTTGGAAAAAACATATAGAACCAGATACCTTTAATCTGTGATCAAACTAACACCTATAACAGGGAAACACCAATAAATAATGAAGTCGAAGGATACCAATAAAAAAATCCTAGATCAGAAATATCAAGATCAAAATCAGATTCAATCATGAAACATGGGATCAAACTTCTTTGAAGTAGGAATAGTAGAGATAGGGAGAAAAAATAGGGGAACTCATAAGGGAACAAACACCAAAGTAATACATCTAAAAGAGAAGATGTCACCCAAAGATCACCTACAGTAAATCTATGGTTCAATAGTAGAAGATTCAAAAAGAATGAAATTCATTTTAGGCCTCAGTTTATAAAATATTTCTGGCCTTGAGAACTTCATGAAATCAATCCAGGATTCATGATTTCAATATCCTAGGTGACATATATAGGGAAAAAAGAGTATCCTCAGGTTAAAAATTTAGTTCTCAACTATTTTACATCATGAAATAAATTCATGATGTGATAATTATTCACGTCATGATAATGATTCATGGATTCTACTGAGTGATGAATTTATGTCATGAAATATCTTAATGTCATGAATATTTCCTACATATATTATACAGTTATAACATAACTAAAAGACTTATAAACGCCCCCAAATAAATAGGGACCCTAATATGACCCTCTAAATCCTTCACAAAATTATACCTAGACTCCAATAATTAATAAAATTGCATTCATAAATATTTTACCATTTTCCCTAAAACACACTCTTCATCCACAAAAGACCTAAAATACACCCAACAAAAAAATGGAATAAAAAAATATCAAGAATCACCTGAAATATTTTAACAATATGTTCTAATTATACTAACTAAATGTCACCCATAGAGTATCTTATAAAAAATACTAATTATATAACATGAATTTAAAAGGGATTGGGTTCAGGATTACACCCCAAGTAGGTACCTAGGCTTATCTACTCATGATTATGAGAATGCGAGATCAAAATGAATAAATGAAAGGGATATGAAATATAGATAAGAGATATATAGAGAAAATAATGAAAAATAAATTACATAACTAATATTAAAATTATATAATTCTATATTATCTTTTGAAAGGAATGTAAATAATATAAAGAAGAAAAACTTCAACCTAATTTCCCTATATTTGGTTTGATTCCCGAAATAGTAGTGTTCACCATTTATATATAGGAGATTTGTTCCTTCATAAATGATTCATACTTCCCTTGTTTTTTTATAGTCAAACACTTTCAATATCCTCACTTTTTAAATTCATCTAATTTCCTTTTTTTCTGGGTTTCTTTATTCTTCACACCTATAAATCCATATGAGATATATAGATTAAAACATTACTTATTTGGATTTGAATTGAATATTATAAATATTTTTAATGATTTTTACTTCCTTCTACTTGTTTTATGAGTACTGAGGTGACTATTAAGGTTCAATTTGAAAATTCAGATGAGTTTAACAAATTTATCATGTGGCCTTATATAACATGATTTTTTAAAAATTCATGGTTTTATAGTGATGTGAATGTTAGTGGATTAAATTTTATATAAAGAAACCATATGTAAAAAACGTTACTATGTGTCTGTTTCAACATTAAATAATTTTATTGGTAATGTATTCAAACCAAATGTTTGTATGTTTGATCCTTATATGGTCAATCAAATTCTACATGAGGCCAGTTGGATTCCTTATCTTCAGTTGTGAACTTCTTTTTATGGTCAATCTATTATTGTATTAGATTTATTGAACACATATTAGACATATAGTGAGGTTGATGGATTCATTATTGTGATCACCTTCACATAGTCATTAGATTGATCTTACGATAGACAAATGACTATATGATACTTTCAATGTGTAATCAGTGAGGATGTTGTAAAATTTCCATCCATGGTTAATTATATACAACATTTTCAAAATTCTTGGATTTACATTGCGCTTATTTGATTTCTTCAGATTTAAACTCATCCACATAAAAAAATCATAAAAAACAACATGATTAAATGTAATATTTATTCTAATCATTCAAAAGATAGAAGTAAAATAATTAAAAACCATGTTTTAATCAATTTTCATACTAGAGACAAAAATAATTCTATAATATACAAATGGGACAATAAACAATTAATTAATGATTTGGGGAGATTAAAATCACTGTAATTAAAAATTAATTTTATGAAATTATTAACACATTCCATAATCCTTTATATTAATCTTATGTTCTAATCCCTCAATATTATTATTATTTGTTTTGGAGGATAGTTTCAGGGAGACCAAAGTTGTTTTTCATGTTTCTCAAGTTGCGTTATGAGGATGATTTAGATTCATAGGGGTATTTATTTCAATATATATTATGATGATTATGTATTTTACATATAAGGGACATTTGGGGTGTGGGATCTCTATTTGAATAATAAATTAATTATAGTTGATTTTTTGTTTAATTTCATTATTCCTTGGATAATAAGGGTGATTCCTCTAATTTGTGCATTTTTACCCTTAGTTCTAGTAACTAACACAAGTCTAATTGGAGGAGGGATTTGGGGCCACCCTCACCTTAAATATCAACCCAATATGGGATTTTAGAGATAAAGTATCATGAAAAAGTGGTATCAAATCATTTGTTTTTGAGTTAGGGTGGATTTTAGAGTTAGGAACCGGTGAGGATTGAAAAGTATTTTGTAAAAATATGGTTACAATAAGGTATAAAATTTATATAGAGATGGGATATTGACATGTAAATAGACATTTGGGGTCCCTTTTGAGCATGTATAAGGACTTTTATAACCTGTTGGAAATATTTACATGAGATTGTAAACATTATTTGTAAAAATAATATGCAGATACATGCATCATTGTTATTATCTACAATGAAATTTTCATTTTCAATATTATATAGATTTAAATTATTATATCTTTGTTTCATATCCATTGATAATTTATAGTTGTCTTATTTAAATAATTACATTATCTATGGGAGAACTAAAATAATTATTAACTGAAATATATGGTCAAAACTTTTCCTTATTGATTATAGCGTATATTATTTCCTTTACTTATTATAACATGTTTCCATTTGTAAATTGATTTTCTTATCATGTTAATATTTATAATATAATAATTTTTTAAAAGTTTTAAAATTATAAACAAGGCATGACTAAAGAGTTATAATTGTATATAATCCAAAAATTTAAGATCCCTTTCAAATAATGTTTTCCCTTAATAAATTCCAAATTATTAAGAAGACATGATTTTTTTCAAACCATACTTCAAGAGTTTTTAGTTTCTATATTAATTTTTATTCCATTTATTACTTTTATCACATGATCAATTATATTAATGTGTTGTAATTTATTGAAATATTTGATTTTTTCCATTTATTTATGTAGTAGTTGGAAAGGTTTCTTAGTGATAACACATAAAATTTAGATAACCTTTTCATCAATGAATTTTTTTCTTTATTTTTCAATAATTTAAAAATATTTGGGATAAAAAAATATTTATGTGTCAGATATAAAATCATAAATACCATGCCATGTGTAGTTTTTGTTAATACTGATGAGAATGATAAATTTAAACATATCATGTAGAACAAACATGTTGAATAAAATGTTTAAAATGTTTATTTATTATTATAGTAATCAAGAATAAAGTTTAAATAACATTTTTTTGAATTTTTATGAAATCACTATTATGTATTTCCTCAATTTTGATATTGTGTTAAGCATGTTGCATCTAAAATATGAATGTAAAAGTATATAACTGATTATCTACTATTAATATGAGATTTATTAGTGATAAAATGATTAAAAAATAGTTTGATTATTCCATTAATTAATTATGAGGATAAATCATGTTCATTTTTTAGTCATAATCTAGAGGAATGTTTAGATAATATTATTGAAGTATAATGTGTGTTGATTTCCCCGAAATGTAAATTATAGAAATTTTATTTTTGTTCATTATGACCTATTTGGTGATTGTTTTCTAAAATTGTAGATATTTTTTATTGATTAAATGTTTTTTAAACTATTAACTAAAAATTTAAAATTTAGATGATTTATTGATTTCCCATAAAACAATTTACTCCAAGAAGTTTTATTCCATTTTGTTATAATCTATGTGATGTTTTCATTTTTATTTTAATATAAATGAAAGAGATATCTACTAGTAGGATGTTGATATGTTTTTATGCAAAAAATATTTTCGAGTGATAAGGATTTGGGTTATATGGTAATTTATTTATGGTGGTAAAATGGTGAATTGATGAAGTGTAGTGTGGTGTTGTGCTCATGTGATGTGTGGTGCGTATGAGTTGGTTGGGAAGAGTTGTAGATGGCTTGATATATTTCTATGAAATTTTCTTTTTAATCTATGGTGTAAATTTGATTTTCTTTTTTATGATAACTTTATATTCATTTGATTGGAATATATGTCATTGAATCATAACTGAGATGTTAGGTTGAGGAATGAGAAATATGAATCATGGGATAAAGAATTATTCATGTTTTAGTGATAATAGGTGATAACGTTCCTCCGTAAGGAATTTTACCCTAAGATTAATGATTGTTTAGAGGATATTTAATTTAACTATGAGTTAGTAGAGACTATAGATCATTCCATGGTTTCATTGTCAGTTGGCTTGTTTCAGAATGTGGGTCAAATATTGTGGAAGGAGAATTGTTAAAATCCAAAAGGGGTGTCATGGGATGAATTTATAAATTTATAAATTATTATTTCATTTCTCAAATCTATGTGGGGGTTTATATGAAGTATTTTTATATATTTCAATAGGATTTCTAAATCATGTTTTACTTTGGGATTCATTTTATGGACTTGATTAGTCAATTTCTGCTTTTTCTAGAGAACAATGAAGTATGGATGAGGTATTTTGAGTCCTTATCAAGGTCCTAGATTCAATTATATATAATATATTTCTAGTTTAAGTCATGGATGATGGTATGATATAGATTATAGGTTCCGAAGAAAGGATTATCTATGATGGATGATTCTGGTGAAGGTCCCTCTCAAGTTTTAAGGATGGTCGAGATGAATTATCTGTGTTTTGGGTCTCAAGGTTCATGAAAGGGGAGAGTAAGGTAATATTATAGATTCAGTTCATGGATATGATGTATGTGATTGAGTACCATAAGGTGTCACATTTATTTATTTACTTTGTAATGTTTTGGGGCATCATATGTATGATCTTTTAATGATTTGGTGTCCTTATTAGTCTTCAGTGGAGGGTTAGATATTAGAATATCATGAGGTAGACCTACTACTTCTACTAAAACCTATATGGTGGATTTCTAATCTATTTAATGTTTTTTATCATAATTTCAAATTTTATTTAAATGTGTTTTATTATTAAATATTTTTCAGGTTTTTTAGAATGATTTAAAAAGGAAGGGGGTTATTCTTCAAAATGTGAATTTTCAGATATAGTTTAGGTGAAGGGAGTAGTTATTGTGGATTTATTTCTATATGATGGTGGGTTGTTCTATTATTGGTTTCTCTTTATGATAACTTTATTTTCTAAGAGTAATCTCTCATGGTAGTGAGTATTTATGGGTGTTTTCCTGATTAGAGGAGAGTTAGTGTCATGGATACATCCTTGTATTATGTTTGTTAGAAGTAAATTTGTTATATTCAAGAGGTATCTCCCATTAGTTGATGGCTTTGGTTTCCTTTTTTTGATTTATTTTGATTCTTAAGAATGATTATCATTTTAGTGGTATCTTATTTATGATCCCAATTTTTTGGGACCCTTCATATTATTTTAGGTATAGTAGGTGTTAGGGGTGTTGACAAAGGCTGGGAAATGAGTTTGTGAGTTGGTCCATGATTAAGGTTATAATTATTCTTTAGTAATAACATCCCATCATAATATAGGCATTCATGATGTGGTTAGTGGCTGATTGATTTTCATGTTGAATCCCATCAGAACCACAATACGATGGGTGTGTAAACATATTTCATACATTTCTATTGAAGGTTATTCAGTGTCTATAATATTAGGTATTGTTTTCAATATATTATATATTGTAATTTTCAAAAATTAATAATATTACGTATGGAGTGGAAGAATATTTCATAAAAAATTATTATCTTACTTATTGGAAGAATATATTACATATTAGAAAATATATTAAATATAAATTTTATGTCCAAGGGATGAAATATATATTTTAATGAATTATTTTATATACAAAATTTTGCATGATTTTTTTCGTTAATGGAAAAAATATTTCAGATCCAAGTTATCTTATGTATTCATTAAATTTATTATGTATTTTTTTCTATGGATGTAAATTTTATGGACAAAAATTATCTTATATATTAATTTTCTGTCTAATTTAAAATTTTTATTTTAGATCTAACATATATTACATATTCTTCAATTCTTTTCTTTATAACATTAGGATATTATTTATCTTTGAAAATTTTATTATGTATCATAATAATATTACACATTCCTTATGTTATATATTACATTGTGAACATTTTCACATCCAATTCTATTTTTTTTAAAATATCTTACTCATGACTTCTAAAAAGATACATAAGAGTTCATTATTTTTAAAATATTTTATATGCATGAGACTTTACTATAATACATAAGTGTAAATTTTGAATACCTAAATAATATCACTTTATCCAAGAAGTGTGCCTTGTATATGTAATAGATATCCCATTAATATAGAATTGAAATACTTTAAATTTGTCTTGAATTTTATTTTTTGATTGACAAGGTTATTATTATCCATAAGTCATAGAAATGGAAAATTGTGTCATGTAAGTGTAATCCAATTTTCCACTACAAGGTCTATCGTGTTATTTTTGGGAAATCAGAGATTGTGGAATTGTGATATTCTTTTCATCAGAACATTCCTAGGGAATATCAAATCAAGAGTGTTGACAAATTTTTAAAAATGGAGAATGTTGGTGGGAATCATTCTGTGATTTATGGAATCTGAATTTATAAATTTAGGTTGCACCAACTATTGTGATCAATATCATTCATTTCTCTTGAAAACAAGATGAACAATGATATGTTTTTGGAAACTCATCAGCACCCTCAATTGTTTTTGTTCATTGGATTTAAGTGATAACCCACATTTTGATTCAAAGTGAATTTACCCTTTTTCATGGTTCCCTCTCAGTCCACTTTATTAGAGAGGCTATGACTATAGTTAAACTTCCATTTTTTTAACCTTGAGATACGATTTAATGGTGGTTAATGTTTTCTATGATAGATGAAGACACTTTTGAATTTTTTGGATTTTCTTCAGCTTCATTGTGGTAAGAAATTTATAGAATCTTCTTCTACATTCTAGAATAATATACTTTATCATTATGTAATGATTAATTCAAAATATCTTATCATATTATTTTCTTCATTATTTGGTTATGTATTCCTGATTTTTCTATAATTTATAAGAGGGGGATTATAGGAAAACTCACTTGAATAAGAATTAAATTAAATAAATATAATAAAATATATATGAGGAATTAGGAAGGGCGAGTAAAATCAATTTTGTTTTATAGATTTTAATGTTTATTTCCTATAAGTTGATTCTTATTGATTGGTATCCATTATTGTGATTATATTATTTTTCATTATTATTGAAAAATATTTTCTTCTTCCTAATAGGATGATTTCATGAAGAAAATATTGAAAAAGGGATTTTTGAAAAATAGAATATGAGTAGATGTCATTTTTATTAAATTTTTATAATAGAAAATAAATTAACTATTGTTAAATATTGTTATAATTAGTGTGATCTTGGTTGGTTTTGTTTGTTATGGTTTGAAAGGCATGTTTAGTGGTTTTTTTGTTGTTTCTCCTCATAAATATTTATAAACTGAGTTATTAGGGTGGTAATCATGTGGGTTGTTCTCTTATCTTCTTTTTTCTCCAATAATTTTCATGGGAATGGGGCCATAATTTAAAAATAAATTTTCTATTCATGAAATATTAAATTCATGTGAAAATTAAATGAATTGAAGGATAGAGGTGTTTGATATGAAAAAGTCATGGATGGATAAAATGTGATTAGAGATGCGTGAATGGATTCAAAAGAAAATATATTTGATAAATTTTTTTAAATAAAATATTGGAAAACTAATGGAAGATTGAAGATATTGATGTTGATAAATTTTAAAATGTGGGATTTTAAATGATGTGAAAATATAAATTTTCTAATTTTATTGATTCTTTTTTCTAATAGTTTTCATTATTCTTTTGATGATTCTCTCTTATGGGAATTGGTGTTTTGGTGTGTATTTGTTATATTTAAATTTTGTTATTTTGAAGTTAATTTTGTGGATAATATGTGATTAATAAAGATGATGGGTGGAATTATATGATTATATTGGATTAGGGATTGATTCATGGGATGTAACAGATAACAATTATGACAAACATGTATATACAGGATATAAAGGCTTAATGTTATAGTGTATACATGTATCCGGGTTATAGTTACTTATAGTTTTGATGCATGTATATGTATGTATTCTAGTGGATTAAGGTTATACAATATATATATATATATGACATGTATGTATATATTTATGTGGGTTTTAAGGGTTTAAGGTATACTGTATACTTTCATGATATTTCATGTATCTAGGTTGTATTACATGATGACAAGGATGTGATTATGATGTGAGACTAGAGGGTGTATGCATTGAAGGAGGATGTAATTAGGTTTATATCTATCATGTTTGGGTTACCTTAATGTTATAGGATTATGAAAACTAGGTATGTGGTTATTCGGTATGTAGTAGTCACTTTTTGAATATTTTTGGGATATTATGTTGTGTGGATATGTTTTCAGTATGGTGGTTACTTTATGCTGTGAATATATGGTTAATGATACAGTGTTTGGTTTCTATTCTCGTGGTCCTAATTAGTTGGTGGGAGTTTATCTTACAATATCACTATTAGTTTGTAGTGGAATAACTCTAAATAGAAAGGTAAGAGTGGCAGTAAATTTTTGGGACCTTTTATTTTAATTATGTTTATGGAATTGATTATATTACCTAATTATTTATTATTTCTACAGTATTAAATTCTTTTTTTGGATTGGGAAATGGTTTTAAATCACGGTTAGGGAATGTAGTTAAGGAAATTTGAGGGGGGTGAAGGATTTTGGGGTAGTCTAGGTGGATCATGGAGATAGGTTTTATTTTTCTTATCCTTGTTATTTTATATTTTTTGGTTATAATTTTCTTGGTTTATTTCACTCTTTTATAATCTTTCATATTTATTTCACAAGGATGGTTATTTTTTTAAATGGATAATATTACTGAGTACTACCAAGAGATCATGCCTCTATAATTTTTTATTTTGTTTTGTAGGATAGTTATTCAGGGACTGTAGTTATTGTTTGAGTATCTTGAATAGTGTTTCAAGGAGGTTCTAAAGTCCTAGGGGATTTTCCTTTCATGTACTTGTATGGTAATAATGTATTTTACATATAACTGACATTTAGGTTTTGGGTTTTTTTATTAAATTGAAATTATTTGGAGTTTATTGGTAGCATTTATTTATTATTTTTGAGATTATAAGGGAAATTTGTATCATTCATGTGTTTTATACCCTTGGTGTTAGTATTTAACCTAAGTCCTATTGAAGGCGTACTTTGGGACCATTCTTTGTTTTATGAGTGTCCGAAGAGGGGTTCCTAGTGGGGCTCGATTATGAAAACTACATTGTATATGTATCTTTTTTAGGAATCCTTATCCACCATACTAGATCCTTGAGGTAGTTCCATTGTAAATGGTAACTCCGTCACATATGAATTTTATTCATGAAAATTTACTATATATATGAGCTTGTAACACTTCTAGAAAATAATACCAATGAAGTTATTTTATTTTTTCAAATTTGATCATATGTATATTTATTTTTTCATGTTATAAGAAATTAACTACAAAATAAATAATGTATATCATTTTTAAATTATATTTATTAAAAATTTAAATAGAAATTAATGATCAGTTAATCATTTTTTCCCACAGAATTTTATAAAATTAAAATACATCTAGCTATTTTATTTGTAATATCAATCCAATTTGTTATATTAGTATTTATGTATCCATATTTCACTAATAGAAATATATATTATGAGAATACTAATACTCAAAGTCATTTATTTAGGATATACCCTATAAAAATTTATTAACTTGTCATTCCTTGATATTATGAGTGAATTTACCAATAAATAAATCCTATATTGGGATTTTCCCAAAGTATAACTCCAAATTTTAACTAAGATACTTATTGTAATGTCCCTGATAGTGAATCGTTAAGGATTTTTCCAAAAACTCGGTCCCATCAAACGGTTCCACTAAAACGGTGGCACATGTCACGGTGGCACTGATCACAATCGCACACCAAAACAGTGGCACCGCTTGTGGTGTTCCACCAAACCGGTGGCACCGTGATTGACACACCATTACAGTAACACACCAAAACAGTGGAACTGTGAGGGTGGCACCCTGAAGGTGGCACCGTAATGATCGCACAGTCACAGTCACACACTTAAACAGTGCCACCGCTTACGGTGGCACTGTGATGGTGGAACTGTGACCGTGGAACCGCTTACAGTGTCTCCCCAAACGGTGACCACCATTGTTTCTTTTTTCGGGTTCTTCTCCTTCAATGTATCTTTTGATGTAGAAGTGTTTTAATAGCCCCATTTAAATCCATTTACATCCCATTAATGATATCTAAAATACCCCAAGATCTGGGCGATCCATGAATTACCAAAATGTGTGGATTTTTTCTCAGTACCACAACCTTTTCCCGGACTTCTAGTTCCACCCCTATTACATGTTTTCCTCTATTTAAAGGAAACCCTTTAACTCATAGTCATTATAGCCAACACTTCTATGAGAATTAATAAATAATAATTAATCACATCATGTGTAACAGTCTAACTACGTGGTGAATCCATGATCCACCTTTAATGACGTTAAAGATTTAATATCCCATAACTCCAAGATCTCACTTTTTTTCACACATTAATTCTTCCTTTTTCTTGGATGGTATCTTTTTTTCCTTAGTGCATTTGGAGTCCCAAATCCCAAGGTTAGTGTTTCACGAATGCTGGATCCTTTCCTAATCACTCTTGGAATCCCCGAAATTCCTCCCCTGCAAGTCGCACATACCCAGTTCTTGGCGTGAGGATAAAAACTTCGATCATTGATCATATAGGTAGGGTTATTGCTTTGACTCTATTTACTTTGTATCATGCGGGGTGGGTATGATATTGTTTCTATGGGGATGGATGAAACTAAACCTTAATGAAGATAATAGACTTGATTTTAAAGAATTAAGGGGTGTGTTTGATAATTATTATATACTCTTTTACCCTTTCTTATATGTCTTTAATTGTATGGGCTTGTGTACCCTGAAAATCATGGTTGTTGGCAGTCTTTCCTTACACACTAATGGAGCCCTGCCTTCTAGGATGATTGAATGGATATAACATGTAAATCAGTTAACCATGTAAACTTGATTGATGAAATTGATTTCTAACAAACAAGAATCCTTATGTGATCACCACAGTTAACCAAACAGAAAGAAGGAACTTTATAAAATAGTGTGTTTAAATCTTAAAAACTTCTTTTCTCTATCTTTGTTACGTGTCTAGTTATTCTACTTGATGATTGTGGGGTGACGTGGATAGAGATGGGATCCCCTATTGTGCAGTTATTGGTTTGTGGATCTAAGGACATATGGGGCTACATGTCGGGGCTTGGTTTGGTTTCAGTACTTTGAGGGGTATCACGGATCCCTTTTGTTATTGTGACTTTACAAGAGAACCAGATGTGAATGATTAATTTTTAGCTTGGTTATTTTTAATTCCTTGGGTTGTGGTTATACCTGTTAGTTTCCTAGTAGAGAAGAATTATTTCAATGGTATCACTTGAATATGAAAACATGAATGAGATCAATGGGAATTCATTTTTGGGAATGATTCATGACTTCATTGAGGATGTTGTGTTTATTATGAATGAATATTAATGAGGTTGTTTATGTATGGGATAGTTTTGGAACCACTAGGTTTGTATGAGTTATTTTTTAACTCTATGTATAATTTAGGTCTTATGTTTCTTATTCATGTCCCACCAAAGTTGAGCACTTTGTGCTGAACACCCCCATTTCATGGGGGAGGGTGTTTTTCCCAACACTTATATGAGTGGCCGGTTATTATCCCCCTTTCTATTCCCTTTACTGAGTAGCCCAAGACTCTTTGAGAAGTCTTGTGATGGCCTGAGCTCCATTATATCCCAAGACTCTTCAGGCGGGGTAGTTTTGGTGGTTTTCCCAAGTTTTTGAAGGCAGATTGTTTCCCAAGTGTCTTCAGGATGAGGTCCATGTGTCTTTGGGCCTGGAAGTTATTGTTCTAGCCCAGGTGAATGTGTTCGTGGTTACATATGGTTTTTTTGGCCTAGGTGTGTGCAGGAGGGATGTGTGTTTGTGGTATACCTGGTGTGTTCAGGTGGGGTATGGCACTGGGACAATGGTGATAATGGTGGGGGAGTTCTGATGCATAGGATGTCTTCAATAACCAGTGGGAATGTGGTGTGGGGTACCCAAGCATCGATGTGTTATTATTATTACTTTAGTTGACTTGCAGTATTGGGGGAGTGCTTCGTTGTGAGGTTTGGGTGGATAGTTTCTTTATTAGGTTCTTTGGTTACCTTCTTTTTCATGGGGTATTAGAATGCCTCCCCAATTGTGCACGAGATCTTTTGGTTTTCCGTACTATGTATACCTGTATGCTCACCCTATGTGTATAAAACAGCTTTCAGTTTTCCTGGAGGATTTGAGGACCATTCCAGACTTTACTAGCATGAATACGGAGACCATTAACGTTGTTATTTTTTTCTTTTTGTACTTCTCTTTAGAGTTTTCTATAGTTCTATAGAACTTATTCTTAGAGCATGCATATGGGAATGAATTTTTTTGGCTTTACTTTTACTTTCACTTTCGGTGTTGTTGGGATTTACTATCTTATCTCCCAATATTAAAAAATAAAAGGGTAATTCATTCCATTTTAAGAATGATTATATACACTTGGTGCTATTCTCCACTCTAGGGCCTATTGAAGGTGGGTCACAGCGGTCATTATCTCCCCTTCAACTTGAGGAAGGAAGGGTTTGGAAATCTATTGTCCCTTCCCTCATCCTGGTGAAAGCGGGTCGTGACAGAATGATATCAAAGGGAGGTTGAGATATAGGATGGATTTTAGAGTTAGGCACAATAAGGATCGCATTTGATGGTAGGGAAACAATGTTAGAAAATCATGGAATGTTAAATAGGCCAGGGAGGACTGGCTTGGGCATAGGATTTTTGGCCCCCTTGTGATCCGATGCAAGGATTCTAGACCTAGCGAACAACCAAGTGAGGCTACACTGATTGTAGGGTAGATACCCATATAAAGGTAAATGAATAATAATGACTTGTCTTCATTCATGTCTTGAGTATTTTCAGAATTTAAAATAAATAAAAATATTAAGAAAAATTTTAAAAAAAAACTTTTACACTACTCGAGATTAGGCATTCCTTATTTACCTTACAGCTATGGCACCAGGATGGAAACCATGGGTACTGTGGGAAATAGAGGCCTAGGGGGTGATTTGGATGATCATTAGAGTGTTGATCGACAGGAGGAGGACGATTAATGATAGAGGACACTTCATGGCTTTCAGCGACAGACCCTTAGGATGTACAAGGGAAGCATCTCGGACATAGAGATGGAGAAATGGCTTGAAGATCTAGTGATAGAATTTAGCTTAATCTCAGATCCAACTGAGTAATGGGTTCCTCTGGATGTAAGTTGGATGTGGGAAATGGCACGTTAGTGGTGGATACTCTATCTCAGGGAGAAGAGGGGGGCAGAAGTTTCCTGGATTGTCTTCGAGAGGGTGTTACAGGTATAATTCCTCACTTTTACAATGAAGGAGGAGAAGAGGCAGGAGAAACTCTCCCTGCAATTGGGGATCATGTCATTGAGGGGGTTGGGGATCAAGTTCAAGGATCTTATTCTCTTTTCTCTTGACCTCTTTCCAGATGAGGAGTCTCAGGCGAGACGTTTAGAGGAGGCACTCTGAACTTCGCTTTTTTATGTTGTTACTCCCTTCACCCTACCTACCTACTTATATATACAGAATAAGTCTGAAGTGGTGGAAAGGATGAACTTAATAGGAGGTGTTCCCTGAGAGGGGATCCAGTTGGGCCCCTAAAAGGGGAAAGCTATCAGCAGCAGGCCTCTAGCATCAGGGCCTCCCAGGTTTCGACCAGTGGGGAGTAGGCCCCATTAGTTCTAGTTTTGATCTCCCAGTCACTGCCCATTAATTGTGGGCCCATGATAGAGATTCTTAATCTGTGGTAGCTATGGGAACCTTCGGAATCAGTGCCTTAACCGAGTGCAATACAGTGGGGGTGGGTAGGTTCAGTTTCCACCTTAGCAGTAGAAATTTCCAGCCATGCCCTTTTAGCAGTAGTAACAGAGATAGCAAGATCCCACACCTCTGGGAGTAGATGTTGCAGGATGAGGCCAACCTCAGTGCCCTCTTCAGGGACCTTAATTAGGGTTTGTTGGGTAGTTGGCTGATAGGTGTGGGTTAGAGGATCGGGGCATGGGAAGATTCACACTGCATACGCAGCAGTTCTAGTGGTTCTAGAAGTCATTTGATGTATGATCATCTTGTTTAGTAATCCTTCTTTTTCCTTATTTGATTCATGAGCTTCACACTACTTTTATATACCCATTCTAGCTCGTGATCTAGGTCTAGACACAGAGAGACATATCATGCCCCTAGTTTTGAGTATTCCAGTCGGAGGTCAGACCATCTTGTCTCATGTTTTCTGGGTATGTAGTCTAATGTTGGGACCACATCAGTCCAATGGGGACCTTCTTTTGCTATATATTTATCCACATTATGTCATTCTCGGAATCAACTATTTATTCTCTGTATGTTCTGTTATCGACTACTTCTGAATAAGGATTGTGTTTTCAGATTTGGGCGGCCAGTGTGTAGCTTTCATCGGCGAGCAGGGTTTTCAAGAAGGTAATCAGTGAGTAGTCCCCTCCCTTACTTATTAGCTAAGATGTCAGGGGATTATGCAGATATATGGAATTTTGAAGTCCTATGGATCGTCAGATAATTCATGGATGTCACACATGAGGAGGTGGTGACTCTACCCCCCTTGACTTGAGGTTGATTTGGGGATAGAATTATAACCTGGTGCACGTCCGATTTCGATGTCTCCCTATCATATGGCGCCTTATGAGTTTCAGGAGATACAGATTTATATTGATGATATGATGAAGAAGGGTTTTTTCCAACCAAGCACATCAACATGGGATTCTATTATCATGTTCACGAATAAGGAAGAAGGTGGTTTTAGGCTGTGCATGGACTACCGAAGACAGAACCAGGTAATGGTCAAGAACCGTTACCCTCTCCTGAGGATAGAAAACATTTTTTATTAGTTGAAGGGGCAATTATGGTTTTCCAAGATCGACCTATGTTCAGGATATCACCATTTGATGTTGAAGGAGGTTGATATCTTGAATACTTCATTTAGTTGGAGATATGTACCCTTGGAGTTCTTGGTTATGTTGTTTGGCGTCACGAACTCACCAGTCATGTTCATGGGGATTAAGAAATTTATCTTCCGAGAATATCTAGACTGGTTCGTAGTCATGTTTATTGAAAACATCCCGATCTACTCATAATCATAGGAGGAGCACACCGTGCATCTGAAAACGGTTTTAGAGGTCCTCCAACAGCACCGACTCTATGGGAAGTTGTCCAAGTGCTAGTTCTGGACACAAGGGGTGCACTTCCATAGCACTGTGTTGTTTGAGTGGGGAATAACAGTTTATCTGTGAAAGGATGAAGTAGATTGTTCTTGGGAATCATCCAAGAATGTGATGGAGGTTTGTAGTTTCCTGGGTCTGGCATGCTATTATCATAGGTTCTTTCCTAACTTCTCTGGAGTTGTATCTCCATTGACAGCTTTGACCAGAAATAACTAGGCCTTCATGTGGAGTGAACAGTGCCAGGTATCCTTCATTTATCTTTAGTGGAAGTTGGATAGTGCCCCAATACTGTGGTTCCGAGAAGAATGGGTGATGTTTGAGGTGTTCTATTATGCTTTAGGACAAGGCTTGGGGTGTGTGCTGATGCAATAGTAGGGGTGATCACTTATGGGTCTAGGCAGTTACGTACCCATGAGTGTAACTATTCCACCCATGATTTGGAGCTCATAGTGGTTGTGTTCGCACTAAATTTGTTTCAGAACTACCTCATCGGGGAGTGCTTTGCGGTCTTCACAGATCAAAAGATCAAGAGGTATGTTTTCTCCCAGTGGGTCCTGAACTTGTGGAAGTAGAGGTGGATAAAGTTTCTTAAGGACTACAACTTCGAAATTTCCTACACCTTTTGAAAGGGGAATGTGGTGGATTATTCCTTGAGTAGGAAGTTGTAGAAGGATGTGGTTTATGAATTAGCAAATGCTTGGATGTTGATGGAGGAGTTGGCTGCCATACACTTGGATGTAAGGGTGGAGAATGGCAGAGGTTGTCTATTCCAGATGATAGTGTAGTTCTCTCTATTGCAGCAAGTGGAGGAGTCTTAGTGGTGGGGACTTAGAGGTTGAAGTGATGCATGATCGTGTTATTTAGGGCAAGGATCTGGAAGGATGGTTGAATGATGGAAATAATCGGATGTTGTTTCATAGAAATTTGTTCATACTGGTGGAAATGCACAAGAGTTTTCTTGGTGAGTTCCACAAATCACCCCTGAAGGTACACCCAAGAGTTTCCAAAATGTACCATGGTTTGAGGGGTTATTTTTGATGGCCCGGGGTGAAGAAGGCAGTGATAGAGTTTGGGGAAATGTGCCTCATGTGTTATCAGGTGTGGGCTGAACACCGCATCCCAAGAGGTCGGTTACAATCATTTGATGTCCCCGAGTGGAAGTGGGAAAAAATATCGTTTGATTTTGTCACGGGACTACCGAGAGTTCAATGAGGTTGTGACTCTATCTAGATAGTGGTGGAATAGCTAATGAAATCAGCACACTTCTTGGGAATCAAGTAGTCGAGTGCAGTGGATGACTTAACACAGAGGTATGTGGATGAGGTGGTGCAGTTTCATGGAGTTTTGTGGTCCATAGTCTTCGATCGGGATACTTAGTTTACCTCATGGGGCTGGAAAGGATTTCAACATGCTTTTGGCACCTAATTATGCCTCATCACTGCTTTCCACCCCCAGAATGATGGGTAGATAGAGAAAACCATTAATATGATGGAGGATATGCTATAAGAATTTGTTTCAGACTTCAATGGATCGTGGGTATGACACTTGACTCTGGTAGAGTATTCCTACAACAATATCTATCACTCTACCATTGAAATGGCTCTATTCGAAGCCTTGTATACGAGGTCATGTCGCACACCCTTGTACGGGGGCATAGGTTGGGGAAGTAGGTGTTCTTGGCCCAGAGGTAGCTTTAAGCACAATAGAGAAGGTTCAACATATATGAGAGAGGATAAAAGTGTCTTAGGACCAAAATTAGTCATATGATAGTCATATAAGGAGACCATTGGAGTTTGAGGTCGAGGGACATGTGTTCTTGAAGGTCTCCCCTCGATGTGGGCAATGGAGGTTTGGCAGGGGGAGTAAGCTTTCTCTTAGGTTCATCGGTCCCTTCATGGTGTTGTGGTGGGTCGGCGAAGTGGCTTATCAACTGGTGTTACCACCTCTGCTACTGAGAGTGCATGAAGTCTCCCATGGGTCTTATCTCCATCAGTGTCTACATGATGATTCACACGTCCTTGAATGTGGGAATATGGATATTGAGGTTGATGCGAAATTTATAAAGCGAATTGTGAGGATCGAGGATCGTGAGGATAAGGCACATCGTGGATGAACCATCCCCTTTATTCATGTGTTATGGAGGCATGGTGGCCTCGAGGAGAGTACCTGGGAAAGGGAGACACAGATGCACACGCAGTACCCAAAGTTTTTTTGACTTTTGTTCTATTTTGTTTTGTACTTGATTGGGATGTAGTGAGGGACCTTGTTAACTATAAATTGTGTTGTTTTCCTTGTTATATGGATTTTTGTTAAGAGTACTAACTATGGTGATGCGAGGACATGATCCCTAATCAAGATGCATTAAAGTGGATATGCTTAAACCCATGCGGTTGAGTCAACACCACCCAAAGCAGATAATATCTTGACATGGAGAAAAGGAATCTCTAATCCATATAACTAGACGGTATGACCATTACATGTTTGTGTGGTTACTTAGGGGAGAGGATCGTTAGTGTATCTGTGTTTTTTTATAAGATAGATTAGTAAGAGGTTCTCCTGGATGTTGAGGATGTTTACTCTAAGAGGTATCATTCGAGGTGGTTGTTCATACCCCTCTCTTTTTTCAGGCATGGTCTTGATTCTCAAGGATGAGAACAGTTTGAGAGGTAGATGATGTAATTTCCTAGATAGTGACTCATTATGATGTTTTCAAAAAACTTGGTCCCATAAAATAGTTCCACTAAAATGGTAGCATTGGTCACAACAACACCATAATAGTGGAATCAGTCACAGTCGCACACTGAAATGGTGGCATAGCATACAGTGTTCCATAGAATCGGTGGAACCGTGATAGTGGCACTATGAGGGTGGCATCGTGATGGTGGAACTGTAACAGTTTCACCATCACGATCGCACACCGAAACGGTGGCACCAATTATGTTGTTACCATGACGGTGGCACTATGATGGTGGGACCGTGACCATGGCACCGCTTATGGTGTCTCACCAAATAGAGACCGACCTTTGTTTCTTTTTCCATTTCTTCTCCTTCAACGTATCTTTTGATGTAGAAGTGTTTTAATACCCCATTTTAATTCCATTTAAATCCCATAAATGATATCTAAACTTCTCCAAGTGCCAAGAGAACCTTGAATTACCAAAACTTGTGGCTTTTTCCTTGATACCACACCCTTTTCACTTACTTCCAGTTCTACCCCTGCTATATGTTTTCCTCTATTTAAAGGAAACCCATTGACTCAAAGTTGTTATGTAAAACACTTCAATGAGAATTATTAAATAACAATTAATTTCATCATCTGTAATTGTCCAACTACGTGTTGAAACCACGATCCTCTTTTAATGTCGTTCAATATTTCATATCATGTAACTCCAGGATCACACTTTTTATCACACGAGAATTATTTCTTCTTCTAGGATGTCCTATTTTTCCTTATTTAGTGGGTTTGGTGTCCTCTTTATTGAGGATAGTGGTGCGCATGTGCTAAATCCTCTCCTACTCTGTATTGAAGTCCTTGAAATTCCTCCCCTGTAATTCGCACATCCCCGGTTCATAGCGTGAGGAGAAAAACTTCGATTGTGGATAATCAAGGTAGGGTTTATTCCTTCATCTCTCTTTATTGTGTATCATGTGGGGTGGGTATGATAATGTTTCCACGATAATGGATGAAACCAGACCTTAATAGACATAATAAAATGAAATTTAAATATTGAAGGGGTGTGTTTGATAATGCTATTTTACTCTTTTTCCCTTGCTTATATGTTGTGAATTTTATGGGCTTATATCCACTGAAAATTTTGGATGTTGGAGGTCTTTACTCACGCACTAATGGACCTCTGTTTTCTGGGATGATTGAATTTTTGTAACATGGGAATCAGTTAATCACGTAAACTTGGTTGATTAAATGGATGTCCAGTGACCAAAACTCCTAGCATGATCACTCTGGTTAAACAAACAAAAAGAAGGAACTTAATAAAACGGTGTGTTTAACTTAGAAAAACTCTATTTCTCTATATTGGTAACATGTGTGGTTGTTGTTCTTGATGCTTGTGAGGTGACGTGGATGGGGATGGGATCCCTTGTTGTGTAGTTGTTGGTTTGTGGATCTGAGGCCTTGTGGGGTCGTATGTTGGGGCTTGGTTTGGTTCCAGTACTTCAAGGGATCTCAAGGATCCATTTTGTTGTTGTGACATTGCAAGAGAACTGGTTGTGAATGCTTAATTTGTTTCTAGGTAATTTTTCATTCCTTGGCATGTAGCTATGCCTGTTAGTTTCCCGGTATAAAATAATTATTTAAATGGAATCACTTGAATATGAAAACAAGAATGGGTTTAATGGGGAATTGTTTTCTAGGAATGAGTCGTGAATAGGTTGAGGCTATTGGGTTTCTTATGAATGAATAGTAACATGAGTGTTTGTGTATGGGATGGTTTTGGAACCCCTAGGTTGGGATGAGTGCTTGTTTACCTATATGTATAATTTAGTTCTTATGTTTCTTATTTTTTTCCCACCCATGTTGAGAACATCATGTCAAACACCCACATTTCTTGAGGGAGGATGTTTTTTCCATCACGCCATTGAGTGAATATTTATTTTCTCCTTTCCTTCTCCCTTTCTTGATTATCCCAAGACTCTTTTGGAAGGTTGTGATGGACTAAGGTTCATTATATCCCAATACTCATCAGGGAAGGGTAGCTGTGGTCATTTTCCCAGGTGTGTGTAGGAATGTTGTTTCTCAAGTGTCTTTGGGATGCGACCTAGGTGTCTTCAGGCATGGAAGTAGTTGTTCTTGATCAGATGTCTGTGGGTGTGGTTATGTGTTGTTGTTGTGGTCCAAGTGTGTGTGGGAGAGATGTGTGGTTGTGGTGTCTCAGGTGTGTGTAGGTGGGGTATGGCAGTGGGACTGTGGTGAGATTTGCGGGGGATGTCTGACGATTAAGATGTCTTCAATAACCCGTGGGAAAGTGATGCGGGGTACCCAAATATCGATTTGTTATTACAATTAATCTACTTGACTTGATTTTTTTGGGGAGTGTTCCTTGGTAAGGTTTGGGCAGATAGTTTCTTTATTAGGTTCTTTGGTTACCTCATTTTTCATGGGCCATTAGAATGCCTCCCCACTTGTGCTCAAGAGATTTTGGTTTTTCCTACTGAGTATACCTGTATTCTAACCCCACATGTATACAACTACTTTCGAGTTTATAGAAGTATTTTGAGGACCATGCAAGAACCTATTAACTCAGATGCCCGAACCAATGATGTTGCAGTTTTTTTTATTTTTTTATTCCCTTTAGAGTTTTCTGTATTTGTGTAGCACTTATTATTGGAACATGCATATAGGAATGGATTGTTTTGGATTTACTTTTACTTCCACTTTTGGTATTGTTGGGATTCACTATCTTATATACCGATCTTACTAAACAAAAAGGGTAATGCCTTCCATTTTACATGTGATTATATATGCTTGGTGATATTCACCACTTCAAGGCCTATTGAAGGAAGATCTTGAAGGTGTTTATCTCTCCTTCAACTTGAGGAAGGAAGGGTTTATAAATATGATGTCCCTTCCCTCATCTGGGTAAAGGCGGTTCTTGATAGTTATGGATAATTCTTTGATTCCATTTTTGGTTAATTGTATCAGTGAATTTCATTATAACTCTAGGATAGATAGAAGTAGCCTTGATTATATCCAGATGAGAACCTTGAGATATGGTTTAATTGTAATTCCCATATTGGAAAGCATGTTATAACTTAGTATTTTGTTTAATAAGTTTTAAATTTATTTGGTGTAAGGAACACAACTTTTATCTTGGAATGATTCTCATTTATTCTATATGAGTATTTACATAAATAATTAACATTATAATATCACTTTTACTTTTATCACATAAGGAGATTTTGAGGAAGGGGGATCCCTAAGAGACTTGTGAATGGTCACATTACCGACCCTACCTTACAAAAATTGGTGATAACTAGATTTTGGATTGATAGATCTGGATTTTTTGTGCCTGATTTAGATCTGATGTGGGAGAGATCCTTCTAACTAATGCCCCAAGAGAACAAGAGGGAAAATATATTCTTGGTGATGTCCCCATTCAATATCTTCAAGAAAAAACCAAAGGTATATCTATTGTTGAAGAACATAAGGGTTGTGTCCTATAAAATTATTCTTCATTGACGACTCCACTATTTAAAATTTTAGATGGTGGAGGATTCACAGAGGATTTCAATCCTGAGGCTCTTAAACAAAGGAAAAAAATGTATAAGTTCTCTATTATTTGATATATTTATTATTTAAAAGGGGAAACCATGTCTGGTTGCTATGATTTTGCCATTAATCATCCAAAATTGGGGACCAACTAATTGGAAA
Source organism: Viscum album (assembly GCA_963277665.1). Classification (NCBI taxonomy): domain Eukaryota; kingdom Viridiplantae; phylum Streptophyta; class Magnoliopsida; order Santalales; family Viscaceae; genus Viscum; species Viscum album. The sequence goes on along the minus strand of OY728143.1, from coordinate 1,402,303,552 downwards.
ATCTTTCCAATTGGAAGAGGTTATTTTCATATCATTTTGGTGTCCCAAGATGACTTATATCGAGTATGGAAAATGGGTAACATACAACTGAAACTAAGTTTATGTCAAATATCAGAATGGGATTTTTCTTTCAACCCATTCACCCATAAGAACTCCAAGGCTCAAATTGGGTTGAGACTACATGTACTGAATTGTTTTTTTTAACAAAAAATTTAGATTTATATTGCCACTTGATTTTGTGTCCCCTTAAAGATTGATCATCGAACACTAAATGGTGAATTGAGGCTATATTCTAGATTTATGTTGGAAGTAAATTTGGACAGAAAACTACCCAATGTAATTACTTTTAATGAAAAAACACTACAAAACTGAGGTCATTATACAATATGAACATAAAAAACCCTTTTTTGATTTTTTCAACATTATTGGTTAATCCATTATGTATTTTTGAGTGGTGAAAAAACAATTCACTCAACCCATTAATAATGAATTAAATGCAGTAAGGAGAAATAAGACGGATAACAGCCCTATATTGAAGAAACTAGAGACATCCATGAAAAGAAATGTAATATGGGTGAGAATTATTGGTGACCCATCAACTTCAAAGGATTTCATGAAAAATTATGAGAAAAGTTTTCTAGAGAGGAGGAGAATGAAATTGAATACCTATATAATGTTGATTAAATTGTTAATTGTTTCTTGGATATGGTCAAATGATCTCAATAAAAAATATAATTTCAGGACTCCATGTCTTCCAAATAGAATTAATCCAATGACATGAAGGATGTTCCTGGAAATGTTCTGGATTTCATATCTTAACCCACATTGACCAATGCATCTACTTTGGTAATTGAGAAGGTGGACTCTTTGATTGGTGAAAAAACTACCAAATTCAACACTAAAGTTATCTCCAAACATGCAAATGCTACATAAAAGAAGCTATTAATAGATTCATCCTCTAAGGATGTTGTGGAGCTACTATGATCACTATTACGGATAAAGAAAATATAAGTTCAACATATAAAGGTACTATTTTAATACAATAGTATTCTTAAAATTAAAGATAATAAGCGTGTTTTTAACTCCCCTTCAATCAAAATCCATGAGCATAGTTTGCATAATAGAATCACCAAAAATGAACCTCAACAGATTTTTACTTGACAGAACATCAAATATAATGTCTATAAGTCCACTGATGGACACAAAAACTACAATATGAAAAGAAATGAGGAATTTACACAAGTTTTAAGAACAAATGAAGAATAAATGTGTAGTTCTATACGTGTTGAAGAGAACAATACACAATATAGACCTTTTAAAACCCCCACGACTTCCTTGACTGATATTGGTGATAGGTCAAGGGACTCTACTTCTTTAGAGGGTATCATCATTCATAAGGGAACTATAAATTCACTACAAGTTGTATTAATTTCTCACTATAAAAATGAAAAAACAAATATGAATTTATCTACTGGTTTAAACAACAACCCATGGATATACTCTCAAAAACAATTCATGACCTAGAGACCATGTTTGAGGATAATGTACATACATCAAACTATGTTTCTCATGTTTCTTATATGATTAAATATGAATAGGTTCCTTTCCCGAACATTAGGAAACCCATACAAATATTCTCTAGGAGGAAGGGATCCATGACTAAGAATAAGGGAGTTCTAACCTCCATGTACAGGTGTAAATGAATATTTTATTTTTGAAATGTCTGGGTACTGCAAACTGTAACACCATTTTAACTTAAAAAATATTTCTTAATACTCATCACCCTAAATATTTTTCTTTTTCTACACACAAAATTATTTTTTATTCTGTTTTTAATCTTGTAAATCATGTTGGTTCTTTTTTTTCTTTGTGAAAAAATTCTCCTCTATTGAAACTATTTGGATTTTTTCTCATTCTAATTCACATAATTCTAGTGTTTTCAACATTTCTAATCAGTTTTTTACCAGTGAATTTGAATCTATAATCTCTCATATTTATTATTCCCTTATTTATTCTTTAAATAGATATCATGATTGAAGACCAATTTGGAAATATCTTTTGTATTTAGGTAATATGATTTATGATCCATGAATTTTGGTTATTGGCATTAATTCCATTATTTCCCCTGGTGAGAAAATAGTGCCGAGTCACATTACTATTTCCTATAGAGAGTTTAAAACCTTAATTAAAGATAGTAATCTTATTGAAATTAACCTTGTTGGAGCCAAATACAAATGGTATAAAAGGCAATATAATAAATTGGTCTCTAGGAAATTGGATAGAACATTCACAAATGACAAAACTCTAGATAAATGGGACACCATCTCCAGCATCACCCTTCCCAAAATTAACTTTGATCATTTCTAGATTTTGATTGACCTCTCTATTGGAAGATTCCAGCATTTTATTCCTTTTATATTAAACAATACTTGGAATTTTGATCTATATTGTGATAATATATTTCCATGTACCATTACGTTAAAAATCCTTAATCAAAATATTAAAGGATGGTGAAGTTCCAAATCTAATTAAATTGAAAATGAAATTTTCCTTTTAGAAGTTGGATTTATCTGATTTCAAATTTCCTCTACTATCTCCGATTTAACTATGGATCCTCAATATGAAATTAATCTTACAACCAATCTTTTATCTATACTGTCCATTAAAGAAAACATTAAAAAGAAAACCTATAAAAACTAAGTGGATCCAAGATGGGGACATAAATACTAAGTCTTATAACTCTCATCAAATAATTTGGAATAATTTTAGACCTCTAACCATTCTAAGAGAATGGTAAAACCTTGATGATACTAAGGATGGTATTTCTAGTCATGTTGTTTCCAAATTTACAAATATTTTCAATGTTATAAACACCAAAAAAATCATTTTACCTGATTTCATCCCTATAGTTGTTAATGAAGAAGGTAAAACCTTTCTCAACAACATTCCTTTTGATCATGAGATAAAGGACACTACCCTTAGATAAAAACCGGACAATTCACCTAGGCCTGATGCTTTCAATAATGGATTATTTCAACACTATTGGGATGTACTGAATTCAGTTGTTTGTAGGTTAGTCAAAACATTATTTTCTAATGGTATACTTCCTCATGGTTTGAATTCCTAAATTCATTCTCTCATCTCTAAAGTGGAAAATACCTCAGAGATTAATATCTTTAGACCCCTTGTGCTTATTAACACCCTATATAAATTCATTAATAAACATATTTCCAATAGACTTGCTACCATTGTCAATAAAATTGTCTATTTGAACCAATTTTGTTTTTTCAAGGGAAGAACTATAAAAGATTTTATTTTCCATGCCTTTGAAGGAACTAACCATTTAAATAAATCTAGTAGTGGTGGAAATATTTCCATTAAACATGACATCAAAAAGGATTTCGATACTGTTGACTATAGACTCATCATCAAGGTTTTTCATGATTTTTTATAAACTATTCATCAACATAATTAAATCTCTATTCAATTCATATTTTATATCCATCCAAGTTAGTGTCTCTTCTAAGGGTTATTTTAACTACACCAAAGGTCTCATATAGGGCGACTCCTCCCTGCTATTCTTTTCTCGATTATAAAGGATTACTTAAGAATATTTGTCAATCGTCTTGTGGAGAAGAGAAACCTTAAGCTTATTCATACTTCTAGGAATCTGGTTATCTCCAATAATCTCATATATATGTCATACATCATAGTTTTCTTATAAGGAGGTAAAATAAATTTTCAAAATATTAAAGGTTCCCTATCTCATTATGAAGAGATCTTTAGTCAAACCAGCAGTTGGAATAAATCCATTAACTTATTTGGGAAAAGGCATCCTTCTAATATATAATCCTACATAATTAATGAATTAGGACTAAAATAAGGATTGTTCCCTTTCACTTTCCTAGGTGTTCCAATTTTTTGGGGAAGAACTAAATGTAGATACTTTTCCAAAAATTGTTGACCAACTCTTAAACCAACTCTCCTCTTGGAAAAGGATGTCTATTTATATGGCTAGTATAAATTTCCATATAAACTGTACTACTATCTCTAAAATGGTATATGCTTTGATGGTTTAGAAATGGCCTGCATGCCTCCTCAAAAAAAATTCTCCAACAAAAACGTTGTTTGAAGTGCATGCATTATAAAAATAAAACTAGTGATTATTCCTTGGTCTACCTATTAAAACCCTTAGATAATGGTGGTATTATAATAAAAGACTTTAAACTCTTTATTGAATCTTTACAAGCTAGACTTACTTTTAACTTCTTTCATAGTGAATCCATTCCTATTACTTTCTTTAAAAACATATTTCTTGACAAGATGAACAAATGAAACCTGGATTATGTGGAATACTTTATCCGGCCATCAATTAATAATGAATTTTCAAAAATTATGTCTAATTATATATGCATGGTTAATAGATATTATTACATGATTTTTTGGTCAGATAACTGAACTGACGCTCCTTTTATTTATATGGTTTCTCTCAATTAATTACCATATCACACTAATGTTTTCATTAAAGTTGTTTTAAACTCTCACAACATTATATTTCATAATAATGTTAACCATGTCATTGTAAACTTACAATTTTCCAAATAGGATGATGTTTTAATTTGTGTACCTTCTCATAAGTTCATGCTTGAATATGACAGATTTTGCAACCATAGTTTTATAAATTATGATAATGATTTTGATCAATTTAACGATTTTGATAAGTTATGGATAAAACATTATAGAGTCACTATTTTTTTGACAATTTCTCATAATTAGGTCCCCATTGATATTTTTCTTCACTCTTTTTTAATCTAACTTTACCATAAATGACAACTTTTCAATCTTCATAGAGGAGTCACTAACCATATCTTTCATTCAGGTGATATTATTACTACTATTTGGAATTATATTTTTAATATTTTTGATTACATATGGTTACTTCATGACTCAATAAACTCACAACATTAGTGATGTTCTATTAAATATGACTTATAGAATATCAATAATCTTTTATTTTCAGTTGTTTAGGAGATCCTACACATGATTTGGTATGATAGAAATGTTTTTATTCATCATAATAACTCATTTGGTTTATATTCAAGCTGGGTGAGAATCCTATCCAATATTCAGGAAGTTTCGTCGATCCAAAAAGGACAGTTCAACAACTCAGTGACTGATTTTATCATTCTGTAGAACCTTAGGGTTGATGAAATTTAAAATTATCCAAAACTGACCTTCAAGATATTATATCAACCTCCACTCCCATACAAGATTAAAGTTAATGTTTATTTATCTTCTAAAGAAAACCCAGGACCCTTAGGTTGTAGAGTGATTTACAGGAACCACCTTGGGCAGCTACTCAGTTTCTTCTAGGATAGTTGTGGCATTGCCTCTTCTTTGAAGGTATAAATATTGAGTGATATCCATATTATCACCTTCTTAAAGTAATAAGGTTGGAATAATATGTGGATTGAAAGTTATTCAACTAACATCAAGGAATATCTCTTGAATTGCATGGTGCATATTTTGTGGATGCTCACAAATCAAGGGATTTATTGCCTTCACTCACTCTGGGATATCAACTATATGATCACTCATGCATTTTGTGAAGTCAACATGGTTGTGGATGGTCTTCTAAAAAGGGTGTCAACCACACCATCCCCTGGTTGGAAGACCACTGTATTGATTTTCTTCTCCATTAAGAAAAATATTAAAAAAAATCGACTCTTAGACTTGTGTATCCTTTATTTTAATAAATAAACATGTCTTAGTTTTTAGACTAAGGAACCACCTTTTTTTAAAAAAAAAATTAACAATCTATGAAAAATAAATACTAAAAATAAAACTATAATTTTATTTAAAAATATTTTTTAATTATTCTAAATTGTATGATCAAATAAATATATAAATAACCATGAAATGATAAAAGTAATTTGAAATTATAATGATATTTTATCTATTGGTTGGTTTATCAAGTATTTATAAACTAACTTGAGGTCAATGAGACAATTTATTTTGTTTTGATAGACTTGAGTTGCAATATATTCCATTATTTTATCATTAATTTTTTTAGATTAACACTGAATCTAGTATTGAAATACCTATTATATGTGGATGCATATTGATTAAAATTTTACTCACATAAAAGTAAGGGGTTACAAAAAATTTAACATGGGCGTGTAGATCCGTACATTATAAAAGGAGGGATGATACAAGGATAGTCAAAATAAAATTAATAATAATTGATATATAAAACAATAATTCATATAAAAATTAAAATTTTATAAAAATAAATCCAATAACATAGAGTTTAGTCTAGATTAAGACCATTCACCATGTAATGATAGTTACAAACAATAAAATAAATAGATAAAATTATCTCAAATATCTCGAATAATAATTAAAATTAATAAATTCTATTTAACTTATAAATTTTCCATCATATAGTCCTTTCTAACTAAATTTTAAACTCTCTATTTTATATTTAAATTTCTGATTAAATATTTATTAGTATATATATAAATATAATAAAATAAAAATGTAGGTTATCCCTTGTGTAGTTTATAAAAATAAATAGATTTAGTTTCCCATGATATATGATACAAAAATCAATTTATATATTTTTATTATTATTAAATAAACCATATGTGTTTTATATGTATCAATTGTGTTCCCATGATGTACCCATGATTCCAACACATAGACCACATATGGCCCAAGTCCCTCTCTTTTTAAGGGATATTCTGGATTCCAAGAGGTTTATCTTCCTTTTTTGAACTATTTCTTCCATACTTATTCAAATTTATACATAGTATCATCCATTGGATCCAGAATGATTATTTCAAGATGAATTTTTTAAAAAATTAAATTTAAATGATAATTATTTATTATAGTGTGGCCCCTTTGATTTCATATGTGGGATCCAGGTGTAGTGAAAATGTGGGGCAAGATTCTTGTTTAATTTTTTTTATAAATTTCATGATAAATGTAACATTTTAAGATTTCATAGTACATTACCTCCTTAAAGTAATTCAATAGCTTACGCTACACACATCAATGATTTCAAGCGCACCACAACTTACCATACTACCCATTCAAAAAGCATTTATGAATATTATTAACTACATTTTGAATTTTTTATACTCCATATAATTTCAGAATGAATATTATGTGTTTCTTAGGCATAATACAATAACAAATTCATTTTTTAGATAAGAGAAGTATTTTTCAAAAAATTCAATTTTACAACCTTTTAATGGAGATCTCTTTTTAAATACAATATTTGATAATTTTATATATTAAATTTGAATAAATTAGCTTCTAATTTAGAAGCAGGATATAAAAATTTATTTTGGATAATTTTTTGGTTTTTTATGATAACTTTAATATTTTGATGAATAGTGAAAAATACTAAATTTTAATTGAAAACAACCTTTTTAATCAAAATAATTTATATTGTTTGATTATACATTTGAATTATTTTGAAGTATAATTATATTATATTTTTATCATTTAATCCAATGTTGGTTATTGGCAGAAATTTTACATTTTTATTAGACAAAAACACATATCAATATTTTGATAGCTTTTACTTCTCAAAAACCTGGTTTTTGTTTTTGACAAAAAGAATAAATTTAAAATTAATTAATTTATATTCTATGTTTTTAATATTTCCAAAATACACATCATTTTTGAATTCAGAATATCAAAATAGTCTTAGGATTAATTTTTGATATTTTTCTGAAAGCATTCAATTTTTGATGAATAGTAAAAAACACTGCATTATTATTTAAAACTGACTTTTTATTTAAATATTTATTTCTAATTAAAATCTATTTTAATGTAAAAATATATACATAATACCTATATTAGTACAATTTAATTAATTTGAGTCAATTTATAATAATATTTGGCAAAAAAAATTATTTAACTTTTAAACATCTTTTACCGACCTTCTAGGAACATTTGCAAATATGCATAAAATGTAATTTTTTGGCTTCTATGAGTTGAATTTAAAACATAAAAGTTATTATATTAATATCAGTAAGTAAAATGTGTTTCAATAAGATGAAAATAATTTTTTTGGTGAATAGTAACTTCTGAATATTATTTAACACAGTTAAAAGTAAATAGGGTAATTAAAGGTCAAAATGACATTATAATTACCCTAATACATGTCCTTATTTTATTGGATAAGTTTATTTTGTCAAAAATTATCCTTATAACAAAAATAAGATCCTTTCTGATCCACTTTTATTAGATTAGGAAATTTACTATTATATTATTTAAAGAAAATTTAAAAGTTTTAAATTCAAATTTTAATCACTAAAACATTTTTAATATAGGGTTATACATAAGATAATTTCGACTGAATTTGTAAATTATAAAGATAAATATATTTCCTAAATCATTGTATTTTATTATTAATTTTTTTACATTAAATATTTAAATTTATTTATGACACAATGATGTTGTAGTAATTACCTTACTAGTGAAATATTAAAATAATTGATATTATAAATATCAAAATAAATGTAAATTGAGACTTTTGATGCATTAAAAGAATTTTATATGTTAATAATACATGTTAGGGTTGATTTAATTTATTTTTTTCGAAGTAATAATGTTTTTTTGACATTCAAAAAAACCAGATACTAAATAGTGACAAAGTTGACATAAATGAGTTTTTAAAACAAATACTATTTTATTATTAAATGATAAAATTATCCAAAAAATATAAGTTTTGGAAAAAGGACTTATATAATGATATATATGTCATTAATGAACCACAAGAGGTTCTCTTGTTATTTTATAGTAAGTTTATTAACTATGTAATATAAAAATACAAGAAGACATGGGGAAAGTTAAACTATTTAACTAAGAGTTAAATTTAAATCCAAAGGTTATATAGTGACATAAACTTATATAAATCCTATTGGTTGAGAGGATTTAGACCCATACCCACCTTATCCTAGAAATAAATCCATTTGGATCCATTATAAACCAAAATATAATATAATAAAATAATATTTCAACCTTTTCCTAAAGTGACCCTCACCACTCTTATAAAATGGTACATCCCGTTCCCTAAAAATAACACATCCAAATCCAGTTGGTTATTCCAAAACATAATCATATATCATCCCAAATAACCTCACTTCATCATAGAGGCCTTACATTGATCATAAATTCATCTTAAGGAGACCTTCTGTTCAAAACAAATGGAAACACCTCAAGAAGTGGCAATTATTTCATCACCTCTTTCAGAGTTATTTTTTTCTTCCACTTCCTTTTTCCTTGTTGTTTACTTATAAAAATAATAAATCTAGTACCTTATATTAACTATGATGTTATTATAAATATGCTATAACCATATTCATTATTTTATCCTTCTTTTTAATGACAAAGTCACCACACGTGCATACGTATGGCTTACCGTCCCCACGTCGTGGTGTAGCATGTTATTCAACGATTCATTATTTAGATGGGTATAATAATCAGTATAATTGATGTAAATAATTTATATGAAATTTTAATTATTATTCATATATAATATACCATCCAATTACATACTATTTCACCAATAATAGAATGATATTGTCGCTCGTGCTTACGTACGACCTACCATCTCCACGACGTGATGAGATTTCATTCCCCATCGTAACCATTCAAGAAAAATTTCATTTGATGAATTAAAATAATGTTTAAGAACTTAATATAATTCTAGATATGATTCAATTAAATAATATCCATAAAAACATGACTTACATAACAAAACATATAAAGGCAAACTAATCAGATAACACCCATAACAATGATACTGCTGAAATATCATTAACAAATAAATATTAGAAGATCATATATGATATCATATTTAAGTATTTGGTTCTTTTATAATGTAATAACAATTATTTCATCATTATATAGGAGTTTAACTTACCCACTACTAAGGAATAGTACTTGGTAGGGGGTTTTCATATCACTTTTTATTCCCATGAGATTCATGCTATATTGCCACTATTTCCTTTTGTGTGGTGTATGTACTGCCAATGATTTTATTAATTGTGTAATATAATTTAATTTATGGTTATTTACATCTTAATAGCACTATTCTTCTTTCTTGGGGTGTATGTTTCTTAACTTACCAAATCGGTAAGGGAATTTCTAATTTTGATTTCCTCTCATTGGGTTATACACAAACTTCATTGATTATTTTTATCCAAGATTATGTGTGAAATAACTATTTGTTTATTTATGTAGTAATTTGCACTCCCCTCTGTGTGGATATACTTTTGATACACATAATAAACCCATTTATAAATTCTCAAGTCATCAATATGAACTTGATAAGAGTAATCTTAACTCAATTTTCATTCAATGAGTTAAACATCCAGGTCATTGGTGTTGTTTTTACAAGAATATGTGTGAATGTACTCTGATTGATTTAAACTGAATATCCAATCATATTGAGTGTATTTATATTTTTCACACATAATTATGTCCTTGATTTATCCATAACCTAAGGATACAGTCTTTATAAGGGATTTCATCTCAATTTATATTCTATTGCAACTTCATTGTTGTAATGCACCAAATCCCTTTTTTATGGCATACATACTATACTTTTACATAGTTTATCATGACTAACTTTATTCTCATGATATTAAAATGTTTTTATTACCTTAATTATCTCTATTCAAGAGTCTCTCATTTGGTTAATAACTCTAACTATATTATCATTTTAATTGTTTTAAATATTTATTCTTCTAAACCTTTATCATTAATGTCGGTGTTTCCAAAATGGTTTTAAGGATTTATTTATATGTAAATGATTGTTTCAAAATTTTAATTCCTTTCAAAAAAATTAAAATTTTTATGGGAAACTTTTAATCAAAAATATCTTTACAATGACTTCCTTTATAAATGTGTGACTTTTAAATGATTTCACAAAAAGGGATATTTATCTCAAAGAGTTTAACTTACGATTTTAAATAATGTCAACATCCTTTACTGGATATTAATCTTGATTGAGGTTGATTTATTATAATACAATATTCTATATTGTATTTAATGCGTTATGATTTGTTTGAATATAGATGTGATATTTTTATACCATTCATGGTCTATGGTTAATGTGTTGACATTTCGTTTGCTAGTTTTAATATGAATGTTTATGTTATGTCTCAACATTTTCAAATGAGGAGTGCATTAGACTTAGTAAGTTATGTTTGGGGCCCACTATAGCCCCTCTATGATTTGGTAGGTCTCATGAGACATATTCTTGTCTTGGAAAAAGGCCTTGACAAAAATTTTATTGGTAGTATTGGCACAAGGCCTTGACTATGTGGTTAAGATGTCTGGCATTATGCATTCCCTCCTTATGAAATTAGTTATTACTTGTGATAATTAAACTAGTAGAATATCCATGTGCATGTTTATATGGTAATGTTTGATTTATTTTTTCCATATTATTTTCAAGATTATTTTTAAAAAGGATGTTGTTTTTATTACATATATTTTTTTAAAAGTTTATAGCTTATGCTAAATTTTTTACCCTTACAGATCATATGAGCTAAACCCTTTCTTATTTTTTATTTTCCTAGGAATCCAAGAAGTGTATTATGATTTATATGTTGGTTTAATCTAAAATAATAATGGAATTATCAAAGTATTATCTATGTCGTATTCTATAATATAAATTGTAATGTAAAGTTCATGTATGTAATCTAGTTTTCAAGACTTCTAAACTGATCTATCCTTATGAACATGATTCCTTATAATCATGACAATGTATTAAAATAATTCACCGACTCTAGGCTTCTGGGGTCAGTGTGTTACAGTTGGTATCAAAAGCAGTTCAGTAAAAACCTTGGAATTCAGATTTAGAAAAACATTGATTAGAAAAACAGTACCCTAAGATAGACTTTGTGGATTAATATAGAAGAACATCCAAAAAATTTGGTAATGTAAATATTATGTGGGTTTTCTAAGTAATAAATCTCTTTCTAGATATGAGATGGTAGAGGCAGCTCTAGAACTGATGTACCTAAGGGTAAAACTAGAAAACACTACTTTGAGTTAGACTCGAATGGGAGCTGGTGCACAATAATGGGAATTCCTGCACTCTTGGTTATGACACTCCTAGGGGACATGCTTAGAATAATATACATTTTTTACATACCATTATGAAGTATTTATGAGTAAATATCATAGCAAAGAAACCATTTTTATGATTATGAGACTAAATGTTTGAAAATCTTCAATTAATGTTGATATTTTTTTTTCAAGTTTTTGGATTTTACATTATGATATAGTCTAACATAGTGTATGTAGTCATTTATAAATGGAACCCAGTAGAAGGACTGAGAATTCCAAAAATACACATCTACCAAAGAGTTAGAAGGATCATATCTTTCATGGTCTTAAGCCAACATTTTTAAGGAAACATAGTCTCCCATGTATCCAAATCATATGAAGAAATAATATCATGTTTTAATAAGATAAATAAATAATTATTTGAGTCCTATGGCTTTTACAGGAAGAATGAAAAGAAGAGGATGGTAGTGAAAAATATGGATAAAGGGAAGAAGGTAAAAAAGAATTTTCCCACATGTGATAACTGTAGAAATAATAACCTTGGTAAATTCTTGAAGGGAATGGGAGTATGTCATAAGGGTGGAAAAAAGGACACCATGTTCGTGATAGGGAGAGTAAGAAAAAGGTTTAAAATATACAATTCTTCATCTCTAAGGAGTTAGGACACTATGTCAGTCAATGTCCCAATCATCAGTGTATGCCCGTAAATGATTCTATTGGATAATAATCAAGTTATGATAATGCCGCAGATGAAGAGGAATGACTAGTGTTTTTTTATTAAAGAATTGTGTCATTTGAATATTTTATTAATGATGTATAAGTTTTAATAATTATAGACTATATCAGGATTATACTGCAGTACCATTTCATTATGGACTTAAGATTGTGTGGTACCAATAAATGTGACTCAATATCAAGTTAAACTTTTTGGAAAATATTTGGTTGAGAGAAAGATAAATCATAAAATAATCTTGAGGAGGAGGTAATGATTTTGGATTATGAGATAATTGAGTCGGATAAAGTATATTGGATATTATTGACTACCTTTGAACTAATTAATGGTTTGTTTATTCCATCATTGTTGGAGATTAAAAAAATTAATTTAAAGAGTATATCCAGTATTCTTTGTTTTAAAGAGGGAATAAAGCAGTACATACCTACTCAAATAAGGTTCTATGGTAATTCAGGTTGTTTCCATGTTTTAATATAATATATGATGAAGGTATTCACATGTTTTAATGTGATAAAATAGATCTTCTTTATGTTATGTTTACCTTCCTTATAAAATTTTGACTGTGAGTTTGGATAAAAGTATTTTGGTTAAGTCTAAAGGTTGGAATGGATTAGGTTGGACATTGGATAATATTTTATAAGGCTAAAAAATTTCTTATGATTATTGTTTCATTATTATAAAATTGACAAAATAAAGGTTGGGCGACAACCTATCGCATTCAGCAAGGCTGTGAGACTTGAACTCGCAACCAATGGGCGACAAGGGTGCATCACCTACCATTGTCTTATGTGATGTCCTGGATTGTAAAATATCGTTTTTAAATGTACTAATAGATGAACTATAAATTCATTTTTTTTGTAATCCTATACGATTAGGATAAATAGAATATTTTTTTAGTTATATTATCTTTTGGAGTGAAAGATGAGTTTGTGGTAGAAATTAATTAAAGGATGGAACTCTACTGGTCAAGTATTATTATTTTTATTAATCTATGATGAAATTAATTATTCAAAATTAGGAAAAGGAGCTTAAAACCAAAAATGTGTTATCATAATACCTTATGTTAAATCATCATAAATTTATGGTTTTAAAGCCCTCAATTTTCCATTTATTGTTCACTTGTTTGTGATTGATGACCTCAATAACTCCCTCTAAATATTTATGTTTTTCCAAAAATTATGTTTCTATAATTTCCACCAATTTTAGTCTATTTTAAACCCTAATTTGGTGGTGAATTTTTCATTTCCCTTTCCCTCTTATTAAGACTAAATTTTATTATCCCTATTTTAGATATGGGTTTTCCACACATGTATTGTCTATTTTAAACCTTTTATTTTTGAAGAGAAATTTCAAAATGCGAGGATACGATTTATTGAAGTATGGGAGAATGTAACACCCCATGATTTCAATGAATGTTACCTCTGTAACGTAATTCAATAGCTTACGTTACACGCAACACCGAATTTGGGCACACCATGACTTACCAAACTAGCTGTTCAAAAAGATGTTATGAATAGTATTAACTATATTTTAAATTTTATATAATATATATAATTTTAGAATCCATATTATGTGTTTTTTAGACATAATATACGAACAAATTCATTTTTTCTGATAAAAGATGTATTTTTAAAAAAATACAATTTTACCGATTTTTAATAGAGAACCCTTTTTAAATAAAATATTTGAAACTTTAATATGTTCAATTTGAAAAAATAATATTTATCTTTAGAATAAAGACATAAAAATTTAATTTGGATAATTTTTTGGTGTTTTTTGATTACTTTAAAATTTTTATGAATAGTGAATAATACAAAATTTTAATTGAAAACAACATTTTTAATAAAAATAATTTATAGTAATAAATTATAAATTTGGGTAATTTTGAAGTATAATTATATTATATTGTTATCATTTAATCCAATTTTTTCATTGGAAGTAATTTTACATTTTAATTGGACATAAACACATATCAATCATTTGATAGTTTTTACTTCTCAAAACCCGACTTTTCCCTTTTGACAACTAGAATTAATTTTAAATTAATTAATGTAACTTATATTTTTTCAATATGGTAAAATAGACTTCAATTTTGAATTCATAATATCTAAATTGGATTATGATGGTTTTTTTGGTATTTTTCTGAAAACATTCATTTTTTGATGAATAGTGAAACACACTGTGTTTTTGGTTTAAACCGACTTTTTATTTTAATAATTATTTATAATTAAAATTTCGTTTTAAATTTAAAGTAGATACATAATACCTATAATTGTCCAATTTAATTTATTAGAGTCCTTTTATAATAATATTATACATATAAAATTTTATTAAACGTTTTAACATCTTTTACCAACCCTCTAGGAAAATTTGCATAAAACGTAATTTTACTACACCTGTGAGTTGAATTTCAAAAATCCAAGAGACATGATTTACATCATTAAGTAGTATTTGGTTAAATTGGATGAAAATAATTTTTTATTGAATAGTAACTTTCGAATTTTATTTACCACAGTTAAAAGTAAATAGGGTATTTAAAGGTAAAAATGATATTATAATTACCCTAAAAAATTTCCTAATTCTACTGAATTAGTTTTTTTGGACATAAATCAACCTTAGTACAATAATAAGATCCTTTCTTATCCACTTGGATTAGATTAGGACATTTATTATTATTTTATTTAAAGAAGAGTTAAAAGTGTTAAATTCAAATTTTAATAACTAAAACATATTTTATATAGGGTTATACTCTAGATAATTTTAACTGTAAATATTTATTATACATATAAAAATATTTCATAAAGCATGATATTTTATTTATAATTTTTATACCTTTAATAATTTTATTTATTTATGATAGAATGATCTTGCAGTAATTACCTTATTAATTGAAGGTTAAAATAATTGATATTATAAATATCAAAATAAATGTAAATTGAGAATTTTGATGCATTCCACAAATTTTATATGTTAACAGGACATTTTATGGTTGGTTTAAAGAATTTTTTTCTAAGTAATCATGTTTTTTTTACTTTCACAAATACCAAATACTAAATAGTGTCAAAATTGAAATAAATTAGTTTTTAAAACAAATACTATATTATTAAATGGTATAATAATCCTAAAAATATATAGTTCATCCAAAGGACTTATATAATAATAGATATGTCATTAATGAACCACTTGAGGTTATTTTGGCATTTTATAGTATATTTATTAACGATGTAATATAAAAATACAAGATGACATGGTAAAATTAAACTATTTAACTAAGAGTTAAATCTAAAACATAAGGTTAATATCGTGACCTAAACTTATCTAAAACCTATTGCTTGAAAGTATTTAAACCCATAACAACTTATCCTAGAAATAGATCCATTTTTATCTATTATAAACCAAAAATTATATTATAATAAAATAATATTTCAAACTTTTCCTAAAGTGACCATCTCCTCTCTTATAAAGGGTACTTCCCATTATCTCAAAATCACACCTCCAAATCCATTTGTATCAGCCAAAACCTACTAAAATATCCTAAAAACTATCCTAAATTCATCCTATATTCATTACATTGATAATAAATCCAATCTAAGGATCCCTTTTGTTCAAATAAAAACAAAGCACCCGAAGAAGTGGTAATTATTTCATCACCTTTTCAAAGTTCTTTCATTCTATCACTTCCTCTTTCTTTGTTGTTTCCATATCAATATAAATCCTCCATTACCTTTTATATACTTTTATGTTATTATAAATATGGTACAAACATATTCATTATTCTATTCATCCTATGAATGACAAAGTCACCATATGTGTGTACGTACGACTTACCGTCTCCACGTCACGGTGTAGTTTGTTATTCAACCCTTCATTATTTAGATGGGTATAATAATGAGTATAATTGATTTAAATTATAAATATTACATGTTAATTATTCTTTATATATAATATACCATCCAATTACATATTATTTCACCACTAATATAATGCTATTATCGCTCGTGCATTCGTACGACTTACCATCTCCACAACTCGATGAGATCTCATTCTCTATAGTAAACATTCAAGAATAAATTTTATTTGATGATTAAAAATATTTTTTAAGAAATTAATATAATTCATGATATGAATTAAATAAATGATATTCATAACAAACATGACTTACGTAACAAAACATATAAACGAAAACGAATCAGATAACACCCAAAACAATGATACTACTGAAATATCATTAACAAATCAATATTAGAGGATCATATATGATATCATATTTATGTATTTGGTTCCTTTATAATTTAATAAAAATGATTTCACCATTATATAAGAGTTTAACCTACCCACTACAAAGGAAAAGTTCTTGTTAAGGGGTTTTCATATCACTTTTTATTCCCATGAGATTCATGCTATATTGCCACTATTTTCTTTTGTGTGGTATATATTTTTCCAATGATTTTATTAATTGTGTAATATACTTCAATTTATGGTTATTTACATCTTAATTTTACTATTCTTCTTTCATGGGGTGTATGTTTTCTAACTTACCAAATCGGTAAGGGAATTTCTAATTTCGATTCCCTCTCATTGGGTTTTATGCAAACTTCATTGATTATTTTACTCCAAGATTATGTGTGAAATCAATATTTATTTATTTATGTTGTAATTTTCAATCCAATTTGTGTGGATATTATTTTAATACACATAATAACTCCATTTCTAAATTCTTAAGTCATCGATATCAACTTGATAAGAGTAGTCTTAACTCAGTTTCCATTCATTGAGTCAAACATCCAAGTCATTGGTGTCGTTTTTATAAGAATATATGTGGATGTCCTCTAATTGATTAACACTGAATATCCTATAATATTTAGTGTATCTATATTTTACACACATAATTATTTCATTGATTTATCCATAAACTAAGGACACCGTCTTTATAAGGGATTTCACCTCAATTTACATTCCATTGAGACTTCTTTGTTGTCATGCGCCAATTCACTTTTATACAGTGTACATACTATAATTTGACATAGTATATAATGAATCCATTTATTCTCATGGTATTATAAAGTTTTTATTACCTCAACTAACCATATTTAAGAATCACTCATTTGTTTTGTAACACTAACTAAAATATCATTTTAATTGTTTTATATATTTATTCTTCTAAACCTTTCCCATTGATGTCCATGTTTTCAAAATGGTTTTAAGGATCTATTTATATGGACATGATTGTATTAAAATGATAATTCCGTTCAAAAATTTCAATGTGGTATAGGACACTTTGATTCAAAAAACTATTATAAACAACTTCCTTTATAAATCTGTGACTTTGAAATGATTTCACAAAAAGGGATATTTCTCTCCAAGAGTTTTACTAATAATTTTCAACAATGTCAAAATCCTATACTGGATATTATTTTTGATTTAGGTTGAATTATTATAATAAAATATTATATATTATATTCAATGAGTTATGAAATGTTAGATTGTGCATGTTCTATTTCTATATAATTCATATTTTATGGCTAATGTATTGGCATTTAGTATGGTAGTTTTAATACGAATGTTTATGTTGTGTTTCAAAATTTTGATATAAGGAGTAAATTAGACTTAGTAAGTGATGGGTGGGGACTGCTATAGCCCCTCGATGCATCTGTAAGTCTCATGAGACAAATTAGTGTCTTGGAACAAGTCTTTGACAAAATTTTTATTTATAGTCTTGGCACGAGGCCTTGACTATATGGTTAGGATGTCTGGATTATGCATTCCCTCATTATGAAATTAGTTATTACATGTGATTTTTCCACTAATATAATATGCATGTACATGTTTGTATGGTAATTTTTGATTTATTTTTCAATATTATGTTTAAGATAATGTTTAAAAAGGTATTTGTTTTTATTACACATATTACCATAAAAGATTATAGCTTCTGCTAAATTATTTACCCTTACTGAGCCACTGAGCTCACCCATTTCTTATATTTTATTTTTCCAGGATTCCAAGTAGTGTATTATTATTTATATATTAGTTTAAGATAGAAGAATAATGGAGTTCTCAAAGAATTATCTATATTTTATTTTATGTTATAAATTGTAATGTAATGTTCATGTATGTAATATATTTTCCAATACTTCTAAATGGATCGATCCTTCGGGACATGATTTCTTGTAATCATTATATTGTATTAAAATACTACACTGGATCTGAGCTTCTCAGGTCGGTGAATTATAATAAAACTCAAAATTCAGTCCCATAATACTTTAGTCCTCATCAAATATCAAGACACATGATTTATAATTTTATATAAATATATAATATTACAACAATGAGTTATTGTTCTGCAATAGGGGTCCCAAAAACACCCTAAGATGGGTGAATTAGAGTGGATTGTTATTTCTCCTTTTCTTTGAAATAAATTTGATCTTATCTTCAAATTGAAAAAGAGGCATTGAATCTCTTTCATAATTAGAATCAGTTATAAAATAGTAAAGAGAAAGAACACAAGAATTTTACATTGTTCAGTTATAAAAGGCAATAACTAAAGAGCACTTATCAAAAATATGTTCGTATTATAATTAACCAACACTTACCTACTATGTGATTAAAATATTTATCATGACATAATTGTTCATCTAATGTCTACAGCCTATTCCTATCTTCTACACATGGCTTTTAAGGGGGTATAATGTAGTAATTAACACATATGTCAAAATCATTAGAAATTAGTCAAAAGGATCAACACAAAATAACATGGGTGTTCACTATATTTATATATCCTTTAATTCTATATATATCAATTATATAAACATTATATTATACTTCCAAGCATAATATTCAATGTAACTCAGATTGACCATATTTCTCTAATGAAAATTAGATATTCAGTAATCCTCACTTTTGTTACTTTGGTTACATATATTCAAGATTGCATTATTTATTTTCTTATATTTGATAATTTATATCTTCATAATAGGATCCCCTATATCCAGAGGATATTTTAATATCAAATTTTAAATTCAAACAATAACTAACATAAAATTTTCTTGTATTTAAATATATCCCTTAGATGATATTAAATGATAATTACCCCATTTAATTTGAATAAGTTGTTACTATTTTATTAACAAAATTCCAAACCATCATGAAAACTTCACATAATCATTTCTATTTGAATCCTTAAAAAACACAACTCACTGTTTGGACAATTCCTTCATGGACTGGTATGTTGGTTTCTCTTATAACATACATCAACTTATAGATGATCCACAATATAATATAATACATTTATGTGTGTACCAAAACCTAGTCTTTAACATCTAGATGATTCCAAAAATCATGGCCATATAGGATTAAAAATCTAGTTTCTCACAATGAGTTCTCATCTTATTTTTGGGGCAGTAGTGATTTAGTTGCACGATGCTCCCGTAAATAGTACCATTGAAATCTACTCAAGTATTTCATGTTATACATCCCTCCTCTTTATAGTGTGTAACATGGGAATCTAGAACTGCTGAAATTATCCCGAAAATACTTCAAGGTGAGATTTCAATGTCATGGAAAGTAACTAGAAACTAGAAATTAAAAAAAATAAGAACCATAAGAACCTAAAAAACAACATTATTAAATCTTCCATGGAGTAACCTCTATGTTTTGGTTTAAATCACTAATTAAATGATCAAAATAAAGCTCTATGAAACTCATACTCATAGTGTTGTTATAGGGTAATGGAATGATCTTCCATTTTCTTGAAACTTATCTAATTAATTTTAGATTCTTCAGGATTCTTCACTAATCTTCAAAAAAAATTATTGAAAACAAATCCAATACTTCAACCTATGGTTGAAACAATATATAAAATTGATTTTTTAACAATCATCATATATTAACACATTCCATCAATTATTTTCCCCCTATGACATATAATAATTATAATCCAGTAATCAATAATCGTTTCCCTAGAGAAATCAATAAGTATTCTCTCCAAAATAGAATTTCTTTCTTTCCCTTTATTTATTCCCCTTGATAATAAAATGATAGTTTATATTATATTTACTTAACTACTTAAAACATTCACTATTATATACTAAGTAAATAGTAATCAACTAATTATATATTATTACATGATCCAAGCATCATTGTATAAAATAAGAAATGGATTTAACTATTTCTATGTTTTCTACTAATAATTCACATAGTCAAGACTTTGAAATTATTTCATGTCCCCATGAATTATGTCCCCTCTTATCATGTTGCACCCAATAAAATATAATATCAATGAAAAAAATAGTATATAAATATAAAAATAAATAAAATGGTTATAAGGTAATTATACACCTCTTCAGTTTAAAGAAATTAGTAAACTCTATGTTTACACCGATGCTACTCAAAAGTTTGCAAATTTAATGGTTTGATGATGATATTTTCCACATTATTTTTTGTCACCGTAATTTCTAAGTTCACATTATTATTCTCCATATTCCCATTTATGAAATGAAATCATATTTCAATATTATTTATGAGAGAGTGTTAAAATATATTCATAGTTAATTTTATTTCACTTTTGTTTTCAAACTAAATAATAATTTTCAGTTACACCATTTCACCAATATCTTCCAATTACAACTTCATCCAAATAATTTTTTTTACTTTCCTTTCTTACCAAAATATATTTCACTTTTATTATACTCAAAGAAAAATAGTCTTTTTTCTTAATTAACCATCCAACATAGTTTCTCCCAATATAAAATGATCCACCACATATATATTTTTTATCCATAATGTCAACAATAGAATCAGTATCAAAATATGATAGAAAATTAAATTGTTTTTCTATCCTGAACACAAAACCAAAATTCAGTGTTCCCTGGACATATCTTATTATTCTTTTGACTATCTATAGGTGTTCAATCTTAGTAAAAATATGAAATTGTGAATCTAATCACATATGATATAAAATGTATATCTCTATCACTGTAAGATAGATTAAATTCCCAATGATTCTTATATAGAGACAATATTTTATTTTTTTTATCCACTTGGTTTCCTAGTTTAGTTATGAATACTATCATAGTAGAAGCATGAATTAAATATTCAATTATAAACATCATCAATACATCCATTAAATTTTTAACATATTTGATAAAAATACTATTTTCCATTTGTAGTAATATTATCCTTATAAAGTAATTTAATTCAATAATCAATGAAATCTAAAAAGTTTAACTCATTAATAGTGGAAATTTATCAAGTAAACTAGGTATTCTTCCATTAATAATGATGTCATCTACATAAAATATCACTATAAATTGTTTGAGTTTTGAATATTTTAGATAGATTTTGTAATCAACCTATCTTCTATTGAACTCTTGTTTTCTCAAAAAAGTATCCAACTATCAATACCAAGAATGGGGTGTTTTCTTTATCCCATACAAATCCTTTTTTAATTTTCACACTTTATTATCATTATCTCCAATAATAAATCCAATAATATGTTCAATATGAACACCATCATATATAAATATAATAAAAAATGTTCCATTCACATCTATTTGATATATTATGAATTTTAGTTTAATAGATATTGTATGAAAAAGTATAAAATACTCCATTAATTAAAATAAAGTGAGCTTTTCTTTAACATCAACTTCATATATCCAAACCTATCTTATTCAAGGCATCCTTGATTTATTTTGTACCAATCTCCCACATTCATTTGTCTTTTTATTTAAGACACACTTTGTTCCACTTACAATATGATTCTTGGGTATTTCCATAAGCTCTAAAGTATGATGGTTATCAATATAGTCCAATTCTATATACATGGACTTTATTTATGAATCTTCATTTCCTTCTTCTTAAAATGTGGATAGTTAAATTTCAAATGTTATAGTATTTTTCTCCATTATCCTCATCCTCTAGGTCTTATTAAGAGTATATTTATCTTGAATAATATTTATGGGATAAAATTTTGATGTCCCCCTACTTCATTAATTCACAGGTTGAATCTATTATTCACCTTTTTCTTAAACTAAACCATTTCAAAAAACAACATCAAACTGAATATTTTTAGATTTTCTCAAATACACATTGATATCTTCATCTTATTTAAATAATTTTTTAGAAAAAATATTTCCATAATATTCTTTGGCTCCATTCTCAAAAAAATTCACATCAGTTATCTCTATAATCTAATTGAGACATTTATTAAAGAACTTTTAGTCCATACAATTTTATCAGTAGACTAGGAGTATTCTTTCATCCATAGAATAAAAATATTTTCCATGATTTCCTTATTTATTTTATATATATAATTTTATAATCAAATAGGATATAAAGATGGTTTCTTTTCAAGAAGCAATTTATATTTTGTTTTCTTTACTTATGGGTTGAATAATGTGTAGATACCTAGTTTTTTACTTGTAAGACTTTGAAATATTTTTCAACATATTTCCATAGTTTGGTGCTGATATGGCATACGATTCTGATGCCTAGTTTTCTCAGAATTAATTTTATAAAAATGTTAAATAAATTTGATATTGTGTTCATTATTCTTATTAAAATAAATTATATAACTCTTTAAAGGTAACTATAATCTGAAATCCAATACCATGGTTGAATCTAGAATGTAGTTTTTACCCCAGATGTGATTAAAAATGAGTTAGTGTGGGGCATTTAGACTCCTCGCTTGTTAGCGGTATATTCAGTGGATTAGTTAATTCATTCATTTTTGGCGAAGATGAAATGTTATAAATATATCATCATGAGAAATTTACAAATGTTAGATGCATAATCCAAGAATCGCTAATGATTTTATCCTTCCACATTCCATTAGAGAATCATATCAGACAAAGATGAAATGCTGAATCTGATCAGAGAATGATGCAACAAATTCAACAGCTCCTCCTGATCATTAGTAGACACATTATTCATCCAAGAAGGATCCATATTCAAGTTAGGAATTATAAATTGTCTTTCTATTCTCTTTTTATTAAATTGTTGGAGTTTATTAACCCCTTTTATGGATCTACAACAAATTTTAAACTTTTTAGGCACCCGGGTACTGATTAACACCTTCTAACGATATACATGGGAAAGAGTACTCTACAGATACTTACATAGAGTAACCCCATAACATACTAGGGTATAGTACCTCAACTATGGGTTTTTCTCCCATTGACTGTGCAGTTCGTAGATGATCCATGGTCTAACTTGGATGGTTAATTCTGGGAAGACACATGGGATGTTGAGAATCATTGATAGAACTTTGGAACTATTGGATGCCCTTATTTTTAGTATGAGGTTTGAAATGTATATCCTTTTACTCTCTCATTTGGTCATATTTGACTGATCATATATATACTTCTATATAAACTCTTACCTATAGTTACTCTCCTTCTCTGAGAGGTGAAGATAGGTGGGTATGTCATGTTCTTCCCATTTTTTTCTTCTCATGGTGAAATGTGTATGCTCTCATAAAAAATGTGTTAAAGAGTCAGTGGGTAACCCATCTACTCACCATTTTTATCCCCCTGTGTTTGGAAGAGTTTATGTTTACTCTTGGTTTGGGTTGATCTATTTTCTTTGATTGTATCTTGCATCTATTATCTTTTGATTCATCTTATATCTCCTACTGGTCCCCCTCATCTTTCAGGGCCTCCTAATAGGTATGTATATACTCATCCCAATATGGGATTTTCCCACACAATTTGTGTCTTAAGAATATTATGGAAAATGTGACCGTGAATATTGAGGATCATAAGAATACTAGGTGCTTTGTACTGCGTATAGTGGTTATAGATTGGGATTCAGTACCTGGATTCTCATTCAGCTATTTACTTTTCCAGGATTGTCTGGTTGGACCTATTTCTAGTTGGGTGTGTATTTTCCCCCTTCTTATTTTTAGTTACACTGTCATGATTATGTGCAATCCAAAAGTTCATGCATGCTTGTTTGCTTTATTGTAGTGTTTCATATTTTATTATTTCCCTCTAAAATTTCACATCGATATTGTTCTGTGTGTGCCAACATTTACTTTGACAAAAGGAATCCTTATGTTAGTCATGATTTCGGTCCTTGTTGCCATACACTGGCCTTTCAAGGTTTGCTTGGGGGTGTTTTGGATTAATAACAGTCTTTGGTTGGGTCATGAAATATTGGAATCCGAGTAAGTTCATTCCTTGGGGAATTTTTTCGACTACCCCATTAAGAGGAATTGGTTTGGAATTAAGGAAATGGAGTCAAAGTGTCTCAAGTATGGATCACAGAATATGGAACCTGTTAATTTTGTGGTGGCTGATGTATCCATTCACTAGGACCTTGACTACCTGCTCCTTAACCCAACATGATGAGATGTTTTTTTCATAGATTAAATGGTAAAAGAATCATATAATATTTATTCTTCGACTCTCCTTCTTGAGGCATGTATATATATATATTCTCATATGATCGTATTATGTCTTAATAAATGTCAGGATGCCTTTGTGATGATATCCAGCTAGGTTACCAGCTTTAGATCATGATGATGACCCTGTGAGCGATGAGGCCTTAGTTCAGGGTCTTTCTCATGACCCCCTTCCTCTAGGTGTCCATGTATCAGCACCTCCACCTGTCGAGTAGTAGATCATCCTAGTAGAGCAGGATGAGGAAGCATGTAGGCTTATTGTTCCCCAAAAGTTCTATTTCTAGAGGCCACTAAGGTTCCAATTCAAGCTAGATCTTCATGTAGAAAAGGATTAGATAGAGTCATTGGTCTGTATCTTCATTCTTGTTCATACCACAAAGGATCAGGTGGTTGCATTGGCAATAAGACGTTTCCATGAATTGGGTGGGTATCGGTGGATCCTTATTATATAGATGCTCAATAAGTCTACCCTCTCATGGACTAACTTCCAAAATCCATTCCATAAGGAGTAATATCCTTCATTCTTACACTTTGTCTAGATTAAGAAGATTCTATAATTACAGTAGGGAGGGATGGAAGTTGATGAGTATGCATTGATGTTGACAAATATTACTTTTTATTCCATTAAAATGATCTGGGAAGGATACTTCTGATCATAAAATATTGAATAGGGACTTCGTATAGAGATCTAATCCAGTTTTGTTCCCTTGTGCATCCTTTCTTATGTTGGTGTGTTGGAACTGACACTTGTTATCGAGATATTTATATCAGAGGGATTCTTGATAGAAGGAATTGGTAGTGGGAACTTGAGATCTGAGTCATTTGTAGTAGCTATCAGATGTTAGGCACCCGGATCTCAACGTAATAGAACTCCCCCATGATTAGACTAATGCGCATGGTTAGAGTTATCATAGAGCACCAGGTTATCTTAGAGAGTGGTGGTTCATTACACGTGATATCCAAAGTCATATGGAGTGATACTTCCAGACCAGACGTGTTCAAAAACCTAGGAAGATAGCTGATGGACAAACATTTCATAGGCGACACTGAGATCAAGGATCTCCTATGTATGGATAGGGTGGTCCCCTAGGAGACAGAGCTAGAAAAAAGGAGGAGGATATATGGGTGGTGTATGATGCTATAAGATCCTTCTACCACCACCACAAGGAGGACCACATCACACATAGGGTGTTGGAGAGTTGGGCCACAGACTGATGCTAACTTTGGATGTTTATGACCCCATAGAACATGAGATGATTAAAGTTATGATCTATGTGTTTTCTAATATTTATTTAGTATTACTTGTAATAGGTTCTAGTCATTAATTTATCTATATACTTCTGATATGAGAGTCGGAGCTTCTAATTGAGGATCTATCCCAAAAGCTTCATCTTGAGGTTCCTATAGGGAATGGTTCTTGTGTATCTTTTATATGATGATAGTTCGAGCTATTGATTGGTGTAGATGGGTTCATGTGGGTCCTCATGGTCATCATGATAGAACACTACGACATAATCATTGGTATGAATTGGTTATCCATGGTCTAGGCCTAGATAGATTATCACAACATGAAAATCATATGTCTACGCACTAATGCGATGAGATTCTTGTTTTATGGTGAGAGAGATCTCATGTTAGAGAAAGCGGGTTTTGTGGGTAAGAGGTTGTATCCCATCACCCATCATTTAGAAATAATAGCTCTTGGTGCACCTATATCTTTTAGAATCTGGGTTCCTTTAGTTGTGTACGATTATATGGACGTCTTCCCCG
The DNA here is from genome assembly GCA_963277665.1 of Viscum album. Lineage (NCBI taxonomy): Eukaryota > Viridiplantae > Streptophyta > Magnoliopsida > Santalales > Viscaceae > Viscum > Viscum album. The sequence continues at coordinate 1,402,276,553 of OY728143.1, read as the reverse complement.
AGGATGTTCTAGGACAAACTTTGAGGTGGAAGATATATTTTTTATTGACATTCATCCTGGCACTGCTTTGATATCTTCTGTGGCATATCTAATGGCCCCTAAAAATATTTGAGAGCTAAAATTGATGTTAGAGTTCCTTTTAAAGAAGGGATTCATTAGACCAAATTATTCCCCCTTGGAAGATCTGGTGTTGTTAGTGAAAAAGGTATATAGGATCTTGTGGATATTTCTAGATTGTCATCATCTGAATGAGGACACAATAAAGAATATGCAACCCTTATCAAAAATTGATGAATTCTTTGACTACTTTGGAGGAATGATAAGGTTCTTGAATATTCATCTCTATTTTGGCTACCACTAGTTGAGGGTTTGGGAGGATGATATCCCAAAATTAGTATTCTAATGTCACTACGGACACTACATGTTCATGTTGATCATTATTGGAGTGAATAATTCCCATACCATGTTTATGGATTTGATGAACCATGTTTTTTAGCCATAGAGGGACTAGTATTTATTATCTTCTTTGATGAGATAATTGTCTACTCTACATCATAGGATGATAATGTATAGAACATAAGGATAGTTCTATACTTTCTTTGAGAGTAATAAATTTATAGAAATCACTAGAAGTTCCAGTTCTGGTTACATGAGGACTTTTTTCATGGGCATGTAATTTCTAAGCATGGTTTAGCCATTAAACTAGAAATGATAGATGAAGTAATTTCTTGGGATCCACACAAGAGTGTGTCATAGGTGTCTATCATTCTTGGCATGGTGGGGTACTATATGAGGTCTATGGTGGACTTGTCATGAATTGTAGCCCCTTTGACCATCCTGAAAAGGAAAGGGCAGTAGTTCACTTTGTCTGTGAAGTGCCAAATGGCCTTTAAAGAGATGAGGCAGAGGCTAATGAGTGCTCTAGTTTTGAGACAACTAGAGGAAATCATGGAGTGCGTAGTTAATTGTGACACCTTATGATATGGGATTGGTAGTGTGTTGATGTATTGGTAGGCAGTTATTACATACAAATCAATGAAAATTAGTCCTCATGAGAAAAAATATTATACTCATGAACTATATCTATAAATTATATTATTTATCTTGGGGATATGGAGGCACAACCTCCCAAGAGATAACATTGTGATTTACTCAGACCACCAAAGTCTCAAGTGCATCTTCATGCAGAGAGACCTCAACCTGAGATAGTAATGCTGGATAGAGTTCCTGTAATATTATGGTTTTGAGGTACACTATACTCTAGGTAAGGGTAATTTAGTATCATATTCCATTCGAAAAATATATTAGGCTCAGTTAGTGTAGGAGTTTTCTTAGCAGTTGGCCTCCGTACATGTGACCCTATTGGAGGAGTGTACAAATTTTCTATAGTCAATGTTGTCGGCTCCTATACGACTCAAAAGTGTGTGAGTGTCCAAGCTAGGATAGATCAACTAAAAGGTCTTGCATGATCAGATGTCCATAAGAAACTCACTAGATGAATATTATGATAGAGTTAATCACAATATATTTTTCCAGGGACATATAGTGGTTCCAGTCATAATTCAGGAGGAGGTTATGTGAGAGTTCCACACTTATCCTAAAATTGTATATCCTGGTGTGGGAAATATGTACATAGTCCTTTATAAGTAGTTTTTGTGGTTTTTAATGTGATTAATAATAAATATGTTAGTCACTTTCTACCTCAGCTATCAGTAGGTGAAGGCTGAGAACCAATTTCCAGTAGGTTTGTTGCAGACCCTTGATATCCTAGAGTGAAAATGGGATAAAATATCCATATAATTTTTCATTGGGATTTTTCACACACAAAATGTCTATGACACCATCTGGGTGATAGTTGACTAAATCAAGCAGTAGAAACACTTCCTTTCTATCAAGGATTAGAGTTCGGTAGAGAATTTGGGGAAGTTGTATGTATGATATATTGTTCGGCTTCATGGGGTCACCTCAACAATTGTCTTTGATCACGATTTGAAACTTACTTCACGATTGTGGAGGGGCTTTTGGGAGGAAGTCAAGACCCAAATGAAGATGAATACAACCTTTAACCTCTAAACCATTGGAAATACTAATCATATCATCGATGCGTTAGAGGATATGATGAGGTATTTACTGTTATAATTTAGTGAGAGCTGGTAGGATAACCTTACCTTGGTAGAGCTTTCATACAACAATAGCCACAAGTCAACCATCAGAATGGATCCTTTTGAGGCCCTGTATAGTGGAACCAACAGTTCACCCTTGTTCTAGATAGATATTTGGGATATATATCTTTTAGGCCTAGAGTTTTTGCAGGTGATGATGGAGAATGTCCAGGTCATCTATGAGAGGTTGAGGAAAACCCATTGCAAATATAAATCTGATGATGATCGATGACATAGGCGCTTGGAGTTAAAGCAGGGAGGCCACATTTTCCTAAGAGCCTCCCAATGATTGTGATTATGTAGGTTCAGTTGGGGAGGAAATTTATCCCTGAGGTTCATAGGGCCATTCAAGATCCTTTAGAGGGTTTGTGAGTTCTCATACCACCTCTCCCTACCCCCACAGTTGGAGCGGGTGCATGACATTTTTCTTATGTATCAGCTGAGGTGGTACCTGCATGACCTCATGAACATCCTCGACTGGGGTGATCTAGACACTGATATTTTATCCACCTTTATGGAAAACCTAGTGGTGATCATGGATCGGTAGGACAAGACCTTATGTGCACAGACCATCCCATTGGTTTGTGTATTGTGGAAGCATAAGAAGGTTCATGATAGTTCCTAGGAAAAGAAGTGCCAAGTGAGATCTCGGTATCTAGAGTTATTTGCTTAATTTATATTTTTAGGGATGAATATCTTGAAAGAGGGAATGATTTAGAGACATATCAGTGGATTGTAATACATTAATATATATATATATATATATCCAGATCTAGGCATTGAGATAACATGTGATTCTGATGCCCAATGTACCCAAAACTAATTTTATAAAAATATTAAATTCAATTTTAAATTTTTATCATGAATATTATTAAATATATTAGATAATTATTATATGGGGTATCATGTTAGAATCTTGAGACCATAATTGAGTCCAAAATGCATTTTTTACCCTAGCAGCAACATAAATTGAGTCGGCACAGGGCATTCAGACTCCTCTCTAATTACTAGTGCATTTAGTGGATTAATTAATCATTAAATTAATTAATTAATTCATGTATGAACTAGATGAAATGTTATAATTATATCATCATGAAAAATTTTCTAGGTTTATCCTCATAATCCTAGAATCTCAAATGACACTCTCATTCCTCCTACTGTTGGTGAATCACATCGAATGATGTTGAAATGTTGGATGAGATTAGATAAGGATTTAGTGAACATAACAGCTTCTACAAATCATTGGTAGAAACATTATTCTTATATGAAAAATCTATAATTTATTTTGGACTTGTTAATTGGTGTTTTATGCCTTTTTTATTAAATATTTTGTGTGGATCGACCCCTCCTATCGATCTGCACCAAATTTTAGCTTTTTCATGTGCCCACATAATGATTAATTTGATTCGCTAAATTATATTCTATCCTCAACCTCAAATTATTGGTAGTTTTAAAAGAATACTTTGAAAATGATGTTTATAGATTTTAAATTTTGTATTTCCCCCTTGTTTCATCACGTTCATCACTGGTTGGACCCCAAGGTCTCGGTTCGATAATTTTCTTGTGGTATCGAGCCTAATCAGACCCAAAGATTCGTACTGGTTTCAAAACAAATGAGTGGGTCAAGTAAATGGGAAAAATTCAGAATTATTTCAAGGAATGGATGGTATTTTGTTGGGTTAAGATCTACATATAAATCATTTAAAGAATTGTGTCATACAGTTTGTGTGATGAATCCCTGAAAAACCACAGGATATGAATTTCTAGTGAACGATAGCTGATAGCTGTGGTTTTTCCTAGATTCACATGTTCTATGACATTTTAAGGAAAAATATATAGAGGATCTAGAAAATATGAGTGTGGGGATTAGATCTGTGATTTTTTTCAAATACACCACTACATTCCTAGTATGGGATGAAGTTTTTGTGTGTATCCCCCTCAATATAGGTGGCTAGCATTTTGGAAAAATTATGGATGAATTGTCATGTTGTCCTCCTACCCTTCGTGTACCCCTTAGAAGGTTGGAAAATCCATGTAATGGATCCCACCAAAGGGATCCCTTGTGGGAGTTCATAGCTTCATACATAGCTGTGTGACTAAGTACATGGCCAAATTACACATGAATCACTCTATTTGAAGAAACACGCCATGTATCGAGTACATATACACAAGGTACATTCCATATACATTGGTATAAGGATATGAACATCATCTTGATTAGTCTGTACACACCATGTAGTCTACCTATGAGGCATGTACTTCTTCATGGATTGGGAATTGTGTAATAGCCAGAGACATGGCCAAGCTGTGAAGTAGGGACACATGTCGTATGGGTCCCCTCAAATGTCGTGTATCCCTTTGTTGCTTTTCCAGAAACAAAAATGTTATGTATCACCTTATGTTGAACTTTTATTTATTCACACGAGTATCTTATATTGAGTTTTTTCCACGTAGAACATGATGGGGCCCTCATTTGTGTCTTATGATATTCGATGTGGAATGTTCTAGGGATAGTTCTAACTAAGGCGACAACTAAAGATGGATGTGATCAGGAATGATCACCATAGGATTATTCCAAGTGTTACCTACTATTATATATGGTGTGACTCCTCAATGACTTGAGTGGAACCCCCTATCACTATAGGTCATGTTTCCTCAACCACTAGTGTGGAACCCCCCCCCCCCATCAGCATAGGTTTTAGTCCTCTATAACTTTGTAGTGAGTGGAACCCCACTATCAGATAGGGTGTGGGTTCTTGATGACTATAGTGGAACCACACAAAAACTCCAGGGTGTTGGAATTTAATGACAAGAGTTAAATCCCACTATAACACCAAGGTTTGGGTCCTCTACTTATATAGTGGAACACCCCATCAGTTTGGGCATGGGTCCTCTACCTATGAAGTGTAACCCCATATCAGATAGTGTATCAGACCTCATGAAACTAGAGTGGAACCACCACATCATCATGGGTGTGGATCCACTAGAGATAAATATAGAGTTTAACTCCATGAGAAAAATAGTGTTTGAGTCCCCTATTATGAGTTTTCACCCCCTCAACTGTGTAACACAGTGATGTGGCATGGTTTGACATCGACGATAGCTTCTGTGAAGATGCATCGGATGTTGGGAATCATTGATAGTATTTTGGGAATATTGGATACTCTTATTCTTAGCATGATATTTGAGATGGAGATCCCCATACTCTCTCATTTAGGCTTCTTTGACTAGAAATATATATTTTTTGGTATCAACACCTTGTATTTGGTTATAATAACTTGTATTTGGTTATAATACCTTTAGGAGAGGTGAACACACATGAGGTATTCCATGTTCGTTGCATGTTTATATTCTAATAGTTAAGTGATTATACTCTCCTACTATTTGTGGATAATTCTTGATGGTTAGTTTATTTACTCATAGTGTTTTCCCCTTGCATTTGTAAGAACTTACGTTCACTCTAGGTTTTGATTGAACTATTCTGTTGGACTCTATCTTGCATATACAATATTTTTATTCCTCTTACATCTTTTTTCTCCCCCCCCCCCCATTCATCTTTTGGGGCATCCTAAAAAGTATGTATACACTCACCTATGTATCAGATTTTCTCACATGTGTCATTTATTGTGATAAAAATGGACATGTTGACAGTGACTATAAAGGATATTAGGAATACTAGGTGCTTTAGACTACGTACGGTGATTGTAGATTCGGATTTAGGATATGGTATCTCTTTCAACTATTTACTTTTCCAGTTTTGTCAGGTTGGGAACTATTTATAGTTGTTTATGTATTCTACCACTTTTTATTTGTATTTACACTACCATACTTTTTTACTATCCACCAGTTCATGCATTCTTGGATTACATTATAGCATTTTTGTATCTTTTACTCTTTCCCTCTACACTTTTTCATCAAGGTACCTATGTGTGGGTGTATATATATTTACAACACTGCCTCTACAAGATAGTTATGAGATTGGTGCTTGTCACCACCCCATAGCCTATGGAGGTGGTCTTGGGGTAGTTGTGGCTCGAACCCTGACTTCAACCAGGTTGTGACATAATGCTATATTTTGAGTATATATATCAATTTTCACGACTTTTTTCTATTAGGTATGTGATATTACACTTTCTATCAACATTTTTTTCCATTTTTTTACAATACATTTTATTTTCTCTACAACTTCATTCTATTGGGGAGTTCTCACCAAAGATACATTATGTTTGAGTCCATGACTCTTAAGGTAATTTTCAACCAAATAAGATGTGTACTCTATTTCATTATCTACTGTCAAAACCTTCATAGCTATATTGGTTTCATTTTTTTCAATTATAAATAACTTTTATATAAAATCCAACACTAGTAGTTTTTTCCATAGAAATAAGAAACATACAATCCTATTATAATAATCAACCAAAAAATTACCACACACCATATGCTCCTGCTGGACCGATTGGACCACATACAATGTGTGTTCCAAATTCAGTAAAATCAATTATCTCTTCTTCTTAGGATGATAATAACTTCCTACAATATTTTCTCTCAAACAGAAATCAAAAAATTATCTTTTTTTTATTAAATAATGGAATATCACTGTCATACTTTAACCATGATAAATGTTCCATGCTCTACTTATGAATACGGCCATGTATCTAGGATTATAAATTGTTTTCTTCTTTTTCTATTAGAATATATAATTTATCTTTTCTATCTATCTGATATAGATTAAAACTTTTCCTCCATCCATTCATAGTAGAATTCTCACTCTTAATATTTATACTATAGAATTTCTGATTAAATGTGACCTCTAAATATAAATTTCAAATCTGGATAACAATAAATAAATTATAATAAGGACCATCTACATAATTTAATTTAATATTATTTAGTTTTTTCATCAATAAAAATGTATTATCACTACCTTTAACCATTTATATTCCATAATCTCTAAAACTTATTGTTCCATTAACTTCTTAAACAAATTCATATTTCCAGTCATATGATACAAACACATACTATTCAGTATCCATGTGACACTATTATATGTTTCTTAAAAGGAAATTTTAGTAAAATTTTCTTTTCCAGTCTTCTTTGCTACCTTCCAAGAAATTACAAAATGAGTTGATATGTGTTTTGATCCCTACCAATTTTCTTTAGCATAATCCATTAGATCAACTTATTTTTATTAAAGAGGCTAAAACTATTTTTTTTAAAGTAAATGAATTGGGTTGTCTTGCATCCATTTTAATTTTATTTTTATAAGAATATCTTCCTATTCTTTTAATATAATATAATTATTTATGCACAAAGTTTGAGAAATAAAAACATTATCTATAAATATAAATTCTATTTAGATAAAAATAATACACTATAAATATCATTTCATAAGTAACAAGATTACAATGTCAGTCATTATTGTATAACTGTCCAGGGTTTATTTCATCATGTGGTAACACCTTTGGCTTATATATAAGTGGAAAACATATGATAATTTTTTTCGAAATAATAGAAAATATTATCTCATTTCCAAGTCCATATATCTGACCAAAAACATCAATGAGATGGATAAATAGTTCATCAACATTTTCACATGAATTCATCTTCAGATCATGCAATTTAGTTTTAAAAACCTATAGTTGTTTTACATTCACTTTTCTATGTCCTTTATAGATGTTAATAAGTTTATCCCAAACTCATTTTACTAATGGATAATCCATCACCTTTGTAAATATTTGATTATACATAGCTACCAAAAAAGTTATTTTGAGCCTTATCATCATCATTGAATAACTTTTTATTTTCATCTATCAATGATCTTACAGTCGAATCACTAACCAGAATTCCATGAACACTTGTTGAGTATACATTGAGCTCAAGAGATTATAGATGTGAGATGGTCTTAATTTACTATATTTAAAATGTATTCCATTAAATAAGGGTATTATATTACTATTCAAAAAAAATATCCATGATATCAGTTTCCCATAAACATATTCAAAAAATAATTTTTGGCTATAATACCACTTATTGTACCCTGGTGTTCTTGATGAACAACCTAATAGGGGGTTGAATTATTATGTCTTGAAATTTTTTATTTCCATAAAAAATCTTTTTTATTACTGTAAAATACACCTTGAATCATCTTCATAATAAATAAAATATATAAATTAGAAAGATCATGAATACATGAGTTTCACTAGGTTCACACATAAATGGCTACATCCAAGAATCATATAACAATGATTTCTTAATATTATAATTAACCACTAATTCAATAGTATTTTTTATAATATTTATGATGATCTTGTGGGCCATCCATATTATAATGACTCTTCATCTCTTCCTTGAAAAAATTCTCAGAGTTATACAAATTAATAATTGATGCATAGTTTGAAATCACAAGTTATTAGTCAAAATAATCAACACCAAATAGAAAGGGTGATCTTTGTGTTTCTCCATTCTTTACTTTGAAATATATCAATGAAAATAAAAGTATATTATAATTTCATGATTAATATTTAATAGTACTTATATTGATCCCACATAACCAACCAAAGTCAGATATCCAATAATCCTCACTTATTTTACCCAGATTACATATCATTAATATTACACTCTTTCATTTATTCTATGATATGGTTTTCTTATACAAAGTAGGATACATTATATCCATACTAGTTTTTAATTTAAAAATAAAAATTATAACAATAGCTAACTTACAACATCATTTAATTCAAATAAAACCCTTGTAACATATTCTTATTCTATGGACCCTTCTTATCCCACTTTATTTGTTTAGGTTTTCATAATTAAGAATTTATTAAAAATTACAAGATTAACACTTATTTAGAAAAATTCTTATTTATTACCTCTAACTTGAGTTATAATTTTTTTTACATATTTAAATTAATGTAATATAACATAATGATTTTGAATTGGTTTGTTCATTATTTAGTAATTTTTTTATTAATTTTTCGATAACAATTTTACATTCAAAATTTTCAATATATTTTAAAATTATGTAATTAATCATAAACCATATCATGAATACTTTATATATTAAGATGATTGATACATACACACACTAAAATGAAACTTTTATAGGTTTTAAATTAATTCTTTGTTTACTCATAAAAAATCCATATACTCAAAATTTTCTATGTTTCAAAAGTAAAATGTTTTGTAATGAATCATACATTAATTCATATAGAGATCAACTCACTCATGTGTATAATAAATTTCACTGATATGTGGAATTTTATTTGAAATTAATTATATAAATCTATTCACAATGGAATATATATAGATTTCTTCTATGGAAATATTTGGTGTTATGTGTTTTTTACTTAGGATTTTTTGGGAAATTAATTTTTTGAATAATTATCTATTTTATTTTATTTTATTTATTTACAAATTTTTTAGTGAATGTTTCAGGAAATTTTATTAATTTTTTTTCCAAAAACAATTGAATCCAGAAATTTGTGGGATACTTCAAGGTTATTTTAATTTTTATTCAATGTTTATTAATATGGATTTTATTTTAAGTGATTGAAAAACTATGAAGTTTTTTGTTATTTCATGGATGATATTTTGGAATGTTTGACTATGTATTCTCAATAAATTATTGGTGTCTATAATTACGGTTATATTATTTGTTAAAATGTTATTATTTATTTGGAATAATAATAAATATTTCAGAATGTGTATAGATACCAATTTTTCTTATTTAAATTAATCCAATGCTATAAGAGATTTAGAATCACGCTACTGAAAAAAATATACTTGAAAAAATTGTGATTTTTTTTAAAAAATAATATATTTTTAAAAGTATGGTCAATGTGGAACATAAGAACATTCATGATCATTACTTAATTCCTATATAAATACATAAAGGATTGATTAAAGGTTGTTCAAGATTCTATGAACTATTATATCAACTTCTTCCATAAACGGTTCTTATATTTGTGTACTTAATTCCTTATATCATTATCATGTATTGTAACTGTATATTATTTTTTATTTTCATTTAGAAAATTAGTTTATCATTTTGGTTATATCTCAAAAATACATTGTTTTTAATTGGGTTTTGACTCCCCATTAATTTGTTTTTGTTATCATTGTACCACAACATGAAAATGTAATTTATAATTAGTTTGTGACTCCATTTTAAAACCTGGGACTTTTACTAGATTTCATACTTATAAATGATTAAAGGTGTGGTAATAGTATAAGTATAATCACATGGATCCAAACTAATTTTTTAAAAAAAATGGTCATATTTGATTTTACATTACTTAATTAGTTTATTATTTAGATTAAATTTATGAAATATAATGTAGTTTATTCACCCCATCCCTTTTAACCTTTTATCCATAATTCAAATTAGGCTAAGAATTGGTATCAAATACATTCCCTTTAATAGTTTATCTTTATTAAACATTAATTTTATAACATATTTTTTTGTATTAACGTTTACTAAGGAATAACAGTGTAAGGGTAATATCTCTCTTAGATAGAAGGTCAAAATAGAAATGTTAGTTGGATTCCTTAGAAACCTCGTTTATTTTTTTGGAAATGATGATGGATATGTTCAATGAATAATGGACACATACATTAAACAAATTTTAATTACAAATTAGTCTTCAATAGTAAAACCATAAAATTCAATTGATTCAGTCCCTGATACCCTTACTGGTAATGATATATCTAGGTATGTTCTTTATTATAAATTCATGAATATTATGTTTTTATTAATATAAATTTATTCATTATTGTATCTTCCTGTTAAACCATTAATTATATGCGTGTAAATTTTTATGTTACTCATTATGGTATAGATAAATTACAAATAACTAAGCTGGGTATGTTTTGGGTTGAGTACAAAGACTTCAATATGGGACAAAATGAAACACTTAATCCAATGTTTCATGAATTCACCATCATTGTGAATTGGATAAGTGTTCAAGGAAATGTATTGGAAAACACATATCTAGTTCAATGTGTTCTTGTATCTGTACCTAAAAAAATGGGGTGCCAAGAAGGTATCCTTTGATAAAAGAAATAATTTGAAAGTATACACTTTGAATTAACTAATTGGTTCACTTATGTAATATGAACTGGAGTTAAAACATTATGATTAAGAGACATCTAAAATGAAATTAGTTTCTTTTAAATATTTTAATGTTATTTAATCAAACTCTTATTAATTTTTAGTTACAAATAATTAAAAGATAAGAAATCGAACAATTTTTTACTAGAGTAAAAAAAATAATAAATAAGAATAAAGGTTTCAAAAATTGATTTCAAGTGACTCTAAAAGATATTATTGCCAAGTAAGTCAGAAGGTTAATTATAATTATAATTAAAATACATAAAATGTTACTTTCATGAGTTTAGAAAGAAATAGAAATGGATTTAACTATTATATAGAGTTGTATTGAAGAATTTGATACTGGTGATGAATATATAAATGAAAAACAATGAAATAAATTTTTATTCATTGAATCTAGGAATGAGTTTATTAATATTAATTTTTATTCTTGATATTATGTTACAAATTTTAATTTTTATTAACTTATTTTTCACAAATTAAATAAATAAATTGAATGACTAATAAAATATATATATAGAATTGTTGAATTATATAATGAACTCAAAATAAGTAATAATAAAATTGTTAAGGAAAACAAGGAACTTTTACCATAATATGAAGAGTTTTAAAATACAACTTCTAATTTGAATGAAAATGTTTATGATGATCTCAAAGATTTTTAGAATAAGAATGAAAGGCTGAAAAAATAAAATTAAGGGTTTGATGTAAATTTTATTTACATTTATTTCAAAAATAGTATGATAAAATGATATATTTAAATAATATAAATATAAATAGAAATAGTATTGGATGAGTTAAGAATTTATCTTATACATACAAATTTTCATTATGAATGTTTCAAAAGGTATTATTTTTTCTTCTATTATTTTTATATATATGATGAAAAGATAGTACGAATTTGATTTCTAACATAGATTTTCATAATATTTGGGACACGCTAAAGGTCGTATTTCTATATCATCATCTTTTGGAACACCTATAAATAAATTGATTAACATCATTGAGGGTACCAAAAAAATTTAATTACCTTATTGTACCCAAAGATTCATGGGAAATAAAAATATATATTAATAAAATTTAAAGTAAATATACCTTGGATTATTCATGAAATATGTGTGGTATATGAAAAATGGTTTCTCTAAGAATGTTACAAAAAAACAATAAAAATTAATTTATTATAATAGTTTGGATCAAAGAAATACCACTTTTGGATAAAATTACAAAGGAATGGTATACGTTTTTTCTAAATTTGGTTTATATAGATCATCAATTATTAATAATTATATATATTTTTATAGATTGTAACATAAATCAATTATTATTTTTAACTATGTTATGATGGTATGACTATAAAAAATTTAAAATAATAAATATCTTATTTTTAAATATGATTCTATATTGTTTTATTATAACTGAAAGAAAAATATATATTCTATTGGCCTTTATAAACCAATATTTTCATATGTAAATTGTTAAAATGATGTGAACATTGATATTATCCATTGAAATAGAATGATCTATCATGTTAATTTTATGTTTCTATACTAACTATATAATAATGAAATACATCTATAACTACCTAATTCCAAGAATCAGATAATGAATTATTTATCAGTTACTACAATTTTATAAAGGCTTATAGAGGTTATAATAAAAGAACCATGCTTCTTGAAGAATATATACATGTTATATTTTATGAAAAAAATATTTAAAATATAAATAATTTAATATACATAATATTTTATTAGAGTTTATATATTTTAGTTGTTGAGAATATGAAATTTCACAATTAAATAAACCTTGTAAGGGAGAGAAACACCCTCATAAAAGGATGTTAGAATCTCTTAAATATCATTTTATTGGTATAGTTATTGGATGTGTTGATTATATAGTGAAAAATATTAATTATTTAAGATATATTTTTATTAATAATATATTTACTTTCTGATTTTTATTCTAAATTATTTTTTCAAATCATTAAATTATCCTTAATTTATTTTAGATATTAATGGTAAAAAAACACTTTTCTACAATTAATGTCTGTGAATTCGTTTTTCCACCTTTATATTTAAATATTTTTTCTACTCAATGGATTTCTAGAAAAAAAATTGATGAATCTAGTCGAATTAGTAAAAATAAAGTCATATTAGTTTCTCAAGGTTATTATCAAGAATAATGTATTAATTATGATGAAAATTATAACCTATTTATAAGTTAGATTCTATTTTTTTATTATCAAGGATTTATTCTTGATCAATTGGATGTCAAAATATATTTTCTTGATGGTATAATTGTTTAATATATTTATGTTAAATAAACATGAGGTTTTGAACATGAAACATATGTTAACCATGTTTTTTAATTAAAAGAGTGTCATTATAGACATAAATAATCTCCTCAAGCTTGTTTTGAGAGATTAAGATTTTATATTCTAAGAATGGTTTTATTAAAGGAAAATTTTACCTCACTATTTATATTAAAAATATTCTCTAGATATTTTGATTATTAATATTTATATGGTCTATATTTTTTTTGTTCTGTTAAATTAGTTCTTAAATAATTTTAGGATTTAATGAATTTTAAATTTGAAATTTTTCTTATAAGATAATTAAAAAGTTTTATAAGACAATAAATATTTCAAATAATTGAATAATTTTTTCATAATCAATTAATATACACTAAGATATTAGTTGAAATATTTTGAATTAATTATAGTAAAAGATAAATATCCCATATGATTATTGATTCTAAATTAGAGGTTTATATTGACTGAATTTCAATAGATATTTGTATTTATATTGTAATTATTAGTGTTTGGTATATTTGGCTACATTAAGAGTAGATTTAATGTTATCTTTATGTGTGTGTCATATATTTCAAGAAAAATATAAATAAAGACACTTAAATGATATAAAAATGATCACTAAATATGTCAATATACTTTTAAATATTATATTATTTTGTCCTAGTAAAATCTATTTTAAATTAAAAATTAATTATGATATCTTTTTTGGAAGATGAATTTTTTTTAGAAAACCTACAAAGGGCATGTTTTATTTTTACGTAAAAGTTTAATTTCATAGAGTTTAGAGAAATAATTATCAGTTGATTTATATAAACCAAAATTATAATACATTTAATTTTTTAGTTTTTTATATATGTTTATGGATTAAATATAATTTAACTGATTTTGATATCTATTTTGAAAATTTACCTATTTTTTGTGATAATTCATCTACTGTTTCAATTTCTAATAATCATTTGTAATATTATAGAACTAATAATATATAAGTTAGATATAAAATTTATTAGATATCATATAAAAAGGATAAATCTATTTAAAATAATTTTTTAATTATGATCAATTAGATGAAATCATTACAAACACATTGGATTCAAAAAAAATAAAAAAAATATGTTTGAACTTAGTATGATGGAAATATGAATTCATTAAGATATATTTAATAAAGTATTTAATATTTGACATTAAATATAATTTTTTGTGTCCCCTTTATAGATTATATTTATATTTTTATAAGAAGAGTTTCAGACTCACTATTATATCTATTTCAGTAAATGAATATTTTAATTTTAGGTTGGTTCTCATTACTTTAAAATATATTTATTCATGAATTTATTTTTTTATTTTTATATGTATCCATTAATTTAGGTTGAGAAATAATTTTTCAATTATTTTATCTTAATATACTAAACTTTTATGGAATTTAATTTTTTTTAAATATTTGTTAATTATTCTTTTCAAATCTATTTTAAATGCTAAAAACATTATTTCTTAAATTTGTCTATAAATTTTAGTTTATTCTGTAGTTATTTTAGAATTATATTTTTATATAAAAAAGAAAATTATATTTATAAATCTATGTATTATACTAAATTTCTTTGATTTTCAAAATAATGATGATTATTCTATGTATTTTAGTATAAAAAAACTACATCTAACATAAAAAGGTGGGTGTATTTTAAAAAAATACAGCCTTACAAATAGTGGAAGTATTTTTTATGATAATTGGTTTTGTAATTATAAAAAAGAGTTAGATAATTGAGTGGATCCTTCCAATACCACTTTATTTTTTTTATGATTTTATAATTAAAAATATATTGGTAATTACAAATTTTTCACTTATTTATACAAGTTCTTATTTATTCCTTACAACATCTAAAGAGTATATTTTAGGTAGGACCCTTGGTTTACATTATCCTTAATTGTTTTTCTCATTTATATCTAGTTATAATTGTTGAATATTGGTTATTACTTACATGTTGAATTCTTTTGATGTGTTGGGAATTGGTTTTGGTTCTTGTTTGAGAGGTTAGAATATGCCTAAGGAGTTTATCTCTAGAGTGAACCTGGTCCTATAGAGAAAATAGTTACATTAGTTCAACTAGAAATATTGGGAATTCCATCATCCAAATGGTTGAAGGATGGAGGTACTAAGTTCCAATAGGAACTCTAATGGATAGATAATGGGAATCCCAGTTTCCTAGTTATTCTTGCAAGGGCCACTACACGCCGGTGGAAGCTAGTGGATTGGTGGTTCCACTTATTTAGAAAATGAGAGGAAAGAAAGTCTTATAAATTTGTTTCTTTTATCCATCCTATTAATTATAAACAACCTCCCACAAATATAATTTAACCCTAAAAAACATGGAGACTCTCTAGAGATGAATTTATCCATTCCAACCATGTTTCTTCATTAATCCAGGATCCATTTGATGCGTTGAGTCTCTCATGGTAAGTGTATCATAGATTAGTTTATGATTTATTTTTCCCTAAAGTTTCTTATTCTATGAGGGTTATAGATTCTTTGTATATAAAAGGATATGAGTTTTTATTTTATTATTTTTTTCTATTATCCTTTATTTATTTTTCCCAGCATTGAATATACAATAACAGATCTCGTTTTGGGTGATTATTGATCTTGATTAACGTAGGTGTCTATATTCAACAATATTAACACATAAATTACATAAATTTCAAGTAAATTCCTTTGTTTTTGTTGGTGAAATTCATTGATTTGATATAAAATATTTATTGGTTAATGAAATGTATCTTGGTTGGTAAAAAATATATTTTTTACTTTAAAACATATTTATGCACATTATGTGTTCACCAAATGTCCCAAGGATTTCATTGACTCTAAAATGGTTTTCCAATCATGTGATCATTAACAAATAAATGTGAAAATTATTTTTTAATTTTGATAATGGTTTGTTTAATTATTTTTGTAATCATAGTGCATTGGGATCCTTGAGTGCATCGGGTTATGGAAATTTTCAAACCATACTAAGTGTAGAATCACCAAGGGTTATTCATGTTATATCGATAGACTATGGTATGAATCTATGTATGTAAGATTCACGGTATGTCAATATTAGGGATACATCATGTTTACTGATGTGTATTCCCATAGGCTATATCCCACTTGTTCTTGGTTTTATACATGATGATAATATTTCATGTTTTATTCCTTAAATATTTTTGCTATGGTATTTCTGTGAATGATTATATTTGTGACTTTATACTATATTTCATGTTCTCCTCATATTTCACGTTTATGTGATTATGAGATTATTTAAAAAAAGGTAATATTTGTTTTAAAAAATTAGGTTCTTTTAAATCTCTTTATGAACTTGTTTTACTTTTATGGATCAGTATAATTATTGTATAACGATAGAAAAATTATATATTATTTAATTGTAATGTATTGATATTTAGTGATCTGGTAATGGTAAGGGTGTGATGCAATTCCCTAAATTCTCTTAGATATTTTTTCCTTATTTTCAATATGGGTTAGTGGTGGTGATTGTTCATATGGAGACACTGTTTTTTACTATTATTTTCTTTCTAGTTAGAAATTTTTGTATTTTCCATGTGTTTCTCATGTATTCTTTATTTTCTTCTAAATTATACCCCAATTATTTATCTCATTTAAATTACTCATGACATATTTTTATGTCTTTTTTAGAACTCTACTATTGTGTCTAGTCATCTTGCGTGACGTTTTGTGTCGACCTGGGTTAGTGCATTATGAAATTTTATCATAGAAAAAAAAATCATCTAGATTTTTGTTGAAAAATCAAGGGTTTATTTTAAGGTTAATGTTAGAGATGAGTTAGGACCATTTGAATTTGATTACTATGTATGGAAGGGTTCTTGGAAAGCTCACTTCCATGTCTGATCTTGAGTTACCATGTGTGTTCAGGGGTTTTTATCAAGCGTGATATTTGTTTTTTGGTATTTAAATGAACATGATATGGAGATTATTTAGATAAAACTATTATTTTATGGTGTTATTGTCTCTCATTCATTTAATCCATTTTTCATTAAATTATTATTGTATAAAGTCAATAATATATAGTTTTGAATTCATCTTTTGATTCTTACATTTTTCTCATAAGATAATTGGATTTGTTTTTGAATTTTAGACAATGCCTCCTAGAAAAGATCTTATGAATCCAATAGAGTAAGTTAAAATACAAGTTTTGAAGAAGAATCCACGGGTAAAGCCTTCATTTTTAGAAGTAATTATTCACAAAACCAGAATTTTTTTAATGGATATGGGGGGAAACTTGGGTCTAGTACTGGATCCGGGCTTGGAACTTATAGAGAAGAATCCCCCCATATTCCATGGTGATAAGGGACCACAAGAAACCAAATAGTGACTTCAATAGATTGAGAGTGTCTTCTATATTATGAAAATTTTAGAGAACTATAATGTTGGGTTTTCTACTTACAAGATTGAGGGAGAGGGAAGGAAGGGGTGTGATTCCATCATACAATCTCTGTTACATGATAATCATACCATGCTATCATTCAAAAAGGTCATTATCCAATAGTGATTTCCTGAAGCATTGTGAGTATAAAAGACTCAAGAATCTCTAACCTTTGTAAAAGGGGAGTTTTTAGTTTTGAAATATGCCACATGGTTCTTTGTGTTGTTCTACTTATCACTAGATCTTGTTTCTAATTAATGTTGTAAATCATTGACATTCGATATGGGTTTGGAGGAGGATATTTGGTCATGGATTTTTTTTTCTTTCCAACTTTACTCAGGTGGTTGATAATGAGTTTATGGTTGAGAAAGAAATGAATGGAAAAAAGGTTTGGGTGGGGATTCTATTGCAGTAGGTGGTAGCCAAGGTGTATTATATGTTCAAAAAAGGAAAAGTAATGGTTTTTAGTTTACATCGAGACCAGTTTCAGGGTATTCTTAAAGAAAACATCACGTATTTTTTTCTATATGTGGGATGACTTATCATATTAATCCAAATTATATGAAATAACATTTTATGTGTCATAATTATTGGTAATTTGGCCACATTAGGTATTTTATAGAAAAATATACCAATGTAGTGGATATTGATCCACTCCTACCAATGTTTGTCATGTTTTTTAGATGAATCAAAGGGTATTGGATCCTATTGTCATTAAAAGGGTGAAACTCTATTAGAGAAGAAGGATTTGTGTGGATATGTGACCAGATGTCATTATACTGAGGATTATACACCAAAGGGATCCAAATTAGGTCTAGCACTATTAGAGGTACAGTGACCATTTTATCCAATATGGTTCAAGATTTGTTTGATATAGATGAAACTCACTATTTTATATGATATATGCTGATTTACGTGTCATGATTACATTTACAACATATATCATTCAGGGGGGATCCTTCCACACTGTTGGGAAATAGATAAAAATAGGGTTTTTAATGCCTTGTGAGACTGTTTACTTCGAGGTGCTATGGGAATTCATTGTTCGTGATCAAGATATCTTAAACTATATTATTTGCATGGATTATATGATTGTTGTTATGAATTATACTTACTTATACCATCATCATGTTTAGTGCATTTTTACAGATCAAATACTTCATGGATTTTAGGGTGAGTGGGATTCTAGATCAAGGAGAGTGGGGCATATTTTTTCATTATGCTGGAATGATCTCATTATAATTATTAGATATGTTTATTATTATTTTTTATTATCAATTTAGTAGTTCAATTTATGAAATTGTGAGTATATACCCTAAGGTTTTTCTAAATGGTTTTTCTAGGTTACTACCCTAGAGAGGGGTCAGGTTCACTATTGACCTGCTTTCATGTATGATGTCTGTTTCTATTCCATCATATGATATGGAACCTGGTAAGTTAAAGGTTATTTAATTTTAGCATGTGTCTCATGAGGATAATATATTTATATTTCCTAGAGTATTAGATTGGTATTCACCAAATATATTTCTAATTGAGGATAATGGAAGCCTCATGTTTTGTTTTGATTAACAAAAGACTAATCATATGACTATTATGAACAAATTCCCCTTCCCTAATAATTTCAATCTTTGTGAACAACTCTTAGGATTATGTTTGATTTAAAAATCACACCTTTTTGGGTATTATCAGTTAAGATTCTGATAAGAGGACATACCTAAGGCAACATTTAGAATTGAGTGTGATCCTTTTGAGTTCCGATTTATGCTATTTGGTCTCACTAACAATCATGAGCTATTTTTGGAGTTGATGAAGTGGACCTATCATTAGTTCTTGGACTCTTTCATTGTAGTTATTCATAATATCTTAGTGTATTCTATGTTAGAGTAACAACACATGGATAATTTTGATATCACCCTCAGAATCTTGAAATAGTGTCACTTGTATGGTAAGATTTATAAATATGAATTTTCAATCTATTAATTAAATATTTTGTGACATATTATATTTAATAGGGAAATCTAATTAAATATTACAAATATTTAGATATTAATTTCATGGGAAAAACCAGAAATATGTTTGAAATTCATTTATTCTTTGGAGAATTTGGTTATTATAGGTGTTTTGTTTAGTATTTATCCAAGATTACATCTTAAATGTATAAATTAACATATAAAATATAGAGTTTGAGTGTAATTAAAAATATCAAATATCTTTTGATGAAGTTTATGTTAGAATGATATCTCCTCCAGTTTTTATTCTTTTAAAACTAGGTTTGTGATTTTAGGTTTTCTGTGATTCCTTAGTTATGTGATTGGGGTGTGTTATGAATCCTAGAAATGGGTTTTGGATTATAGCCCACACTAATTATTAACTCATTGAATGAATTATCCTACGCATGATGTTGAGTTGGATAATATAATTCATGCTCTAAAAATATGGTTCCATTTTATAATTGGGAAGATATTTATTATATATTCTGACTATAAGAGCCTAGAAAATATTTTTCTCAATGGGATCTGAACTTTTGACAAAGATTATTTGTTATGTGTATTTAGAATTTTGATTTTGATATTTTATACACATCAGGAAAATGGAATTTGATCTAAAAAAATTTGATCAATAATTTACCAACTCAAGCCTTGAAGGATCAGTGGATGAGTGGTATCTAATGAGTTTGATTAAAAAAGTGATATTGGGAGTGTAAGATGATAGTATAAAGGTGTTCTTATATTTTTTGAAGACTAAATCATAATTTTTTTCATTGATTCAGCTCTAATAGGTATCAGACACTGATTTACATCATTTTTATCAAAATTATTTATAGTGTGGATACAATGGGTGTTTAGTCTTGGTCTCACATTGGTGCATTATTTTTCTAATAAAAATTGTGCATTCCAATATCTATGTGGTATGAGTATATAGGTAGTGGATATTAGTCTTATTGGTCCATACACCCTGGGAATACCAAGATGTGTTGTGATATGAGATGTCTATAAAAATGGTAGGGTATGAGGTGGTTGATTATAGATTTATTGTTGCAATACATTTCTTTCTAGAAGATTAATATAGAGCACCATAGACATGTTCGCTTATTACAATTTTTACCCATTTATGTTTTGAAATGGGATGAGATATCTATAAACATCATCATCAGTTTCACATTTAATCCTAGTGGGAAGTATACTATTTGGTTGATAATTGATTGACTTAATAAATTAGTACAGTTTCTCCCTATTAATGAGATAACAAAGGTGTAATATCTTGGGACTTTTACATATGATATCATAAGTATTCTTGTATTTATCTTTAAAATTGATTCTAATTGTGAATTTTGTATTACATAATGGTTTTAGAAATGTTTACAATAGACGAGGGGTACCCAAATAAATTTAAACATGATATTAAATCCTTAAATGGATTTATCGACTGAGATAACTGTTACGATTCTTGAGGATATACTTTTGGCATGTGTGCCAAATTTTGGTGGTTTAAGAGAAAATCATATACCTTTAGTTGAATTTTCCTCAAAAAAATTATTACGATTTTATTAAAATGGAACCATTATAACATTTTTATGGGAATCCATATAGATCTCCCTTAGAATGGTTATAGTTGGGAGAGGATTCTTTCTTGAGTTGATCCTCATTCTGAAGATGAGAGTAAAGGTTTAGTTGATCTAGAATAGGTTGGGGATAACTCAAACATGTTAAAAATACTATATGGACAAATTTATTTTTCCAATAGAGTTTGAGTTTTGAGATTATGTATTTTTCATAGTTTCAACTCACTTAAGACAACATTTATTGGGAATGTTGGGTAAGTCGGAACTGAGGATTGTTTTACCTTTTCATACCATTGAACTTATTAGAAAGGTGGATTATGAATTGGACTTTCCCTATCACTTAATTTTGATTCACAACATATTTCATGTTTTCCAATTGAGTAGGTATCAAATGGAACCCTTCCATGTAATTTAATGGGAATATTTTTACTTTGATCCCAACAACTCTGTTTCGGAATAGTTGGATCATATTATATATCACTAACAAAACTTACTACATGGTAATGAAATTCTATTATTCAATATAATATGAAAGGGTAGACATGATGGAAATGTGACGTAGGAGTGGTAATCATAGATGATATAATAATAGGTTTCTCTTTTTTCAAGTAAAAATTATTCAGTAGTTTCTAGGGATGGAAATTTTTAATAGTGGGGAGAATTTTATTATCCTAACAATAGGTTTTAGGAACCACCATTAGTTTTCATTGGCTCCACATTTTTATCTCCTTTATATATAGTCATAATTTTTTATTCTTGGTTATTCCTGGCCTATTAGATCCTTTTTAGAAATCTTAAAGTTCATTTGGTTATTTTTTGAGAGGCATGATATGGATATGTATTTTATATTTGGAGTGGACTTAGTAATGTAGTTGGAATAGATAGAGGAGTACCATTATCATTCCAAAAAGGGACACTATCCATTTGGTGGATAGTAAATTGTAGGAAGTTCCTATAGTAACTCCACCATCTAGCTAGTGGGACATATCGCTACCTAGGTGTCCTCAAAAGTTAAAATAACTAGTATGTTCTATAAATAACCTAACTGGTTAGACTAATCAAGGTAAGGAGAGAAAGCACAGAATCATAACTCTATTTACATTAATACATGTTTTAACACTAAACCACCTACCTAAAATATAATTCAACCCTAAACACCTTAGATAATGTCTAGTAGTGAATTTTTCCTTTTTAGACTTATTTCATTATGGATCCATGTGTCATTTAGTGTATGGAGTCTCTCTTGGTAATTGATCCCTAGATCTATTGATGATTTCTATTTTTTCTCAAGTTTCTTCTTCCAAAATGGTTTTATATTCTTGTAATGATGTTGGATGTGATTTTTGATTTGAATATAATGTTTCTAGACTAATTTATTTGTCTTTATATCCTTCTAATATCTATTTTTGGATCTCATGTTGAGTGATTATTAATCTTGATTGAGGTATTTGCCTTTATAAAATGGTGTTAATAGAAAAATTACATAATGTTCATGTAAATTCCTTTGGATTTATTTGTGGAATTATTTGATTTGATATCAACAATAGATTGTTTCTTAAAATTAATCTTGGGTAGCATAAAAGGTATTTTTAATGGAAGTTTTAATTAAAAGGATATTTTATCACATTATATGTTCGAAGAAATGTCTCAAATATTATTTTGAGTCTAAAATTTATTTTCAATCAAATTAGCCATGATGATTTTCTGTGAATTTTCTTTCTAAATTTGGAACACTGTTAATTTTTTTTTGAAAACATAGAACATTAAAAAGATGCATTGTGTTATGGATATATGAAATTAGGGAGTGTAGTGGAACTAAGGGTTATTAATTTTAATTTATAAACTATGGTGGCACCCAATATCTGTTGGGATTCATGGTATATATAGCTTATTGTTCTATCATGTTTCCAAGTATGTATTCCCATTGGATAGATCCCACTTGTACATGGCTTAATCCATGATGGAATTGTGTCATGTTTTACTGGACACATGGGTTTGTCATAGTATTTCCATGAATTATTCTATTTATGCATTTATTATAATGCCCAAAAATCTAATATGTGAACATTGTATTGGATGGCATGTGTGACACGCAACACTAAGAGAGTAAGGGAATATAATATCTTGATAATTTATAATATATTTATTATTTTAAATAAATTAAATATATATTAGTTCATGGAATTCACACAACACTGAGTAAGAATATATTTCACTCAATAATAAGTTTCCTCAATGGATTATGTTACACACATAACAGAGTATTACCAAACAATAATATACTATTAAAATAATATTATTTAATATAATAATATATAACATGGCCTTTATGTTAGTGTTAATGAATATTAATACCTAAATTATCAAAATATATAGTTCATAAAAATATAAAATGAATTCATACATCAAAATTAATTAAAAATGAATATACAAACCAACTGAATATAAAGGGAATTTTTTCATAGAAAACTATTTCTATGATCACAAAGGTATTTTATCTTAATAAATTAAAAATATTGAAATTATTTAATTATATAAATTAAATATATATATTTTATTTTTTTAGTAAAATATTTTAGATATTCATCAAGTATATTGTGTAGTAATAAGACAAAAATAACCCAGTTCTATTCATAAAACACTATATTTTTTAAAAGGCACTTTTGGTGAATTTTAATAGAGAACCTATTTTATATCCAATTTTTGCAACTTTTTAGATTTTTTTTCTCAACATGAACTTAAATTTTCATATTTAAATATAAATTTTTGGTCCAGGTGATTTTTTCCATTTCTACGAAGATTGTGTTTCTAATGAAAAGTGAAAATACTAAATATTAAATCAAAAATGATTTTTATCTAATTTATTTATAAGGATAAATTATATTTTTTTATTAGTTTTAAAGATTAATTATATCAAATATATTCTTATTAATATGATGTAGTTCATTTCATTCAAGTTAACATTGAAATTTTATATAAAAACATAAAAAACTTTTGAATATTTTTACATTAATGCCTCGCATTATCGTCTCACCTGCGAGATTAATTTAAAATTAATTTTTCCCAATTTTGAAATTTGAATTTGGAAAAAATGTTTCATTATATAGAATCTACATAATTTATAATTTATAACATTTTAAAATTATTTTATGAAAAAAAAATATTATTGAAAGAGAGTAAAATTAATTACCATGATTAAGAGAAAAATTAGTTTAACAAGGGACAAAACCACAGACTTAAGGGACAAAATGACCTATAAACTTTTCCAAAATACTTTTTATATCCATATTTGGACCCTATAATACAGTTTATCTATTTTGGATCCTTGTTTTTTATAGTTTCAGTGGTAAAAACGTGGCTAGAATGTCCTCTTCGAAAAACTACAAGAGTGTCACTCTTTCTCTACTATAAAAAGGCACTCAAGCCTCCCACTTTCTCACACCTATCATGCCACATTGGAATAAACAATATCTACCCAAATATCTCTTA
Source organism: Viscum album (assembly GCA_963277665.1). NCBI lineage: Eukaryota > Viridiplantae > Streptophyta > Magnoliopsida > Santalales > Viscaceae > Viscum > Viscum album. The sequence goes on along the minus strand of OY728143.1, from coordinate 1,402,251,490 downwards.
AAAATCCATCCCTTTATCCTATAATCCTCATTTTTTCATAAATCCAATGAATCCCTTTGGTGAAAACCCAAATGAGTTACCTGATTAACAGGTAACATCCATTCCCAAGATATTTTGAATTATTTGATTCTCCACTCATTAAATTATTATTAGTCCATGATTATATAAAAACAATATTATAATACACATATTGATATGTTTTTATTTTATGTGTTATACCTACACATACACACACTTCCATTTAATGGGTAACAAAATTACCGTTTATGTGTATGGTGATCTGTCTCCTCACGAAATGGGGTTATTAGTTTTCCATTTACCACCTCTCATGGTTGGTAATTATGATAGAAGTTCAATTTATATATGTTATATATGATATTGACAATTTAATTATAATTATTTAATTCTTTTATAACACATACCTTTATACACCCTGTTTCGTGGGAATATGATGACATAATTTGTCGAACTGTGGACAACCGCCCCCTCAAAACGATGTGATTCATTGACACTATACATGGAATGTATAAAAATGATTTTAATAAAAATATGAAACATATATGGAATATATATGATATTTTAATTATAATTTAAATCTATATAATTTTAGTTTAATTCATTTAATATGACAATGAAATGAAGGTTGTGTTCATGCGCATGTACGACCAACCATCTCCGTGAGCGGTGCAATTAATTTATTATATCCAAATATTATATATTATTATAAAAAAATATATACTGAATATAGATAATTAAATCATTTTTTATATCCTATATATGATGAAATCATGATTGACGTAAAAAACAACAAGTAACAAGTCAAAATATACTCAAAAAATAATAAAATTAACACCCAAAATTCTAAAAATAAGGAATTTCAATAAAGAATTTGTAATATGATATTATAATAAAAAAACATATATAATATAAGAAATATTAATATGTTTCTATAATAAGTTATTGAATTGTTTAAAACCCTTATACATGAGGTTAAAGGGTGTTCACCCAAAAATGGAAATGCAAGGTAATAGAGTTTCATCTCACTTTTCATATCTGGGAGATAAATTCCATATTCACCAGTTAAAACATTTATGTAGTGTGTATAATGGCCATTTTGAAATATTAAATCATTAATCCTTTTATCTTAATGGTATTTAAAACATTCGTTTAATATTATTTCTTCATGAGGCTTATAAAGTAAATTTTTTTGGGACGACTTTAGAATGTTTAAAGATTATTTTCTTCATGAATAATTTTAATTATCTTTTCTTCATAGTTGAAGAAATTATATGATAATTTTTCAATAAAAACATTAATTTTACTATCCTCTGGTTAATCATGATATTTTGGAAGTATTAGTGCTTTTTTCTACCCTTTTGTAATAAAAATATTTTATAAAATGAGTTTATGAAAACCCAAATCCATTCCTTTATTTAGTTAGACAAACTATTTTTTAAAATTATTTTCAAAAATGTTATTCTATCCATTAAAAATTATTTATTAAATAATTTTTTACACATTTTTTCTTTTACCATTTTTTTAAAAGTAATATTATTGTCATTTTCCGAAAAATTATTTTTTTATCCTGTTTACCATGAAAAAGAAGTGTTCTTTTTACCTCATATAGAATGTATGAATTTACACATTTCTATTTAATAAATGATTTATTTTCAAGTTTAAAAGGATAATTTTTAAATAAAAGCCTTTTAAATGATATTTTCAAAGAAAATGATTTTCAAAAAAATCAAAATAAAAAAAAATATATTTCACTCAAGTGTTTTTTTAAAATTTCTATTATAGTATTTTTATTCATCAACAAAAAAACTCTTCATTTTACTCTACATGGGATATATTGTATTGATACCTTCTTTAATATTCCTCTAGATGGTTTATGATTAATCTAGCCTTGGATAATATTCAAATTTTCTTTCTTGATTCCTTTTTTAATCCCCTTGAAATATTCAATTTCCTATGATCATTGAAATTTGAATTTCCCCTAATTATCCATATCATTTGACTAGAAGTTTTAATTTCCTAAGTCATATATACTTTTTAAATATAGATTTTTCTTTGATAGTTATTTTATTATTTGGGGAAATATTTATAAATTCATATTCTTTATTACATAATGATATTTGGAATGAAATATTGTTTAGAAATTCAATCGATTATTCTATATGAGGAATACATTGAATATGAAATGATGGGTGGGGTTTGGAATTTATATAGCCCCTAAATGTATTGGAATATACTCATGACACAAATAATTTGTTAATATTAAAAGGGCTTCTACCTATAGTTTTAATCTTTCTATAAGATGGACCTCAATAGTGAAGTATTTCATGTGCTTGATATATGACGCCCAATAATTAAGCATTACCTTCATTTTGATTTTTAAATTATTTATCAAAGATATTTTGATTTGACATATATATAAATGAATTTTATTCCCAGTTTAATGACTTAATGGATTGTGTTTTTAGGTATTTACATTTCTATAACGTTTACACACTTTCATCTCAGTTTGTTGACTACATGGAATGTGTCTTCAGTTATTACCTTTCCATATTTACTATTCTCATTGATTCATTATTGTTTCAAATTTACTTTAATGTTATTATGCATTTGAGCCCACCCTTATTTTTTTTCCTTTCCTCATGAGTCCTTGAAGGGTATTAAGAAATATATGAAAGGATACTCTATATTTAGTTAAGTTATCTTCTAAATAAAAAATGTATTTTAGTTAATGTATTCATTTTTAATACAAAACTCATGTATGTATCTAGTTTACCAAGACTAAAAAACATTTTGGTCCTTTGTGATGTTATTTACTTGTATATTATTCCAATTTAGTAGTAGTAGACACTGGCATTGGTCTTGTTGGGTTATAGTGAGTATATTTGGTATAAAAACATGTTTAGTATAAACCTTGGGAACTAGATTTTGGAACAAATAGAATATATAACATATCTTTAATGTGTAATTTGATGATGAATATATATGAACATCCTATAATTTTGTAAGGTATAAACTATGTGGGTCTTACTAGAAATAAATACCTATCTAGATACTACAAGTAGATGTGGTTATAAAATAGATTTACCTAGGAGTAACAACTCTGAACAGGTGTGCCGGTCCTAACTAAATGTAACCTGATATATGACAATGGGCCTTACCATGCACCTCATTTGACACTACTAGGGGATATTCTTAGGATAATCTATATTTAATTTACAAATGATTACAAATTATTTTGAAAATGAATAATCTAAGTTAAACCAATGTTGCTTTAGATTTAGGATAATGTGTATTGATTTATACTTCTTATAAATGATTTTAATTTTTTCTATGTCTATTGTTACACACATTGTGATTTCTAGTTTTAGTTAATGGATGGTTCCTGAAGAATTAAAGATACCATTTAATATGAAGGAAAATGTGGTGATAATTAGAAACCAAATGAGGTGTTGATAGGAGTGAAATATATAATGTTTATGTTTAATTATTTTTTCCAAAATACAATTAACAGCATATACCTTTAAAAACTATTGAACCCACCAAAGAAGAGAATTATAGTGTTTTTAAAAAGATAAAGTGGTGGAAAACATTGAGATAAGAAGGATTGATTTCCCTCTTGAAATAAATGTTGAAGGAGATACCTAGGAATTTGTATCAATGGTATAGAAAAATCCCTTATTTGTGAGAAAGAAGAAGATAATGAAAAGAATTGCTGAGGAAAAATAAAGTGTGTGATGGAAGAAAATGAACCTCATCCTATGGAATAATTTATAGTTTTTTGTTGTAAATGTGGGGAACCTGTATATTATCCAATTAAATTCCAACATATAGAGGAAAAAATCTAGACCAAGGAAGGAACTATGTGTAAATAAGTGGATTAAGTATTTATGTTTAGGCGTAGTTTTGAGAACCTTAGTTAAATGGTTATTCAGTGATTAAATTTTATTTATGGATGTCTATCATACATATTTTTTAATTTATATTTAATATGGATTTATAAAAGGAAAAATTATATTTTAGGTGACAAACAATCATGTGCAGAAGGCCTGTGGTCTTGAACCAATGATCGAAGTATGATAATGGTTTCACACTAACCACTGACCTTTGAAATATCCTGGTTAATATATCCTTGTACTTAGTTAAACAATTTAACGAATAAATGTTAATGATGAAACATTTTTATAACTTTTAGTGTTTAGAGAATAATTTCCAAACCAAATTGTATTGGGATAATATTTTGAGATAAATAGTATGACATGTCACTCTTTTATGGGAATTAATATCCTTTAAAAGCATATTTTAGTGGTTCATGTATCAATGTTAATTTTTGGATATCAATTTCTTAATGTAATTGATGAATTGGAAATTTATTAAAGTACAACCATGGTTTGAAATTTTGTTTATAGAAATATATCAAGTACGTATATTTCTATATATTATTAGGTAATAGAGGAATTTCTCAACATGGGGAAAAAGATCTTACAAAAATGTTGTCTTAATATATTAATTTTTTTAACTGATGGTCTTCTAAATCATCACATATTTATGGCTATGAGGCCCTATAAAATTTAGTGATCTTTCACTTGTTTGTGATTGATGACCTCAATCACTCCCTATAAATATTTATTCTTTTCCACCATCTTCATGTCTCTACTCACCACAAATGATCTTCCACTTAAAGACCTAGTTATATGTTATTCCATGTGACCATTATAATTATCATTCTCTCTTTTCATGATGATCGTTTAGGAACCCTTATCATGATTTTGGATTTTAAAACAATGGAAATATTAAAAAATCAATCACCAATATCATGTTTAAATTTTGAGGACACAATTTAATAAAGGTGGGGATAATATAACACCTCGAAAATATAAAGTAAGAACATTGTATTTGGTGTCGTGTATAACATGCAACACTAAGACCATAAGGGAATATAATATCACAATAATTTATAACAAGTTTACTATATTAAATGAAATAAATATATTCTATATATTTCGATGAACATGACACTAATTTAATTTACGTAGCATGAAATAATGAGTTTCTTAAATTTATTATGTTACACACAAGACAAAGTTTGATCAAATAATAATATATTATTAAAATATAATTATTTTATTTAATAATATATAACCTAGGGGATCTTCTTGATCCCACCCATTTTTTTATGCTGATGACATTATTCTTTTTACTAAATGGGACAAAAGGAAAATTAGTAACATTAAGAGAGCTCTATTGCACTATGAGATAGTCTCTGGACAAGAGATCGGTTGGGGAAAATCATTTGTCTAGTTTTGAAGAAACATATCTTCTAATTGGAAGCATGAAACTTTCAGGGATTTGATAATTCTTGAGTAATTTATTCCCTTAATCTATCTTGGGGTTCCTTTTTTAGGGAAGACCTAATTTCTATTATTTTTCTGAAATTATTAGTAATATTCAAAGGCCACTCTCTTCTTTAAAGGGAAAATCTTTATCCATAGCTAGTCTTGTTTGTTTGGTGAAGTCTATTATTACTTACAAGTTTGTATACTCTATTATGGTCTAAAAATAGAGTAGTTCTCTTATCAAAAGACTCAATATCACAATTAGGAACTTTTTCTGGAGTGGTAGCATAATGGAAAGAAATATTTCCATAGTTCTTTGGACCCCTTGCTGCAATTATTATGATTCTAGGGGTTTATAAATTTAGAATCTTGGACACTTTAATGATTCTTTGCAGGCCTCTTTTTTTTTGGAAACTCGTGAATGGTAATTATGAAGATTCTAGTTTTCTTCGGGCTATATTTATACAAAAACTCAATACTATAAATTGAAATTATTTTTTCTCCTCAGCATGGCCACCATTTAAAACTTTTTTTTCTTATATTAAATCTCACATCAGATGGATTGTCTCCAGGGATTCTTCTCTCCAGTTTTGGAAAAGAAATTGGACTAGTATCCCCCTAATTGATTCACTTATGGGGGATTATTCTAATCTTAATATAGATACTTCTATCAAGAATCTGCTTTGTATCATCGAGAAACTAACAGATAACATTGTTCACATTGTGGTGAATTATGTTTTCTATTCCAGAGATGACTTTTGGTATTGGGAACCTTCTGTAAATAACATCCTCACTTCGAAACTATTCTATAAGTAATCTGACTATAAATCTTATAAATTAAAGTGGATTGGAAATATGAACATGAATTTTATCAGGACCTCTCATTCCATTATTATATGGGGACTTCCAAATTGTAATTTTCTTATAGATTACATTCTTCAGTTAAGTGAAATCTCACTGGGTTCTTATTGTGTCCTCTATCATCAACACAGAGATGATATTAACCACATTTTCTTATGTTCTGCCACTGTATCTTCAATGTGGAAAGTCGTTGCTGATATTTTTGAAGTGAGTATTCCTTGGGTCTCTTCAGTTCGTGAGTCCCTCATTATCTAGCATGGCCTTGTGCTTTCTCCCCTTATCAAAGAATTGTTTTAGGTTACTATGGAAGAACTTATTCATTTTCTATGCTTTGCCAAAAATATGGTGATTCATGACATATTATATTTCACTATTGGGGATTCTCTTTGTGCGATACTTTTTACTGTTCAGGAATCTAGTACACCAATAAAGAATTATTCTTCAATCTCGTTCCATGATTTTATAGTCTTTAATCGGATTGGTGTTGGGGGTAGATTTCATCACCCTCCTTGTATGTTTGAGGTTTTTTTGGAAGGCTCCCTTTAAGGGATGGATTAACGTCAATTTTTATGGTTCCTCAAGAGGTAATCTAGGTCCCTATGGCTATGGATCCATTTTCAAAAATCATAGCAGGCTATCCTAGGTTGTTTAAATGATTCATGTGTCTTTGTATATTCTCTTGAAGGAAATATGATTGGTATTATGTAGGCGGTGGGGAAACCTTATCATCATGTTTGGAACATTATTAGCCTTCAATGTGATTCCACCATCATTTTCCTTGCTATTAGGACCAGTTCTTCTCATCTATCATGGAATCTTACTAATCAGTGGACTAAATGCTTGTATTTTCTCTCGTCTATGAATTATTTTATCACTATTGTCTATTGGGAGGCCAATTATGTGGCGGATGGTCTTGGGAGTAAGGACATCATTGGAATTGAATTCTTATGCTCTAATTTGATTTCTAATGACCTCATTTCTCTTATTTAGAGGGACCAATGTAAAACACCTCTCTTCAGAAACTTGTATTTTTTTCCTTTATTGTTTTCTAATAAAAGAGGATTGTCCTTTTAGGCATGTTCTCATCTTAAAATTTAAAAAAATATATAACCTAGAAGTTAAATTAGATGATATGAATAGTATTAACTCACTTATGAAAATATATGATTTATAAAAATATAAATTGAATTAATATGTTATAAATTAATTAGATATGAATATATGAACCAATTGAATATAATGAGATTTTTTTTAGAAAACTATTTTTATGCTCACAAATGTGTTTTATCTTAATAAATTAAATTAATTATAAATACTTAATGATATTAAGGAAATATATATTTTATATATTAAATAAAACATTTTTTATATTGATATAATATATTATTTAAGCATAATATAAAAACAACCCAAATTTAATGCATAAAAAACTAAATTTTTATAAAGTCACTTTTAGTAACTTTTAGTGGAGAACCTATTTTAAATAAAAATTTTGGAACTTTTATAAATTTTATAAGTTGAAATAAAGAGTCATAAAAAATTGAATAGGGTGATTTCCTTTATTTTCTTTTGAAGATTCATTTTTATAATAAATAATGAAAATACTGAATTTTAAATCAAAACTTTTTTTCATATAATTTATTTATAAGGATAATAAAACAATGTATTAGTTTTAAAGATTAATAAAAAAACGAATGTGTAAATTAATCTAACTTATGTCATTGGAATCAATTAACCTTTCAAATTGGACATAAAATATTAGAAAACCTTTGAACATTTTTACTTTAAAAACCCACATTATCATCATGTTTCTAGGGTTGGTTTTAAATTAATTTATGGAACTTCTATAAATGAAATTCAGATAAATGGATTCCAAATTTGTAATTTTCATAATTTATAATTTAAAAAATGTTCCACTTAATTTTTCACACAAAAAAAATACTATTTAATTTTATTAAAATTAATTACAACGATTAGGAGAAAAATTAACAAGGGACTAAACCTTATACATAAGGGATAAAATTTCCTAGAATCTAATCTAAATGAAGTTTTCTAGCCATATTTTTACCCTATCCTCCCTTGGATCGACATTTACTATTATTAGAGCCACGTTAAATGAGAGAAATGATGGTTTAATTCCCTTTTAAAAAACTTACTAGAGTGTCACTCCTCCTACACTATAAAAGGTACCCAACCATCTTAATTTATTACACTACTCAAGACACTTTAGCAAAACCAATATCTAAAAAATATCTCTATAAAATCCATCCCCTCATCCTTTAATACTTCCTTTGGGAAAAAATCCATCCAATAAAGCCCTTTTGTGCAAACCATAAAGTGTCACCTGACTAAGAGGTAACATCCTTCCTCAACCACTTTATTTTTATTTCTTTATCCACTCTCTCATTTATTATTATTCCATGATTACATAAAAAATTTAGTATCCTTGATATATTGATATTTTTTATTTTAATGGTTAAAACTATATTTATACACACATCAATCTAATGGGTAATGAACTTTTAATTTATGTGTATGGCGAACTATAACCTCATGAAACGAAGTTGTTCATTTTTACTTTACCATATCTCATGGTTGGGAATTAGTATGGTCACTATATTTATATATTTTATAAATTAAATTTAAAATATATTTATACTTTATTAATTATTTTATAACACATACATTTTTCACTCCATTTTTTAGGAATATGATAACATCATTTGTGTAAGTGTAGACTACTACCCCTTCAAAAGGATGTGACTCATTCAAATTATACATTAAATTTATAAAAAAATAGTTTTAATAAATATTTTTAAAATATATTAAATATATATGATACTGGAAATATAATACTAATATATAAATTTTTTTTCTCATTCTATTAATAAAGAAAAAATAAAGTAAAGTTCGTGTATATGACCGGCCTACCATCTCCATGAACGATGCATTTCATTTCCAAATACTATTGAATATTATGTATACATTTAAACTGAAGATATATATATATATAATTAAATAATGGTTAAAATAATTTATATTATGAAATCATGATCGATGTAATAATATAAATAAGTAATAATTCAAAACATGCTCGACAAAATAGGCAATTAACAGCTGAAATAGTGAAAATAAGGACAATTAATAAAAAATGGGTAATATGATATTATAAGAATATATTATATGATATCATAAATGTTAATATGGTTCTATAATAAGTTATTTAAATGTTTAAAAACCTTATATAAGAGTTTAAATGTGGTTCACCCAAAAAGAAAATGTAAGGTAAGAGACATTGATATAACTTTTTATATCTGTGTGATAAATGTCAAATTCACCACTAAATTATTCAGTGTGGTGTATCAACTTACCATTTTAATATATTATAGAATTAATCCTTTTATATTCATGGTATTTAAAATAATCATTTAATTTTATTCTTTCATTAGGTTAATGATTTAAAATTTTTTAAAGTGGTATGGGACACATTGGAATATTTAAATTTTATTTTCCTCAAGAATAATTTTAATAACCTTTCATTTGTATTTTGCGAAATTATATATCATTGTTCAATAAAACATTTAATATTACTCTACTATAGTCATTCATGATATTTCTCAATTATTAATAACATTTTTCCAGTATTTGGTTCTTAAAATGTCTTAGAAAATGTCTGTGAGAAAACCTAACATCATTTCCCTCTTTAGTTAGAGGACCTATTTACTTATAAAAACTCATACTTTCTAAAAAATTATTCAAAAATGTTTCTTAAACATTAAAAATGATTTATTAAATAATTTTTTCCATATTTTGTTTTAACAATGTTTTCAATGGAATCTTCTTGTTGCATTCCAAAAAAGGGGGTTTTCTAAAATTTTTACTATGAAAAAGGAATGTTCTTTTTACCTTGTAAGAAATGTATGAATTTAACAAACATAATTTATTTGAACGTTCCATTAAAATTTTAAAATGTTAATATTTGATGAAAAAAATTATATGATTTTAAAAGAAAATTATTTTCAATATATTTTATAAAATTAAAAGGATATTTCCCCAATGATTTTTTCAAAATATATTTTATTGTATTTCTATTCATCAATGTAAAAAACCCTTTATTTTCCTCTACTTTGGATATGTTCTATTGATACCATCCTAAATTTTTTCTATGGATGGTTTATGATTGATTTTTCCAAGGATAGTATTCACATTCACTTCCTTGATTCATTTGTCAGTCCCCGTGAAATATCAAATTTCCTATGATCAATGAACATTGAATTTTCCCAAATTATCTAAATCATTTATCATAGATATGTTCTCTTCCTAAACTGTATATCATGTTTTCATATGGTTTTTACTTTGATATTTGTCTTATTATTTGGAGAAATATTGATAAATTCATAATCTTATTCCATACAGATATTTTGACAAGGCATATTATTTATTAATTAGGTCGATTATTTAATATGAGGAATGATTTGGACATGAAATAATGGGTGGGGCATAGAATTTATATATCACCTTGATGCATCGACAGGTTCTCATGAGACAAATATGTTCTGAAAATTAAATAGGTTTCTACCTAGACTTTTAGAATTTATGCCGGATGAATCTTAATAGTATAGGTTTTCATGTGCTTGAGACATGACATATAATAATTAATCATTTCCTTCATTTTGATTTAGTTATTATTTATCAATGATATTTTTCATCAACATATCTATGGATAAATTTAATACTTATTTTATCAACTAAATGGATTGTGTTTTTAGTTATTTACCTTTCCATAATTTTTATACACATCCTTCTCAGTTTATTGATTACATAGAATGTGTCTTAAGTTATTACCATTCCATATTGACTATTATCATTGATTCATTATTTATTCCATTTTACTTTACCCTTATTGATAATTTGAGATCACCCTTATTATATTTCTTTCCCCATGATTCCATAAAGCGTATTAAGAATGATATAAAATGGATAAACTAGATGAAATACAGTTATAATTGAAATAAAAATTTATGTTATAATTAGTGTATTCATTTGTAATACAAGAATAACATATGTATATATTTTACCAAGAATACTAAACTATTTGGTCCTTCGAGACATGATTTACCTATATCTTATTCTAATGTAATGGTATTAGACACCATCTCTTATATTTCTAGGGCCAAGATGATACATTTATATAATCTTCCATGTTCTCATCATATTCACTTTTTTTAATTTGAAACTCTTTAAAAAATGATATTTTTGAAAATTTTGTTTGAAATTTATTTATGTACTTGATTGTTAAGAAAAAAATAATAGTTTTATGGTGATAGAAATTTCTTAGATTCGTTTTTTATAACATAATGGTATGTGTTTTTCACACCCTAATTCTAACTTTGGGTATTTTTGTATATTATTTTTCAAAACATAGATAAATATAATTGTGTCATGTAGTTTTTCAATTTATGTTAGATATTGTATCTTTTTTTCAAGATGTTTTGGTGGTGATGTTTTATCATATGGAGATACTGTTATTTATATTTGTATTTATTTCCATTTTAGACATTTTGTATTATCCTTGTTAGTCCCATAGATGTGTCCATCTTTCGTCATGGGACTGTGATTATTTATCTAGTTCTAATTACTCATGAGACATGTCTGGAATTATATTGATCTCTATAGATGTGGTTTTTTATCTTGGTTGGTGTTTCATGTTGACCTGAGTTATTTAGTTACATTTAGTTTAACATGAGTTGAGAATTTTTTTGAACATTTCATTTATTTTATAAAAAAAAAATAATGATGATGTATTAAGTTATTTAACATTTAGAAAATGTTTTTATTAATTCTTGGAAAACATTATTATGTTCATAATTTTAAATTTTTTTGAAAAGTATGAAATGACTCATGTGATAAGTTATGAATGAATCACACACTGAATTTATTGGAACATAGAAAACTAAAATATCTCATAAATTGATTATAAATAACTAATATGAAAGCTCATATGAATTTTGTTTAATACAATTTTTTTAAGTCTCAAATGACTCATATGCATTAATGACATGTACACTGACTTCTATACATATCAACTCACACATATAGAAAATTGATTTCACACATACATGGACTTATACATGAAAAGGCTTGTACATAGATATTCAAAATGAATCATACATATAGATAAATACTCTATAAATATTATAATTCATACGTTTTCACTTACTATTTTTGAGTGAAATTTATTTTGAATTATTTTGTATTTTATTTTAGTTTTGAATTTAAATTATTATTTACAAAAAAAATCTTGCATGTTTCATGAAATTTAATACAATTTCTTTCAAAAGTAAACTAAGCCATGATATTTATGATATTATTAAATTTAATTTTAATATTAAATAAAATCCAATTATTATATTTTTTATTTCAAAGTATTGAACACATTTGATTTATTTTATTATTTCATAGATTATTTTTTGGAAAATTGGTTGTGTATTCTTAATGGATTATTCATGTACATAATGATGAAAATATTATCTGTAATAATTTTATTGTTCATTTTTAATTATTTTAATCATTATAGAATAGTTTTTCTACTAGAATATCTTATTTAAATTAATCTAAAGCTATGCGTGAAGTGGAACTCTAGCACTTAAAATTAAAATTTCATATAAGTGTGGAAATGTAATTCAAGAAGAAGTTATGTATTGAATGATATTCAATAATGAACTGAAGAAAATTCACATTAACTTCAATATTATTATTACAACACTTAATGGATTGATTAGAGGTAGGTTAAAAATCTATAAACAATTATACCTTCTTCTTCCTCGACTAGTTCTTGTATCTTTGTACCAAATTCATTCTATCTTAAATTTATGTTTCTACTGTATATTGGTTTATGTTTTTGAATCATAAAAAAATTATGGTTGGTTATACTTACAAAAATAGAATTTTTTGTAATTAGGTTTTGACTCCCCTTTAAAATTTTGGATTCATTGTGGTATTTCCTTCATTAGAAAAGGTTGTTCAGGATTGGGTAGTTACTCCCCTTTAAATTTTAGATTTTTTAGTATCATACATCTAATGGAGTATAAGTGGTGTGCAAATTAGATGTTCAGTCAATTTATTCCAAACTAATATAAACGTATTCATTTTCATATATTTTTTTACATCTTAAATAATTTTTTTCACAATGTTACCATTTAAAATACAATCTAGTCTATTTATCCAACCTCCCACTATAGATTGTTTAGCTATATTTCCATATAGTAAAAGACATCCATCAATTTCCAACATATGAATTTGAATATCTAGTTATCATTTTTTCAAATAACCATAAAACAATCATGATAAATTCAAATAATTATTATTTTTTCAAATCCTATAACAAACATAAATCACAATGAGACCACTTTTTTCATGGAGTGATAAGTTGGATTCTCTGATAAATCACTTATACTGCAAGATATGTCAGAACATAGCATTATTTTTCATGGTGAATACCTGATCTTAGTGCATACTATAAAAATTATTATAAAAATCATATCATTAAAGGATATAAAACCTTGAAGGTCACAGATAAAACTCAATCCCATCATGGAGTGGTAGTAATTTCATGATGCATCACTCTGGTAAACAATACCACTAAAACTGGTCCAATATTCCTTGTGTAAAATTCATCCACTTTAGGGTTTATAGATTATAAATATAGAAATAATGATATTCCCAAAAAAATCCTCTATAATGAAATATCATTTTCATGTCACATAAGAAGAAACTACAAATTTTTTGAAGATATTAACCATACAATCATAGAAAAGAACCTTACAGAGTCATTCACATGGTGATCTCTGTGTCATGACATGAATCACTATATAAAAGTTCGAAATAACCCCTATGAAACATATACTCATGTCATGTCTATAGGGTCACACTGTGTTATTCCATTTTCCATTAACTTATCTAGAATCCTCAACCTTTTTTATAAATATTCAAATAAATTTCCTATTGAAAGAAAAATCCAATATTAAATCCTATGGATGGAACAATAATTATTTTATTCAATTATTTATCATCATTAATTTCATCACATACCAAAATAACTAAAAATACAGTTCCATTAAAAATATATAAACAAGATCTATAAATAGAGGGATATTGATCTCGACACATTGGCTATTAAATATAACAATAAAATATAATTTCAATGTATGACTCCCATTATGTATGAATATCACTAGAATTATCTCTATAGACCATGGGAGAAAAATGGAGAGTCTCTCAAATTCTATATGTATCAATAATTAGATAGAATTTGATGAATTACGATTCATATAGTTTCATGGTTTCATTATTTTATCTGAACATTAATGTTTTTATTAATAAAATTAGACAAAATACCATTTATTAAATTAAACTAAAGAGAACCCCCATTCTATATATTAAATGATTTTTTTAATTTAATATGACATAAAATTTTCATATCATTTCCAAAAAATAAATTATATTTTTAATAGATATGAAATATGTATTCTGAAATAATTAATTAATTAAATTAATTGTAAAAAACTATTACATGAAATTCGGACCATTAACATGGACCAAGCCCTCTATATAATTATAAAACTATAAACCATAAAATAATTAGACTTGTTTTTTTTGTTTTTGATATTCACTTGTTTAACCTAGGATAAATTTTTCATACCATAAAAGATAAATTCAACTCATATATTCCATTATTTAAAAATTTGTGATTGAATTTAAATCAATATAGCTCATATAGGTATCAACCCAAAAATCAGGACTAATTCCATTCCAACATTTATATTAAACTAAATTTTCTGATCTTTTGGATACACATAGTGTCTGGCTCTATAGGTCTATTATCTCAATTCCATTTTTTCAACCCATAGCTAAGGAGTAGGATCTAATAATCTATCATGGACCTCTTATATAAGGGTAAAATCATAGTAATGACAAACAAAAAAATTAAAAATGATCTATTTTTATACCAATATCTCATGAATTGGGTTGTATAAATGTATTTTTATCTAAAATGAACTATCATGTGGTCATTTTGGTAAAGTATTTTGGTAAATAACTTTTCTCTCAATCAAAAGGATAGTGTTATCTTCTTTCCCTACATGGAAGGGAAATATAATTTATTGATATTTAATTGAAATCATACCTCTCATGGTATACCAGATGTTATATAATTCACTATAATATTAATATTCATATTTTTTATCATACATTATATTTTTTTATACATGGTATAAATTAATATTGATCTCTATTCTAATGACTAATACACATACTTTTAGACAATAAAATACAATGAAATAAAATAATATATTCTTATTAACAAGTTATTAATCATGATCGTCTATATTTTAGATCAAAATGTGTGAACATTATGAGAATAAGTCACAATACTTATGGAATGGAAATAACAGATAATCAAAATACTTTAGTGTCAAGATCGAATAACTTTTATAGACTATAGAATATATTTTGAGAATGGTTTTGTGATATTTGTTTGTACTCATTATAGAAAGGAAGTTTTATAACCTATTAATGTAGAAAATATTATATTAACATTATTAAATAGAGAATGAAGAGAAAAATATAAAAAATTATAAAGAAAAAACCTTGATATATCGAATTGAAAATGGTCAGTTAGTAAAAAGTATATAAAAAATCATTTTTTAGGAAAAACTCAAATAAATAATTCTTAATAGGTTTGAATATAAAAATAATCTAATCCCATTAATCCATCATTAAAATTTCTATGAATTTAACGAATTTATTAATTTTCATATAAGGTATCATCAATACATGTTAGAATAATTTTTTTAACAAAAAAAATTATAATGATTTGTATGAGAAACATTTAGGTTCTCATCATGTAGAAACATTTCCCTTTTCATGAGAGGGGTTATATATAATTATTTTTTATATAAAATTATATCATGGAGTATATCTAAGTTATATTTTTTCAAGAGATGTATATACCTTTATCGAAATGAGAAAACTGAATTCCAGGAAAATATTTTAACAGTCCCCATTTCATTGTATAAATTTTACTATTTAATTATTTTTTGAAGATAGTAATGTCAATTATGACACTACCAATTATTATAATGTCATTAAAATATAAAATAAAAATGACATATTGAGTATTATTCTAGTATTATAACATAACATAATCCTTAAAGATCTTAAAAATCCCTTATTATGTGATAATATTGTAAACCATTCCTTAAAAGATTATTTTAGACCATATAATGAACTACATAGGTGAAACATCATAGAGGGAACCAAATAGAAAATAAAACTACTTGTTTTAAACCTATATAAATCATTATCTATAAATATATATAATAATTCATTATGGGAAAAAAGATTATAATGATCCCATTTAGTAGTGGAAACTATATAAATGAGTAGGAGATAAAAAGTATTTACAAATACATGAAAACTGTTTAAATAATCCACTCTATATGTCTAAACACAACCTTTTGAAATTATTTTATCTTACAGATAATGATTATTTTCATCTAAATTAAACAATATAGTATAGATAAATTTGAAAAACCAACCAGTTTACCATATAATAAATTTTCAATCTCTTAAGTGTGATTATCATTCAATGCCCCTTATTCTCTAAGCATAGTTTTAAATGGGAAACAATAATTTATCAAGAATATTGATTTATTTATTTTTAGTTAAAAATAATCCTTTATATTTAGTACTATAGTATATAAAAGATGAACATGAGTGATTACATTTTCATATTGTAATGGTTTTTTTCTATTTATTTCAAATTGTATCATTGACTGAGGTTTAATAGGTGATGTCAGATGATGGTGGTGTAAGTAAAATATTTTGATAATAGTTGTATACAAAATTAAATAGGGTGTCCTTCTGATGTAATATTTTGGAATGAATCATATTATTTAGATAACAATAAACATTAATAGTTGTTTTAGATGATTTATGAGTATGAGTGAATGAGAATGTCTCTATGAATAACAAATCAAATAAATTAAAATAATTACTAAGATATGGAGAAATAAATGATGTCCTATATAGATCAATGAATAAATAGAAAATTTTTATTAAAGGGAATGATGGGAAAACATTGATGAGAAAGATCATTTATCCTATAAATAAAATAAAAAACTGAATACATGAATTAAAAGTGTGTAAGAAGAATAAGTGGGAAATGATAATAGAAATGGGGTTTCCCACTATATGAAAATAAAGGGATATGATTGATGGTATTATTTTTCTTTATAATTTAATAC
Organism: Viscum album; assembly: GCA_963277665.1. Taxonomy (NCBI): domain Eukaryota; kingdom Viridiplantae; phylum Streptophyta; class Magnoliopsida; order Santalales; family Viscaceae; genus Viscum; species Viscum album. Next base: position 1,402,233,972 of record OY728143.1, on the reverse strand, counting down.
TACCAAAATTAATAATGCTATTAATGTGTAATAGAAAGTGTCGAGAAGTTTGAGATTGTGAGGATGCTTTAGTTTAATAACCTAATTGTTAAGTTACTTTCAGAGTATGATGCTAAATGAATAATTCCATGATATAGTAATAATGTTGGAAAATTGGAGGAAATGTATTTTTTTATCTTTATATAATAATTTAACATATTGTTATAAATCTTGTTTCGATTTCATTATATAAAGAATTAAAAAGAAACAAAACCTTATCATTATGATATAAAATGGTAAATTCAAGACAATAAAAAAATAACCAATAAATAAGACATGTTACTTAGATTCATATATATTTTGTATATAAAAATATCCCTTACACTGTAATATATTAATTCAAAACCAATAAGACCCATGATTAAAGATGAGGAATATATGATGAGTTATAAATTTTAAAAAAATAATACCTCATAATGAAGTGAAATATATGATTCCAAATTAGGAAATATCTTCTATAGGGACTTTAAAGAGAGATGGATATATCCATAGTAAACCTATAGGGTGTGTTAGGTGTGAGTGGAGCTAGTTATGGAAGGATATGAATCAATATATACACACATCCACACAACTAAAATCTTCCAATATCTAGATTCATTTAAAATTACTAAAAGATATCATCAATATATATGAGTATATTACAATAAAATTAATTCCATGGGTATCATTACTAATATAGATAATATTAAATTAAAATTTAGGAATATATTCCACTTGTGAAAATTTTATATATCTTGATGGTGAATTAGATCCAAAAATATAAAACAGAAAAGTGAAACTATTAATAAGTATTACCATGAGTTTTTCAGCATTAGGTTGATAATAATTAATAATATCTAAATCATATATGATATAATATAAGATACAAGAATATTATATCCATTCATATTATCATTTGAATACACATGTAGTTTTTTCTATGAAAAATTAATTTTATTTGAAAAATATGACATCCCAAATTTTTTTATGAAAATAAGAGATAATATCAATATAAACCATTAAAATTTTGGTATAATGTGGGTGGTTGTATGACAATACAAAAACCTGAAAACTTTAATACTATGACCCATATTATTGAATTTCTGAAAAGTGAAACAACATTGACCACTACCATGGATATATCCTTGGAACCAAGAGTATCTTCAACCACCCCATCTTATACTAGAATCTATATCACTATGATCCGTTGATATGTGTGATAAAATAGGATAATGTGGGAAATGTGACTTACTAAGACAATCATATGTGAATGGAATATCAATGGTAGATGGGAGGGCCACGATTGTTGTAGTCATAGTATCATACTCTGATTGAAGTACATAAACTAGATAAAATATGTATAGATGATAAAATTGAGTTACTTTTTTGAGTATATTGAATGGTATATATATACAATATCTTATCATAGATTTTTTTCCATGATTTATGTTGGGGATGTCAGAAATTATATTAAAATAATGAATAATTTTTTAATATAACAGAGATGCATAATAATTTATTAGTCTCAAAACGAATAAGTATCAGGATGACCAAAATATCTTGAACACAATTTATTATATTGTTGACATATTTTACCAAATGACCCATTTATTTGATAATTAAAGAAAATTTATTCCTTTTTGTGAGCTTACATGATTTTTATTTTTGATTCATCTTAGGTACTGGTACATCAATCATAAGAGAATTGATATCAATGGCTTCTAGGGAAATCACAACTAAATTATTTTAAATTAAAAAATTTATAAAGTCTACATACTCATTAAGTAGGATTATTGAGTGACTAAGAATTACAAAAAATATTATAGAGGAATCCATTAAATAATATGAATGTTTCAGGGTAGATTTATGTGTAATTATGAATGTTAGAAATGAAATTCACCATTTGAAATAGTGAATTAAATCCATAGATAATGGTCTTTAATAAAACATTTAGCTATAAATAATGATATTTCAGTTTTATAGAGAATTTACAATATCATAAATATGCATTGGATAAGGATGTTTCAAGTGATAATTTTTGCATTCTTTGAATCTTAATGATGTATAAAATTTTGTGGGATTATATTTTTTGTATGAGTGTAGAAACAATATTATAAAAATTAGAGTTTTCATATGAGTTATAGGACCCATGTATATAGGAGGATATAAATAAATAATATGGGAATTAAAATAAGGGGTTTGTTAAGGGAGTCACATTAATTCTTAAGAAAATTCATGATATATTTTAGATGAATTTTTAAAATGTTAGCCTAAAGGTTTGAACTTATTTAGGTGTTGTTTCCCTAAGGGGTGTACGTAGGACCAATTCCTATAAAATGTAATAACAAAAGGTTGTTTCTTGGATGGAAATAAAAGGTGATAATGAACCTACAACTATGTGTAGTGTAATGAGAGAGGTAGAAGGGGTAGGGTTGGATTGACAAAAGGAAAAAAAGAAGAGAGTGGATAGGGCTTATAAATCATAATTAGATACATAGGAAATAGAATATCATAACATTATATGAGAAAATAATATTTATTTATAGATAAAAATAATGGAATACATGCATGACCATAACATGATGGGATCTAGTAATAATACATAAATTTGAAAATTTATTTATACACACAAATAATCATACATCTTCATCATTTTATGTTATTATTTTTTTATTTTCACATTTATATCATTACTTCTCAGTATTTATACACTTTTATAACCTTAAAGTGTACCAATAATTTTCAGTAATCACACATTTTCTATGGTTTTTGGATAATTTTTTTTATATATTTCATAGTCTATTTTCTGTTTTCTTTTTTTGAGTAAAATGGATCCATAATTTTACACTCTTTCAAATATTATTATCCCTCCAACCCATTTAGTATATAAGAATATTAATTTTTCTAATTTCATTATTTGAAGGAAGACTATTATTTTGGATCTATTGGGATGGCTTATTTTAACCCTATTTTGGTACATCCTCTAGATCCCAAATATATAATATATAGTCAATATGAAGAAAAATATAATAATATTTTCCTTATATTTTTAAATTCAATGTTTTCCCTTGTTAAACATGTTTCAAAGAAATTCAATATGTGTAAGGAATTGAGGTATTATAAATTGTAGATGTACTCCAAAACTAATAGTCTTTATCCTAAATTATATTTGTTGAATATGTTTTTGTACATCAATAGGTATATCACCCAATTACATCACAATATAATGAGTTTAAATATATTATTAACAAGATCAATTATTCATGGCTTGTTCCATTGAATAAAGGTGGTTCCGGATCAAGTTGTTGTGATGATTTGAACTATTTCTTTATTTTGATTAAAATTTACACAGTATTGAATATAAATTGGTTGTATCCAAATGAATATTTATATAATTTAATTTAGAAGAATATTTAAATTTATAAATAGAAAAAATAATTTAACATTATTGGGGTTTTTTTATTTTTTGACAAAATTAATAACTAAGTTATTAAAATGAAAGATTACATGTTGGGAAATAATAATCAACCTTGGGTAAGTGTCCGTTGATTCTCAATTATCATCTCTCTCAAATAATATCAGTCACATCATCGATTGATTAACTTATAAAAACGAAAAAAGTAATATGTATGAGTTCCCTATAGGTTTCCTTATATTATTTGATTAAAACCTAATGTTATTCATCAATGAACATTGTCGATCGGTCAGTTTGGTCCCAATTTCATAATTTGAAATCAATAAGGAAACACATGATGGAATCAATATGTTTCCTTAATTTTTATCAATACTCAAAGTGATATAAAACTAAAAAATTTATTCCAATGAGTGTTATAATTATTATTTAATAAACTAATTAAACCCACAATAACCCTCAAGATAAAGGAAAGGTGATAGAAGAGACTTGCTGTAACAAATCATCACAAAATATTGGTTATACATAAAATATTAAGTATTTTTGTTTCTTTTTATTATTATATGAGAATACCTAAAATTAATATTTAAATAAAATAACAAAAATGAGTAATATTATAACATAAACCTAGAACATATATTAAATACTTAACGAGTATAAACACGTTTCTTGGTATTATATCCCAAGACACTCTTTATACTGATTTCAACGAGGGTTTATTAGTACATAGTAAGGATAAATAAAACCTTGAATAACAGATATATCTCAATGTTGAATATATATCTCCTTGGATATTCCAAATCGTTTAAAATAATATTTTTTTTCTTTTAATTAAAATTATTTCTAGTTTTTCCCATATAAATTCAATTTTCAAGGTGGTAATATACACTTTTTTTGACCTTTCAGTTTCCTCCACTTGTACACATGGAATTATTTTCTTAATGAGTATATATATTCATTATATTTTATGAAAATATGGTGTTAATTATATTATTAATTAGATGATGGAATCATCCCATTTGGAGTTTTATAACCCAAGTTATTACCTATTTACTAAAGGTGGTTCTATTTTGTATTCCCAAACATTTTTCGATTTTCGTTCTTTATTTGGGAATCAAATATATAGATTCAAGATTTTTTCAGTTTAATGAAATGATTCATAGTAACCATATAATTCTATGAAAACTAATTTTTTAAATTTTCATCAATTTAGAAAATGTTATTTAAAGAATACTGAACTATTATCATTCCATGAAAATATCAAAAATAGTGAAATTTAACCTTTTTATGTATTTATGAAAAATTAATAAAAAAAATGGAATTTTAATGAAAATGAATGAAATGAAACGATATTAGAACCCATAACCATTATAAATAAAAGAATTTAGGATATAAATATGACATAATTAACTATATAGTCACACTCTAACACCTATGCATTTCTACTCCTAAGAAAAGTCACATTTCATTTAATCCAAAGAATGATTATAAAAAATTAAAGTTAAACCTTTCCAAATCTAAGATAGAAATACTAGAAAATATATAATCATACTAAGTACTTAATCTCAATAAATGTGGATGAAATTTCTTATCAAAATAAAATATAGTAATATTTACGACACAAATCATAGAGAAACAATTATGAATCAATTATTCCACTAATTCCCCAAATTTGGGTTTATGAAAACCATTTTATACTTATCTTAACTTTTTTTCTATTAAAACTTTTCTCACACTTTTCAATCAAATTTCATAACCCTCTCACTTAATAATTCCAAAATTTCAAACCTTAATCTTCTAAACATGATATCCACGTGTATTTTTTATCAAATTCCTCTTATCTTTGTTTTTTAAAATTTATTTTTTTATTATAGGGAATTAAATATTTGAATAATTGATACATATTATTTTATAAATATTGTCTAGTTATGAAATTAATTTAATGATAAAAAATTATGGAAAATTCATTCTTAAAATCTTAAAAATTACATGACTTGATAATACCATTAATTGTGTAAAAAATCTCAAATCATGAATATGTGAAATTTTATATAGAGGTTTCATATGGAACAATTTATGATAAAAATATCACATAAAAGGGTGTCAAAATATAAACGGTTTCATAAAGACACAATCAATCATATGATTGAAACCCCATAAAATTTTACCGAAATCAATACTTCATAAAGGAATATATCTAACACTCTATTTTATGCCAATGATATTGGAAAATTGAAACATGTATTTTTAGTAAGATATAATGAAGTAATGAAAATGTGACATGATGATTGTGTTTGAGTTTATTTTTTTCATTTTTGGTTTTGAAATCAATTGAAATTACAATTCAAATAACTTATGACATGGATGAATAAATATCCTATGGAAGATCTAGGATACACACTGCCTATATGTTCCAACTCCTACATAGGGTGTGGTAGATTCTATTAATTAACTTTATTATAAGGGTCATCATATTTCATAGATATGTGGGATTTTACTATAATGGGTGAGTTACCTTGGTATAATAAAACTATGTTTTTTAGCATGCCAATGCTGACAATATCATATAATAGAGCATTAGTGGGCATGACCAACACTGTTAAAAGTTTCATTAGTGAATTTCATAAGCTTAGGTACTTTAGACATGTACTGTGGGATTGAAATTTGAAATCAATTTTAGTGTGTATCCAAAGAACCTATGACATGACTAAATAAGCTTCCTATATTAGATCAAGGATATACATCTCCCACTTGACACAAGTACTACATGGGGTACTTGAGGATCACATAAAACACCTAATAATAAGTTTGATCACCTCTCCCATATATGTATATTTTTCCTATGATAATTAGTTTTCATATTAAGTACAAAATAATGGGTCTTGGTATGCTATAGTGGCATATATTATATCGTAGGGAGTCTATGATTAGGGCAGACACTTGTAAAAGTATTTTAGAAACCACATAGGTTTCTTTACTTTTTTCAATGAATATGAAGTAAATATGTGTGATTTCAATATGTATTGTAATTATTTTATTATAATAAATATTAATTTACTAAGATATATGAGAAGATAAAATGAAATTCCCAATAAAGGTGTATTTAAATGGTGAGTTTCGAACAATTCCTAAGAAGAGAATAGAAACATCAGATATTGGAATTAATTTGTTCCCACTATTTATATCGAAGAGAAGATGCTAATAAAATAGAAAATACAAATTTATCTACTTCCATTTAAAGAGAGATTTTCCATTTGATATTATTAAAGATGTATTCATTTGGAAAAGGATTGAAAGAGTGTTTGAGTTACTAAAAATAATAATATTGTATAGAGGATATTCAATTGGAATAGTAGGTCGGAATATAGTTTAGAACCGTTGATTTAGAGTATAATTATATTTTATATACTCATATTGAATAATTAGTTTAATAGGATGTTTCATTCCTAGAAATTTTGAAGTTTACAAGTATAGAAAGTTCCCTATGAGTGTAAAGAATTTGGGACATTTTATCTCTATAAATAAGTTAAAATTGTTGGATGTGAATTTATATGAAAAGTATTATCATATATTAAGGACTAATGGTGCATGAATATTATACTTGGAAAATTATTGAATAGGATATAAAATTTGGAGGAGGTGGTTTAATTCCATTTAAATACTCTAGATATTATTTATATATTGCATTAATATTAAGGTTAAATCTAGTAATATTTTAGGTAGTAATGATATATTAACTAATTCAATAATAATTACTAATTAATAGAAATGTATATATAATTTAAGTAAATAATATTTGTATTAAATCTTGTATTATTGATGATTATTTGGAGTTATTAAAGAAAAATTTGAAGTTTCTTATTCATGTTTAGAAATATGGAGTTAAATTCATAAATTTTGAGGTGTATCCTACTTGAGAACTATCTATTTAAATGATTCATACTATATTTTTTAGACTGTATTGAAAATTGGGTAAAACCGAAAAAGTGTCACACATGCAAGTAAGAAAATTACATGTAAATCGTATGCCCGGAGACTATATTGTTTGTAAAATTAATGGTTGAGTTTCCCTATTTTCAAAACTTTTACTAGTTCATGAAAATTGCCCAAGAAAATAATAAAATTGATATACATAATATATAATCTGGATGAAGAGCTTGAAAAAGAACTTAGAGTTCATTTTGATGTGTAATATGTTCAATATGTTATGTAATATATTGTTCTCCAAGATAAATATGGGAAAATTATGAGAATAGAGTGATATGTAAAATATTTTATAGTTTTTGGTTTCTTATTGGTGACATAAGAATAAATATGAAAGAGTGAAAGAACTTATGTAATATATATGTTTCTTAAAAACATACTTTATTTTTTAGAATCAAGTATAATATTTCAAACTATGTTTATTGTGAAATATTGATAAGGTAAAAACCTTACACAATACGTCAAATTTAAAAATCATTACATGAGAATCATGAAATTAATGATATATTAAAAATGTAATAATTTTATTATGATATGTATGAAATTATATTTCCTATATAGTTGCAATTTGTTGGAAACAAATTGATACTTCCAAAACACAATAGATAACTCTTTAAGATAAAAATATAAAGCAAGGTTCAATAGTTTAATTTAATTTAATTTATGTTTCAACAATAATTTAATGTTTTCAATATTATAATTATGGATAAAATAATAATTCTAGTCATGATAAATAGATAAAATTTTATGATTCTTAAAATGTTATTCAAATTAAAAATATCACAAGCTAGTCTAAAAGATGTGATTATTTAGAGAGTAAAAGGAAAATATATAGTCACATTGTGAGTGAGAGAACCATGTTATGAGGTTGTCTAAAAATAAATGACCATACAAAGTTGGATATGTTGTTTTATATGTTTCCATGTCATTATTGGAAATCCATATCATATTCGATTTGAAATGGGAAGATAGAGTGCATCATGTCATGTTTCATGGTAAAGAAACATTCATGGTATAGCTTCATGTGTTTATGGAATTTAATGGGTGTTGGTTTTATCACTAAGATGAGTGTTAAAAGTGTTTCACGTTTTTTATAGATTTTTCAGGACACTACCATGTAATAATCTAAATAATCCCACATCATGATTATTTATTTCATTCCACAATATTTTTGATGTATGTTTTCAATAATACATAGTTTTTAAAATAAATTTTTTTATGATTCTTAAATGAAATCCCCCTTGAAAATAAAGTGTGATTAAAAGGACTAAAATTTGGATAATCATAGAGACTTTCAGGGAAATTTCTTGTTCCGGTATTCATGTCTTTAATATTGTAAATAAATATTGATTTGTTTTGACTAGTAATTATTGATTTCTAAAGTTCCATAAATAATGTTTTTTCATATTCTAAAATATTAAATCTTATATAAATTAAAATACTTAATATAAAAATTTTAAAGAGAATAAATATCTAGGATTAAGTGTACTAGTGATGAATTGTTTTGAGAGACTATTTTATATCAATGAAGAGTCTCAACTGCTATCATTGTGATATCATGAGTTTTGATGGTATAGAGTTAAATGGATGTTGAGAATAAGTTTATTACTATATATAGAAAAATAATACTAATATAGGAATTCCATCCTTAAAATATATTCTTATTATTTACACTTAATAAGAATGTTTAAGAACCCAACATGTGATACTCCTATATCATAAAAACTGATACTTTTGACATCTATATATCATAAGGTTATATAAAAATCTTGTTTCCCATATTATTTTGGTTTACTTCTTAAACTATATGAATAAGAAATTAATTTTACAAAATGGATAGATATCTATTCGACAAACAAGTCAAAAGTTAAAGACATAAAAAAATTAATTAACGAAACTCATTAAAATAGATTCACCCCCATCATATGGGTTGTATCTAAGTGGTCCTAAAAATTATTATCATATCATATGTGCATATATGAATGGATTAAAAATAATCAATTTTTTTTTTGTTTTTTGTGATTATATTTCTATATTAATGATAAATTATAGACTTGAAGAAGATTTATCTATTATTGATCAGAACTATGACTCTACTAAGACTCTGAAGAATAATAGGAAGAAAGAGATGAAAAATCATAAAAAAATAATCTCACTTTTTTAAATAAGAAGAGGTACTAGTCTACCTATGATATAATATCACTGGATATAGATATTTTCTAAAATAATAACAAGTAGTGATTAAGTCAAATTTCAATAAGATAGAAAAATGTTATACCTTAGGTAGATAAAAATATCTATATAAAGAAGTGGTAACAAAAATGTATCTCAAAAACTATCCTAAAGATTAACGAGTCACAAGAGGGTAAGATTTTACCTCAAAATAATTTAATGGTGATCTATATTTTGTTTTAAGAAAGAACTTATAGGATATTAATTAATAAATTTTAATTTATTTATATTCCTTTTTAAAAAAAATCAAGAGAATATCACCCACATTGAAGAAGAATTTTAGAAGAGAACAAAATGAATAAGAAAAAAAGTAATGATGATTATAGGCCTTGTCAAATAATGTAATTCTAAAAGAGATAATAATGTGGGTCTTGAGGAAATGTACTAAATAGTTTGGATTTATTTTTATAAATAAATTCTAAAAAATGACGAATCCATAGAATGGTTGTAATAACGATTTCATTATTTGTTATAAAATGAAATTCATACATTGATTTCAAGATTTCAAAATTGGAAGTTAAGTAAAATAATATTAACGAGCTTTATAATATATAGTAAGAGAAGAACCAAATATATTATGATAAGGTTGAGAAAATTTTGAACATATTTTTTTGATATATTGATGTCATCATAGGATGAGAAAAATATCTTCAATATAATGTGCCTTTAATTATAGATTAAACATGAAAATATAAATGAGACATAATTTGAGTCTTCAAAACAAACATAAAGAATATTTTCTTCCAAAAATTCATTCAAATAAGATATTTGTGTTGTAATACCTCTATCATATAGAAATAAGATCTTGAGACCATATTATGAAAAATATATTGCATGCCCAAGAGAAAAGGTAATATCCATACTATAAAATTATGTTTTCAATAATTTTGATTTCATGGACAATTTAAGTTTAAAAAACTAAAAAAATGAGTGAAGAAAAATGGAAGAGTGACCGAGTGTCCTGAACCAACATGGGTGACCCCAAAACTAGTCATTTGATCAGGCCCATGACAAGGCTCGAGAGGCATTCTCAATCGTCTTGGGCAAGAAACAAGTTCTAAGGGTATCAATGAGAACCAATGGGTAAATTTCATTCAAAAATAAATAAAAAAATTAATGTATAACAAAATATAATCTCAATAAAATAACCAAAACATATGAAGAAAATCTAAATATAGTCTAATAGTACAATAAAACCAACAAAAACAAAAACCAACACAATTCTAGTAACCATTAAACTACCATGTAACCCCATGGATCACTCTCTAATCCAAAACCCAAAATTTCAAATGGATGTCAAGACCATGATAGAACATTCACGTAAGACTAAAAACAACAACATAGTATAGGTGTGAGTATAAAAAATCAAAAGTCATGCCCAAATAATATATTCCCAATTCCTTTAATTTAAACAATGAATCATCAATTTTTTGTTTGAAATACAATATATAAAAGTTAGTTCTACACACACTTCGTTTTTAAACCTAATAAGAATACATTTCCATCACAATTTAAAAAAATAATTTCAATTAAGAGTAACTATAACACTTATATGAAAAAAATGAATGCTTATTCACTAAAAAAAAGTAAATGGGGGCTTTTATTTTTTCAAAACACAATTCATGATACTTTTTAAAGAAAATGAATCGTTCAATTTTTTACAAGGAAACACAATGAATCAAGAGATGAGATATAGAACATACAATGTGTGTAATGATATAATGGTTCTCAAGAAACCATAATAGGATAGCCACCTAAATCATTCATCGTAGACCGTATAGTTATGGAGAAAACATTGGGATGTCTAGGAGATCCAAGGAAAAATACAAAACATACTAATACCTAATTAATCCTATAGGTGTGTTGAAAATGATGCCATCAGCCATCCCAAATGCTCGGTCATACCATTCCTGGCCTAACCAAGGGGCACAATCCCAGAGTATAGTAATGTTATACTAAGGGCCACTAGCCATAGTGAAATCAATACTAGTGTTGGAAAAGTTTATAGAAAATCAACTAGATATTCCAGGTTCCCAAGTTATGTTCACAATGGTGTGTTCCAAAAAAATCTAAGCAAAAAACGGTACATATGAGACATCACATGAGTCAAAAAAAGTGGCACCACCCCAGCCACTCCAAGGAATAGTCTCTTTCCTTCGAACCATCAACGTGTGAGGAATGTCCCTAGCCAAGTAAATTCTTACATCTTGTCAAAAATATGAAAATAAACTCATTTAGAGGAGGGTTTACAATAAAATGATCTCAAAAGTACTAATTGGGCCACAAATAACCTTCATATGACAAACCGTTTCTTAATGAACCATACTCACTTTACATTGAAAAAATATCTATTTAGAAACTAATTTAAGAAACCCAAACCACTATTTCAAATCCAAAACACATTTATAAATGTTAAAGGGGAATTTTACCAAGCACTTTGGGTGAAAACACACAAAAACCTTTTCATACAATTAAAGGCCAAGGAGAAACCACTTCATTCCACACAAAACATTTATTCTAAAAATATTAAATCACGATATAAAATTATTGTATAGTTCACTAGGAAATAAATAAATGTTTTTTCAATTTAAATGAAAATGAAAAGGTAAACTTACCTCAAAGAACAAGCGCTTCAACATTGGCCATGCAAATCAACTTCCCCATGGACTAAGAAGGCATGAACAACCAATAGGAACCTTAAAAACACAAAATAATAATTTAAGAAAAAAGAAACATGAACCCTTGAACCAATATACCACGGAAGAAAATGAACTCTATAGAAATTAAAATAATAAGGGGAAGTATAGAGGAGGATAACACCCTGAAAAATCACCCCAAAACTTGAATAAATACACTTGAATTCACCACTGGGAGAGGTGAGGAGGCTTGAGGAAGATGGGATTAACCTATTAAGAGTTTTACAAACCAAAAGGGGGTAATGAGAGATTTGTTTGTTATTATTCGAAGAGGTTAGAAAGTTAAAACACAGTTTTAAAGAACTTGTGCACTATGCACCATTAGGCCACATGGTTTTCCAAACCATGCACTAGTTGTGAACCTCCATACTAGACACACTGGGAACCCACTTAGGTTTTCTGCATAGTTTGAGAAACCATGTGCCAATCTTGTGACATGGTTCTGTTAAAAATTTCATAACAATGCACACACCTTCTGCATGGTTTGGATAACCATGATCAGGATGTGCGCCCAGGAATAGAGAAACCTAATGAACCACATGGTTTCTCCTAGGAGTCGCATGGGTGGGATCAAATCATGATGAATCCATAAAACTAAAATTGTAAATGTTAAAAATGAACTATAAATGGGAATTTATATCTTGAAGTTTCATGCTTCCCCCTTAACCATGCGTCTAAATTGTTAAAAAGATGAAAACACCGCGAAACTAAAAATTTTGATCTGAAAACTTCAAAATTTATGGGATGAACCAAATAAAAATATATTAATTGAACCTAAAAGGGAATAAGGGACCCCAGGGTGTGACAATTATCCACTCTATTATGCCTTCTACCCCTGAAATCCAAAACAAATCTATTCTATCAAGGAATATAAAAGTTTAAGTCACTCTCTTTATCTAATTCATTAACCTAAAATAAAACTAAACCACCACCAAAAAAATTCATGATCTTATACTCGAAAGAAACCATTTAAACCAAACCAATTTTCAAATAATGATGGAAAACAAAATATAAAACCTCCAAAACCATGCCACAATCAAAACCATTTGGGACACTCCAAAATACCAATGTTCAGTGAGTCAGAAAAGACCAAAAATTAAACAAATCCAAGGGAAACCACCTATATCCAATCCAATACTAGAGACCAAACAGGATTTCCAATAAGGTGGCCAAAAAGGACTCCCAACCATTTTAGAGTTCAGCCCTTGTTCCCAACCAACATCACCCACCGAAAACCGACACTCTAAACTAGAAAAAACACACACAAATCCTAGAACCAACTAAAGGAACATGACACACCCACGAGACTCACTTCACTCCAATAAGAAAATTACACCAAAATAGGGATTCATAAGATATAACCATATTATACTCTTTATACCTAATGGGAATTGGTAGGAAAAATACACACAATGGGACACACCTCTACTAAAAAATCATAATTCCTAGAAGACATGCTTACATTAAAATAGATCATATTAAAAGGATAATTAAAACCATTAAAACAAAAATAATCCTTAAAATAAGATAAACATTCATTTGGAACTAGACTAGTATTGAACTCCTATAAATGGGTCGTAGTGCCTTATGGAGGGGTGGATCTACCTCCATATCACTATTGGGGAACACCCCAATATAACTGTTTCAAGTGACCAGGGAGTCCATATGCATAGAAGGTATTTAGATAATTTGAATATAATCGATTCTTGAAACCCAACCTACCAAATTGATGACACACAAAGGACATGTACCTAGAAGAAGCTAAAGAATGATCGAGAGGGCTCTTAATTCTGCTACTAGCATCACCCACGTCAGGATGCTTCTGGATATCTTCTCTGGGATTCCCTTCACCACTTTGGAAGACTAAAGGATGATTGACTGACTCATGAACTCCTTCTGAAACTGCTTCATCATGAACCACTTTCCTCACCACATCTCGAAAAGATGTTCAAATGTACTTTTACTCCTTCAACAGAAATTAGGAAAAATCCCATTCTTAAAATGTTGAAATTTCATGGAATCATCCTCATCACACTCTTGAAGATAAGGAGCTATATCCAAAAAATAGATAATGAACTCCAACACTGATCTATCCCCTCACTGAAGGCATCACGTCTCTATCACCTTCTCCATATTCACATAAACATAAAAATAATATCAGATTAATGAGAAATTGAAGAATTCCAATGTAAAATTGTCCCATGATTGGTTCTAATGACCAACTTCCACCAATTCCTCCTTGGAACTTCTACCATAAATGTATAAAAATCACCATTAGAGACTCAAAAAAATCATGGAAACAAAATATCCCCTCAATTTCTTGCATCTACTTTTCATCTTCAAAAGGATCAACTTTACCATAAAATAGAGTATGGTTCACCTTCTGAAACTCAAGAAGGAAGTCCCTAGATTAATAAGCACATGGGTCCACTAATAGTGAACCACTCATAGCTACGCTAAGAATATCCATCAAATATATGGTGGTTGAGTACACTAAGTGACAATAAATCCAAAATCATGATCAAAACTTGATCACCATCCAAAACTCACCATAAGAAAACACCAAACATAAATGGAAACCAACTTAAAAATTCCAAAAAATATTTTTTCAAAAGTCTCCATAAACAGCACTTGAACCCCAAAATTTCATACTTCATACACCAATACACTTCATCAAAAATAATTTTATTTTAAAAATTATATTCTATACATTCCATGAAATAAATCTGAAAACTCATTTATATTTTTAAAAAATCAAGAATTACCAATTATAATATAGTTTTTTACAATTCAAATTAAGGATTTCAAAATGATCCCAAAATCAGGATGAGTCAGAAAGAGCTCACAATGGGAGAATCTAATGTTGAAGAGTGAATTCACCATATCATTTGTGACCATATATCAATCATGTAATCATAACATAGAGTCTTTCAAGACCATGTCCCTTTATCCACATGGTTACCAAGCCCAATGATCTCACAAACACCACTAGACCAACACCCTATTTGATTTCCCAAACACTAATCAACCAAAGGAACCAAACCTACTAGAGAAAGCCCAACATTCCATGGTAACCCACGGTTTGGAACAGTGCATGTTGGATAGACACATCCTCATACCTAAACAACAAGCTATGACAATACTACTCCTTCTTCCTTAACACCCCAAATAATGGAAGGCACATTGAAATAATATTCATATAAATAACATATCTTATAATATAAATTTTCAAAGAAGAAACCCATCTCAGGTGATTAGTTTAGGGTCGACTCAGGTTGGTTTTTGATACCCACCACTAAATATGTGGGGAATGTGAGATAGTGTGGTATATATTGTTTCCAAAATAAAACCCAAAAAAAAATAAAACATCACAAAAATAGGAAGCATTGTATCCCAAGAAAATATTTCATGTTTTTTTGGCTATTCTCATTGAAATGAATTTTTTAAGAACACAGATATTATTTCTTGGAATAATATTTCATCTAATAGTAGAAAAATGAATCCCTTGTCAAGTGGTATTGTTGATGATTTGAATAAAAGTACACACAATGAGGATGAAATTTTTTTTATATCAAATATATTGAAATCATTGGGAAGTTATGTGAAGGTTATATCCCATGTGGACATTGTGAAGATGCATTCCTATAAAAAGTGAGAAATCATGTGCCTAAATAACATAAAAGAAGAAATATATATTATAATAATTTAGTAAAAAATATAGGCAATAATTTTATGGGAAATAAAAATAATAATAATTCATGAAAGAATTTCAAGAATAATTCAAAACCAATTAAAATGAGTTCATTATTTTATATTAGAAGATGACATACCATGTTCCCCCTCTATAATATCCTTATGGTTATTCCATTGAGGGGTCCCATGGGACATACAATAAAAGTTTTCAAAAAAAAATTTAGAGCAGAGCTATCAATAGGGGTGAATTGAACGTCAAATAATTTTTTTTTAAAAAAAATATTTAAAATAAAATCCTCAAATTTTGAAAAAAACTAGATTAATTAATGCATAAGGTATAACTAATTTTATGTTTTTAAATAACCACTCAAGACAATGATAAAAACTCAACTATAATTACTTTATATTATCATAATTTTTAAATATTAATCAACCCCTATAAAATGGTTGATATATTACTTTTAAAAAAATTATGAAATCATTTTTCTTAAAGTTTTTTGACAAAAAATTATCAAACACATATTTGAGAAATATATTTTTTTAATATATAATCTTTTTATAATAAAGATAAAAGCATGAATAAATATAGTATGGAAATGAAAACAATAGGATCATTATCATGTTGACACTTAATCCTCAACACATGATAGTAACCCACTATCATGCTCATTTATTAATTTGAATGAGTTAATCCACAACCTGGATCAGGTATATTTGTTACAATAACATATAAATATGTACAAGCTATAATAAATAAACTACCATAGTTGTTTTATAAATAAAATGGTCAAGGAAATCAACAAAATGTTATATGAGTAATTATTAATATAGTGCAATAGTATGTGATAAATAGATATATAAATTTATTCAGGAACAAATCAAATGCAATGTACAACAGAGAGAGATATATATGATGTTCAATGAAACTTTGAAAAAGATTTTGGTTTAGTTGATCAATAAGGATTCCTTATTATCTCATGGTCTTCCTTTCCTTATTATAGAATATGAAATGGTCATATATTTTCTCTCTGATCCTTTAGTGAATCACAAAATAAAATAGAGTATCGTGGCTTCCTAAAATAGAGAAATAGCACATGTTATCTTTTCATATTATTTTTATATATATTTTAATCAATTTTTCTATGAAATATATTCCTTATAAATAGATAAATTATTTTTCAAAATATCCATTTAAGAATAATAATTAACGGATCCACATATTCAACCTAAAATATGAAGTTATTAAATGCTCTCACATGAGAGTTAATTATTTAAGGATGGTAATTTGAATATATTACATAAATATTATCCCAATTATACATGTTTTATTTATTTCCACCACATCATCTAGATAAATCAAGTTTGTTTCACCACATAGGAAAAATCTCTAATAAATTCTATTGACCAGCCTTAAAAATAATCCTTTGAACATGTGGTTTCTTTACTTTTACATGTGATCACTTGAATCCATCATATGTTCCAACGAATAATTTTCCAAAATTTCAATTCTTCTTTGTGGTTGATTGATAATATCATGTGGTAAGTCAGATATACCTTGTGTTCTCTTCAAAATATTTCTATTTCATTGTTATATAAGATAAGATATATCATTAAGTCACATTATTTATTATTGTATTCTCTTAAGGAATTTAGGAGATATCTCTATGTTATATTCACTTAGTCACATGGTGACATAAATCCTTTGAGAAATTTTAATAAGTTCCTAATTCATTAAAGGTATTGATTGAATTCTTATCATGGTTGGTCCAGTATGCTTCGGGTTGATCCAATACTTGGATATTTCATTTATTTGACATATAGTTTCATGTTTTTTCACAAGTTAAGTTGAGTTTCTTCACGCGGTCAATTATAGGCATTACAGTCACTCTAAAACATAGTAAAATTATCAAATTTATCTATAAATTTAAATTTACTAAAATAATATATTTAATTTATTAATAATAAAATCAACACGATTTTAAATCATTAAAATGTGGAATTATTGGAATAAGAAAACAATATCCCAAATTTTTATAATCACAAATCATGTCATAAATAATAAAATAATGTTGACTAATAAATCATATTGATTAAGTATTCTTCCATAAAAATAATCCCATTTTTGGGTTATCAAAAATAAATAAGGATAGAGAAATAAAATATAATAAAAGTGTTTAATTTCTATAAAAACGTAAATGATAAAAAGTGAATAAAACACATAAATATTACCCTATTGAAAAATAATTACAGAGGATCTATTATTGGCCTCAATCCGAATATAATTTTATTGGATCTCAAATTATGGAATAATTAAGAGGGTATTCTATTTTTCCATAGATAGAGAATAAGAATGTTTAGGTATATGTCAAGGAGAACAAGGAACTCCAAGAATCATAATTTCTTTAGATATAGGTCTATTATGCTGGATAGCTTGAGGAATATTGTGGTCCAAAGGACTTTCAGGGTTTTTGGAAGTTGGAGTGGTAGAATTTGAAACACATTTAATAGAAATAGCAAGAGGAGCTATAATTTTGGTGTTGAATTAAAAAAAGTAAATCCCTAAAACCTAAATGAGATTAGTCACTGGTCGATATACATGCTCCATGATCTACAGGAACTGAACTTTTTTATCCATAAATAGATCCAACATAGGGGTTATGAACAATATATTTTTCATTATTGATGTAAAAACATAGGTTAATGGTGGTGTCCTTAAAACTTTATCCAATGATTTAAACGTGATTTCAAGATCAAAATTACTGAAAATTCATCTTGGTTAATACATTATGGTTCCATAAATAGAATCCTAATCCTTTGAAGTCTTAATTAAATCAGCCTGAATCATATCAAATGATTTCTCACAATGAGATGTTAGATCAATCTACATCAAATTTTAAGTTTCATTGAAATTATTAAAAGATTATAAATATCATCATGCATAATTCCTCGTATAATATCTTCATCAATAGATATAGGTCTTGGGGGAGGAGAATGCGTTATTGAAGTACTTGTTATAGAAATATTATATCTTTGGTTTATCTTAGTCATCATGTATATAAAATCTTCTAGAAAAGATCTTAATTCATTTATTATATATTCAATCTCAAGAATAATTTGATAAAAAATAAGAAATATCATCGGTTTAATAAAATAAGAAAACACTAGAAACTATAAAATATTTATCATCTTGTCTACCATACTTGGCAGCACTACCCAAACTAAAATTATCTATTTCACGACATCCAATACATCACTTTTTAATTGAAAAAAATGCAACTAATGTAATAAATGAAGACTAATTATCTTGATGAGATTGAGTAGGGATATGTGTGAATTCAGTAAAAACCCATATCATTGGGTCAAAACATATATCCTTCATCTTCTTATGAGTTAGCCTTAGTTATATTGTAACACCCCAAGATTTCATAGTGTGTTAGTTCTTCAAAATAATTCAATAACTTTCACTACATGCAACACCAAGTTCAAGAACACCATGACTTACCAAACAAGCCGTTCAAAAGAGGTTATGAATAGTATTAGATAAATTTTAATGTTTATATAATCCTTATAATTTTAGAATCCATATTATGAGTTTCTTAGATATAATGCAAGAACAAATTCATTTTCAGTATTGCACTTTTATCAACTTTAATAGTGAACCCTTTTTAAATACTATATTTTAAACTTTTTGACTAAATGGGGACATCAAAAATTTAAAATGAAACATCCCAAGCTTCCACGGTACGCTTTCCTTTGAATAAAACAGTAGCGTGTGTTGTACGCAACGTCGAGTTTTAACACACACCACAACCGATCAAACTAGCCGTTATGAATAGTAATACCTAAATTTTGAAATTATATATATTTTATATTTTGAAATGGACTTCATTTTTGGATTCGGAATATCGAATTTAGCCTAAGGTGAAATTTTGGTACTTTTCGGATAAATTTCAGATTTTGATGAATAGTGAAAATTACTAAATTTTAATTAAAAACAACTTTTTTAATCAAAATAATTAATAGTGATAAATTATGAATTTGAGTGGTTTTAAAGTATATTTATAATATATTTTTACAATTTAATATAATTTTGGTCATTAGACATAATTTTACAATTAAACCAAACATAAACAAGTGTCAATCTTTTGATAGTTATTATCTCTTAAAAACACGATTTTTGTTTTGACAGCGGGAATTAATTTTAAATTAATTTCTGCAACTTCTGTTTTTTGAATTTAGAAAAATGGATTCCATATTTGGAATCAGGATGTTCAAATTGTGTAAATAGGTAACTTTTATTTTTAGACATTTTGAATAATTACTGCGGTAAATATTTTATTTACCATGGTTAAGGGTAAATCCGGTAAATAAGGGTTAGAAAATAATATTATAATAATACTAAATTACCCTAAAACGTGTTCTAACCATATTAGTGGACACATACCCGACCATGAGCATCATTGGGTCAATTTGGGGACCTCTTGGAGCCACTTGTATGTGGTAGGGACACTTTATATTAATAAAGTTAAAATAAAAATAAAAATGGCATAAGCTTACATCTTTTAGAAGAACAATTTTTACATAGGGTTATACATGTTGGATTTTCGATTATAAATATTCATTAGAAATCTAAAAAGATTTCCTGCATAATGATATTTTATTTATAATTTTTAGACATCAAATAATTTAAATTATTAATGACGCAATAATGATGCAATGTTTACCTCATTAATAAGTCATTTAAATAAATAAGATTATAATGATTAAAATATTATCTAAAACCTGTCCAATTCTTATTGGTTGATGTTATTTAGAATATTAGTCATCTTATCTTCGACCTCAATGATTTTTGGACCATTATAAACCGAATATAATTATATTATAAAGTAATACTTTCACTCTTTCCTAAAGAACCCCTCTTCTCCCTTATAAAAGGAGACCACTTCTACTCATTCCTCACACCTCTCAAGCCACTTGGCTCGTCCAAACTCTGCCCAACTAAGCTCCCCACATCCCTCTCCTCCTCCTTGAAGCTTCCCCTTAGGAAGAAAGCATTTCAAGAAGTCCTTTGGTTCCAACCAAAGTGAGTTACCTAAATTAAAGGTAACGATTTCTCTTAAATTATTTTCATTTATTTTGCTTCTCCAACCCCCAAAATCTTTTTATTTCCTTTCTTTTGTAACAACACCAGTATCCTCAATATACTAGGATGTTGTTATAAGAAGGATTAAAACTACACATACACACAACTCCATCTAATGGATGATGAACATAATGTTTCTGTGGATGGCAAACTAACGCCTCACGAAACGATGATTGTTCAAATACATCTTACCGCCTCTCATGGTGGCCATTATGATGGCACTGTAATTTAATATGATATTAATGATATATATATTTTATATATAAGCTTCTGTAATTCCATTTTATTTCATACCATTATTCGTTTCATGTTGTATATTCATACGATAATTTCATTTGAGGAAGTGCGGACTACCGCCCCCTTAAAATGATATGACTCGTTCATACCACACATGGAAAGTATAAAGGATGGTATTAATGAACTTAAGTAACATATATAAAATATTATATTATACTGGAATAGTAATATACCTATGTATCATTTGGATTCAATTCTTTTAAAATAAAAATTAAATGGAAGTAGCGTTCGTGCGTACGTACGGACTACCGTCTCCACGAACGCAGTGAGATCCATCCTCCATCGTATCCATTCAAGTCTTATTCTCATTTTAGGGTTAAAAATAATGTTAATATCATTATGATTATGAATATTATTTAATCTATCCATTACAAACATGTCTTATGTAACCAAACATTTAAGAAGAACGAATCGATTATCACCTGAAACGACGATAATACGAAGATATTATTAATAAAGCAATGTTAAAAGATCATATATGATATCATATTAATGTATATGATTCTTGTATAATTTAATAACAATTATTTCACCATTATACAGGAGGTTAACCGACCCCAACAAAGGAAAAGTACAAGGTAAGGGGTTTTCATCTCACTCCTTATTTCCGTGAGATTCATGCCATATTGCCACCATCACCTTTTGTGTGGTGTATGTACTGCCCATAATTATATTCTTTGTGTAATACACTCTAATTTATGTGTATTTACATATTAATTGTATGATACCTCTTTTATGGGTTGTATGTTTCATAATTTACCAAATTGGTAAGGGTTATTTCACAATCTCTTCATTATCCGAGGTTGTTTATACGTAATAATCTACTGGGATCTCTTTATCATCCACATCCATGTTTCTTAAAAATGTATTTCAAAACATTTTTATTATTTACAAGAATATGGGTTAAAGTCATTTATACCCTTGTTTGACTTTTTATAAGAGTAATCTTTCCGTCATTTTCAAAACAAGGTCCTTTTTAACCTTTTCGACAGAATTAAGGTAAGAAAGTCTTTTTTAAAACTTATACGGTAGGTGCGGTTATTCTTTACCGTTATTACCCATTTGAAGCTTCCCTTACATGATTGTAAGGATATTTTCAAAATTATGTTTTTCTTTTATAATTATGTGATTTTTAAATGATTTCAAAAAAGAGATATTTCTCTCAAATATATGAAAATCCAGTGCAAATGTATACGTATTTAATGCAAGCTTAAAAATGTTTTCAGAAAACCCGACTCTCGAGTTTGGTAGACAGGAAGGGATTGGGAGTGGACCCATCATGGCCTGTAATTAGTCGAGCAGTCTCAGAATTAGTTATTTTGTTTTCATAAGCTTGTATAATGTTTTCAGAAAAACACTGGAGTGTATTTTAGCAATTTTAAACGTAAGTATCTTCTAAAAAAAATTGCATCGGTAGGTCTCATGAGACAAACTAGTGTCTTGGCAGAAGGCCTTGACAAAATCTTATTTGTAGTCTTGGCACGAGGCCTTGGCTATGTGGTTATGATAGTCTGGCATTATGCATTCCAACATTATGAAAGTGGTTATTGATTTTTGCATGTGATTATTCGATTAGTAGAATATCCATGTGAATAAGTAAATGGCATTATTTTATTTTATTTATGCCATACCATGTTGAAAGTTCATATTTAAAAGGCTTTTGTTTTAGTTATACATTGCCTTAAATGTTTATTCTTATTTATGAAAGTTTCCGCTATATTGTTATCCTTACTGGGCATTTGAGCTCACCCCTTTTCTATGTTTTATTTTTCCCAGGAAGTGAAGAAGTAAGTTATGAATGACCTGCAGGGATATTATGAGGGGATTATAGTGTGGACTGTGGAGACAATATGTTGTTGTAGTAGTTTTTCATTTTATGATGTAATGTAAAACTTATGAATATATCTAGTGTTTACAAGGCTACTAAACCAATCGGTCTTTCGAGATTTGATCTTTCTTGTGATCATGCCAATGTTACGAAGTAATGCACTGACTCTGGGTAACTGGGGTTGGGGCGTTACAGTTGGTATCAGAGGAAGTTTAGTACAAACCTTGGAAGCTAGATTTAGATAAACTCTGATTAGAGCACGTAGACCTAAGATGAACTTTGAGGATTAGTATAGAAGAACTTCCTAGAATTTTGGTATTGTAGGGATTTTGTGAGTTTTCCGAGCAATACATCCCGGTCTGGATACGAGCAGGTAGAGGCGGCTCTGGCACAGATGTACCTAGGGGTAAAACCCGAAAACACCGCTTTGAGCTAGACTCGAACGGGAACTGGTGCACGACAACGGGCCTTGCTGCACTCTTGGTTACGACACTCCCGGGGGATATGCTTAGGATAACTCTCATTTTCATTACATATCATTTTGAAGGGATTATGAGTATATACATCCTTAAAGAAAACATTCTTATGATTATGGATTATATCCATAAATAGTTCAATTTATGTTAAGTGTTTTATAAGTATGGGATTATGTGTTTTGATTCATAAACTGATCTAGTTTATGCCATGGTATAGAAATGGCGCCCAGTAGAAGGAATGAGAACTCCAGAAATACACATGATTCAAAGAGAAGGAAGGATCATATCTTTCATGGACTAAAGCTAGAATTTATAAGAGAAATAGTCTCCCATGTATTATCATCATATGAAGAAATAATATCATGTGTTGATAAGATATGTAAAGAGTTTACTGAGTCCTATGGCTTTGAAGGGAAGCAAGAGAAGAAAAGGATGGAAGAGAGAAAGATGGATAAAGGGAAGAGGGAAAAGAAGAATTTTCCCATATGTGGTAACTGTGGAAAGAAACACCCTGGAACTTGCCTGAAAGTAATGGGAGTTTGTTATAAGTGTGGAGGAAAAGGGCACAAAGTACGTGACTGCAAGGGTAAGAAAATGGTTTCAAATGTACAATGCTTCATTTGCAAGGAGTTTGGACACTACGCGAACCTATGTCCCAGTCATCAGACTATGCCGCAAATGATGTTATTGGATAATAATCATGTTATGATACTACCACAGATGAAGAGGAATGATTAGAGTTCTTATGTTGATTATGTCAATTGAGTGTTGTATCAACAATGTACTTGTTATAATAATTATGGAGTATATAAGGATTGTACTGCAGTACTATTTCATTAAGGACTTGAGATTATATGGAACAAAGAAAAGTGACTCAATAGCAGGATAAATTTTTGCAAAATATATGGTTGAGAGAATGATAAATCATAATATAGTTCTGATACTGAGGTAGTGATTTTGGAATAATACATGATTGATTTGGATAAATTATATTGGATATTATTGACTACCTTGAAGCTGATTAATGATTTGTATATTCCATCATTGTTGGGTTTTAAAACATTTTTGGATTAATGAAGTATATCCAGCATTCTATATGGAATAGGGGAGCATGAATGTAATCAATAAGGAATATGGTAATTCAAGATGTTTCAGTTTATTAAAAGAATACAAGATGAAGGTATTCATATGCTATTGCGGGGTAAAAAGGATCTATATTATGTTTACCTTCCTTATAAATGTTGGACTGTGAGTTTGGACAGAAGTATTTTGGATAGTTCTAGTTTGGATTATTTTGGATTACCATAAAAGGAAAACCCGGAGGTTGGGCGGCAACCCGTCGCGTCCGGCAAGGCTGCGAGACTTGAACCCGCAACTGAAGGGCGACAAGGGTGTATCATCTACCACTAGCCCATGAGATGTCCTGGATTAAATAATGTAGTTTTTGTTAAAAGATCTTTTAGATGAATTATAAATTCGTTTATTTTGGAACCCTATACGAATAGTGTAAATAGAATTTTTTTACATTCTATTATCTTTTAGAGTGAAAGATGAGTATGTGGTAGAAATGTTTTCCTAGATGGTACCTTAAATCATCACTAATTTATGGCTTTGGGATTGTTGGCCTTTTCATAGCCATGTTCTCTACCACTCTCCATCAGGTAATTGATGGTTAGATTTTTCTTCCATATCCATATTTTCTTACATGGAACCCTAGTATGTGTTATTTTCGGTAATCTTCATACTTTCGACTCTTTATTTTAAATAGAGGACTCGTTAATTCATTTTTCGATGTGGGATTTCAACTAAGATATTTTGAAACGTCAAAAATGTGTTATCCCAATACCCTATATTTTGTTGAACCGATGGTACTTCAAATCATCATAGATTGATGAGTTTAAGGACCTCAATTATACACTTGTTTGTGATTGATGACCTCAATCACTACCTATAAATATTTACGTTTTTCCTCTGATTATATGTCTCTAATTGCCACCAATGTTCTCCTAATCAAGATCATAATTTGGTGGTGACCCTTTAATTTCTCTTTTCCTCATATTAAGACTAAATTTTAGTAACCCAATTTCCAATGTGGGGTTTCCCACAAATATATTATCTATTTTCAACCTTTTATTTTCGAAGAACAATTTCAAATTGCGAGGACGCAATTTATTGAAGGAGGGGAGAATGTAACACCCCAAGATTTCATAGTGTGTTAGTTCTTCAAAATAATTCAATAACTTTCACTACATGCAACACCAAGTTCAAGCACACCATGAATTACCAAACAAGCCGTTCAAAAGAGGTTATGAATAGTATTAGATAAATTTTAATGTTTATATAATCCTTATAATTTTAGAATCCATATTATGAGTTTCTTAGATATAATGCAAGAACAAATTCATTTTCAGTATTGCACTTTTATCAACTTTAATAGTGAACCCTTTTTAAATACTATATTTTAAACTTTTTAACTAAATGGGGACATCAAAAATTTAAAATGAAACATCCCAAGCTTCCACGGTACGCTTTCCTTTGAATAAAACAGTAGCGTGTGTTGTACGCAGCGTCGAGTTTTAACACACACCACAACCGATCAAACTAGCCGTTATGAATAGTAATACCTAAATTTTGAAATTATATATATTTTATATTTTTAAATTGACTTCATTTTTGGATTCGGAATATCGAATTTATCCTAAGGTGAAATTTTGGTACTTTTCGGATAACTTTCATATTTTGATGAATAGTGAAATTTACTAAATTTTAATTAAAAACAACTTTTTTAATCAAAATAATTAATAGTGATAAATTATGCATTTGAGTGGTTTTAAAGTATATTTATAATATATTTTTACAATTTAATATAATTTTGGTCATTAGACATAATTTTACAATTAAACCAAACATAAACAAGTGTCAATCTTTTGATAGTTATTATCTCTTAAAAACACGATTTTTGTTTTGACAGCGGGAATTAATTTTAAATTAATTTTTGCCACTTCTGTGTTTTGAATTTAGACAAATGGATTCCATATTTGGAATCAGGATGTTCAAATTGTGTAAATAGGTAACTTTTATTTTTAGACATTTTGAATAATTACTGCGGTAAATATTTTATTTACCATGGTTAAGGGTAAATCCGGTAAATAAGGGTTAGAAAATAATATTATAATAATACTAAATTACCCTAAAACGTGTTCTAACCTTATTGGTGGACACATACCCGACCATGAGCATCATTGGGTCAATTTGGGGACTCCTTGGAGCCACTTGTATGTGGTAGGGACACTTTATATTAATAAAGTTAAAATAAAAATAAAAATGGCATAAGCTTACATCCTTTAGAAGAACAATTTTTACATAAAGTTATACATGTTGGATTTTCGATTATAAATATTCATTAGAAAGATAAAAAGATTTCCTACATAATGATATTTTATTTATAATTTTTAGACATCAAATAATTTAAATTATTAATGACACAATAATGATGCAATGTTTACCTCATTAATAAATCATTTAAATAAATAAGATTATAATGATTAAAATATTATCTAAAACCTGTCCAATTCTTATTGGTTGATGTTATTTAGAATATGAGTCATCTTATCTTCGACCACAATTATTTTTGGACCATTATAAACCGAATATAATTATATTATAAAGTAATACTTTCACTCTTTCCTAAAGAGCCCCTCTTCTCCCTTATAAAAGGAGACCACTTCTACTCATTCCTCACACCTCTCAAGCCACTTGGCTCGTCCAAACTCTGCCCAACTAAGCTCCCCACATCCCTCTCCTCCTCCTTGAAGCTTCCCCTTAGGCAGAAAGCATTTCAAGAAGTCCTTTGGTTCCAACCAAAGTGAGTTACCTAAATTAAAGGTAACGATTTCTCTTAAATTATTTTCATTTATTTTGCTTCTCCAACCCCCAAACTCTTTTTATTTCCTTTCTTTTGTAACAACACCAGTATCCTCAATATACTAGGATGTTGTTATAAGAAGTATTCAAACTACACATACACACAACTCCATCTAATGGATGATGAACATAATGTTTCTGTGGATGGAAAACTAACGCCTCACGAAACGATGATTGTTCAAATACATCTTACCGCCTCTCATGGTGGCCATTATGATGGCACTGTAATTGAATATGATATTAATGATATATATTTTATATATAAGCTTCTGTAATTCCATTTTATTTCATACCATTATTCTTTTCATGTTGTATATACATACGATAATTTCATTTGAGGAAGTGCGGACTACCGCCCCCTTAAAATGATATGACTCGTTCATACCACACATGGAACGTATAAAGGATGGTATTAATGAACTTAAGTAACATATATAAAATATTATATTATACTGGAATAGTAATATACCTATGTATCATTTGGATTCAATTCTTTTAAAATAAAAATTAAATGGAAGTAGCGTTCGTGCGTACGTACGGACTACCGTCTCCACGAACGCGGTGAGATCCATCCTCCATCGTATCCATTCAAGTCTTATTCTCATTTTAGGGTTAAAAATAATGTTAATATCATTATTATTATGAATATGATTTAATCTATCCATTACAAACATGTCTTATGTAACCAAACATTTAAGAAGAACGAATCGATTATCACCTGAAACGACGATAATACGAAGAAATTATTAATAAAGCAATGTTAAAAGATCATATATGATATCATATTAATGTATATGATTCTTGTATAATTTAATAACAATTATTTCACCGTTATACAGGAGGTTAACCGACCCCAACAAAGGAAAAGTACAAGGTAAGGGGTTTTCATCTCACTCCTTATTTCCGTGAGATTCATGCCATATTGCCACCATCACCTTTTGTGTGGTGTATGTACTGCCCATAATTATATTCTTTGTGTAATACACTCTAATTTATGTGTATTTAAATATTAATTGTATTATACCTCTTTTATGGGTTGTATGTTTCATAATTTACCAAATTGGTAAGGGTTATTTCACAATCTCTTCATTATCCGAGGTTGTTTATACGTAATAATCTACTGGGATCTCTTTATCATCCACATCCATGTTTCTTAAAAATGTATTTCAAAACATTTTTATTATTTACAATAATATGGGTTAAAGTCATTTATACCCTTGTTTGACTTTTTATAAGAGTAATCTTTCCGTCATTTTCAAAACAAGGTCCTTTTTAACCTTTTCGACAGAATTAAGGTAAGAAAGTCATTTTTAAAACTTATACGGTAGGTGCGGTTATTCTCTACCGTTATTACCCCTTTGAAGCTTCCCTTACATGATTGTAAGGATATTTTCAAAATAAAGTTTTTCTTTTATAATTATGTGATTTTTAAATGATTTCAAAAAAGAGATATTTCTCTCAAATATATGAAAATCCAGTGCAAATGTATACGTATTTAATGCAAGCTTAAAAATGTTTTCAGAAAACCCGACTCTCGAGTTTGGTAGACAGGAAGGGATTGGGAGTGGACCCATCATGGCCTGTAATTAGTCGAGCAGTCTCAGAATTAGTTATTTTGTTTTCAGAAGCTTGCATAATGTTTTCAGAAAAACACTGGAGTGTATTTTAGCAATTTTAAACGTAAGTATCTTCTAAAAAAAATTGCATCGGTAGGTCTCATGAGACAAACTAGTGTCTTGGCACAAGGCCTTGACAAAATATTATTTGTAGTCTTGGCACGAGGCCTTGGCTATGTAGTTATAATAGTCTGGCATTATGCATTCCAACATTATGAAAGTGGTTATTGATTTTTGCATGTGATTATTTGATTAGTAGAATATCCATGTGAATAAGTAAATGGAATTATTTCATTTTATTTATGCCATACCATGTTGACAGTTCATATTTAAAAGGCTTTTGTTTTAGTTATACATTGCCTTAAATGTTTATTCTTATTTATGAAAGTTTCCGCTATATTGTTATCCTTACTGGGCATTTGAGCTCACCCCTTTTCTATGTTTTATTTTTCCCAGGATGTGACGAAGTAAGTTATGAATGACCTGCAGGGATATTATGAGGGGATTATAGTGTGGACTGTGGAGACAATATGTTGTTGTAGTAGTTTTTCATTTTATGATGTAATGTAAAACTTATGAATATATCTAGTGTTTCCAAGGCTACTAAACCAATCGGTCTTTCGAGATTTGATCTTTCTTGTGATCATGCCAATGTTACGAAGTAATGCACCGACTCTGGGTAACTGGGGTCGGGGCGTTACATATATCAATGTCTTGAATCGAATAGTTAAAATATTCCTCTAGTAAAATATTTCTATGAAGAGATGAATCAAAAATTAGATCACCTTGGATAGAGACAACTTATAAGTGATCTCTAGAAAAAAGAATATCTAGTTTTAAAGGAGATTATTTGAACATATTTTGTAAAACCTCATCTATTTAGAGATCTAATAGAGCTTTTTCAATGAGAATTGGAGAAGAGGGGGCTTGTTCAACTATTAGTGGATCTTTGGGTAAAATATTCATGGAATGTACGTAAGGATTGAATGGACTACCGCCATTTTAATCATCCAAATTATCACTATCTAAATAAAAAGTATCCAAATTAATAAGACGTTATTCATGATATCTCTCTTCTTTATGATTGGAAGATTAAAAGATTGGTACATCCCCTATCTCCAAAATAGTAGGACTATGTGTAAAAATATTATCATTTTCATCACTTCCTAAATCATTGAGATTTATTTCAAGAATCAAAGATCTAGTATTACCCTTCCACTCAAGAGATACCACTCCTTCTATGGGTCCTAAATCTTTCTCAACCTATCGATAAGGAGATACACCGTATTTCCTCAAATTCCCTCATAGATTAACCACTAAGATCAAATACCACATATTATTCACTACCTTTAAAAGAATAGTTATCTTTAACCATTTTATCAATTATAAAGCCTATATTAACTATTTACTTTATTCCAGTTAGATTATTCATAGGATTGTAATGCTTATACAACTTATTATCATCTTCAACCCACATCTATTTCCAAGGATTCCAACTAATCTTAAATCTCTTTGATGTGGTTAGATTAAAATCAATACCACTTGAAGTATTATAGTTTTGTTATGCCGGAGTAACAAGTCCCTTAGGATCTAACACTACTGATATAACATTTAGATAAGGTTGAGAATTTACTTTGGATGAAGTTTTTATTAACTCATCTATATTTCTAATAATAAATCTAGGAAATATTATCCATGGTATATTTAATATAAGATGAATAAATAACAGTTTTTGATTCCATAGAATGAAAATATATACTTTCTTAAGACAAATATCATGATTAATGAACATATGTAACAACTTTAACTCACCACTGAACCCAACAACATTTGGCCTTAAAATATTTTAATATTAATTAGCTCTTCTAAATAACTATAAAACTCAAAAATGATGATTATTTATTTGTTAATAACATTAAAAGTCCTTGTAATCACCTTAACATGGAAATTATAAACTTAAATCCTATAATGTTAAAGAAAATCCATTATATTCTCCATAAATAATTGTTCAAATGTGATCCCATAACTTATTTTATTCAAAAAGAATATTCACAAAGAACTCTTTAACAAACTAAGGATATAAGGGTCTATCATTTTCCACAAACCACTCAATCCGACAATGATATTTCATATCTATCTATACTATGGATCAACATGTTAAAATTCACTTTAAATCTATTCAGTTTTCTAGAAAAAACATTATGTGACAACATGTGCATATTAAAGAGTTTCACAGTTCCACTAGAGCTTGAATTTTTTCTTTTAGAAGTGCTTAAAACCTCAAGAGCTTCATCTTTAAGAAAATTCTTCATTACAACTACTATCAACTGAGATTAAAATGATTAAATAATATTTTGTGGTCAAAAATTAAAGGATTAAATTTATGTAGACTTAGTTTTTGATGGAAGAGAAATATTTTTATATTTTATTTCAAGATTATTAAAAATCATTTATGTATTTACAAGTAGTAAATCACATGAATATAATAAATAAACTTAAAATAATAAAACAACATATTATATCTTGAAATAGGTAATTGTGGTATGTTTTCCATAATATTTAAAATAAAGTTAATTAATTTCATCAATTGTGTGTTCAAATTGATCAATTGTATTAAAAAAATCCAGATATATTATACATGCAAAGAAATTAATCTTATTATTTCCATATTAAAGACATATCAAAAAGATAAAAATTAATTCACATAAAAAACCTTAAATTACATCAATAATTTAAACAAGATATACCATATCAAACATAATATAATTAATCCTAATTGATCATTTCTAATTCATGTCTAATATAATTCAATCTCACAACATTCAAAGTATTTTTAAAGATGTCAACATGTTAATATAGAATTACATTGAATTAAATAATGATATCCCATATTTGAAAATGATATCTCAAAATTTTAATTCTTATATCAATATATTTAGTCTTGGAATGAGATAAAAGATTGTAAGAAATATTAATAGAACTTTTATTGTCAAAATTTATAGGTACATGTCTAAACTGGTATCCATAATGCAGCAATGTGTGTTTCATCCAAATATTTTTTTCACAACAACTACATAAATCTATTAATTAATATTTAGTACTAGAAAAAACAATATAGTTATGCAATTTAATACACCATGATACTAGTGACTTATCCAAAAAGTGAGAAGTTATAGAAGTTCTCTTTCTATCTAACTTATTGCTTCCAAAGATAGTATCAAAATGACTCAATAATTCAAAAGCATTTCCTATAAAATAAAATAGTCCAAAATTAATTTTATTTTTGATTTATTTAAACATTATTTTAACTAAATTTAAAAAAGGTTACTTTGGGTATTCTTGAAAATGAGCACACATAAGAAAACTATACATAATATCAATATGGATTATTGTTAAGTATAATAAACTCCCAATCATACCTCTATATTTTTTTTCGTCAAATGGTTTTCTAGTTTCATCCAAATATAATTTATAGTTATTACACATAGTTGTGTCACTGCAATTTTTTATTTCCACTCTAAAGAATTTTAAAATATCTTTTATATATTTAATTTAATTTAAAATAATTTCTTACTTATTTAAGAAAATTTTAAATCTAATTAAAATCTTTAAATCACATATTAAACACTTTAAAAATTAAATTTTTATCACTTTATAAAATTCAATATGTAATGAGCTTTTAGATGGGCCAAAATTATTCCAATCTGCATAGATTTCAGCTTCTAAAACATTTATTCACATTCATTTTATTAATATGGTTGCCTATTATATTCCTTTTGAAAAACCATTAAATATTAAGAAAGGTTTGATCCTATCATACCAATCTATAAGACACTATTTTAAACCATAAAAGGGTTTAAAACGTTTAGAAACTATATTTTAAAAATTATGAATTTTGAAATTCAATGGTTTTTTTTAATAAAAACATCATAAAAAATATAGCCATTAATAAATACACTATTAATATACATTTGAAGTGCTTTATTATATTGATTTTGTACATAATATAGATATATTATAATAGAATCATGTCTTGCAATAGGTGAAAAAGTTTCTTTATAATCAATTTTTTCTTCATAATTATAACCCTGTAAAACAAATCTATCTTAATTTCAAGCTGTATTTCAAGGTTCATCATCCGTGTTTCAAAACATGCATTTAGTTCAAATAGTTAGGTAACCTTTAGGTATTTCGACTATATACTAGACCTTAATCCTTTCAAACTAATCTAATTCTTCATGCATATCCATGACAAAAAATTCATCATTAATTGCCTCATTAATGTTTTATCTTTAATCTATGGCATGGAAATTAGATTTTCAACCTAGTTTCTAAGAGAATCTCTTGTCTGATTACAATTATCTAGGTCTCCAATAATATTATATAAATTATGCTATCTATTGTTTATAATTGTTTTAAGAAGATAAATACTTTGTTATTCAAAGTATTCCTCAATATTTTGTTGGTAAAAATTATTATCTTTAGGATATTGACTATAAAAATATATGGATTATTTTATATTGTTTACTAATATTTTAAATTTGACATATCATCATCAATTTGTTCTAGAAAATTTTTGTGTTCTTGTGTATTTTTTCGTAAAATGTTATCTGTACTGATTCATAATTTCTTTTATTTAAGAATCTATAAGAATTTCTAGGGGTTGAATAACCTAGGAGAATACCTTCATCAATATTTAGTGAATTTTTCACCACATTCTATTTTATATTAAGAATAAAATATTTACACCCAAATAGTTTAAAGTAATTTACTTTAAGTTTTCTACCATTTCAAAATTCAATGGGAGTATTATTTAAAATAGTTCTCATAAGAACCCAATTGACAATATAATTGATTTAATGAAAAATTCATCACAAAATTTGATACGGAATTCATAGTCATTAAGAATAGTCCCAAAAATCTATTGAAGTGTTCAATTTATACTTTCAACCACTTAATGTTTTTGAGGAGTTTGAGGATCATAAAAGATGTTATTGTAGCTAAGTTTTGAGAATAAGGTTTCAATGTATTGAACCTCAAAATCATTTCCATGATCACTTCTTCGGGTCTTTATCGTATGTCCATAAATGTTTTCTATAGATTTATCATATTTTGAAAAATAACTACACACTTTGTGATTTTTAGCTAAGAAATAAACCCATGTTAGTCTTTAGTAATCATTATTAGTCACATAAGAACAATGCATTCATAGTAAAATATGAACTATTTCTTTTTTAAAAAAAATACATGTGAACAAACTCTAGGGGTTGATAGGTAGAAACCACTTTAATTGGATTGAAATAAATCATAATTTGTTTTATTTTTTGACAAGGATTACATATTTTATCATTTGTAAATTATTTATTTTGCAGAATCCTAAATAAATATATCTTATTAATCATTCTAAGTGAGTTTATATAATAGTTTCTTAGTCTCATATTCCACAATCAATATTTTTTATGAAATTAACATAACCAATAAACATTTTTATAAATCAGTGACTCTATATTAAGAGGACACAAAATATCACTTCTTAAAGTAGTAAATACTAAATTATAATGAGAATAAAAAATCTTACGGACATTTCTTTTCAAAAATAACATAAAAAACATCGTAAAATAATATAGAAAGACTAAGAAAAATATATTTTATAACATAAATATACAAAATTATATAAATTATAATATAATCAAAGTTACGAAGTTGTCCAAGCATAATTATTTTCCCTTTATCATTGACACATAAAGAGATATTACCACCCTCAAAATTAATAATATTCTTGAAAACTAAAAAAACCCATTAATATGTTAGAAACATCCACTATCTAGATACCATTAGTGATTACTAGTACTCTTTAATAATTTCACCTATATAAAATTATTAAGAAATTATTTTGGTACCCATATATTTTTGAGTCCATAAATGTTAGCACATAATGTTTTGGGAATCCATACATGGTTAAAATATATATTAATAATGAAATTAATTTTTATATAAATTAGTACATTATTTGTCCCAATGTTCCATGAGTTTCTTCTCGACAAAAAATATTTTGAAATATGGACAAAATAATTTTTATGAATTTTCCTTTAAACAGGATAGTATACAATTAAAATTTTATATTAAGGGGAAGTATATTTACCAAGAATCATTATAAATCTTTCTTCATAATATGTGATATTTTTATGGTCCTTGTATTTTTAATAGATAAATTGAGTTAATTCTTTTCATTTAAGAGTGAAACATTATTTTCTTATTCAATACAATGATATGATTTTAAAGTTACTGAAAAATCATATTATTTATTTATAATATTTATTTATCCTTTAGTTCATTGAAGGTTTATTCGATAATATTTCATTCATAGTTTAAATCTTAACTAAACATATCATATCCATCATGATTTTCACTTTCATAAAGAATTTTAATAATATTTCTTTCCTTGGGTGTAATTCCCATTAATAATTTATTTTCATTCTCATGAGAATAATTAATGGAAAATTATAAATAACTCAAACTATCCTCTAAATTGATCCATTTTTCCTTCATGAATATCTTTTGTTTCTTTCCTAAATCCATATATTTCTCTTTATTCTTCAATTTCACACAATCAACTTGGACGTGACCTTTTCTTTTTCACTCATAATATGTAACTTCTTTGAAGTTATCATCCTTCTTTTAGTTTCATTTATTATCATATTCTCCTTTAAAATTAGATTTATTAAATAATTTTTTATTCATATAAAACTTATTAAATATTCTTTCTAGATGATAAATCTTTTCATAATTATCAGAGTCACGATTTGTTTGACAGTGCTCTCTTATTTTATTACCTCGATAGATTTTTACTAAGATTATTTGAATTAAATTAGAAGTTTGGTTTTCGCACCTTTGTTGTTTTATTTTATATATTATTAACAAAACATTAGTTTTACTATTAGGACCTTTATTGGAAGATTACTCAAATCACATGATTTAGGAATGAATTTAGTAGGGAATCCTCATCAATAAGGTTAGAATCTTAACATCTGAAGAACCTATAACTTTTCATCAAAATCATTTCCCAATGCCAAATTATTTTTTTAATCTCATTAAACCTAAGATATATATTTGAAATAAATTCATAACGATTCACCTTAAATATATCTAATATAATTTTATAAGTATTTAGTCATATGTTTTAACATTTGAAGCTACTTCATAGTATAAAAAAAATACTATCCTAGATTTCATAAGTTGTATCACATGTATATATAATATTAAATTCATCTTATCCTAGTGTAAAGTATAACTCATTCATTTATTTATACGTATACTTAGTGGAATCACTCCATTTAGCTTGGGAAGCTTTTAATTTTTCATATTAATCGCATATTACAATCCAAATATCTAAATCCAAACTCTCAAGATGAATTGTCATTTTTATTTTCCACTTATCAATGTTTTGGACTTTAAAATAGTGTTTTAAATTTGTATCATGAACTTAATATCTATAGGGATCTATAATTATTTAATTCAAATAATAAAATAATGTACTGATCATTTCTAGGTGACTTGATCAAGTTATTATACAAACAAATCATATTAGATAATAAATAAATAACCCTTGATGTAAAATTTTGGATGGAGTTGAGTGCTCAAAAGGGTTGGTGAATTTAGTATCCAATAAAAAATCCAATTAAAAACAATCTTAAAAAAATTCACAAATTTTAAAAAAACAAATTAATTAATACATTCATTATAAATTATTTTATTTTTTTAAATAACCTCTTACGATCATGATAAAAACTCCCTTAGAATAACTTGAAACTATCATAATCCTTTTACATTACTCTACCTACATTATAAATCGATATATCACTGGGAAAAGTTATCTATCAAAGTAATGATTTGATAAATTCATTTAAATAAGTTTTTCAAACATATATTAAACAAATATATATATAATGTAGAATAGTTTTAAAACATTGTAAGAAAAACCTGAATAGACGCACAAGGAAATTGAAAAGTAGCATTTCATCTTCAACATAATAGTTTACTCTCTATACCTGATGGTAACTCACTATTAATTAATATAAACAAGATGATCCATAACCTAGATTATGCATACAGGTTACAAAATCACATAGGGCAATCTAGGTTATCAGAAGGCATATTCCACAATTGTCATGAGAATATAAGGGTGAAATAAATTATAGAAATAATATCCATGAAATCTTCGATGTATTACATTAGTATGTACAAAAAATATGTAATAAATACTTCAAGAACAACACAAAATTAATTTCTTACTGATATAGGGATATATATGAAGTTTAATGAAACATTGACACTGATTGAGTTTCAGTTGATTTGTTGTGTTATATTATCTTCTTGAATACTCTTGTTTATTTTAAGAAAAGTTTAAATGATAAATACGTTTTCTAAGGTCTTTTATATAATCATTATATAAAAAAGACAATTTAGATAATCATAGTGTAAAATAGTTAGTCATAAGTTCTTAGAATGAGAAATATCACATATTCCCTTTATCACTATTGTTTTTTTCTAAATTTTCCTCACTTTTCCCTTGAATTTATTGTATGTTTAAATAGAAAAATTCATCCCCAAAACATCCATTGAATAATAATCATTGAAGGATCCTTATATTAATCATGAAATATAAATGTATTATATGCTCCAACGTTACATTGAGTTATTCAAAGATGAATATTCAAACATATTTATTTAATATGATTCAAATTAGACAAGATTGATGAATTTTTTTTACTATAAGTAACAATCCTTAAATATTATATATTCTAGTGACTTTTAACTATAATTGACTTTGTTAAATTCCAATGAACATTTAGGTTTATAGATTTATAGTGTTAACTCGTTATCCTTTCATAAAAACCCCATATTTTTATAATGTGGACACTTCTAATTAGTTTACATTCTTTCAATAATATAAAACATTTAAAAGAAAACCTGATGTATTTTAAGGAAAAATAATCACAACATTCAACTTGAATTCTTTTTTTCCATAAACAATCATTAAACCCAATAAAAACATTTTAAAATATTGTTTGAGAACAAAACATTTATCAAGGGACATAAGAAGAAGAAATCTGTTAATCCTGGAAAAAATATGAAACCTATGAAATTCATTTACATAAAAACATACCTTTTTATCTAAATATATAATCGTTTTCTCATAATAATTATATAATTATCTTACCATTTGGAAATAAAATAATTTCCATAAAACATATAAGCAAGAATTGAATATTCATGTATATTACTTAGGATAATATTAACATACAAATATCATAAAACCCATACAGATTAGAATAAACATACACATGACTTCCAATATAATTCTCTAGAGAACATAATTATTACTCAATGCGTTAGAGAATTATCTTAAAACAACCATGTTGTAAGATATAATGGGATCACCCTATACTATCCAGGTGCATCCATCACATAAAATATATCGGGTACACTAAGGATATATAATGAGGCTCAACCCTTTATAAACAATTTTTAAGGACTATGTTAGGAATAAAACCCTTGAAAACACTTATAAACTCTAGTGAAAAACAATTTTAGATATAATAATACCATTTTATTATAAAAAAATATTTTCAATATCGAAATACCCAAAAAAAAAGAGAAAAGGAATTTTCTTTGAAGAAAAATGAATTCTTGGAATGGAATCCAAACATCAAATAATTGTTATAGTGTAAAAAAAATATATTGTCACGGTATAAATTAAAATTAAACATTCATTTTCTCTTTTGTAAAGAATGTTAAACATTTTTTAAAAATATTCCTTTTTGAAAAACTATTTAATGAAATCAGTATAATTTTTTCTATTTTTCTTTTATGTACATAAAAATTCATTAAATTTTTTAAAAATAATGTACATAGAAGATCTATATTCGGAAAATAAATCATTAAAATTAGGTTTTATGTTAAATTTCCCCTTACCTAGAGTCTATATTGTCATGTAAGTTATTTATCTTCCTAAATAAAAAACTTATGTTGAATTTTTACTATATTAATATCCCTTTTCAATTTAATTTTTCCTTTATTTCATCTAATACCATGCTATATACAATTACTAAATCAATTAAATTTACATTGGGTGTTTTGATAATATTCAGCTCATCTGCTAGGAATGACTACAATAGGATAAATATGGTCAAATAGTTAATTATTATACCATCAATAGAATAATAATCACAACATTATTTTAATTTTTATAAATTAATCATACTTTTGAAACCAATCGTGAAATGAGGACATGAAAAGTGAACTACGTTACAATTATGGAGACATTAGTTCATATGTATGCATGAGGGGCATTTCTATTTCTCAATGATCATTATAAAATGATGGTAAGTATTATTTTATCATTAAAAAAATATAAATATAATAAATATAATATTATTTTTTAAAATATAATTATATATATCATCCATGTGGTGTGGTTATGAAAAATGAATCACATCGCTTTATGAAGGTGGAAGTCCACACGTACACATGAATGACATTATAATTTTTCATTGAATGGAAATGACATAAGTTAAATGATATATTATCTTTTAATAATAATATATATTTCATGAATATAATTTATAAATATTAATTCCATAATTATAATCCATCCATGAGATATGGTGATGGAAAACAAATTACATTGCTTCGTAAGATTTTGTCTGCCATACACAAGGTTGACGGATTTATTTCACATTTTATGGAAGAGGAGAAGGATATATGTTGATCCATTAATATAAAAACAATAAATTATATTTAATATAATAGTTTTATTATATATTAATTTTTAATGAATATTTTAATGATGTATAATGAAAAATAAAAAAACTCTAGATTAAAAATAACACCTCTTCTTCAGGAAACCTCCTTTTCAAAAAAGCTAAAGAACACTAATGTCAGTATTCTACAAAAAATAAGGCCTCTAAAACATGATATAGAGTGTTATGAAGTTATTATGATAGGTATTTTAATAATAATAGGGGTATTTTATTGTGAACTAAAGAGATGAAGGGATTCCATTTTATAAGATTGGGTAGGGGCACTCTTTGTATTTATCAAAACATTAAATTAATATAAATTAATTTTCAATTCAAAATTGATTAAAAATAATTTATTTTTAATATAAAATTATAATGGGACTGAATAATATCATCTAATTAAATTTTTATGAGTATTTACTATGTTTTTACCCTTATATTTTGGTTTCAAACACTTGTTAACCCCTTTAACGCATATCGTGACAACAAGGGGTTTTACTATTTGGGGGTAAATATATTTACAATAAATGGAAAAAATGCACAAACAATATACCATTTTTTATATTATAAACCATATTCTAATCACTTAGATAAATATAATATTTATATGGATTTAATATCATTTAATAAAATATTATTTTTTTATTATATATCATTAATGTCAGTTTTTGAAACTATTTAATACATTTATTTTTAATAGCATCAAGAAAAAACATTAAAATTTGAAAAAAATATATTTTAATACCAATTTAATATTTCATTTTAATATATAAAATTGTTTTATAATATTAATTAACTCAATTTATAATATTTTTAATAATTTTAATATTTTTTATTTGATTCTTTCATTAATTGAATAATTACTTTTTTATTATTGTGTAAATTTTTAAACCTGTTATTTAGTCACAAAAAAATAAAATAAATTAACATGAAAAATATAAAACATTTTAATTTAAAAATAATACATAAAACTAAACATATCCTCCCATTAACCCTATTCTAAAAATATTATAGTTATTAAAAACGAGAGTGTGAAATTTTTTACTTTTTATTAAATAAAATGTTATAAATTTTATAACCACATCCCAATGTGTGAAAGGCCATATGAAAAATCTTGTAAAGTAATGGACAATATAGATGCATCAAATAATATTAATTCAAAATTGATTATCATTTTAAAATCCTTATCATTTTATTTTTACCTTTAATTATCTTATTTACCATTTACTATGGAAAAAAATTAATAAGGTCATTATTTATATAAACTAAAAAAAAATATATTTAAAAATATTGAACCCAATGATTAAAAATATGGAATCCATTTTTAA
Source organism: Viscum album (assembly GCA_963277665.1). Taxonomy (NCBI): domain Eukaryota; kingdom Viridiplantae; phylum Streptophyta; class Magnoliopsida; order Santalales; family Viscaceae; genus Viscum; species Viscum album. The sequence goes on along the minus strand of OY728143.1, from coordinate 1,402,192,523 downwards.
AAATTTGAAATATAGAATTATTATAATTTAATTTTAAATTAACCATTAAAATGTGATAAAAAATGTTTTCCAGACAAATTTCCTTTTTATCTTAAAAATATTTGTACATTAACTTCAAGTATAGAATTTATTTTCAAAAACCAAAATTATTTTTTTATACAAAATAACTAATAAGATTTTTAAAAAAAAAATCAAAAATAGTTTTAAAATCATTAAATATATGAAAATAAATACAAATTTTTATAAAAAATCATTAATTTTCACCATTCACTAAAAAATAAATCTTTTTAGAAAATTATCAAAAATGAATCCCAATTTAATTTTGATATAATTAATTAAAAATGAAATTAATTTTCTGAAATTCACATTTATTAATTTTAAAATTAAATTTTTATATAAATCATTATAAGAAAATAATATAATAAATCTATTCAATTTTTTATTTTAAAAAATACTTAAAATTTTTATAAAGAATATAAATGTATAATATTAAACTAATAAAAATTTATAAGACATGAAAATAATTTAATCAAAAATTACTTGGGTTGTTACTTTCTTCCCCCTTTAGGAAATTATTTCCCCATAATTTTATTCAATTATTAAAAATTGGGGATACCTTTCCCTCATATTATTTTCATACTCTCATGTTTCTTCTGCAGACATATAGGTTTTCCAAAAGACCTTAACCTAGTAAATTAACTTTTCTGTAATAATTTATATCTATGCATAAGAATATAAAAAAGTTATTCCCCATAAAAAGGTTTATCCTCCAATTGAAATACATTAGGGCTCAAAAACTTGAGTTAAATCTGGATAGTACATTCTTAACATAGAAACCGGAAAAACAATGTTTACCTAGGACAAACATTGAGGAGAATAAAATTATTTGGAAATTAATACAAATTTCTCCAAGATTTAATATGGTCATGTCAGGACCCGACCCTACCCGAGCTCGAGCCGCAACTACTCCATGCCCGCCTCCATAGGCCAGGGGCTAGCGACCAACGCCGAAGGCATAACAACTCGGGGAGTCCTTTTCCTAAGCACCTGTAAACAAACACGCAACACCCTCAATGCAAAAGTGCAGAGTAAAAGAAAAGACAAGCAGAGTAAAAGACTAAATTCTATATATAAACCACAAGAAGTGCATCGACCTCTAATCAGTACAAAGTAAAACCTGGAGGTGCACAGAAAAGAAAAGGGGCAAAACACGCACCCAACTAAAAAGTGCCATAACCCAGTAACAGGTAAACAAAAGCAAACAGATGGAAGGGGTCCCCCACCTAGGACCTGACCACGACCACCGCACGTGGTCCAAGCTCCTGAACTCCTAAGCTCCACTGAAGTCGCGTCCAACCTGTATGTCGTCTGCAAGGGCACACCAAGTGTGGGCAAAGCCCAAGCTGGGGTGAGTATAAAAATAATCAATAGGATAACCCGAAGGCTCGAGGGAGTAACAAAAGAGGTACCTAAGGGTGAGCAGTAGAGCGAACAGGAAAAGTAGAGGAGTACAAGTGAAACTGCAGTAAGGAGTACAGTAAAGAGTCCAGCTCAACCCAATAAGAGGAAAGAAGGTAGACTCATCCAGACACAAGGAGCTGGAAACGGTGAGAAGGTGAACTTCTCGTCGAGTCTTCGCTACCTATATCAGGAGAGTAGACTCGTCCAACCATGAGAAGCTAGACACGGAAAGCATGTGGCATACCCCGCGCGTCTTCGTCTCTCTTGTAAGGAGAGTAACCAAACCCAAGAAGTGGGTATCAGAACAAGTTATATACATAACCATATGCTCAATCAAGAATCCCGAACAAGATCGTAAGGGGATCTCCATCTCGTAGCTCAGCACAAGAAAGTGAGTATCTAATAGTCCCAGAAGTATACACCATCGATGCCCATCATCCCACACGTCTGCCCCAAACTAAAAGTCAAGGGGCTCAAATCACTACACCTCAACACTGTCTGCTTTGGGCGGAACTGACTCACCCGCACGGTTTTAGGACGCGTCACAACGACGCGTCTCGGTGGGTAAAAGTGCCCCTCTTACTTGAGAGTTCCGGGTTAAGTCAAACCACACCTCATCACTACCCCGCAGTCGAGATGTCTCCTCAAAGTTAAGCTCGTTCCATCACCAACCCGTACAACCAAGAGTCCCACTCCGGTGATCACGAAGGAAAGCCTCTGAGTAGCCTAGTAGAAAGGACTGAGTCTAGAATGTCAATGAGTGTCCCACTGCCTAGCCATGCTGGAGGGTAATTTATAATATGATATCAGGTGACCCACTGCCCAACCCTGTTGGAGGGTAAACTGGGAATAAGTCATCAAGTGACCCACTGCCCAGCCTTGCTGGAGGGTAGACCTGGAATAAGTCGATGTGTGACCCACTGCCCAGCCGTGCTGGAGGGTAAACCCGAAACCAGACGACGGGCAACCCACTACCCAGCCCTGCTCGTGGGTAGACCCTCAAGAGCCATCGGGTGACCCACTACATAGTCTCTACTAGAGGTTAAACCCTGAACAAGTCGACATGCGACCCACTACCCAGCCCTGCTGAAGGGTAGACCTAAAACAAGACGACGGGCAACCCACTGCCCATCCCTGCTAGAGGGTATACCCTCAAGAGTCATCGGATGACCCACTGCCTAGTCTCTACTAGAGGGTAAACCCTGAGAAGTCCATGAGCAACCCACTGCCCAGACCTGTTGGAGGGTAAACCCTAAGAAGTCGATGAGCGACCCACTGCCCAGACTCTACTCGAGGGTAAACCTAGAACTTCTCTGGCCATCTCTACTGGATGGTACAACACTGGCCAACCGAACATAGAGTGGGTATCGTGCAACCACCCGACTCTGGAACAAAACTAGGGGAAACCACTCAACCCTGTTGATCTAAACTATCGAGCATAGATCCAGGGGAAAAACTCAACCTCAGTAGTCAACAAACGAGAACAAAGGGACCCTCCACATCATGAGAGGTCAAAAGTACGCAAAGCAGAACATGGAACGCACATGGGTCCCACACGACGTGTGGACCCAAGTCAACCCCAACCAATCGCACAAATATTCTCAGGTACCACGTCCACATGTACCTCCTAGTGTTCTCGTATACTCCCAGACTATACGACATTCCATCCCAAAATCTATCATGCACACGACACCCAACGTCAACGTGAAGGCGTAACGTAACAACTCCAACTTGCCACTTCAACGGTTGTGGCATAGTCAGCCAAATCTCTTTAAACACCAACCTCACTCTCCTAGGGGTGCACGTGATCACACGCCAAAGGTCCACTACAAACATGGTAGAAGAACCACCACTACGACACCTTTCATATTTCCACATTTAATAATACCACATATGAGGCTCCGTACAACCAAACGGATCGTACCATTGTAATCCTCGTAAAAAAACACGCGAGATAGACTACTTACTCGCCGAAAACGGATATCCGACTAAAAGGTCGCCAACACCGCCTCACGCCTGAACGGCATCCCGTGATCCAGAGCCTCGGCCCCGAAAACAGTCCGGCGCGTCGCACCATTGTGATCCCCTCGGGAAAACACATCAAAATCACTACTCACTTGATTGCAATGGATATCCGGAGAAAAAGGTGCATTTCGGCGCACCGCACCTGAGCGGTGCTTCATGGGACCCGCAACCCGGTCCCAAAACACAATAAACGGATCACACCATTGTGATCCTCTTGAAAAAGTACACAAGTTTGGCTAACCACTCGTCTGAATCGGACACCTAGTTAAGGAGTTGGAATTCACCGTCAACTCCCAAAACATCCCACGTGGGGCCCACACCTCCATGCAGAATTAAAGAGTCCGGATTGCGCCATTGCAATCCCCTCGGAAAAACATCCAGAATCGACTACTCGCACGCCCCAAACAGACGGCCGATGAGAAAGTCGCTAAACGCTGCTCGCAGCTCAAAAGACAGGTCGTGGGGCCCATGCCTCAACTCCGGCATCAACGCCTGAAACCTCCATGTAATGCTTTGCCCCGGCGCCAGGGTCCCAACGCCACTGACGACGCTCAAAACGGACATCGGACAAGTCCGCGCCATCCAAAGCAAGATCCCCTAAAGAAAACGTCAATTCCCCTAAAGACGTGTCGCGCCTCCAAGGACCCTCGTTTCGGGAATTAAGAATTCCCAAAACCATATCAAAAAGTCCTTTTCGTTGAAATGGTTCTACTTCCGCAGACGACACTCAAAATAGACGCCCGTAGCGGAAAATACGGCCGTCTAAGTCGAGGGGGAAAGCCCCTTGGGCTGGACCAGCCTGGACCGGCCGGTCTGCCCGATCGGGGACGGCCCGCGGCTTAGCCGCATGGGATGGCCGCGGACTCGTGGTCCGCGCGCAGACCGGCCACGAGGGCCGGTCGCGGCGGCCGCGAGAAGACCCGCGGGACGCGGGTCTTTGTCCCCACGCGGGGGGTCGCGCGCCGCGACCTCGCGGTCGCCGCACCCGGCGGCACGCCGCCGCGCCGTGGCCCACCGCCCACGCCTTGATGTGCCCTGACGAGGCCCCCAGATGCCTCCTCCGCTAAACACCCATCGCGCCCCCATTTCACCTGGCCGTCCGCCGCTACCGAAGCCACCACCTCCGCCAGGACCGCCTGCCGCTCGCTGGACCACCGCCCTGGCTCACCGGAACGCCCCAAAACACCTGAAATTCCCGCAAGCTTTGCCGGACATTTTCGAGTTCCCTGAAACATGGAATTAAAATTCGAAATATGCATTGGAAAGGGAATAAAATATACTACGCAATAGTGTTATTTCCTTGAATATTCAACAGAGGTTCGACACATAAATCTGAGCTCAAAGTGGGTGCGGGAAAACAAAATGAAAACGACAAATCCTACCTCGTGGGCGTTGCCCGACGCTTCACTGTCAACCTGCCAGGGAGACCGATCCTCGTCAGAGCTGTCTCATTGGAGTGGAGGAGGATAGGGAGTTTGAGGGTGTGGGTTTTCGCTAGGGGAAAGGAGTGAGGATGGGGGAGAGGGGGATTTTCAATAAATAAACACTTAAAATAAAAGACTTGACCCTCAAAAACACCCGCATCCAAAACTTCCGGCGCGGTCAAGATTAATCTCCCCCTAAGGCAAACAACACCTCTCGAGCACAACGACAGACTCGTAATTTTAAACTGAGACCCCGTTCAAAAGTTATTAAGCTGAACGTCCGAGGCTGCCAAATTACGAAAATGCCACTGAGGCCATTTTTAATAGTCGGGTCGTGCCCGCAAAACATACACCCCTCCTAGGGTAAACGACACATTCCGAACTCAAATGTGCACTCATTTCTCCAATCCAAGTCACCTTTTAAGAGATTCCGGAGTTAATCCATTAAACGAATAAATTAATTATTTAATTTATCCGTTCCACGCTCTGACAGCGAGCGAGGTGTCCAAACATCCCACGCCGACAAGTTTTATGTTGTTCCTAGGGTAAAAACCCCATTTGGGACCCATCCGTACACTCGGATATCAGATCTGAAGCACTGTTTAGGAGTTATCCCATTTATTTGGCATTTCCAGTGTGAACGCACTGAATGTTTCATTCCGGCCAATCTGGGGCTTGGAATCTCACGCCGTCTGAAGGAGCCGCTCTAGAATAACATCAAGAATATTCCAAAGTCTTTCACAGAAAAAACCGGGTTCTTACTTTATTCCCTCCTTCAATCTTTTCTTCCCTGAAAAGAAAAACCAGGGAACAACTCTGGGTACTAATCCCACACCTGGCTCTCCCGTATCCAGAAGAACTCTTTCACAGCTCTGCGCCACCGCACACAGACCAAAGGATTTGATCTATCCACGCGAGGTCTGCCCTCTCTGATGTCGTGCATTAGAGAACGCACACCTCTTCTCGAGTGAGTCACGTGGGAGACTTCATGCACCCAAACCAGCCTATGCGGTTAGGGTAAGGCGGTAGGGAACCTCTCCATCCCTTTTCACGATCTCAAATGACCCGAATGGTCTCGGGGGTAGCTCACCTCCCCGACCAAACCTCTACGTCGAATGTCGCGACTAGAATCACTGCCCACACCTGGAACAAGGCCCAGTGATTCCCTCCTCCAAAATATCATTATGGTGAAACACCCAAGGATATCTAGTCACACAAGGTTTCATAGTCCATGTCCCACAACCAAGGCTCTTTTACATGATTGAAAGTCGAAGGAGCCGACACCATAGACTAAAGAAAAAGGTCTCACACCTTTTTACCTTACCAACACAGGGTTACACCTATGCCCCATGTCACCCTGGTAACACCTCAAACAAGGATCATGGAGAAAAAAAACACATCCCACACAGAGTCTAAAAATTCTATTGTAAAAAGTAGAAGAGCCATAGAGCGTACCTCCTACCACCTCATACAATGCAGGATCGTATACATACAAAGTTCACAGTTGTCCGCAGTCCCAACTGTCAGCTCTTGGAGCCCAACGTGGACCACCTAGTGGTGATAGAAAGACCTCGTAAAGTCTTCCACTACTACTAGCTCCTCCCGCTCCTCTGCTAGCACCACCTCTCTAGGCATCACTTCGATAACGGTGTTGCCTCTGCCGCGGTGGTGCACCTGCTGCCTTCCCGAAGCTCTCTGCATGCCTGGTTGGGCAGCCCCATGCCAAGTGACCTCACCCGTCGCAAGCATAGCACTGACTCTATTTGGGCTTTACTAGTGCGCTCTGGCGCCACTGTGGTGTACGACCATGCCCCAGAGTCCAGTTGTCAGAAATCCACATGCGTCGAGGTTATGCTTTCCAATGCCCACTAGCTACGGCAGACATATCAGCTCCAACATGCCTGCTGCCACCACCATATCTAGAACGTGATAGGAAGCTCTCTGTCACCAGCACCTGCTCTAGAACCCCAGCATATATGGAAATTCCCAAGGGTACTATGACAACACGAATCCCTCTATGGAGACCCTGCTCAATCTTCCACACTCAGAAGTTATCATCGTGGACCAAGTCCGGGTAAAAGTGTGCACGGTCTGCGAAACTATCTGCATACTCGGCCACCGTCATCCCTCCCTGTTGAAACTGCAAGAGCTCCAAAATCCGAACGGAGCGTAAGTAGGAGGGAAAAAACTCCCCATGAAACAACAACTAAAATTCGCCCCACAAAAGTGACAACTCGTCAAGGAACTGAGTCACCAGACTCCACCAACGCCAAGCTGCTACACGAAAAAGGTCGGCTGCCAAAGCCACCATAAGAGCTGCCTGCATCTGCACGAGCCTGAAAAGGTGAACCACTATCTCTAGCCAACCCTCTGCTGCCTGAGGGTCTGGATCCCCACTGAAACTCAACGGTCCCTGCCGCTGGAACACGCAGAGCGCGCTCAACCTGGGCTCAAGCTCATCCTGCTCTGCTGAAACTGTCTACTGCTCAACAGGTTGGGGTACTACTACCGGCCCACCCAGAGAAAGGGATCTCAAGATGGGTCCTGGACTGAGGCCTCATAGCTCAAAGGGTCATCATCACGAACCAGAGCTGGTATCCTGGCTGGCTGCCTTCGCGAAGACATCCTAAATATTATCAAGGAGTGTCACGGTCAGATGAGAATATCTGTATATACCAATAACAATGATGGGGAGCTGACTCAAGAAGGACAATCAATGACTCAATCCTATGTAATGCACAAACCAATTTTCCCTGCAACAAGTGTCTCAGCATGCCGAGTCGACAAGCGGTTTATCAAGGTCCTGGTGAATGGATACGTCAGCCATTGGCCCATCACTGGAATCTCTGGCCTGAGAGCCGCTCTCGAGACACATTAACACTGTTTCCCTAAATCCCAACCAATTCCTTTTATTTTAGGGACGTCCGAACAGTGTCCTAAGGAACGAACCACCTTTGATACCACTTTGTCACGACCCTACCCTACCCGGGCTCGAGCCGCAACTACCCCAAGCCCGCCTTCATAGGCATGGGGCTGGCGACCAGCGCAGAAGGCACAATAACTCGGGGAGGCCTTTGCCTAAGCACCTGTACACACACACAACACACTCAATGCAAAAGTGCAGAGTAAAAGAAAATACAAGCAGAGTAAAAGAGAAACTGCTATATATAAACCACAAGAAGTGCATCGACCTCTAATCAGTACAAAGTAAAAGCTGGATGTCCACGGAAAAGAAAAGGAAAAAAGCATGTGCCCAAATAGCTGGAAGGGGTCCCCCACCTGGGACCTGACCACGACCTCCGCACGTGGTCCAAGCTCCTGAACTCCTAAGCTCCACTGAAGTCACAACCAACCTGTCCGTCGTCTTCAAAGGCACACCAAGTGAGGGAAAAGCCCAAGCAGGGGTGAGTATAAAAATACTCAGTAGGATACCCCAAAGGCTCGAGGGAGCAACAAAGGAGGTACCAAAGGGTGAGCAGTAGAGCAAACCTGAAAAGTAGAGGAGTACAACTGAAAGTGCAGTAAGGAGTACAGTAAAGAGTCCATCTCAACCCAACAAGAGGAAATAAGGTAGACTCGTCCAGACACAAGGAGCTGGAAATAGTGATAAGGTGAACTTCCCGTCGAGTCTTTGCGACCTACAGCAGGAGAGAAGACTCGTCCAACCATGAGAAGCTAGACACGGAAATCACGTGGCATACCTCGCGCATATTCACCTCTCCTGGAAGGAGAGTAATGAAACCCAAGAAGTGGGTACTGTAACAAGGTATATACATAACCATATACTCAATCAAGAAGCCCGAACAAGATTGTAAGGGGATCTCCATCCCGTAGCTCAGCCAAATAAAGTGAGTAGCCAACAGTCCCAGAAGTAAACACCATCGATGCCCAGCATCCCACACGTCTGCCCCGAACTACAAGTCAAGGGGCTCAAATCACCACACCTTGACACTATCCACTTTGGGCGGCATTGACTCGCCCGCAAGGTTTTAGGTCACGTCACAAGGACGCGTCTAGGTGGGGAAAAGTTCCCCTCATACTTGGGAGTTTCGGGTTAAGTCAAACCACACCTCGTCACTGCCCCAAAGTCGAGAGGTCTCCTCAAAGTCAAGGTCATTCCATCACTGACCCATACAACCAAGGGTCCCGCTTTGGTGATCACGGAGGAAAGCCTCAAACTAGCCTAGTAGAAAGGACTGAGCCTGGATCGTCAACGAGTGTCCCACTGCCCAGTCCTGCTGGAGGGTAATTCATAATATGATATCGGGTGACCCACTACCCTGCCCTGCTGAAGGGTAAACCTCGAATAAGTCATCAGGCGACCCACTATCCAGCCTTTCTGGAGGGTAGACCTGGAAGAAGTCGACAGGTGACCTACTGCCCAGCCTTGATGGAGGGTAAACCCGGAACAAGACGACGGGCGACCCACTTCCCAGCCTTGCTGGAGGGTAGACCCTCAAGAGTCGTCGGGTGACCCACTTACTAGTCTCTACTAGAGGGTAAACCCTGAACAAGTCGACAGGCGACCCACTGCCCAGCCCTACTGAGGGTAGACCTGAAACAAGACGACGAGCGACCCACTTCCCAGCCCTGCTAGAGGGTAGACCCTCAAGAGTCGTCGGGTGACCCACTGCCTAGTCTCTGCTAGAGGGTAAACCCTGAGAAGTCCATGAGAAACCCACTGCCCAGCCCTACTGGAGGGTAAACGCTAAGAAGTCGATGAGTGACCCACTACCCAATCTCTACTAGAGGGTAAACCTAGAACTGATATGGCCATCTCTACTGGATGGTACAACACTGGCCAACCGAACATGCAGTGGGTATTGTGCAACCACCCGACTCCGGAACAAAACCAGGGGAAACCACTCAACCCAGATGATCTAAACTGTCAAGCACAGAGCCAGGGAAAAAACTCAACCCCACTGGTCAACAAACGAGAACAAAGGGACCCTCCATATCACGAGAGGTCAAAAGTACGCAAAGAAGAATATGGCACGCACATGGGTCCCACACGACGTGTGGCCCCAAGTCAACCCCAACCAGGCACACAAACGTTCTCAGGTACCACATCCACATGTACCTACCAGCATTCCTGTATACTCCTAGAGTATACCACGTTCCATCCCAAAGGCTATCGTGCACAAGACACCCAATGTCAATGCGAAGGCGTAATGTAACAACTCCATCCTACCACCTCAATGGCTGTGGCACAATCAACCACATCTCTTTAAACACCAACCTCCCTCTCCCAGGAGTGCACGCGATCACACGCAAAAGGTCCGCTACAAACACGGTAGAAGAACTACCACTCGGGCACCTTTCATATTTCCACATTTAATAATACCGCGTATGAGGCTCCGTACAACCAAATGGATCATACCGTTGTAATCCCCATAGAAAAACACCCGAGATAGACTACTTACTCACCTCAAATGGATATCCGACGGAAAGGTCACCAACACCGCCTCATGTCCGAACGGCATCCCGTGATCCCGAGCCTCGGCCCCGAAAACAGTTGAGTGCGTCACACCATTGCGATCCCCTCGGGAAAACACGTCAAAAGCACTACTCACTTGAGTGCAACGGATTTCTGGAGAAAAAGGTGCATTCCGGCGCATCGCACCCGAGCGGTACTTCGTGGGACCCACAACCTGGTCCCGAAACACAACAAACGGATCACACCGTTGCGATCCTCTCGAAAAAGTACCCAAGTTTGGCTAACCACTTGTCTGAATCGGACACTTGGTGAAGGAGTTGGAATTCACCGTCAACTCCCAAAACGACCCACATAGGGCCTGCACCTCCATGCATAATTAAAGCTGGCGGATTGCTCCATTGCAATCCTCTCGTAAAAACATCCAGAATTGACTTCTCGCACGCCCTGAACGGATGCCCGATGAGAAAGTCGCTAAACGCTGCTCGTAGCTCAAAAGACAGGCCATGGGGCCCATGCCTCAACTCCGGATTCAATGCTGGAAACCTCCTTGGAATGCTTCGCTCCGGCGCTAGAGTCCTAATGCCACTGACAGCGCTCAAAACGGACGCCGGACGCGTCCGTGCCGTCCAAAACAAGATCCCATGAAGAAAACGTCAATTCCCTTAAAGATGCGTCGTGCCTCTGAGAACCCTCATTTCGGGAATTAAAAATTCCCAAAACCATCTCAGAAAGTCTGTCTCATCGAAACAGTTCCACTGCCATAGACGGCACTCAAAATGGATGCCCGTAGCGGAAAATACGGGCGTCTAAGTCGAGGGGGGCGAGCCCCTTGGGCTGGACCGGCCTGGACCGGCCGGTCCGCTCGGCCTGGGCCGGCCCGCGGCTTAGCCGTGTGGTCCGCGCGGGGGGTTGCGCGCCGTGACCTCGCAGTCGCCGCACCCCAGCGGCTCACCGAGGCCCATCGCCCGCGCGTTGCTACGCCCGGCCGAGGCCCCCGGCTGCCTCCTCCGCTAAACACCCGTCGCGCCCCCAGTTCACCCAGTCTTCCTCCACTACCGAAGCCCCCGCCTCCACTAGGACCGCTTGTCGCTTGCCGGACCGCCGCCCTGGCTCGCCGGAATGCCCCAAAATGCCTGAAATTCCCGCAAACTTTACCGGACATTTGAGAGTTCCCCAAAACTCGGAATTCAAATCCAAAAGATGTGTTGGAAAGGTCATAAAATATACTAAACAATAATTGAATTTTCTCAATAATTTAACATAGGTTCGACACAAAAAATCCGATCTCAAAGTGGGTGCAGGAAAACAAAATGAAAATGACAATTCCTACCTTGTGGGCGTTGCCTGACGCTTCGTCGTCAACCCGCCAGAGTGGTCGCACCGCGCCAGAGCTGTCTCGCCGGAGTGGAGGATGAGAGGGACGTTGAGGGTGAGGGGTTTCTCTAGGGGAAAGGAGTGAGGATGGGGTAGAGGGGGAGTTTAAATAAATAAACTCTTAAATTAAAAGACTTGACCCCCGAAAACACACGCATCTAAAACCTCTAGCGCGATCAAGATTAATCTCCCCCTAGGGTAAACAACACCTCTAGAGCACAACGACGGTCTCAGAATTTTTATTTGAGACCCCGTTCAAAAGTTATTAAACTGAACGCCAGAGGTCACCAAATTACAAAAACGCCCCTGGGGCCATTTTTCACAGTCGGGTCACGCCCGCAAAACATACACCCCTCCTAGGGTAAACGGCACGTTTTGAACACAACTATGCCATCAGTTTTCCAAATCGAGCCACCATTCAATAGATACCTGAGTTAAGCCATTAAACGAATAAATTAATTATTTAATTTATTTGTTCCACGCTCCAACAGCGATCGAGGGGTCCGAACATCCTGCGCTGACAAGTATTATGTTGTTCCTAGGGTAAAAATCCCATTCCGGACCCATCCATACACTTGGATCCCTTATCTGAATCACCATTTATGAGTTATCCCATTTATTTGTCATTTTCAGTGTGAACGCACTGAAAATTTTATTTTGGCCACTCCAGGGCTCGAAATCGCACGCCGTCTGAAGGCGCTGCTCTGGAATAACATCACGAATATTCCAAAGTATTTCACAACAAAAACCCGGTTCTTACAGGTCCAATAAACTATGTACATATATTACCCTTTTTGAAAAAATCAATAACACATTTTCATGAATATATTTTAATAAAAACATGATAACTAACCTCAAATGAATAATATTTCCTCCTATTATGCATACAAATTTTCATTATTTTATGAGTTTTCATCATATATTATTGAATTAACTTCACCTTCTCAACCATTCCCTTTACCAAATTTATCCCCATAAACTTCCATTCACCTAATACATCCTAAAAACTATATTATGATAATAATTTCAATATAACACCTTAAATTGAGCAATATTTATGTTAAAATGAAAATTGTTATTATAATATAACTAAACTAAATAAATATATTGATCCCAAATTCCTTGTAAATCCCTGAAACAAGTGAAAATAATTTATTAAAATGACTGACTTATTCATTAGGAAAATCCAGTGGATTGAGGATGAAAATATATTATGAAATTTAATGTAGTACAAAATGAAATATTAATTCCTATCCAAATATTTGAAGTGAATCGTGGATCACAGCCAAATATGATAGAAAGATTAAATCCATGTAACAAGACTATCTCAATTATATATTGTCAAGAATTTTGATTCAAATACAATGTATCTCAAATGGGAAAAATCCAAAAATTTAGTTAATCGATCAATAATAAACCAAATTTCATCATTACCTCAATATTTATTTGGGAATACCACTATGAAATGCACAGTTATATTTTCCAATTTCCTCTCCATCACTATAAAAGGATAAAGAAAACCCTTCACTAATTTTCATTCTACTTTAACCTATTGATAATTTGAATATCTCATGGTAAATTCAGAAATATCACTTTTCATTACATCTCAGCAGTAATACTCCTGAATTTCTCTTTATATCTTAGTTCTACCATGATAAATTGAAAATGGGGAACTATGAACTTCATTAAAAAATTATTTCTTGAACTGAGAATCAAAATTCATGCAATATCTCTATCCAAAACTCAAAACACCTTATTTGTTAATATTAAATTCATGGAACTTACCCTTCTTAACAAAATCATCATTTTCCTATAATCTATGGTCTTCCTTCTTAGTATTATTAATTCTATCTATGAAATTTGACTATACTAAACCCTGAAAAAATAGAGGATTTTCTTGCATCCTTAACTTCTAGTCCAAGATTCATCAAATCATTAGCTAAATTTTCATGTTCCAAATGTAACATGGTTAATGTATCATTATTTTTCCGACTCAAATCATTATTATTCATGACGCTTCCACTGGGGGGAATGCATCTCTTTCTTTTGGGGGGATGGCAGTGCAGTTTTGTTTCCCCGCATTCCCACTTACCTAAGGTGGGCAGCATCCACTCGTTATTCAGTGACGTTTGCTTCTTGATAGAAATGGGATGATGGGATTTCAGTTCTTCCTTCCGTGGATTCCTCCTCGGAACTCGTCTCTTAGTTTGGGTCTCCCACATTGATTTAATACATTGTTCGTGAAACTCTTCCTAACGCCATATATTCATGGGCACCAGTTAATTACACTGCTTCTGTCAGGACATTCCAAGGGGTCTAGTCAGGGCAGTAACCTTCGGTCAGTGGAGTAGTCACGTTGGGCATCATTGGCGTGTTTGGACACTAGGGATTGGCATGTCTGGCTTCTATCCCTTATTATAGGGCTTCTCAAGGGTGCGGAGGCCTGTGGAATCCCACATCGAATGCAGGGAATCATATTCCATGGGAATGTATCTGAGGTTTTCCTAAGCTTCCCATGTTTAACACGAGGTATTATTCAAGTTTAACATCTGGCGGAGACGAAGCGAACCGATCAGAACACTGACTGGAGTGGATCAGATGGGTGAAACCACTGGAGGGAACACCGATTTTGGGGCCAAAACATAGTTGGATTCTTGGTTACTATTGAGGGGAATGCGGTATGAGGTGGCATGATCCCACCGGGATGTGGGGCCTGGGTAAGAATCAGGATGGATTATGGAGTGGTTGAATGGAGTGGATGAAGAATGGGATGGAAACGCCATGAGGATAATAATGGTTTTGGGCTTGAGCCTTGGAGAGGCTTCCTACATATCTGCATGGCAGGAAATCAAATTCCATATAGTTCATATGACGATGTCTTATAGCCTATTGGGTTTCAACAGCTTGCCGCTAGATGGGGTTGCAATGTCTTACCACTGGATAAAATTTTCAATGGCTTACAGCTGAATAGAATCGCAATGGCTTACCGCTGACTGAGGCCCACAATTTGACATCATGCAAGACGGGTGTGGACCGATGTGAAGGGGGTCAAAACTACTGGGTATTGGACTTGAACCACTTTTAGGATTTATACATACCATACCTTAGCAAGGATCAAAACCACATAGTTCAGGTTGCATTGGGGGATTACACTCTAGGCTGCCCAAGGTGTTGGTGAACTAATGTAGGATGTTGGTGAACCGATGTGAAGATGGTCGGAATGGACGGGGTAGTGGGCATGAACCTCGTGGAGGCTTCCTATGTACCCTACCTTAGAAAGGATCAAAGACCATGTAGTTCAAGTGGCGTCGACAAAACAACGTGAAGGAGGACCTGGGGTCCAATGTTTGTTGGGATTGAACCTCATGGAGGATTCCTACATACCCTACCTTGTCAAGGATCAAAGACCACGTAGTTTAGGTGGTGTCGGTGATCCGACATGAAGGAGAACCTAGGGTCCAATGGTTGTTGGTCTTGAACCTCATAGAGGCTTCCTACGTACCCTGCCTTGACAAGGATCAAAGACCACATAGTTCAGGTGGCATGGGAAAACCGACATAAAGGAGGACCTCGGGTCCAATGGTTGTTGGGCTTGAACCTCATGGAGGATTCTTACCTACCCTGCCGTGGAAAAGTTCAAAGACCATATAGTTCAGGTTCCATCGGAGAACCGACGTGAAGGAGGATCTGGGGTCCAATGGTTGTTGGGATTTAACCTCGTGGAGGATTCCTACATACCCTGCCTTGGAAAGGATCAAAGACCACGTAGTTCATGTGGCGTGGGGGGAATACACTCTAGGATGACCAGGGTGGATGTCATGGTCGATGATTATTCATCCCACGTGAGTCATGCTCTGTGGGAGAAACAAGAGGCAGCAGAGACCTGACGATCACATCGTGAAAGGTGAGTCCATGGAAATTTGAGTGGGTATTACATGTAGTTAGCATCCCAAAGATGAAATTGGGGCTTACGCATAGTTCACGTCCCGGAGATGGAATAGGGGATTACAAATGGTCTCTGGCCCGAAGAGGTTGGGACGTACACCTGGATAGAGGCCCAGTGGCGACAAAGCCCAGTGGGAGAGGGGTTCGACACTGAAAAAAGGAGGGTTCTAATGTCCATCCCCCCCCCGATCCTTGGGACCTAAGAATAAAGGGGGACCAGGGAAGCTGCCTCTGGTAAGAAAATCTAGGGGCGTACACTAGGGTGGTTTCCCTTTCCCCGGGATCAAACTCCACTCTGATAAGGGGGATATAATCCCCTCTAGGGATATATCTCATCCTCATGGAGACCAGTGGGAATGGAGAATTTCAAAGGTGGGGGAACCCCGCGTGTGAGGCACAGGGTGAGGCCACAATTTAACATCATGTTCTGAGGATGATGGTGCTTGGCAGTTTAACTTCCTGCAGCTCGGATGAGGTGGGTTTGCTTTGCACCCCTTGGACTTACATAACTGATACCCTCTGCTCCTTGGTGAAGATAAGGGATGGGAAATGCCGTGGAAAGGGGGTGTCATGGAGCGAACCATCGGGGGACCATGTTAGCGTGGCTATGCAAAGAAGAAATAGTTGTTATCATGCCTATGCGGAGAATCATTAGGCGAAGCAACGCAATAGGCAGTATCGTCCAATGGAATTTGAAATCACATCATGAAAAAATGGAGGGTCGCACGGGAAAAGGAATCGCAAAGTAGGGGGGTTCATAGGCAGGGTCCTTGTGAAGCTCTACTACTCAGCGTGGCGGAGGGTACTTGTGAAGGGGAATGCTTCACGAAGTGGGCACCTCATCCTAAGCATAGGAAAAAGGTGCATATGGGAGGTGATTCACGAAGTGGAAAGTGCATCGTGGAGCATTACCTTGCGGTGAAATGGTTCCTTATGAAGCAAGGAATCGTGAAGCAATATACTTCACAAAGTACAGTGACCCTTCCTTGGCATGTGGATCATGTGTACATGAAGGGTGTTTTTTGAAACATAAATGCTCCGCGATGACCTGGGTCCCCATGGGGATCCCCTTCTTTCATGGAGGCGCTTAGGCTCCACAGAAGGCATCCCTTTTGAAAGACGGGATCAAAACAATGAAAAGGGGAGAAACTTCACAGAGAAGAAGTACCTCACACAGCTCGTGGTTCACAAAGTAGAAGGGTGTTTCACGATTCAGGAGCTAGGAAGTTGAAAGGCCAGATTCTTCTCGCCTTGACTTGGGGGAAGGCCGATATTTATAGGGGCGAGGTGCCCCAAAGAAGAGCTCACGTAGAATGAAAAGGAACTTGGCTGCTCTGCGGCATGCCCATAAATGTCAAATGTGTTTTCAGAGTGTCGTGCCTCCTTGCTTCATGGTGGGCTTGCGAACATCAAATGCGTTTGCGGAGCGTCCCGCCTTCTTGCTTCACGATGGGCTCGCGATCTTCAAATGCGTTCACGGAGTGTCCCGCCTCCTTACTTCGAAAGTGGGCTCGCGAAAGTCAAATTCATTCATAGAGCATCTCAGCTTTTTTACTTTATGGCGGGATCGCGAACTTCAAATGCATTCACGGAGTGTCCCACCTCCTTACTTCGCAGTGGGATCGCGAACGTCAAATGCGTTCGTAGAGCATCCCACCTCCTTGCTTTGCAGTGGGAACAGGGCTACCGGGGCTCTGCAAATGGTCTTTATAAGGCAGCCTTTGGAGGACTTCCATTTCTTTTTTCTTCTTCCCACATTTTGGCACCAATATTCATCTACTTCTGTGATGCAAGGAGTGTCCTACCTCCTTACTTCGTGGCGGGCTCATGAACGTCAAATGCGTTCGTGGACTGTCCCGCCTTCTTGATTCGCGGTGGGCTCGTGAACTTCAAATGCATTCATGGAGTGTCCCACCTCCTTACTTCGTAGTGGGCTCGCGAACGTCAAATGAGTTCGTAGAGCATCCCACCACCTTGCTTTGTGACAGGCACGAGGCTACCGGGGCTCCGTGAATGGTCTTCGCAAGGCAGCCTTTGGAGGTCTTACATTTCTTTTTTCTTCTTCCCACATTTTGGCGCCAATAATCATCTACTTTGTTTTCTTTTCTAGGATGATAAATAATTATGAAATAGTAATCTTTAAAATGTTCTAACCATATTCTCAATCTCATTTTAATCAGTTTATGAGGGAATATACACATCAAAAATTTATGGTCAATAAATATTTCAAACATATCTCTATATATATGATGCCTCTAAATTTTTAAATAAAAACCTACATTATAAAATTCCAGATCATCTGTATGATAGTTTAATTATTGAGGTTTTAGCTTCCATGAAGCATAATCAACTACCTTATCATTCTACATTAGATGAAAACCAAGTCCCATTAATGAATAAAAACTATTGATGAAATTTTCAAAATCACTACAGGGAAAGGAAAAAATTCACATCATCCACCAATCTTATTTTTTGGTACCTAAAAATAATCATCACAAACATTTTTTTCAGATGAATTTTACTCCATTAAGAGTTTAATTAGACAGTGGGATAGATAATTGAGGTATGTTTTCAACAAACCACAAGTAGTAACCTACTAAACCAAGAAGATAGTGAATCTTAATGACATTGGATGGTCTTATTTATAATTTAACAAAATTGTTTTAGCAGGTTCAACTATTATTCCATCTTTAGAAACAATATTCCCAATAAAAATGTTTATTTCAACAAAATTTACACTTACTAAATTTTTCATATAGTTTATTTTCATTTATGGTTTGATAAAAAATCCTTAGGTTTCTTTCATGATCATCGTGAATTTTTGAATTCACCAATATATCATAAAAAACAACAACAAAATTGTACAAATATTTATGGAAGACTCTATTTTTAGGATCCAAAAATATATCTAGTTAACTATAAAACCCAAAGGGGATAAATAAAAACTCAAAGTGCCCATATATAGTTTAAAATATAGTATTTGGAATATCATCCTCCCTCAACTTCGACTGATGGTACCCCATCCTGAGATCAATCATTGAAAAATAATACACTCCATGGAGATAACCAAGTAAATAATTGATGTTAGGAAGTAGAAACTTGTTCTTAATAGTAATGTTATTTAAGGATTTATACTCAATGAAAATCTTAATGGAACCATAATTCTTTTTAATAAAGAAAATAAAAGAACCCAAAAGTGACCCTCTTGAAATAATGAATACTTTATCTATTAACTATGGTAATTGATTTTTTATTTCCAAAATTTTTACATGATCAATTTCATAATGGTTTTTTCAAATTTTCATATAATTGTGTAAAAAATCAACAAAAAACCCAACCACAAACTCTCTAATGAAACCTAATAAATAATCAGGAAAAAATCCATATATTTAATCACTACTAGGAAGTCATTAATCAGTATAGTTTCATTATTTTCAAAAACATGTTTTATTTACCTATCACTGAAATTTATAATCAATTTATGAGCTTATTTGTAGGTTAATAAAGGTATGAAACATCAAACAAACCATTATTGGATCTAAAATCTATTATAGAATGATAAATCAAAACCTAGTCCTTACCCAAAATAACATCAAACTCTACCTGGGTAATTTTAATAATAATTTTAGGAAATACCATTACACTTTTAGAAATAGATAGTTTCATATTAGTCTTGGTTTATTTAATATTTCCACATATATTTTTAAAATAAAGTTCTATCATACATTCATGAAGTTATATTCCCAATATTCATGAACATTTCTCTAAAATGAATGAATATAAATATCCATATTCAAACATGGTTTTGGAATAATTAAAATAGAAAAGTAACATAACTTTCACCACTTCATTATATGGCACTACACCAACTATAGTAGTAGCAGAATATTTTTACACACCTCTCTATATTAGGCCTCAATGATTTAAATCCCAAGAAACTAACATTAGTCAAATATTATCATAATGACCATAATAATTTCAACTAATGAATCACACCAATTAATAGATATCAGGTACCCCATTCTTTGACTATTAATGAATCTTTTATTTGTAGTCACAATCCATTTGACCAAATTTACAACACTAGTTTCACATTCCAAATTTGTCAAAAATTCAACAGGATAATTTTTACCCCACTTATCAGATGATGTGAACTTGATTTTATTACCTCAAATTTTATTTAATGAATGCTTCCCAATTTCCTTCTATATGGTCCATTTTTTCTTGTTGTCATGGAATACATGATCATCAGTGAAATCCATTTCTACCTTCTCAACACACTAAACAATTTTCCCATGCCTTTAGAATTTATAATAAGGTAATTCCATTATATATCTTAGTTTCAACCCTATGTAAAGCTGATTAATCTTGCTATCAAGATCCAATAAAAAATTTTCAATATACTAGGACAATAATAAAGTTTTTTATTCATATGAAGTAGTAAAATATACACCGTTTTTTCTAAGATACATGATTTTTTTTATCTAACCTATATCAAACAGCCATAGGAAAATATTTGTCAAAGAAAATATTCTTAAATATTTCTCATTACATGGAATCAATATCGTCTCTATATTTGGTATTGTTAACAAAATTCCACCCTCGATCAATATCATATTCAAAAAGATAAATATAAAGGGTTACCATTAAATGTTCTGAACACCCCATCACTTCAAATATTGTCTCCAAAGAATTGATCTATCCTTCAACTACCACTGGATCAGAAGATCCACTGAATTTTGGAGGTTTATATCTCATAAAATGATCCACTATCATCATGTTCTTCTTTATTAGATATGGATTATCTCTAGCATGGATTACACATCCATTTATAGCTTGTGTCAAATAATCCATCACAGAAACAAACTATTCAATTTCAATTCTAACTGTTCTAGGATGTTGATTTAGAATGATACTATCCTTTTGGTGCCTTCCTACTACAACCTCCCAATTTTATCTACAGTAAAAAATTCTGAACAAACATATTTTAGTTAAAGAACATGGTAATCTTAAAATGATAAATAATTTCATCTTCACCATTATGTAAAATATTTTAATGGGGTTTTATTATCTTTATCCTAACCTATAAAATTATCTAAGCCATGTGTTGATACAAACTATATAGAGTAGTCCTTAAATATCACATATTCTAGTGAAATTAAACTAGAATTCACATTTTTAAAATTTATAATGATCTTTTATTTTTATTTATTAGGAGAGTTATGTCATAATTATTACATAAATAAGCTATATATATATAATTTTACACTTATAATTAGTATCTATTTTCCCAAAATATAAAACATTAAAAATAAAACATGATTTCATTTCTGGAAAAATCATAATGAATTTCTACTAGATTTAATTGTTTCAGATGACCATCCTAAAACCCCCTTAAAAACATTTAAAAAATGTGATAAGAACCAAAATCTCAGTAAGGGGTATAATAAGAAAAAACATGTTAGTCTAGTGAAAAAAACCCATGAAAACCTTTTCTTATATACATACCCTTTCATTTGAAAAGGGCATAATTTTTTCTTTAAAATAATATCATTACAATAATTTTTGAAATAAAATTTTTCAATAAAAACTCATTATGAGGAATTGAAAATATTTGTATTTATATTAGGATATCCTCACCTTCAAACCCTCACAAAACCCAACTAAATTTTAATAACCCTATAAATGTATTCCAATATTCTTCTATGGAGAACATAATCTTTACCTAATGTGTTAGAGAGTTATATAGCCATGCCCATTATATAATCCATAATGGTATCACCTATAATTTTACTTTAAAACAATTATATAAACTATATCATGCTCTCCCATGATCTATAATGGGTTTCAATCCTTTATAAACAGTTTTAAAGGACCAAATCATAAATAAAACTATTTTAAACTATTTTAAATCAATGTAAAAAACACTTTTAGTTATATAAATAATATTTTCTATTAAAAATAATTTTCAATATCAAAATACATAAAAAAATTAAAGAGGGTTTTTCTTTGAAAAAAACATGAAAATCTTCCAATAAAGGTTATGATGGACGGAAAAGTCTTTATTACTATATATGTTAAAATAGAACATTTTTTTCCTTTGAAATAAAATTCAAACATTCTATAAAAAGATTCATTTTTGTGACACATTGATTCAAATTTGCATAAAATTATATTTATAATTATTTTATTTTCAAATAAATACTTTAATAATATAATTGTAAATCATGGGCATAGAAGATATTTTTTTTGAAAATAAATGTTTAAAACATAGATTATGTTAAAGTGTTCACTACTTTGGGTCTAACTCATCATGTAAACTCTTTATATTCTTGAGTAATTTTTTTTTAAATTTTATACATTCTTGAGAACCTTTTTCATGTTCATAATTTCTTTATTTAATCTAATACCTTTTTATATATAATTACTTAATCAGTTAATTTCATGTTGGGTATTTTGATGATATTTGGATCGTATGTCAGAAAATAATTTTGTAGGTTGACTATGGTCAAAGATATCATTATTATACCATCTTTGAAAAAATAATAATAATCAAATAACTATCATTTTTATACATCAATCATACTTTTAAAAACAATCATGAATTAATTTTATAAAAAATGAATTGCATTATAATCATGGAGAGGTAAGTCCATACGTATGCATGACTAATTTTGACATTTTTAAATAATCATTATGAAACAAAGGTAAGTATAATTTTATATTTCCATTATTATAATAATTTTTAAATACCATTTCAATCCTTTAAATATAATTATATATATCCTCCATGTGAATTATTAATGAAAAGGTAATCACATCACTTCCTAGATGTGGTAGTCCACATGTACCCAAAGATAATGTTATCATTTCTCATTGAATGGAAAGGTTAGAAGTAAATTGTATATTATTTTAATATAATGATAAATATTTCACGAATATATTATATATATATTAATTTAATCCTTATAATCTTACTATAAGACATGGTGATGGAAAATTAATTACATCGGTTCATGTGGCAGTAGTCTTCTATAAAGATGAATGATCATTTCCCTATTTGATAGAAGAGGAGATTGATATAGGTATCTGAATTAACATGAAAACACCAAATTATATGTAAAATAATGGTGTGGTTATATAAGAATTTTTATTGAATATTATAATGAGTTGTAATATGGAATATAATATAGACACTCAATTAAAAACGATACCTCTTCTTCAGAAAACCTTTATTAATTAACAAGTAAATATTCTTTCACGTTCACTCAATGGGATCCACTTCCATTCCATGTTTTATCATTTATACTGTCTGGAAATTAAAATCCTTCATTGATAATGGTATAAAGTTTCTCCAGATGTGGAGTGAAGGAAATCATGTGGTTGATTTCCCCGAATCCAAGACTTCTCAAGAGGTACCTTATATGGAGTTTTATACTATTAGTTTCCTTTCTACCGGTGGTATTGATATTGTTATTGTGGATTCCACTATTCATGATTTTTTTAGGCCTCCATGTTCCTTCCCTCTATTTTTTCAATTATATTTCAATATTAATAATAAAATTATTTATTCATTGTAACCCATTAAGACAATTATGGTTTGTGTTATTTCCCAAATAAGTCCCCTAAAATGTGTGTAGGACTGTTATTAAGAGTTATTGGTAGATATTTAATTAACAAAATGGGGTTTTTAGAGTAAATTACATGGAATAATAGATACATGTTATAATTTAGTGTAGGGTAACTCTTGGAATTTCTCAAAACATTAAATTAAAATAAATTATTATTTAATTAAATTTGAATCAAAAATTATTTATTTCAATTATAGGATGATTATGGATTTAAATAATCTCAAATAATAATAAAAATAGACAATTTTTTACTTTATTTTTACCCTAATCTTTTTTAAACCACTCACTAAAACCTTTCACACTTATTGTGATAAAAAAGATTTATAGTCTTTGAGGGTCAACATGGTTACTATAAATGGAAAACCATCAAATAAACGGAAAATGGATGATATTATAAAATATATCATAATCACTTGCCTAAGAATAATATTTTTACAAATTTTATATGATTTAATAAAATGTAATTTTTATAATATGTCATTAATGAAAATTTTTAGAACTATCTATTCCATCTGTTTTAATAATATCAAGAAAATAACTAAATTTTGAAGAAAAAAATGATTAAATCCCTAAAATATCATTTTCATCAAGAAAATTCACGTATCAAGTTAATTATATAGAATAATATTAGTCTTAATATTTTTAATATCATTAACTATATTTTTTCAGTAATTGAAGATTTATTGCGCTAGGGTGGTGCCCATTTTTATCAAAAATATTTAGTCACTAAAAATTAAAATAAAGTACCCTAATGAAGATAAATAATTTAGATTTTATAATATTAATTATAATTAAACATATCCTATAGTTAAACCTATTATAAAATTATTATGTTTATTAAAAACACGAGTGTCACATTTTTTAATTTACTTTAAAAAAATATATTATAATGGTTATAATCACAAACAAATGGAAATAGAAGGTTATATAACCAAATATTGGATGATTATGGATGAAATTTACTCATCAAATAAAATTAATTCTTGTGTTAGGTTTATTTTATAAACCTTATCATTTTATTTTTAACTTTAATTACACAGTTTACCCTTTTTCATGGTAATAAAAATTACTACGGTTACTATTCATATTGACTAAAAATTAAAAGGCACAATTTTTCACTATTCACTAAAAAGTCAATATTTTCATAAAATTGTTAAAAATTAATCAAAAGATAATTTTGAATTTCATAATTCAAAAAAGTATATAAATTTTTTAAAAATGAAATTCTATAATTTGAAAATTAAAATTTTAAATAAACCCTTATTAGAAAAGATTTTAATAAAAGTATTTTCTTTTAATTTTAAAAATTATTGAACATTTTTATAAATAATATCTTAAGGAATTAAAACGTTGTATTCTAACATTTCTTAGTTTTTTAGAGTCACTTCATCTTGATACCTCGCGGTTGATTCAACTCTTAGGAAACGATTCTCATTGATTCCCTTAACTACTCATGTGGTAGATCCTTTAAACATGTGGTTTTATCATATTAATCTATAGTCACTCAAATTAATCAAGAGGTTGTTTGAATAATTACCAAATATCCAAAATATGTCATGTGGATTCTTGATTATACCATTTGATCGATTAGACAGAACTTGTGTTCACTCTGATACATTTCCATTAGACTAATATTGAAGATAGTATATATCTTGTGGTCACTTCATTTGTTATTGAAGTCACTGGATATGTTTGTGAGATTTAATTATGATCGATCACTATTAAATATATTTTTTTCAGTTAGTCATGTTATTACTTTCCTCCATTTTGAAATTCTACTAAGTTCTGTATTTTTTCATGTGTTTGATAGAATCATTCTCTCAGTTGCTCGAGTAACCTATCGATTAACCCAGTACATAGAGATTTCACTCTTTTGACACCCAACCACTAATCAATTTAGGTGGTTAGTTTAGTTTCTTCACATGGTTTGTTATTAGAATTATGGTCACTATAACACCTAAAAATATTTCATATTTATCTAGAAAATATAAGTTTCTAACATTGAATAAAAACTCACTAATAAAAAATTATTTGAGAGATTCCCACATCCAAGGGTTTATATAAATGTTATGGTAAAACTTTTCCAATACATCCAATCCTTTAACTCAATCCTAAACCCATATAAAAGACAAAAATACACATTAATAGAGGGTAGGGGCTAATAGGGTTATAAGAAGTTTCAATTATTAATTGGAAAATTCAAAAAAAATGTTTTAATCAAGAATTAAAAATATTTTTTACCTAAAGAAATCATGTAGAATATATCCTTCAAGAAGAATTAATTATTATTAATTTATTCCTATACCTTCTCTCCAAATTTGAACCTAATCCAAGTCTTTATTAAAAAGATGTACCTCATATAATGAGGTAGTGTACAATTTGATGAGTCCAATCCTACATTGGATTTTTACTGCATTTACTCTACTAAAATGAAATATATTCAACTTAGATTATATAAGTGAAAGTTTTATTCCATTAGTTTAATAATTATTTTATGAAATTTTATATTCAAATAAGCCATACAAAAAATGTTTATGACCAAAATACTAAAGTTTAATTTAAATGGTTGAAACTATAATTTTCATCTAATTTTAAAATAATAGTATTATCCAAAATATTCCATCAATAAAAATATTTAACACAATATATGGTAATTAAGTCATTTATTATCAATAAAATGGAAAATAAAAATATTTTTATCACCTTGTTATAATATGATGATATGATGTGATTTCCTTCATGTTTTATGTTACTTCATGATTTATTTTTTATACAACTGTACACTATATCTAATGTATTATATAATGGATGTGTTCATGGTGTTGTATTTTATTTTTTAATCACATCTTGGATAGAAAATATAGTCTGTATATAAGTTTATAATTTTTTTTCATGTGGTAGGATGTATAGGAGATCTAACTGGAGTAGTTGGACTGATTTTTTGGAGAATATTTTATGGAAAGAATTTGGTTTTATAGTTATATATCCATTATATGTTTATCCTTTTGTTTATTTTTTATTTGAACATCCCACTAGAAAATATCTATTGTATGACTGAGTAATTATAAGGTCTATATATCTTTATAGTATGTGATGTTTTTCTTTTACTATTAGATGTACTTTAATTGTAATTTTTTTGCATTTACTCTAATGTTTTATATGATTTTTTAGTTATTTTTTTATTATCTTATATTATTGTAATGATATTATATTCTTCATGGACTGGTTATAAATTCGTACCATAAGTCAATAGCCTATGGTTTTTTAGGTACTAATAAAAATGGGTGAATAGGCAATTAGGGGGGGACTCACCTATTGAAATTGTTTTGACCACTTATCAAATTTAAGTTAATGTAGTGGGAAAATGAGAAATTAATAGTCATTTTTATATTATTTCATATCTAAGTGATCCTACTCAACTCTTTACCCATCTCCCAAACTAATAGAGATAGAACCCTCTATAATGGACTCTTTTAATTTTTTAGGGATATCAAAACCCATTTATAACTACTTTCTATCCACTGAAGGAATAACCAAATATGAAATCCCTTAGCACATGTGGTGGATTAACCCAATCACCCACTTTTATGCACACTAGTAGGCACAACCTAGAAGATACCTTTTGATGTAGTTGTAGAAACAAAACCTTTAGTTTAACTACTCTGAAGCACACCTAAACCCTTAACCTCGTTTGGTTATATAAGAACTTGATTCCTCACTTTTGTTTTGGAGTCACAACCCACTATCCTTCCATTCAAAATGTTGTATAACCTAGTACAATTATGAACATATAAAATAATAGTAAGAATTAAGACCAAAGAACTAGATATATAATTAAGGATCTGAGCACTGATGCATCAATGTTCTCTATAGTAATAACAGATCAAAAGATTATACATCGGTTGAGAGAATTAGTTTATCTTATAAAAACCCAACTTATTTTTATATGGATGCTACATTTTTTTTAAAATAAACTACATAATAGCGATACAATCTAGGATCTAAAGCTTTAGTTTCTTGGTAGAATTAGGCTCATGCAGCACTTATACATATTAAAACATAAACATTTATCTAAAAATTCTTATGTATCCTTATAAATCACTCACATTCTCCTTAGTATTTATAATCACATAAAGAAATAAATAAAAAAATGTAATCTAAAATCCCATTAAGGGGAGGAATAAAGGGCATGAATCAATAGTACGTGGGAGAACATAATCAAAATCATCTTTTCATAAGAATAAGATAATAATCAATATTGTGTGGGGTAATTTTATAACGTTATAGAATGTTTAATGTTCATAATAATGAAAAATCATAACATATTAGTCAAATACCACACCGAGTTGCGAAAAATGATAGTAATAGGTTCAAGGATAGCATATGTTCATAAATTATAATGTCATAAATGTGAAAAATATAGGATCTTGTTCATAAATAATAAATATTATTTTATGTAGAGTCCTAGTTTTTGAACTGGGATAAAATATTAATGTTTTTTTAACTTTTTCATTTATTGGATGGGTTGGTTTTAAAACCAATATTTAGGGTTGAAGAACCACAAGTTGGGACCGATAAAAGTGTTGAAATATGGTGTAGGTAAAGGCTTGAATAATTTCCTGGGTGGCTCAATGGGTTTTGGGAGCATCAAACCCAGAAACTCTATTTCTAAAATGGGTTACAGTGGGTGAATGGTTTGACTGAAAACCATGCAGCTGATAGTAGTGATTATGAGGATTACTACTGGTGAGGTATTGGTGTTTGCACAGGCTATGCACGGTTAGTTAAACAATGTGGGTCAAACTGTGCATCTTGTTAAAGGTGAGATAGAGGTGTTCACATTGGTTGGGCATTGTTAGTTAAACTTAGCGATTAAGTCATGCGGGAGACCACTGGTATCCAGTAGCGGATTCATAGGTTGTGCACGGTTAGTCAGACTGTATGATTCAAATTGTGAGGTTTACCTAGAATTAAAATTTTGGTTTTTATTTAATAAAACAAAAGATAAATAGAATTTAATTAAATTATGATAAAATGGGGAATTTATTTTAATTAAATTAAAGGTTAAAAATTAATTTAATTAAATGATGTGAAATGGGGGATTTATTTAATTAAATTGAGTTAAAAATTATTTGTTTAATTTAGGTGTAAATAAGGAGTCTAGGGTTTATCAAATAAGCATTTTATTAAAATATAATAACAATAATGGTTATTATTATTATTATTATATTTGACTATTATAAGGGTTTTATTATTATTATATTAACACGTTATATTATTTGAAGGAGAAGAAAAGAGGGAGGAACACCCCTCCTTCCCTATATATGATGCGTGACCCAAACCAGGTAGTAGCCCTCTCCTATGGTGTGATACACTGCCTTCTATGTCTTACATCCTGTCTGGGATTTCTCTGAGTTTCTTTATAGAAATTATCCTTCTTGGAGAGGTAAGGCCTTCTTCATGTGCTTACTTCTTCACATCAGCCATTTCAGCTCCATGTTTTCTAGGTTACATTAGGCTAAAACCTTAGGTTCATGGATAAATTAGTTTCTTCAATTCATTCAATTCTTGGTGTGGTGGAAGAAGTCTTATGACCCATTGGTTTGTATTCTGATGAACACCGCTGAAGGCGAAGTAGTTCAAATTGATTTGGTTCTCCATCATCAAATTCATTTAAGGTTATACACCTGTTATATAATTTATCACCCTTTAATCTTTGTTCTATTGGGTTATATGAGTTCGTGTTAATTGATTGGATGTGAATTGGTCATCACTACACTAATTTTGAGTGCCAAATAATGTTATAAAGTGTTTCATTCAATTGAAAGGGTGAATGTGCATTATATTTGAAGTGTGTGTATATGAATGGACAATTATTTCAGTTATAAAGCATTGGATTGGGCAATAATTTTAGGTAGGGTCCTCAACCTTTATTTAATAAGAAAAAATGTAGTTTTTGTTTATTTTATAATTTTGATAAATTTGATTGCATTGTTGGAATGAATTTTTTATTGATGTTAAATGATTAGTTAGATTAAAAATCATGTTTTATAATAAAACCCCTCAAATATAGGTGTGTTACCTTTAAGCTAACAACATAGTGATTATACTGATATGTTTTCTTATCTTGATGAGTTTTGTTTCCATGTGCATTGCTAGTGAGAGTAAGATTTTTAAATTATAGTAATATGTTTATCTTATATATGATGTTTGTTTCCTCCTTTACATGTAGACGCACTAGTGTTAATTGGTACATATGAATTAGAGTGGGATTAAATGGGTCAGCAAACCAATGTTAAATGAAATAATGTTAATGGTATTAAATGGGAAGGTAGACCATGTGATAGGAATAGATGTGAACAACAACAACTGGGTATACTTCTTGGTTGCATGGGTTTTGAATGGGGAGATTGGTTATGAGACCAATTGTTGTATTTTGAGACCATGAATTTGAAATTGGGATAATTATGTAGGGGATTAATTATTATTCATTGAGTGGGATAAGTTGAGATAATTAATTGTGCATTAATTATGGGTTTTGAGATTGTAATATAGATAATTAATTGGGGGATTAATTAAGAGATATTGAATTGTAAAAGTTTAGATAATTATTAGTGAATTAATTATGTGCCTTTTATAATATGATCTAAACAATTAACTGTGAGATTATTTATGGAAAGTTGAAATTAGAATGAGATAATTAAAGTTGAAAAATTAATTATGGAATATGAATTGTGATATTGATTAATTAATTGATGAATTAATTAATGGTTTAACGAATATAGTTAACTATTGAGTTAACTGATGGAATGGATGTGTTTTACTAATTGTTCAATTAGTAATTGGATTGGGGTGGATAATTAATTGGAAAATTAATTATGTGAGAAATAATGAGAACATTGTCATTTTAAATTGACAATTACAAATCGTAACAGGGTCATCATACATATGAGTAAAGAGAATAAGAAAATGGTCATTACAAATTGATAAGTACAAATGGTAACATAGTTATCATACTTATGAGTAAATATAATGGGAACATGGTCATTCTAAATTGATAAGTATACATGGTAACATGGTAACATGGTCATTATAATTATTAGTAAAGAGAATTGGAACATGGTCATATATTGAGGAGTAAGCATGGTAACATGGTCATCTTTCTTATGTGTGTGATTATGGTAACTTTGTAATTAATTTGGGTATTTAAAGAATGAAAATAATGGTATTCTGAGATATGGAGTCACTTTAGAATATTTCAATCTCTGACATGAGTTGAAACAGGTATTGAGATATGATATCACCTTTAAATACTTTGGACTCTAGCATGAGCTAAAAAAGGAAATAAGATATAATATCATATTTACAAACGTCAGAATTAGGCATGAACTGGAGAAGGTATTGAGATATGATATCAACTTCAGTATTGAAGACTCTAGCAGGAGAAAAAGCAGGTATTAAGATATCATATTACCTAGGGAACTCTCACTACAAAATATTTTACTTTTTCCAATGGGGACATATCTGCTGGTAAAAGATCATTTTCTATTGGTAAAACATATTACCAATATATATGTCCCTATAACTAAACTTTTGGTAAAAAATTTGTCACAAAATGTTTTTGTGACAGATAAAATAGTTTTTTTGCAATAATAATTATACCAACATATAATATAGATGTTTTTGAAGTGTTTAGTAACATGTTATTGTGAAAAATGAATCTATTTTTAATAATATTACCAATATATAATATTTATTTATTTATAAATTAAATTTTAATAAAAATTTTAATTTTTTATTACCAGTAAAATTTGATATTACATTTATTATTTTATCATATATAATACATAGAATAAAATATTAACACATTTTAAACCTAGAAAAAAATTATATTAATAATGAAATATTTTATAGAAAACAATGGATCACCTAATTCCCCCCCCCCACACTGGATCCCCCAATAGGGTCCACCCCCTCTAGGTGACCCATCCATGTCAACTAGTCAGCTCCAACTCCAACACCCCAACCATGATAGAAACTCATTCATGTCATCTAGTCATCAATAGCACTAGTGCCCCAACCATGCTAGTGACTCATCCAGGCCATCTAGTCACCTCCATCTCTAGTGACCAGCTCTAAATAAAATAAATTTTAACTTTAAGGGGAAACAAATTGGGTTTTTATATAGTCTCATGCACATCCTGATCCACCACCATACTGGATGGCCCATGCTACTTGTCGTACTCCTCTTGAATTCATCCTTGGTTATCCAACATCAACTTAATTTAGTAATAATTCTATAGAAAAGAAGTACTTCACCAACTTAGAATCAAAACAGCACATACAAAAAAATAAAAACCCAAATTGTATGTCAAGATGTACATTAGAAACGAAAACTCAAACTATTAAAAAACAGAAACTCAAGATACATCTCATACTCATCCAACATCCATCCATGATCTTCCACCATCAACTATCACTATATTGATTCACAAAAGAAATTTAGTTCTCTCACACTCGTAGAAACCTTACCTTCACACTTTCCAATTATGAAAATCAATATACTAATGGGATATCACATTCAATCAAAATATGATTTTATTTAATGTAAATTGTATGTGCTTGTATGAAAGAATACTTACATTTTTGTAAGTTCTAAAATACCTGCAATTGAAATTGACTATTCTAAGAGGGAAAAAATATTTACAATGTCAATTATTTTTTATAAGGAAAAATCTGTTAAAATCAGGAAACAGATAAAAAATATTAAAGACTTAATGAATAAAATTCTAACCAAGATGAGTGTAGTGAACTGGAGCTTGAATAATTCCAATTCTAAGACACCATAACACTATGATGGAATCACAGAAAATAGCCACAAAGAACAACATACTTGACCTCCGGTATCTTCCTTCTATCCTTATCATCAAAAGGCTATAAAATACTCCTCCACCATCTATATAGATAGTTTAATATAGGTAATAAATTAAAAAAAACATCAAGAGAAATAGTTAAAAAAATACAATCAATATTCTAGGAAACACACCTCACACATCTCTTAACATATCAAAATTATGGCCACAAACATCCAAGATGATAGGATGGTACTCAGAGTCAGGATTCTTCAATATAAGTCAATCAATGAAACAAGATAAACTAAAGATCAATCCTATAAACCATGATGACTTTACCTGGGAAAGTAGAAGAAGGAAAAATTCCACAATACCATGAGAAGAATGGGTTAAATTGGGGATCCAAATGAAGTCTTGTCTGGGAAAAAGACTCCCTCAACCTAGACACCCAAATCATAGAAAACTCCATATCCACCTCAGTATTCCCAACTACAGTGATGATCAAAAACCCAAATCCCTTAGGAAAAACATATTACTCACCCTTTCATTTCCCCTATAATCACATGGATTTAGAATCCAAGCCACTCGTTTCCACACTATTCAACAACAACAAACCCATCATTAACGAACACTTCAAATAATATTCATAACTCTAGGAACACCCTCCCTTGAATAAATTCTATGAATATAGTGATGGAGTGCCACTACGAACACTGCAGTACACCACTAAAAGTCATCCATGAATGTTGAAGTACACCTAAAGAATGTTGTAATGATCCATAAATGCAGAAATATAACAAGAAAGGAAATGAAAACACAACTTGTCACAAACCATAAAAAACACACATCTAATAGGTGAATCATTGGATATTTATCAATGGAAATTCCCTCTACTGTTCACAGTAATCAGTAAATGAAAAGGGAGACCATGAACAACCAATTTTTCTCCAAAACTACCAGTATCATAGTAAAGATCCCAAGGTAAGTGATCAAAACGTAAAACTAGAGATTAAGAGTGTCCTTGAAGAACACAAAAAATAAATGTTAACCATGAAAAAATGACAAACAACCTCTATGAAACTAGCTGAAACCAAAAAAATAATAAATAAAATAGCCAAATTAGTCAAACAACCTTAATCTTTTCAAGTAATCACTCAATGACCAAGAGACAATGATTATATAAATGATGTCATAAATCCTTAAAATATGAAATATATAAATTATTTATTAAGATCAATTTCTATTTTAGAAAATAAATAATCAATAAACAAATTTGATAACATATTCCACTCTATAAAATTGAAAAGATAACCATTAAATGCTAGAAAAAAATTATAATTTATTTGTAGTATAAATTAACAAAATCATTCAAGATAGATTCATTGTTTTAAAAAAAATTAAACACATAATTTTTAATTCATGACAATATTCAAAAAAATATCAAAATAGTTATGATGCAATAAAAAAACTAAAATGGTTCAAAAAATATTTCAGTGGTAAAAAAAATAGTTTGTGTCATAAAATAGATTCAACATTATCACAATTCAAATTATAAAAGATGAACTAAACCATAACTAGTTCAAGGAAAATGAAACAAAAGAGATGATAATAAGTGACTAACCAAGAAAGTATGAAATATAGAATTCTTGACAAATCAGAGGCACATAGTTAACCAAAGCTTGAGATATCAAAATATAAACCCAAATTATACTAACTCACACACAATTATATCAACATATACACCCACATATGATTTTTTATACTAAATGATCTACTATCTAGAATATAATAAAAGCCTTTGAAAAATGGTAATTGAACTAGAAAAGATCACAAGATCTATAGATAACTTCACTAGTAAGTATTCAACATTGAAAAATTTTGAGTGGGGAAGTAAATGGATATAGTGATATACTCAATCTATATGAGTTTAAATTACATGCAATATTTGAGGCCCAATTTTTCTCGAGCTTGATCTTGAGCTACTCGAGAAATTCATCATGTTGAACTTAAATAATTGAGCTAGTCATGAACATTATGGATGAATAGATATTTTAAGATATAAATTAATGTTATTACATATGTATTAGCTGAAATACATTTAAATTCACTATATAATTATGGCTATGTATTTCCAATTTCTTATATGTGTTTATATATTATTTACAGAATCTAACATCATCAAGAGTGCTCGAATAACTCGGTTTAAAATTTGAGTAGAGTTCAATCATAAAAGTCATTATTCAATCTAGTTTGTGATGAGAGTCAACCTTGGACTGAATTAGTATCATATATTTACTTGAATCGACTCAATTTTATTACTCCCCCTAATGGGGAACTTAAACTCAAATTGGGATATCAACATATACACTCACTTTATACTAATTAACTATATATAACTTGGAATTTTTATTTGTTCTTTGTTTATAATTAAACTTATAATTTAATTATTTCCTTTGTAAGGGGAAATTATTGAAGTGGACCCACCTAAGAGACAAAGATTCTTCTTTTTCACATTTATATTCAGGTTGATAGAAATATACATAAATGTGCAGAAGATGAATCTGTCATAGGAGGAGGTCAAGCAGCAGCTCGTGGAGTTGAAATGCACTGTGAAACATAGCCTGGGTAGGTGGGTGATTTTTTACCTAGGTTATATGAGTTGTATGAGTAAGTTCTAGGTGAGCCATGTATAGAGGAGTAGTCAATACTACTATACCCTGGTGGAACACATGGTGATGGAGATTCAGAGACTAGTCCATGGGTGCATGGATGGTAGGGGAGGGCGAGTGTGGCTCATGGGAATCATCACTTCCAATACCTAAATGGCATGCAATGTGGGTAGACTGTCTATAGAGACCCTTTAGGAGGACCATCCCATTCTCATTCATATCGGTATCCTGGACATGAGAATTGGATTCGACATGTAATTAACTAACAGTGTCCCTATTAAATTTCATAATATTCTTGATAGTATAATGTGTTCTTCTACTTGATCTTCATCTGCTTATTCTTTGATCATGTTCACCCATTTTGAATAGGAAATTTCCAATAATAATAAATAAATAGGTGGGTGTAAAGAGTTCATGGGAAGTTTTAAATCAGATGATAATAGTGGTAACAATAATTCCAACCCCTCCACCACTACGAACCTACCCTTCTGAATTGAATAATGATTTACATGGTCTGTTTAGGAATATTACTAAATAGATAATATTATAGGATCGGTTGAGGAATATTACTAAATATAGAATATTATAATGGAAAATATGGACATTTGTGCAAAATCATTTATAGGATCTATTTAGGAATATTACTGAATAGACTATCTTAGAATGGAAAATAAGTATATCAATGCAGAAATCCTTTACTGGATGTGTTTATACTATAAAGTTATTACAACATGAAATAGTCA
This sequence comes from Viscum album, assembly GCA_963277665.1. Taxonomy (NCBI): domain Eukaryota; kingdom Viridiplantae; phylum Streptophyta; class Magnoliopsida; order Santalales; family Viscaceae; genus Viscum; species Viscum album. The sequence goes on along the minus strand of OY728143.1, from coordinate 1,402,156,962 downwards.
TTTTATACCAATGCTATAAAAAGTATTACTAGGACTAAATAATACATTAAAATATCATCAAAAAAAGGGAAAAAACTCTAATATATTGGATTTACTTGTAAATGTTCCAAAAACTACATAGAACATGATTTCTATGATCGAGATCCATATGTGGTAAATAGATAAATAAAATGAACCAACCCATACAACTGGTTGATCCCTATGAGAATCAATTATTATACTACCTGATTCAATTACCTTGTTAAACATGTGTAATTCACAATCTCCAGTTTTATCACGAATGGTATAGCTCCCATGTACAACACCAGGAGGCAATCCTCTTTTTTTCGAGGAAACCCTTTAAATTACTAACAATATTCTCGGGTGGATTCTTATAAACCCATTGAATGTTTTTTAATTTGGTTACATGAATTGTGATAGATTTAGGCCCTTCAGAACCCATATCTTTATATAAATCCTTGTGAAGACAAATGCAATTCCCTATTCCCAATGCACATTCCTACTAAAGTCTTCCTCCCAAAATGCCACCACACATACTTTCAAGAACAATAATATACACGTAATGAAATTACCATTGAGAAATAATATTCAATGAAATAAATTTCTAGTAAGCATGTGATGATTATATATGAATGAATCTATTAAAGGCTAATTTATGGACAAAAGAACAAAAAAGTGTAATTTGATTATAACAAGCATATAGAATGACTAAAAAATGGTGTTGATTTACACAAAAAACAGTGAAATGGACTAAATCAGATTCTTAGATTATAGAGACTTTGTGATCTAATCAAATAGTGAGCCATATTATTTTTTTCTATTTGGACCAAAATTGGCCTAGATACCCTGAGAGGGGGGTGAATCAAGGTATGTATATTCTTTTCAAAATTATCACTATCTCACTAGATCTTAACCTTTTTATTATAAAGTTCACTTTGTTTGAACTTATATTTTAATGTTGATCTTATTCTTTACTTATTTGTTATATAATGATGCTTTGAATGTAATGTAGGAAACCAAGTATACTAACACAAATATTTTTACTTGGTTCACCCTCACTGGGATATGTCCAAGGAGCATACAATAGTGATGTGCCGATGTGCCAAATCCACTAAAGATAACTTACAATTTACAATGTTTAGGTTAGATAACTTCTATGCCCAGGATCACAACATTTACAATGTTGAGGTTCAGCTCACTACCATCCCAAGGGTCACTCCTTATCTCTCTCTCTCACTAGCTCACTACCGGTAGAAAGAATAACCTTATTCCTCTTCCTTCGATCACTACTCTGGAAAGGATCCACTGACAGTTTATAGACCTATAGGTCTCTTAATAATTTCAAATGAATGCATCTTTCACTGTATGTAGATGCCCTATTGACGTTCCACCTTTGTCCACTGATCAATGCAATCTTACCACAGGATTACTAGGCAACCTCAAATCTTTCGCACAATACTAACTACGTCTTACATGCAACTTTAATGTCTTGCACGCAAAATTCCATTTTTGGCATGAAATACCCCTTGCTCTCAACTTCAATATTGAACACAACTAAAATCTTATACACAAATTTATTATCTTGCGTGAAACTCAAAATCTTTTGTGCAACTCCCTTTGCACAAAATTCTTACATGATCTGGTGCACAGATTTTCTCTAAGTGTCGAGCTCGTGCGAATTAGGGGGTTCACCATGTATTTATATGTGTTATTGACCCCTACACAGAAGATTCAACTTTTTTCACCCAAGTTCCTCTTCGAGCATGAAAAACCTCATTTGGTGTCACATTGGGCATGCATGTTTAATTCGCACAACCTCATATTTCACACCCATTTCCAAATCCTTCACGTGCATCATGCCTTTTCTATTTTTTGATGTTCTACTCCCGAAACAAGCCTTCTGTGAAATATTCCTTCGCACAACTCCATCCTTCGCACACATCTTTAAATATTTCACATGAAAAATGACTTTTCCATTTTTCAATGTTCTGACCCCAAAACATGCCTTGTGCACAAGTTTCAAAAACACCATAGATCTTGCGTGAAACTTCCTTTTTCAAAAACATGTTTCCCCATTTTTCAATTTTGAGGCCCAAAAATTTGGCAAACACTAAAAAACAGCGCCACCTTAGATCTATTCTTTTTGTACTGCCTCTAGATCATCCATACCTTTGTCATCATTATTTATCAACATAGTTTGTGAACAATATCAATGGAACTCAAAAAATCACCACAGAAACCCCCTTTTTAACAAAAAATAACACCGTATTCTACATTGTAAATAAGCACAACATGGAGGTTTGCTTTGTCAATAAACACAACATGGAGGTTATATTTGTCAAAAAACACAATAACCTCAAAAATTCTTCAATGAAACCTTGAGGGATTTTTTCCAAACATTTTTGAAGAAGATGAATCGGGATATGAAAACAAAAAATGGAAAAAATTCCTAAATGATTAACCAAAATATGAACATTGCAGAAAATTGGGATAAAATGACACCTCATAATTCCCACAAATAGATTCATCAAAATTTATCCTACTTCCCATTTTTAGACTAGATGGGAGTTGGGGGAAGTCGTTGAATGGTTACTATATTTTGAGGATTTAAAGGGGTTAAATGATAGCAGATGTGAGGTGGGGTGGCGGGATGTGAGGCAAGGCGGTGGTGAGGACGAACATGGATAGGGGTAGTGGGATGTGAGTCCAAAGTAGGGAAGGGGGGTGTGTTATTTTTTTAGTCCAGAGTTGGGTAGGGTGAGGTGGCAGGATGTGAGGTCCGGAGTAGGGTCATGCAGGATGTGAGGTGGGCTGGTAGTGATGCCGACACGAACAGGGGGTGGCGATAAAGTCCAAGTTAGGGTTTTACTGCAGTTTTTTCACAAAACAATATTTAAATTTTTACTAATTAAATAATATTTAAAAATTTTAAAATAGTTAATATTTATAAAAATTGAATAAATGGTGTTGAAAAATATAAAAAAAATTAATATTTTGAGAAAATTTAAAATTATATTCAATTATGAGATGTTTTTTATAAAACATATGGATATAAAAATTTACACTGATCATATAAATATATATAATATCTTTCTCTTAATTGGTCATTATTAAAATATTTTTTTGTTGAATGGTTTATTGTAACATTTTTATTGATGTAAAAAGATTTGTTGGTAATAGAATTATTAATAATAGATTCACATGTTAGTTAAAAAAATTGTATTCATATGAGAAAGCAATAGATTCAACTATTAGTAAATGATATATTGGTATTGAATGATTAATATCAACAGATATGTCTATTGGTAAAAATAAGTGTTGGTATTAAAAATTAAAACCAATAAAACTTATTATCTGTTTGTATTGTTTATTTTTACAAATAGATATATTGTATGTCAATAAATATTTATTGGAAAAAGTCTTTTTTTGGTGAATTCAGGATTTAGTATGAGAAGAAGTTATTACTGAGGTATGTTTATCCATGGGAACCCTAGAGTTAAGAAATTATTAAATAAATAATATTAAATAATTTAATAAATAGTTCATTATACATTATTTATATATATATATTCCATGTTTAGACTCTTATTTCAGCTATGAGCTAAAGCATATATTGCTGTTAGGTGTCCCTTTGGAACCTGGATGGGTTTTTGGTTATTTATTCAATTCTATTATTGTTTTTATATACCTACACATTATTTAATAATATTTCATTTTTTAGATTCAACTAGTCCTTGGTGGTCCCGGTCTATAGATATTTATATCTCACACCCTATTTAGTCTTCCATTGCACTGGGTACCTGAGTAGACTTTGTTGTTATCAAGACCATGGACTTTGATTTTACTATTTTTTGTACCTAGGAGTTAAGAGAAAAGGACCAATTGAAAGCTCAGGAAGGTTGTGGAGATCTCCTTTTGGGCTTTAAGTCTTTTCTTTATTTTTTTTATAGATATGTAAATCATGTTGTTTTGATTACTAATTTCAAATATGTATCATCATGAAATGCATGAATTGTATAAACTGTCATTAGCCATTTCCTTTATTCAGTTGATATTGAAATTTCCTTCCTCTATTTTTATTATTTCTTTATATCTTCTTCCATTGTTTTCATTTATTTATATATTCTAATATAGCTATGAAATCTTTTATATTAGGGAATAGTTATCCCACTAATTATCCTAACACCCTATCTATTATTTAGCAGCCTCGAGAGTATGAGGAGTCGTGCTTGAGGTCATTTGGAAACCGGTCCGGCTACCATTTTGATGGTATGTAAGGTCGGAACATTACAATGTGGCATCATAGGGTAAAAATTTTCTTTCTCTTTCTATTTTGGGTCAGTAGAATGGAGACTAAGAATGTGTCGGTGCTTGGTTAGTAGCCACGCTTGGGACTGATCACCCCATTTACAAAAAATGACCAAGTGTCCAGGGTTGGTAATTGATGATTATGTTATTTTCTATTAAAGTTGATGTGATTTCACATTGGTTTACTGGTGTATTTTTGGTTACTTATAGATTTTGGAATTTTAAAATTTTTCCTTGGCCTAATAGGGTAATGAAGTTACATTACATGCATAATATAGGAACATATAAATTCACAATCCATGAATATGAAATTCCATGGAGTTGCATCAATAGGATATAGATAATTTTGACTATGTGCCTTGGGTGGAATTCATGTTTTTATCTTCTTTAGAAAGTCTTCTTGTATAACATGTCTATATTATTATATTACATCTCTATTATTAGGATTTTTTTCTATTATTCCATGCTTTTGTGTTATAAAATTTATCTATGTTACTGCTTATGATAACATGCTCGAGATGTTTTGATATGTAAATAACTATATGGGTGTAAAATTGTTGATTACGTTTACGACGGGAGCCCATTTCAGTTATAAGGTGTATGGGTTCCATATACATAAATGAAAAGGGTAACCCAGGTATTCTAATTGTTAAAAAAGTTGATTTTGAAGTAAAAATGTTAAATGGAATTTCATTTGATTAAATGGAATCCAAATGTCACCAATAAGGTGTATGCATACTTTATGGATTGGTATATGTCCACTCATATCACTTATGGGGTTGTTTTTTGAAGAACCTGGATTTGAATAAATGGACCCTTAGAGGTCACCTTCTAGTTAATTGTAATTCAAATGATAAATTACCTATTTAAGATGAAATGACACTAAATGTTAAATTCTAAAGAGGATTTTTTTATATAACTTACCTATTTTTCTATAAGGCATTATTGAAAACTAATTTCCTTGTTGTGAAGTAGTACTTGTGGGTTTGTCAAAATTCATTCAAATAATGAGAAGTTGAAATGAATTAATGAAATGGATAAAATAAAATGAGATACATGAGCCTAGTGAAATTCTCACTACACGACCAAGGGATAGGGTCGACGATTATGCTTCGTCAGGGACTAGCTCATGGTAGGTATCAAACATTGAGCTTGAGGTGTCTTTTTTACACTGTGATCTTTTGGTGATGGTATTTTTTGGGTTATGTTGTCTCTATTTTTACTTTTGGGTTTTAAAATGCACCCTTGTTTGGATGGGTGGTTGTGGTATCTTTGACTCTCGTTATGGGAATAAGAATTGAGGAATGCTTGGTTCAGCAAGTTAGATGACTCATTATGTTTTTATATGGGTTATAGTTGTTTGAGATGATATTTTTTTGGTTATTCTGAACTCAGTATTTCATGTTTTGACATACATAATCATGTAAATTGTTTACTGATGTAACGAACTGGTTGATTTTGTTGTTATTGTGGAATCTTGTGATGTTAAGGATGTTATTGAGTTTACTCTGGAGTAATGTGATTGGGGTATTAGGGTAAGCTCATCCCACTACTTGGGAGAATGTTTTAATACTTCACTGTTTTGACATGATGTTCAGTTTAAATATTCAGTTTTTATGCCATATTTTTTGACATAGTGATCATGGTTTGTGTAACATCACAGGTGCGTTTAAGGTGTTTCTGAACTAGTGTTCTTGTGAGCGACTTTTATTTCTTTTAGACAATATGGACCCTCCTAAGGTGGGTATGGTCACATCTATTCTAGTATATGTGTCAGTACTTTCTTGGTAGAAAAAATTTGATAAGGTTGGTGGTGTGTAAAATTTTTGGAAACTACCTTTTTTTTCGAACAGTGTTTGTGGTATCATTTGAAAGAACAAAATTCTTTGGGTTATATAGTCATCAAGGTTCAATTGATTGTGCGTCAGTAGGTGAATGTAATATTTTTATAGGAGTCGATCGGGAATAGTTCAACTAGTCTTTTTAGTGACCTAGGTTTACTCTTAGTGTACTCCTATGAATGAGATGATCATGTCCACTATCTTGACCTTGTCCTGGAGGCACTAAGATAGTGTCGGTCTTACACCACGCTAAAGTTTTATTATTCGTTAGGCTTAATGAGTGGTTTTTATCTAGGTTGTATGAGGGATGTGTTGTTCTTTGGATTATGCCTTTGTTGGTGCTGGGGAAGGACAGTTTTAAAATAGCATAGCGATTTCTTGACTCAGGAATGTAACAAGAGATCAAGTAAGGAATTTCATGTACATGTAGTTGGTGATGGAATCATTTTAAAGTAACATCGTCATTTTAAGGGTGAGTGTGGGTTTATGGGTCGGTGATGTATTTTAAGGAAATATACATGGTTTGGGGTTTTGATTTTAAATTCTAAGACCATTGGTGGAAACCACTAGTGAGCAGGTGGTTTAGGAGATGATGACGAGATCGTGTCTCTAGTTGTGAGGGGTCAGTTATTCATTTTTCGATGTTTTGGGTTCACTAATAGAAAAATGACCTATAGCCACAGTTCTATAGCCTTGGTTTTGAAGTTTGTCGTTATAGGTTGGTTTATAGCCAGAGTTTTAATTAAAACTCGTGGCTATATGTTTGTTAAACCATTTGTGGCTTTCTCACCTCCTCAACCCCTCACGACACACCTTACATGCAACCACTTCTCTCTTAGAGGCTCTCTCTTCTCAATGGTGACTTCTCCTATCGGATTTCCTCCTCCACCCTCGCGACTTATCCTCTCTCGGCTGAGACCTCTCTTCTCAGCAGCAACCATTCTTCCCTAACAGCCTTTGTGACCTCTCCTATTCCTTATCCTCAACCCTCGACGGTTCCCAGATGTCCTTCGCGACGTTTCCCCATCCTCACCCCCCTCACAAAACCACCTGTCACTACCACCGAACGAGGAAACCCTCTTGCCTTTGTAGTAAAATATCACATCTCAAGCAAGTCCAAGCGGAACTCATTCTCCAACATTGATAAATTGATAGTCTCCTTCTTCCACAAAAATCCTTCCTACTCATGATTCTAGTCACATTCACATCCCCCATTAATCATTTATTTTTTGTATCATTGTGCATCATTTTTAGGTTATGACAATTGTTCATATATCCCCTATTTTTGGTTTAGTTTGATTTGAAGCTTACTTCCATGTATGTGATTCTTATTCCCTATTATTTTTTTCATCTGTAAAACTAGCATAGTTTAGTTTTCCTTTAGGTTTATGGAAGGATTAAATAATGATGGAAATTATATAGCTTTAAATGAAATTTAATCGGATGTATTGTTTTTACATGTTTTACCAGTTTATTAATATTTCTAAGTGATGATTCTTTCTCTAAATTTTAATGTTTTATTATGTGAATGTTGTGATTATTATGAAATAGTTAAACCCTATAGTTGATTTAGAGTCCTTATTGTCATTTTTGATTAAATCCAACACTCATTAAAGAATAAGTACTTATATAAGACTAATAAATGATTGTGTGTGAACCTATAATTTGTGTGAAAATACTTGTGAAAGTGAAGATGAATTAATTAGAAAACTCACTCGTTATGTGAATTATAGATTTATGTGGTTTGGAAATTTTTTGTTTTGCACTGCTAGTATGTTTACTTTTTCCCATATGGTTGGGTGGCCTTTGTGGGGATTGTGAAATGATGGTCATGAATAGTTCAGGTTTAGGATGTGTTTTAGGTAGTGGAAGTATGGTGATTGATATGTGGTTTTGGTAACATGGTTGGGTTTAGTTGTTGGATTTAGAAGAATATGTTATAGTTATTTTTTTAAGGTATTTGGGTTTTTCTGTCGTGTCTTTTTATAGTAGCCCGGTAGCAATGGACTATTAAGTAGGTAATGATGAATGGGTAATGGTGTGGGATGGAAATTAATAAAAATGGGTTGGATTTTACATGTGGTAACTCGTTTTTTAAATTGAAAAATTATTAATGGGTTGATATTGAAGGGGAATTAGTAGTAGATTTTGGATACAACAATTTGTTTGTATATAATGGTCCAAATGGATTAAATAATGAATAGTTTTTTTGGTAATGTAATAATCAAGAAAAATAGATGGATCTATAATTGAAATAAAGTAAATTATGGGTTGTGTGTGTTGGTTTTTTGTGGGGAGTTGTTTTTAGTTGTGACATCGTATGGTAATAACAGTATAGTATTGATGATAAGATAAAGAATATGGGTTTTAATGTGAAACTTGTTGGTGAGACTTTGTGTGTGTGTGTGTGTTCTTGTATTTTCATGTTTCTTTTATAAACACCCCATCTGCATCGTTAACTATGTATCAACACTAAAATGTTTTGAGGGTTGTTTTTTCTAATATCCTAATAGTGATAAAACATGTCACAATTAACAACATGTGATTATCCACAGGTATTGTTTTGACTATTTTGATTTTTTCATTCTTATTAGTCATTTTTATCATGTTATACATTCTATATTTTCGAACATATTTTTTCCCTATTTGAAATGACATATGGATCTATTGGGTATTAATTGATTTTCTTTTGGGACTTTATATTGTAATTTTTGGTGCCTATTTGCAGTGGTAGGTGTCTCATGTGGGAATTATTTTGTTGATCATGAAAATGAAAGATGGATGATGTTTCCTTAAAAGGTAATGATGTAGTTTTTTAATTGGATTTAACATATTAGGTTTCAATATACTTTATGATTACTAGGACAGAATTCATGAGTGCCTCAATCCAAGGAGTTTTTGAACCTATTAACCATGTAATACTTTCTACATTTTCGAATGTATGTTTTCTCTCTTTGAAATGACATATGGGTAGTAATTTTTTATCCTTTTGAATTTCTGAATTCAATTTCCTCCACATTTCATGAACCTATATTTCATGAATCATCCTTAATTATATATCAAATTCTTCATAAAATTTTATACATGACTACACAGGTTGATCATTATGTCATTTCATGGATGAAATAAATAGTAAAGAACCCTGGAGATGGGCTATGTGAGAGAAATCATTTCCCTGGGGCATGGGGGAGGGTGCAAGTGGATCTATAGGGGAAGGGGGTCTGTAGGGACAGGGGTAGGGGGAGGGGGATGGTGTAAATGGGGTGAAAGGGGTGAGGGTGTAGGGGGATTGAATGGGTAAGGGAGGTGGAGGGTGCATGGGGGTCTTTAGGGGTAGGGGAGGGGGCAGGGGGAGGGGGAGGGTGTAGGTGGGGTGCATGGTGGGAGGGTGCATGGGAAGGGGGAGGGGAAGGAGTGTAGGGGAAGTTTGAGGGGGTGCAAGAGGGAGGGGAATAGTGAAATTGGGGGAGGGGTGTGTGGGGGTGTGGGTTTTGGGTCAGGGTTGGGGTCTGCAAGGGAAGTGGGGAGGGTAGGGTGCATGTGTTGTGCAAGGGGGGAGGGTGTAGGGGGGTCTGTAGGGGAAAGGGAGTGGGTAGGGGTAGGGGATAAGGTGCAGGTGGGTGCAAGGTTGGAGGGTGCAGGGGGAGGGGGAGGGTGTGCAGGGGGCAGGGTGAGGGTAGAGTGGTGCAAGGGGGAGGGAAAGGGTGCATGCGGGGTAGGGGTGTGCAGGGCGTGGGGGTGCTGGTGTAGGGTGGAGGGGTCTGCAGTGGGGAGGGGGACGAGGGGGGGGGAGGGGGAGGGTGAGGGTGTCGGTGGGGTGTAATAGGGGAGGGTGGAGGGGGTCTACAGTGGTAGGGTATGGGAAGGGATGGGGGAGGGTGCAGGTGGGGTGCAAGGTGGGAGGGTGTTGGGGTAGGGGGAGTGGGAGAGTGTGTAGGGGGTAGGGTGAGGGGTTAGGGGGGTGCAAGTGGGGTGTGTAGTGAAAAGGGAAAAAGGGGGTTTCACATTAGAAGGAATTTTATTGGCATGTACTTCTCTGAAATCATGACTATAATATAGACTACGACATGATGTCAATATATTTATCATTTTTTTCAATGACATTGTTAGTTTCTCATACACTCACTTATTTTCATGCTTATAATTCTTACACTATTAATTCCTCACACATTCCATTAAAATATCATGAGAGATTGAAATGGTGATTGTTGATACTTTTTAAAATAAATCATGCATGATAAATATTAAAATTTTAAAAACAATTCCATACTTAGGGAATTAGTTACTGAAAACATTGAATTTCTTTTTCGATGGTTGTATTATTTTATGTTAATCTCTCATTTCAACCATGTGTTTGGGTGACACTATATTGTCTTCAACAAGATATTTTTTTACTGATGCCATAATCTTTCTAATGATACTTCATGTTGATGATGTTATCATCATTACCTATTCTATTATTTCCTTTCACACTAATCACGTTCCTACCACTTTAATTTTTAGGTTCAATTAATGATGATTCATCAAATCATTGGAATTTTTTTGAAGTCTCCCATGACCAATTCATGTGTATTTCAGCAACTAAAGTCAAAGGTGACTCACCATGTATACATAGGTAACCATATATATAATAATTTCCCATGTTATATGTATATCCACCCATGGCAGCGTAATTACATATAAGGGGATAGGTGTGCTTATGTATATATATGGAAAAGGAATATGTGTGTGTGTGATAACATGATTATGAATCTGAGAATATATATAACGATTCTCTTGTGAATTTTCAAGTCCATGCAGACACGTACATATGGGTTAGGGAACCCTTATGTATATGAAAAGATGCATATGCCTAGAGGGTGGATGAAGCAGCTTATATTTGTCGCTGATAAAAAGTGTCAAGAGTTGAGTGTGGATTGGCTCTTTTGAGGTAGGGTCCCTCTCCTATCCTCTTTAATTAAATAATGTTTAAAATTTCATTTAGTTTCCTTCTTAATTCTGCATATGTTAACATTAAATTCTTCAATATGTGATAGTTAAGATAATTGTTTTGTTTGATAAACAAGACATGGTTTGGTAATAAAACCCATCTAACGAAGGTACACTATCTGCAAAAACTCACATTGGTATACCTTGATTTACATTATTGCATTGATGTTTTCCTTATACTTAATGTTGTTTTTAGTTGTAAATCACACATCATACTTGACCCTTTTTATATCCATGTAGGGGGTTTCCCTCTTTTTATTAAAATGGTTGTTTGAACTAGAACAACCTTTAAGTGGCGTTAGACTTTTAAGATGTAATTTGGAAAATAGGCAAGTGGTGTAATGACCAAGTCACCACTAAGTGACCCCCATTGATCTTATAAATGGAAAGGCTTATGTACAACATTTTCATATTATATTATAAGTCATATGATCATCAATGTTGTACGACATAACCACACTTTTCATATCATTTTGAGTGCTTCTTGGGACGTCACTCCCAATATTAATAATTAATGTTTCCATCAAATATTGCCAGTACTGACAATCATTTCCACCAAAAATGGGTGATATTTTATGATTATGATTTACAATATATTCGACATGGAATCCTTTCACCATAGAAAAAAAGGAAAATAAATTCTCTACTATAGGTTAGTTTAAGGAATCTGATATGATAAAAAAATACGATAAAGTAATGAATATTTAGATTGATTGTATCAAGCTCGGTCTCAAACATAGAGACCTACTTTGATACCAAATGGTATTCCAAAATATTGATTATATTCACATTATAAAGGGTGAATATAATTTTAAAAAAACTAACTATTTTTTTCCACCTCAAGTATTAAATATATTGAAAATATAATGATCTAATATACCAAAACAATTATAGAAAAATAAAGGTAATGTATTAATAATATAACAATCAGTATATCATATCTAACAAAAAAATTAATAAATACTGTAAAAAATTAAACTAATGGTATTATAACAACAACCACTAAATGTATAAGGTCACTATAAATAAAAAACAAAATGAATTGATTTACCAATCAAGTAACAATAATCTAGTTTTTAAGTCATTTTAAATCCTCTTCAATATTTATATATTTTATCTAATATAATATAGAAGAAACTAGGGTTGTCTCCCAATGAGACTGTATTTACCAAGCTTCTTTTTCTTGTTTTTTATTTCTTAAAATTTTTATTAAAATAAATTTATTAGTGGGGGTTCTATGACAAGAAATGAAACTAACCTGGTTTATTAAACTATTAGAATGCATGAGAATATTAACCAAAATATAACAAACAACATTTAATAAAAACTAGTGAGACATTATATAATACTGGTGGGATTTATAAGTGACTCAATTGGTTCATTAATTCTTCATTTCTTTGAATCAATTAACTCCATAAATTATCTCAACAGGCAGTACAAAATCCATAAACGGAATATTTAAATATGTTTTAGATGATATGGTCATCAACTAAGATCTCAGTTTTATCCTTCTTTTATTAATATCCAGTAAACGTATTCAATGATTTCTGAACACTTTGACAGAGTTAAAGCGTTGTTCTCACAATTCCTGGTCATGAATTTTCAAGCATCAACAATAAGGATTGAACAGAAAACTTCTTACTGGACTAACCTAATAGTCCACACAAGATACAAAATACACATTGATTTCCAATATATCATTCAAGGAATGGAAGAGAAAATAAAATAAAAATTTGGAAGAATAATTATTAAACAACTATTGCATATCTAACAATTTAAATTCTAGAGAAAATTACAGTTTTATAGAGGATTATAAAATATTGGAGTAAAATCACCTGAAGAAAACATAAGTATCGACCACTAAAAAATTACCCAATCATGTCTTTAAAATGTGAATGTTTTAAATCTTCATCTTCGTGCTTAGTATCATCTCTTATTCGAGTTCTCCAAAAGATCTCTCAAATCCACTCTCCATCAGTCTGTTCCAGTTTAATAAAATTGTGTTCAATCTTCTATCTCATACAGAACTATATCTATAATTCATCCTGAATATCCTAAATGAAATGAGTGGCATCCCTTTTATTCTCCCCGAATATCACAAACAAATCCACCACCTCCTTTGGTGACCCTCAAATGAGAGAAATTTTTTTTTTGGTCTTACGTAACTTCCCAAGTAACATTATCATAACTTCTCCACAAACTATGTTATAACTCATGCTACATTCAATGCCTGATCCAAACACCTTCAACTAAAAAGGAAAAAAACATAAATTATATCCATAAAGAAATCAATTAAATTTCTCATCAACTAAACCACTTTTCTCCCAGTAAGGCATGCTCTGGGAATTCTGATTTACTTGAATCAACAAATTGTCTCTCATCATCCTCATGTGTATATTACTATTTAGAAGACCCCATTATCCATGATGTAGTTTACAAATGACTAGTCTCACTCAAACTCAAGATGAGTCATTTCTTTCAAAACCTTGTGTTCACATTGAAATAATCTAGAAACAATAGCGAATGATACTTATAATCTTGGAAACTTCTTCAAATGATCCCTTATAATACAAAACAATGAGCTGTTGAACACCTCCATATCAACAGTGGTGTCAGAAATCCCAAAAATAAGAATCATATCATTAAATCTCAGACTACACTTCACATAGGTGCAGAAGATTCCCAAAGATCATCACAAGAATGGATGAGTCCTTCACCCATTCAGTAAGAATTTTTAATGGTGTCTCAGGAATGATCATCTCCTTAAGGGGCAGTGTGGGGGGAAGTGTGCGGGGGGAAGAGATGGGGGTAGGGTTTGTGGGGGTTCAGGTGGAAGGGGTGTCCAGTAGGGGTGTCTAGGAGGGTGGGAGGGGTGTCCAGGGGGTGGGGTGGGGGTGGTGGGGTGGTGTCTAGTGGGAGGAGTGATCAGAAGGGGGTGTGTAGTAGGGGTATCTAGGGGGTTAAGGGGGTTGGGGGAGCAATGTGTAGGGGGTTCAGGGGGAGGGGTTGTTCCAGGAGGGGGTGAATGAGGTTGGGGGTAGTGTGCAGGGGGTGTGGGGTGCAGGGGGGTAGGGGAGAGGGAGGGGTATCCAGGAGGGGGTGTCTAAGAGGGGGGTTAAGCGGGATAGAGGGGAAGTGTGTATGGGTAGTGGGTGTAGGGGGGGGGGGGGGTTGTCTAGGAGGGGGTGAAGGGGGTGGGGGCAGTGTGCAGGGGGTATGACAATGCTGGGGGGGGTGTAGGGGTGTGGTGTCCAAGAGGGGGGTTCCCCGGAAGGGTGGTGTTTGGGGAGGGGGTAAAGGGGGATAGGGGTAGTTTGTAAGGGGTGTGGGGTGTAGGGGGCATGGTAGAGGGAGGCGGCATGGGTGTGGGGATGTGGGAGTGTGGGGGTGTAGGGGGAGGGGGTTTTTCCCGGAATATATGCCTATGAAAGAGCTCAAAAGAGAGTTTGGATTCCTATTTTTTTCTTCCTGATGGATTTTCTGTTTTGATCATTTGTTGATTTTGATGAATTGTATTGGTATGAAGGATAGGGATTCATGATATACAGAGAACAATCAACAAAACATTGCTAATGCAATTGATTTTATTCCATGACTTGCAACTTGGATTGACGTGAATATAAAATTCATGAGGTAATGGTAATTTTATACCATTTGTTTCAAGACATTAGTGACCATTTGTTGTGTTTTTAATAAAATTGACTTGGCATACACCATGTTGGTAGAATTGATGATTTTGAATTTACTCTTAAGTGTGCAGTATTAGATCTTCTGAACATTACTCTATATCATGGTTGGATATTTGATCCCCATGTATGCACTTTTGAATCATGTACCATTATATATTTTTATAAAAAACATTTTATACATTCTCTCATTTTACAATTTTTATTTTTCCTTTTTTTATTACCTTTTATTAATATGATTTTTTGCATGTATATGCATGCATGGGAGTGTCCAGGGGGTGTCTAGTGGGTGTCTAGGGGTTGTCCAGGGGGGTGTCCAGAGGGAGTGTCTAAGGGGGGGGGGGGTGTCCAAGGGGGTGTCTAGGGTGTGTCTCCTCACCATCTTTAAACCCCCCTCTCCCACCTTATCTGTTTCCAAGGATATTTATTTCTCTTCTAATTTTTAATATCTTCTTAATTGCTTGATTAGTTTATTTTTGACATTATCTTGTTTTTATCCCATCAGATACAGTAGTTTTCCACCTGACTAACCACAATTTTATTCTTGAATTGTCCTCAAATCAAACATATTATATTATTCTCAAAAAATAAGAAAATAAATATATGGCTATCAAGTTGTCCTGGTCATGCGTACAGTGAAAATGTTACTATTTCTGAATTTTAATTACTTTCCAGCAATTTGTGATAGTCAAAGTTATACTACTGAGAAATAACTTGAATTTGAACTTCGACAAGCTGGAAGTGTCACAGGAAAAATCACTCTCCATGGTTGTAGAAATAATAATTGATGAAAACAGTAATGTCAAAGTAATTTCCTTATTTTTGGATTCTTAATGGATTTTTGTTTTCAATCATTTTTTGATTTTTATGACTTGTATTGGTTTGCAGGATAAGGATGTATGTTATACAGAGAACCAGCAACAAAACATAGAAAATTCTTGCAGAATTTATGGTTTCAAGTTTACTCATGAATGTCTAATATTTGATCTTCCTGACATTGCTTTGTATCATGGTTGGATAGTTGATCCCTATGTATGCACTTTTTAATCCTGTACCATTATATTTTTTAGAAAAAATATTTTATACATTCTCTCATTTTACAAGTTTTCCCTTTTCGTTTTTCTTCTTTCCTTTTATTAATATTCATGTTTTCACATATATTCATGCATGGGGGTGTCCAGGGGTGTACAGGGGGTTTCTAGGGGTGGGGGTGTCCAGGAGGGAGTCTGGGGGGAGGGGTGTCTAGAGGGGTGTCCAAGGGGGTATCCAGCGGGTGTCTAGGGGGGTGTACAGGGAGTGTCTAGGGGGATGTACATGGGGGGTCCATGGGGGTGTCCATGGGGGTTTCTAGGGGGAGGGGTGTCTAGGGGTGTGTCCAAGGGGGTCCATGGGGTGTCTAAGGGGGTGTTTAGGGGGTGTCCAGGGGGTGTCTAGGGGTGTCGAGGAGGTGTCTAGGGGGGAGGTGGTGTCTCGGGGGTTGTCTAAGGGGGTGTCCAGGGGGGTCCAGGGGGGTCCAGGGGGTCCAGTGGAGGGTATCCAAGGGGGGTGTCCAAGGGAGTGTCTAGGGGTCGGGGTGTCCATGGGGTGTCTAAGTGGGGGTATCTAGGGGGTGTCCAGTGGGGGTGTCCAGTGGGGGTGTCTATAGGGTGTCCAGGGGGTGCCCAACGGGAGTGGTGTCTAGGGGGTCCAGGGGTGTTTAGGGGGATAGGTTTTCCAGGTGGTGCAAGGTTGTATTTTCAGGGGGAGAGTGGGGTGTGCAAGGGGGAGGTGTGTGTTGGGGGGTCTATCAAGAGGGAAAAGAGGGGATGAAGGGGGAGTGGGGGTGTTTTATTTATGAAATTGGAAGGCCTGTAGCATCAGTTCCAAACCACAGCTATAGTCCATGTGTGGCTTTAGCTTATGCCCTAGTTTCAAACTATGGTTATAGGTCTTTAGCCATGGTTTGAAACTGTGGATATAGGTCTTTCCCTATAGCTATTCCAATACCATCCATGGTCCATGGAACCGTGCATATAACATATATCCATTGTTTTTGGTCTTATAGACATTGTTTCAAACCATGTTTATAGCCTTAATTTCTTATAGATGTTTGATTTTGATATTTGGATCAAGATTTTAAAGGCTTAAGCCATTGGGATTGTTAAATGTTTAAAGTATCATTTGGAGTTTGGGATTGTAATGAGATCATTCAAAAAAGACTTCATGAACTTGGTAGGTTGGTTAGTGTTTTGGTAGCTTCCGAAGGCTTCTCAAGGATTATAAGTTTATAGGTTGGTAGATTTTAGAGTCCTGTGTTTATGAATCGGGCTACAATGCGATAGTTTTTTAACCTTTTCATTTATTTGATGGGTTGTTTTTAAACCAAGCATTTGGGAAAATGATTCGCAAGTCAGGACCATTTAAAGTGTTGAAACTGGTCTTTGTTAAAGGCTTGAAGAGTTTCTTGGGTGGCTCGAAGGGTTTCTGTAGCCTCGGACCCCGAAGTACAATTTTTAAATGGGTTGCAGAGGGCGCACAGTTTGTCTGAAAACCATGTTTCCCATAGTAGTGACTATGTGGCTTGCTACTGGCAAGGTAGTGTCATTCGCATAGGCTATGTATAGTTAGTCAAACTATGCAAGTCAAACAATGCATATTTCTAAAGGTGAGAGAGAGACATTCGCATGGGATACCCATAATTAGTTAAATCGTGTGGGTTAGTCATGCAAGATATCCCAGGTATCCTGTAGCGGACACACGGGCTAAGCACGGTCTACCAGACCGTGCATGTCAAACCATCTGGTTTACCCATATTTAAAATTTGGGTTTTTATTTAATTAAATTAAATTTAAAAATAATTTAATTAAATGAAGATGAAATGGATAATTTATTTTAATTAAATTCAAAGTAAAAAAGGAATTTAATTAAATGATGTAAAATGGGGGATTTATTTAATTTAATTTAGTTGAAAATAATTTAATTGAATGATATTTAAATGGAGAGTTTGGGGTTTATCAACGTATTTCATAAAATGATAATAATAATAAAAATAATCACTATTATTATTGCTATTTTATACTATAATGAGGGTTTTATTATTATTATATTAATAAGTTTTATTATTTAAGGGATAAGACAAAAGTTTGGAAGACCCCTCCTTCCCCCTACGTATGCTGTTACCCACAACAGGAAATAGGTCCCTCCCATGGCATGATCACCCCCTCCTACGGCCTACCTCCTCTCCACAATTTCTCTTAGTTTCTTCACATAACATTTCCTTCTCAATGAGGTAAGGCCTTATCCATGTGTTTCATTCTTCACATCGTTTGTTTCATCTCTTTGTCGCCTGGTTTCTATGAGGCCTAAACCCTAGGTTCGAGATTAATGTTGTTTCTTCAATTCTTCCTGTTCTAGGTGGTGTGCAAGATGTCTCGAGACCCATTGGTCCATATTCTAATGACCACCATTGAAGGAAAAGCTATTCATCTTGATTTGGTTCACCGCCATCAAATTCGGGTAAGTTTATACACATATTATAGGGTTTCGCACCCATTAATCTATGTTATCTTGGGTTGTATGGTTTCTAGTTAATTGATTGGATGTTTTTTGGTCCTTGCTGCACTCATTTGGCATGCCAAATATGGTTATAGGGTGATGGGATCAATTCCATGTGTGCGCTTGAATTTTTTTTGAATGTGTGTACACGAGAAGACTGTTGTTCTAGTTAGAAAGCATTTCCTTGGCGAATTTTTTTATGTAGGGTCCTCAAACATTCTTTAATTAGAATAAAATTAGTTTTTATTTATTTACTACTTTTTATAAATTTTACTGCAATGTTGGGAAAAAAATTATTGATGTTAAATGACTGGTTAGATTACAAAATCATGCTTTTGTAATAAAAACCCTCCCATGGAGGTGTTCCACCTTTAAGCTAAAAACATGGTGATTAGACTGATATGTTTTCTTAGATTGCTGGTTTGTGTCTTCCAATGCTTGACTAGTTATAAGAAGCTATTTAAATTATAGTAATATGTATTTCTTAGCTAGGAGATGTATTGCCTCTTTTACATGTTTATAAACTTGGGTTAATTGGTTCTTATGGATTAAGGTAGGATAAAATGGGTGGGTAAAACCATGTGAAATGAAATGTTGTGAATGGTATTAAATTGGTAGAGATTCCATGTGATAGGAATTTATGTGAATTGCAACAATGAGTTAGTATACTTCTTGGTTCTATGTGTTGTGAATGGGAAGATTGATTATGAGTCCAAGAGTTTTATTTTGAGACCTTGAATGGGAAATTGGGATAATTAATCAGGGGATTAATTATGAGTCATTGAGTGGGATAATTTTAGTTAATTAATTGTAAATTTATAATGGGCTTTGAGATTGTAATATAAATAATTAATCAGGGGTATTAATTATGACATATTGAGTTGGATAATTCGAGATAATTATTTGTGAATAAATTATGTGCATTTGATAATATGATCTAGATAATTAATTGTGGGATTAATTATCAAAAGTTATGATTAGAGTAAGATAGCTAATTCTATAAAATTAATTATGGAATACGAATTGTTATATTTATTAATTAATTGATGAATTAATTAATAGTTTAAAGCACCTAGTTAATTGTTGAGTTAACTAATAGAAGGAATGTGTTTAACTAATAGTTGAATTAGTAATGGTATTGGGGTGGATAATTCATTAGTAAATTAATTATGTGATAAATAATGGGAACATGGTCATTCTAAATTGAAAAGTACAGATGGTAACATGGTCACCATACTTATGAGTAAATAGAATTGGAACATGTTCATTATAAATTGACAAGTACAAATGGTAAAATGGTCATCATACTTAGGAGTAAAGAGAATGCGAACATGGTCATTATAAATTGAGAATTATACATGGTAACACGGTTTAGTGTTCTGAAAAAATCCACAATGGTGAATGAGAATCCCCTTTAATCCAAGGGAGATTCTACCCAGTCCCCCCTCAAGAATTGGGGAAAAGTGTGAAGAATACTCAAAGGATGGCATAATACAAACTGGTCCACAGACCGTTCCAATGATAATGGTATGCGACCGGTTCTGCAAAGCACCCCCTTCGTAGACCGCTGTTGTTTGCGGAATAAAAGCAGGGATCCTCCATGGGTGCAAAGCAGGACGGGCGCCAAGCCAGTACACTGACCCAAACCGCCCCAGTTGTGAACTACGCCAACTGGCCCAGGCCACATCCGCTGTTGTTCGTGGAATGGAGTCAGAACCCTGCATGGCCACGAAGCACTCGCCAAGATAGTTTGGTTCGTGGGGGAGGAGTGTTCAGTGCCCCCCGTGAGTTATAGAATGAATAAGTCATATGTAAACTGGGTTTCTGGTCATGGGACTCCACAAAAGGTGCCTCATTACCACAGATACATCTTTTTCCCCACTCTATAAAAGGGGGTGGAGGGGGAGGAGGATCGGGGAGATCGACCAGATTCGGGTGCAAGGATTTCGAAGGAAGGAGCTTAGGATTTTTCAAACAGTGAAGTTTTGGTTCGCGAACCAGAAAAGGTATGAAGCTAGAAACTAATTAATAAGGAACCAAAAATGCATAACAACTTGGTGTACCTCAAACTTAAAATAATAAAGAAAAGAAGACTGCAATCCATGTCCCCACTGAGGATGCACTCCCCGTAGACCAGGGAGTTTATTCCCCTTTTCTGATCCTTCACACTGCGTAACACCCTCATATGTGGGCGAAGGCCCAACCAACAAACCTCCAACCAGTGTCACCCTCAGCCACCGCTGCTCGCATGGACCCCTCCGCGTACCAACCTAGTACGCAGGCCGAACCCGAAGCCGTGAACCGCCCTGGTACGTGGGATGCCTATCAGTCCGTGGACCACCTTGGTTCGCGGATGACCTCTCCAGCCACATAGTGCCTCCCTACGTGAAGGGCTCCACCCCTCATACACCTGTGTGGCCCGCCAAATCCATCAGAGTTCCTATTCGCCGAGCTAGATAAAATCATTCCAATCCGGCCTGATCCTTCACAACCCCCTCATTGGCCCATTCATCATCCCCGGGCCGTGGCCTCCACAAAAGCCATAAGACCTGTGTGATGTAACCTTCAGGTACATCAGTGTGTCGTTTTGAGTTCACATACCCACAGTAGGTGAGGGCGAAGGGGTTTCCCTGGCCCTTGAGCAGATTCTCGAGTCTCTCCTGGGTCCACATACCCACGGTAGTGCAGAGTCCAGGTTAGGGGGTCCCCTTTCTGCCCCTCCACTTTTTATGACTGGGGCACTTCTCCCCTCCCCTAAGAGTGGCAGACTACCCTTCAGAAGGAATCACCCATGCACTTTCGTACTTCCCCACAACCATGGCCAAGGAAGTGAATGATGGAGAAGGGTGCTTCTCCTTTCTTCTTCGTTGTCAAGTCCATCTCCCTTTGGGCTTCATAACCACGAGCATCCATCTCAGAGTAAGCCCCGACTTTCTAGGCCACTCCATGCATAAGCCCCACTTCGCTCCCCATGGACGCACCTTTCGCGACGTGATCGCCGGGTCTCGGCTACCTCTTGTTTCTCAAACCGAGCATGACTCACGTAGGCTTAGAGTAAGCACCAAACCTGACCCCACCCCCATGAGAACTATGAGGAATTTGATCCATGTTAAGTAATGGTATGTAGGAAGCCTCCACGATGTTCAAGCCCATTACCCATCGGACCCCCGATCCAACTTTAATTCAGTTCTCCAACACCACCCCCATGTGAACTACATGGACTTTGATCCATGTTAAGACATGGTACGTGGTAGAAGGCCAACAATCAGCCATTCTAACCCCCTTCACGTCGGTTCATCCTTTGTCCTGCATGATGTTAAACTATATTTCTGAATTTCGAGGACTCTGATTCCCATCACAAGGATACATAAAAATCTCGTATCACGAGTTCGATCCAAATGCTCAAGTAGTTATCTGTCCCCCCCCGGACGATAATAAAATCTAGAGCACCCAGTTATGAGGGTCTAAATCAGCATCGTCCCAACGAGTCATAACTCCTCGGAGTCATTAATCCAATAAGGGATGGTAAACCTCAGGCCTAAATGATTCTGAATCCCTGTGTTTAGCTGACCATTTCCAACCAGGAACAACCTGTGGATAAAATTCTTGGGTATAAACGAACGATTCGCAAACATATGAGTACGTCTTAAATCTATAAGTGAGTCCCAGAATCGGCAATAATTCCCCCCAAAAGGGTGTGATGAGCCCGAATTCCCATCCTCTCGACCAATGTGAGTTCTTAAGTGTCGCTGGCCAAATCGCCCAACGAATGCCTGCCTTTAGAAAGCAGGTCCACGTATCGTCGGATACGGAACCATTGGGCATTTCGAACCGATCCGAAACAAAAAATGGTGAACCCAACGTGAATCTTTAACCAAGCATGATGGATTTAACCTAATACCACTCTGTGCCCCCTTATACTCACAAGGAGGGCCAAGTAAGGTCATTAATTAAGCATGGGATCATGGGATGCTTCTTTGAAGGGTTTTCTATTTGTATTTGTTAAAATATTTGATAGGTACCAATCAGAACTCCATTCGATCCAATGGTATCACGGAGGAACTCGTAGGTGCGCGCTTCAAAATACACAGTGACCGGACTTCCTCATCAACGAAGGACCCCATCACCTACCCAGCATCCCCAACACAGGGTTTCAAATGCATTTATCTGAGAGTAACATCTAAATGGTACTCTCCTGATGGTGGAGGAGTCCATGCACGCCCTCCAATACACTAAGGCTCATCGATCTCTTGCCTATCAGCGGCCAAGAAGTCAGACCCAGACGGCTCCTATTGTCATCTCAGACCGTTTCGAGATTTTATCCCCGGAATGAGACAACGCATACGTCACTTATCTTAGGGAGGCTGATGAGGTCGACACGGAGGACTTCATCCCCGCTGAATGGGGGTTCCCTTCTAAGGACCCCACCGGAAGGCGTCATCGTAGTTACGCCATGACTCAATATCCTCACGCTAAGGAGGATTTCGTCCCTAGGATCCAGGCCCATGCTCCCCGAGCTTCGGCCCCTCGAACCGTCCGAAGAGGGCAGAAAACATACAACTAGGGAGCAGTCATCACCCTTGTCCCTAAGGAGGAACTCCGCTGCCCAGTCATGGAGACACATCACGAGCAGGCACATACACCAGTCTGCTCCTCCAAAGTCCACCATCTAGACATGGAGGCATCATACAAGCAGGAATACATCCCCGCTGAGCTCCATCTATCCCATCTCTCACATAGGATGGCACCTACCCGACAAGAACCTCCCCCTGACCAGGGTCTGAATCCCACCAACTGGACATGTTGGCGACCCAGCGACTGCAGGACCAGCTCCTGGAAGATTCTCCTGGCGCCTACCATCCTGATATGGTGGCGATAAAAAAATCCCACCATCCAGATGTGGAAGAAATTAATAGGCGGTCACATCTCCCTGCTAACAAAGGCCACTGACTCGATACAGTGGGAAACGAATATATGCAGGGCCAACTCCCTGCAGATACAAGTAAATTCCGGAATCCCAATGTGGTGGCAAACAGAGAGATAAGCTAGAGTATCCTGGCACAGGGGCAGATTCGTTCACCTGCCTCGATATAGGAGAATTTCCAGTACCCACTGACCACCCGAGGACTGGAGCAGTATATTCTTACTCTGATATCAGAATGGGCCTTTATACCTGTTCCAGCCAAAGATGTCTCTCTGCATATCCTGTAAATGACGGAGAAGCAGGTATCGATCCCATATCATATCTTTCATACTTGCCAGAATGCAATTGCATCAACAGAAACAGCAAGGACTCGGGCCTGTGAGCCCATCTCCCCAATTGAGGTGACTCATCTAAGAGACGAGATAGCTGCCTTGAAGCAGATCAGTATCCATGCTTCTTTCTAGGAGGGTCGTCATCCATATTCCTCAACGCATGGGAAACCGGATTGAGAAGCTTCACTCGTTCTAATTGGGGGACACCCGTCCATCACGGTGGATGCTCTAGAGCAGGCATATATCCTTGCTAAAAGTCAAGATTTTCGTAGGCATATCTCAGCATCATCACAGGACCCAATTAGAGAGGAACCCAAAGGTGAAGGCCGTTATCAACAGTAGACGGCCCCAGATGCCCACAATAAAGCGCCCTGAATGCACCGAAGGTAGCCGGAAAATAAAGAGGGGGTTCATGACTCCACTCTACTGGAAGCGGGGGTTCCCATTGCCACTAAGCACATATTGAAGGCTCGAAATCTTGCCTGCCTATTACCATATTATTGGAGTGGCATTAGCAGTTGCGAAGGTCCTCCCCACAATGTAGCTACCAGTAGCTCTGAAGGTACTCCCTAGAGCACCCGCGGGGGCCTCCCCATGGGAATTTAACGATCGATCATGAGAGTTTCTCTTTTGATGTGAGTCACTGAAACCCTCCACGTGACCAGAAGATCGAGCAGTAAGAAGTCCCTCCACTTTTTGTGTTCCACCCTGAAGGTCCTCCTTGGGGTATACACTACAACACTCTTCATGCAGTGAGACCACAGAATATGATATCAGTCCTCACTATCATAGTTGCAACTGCGAAGGCCCTCCCCGCAGTGACGTCTCATCACGACAAGAAGATCATCCCCTTGTCGTGGCCTACCCTGAAGGTCCTCCCTAGGGGTTACGTTGCAATGACACTTTGTGTAGCCAGGCATCAGATCACGGTGTTAGTCCTCGCCACTCTGATAATGGAGGTCCTCCCCATAGAGACTTCAAGAAACGAGAAGGTCCTCCCCTCATTGCGGTACATTCTGAAGGCCCTACCCAAGGTCTACCCCACAACCATTCTCCTTGCGGCAGCTGTGATGGTAGTCCTCTGCATCGCGGCAGCTGTGATGGTAGTCATCTCCACCACGGTCTCCATTGTGAAGGCCTCCCGGTGATGGCCCCAAGAAACAAGAAGGTCCACCCCTTATCGCAGTGTATCTTGAATGTCCTCCCCAGGATACACATCGAATGTAAAACTATGATGGTCATCCTCACCATGATGGCATTTGTTGCGAAGTCCCTCCCCGTAACAATGCTACGCTGCCAGAAGGTCCTCCCCTCGCTGCGATATGCCTTGGAGTTCCTCCCCAGGGCGTGCACTGCAAAAGTCCACTATGTAGTGGGGCGTCAAGTAGTAATGTTATCCCTCACCGTTATGACACGGATAATGGAGTCCCTCCCCGCCGAGACGTCATTCAACGAGAAGGCCCTACCCTCGTTGCGCAAAATTCTGAAGGCCCTCCCCAGGGTGTACGTCGTAGGTTATCTCCCTACGGAAACTGTGATGGTAGTCCTTTCCATTGCAGCTTCCATTCCGAAGGTCCTCCCTGCAGTGACATGTCATATCGATAGGAAGGTCCTCCCCCTACCGAATAAAGCACAGAAAATCCCTCATATGCCGAGGCACTCAGAAGGACAAGATCGAGCATGTCAGAATCCTAGTTAGTCACCAACGACACCCTTCTTCGATCAAGAGACTGTCTGGGGCCACGATCATATTTTGAACCACCCCGGAATCGCCCATATGATAATTCAACACCTACTTACCCCACTGCCAATGACCACACTATCGGTCAGTGCCTCAGTTGGGACAACCAGGTAGAGGAATCACTAATGGAGGAGTATGCCAACCTATTGCACTTGAGGAAAATACTGGACAGAGATGATATCCCCGTTATGTTTTGGCCCACAGCCACCTCTCAATTCGACATACCCAGAATGTTTTTAGAGGAATGTGCGCACAACATCCGCTCCAATATATTGACAACCCTCCACCAGTTGAATTCAAGCTTCCTACCCTATGTTCGTTATGTAGATCACATAAAGACAATAGGAGACCTCCTACATCACATCGACCTGGAAGCTCTTCCTCCGGCGCGAAAACTGCGACCTGAGAGGCGTAAAGGAAACATGGTGTTAGCCTGCCTCCATGCACTACACCAGCTACACCGCCTCATTGATGACACACTAACGGGAGTCCATATCAGATGATGGGGAGAACATGGAGCTCTACATTTCACTCCGCTCCCCAGCCAGAAGAACTCGTTCAGCGTAGTTTCTTGCAATGCCATCACGACAAGACAGCGATCGAGTGGTCCCCCTATTTGGGAAAGGCGACACACCCAGCAAAGACAGGCCTTGAGTAAGTCCCAAAAGCATCAGGCCCAGCGAGAACAAGCCATTCACAAACTCTTAAATCAGGCTACTAAAAGCATACAATAAGCCTCTCGCCTAAGAGAGGCAAATCAGAGGTCATTGTTAGCCTCCCTGGAGAGGATTGAGTTGCGAGTGAACTCTACATCAGATCCATTTCACCCCCGAATGAGGGCACACAAGATTAGGCAAGTAGCGATAGCAGCGGCCGCTGCCACAATCTAGGGTCAACCTCAACTTGCAGGGCTGGGGGCATTTTTAAAAACAAATTCCCCTGTAAGACCAAAAAAAATGGGAAGAGACTTAGTATCCAGGGAACAGAGCCAACCCCAGCCCTTAGTGCTGGGAGAATTTTTACCACCTCAACAATAACATCCCCCATGAGGATCAGTATTTTCTCATCTTGGGAGGACAGTCATAAGAGGATGTTCCTGCCTTATCCCTTCTTTTGAGTCACCATCCCCTTCAAGAGGGAGGCGTACCATAAGGACGCATCAAATAACTCTTCGCGTCACCCTTCATCAAGGAGTCCAAAAGAAATCCCGAGACAGGAGGGGGAGGACCCGCAAAAGGAACGATAGATCCTATTACTATTTAGAAGATGATGTCTCCTCCACCACGCGATATGCATCCATCAACTCCATAGAAGATAACCCCATGGGTGACACCAGAAACATTGCAAATTTGAATGGATCGGGAGATGATGGTTCCAGTCAGGCTGTGACTCACAACGAAGCATCAGGTGTGCACACCCGGAACCAGAGGGCCGCCCTAAATATGGCCTCCATTCTAGCTAACCCTCCTTTGCTTACCCTGCGAGCTTCCAACAGGGATAATAATATAGGACCGGTTACTTTTAACCCACCTCCTTCTCTCGATAAAAATGATCCAAATACGCTCGAAGAGAGATTCTATCAACAAGAGGAGGAAATGAATGAATTGAGGTGGCTTAACGCCGAGATACTTTAGAGAACCTGTATTATTGAAAGCGCTTCCCAAGAAGATCCACACATTGCACTCCCAAAAAGTGCACCTCAAGGACCAAGGTTTTCCCCAGCAGAAGAAGCACACTCAGGGCCCCCACCCAATGAGGCACCTGGTCCATCCAACTACCTAAACATGGATTCAGGTGAATACCAAGTCTTCCATCCACTTAGGAAGCAACTGGAGTTAGTACGTCTGAACCCTCCGAAGGTGTCACAAAGGGAATACAAAACCTTGGTGCCAACCAGGCCGGATCCTCATGCAATGCCTCGGGCTACACCCACCCTAGACCGGGCGCAATAGGATGTAAACCATGGACTCGCCAGCACCATAGAGTAACTGAAAGCTCTATTGGAATCAATGTAAGGTCAACGCGCTTCGATACAACCAGAGCGGAAGCCCTACCCAGATTGGGTGAGCAACACGCCTCCTCCACCCAATTTTGGGAGCCCTGTATTCCCTATTTTCAATGGTTCAGGCAATACAAAATAGCACTTGATGCACTACGCATGTTATTGTGACCCTATTATGGGAATTCTGGAACAAAAAGAAGTAGTGAAACTCAGATGCTTCGTATGGACCTTGCAAGGATCTGCCTTCGTCTGGTATACATGTCTGCCCGCTCAGTCAATAAAAAGCCAGGATAATCTTCAGTAGCAGTTATTGTTCCACTTCAGCTAGACGTTGCCTAAAACAACGGTCAACAACCTCATGGATTGAAAACAGAGAGAGAAAGAGAGGGTCTCATATTTCATCTCAAGATGGAAAGGTATGACCTACTCTCTGAATAGGCCAGTGCCTCAAGATGAGATTCTTGACATATGCATCAATAACCTTCAAGATAAGCTGCAAACAACGCTCATACCAGTGGAGTGCACCACTAGCTTTTGTCATATCTCATCCATTTCCCATAGAATTGATGAATCCATGCAGCGGACCAATATGAAGTTCC
The DNA here is from genome assembly GCA_963277665.1 of Viscum album. Lineage (NCBI taxonomy): Eukaryota > Viridiplantae > Streptophyta > Magnoliopsida > Santalales > Viscaceae > Viscum > Viscum album. The sequence goes on along the minus strand of OY728143.1, from coordinate 1,402,129,006 downwards.
AAATAGCCTCACAGGCTCCTACACAATGAGAAGTTAGAGCTGAAGCGTCCTCTGTCACACTCAAGCCAGCCTCTGCACCTGCTCCACTACCTAGGCCTCCACCAAATCATCAAGGGCCCCCTGTATATCAGTGGCCACCTCTACCAAAGCGGGATGATCATAGAGGATCAAAGCGAAACAGGTTCGTGGAACAAAGACAAAAATTATACTCGTTCTGAGAGGAACAAGTCCACGACTATTTCATCACCGCCACGAATTACAACTTGCTCTGCCTCCTTGACCCAAAAAAGCCTGAAGGAGTAGGCCATGATGACAGGACGGACTACTGTCCCTACCATCGAATGTTAGGGAACAGTATCAAAAAATTCTTCATCTTTAAAGTCCTCCTGCAAAGGATGGTAGACTCTGGGCAGGTTGAACTGGGAACACCCCCAAAACATGTGACATATATTTCTACCACCGACTCCGACAAAGGGGAAGGGTGGAAGGTAGTCACCAGCAAGAAGGGGTATAAATTTGATAGCTGGATGACTTGGAAGACTGTCAACTGAGCTCAGGGCGTACTTTGAGTTCAATTACAGTAGCCGGTGTTGCTGCCAATAGCCCCTAATGTCGCGCAACCGAAAATATCAGCCTCACAACCCTCTATGATTCGGTCATCCAGGCGTAATCAAAAAGGGGGGAGAAAAGCGCAAGAAGAACAATCTGCAACAAGCCCAAAGTTAAACCCGACACTGTCAGATTTTATGCCTTCAAACTTGGCGCCACAGGCACCGACCCACCAAACAGCACCATTAGGGACATCCGACTAGGTTGACCTGTCACAAGATGAGGAGCTAATCTTTGGTTCCATCAATTTCATCCATCTAATGGAATGGTTCCCTGGCGAAGGGTATGTTTATGAACCCTAGTTCCCGACACAAGGGTCCAGGAGGAGGAATCACAGAGGTAGGGGATACTGGGGAAGGTGCAGTTGCGGCCGACTCCAACCCTATGGTTTTACCCCTGCCCAAACCGTTAATATCGCGGATACCCATGGGAGATCCCTTCAACGGACTCAACAGGAGAAAGAATATCCCTCCACCTCCACAAGCGAACACTTTGGCCTTGTCATTCTGCGGTAACCATCAAAGGAGGAATAGATGTCTAGCTGCCTAGTGCGCACAAACAGACTGGCCGGGCCAAGTCCCCAGAATGTGGGAACACCGTCATCCTCCAACCCCGCGGCTAGTGCTTCCTCGTCGCGTGCTCCAACTCCTAATGTGATTTCTAAAACTCTCCCAACAATGGAGAAGCATCAGCTGTTGGAGTAAAAATACGATATCCTTAAGAATCTGGTGTTAGTACCGGCCAAGATGTCAATCCTGGATGCCCTGAGTTGTCAGTAGATCTCAGGGAGGCACTTATTGAAGCCTTAATCAGCCCCAAGGAGTTCCAAGTCGAGGTAGCTGCTTCCGAGATTTACCGGACAGATATTGTCCTGGATGAATGCAATGCAGTGATTTCCTTCACCGATCAGGATGTAGATTCCATCATTCAAGGACATATCAAACCACTATATGTGTATGGGACACTAAATGATGTTGGGATCCACAATGTCTTTATTGAAAACGGCTCCAGAGTTAACCTACTTCCCCTACGAACACTCCGTAAGTTTGGATACATTGAGTATGACCTAATCCCCTCAACCACAACCCTGTTGAGTTATTAAAAGAGTGAACAGAAGCCAATGGGAAAAATCATGCTGAAAATCCATTTTGGCGACCCTGTGGCCTACTCGGAATTCCTGGTGGTCTGGATGAACACAGCATTCAATGCCCTGATTGGAAGGTCGGGGCTCTATAAGAACATGGTATTTCTTTTATCCTACCAACAGTGTATCAAATATTGCATCAATGGAAAAATTGAGACATTGCACGTTGACCAGGACCCTTTCGAGCTCTCCAAGTCACACTACATTGACGTCGGGTTTTATGAGAAAAAGAAAAAGAAGCCTTCACTCGATGGTATTGACTAGATCCCTGCTCCAAATGGTCTAGAAATGGTTCCTAATGACCCCCTCAAGAATCTTGGTAGAGACTACATACTGCCCATAAACCATGTTGAGAGCAGGGATTCAAGCCTGGACACACACTCGATTGTCCTCATGACTTCAGCCATGACGCCCGAGCATAGCGATGCGGAAACGACCACTGACCCCTAAATTAAGGGCAAATAATTGAGCGAGGATGCCCACAATGCCTCGCCTCCAGACTCCCAAGAGCCTGTGCTGAGAACTCTCCCCCTTTCAGATCAAGATGATGAGGGTTTAGAGGAAGAGGAGGAGGAAGGTCTCAGGGATTCACATATCGCATTTGAGGAAGGTATCTCCACCACTGTGGATGAGCTCAGGGAAATAAACCTGGGTACAAAGGAAGACTTGAGGCCCACTCTCCTTACTACAGCCATGTCTCCCGAGGAGAATGAGGTATATACCTCCTTCCTAAAGCAACACCGGGATTTTTTTGCCTGAAATTACACATAAATGCCAGGACTTGATCCCAATGTGGCGAATCACCACTTAGGTATTCCAAAAGACCACCGAGGCTATAAAAAGCCTCCATAAGAACTCACCCGTCACATGCTGCCAAAATAGAGGCTGAAGTCAATAATCTTATTAAAGAAGGCTTCATTCGGGAGGTGTAGTACCCCATCTGGTTGGCCAACATTGTCCCCGTCATGAAAAAGAATGGACAAATCTACATCTGCATCGATTTCAGTGATCTCAATCGGCACTACCTGAAATATGATTTCCCAATCCCGATTACCGAATTATTAATTGACACAATGGTTGGGTATGAGGATCTATCCTTCATGGATGGTTATTCTAGGTATAATCAGATCTGGATGGCCCAAGAAGACGAATAATCCACTACCTTCAAGGCCCCACAAGGAATATTCTGTTACAGGGTCATGCCCTTAAGTCTCAAGAACACTAGTGCCACATATTAATTCACCATGCATTGAATCTTTAAACAATTCTTGGAGAGATTCATCAAATGCTACGTGGATGACTTGGTGGTCAAATCAAGATAGCGCTCGGATCACATGTCAGAACTAGAAAATTTCTTCAACAAACTTCGACAAAATATCCTGAAGAAGAATCCCTTGAAATGCGCCTTCAGGGTTACATAAGGGAAATTACTTGGCTTCGTCGTATGCCATCGTGGAATTGAAGGCGACCTTAAAAAGACAAAGGCTATCCTTGGCCTGCCACCTCCCCGCAATCTCACTAAGTTGAGAGGATTCCAAGGGCATCGGGCCTACATTAGGCGGTTCATATCCAACCTGGCAGAAAAATGTTAGCCCTTCATCTAGTTAATTAAGAAGGGGGTTACGTACCAATGGACAGATGACTGTAAAGAGGCGTTCGACAGCCAAAAGAAGTACCTCTTGATCCCACCGGTTCTCATGCCCCCGGTTGAAGGAAGAACTCTCATCCTATACATGATGGCCCTAGAATGGTCACTGGGAGCCTTCCTGGCGTAGAAAAATGACACCGGTTGTGAAAACATTCTCTATTACCTCAGCTGAACCATGATCAATGCTGAAACTCGATACTCAAACATCAAGAAGAGTTGTTTGGCCTTGGTCTTCGCAGTTCAAAAATTGTGACATTATCTGCAGCATCATGAAGTCCATTTGGTCTCGCGTAGTAACCTCCTCATGTACATCCTCAGTCGTACAATGCTGACCGGGTGCCTATCCTGATGGGCAGTCATCCTGTAGCAGTTTGACATCCGTTTTGTCCCCCAGAATTCCATCAAAGGCCAGGAATTAGCAGATTTTCTGGCAGAGCACCCCTCGACAGGGACCACCATACCAGACGTTGAGTTACCTGATGAAGACATATTCACAGTTTTAGAGGAGCTTCTGACATGGGAAATGTACTTCGACGGCACATCCCGGATCCCGACGGGGAAAGGGATGGAGGATCCCAAACTTAACAAGGTGAGTTTAGGGACAATACTCATGTCCGCAGAAAAGGTAGTCTTTCCATATTCCTTCCTCCTGTCAGAAGGATGTACGAACAATGAGGCGGAGTATCAAGCCCCCATTATGGGCATGGAGCTCGCACTCTAGGCACAAGTACAACACCTTAAGGTAAAAGGTGACTCAGAACTAGTCATCAAGCAAGTTAACGGTGACTATGATATCAAAAAGGAGGACCCGATTCCCTTATTTGACCATGTTCGAGGGTTAAGGGAAGAATTCTCCATAGAACCAACATTGACCAATATTACCAGGTATTAAAATGCCTAGACCGATGCATTAGCTAATGCGGCCACAACCCTAGCTGACCCAGACTAGGATGAAACAACTATCAATATTGCTCATCGTCGAATGGTAATTCCATTTTTTCAGGCCAAGACAGAAGTAATCAATGAAGTCAGTCCTATCCCTAAGCCATATGCTCCTACCACCAGCTAGATGACCCCCATTGCAAACTATCTTCAAAGTGGAGAAATCTCATCAGACAAGGCTGAACAAGAGCAAGTATAGGGAAGGGCAATCAACTTTTTCCTACACGGCGACATGGGTCAGGAAGAGGTCCTCTACAAACGATGCCTCGATGGAGTCCTCCTCAAATGCATTGATGTAAAATAAATCGTTGTCTTCATGACTAAAGTTCATGCCAGAGTATGTGGATCACATCATTCAGGGTATAAGCTTTCCCATCAGGTTAGAAGGCTTAGGTACAATTGGACCACTGTGGCACGAGATTACTAGCACTTTACCACAAAATTCCACTCATGTCAAATTCATGCCAACTTCATATGCCAACCCCCGTCCTTACCACATGACGTTAAACTGCACGGATTTTTCAGAGTACTATGTACGACTTGATTCCTGCCCTTACAGGATACGTAGCGACGCCAGGACCCCCTCCCATCCTGGCCCAACCCCCCCCCCCCCAAAAGGGGGGTTAAAAATTCTCTCTTCTGCCTTGTAAGGACCATACCTGCACATGGTGTATTCATTCCAAAAAAAGGGGTTAAAAGTGATCTCTTCCCCAGTATAAGGACCAAACCTACACAAGGTGTATTCCTTGTCCTTTCCACAATAAATTAAACTACATGGATTTTTCATAGAACTACGTATGGCTTGATTCCTGCCCGTGTAGGATATGTAGTGACGCCAGGATTCCCCATTCTGGTCGTGCCACCCCCAATCAAAAAACAATGCTTCCCCCCCATGTATAGACCAACCCTGAACGGGATGTATTCCTTTTCCTTACTGCACAACGTTATACTGCACAGATAATAAGATAAAAATTACCTCTCCCCTATGTACGGATCAGACCTGCACATGGTATATTCCTCGTCCTTACCGCACGATGTTAAACTGCATGGATAAAAAGATTTCAAAATTCCCTTTCCCCGTGTATGGACCAGACCTGCACAGGGTGTATTCCTCATCCTTACCGCAAGAAGTTAAACTGGACAGATAAGAATGATCGAAAAATGCCCTCTTCCCCCATGTATGGACCAGACTTGCACGGGGTGTATTATATTTCAAGAGAACTATGTCCGTATTGATTCCTGCCCTTGTAGGATACGTAGTGACGCTAGGATTCCCAATCATTGCCCAGCCACACCTGAATAAAAAAAACAAAATTCCCTTTTCCCCTATGTATAGACCAGACCTGCACGGGGTGTATTCCTCATCCTCACCGCATGACATTAAACTGCATGGATAAGACACTAATGCCCCCTCCCCCCCCCCCCCATGTACGGACCGACCCTGCACGGGGTGTACCCTTTCAGAGAACTGTGTACGGCTTGATTCCTACCCCTGCAGGATACATAGTGATGCCAGGATCCCCCATCCAGGCCCATCCATCCCCAAATAAATTTAATAATTCCTTTTCCCCTGTTTACGGACCAACCCTGCACTGGGTGTACTCTTCGTCAGCGTCGCACGACGTAAAACTACACGGATTTCATCCTCGCCGCACGACTTTAAACAGCACGGACTTTGTCGTGACCCACCAAAGATATACAAATAAACAATATGGGAATACTTCTTTCTATTTTGGATGCATCCCTTCCATACATCAGCCTCCATGACTTGGTCAATTGCGGATCTTCAAAACCATTCATAGCCATAAGAAGTGGAAAGTTATCGACCCGTGTACACCTTTGCATGACTATGCATACCATGCCCTCAGAGGCTCTGCATATTCATAGCCCCTGGCCCATCTACCAAAGGAAATATTTCCTTGGTTTTTACTCTTCCAAGCTCCGTACGCTTACCAACCTCAAAGCCCCCATATCATATCTCCCGGTCCAAAAATTCATGGAGCAGTGGTTTACAAGATCATTACCCTATCACATCCAAATGTTGCCAGGGTATCCCTACCTGGTTAGCCTATGTATCCGCTTGTGGTTCACATGATGATCTTAATTTACGAACATTAATCCAGGGTTGTGCTACATTGACTCGAAGGACAATTGAGGTGAAGATGTTTCTCGTATGCTTGGACACCATTATCCCCATATGCCAAAATATGCACTGTGGGCAATCTCGGATTTTCATAATCATCCATGGCCACTGGAAGTGGAAAGTTATTTACCCATGGACACCTTTGTATGACTATGCATACCATTACCTCAGCAGCTCTGCATATTGATAGCCTCGGGCCCCGTCTACCAAAGGCAAGATTTCCTCAGGCGGTACTCTTCCTAGCTTCATATGCTTACCAGCCTCAGAGCCCCCATGCCATACCTCCAGATTAGTGAAACCCCAGAGTTACAATTTACACCCTCATTCCCTCCCACATGTTCAAAGTATACCAGAACCTCCTAACTCAGTTGCCTTCCGGGTAATTGTAGTGATAATCACCCAATGGTCTGAACTCTACGATCACTAAAATAAGAGTACCTCGTCCTTACCGTAAAACGTCAAACTGCATGGAGTAAAGGTATACCCCATACAGAAGATAAATCGGTGTGGAAAACTCTTCAAGGCTTAACAGCAACCAAGGACGAACATCCCCGACATGTCCAGATATTTCCTTACCCAATGACAGACATCATGGCCCGATCAATCGAGGAACCTCATAATCATTCATGGCCATCGTAAGTGGAAAGTTATCAACCTGAGGACACCTTTGAATGACTATGCATACCATGCCCCCACCAGATCTGCATATTGATATCCCCTGGCCCGTCTACCAAAGGCATGATTTTCTCAGGCGGTACTCTTTCTAGCCGCGTACGCTTACCAGCCTCAGAGCCCCCATATCATCTCTCTTGATCCAAGAAGCCATGGAACCATGATTTAGACCATCAAACCCTTTCCACATCCTGGACATGCCGAGATAATCAATCCTAGTTACATTCTGATCAAGAGAGGCCTTTGTAACTATGTCCTTACCGCATGATGATTAAAACTGCATAGAGCATGTCTTTTCCACTTGGCGAGAAACTGCAAAGGCCGAGAATTAAACATCCAAATAAATGCCTCCAATCGCAAGAATTTTCACAGATTTAAAAATGCCCCCCGCCCTCACTGCACGACGTTAAATTGCACAGTATCTTTAAAAAATGCTCCTTGTCTTTACCGCATGATGTTAAACTGCATGGAATTTAAAAATCCCCACATCCTCACCGCATGACGTTAAACTGCATGGTCGAACCTATCTTGGGTTCAGTCAAGAGTGGATGCTTTACTCTATCCCTAAGTGCACTGGCTAGACCTACACGAACCACCATCTCACACTATCATGAGAAGCGATGACTTCACCCATTCTCGGGAAGTCTAGAATAGATTTTTCTCCCACATCCAGGCACTCTCTTTTCATAAACCATACTCTGTACTCAGAAAAAAATCCAAACTCTCCTAAGCTACCCCTGGTGGTCCCGATTTTAATCTTCCCTGAAGTTTCTCGGCTATTAGGAGAATACAATAACTGGTTTGAGGACACCTTTGTGTGACTATTCATACCATTCCCCTAGCGGCTCTGCATATTGATAGCCCATGGCCCGTCTAACAAAGGCAAAATTTCCATAGGCAATGATTCTCTCCGTACGCCTCTTGGCCCCCAAGCCCCCATGTACATCCTGGGATTCAGAAACCTTCTGAGCAGAAGTTTACCAGCCTCTTTCACAACCCTTCCTGAATATGGTGGAACGTCTCTGATGAGATTACTGAGAACCAGGAGAAGCCGTTCCATTTTGAAGAATGTCCCAGCTACAATACTTTAAACTGAATCAACCTCCAACTATCACTCACACTAACTAAATGCGTAGGAAAGTGGCCTCTTGATCACACTCCTAATTAGTACTGATTTTCCCAAACCCTTTCAGATTTCAATCACACACTCCTCGACCCACCCTTAGTGGTTTTCAAAATTCTCCAAGCCACCCATGGTGGTTTCCATAATTCTAGCTTCTATGAAGTCCTCAGGCCATCAGAAATGGATAGTCATTAACTTATGGACACCTTTGCATGACTATGCATACCATGCCCTTAGCGGCTCAGCATATTGATCACCCCTGGCCAGTCTACAAAAGGCAAGTCTGCCTTAGGTAATGCTTTCCTACTTCTGTATGATGATACGAATCTAATGCCTTGAGACATGCCCTGCATGTCACTCAAATCTAAACATGTTCCCCCCACATGCATCTGAAGGGTATTGTGACATCATTTAATCAACTAAACCTCATCGAGGCCCTCACCCCACTATATATGGTCAGAACTGTTCGACCTAAAACATTAGTAATGATAGTATTATCAGCGGGACTTTAAACCGCTCACAAAAAAAGACGCAAAGCCAGTTTGGCTGAAAACCCGAAAAGGGAAACCGAAGAAAAAGCTGAGACGTACCCGCTGGGTTCACTCCGAATGGGACCAGGAAAAATTTGGGTATTAACATAAAAAAATAATACAAAACTTTTTTGAGGTTTTCCTACAAAACCCCAGCAATAGTCAAACTATGCTCGCTGGATCCCATGGTCCAGGAAAAACTTAGAGCTCGTTTCTATTCTTATCATTTTCCTAAATTATGATTAATTCTAAATCAGTGAGTTGTTATTTATGCAATAGTTGTTCTGGTAAGCATCAAATTTTACACTAAGGGGAGATCGAAAGCATATTTTATTCCACTTGGAAAAAGAGGGGGAGGATGTCCACAAGCTGGAGTCTCTCCTTTGCTACAAAAAAAGTGTAAAACGGAATACAAGAATGGCTCTGACGATCAAAAAAAGATCTTGGATCGCTCTCTCTATCAGATTGGAAACCGTGCGGTGAAGGTTATTGCATGTTTTCTCTAGCGCGTCCTTCTCCCTGGCCTCATCTTTGGCCACCAAATGAGTATGCCTCACCTTAGTTTGGATATCGTTAATCTCTTTCCCGGTAGCTTAAAGGTTACCAGTCAAAGATGACAACTTATCCCTCAACATCGCCACTCGAGCTTCGCATTCGTGCAGCTCGGTATATAGGGAGGTCACATGATTTTGAGAGCTCATCTCTGCTGATATCAGCTGATGGATCTTCACCATAGCCTCCTCAAAGGCCTAGGTGTAGGGTGAGGGGGAACCATGTTTTTTCCTTACATTATGAAAACTAAATAGATGGTTAGTCCCAAATAATAAATATTTGGATAGAAATACCAAGTATTCTGCAAAGGATTCTATCAAGAGGCCTTCATGATGAGTTCCATGATCTAGTCTCGAAATGGGGTTCACGAGGGATGTATCCCACAAACCAACCCTATGCAGAAGAAGTCTGCGGTGCTCTGGCCCACGGAGCATTGGCCAAAAAACTGTGAACTAGGATAATCCACCGAATCTCAATCCTGGATTTAAATATTTAATTTTGGAAACTTAAGAAATTTTCAAAGTCTGGAAGATTTTCAGCCCATGGACCATCAAAACCGCGAAGCGAGTTCCTACGCGGACCGTTCTAACTTAATTTTGAATTGAATAAAAGTGTTATTTCATGGATGGAAGGTTAGCCCGTAGGTGGAGATAGGCACGAATGAGGAATGGTTTGCGGAAATGAAAGCTGGTTCGCGGACAAGGAGTTTCGTAGAGGATCATTCACGCAGAGATGAAAGGCAAAATATTCATGTTTATAAAGAATTCGATAAACAACAGAGGGAAAGGGCCCCCCATATTTATAGGCGTGGTCCCCTACCAGGTCCACCCCACTACCGCAACCCATCCACATTTTAGGACAACTCTACATTAGAATATTGTCATCTTTTTTCGGATCGGACCACATTCCGATGGGGGGAATTTGTAGGGTCCTGAAAAAATCCGCAATGGAGAATGAGAATACCCTTTAATACAAGGGAGATTCTACCCTATCCCTCCCCCAAAGAATTATGGAAAATTGTTAAGAATACTCAAAGGATGGAACAAGACAAACCGGTCCATAGACCGGTCCAATGATAATGGTATGCGGCCGGTTTTGTGAAGCGCCCCCTCCACGGACCACTGTCGTTCGTGGAATAGAGGCAGGGATCCTCCGTGGGTGCAAAGCAAGAAGGGTGCCAGGCTGGTCCACTGACACAAACTACCCCAGCTGTGAACCGCTCCAACTGGCCTGGGCCACATCCACTGTCATTCACAGAATGGAGGTGGAACCCTATGCAGCAGCGAAGCACTCCCCGAGCTATTTTGGTTCGCATGGGGGGGTGCGTTCAATGCCCCCCGTGAGTTGTGGATTGACCAAGTCATCCGTAAACTAGGATTATAGTCATGGGCCTCCGCAAAAGGTGCCACATGACCACAGATACATCTCTTTCCCCACTCTATAAAAGGATATAGAGGGGGAGGAGGATCGGGGAGATTGACCAGATTCGGGTGGAAGGATTTAGAAGGAAGAAGTTAGGATTTCAAAAAGAGCGATGTTCCGGTTTGCAAACCAAAACAGGTATGACACTGGAAACGAATTAACAAGGAACCAAAAATGCATAAAATATTGGTGAACCTTTAATTTAAAATAAAAAAGAAAAGAAGACCGTGAACCATGGCCCCTACGCGGATGCACTCCCCGTGGACCAGGGTGTTTATGCCCCTTTTCCGATCCGTCGCACCGCGTAGCACCCTCATACGTGGGCGAAGCCCCGACCGAAGAACCTCCGACCCGTGTTTCCCTCAGCCACCACTGTTCGCATGGACCCCTCCACGTACCAACCTAGTACGCGAGCGGAACCCGGAGCCGCGAACTGCCCTGGTACACGGGATGCCTATCGGTCCGTGGACCACACTGGTTCGCGGATGGCCTCTCCATCCGCGTATCACCTCCCTACGCGAAGGGCTCCACCCATCATACACCCGTGTAGATCACCCAATACTTCAGAGTTCCAATTCCCTGAGCTGGATAAAATCCTTCCAATCCAGCCTGATCCTTCGAAACCCCATCATTGGCCCATTCATCGGCCCCGAGCCGAGGCCTCCACCAGAGCCATCAGACCCATGTGATATAACCTTCAGGTGCATCAGTGCACCTTTTTGAGTTCACATACCCACAGTAGATAAGGGAGAAGGGGTTTCCTTGGCCCTTGAGAGGATTCTCGAGTCGCTCCTAGGTCCACATACCCACGGTAGTGCAGAGTCCATGTCCGGGGGGTCCCTTTTCCGCCCCTCCACTTGATATGACTTCAGAACTTTTCCCCTCCCCTGGGAGTGGCGGACTACCCATCAGAAAAAAGCACTGATGCACTTCCGTAATTCCCCTCGGCCTTGTCCAAGGAAGGAAAGAATGGGGAAGGTTGCTTCTCCTTTATTCTTCGGTGTCAAGTCCCTCTGCCTTTGGGCTTCATCACCACGGGCATCCATCTCGGAGTAAGCCCCAACTTTCTTGGCCACTCCATGCGTAATCCCCACTTCACTCCCCACAGAAGAACCATTCACGACGTGATTTTTGGGTCTCTGCTGCCTCTTGTTTCTCACACCGAGCATGAATCATGTGGTATTTGAGTAATCACTGACCCTGACCCCACCCCCATGTGAACTACGAGGACTTTGATCCATGTTAAGGCATGGTCCATAGGAAGCCTCCACGAGGTTCAAGACCATTACCCATCGGACCCCCGGTCCATCTTCACGTAGGTTCTCTAACACCACCCCCATGTGAACTACGAGGATTTTGATCCATGTTAATACATGGTACGTAGGAAGCCTCCACGAGGTTCAATCCCAACAATTGGCCGTTCCTACCCCCTTCATGTCGGTTCATCCTTCGTCCCACATGACGTTAAACTATAAATCCAAATTATGAGGACTCTGATTCCCCTCCCAAGGATACATAGGAAGCCCGTATCATGGGTTTGATCAAAATGATCAAGTCGTTATCTGTCCTCCCTAGATGACAATAAACTTTAGAGCACCAAGTTATGAGGCTTTAAATCAGCATCGTCCCAACGAGTCCTAACTCCTCGGATTCATTAATCCAATGAGGGATGGTAAACCTCCGGCCTAAATGATTCTGAATCCCTGCGTTTAGCTGACCATTGCCAACTAGGAATAACTCGTGGATACTATGCTTGGGTATAAACCAAGGATTCGCGAACATATGAATACATCTTAAATTTATAAGAGAGTCCCGAAACAAGCAATAATTCCCCCAAAAAGGGTGTGATGAGCCTGACTTCCCGTCCTCTTGACCAATGTGAGTTCTTAAGTGTCACTGGCCAAATCGCCCAGCGAACGCCTGCCTTTGGAAAGGTAGGTCCACGTATCATTGGATACGGAACTGTTGGGAGTTTTGAACCGATCTGAAACACATAGTCATTATACTTATTAGTATAGAGAATGGGAACATGGTCATTCTATTGAGGATTAATCATGGTAACATGGTCATCTTAATTACGTGAGTAATAATGGTAAGATTGGATTTAATGTGTGAATTTAAAGAATAAAAATAAAGGTACTTTGAGATATGTACTCACATGAGAATATTATGATCTCTAGATTGAGGCGAAACGGGTATTGAGATATGATATCACATTTGAATAATTCAGACTCTAGCATGATCTAAAGATGGAATTAAGACATAATATCATCTTTACATACTTTGGACTCAGTAATGTGATGAATCATGTATTGATATACGATATCTCCTTCCATATTTCATACTCTAGAATAATCCAAAGTAGGTATTAAGATATCATATTACTTAGGGAATGCTTCTGGTTCCTGTATGATAAGATGTTACTATTGAGGTACGAGTATCCATGGGACCCCTGGAGGTAAGAAATGAATAAATGAATAATATTAAATAATTTGATAAATAGTTTATTATACATTATTTATATATATATATATATATATATTCCATGTTCAGACTCTTATTCCAACTATGATATGAAGTATGTATCTTCATCAAGTGTCCATTTGGAACTTGGATGGGTTGTTGGTTATTTATTCAACTCTGTTATTGCTTCAAAATAAATTTTCATGGTTTAATTATATTTCATTGTCTAGATTGAGAAAAACAATGTTGGTCCTGGCCTACTGAGATTTATATCTCACACCCTATTCAGGCCGCCATTGCATGAGGGTTCCTTAGTATACTTTCTTGTTCTCGATACTTTTGACTTTGATGTCGTTGTTTGTTATACCTGGGAGTTAGGAGCAAGGGACCGAGTGGAAGATTGAGATGCTCATTGAGATCTCCCTTTGGTATTTTAGATTTTATTTATTTTTTTACTAAGATGTAAAGTATGTTGTTTTGTTTACTTCTTTTAGATATGAATAACCATGACATGCATGCATTGTATAAACTGGAATTGGTCATTTACTTTATGCAGTTGATATTTCAATTGTATTCCATTATTTTGATTATTTTATAACATATGCTTATACTATTTTCATCTATTTATATATTTTTATACTATTGTGAAAACTCTGATATGATGGTATAGTCTCCCCATTTACTGTTCTTACACCCTCACTTCTAGTTGGAAGCCTCTGGCATATGGGGAGGATCACTTGAGGCATGTGGTGATCGGTTTGGCTACCGGTTTAATGGTAATACAGGTTAGGATGTTACATTTCATGACATATAACTCATTATTGAATGAATTTTAGTGATATATAATTCTAATCCCATCCTTTATATCATAAAAATCTCTTAAACATGCATACCACATGGAAGGTTAACAATAGTTGTCATAAATAAACCCATGTAAAATAATGGGTTTCATAAAAGGTTTCACAAATAAGAATTCATGAAACAAAATTTAGGATTCCCAAATGAATAAGTTGGATTATAATTTGTCATAAAATTTCATTTTATTATTTAAATGGGGATATAACTCAAGAAGATTCAAGAGATGTTTTGAAAATTGAAGTATTTTTTCAAAATCATTATAAATGGATTAACTTTTTTTGGAAGGGTATAAACATGTATATACATGAAATAAAATAGAAATAATATTTAAATTGCATATTTTAGATATTATAGGAACATTAATAATGAAATCAATGTGAAATAGGAGATAACCCAAAATAAATATTTTGGGTTAGAGTATCTTCTTACCATAAATCATGTTTTTGTCACTTTTATGCCACATGAGTAATAAACATAGGTCTATTAAAACGTTGAACCATAATTGAATTTTTTTAAAAAAATTCACAATTTATCAAATAAAACAATTTAATTATATTTCTTAATTTTGGTTTTTGAATTGGAAACTTTTTGATATCATGTTTTCCTTAAAATTTATTTTCTTGCTTTGATTTTGCTATTTTTTTTCAAGGTCATTTATACATTAGTATAATCAATTAAAATATATTAGAATAAATATATTTATACATTTATATATCATAAATAATTTATTATAACCATCCATAATATTAGTTATAAAAAATACTTGGAAATATCCTCATTGGTGATTAATTGACCATTAATTGGTTGTTATCCAAGGAAGATGTATGGGAGTTATAAAATATAATTACATAGTAGATATGATTTTTTATGTAGGAAATATCCTCATTGGTGATTAACTAACCATTAATAGGTTGTTATCTAAGGAAGATGTATGGGAGTTATGAAATATAATTACATATTAGATATGATTTTTTAAGTAGTATAAAATCATTAATATAATTTTTACATAATACTTAATTAATCATTGAATATTTTATTTTGGAAGGGATAGTTAATAAATAGTAAGAGAATATGAAAATTTGAAGAATAGATTATGAGAACAATCCCTCTTCTCGATGCTACTTCTCTTATATGACATTAAAATATATTGACAAATAGAGCTGGTTTACTCAAGAAAATAATTAAGGATTGTAAGAGGATTGATATAAATGATTTTAGTAGATATTATAATTTTTAAATTATAAGTTAATCGGATTTTAAATGGGATGGAGAGTAGTTATTTATACTTGAGGAGGGGATATTTTTGGTATAAAATATTGAATTTAATATTATATCAAAGTTAAACGTTGTAATAGAGATATTTATGAAATAATAGATTACATATAAATAAAATAAAATATTTTTAGTACTTAAATCACTTTATAATCCCAAATCAATATTTTATATAATAGGGCTGTGGAAAAAATAAAAAATTGTCATTTTAATGGAATGCATTAGATTTTATAAATTGGAAAACACTTTTTTGGTTTAGAATTTTTTTTATTTTATATAAATGAATAATTTATAAAATTTGATACTTCCAGGGTCAAAAAAACAATTCAATAATTGATTAGGTCATTATTACATCATGCATGATTTCATTTAAAATACATTTGTTGCAAAAAAAACTATATTTTTACTATTCACCTAAAAATGAAGTATTTCAAAAATTACCAAAAAATAATCTTTTAAATTTATAAATGATTATTAAAAATATTTAATTCATTTTATGAAAATCTTTTTTCAACATAGTTAATTTAAATTTTCAATATAAAAATGATCCTTTTTACAAAATACCAAAAAATAAAGTTTATTAAAAAATGTTTTTATATTTTTATTTGAGTTTTTAGTCCTAATGTTTATTTTATAGAATTATAATATCTATATTTAATTATATTACCATGATAAATATTATTTATATTACTTTTTATTATTTTTAATTCAAATTACTATTCCAACAATCATGTTACTATTCTCAACAGTCAGGTTATTATCCCCAATGGTAAGGTTGCTATTATAATGGTTATATTAATATTCTAATAGCAACATTTTTTCTAATAAATACAATGTAATTCATTTATTTGTTTTTCACCTCAATTTATTCCAAGTTTTTATATTTACATTTTCTATAATGTCAATTGGTTTACTAATATTTTTTTCCTTTGCAACAGTTTTGGTCATGGGGGGTGATTCTACCATATTGGAAGCATTAAAATTTTTTCATTCACATTTTATTAATTTATATGTTTCCCCATTATAATGTTTCAAATTTTCATGGGTTTTATTATTTATTAGTGTAACAATATTTATTAATTAAATATTTTTTTTTGGTTTCATTATGTGTTGTTCGTGTATAATTTTATAATATAATATAATATAACACAATTTTATTTCAAGAAAAAATTTCATTTATAAACTTCGTGCTATTATATTATTTACTTTATATAAATTTTTTCCATGAAATTTCAACTCATATTCTCAATTTAGAATAAATTAGTGTACTTATGTTTCATTGTTTTCTCTAGTTCCCATCTTGCCTCTTCATAATTTTTGGATCCTCTACAACACATTGACAATGTGTGTAATCTTGTTGATTATAACCCTATCTCTATATTCAAAGATCATCTTTGACTATTCACCATAAGAGATATCATTCTTAAATTTTCTCACCTCCAAATTCAGCACGTGTGAGGGATAAAATATGTACTTGGGATAGATATGTGGAATGCATCCTGAACTTAATCAATATTTGGTGGAATTTTAGGACAATAGGACACTCCTCCTATGTGATCAAGATTCTTAAAGGGGAAATGTACCTAGGGCTAAGATTCCAGTTTCTTTCCAAACTTAATGACTCTATTATATGGTGATATTTAAAGAAAAACTTTTCCTCCAACTTCAATGTCCATTTACCTTTGATGGTTCTCAGCATTGAACTTCTACCAAATCTGAGAATATTTTAGATGATATTTGAGGGATTTTAACTTTTTTTGTCATATCATGTACAATATTTGTAAAAAGTAGTTTCCTTCACCAACTTCAGACCAACAATTAAGAGTTATACTTTTCTTTCCAAATATATTTTTATATGGATTTATTTTGAATCAAAGCTATTTTAATATAGGAACCGAACAATGGGTGTATGTTGATCTAATCTCGATTTAAATTCCATTGGGTAGGAACTCAAAATTCCATATAGTTTCTAAATATTCCTTTCATATTTGGAATTAGTTTTGTGGTGATAGTTCTTACTAAAATTCAATTCATTGTTCATATCATGTTAAAGACTTCTCAAGAATTTAGAATTTAACCTTAGATCATGATAAGAGATGATCAAAAGTGGTGCCACATGAATCCTCACAATATTCATTAAATATATCATAGAAATTTTTTCAAGAGATAAATCTTCCCAAATATATATGAAGGGAATTGTTTTAGTGAGTCATTTTACAACAACCCATATCACATTATTTCTATTAGATTTAATCAGGAGACCAGTTGTAAAGATTATATTGATGATACGTAGATTTTATAGTGTTATGGGAAATGGATGCATCACCCCCTTGTACTTATATAACTCTTATAAAACATTCAAACATATTAATCACTTAAGGTGTACTCAGTGATCTCCTTCTTCATGTTGTCCCACTAAATGTTCCCTTGACGATCATAGTAAATATTGGTTCTTCTCAGATGGATGGAGAAGGACGACCTATGTGTATTTTAAAATAGAACTTTATTTATCTAAGGATATAATGGTAAAAAAATAAATGTTCCTATTAAAATGACACAATATTCATCAATATGGAAGTCAGGAAGCATCCCTTCCTTAAATAGTTTTACCTACTGCTGAAGCTTAAAATCATCTATTTATGCCTCCTTGGTCTTCTCTTAGATAGATGGTCAGGGAATAATTTGTGAAGGTTAGGATGTATTCCATAACGTTTTTATTTCAAGATTCATCAATTTAATATCCTTGATGATAGGGTCTTTCTCAATCCGCATCATGGATAGATTAAAATATTATTTCCCCTTAAGAGCATTAGCAACCTTGTTTGCCTTTTAAAATGGTATAAAATACAATAATCATAGTCATCGAATATCTTTAACCATATTCTTTGAAACATGTTGATATATTTCTATGTTAATATATACTTTTTAATATTATGATCTATATATATGTCACACTTCTATAAATAGGGGTACTTTCACCAAATCATTAAGGTGAAGGTCACATATGCTAACATCATATCATTTGATATGTATTTATTCACATGGATCATTATCTATAATGGGTCATAGGATATCACCTTTTCATTCTACATGATTACACAACATAATAATTTTTTTAATAATATTTTTATATCACAAAACCTTCTCCAATTGATTGTAGTCTGAGTACAGTCCTACTGATTAGACTCTTCTTGATTTCCTTAAGGATTCCTTCACAATATTCCATCAGTAAATATTTTTCTCCTTTCTATGATAACTTATTTAATGGGATAGAAAATACTAATATATTTCTCACAAAAAATAGGTAGTACTATAAAAATATAAGAAAACTATGGATTTATATGACACTATTTTGTCTATTATATTCCTCAGTTTCTTATATCGTTGAAGGATATATAGAAATTCACTCACTTATGATCATGTTCCCCAATAATCTGACTATCTTCATCTAAAAGTCACACTTATTGAATTTATAATACATTTTACCCTTCTTTAATGTCACCATCATAGTCTTTGAATGATATTCATGTCCCTCATTTCTCTTGGAGTAAATAAGAATATTTTTCACAGACACTACCTCAAATTTTCAAGTTAGTATCTAAAGAATATATTCATAAAATCCATGAATATTATAGGGGAATTAGTATTTAATAAGGGCATCACTCTCAACTCATAGTACCTATACCTTGTATGAAATGTTTTCTTTTTAATATCTTCAATCTTGACCTTCAACTAATGATATCTACTAAAAATATCCACCTTTAGGATATATTGAGATCCTCAAAGTTGGTTGACAAATTCATTAATGTCGGCTGGGGATATTTGTTCTTTATGTTGATCTTCTTGAGATCTCAATAATTGATACATATACATATTTATAAAACCATTTTATTAAAAAATTGGAGAAATGAACCACAAGGTGATGCGCTAGGGCATATGATCCCTCTGTGAAAATTTTCTTGTAGCTACTTCTTTAAATTCATTAGTTTGATAGGGGTCATAATATAGGGTAATTTCAAGATATGATTGGATCTGGGTATATGATTTATTGATAACTTTACATTACAATATGGGGAACTATGGGTAACACTTTAGTAAATACATGGGTGTATTCCATTATAATGGGTATTTCGTAATGGTTGATTCCTTCCTTTGACTCAACCATTGGGGAAAGGTATTCCTTTTCACAGGGTATCAACACCCACACCATTGATTAATTTCCCAAAGGTGACTCATGATATTCCTTGAATTTTTATTGGATCATTGGATGGTTTTTAATATAAAAATACATTTCAATTTACTTACAACTGATATGTTCTCTATATAATGAGATCTAATCCATTCCAAGTGTAGGATAAAATTACACTAAGGGGAGGATTACGAGATTCTATGGATGAATATTCCCATAAATGATAATATGAGAAGATTCTAAGACTTGGGTTGTCATGATCACACCACTCTGTGTTTTTAAATTTATATATGTTTCAAGGTATTAGGGATTCAATTCAACAATTATAGAAAACATACCGGATATAAAGTTATTTATATAACTATAATTAAATAAAAATATCACCAGTATTGAGTGAATAGAAATTATACCTTGTATGACATCATTTTCATGCTCCACTTCAGCAGCTGTGATGGAATAAGAATTCCCTTTCTTCATTTCCTTTGGTGGTTTTTTATTCTAATTACCCTCAAGGACATATGGTTTTCTGAACTAGCTATCATAGTTACTTTGATCCCTATATTAGAATCATCAAAACATGGGTGGTACATTAAGAGTTTCCTCAATTTCCCCTATCATATTTGTTGGATTATTTATGTCTGTTTGACATTCCAAAGATTAGTGGCCTTCTATCTCACACTTGAAGAATTTCCCCATGCCTTCGATCCAATTTCCATGATTCTTTTTTCCACGTTATTAAATATGTGCAGGGTTAGATCATCTTTCCTCCTTTTTTATTTGATCCACCCATATAAAACTATATTATTCTATTCTTATCTATATAACCATGGGACCGTTTAGAAAACTTCATCTATCCTTTGAGATAACATGAAACTACTTTTTTATAACTCTCAAAGTCTAAAATAGAAAGATCATTCCAAATTTGTTGTTTTAAACTGCAAAATAATATATATATATCACTATCATTATTGGTAAATAACCATAGGTTTATTTTGAAACCTTTTTGAGTTTCTCCTCTTATGTCATAACTAGTTCACTATAATTTTTCATAATCTTAAGGAATTATCTCTCCATTTTTTAGAGTGTATGATGGAAATAATTGTTAAAAATGTTTTTTAAAATAATTCCCACTCCATCTCTTCCATTTTATCCCTCTTCTAGGTATTCTTTATCAATGGACACCATTAATAAATATCTCCACATAAATGATAGATATCTATAGTAACATTATCTTTCTCAAAATAATGGAGTACAAAAAAGATATTCTCTATTTACATAAACCGCTATTAAATGAAAAGGTGATCAGAAGACCAATTGAATGTTGGTGGTCATTTCCATTTAAAATAATCGATAGCCAGTTTCTCCTTCTTGAGTTAAGTTAGACATTCCACATGGTTTAGTTTGTTGTTCATATCCTGAGAAAATAGGGACGCATCACCCTTAATTTTTAAAATCCACTTCCAATTGAATAGGGTTGGTTGTTCATATAATTATTATATTATGCTTCAAAAATGTTGTTAGTATGGTATCTCCTAGGTCCCATGATATTCTAAAATAGAAAACTATTGAATAAAAATTAATTGAACAAATCATGAATAAGTAATTTACATTTATTCACATATTAACTCTAAAGAAATATATTATGGGATACCTAATTTTATCCTTTTTTATAAAAGTATTATTCTATGATAGTAACCTATACATAGACATATACTTATATTTTTCACAATAATTTTATAATATTAATTCCTACATTAACTAAAAAATAATATGATACCAACTACAGCGATTGAACTTCTTCATACAAGGATATTAAAATATTTCTAAAATATACAACAACATATTTATACAATTTGGGGGCCAAGGTGTAGTGTCTTAGAAAAACAAGGCTCATACAATACTTATACATGATAAAAAATAAAAATTTTGTAAAATACTTATTTTTTATCCTTATAAAGCTCCCAAATATTCCTTAGTATTTGTAATCACCTAAGGATATACATCAAACAACGGGGAAAGATAGAAGCCCAATAAGGGGAGGAATAAAGGACATGAATCAATAGTACATGGGTGAATATAATCAATATCATAATGTCATAATTATAGGATAATAATAAATAATATAAGGGAAGCATTTTATAAATCTATGGAATGTGTAATATGAAAAATAATTAAAAATCATAACATAGTGGTTAAATACCATGCATAGTTGTGAACAAAACTATTATCATGTTCACGCATAACATAAGTTCATAAATCCGGACATCATAAATGTGAAAATATATAGATTCATGTTCATGAATAATTAATGTTACCTAATGAGATATATCACATTACTAAATGAATTTTAAAACAATATATGTAACTCCCCGACCCCAGTTACCCAGAGTCGGTGCATTATTTTAATACATTGGTATGATTATAAGTAATCAAGTCTTGAAGGGCCCATTGGTTTAGCAGTCTTAGAAAATAGATTATATACATGAATGTTACATTACACTTTATAACATACAACACAACATAAATAATCCTTTATGAATTCCATTAATCCCATATCTTAACCCTGCATATCAATCACAATACACTTCTTGGAATCCTGGGATAAATAAAACACAGAAAGGGGTGAGCCAGATGCTCTGTAAGGATAATAATACAACGATAAATTTCATAAATAAGCATATACATTTAAGGAAATGTACAAAAATAAAATTATAATTTTCAACAAAAACATCATCATAATATGTAAAATATAAATCAAAATAATCCCATTTACTTACTCATATGGATATTCTACTAGTCGAATAATCACATGAAATATCAATAGCCACTTTCATAATAATGGAATACATAATGTCGGACTTCATAACCACATAGTCAAGGCCTTGTGCAAAGACTTCAAATAAGATTTTTTTCAAGGCCTTGTGACAGGACACTAATTTGTCTCATGAGACCTACCTACGCATCGAGGAGCTATATAGGGCTCCACCCATCACTTACTAAGTCCAATGCATTCCTTATATAAAAAGTTTTAAACATAACATAATCATTCGTATTAAAACTAGCATACGAAATGTCAATACTTTATCCATAAAATATGAATGGTATAAAAATAACACATCCATAGTCAAACATATCACAAATCCTTCAATACAATATGGAATATTTGAATCATAATAAATCAACTTTAAAAAGGTGTAAAATCCATCAAGGTATGTTTATATAGATGAAAATGATTTGTAAAAATCATTGAGAGAAATATCTTTCTTCATAAAAACATAATTTAGAAAGGATGAAATTTAAAGAAATTTTTTAATCAAAGTGTCACATACCACGTTGAATCTTTTAAAAGTAATTAACATTTTAAAAACATTCATGTCTTTACAAATAAATCCTTCAAAACCATTTTGAAAACATGGATATCAATGAGAATGATTTTGAAGAATAAATATTAAAAACATTTAAAATGATGATTTAGTGAAAAACTCCCTTAAAAATAATCCCTTTGAAAACTCTTTTATCAAACATGGACATGGATAAAAAATATGTCCCAGTATATACTTACGTAAAAACAACCTCAGATAATAAAGAGATTGTGAAATTAACCCTTACCTTGCACTTTCCTTTGGCCGAGGGTACGTTTATCCTCCTATATAATGACCATTGTATGTTATTAGATTATAATTGAAACATATTCATATAATATCATACATTATTCATTTATGAAATTATACTACACATTTAATAATGATTTTCATGTTAAATTAACATTTCGGGTAATAATCGCTTTTTTTATCGTACGTATTTCGACTTGTTATACTTGATCATATCATTTAGATCATTATTTGAATAATTCCAGAATATAAACCTTGATTTATATATCATATATATTTATAATATAAATATTTATAATAGATATATGTATGAAATGGAAAACACTGTTTATGGAGACAGTAGGTCGTACATACGCATAAACGATGTTTCTATTTTCTTATCGTATTGAGCGGAAGTAAGTGAATAAGACATATATAATTACATAAATACATATACATAAAAATATATATATATCTCTAGTAGAATTATTATGTCATATATTACATACTTATTAGTAATATATATTTTTATAATTGTCGATGAATGGTGAACGTGGAAATGAATCTCACTGCGTCGTAGAGACGGTAATCCGTACGTACACATGAGAGACAATATAATTTACTTAAAGGTGTGGAGTTGGATGGTATATTAATTTAACAGAGACATTATAATGTTATTTTAATTATTTATATATATATTACTCATCAGTATATTTATCCTAATAACATAGTGTTGAATAAAAAACTACACCACAGTGTGGAGACGGTAAGCCGTATGTACGCAAGCATGGTGACATTAATGTTCATAGGATGGATAGAATAATGAATATGGTTGTTCCTAATTTATAATAACATCAAATTTTATATAAGGTACTGGAGTTATTATTTCAGTATGGTAATAACAAAGAAAGAGTAAGTGGAAGAAGAAAAGAACTTGAAAGAGGGTGGTGAAATCATTACCTTTTCTTTGGGTCCTTCCTTTTGATTTGATAAACATGGATCCTTAGGTTGGATTTATGACCAAAGTAATGCCTATAGGATGAATTTAGGATAGTTTGGAGGATATTGGGGCAGGTTTTGGCCAATACAAATGGATTTGGAGGTGCTAATTTGAGAGAACAGGAAGTGCCTTTTCATAAGAGGGGTGAGGGGCACCTTAGGAAAAGATTGAAATATTATTTTATAATAAAATAATTTTCGGTTTCTATTGGCTCCAAAATGAATTATTTAAAGTATAAGGTAGATATGGGTTTAAACCCTCTCAACCAATAGGATTTAGATAGGTTTGGGTCACTATAATAACCTTATCTTTTAGATTTAACTCTTGGTTAAATATTTTGACATTTACCATGACTCTGTATTTTTATATTATATAGTTAGTAAACATACTATAAACATTCAAGAGAACCCCAAGTGGTTCATTAATGATACACCTGTCATTATATAAGTCTTTTTTCTGAACATTATATTTTTAGGATTATTATATCAACAAATAATGTGGTATTTGTTTTAAAAACTCATTTATATCAATTTTGACATTATTTATTAATTTATTTTTTATAAAGTCCTAAAAACATCATTAATTATAACTAAATAAATTTAATAAACCCTAAGATTTAATTTTTACCTAAATTTTCATTATGGAATCAAAAATTTCAAATTATATTCATTTTAGTATTTATAATATCATTTATTTTATTGTTTCATTAATAAGGAAAATACTACATCATTATTGTGACATATATAAATATATTTATTTTATATATAAAAATTTTAAATAAATTATTATAAGGTAGGAAATATTTTTATCTATATAATTAATTTTTATAGTCGAATATATCAATTATATAACCTTATATCAAAATTGTTTTACTAAAAGTTGTTTCTTTTGTTATTTTTATCTTTACTTTAGATTATGTAATATAAAATGTCATTATCACTCCCAAGTGGCTCCATCAGGTCCCCAAATCGACCCAAGGATGACAATGGTCGGACATGTATCAACCAATATTGTTAATACACATGTTAGTGTAATTTAATATTATAATAATATTATTTTTAAACCTTATTTACTAGATTTACCCCTTTAACCACGGTAAAAAAATATTTACTGAAATTAACATTCCTAATGTCAAAAAATAAAAGTTACCTATATACACAATTTAGACATCTTTATTCCAAATATGAAATCTATTTTTATAAATTCAAAACACATATTTGGCATAAATTAATTTAAATTTAATTCACGTTGTTAAAACAAAAAACTTGTTTATATTAAATAATAACTATCATAAGATTGACACTTGTTTATGTCAAATTTAAATGTGAAATTACTTATAATGTCCTAAATTGAATTAAATGATAAAAATATAATCTAATTATACTTCCTAACCATTCAAATTCATAATTTAACACTATTAATTATTTTGATTAAAAAAGATGTTTTTAATTAAAATTTAGAAATTTTCACTATTCATCAAAATATGAAAGTTAGCAGAAAAGTACCAAAAATTTATCCAAAGTAAATTTTTATGTCCCGATTCTAAAGAATAATTTAATTTCATTAAATTGAATTTATAACATTGTTAAATATTGGTTTTAAAAAAATTTCTCTTTTAAAAGGCGGTTAAATTGCATTTTTTTGAAAAGTACTTCTTTTATCTGAAAAAATGAATTTGTTCTTAAATTATGTCTAAGAAACTCAAAATATGGATTAATAAATTATAAGGATCATATAAATTTCAAAATTCGGTTAATATTATTCATAACCACTTTTGAACGGCTAGTTTGGTAAGTCGTAGTGTGCTTGAACTCGATGTTGCATGTAGTGTAAGTTATTGAATTACTTTAAAGAAATAACGTAATAAGAAATCTTAAGGTGTTACAATATAAGTATAGTCTCACATATAACATTATAAAACTCTCATAATCATGCATGCTTCATAGAAGGATAACAATCACAGTAATGAAATAACCCATTGAAATGAATGGGTTTTATAAATGATTTCACATATCATAGTTAATGAAAATAAATTTATGATTCCCAAGTGAATAATTTATATGATAATTTTTTTAAATGATAATTGTATTATTTTAAATGAGAAAAAATTAAATGGGGTTCAAGAGATGTTTTAGAATTGATATATTTTTTAAAAATCATAGTAAATTTATTAGAAAATATTTCAGAAGGGTAGAAACTTGTTTATAAATTAAATATAATATAAATAGTATTTAAAATAAATATTTTATATATTATAGATAAAATATTACTGAAATCAATGTGAAAACGGAGACAACCTAAAATAAATATTTTCATTTTGAGAATACCCATAACATAAATCGCAATTAATTTCATCACTTTTCAGCCTCTTGAATAATAAAATTAGGTTTATTAAAACATTTAAACATAAGTTAATTAATTTCATTTTTTCTATAATTATCAATTATAACAATTGGATTATATTTTTTATTTTCTATTTTCATCGTTGAAGTGTTTTGATATCATGTTTTCCTTAAAATTTCTTGTTTTTCTTGGATTTCATTTTTTTAACTAAGGTCATTTTTACAGTAGTATAATAAATTATTGAGGCTTATAATAGATATATTTAAACATTTATATATCAAAAATAATTTATTATAACTATACATAATTTTTGTGATAAGAAAATAATTGTAAACATCCTTGTTGGTGGTTAACTGATCGTTAACCGGACATTGTCAAAGGAAGAGGTATAAGAATTGTGAAATATAACTATAGCATAGATATGGATATTTAAATATTCTAGAATAATTAATATAATTTTAACATACTAATTAATTAATATTTAAATAATTTATTTTGGAAGGGATAGATAAAATGAGTAAGATAATAGGTAAACACAAAGAAGAGTTGATGAGAACATACCCCCTTGTTGATGTTTCTTTTCTTGTACGAAACTACGTTCCATTGATGAATGAAGTTTGTTTAGTATATAATATCCCTAAGGATTCTTGGAGTCCTAATATAGAGGATTTGGGAAGATATTTGGATATGTAAAGAGGAAGGGAAGTGGTTTTCCTAAGGGAGGGAGATGAATTATTTGTTCTTGAGGAGAGGGGCATTTTTTGAATAAAATATTCAATTTGATATTATATCCAAGGTAAACCTTATAATAGTAATATTAATGAAATTATGGATCCTAAAATAACAAAATATAATAGTTTTAGGACTTAAAATCCCTTTATAATTCAAATACAATAGTTTATTAAAAAGGTTAGTAGAAAATATGAAAATAAATATTTAAATTGAATAATTTAGACTTCAGAATTTTAAAAAAAATTAAGGTTTAGAAAAAATGTTTGTTATATTTAAATGAATCAATTATAAAATTTAATATATTCATGGTTTGTTAAACATTAATATAATTTAATAGGTTATTATTACATCATGACTTATGTCATTTAAAATATGTAGGTTAAGGAAAAAATGTATTTTTTTACTATTCACCTAAAGATTGAATTATTTGAAAAAATTACCAAAATAATGCGCTTTGAAAATTTAAATGTAATTCTTTCAATATGTTCATTAATTTTATAAAAATAATTATCTAACATAGGTGATTTTATTTTTCAATATAAAAACAATTATTTAAAAAAACCTAAAAATACAGTTTATTAAAAACTATGCTTATATTACCCTAGAGTTTTTAATCATGAATTTTTTCTTATGAAATTATAAAAATTATATTTTCTTAAATTATTCATGATAAATATTATATATATTAAATTTTAATATTTTTAGTTCAAATTACTATTCCAATGGAAAGGTTATTATTCTCGACGGTCATGTTATTATTCCCAACGGTCTCGTTACTATTCCAACAGTTACATTTTTTTCCAATGGTCCCATTTCCATCAATAAATACCACTTCATTACATCATTAATTATTCACCAAAATATCTCCAACGGTTATATATTTTTATTTTCTATAATTTCCATTGGTTTACTAATTTTTTTTTCTTTTCTAGGATTTTGGTCATGGGGTAATGGTTATAGCATATTGGAAGCATCCTAATTTTCCTATTATACTTTTCATGATTTATATTTTGTGTCCCATTATAATGTTTTTCATTTTCATGGGTTTAGTTTCAAATTAGTGTAAAAATATTTATTAATGAAATAAATTATTTTCATTTTCATTATATGTTGTATGATTACCATAATATAATATAGTATAACACACTATTATTTTAAGAAATAAATAGAATTTATAAACTCTAGCATGTTACATATCTCTGATGTATATAAAAATTATATTGTTTAAGAATATACCTAGCCACATATATTTTAATCTATATCTATCAAACTCTTTATACGGAGTTATTTTTTACATGTTAGATTCAAAAACAATTCTTGTTGATTTTTATCCTTTACAAAGTAACATATTATTTCTTGATTGAATGCGCATGAAAATAACTCATATGAGTCACTTAAATAATATATATATACATAATTAAAAAATATTTTACAGTGATATAATATTATAATAATTAATATAGGAAAAAAATAAATAAAAATCAATATTAATGTCCCTTGAAAAACTCCCATAAAGTATTTTTGATAAATTGTTCAAATTTCAACTACATTAACTTTGAAACTCGTTTTTTTCCAAGAAAAATTGTGAGAATTTAAAAACCAAATGATAATAATTTAATATTTCATGTAATTATCCAAAATAAAATTATACAAAATTGATGTAATTATTAATAGTATAAGAGACCATTATATTAATAATAACATTAAAAATTAACTTTAAATAAATCAAAATTTATAAATATGAAAAATAGAGAATCTTAGAAATGAATATCTATTAAGGATGGTATGTTGTTTATGGTATGTCGTACTCATTGTAAGTCACTCTTCACTATCACTTGATTTTAAAACATGATCGTAACTAAACATATAACATGTAGTGACATGAAATTCTACATGCAATCACTGGTCTTCATCATGTGGTCACCTTTTTTCAATGTGTAGTCACTTGAGTCCATCGTGCAGCCACTTGAGTCCAACATGTGGTCATTTTTGTTTAATATATATTCGCTTGTATTAAATGTTAAATAAATTTAATCTAATTGTGGTCACATAAAAAGGTTACTTCATAAGGCCACTTCACAAGGTTAGTCCAACACATAAACAGTCACTCGATTTTCTTCATGTGGTCAGTTGAAGATTTATCGAAATATAAAGTAACTCAAAACAAAAAAAACATACAGAGATAAAATTTATAATTATTAAAATTATCAAGAAAATAATAAATAATTTATATCAAGGAGACTATTAAACATGGTGTTTAGGGGGAATGTCTAATGTCATGTGGCACACTCGGTCCAATCTAAGGAATGGTTTTCAAGGTTGGATCATTTAAATCATGTACATATTCTTTAAAATTCCTAGTCTATCACATCCAAACCCAAATTTTGGTTCTTTTATGTCCTCTCATAGTCTTAATAGTAATTTTGGATTCTATAACAGATATATAAAACCCATGACCAAGAATAATTGTAATCATTTTACAAAGGATTGACACATTATTAGTATAAATTAGAGACTTTATGGTTGCCCAAATTTTTCCCTGGATCTAGAATAATACCATTATTAAAAAGATACAATTCTTAAGTTGATAAACTTTCATGGAATTTAAAATTCCATTTAACTCTTTAATGAGGATTATAAATAGCTATAATAATTACACACATCTTTATCATGTTTGTAATGATTACATATAGTGACATCATTACTGGTTTCCACTCCAAGAGATCCACAATATGGGTCCTTGATTCTTATAGTTAACTGTATATCATGGAAATTTATCAATTTTTAATTAATTCTTATACATTTAAACAAATTAATAATCATAAACTTATTATTTGGTCTTATCACTCATATTTACTAGCAGTTAATATTACTATTGCATATGGATTGTTAGTTCGCATTTCAAGTTGTGTCATTCTCCCAGTTTCTCCCACATTTATAGTGTATTTAATATAAATTTTCCCACAATAATAATTCAATTTTTTATTTATTTTAAATATTACCTCTAATTTACGATTATATGAAATTTTCTTATCCAATATAAATGTGTTTCAAGAACTTTTAATGAATCAGATTCTTAGTAGAGGAATACATTGAAGCATGGTGGTTTTTCTCGGCATTTCTTCACCACTTTTCAAATCCATGATACAAAATTGATTATTGATACTCCATTAATAGTATGATTATCCTCTTACTTTAGTAATTTAAATACTATATCCTAACGTAGTACCTATTTCATAATTATAATATGGTATTTGTCATTACTCAAAGAGTCAATGGGTCACCTATAATCTATAGAAATTCATGTGTGTGTTAATTCTATTTCAATTAGTCAATTATAATATATTTAAAACTATGCTTATTCTTATAAAACTAGGATGACATTATTTCTTCACCCTTATTGATAATTTTTCCTTTGTTACTCATTTTTATTTATTAAAAGAACTCTCTAAAATATTTACGGTTCTCTTATAATTTTATAATGAAATATAAACCCATATTTATACTACTATAAAATTTTTATACTCTAATACTCTTCATGTATAATGATCTTGTATCTCTAATTT
Source organism: Viscum album (assembly GCA_963277665.1). Taxonomy (NCBI): domain Eukaryota; kingdom Viridiplantae; phylum Streptophyta; class Magnoliopsida; order Santalales; family Viscaceae; genus Viscum; species Viscum album. Next base: position 1,402,098,208 of record OY728143.1, on the reverse strand, counting down.
TTTACTTTATAACAATAACATTTTACACAAGCGATTTTTCCCTGATACACCAGAATAAAATTATTTTATCAAGTACAATAATCTTTATTTATTAGAAGGAATTCATTCCCTTCTATTCCATATTAATGTTCCTAATTTTTTTTGATGATATAATTTTAACCATAAATTATCCCTATAATATATATCATTCATCATTATATAATGGGTTGGCACATTTTTTACATTATTCCCTCATTTATTCACAATATTCCTTACCCTTTGTATCTTAGGATATAAATGTTATGTTTTGTAATACACATACCTCGATTACAGAGTTGTATGTGTAACACCCCCAAGATTTCATAGTACATTATTTCTTCAAAGTAATTCAATAACTTGCACCAAACACAACATCGAGTTCAAGCGCACCACGACTTACCAAACTTGTCATTCAAAAGAGGTTATGAATAGTAATAATTAATTTTGAACTTTATTTAATCCTTATAATTTTAGAATCCATATTATTAGTTTCTTAGACATAATGAAAAAACAAATTCATTTTTTTCAAATAAAAGAAGTATATTTTCTTAAATGCAATTTTAACACTTTTTAATGGAAACCCCTTTTTAAATACAATATTTGAAACTTTTATATATTCAATTTGACAAAAATAAACTTCTTCTTTAGAATCAGTACATAAGAATGTAGTTTCAATAAATTTTTGGTGTTTTTCTAATAACATTCATATTTAGGTGAATAGTGTAAAATACTATATTTTAACTGAAAAAAATTTTTTTAATCAAAATAATTTATAGTGTTAAATTATAAATTTTAATGGTCAGGAATTAAAAAAAGATTATATTTTTACCATTTAATCAAATTTTATTCATTGGAAATAATTTCAGTTTGAAATTGAAGTTAAACAAGTATCAATCTTTGGTAGTTATTATTTCTTAAAAACACGTTTTTTGGTTTTGACAAAGGAACTATATTTATATTAATAACTTCAACTTAAATGTTTTGAATTTGGTAAAATATACTTAATTTATGAATTCAGAATATCAAAATTATCTTACAGTGAGTTTTTTGTATTTTTCTGAAAACATTCAATTTTTTGATGAATAGTGAAAAACACTCAGTTATAGTTTAAAACAGAATTTCTATTTAAAAATTAAATTATTTTATTTAAATTTATTTTAGATCAAAATAGATTCATAATAACTATATTTGTTCAATTTAATTCGCTGGAGTCATTTTGTAATAATATTAGATATATAAAATTTTATTGAACTTTTCACCGTCTTTTACCCACGTCCTAGGAGCATTTGCAAATTTAAATAAAACTTAATTTTACTACTTTTGTGAGTTGAATTTAAAAAATTCACAAAACATGGTTAATATTTTTATGTAAAATCTGGTTCAATAAGATGAAAATAATTTTTGATAAATAGTAACTTTTTACTTTTATTTACCACAGTTAAAAGCAAATAGGGTAACTAAGGGTAAAAATGATATTATTAATACCCTAAAACATTCCCTAATTCTATTGGATAAGTTTGATTCGACAAAAAACAACCTTATAGATAAAATATTATCCTTTAGGTCCACTTGGATTAGATTTGGACATTTATTATTATTTAATTCAAAGAAGAGTTAAAAGTATTAAATTCAAAGTTTAATAACTAAAATATTTTTAATATAGGGCTACACATAATATAAATTCGAATATAAATATTAATTATAAATATAAAAAACTTTCCTACGTAATGGTATTTTATTTATAATTTTTAGATATTAACTAATTTAATTTATTTATGACACAATGATGCTGTAGTAATTACCTAATTAATGAAATATGAAAATAATTGATAATATAAATATCCAAATAAATTTAATTTGAGACTTTTTATGAATTTAAATAATTTTCTAGGTTAATATGTCTTGTTAGTGTTGTTTAAATTAATTTTTTTCGATGTAATAATGTTGTTATGAATTTAGAAAAAACAAAATACCAAATTGTGTCAAAAATAGACATAAAATAGTTTTTAAAACAAATATTATATTATCAATTAATATTATATTCCTAAAAATATAAGTTTCATCCAAAAGACTTATATAATGATAGTTATATCATTAATGAACCACTTGGGATTCACTTGGAAGTTTATAGTAAGGTTATTGACCATATAATGAAAATTACAAAGAGACATGGAAAATGTCAAACTATTTAATTAAGAATTAATTCTAAAAGATAAAGTCAATATCATGACCCAAACCTGTATAAATAATATTGGTTGAGTGGTTTTCGATCCATCCCCACCTTATCCCTTAAATAATTCATTTTTTAGCTATTATAAACCGAAAATGTTTTTATTATAAAATAATATTTCTATCTTTTCCTAAGGTGCACCTCACCCCTCTTATAAAAGGGAATGACCACTTCTCTCTAATTCACACATTCATAGACATTTGTTTCGGACAAACCCTACAAAAATACCCTTTCAAATATCCTCCATTCATCCTAGAGGCCTCACTTTATTCATAAAGACAACCTATGTAGCCCTTTTGATCAAATCAAAAGGAAGAACCTAAAGAAGAGGTACATATTTCATCACCTCTTTCTAGTTCCCTTCTTCTTCCACTTCCTATTTCTTTGTTTTTTACATTATAAAATAATAACTTCAGTATCTTATAAATACTATGATGTTATTATTATTATGGTACAACCAAATTTATTATTTTATTTATCCTTTGAATGACATGTCACCATACGTGCGTACGTATGGCTTACCGTCTCCACGTCGTGGTGTAATTGTTAGTCAATACATTATTATTTGGATGGGTATAATAATGATGTGTAATTGATTTAAATAATAAATATAACATGATAATGATTTTTTATATATGATATACCATCCAATTATATATTATTTTAATATCAAAAGAAAGATATTGTCACTCGTGCATATGTACAGATTACCGTCTCCATGAACACGATGAAATTCATTCCCCATCATATCCATTAAACAATAATTTTCATTAGATGATTAAAAATAATATTTAAAGGCATAATATCATTCTTAATATGAAAAAGATACATCCTATCTATAACACAAATTACTTACGTAACAAACCATATAAAGGAAAATGAATCCGTTAACACCCGAAAGGACGGTGACACTAAGATATTATTAACAAAGCAATGTTAAAAGATCATATATGATATAATATTAATGTTTATGATTATAGTATACTTTGTTAACAATTATTTCACCATTATATAGGATTTTAACCTACCCTCAACCAATGAAAAGTACAAGGTAAGGGTTAATTTTACAATCTCTTCATTATCTGAGGTTGTTTTTACGTGAGTATCTACTGGGACCTCTTTATCATCCACATCCATGTTTCATAAAAATATTTTCAAAATATATATTTTAAGGGAATATTTAACTATATCATAATTTTAAATGGTTTAAATATTTATTCTTCTAAATCATTCTCATTAATGTCCATGTTTTCAAAATGGTTTTTAAGGGTTTATTTATATGGACATGAATGTTTTTTAAATGTTAATTCCTTTCAAAAGTTTCAAAGTGGCCTTGGAAAATTTTATTAAAAAATGTTTTTAAATGTCCTCCTTTATAAATTTTGTGACATTTAAATGATTTTACAAAAAAGGTAAATTTCCCCCCCATACAGTTTTACTAATCATTTTCATCTATATCAACATCCTATGATGGATTTTAAACTTATTTGAAGTTGATTTATTATGATACAAAACATCTATATTGTATTGAAGGATTTGTGATATGTTTGAATGTGGATGTGTTATTTTTATACCATTCATGGTTTAAGGATAAAGTATTGACATTTTGTATGCTAGTTTTAATACGAATGTTTATGTTATGTTTAAACCTTTTCATATGAGTAATGCATTGGACTTAGTAAGTGACGGGTGGAGCCCACTATAGATCCTCAATGCATCGGTAGGTCTCATGAGACAAACTAGTTTCTTGGCACAAGGAATTGATAAAATATTATTTTTAGTCTTGGCACAAGGCCTTGACTATGTGGTTATGAAAGTCTGGCAATATGAATTCCTTCATTATGAAAGTGGCTATTGATATTGAATGTGATAATTAGACTAGTAAAATATCCATGTGAATAAGTAAATGTAATTATTTTATTTTATCTTTACTATATTATGTTGATGTTCAAGTTTAAAAGGCTTTTGTTTTAGTCTTATACATTGACTTAAATGTTTATGCTTTTTTATGAATGTTTCTGATATATTGTTATCCTTACTAAGCATCTGATCTCACCCCTTTCTATGTTTTATTTTTCCTAGGATGAAGAGAAGTATATTATGACTGACCTGCAGGGATATTATATGGGATATCAGTGTTTTATATAGAAATAATGTTGTTGTAGTTTTAAATTTTATGATGTAATGTAAACCTTATGAATGTATCTAGTACATCCAAGGACACTAAACTAATCGGTCTTTCGAGACTTGATCTTTTGTGATCATTCCAATAATACGTAATAATGCACCGACTCTGGGATTCTGGGGTCGGGGTGTTATAGTTGGTATTAGAGGAATTTTATTACAATCCTTGGAATCTAGATTAAGATAAACTCTAATTAGAGAACATTACCCTAAGATAGACTTTGAGGATTAATATAGAAGAACTTCCTAGAATTTTGGTATTGTAGATATTTTGTGAGTTTTTCAAGAAATACATCCTTGTATGGATACAAGAAGGTAGAGGTGGCTCTGGCACAGATGTACCTAGGGGTAAAACCCAAAACACCTCTTTGAGATAGACTCGAACGGGAACTGGTGCACTACAACAGGCCTTGCTCCATTCTTGGTTATGAAACTCTTGGGGGATATTCTTAGGATAATTATCATTTTATTTACAAACCATTATGAAGGGTTTATTAGAATATACATCCTCAATGATTTTTTTTTTATTATTATGAATTATATCCATAAACTATTCAATTTTTTTAAGTTTTTTACAATTTTAGATTTATGTATTGCGATTCAGAAACTAATCTAGTTTATGCCATTGTTTAGAAATTGCACCTAGTGGGAGGAATGGAAGTAAGGGGAATAAGGGAAAAGTTGAATATCCATCCTGTAGTAAATGTGGGAAGAAACACACTGGTACCTTCTTGAAGGGAATGAGAGTTTGTTATAAGTGTGGAGGAAAAGGACACCAAGTACATGACTACAAGGGTAAGAAAAAAGTTTCAAATGTACAATGCTTCATCGGAAAGGCGTTGGGACACTACGTGAATTAATGTCCCAGTCATCAGAGTATACCTTAAATGATACTATTGGATAATAATCAAGTTATTATACTACCTCAGATAAAGAGGAATGACTATTGTTCTTATGTTGTTGTTATAGAATTATTTCATTTGAGTTTTGTATCAACAATATACTGGTTATATGAATTATGGAGGTAAATAAGGATTGTACTACAATACTATTTTTTGAGGATTTGAGATTATATGGTTCTAATAAAAGTGACTTAATAGTAAGATACACTTTTTGGAAAAATATGTGGTTGATGGAAATGTAATCCTTAATATGGTCTTGATAATGAGGTAGTGATTTTTTAATAAGAGATGGTTGATTTGGATAAATTATATTAAATATTATTGACTTCCTTAGAAATGATTAATAGTTTGGTAATTTCATCATTATTGGAATATTCAATATTTTTGAATATAAGGAATATATCCAGTATTATATAAAGGATAAGGGAGCATGAATGTTATAAATATGGTTTTATGGTAATTCAGTATGTTACTATGTTTTAAAATAATACATGATGAAGGTGTTCACATGTTATTACGTGGAAAAAAAAACTCCATTCTGTTTAACTTCCTTATAAATTTTGGACAATGAGTTTGGATAAAAGTATTTTGGACAAGTCTAAAGGTTGGAAGGGATTATGTTTGAAATTGGATACTGTTGTTAATGTTATTTATGAATTTTTATAAAAAAAGACAACACGCATACCATGTGATAACCCGTCACATTGGACAAAGCTGTGGGAATTGAACCCACAACCGTAGTGCAATTGGGATTTATTGTAGAGACACAAATCTTGACATACATAGACATTACATTACTTTTTTGGAATACTTAATACATAATAAAAACAAACACACAAGGACCGTAATAGTTTAGTGTATTTGGAAACTCGGAAAAATAATCTTCTAATCTTGGTGAATGATCTTCAACATCTCCCATAAAGATCATCCCCTTTTTTTCTTACCTAAAAACTTTTCTTTATATCTTGGGGAAAAGAAAACATATAAAGGGTGAGCTCAAATTCTCATTAAGGGTAAGCGTGGAGAAAATAAAACAAACCATATACATTTGAACTTCAAAACATGAACATAAAGTTTACACATCAAAATCTTGAGTTGTGAAATAAATCATGGAAGTACGTAAGGCATAGGTCATAAAGGAACATTAATAATGATAAAATAGACTGGGAATAAAATATTTAATTATGGAAAACCATTTAGTACATGATATGATTTCCATAGTAGCCAAGGCATTACTTTCAAGACCATCTTAGTGGACAAAGTCCCTTTCTGAATCAAGTTCACTCCTCGTTTCAGTCCTGTAACACTGAACCGGATAAACATATCGTTCCAGCCATGTCTATCTCATGAGATATATATATTTACCCAATGCATTGGAGGGAGATATAGGTCCCACCCATCTCATAATGAAATCTTTCTTACTTGTTCCACAACATAATCATAAATCATTCATCATAACCCAAAGAATAAAATGGGTTTCAAAAACATCACCCCATCATAACAAACTCCATATAAAAAAATGGATATCATTTCATCATAATAAAATTCAAACCATATAAATCATAGAGACATTATACTTGAAACATAAACATATGAAATAATGTCATCTTATTTGGAAAATGGTTTTAATAAAACACTTGAAATGAATTCTTGAGGAAAATATCCTTTCTTCTTCAAAATGATTTTCTTTTCATAAAATTCCATGAAATTTTAAAAGAAAAAAGATTTGGTTGAAAATAGTCATTAAATCTTGTAGAGTAAGCTTCATGAAAATAAGGCGTTATAAAACTGTAAAAATACTTTCATGTTGTATAAGATAAAAAAACAATCTCCTCGTACTTTTATAAAAAAAAGTCAAAAAGTACTTCATATGGTAAACCAAAGAAAGATTCCTTCCATATGATGTGGTAAAAGTTGAAAAGGGTAAAAATGACTTTAAACATACATGGAAGAAAATTAAACAGTTTATGAAAACATTTTGAGAATATATGGACTCGGATAATAAACATAACCCCATAAAATACTTACTAATAAACAATCTCGGATAAGAATGAGATTGGAATAATTATCCCTTACCTTATTCCATTTTCTTTCGTATGTTTCTGAGACTCCTGTATAGTGGGTTTAAACATATTATTAACTTGTAAAAGAACCATAATAATATTTATGATATCATATATGATTCACTTACGAATTTATATTATCCGTTCATTTGTCAATTCCATGTTAAAGCAGCGTTTTTGGTAAATTCGTTTCATTTATCATCTGTGTTTTGACTTGTAATTATTAATATGATTACTTAGATCATGATTAAGTAATTCTAGTATATAAAACATGATTTATATATAATATATATTCAGAATATGCATATATATAATAGATCGATAAATTGAAAGAAATACACTGTTCATGGAGACGGTAGGTCGTACGTACGCATGAACGTTGTTTTTCGTTTCCTTATTGAATTTTATGGAATTAAGTAGATGATATATATATATATATATATACAGTAGAATTATTATGTCATATATTTCATGATCACTTATTATATATACTTTATAATCATTCCTGAATGAAAAAATGAATCTTATCGCGTCGTGGAGACGGTAATCCGTACGTACGCATGACTGATGATATCATTCCCATATTTATTGAATGGAATTTTAGTGGATGATATAATATATTATAATTATTATGATGTTATAATAATCATATATAGTTATTCTTTACACCATTATACCCATCCAAGTAAGGTGGTGGTGGAAAAACTGATTACAACACGGCGTCGAGACGGTATTCTGTACGTACGCACGCGTGGTGATTTCATTTTCTGTAGGATGGATAGAAGGTGAAATAGGTTTGTTTCATATTTATAATAACATATCAGTATATAATTAGTACTTATGTTATTACTTTATAAAGAAACAACTAAAAATAGGAAGTAGAAGAAGAAAGAAACTTGAAAGAGTTGGTAGAAGAGATTACCTCTTCCTCGACGCACCTCCCTTAAACTTATTCTTAGGGCACTAGAGCTGGTCTTTTGAGAATACCAGAACCTCTATGATATAACTAGAGAGTTTGAGAAGAGTAATATTCAGGTTTTTTCCGAGCTTTAAGGATCAAAAGGGTGTCAAGAGAAGAGGGAAGGGGTGCCCTTTTTATAAGGGAGGAGAGGGGTACCTTTTGAAAAACGTAAAATATTATTTTATAATAAAGTCATATTCGGTTTATAATAGCTCAAAATTGATTTATTTAGAAGCTAAAGTGGGTATGAGTCGAAATACTCTCAACAAATATAATTTATACATGTTTATCTTACTATTTTAACCTTATCATTTACATTTAACTTTAAGTTAAATAATTTTACTTTTACCGTGTCTTCTTCTTTTCTTACACCATATGGTTAATAAACTTACTATAAAAAGTCAAACGAACCCCAAGTTGTTAATTATTAATATATATAACCTTATATAAGTCATTTGGCCAAACCTTAGATTTTTAGATATAAAATAACAATTAATAATATAATATTTTTTTTAAAACTATTTTATGTCAATTTTGACACTATTTGGTAATTGATTTTTGTGAAAATCATAACAACATTATTAGTTTGAAAAAGGTTAATTAAATCAATAATAACATGTCCTATTAACCTATAAAATTATTTTAATTCATAAAAAGTCTCAAATTAAATTTATTTGGGTATTTATATGTAAATTATGTTAATAATTCATTAATAAGTTAATTACTGGATCATCATTCTGTCACAGATAAATTAAATCATTTAATATATAAAAATTATAAATAAAATACCGTTATGTATTACATTGTTTTATATTTATAATTAATATTTATAGTCTAATTTATCTTATGTATAACCCTATATTAAAAATGTTTTAGTTATTAAACTTTGATTTTAACTATTTTAACTCTTCTTTAAATAAAATAATAATAAATGCCCTAATCTAATCCAAGTGGACCTAAATGGTCATATTTTATTCCTAAGGTTGTTTTTGGTCGAATTGAACTTATCAAATTGAATTAGGACATGTGCTAGGGTAATAATAATATCATTTTTACCCTTAATTACCCTATTTACTTTTAACCCTGGTAAAAAAAAGTAAAAAAGTTACTATTCACCAAAAATTATTTTTATCTTATTGAAACACATTTTACTCCATATTATACGTGTCTCTCGGATTTTCGAAATTCCACTCATAGAAGCCGTAAAATTAAGTTTTATGTAAGTTTTTAAATTCTCCTAGGAGGTGGGTAAAAGACGGTGAAAAGTTCAATAAAATGTTTATATATCTAAAATTATTATAAAATGACTCTAATTAATTACATTGAACTTATATAGGTAATATGTATAAATTTTTACCTAAAATAAATTTAAATAAAATAAATAATTATTTAAATAAAAATTCGGTTTTTAAATAGTAACCCAGTGTTTTCACTATTCATCAAAAATTAAAAGTTTTCAGAAAAATACAAAAAATTCACCCTAAGATAATTTCGATATTCCGAATTCAAAAATGAAGTCCATTTTGAAATATAAAATTTATAAAATTTCAAAAAGTGGGTATTACTATTCATAACGACTAGTTCATAATAATATTATAATAATATCTCATTTAGTGAAACTTGGTATTACGTACAACACATGCTATCGAAGAAGGTCTTGATAGCATGTAATGGAATCCATGTCTTGGTTGCGTGTAGTGAAAGCTCTATTTGGTGTTGCGTATAACATAATCAAAACTTATTTCATTTATACATTAAACAAAATCTATTCTTAATGTTGCATATAATAATTTCCCCAAAACGAACTTGAAATTGTGTGTAACACGAGCCAATAATAGTGTTGCCTATAATGCAAGATAATACGATGTTGCGTATAGCACAAGATAATCATGTTGTAGAGTACAATAAAATACATCAAAGAAAATAATTCTCATAAAATCTCAGGGTGTTACATTCTACCCCCCTTAAAATGAATTTCGCCCTTGAAATTCGTTGGGGTTATAAATTGTTTTCTACTTGAAAGTTTCTTTCATAGAAACCCACACCATAAAAAGGAATGTTAAAACTTAATTTTAAAAAGAGAAGTTAGAATCATAACAGTCACCCAAAGTAACTCAGCACTGGGTTTCCACATAGGACAACATATGTGAAAATATGGATATGTAAGATAAATATAACCATGAACTTCTGATGAAGAGTGGTAGAGGACATGGCTATGAAAAAGCCAAAAATCACAAAGCAATAAATTTTTTATGATATAAGGTACCATATAGTTCATCAGATATAAGGGAACAAGGACAACATTTTTGGTTTTCAAGAACATTTCCCTAAAGTTAAAGAAATTGGAATTAGAAGAAATAATTTCTTGATTTTGGTACAATCTCACCATTGGTCATTCCTTGGACAATTTCCACTTCATCTATTAAAGAAATGAATTTGAATTTGTCATTCATGAAGTGTTAATAGATCATGTGATAGAATGATGGGTCATTCCATCTATCTCAAACAAAAGGTTGGAAAAAGTTATCAAAAATGCATAAGTCTATCTATAGTGATATTAATCATATATGGTTCCTAAAATAGACTTATACTTCATATATCATACTACTTAATATAATAAAACTAGTTTCTACTAACCAAGGAATTCTTGTAGGCCAGTGGTAGGAGATAAAGTCCTATCGCACTTCGGTTGTGGGTTCGATTCTCACAGCCTTGTCCGACGTGACGGGTTGTCCCCCATCCTACGGGTTTTCCTTTTTCTAAAACTATACTATTATAACATTTCAAAAATAATATCAAAAAGTTCTATCCTTAAACAATACTATCTTATGTCTAACTTAATCTATTCCAAACTTTATGCTTACCCAAACTCACAGTATAAGGAAAAATATTGATAGAGAGGTCATCTACCAAGCATGTAAATACCATCATTTATGCCTATATATCATTTGATATGTCTTGTTGGTCATATTCCAAACATTTTAATGACTTAATCATGTATTATCTTGAAAAATTAATACTCATTGAACCTTATTGAAAACATGAATGCGGTTAAAAGTTAACACTTTCCACATACCAAAATCCCAAAAATTCTATATACTCAAACCATGATATCACTTAGTCCTTATATCAATCATGAGCTCATGAATACTATCAATGATATTATTTTCTCCTTATCTATTCATTATGAAAATATCATCTACCTTCCAAAATATTTGAATCACTTTTCATGGTTACCGATACCATATAATTATTTAAAACCAATACATAGATATTCCAAAATTCCATGATGCCATAAATGAGATTCGATGATATTATTTTTAAATCCCATTACATAAACAATTAATCATTACACAACATCATTTTCATACTCAACATTACAAATAGTGATCACATGTGACTTCCCATTATCCTTTTCCTTAAGAGGTTGCTCACGTTGATCATCATTAACCCTTGGATTAGGGCATTGATTAGCATAATGCCCCATTTCCTTGCACTTGAAGCATTGAAGTATTGGTGGTGCGTTCTCTGCAGCCTTTTCTTTATTCACATCATTAGCTACCCTTTTTCCATTACTTCAACACTCAGCTGCTTAATGACCTTCTTTCCCACACATAAAACATTTTCTAGTCCCTTTAAGACAATCTCCACCATGCTTCTTTCCACACTTTGAGCATAAAGAAACATTCATCTTCTTTTCACCATTATTATGAGATTTCTCCTTGAACTCCATCTTTTGTTTCTTGTCAAAACCATGAGATGGATATGTAACACCAACTTCCATTTCTACCTTGATAGCACAATGCACAATTTCTTCATAGCTACTGAAGTCTCTTATAGATAATTCCCTTTGAAGACTTGGTTTTAAGCCACTGAAGAATCGATCAACTTTACTTTCAGGTTGGATGATAAATCCAGATGCATACCTTTCAAGCCTTGTAAAATTTGCTTCATATATACCAACAGATTCATCATCATTTTGCTTAATATCAAGGAAATCCTTTTCAATATTTGTTTGCAGAATACGAGGGAAGTACTTGTTGAAAAATAAGTTCATGAACTCGTCCCATTCCATGGATTCAATTTAATCTCGAGGCCTCGTATTCTTAATTAGAGTCCACCATTGATCTTCTTCACCTTCTAAACGGTAAATAGCCAGAATGTATTTTTCATGTTCCGAATAGAGATGTATGGAAAATATCTTTTCAATGGTACTGATCCATTGTTCAGCAACAAGTGGATCAGAAGACCCACTAAAAGAAGGTGGATGTTGCCTCATGAAGGACTCAATAGAATATTGTTCCTTTATCTACTCATTTAGATGTCCAGAATGATTCATAGCTTGTGTAAGTATAAGAATAATATTTTTCACTCCATCTCTCATATAATTGGTTTGTTCAGGAGGAAAATCATTGCATTTTCCATTACATTGATCAACACGGTTCTTTCGGGTTCCATCCATCGTCTAAAACCCAAAAAGAATAGTGTGAGAGGCAAAAATCATGCTATGGAAAACAACATGATAAAGGGGGAGTTCATTGAATATCTAACATCTTAGGTTTAATTATAATATCCTTACCGTAATTCTATGACTATAGCCTATACTTATACTTAAACTTAGGGACATCCCTAGACATTCCTTAGAAATATCTCTAGGGATCTCACTAAAGTTTCCACATCCTAGTTTCCAAAGGTTAACGAAACCTTTCCTCTGATAACAACTATAGAGACACAAATCTTTACGTACATAGACATTACATTACTTTTTCATAATACTTAATACATAATAAAAACAAACACACAAGGACCATAATAGTTTAGTTTCTTTGGAAACTCAGAAAAATAATCTTCTAATCTTGGTGAAAGATCTTCAACATCTCCCATAAAGATATTCCCTTTTTTTCTTACCTAAAACCTTTCTTTATATCTTGGGGAAAGAAAAAATATAAAGGGTTATCTCAAATGATAAGTAATAGTAATCATGTAGAAAATAAAACAAACCATGTACATTTGAACTTCAAACCATGAACATAAAGTTTACACATCAAAATCGTGAGCTGGGAAATAAATCTTGGTAGTACATAAGGAATAGGTCATAAAGGAACATTAATCATGATAAAATATCATGGGAATAAAACATTTAATTGTGGAAAACCATTTATCACATGATATGATTTCCATAGTAGCCAAGGCATTACTTCCAATACCATCTTAGTGGACAAAGTCCCTTTTTGAATCGATTTCACTCCTCGTTTCAGTCTTGTAACACTAAACCGGATTAACTTACCATTCTATCCATGTATATCTCCTGAGACATAAATCTTTACCCAATGCATTGTAGGGAGATATAGGTCCCACCCATCCCATAATGAAATCATTCTTACTTCTGCCACAACATAAACATAAGTCATTCATTATAACCCAAAGAATAAAATGGGTTTCAAAAACATCATACCATCATAACATAATCCATATAAAAGAAATTTATATCATTTCATCATAGGAAAAGTGAAACCATGTAAATAATAGAGACATTATACTTTAAACATACACATATGAAATAATTTCATCTTATATGGAAAATGGTTTTGATAAAACACTTGAAATGAATTCATGAGGAAAATATCCTTTCTTCTTCAGAATAATTTTCTTTTCACAAAATGCCATGTGATTTTAAAAGAAAAAATATTTTGTTGAAAATAATAATTAATTCTTGTAGAGTAGGATTCATGAAAATAAGGAGTTATAAAACCGTAAAAATCTGTTCATGCCGTATAAGTTAAAAAAACAATCTCCTTGTACTTTTATAAGAAAAGTCAAAAAGTACCTCGTATGGTAAAAAAGAAATATTCCTTCCATACGATGTGGTAAAAGTTGAAAAGGGTAAAAATTACATTAAATGTACATGGAAGAAAATTAAAAATTTTATGAAAACATTTTGAGAACATATGGACATGGATAATAAACATAACCCCAGTAAATACTTACGAATAAACAAACTCGGATAAGAATGAGATTGGAATAATTATCCCTTACCTTATGTACAATTTCTTCCATATGTGTCTGAGACTCATGTATAGTGGGTTTAAACATATTATTAACTTGTAACATAACCATAATAATATTTATGATATCATATATGATTCACTTACGACTTTAGATTATCCGTTCATTTGTCAATTCTATGTTAAAGCAGTGTTTTGGGTAAAATTGTTTCATTTATCGTCTGTGTTTTGACTTGTAATTATTAATATGATTAAATAGATCATGATTAATTAATTATAGAATATAAAACATGATTTATATATAATATATATTCAGAATATATATATATATATATGTTAGATCGATAAATGGAATGAAATACACCGTTCATGGAGACGGTAGGCCGTACGTACGCATGAACGTTGTTTTTCATTTCCTTATTGAATTGAATGCAATTAAGTAGATTAAATACATATATATATATATATACAAAAATATAGTAGAATTATTATGTCATATATTTCATTATCACTTATTATGTATACTTTATAATCATTCTTGAATGGAAAATGAATCTCTTCGCATCGTGGAGACGGTAATCTGTACGTACGCACGAGTGATGATATCATTACCATATTTATTGAATGGAATTATAGTGGATTATATAATATATTATAATTATTATGATGTTATAATAATCATATATAGTTATTATTTACACTATTATACCCATCCAAGTAAGGTGGTGGTGGAAAAACTGATTACACCACGGCGTGGAGACGGTATTCCGTACGTACGCACGCGTGGAGATTTCATTTTCTATAGGATGGATAGAAGGTGAAATAGGGTTGTTTAATATTTATAATAACATATCAGTATATAATTATTACTGATGTTATTACTTTATAATGAAACAACTAAATAAGAGGAACTAGCCGAAGAAAGAAACTTGAAAGAGTCGGTAGAAGATATTACCTCTTCCTCGACGCACCTCCTTTAAACTTCTTCTTAGGGCACTAGAGTTGGTATTTTGAGAAGACCAGAACCTCTATGATATAACTATATAGGTTTAGAAGATGAGTTGGTAGGGTTTGGGCAAGCATCAAGGCTCAAAAGGGTGTGAGGAGAAGAGGGAAGGGGTGCCCTTTTTATAAGGGAGGAGAGAGGCACCTTTGGAAAAACTTTAAATATTATTTTATAATAAAGTCATATTCGGTTTATAATTTCTCCAAATTGATTTATTTCTAAGATAAAGTTGGGATGGGTCGAAATTCTCTCAACCAATATAATTTAGACAAGTTTAGGTTACTATTGTAACCTTATCATTTATATTTATCTTTAACTTAAATAATTTTACTTTTACCGTGTCTTCTTCTTTTCTTACACTATATGGTTAATAAACATACTATAAAAAGCCAAAAAAACCCCAAGATTTTCATTTTTAATATATATAACCTTATCCAATTCATTTGGACAAACCTTAGATTTTTAGTAAAAAAATAACAATTTATAATATAATATTTGTTTTAAAAACTATTTTGTTTCAATTTTGACACTATTTGGTATTTGATTTTTGTGAAAATCATAACAATGTCATTAGTTCTAAAAAAGTTAATTAAATCAATAATAACATGTCATATTATCCTATAAAATTAGTTTAATTCATAAAAAGTCTCAAATTACATTTATATGGGTATTTATAATATCAATTATGTTAATATTTAATTAATAAGAAAATTACTGCAACATCATTGGGTCATAAATAAATTAAATTATTTAATGTTTAAAAATTATAAATAAAATACCATTATGTAGGAAATAATTTTTTCTTTATAATGAATATTTATAGTAGAATTTATCTTATGTATAACCCTATATTAAAAATGTTTTAGTTATTAAACATTGATTTTAACTATTTTAACTCTTCTTTAAATAAAATAATTACAAATGTCCTAATCTAATCCAAGTGGACCTAAATGGTCATATTTTATTCCTAAGGTTGTTTTTGGTCGAATTAAACTTATCCAATAGAATTGGTACATGTGATTGGGTAATAATAATATCATTATTACCCTTAATTATCCTATTTACTTTTAACAGTGGTAAAAAAAAGTAAAAAGTTACTATTCACCAAAAATTATTTTTATCTTATTAAACCACATTTTACTCCTTGATATTAATCGTGTCTCTCGGATTATCTAAATTTCAATCATAGAAGCGGTAAAATTAAGTTTTATGCAAATTTTTAAATTCTCCTAGGAGGTGGGTAAAAGACGGTGGAATGTTCAATAAAATTTTTATATATCTAAAATTATTATAAAATGACTTTAATGAATTACATTGAACTTATATAGGTAATATGTATCAATTTTGAAATAAAATAAATTTAAATAAAATATATAATTATTTAAATAAAAAGTTGGTTTTTAAATAGTAACCCAGTGTTTTCACTATTCATGAAAAATTGAATGTTTTCTGAAAAATACCAAAAATTCACCATAGACTAATTTTGATATTCCGAATTCAAAAATGAAGTCCATTTTGAAAGATAAAATTTATAAAATTTCGAAAAGTCTGTATTACTATTCATAACGGCTAGTTCATAATAATATTATAATAATATCTTGTTTAGTGAAACTTGGTATTGCATACTACACACACTATCTAAGAAGGTCTTGATTGGGTGTAATGCAAGCCAAGTCTGGGCTGCGTGTAGTGAAAGCTATGTTTGGTGTTGCATATAACATAATCAAAACTTATTTCATTTATACATTAAACAAAATCTATTCTTAATGTTGTGTATAATAATTTCCACAAAATGAACTTGAAATTGTGTGTAACACGAGCCAAGAATAGTGTTGCCTATACTGCATGATAATATGGTGTTGCATATATCGGAAGATAATCTTGGTGTAGCATACACCAAAAGACATCAAAGAAAATAATTCTCACAAAATCTCGGGGTGTTACATTTATGGCCTACTACTGGACTACGTGAAGTCCCTAGAATGTGTAATGTAGTTTTTTAAAGGGTATGATAGGTGAATTATAAATTAACTTTTTTTTGGAACCCTATACGAATAGGATAAATAAAATATTTTTTTAAGTTCTATTATCTTTTCAAGTGAAGGATGAGTTTGTGGTAGAAATTAGTTAAAGGATGGAACTATACTTGTCAAGTATATTTTTTTTCTTCTCTTATTATATGACAAATTAACTCGTAAACTTTAGGTAAGGGATATTAAAAGTAAAAATGTGTTATCATAATACTATATGTTTTGTTGAACCGATGATATTTTAAATCATTATAGATTGATGGCTTTGAGGCCCTCAATTCTACAATTTTTTGTGACCAATGACCTCAATCACTCCCTATAAATATTTACGTTTTTCCTCTAATTATGTGTCCTTAATTTCCACCAATTTTCTCCTAATCGATATTATAATTTGGTGGTTACTTTTTTATTCCCCTTTTCCTCTTATTAAGACTAGATTTTATTAACCCAATTTTCAATGTGGGTTTTCCCACAAAGGTATTTTCTATTTTCAGCCTTTTATTTTCAAAGAACAATTTCAAATTGTGAGGACACAATTTATTGATGGAGGAAAGAATGTAACACCCCAATATTTCATAGTACATTATTTCTTCAAAGTAATTCAATAAGTTACACTACACACAACACCGAGTTCAAGTGCACCACGACTTACCAAACTAGCCGTTCAAAATATGTTATGAATAGTATTAACAAAATTTTGAATTTTATATAATCCTTATAATTTTAGAATCCATATTATGAATTTCTTAGACATAATTAAAAAACAAATTCCTTTTTTTCAGATAAAAGAAGTATTTTTAAAAAAATGCAATTTTACCACCTTTTAATGGAAACGCCTTTTTATATCCAATATTTGAAACTTTTATATAGTTAATTTGACAAAATAAACTTCTTCTTCAGAATCGTGACATAATAATATAGTTTCAATAAATTTTTAGTGTTTTTTTGATAACATTCATATTTTGTTAAATAATGAAAATACTATATTTTAACTAAAAACAACTTTTTAAATCAAAATATTTTTTAGTTTTTAATTATACATTTTAATGGTTTTGAAGTATAAATAGATTATATTTTTACTATTTAATCTGATGTTATTCATTGTAAATAATTTCATGTTGAAATTAAACATAAACAAGTATCAATCTTTTGTTAGTTATTATTTCTTAAAAACACGCTTTTTGGTTTTGATAATGGGAATAAATTTTAAATAAATAAATGAAACTTATATGTTTTGAATTTAGTAAAATAGACAGAATTTTTGAATTCATAATATCAAAATTAACTTATGGGGATTTTTTTGTATTTTTCTAAAAACAATCAATTTTTGATGAATAGTGAAAAACACTGAGTTATAGTTTAAAACTGAATTTTTATTTTAATAATTAATTATTTTATTTCAATTTATTTTAGGTCAAAATAGATACATAATATCTATATATGTTCAATGTAATTCATTGGAGTCATTTTTAAATAATATTAGATATATAAAATTTTATTGAACTTTTCATCGTCTTTTACCCACATCCTATGAGCATTTGCAAATTTAAATAAAACATAATTTTACCAATTTTGTGAGTTGAATTTAAAAATTCATAGAGACATGGTTGATATCAGTATGTAAAATGTGGTTTAATAAGATGAAAATAATTTTTGGTGAATAATAACTTTTTCTTTTATTTACCACGGTTAAAAGTATATAGGGTAACTAAGGGTAAAAATGATATTCTTATTACCCTAAAACATGTCCAAATTCTATTGGATAAGTGTAATTTGACCTAAAACAACCTTAAAAATAAAATATTATCTTTTAGGTCCACTTTGATTAGATTAAGACATTTATGTTTATTTAATTCAAAAAAGAGTAAAAAGTGTTAAATTCAAAGTTTAATAAATAAAACATTTTTAATATAGGGTTACACGTAAGATAAATTCGACTATAAATATTCATTAGAAAGGTAAAAATATTTCCTACATAATTATATTTTATTTATAATTTTTAGACCTTAAATAATATAATTTATTTATGACACAATAATGATATAGTAATTACCTAGTTAACGAAATATTAAATTAATTGATATTAAAAATATCCAAATAAATTTAATTTTAGACTTTTTAGGAATTAAACTAATTTTCTAGGTTACTATGACTTGTTAGGGTTGGTTATATGAATTGTTTTCTAATTAATAATGTTGTTATAAATTTATAAAAAACAAAATACCAAATAGTGTCAAAACTGACATAAAAGTATTTTTAAAACAAATATTATTTTATTAATTGATATTTTATTCCAAAAAATCTAAGTATAAGATAAAATACATATATAATTATAGTTGTATCATTAATTAACCACTTTTGGTTCTCTTGGATGTTTATAGTAAATTTATTAACCATATAATATAAAATACAAAGAGACATGGTAAATGCTAAACTATTTAACTAAGAGTTAAATCTAAAAGATAAAGTTAATATCATGACCCAAACCTATATAAAACCTATTGGTTGAGTTTTTTTCCACCCATACCCACATTATCCTTTAAATAATTCATTTTGGATCCATTATAAACCGAAATTT
Organism: Viscum album; assembly: GCA_963277665.1. NCBI lineage: Eukaryota > Viridiplantae > Streptophyta > Magnoliopsida > Santalales > Viscaceae > Viscum > Viscum album. The sequence continues at coordinate 1,402,078,231 of OY728143.1, read as the reverse complement.
ATTTTATTATAAAATAATATTTCTAGATTTTCCTAAGGTACCCCTCACCCCTCTTATAAAAGGGCACTCCCCCTTCTCTCTAATTCACACCTTAAAACCCTTTGGATCTGCCAAACCCTGTCCAAATACCCTCTAAACTGTCCTCCCTTCATCATATAGGCCTTCCTTTAGTCAGAAAGACAACCTAAGGATCCCTTTTGATCAAATCAAAAGGAAGAACCTGAAGAAAAGGTAAATATTTCATCACCTATTTCAAGTTCCTTTCTTCTTCCACTTCCTATTTCATTGTTGTTTCCATTATAAAATAATAAATCCAATATCTTCTATATACTTTTATGTTATTATAAATATGGTAAAACCATATTCATTATTTTATCCATCCTTTTAATGACATGTCACCATACCTGTGTACGCACGGCTTATCGTCTCCACGTCGTGGTGTAATTGTTATTCAATATATTATTATTTGAATGGGTCTAATAATTATGTGTAATTAATGTAAATAATAAATATAACATGATAATTATTCTGTATAAATGATATACCATCCAATTATATAATATTTTAATATCAAAATAATGATATTGTCGTTCGTGCGTGCGTAAGGATTACCGTCTCCACGAACGTGATGAGATTCATTCCCCATCATATCCATTAAAGACTAATTTTCAGTAGATAATTAAAAATAATATTTAAAAGACTTAATATCATTATGAATATGAATAAGATACATCCTTTCCATAACAACCATTACTTAAATAACAAAGCATATAAAGGAAAACAAATCAGTTCACACCCGAAACGATGATAATACTAAGATATTATTAACAAAGCAATATTTAAAGATCATATATGATATCATATAAATGTATATGATTCTTGTATAATTTAATAAAAATTATTTTACCATTATACATGAGGTTAACCTACCCTCGACCAAGGAAAAGTACAAGGTAAGGGTTAATTCTACAATCTCTTCATTATCCGAGGTTGTTTTTATGTGAGTATCTACTAGGACCTCTTTATCATCCACATTCATGTTTCATAAAAATATTTTCAAAAAGAATATTTTAAGATAATCGTTAACTATATAATAATTTTAAATGGTTTAAATATTTATTCTCTTAAATCATTCTCATTAATTTCTATGTTTTCAAAATGGTATTTGGACGTGAATGTTTTCAAAATATTAATTCCTTTCAAAAGTTTCAATGTGGTGTGTGAAAATTTGATACAAAAATGACTTTAAATATAATCCTTTATAAATTGTGTGACTTTTAAATGTTTTTATAAGAAATGGATATTTATCTCAAAGAGTTTTACAAATCATATTCATCTATATCAACATCCTTTGATGGATTTTAGACTTATTTGAAGTTGATTTATTATAATACAAAACTTCTATATTGTATTGAAGGTTTGATGATATGTTTGAATGTGGATGTGTTATTTTAATACCATTCATGGTTTATGGATAAAGTATTGATATTTTTTATGCTAATTTTAATAAGAATTTTTATGTTATGTTTAAACATTTTCATAGGAGGAATGCATTGGACTTAGTAAATGACAGGTGGAGCCCGCTATACTCATCGATGCATCGGTAGGTCTCATGAGACAAACTGGTGTCATAGAACAAGGCCTTGACAAAATCTTATTTATAGTCATGGAACAAGGGCTTGACTATGTGGTTATGAAAGTTTGGCATTATGCATTCCATCATTATGAAAGTGGCTATTTATATTGCATGTGATTATTCGACTAGTTGAATACCCATGTGAATAACTAAATGGTATTATTTTATTTTATCTTTTCCATATTATGATGATGTTCAAGTTTAAAAGGCTTTTGTTTTAGTCTTATACATGCCTTAAATGTTTATGCTTATTTATGAAACTTTATGTTATATTGTTATCCTTACCAAGCATCTGAGCTCACCCCTTTCTATGTTTTATTTTTCCCAAGATGCAAAAAAGTATATTATGACTGACCTGCAGGGATAGTCTATGGGATCTCAGTGTTGTCTATGGAAATAATGTTATTTTAGTTTTCCATTTTATGATGTAATGTAAACCTTATGAATGTATCTAATACTTATAAGGCTACTAAACTAATTGGTCTTTCGAGACTTGATCTTTTGTGATCATGCTAATGATATGTAATAATGCACTGACTCTGGGATTTTGGGGTCGAGGCGTTATAGTATTAATTCTCGATTAAGTTATATTATTTGAAAACTCATGAAATAATTTATTGTATAATTATTTCTACCCATATCATAGACATAACAATATTTCAATTGATTTTTTTTTCTTTCTACACTCAAAGAAGCAAGCTCAGCTTGTGGGTCGTGTGGGTATATCAGGTCTAGTCTATCAAACCTAAACCTTGTATTGTGGTATGGCATGAGTAGGGTTCATGTGAGTTCCAAAGGGATTATCCCCCGCTCTTTGAAAACCGTGTAGCATTCCCAAAGACTACTACATATCCCTCTCTTCTCCGACATTTAAATTTTGAGGAATTTTTTACCACGTCCTAGTTTTTTCAGTAAAATATATTATATAAATAATTTTACCATGTATACCACAATTGTGTGTTAATTGTTTTTTCATCCAATGATACTTAAGAGGTGGGATGGGGGGATTTGGTATTTAGATCCATATATCTGATATCGGGGATTTAGTGTGATGATTATAGTGTTCCTTAGCATTCAATACTTCTTTAGTTTCACATTAGCAATAGGGTAGGAATCCCTTATCGGGTTATAGAGTTTGGTACTCTTTAATATACATGGGATAAGAATGCTCTATATTTTGGGAATGGATTAATCACTCCCTTTCACTAAAAAAGGCATGGGCCCTCAACATATTCAATAGAGTTTAGTACTCCCTCAATCAATATTTCATAGATCTTTGGGGAACATGTGCTCTATTAATGGATTTAGGTACTCCCACATTTGGTGACTTTGTTTGATGAGGATTGGATCATCCATCATTGATTTGGAACTACCTCGACACTAATTACTTTAAATGTTATTGATACCACGCTATTTTTGGGGAGATGGTGTGGTATAGGTTAACTGGTTTGTTCATACTATGGTTTCTCGTAGTGTGAAATACTTTGTTTAACTGATCTATAAAGAATGATAAATTGTGTCTTCATTTATCTATCTATAATCATGTCTTGTTTTTTAGTTTTAGGATTCATGTTCTTCAACATTTAGTGGGTTATCCCTTACCATTTTAGTTCTAATCTGACTAGGTCTTTTCTTCTTTATATATTTATAGTTTTTGGGGAGTCCTAATGGATAGGTATATACTCATGCCTACATTATTTTTTCCCTCATGCTTCATGTATTATGTATATGATGTAATGTTTAATGATGAATTTGGTGGATAAAGTTTGGGTGGAGTGAAATCTTAGTTTTACATGAATGTGATGGTATTAGGTGGTGTTCTGGATCTAGTTCATCGTGGATATCCTTTTCTTTAGTTTCTTTAGGTTGGCTTAGCATTTGGATTTTTTGAGATTAAATTGATTCCCCATACATTATGCCTTTTGAACTTTTTACTTATTTTTGGATCATAATGAGTTTCATGCATTTTATATATTTCATTTGACTATGTATCTGGTATTTCATTATTATTATTCTATATATATATTGGGTGGTTGGTAAAAATTGAATTAATGTAGATAATGAATCATATTAAAGTAAATTTATGGGAAGTTATGATTTATATGTTTACACATGTGATACTCCTAAGGGACTATGTAATCACCTGAGAGGGGGGTGAATCAGGTTATCATGTTTAACTGAATTCCTTATTTTCTATTTAAAAATTAAACATTATCAAAAGTCAAACCCCTATTTTCTATTATAATAATAGTAGATCTATTTTTTTAACCCATCATAAATTTACCACATGAAATATTAAAAAGATATTAAATAATAAGACAAGGTATTTTTATATGGTTCACCCCAGATATGGATGACTATATCCTTACCGTGTTTGTGATGATCTGATACATAGATTTTCCACTATAATAAATTATGAATTTCAAGTGGGTAAGGCATCTACCATCTTAAAACCAATATAAATCTCTTAAATTCTCTTTTATCTCTCGATGTGTATCACAATTTAAAACTAGTTCCCACTAATTTTGAACAAGACCTTCCAACAACTTAAATAATATCATTTATTTTCTCTTGATGTGGCTATAAAAAATAATTATATCTCCTTCATCAATAGATTCATTGATTTCTTAAATATGATCTAATAAACTCAAGAATCTTGACCAATATAAATGTACATGAAATTGATCATGTATATAATCCTAATCACTATATTCTCTCAATTATTAATATTATTTTGTTCTTCAAAACCCATTAACTCATCAATATTAATATATCTATAAAGTTTCTATAGAACATTGATGAATGCCAATTTTTACTAAAAATATTTTTCTTCCTACTTCAATCATGAACTTGTTAAATACTACATATCAAAGGAATAGGTCATTGAACATTTTTCTCTAATTTATCTTCAATATACTTTGATGATCTGCACCAGCTACTCAAAATCTCATTATCCTCTTCTTATTCATAGATTAATAGAGAATTCTACTTTTACATATAAATATTGTGTTCATAGTAATTCAAACACAAAAAGAAATCTCTTTATTCTTCTTCCATGTATACAATTGAATCAAAAAAATATTATATATAATTAAAATAAAAAATACACCAAAATCATTATTTAGATTCTTGGAATATTTCTCCAATTGCATCACTTGGGTGTGATCCCATGATCTTATAATATTTCATTCCTATTATAATTTATTATCTTCAATGGTATTTTGAGAGTACCATTTTACTTATATGGGCTCATTTAATCTCAAACAAATGAATATCCATTTAATTCAATCAAAATGATTGGGATTTTCATTCTCCTAAACATGTGAATAATTCTTCACAAATTATTTCTATAAAATCCATAGTGGAAAATTCTTCACAACTATATGAAAAATATATAGTAATACTTATATTGTACCACAACACAAATCTTCATGGTGTGGGTGTCTCTAAATTCACTGAATTATAGTCTAATTGATTTTTCTTCATCTATAATCTTAAATCATGGTAATTTTGAAAATTTTTGATACTTAATACACTTGATAAGGGTACCATAAATTATAAATTTTATTTCCAAAAAAATATTGTAAAATTTCTCTATCTTCATAAATATCACTTTTCTATGTTTCAAAGGTTACATAAGTTTGACATAAAATTATGTACCCTAGTTTGAGAACCACTTATATTTTTAACTTCATAAAATGTTAGGCTTAACCAAATTTCTATTTGAGGCTCCATAAATATGTTACATGTGCATCATAAAATATTACTCAACACTTACCTTTACCATTCCTCTAGCTTCAACACATAAAATATCTTATATATTATTTTATGATGTTTCCTTTATTTCATTATAATTTAATATCTAAAAAATTACAATATCAAAATATTAGATATCTCCTTGTACTAAGATAATTTTTAAAAATCTCACCCTGATAATATATTATGTTTCTCAGGGTGCTTCCTCCGTCTTCAATACTTCCACTCTCTAGAAAATATATTCTGTATCAAAAAAAATATGATTCATATTTATTATATGTTAACACCTTTTTTATATTTAATCACTTCTATAGAGAATATTATGAATACAATTCCTTTACTAATTTTAAATTTGTACGTTAAAAAAACATACACATGAAACCAAAAAAAACATGTATCACTTTTTTTGAAAATTTTAAAAACATGGCTCAAATAATTATATTACATATCATTATGAGAGAATGTTATGTATTGAAGAATCTCTAAGTACATTTTCATTTTTCTTATTATATGGAAGAACTTATTTATTAATCTCAACTTCAAAAAAAATTCACATTTAACTAAAAATTTCTAGATTTTTTTAAATAAGATCAAAACTTATTCAAATCTTCTCAAGGAATTATAAACCCCTTCAAAACAACTCAGAAAAACTAAAATAATTTTGGGAATTTATTAAACCTTCTCGAACCTCCTCAACACCATTCCCAAAGTTTCTTATATCATATTAACTCTACATTATGTCCTTCCATGAAACTCTAATGACCCTTTAATCCCAACTCTAAACCTAGCATTCTAAAATCTTTATCTGTAGCATATTTTTTAGTTACCTTCATAATCAATCATCAGATGATGGTTTCTCAATTTTTTAGTTAGTATTTTAATTCACTTAGTAAATATAATTAACGTTCTCGGTAGCTATATCCAAAACATCTGTTAAACTATTATGGAGAGTTATTCTCACATGAATAATAACTATTAATTTACATGAGCTTTATCTCTCCAATCATAAAATAAAATAGTTCTTCTTCCGTAAAAATATATAACCATGATAATAATATATATTTTGTTTTATTATTTTCCATTCTCAAAATTATAGTAGATTTTGAGGGGAACTTGTGAACTACCACCTGACAGCCCAATCATTTGATTTATCGAGGTGATCCACCGAAAGTACCGATGACAGATCTACTAAAAATTACTATATAATAGCATCATAGTGGATAACATAATCTCTAAAACTATTCTACCCCAATGAATAAATATATTGGAATTAGGTCTTCATTGTACCATACTCACAACACAAAGTTGTCCTATCACACACTCTTGGTTAAAAAAAATATTTTAATACATTCAATGATAAAACATAAAATGAAAATATAGAAATATGAGAAACAAAATAAAGTATTTAACATGATTCAAACAATTTATATTGTGTATGGGGGAAAATGATGCTGCAATATTTTTTTATAATTGGAATATTACTGGTGAGAAAATTTTTATAAAGACAATTAATACCCTACCAACTTCTCTTCTCTCCAATATATTCTCATTTCAACCATAGATTCTATATTTTTCCGCACTTTTCACTAAAGTTCCCACATAATTAAATACTATGAACAACCTGTCAAATAAGTTGAACCTACTCCCTTAAAAACTGATATCAAGATACATGATCATCTGATCTAGGTTACTAACTTGTTGACCCATCATCTTAAATGAACTTACTGAACTCTCGGTGCTCTACCATAGAACCATCAGAAGATGTGAACTTTTGATGGACCAAATTATGTTAGAGAATATTTATTTTTATTACCTTCACATCAAGTCCATATTACTGTCACAAGCCAAAATTATGGTAAACATAATTATTATGATTGAACTCCTTGTTCTCTAAACCTCCAATGTTATGAAAAAGGATTCACATTCAAACAATCTCTCACATGAGAACTTATTCCATGGAAAACCACATAAACCCTCGATAACTAAGAACTAAAAATAATTATTTCTTTCCTTACTTCTTTCATTCACCCAAGTCTCACTAAGACTCAATGTTTCCATAGGATTTCCCAAACTATATTCATTTTGAATATGTAAATCAGATTTTTTTTCATGTCATGGTTTGTATCTATAACACTTTTTCCTCTAGATATTTTCTTATGAAGTGGTGGTTCAGTTAGATGTGATTTGTATTTGCATAGAAAACTATATTTTTAGACAATTGGATTTCACTTTGGTGGATATAGTAAAGTAAATATTCTAATTTAACCCTTCCTAGATCTTGTATAAATATCTTCTCCCATTCCATTTCTTTTCCATATTATGTTATGTATATATACTCTACTTCTATTTTACTCATTATAATTGTATTCAGAATTCATAACATCCAACTAACTATAGTTCCTCCATATTTAAACATAAAAAATGATATATTCTTTCAAGTATTTGAATATATAATGAATTATGACTCGAAAATACATGATAAGTAACCTTCATCCTGAAATTAAAGAGATTCATCTTCTGATCCTTTCAAAAACAAAAGGATCCCCTTCATAAAATCCTAGTGAAATTTTTGTGGATTTACCATGTACAGAATCCAAACATAAACATCCTAGTAAATTTTTGACTTAGTGAAAACCATTTCATATATTAATCTTCTAACCAATAATTAATATGGTACTTTCCCAATGTACATGGCCTCAATTTTAGTTGTTGGCCCATGTGACTTGGAAAAATAGAATTGAGTCACAAGAGGGGTTGAGGTTGGATTAAATTCATCCTTACCAAACCATTCCATGATTTTATAGATATAATCATTAGAATATAGAAGAAAATTCTTATATTTCTTGTCTCTATTTATCTTCAATGAAAAAAAATTTCTTTCACATCCATAATTTTTCATCTTGTATATTTCGGAAAAAACTCAATCCATATTTTGGATTTTCCAAACATCTGGTCTATAAATTAGTATTTCATTCACATAAAAATTAAATTTAATGAATACTTCATATTACCATTTATTTTAATTACTGTATTGATATATATTTAAATTATTTAACCCTTCCTCTCACATATGTGAATTTAATTTTTTTCCACTATCATGAAGCTTACTTCATCCCATAGATGATTTTATTTTATTTACACACCAAATTTTGATTCCCAAATTGTGATACACCAATTGATATTTCTAAATAAATATCCTCACCAAAATCACCATGAAGTAAAGTGGTCCTTGACATCCATTTTCTCCAGATACATATCTTATGATGAAATTATTCTTATAACTATTTTGGTTGTATAATAATTAACAACCAATGAGAATATTTCTTATAAATCTACCCCTTACTTTTTTTACACCCCATAACTACATTTCATGATTTGTATCTCTTATTTCAATTATTCTCTTATTAAATCTTCTAAACCCACTTATTCTGATGTTCCTTTCTTCCTCAGGTAGATTATTTATCTCTAAATTTATATTTAACATTAATGATATCATCTTCACATTCATGGATATATTCCACTACTTATGTTCACAAAGAGAAACTTCCCCATCTATATTTTTAGTTTCTCTTATTTCTGTTGTGGGTAGAAAGTTTGTGTCACCCCTATTATTGAACTTTTATTCTATTTCTAGTTGATCTCTCTAGTTAAATTGGATTCTCTGAGCTACTTGGATCTACCCTTTCTATTAGTACCTGAACTTCTAGTACTCACATATCCAATGAACATACATATGATTCTTTTACTAATGTTTCATCAACTCATGAGCTTTTTTCATTTATATGGTCTTGCATCTAGGCTTCCAATTCCATTAGCACATGCATCTATGTTCTCTAGTTTTATTTGAACTACTAGTACTCTGATCAACCTATATTTATATAATTTATTATCCTTTAACATACTACATTACTAAGTTCCAATACTTCTACAGAACCTTTTCCTCAAAGAAAACATCCCTACATCTAATTATTATTTTCTATTTCACCATCCCACATAAAATATCCAAAATTTTCATCTCTATAATAGTGTAAAAAAACATTTTTCATTTTGGTTTTCTTTTTTCCATATCCTTATAATTTACATATACTTATGTTAAACTAAAAAATACTCTAATATGCAAATATTTAAGTCATTATCTAGGATATAACTCCTTTATAAGTTCCTTCTCAACCATCGATGCTAGACTCTTTTTAGTGAGATAAGTCAATATGTTTATTTCCACTACCCAAAAAACCTTTTACTTTCTTGAGTTCATCCTAAAACTCCTATATTTGGCTATTATATTCATGTTCATAATTTCATACACTCTATTCTATTATAGTGTTCTGGGGACTGCTTTCTCATTCCTAATTCCCTCCTCCTTGCAAAAAACTTGAAAGTTTCATTTGGTGTACTCACTACCATTGTTTATTTGAATTATTTTCCACTAATAGTGGCATTCCATTTCTTCTAACACTATCTAATATGTAAATACCTAAAATAAATCATATTTAATCTTTAATAGGTAAATTAATTATTTACTTGTTGTGTCATTAATTAAATTAAAAAATTAAAGGAACCCATAATATGATTTAAAAGAGGGAGGTCCCTAAATATACGAGTGTACAAGATCCAACTTATGTTCCCCAGGCTTATGAAAATCTAAGTAGAAAGGAAAATTATTTTACTTTCCCAGCACATAGATTTAAAAATTATGTATGTTAATGTGATTAATATTCAGTATATCATTAGATTTTAGAAGTATTATATTCTTATCACTAAGGTGACTAAACATACAATGTCATAAATATAGATCATCAGCAGTTTCAATTATGATATCTACACTCCCATCCAAATTTCCAATCATATAAAGGGTATATTGGCCAAAACCCCTTGGGAGTTTTGTGTGAGTTATGTTTTTTTGAAATTTTGAAGAAGGGATATCAAATTATTCTTGGATTATTTTTATGGATTCATGTCAATCCATCCTTACTCGATAATTTATTGAAGCTGATGAATAATTGTTATGTGTCAAGATAGTTCTCATGCCACAGATCCTACACCATTTCATAAAATGAATTTTCTTTGAGAAGACTACATCATAGTGCACAAAACTATCCATAGATATGATTTTATATGATAAATCCAAAAATATTCCACACAATATTCACTATATTTATACCTAAAATCTATTTAGAAGGGTTTAAAAATATATCCAATCCCACCCAAGGCCTGCACATGAGAAACCTCTATACATGTTAATACATGATGGCAGATTCCACATAGTTGAGCGGTCCAACATGGGTATGAATGTGAGAACCTATGTGTATAGAAAGAGGTGCATGTGAAGGAAGACCATGGAATTGGCGAGGTTGTGAAGGTGATGCTTATCCTATCACATGTGAGGCGGTATGGGAGGAGGTAGGATTGAACCAACACTAGTCTAACTCAATTGAGATGCTAAGGGAAGGTAGTTTCTTATATTTTATTGATTTTTTAGAGGAATTTATAATTTGGGACTCAGATATATCAGTTTATTCCAAAGTCAAATTAAACATGGTGTAAATGCAACTTAGAGGAGTTTTGAGGATTCTTTGTCCCACTAGAATATTTGAGGTGTTCAAAATGTTGATAGATGTCTAAACTATAACTCCTTTAGAAGATCAATTTCCCACATCAAAGATACACCTTGCATCTTTGAGGGTTAGGATTTAAAAATGTCATATAAGAGATCATGTCTCAATATATATAGCTATGCTGAAATACCATTAGAAGATAATATGTACATCCTATAAATATTCCAAGAGGTTTTTTGATGATTAATTTATTATCAATAACTTAAGAATATGAGAAGTCAATGAGTTATAATGTGACAATGGTGGATTTGTTCTTAATGACCCAAACATGTGCAATTAGAATTAATAGATTTGACATTGTTTATTACATTTGAAGAAGAATTTATGGTTCTGATTATCTTTCAGTATGTTAAAGAAATGTTGAAAATTGAAGATGGATAATGTTTTGGTGATCTTTGATGTTTGGTTTTCAAATGATCGATGAATTAAGAATAGTGGAGTTAGGTTTTGAATATTTTTTTGGTTTTTGAATGTCATTTAGAGAAGGAAATTTTCTAGGTATACATTAGAGCTCTTAATTAAAAAATTAACCATCTAGCCAACAAGACCTAGCTAGGTCGACCCCTTCCATATGTGGGACCTAGGAGGGTTAACCAGAATAGAGGGAGCTAATTCAGGATAATATAGTATGCTTCATAATGGGTATAAGATAATTCCCAGAGGGGTGCATAGTCGTAATGTGTAATTGGTGTGCGGGGAGGCATGATAGTAGATGAGAGGCCGACATAGGGAAGTTCCATCAAAAGTATTGTGCGCTCGGTATCCATTTATATCCAACTAAAATAGTGCCATGTATTTTAAAGGAGAGTGTAGAGATGTTTTTTTTTTTGATGTGGGATGATTCACTGTAGTGTTGACATGAAATGAAAATGTTGGATCACTCAGAAGAATCATCTTGGACATCTGATTGTCTCGATGTGATTCTCAACCATCCGATAATTTACTTAATTTTTCTAGGTTTTCTGATTTCATCTTCATGTCATCTTGTTCCCCAAAAGAACCCAAGAGAACTTGTTTTTTATTATTTCCATGCTTTGTGTACAGAATCATGAGTCGAATATTCTGATCATCATATGTTTGTCATAAAAATTCAAATATGATCAAAATCATTTGATGTATCATTTTATTGGTTTAATGAGGATCAAATTGACATAATGTAGTATGGGGTGAAATATATTTTATGATGATGGAGATGTTTTGTGATATAAAACTCAAAGACATCATGCACTTAAGAAAAACTAAATGGGTCTTCATGATTCTCAAAAGTTATAAGATAATATAAGTTTCCTATAAATACCACATGAGTGTTTATTTTATGGGTATGTGGTTGATAAAATATCATTTCAAGATAAACAGAAGTGGTGAAAGGATCGGGTTTTCATAAGGCCAGAGTTTTTCACATTTTCAATTTATAAGAAGAAGAAGGATTTCACGGGTAACCAATATATGCCTAGAGCACAAGAGTTTCTTTGAAAGGAACATGGTTCCACAAATAAATATAGATCTCGCGATATTATTACATGTATATCTTCTAGTTCTTATATGAATTTTTTAGTTCTTATAAATTAGTTTCATGAAGAAGGAAGAAGTGCTATAAAGAAGAATGAGAGTATATTCAAAGTGTTTACTTCAAGAATATCTTTTCATTAACTACATGGATTTAAATTAATTTGTACACATAAAATGATTATACTTAAATGGTTTTGTGCACAAGGAATAGGTAAATAGTGCAGGCCTAAATGATTTCTCATTTACATGTGAAGGAATATTATAATAGATAGTGTGTAAAAAAGAGACTGTAGAAGATGGAAAATTGTGTATATGAATTATGAGAGTGTGTAAAGAGAATAGTGTGTGTAATTGAGTATACATATTGAAAAACACTTACATTCATTAAATCTTATTCGCATTCATTTGTCAGAAATAAAATTAGATATAAATTTGTGTGTTATGAAAACATGTATGCACATGAAATTTAGCATGCATGATAGTGGTAAGATAATGTATGTTTATTATTTCACAATGAAATAAGACCATTTAGTGTATTATATAGATGCATGAAGTTGTAAGTACACATGAAATATATTTTTCTTGATTAATTTGTAGTTATTTGAGAACAAATATTGGACATTTTTAATATCATTGATTCAGATGAAATTTGGTATCTAATTTTTCATTGTTTAGTGAGGTCATGTCTTCAATAGAAGAATAAAATTGCCCGAGTAGTGTTATATTGAAGTAGGAAATTATATTTATTAATCATAATTATTTGATAAAGACAATATTAAGTGAAAAGGTACTTTAATTGTACAAGATCTAGTTTTATCCAGAAATCTCCTGGAAGAGGATATTAAATTGATCATCCTACCTATGGATCAGATATTCTAAGATTAAGATGTATCTTGTAACTAGGGGGTATAACTAGTTGTTGAAGAGGCTCTAGAGACTAAAGCATTAATCGGTAAAACTATTGGGTTGTCTAAGAATCTGAGGAAAAAGATTTGGATTGTTGAGGTTATAACTAGAATCAATTGGAGGATCAATTACAGTGGTATATAACCAGTTACTACCCAAAACATTTTAATTGATAAAAATATTATAGTGGAAACTCCATGGTGGGGAATAACCAACATGGAAAGGATATAGGTCTTAGTATCAAACCTTGTAAAAATACACTGTGTTATGTTCTATTTGCTTTCACCATTACATTCAAGATCCACTCATCTTGATAGGTGACAAAGGTTTGAATTAAAAAGGGGAAAATATTTTAGTAAAATATTTCACATCATATTCAACCCCCCTCCCACTGTGATTGAATGATCCTTTAGAAACATCAATTGGTATCAAAATATAGGAAACTCTAATTGGATCTACTATACTTGTACAATTGTTTTTATCATAAGCATATGAAGTATAGATTTAAGTTTCAAGAAGATTCATAAGTTATTCAAATGTAAAAACCTATCTCTTCTCCAGATGATAGAAATGTTGATGTTTCAGTAAAGACCCATAAAAAAAGAAGAAAAGTGTGGAAAATAAGTTAAACAATAATTAAAAGATAAATGAAAATAAACTACTAGATAAAGGCACTCATATTGGAATTTTTTCATTGAAATTAGTTGATTATAATTCTGATGATTGTGGTTCAAGATGTAATGATAATATGATCAATTTTGAAGTCAAAAATCATTAAAAGAAACTTCCCAAGAAGTGTTCACACATATGGACAAATATTTCAAGGTAAATTGGGAAGAAAAACTTTATAAAGAAGAAGAGGGTAATTCTATGGAAGAAACATTTACCAAAAATGTTGGCATACACAATACTCTCAAAAAACAACTATAAGCATAGGAATAAAAAGTTACACTTTATAAAGAAATACATGATGGAGCTACTAAATAATTTTATATTAATGTTTGTGAGAAATTTTATTTTGTAATGGTTTTTATAGAACATATCCATTCACTTGAAAAGATTAATATTACATCTATGAATGTTAAATAAGCTTAGTTGAATGGTAGAGTATAAAGAATCAAGGATATTGACAATTTTTTACTAAAGGAAAATCAGATTCATAAAGATGAGATTGAAAAAAGAAAATTTTGTGTGAAGAAATCATGAAATCTCTTGAAGATGATAAAATTTTTTTGAACTTAAATTTTCTTGAAGTATAAGTGAAATTGAGAAATTTGGAAGAGACACAAGTTGATATATTCCAATTTGTTGAGAAAAAAATTATTTTTAAGGACTCATTGGATAAGATTCCTATATATGAAAATACTAAATCTAGTGGAAATAAGAGCATGATATTATCCACGGATAAATCTAATACATACTTTTTAAATAAGGAAACCCTTTTTCAGGATAAATATATGCGTACTAATGCTTATTTTATGACTAGTACAGATTCAACTTCAAAATATAAAAAACATGGGTGAAGATATGTTCTCAAGAATCATTTACATCTTCAAAGTTTGATGTCAATAAGTGTATAAATTCATATTCCCCCAAAAACTAACATAT
Source organism: Viscum album (assembly GCA_963277665.1). Classification (NCBI taxonomy): domain Eukaryota; kingdom Viridiplantae; phylum Streptophyta; class Magnoliopsida; order Santalales; family Viscaceae; genus Viscum; species Viscum album. The sequence continues at coordinate 1,402,063,201 of OY728143.1, read as the reverse complement.
GAACTAATGTGCTACTCAAAAGTAGTAAAATGTCAAAGATAGTCAAAATGTGTCATAGAAGAAGAAATCAATATTTTTTTCTATAGTTGGTGTTGTTGGATGTTTGGGAAACATGAAATTAATTTTTGCATAATATTTCATTTTTTTGAAAATTATCATATGCCTAAATTTAGGGGGAGTATTGTTTAAGAGAAGGGGAAAACTACACAACAAAAGCAGAATTCACAGAAATAGAGTCATTATATCCAGAATCGATGTAATTATTTTCAAATTTTCATTGATTATTGATACATAAGTGGTTATTATTATGATGAGTGATGGTACGTACCAATCATGAAGAAATCATCTGTTGATGATAATGGAATACCTAAACAAAGAGTGAAGTAGATAATAAATGAATATGACAAGTCAATCATGGGGTATGAACAAAATAATATGGTCATTAAATCAACAAATCCAACTATGTTTATAAAGAATAATGTAAATAGTTTCTCACTAAAAAAGGATTATTTGATTTTGGTAGGAAAGGTCACATCATGGATCATTGTACATTTTCCATGAACATTCATACTGAAATTATAAATATGAAATAAAATATAGGATCAATCCAATAAAGAAACAACAAGATTGATTTAGTGAAAGACATCTCTGATGAAGAATAGAAAAAGTTTCCCAAAAGGGGTAAGTTTTTAAATTATAATATTTTGAGTGAAAGGTGAAATATGTATTGAAATTCATGTAAAAGTTGTTTGACATGGTTATTTGGTAAAGAATAATTCTTTAATAAGAAAAGGAAAACAGATGGAACTTCTAGTGTTAAGAAAAATAAGTCTACAAAAAAAGTGATGAATGATCATGTTTCTAAAGAATTTTTGATTATATGGACAAAATAGTGGGAATGAGAAAGAAAGATAGAGCAGGTATGGAAAACTAAAACAACTTTGTTAGAAAATTTGAGGAATTATTTTTCGTCTAAGAATATTTTTGGCTTGAGAATAAACTCTCATCCCAATTTCTCTAACTAAAGAGAATGGAAGAACCACCTTATTCCCATATATATTTTGTTTTTTATATAGGGAATTAAAAGTGAATCATATATTTATAGAGATACCTAAACTTAAAAACATGGTGAAAATCTTACCGTTAAAAATTTATATATCATGTAATATTATTGTCATCATGTTGTCTCTTTGCAACATCTAAAATAATATCAAAATATATTTTCATTTCATTTTTGATGCATGTTAATCATGATGAAGAAATTTTTGATTTTATCTCTTGATAGGGAGAACAAAAGATAAAATATAAGGCATTCCTATCGCATTTGTTATCTTATGAATATGAGAAGTTCTAATGAGTATTGAATTGTATAATTTAGAAAGCTAAATTTCTGTCAATTGAAACTTTTCATCATTGTTGTATGTTAATTACATCTCATTTTTTTTAAAATTTACCAATTATAAAATGAAGTGATCTAATATTTTATGTTAAAAGGGAAAATACATACTTTCACTTGAATTATTCTAATATTCTTGTTGAGATGTATTCAAAAGATTATTTTTAAAAAAAAATTAACAATTTCTGGAAAAGAATATTCAGTGATTTGTATCACATGATGGATGTTTATTGACAATATTGATGTTAAATTGGATCACTCTTTTTTTCACAGAGAGAATTGATCATGTAGACTAAGAGTTGATTGATTTTACCTTATTTTTAAGTTTTTAGTATTCTATTATTCTCATAAGTAAATCAAAAAATAGTTGGGGTCCTGGCATAGTGGTTATGGCTACCCTGTGATCATGCATCAACCATAGATCAAAAACTCGAAACCCCTAATTTGGGGATTTATCCTATGTTTTTTGTGTGTTTAAGGTATAAGGTGGTGAGTTTGGTGGGGGAATCTCTTCAGATATATCTAGGGGGATCTCCGTGGAAAAGTAGTCATTGACAGTGCTTGAAGGAAGGGGAAGTGGTGGACTTTGATGGGGAAAGATGTAGGTTGATGGTGGGGCTCCAATGCATCGGGTCTTAGTAGATTATTTCAGCAGGACATGATAGGTGGAAGGTAGTCTGGCAGTGGTAGGCTTCGCTGAGCCTCGATAAATGAGGACGATGGGGCTCTGAGCCATCGGGGTAGTAGGGGAGGGTTTCAGTAGGATGGGATGGGACATAAGAAAATAGGATGAGATGGAATGTGGGTTTGAAATAGAGGGAAAAATCGAATTCGTATGAAAATTCATGCATGTATTAGGGATCCTCTTCTAGCTTCATAGTGCTTCTATATTGGGAGGAATGAGAGGGTATGGAATTTTCAACAAGGACCAGGCCCCAGGAACTCTGCATGGGGAATTTCTAGCTTTGTAGCCTTGCAATGTTTGGGAGTTTGTGTGTATATATATATAGTGAGTCTTTACTTGTGGTATCTAATATTTGGGTCCCTCAATGTGATGTAATAAGGGAGATAAGACTCTGGGGACTACGGTTCATGTAAATTTACCCCCTCAACCTATAAAAGGGTATTATCTAATAAATAAAAATATGTATGGACTTCAAGCTTTTGGATAAGTAAATCAGACTATAAGAGTCATAAGAGAATAATATTTTCTGAGAATTTTAATTTTGGAAATGATAATTTCATCCCATAATTATATCTTTTACTTCATTTCCAATAAGGGAGAGAAGATATCATTTACTTTTAAAATGAATTTTGTATTGACAAAAAATCTGAAGGGTGGGATTGAAGAGGCCAAGTGGTTTGTTAAGGTTGATGTTTTTGTTAGAAACTTAAGAATATAAAAAGTTATTGAGTTCAAATGTGATTATTGTAGATCTTTTCTTAGTGAAAAAAAAACATGTGAAAATAGAATTAAGATATTTCCCAATGTTTATTAAATTTTAAGATGAATTTATGGTACTAATTATTATTCAATATGTTTAAGAAATGATGAAAAGTGAATATAGATAATGTTTGGATGATCTTTGATATCTTTTTGTAAAATTATTGATGAATTAAAAATGGTGGAGGTGGGTCTTGAATATTTTTTTCGTTTTATAATTTCATTTTGAGAATAAAGTTTTCCTTGTACACTGTATAGTTCTTAACTAAATTAATATTCATCCAGCCAATAAGCCCTATCTAGCTTGAACCCTGCCATATGTGGGACCTAAGAGGGTCAAACCTAGCTAAGGGATCCAACCTGGAAGAAGCTTGTAGATGGAATAATGGGAAGAGTATCACACCCATAAGGGTGCATGGGAGAAGCATGGTGCCGACGTGTGGGGTGGATTGATAGAGAATGAGAGGATGACATAGGGTGGTTTCAGTGGATATAGTGTCTAATTGGTATCCATTATTGGCAAAGTAAATTTGTTCCAAGTATTATAAAATATAGAATTGAGATACACCATTATAATGTGGGATAGTTCACTAAAACACTTAAATGAGTTGTGATTGTCTGATCCCTTAGATGAATCATCCTAGCCATCTGACTATCTTATTTCACTTCTCAATCATCTGATCATTCAATTAATTTTTTGGGTTGTTTTATTTTATATGTATCTCATCGTCTTCCCCAAGTGATCCCAAGAGAACTTATTCATTGGTATTTCCATGCTTGGTCTATAGAAACATGATCTGAATATTTTGATCATCGTTTGTTCATACAAAAAATCCAAATATGATCAAACTCATTTGTTGTATCACTTTAATGGTTTAATGAGGATCAAACTGATATACTGTAGTATATATATAAATATATTTACCATTGATGGATATTTTTTGCAAAATGAAACTCAAATAGATCATGCACTTAAGATAAAACAAACGGGTCTTCATGATTCTTGAATGTTTTGAGATAATATACATTGCATATAAATACCACCCAATTGTTTCTTTGGTGTGTGTATGGTTCAAAGAATCCCATTCCGAGAGAGAAAAAATTTCTAAAATTCTATGGTTTTCATGATGAAAGAGTTCTGTGAATTTTCTATGTGTGAGATGAAAAATGATTATACGGTCAACCTATATGTGCCAAGTGCACTAGTGTTTCATCACAAAGAAAAGGGTTCCACAAATAAAAAGAGATATCATGATATTATTACATGTATATCTTCTAGTTTTTTCATGAATATTTGATTTCCAATGAGTTAGTTTTATGAAGATGAAAAAATCACTGTATAAGAGAAAGAGAGTACTTACAAAGTGTATTCTTCACATAGATCATTTCTATGAATTACATGTATTTAAATTTATTAGAACACATAAAATTATTATAATCAAATGGTTTTTCATGAAAGGAAATTAAAAATCATGAAATATTAAATGCTTTCTCAAATAAATGTAAAATAATAATACAATAGACAATGTGTGTGATAGTGAGTGAACAACAAGTAAAATTGTTTATGTGAATTGTGAGAGTGTGCAAACTGAATAGTGTGTGTAATTGAAGATACATATTGAAAAACACTTACATGATTTAATGTTTACTCACATGAACATGTGAGAAATAAAATGAGATATAAATGTTTGTGTTATACATATAAGTATGCACATTCAATTTAGCATGCATGATAGTGAGAATCTTGTGCATGTTTATTATTACACAAGGTAAGAAGACCATGAAGTGTATTATATACATGAATGATGTTGAATGTCTATGTAAAATATATGCTTCTTGATTAATGTGTAGTTATTTGAGCCTGCACCTGGGATAGTTTTAATATTCGTGATTTAGATGAAATATTTTATCCACGTTTTCACTGTTTAGTGAGTCTGAGTCTTTAATAGAAGAAAAAAATTACCTGAGAAATTTTGTACTAAGGAAACTAATTCTATTCAATGATCAAATTTCTTGAGAAATAGAAGAATCAGTGCAAAGGTATTTGAATTTCACACAAGCTAGGTTGATCTAGAAAGCTTGTAACATCCCCAATTTGGAATCCATTAAATTGTGGCCTGAGCTAGGCCACCACATGACCTCAAGCATGCATCCCAATACTCCAGAGGTTTCTGAATAACAGCAAGGGTCTAATAAGTTTTTTTGAGATACTATACCCTCATTACTAGAGTATGACACAGTAGATAAATTGTCACTAACCATCCTGGGTACCCTGTTAACCCGATAACCGAGCCGGCCCTGACATAGCCTAAAGGTCATTCCCGATCCCCACGGTTTGGCGGCTACCACCTGACATTATACAACATAAAAGTGGGAACGATTTTTTCATAAGAATGCAGAATCAAGAGAAAAACAAACAATATGCATATCAGAAGAAACTCCACTGGGAGTGATGTACCAGAATACAAAGAGTGTAACACCTGAGACTTTTATGTTATATAAATCATCAAAGGAATCTTTTTCTACACAATACTTTCTTGGCTTGCTTTACACGAAATCGCGACCTTCCTCGATAGCTTGCGTCGTACGCAATACCGAGTTTCACTAAACAACGATATGCTATTAAAATATTATTAAAACTTTCCATTATGAATAGTAATAATCACTTTTTAAAATTTTATAAATTTTAGTTTTCAAAATGGACTTCATTTTTGGATTCGGAATATTGAAATTAGCCTAGGGTGAAATTTTGGTATTTTTCTGAAAACTTTCAATTTTTGATGAATAGTGAAACCACTAAGTGGTAGTTAGAAAACTGAATTTTTCATAAAACATAATTTTACCGCTTCTGTGAGTGGAATTTCGAAAATCCGAGAGACACGGTTAATATCAAGGACTAAAATGTGGTTCAATGAGATGAAAATAATTTTTAGTGAATAGTAACTTTTTACTTTTTTTTACCACGGTTAAAAGTAAATAGGGTAATTAAGGGTAAAGATGATATTATTATTACCCTAACACATGTACTAATTCTATTGGATAAGTTTAATTCGACCAAAAAAACATAGGAATAAAATATGACCATTTAGGCCCACTTGGATTAGATTAGGACATTTATTATTAATTTATTTAAAGAAGGGTTAAAATAGTTAAAATCAAAGATTAATAAGTAAATCATTTTTAATATGGGGTTATACATAAGATAAATTCGTCTATAAATATTCATTAGAAAGATAAAAATATTTCCTACATAATGGTATTTTATTTGTAATTTTTAGACATTAAATAATTTAATTTATTTATGACACAACGATGATGCAGTAATTATCTTTTTAATGAAATATTGACATAATTGCTATTATAAATACCCAAATAAATATAATTTGAGACTTTTTATGAATTCCAATAATTTTATAGGTTAATATGAAATGTTAGTATTTATTTAATTAACTTTTTTTGAACTAATAATTCTGTTATGATTTTCAAAAAAATCAATTACTAAATAGTGTCAAAATTGACATAAAATAATTATTAAAACAAATATTATATTATTAATTGTTATTTTATTCCTAAAAATCTATGGTTCGGCCAAATGACTTATATAAGGTTATATATATTAATAATAAACAAATAGGGATTCGTTTGGCTGCTTATAGTAAGTTTATTAACCTTATAGTATAAGAACACAAGAAGACACGGTAAAAGTAAACTTATTTAACTTAATGTTAAAACTAAATGATAAGGTTAAAATAGGAACCTAAACTTGTCTAAATTATATTGTATGAGAGGATTTCGACCCATACCCACCTTATCTTCTAAATATATCAATTTGGAGCTATTTAAAACCGAACTTGACTTTATAATAAAATAATATTTTTAGTTTTCCCAAAGGTGCCCCTCTCCTCCCTTATAAAAGGGCACCTCCTCCCCCTTTTCCTCACACCACATTGAGCCTTCTAGCTCGGCCAACCCCTTCCAATTCCTCCTCTCCACTTCTCTAGAGACATCCTTGAGGTTCTGGTCGTCTTCAAAGTCCCATTTTAGTGCCCTAAAAGGAGGTCTCAAAGAAGCACTTCAAAGAAGAGGTAATGTCTATTACCGATTCTTTCATCTTTATTTCTTCTTCCACTTCTTCTTCTTAGGTTGTTTCATTATGAAGTAATAACATCAGTATCACTCATATACGGATATGTTATTATAAGTATGAAACAACCCTATTTCAACATCTATCCATCCTACGGAAAAAGAAATCACCGCGCGTGCGTACGTACGGAATACCGTCTCCACGCCGTGGTGTAATCTATTTTCCACCACCACCTTACTTGGATGGGTATAATGGTGTATATAATGACTATATATGAATATTATAAAGTGATAGTTATTATGAAATAGTATACATACACTCCAATACAATTCCACGATCATAGGAACGATATCATCACTCGTGCGTACGTACGGAATACCGTCTCCACGATGTGATGCGACTCGTTCTACATGATATTCATTTCATAATGATTATATAAATGAATATGATGAATGAATATGATATATATTACACTAATACCATTCTGGAAATGAGGTATCTATAACCTAAAGATAATAATAAGAATTTATTCGACAAAACACGCATAAGAACAAAAAGTTATAAACACCCGAATAACAAGTAGCAATGAAATATTACTACTAAGAAGCTAAGAATATGACCATATATGATATCATAAAAATAATTATGATTCTGGAATAAGTCAATAACATTATTTAAATCATTATACAAGAGGTTTGGACACTTACGAGGCAAAACAGACCTAAGGTAAGGGAAATATCACAATCTCATTTTCATCTGAGATTGTTTATACTTTGGCATTTACTGGGGTGTATTTTATCATCCACATCCATGTTTCCTCAATATGTAATATTATTTCCATCCACCTAAAATTGTTTAAATCCAATTTTACCCTTCAGTGAGTTTTTAGTAAAAGATATGAAAGGAATCTTTTGTCATTTTTCATACGAGGTACTTTTTTGACTTTCCGACAAAAGTACGAGAAGAATGTTTTTTTTAACTTATACGACATGAATGGATTTTTAAAACATTATTTCCAAGAATATTCCTTTAAAAGTTTTCAATTTTATTTTTAATCAACTTCTTTTAGTTTATAATTGTACGATATGTTAAGAAAGGAAAAGTGTTTTTGAAGAAGAAAGGATATTTTCCTCAAGAATGAAGTTCAAGTGTTTTATCAAAATTATTTTCCATCTAAGATAATAAAGGGTTATGTTTTTATCCCTATTATTACATTGATTTGATTATGTTATGATGGAATTATTTTTATGAATTCCTTTATCATATATGAATTGTCTTATGATGTCATGATGTTTAAGATTCCCATTTTTATTACATGGGTTATGCAATGACGTATGGTTTATGATTTTGTGGCACACATAATAATGGTATCATTATGAGATGGGTGGGACATACATCTCCCTACAATGCATTGGGTAAAGATTTTATATCTCATGAGATAGACATGGCTGGAACGGTAGGTTATACCGGTTCAGTGAAACAGGATTGAGACGAGGGTGACTCGGTTCAGAAAGGGAATTTGTCCACTAAGATAGTCTTGCCAATGAGTCTTGACTAACAAGAAATGATTCTCTATTATTATGTGTGTATTCCAAAAAGTTTCATGTTTTAAGTTATGATTATTGTGATTACATTTCACTGCCATGATTTATCCCATGTTATGAAATTATGATCTCTTTTGCAGGTTAAGATTTCCAAAAGTTATGTGCTTATGTATACAATGTGATTGATATTTCTTTTGTTTACCCTTACTGAGAATTTGAGCTCACCCTTTTGTATTTTTTATTTCCCCAGGTCAGGAAGAAGGTTATTAAGTAGAATATGCCAAAAAGGGACTCTAGATATGATGAAATAAATGGGAGGCAAAGTAGATGCTTTATGAACCAGTTGTTTATGTTTCCCAGTTTCTAATGACACTATACCTATACGGTCCTTTCATGGTTTTGTTATATGTTGTCATAAGTATGCTTCAATTTTGAAGTATTAACAATGTATGTAAATTATGGGTCGTTATAGTTGGTATCAGAGTAAAGTTATAGTCAACCTTTGGAAACTAGGATGTGAAAGCCTTAGTAAGAATCCTAAGGATAAGTCTAAGCATAGAACACAATCTTATTGTTTTAGAAATGGCCATGAATAACCTAGGATAAGACCTTAAGTGTGAAATTTTATTCTTGAGTATGTGGTTTTCCTATTATAATTAGTGTTGCTCACACTATTCTTCTTGGTTTTAGTCAATGACTGGAACCCGAAGGAATCGTGTTAATGTGGAATGCGATGAGAAATGCAATGATTATCCCCCTGAGCAACCAAACGTTATGGGAGCTGGAATTAAAAATCTTGTATCCATGATCACACAACTTTCTCAAGCTATGAATCATGCAGGACTTCCAAACGAGCAAAGGAAGGAGTAACATTATGTTGAATCCTTCATGAGGCAGCGTCCACCTTCTTTCAGCGGGTCTACTGATCCATTAGTTGCTTAACAATGGATTAGTACTACTGAAAATATATTTTCAGTTCTTCAATGTTCTGAACATGATAAAGTCATCCTATCAGTGTATCGTTTGGAAGGAGATGCTGATCAATGGTGGGATCTAATTAAGAATACGAGGCAAAGAGATGAAATTGAGTCCATGTAATGGGACGAGTTCAAGAACTTATTTTTCAATAAGTACTTCCCTCGTATTCTCCGAACAAATATGGAGAAAGAGTTTCTTGAACTGAAGAAAAAGGATGATGAATCTGTTCGTACCTATGAAGAAAATTTTACAAGACTTGCAAGGTACGCTTCTGGTATTATTATCCAACATGAGAGTAAGATCGATCGATTCTTTAGTGGCTTAAAGCCAAGTCTTCAAAGGGCATTATCCATAAGGGACTTCAATAGATACGAGGAAATCATTCGATGTGCTCTCAAAGTTGAGATGGAGATTGGAGTAACCCATCAGTCATATGGGTTTGATAAGAAGAGGAAAATGGAATTCAAATGAAAATCTAAAGAGCCCACTGAAAAGAAGATGATCTTTCCCTTATTCTAAAAGTGTGGAAAGAAACATGGAGGGAGTTGTCTTAAAGGGACTAGTAAATGTTTCAAATGTGGAAAGGAAGGTCATCAGGCATTTGAATGCTTCGATGGTGGGAAGAAGATGTCTAATGATGCAAACAAAGGAAGGGATACACAGAATGAACCTACTACACTTCAATGTTTCAAGTGCAATGAGATGGGTCATTATGCCAATAAATGCCCTAATCCAAGGGTTGATGATGATGGTCGACGTGAACAAACTCTTAAGGCTAAAGACAAAGGAAAGTCACATGCAATTTCTATCAGCGATGTGGAGTACGATAACGATGTGGTGAAAGGTATACTTACCATCCACTCTAAAGTAGCAAATGTTTTATTTGATTCTAGATCCACCCACTCTTTTATTTCTGAAGAATTTTCTAAGGGTATCACCGTATTACCTCAACAATTAGATATTGAGTTAGCTGTGACAACACCTAATGGCACAACAGTCGCATCAAAAGTTTATAATTCTTCTCCAATCAAAGTTTGTGGGAAAGTGATTCCTGCAAATCTTGTGGTCCTTCATATAGTGGAATTTGATGTGATTCTTGGCATGGATTGTCTTTCTCTACATGGAGCTCATATCAATTTCCAAAGAAGGGAAGTCACATTTCATATTCCAGATCAATCTATGATCATCTATCGATGCAAGGATGAACATAACCTTCCAGTGGAAATTTCTTCCATTTTATGGGTATTGATTCCACTAAATGAAGGTTATTTATCTCAAATGTTTGGTGAGAAACTCACAATTAAGAATATTCCCATTGTATGGGAGTTTGATGATGTCTTTCCGGAGGAATTATCGGGTCTTCCACCAAATCGTGAAGTTGAGTTTTCAATAGAACTCGTACCGGGTGCTTTGCCTATTTCAAAGACACCTTATAGAATGGCCCCAATTAAGTTGCAGGAATTGAAGAAGCAACTCCAAGAGAATCTTGATAAGGGATTCATACGCCCTAGTGCATCACCTTGGGGAGCACCTGTTCTATTTGTTAAGAAGAAAGATGGATCAATGAGACTCTGCATTGATTATCGAGAACTTAACAAGATCACTATCAAGAACAAATATCCTCTCCCACGCATTGATGACTTATTTGACCAACTACGCGGAGCTCAATACTTTTCCAAGATTGATCTTCGTTTAGGGTATCATCAATTAAGGGTAAAAAGGGAGGATATACCAAAGACGGCTTTCTGTACAAGGTATGGACACTATGAATTTATAGTGATGTCATTTAGTCTTACTAATGCCCCTGCTATCTTCATGGATCTGATGAATAGAGGCTTTAGAGACTATCTTGATCAATTTGTGGTAGTCTTTATAGACGATATTATTGTCTATTCAAAGAGCAAGGAAGAACATGAAGATCACTTGAGAATTATATTGAAGACCCTGAGAAAGGAGAAGCTTTATGCCAAATTTACCAAGTGTGAATTTTGGCTTCAAAAAGTTTCATTTTTGGGTCACATAATCTCAAAAGAGAAGATATCTGTGGATCCAGCAAAAACAGAGGTTATCGAAAGATGGTCGAGACCAACAACAGTAACTGAGATACGAGGTTTTCTTGGTTTGGATGGATATTATCGACGTTTTGTGAAAGATTTTTCCCGATTATCTAATCCACTCACCAATTTTACTTGGAAAGGAGTTAAGTTTGTTTGGATGGAGGAATGTGAAGAGAATTTCAAGGAGTTGAAAAGAAGGTTATCCAGTGCACCTATGCTCACACTGCCCTGTAGTGGAGAAAGGTTTGTGATCTACAGTGATGCATCCAAGAAGGGATTGGGGTGTGTTCTTATGCAAAATGATATGGTGATAACTTATGCCTCATGACAGTTGAAAATCCATGAGCAAAATTACCCAACACATGATTTGCAGTTAGCTACGGTAATCTTTGCATTAAATATTTGGAGGCATTACCTTTATGGTGAAAGGTGTGATATTTATACTGATCATAAAAGTTTAAAGTATATTTTCACACAAAAGGAGTTGAATATGCGTCAAAGAAGATGGTTGGAGCTGATTAAGGATTACGACTGCTCAATCCATTACCACCGTAGGAAAGCAAACAGGGTGGCAGATGCATTAAGTCGACAAGACCATGCTAGTTTATCCAAGATAAGGATCACAAAAGATCCAATATTTATGGATTTATAAAGGATGGATCTTGGAATTATAATGGATGGGGAAAAATCTTATCTTTATCTAATGAGTGTTCAACCATCTATACATGTGAAGATTAAAGAGGCACAGAAAGAAGATGACGAGTTACAAAAGAAGGTGAGAAACGTTCCTGAATTCAACCTTGATTGTGATGGGATAATAAAGTTCAGGAATCGGGTTTGTGTTCCTCCCATCCCGGAATTAAAGAAGGAGCTGCTGGATGAGGCTCATAGTTCTTCATTCTCTATTCATCCTGGAAGCACGAAGATGTATAGGGACCTGAAAGAGTACTTATGGGGGGATGGCATGAAAAGAGATGTTGCTGAATTTGTCTCTCGATGCTTGGTTTGTCAACAAGTTAAAGCTGAGAGACATAAGTCTAAGGGGATGTTACAACCATTAACCATACCCGAATGGAAATGGGAAAACATCACTATGGACTTTGTCACAGGACTTCCTAAAACATCCAAAGGCAATAATGCTATCTGGGTCATAGTTGATCGTCTTACAAAGTCTGCACACTTCATTGCAATTAGAGAGGATTTATCTCTGGATCAGCTTTCCAGGATATATGTAAAGGAAGTGGTAATATTGCATGGAGTACCACTATCTATTATATCTGATCGGGATCCGAGATTTACCTCGAAGTTCTGGCGAAGTCTTCAGCATACTCTGGATACAGAGTTGAGTTTCAGCACTGCTTATCATCCTCAGACAGACGGTCAGTCTGAGAGAACAATTCAAACTCTAGAAGATATGTTGAGAGATTGATCTATGGATTTCAAAGGTGGTTGGGATCAACACCTACCTTTGGTGGAATTTTCTTATAATAATAGCTTTCACTCCAGTATTCAGATGGCTCCTTATGAAGCTCTCTATGGAAAGAAATGCAGGACTCCAACTTTCTATGATGAAGTTGGGGAAAGAAATCTATTAGGACCTGATCTCGTTGATGAAATGGCAGAAAAGGTCATATCTATTCAACAACACATAAGAGAAGCTCCGAGTCGACATAAAAGTTATGCCGACAACCGAAGAAAAGACCTAGAGTTTGAAGTGGGTGATAAAGTGTTCTTACGAATATCTCCCTGGAAGAGGGTTATGAGATTTGGAAAGAAGGGGAAGTTGAGCCCTAGATATATCGGTCCTTTCGAAATACTGGATCGTATTGGGAAGGTAGCTTACCGATTGGCGCTTCCACCGAATCTCTCTCAAGTTCACGATGTGTTCCATGTATCTCTCCTGAGAAAGTACATACCTGATCCTTCACATGTACTCAGCTTAGAAGTTGTACCACTGGAGCAAGATCTTTCTTATGAAGAACAACCGATAGAGATTCTGGATCGTAGCAAAAAAGTCCTACGAAACAAGACCACTCGATTGGTGAAAGTTTTATGGAGGAACCACCAATTAGAAGAAGCTACATGAGATCTTGAGGATATGATGAGGGAGAGGTATCCTTATCTGTTTGTTACAAAGTGACAAATTTCGAGGGCGAAATTCATTTTAAGGGGGGTAGAATGTGACACCCGAGACTTTTATGTTATATAAATCATCAAAGGAATCTTTTTCTACACAATACTTGCTTGACTTGCTTTACACGAAATCACGACCTTCCTCGATAGCTTACGTCGTACACAATACCGAGTTTCACTAAACAACGATATGCTATTAAAATATTATTAAAACTAGCCGTTATGAATAGTAATAACCACTTTTTGAAATTTTATAAATTTTATTTTTCAAAATGGACTTCATTTTAGGATTCAGAATATTGAAATTAGCCTAGGGTGAAATTTTGGTATTTTTCTAAAAACTTTCAATTTTTGATGAATAGTGAAACCACTAAGTGGTAGTTAAAAAACTGAATTTTTCATAAAACATAATTTTACCGCTTCTGTGAGTGAAATTTCGAAAATCCGAGAGACACGGTTAATATCAAGGACTAAAATGTGGTTCAATGAGATGAAAATAATTTTTGGTGAATAGTAACTTTTTACTTTTTTTACCACAGTTAAAAGTAAATAGGGTAATTAAGGGTAAAGATGATATTATTATTACCCAAACGCATGTCCTAATTCTATTGGATAAGTGTAATTCGATGAAAAACAAACTTAGGAATAAAATATGACCATTTAGGCCCACTTGGATTAGATTAGGACATTTATTATTAATTTATTTAAAGAAGGGTTAAAATAGTTAAAATCAAAGTTTAATAAGTAAATCATTTTTAATATGGGGTTATACATAAGATAAATTCGACTATAAATATTCATTAGAAAGCTAAACCTATTTCCTATATAATGGTATTTTATTTGTAATTTTTAGACATTAAATAATTTAATTTATTTATGACACAATGATGATGCAATAATTATCTTATTAATGAAATATTGACATAATTGATATTATAAATACCCAAATAAATATAATTTGAGACTTTTTATGAATTAGAATAATTTTATAGGTTAATATGACATGTTAGTATTTATTTAATTAACTTGGTTCGAACTAATAATTCTTTTATGATTTTCACAAAAATCAATTACTAAATAGTGTCAAAATTGACATAAAATAGTTATTAAAAAAATATTATATTATTAATTGTTATTTTATTCCTAAAAATCTAAGGTTCGGAAAAAGGACTTAGATAAGGTTATATATATTAATAATAAACAAATTGGGGTTCGTTTGGATGCTTATAGTAAGTTTAATAACCTTATAGTATAAGAACACAAGAAGACACTGTAAAAGTAAACTTATTTAACTTAATGTTAAATCTAAATGATAAGGTTAAAATATGAACCTAAACTTGTCTAAATTCTATTGTATGAGAGTATTTAGACCCATCCCCACCTTAGCTTTGAAATATATTAATTTGGAGCTGTTTAAAACCAAACATGACTTTATAATAAAATAATATTTTTAGTTTTCCCAAAGGTGCCCCTCTCCTCCCTTATAAAAGGGCACCCCCTCCCCCTTTTCTCACACCACTTTGAGCCTTCTAGCTCGGCCAACCCCTGACAATTCCTCCTCTCCACTTCCCTAGAGACATCCTAGAGGTTATGGTCTTCTTCAAAGACCCATTTTAGTGCCTTAAAAGGAGGTCTCAAAGAAGCACTTCAAAGAAGAGGTAATGTCTGTTACCGATTCTTTCATATTTATTTCTTCTTCGACTTCTTCTTATTAGGTTGTTTCATTATGAAGTAATAACATCAGTATCACTCATATACTTATATGTTATTATAAGTATGAAACAACCCTATTTCACCATCTGTCCATCCTACGGAAAAAGAATTCACCGCGCGTGCGTACGTACGGAATACCGTCTCCACGCCCTGGTGTAATCTATTTTCCACCACCACCTTACTTGGATGGGTATAATGGTGTATATAATGACTATATATTACTATTATAAAGTGATAATGATTCTGAAATAGTATACATACACTCCAATACAATTCCACGATCATAGGAACGATATCATCACTCGTGCGTACGTACGGAATACCGTCTCCACGATGTGATGCGACTCGTTCTACATGATCTTCATTTCATAATGATTATATAAATAAATTTAATGAATTAATATGATATATATTACACTAATACCATTCTGGAAATGAGGTATCTATAGCCTAAAGATAAGAATAAGAATTTATTCGACAAAACACGCATAAGAACAAAAAGTTATAAACACCTGAATAACAAGTAGCAATGAAATATTACTACTAAGAAGATAAGAATATGACCATATATGATATCATAAAAATATGTATGATTCTGGGATAAGTCAATAACATTATTTAAATCATTATACAGGAGGTTCGGACACTTACGAAGCAAAACGAGCCTAAGGTAAGGGAAATATCACAATCTCATTTTGATCCGAGATTGTTTATACTTTGGAATTTACTGGGGTGTATTTTATCATCCACATCCATGTTTCCTCAATATGTAATATTATTTCCATCCACCTACAATTTTTTAAATCCAATTTTACCCTTCGGTGAGTTTTTAGTAAATGATATTAAAGGAATCTTTTGTGGTTTTTCGTACGAGGTACTTTTTTGACTTTCCGAAAAAAGTACGAGAAGAATGTTTTTTAACTTATACGGCATGAATGGATTTTTAAAACATTATTTCCAAGAAGATTCCTTTACAATTTTTCAAGTTTATTTTTAATCAAATTCTTTTAGTTTATAATTGTACGACATGTTAAGAAAGGAAAAGTGTTTTTGAAGAAGAAAGGATATTTTCCTTAAGAATGAAGTTCAAGTGTTTTATCAAAATTATTTTCCATCTAAGATAATAAAGGGTTCTATTTTTATCCCTATTATTACATTGATTTGATTATGTTATGATGGAATTATTTTTATGAATTCCTTTATCGTATATGAATTGTTTTATGATGTCATGATGTTTAAGATTCCTATTTTTATTACATGGGTTATGCAATGATGTATGGTTTATGATTTTGTGGCACACATAAGAACGGTATCATTATGAGATGGGTGGGACCTATATCTCCCTCCAATGCATTGGGTAAAGATTTTATATCTCATGAGATAGACATGGCTGGAATGGTAGGTTATACCGGTTCAGTGAAACAAGACTGAAACGAGGGTGACTCGGTTCAGAAAGGGACTTTGTCCACTAAGATAGTCTTGCCAATGAGTCTTGACTAATAAGAAATGATTCTCTATGATTATGTGTGTATGCCACAAAGTTTCATGTTTTATGTTATGATTATTGTGATTACATTTCACTGCCATGATTTATCCCATGTTATGAAATTATGATCTCTTTTGCAGGTTAAGATTTCCAAAAGTTATGTGCTTATGTATAAAATGTGATTGATATTTCTTTTGTTTACCCTTACTGAGCATTTGAGCTCACCCTTTTGTATGTTTTATTTCCCCAGGTCAGGAAGAAGGTTATTAAGTAGAATATGCCAAAAAGGGACTCTAGATATGATGAAATAAAGGGGAGGCAAAGTATATACTTTATTAACTAGTTGTTTATGTTTCCCAGTTTCTAAAGACACTATACCTATACGGTCCTTTCTTGGTTTTGTTATATGTTGTAATAAGTATGCTTCAATTTTGAAGTATTAAAAATGTATGTAAATTATGGGTCGTTATAAAGAGGAATAAAATGCCAAAGTACTACAACCCAAGTACCAAAAGGGAAAACAGTCCCAAGGCCCTGAAGGACACAACTCACCAAGTCCAGAGATCGACAATTGGATCCAGCAATAAGAGGTCCCTTCCCTTTTCTCGATCCTGGAAGAAGAAAATATTCAAACACCCGAAGTAAAAAAGTAGGGTGTGAGCCTAATCCCAGTAGGATACCACCAAATAATCTGTAACAAATGCCAAATATAGATTATCCAGATAAAAGAATTCCATTTTCACACAAACAGGTTTGGTAGTTCAAAATCATATTATAAAAAAACAAGTTATACATTTTCAAATGATGGAAAACCCAATTTAAATGAAGGTTTTACAAATGATGGAATATTTCTAAAACAATGGCTTAAGAAAAACATTTTTATAAAACAGTTTATATAAATTCAGCAGGCATGTAAAGAAGTTCATAAGCATTTGCATACATTTATATCTCAAATATAAATAAACAAGCGAGCAACATGGTCATCTGCCAAAAGGTACGATAGTATTAACTAGTTATAGGATTCCTCACTCTCTATGAGAACTCAGCAAAATGTTTATACACACGTCTCTATGATAATGGACAAAGGAGACTCGTCACCAACCCATCAGGGATGTGACCCACCGCAAGTATGTTTTAGAACGCTTTCGTAGCGTAGAGTGTATCCAAATAACTCACTAACTACCTAATTCTTGCATGCACTCTTACATGATGGGTGAACTATTTTAAGAATGCTTAAAATTTGATCAATCTCATTCTTCTATTTCAAAAGTGCCAATTTCATTCCATCTAAAACCAAAACAGGTTTTATTCAAACATGTCTCTTTTAGAAGATAAAACCAATGGGTTTCTATCAAATCATTTTAATCCATTTTCATAAGTTTGAAATCCATTAAAAACCAATTCCATCATTACACATTTCATTTCCACACCTAAATTCAATAATTTAATTGAAAACATTTCCATCAAATCCACAATTTAAATTAAACAATTTAAATTGACCAATTTTCCATAAACTCACCCAATTCAATGGAATTGGGGTTTTCCAAATTTCCATGCCAAAACCATTTCAAATATCTCAATTCAATGGAATTGAGTTTTTATCAATTTAGTTGAAAGAAACATGAGAAATTGAATTTAAATCAATAATTGAAATAAATCAAGAAAATACAATGGTAATCAATTTGTCATGACGGGAAGTAAGATTTATTGATGGGAGTTTTCCCAAAGAGAAACCCCAAAAATAGAGCGGCACAATGACGTCGATCAAAATCTAGATCTAAATACTTAAAACCAAAATTAAGATCAAAGGAATCATGATCTTGCAATACTAGATCTAGATTCACAATCCTAGATCTATACCTCAACTCATAGGTATAGATCCATGGAAACAAAGGAAATTTTTCATGAAAAGATCATGTAAAGATAGTGGAATAAACGAGATACGCAATGGAATGAAATCCACTTACTAGGAGGAGAGAGGATCTTCACTTCAAGCCTTCAATATCGAATAAAGATGTTCAGATCGCCTTGGGATCTCTCTAGGAAGATTTGGAAAGACTTAAAAAGTGTTAAGCCCGATCCAAGGTCGAAAATATAGAATTCTCAGGGGTTCGAGTGGTTTTAAAAAAAATTGAAATTAAAACCATGGGCATGGTTTACCTGGGCAGAGGCACACGATTTTTCCAACCGTGTTCACACAGTGCGAACCTATCTGTCCAGTGCTGCTTGATTGGCACGGTCTAGTCGCACGGGTTGTCAAACCGTGCGCAAACCATGAACAAGCCATTGCCCTTTTATTTTACTTAAAAGTTCACCCAAATGAACCCCCATGTCACTACTCCAAAACAGAGGTGCTTAGAAACATCAAAAGTACCTAGAAACGTAACGTGATGTTACAACCTCCCCACTATAAGATATTTATGTCCCTAGAAAGCCTATGAAGAAACCTCCACGTCAAAAAGATGAGGCCACTGATATCTCATTAGTGCCTCCCTTTCCTATGTCTCATGATAATCAGAACCATTTTTCCATAGTACACGGACCAGAGGTATCGTTCTTCCACAAAGTACCTTGGTCTCAGAATCAATAAGCCTGACTGGTCATTCAGTAACAGATAAATCTAGTTTAATCTCAAGATCACTCCACCTCACAATATGAGATGCATCGGAGGGACACTTTCACAGATGCGATACATGGAACATGTTATGTATCGACTTTAGTTATGGTGGTAGAGCTAGATGGTAAGAAACTTTCACCATAAGACCAAAAACCTCAAAAGGCCCAGAAAACGAGGAGCAAGCTTCCCTTGCCTCTCTAGCCTTCGATGGCCTAATCGGGGTGAAACTTTCAAGAACACCTGGTCACCAACTGAGAACTCTAAAGGTTTATGTCGATGATCAACATAATACATGTACCAATTATGTGTTTTCAACATTCTCTGACGAATCAACTGGATCTTAGCTGTCATATCTTGGACCAAACTCGGTCCTACCAAAGTGCTTTCACCAATCTCCGACAAACATAAAGTAGATTTACAAGGACGGCCATACAATGCCTCAAAAGGAGCCATTTTGATCGCAGATTGATAACTGTTGTTATAAGAAAACTCAACTAGCCCAAGGTGATCAACCCAAGACCCACCAAAGTCGAGAACACAATTGCGGAGCATATCCTCAAGGATCTGAATACCTCTCTCTGTCTAGCCATCTGAATGTTGATGGTAGGTCATGCTCAAATGGACCTGAGATCCCAATGCCTCCGGAAGGCCCCTCCAAAAATGAGAAGTAAACCGAGGATCCCTATTAGATACTACATCAGATGGAACTTCGTGCAAACAGACAACCTCTTTCACATAAGTATTTCCCAGCTCCTCAACTTTCGTTGTATCTCGAATAGGTATAAAGTGAGATGACTTGGTCAGTCTATCGATCATGACCCATATCAGATTCTTCTTCCTTTGGGTTTGAGGTAACCCAACCACAAAGTCCATAGAGATTTCATCCCACTTCCATGTAGGTACTGGAAGTGGTTTAATTAAATCCGAAGGTTTCGGGTGCTCGGCTTTCACCTGCTGGAATTTATAGTAATGAGATACAAACTCAGCAATGTCTCTTCTCATACCTGGTCACCAGAACATTCGTCGCATATCATAGAACATCTTCGTGGTTCTCGGGTGCACAACCCACTGATAGTTATGGAAAACCCTCATCACATCCTTCCTTGCTGATAACGACACAACGTAACGGTTTCGATAACACATAACACCCTCTTTAGAGAATGACCACTGGGTGTCTGTCTCCCCCCCCCCCATAAAGAGAGTCCCTAATGCTATGGAATTCATCATCCAGTTGTTTTTTCTAAAGAATTAACTTGAGAAGAGCTGATGTCAACTAGACACTGGCTAAAGAAACTTCATTCCACTTCTATTGAACACCAATATGCAACTGAGAAAAAAGATCCATCAAACTCCACTCTTCTGAAGATTCTTTCACATCCTGTGAGGGAAGTTTCCTTCTTAATGCATCTGCAACTACAATCCCTTTCCCCAGGGTATAGGCAAGGTTAAAGTTGATATATTGTAGGTACTCCACCCAACGCCTTTGGCGGAGATTCAAATATTTTTGAGAGAAGATATAACTCAAGCTCTTGTGGTCTGAATACACAGTAAAACTTTCTATATAAAGGTAATGTCTCCAACAATTAAGTTCATACATTACAACTACAAGTTCAAGTTCATGGGTAGGATAGTTCTTCTCATGAGGATTAAGCTGATGAGATCCATAGGAAACAACATGATTACCTTGCAAAAGGACACATCCCAAACCTGAACCCGATGCATCACAGAAGACCACGTAACCTATCCCAGCCTCAGGAAGAGTTAACACCAGCGCAGTATTAAAAAGAAACTTTAGCTCAACAAAAGAATGTCAAAAGACACTTTATCTCAATAATTTAACTTTCCAAATCCAGAAATCATACTATGAAATCTTGGCATAAAGTCGGTGATTCCTTAGAAGATTCAGAATTGTTCTCAGATGATGTACATGATCCTCCTCAGACTTGGAGTAGACAAGAATGTCATCCACAAAGACTACCACAAAAGTATCCAGATACTCACGGAAAACCTTGTTCATAAAATCCATGAAAAATTCAGGAGCATTTTTTAGGCCGAAGGGCATAACAAGGTACTCATAATGTACATAACTACTCTGAAAAGTGGTCTTATGAATGTCAGAATATTTTATCCTCAACTGATGGTAACCCGATCGAATATCAATTTTTGAAAACCACTTTTCCCTTTTAAATTGATCAAACAAATCTTCAATTCGTGCTAATAGATATTTGTTCTTCATCGTAACTTGATTGAGCTTTCGATAATCAACACATAATCGAAGAGAACCATCTGCCTTCTTGGCGAAAGAGAAATGGTGCTGCCCAAGGTGACACACTCAGGTGTATAAATCCTTTCTCAAGAAGATCGTCTAACTAAGACTTCAGTTCCTTTAGTTTATCTGGAGCCATTCGGTAAGAGGTAATAGAAACCGGTTGAGTACTAGAAATTAAGTTGATAGAAAAGTCAACCTATCTTACTGGTGGAAAACCAGAGAAGTCAGAAGGCAACACGTTGGGAAACTCAGTGACAACTAGGGGAAGACCACTTCACATTGAATCTCTCTTTAGATCAAAAGCGAACACTGATATAACATTCCCCAACTCTGGATAAGAGGGTCCGGCTCTAATTGACCATGGGTCCCATTATTCTTGAAAAATGAGAGACACACAACTGGGTGTAGTAAGGTATACCTGTCCTAGATAACAATCAATCTGGGCTTTATTGGCAACGAGCCAATCCATCCCAAAATTGACTTCAAAATATTTCATGTCGAGAACCAAGAAACACTAAGCATGATCAAAATCTGATAGAGATAAGACACAAGAGGGACTACGAAGACCCTTCTCTCTCATTGTACCAAGGGTTGTAGTAATATCCCTCGCACAAGGTATAAGTTCTATAGGTAGATTAAGTAGATTAACAATATGGGTTGAAATAAAAGAGTGAGATGCACCAGTATCAAAAAACAGTTGTCACTAAAGATGAATCTATAGTAATGGTACCTCTCAAAGTTGCATCACATGAATCAGTTACCTCTGGAAACTCCTCCACTGTGTGAGGAATCTTTGTTCCAGATGCCTGTGGCTAGAACCCTTTTGTACGTGAAGCATTTGATTTCACCACAGTATTTCGAGGTGTTGATGATCCTGTTCCACTACACGGAGTAGAGAAGTGATGGCAGAATCTCTGTAGGTTCCCTAAACGTCCATAGAAGCTACAGTTCTTAGGTGCCTCAGTGAAAACCCTCTTAGAATGTTCTGGCTTCCCACACTGATAGAAAGTCAAGGAATCCCCTCCTCGTGCTACCAGAGGTCTAGAATGAATCTGTTGTCAAGAACTTTCATAAGAAATGTCTCACTTACATTTTCCTTTAAAGGAATCGACACTGCCACTAGGAGGGAAAAGAACCTCCTTTAACCCTGACTTTCCTGCCTGGTCCATCTCAACCATCATGGCCCTATCCAGCACATCAAAATAAGTAGGAATCTTCAGTAAGAAAACCTAAGAACGAATATCTAACTGATGTCCCAACTCGAATCATCAAGCCTTCATCCTCTCATTAGATACAATCTCAGGAGAAAACTGTACCAACTCAGAAAACTGATTTGAGTATTCAGTCATGGTTTTTTTTTCCTGCTCAAGCTTGAAAAACTCCACAGCCTTAGCCAACACCATTGATACTGGATAGAACTAGTTAGTGAAAATAACCCTAAAGTCTTTCCACTCCAAACCATCATGTTTCCCAGCCGTCACCATCGTGTCCCACCATCTCCTACTTGGTCCCTCCAGCACAAAGGTGGAACACTTCACCTTGATCGCATCTGAGGTCTCCAAAAACCCAAACAGACGTTCAATCTTACTCAACCATTCCTCAGCATGTCGAGGATCAGTAGTTACTTTAAAGACTAGTTGCTTCTGGAATAGGAACTCTTGAGAAAAACATCGGAGAAAATCACAATGAGGATCTATAGCTGGTGCCTCAACAAGAACTGGAGGTGGTGCCTGTCCCAGAGCTTGGACAATGCAAACAATCAGCTCTACCAGACTTGTATCCACAATAGGACTTGCTTGCTGAGATTCAGTAGCAACCTCTTTTTAGATTTGATTTCCACATATTCTCAGAGGCATGATTCTACACAACATCAATAGACAACAAAGAAGACATTAGATTAACACTCAACCTGAGTAACGAGGAAAACTACTCTTAATATAAGGGATAACAAGATTTTGATTCCACTCTATCCAAATAAAAATAGGGAAAATACTAGAACTAATCCACAAGTCGCCTTTCCCTAACCACCCATAGCGACTTATGGTTCATTGCGGTGAGAGCTGTCCATGCAATCAATCACAACTACCTCCTAAGTCCTGACAAGAATACTCAAATGCATACGGTCATCAAGGGAAGATGTTTCAGCCTCACCCTTTGATACCAATTTGTCACGAACCATCCCGAGTACCCTGGTAACCCGATAACCGAGCCAGCCCTGACGTAGCCCAAAGGGTGTTCTCGATCCCCATGGGTCGGTGACTAGCACCTGGCATTGTACAACATACAAGTGGGAACGATTTTTCCACAAGAATGCGGAATCAATAGAAAAACAAACAGTATGCATATCAAAAGAAAATCCACTGGGAGTGATGTACCAGAATACAAAGAGGCATAAAATTCCAAAGTACTACAACCCAAGTACCAAAAGGGAAAATAGTCCCAAGGTCCCAAAGGACACAACTCACCAAGTCCAGAGATCAACAACTAGATCCACCTCCAAGAGGTCCCTTCCCTTTGCTCAATTATAGAAGAATAAAATCTATAAACACCTGAAGGAAAATGTAGGGTGTGATCCTAATCCCAGTAGGATACCACCAAAGATTCCATAACAAATGAATAATATAGATTATCTAGATAAAATCATTCCATTTTCAAACAAACAGGTTTGGCATTTCAAAAGAATATTTTAACAAAACATGCTATACATTTTCAAATGATGGAAAAACCAATTTAAACAAAGTTTTTACAAATGATGGAATATTTAGAAAACAAGTCTTAAGAAATCATTTATATAAAACATTTTATATAAATTCAGCAGGAATGTAAAGCAGTTCATAATCATTGAAATACATTTATATCTCAAATATAAATAAACAAGCGAGCAACATGGTCATCTGCCAAAAGGTACGATAGTATTAACCAGTTATAGGATTCCACACTCTCTATGTGAACTCAGAAAAATGTGTATACACATGTCCCTATGAAAATGGACAAAGGAGACTCTTCGCCAACCCATCGGGGATGTGACCCACTGCATGTATGTTTTAGAATGTTGTCGTAGTGTAGACTGTATCCAAATAACTTACTGACTACCTCAGGCTTGCATGCACTCTTACATGATGGGAGAACTATTTTAAGAATGCTTAAAATATGATCAATCCCATTCTTCCATTTCAAAAGTTCCAATTTCATTCCATCTAATACCAATACAGGTTTTACTCAAACATGCCTCTTTCACAAGATAAAACCAATTGGTTTCTATCAAATCATTTGAAGCCATTTTCATAAGTTTGAAATCAATTCAAAAACAATTCCATCATTACACATTTCATTTCCAAAATTAAATTCAACCATTTAATTGAAAACATTTCAATCAAATCCACAATTTAAATTAAACAATTTAAATCGACCAATTTTCCATAAACGCACCCAATTCAATGGAATTGGGGTTTTCCAAATTTCCATGCCCATACCATTTCAAATATCTCAATTCAATGGAATTGAGTTTTTATCAATTTAGTTGAAGGAAACTTGAGCAATTGAATTTAAGTCAATAATTGAAATAAATAAATAAAATACAATGATAATAAATTGGGCAAGACGGGACAAAACCACCTACCTCGATTTATTGACGGGAGTTAGCCCAACCAGAAACCCCAAAAACCGAGAGGCACAATGACATCGATCAAAATCAGGATCTAAATCCTTAAAACCAAAATTGAGATCAAAGGAATCAGGATCTTGCAAAACTAGATCTAGATTCACAATCCTAGATCTATACCTCAATTCATAGGTATAGATCCATGGAAATAAACGAAATTTTACATGAAAAGATCAAGGAAAGATAGAGGAATAAATGAGATATGCAATGGAATGAAATCCACTTACCGGGAGGAGAGAGGATCTTCAATCCAAGCCTTCAATCTCGAAGAAAGATGTTCGGATAACCTTGGAATATATCTAGGAGGCTTTGGAAAGACCTAAAAAGAGTTAATCCCAAGCCAAGGTCAAAAATATGGAAGTCCCGGGGGTTCAGGTGGTTTTAAAAGAAATTTTTGGAATTAAAAACCACGTGCATGGTTTACCTGGGAAGAGGCGCACGGTTTGTCAAAACGTGCGCACACCGTGCGTACCTCTCTGTCTAGTGCTGCTTGGTTGGCACGGTTTGGTTGCACAGTTTGTCAAACCGTGCACAAACCATGTACAAGACATTGTCCTTTTGTTTTACATAAAATTTCACCCAAATGCACCCCCATGAAACTACTCCAAAACAGAGGTTCTTAGAAACATAAAAAGTACCTGGAAACGTAACGTGATGTTACAACCTCCCCACCATAATATCTTTCTATCCCCATAAAGCCTATAAAGAAACCAACACGTCAAAAATATGAGTCCACCGATCTCTTATTAGTGCCTTCCTTTCCCACATATCATGAGAATCAGAACCATGTTTCCATATTACATGGACCAGAGGTATCATTCTCCCATGAAGTACCTTGGTCTCCGAATCAACAAGCCTGACTGGTCGTTCAGAAATAGATAAATCTGTTTCAGTATCAAGATCACTCCACCTCACAGTATGAGATTAATCAGAGTGATACTTTCGCAGCTGCGATACATGGAACATGTTATGTATCAACGTTAGTTTTGGTGGTAGAGATAGATGGTAAGAAACATTCCCCACAAGACCAATAACCTCAAAAGGTTGCACAAAACGAGGAGCAAACTTCCCTTGCCTCCCTAGTCGTCGATGACCTAATCAGGGTGAAATGTTCAAGAACACCTGGTCACCAACTGAGAACTCTAAATGTTTACGTCAACGTTCAGCAAAAGACTTGTACCGACTCTGTGCTGTCAACATTCTCTGACGAATCAACTAGATCTTAGCTGTCGTCTCTTGGACCAAACTCGGTCCTACCAAAGAGATTTCACCAATATCCGACCAACATAAAGGATATTTACAAAGAAAGCCATAAAATGACTCAAAAGGATCCATTTTGATCTTAGATTTATAACTGTTGTTATAAGAAAACACAACTATCCCCAGGTGACCATCCCAAGACCCACCATAGTCAAGAACACAAGTGCGGAGCATATCCTCAAGGATCTGAATAGCTCTCTCTATCTGGACATCTAACTGTAAATGGTAGGCCATTCTCAAACGGACCTGAGATCTTAGTGCCTCCTGATGACCTCTCCAAAAACAAGAACTAAACCGAGGATTCCAATCAAAGACTATAGCAGATGGAACTCCGTGAAAATGAACAACCTCTTTCACATATGTATTTCCCAGCTCCACAACATTTTTTGTATCTCAAATAGGTATAAAGTGAGCCGACTTGGTCAGTCTATCGATCATGACCCATATTACATTCT
Source organism: Viscum album (assembly GCA_963277665.1). NCBI lineage: Eukaryota > Viridiplantae > Streptophyta > Magnoliopsida > Santalales > Viscaceae > Viscum > Viscum album. The sequence goes on along the minus strand of OY728143.1, from coordinate 1,402,036,104 downwards.
TCTTCCTTTGGGATTGATCTAACCCAACCACAAAGTCTAGAGAGATTTCATCCCACTTCCATGTAGGGACTAAAAGTGGTTGAAGTAAACCCGAAGGTTTCTGGTGCTCGGGTTTCACCAGTTGGCATGTATAGTAACGAGATACAAACTCAGCAATGTCTCATCTCATAACTGGACACCAGAACTATTGATGCATATCATAGAACATCTTCATGGTTCTCGGGTGCACAACCCTTGATAGTTATGGAAAACCCCCATCACATCCTTCCTTGCCGATAACGGCACAACATAACGGTTTTGATAACACAGAATGCCCTCTTTAGAGAACAACCACTGGGTGTCAGTCTCCCCACCATAAATAGAGTCTCTAATGCTATGGAATTCATCATCTAGTTTTTGTTCCTGAAGAATTAACTCAAGAAGAGCTTATGTTAACTAGACACTGGCTAAAAAAACTTCATTCCCCTTCCTTCGAAATCCAATATGCAACTGAGCAAAAAGAGCCATCAAACTCTACTTTTCTGAAGATTCTTTCACACCCTATGATGGAAGTTTCCTGCTTAACACATTGGAAACTACATTCCATTTCCCTTGGGTATAGGCAATGTCAAAGTCAAATGATTTCAGGTACTCCACCCAACGCCTTTGGCGGAGATTCAAATCTATTTGAGAGAAGATATAACTCAAGATCTTGTGGTCTGAATACACAGTAAACCTTTCTCCATAAAGGTAATGTCTCCAACACATAAGTGTGTGCATTACAGCTGCAAGTTCAAGCTCATGGGTAGGATATTTCTTCTCATAAGGCTTAAGCTGACGAGATCTATAGGAAATAACATGATTACCTTGCATAAGGACACATCCCAAACCTGAACCCGATGCATCACAGAAGACCACGTAACCTATCCCAGCCTCAGGAAGAGTTAACACCGGCATAGTAGTCAAAATATGCTTTATCTCAACAAAATCATATCAAAAGATGATTTAGCTCAAGAATTTCCCTTCCCAAATCCAGAAATCTCACTTTGAAAGCATGGAATAAGGTCGGTGATTCCTTAGAAGATTCAGAACTGTTCTTAGATGATGTACATGATCCTCCTTAGACTTGGAGTAGACAAGAATTTCATCCACAAAGACTACCACAAAATTATCTGGATACTCATGGAAAAACTTGTTCATCAAATCCATGACAACTACAGGAGAATTTGTTAGGCCGAAGGGAATAACAAGGTACTCATAATGGACATACCTACTCCGAAAAGCAGTCTTATGATTGTTAGATTATTTTGTCCTCAACTGATGGTAACCCGATCGAAGATCAATTTTTTAAAACCACATTTCCCATTTCAACTGATCAAACAAATCATCAATTCGTGGTAATGTATATTTTTTCTTTATCATAACTCGATTGAGCTTTTGATAATCAACACATAAACAAAGAGAACCATCAACCTTCTTAGAGAAGAGAATTGGTGCTACCCAAGGTGGCACACTCGGGAGTATAAATCCTTTCTCAAGAAGATCGTCTAACTGAGACTTTAGTTCCTTTAGTTTAGTTGGAGCCATTTGGTAAGTGGGAATAGAAACTAGTTGAGTACCAGTCGTTAAGTTGATAGTAAATTCAACCTATCTTACTGGTGGGTAACCAGAGATTTCAGAAGGAAACACATCAGGAAACTCAATGACAACTAGGGGAAGATCAATTCCCATTGAATCTCTCTCCAGATCAAAAGAGAACACTGATATAACTTTCCCCAACTTTGGATAAGAGGGTCCAACTATGCTTGACCCTGGGTCCCATTCTCCTTGAAAAACGAGAGACACACCACTGGGTGTAGTAAGGTAGACCCGTCATAGATAATAATAAATCAGGGCTTTACTAGCAATGAGCCAATCCATCCCAAAAATGACATCAAAATATTTCATGTCGAGAACCAAAAAACTTCAATCATGATCAAAATATGATATAGAGAAGACACAAGAGGGACTACAGAGACCCTTCTCTCTCATTGTACCAAGGGGTGTAGTAATATCCATCGCACAAGGTAGAAATTTCATAGGTAGATTATGCAGATTAACAATATGGGTTGAAATAAAAGAGTGAGATGCACCAATATCAAAAAGAGTTGTCACTAAAGATGAAGCTATAGTAATGGTACATCTCACAGTTGCAGGACTTGTATCAGCTACCTCTGGAAACTCTTCCACTGTGTGAAGAATCTTCGTTCTGGATGCCTGTGGCTGGAAACCTTTTGTACGTGAAGCATTTGATTTACCCACATTATTTGGAGGTGCTGATGATCCTGTTCCACTACGCGGAGTAGAGAAGTGATGGAAGAATCTCTGTAGGTTCCCTAAACGTCCGCAGGAGCTTAAATTCTTGGGTGCCTCAGTGAAAACCCTCTTAGAATGTTCTGGCTTCCCACACTAATAGCAAGTCAAGGATGCCCCTCCTGGTGCTACCGGAGGTCTAGAATGACTTTGTTGTCGATAAAATCCATAAGAAACGTCTCGCTTATATTTTCCTATAAAGGAATTAACACTTCCACTAGGATGGAAAAGAACCTCCTTCAACCCTGACTTTCCTACCAGGTCCATCTCAACCATCATAGCCCTATCCAGCACATTAGCATAATTAGGAAACTTCAGTAAGAAAACCTAAGAATGAATATCTGACCGAAGTACAAACATGAATTGTCGAGCCTTTATACTCTCATTAGATATTATCCTATTAGCAAACTTTACCAACTCAGAAAAGCAATTTGAGTATTTAGTCACGGTTTTGATGACCTGCTCAAACTTGAAAAACTCCACAGCCTTAGCCCACCCCATTGATTCTGGATAGAACTGGTCAGTGAAAAGAACCCTAAAGTCTTTCCACTCTACACCCTCATCTTTCCCAGCCATCACCATCATGTCCCACCATCTCTTACTTGGTCCCTCCTGCACAAGGTGGAACACTTCATTTTGATCACATCTGGTGTCTCCAAAAACCCAAACAGACGTTAAATCTTACTCAACCATTCCTCATCATGTTGAGGATCAATGGAGCCTTTGAAGACTGGTGGCTTCTGGTGTAGGAATTCTTGAGAACGAATTCGGAGAATATCACTATGAGGATCTATAGCTAGAGCCTGAACAGGAACTGTAGGTGGTCCCTGTCCCAAAGCATGGACAGTGAAAACAATCACCTCTACCAGACTTAGATCCACAATAGGACTTTCTTGCTGAGATTCAGCAGAAACCTCTTTTTGGATTTTATTTCCACATATTCTCGGAGGAATGATGCTACACAACATCAACAGACAACAAAAAATACATTAGATTAAGACTCAACCTGAGTAACGAGAAAAACTACTCTTAATAGAAGGGATAACAAGATTTGGATTCCACTCTCTCCAAATCAAAATAGGGAAAAGACTAGAACTAATCCACAAGTCACCTTTCCCTAACCACACCTGGCAACATAAGGTTAATTGCGGTGAGAGCTGGCTAGGCACTCAATCACAACTACCTCCTAAGTCCCGACAAGAATACTCAAATGCATATTGTCATCAAGGCAAGATGTTTCAGCCTAGCCTTTTGATAACAATTTGTCATGAACCAGCCAGGGTACCCTGGTAACCCGATAATCAAGCCAGCCCTAACATAGCCCAAAGGGTGTTCCCGATCCCCACTGGTCAGCGACTAGCACCTGGCATTGTACACCATACAAGTTGGAACGATTTTCCACAAGAATGCGGCAGAAAGAGAAAAACAAACAGTATGCATATCAAAAGAAACTCCACTGGGAGTGATGTACTAGAATACAAAGAGGCATAAAATTCAAAAGTTCTACAACCCATGTACCAAAAGGGAAAACAATACCAAGGTACCAAAGGACACAACTCACCAAGTCCAGAGATCAACTACTAGATCCACCTCCAAGATGTCCCTTCCCTTTGCTTGATCCTAGAAGAAGAAAATCGACAAACACCCAAAGGAAAAAGTAGGGTGTGAGACTAATCCCAGTAGGATACCACCAAAGATTTCGTAACAAATTCTAAATATAGATTATCCAGAAAAAATCCTTCCATTTTCAAACAAATAGGTTTGGCATTTCAAAATCATATTTTAACAAAACATGCTATACATTTTCAAATGATGTAAAAACCAATTTTAACAAAGGTTTTACAAATGATGGAATATTTATAAAATAATGGCTTAAGAAAAACTTTTATATAAAATAGTTTATATAAATTCAGCAGGCATGTAAAGCAGTTCATAAGCATTGACATACATTTATATCTCAAATATAAATAAACAAGGGAGAAATGTGGTCATCTTTCAAAAGGTACGATAGTATTAATCAGTTATAGGATTCCACACTCTCTATGTGAACTCAGCAAAATGTTTATACACACATCCCTATGTCAATGGCCAAAGGATACTTGTAACCAACTTTTCGGGGATGTGACCCGCCACCAGTATGTTTTAGAACGTTGTCGTAGTGTAGAGTGTATCAAAATAACTCACTAACTACCTAAGTCTTTCATGAACTCTTACATGATGGGTGAACTATTTTAAGAATGCTTAAAATATGATCAATCCCATTCTTCTATTTCAAAAGTTCCAATTTCATTCCATCTAAAACCAAAATAGGTTTTATTCAAACATGCCTCTTTCACAAGATAAAACCAATGGGTTTATATCAAATCATTTTAATCCATTTTCATAAGTTTGAAATCCATTCAAAACCAATTCCATCATTACACATTTAATTTCCACAATTAAATTCAACAATTTAATTGAAAACATTTCCATCAAATTCACAATTTAAATTAAATAATTTAAATCGACCAGTTTTCCATAAACACACCCAATTCAATGGAATTGGGGTTTTTCAAATTTCCATGCCAAAACCATTTCAAATATCTCAATTCAACGGAATTGATTTTTTATCAATTTAGTTGAAAGAAACTTGAGAAATAGAATTTAAATCAATAATTGAAATAAATCCAGCAAATAAAATGAAAATCAATTTGGAATGATGGGATAGAACCACCTACCTTGATTTATTAACAGGAGTTAGCCCAACGAGAAACCCCAAAAACTGAGCGGCACAATGACATCGATCAAAATATGGATCTAAATCCTTAAAACCAAAATCAAGATCAAAATAATCAAGATCTTTCAAAAATAGATCTAGATTCAAAATCCTAGATCTATACCTCAACTCATAGGTATAGATCCATGTAAACAAAGGAAATATTCCATGAAAAGATTAAGGAAATATAGTGGAATAAATGAGATACGCAATGGAATGAAATCCACTTACTGGGAGGAGAGCGGATCTTCAATCCAAGCCTTAAATATCAATTAAAGATGTTCGGATCGCCTTGGAATATCTTTAGGAGGCTTTGGAAGGACCTAAAAATAGTTAATCCTGAGCCAAGGTCGAAAATATAGAAGTCTCAGGGGTTCAAGTGGTTTTAAAAGAAATTTTCTGAATTAAAAACCGCGTGCACGATTTACCTAGGCAGAGGCGCACGATTTGTTAAACTGTGCGCACACCGTGCGGATCATACTATCCATAGATACATGGTCTGCACGGTTTGGTCGCACGGTTTGTCAAACCATTCACACACCGTGCATACCTCTCTGTAAAGTGCTACTTGGTTGGTAGGGTTTGGTCGCACAGTTTGACAAACCGCGTGCAAACCGTGCACACACCATTTCCCTTTTTTTTACTTAAAAGTTCACCCAAACGCACCCCCATGTCACTACTCCAAAATAGAGGTTCTTAGAAACCGTTCGAAAAAACCGCGCACAATCCATTTCCCTTTCTCAGAACCTCTATTTTGGAGTAGTGACATGGGGGTGCATTTGGGAGAACTTTTAAGTAAAATAAAAGGGCAATGGCTTGTGCACAGTTTGTGCAGGGTTTGGCAAACCGTGCTACCAAACCATGCCAACCAAGCAGCACTGGACAGAGAGGTTCGCACGGTTTGAAAAACCATGTGACCAAACCATGCAGACCATGTATCTCTGGACAGTGAGATCCGCATGGTGTGCGCACGGTTTGATAAACCGTGCGCCCCTGCCCAGGTAAACCGAGCACATGGATTTTAATTCCTAATTTTTTTTAAAACCACCCAAACCCCCGGGACTTCCATATTTTTGACCTTGGATCGGTCTTAACTCTTTTTAGGTCCTTCAAAATCCTCCTATAGAGATTTCAAGGTGACCTAAACATCTTTATTCAAGATTGAAGGCTTGGATTGAAGATCTTCTCTCCTCCCAGTAAGTGGATTTTATTCCATTGAGTGTCTCATTTATTCCTATATCTTTCCTTGACCTTTTCTTGGAAAATTTCCTTTGTTTCCATGGATCTATACCTATGAGTTGAGGTATAGATCGAGGATTGTGAATCTAGATCTAGTTTTGCAAGATCTTGATTCCTTTGATCTTAATTTTGGTTTTAAGGATTTATAACTAGATTTTGATCGACGTTGTTGTACCGCTCGGTTTTGGGGTTTCTCGTTGGGATAACTCCCATCAATAAATCAAGGTAGGTGGTTTTGTCCCATATTTCCAAATTGATTATAATTTGATCTGCTTCATTTATTTTAATTATTGATTTAAATTCAATTTCTCAAGTTTCTTTCAACTAAATTGATAAAAACCTGATTCCATTGAATTGAGATATTTGAAATTGTTTTGACAATGAAATTTGGAAAACCTCAATTCTATTGAATTGCGTGTATTTATGGAAAATTGGTCGATTTAAATTTTTTAATTTAAATTGTGGATTTGATGGATATGTTTTCAATTAAATTGTTGAATTTAATTTTGGAAATGAAATGTGTAATGATGGGATTGGTTTTGAATGGATTTCAAACTTATGAAAATTGCTTAAAATGATTTGATAGAAACCCATTGGTTTTATCTTGTGAAAGAGTCATGTTTGAATAAAACCTATTTTGGTTTTAGATGGAATGAAATTGGAACTTTTGAAATGGAAGAATGATATTGATAATATTTTAAGCATTCTTAAAATAGTTTTCCCATCATGTAAGAGCGCATGCAAGCCTTAGGTTGTTAGTGAGTTATTTGGATACTTTCTATGCTATGACAACATTCTCAAATATACTTGTGGCGGGTCACATCCTTGATGGGTTGGTGATGAGTATCCTTTGGCCATTGTCATAGGAACATGTGTATACACATTTTGTTGAGTTAACATAGAGTGAGGAATCCTATAACTGGTTAATATTATCGTACCTTTTGGAAGATGACCATGTTTCTCGCTTGTTTATTTATATTTGAGATATAAATGTATGCCAATGCTTATGAACTGCTTTACATGCCTTATGAATTTATATAAATTGTTTTCTATAAATGTTTTGATTAATCCATTGTTTTAGAAATATTCCATCAGTTGTAAAACCATCGTTTAAATTGGGTTTTCCATCATTTCAAAATGTATAGCATGTTTTTTTAAAATATTCTTTTGAAATTCCAAACCTATTTGTTTGAAAATGTAAAGATTTTATTTGGATAATATATATTTGGCATTTGTTACTGAATCTTTGGTGGTATCATACTGGGCTTAGGCTCACACCCTACTTTTTCCTACAGGTGTTTGTAGATTTTCTTCTTCCAGGATCGAGAAAAGGGAAGGGACCTCTTGGAGGTGGATCCAGTTGTTGATCTCTGGACTTGCTGAGTTGTGTCCTTTGGGACCTTGGGACTATTTTCCCTTTTGGTACTTAGGTTATAGTAATTTGGCATTTTATGCCTCTTTTTATTCTGGTACATCACTCCCAGTAGTGTTTCTTTTGATAGGCATACTGTTTTTTTTCTCTTGCTTCCGCATTCTTGTAGAAAAATTGTTCCCACTTGTATGTTTTACAATGCTAGGTGCTAGTTGCCGACCTGTGGGGATCAGGAATGCCCTTCGGGCTATGTAAGGGCTGGCTCGGTTATCCGGTTATCAGGGTACCTGGGCCGGTTCGTGACATAAATAAAAGAAATAATTGAAAATACATGTAATAATCATGGAACATGAATAAACAATATCTCCTAAAACTGGGTACAAGAAACAACCTACCATAAATATGTTATGTTTCACTAACAGTGATAAGGTGAATTAAAACCCAAAATAAATAAAAATATTTGAATCCCCAAAACGGTCCTAACTTCATGTTTGGAACCTCATCAATGATCATCCCAATCCCGAATCAACTCCTAATCATGGGGGCTTTTCACTTTTCATGACCTGCAAGCACGATGTCTGATTGGGTACCCCAAAGCACCCAAGTAGGGTGTGAGTATAACTCAATTTTCCAAAACCAATTGTGCCTAAAAAATATCCAGTCAATATATAGTTCATTAAAGTTCTATGTAAATACAACTTCAATAAGGACATGTTGGTTTCCATTAGATAACAAATTTCACTTAAGTCCTTCAAAACATCATTCCAAATTTCAATAATTATATTAACTTCATGACATAGTTCACTTTTATCGCATTACAAATAGGTTAGGTACATTCATCAATCTCAATACATTGGGGAAACATTTTATGGTCCCTCTCTCACTATGGATAATCACATAATCACATATACGACACACTCACCATGAAGACTTGGGCCATGAGGTCTCATCGAATGCAACCATTAGGGTAATCAAACTCTATCCCCTTCTCTAATATCTACATTTTGGGGTGGAGTTTCGAGCCTCATTCTAACTCGACTTGTGGGAATAGATCATAATGTCAATACTACAGTCTACCAAGCCTTGTGCAAATTATTATTTTTACATTCACCACACATATATGATACCAAAACTATACATAACCAATTCCAATAGAAATTAAAATTCATGACAACAAACATGTGAATTAATATCATGCCATAACCCATTAACATATTTAGCATTTCCATTACATATCAAATTATCCCAATTCCCATTTTATATGGATAACTCAATAATAATATTCAATAATTCTCCTAAATTAACCCAATTAACATATTTGAACCTTTCCATATGTTAATTAATTTAAAAAAATTATCATTTTCCATGTATTATCCCACTTATGCAATTCAAGTAAAAATAACACTTCATTTCTCATATTACCATTAATCTAATTTAACTATTTCCATGTAAATCCAAGAAATCTCTTAGCCACTACCCACATCTAAACATAACTACCCATTTTCCCTTCTTAATCCTCACAAAAATCAATCAACATGTCGATCAATGGCTTTTCTTAATCATGAGTATATTTCACACATAACATTTCTATTAACCATTTTTAGGAAGGTCAGCGCACCCCATGGATGGAACTAAACTGTTCAATTCATCTTCCATGCATCCCATAGAGATCATGAAAGGTATAATTTTTCATTTGGACACCCATTGTATGAAATCCCATTAACAACACCAAGAACACAATAATTGAAGAACACGAACACAACCTTACATGAAAAAATCCATATCCAAACTATGGGATATAAATTTTAGACCACCTAAACCAAATATATTGGTGATCACACTCTTAATCAAATCCTTAGAACCAGATTCAAACACCCCTTAAATAATTTACCCTGAAACCACTGGAGAAATAAGTTCCTACGGCTTCAGAAGAAGATATCCCCAAATATAAGAAATAATAAAGAAAAGATAAGCAATAGGGATATTAGACTCACTTGTATCTTTGATTCTCAACCAAAAATGATATGAATGGTTTGGAAATGAAGGGTATTTATCCCTTGTAAGCTTGGGAGGTTTAGGATCTTCACTTAGGTTTAGAAAAGGGTAAATTGGAGTAAAATTGGGTGATTATTTAAAATAATGAAGTGAAAATTTTGTAAGTTTTTCAACATTTAAAGGGGTGCATGGTTTACTCTCATGGTTTTCCAAAATATGCCCAAACCATATGCAAGAAATTGTCTAAGGAAAGTGAGGTTGTAAGGTTACCTGGTGAGCTCTACATAGTTTACAAACCATGTGTCAAACAAGAGATATTCCACAATCCAAAATTGCACAGCTTTTCCTCCCACCTCAAGTGATTACTTAATCCTATTCTAACCATGTTCTAATCATGTGCCTTGTAAAGGTTGGCTCGGTTTTCCCTTATTTTGTGTTTTAATCCCCTTGAACATCATCAAGGCCCCTCAACCTTCTGAGAAAAACATCATTAAAAAACAAAGGATTTTAATAAAAAAATTGAACAAGTACATACCATAAGGATGTATTGAATCTTAAAAAATCCCCACATTATAATAGTTAATCCTCAATTCACATTCCTAACAATAATTGTGTTTATGGAGTAAGGGGATTGGGCTATTGGACTCACATATCTGATTCCCTCTCCCATGTTTCTTCCTAAACATTCCCATGATATAATAGAACTCAAACTGAAGGCATAACCATTCCCCAAAATACTTTATCGATATGATCCACAATAAAAACCGGATGCTCCTCAAAGAACTCATCAGCCTCAAGATCAACATCCTTAACATTAACCACATGACATGGATATGGTTGATACTTATAAAGCTATGAAAAAATAAAAACATCAGGAATAAGATTTAATATTGTGGAAGATCCAATCAAAAAGCCACAGGCCTGATCCTCTCCACAATCTCGAATAGACAAACGTACCTGGACACTTACTTGTATTATTTTCGAATTCAACGGTGACTCAACCTTATAAATACAAGACAAAACACACTATCACCCACCATAAACTCAAGAGGTCTAAAAAACAGATCTGTATATGACTTCTTTCTATTCTGATCCATTTACATATTCTTATGAATCAAATAAACCCTCTTTGACATCTTTGGTACAATACTTGGTCTCAATAAATATATTTCCCAAGCCTATAAACAACACAATTGTTCTATTAATGGACTCCCATAAATGTCCTAAAAAATTACCATCTAAATCATATCCTAGAAACTATTGTTATAGGAAAACTCAAAAAGTGGAATTTTGTTTCCCATGAACAACTGAAATCAAGGAAAAAATCTCTCAACATGTCCTATAACACCTGAATCGTACACTCTGACTGCTCGTCCATTTGTGGGTGAAAACCCATACTCCAACACACTTGGCTACCAAGAACCTTATGTAATCCTTGTTAGAAGTATGACATGAATCTTATATCTTGATCTAAAACTATATCCCTTGATACTCCATGAAACTAGTCTATCCCCTTAACATATAACTCACCCAACTGATCAATGGTGGAGGTATCTTTTATCAGTAAGAAACAAGCCACATTAGTCAACAAATCCACAACCAAGTAGATTGCATAATTCTTCTATGTAATCCTTAGAAGACCTAAAAAAATCCACCATCACATCATCCAACTTCTATTCCCAAATGGGAAAAGTCTGTAACAAACCATATGGGAACTGATTCTCAACCTTTACCTACTAATAGGTTTGGCATCACACCAAGAAAACCACATCCATTTTCTTCATTCCCAACCACTGATGCTGTCTAAAAATATCACGACACATAATATTCAAACCATGGTGCACTACCCACTTTGAAACATGAGACTCACGCATCAAATCTTCTCACAGATCCCTTTTAACCACGACATCACTGATCGTGATGCTGAGCGCATCAAATTATATGTTTAGCTTTTACTATAATATTTGTAGTATAGTAGGAACCCTGAGTCATCATTTGATAGAGCATTAGATCATTAATTTAAAAAGAATTTTTTATTAGGAAAAAGGGTAATGTTATTCTATTAAATTTGGTTTTTATTTATTTAAGATGGAATAATATAAAATAAAGAGATATAAGAATGAAAAAAAAATGATATATTCGATTAAGTGTGATCGACCTAGGTAATATCTAGATTCCCATACTTCATTGATTTTAAAGATATGGTTATGATATTTTAATCACTGGTCTGTAACACCTAGAACCAGAATGTTACTAGTATTAAACTAGGATACCTAATAGGGTTCAGTTGAAAACACACAATGATTCCTTGGATACTGTCGATGATTTGGTGATTTGTGTTCGAATTCTTGACTGAAACTCACTGAGGCAATACACAATAAACTTGATTCCCTATACAGGTTTGTATATTTTTTCATTGTGTTACAATTAAATTAAAATACATTTTCATGGAAGTGTTTATTTTACTTCAATTGACCAATATAAACCACACATACACTACAATTCAAAGAGGGAAGAAAATAGATGAATAGTGAGTGAAACATCACATGAAAGGGTGGCCCCAAACAAGATCATTTTATTTTTATTATAAAATACATGTATAAAAATCAATTAAAAAATAATAGATGATGAAAAAAACATACAAAATATCATTAAAAATAATACGAACATGAAGCTCGGGATTACATCACATTCCTCCACTATTGATCACTTGGTGGTTAGAAATCCATGGTAAGGAAGAAAGAAAATGATAATGAACTATAACCTTCCATGGCTTTCTAAACATAAAGGATTAATTAAAAGACTGCTTTGAGACTCCAAAATGGTATCACCTTACCCCCTGGTCTAACTTACAATTGGGTTACCTAAGGTACTCCTTTATAGACATAGTGGATGATGGTTTTGGGAACCCAGATTTGGTAAAACCAATTGGAACATTATTTTTGTCCATAGGAAAGTCTTATATATCTTTTTTCAAAAATAAAAACATATTTTACCACCCCCTTACTATCTCCACCAAAAATTTGGCATCACTCTGAGTCCTAAAGCTCAATATAAATCGTAAATATAGAACAAAACTTTTGACTTTATGTTTATTTGATTCCATGGATAGATCAGTTTGGATGGACCTCTTAGTGGAATAATTAGGTTTTAATTCCTTAAATAGAGTTTTATCCCAATATGTTCTGGGTCAGCCCACAAAATATCATCCCAATTGGACGCATGGATTAGTAGAAGTGTGTGGTCTTTTCAACTATAATGCTTAGATCACGTGTAGTTTGTCTCGTTCCTCTTAAACTTCATCATGGGCCCTCTAGTTAATTTCCATTTACAATGTAATTATCAAAACAAGTAGCATTGAAATTTTTAATAGTGATAAACACAATATAGATAAATAAAACATGAATTTCAATTTTTTATTATTTTTATAATCTTTAGTACAAAACTAGTTTAACGAAATGGTGTAAGGGTGAAATAAAACAGCGAATCATGGTGTGATCACACCCCCACACCTAAACATTTTCACTCCTAGACAAAGTATTGTATCCTAATAATGTACCATTACTAAATAAAAGGTGAGAAAACTTCCAAGATTATTTGAAATTAAATCCATCATTTCTTGTTTATGAAATAAATTTTCTTATCATTTGTATTCTATCGCATTTGAATTTGTTCAACATCATTTGTTCACCCATGAAACATGTCACAACCTAACTCACCTAGAAATATTCCCTCTTCACTAGATAAACATATGAAAGTTGAGTTATGAAATTTTACCTGAGTTCATGTGATCTTACCATATTCTTTCCTAGATTCTCAGTTATCTACCTCTAGAAACTGGTGTTCTACTAAAGAGGACTTCCAACAAGTTTTTCTATGGTTCAAGGGTTGGTAGGATTTAATGTCTAAAAATATAAGGTTGAAGAGGAGTGTATAATATCTTGTGTTAAAAACATGTCAAACTTCAGAAATTGTTCAGAATGAATGTACACACTCAACCCCTCACGAAGTTTATCACCTCTAACTCACTATCCCCATTGGTCATTTGTGTTGGTAACAACAAAGAAGTGAATAATAATAAATAAACATACTATTTTATCCATTTTTTATTTTTTTCTATTTTTTTGAAGGTACAAAATTATATGTTTTTAATATAATTTTTTTGTGGAGACAAATAGGGAAACATGTTTAAAACAATGATGTAATAAGGATTGTAAGCCAATTGCCCAGGGAAAATGTAGGCACCTCTTATATGAACCTATAACAATAATTCTCTCCCAAAAATTACATTGGAAATGTCCTTTAACTCACACTTCCTGAAAATAAAACATGAATATAAAAAATATATAGGTATTTAGGGATGAATTAGCTTATAATGTGGCTACCTAATAGGAATGTCGTGGTCTCTAAGGCTTTAGAGGGGTAAAATGTGAAGGTGGAAGAAAATAAAGGTTAATTGTACAAATGGATTTTCGATGAATGATTACCTCTATCATGAAGATAGCATACTCAAATCGTTTGGTTTCAAATAGAATCAAGCCAAGGTACAGTTTAACTACATGACCCAAGACTCTCAAGAAAGTGATTAAAAGGTAGAACATTCAAAAAAAATCTTACCATGTCTCTCGGGTAAGGGATAAAAATATTGGTCAGTGCTAATGAGGCATGGGTTTCAAAAATCAATTAAACAACTAAGAATTATTTGAAAATATAAATTCCAAAAAAATATTCCATATCAACATTCATTTGAAAAACATTTTTCCAAAAATAATTGATTTTTCCACACAATCAACTCAAGCATGAAAATGATTCTAGAGATTCTTTTAAGTTCAATGTTTATCTAAAATAGAAAATAAATAAAAAGTCATATTCTTTTTGTATCCTAACTATAACATGTCACTCTCCCCCACACCTAAAAATTACATTTACTTAAATTCACGTATTTTAAATAAATAGTCGTGTAAATAAAGGTTGGGATAAGGGACAACCTATTAAGTGGTGTCATCTATGGAATCAATTAGTTGGATTTCCTTCATGAGATGCTTTGTAAAATCATTATAGAAGTGTTTGAACCTCTTCCCATTGATAGTAAACCTCATTCAAATCCTCTCATGAAAATCATGTATATCACTAAAACGGTAAACATCAGTAACTGTATTAGGACCGAGCCATCGGTAATGAATCATACTTGGGTGGATATTTATATTGGAATTATAGAGGAAGACCGTATCATCAATATCAAACTTCCACTGATGAATCATCCCATCAGGGATAGATTTTGTCTTCTATTTATATATTTGGGAGTTCTAATATGCATCATGCTTAATTTATTCCAACTCCTAAATCTACAACTTCATATGCTCACCTTCATATGAGGGATTCATATTACATTGTTTAAAAACCCAATATTCATGGTTATATACCTCAACTAAGTGGTGAAAATCCTTTCTGAATATGGTGATATTTTGATCGGTATTTTGAAAGTTGTAAAGTATGATCAAAGTGTATCATCCAAGGGAAAACTCCATTCATTCCTATTGGGTTGTACTGTTTTTTTAATATTCTCCTAACTTCATGCTTTTATATTTATACTTGTCTATTAGTTTGGGGTGATACAAATTGGAGACTTTATGAAAAATACCATAGTTAAGAAGAAAAACATTTCATGTTTCAATTGAAAAAATGTGAACCCTGATCAATAATGATGATCTCAGCAAACAAAACGAGCTGAAAATTTGGGACTTCACAAAAATCAACAACCACTCGGGATTAATCAGTCCCAGTGTCCTTTTCTTCCAACCATTTTGAGACATGGTCAACAAAAAATAATATGTACATGAATCCAAATGAATTTGGAAAAAGTCCCTTGAAGTCAATTCCCCATGGATTGAAGATCTCAGAAAATAATAGGGGTTGTTGGGGAATTTCATTACTTTTGGATATATCTATGAATTGAAATTGAGAAACCCACCTAAAAACTGATGGGAATCTCTATAAAATGTTTTCTAATAAATTTCTGAGTTAAGGACCTTTTGATTTATATATTGAGATCCAATGTGACCCCCGTAAGCTAATATGTGGTAGAAGGACAAAATAGAGATGAACTCTTGGTTAGGGACACACTGACGAACAACTTGGTCACTAAAAAATCTCTAAATATATTGTGCATCACAAATGTACCATCATTAATCATGCATAAGTATCTAGGACTATGAAGTGCTGATATCTATGGGGATTGTAGACGTTTCTATAAAATTAAAAATGTTTACATACAAATTGGTAAGGTCAACAACATCACAAAGGATCTCATGAGAGAAGAATTCTCTAATGGGGAGTGATGAGCCAACATGGTGGTCCAACGGTTAGGAAATCCTACTATTTTGGTCAACTATAACATTTTACACTCCTATATTATCTCTAATATCAAGGTAAAACTTTTGGAGTAGGAGCATCCA
Organism: Viscum album; assembly: GCA_963277665.1. NCBI lineage: Eukaryota > Viridiplantae > Streptophyta > Magnoliopsida > Santalales > Viscaceae > Viscum > Viscum album. The sequence goes on along the minus strand of OY728143.1, from coordinate 1,402,019,957 downwards.
CCAAATGACGTGAGGCTTAGCTTCATGTTTCTTTTTGAAAAAATGAAGGGCAGTATGATCTGAAAAGACAATGATATTTTACCCAATAAGATATGAACAGAATTTTTCTAAGGAAAAAACAATAAAAATGAGCTATTTTTCTATGTTACTGTAGTTTTCTTGGGATGGGTCAAGGGTACGAGAGGCATATTAAATGACATGAGGAAAATTATCATCCCATTTTGATAAAACTACCCCAACTGCAAAGTTATAGGCATCACACATAAGTTCAAAGAGAAGATTCAACGTTGGTGTTTGGATTATGGGAGCTGATGTGAGGCACCTTATTAGTGAGTTGAAAGATTTCTCAAACATTTTATAAAATATAAATTTAGAATCCTTTTTCAACAATCGAGGTATGGAAAGTGTGATCTTACTAATGTCTTTAAATAATCAGTTATAAAACAAGCATGACCCATGAAAGGTCGCACCTCACAAAAACATTTTGGATATAGAAGGGTTTGAATTAAGTAATATTCTTATTTATCCACTTGAATTAACTCTTCTGAAATAACATTCCCAAGTACTATCACCTGCTCAACCATGATATGGCATTTCTCATAATTCAATTCAAGATCTTTTTTAAAGAAATGATAGAGGATGGAACCTTGGTGTTCCAAAAAGTCATAAAAGTAAGTTCCAAAAACCATGAAATCATCCATAATAACATCCATGAAATTATATAGGTACACATAAAACAATAATCAATATACATCGCTAAAAATTTTCGGGAGCATTACATGGGACAAAATGCATCCTTTTGTATGAAAATGTACCAAATATATAGGTAAATGTTGTCTTTTCTTGAATCTCAAGGTCTATATGGATTTGAATATAACCCAAATAGCCATCAATGGGACAATAATGTGAAATTCCATCTAATCTTTCTAACATTTGTTCAATGAAAGGTAGAAGAAATTTTTCCTTTAGCGTTGATTGATTTAGTCGATGGTAGTCAATACAGACTTGCCAACTATTTTGCACATGTGTTGGAACCAATTCATTCCTTTAATTAGAAAACACTATTATTATTGTTTTTTAGGAACAGTTTTAACTGGTCTGACCCATTTACTATTAGATATAGGATAAATGGTTACATTAGCTAGTAATTTACTAACTTCTAATTTTACCATTTCAAAGAGAGTGGGATTACACTGTTGTTGAGATTTCAGTATGGGCTTAGCCTTGTCATATAAAAGTATATGGTACATGAAAATATATGGGATAATCCAAAGAATATCATTCAATGCCCATCCAATAACATTTTTACACTATCTCAAAAGGTCGAGTGGTTTTGATTTATACTGTAGAGAGAGGTTATTAGTAATAATAACGGTAAGTTAGTCAATAACCTCAAGATATTCGTATTTTAAATTATATTTAAGTGGTCTAAATTCCAACGCTAATGGTTTTTGGATTGAAGGAGGGGATTTAGGGGGAGAGAGGTCTATGAAATTGTCTGTATTATCATTTTTATTCTCCAAGCATAGGGAATCTATTAAAATGATATTTGAAAAATCATTTACATTCATGGCTACCTCAGAATGAACACACTCATCAGTTAAAGAAAAAAATTACACTTTTTAGTTACCATACAATACTCAAAAAATGAATCAAGACTCAAATAATATAGGTCTGAATAAAATTAAAATGAATCAGTGTATGGGTTGAGGAGATAATTTTGTTTGTGCATGTCGTTTGAGATCACTTCCATCTAATAGACTAGAAGAGTGAAGGGATATTCAATTGGGTGTTTCATAGCCTCTAGGATGTTAAAACTCACCTTTTCACCATTGAACTTCATGGATATCATACCACTATTACCATTTATGATTGTCCTTAATGTTTTAAAGAATGGAATACCAAGTATGAGAGGAGAATGTCATTGGGCTCGAGTATCTTCCATAGCAAGAATGTAGAAATAGATGGGGAATATGAAATTATTCACTATTATAAGGACATCCTCGATCACTCTTAATGGGCATGTTGTGCTCTGGTTGGCATGTTGAACGATGATTCCCATTGGTTGAATCTCTACAACCTATAGAGAAGAGTATAAGAAGTAAGTTATTAAAATACTTGAAGCACCTAAATCTAGCATAGCATCTAAAAAGAATATCTCCCCTATGGTGAAAGGTATCATGATTGTTCTTAGATCCCCCCATTTGGTTGTAATTGCTAGTTGAATCAAGGATGAGATATTCCTTCCATGGTTGAATCTCTCATTACCCATCATCCTTTGTCTATGGGTGCAAATTTATTTACGAAATATGGCATAATGAATAAATTTTTTTAACAACATCCAATAAAAGAATGTTAACTTGATCCTTTTTAAATTTAGCCATTATTTCTTTATTAATCTCATTATCAAAAAATTTCTTAGATTTAGAGAGTCTTTGATGGAAAGGAATAGGTATGTATTGTTCATGGTAATCCTCAATGATAATTTAATTACCCTTTTTATCTTCTTTTTCTTTATTGGAATCTTTTATGGGTGGAGAAAGAGTGTTTTCAAGAGGGTATATACCTTTTAGGTAGAGTCATTAGACTAAGAAAATTCATTACCACTATAAATTTTGATTGAAAAAACATTACCTTTTTACTTTTTTATTTTAAATAGGCTGGGGTGGTAGTTTTCCAAAACCTTGCATCATAATCTCATTGATGGTGTTTTCCAATTTTCCCACTTGAGATCGTAGGTCTTGAATATCCGATTGAGTGGTCTGCTGAAATGGGAGGTTAGGGGTTTTCATTTTCTTTACGATATCCTTGAGGATTGGTAAATATTTGGGAGTAAGAGTATTTTTTAGGGATGTTGAACGAGAAGAAGGTAGCATACCTTGGCTTTGTTGATACCAGTTCAATTTAGTGTAGCTTGAGTTACCTCTTTTTTGGTAATATAGTTGTTCTTTCCACCTGGGGTTTGGATTGGTCCTAAATGGTTATTTCATGCAGGGAGGTGATTGTTGGAATGTATTCCTAGGGAATAATTATACACAAGACTTGGATGAATATAAAATTTGTTGGCACTGGTTAGAGAAATGAGTGTTATCAGAAAAAATAACGCAATGTAATGGAATGGATAAAGAGTGTGAGTTACCTTATGCTTGATATACTTTACATAAAGGGTATGAATATCATCAATTTTATTATCTACCTTTTGTTTTGGGGATGAATTAATTACCTCATGAACTCCCCAGGTTGGTGAAACTGCTCGTCCGTCAAATTATTGTACATTTTGATCTACATTGTCTATTAATACACAAGTGACGGAAGGAGTTTTATCAACTAGGGTACCACCAGATGCATCATCTATCATTCCACAATACATGGGGAAAAGTCCCTAAAAAATTATTGAATTAGAAACTATTCATATATTTGGTTGGAAAAAACATCAGATAATTCTTTTGAATCTCTCCCAATATTTATGAAGGGTCTATCTTTGGGATTTCCTAAAGCCACAAATTTATTTTCTAATTGATGTTCTTCAGGAGGTAGGGAATAACATCTCTAGAAAGAGTCATTTAAGGTAATTCCATACCCAAATTGTGGAAGGCATATAGTATATCTAGTCTTTGGCTACACCATCAACGAAGAAAGGTAAGACTCTAAACTTAATCAGGTCCTCGGACACATTTTGGGGTTTTCTGGTGGAGCACACTGTGTGAAACTCTTTAATATATTTGTGAGGGTCCTCATTGGGAAGACTGTGGAATTTAGGAAGTAGGTGTATGAGGCCTGATCTTATCTCAATTTTGGATACTTTTTCAGGATATTGGATGTATGTATGTTGGTACTCCACACCAAGGGTGGTCATTTCTTTTAAAGTCCGGTTATATGAAGCCATGTTTTCTGAGGTTTTATTTGGTTCAATTTTTGATTGGTTTAGGATCACTTGAAGTTCCAAAGGGGGTTCCTTGGTGTTAATTAAATTTCCTAATCTATATTACCTAATTTTTGAGTTAATCTACTTTTCAATTTTAGGGCAGAATTCAAGTAGTGTTTCTTTTACATATTTTTTCATGCAATAATGATTCCCAATATAATTATTTTTTTGTTAGATTGTCTTTTTTTATTTTAATTTATTGAATTTTTTATGGAATATGAATAAAATTTAAACAAATTATAACAAATAATGTATATATGAGAATATAATTGTATAATATATAATTAGATAGAAATAGACAGAAGATAAAGGGAGAGAGAGTGAATGAAAACACAAAAAAAAAACAAAAAAACAAAAAAAATAAAAAGGGATAAGGATATTAAAAGTGTAATAATTTTGAATTAAACTAATTAAAAGGAAAGAAAAATTATCTTGGTTCCTTGAAAGTGGAGCCAAAATTTGATCTTGATGTTGAGCACATCAAATTAAATGTTTTGTTTTTTCTTGAATTTATATTGTATAATAGGAACCCCATGTCATCTTTCAATGGAGCCTTGGATCATTAATTTAAAAAGAATGTTTTGATTATGAAAAATGGGAATGGGATTATATGATATTTGGTTTTTTTCTAAATGGAAGCATATAAAATAAAGTGATAGAAGAAAAAAATCTGACAGATTCAATTAAGCATGATCAACCCGAGGAATCTCATGATTCTCTTCTTTCATCGCTTGAAGAGATAGGGTTTTTATATTTTAATCCCTATTTTTTGACACCTAGAAATAGAATTTTGATGAGTTTAAACTAGTATACCTCATAGGGTTTAGTTAAAAAACACACAATGATTCATCGGATGCCGCCGATGATTGGGTGATTTGTGTTCGACATCATAACCGAAACTCACCAAGGCAACACCCGAAGAACTCGATGCGCTATCCAGGTTTGTAAGAAATTTCAATGTGTTGCCATGAAATGAATTTACATGTCCATGGAAGTGTTTATGTGTGCTTAATTGACCAATATTAATCACACAGACTCCATAATTGAAATGGGGAAGAAAAAGGGATGAATGGTCAGTGAAACATCACATGGTAGGGTACCCAAAAACATGATCATTTGAGTTTGAGTATAATATACCAATATATAAATCAATTAAAAAATAATATAGGATGAATAAAAAATCATACAGCCTATAATTAAAAAGATTAATCACAATAATAAAAACATGAATCAGAATATTACATCACGTTCACCGGGTGATCACAAGATGGTTAGAAATATATGGGTGGGGAGAAAGAAAATGACGACGAAGTAGAACCTCCCATGGCCTCCAAAACTTATAGGATTGATCAGAAGACTAATTTTAGACTAAAAAATTCTAGCACCTTTACCCCTGGTAGAACATACAAATGGGGTTTCCAAGGTACTCTTTTATAGCAATAATGGATTGTGTTTTTGGGCACCCAGATTTGGTAAAACCACTTGGAACATTGTTTTAGGACACTATAAAGTCTTATCTCAATATTATCAAAAATAAATACATGTTTTAACACCTCCTTACTATCTTAAATGAAAATTTGGCCTTATTATGAGGCCCACATCTATTTATAAATCAGACATATAGAACAAAATATTTTACTTTCTTCATATTTGAATTCCTAGATAGATCAGTTCGGATGGGCCTCTTATTGGATGAATTAAGATTCTGTTCCTTTAAAAGAGTTTTACACCACTATGTTTTGGATCAGTCCAAAAAATATCAGCCAAATAGGATGAAATATTAGAATAAATTTTTGGTTCAGTCCGCTAATATTTTTGGATCCTGTGCAGTTTGGACCATTCTTCTTAAACTTCATCATGGGCCCTCCAATTCATCTCCACCTATAATATAATTATCAAAACAAGTAACATTCAACTTTTTAATGGTGATAAATAAAAAATAGCTAAAGAAAACATGAAGTTAATGTTTTTATTAATTTTATAATTTTCAATAAAAAACTAGTTTAACACAATGGTGTAAGGGTGAAATAAAATAGAAAATCATTGTGCGATCAATGATCGCAAACATGAACAACCCCATCAGCACCAACAACCCATCAAGAAGGTGAATCCACACATTTAAGAAATTAATTCATAACCAAACACTCTAAATTCCCATGATGAATCTCCTTGACATGGTTCAAAAGCATGGACTCAACCACTATAGATTCTAACACCATCATCTCTTGCCCATCCAATACCTCCAGGGGAATCTCAGGAAAAAATGTTATCATTATCCACTATGAGTAGGATTCATGAACTACCTGATTCTGAGTCTTCCCCCTCATGGAATCTAAAACACTATTATTTTTTCCCTGTGTTTAAACAAACTATAAGACAAAATACTTCAGGTATTCCACCCATATTCGCTGTCGGAGATTCAAATCACACTAAGATAAAATATAGTTATGGTTTTTATGGTCATCAAACACCATAAACCGGTCCCCCAAAAAGTAGTTCCTCTAACATTTCAAAGCATACACCACTGCAACTAACTCAATATCATGAGTAGTGTAATTCCCTTCACGAGTCTTTAACTCTGTTGACCCATATTCTACAACCCAATCATCCTACATCATCACTGCCCCAATTCTGACACTGGACACATCCAAAAACAAGGTGTACCTCTTACATGGCTTGGGTAAGATCAAGATCAATTTTTTTGTCAAACTCTTCTTTAACTCTTGAAAATAATTCTCATATTCCTAAGACCAATCATACTTAAATACCTTTCTATCTAAAACCAAAAGTGGAACTACCAAATGAGATAAATCTTTAAGAAACCTTTGGTAATAACCAATCAAACCCAAAAAGCATTGAACATCAGAAACATTCAAGGACTACTCCCATAATGCAACTACCAGAACTTTCATAAGATCCACTAACACACCCATGTTGGAGACGATGTGGCATAGAAAATTAACTTTATCACTCAATAATTTTCATTTGGATAGCTTTGAATAAATACTATTCTCTCTCAATGTACTCAAGACGATGCCAAGATGTTTGGTATGATCATCATGAGTTTTAGAGCAAACCAAGATGTCATCGATGAAGAAAAATAAAAAATATTCCAGATAAGGGTTAAATATCTAGTTCATTAAATCCAAGAACGTGGTTGATAAATTGGTCAATCTGAATGGCATCACCAAAAACTCATAGATCCAATACATGCTCTAGAAAGAAGTGTGTGGTATGTCAGAAGGCCTCACCCTCAACTGATGATACCATGACCTCAAATAAATTTTGGAAAGCACTAATGAACCAATTAGTTGGTCAAATATATCATAGATTTGGGGAAGAGGGTATCAATTTGAAACTTTCATCTGGATCATTATTAGGTAGTAGACACACAACTATAATGATATGTCAAACTTCTTGAAAAAATGATATCTCCAAGATAACATGCTTGGATAGATGAACCCTTTACACTCCAATTACTCTAACTAAAACATATTTTCTTTGAGTTCTACAAGTTCCAATCAGTATAATGGAATGTGAACTGGTTCTTCCCATGGAAGAAACTCTATCGTGAACTCCACTTCCCTCTTGGGTAGTAGCCCCGATAAATCTTTAAGAAATACTTCCTGAAACAGTCCCACAACATGTGGAATGATAAGAAATTCCACCCATACATCATCAATAACAATGAAATACATTTGGGATGTGAGTTCACCTAAACTATAAAAAATAAACCCGAACTTAAACATTCCATTCACAATGATGGAAATATGTGTCTCCCTTAAGAGACAAGAAAGTTACCCTATTATGGTAACAATAAAAGTGGTATTGATATGTCACCGGCCAATCAATACCCAAAATTAGGTCCAAAACTATCATTTAATGTATGAGCAAGTCCCGTAGAAAATGGTTCCCACCAACCTCTAGAGAAAAACCTTTACATTGTCTGATATTCTCAACTCACACCCCCAACAGTGTATGAATCTAAATAAGACCACACACATGCTCCAGTGATAAACCCAAAACAGCTACAAACTGAGAAGAGATAAAAGACTATGTGGAAACTATGTGAAATAACACACTGGAAAGGGTGGTATCTATAAGAATCGTACCTCAAACTGTAGATGGTCCGGTCTTACCACCTCCTAGTGCAAACTGAAATGTGTGAAGCTAGACTCCCCCTCTTCCATGAGCATTGGCCTGAGTGCCTGGAAATACACTTCCCTGCTGATATGTACACTCTCTCCCAAGAGTACCATGTCCACCTCCTTAACCAGTATGACCCATATAACCACAACAACCTTCCTAATGTGGTGTAACGGACCCCCTTCTAACACTAGGTACCTACCTCAATCCTTCATCCACACCCGAATTTCAATGGTTCCTAAAAAAACATCGCACATTAAATATTCTATAGCATTATCGACACTTGACTGGTGTTGGTGGACACTAACTGTAAATGTTCATTAACCATCCACACTAATAAAAGAACACCAAATCTCTACCCTAAGATGTTGGCCCTTACTTTTGACTATTCTACACACCCTAATGAAAAATCCTTTAGAAAAACATCATACCATCAGAATTTTCACCACTTTCTCATCCAACTGTCACCAGAAGTCCCCTACCTGAGTCCCCCTTTAGTTTCCCATAAGTGTTAAGTTCTTGATCCACTACTTTTGTAATCCTTTTTTATGCATAATATATTTACCTCATACCTGACCTCATGTCTTATCCCATCCTGGAAATATTTCCCGACAACTAACTCATCTCCTTCCAATGATAGAATAAATCATCGAAAATTAGTTAAATGACTTTCATAATACATTACCAATGTTTCCCCTTAGATAAAACTCATAAAAACATCAACCTTTTCTTCCCTCAAGTTCTTTGGATGGAATTGATCCAAAAACTTTTCTTAAAAATCTTTCCAAAACATCCCTTCATCTTGTTTAGTGTGAACCATTATTTCCCACCAATGCTTCTTATATCCTCTCAATATATAGGTATACAACATAACCCTCTTATTGGAATGAGTCTCTAAATGGTTTAGAATCATATAGATGATATCATCTAGGACAAGGATACGTCTAGTCCACCTTCTCTGGTAATAGTCATAGGGTGCTACAGTTGGAACTCCTTGGTCTTCTCAAATATGCTATAAATGACCAACCATGAGTCTTATTCCATCATTTTAATAAAATGAGAAAGGTTATCATGGAACTTATCTTCTCTTCCATCTTGGATCCCCACATTCTCTTTCTCCACTATTGTAGGAGTGTTCTCAGCAACATCCTCTTGTCTCCCAACAAACACTCGACATCATGGTGGCATTTCTCTAAAAAAAGTTTGGATTTAGAACACATAATGTATAACGTCAAAAAAATCATAAAATATGTCTCTCCACTAGACATAGACAACCATTTACCAGACACAATCCAAAAAAATCTTATCACATTCAAAACATTAACTTTGGCTAACCCAACCATGGTTAATGGCTAAAAAAGGTAACTAACTAACATGGTTACAAGTCTGACTTTATGCACCATTTCACATATATTTGTATATTTACAATGTAAACATTTATTCTAGGCTCATTTCCCATTTCATAACTTGTTATATTCCACATTTCAAATCACTTAAAAATTTATTAGACACCATTATTTAACTAATATTCAACATTTTGTTCCCATTATAAGATTGGAATCATTTCATTTGACATCATTTTCATTAATGTTTTGAGAAGGTGTAATGAATTCAAACTTACATACACCACACACCCATTCAATGTTTTACTATAATGATGAATTCCACTAAAATACATAGGTTACTACATTGATTCATGAATACAAATCCTCATTCCATTTAATTTATGAGAAAAATATCATAAAACAATCACATCACACAATAAGTGCATCACACAATGGTAAAATATCATCAAATGTAACAATTCACATTAAGAAAAATAGTACCCCCCCCCCCCTTAGAGCCCTTGGGTTTCCCATAATACATGGGTTAGATACCCCCAAGAACTGTCTCATTACCAAATCCTGACACTTTACTAATCTCATGACTACTATCCCTAAATAGTATATCACAGAAAGGACATTCTCTGATATCACATTATAATGTCCCTGACCCGAAGGCCGCTAAACGGTTCCCTAATCTAGGTCTCCACATGACCCCAAGCACACCTCCCCATTTTCCAAAGTTGTTTTACAAGCATAGAGGGTCTAATAAGTCACAAGGGGATATTATAAATTCTTTAACAAAGTAATACACAACATATAAATAAAATAAATAGCTTAAAAGACATGTAATAATCAAGTAACATGCATAAACATCATCTTCCAAAACATGGTACAAAAAAACCAACCATAAATATGTTATATTACACTAATAGTGCCAAGGGGTATGAAAAAAAATAATTACACACAATAGAATCCCCAAAATGGTCATGACTTCAAGTCCAAAACCTCATCCATGATCATCCCATGCCTGAATCAACTCCCAAGCATGTGGCCTTTTCTCTTGTCCTAGCCTGAAATCATGAAGTATACATAGGTTCCCCACGACACCTGAGTAGGGTGTGAGTACAACTCAGTAGGTAACCACCAACGGTGTCTATAGAATATACAATAAATATATAGTTCATTAAAGTGTTATGTAAATATAATATAAATAAGGAAAATTTGGGTTCCATTAGTTATCAAAGTTCACTTAGGTCCTTTAAAACATGATTCATAATTTCAATGCTTATACCAACTTTATTACTTTTTTCACATTTATCACATTATCAATGGGTTAGGAACATTCATCAATCTCAATAAATTGGGGAAATAAATCAAGATCCCTATTACACTAGGGCCGATAATTCTATTTTTTATTTTCAAGATAGATGCTTTAAGGGAAAGTGGAAACCACTAGGGATAATCACATAATCACATGTACAACACACTAACTGTGAAGTCTTGGTCTTGTAGGTATCATAAAATTAAACCATTAGGGGAATTGAACTATATCCCCTTCTCTAATCCATGCAATTTGGGGCGGAGTTTGGATCCTCAGTCAAACTTGACCCATGGGCGTAGATCCTCATGTAAATATCCCACTCTACCAAGACATGTGCACATACTTATTTGTTCACTCACCATAAATATATCATACCACAACCAAACATATCCAATGTCAATAGCAATCACAATCCATAATAACCAACATGTGAATTAACCTTACTATATAACCAATTAACACATTTATCATTTCCATTACATATCCATTTAGCCCAATACTCATTTATTATGCCTAACTCACTAATAATATTCACAATTACACTACTTTAACCCAATTAAAATTTCCAAACCTTTACATGTGTTTTTTATTTAACATAGTTATCATTTTTCATGTATTATAACACTTTATGTACTTCAAGTATATATCACACTTTATTTCAAACATTACCATTAATGTCATTTAACCATTTTCATGTCAAGCCAAGAAATACCTTTTGAATTTCCAACATCTAGGAAAAACTATCCATTTTCCTTTCTTATTATTCACAAAAATCAATCAACATATTTATCTTGGGCTCTACTTAATCATGAGTCTATTTCAAACATAACTTTTTCAATAACCATTTTCGGGAAGGTCCGTACACAACATGGGTATCCCTAGAGTGATCATTTTTTCTTACATACATCCCAAGGGGATCATGAGGGGTTAAATTTGTCATTTGGACACCCATTATATCAAATATAATTAATGTAACCAAGAACACAATAAGGGCAGAAAAATAACACAACCTTTCATGGAAAAATACATATAAAAGCAATGAGATATAACTTATAGACCACCTATCTCATATCCTTTGATGAATGCATAATTAATCGAAGCCTTAGATATAAGATTCAAACACCCCTTGGAGACTTAATCTATAAACAACCATATAAATTAGGTTTTATTAATTCAAAATAAGATTTCCCAAAATGTAAGCCCTAGTTTAAAAAAGATATGCAATGGGGAGATTAGACTCATCCATATAATAAATTCCCAACCAAAGGCGCTCCCAATGGTTCATAAATGATGGATATTGATACCTTGTATTTTTGGGAGGTTTAGGTTCATTAATAGGATTTATAGGAGGATAAATGGTAGAATAATATGGTGATATCTAAAATCTTGAAGAGGAAATTTGGTAAATTTTTCAACTTTTAAAGGGATGCACGATTTACGTGCAATGTTTTCCAAACAGTGTGAAAAACATACACAAGACATTCTCAATGGGAAGTGAGTTCACATGGTTAACTAGGGTTATTTTCATGGTTTTAAAACTGTACGCCAAATATAAAATATTCAACTGTCCAAAATTTCCCCTCTTGGCCTCCCACCTCGCAGGGTTTACTTAACCATGATCCAGCCGTACACCAACCATGAACCTTGAACAGGTAGGCCCAGTTTTCCCATTTGTTCTATTCCGAATCAATATAATACTCATGAGACCCCACAAACTCTCTAAAAAAACTTCATTATAAATAAATAATGGATTGAAACAAAACATTGAACAAAGACGTACCTTTATGATGTTCAGGATCATAAAAGTTCACGGATTGGGACCTTTAATTGATCATCTTATCAATGGAATAGATATTCTAAGAAGAAGAAGGATCGTGTAACTGAGGGTGGGGGGTCTAACCATGTAGATACCCAAGCTTGACGTACATGTCAATTACATATTTTTTTGGAATACTAAATACATTACACAAACATATTCCCAAATACCATATTATTTTAGTGTCTTTGGAAACTCGGAACATAATCTTCTAACATGGTGAAAGATCTTCAAAATATCCCACAAATATCATCCCCTTTTGTTTTCCAACCTAAATCCTTTATTTATATCGAGGATAAAATTAAACATAAAAAGGGTGAGCTAAAATTATTATTAAGGGTAAAAATGGAGAACATAAAACAAACCATAAACATTTGAACGTAAGAAAACATGAACATCAAATTTAAATATCAAAATCACGAGTCATGAAATAAATCATGGAAATATGTAAGGCATAGATCATAAAGTAATATTAACAATGATAGAATATCATTGGAATAAAATATGTAATTATGGATAAATAATAAGTACATAATATGATTTCCATAGTAGCCAAGGCATTTCTACCAAGACCATCATAGTGGACAAAGTTCTTTACTAAGCTGGGATTATATGTCGTTCCATCCATGTATTACTGAACTGTATTTACTTGCTATTCTAGCCCTGTATTACTAAATTAGTTTTACTTTCTATTACAGGAATGTTTATCTCATAAGATATAAACCCTTACCCAATGAATTGGAGGGAGATATAGGTCCCACCCATCTCATAATTAAATCATTCTCATATGTGCCACAAAACAAAAATAATTCATCATCGCATAACCAAATAAATAAATTGGGTTTCTTAAATATCATAATCCATAAGAAAATATCCTTACATAATTAACACAATAAAATCATAATAATAATAGGGATATAAACACAACCTTTTTTAAGAGCATCCTCTTGGATGGAAAATAATTTTGATAAAACACTGGTACTTAATTCCTGAGGAAAATATCCTTTCTTCTTCCAAAACATTTTCTTTTCTCAAAATGTCATGAATTTTTAAAAGAAAATAATTTAATTTAAAATACACCAATAAAGGTGTTGAGGGTGATTCAAGGAAATAATGAGTTATCAAGACATAAAAACTCATTCATGTCGTATAAGTTAAAATCATTCTCCTCATTCTTTTGCTGGAAAAGTCAAAAGTACCTCATATAGTAAAAAAAGACTCCTTCCATACCATGTCGTAAAAGTAAAAAATGGGTAAAATGATATTAAACATACATTGAATAATATTAAAAATTTTAAGAAATAATTTTTATAAAAAATTTATATGGAAGATAAGTTTATCCCTCGTAAATACTTACAAATAAACAATCTCAGATAAAAATGAGATTGTCAATGTTATCACTTACCTTACGTCTGATTTCTTTTTTTTGTCTGAAAATCTTGTATATTGGGTCTAAAAATATTATTAACTTATAAAATAAACATAATAATATTTATTATATCATATATTATTTACTTGTGACTTTATATTACCCATTCATCTGTCACTTCCATATTAAAGCAATGTTTTGGGTAATAATAATTTTATTTATCATATGTGTTTTGAATTGTTATTCTTGATATTTTTACTTATATTATGATTTACATACTTCCATAATGTAAAAAATTATTTATATATTATATATATATATATATTTAATATATATATATATAATAGAAATATAAAATAAATTGAATACACCGTTTATGGATATAGTAGGTTGTACATACCCATGAACGGAAATTTCAGTTCATTAGTAAATTGAATGGAAGTAGTAGTAGTAATATATTTTTTATTCAAAGTAGAAAGGACAAAGAAAAGGCAACATCCCCTCAAGGGGGTCGAAAATGGTGAAGGCCAAGATCATCCCCTTGGACTACAGAAGCACATTCCGGGGGAAGATAATGAAGGGAGTCATAAATAATGAGAGTCTTGTCCTGCCTACCCAAGCGAGTGAGGGAATCGGCCACAAAGTTCGTCTACCTCCAACAGTGGTGAATAAGTCTTCCTTGTGATGTTTCATTCCTACATCTCCTGATGAGATAAGAGAGCTCCAAAGGAAAACCATTGTTCCCTTTCATGGCCTTCACAAGGAGTTCTGAGTCGGACTCGATCTCGGACACCTCCATCTTACCCCGCCTACAGACCATAAGACCGGAGGCGAGTGCATGTATCTCTGTGCTCAAGGAGTTCCCCATGCCCTAAAAATCACTAAAATCAATGAGGACTGAACCAAAATAATCACATAGCACTCCTCCCACCCTCATGCTACCCTACATGCAGGAACCATCGATATTAAGCTTGAAACCCGTAACCGGTGGACACCATTTCACCCACTGACCAGACCCCTTGCCCAAGATATAGGGGCGATTGAGCAGGTTGCAAATCGCAGATGACGTCGATCCTCCTTTGAAGAGAGAGGAAAGTTCAAAAAAGAGAGTTTTGAGGCTAGCCTGGAGAAACAAGAACGATCGACTAGCTCCCCTCCGAACCTGATTACGATCCTCCCAAAGCACCCAACAAATAGCCACAATAATTATCGTTCTAACCATCCTCTCCTGGCCTGAAGTAAGTAAATGATATATATATACATAAATAAAATATAATTATTATGTCATATATTTTATTATTATATATTATATATACTTTATAATCATTAATGAATGGTTAATGTGGAGAATGAATCTCATCACGTCGTGGAGACAGTAAGTCATACGTACGCATGACTGACGATAACGTTCCCATAATTGTTGAATGGTATTGGAGTGTATTGTTTTAAATATATTAGAATTAGTATAATGTTATAATAATAATATATAGTTATTATTTCCACCATTATACCCATCCAAGTAAGGTGGTGGTGAAAAAAAAGATTACCCCACGACGTGGATACAGTAAGTTGTACGTACGCATGCACGGTGACTTCATTTTTAATAGGATGGATAGAAGGTGAAATAATATTGTTTCATAATTATAATAACATATCATAATATGACTGATACTGGTGTTATTACTTTATAATGAAACAACTAATTAATAGTAAGTACAAGAAGAAATAAATTTGAAATAATCAGTAGAAGATATTACCTCTTCCTCAACGTGCCTCCTTTAAATTTCCTCTTAGGGCACTAGAGTTGGTCTTTTGAGAAGACCAAGAACTTTAGAATGTAACTAGGTAAGTGTATAAGAGAAATGGGTAGGGTTTGGATGATAATGAAGGATCAAAATAGAGTGAAGAGGAGAGGGGGAGGTTCCCTTTTATAAGAGAGGAGGGGGTTCATTAGGAAACTCTCAAAATATTAATTTATTATAAATTAAATTTCAATTAAAAAGGTCAAAACATATTTAATTAGATTATAATTTTAGGTTTGTTCGAATAACCATCATCCAATAATATTTATACAAGTTTTGAATATTTTTTTATCCTTATCTTTTTTTGTTTAACCCTTATTTTACCCTTTTTAATCTTATCGTGATATCATGTTATTTACAAATTGTGGGTTAATGAAATTTTCATATCATGTAAAATGACCCACAAAAGGTTATTTATGACATATTTGGACTTATATTAACAATTTTGAGTAATATTATAATTTCAGGAATCTAATATGATTTAATAAACAATTTTATTTTTTAAGTTGTTAATTATGTCAATTTTAGACACTATTCATACTTGACTTTTTAAAAATACATAACAACCTGATTCATTTGGTCCAAAAAAATTAACTCATTCCTAATATTTCAATTTCATCTAAAAAATTCTTGGATGGTATCAAAATGGAGGTTACCTTTTATATAAATGATCTATATGTCTATAAATATTATTTATAAATATGAATAAATTAGATGAAGAGGGAAGTCTGGATTAAAGTGCAGTATTTTTCACTATTTTTTAAATTTTGAATTTTATCAGAAAAATACTAAAAATTCAACAAATGTAAATTTTTA
Organism: Viscum album; assembly: GCA_963277665.1. NCBI lineage: Eukaryota > Viridiplantae > Streptophyta > Magnoliopsida > Santalales > Viscaceae > Viscum > Viscum album. The sequence continues at coordinate 1,402,003,437 of OY728143.1, read as the reverse complement.
TGTCCCTATTCATCATAAAAAAATTATTTGGTCAAATTTAACTTATAAAAGTTTCAATAATATATTTTAAATGGGTGCACCAATAAAAGGTGGTAAAACTTCATTTTTGAAAAATAGTTCTTTTATCCGAAAAATTGATTTTGTTCCCAAATATGTTCTAGAAAATGTTTAAGATGAATGATAATGTAATATAAAAATCAAAATGTAGTTAATAATATTAATAATAGCTAGTTTATGTCCCATTAAATAATAATGTTTTAATAGTATATCATTGTTTAGTGAAACTCAGTATCACATACAATTGAAGATATCGAGGAAGGTCACTCTTGCATGTAACACAATCCAAGTAAGTGTTACATGTAGTGAAAGCTTCCTTTGTTGTTTCATATAAAATATTCTAATCTTATTTCATTTATACATTGAAAAAAATCTATGCTCAATGTTGCGTGAAATGAATTCTATCAAAGAATTTGAAATTCTATGTAACACAAACTAAGAATATTGTTGCAAATACTGAAAAATAATACGGTGTTTTATATAGAGAAAGCTGATATAAGTGTAGTATTCAAAAAAGACATAAAAGAAATTAAAATTAATATATCTCATAATATCTTGGGGTGTTACATTCCACCCCCTTAAAATTAATTTCACCCACGAAATTCGTCAGGGTTATAAATGGTTTACTATATGAAAGTGTCTTTTATAGAAACCCACATCGTAAAAAGGAATACTAAAACATAATTTTAAAAAGGAAAGTTAGAAAAACAATGGTTACCCAAATTAACTAATCATTGGGTTTCCGCATTGGATAACATAGGTGGGGAGTGAAAACGTGTATATGGAAGAGAAATATAACCACCAAGTTCTGATGGATAGTGATAAGTTTTGGAGAAAGTTAACCACTAGAAAGACATAAAATCTATGATGATTTAAGGGACCATATGATTCATTGAATAATAATGTACTAGGATAACATTTTTTGTTTAAAGATCTTTTTCCTAAAGTTGGTGAGTTTTTACCTGAGGAGAAATACTTACATGATTTCAGTACAATCTCGCCATTGTTTATTCCCTAAACAATTTTGACTTCATCTATTATTTAACGAAATGAAGGTGAATTTTTCATTCTTGAAGTGTTAGCAGATCATGTAATAGGTTTATAGGTCATTCCATTTGTCCAAAAAAAATTCTCACATAGGAAATGAAATATGTATAAGTCCATGTATAGTGATGTAATAAATTAATCTAAAAAATTCAACCAGAATATAACTTATACTGTACATAAATGGATATAATTAAAATCCTTCCAAAAACTGAAAAAATAAAACTTTAGAAAGAGGTGAACTAAATTGACATAACATTTATCTCTCATATCTCATAAACCAGTTCTTGGTTGCCACATTCCAAACATGTGAAGACCTTAATCATGTATTCTCTTGAGTCATGGTAACAACCTGAATTATTAGAAATACTTATTGAAAAAATTCATGTGTACATGTTGCAAAACACATCGGATTATTCCTTAATTCCAAAAAATATTTGTATACTTCATCCAGGATAGCATAAACCTCTTTTCAACATCTCCATAATTAGTTACCAAGAAACAATAATCATCCAATTTACTTATTAAAATCCAACATATCATTACCCAAACATCATTATCTTAACATAAAAAACATATTAAGGGTTATCTTTACCTTAATCATGTGTTCTCCAAGTATATCACTTTACCCTTAAATCACTTTGTTTCCTTTGGAATTGGGAATGAACTCATTGATTTATGATTCAAACATTCCATGCGATTTCTAACGGGTTTGTTCATAGAACTAGAAACATCCAATGATTCTATATCCATTTGGACTTACTTTCCAAAGGTAGGTGCTCATTAGTTATGGACCTATGAGACTTAAGAATTTTCATTCTTCGAGAGGATGGGAGGTCGGACTCATCACACCTTTTTGAAAGGAATTATTTTCTACTCCGAGACTCTCTTTATAGATTTAAGTTATGTTCGTGAATCCTTATTAAATTACCAAATATAAAATGATCTTTTCTTTAGATTTGACAATCAATGATTTGATATGTATGAAATTTAGAGAATATTTTATATGTATTTGTGGTTCTTCATCGATCGAGAATCATCTGTATTTGTTAGAGTGTATTATTCAATGTTATCCTTCAATACATAAAAGTCTCTTGGTCATTATGATGACCATACTGTGTTTAAAGCCACTCAGTGGGGCACTTGAAGTTTATTATCATTTAGAAGGACATGGATTATTTCAGAGTTGGGATCATACCCGCATATGGGCTACCTACATATCCTTTGATTAGAAAAGGAATCAGAACCCACGTAGTTCGAGTAAAGAATAATAGGGTTTATGCATGATTTATGGCTCAAGGAATGATGTCATAATTACTTTTACACTCTAAGCTCACATAAGTCATGCTCGATGTGAGAAACAAGATTTATTGGTCAAATAAGACAATTGTGCCATGAAAGATGCAATTATAAGAAATGATGTGGGGATTATTTATGTATGATTGCCCAGATAAATGAATATTGGGATTCACTTCAGGGAAGAAACCCGGAAACAAGGTCCATAAAGTTATATGTGCTTTATGGAGATTTGGTTACTCTAACTTGGGGCTTACTCTTCAAGAAGATGCCCAAATTAGGATGGGACATGTGATTGTGTTTTACTCCCGAGAAGGAATCCCAAGTCAAAGGTAAATTAAGACTGCTTAAGAGAAATTATGACTGGGGCATACTCATAAGGAGGAGGCCCAAGTTACAGTATTTGAGAACTGGGGCTTACTCCTAAGGAGGAGGCCTAGGTTAAGGGACGTGAGAACTGGGGCTTACTCTTAAATAGAAGGCCCAGGTTAAGGGACTTGAGAACTAGGGATTACTCCTAAGGAGGAGGCCCAGGTTAAGGGACTTGGGGCTAACTACTAATGAGGATGCCCATATTTGTAGACTTTGAGACTGGGGAATACTCCTAAGGAGGACGCACATATTTGGAAATTAGGACTAGGTCTTACTCCTAAATAGGATTCCTAGGTTAGGGGACATGAAGACTGGGGCTTACTCCGGAAAAGGAGGCCCAGGATAAGGATTCTTTCATCTTAAAGGATGAGGTTGAATGAATGAAATATCTGACCTTAGTGACATAAAGATATGTAAATCACTAGTTTTTAAGAGATGTTCCACAGAATTCCTTTTAGATAAGGAATCTAACAAGGAAATCATGTCATGAAAGACTTTGGAGAGATTTCATATGGCTTAATCTTGGAAAGGATGAGTGGATAGGCATAAGAGATGTGAAACATGCAGGAGGGGCACCAAAACAAAAGGTGGCGCGCAAGTCCTGGTCACACAAGTATACTTGCGTGACACATGGTTACTTGTGCAACGGTCAATCCTTAGGGTAATACTTGGGAGAGGATTGCATTAAACCCTTAGTACTATCCCTGGAGCCTTCCAGAAGGGTGACACGCAAGTTTTTTTGAAGGAGCAAGGCGGCGCGTAAGTGTGGCCATTTCCCTTAAGGGCTGGCCACTTAGGCACGCAAGTGTTGATGAGTTTCAACACTTAGGCCTTCCTCCCCCTCTTTAGATCTTCCGTTCTAGGTAATAAATTACCTTATAAGTGTTCAGAAGCTTTGAGAAGAGACTAGGGCGCTGGGAGCTCAAATATGAGTTTCTGGAATTTTTCGTCCTCAAAATGGGGGGCCCACAGGGCGTATTTATAGGCTGGAGAAGACCATGGGAGAAATTCAAAGAGGGCGTGCAAGTGACCTGCGTGACCATTTTGCGGCGCACAAGTATACTTGTGAGACCTTGGTGGAACTTGCACGACCCAAGTGCATTTGAATCTTTGTTCATTCCTTTGCCAATTTTTGATGTATCATCAAAGGATGAATCACTTTAGGTTCAAGGTATTTCACCTTTTCAATTCGTTAGAATCTGTGACGGAAAGGAGCGTCAAAAAAAGTCCCTCCTCAGAGTTGGATACAAAAGAAATGAGGATGTAACTCTGAGGAAAAAAGAAAAACAAGGAAACTTCGTCACGCAAGTGTTGAGCGCACAGATGGCATCGCACAAGTGCGAGTCACGCAGGCCTCAGCGTAGCTGGTTGCGTGCACTGGCTTTAGGCGCACAGGGTTGAGGCCTGCACTATATATATGCGGCCATTACTCGTGAAAAGCACTGGAGTTCATATTTTCGAGCTCTCTCCGTGCAATTTGCCTTCGTCGCGGAAGTTACTCTTTTTTCTGTTGTTTCTTTGTTGTCACGCTGTTGTAGAGGTATTTGGACTCGCGCGGTGATACCTACACACCAAAACTTTCACGACAGACTAATACTTGAACGCCATCTTTGGGACTTGCATTCCTTAATACATTAGCCATTTTTTCACTTTTCATCACAAAATATTATGAAAGAATCAACTTACTTAAGAGTTAATTATTCATCTTTTGTATAGATTAAATGGCTCCCAAGAGAATCAGAATGGCTGATGAACTGGCTAGCGAGTGAGTTGATGATATGATGAGCATCATTATCCATGATTATTATACTATTTTCTACATCACTCTTCCAGATTTATCCAAGTACCTGAAGAAGTATCATCTTCACTTCCCACAAGGTATCTACTTGCCTCTATATGGCCATGGTCATCTGCAAGGAGTCAACGTTCCATATGAAAATAATTTTCTGGTCGAGATGCAACCGCACTGTTATTCCTCTATTTCAGTTATGTTGTGCATTAAGAGTAGCAACAATGGTGTGAACTTTCAAATTTTTCCTCCATGCCAATCCCTTGCAGATATGAAAATGGCAAACCATGGGATGATATATTTTCCGCTGCCAGTTGATGGAGAGAAGACCATCATGACATTAGAAACAATATCTGAAAAGATTACTCTCTCCAAATGGATCTTTACTTCCAATGCTTCATTCTCAAATCAATGTATCCATCATCCAAGTCCCTTGGACAGAAACAGAGTCATTGTCTGATCAGTAGAAAATTTTCTCAAACTGCACCCAAGAACATTATTTTACAATTGTTCCAAGAAGAGCTGGTATCACTTCATCACTTATCGTATCCAGTTGAATTAATGAATTCCATGTGGTTGCTAATGAAGCTCGGGATGTCGTAAATCAAATGAAGAGTTATGTTAAAAGTCTGTTGTAATTATTCAAAAAATAGAAGAGACTCTAATATGTGGATGTCCTTGTAACTCTTGTGCATCAATGAAAAAAACCTTCATCTTCAATCATTTGTGCATGCCTTCTTTTGCTACATGCTTTAAATTTTACCTAAGCCAATGGGCCTAGTAAGAATAGCTTGATTCTTGCTAGGATTATTATAAATAACCCTACAAACTTTGAATCTCTTAATTACTCAATATTACCTAAAAATCATACAAAGTGTATGTTTAGTGAGCTTGGACTTGACTTTTGTTCATATTTCCCTTGTCTTTTGTGGGAAGTTTAAAGTCATACACGTCAGACATAAAAAGGCTAATGTTTAAGGTCGAAATAGCTTTGACTGAATGGATTAAAATTGACTCAATTCCTTAACAACTTATCTAAAAACATATTACCACACTCAAGTATGAAGGAAAACATGTAAACTATGACTTAAGAAATTTTGAATATGAGGAATGATACGAAAAAAGGGCTAAAAGTCATTAGAAGAAGTAGTTACCAAGAATGAAGTTACCATTATTTAACAAACCCATTAGGGGGTTGAATTATGCAGGGCCACCTAAGGGAATTGGATACATAGTCAAATAATGGTATCTGTTGGCTGACAGGTCCGTTATGTAGACAACTTATGCAAGGCCGCCTAAGGGCATGTGCTGCATAGTCAGGCAAAAGAACTCTCAGAAATTTACTTTTATAATTCTAAGAAGCCAGTGGAAGTTTATGGAGATTCAAATTTTCCAAAGCATAGAGTCTGCTATATGGAGAGAGGTCCTTGAATATGGAGAAGATATTTCCAAACAATATTGTCGAAGAACTGGATGAATGTCACTCCTACGAAGGTCTGACCCAAACGTAGGGAAGGTAAATATAAACCATAGACTTGAATACTTTCCTATCATGATAAAGAGTATGAGACAAATATATTAAGGATGGATATTTTTTTGCGGATCCCTACATATTGTCATTAAGACAACTAAGGACAAAAGATGTTTTCTTCCGAAGAATGAAGTTACCATTATTTACCAAACCTGTTAGGGGGTTGAATTATACAGGGCTGCTTAAGGGCATCGGCTGCATAATCAAATAATAGTATCTTTTGGCTAACAAGTCTGTTATGTAGAATACTTATGCAAGGCCTCCTAAGGGCATGTGCTGCATAGTCAAGAAAAAGAACTCTCAGAATTTGGAAATTTTGTGACTAGAAGTCAAGAAAAGGTTTATAAAGATCTGAAAATATTTAAGGTTAGGATTATGACACATAAAAATGGGTATTGTCCAATGTATGTAGAGATACACAGATCAATGGTAACCATTATCATGTTGTGGCTGGGTCCTGAATTGAAATGTTGGACTTCACTATGTATCCCATAAGGATGGGAATCAAGCCATACGTAGTTCTTGAAATATTGTTTAACATCGTGTGGGATGAAAGAATGTAGTAGTTTATTATCATACAAGATAAAAGTGTTGTACAGTTTAACGTCATGTAGCTAGGACAAAGGTGAACCAATGTGAATAGATTGGTTTTGGGCTTGAACCTCAGAAGGTTGCCTACGTACCCAGCCTAGACAGCAAGGATCAAAGTCTGCATAGTTCAATTAAAGAATGAAGTAGTGATCAAGTTGTTCTTAGGGACAACAACCTAAAAATGTTGTTGGGACTTAACATGGTTAGCGACCCAGAGAGGGTGTTATGGTTGAAGTTTACTCTAAGCTCACGTGATTCATACTCAGTGTGAGAAAAAAGAGGTAGAAACAACCTTAACGATGTACAGTTTAACGTCATGTAGGACTTATGAAGGGACTATGTAGATTAAAGTCTTGCAGTGAGGACTATTTGTACTGCACAGTTTAGTGTCATGTAGCAGGGACAAAATACAGTTTAACATCTTGTAGGACGTATTAAGGGACTTTATTCAGTTTTACATCATGTAGGACAAATATAGGGACACAGTTTAACGTCATGTTAGACTTAAGGGTGCTATACATTTTAGCATCTTGTAGCTAAGATGATGAGGACCCTACAGTTTAACGTCATGTTGGACGAAAGGGGGACTGTACAGTTTAATGTCATGCAGTGAGAACAAAAGAGGACACAATTTAATGTCATGTTGGATGTATTAGGGATTTATTTTCCACAGTTTAACGTCTTGCTGGACGATAGCACAGTTTAACGTCATGTTGGATGATAGGTATTTTCATTACACAAAATACTTCTTCAGAAATATAGCATTGGTTAGAGTAGTGATGAGTTCTCCATCCCTTGAGATTAAAAAATATGCTCCATTGGAGTAGAGATTATGTATTGAATAAGGTCCTTCCCATTTTGGCTCCAACTTGGTTGGTTTCTTTACTGGTATCATTGGAGTTCTGAGAACTAATACCAATTCTCCCTGAACGAATTAATGAAGACAAACTTTTTTGTTGAAATCTCGTGCTATTCGATTCTGATAGACTTCCAAGTGGTGCAGGGTGCACAATCGTTTCTCATCTAACCGTTCCAATTCATGCAATCGCTTTTGAGATTGTTCATCTATAGATGACTGATCACAAATTGCTACTCTGAGTGAGGGTAATTGAACCTCAATAGGCAAGACTGCTTCCATTCCATATACCAATGAATATGGGGTTTACCGTGTTGCAGTGTGGGTGGTAGTTCGATAATCCCATAAAGCATGAAAAAGTTTATCAGGCCATGATTTCTTATCTTTATCCACCATCTTTTGCAGTATGTTTGAAAGTGTATTGTTGAAAGATTCTATCTTGCCATTGGCTGCTGCACGATACCGAGAGGAATGATTGGATTTAATGTTGTATTCTTGATACAACTTCCTCACCTTGGATGAACAGAAGTGGGTGCCATTGTCCATCAATATGGTATGAGGGAACCAAATCTAGTAATGATGTTAGACTTGATGAAGCTAAAAATGCATTTATAACTATCTTCTTTGAGAGGTATTGCCTCTTCCCATTTGGAAATGAAGTCAGTAGCAGTAAGAATATACTTCAACTGCTTGGATGTAGCTGAAAGATAAGGTCCTACTACATCCATTCCCCATATGGAAAATGGCCACGAGTATTTAGCTGTATGAAGCTACTCTGGGGGTTGATGAATAATGTTGGCATGTACATGGAATGAATGACACTTCTTTGTGAAATCAACACAATCTTGTATCATTGATGGCCAAAAATATCCAAGTCTTTGAATTTTATCAGATAGTCAGTGTCTAGACTGATGGGCACCACAAACTCTTACATGTACTTCTTTCATGACAGTCATCGTCTCTTCACCATCAATGCATCTAAAAATAACTCCATCAAAACCTCTTTTATAGAGAACTTTCTCTAAGTGATCTATGCTATCATAAAGGATGACACTGACCGCACGTCTCTGGACTTGTTCTTTCCCAGCTCTATCAGGTGGAAGTGTTCCATTTTGAGGGTATTCCTTGATAGGTGCCATCCATCCTATAGTATGTCCATATGATTCAGAGATGGGACTAATTTCATTGATTTCCTCTGTTCTAGATTGAACATAAGGTGACATTGTACGACGGTGGGCATTACTGATACTTGACTCGTCCCAATTTGGATCTACTAGAGCTGTGGCTATATTAGCCAGTGCATCTGCTTGGGAATTCTGTGATATCGGGACATAAGAAAATTTCCATTCCGAGGGAAATTATGCTATTAACTCTCTGAAATAATAATACAAAGGGATTTGTTCTGCTTTTCTGATTGCATAATCCCCATTAACTTGTTTGATTACCAGGTCTGAATCACCTTTCACCCTTATGTGATTCACTTATGGTTGAAGTGCCATATCTAATCCTGGGATGAGAGCTTGGTATTATGCTTCATTATTTGTACCACCTCCCAAAAATGAGAAGGAATAAGGTAGCACAGCCTTTTCTGGTGAAATGAGTACAATTTCTAAACCAACATTGTTGAATTTAGTATTTTCCATTTTTCTCCCTATTGGACATCTGGAAGCACCATCAAAGTACATTTCCCATGTTTGAAGACTACCTTGAATAGAAAAGACTTCCTCATCATGAAGTTCAATATCTGAAGATCTATCTTCTGCTGAAGGATGTTCTGAAAGGAAATCAGCCAGATCTTGGCCCTTTATTTCCTTTTGAGACACATACTGGATATCAAATTACTGCAAAATAACTACCCACCTTTTCAGACGTCCTGTAATCATTGGACGACTAAGGATGAATTTGAGTGGGTTATTGGGAGATACCAGTTGGACCTCGTGAATTTGTAGGTAGTGTCTAAAATTCTGAACTGAAATGATTAATGCTAGGCAACACTTCTCAATATTTGAGTATCGGGTTTCCGCTTCAAGCATAGTCCGACTGAGACAGTAGAGGCTGTTTTCATTCCCAGAATCATTCTTATGAGTAAGAAAGGCACCCAATGATCTCTCTAAAGCTGTCACATAGAGGATAAGTGGTCTTCCTTAAATAGGTGGCATTAACACCAGTGGAATCAAGAGATACTTCTTGAGAATATAGAATTCTTATTGACATTCTTAAGTCCACTTGTAAGTGACTCCCTTCTCTATCAATTTGGTGAAGGGTAAACTTTTACCTGCTAAATTGGCGATGAAACTCCGAATATAGGATAAGGGTACTTAAAGTCCTCTCAATTCTTTCAAATTTTGAGGAGGTGACAAACCAAGGACTGACTTTTTCTTTTCAGGATCGACCTCAATACCACAATGACGTACAACAAAGCCGAGAAATTTCCCTGAGGCTACCCCAAAATCACATTTTACAGGGTTTATCTTAAAATTATGTTGCCAAATTTTGTGGGATATTATTTCCAAATCAGCCAAGTGATTAGAATATTTTTTGGATTTAACCACCAAATCGTCCACATAACATTCAACAAACTTCCCTAAAGAGGGGTTAAAGATATGATGCATGGTACGCTGATATGTTGCGCTTGCATTCTTCAGGCCAAAGGGCATTACCCGATAGAAAAAAATACCCTGAGGGGCTTTGAAAGGTGTATATTATTCATCTTCTGGATCCATTAGGATTTGATTATATCCAGAATATCCATCCATGAAGGAAAGTGCTTCATACCAAGCTGTTGCATCAATTAAGAGTTCTGTAATTGGTACTGGAAAATCATCCTTAGGATAATGCTGATTAAGATCTCTGAAATCAATGCAAACTCTAATTTTCCCATTCTTCTTTTTCACTGGGACAATATTAGCCAACCATTTGGGATATTGAACTTTTCTGACAAAGTTAGCTTTGAAAATATTATCCACTTCAGCATCAATTTTGGAATCATAGGTTGGGTGTGTTCTTATAGCGACTTGTTTGAATCCTCGATGTTCTTCTGGAAAACCCAAACGATGAGTTGAAACATCAGGATCAAGCCCTGGAATCTCTGTAAACTTCCAAGAAAATATATCTCAATTTTTCTTTAAAAATAAATATACATCTCTTGCTCTTCAAGAGTCATGGACGCACTAATTAAAGTTGGGTGTGGATATTTTTTTGTACCCAGATTTATTTCCTTGAGTTCATCCACGGTGGTAGAGATACCCTCTTTAAATGCTGGAGGAGCATCCCTAAGATCTTCTTCTTCTTCTTTAACGTGTGTTATTTTTTCTGTTTCTACATTCATAGTGGATGAAGAAGCAGAATTTTCGTGATCAGAAGAGATGTTGAAATTTGAACATCTTGAAGAAGAAGCTTCCATTTCTGACCCCATTGATGATGAAGGGTCTTCCTTGGGTAATATAGAGGAGATAATGGATTGAGAATCAACATCATCGTTCACCTATGACATTGCTATAACTTATTCTGGCCTGATTGGTGAAGTATAGACTTGCTGAATTTCAGCGGATGAAATGAAGACATCTCCATTTGAGATTTCATCATTGCTTGGTGGATCACCACTTTCTCCCATGTTGTCTGGCTTGATTTCCATAATTGAATATATGGAAGTTTCCATAAGATTATTTTGATTTGGGTCTATCCTATTAATTTGACTGATAGGAAACACATAATTTGTACTCACGTGTGTAAATGGGTTTACTGGAATCTTTTCCAAACCATATGGAGCATTAACTTTGGTAATCTCCCTTGTTGTGGATTTCTCCTTTCCCTTCATGTGATATAATTCTGCCTCAATGTATTGAGATTCACATGTCTTGAACATGGATTTATCACCATACAATGTTCCAATTTGACCATCAAAACAATATTTGAGACATTGATGGTATGATGAAGGGATAACTGCATGTTGATGTAGTCAGGGTCTTCCAAGAAATATGTTGAAGGCTGAGTCTTGATCAACAACCATGAAATCTGAATTGGATACAAGATCTCCTAACTGAGTTCTGAGTGTAATCTTTCCTAGAGGTTCTTGTTCATTTTTATGATATCCTTGTAACATTAAAGTCGAAGGAGATAAATCAGATTCTGTGAGGCCCAATCAACAAAGTGTATGAATGGGGATGAGGCTGACTTCTGAACCATTATCAATGAAAACTCTTTGGATATCTACACCATTGACCTTGCCAGATAAGTACAAAGGTCTAATATGTCCATGCACGACATCATCTTCATCTTCATCTATGAAAGATATCCCTGCATGGAATTCTGCATGATTATTCTCTACATGGTAGACTTCAGCTGTATAAATTTCAGTTTCAAACTCTTGAGGACACAACAAAGCCTCGATAAGTGCCTATCGAAGATCCTTTGATAAATTCAAAGCATCTAGAATTGATAAAATGGCCGGTATTTGGGCTAAGTGTTTCAATACATCATACTTTTGATCTAAAGTTCTGTGTTTCCCAAGAGGAACATGTAGTTTCGCAGGTTTCTTAGAAGTTGATGCTTTGGAAGTAGATTCATCTTATACCGGGATAAGAGTTGTTAATACTCATGGATTTGGAAGATTAGATCGATTAGGTCTATTTACTTGCTGATAGGAAGAAGATGGAACCTTCAACTGATCGTCCAGAATAATTGTGCCAGGACTGAGTTTTCCTTGTGTTGAAGAACTTGCTTCTTCTTGTTGAGCTCGTTGAAGGGCTCTAACATGAGTTCTTTCCGCATACACAGTTCTATCAGGGGTAGAATTAGAATAGTGTCCTCTTAAATATATACATCTTCCCCTATATCCTGAGCCTCTAGAACTTCCTCTGATTCCTCTGTTTGATACAGGGAACTCGGGCTCATCAAAATCAAAACTGCGACTGACATATGGATCTGGTAATTGAATCATATTAATAGAACTGAATATCAACTCTTCATCTGATGAAGACTCTAACTGATTAGCCTGTTTAGGGTGTGCCTTTTGGTGGGGCGGTGCCCGTGACTTCGAAGTATATTGCATAAAATCTTCTAGAGTCAAAGAAAACTGAGGATTTGACACGATTTCATCTTCTTCTAATTCTTCCTCTTTCTTTAAATTATGTTGTTTCTTTGAGAATTTTCCCTCTGATAAAGAGGGTTTTGCTGTGTAATTCATTGCAGAAGACACAATTGGTTTCTTCAATTGTCTTCGCAAAATGGAATGAGTTCGGTTAATCATTTTTCTAACCATCCAATCATAATATTTTTGCACATTTTTGTTCTTGAATTCTTTCCACGTGCCTTCTTCCTCTGGATATGTAGCAGTAACACATGCTACCTGAGCTGAAGAACCTTTCAGTTTGACTTGTCCCAAGTCGACCATTTTTTGCAAGAGGTCCTTGAAGAAAAAACACTCCTAAATGGGATGCCCCAACATTTGATGAAATGGAAAATAATTGGGATGGTCTTGATATTCTTTCTTATTCGACCTCTTAGGCCTTGAAAATTGAACCAAATTATTTTCCAGAGCCAAAATGAAATAACCAAGAAATTTTCATTTCGGAAAGAGTAAATGTTTCCCTTCAAATCTTCAAATTGTTTTTGTCTTTGATCTCTTTGACCATATTGACGAAACGGCCTCTGTTGCTGGTGCTCAGGAGGTGGAGCCCTTCGAAAAGATGAAGGTTTTGAAGTAGAAGCATGTACATGTGCTTGTTTATGCATAACTATAGCAGTCTCTACTTTACCCATTCTCTTTCCTAGAGCAGATGGAATTATACGAGCTTTATCATTAGTCTTCATAAGAGAATATTCAATCTGTTGAGAGATTGAAGTAAGGTCTCGAAACCCTCCTATGTATTTCATAGGGATCAATGGTGTGTGTAGCTCTTCACATAAATTTACCACACATATTGGCAAAAATTCCTCTTGAGGGAGTTCTATGCTCCATGAATATGTTAATCCCTTCCAATGAGCAATGAAATACGAAACCCTTTCATTCTCTCTTTGATTACAGTTTTTAAGATAAAAAATTATTGTCTTTGAAAAAGTTGAGATGAATTGAAGAAGGAATCATTGGAAGATATCCTCCCATCTTGTAATTGACCGGGATTGTAAGCTTGTGTACCAAACAAAAGTAGGTCCTTGTAATGACTGTACAAAACACCTGAGCTTAACTACTTCTTGTTGCTAAGGTGTTCCCATCATAGGATCGCAACGAGAAAAAAATGTGTTAAATGTTTCTCTGGGTCTCCCAAACCATTAAATATTGGGAATGTGGTACTTGAAAAATTTGACGGTGGGGGGGATTACATCAACCCACTCAGGGTAATCTCTCTTTTCTGGTTGAATTTGAGCACGCTTTCCCTCCATAGCTTCCAACCGAGTTGCTAATGACTCAATTGTAGTTATTAACTTTTGAGAAACATCTGGTGTGGCTTGGACCTGAACAGGTGAAATGACTGGAGCTGGTACAGATGTGGTGGTCGGTACTGCAACTGATGGTAGCACTGAAGATTGTTGTTTCACTTGACCCGTGTGATTAAAATTGTGAATGTGTACTGGTAGAGGAGGATATTCTTGATCCATCTTAGTAGCCGCAACAAATTCCCTTGACTTTTTACTCCAGCACGCTTAGGAGGAAGACTACTTTGATATAGTTCTGCATTCAACCTCCTCAATTTCTTCATTTCTTCCGCTTGTTGTGAAAATATTTTCTCTAGTGAGAGCGATCAACCTTCTCGAGAGGAAGGGTATGTAACCTGATTCTTTGCTTTACCATTATTGGACACCTTTTAGAGAGGGGGAAGTGGGTTACTTGAAGGATTACCTAGGTTATGGGTAATCCTTTGATTTCATGTATGCACACCTTCTTCATTTGTGTCTGTGCGTACAACTTATTGATCAAGAAACTCTTCATATGATCCCTTTGAGTGAGCCTCAGCTGGTGGATCAGCAACAACGGTATTAATGACATTAATTGATGCATAATGCATTGCATTCCTTCTATTGGCATTTTTGAAATATTGTCTTCTTCCATGTCCCTGATGAGACATTGCCTTTTGTTGATTTGATCCCTCAAGAACTTCGTGATGAACTATAATTTGGAGGGAATATCCTGATAATTTGGATCTTCATTCCTCTTGAGGCTTCTTCCCTAATCGAGAGAAGACTGAATTTCTATGAGGAAGATATTGATGATTTAAAAAGTCCCCAGTCCGGTGTATTGGGACTATTCCTGCTCAACTCCTCGAATCCTATTTTTTGATTCCGAGGGTTGGGTAAAAAGAGTCTCGAGTCTAGCAGGCTAGGGTGGTTCTTGAGATGCTACATCTGATACTTTCTTGAAAGCTCTCCTAATCTTGCGGACTTTAGTCCGGAAATTAGCTGGATGCATCAACCTGTATCCACTTTTATCACCCGACTCCAAAGACCATTGGATGATTTCTGACACTTCTGTCACTTGGTGATGTGCTTTCTCCAAACAAGAGGCCTGTTCAATATTCTTATTTGCTTGATGTAGGAGTAATTAAACATAATGTTCTTTGTATGCTTGATTTTGAGAGGAACTAGTTGAGGCCTATTCTTGGGAAAGCTTTTGATTACAAACAAAACCCATTGACTATGGCCGACCATGTGTAATAACATTACATGAGACCATTTTTGGTGGGATTTTCTGACTGGAGAGTACAGTGAAATGTAGTGATCCATGAACACCTCATCCTCTAATATGAATACCAGAAGGAGCATTGGAAATTAACTGGCGCAATCTTCTTAGTGTGCCAAGGCATGAACGTTGAAGGGATCTCTGCTACTTTTCAGCCTTCGGATATCGAGAAACTGAGAGAGATTCTAAGTCAATGTGGCGTTGTAACCCTTCTATTATCTTGACATTATTTTCATATTCATCATAAGATAATGTTCTCTTTTTAAACTGACAAATATTTTTCCATATGTTGAGACGAATATCATTTATTCCATCTTCTGTCAACATCTCTGGAATGTCATACTGAGAATCAGCCAAAGGCCAAAACATAATTGGAACTTCACCTTTCGCCAATAGTTTTCTCATATTCAGTACTTCCTCTTTATCATTCAATGAAGATTCTTCTACCTGATTATACTAGAGCTTGTGCTTCCTTGTTGCTTCATCGGATTCAACAAGATTGGTTGAGAATTCACTAATCAAACTAGAAGATGAAAGACCCAGGGGTGGTTAGGAGATTGACCTACACCCCAGGCTATCTTCTGGTTGAGAAAGTGTTTCACCTGAAAATGTTAAAGCATCAAACATGACTGGCTTCACATTTTTCAAGTTCCTTAAGATAAGATGGTTTTCTCGTCACTACATTGTCCCTTGGAGCATTTTCCAAGAAATGTGCATTATTACTGAGGAGAGGACTTTCGCAGAAAAATTCATCATCATGGGGGGGACCACCATGGTGGGTTACAGAAAAAGATGAAACACTTTGCTCCTTAGTCTTCTGGACACACAGAGGGTTCTTGTGGCTCTCATGTGAAGTTGAAACATCGAGATCGACTGAATAGTCATGAAGTAAGCCTTCATGAGGATGTATCTGATGCAGACCTTCGGAATTAATGTCCCCACTATTAGAAACTGAATGAGTAGAATCTTGAGTTAGAACATATAATTTTATGAGTCCATCAAGAACTCCAGCATCGAGTAATGACTTATTAAAAATTGGCCCTTGATTTCTTGACTATTTTTTGTGGGATTTCTTTTTTGATGGCTTCTTACTCACTTTAGGAACCACTTATTGACGAAAGTGGTCATTATGGGCAGGTGTATATTCCTGCTCAGGAGAAATGATCAGGTTAGGCTGATTATCACCACTCAAATCAGGTGCATGTGCCTAACTTGGTTATCCGTATGATATGGGGGAGTATTCCCCATAACCCTCTTGGACTGGAATAGATTTCTGTGTCTGTTCCAGAGTGAACTGTAGATGTGTCACTCCACTGGTAGGGATATATTTATGTGTCTTTCCATGAGATGCTGCTGAAGCTGTTATAATATCCTGGAAGGCATCCATAATATGAGCAGGGATTTTCTTCTACTCCTTCACCATTGACAGAATGTGCTTGGTAACTTCAGTGGTCGGAACGGGGATATACGTCCATTCCGTGCTTCGAGTAGGTGTATATTCCTGCTCCTGTCCTCCTTTTACTTCCAGTGAATTCTGACAGTACTCATGTGTGGGGGCAGAGAGTTGATTCTGCCACATGTTTGTCACCAGAGCTTTCCGACTGACTTCTCAAAATGATACCAAATGAGATTGTTGGTTGGTTTGATCAATACTAGAAGGTGTATGTTCCTTCTGATTGAACTCCTCCAAACATGGTTGATGATCTTCCTTCAATATTGACAGACGAGGCTGCTGGCAGGATTGATGAGTGTAAGTAGGTGTATGTGCATGTTTACCAGTTGTCAACACATTGGGTTGGTGGGATCCATCACATTTAGTCAGACGAGCCTTCTGACCAGCCGATGATTTATAAACAGGTGTATGTTCTTATCTATAGCACTCCACCAGAATTTCCTGGTGGGATTGGCATGCTGCTGCCAGATTAGTCTGCTGGAAAATAGAATTAAAACGGACGGGTGTGTGTTACCGCTCATTGCTTGACACCAATTTATGTTGGTGGACTTCTCCGTAAATGGAATAGATAATAACTTGCTCACTATTAACCGTTTGTCGCCTCTGGTGGTTCGTCTTGCCTACTTGGGTTCGAGGAACCTGAGCCAAATGCCTGGAGACGACACCCTCTTCATGTTGAGGTTGCACTGCCGCATGAGTCTGGCGGTGATTGTTGGTGGGAGCCCTCGGGATGGACTCTTATCTCCTTGAATTAAGGTCCGTAGTGACCTGCTCATTCACTTCCCCAGAATACGGGAGTGAATGGTGGTTGTGTTCTGGGGATAACGACCCAAAACGGTTGGATATGGTGGTTAGCACCGCCTGCTTCTTGATCACTGGTCGTCGCTATCCAGACGACCAGGGTGAGTTGTTCACTTGGAGGGCTTGTCAAGTAGCCTCCAGAGTTGGAATGGTACCATGTTGACAGTACTCCTTAACTAGTGCATTTGATACCGAGTGTTGAAGATGCTGAGCAGGTGATGTCGTCCTCAGAGCAGACAACGACCCCACAAGAGTAGCAGCAGATGCATTCACAGTAGAGGTTTTCATAGCAGAGGCATTCATGGACATTAACTTAATAAAATTCATTCTTGTAATGCATACGATCTTGGAAAAGAGAACCTTTTTTATATAACAAACATAATCAATATAAGTACAGCTGCTACATCTTTTGGATGAGCACATATGTTATTGATTGTTTTGTTGTCCCTCTTAATGAGTTTAAATAGAGGCCTAACAAATAATTAAAACACCATTTTAACATGGTTATGAATTCATATCGGGTTCACTATTTTTTGTTTCCTCTGGAATTGGGAATGACCTCATTGATTTAAGATTCAAACATTCCAAGTGGTTTCTAATGGGATTGTTTGTATAACCAAAAACATCCAATGATTCTATATCCATTTGGACCGACTTTCCAAAGGTAGATTCTCATTAGTTATGGACCGATGAAAATTAAGAATTTGCATTGGTCGAGAGGATGGGAGGTCTGACTCATCACACCTTTTTGAGGGGAATTATTGTCTACTCTGGGACTCACTTTGTAGATTTAAGTTATGTTCATGAATCCTTATTAAATCACCGAATATAAAATGAGCTTTCCTTTAGATATGACAATCAATGATTAGATATGTAGGAAATTTATAGAATCTTTTATATGTATTTGAGGTTCTTCATCGATAGATAATCATCTGTATTTTTTAGAGATTCATAGTAAATAGTATCCTTCAATACATAAAAGTGTCTTTGTCATTATGATGACCATACTGGTTTTAAAGCCACTCAGTGGGGCACTGGATGTTTATTATCATTCAGAAGGACATGAATTATTTCAGAGTTGGGATCGTACCCACAGATAGGCTACCTACGTATCCTTTGTTTAGAAAAGGAATCAGAACCCACGTAGTTCGAGTAAAGAAGTATAGGGTTTATGCATGATTTATGGCTCAAAGAAAGATGTCATAATTACTTTTACACTCTAAGCTCATGTGAGTCATGCTCGGTGTGAGAAACAATAGGTATTGGTAAAACAAGAAAATTGTGCGATGAAAGATGCAATTATAAGAACTGATGTGGGGCTTATGTATGTATGACTACCCAGATAAATGAAGACTGGGATTTACTTCAAGGAAGAAACCTGGGAACATGGTCCATAAAGTTATATGTGCTTTATGGAGATTTGGATACTTTAACTTGGGGCTTACTCTTGAGGAAGATGCCCAAATTAGGAGGGGACTAGTTATTGAGTTTTACTCCTAATAAGGAAGCCCAAGTCAAAAGAAAATTAAAACTGTTTAAGAGAAATTATGACTGGGGCTTACTTATAATGAGGAGGCTTGGGTTAAAGGATTTGAGAAATGGGGCTTACTCCTAAGGAGGAGGCCCAAGTTAAGGGACTTAAGAACTGGGGCTTACTCCTATGGAGGAGGCCCAGGTTAAGGGACACAAGAACGGGTGCTTACTCCTAAGGAGGAGGCCCAAGTTAAGGGACTTGGGGCTTACTCCTAAGGAGTATGCCCATACTTGTAGACTTTGAGACTGGGGCTTCCTCTTAAGGAGGATGCCCAGATTTGGAAATTAGGACTGGGGCTTACTCCTAAGGAGGATGCCTAGGTTATGGGAATTAAAGACTTGGGCTTACTCCTAAAAAGGAGGCCCATGTTAAGTATTCTCTCATCATAAAGGATTAGGTTGAATGAATGAAATCTATGACCTTAGTGACATAAAGATATGTAAATCACTAGGTTTTTAGAGATGTTCTACCGAATTCCTTTCAGATAAGGAAGCCAACATGGAAATCATGCCATGAATGACTTTGGAGAGAGTTTTGAAGGCGTAATCTTGAAGGGGATGAGTGGATAGGCATAAGATAGGTGAAATAGGTAGTAGGGTCACCCAAAAATGTGGCACGCAAGTCCTGCGTGGGTGCGCAAGACCTGGTCATGCAAGTATACTTGTGCGACACATGGGTACTTGTGAAACGGTCAATCCATAGGGTAATACTTGGGAGAGGCGTGGCTCAAACCCTTAGTACTATCCCAAGAGGCTTCTAGAAGGGTGGTGCGCTAGTTCTATTGAAGGGGCAAGGAGGCGCACAAGTGTGGCCATTTCCCTTAAGGGCTGGCCACTTAGGCGTGCAAGTGTTGATGATTTTCAACACTTAGGCCTTCTTCCTCCTCTTTAAATCTTCCATTCTAGGTAAGAAATTACCTTATAAGTGTTCAGATGCTTTGAGAAGAGACTAGGGGGTCGGGAGCTCAAATATGAGTTTTTGGAATTTTTCATCCTCGAAATGGGGGGCCCATAGGGGAATTTATAAGCTAGAGAAGACCCTGGGCAAAATTCAAAGAGGGCGTGCAAGTCACCTATGCGACCATTTGGCGGTGCGCAAGTATAATTGTGTGATCTTGGTGGAACTTGCGCGACCCAAGTGCATTTGAATATTTGTTCATGCCTTTTTCAATTTTTGATGTTTCTTCAAAGGATGAATCACTTTAGGTTCAAGGTATTTACCCTTTTCCATTCATTAGACTCTATGACGGAAAAGAGCATCAAAACACTTTTTGGACCCTTAGAACTATTAAACATATCCTTTCCAATCCTTGTGGAAAAACTTATACTGAAAGCACTTATATATTACATGATTCATATAACATAGTATTTTAATTTTGAAACATATACACCTCAATAATCCAAATTTATTCTTAAACCAATACTCAAGATCTATCATCTTCATCTTTCCTAAAATATGAATCATGTGTTAAGATTTATCAACATCAATCTTATTAGGTTTAATGTAAACAATAGTGGAATAACATCACATACCTTTTATATATCGTTTAAAATCTCTTTAACATCAGTAGTATGACTAATACTTGTACCGTCATCATGATTCTATTCATGATTTTTCCACATAGGACATCGATCTTCAAAATTCCCATAATTTTCACTTCTGAAACATTCAATTGTTAACTATATTCTATGTAGTTCTGCATATTAACTATGATCATAATGCAAAGTGTGATAAGTACATATCAGAGATTAGAAACACATAAAGTAAATTACTTATAATATTTCAATATATGATATCTTAGTTTTAACACTAGGTTAGTCATGATTGTCAAAAAAAATCTAGGTTTGTAACCTATACTTTTTATCATTAGTACATCAGTAAACATATCCTTATAAATATCTCAAGATATCTCACTAAAGTTTTCACATCCTAGTTTCCAAAGGTTGACTAAACCTTCACTATGATTCCAACTGTTGAGACCCAATATTGACGTACATATACATTACATATCTTTTGTAAAATAATTAACACATTACACAAATATATTCCTAAAGACCTTATTAGTTCAGTGTCTTTGAAAACTTAGAACATAATCTTGTAACTTGGTGAAATATCCTCAACATCTCACATAAAGATCTTCCCCTTTTCTTTTCCTACCTAAGTCCTTTATTTATATCTTAGAGAAAATAATCCATAAAAATGGTTAGTTCAAATGCTCAGTAAGGTTAAACATGGAGAACATAAAACAAAACATAAACATTTGAACATAAAAAAACATGAACATAATGTTTAAACATCAAAATCGTGAGTCAATAAATAAATCTTGGTAGTACGTAAGGCATAGATCATAAATGAACATTAACCATGATATAATAGAATTGGAATAAAACATGTAATTATGGAAAACTAATAAGAACATAATATGATTTCCATAGTATCCAAGGAGTTTCTACCAAGACCATCATAGTGTAAAAATTATTTTACTGAACTAGGTTTGTTTTTCATTCCAGCTATGTATTACGGAACCAGATTTAATTGTCGTTTCATCCCTGTATTACTAAACCAGATTTACTGGTTGTTCTATCCATGTTTATCTCATGATATATAAATCCTTACCCAATTCATTGTAGTTATATATTGGTCCCACCCATCTCATAATTAAATCATTCTCACATGTACCACAATACATAAATCATTTCTCATAGCATAACCTAAGAAATAAAGTGGGTTTTTTAAGTATTATAATCCATAAAAAGATCATTCTATAATTAAAGAAATCAAATCAAGTAATAATGGGGATAGAAACAGAACCCTATTTAAGATCACTATCTTATATGGAAAATAATTTTTATAAAACACTTGAAATTAATTCCTAAAGAAAAATATCCTTTCTTCTTCAAAAATGTTTTCTTTTCTAAAAATGTTGTGAAATTTTAAAATAAAAGAATTTAATTGAAAATAATCTTATAAACCTGTAGAAGAAGCTTCATGGAAATAAGTCATTATCAAGATGTAAAAACTTGTTCATTCCGTATAAGATAAAAAAACATTCTCCTCGAACTTTTGCTGGAAAAGTCAAAAAGTACATCGTATGGTAAAAAAAGATCCCTTCCATACCATGTGGTAAAAGTAAAAATCGGTAAAAATGACATTAAAAATAAATAGAATAATATTAAACATTTTATGAAAAAAAATTAGAAAATGTGTACATGGATGATAAATATATCCCCAGTAAATACTTACGAATAAACAATATCGGATAAAAACGAGATTGTCAAAGTTATCCCTTACCTTAGGTCTTATTTCTTCCATATGTATATGAAACTCTTGAATAGTGGTTTAAACATATTATAAACTTGTAACATTACCATAATAATATTTATGATATCATATATGATTCACTTAAGAATTTATATTACCCGTTCATTTTTCACGTCCATGTTAAAGCAACATTTTGGTTAATAATAGTTTTATTTATCGTACATGTTTTGAATTTTTATTCTTGATATTATTACTTATATCATGATTTAATTACTTATAGAATGTAAAAAATGATTTATATATTATATATATTCAGTATAAAAATATATATATATATAACAGATAGAAAAAAGAAATGGAATACACCGTTCATTGAGCCGGTAGGTCGTACGTACGCATGAACGTTGTTTTCGTTTCCTTATTAAATTTAATGGAAGTAAATAAATGACATATATATAAAAATATCCAATACAATTATTATGTTATATATTTCATGATTATATATTATATATACTTTGTAATCATTCTTGATCGGTTAACGTGGCGAATGAATCTCATCGCATCATGGATACAGTAAGTCGTACGTACGCACGAGCGACAATATAATTCTCATAATTGTTGAATGGCCTTGGTGTGGATGGTTTATAATATCTAAGAATTAGTTACATGTTATCATAATCATATATAGTTATTGTTTATACCATTATACCCATCCAAGTAAGTTGGTGGTAAAAAACATATTACACCACGGCGTGGAGAGGGTAAGTCGTACATACGCACGCACTGTGATTTTTTTGTAGAATGGATAGAAGGTTAAATAGTGTTTTTCATATTTATAATAACATATCATCATATGAGTGATACTAATTTTATTAATTTACAATTAAAAAACTAATGAAGAAGATGTAGAATAAGAAATAAATTTGAAAGAATCGGTATAAGAGATTACCTCTTCCTCGACGTGCCTCCATTAAATTTCCTCTTAAGGAACTAGAGTAGGTATTTTAAAAAGACCAGTACCTCTATAATGTAACTAGAGAAGTTTATAAGAGGAATGGGCAGTGATTGTATCTTCCTGAAGGCTAAAAATGGAGTGAAGAGGAGAGGGAGGAGGTGCCCATTTATATGAGAGGAGTGGGCACTTTAGGAAACTCTAAAAATATTAATTTAATATAAATTCGATTTTGATAAAAAAAAAGGTCCAAAATTATTTAATTAGAAGATAAGATGATTTTGATCTAATAACATTCATCCAATATTTTTTATACATGTTTTGAATATTTTTTTATCCTTATAATTTTGGTTTAACTCTTATTTTACACTTTTTAATCATACTGTGATACCACATTATTTACACATTGTGGGTTAATGTAGTTTTCATATCATGTAAAACGACCCAAAAAAAATTTATTTATGACATATTTGGATTTATTTTAACTATTTTGGGGAATATTAGATTTTTAGAAATTCAATATCTTTTAATAAACAATTTTATGTTTTAAGTTATTAATTATGTCAATTTGTGTCATTATTCATACTTGACTTTTTATAAATTAATAACAACTTGATTCCTTCAAAAAAAAGAATTAACTCATTACTAATATGTCCTCCAATGGCCCAATGGCCTTAATTTTTTATTGATTTTGATAATCCACCTTTCAAGGGGTGAGGTGGAACCCTTACAAGGCCCGTAGGCGTAAGTATTACATGGCCCATAGGCCTTAGAGGAATTCATTGCCCATAGGCTTCAAACATTACATACAACCCAGACTAACTACTTGGAACTTTTATTCCCCAATATATTCATTGTGAAATCAGCTCTCCACCTTTGCATGGCTGTTTGGCTAGGCTTTCCCATGCATGCATAGGCTTGTCCCGATGGTAGGTGTCATACCCTCACATTCTTGCAATCCGTTTAGCTTCTGCGGTGGTGAAATCTCCTTGCTCATCCTCCTTGTAGAGTTTGTTACTTGTAGGTTTTCTGGTTTGAATCTGCACTTAAGGTGGCCCGAAGGCCTTGAGGTGGCCCAAAGGCCTTACTGACCCGAAGGCCTAGGTGGCCCGATGGCCTTACAGGACTCAGGGACTAAATCGGTGGCCTGAAGGCCCAAACGGGGGCATATTCCTGGCTAATACAGTGTCAAACAGTGCCTGTTATAGTTCCCACTACAGTACCTGCTACAATACTACTATAGTACCCGAAAATCCTGCCTCCACCTGGATTTGATCCCTGGTCACTTGGATGCACTTACGGAGTCCTTACCAACTGGGCTAATGCTCATGTGCTCATTAATAATATGTCAATTTCATCCATAAAATTCGTATACAACATAAAAAATGTTCAAATTAAATTTATTTTAATATTTATAATTTCATTTATTTTAATCATTCATTAATGAGGTAATCACTACATCATAATTGTGTCACAAATTAATATATTTATCTAGTGTATAAATATTATAAATAAAATACCATGGTGTAAGAAATATTTTTATATTTATAATGAATATTTATAGAAATATATATCAGTTATAAAACCCTATATTAAAGTCGATTTAGTAAAAGATATATGTTTAGGTTATAATTGTATTTGCTTTAAATTAATTCTTTTAAAATTTCACTTTCACATACAAGTGAATCAATGGGGTACCAAAATCGACCCATGGATGAACATGGTAATAAATATGCCATCCAATAGAACTATGACATGTTTTTGGGTAGTTTAATATTAATATATTATTATTTTTTAACCTTATTTACCAGATTTACCTGTTAACCACAGTAAATAAAATAATTGTGGAAGTTACATTTCATAATGTCTAAAAAAGGTACATATTTACACAATTAGAACCTTATGATTCCAAATATTGAATCTATTTTTCCAAATTCATAGCCCAAAAGTTACAATAATTAATTTAAAATTTATTCCTATTGTCAATTCCAAAAGGCGGGTTTTTAAGAAGTAATAACTATCAAAAGATTGGCAAGTGTGTATGTGCAATTTAAAAGTGAAATTACTTCCAATTACCAAAATTGGATTAAATGATAAAAATGTAGGATCGAAATATGATGTATATTCTCAATATACAAGAGGGGGTGAATTTTATCCTTTAAAAATTCCTTTGTAACTTATTAAAGTTGATATAAAACTTTCTATTTTTTAACAAAGTTAACCATGGAAAATTCACAAGACCTCTTAGTTCTAAAAATTTGCTAGATTATGGAAATATGGTTCTGGAAATAAAACTTAATATAATTTTACAAGGAAAATGATTCTACCTTAAAGCATATAGAATCTTACTAATCAGAGTATACAAGCACAATAAATTATAAGATAGTTATACTTTCCTTATTAATCAAAATGAAGTAGAAAAAAAACTTGAAACAATACATGTAACAAGTATGAAATCTTTTAACCCAAAGAGTAGGGTATTCAAAAACCTTGGATAAAGGTCCCTTGATTTATACTTTTAAGAAGTTTTGTCTTACCCACACTAGGATAATCCCTTGATAGGAATATCAGAGTCTGTCTTGCTATCCCTGCAAGCCGTCAAACTTCTAGGTAGTCAGCACCTCTACCTTCCTTATCAAGGAAGTCCTCAAAGTTTAAGGTAGTTGGCACCTCTGTCTTCCTATCCCCAGAATCTCTCGATTGTACACAATAACAATTAGAGTCGCATGATGTAATCTGAACAAGATGTTTAGTACGCACAAAGAATGGGAGTCTCTCTATCTAGAAATCACTTCAGCATGTAATCTCTAGAGTTATCAACCTATGTTGGGATTGTTCAAATGAGCTCCTATTTATAGGCACATTTCCAACGTTTGACTCCCTCCTAAAATGGTCATATTTTACCTTGAATTTGAGAGGTACCTTTACACGTTTCACTCAAAGAATGGTCATTTAGAAACAGATTGCATGACATCATTTTATAACTATAATAAGGGTAAGTATAAAAAGGTTGATTTATCAAATATATTTTTCTTAGATTATAAGAAAAAATAATGTTTGGAATATAAGGAAGAATATTTGGAGTCTATATTACATGGATACATCGATTCTATTTTCCAAGGAATTCGAAATCAGAATTCTGTAGACTTTGGAGTATGGATTCTAAGGAATTTGGAACCTGAATTATGTGGAATTCAGAACATGAATTCTGAGGAATTCTGAACCTAAATTATGTGGAATTCGAAACCAGAATTCTGAGGACTTCAGAGTCTGAATTATGAGGAATTCAGAGTCTAAATATCATAGAATTCAGAGTTTAAATTTCAATGAATTTGGAGTCTGAGTTTCATAAAAATTTGGAGTCTGGATTTTTAGAGAATTCGGTGTCTAAATTTTAGATAATTTAGAGTCTGAATTTTAAAGAATTTGGAGTCTAAATTTTGAGGTATTTAGATTCTAAATTTAGATCCTGAAAACGGAATACTCGATATCTATGAAATTATAGAATTATGAGGATATAGATGTGAAACTGAATTTTTCACTTAGGAATAAAAAGAGTTAGATTCAGAGAAACTAAAATATGAACAATGAAAAACAGGTAAGGATAAATTTTCCTTGGAGAAGGAAAATATTCATTATTTAGGAAATTATGATTGGAAATGAAATTTTCCTTGAAATATAGTGTTTGTGAATTTCAAAACATGGAGGAATAGAAAAGTAAAAATGAAACCTTATTGACTCAACAATCTCCCCCTTTTTGGAAAGCACAAACATCCTTATTAAAAAGAATATAAATACTTCGAAATTTTATGATCTTAAAAAAACTTATCTCCCTTTACTTATGGATCATATTGAATATGACTAACTCCCCCTTAGGCTTTGGAAACCCTTAGGATCGTTTTCTTGATTTCCTAAAAGATATTTTACATTTTCTTGCATTCAAAAATCTTCATGATAAATAATCCCCCTTGGATGAACTCCCCCTAACATAGGGAGATTTCTTCTTTAATTAGTATTATTTTTTAAACTACTTTCTTCCGCTTGGTTATTTTTAAAAAGGAATAAAGGGAATGGAAATGAAAATATGGTACCTAAATTATTAGTACTAAACAACCAAAAATATTAAGTACAACAAGAATTTAATTAAGATTGAATGAATTTGTACAAAAGTAAAATACAAAAAAAGATCGGATTTGGAGTGAAATTATCCATCATTTTCTTTCGGAATTAGCTTCTTCACAATAGTCTTAAGCTTCTTGAGTTCCTTGTGATCATATTTTATTCTCTTGAGTAGATGATCTTGATCTTCACTTTTCTTTTATAAGGCCTTAATTTTTTCATTCTGAGCCTTAAGCATATCAGTCTAAGTCTTCAAGGCTCCCTCTTATTTATCATGTTTTTCCTCAATCACGATTCTAAGATACCTTTCCCGCTTCCAACTCTGAGAAACTGAATACAATTTCTCATTTAGATCTTTCACTACTTGGTTCTGAGTAGTTTCTTGAAGAGATATCTTTTCACCCAAAGAAATAGTGAGATATTTTAACCTAACATCTTCATTTTCAAAGGCATCCTTGACATTTTCTTGAAACTCATCGAGAATTCTCATCTCTTAAATAGTTTTCTTTGACCAACTAGTCATATTCTTGTAATATTTTCTGTGGGATTCATAATTAATGAAAAAAGTTTCGAAATCAGCCCCAAGTTTGATACACTTATCCATAACCATGGATATTGAATCTGTTTTCTGATTTAAGGAATGCTGAATAATTTGACATATTGATTCTATGGTTGGAAATATCAGAATAGTAACAACCATCTTCTTCAAAGACTAAACAAAAAATTCATGGCCAAGAGAAGATGATTTTGAATTCGAATGCTTTGATGATGAGGGTTCTTTTTCAAGCATATTATCTTTCATCTTTGATGAAGCACCGACATCTTTCTTACTAACCAAAGATTTGGTAAGAGTATTAGTCATCGCCTACTTACCATTAACTTTTTTTTAAATGATCTGATTATCTTTTGGTGATTCATGCTCACTGTCTAATAACTCATCAATTTTGTCTTCATCAAAATTTTCCTTCTCATCTTCTGCCTGAGGTTCTCCTTGATGAATAATATCATTATTATTACTTTCTTCCTTGAATTTCTTATTTTCTTCTTGCTGATCCTTTTCATCCTTTCTAGGTGTAGCAGGCTTAGAAAATTCAGCTTTATAAGTTTGGATGGACCACTTCTCGGAAGGACTTTCCTTCTCATGATAATCTTCCACTTATCATATCATGTCATCAGTGTCACCACTTCCTTCTTCTTTTTCTTCATCCACTTATTATTATGCTTCTTCCTCAACTTCCTATTCCACTTCTATTTATACATCTTATTCTTCTTCTTATTTTTCTTGATGTGGTTCTGGAATCACCAACTTCTTTCCTAGAGTCTTTGTAAGTAATTCTTTGAAAAACTATTCTAGTACGGGAATATTCTCAGAAACTTTTTCAGCAGCCTTAAGAAGAGATTGAATGATTTCTACTTTAGAAAATTTCTTTTTTTTGCTTTTTCCCTTTCTCTTATTTCTCAATATCTTCAGTAGCTTTCATCTTCATGGATTTTTCCTCTTAATGATCCAAACCAAACATAGGCTCCCATTCTTTGAAGTTTTTATTGTCTTCTCTTCACTTTGCCACTACTTCATCAGGATAGGATTTTTGCTTCTTCGGCTTTAGAGGTGTAGATAGAATTTCCTTGGCAATAGAAAGTTTTGATATCTCTTGAATTTCCTTAACTTTCTTCTTCCTTCCACCTTTCTTGGAGGTTTCAACTACAACATATTTCTTTGATAAAGCTTCAACTTGGTCATTTGATAAATCATAAAACTCTCTATATTCACCAGAAAATCAAATTTTCATTCTCTTTAGAGGGTCATCGCTTATAAACATTACTCTGAAATTTCATAACTTCAATTTTCAGGAAATTTTCATTTATTCTAAACAAGAAATAATAATATTTTTTAGGATTATTGGATACATGATAATATGGGACTTCAGATTACCATTCCTAATATTCTCAATCGTAACCAAAATATACTTAACCAGATTTAGCTTCCGGAGGATCACTATGAAATCCAAAACATACATATCCCTTTTCTTTAGAGTATATTTATCTCCTTTCCTCGAAATGATAAAGCCTTGAACCCAAAGTTCTAGAATCCTAAAATTCATAGAAATATGATGAATCTTTGGAGTCTTAACTCCAACCAAAACAAGTCACTCTATGGCCTTTTCCTTTCCAAAACATCCTATATCATCAGGTACCTTATGGGAACAAAATTCAGCTTCTCCTTCATAATGTATTCCAATCCAACTGGCTGCCTTAGAATAAGAAAGAGAATAAGCCTTACCATAACTCTCAAAAGAAAATTTGTCTTTTGAAAAAAGATATAGATTCATAAAACCCCACTAGAAACTTTTGAATCCCAGATCCTCTACCATGGGTTTAGATACATCTATACTTTCCCAGCCATTTAACTTGATGTTCTTTGAGATTATTGAATCATACTTTCTAAATAAGTCTGGGTCTACCAACCTTTCACGATAAATCTGCATTCAGAGATTTCCTTTATGGGTGACATTTCTTACTGAGGTTAGGCTTCTTTAGACATTCAGAACTGATGAAGACCTAAGAAATTCGGAACGGTCCTAAGTAGGAAGGGCAGAGATTTAGAAAATAAGAGCTTGGGGTTTTATGTGGGATGAACATTGGGGGTCCTTTATATAGGCAATTAAAGTGACGGTTCAGCTTCCCTGATTGATCCAACTGTTGAAAGCATCTTGAGAAGATTCGATGGTTGAGATGATAGAAAAAGAAGTATTTTTATAGATTCTGATCTTTTGAGGTTTTTAAGAAAAGCATTCGGATTTAAATAAAAGTGAATAAAAAAATTAAAACAAAAATAAAATACCAACAAGTAAAATTTGATTAAGAAAATTTAGGAAAGGAAACATACCTTTCGGTTTTATAGGAAGATTATTAATAATAAGTAAAATTCTTCTTGATGAACATTAGATTCTGAAAATTTTGATTATGAAAAATTTTAGACTATGAACATTTTATATTATGTAAAAGTTTAACTACAAAAAAAATTGACTACGAGACATTTTTTACTAAAAAAAACGTGGCAAATAAGAAAATGTACTCCCCCTATGAAAATGAGTTTCGTACTGTTAGGAGATAGGTTTCAACAAGAAGTTAATAAGGAATATTAACTTATATTTATCATTCTTAACTTCTTTTTAATGTATTCAAATCTATCGGATGATAAAGATTTTGTGAAAATATCAGCAAGTTGATCTTACATTCCGATAAATTGAAGAATGATATCTCCTTTTTGTGTATGATCCATAAGAAAGTGATGCCTAATATCTATGTGTTTTTCATGAGAGTGATGTGCAGGGTTTTTGTAAGGAAATGGAACTAGTAATATCACACAATACTTGTGTTTTGGTAAGACTCATACCATAGTCTGCGAGTGTGTGTTGCATTCACAACACTTCAGCACAACAACTTCCAGCTACTACATATTCAACTTCAACAGTGGAAAGTGCTACTGAGGGTTGCTTTTTGCATGACCAAGACACTAATGAATCTCCTAAGAAATTACAAGTTCCATATATACTTTTCATATCCATTATACATCCACCAAAGTCAGCATTTGAAAAACTTTTTAAAACAAAATCATTTACAAAAGTATAAAAGAGTCTTAGATTCATGGATCCCTTTAAGTAGAGAAAATTACTTTTCATTTATTTTAAATGAGATTCCATTGGATTTGATTGACATCTTGCACATATGCATACCGAAAACATTAATTCTAGAAGACTAGATGTCAAGTAAAGTATACTTCCTATCATACCTCTAAAAGATGTTTGATCTAATGGTTTCCCATCTTCATCAAGATCAAGTGGATTTGGGGTACCAATGGGAGTACTTATATTGTTAGTGTTGTCATATCCATACTTTTTAACAATATCTTTAATATAATTATGTTAGAATATATATATTTCTTCTGGTTTTTTAGAAATTCGAAAACCAAGGAAAAATGTTAACTCACCCATCATACTCATTTCAAACTCAGATTTCATTGGATCTGTAAAGGAATCAGTTAAAGATTGCTGAGTGGAACCAAATATAATGTCATCAACAGAAATTTGAACAATCAAATTTTTTTCTTATCTTTCATTATAAAAAGGGTTGGATCATCATTTCCCTTAACATAATTGTTTTGAATCAAAAATCTTGTAAATCTATCATACTAGGCTCTTGGGGCTTGTTTAAGTCCATATAAGGCTTTAGTAAGTTTAAAAACATGTTTAGGATGTTTCTTATCTTCAAAACAAGGAGGTTGTTCAACCAAAACGTCCACTTGAACATAACCATTATGGAAATCACATTTAACATCCATTTGAAAAAATATTAAATTAAAGAATGATGCAGAGGAAATTAAAATATGAATAGATTCATGTTTTGAAACTGGATCATAGGTTTTTTTCATATTCTATTCCTTCTTGTTGATTATAGCCTTTAGCAACCAATCTAGCTTTATTTCTTACTATGATTACATTTTTATCACACTTTTTATGATGACCCATTTTACTCCAAGAAAAGAAGTTTCCTTCGGTCTTTCAAACAAGGTCCAGACTTTATTCCTTTTGAATTCATTTAGCTCATCTTGCATATCTTTTATCCAATAATCATCACCTAAAGCTTCATTTGTGCTTTTTGGTTATAATTGGGAATGGAATGCTAACTTTTATACTTAATTTATTAAGGAACTTCTTATCCTTACAGGTTTATTTACATCATCAATGATATTATCACTGGGATGATTCTTAATAAACAACTGATTTGCGTTTTTTAAAACTTGTTCATCAACGTATGATAGAAAGTCTTCTGGGGTAAATGCTTTAAAAATATTTTCTTGAACGTTTTCTTTATCAGAATGATCTTCTATCAAGGGTTGATAATCTGTTTTTGAAAACACATATGATGATATAGGTTGAGGATGTTTAAAAACAAAAGGACCAGTTTCATTGAATTTAGCATTTACTGTTTCTTCAACAATACAAGTATTTTTATTGAAAACTCTATAAGCCTTTGATGTTGAAGAGTATCCTAAGAAAATTCCTTCATCACATTTTGGTGTGAATTTTTGTATATTATCTTTAGTATTAAAAATGAATACCTTACAACCAAAAACCTTGAAGTTGGAAATTCTAGGTTTTCTACCATTCCATAACTCATAAAAGGGTTTTTTTATGAAAAGGTCTAATCAAAACACGATTTATAGTATAACAAGTAGTAATTACAACTTCAGCCCAAAATTTTTTGGCTATAGAATATTTAATCAACATGGTTCTAGTTATCTCTTAAAGAATTTTATTTCTTCTTT
This sequence comes from Viscum album, assembly GCA_963277665.1. Taxonomy (NCBI): domain Eukaryota; kingdom Viridiplantae; phylum Streptophyta; class Magnoliopsida; order Santalales; family Viscaceae; genus Viscum; species Viscum album. Next base: position 1,401,970,777 of record OY728143.1, on the reverse strand, counting down.
CAACATCACCATTTTGTTGAGGTGTTCTTTGTGGGGAGAAGTTATGAGTAATGGAATTTCTAATAAAAAAAGTTTCAAAATCAAAATTTTTAAATTCTCCTCCGTGATCACTATAGACAAATATCAGTGGAATGTTTTCTCATTTTTAACTTGGGATATAAAAATTTTGAAATAAGAAAAATATTTATATTTCTTTGCAAGAAAATAGGCCCATGTAAATCTATGTTAACATCAACTAAAACAAATACATAATATTTTCCTCCAATGATTCCAGTTTATGTTGTACCTAAAAGATCAATATTCACCAAATGTAATGCATTAGTGGTTGAGAATTCACTGATTGATTTAAAATTTGATTTATGTTGCTTTCCATATTGACAAGGATCACAAACTTTTGAACAATCAAATCTAATCTCTCGTATATCATTAAATATTCTTTTCTTATAGATTTTTCATAAGTTCCTAAGGTTACAGTGTCCTAAACTTCTATTCCATATCCAAGAATGATCTTTCATTGCACTAAGAAAAGGTAGATCTTGGGTCCTAATGTCTTCTAATTTTAGCGTGTAAATATTCTTTTGCCTATGGGAAAAAAATAATAAACTCTTCCTTGGAATTGTGTACTAAACATGTATCATTCCTAAAATTCACAAGGTAACCTTCATCACATAATTGACTTATTATAATAAGGTTGTGGGTAAGACCCTTAAAAAATAAAACAATTGAAATAAAAGTTTTTCCAAGAATAACAATGTTACTTATACCAATAATTTCTCCTTGATCATTATCTATGAATATTACTTTTCCTCCTTTCATCTTAACAATATTTTCAAATACGTTTTGTTACCAGTCATATGTCGGGAACATCCACTATCCATGTACTATGTATTGTTGTTGGTACTATATTTATTTTCCTTAAAATAAGATTGTTAGACTTTCAAACCCCAAACTTTATTGGATCTGGAAACTTCATAAAGAAAAATTTTAAGAATCCACATTTTCTTTAAAAAATAAGCTTTATGAAAACCTAAAGACTGAGTTTTGTTTAAGGAACAATTTTTTCCCAATTCCCACCACAATGACACTAAGTGATGAACGGAGAACTTTGAGTTACAAAATAATTGTTACTAAAAATTGGTTTTGAATGAGTATAGCCAAATCCAGAATTATTCCTTAGTGGTCGAATTTGGGAATACATCTTATAAAAAAATTTATTTAACTAAGGTAAAGTTTGAAAAACACTTACTCAAGAAAATTATTTTTGACTTTTACTTAATAACTAAGTTTTAATCTTCAAATACATTAGTTTTAGAAATAGAGGTAGCGTCAAAAAAAATTTTCTTAGAAATTACTTTTTCTAGATCCTTAGAAAGTTTATCCTTCTCAAAATTAACTTCCTCAAGGTTTTTTGAAATACTTTCAAAATAAAGGGTTTTCTTATTAAGATATTTAGAAATATCAGATACTTTATTAGTAAGAATAGAAATCCTATAATTTTCTTTATCATGATTTTTCTTGACTTTAGAATTTTCATTCTCAAGGAGCTTAGAAAATATAGACACTTATTCATAAGTAGGTAAATTATTATATTCATCAGAAGAAGATTCTCCATCTGAAGATTCATAATATTTACTATCACTATAATTAGAATTCAAGGATACATTGGTGATGGATTCAACATTTTATAACTTATCCATTAGATAATGATTTTAAATACGTATCTTAGATAATAGACCAAGATTCTTCTTTCCAAAAGATTCATACTCTGAGGATTCTTCAGAAGAGTCACCACCACTGGAACTCCATGTGTCATTGGATTTCAAAAAATTATTAGATTTATCCATATAGTAATTCTTTCTATTCCTCTCAGAATTATTTTCCTTTCTATCTTTTCTCTTAAGAATAGGATAATCTAGATTTATATTCCCTGCTCTTTTGCATTCATAACAAGCGACTTCTGAGTCTTTATTATTATTTTTCTTTCTTCTTGTATCTAGATTGAATGTCTTTCTTCCCAAATATCATGTTCATCCTTCGATCAAGATTGGATAACTTGTTTTATGAAGATTCACTTCCACTAGATTTAGATAAAATAGTGACCTTCTTCGACTTGGATCTATAAACCCTCTCAGGAGTCCTTGATTTCATATGATTTGAATTAGTTGTAAAAGCAACACTTCCATTTCCATTATTCTTTTTATTTAGATCAACATCTCATTTCATTCTTGTCTCATGTTGAATAAGACTTCCAAAATCTCATCAAGAGTAATATGTGAGACTTTCTTATTCTCATCAATAGTTGTTCTCTTCGATTCCCACTCATTAGGCATGATATCTACAATCTTTTCCACAAGTGTCATCATCTAAACCTTTTTCACCCATGGATTGTAAACTATTAACAGTGGTCATTAACTTTTGTTGTACCTTACAAACTGGTTCACTTTAAGGAAATATAAATCCATGAAATTCTTCTCTAGTCATAGGTCTTCTAGTTTTGATAATTTTGGAAGTTCCAAAATGAGTGTCCTCCAATTTCTTCCAAATACAATTTTCAGCTACGTAAGGAGAAATATGGATATATATTTTTAGTCATGGAACACAACAATGTATTGCATACCATGTAGTTTAGTTGATATTCTGACTTATCTTGATTATTAAAAGTTCTGACTTCCTTATCAAGATTCTTGAAATCTCAAGTAAGCATGAAAAAGTTTCCCACTCTAGTATTAATGAAAAAAGTCTTCATACAATATCTCCAATATTCATAAACATTCCCATCAAATATAAGTGGTCTAGTAGGATTAAGATTTCCAATCAAACCAACATTCATTCCTGCCATCTTGAAGAATATATCTTTACATAGAAAGTTGTTAGTAATAAGAGATTGTAAATAAGGATACAAATCCTAAGCAAGGAAAATATAGAACAATGAAAACTGAGCAAGAAAACTTATATATGAATATAATTATTTTAGAGACCTCCTCTGATACTAATTGTAGGATCGAAATATGATGTAGATGTTCAATACACAAAATGGGGGGTGAATGGTACTCTTTAAAAATCCCATTGGAACTCTTAAAGTTGATATAAAGCTTTATATTATTTAAAAAAGTTAATCAAGGAAAATTCGTAAGACCTCTTAGTTCTACAAACTTTCTAGATTCCAGAAATATGGTTCTGGAAATGAAACTTAAGAGAAGTTTACAAGGAAAAAGATTCTACCTTAGAGTGTATAAAATATTACTAATAAGAGTATACAAGTATTAGAAATTATAATATAGTAATACTTTCCTTATTAATCAAAATGCAGTGGAAAAAAACATGAAACAATACATGTAACAAGTATGAAATCATTAAACCCAAAGATTAGGGTATCCAACAACCTTGGATAAAGGTCCCTTGATTTATAATTCCAAGAATGTCTGTCTTACCCACACCAGGGTAAGCCCCCGATAGAAATATCATATTTTGTCATGTTATCCCCTCAAGCCCTAGAACGTAAAGGTAGTCAGCACCTCTGTCTTCCTTATTATGGAATACCTCAAACATTAAGGTAGTCGGCACCTCTGTCTTCCTATCCCCAGAAGCCCTCCATTGTATACAACAAAAAATCAGAGTCACATGAAGCCATCTGAAAAGATGTTCAGTACGCAGAAAGCTTGAGAGTCTATCTCTCTAGAAATAACTTCAGCATGTAACATGTAGAGTTATCAATGTGTGTTGAGCTCATTCAAATGATATCTTATGTATAGGAAAAGTTCCAATGGTCGGATCCATCCTCTAATGGTTGTCTTTTTCCTTTAATTTTGGAGGGACTTGTACACATGTCACTCAAACAATGGTTGGTTAGATACAGAATTCATGAAATCTTTTTATAACTATAACAAGGGTAAGTAAAATATGGTTTCTCTATCAAATATTGTTTTCTCAGATTATAAGGAAAAATAGTGTTCGGAGCCTAAGCTAAAATATTCGGAGTCTATATTACATGGATATTTGGATTATGTTTTCAAAGGAATTCAGAATCAGAATTCTATAGACTTCAGAGTCTAAATTCTCAAGAATTTAGAACCTGAATTCTGTGGAATTTGGAACCTGAATTATTTGGAATTCAGAACCGGAATTCTGTGGAACTTGTAACCAGAATTCTATGGAATTTGGAACCTAAATTTTGATGAATTTGATGTTTGAATTCTAAGGATTTTGGAGTCTGAATTTCAAAGAATTCAGAGTTCAAATTTCAAGGAATTCAGAGTCTGAATTTCAAAGAATTTGGAGTCTGAATTTCAAAGAATTCGGAGTTTGAATTTCAGAGAATTCGGAGTCTGGATTATAGAGAATTCAGAGTCTGAATTTCATAAAATTCGGAGGCTGAATTTTAGATAATTTGGAGTCTAAATTTTGAGGAATTTGGAATCTGAATTCGGATCCTGAAAATAGAATACTCTATAACTAATAAATTATAGAATTCTGAGGTTTTAGATGTGAAACAAATTTTTTCACTTAGGAATAAAAAGGTGTTAGATTTAGAGAAACTAAAATTTGAAAAATGAAAAATAGGTAAGGATAAATTTTCAATGGAGAAGGAAAACTTTCCTTATTAAGGAAAATCTGAGTGGAAAAGAAATTTTCCTTGAGAGGGACTGTTTGTGATTTTCAAAACATATAAAAATAGATAAGTCATAAGGAATCCTTATTGACTCAACAAAAATATAATCTAATTATAGTTTAAAAACAATTAAAAAGTTAATCTAACTATCTAAATAAATTATATGAAAAGTCAGTTTCAAATTAAAATGTAGTATTTTTCACTACTCATTTAAATTTGAATTTTATCAGAAAATTACCAAAAATTCAAAAAAATAATTATGTTCTGATTCTGAAGAAGAATTTTATTTAGTAAAATTTAACTTTAAAAGTGTAAAAAACAATATTTAAAATGGGTGTTCCATCAAAAGGTGGTAAAACTACATTTTTTTTAAAATACTTCTTTTATCTGAAAATTGATTTTGTTCTCAAATCATGTTCTAGAAAATATGTAATATGGATTTTAATGTTATATAAAATTAAAAATCTGGTCAACACTATTCATAACATCTAGTTTATATCCCATTAAATAATAATATTTTAATAATATATCGTTGTTTAGAGAAACTCGGTGTCCCGTACAACACAAACTATTGAGGAAGGTCTCTCTTGTATGAAACACAAGCCATGTAAGTGTTGCGTGTAGTTAAATATTCCTTTGGTGTTGCATATAACATAATACAAACTTAGTTCATTCATACATTGAACAAAACCTATACTCAGTGTTGCATGAAATTAATTCTATAAAATAACATTAATTTTGGTGTAACACAAACCAAGAATAGTGTTTCATATACTGCAAGCTAATATGGTGTTGTGTATAGAGTAAGATAATCATTTTGTAGTGTAATAAACAAGACATCAAAGAAATTAAAAATAATATATCTCATAAATTATTGGGGTGTTACAAACTAGTTGTTGAATATTATCTAGGATTGGTGGTCTAACCAATTCAACGGTTGGGGTGTCTAACTAACAAATGTATAAGAGTTGTATTTCTCGGGTGTATAACAAGAATCAACTGGAGGATCGATAACTAAGGTTTATAACCAGTTGTTTCCATAACCATTATAATTGATAAAAATATTATAGTGGAAAATCTATGTTGGGGTCTAATGAACATGGAAAAGATGTAAGTCTTAGTAACGAACCTTGTAAAAATATTATGTGTTTTGTTCCATTTACTTTCTGCATTGCATATATGATCCACTCATCTTAAGAGGTGATATAGGTTTGAATTAAAAGGTGAAAAAGAATTGAGTAAAATAGGTTGCACCTGATTCACCCCCCCCCCTCAATGTGACTGCACGATTCTTTGGATATTTCATCTTATTGCAACACATTATGTCATGTAGGGTTCAAATTATACATAAGTAGTTTAAAATTTTTTACATTTATACAAGTCTAGATTACCCTTAAATAGTTAACAAATTTAATTATTACACTTAGACAAGTGTTAATCTATCCTTACACATCTTGTATAAAATGAGTACTACCCTTAGCATTATGTCTTTCTACCTTTACATAACCTATGCGATTTCATTCTTATCTTTACATGGATTTATTTATACCCTTACATGGTACATGATGTTACGTCTTACACTTATACATGCAATATATTTCTCTTATTACATTTATGAAACCTATTCAAAATCTTTTTTACTTTAATATATCATGTTATTTAACCCTTTTATAGGAATAAAAAATATTTTTTCTCTAGATTACCCTATCTCATGATTTACATGATATATTCATTAGCTTCATTTTTATTTTATGTATTTAATTTTTTTTAATAACTTTATAAATTAATTTTAATTATGTAGAATCTTTGTGATGTTTTTTTAAATTATTTTAAACACATTTATATATAGATAAATTATGTTCTTCATTCAATCATATTTTTACATCATGAAATTCAAATATATAATATTTATTGGAATGAGTTTATTTATTTGATTCAATTATTTCTAAAATAATTTTTAATCCTGGATAGTATATTCAAATTCTGTTATATTTTATATTTTATATTTTTATATTATAATATGTTTAATATTTAAATAAGTTTGAATTGAAAATTATAATTTTATATTTTAAATATCTAGGATTTTTTTGTGATATGTTTGACTTATTATTAGGGAATTTTTTTAAACTTTTTAACAAGTGATATCAAAAGAGATTAAATTGTTCAAATGGTTTAAAATTCAAAAGATATCACTCTCTCCTAAATAATTTTTTCATATTATTATTATTATTTTTATTATTATTTTTAATTTTCTAATGGATCAATTTGAAATGTTAAGTTATTTCTATTTAAAGGGGTCAAGGAAGGCATATACAAGAAATGGTTATGATAGTGTGGATGTCAAAATTTTAAAAGTGATCATGTGTCAAACTATTTCATCTTTTGAAGAACTATCAATGTGGGATAAATCATCATTTCTTCAATTTATCTTAATGAGGCGAAATGTACCATTTTTGGAATTTTTTTACTACATCATTATAATCTATTTAAAGGGATAAGAATAATTTTACTACACTAGTATTCTTTCTAAAACCCTAAAGTGGTTATTTTAATATTATATTTATTTTTTGGGGGATGGGTAGATATGTTTTCACTTAATTATTTTCACACAATAGGATATACCACCTATAAAAAGTAGTCACAGGTTATTCTACCATATCAAAAGGTAGTTTAATGGTTATTCTCACCTAACCAAAAGGGAGAATGTTTAGGTCAAAACTTATCCCTATAAAAAATCATGGGGTTTTTTTATCCCTCAAATGATAGTTACACTTGGAGATTATTCTATTTAAAAGTCATGGTTTTGTATTCTTCCTATAAAAATTCTAGTTTTAGATTTCTCATGTGTAAAAGTATCTATCATATATTTGTGGTTTTTATAGTCTCTTGGTTGGGGTGTGAAGAGTGGACTATATTGATTAGATTGGACCGCTATAATTATTACATGTGTTTATCACTTTAATTTTTTATATACTCTATTCAGACATCTACTATTATAATTATTTTTATAAATGATTGTTTAATCAAGTTAAAAAAATAAATTCCACAAATAATTTTTATTACTTTTATAATATTAAGACATTAAAATTCACCCCCCCCCCAATTTTTTCTATTACCGTCAACCATTCTGATTTATCAATTAGTATCTAATGGTAGCCCTTTTTGGAATTTTTCATTTCAACTCAATTGGTTTATTTTTTGATACCATCAATTTGTATCAAAGGTTTACCTTACACGAATAGTTTTTTTAACATTAATTTTTTCAGAGGTAACCTATATCCTGGTCCCTAATAAGTCTAAGGGAAATATCTATTTTAGTATTATCTAGATAGAAAAAACATTTAGGAAGAATATATTCAATCAGGGGTGTGAGCCAAAATCTTATGAAGTAATTGAGTATTCTAGAAATTAATGTAACATGTTTAAATCAGATAAGGTTAGTGATTCTGAATCTTCTATTTTTAATAATATAATTTTTGATGAGATGCATGATAATTATCAAGAAAAACATCATAAAAAGTGGGATTTACATTTATCTATTGAGTATAATTCTATGAAATTGGTCAAAGAAGAAAATTATATCACTTTAATTTTAATGGTTATGAAACTATAATCTTGAAATATTAAGGCCTAAAGATGAGAATTATTGGCTTAAGGATTTTCTTTCTAAAAATAATGAAGATAATGAAAGGAAAGTTAAATTTTTGTTAGATTATTTATATCAAATTGATGAAAAATGATGGAATATTAATGAAGAAAATGAAAATATGATAAATTATTATTTTCTTAGTAATTAAAATATTTTTTTGATATTAAATTAAAAGATAACTGGGTTAATTTAGTAAAAAGAGGAAACTTTCTTAAAAGCATGTATTGTTTAAAAAAGTTTCAAAAGACTACAATGACAGTATTTTTCATTTTAGGATGTGTGCTTTTAAATGGAATATTGATTATTATTCATCTGTTTGTTATAAATATTTTTTTAATGTACATGATTCTAATAATTATGGTAAATGGTTTAGACTATCATTTGGAAACCAGAATTTACATTTTGATATATCATATATGAGATTCAATACTCTAATAATTCCCATAGATTGGGTACCTAAAGGTACTATTTTAAATCTTATTCTCCCAAAACCGGTCTGGATTCCAATTTATTTATATTATTTTAGGGAAATAATGCATATTAATTTTGTTTTATCATATGGTATATCATTATGTTATAAATTTATTCCTTTTGTCCAGTATTCATATTCATATTGTTTTATCATACGGTATATTAGAATGAGCATTAAAATTTATTCCATTTTGGTCAGTGATAATGTATTTTATGTTTTATTTTATGGTTTATTGGGATGTTTTAACTTTGTATTTTTTAATTATTTTTATATATTTTTAATATTTATTAAATGTCATATTATTTTTTCATCACTTTTTTGATAATTTTTTACGAATAATAAATTTAAGATGATCTATCTATTTTTATTATATCTTTATTTTATTTAGGGGTGTTTATTTTTTATGATTAAAATTTTTTATTTGAGAAGAGAAAATGTTTTTAAAAATTTGATAATTATTTTCTATTATTAGTTTCAAAAAGTGGTAGAAACTGTTATAAAATAATTTTTAATCAATTTGATAAATTTGAAAGAGGGGGAGAAATTTTTAAATTTATATTTTGTTTTATAATTATCAAAAATGGAGAGATTTTTAGAGTGCCTCCTTTGAATCACTTTATTTATTTATTATTTGGAAAATTACAAAAAAATGTTTTTATTTATAATAATATTTTTCATTTAATAGTTTATTGATTATTTCATTATTTATTTTTATTATTCCTATTATTTTTTATATTTATCTTTGAAAAACTCTTATGGAAAAATAATTTTCTACATTTATTTTTTACTCTTACACATGTTATGTTAATTATTATTTTTCTTTTATGCATGGATATTAATGTTTTTCTTACCTTTACCCAACATTATTATTATCGTTACATGAAAAGTGGGAATTTATGTTTAACTTTGTGTAATAAATTTTATACCCTTACACATCCTATTAAATTTAATGTTTTCCCTTACATAACCAGCCTATACCCTTACATAAGTTGTTTAACATTCATTTTACCTCGATGAAAGTATGTCTTTCCCTTAAATGGTGCATGTATTTTATATCTTACCATTATGTAAGTGTTAATACCCTTATTTAGTTTGTATAAAATGACTCTTACCCTTTCATAGCATGTTTTTCTACCTTTACGTAACCTATAAAATTTTATTATTACCTTTATATATTGGTATATATACCCTTACACAACACATGAATTTTTGTTTTACCCTTATATATGCTATATATTTACCTTGTAACATTTACACAACCTATTAAAAATCCTTTTTATGTTTACATGGAATCATATTTAACCCTTAAAGAGGTATGAAAACATGGTTTTCTCAATATTACTTGGCTTCATAATTTCAATAATATATTCATTAGATACATGTTTATTTAAGTGTTATAATGGTTTTAATTTCTATATAAATTCATATTAATTATATATAATATTTTAAATTCATCCTTAAATTTTTTACAAAATTAAATATAGATTATTTATGTTTTTCACCCATGCATATATTCACAGCATTAAATTCAAATATTTTGAATTTATTTGTTTGAGTTTATTTGTTTCATTATATGGTTTCTAAAACCATTTTTAAGAAGAAAAAATAAATTCAAACGTGTTTTATAATTTATATTTTAATTTTCTTAAATGATCACATGTTAAATATTTAAATATATTTAAATTTTAATTTTGAATTTTATTATATGAATTTTTTTTGTGTTTTTTATGATATATTTGACCTATTATTATGGAAGTATTTTAAACTCTTCAATTAGTGGTTTCATAAGAGTTTGAATTATTCAAATGGTTTCAAATTAAAATGATAGTCTATTTCTCTCTCTCTCTCTCTCCTTGATTATTTTGGATTATTATTTTTATTATTATTATTATTTATAATTTTCTAATAGATCACTTGGAAGTGTTATGTTATTTTTATTTATAGGGGATTAGGAATGAAAAAAATAGATTATTATGATAATTTGGATGTTATAATTGTGAAAGTGATATTGTGTAAAACTTTTTTATCTATTTAGTAACTCTCAATGTGGGATAAATCATATTTAACTTCATTCACCTTAATTAGAAGAAATGTATAAATTTTGGAACACGCATACTTTTTCGATCAGATCCATTTAAAGGGCCAAGATGTATTATTCTACACCATTATTCTTTCTACAACTCTCCAATGGTTATTTTATTATTTTATTTATTTCTTATGAGATAGTTATAGTTTTCTACACTTAAATATTTTCACAAAATAGGTTATACCACCTATAAAATGTAATCATCGGTAGTTCTGGATTATCAAAAGGGGGTTTATTGGTTACACTCACCTAAACAAAAGATAGAACACATAGGATATGGGTTCTCCTTGTTGAAATTTTTTGGTGTTTTTAATTCGATAAAAGCCTTTTTAGGTTTGGGGATACTGCATTGTAAACTTCCTAGGTTGGGATTCATCCCATTGTAAAAGTTTTGGTTTATATTTCTCCCACCGAAATACTCTATCTTAGAACGTATTGGTTTCCATACTCCATTGGTTTGGGTGTGATTAGTGGGCTATATTTATTACACTGAACCACTCTAGAAAATAATTATTTTCACCTATTTAGTTTTCTATATACACTCTTGAAAGATCCATAATTCTTATTATTTTAACAAATAACTTTTTTAATCTTGTCAAGACAAAAAATTCAAAAAAATTATTTTAATAACGTTTATAATTTTAAGAAAATATAGTGTACTTAGTGAACCTCTTATGTATTTTCATCAACCATTATGACCCATTAACTGTGTCATAGAATATGAAATACAGGGAATGCTATCCTACAGTGTAACATACCAAAATGTAGTTTGGTAGTTTTTATTTTTGTCTAGAAACTGAAAGGGTGACTAATTGCTTAGGTCTCAACCGTGTATAATTCATATTAATGGAGATTTATGGTTCCATTAAAAAATATGGTTCACTTTCTACAATAATTAATATAGTATATTAAATCCAAACCATTTTATTAAAATCAAAAGAGAAGAGAAGATCTAAATGAGAGTATAGGGATTTAGAAAATAAAAGAGAATTGTTTTTCTACAAGATTGACAGTAAGGAAGAAATATGATATTCCAAGAATTTAATCTCTCTAGGACATTATCATAAGGTATCAAAGAAGCACATTGTGTTAGTTTTATTATTAAAATTTAAATGTTTTTAATAAAATCAAGAATGTGAAAAATGGAATGGTGAGTTAATCTTTTTTGAGAGGCAGTGAGATTTCTCAGTTTTCTTGAACACTGAGTTTAAAGGGTGGGTGATACTACTCCATTATGTAAACCAAATGATTTAGTGAAATTTATTATTTTAGGTGCATCAGAAATTGTCGGTTGCAGGCTCCTTTGACTATCTTAGTAATGGTGAAAAAAGTAAAAAAAAAATTGTTCCATTTACTTCTTTAATGACATTTTATGTTAAATTACAAGAGATAAAAGTTTTGTTCCTCACATCAAGATAAAAATATAGTGATTAAGGGATTTAATGGTTAAAATATATGTTACCCAAATTCACCCCTGGGAAATTCCCTTGTTAATTGACCAACATGTGGTATCAAATTATAGCTTTTAGGGGTGATGTTTTCTCTCTTAGTCATGGAATCAGTAATGTTTGTGAATCAAAAAGGCATTTCAGTCTTCAAAGGTAACAATTTCTAATTATAGACGAATATGATACAATACTAATTTAGATAATTGGGTATATAATTTTACATATAAACTATACAGGGGATCATAGTGAACATTAAAGGTGGGGCCTTATCAGAAAGAGAAAAAAATGAATATGATATAGATGTAAATGTGATCAATGAATTATGGGATCCTTATCCAACCTTATTTATACCAAAAAAATTTCTTCAAAACTTCTCATTCCATTTTGTAAAATATCATGAAAATTTATGAAGGAATCATAAATTTTCAAAATGAAAATCTTCATTTACTGTGGAATAAATATGTAGACCTAAGGATGAGTTAAACTGAAAATTTTAATGTAGTTATTTATATGAATTCTCTGGTTGATGAAATGTGAGGTCTTAGAGAATATATTGATGATTCCTAGATCATGAAATGAATATTAAAGAGACTTTCCCCATATTTCAGTTCTATGGTGTGTGCACTTAGTGACAATGATCCAAAGTATGTTTCACGATATATACTTAATTGCACACATGTCACATATTAAATAATAAATGATGAAAATGAGTCTGGTGCAAAGGATAACACACATTTATTTTCTATATAATAAAATAATGATTATTTCTATCAAATTTAATGTATATGAATATGATTTTTATGGTGTGATGTATTTTCCATCCTATAACCATCAAATAGGAAGACGAAAATACAAATCCATTACTCCCCTTTTATGTTTATAGTACGGAAAGGTAGGTTATATCACTACTAAGTGTAAATATTAAAGATGATGAAGATGAGGAATCTGTAAATAAGTATTTAAAAAATTATAAAGAAATAATAAAACAATTATACAAATATTTAAACTAGAAAAATATTATATATCATGAATATTAAAGTTTGGATAAGTTATAAGTTGAAGATGTTAAATATTGTAGGAATAATGGTAAATATGCTTTAGTGGAAATTATTGATATACTAGATATTGATAACAATGATAATAAAAATAAATAAAAAATTGGAGAGTTTATCTTGAGACAACCCCCGATCGACTTGATAATTGGAGGGATAAAATAAAAAATACAAATGTAACTGATCATGACTCAGTGTTTTATATACATTAATAGGAGGAAGATAAGTCAAAAATAAAATATGACATTGATAAATTGAAATCATGAATTTCAATAAACTTAGGAAAGTAAGTGTAACTAATGCTCCTAGTTGATGAATAAAAATGTATCAAGGTAGGAATGACCAATTCAATGAAATAAAAGGTCAATAGGATAGAAGAACTTGAATTAGTCAGGGGTTGGAATTCAAGCTTTAGGAACAAAAAATAGTCCTTACACTCATAATGATATTACTTTTCTCAAAGAAATTGGTCTTAGTTGATACAAAATAATTATTGGGAATAACCAATAAAGAGAATATTTTCATTACAAAGGTTTATCTCTTTAAAAATAATGGGAAAATTATTATGGGGTATGATCAAATGAATAATAAAGTTGTGATTTATGTTAGTCCACATGCATCAACTCTTTAGAAAAAATTGATCTTGGATGAAGCATAAAAGAGTAATTTTCAAGAAGATAGAAATAGGAGAATTATTCCAAATATTAGGTGTTATTTCTATGGAAAATTGGGACACATATAATATAGTTTCTCTACTAAAAAATATTATTTAAATATAAACATCACTAAAATAAAGAAAGAAATTATCCATAATATTAATTTGTTTTTAGGGTTATTGTTTTTGGTGTGGATGATATAGAAACATGACAGTATATTATTCCTCAAGGGTATAATGAGAAGTCCCCCATGATACCATGAATAGATGAATTAAATTTATCATAACCCCATCCAATATATTGAAAAATAAAAAATATTCTCAGTTTTTAAAGATGAAATGAAAATTTTTGAACTAAAATAATTTAAAGATTATAAATATTAAAAATAAATTACTTAATGGTCTTTAAAGAAGAAGAAACAATTTAATAATTCAAATGTTGTTGAAGTTTCTTTGACAGAAACAAACAGGTCCTAATCTTGGGTTTGGGAAAGCAGATGTACCTCACACATGACCAGAAATAAAAATATTATTATTGAAATGAAATATAAAAAAGGTGGAGTGGTTCAGTTTGGAAATGGTGACAGATAAAAAATTATTGGCTCCAGGAAGGAAAGGGTTGGAGGAAAATATCTATATAAGATATATTTTCTCTTGGTTAACGGACTTAGCTATAATTTATTGATTGCGAATCATATTTGTAACTCAGGACTTACTATTGAATTTGAAAAAAAGGGTTAAATTTTAATGTAAACGATTACTCACTTGTTTTTCAAGGGAAAAAATCAAAGGGAATCAATATTTGACCGATGAAAAAAATAGTTCATGTACTTCAAAGAAGATGAAAACAAGATATGGTATAAGAATCTTTAGAACATAATCAAAAGGAATTTAAAAATATTGTAATGACCTATGGAGAATGTGACTTCCCCAAGCTAATATGTGATAACACGGATATGTTTCACACTTCTCAAAAGGGTAAAATATTCTATAATATGTATAAAAAGATATAAAAAAACATCAAGACTTTTGGATCTAGTTCATGTACATATTTTTTTACTGATTTCTCCAAAAGTTATGGATGTAAAAATGTATTATGTTTTTTTATAATTTCAGTAGGGTGGATTAGTTAATAGTGATTTCCCAAAGTAGTGAAGTACAAAATATAATCAATTTATACAAAATATAAGATAAAAGAATTATTGGGGATAAAATTTAAAATATTTTCACCAAATATGGAACAAAATTCACAAATTCCTAAGTGGATATCTATATAAAGAAATATATGATTCAACATCAAGTTTCAACAGTTATAAATCCTTATAAAAACAGACTTTTTTAATAAAGGAACAATATCATTAATAATATGAACCATACTATGATCATTAAAAAATTCATACCAGAGAAATATTAGAAGGAACAAACCTCAATAGTGATGTAAATATCCAATTAAGAAAATATTTGTACAAATAAATACAGTACCCCATTTGAAATATGGTATGGGAAGAAGCCTATATTGAAATACTTCCAAGTATTTGCACGTAAATGCTTAATTCTGGGTAAGGAGAAAAATTTAATGTTTAGATTTCATGGAGATGAAGAGATATTTCTTGGATATTCATCTATGAGAAAGTTATATCACTGCTACAAAAAATGGATATCCCAAATTGTTGAATGTTGTGATTTTCTCATAACTAAAAATGAGCAGTTTTCAAATTATGGAACATATATTTAATTTTTGAATGAGAATAATTTTCATATAGATATTAAAAAATGTGAGGTGGAAAATGAATATGGTTTATCTAGTTTAGGGGAACTTTATAGGGACAAAAACACATATTTTAGCTCTAATTATGAGGAGAATACAATAGAAATAATTGGAATAAGTACAAGTTTTAGTAGAGATGAAATCATCAATGCCAACATAGTGGGTGACCAGACATCCCTAGTTCAAATAATATGGATAATATCACATCATCAAACTTCATTTTTATCTTAGGTGGAACCAAAAAAAATTTCTGAGGTTGTTCTTGATGAAACTTTTTCAAAATCCATGAATGATGAGCTTGATTAAACTGCAAAAAAAAATTAGACATAAGAAATAATCTCAATATCATAAACCAAAAATGTGATTGAAACCAAGGGATTCTTTTAAAACAAACTCATTTATGAAGGAAATGTTACAAGGAATAGGGAATGTATTATTTAAAATTGTTATTACCAAATATATTTCACCGACTTTGATGAAACATTTTCACAAATGGCCTAACATAATACCATTAGACTATTTTTGCAAATTTTTTTGAAAAAAGGTATCAAAGTGTATAAAATGGATATAAAATCATAATGATTAGATGGATTATTTTAATTGTAATTATACATTTATAAATAAAAATGGTTTTCTAATCGATGATGATCAAAGAAATGTGTTTCATTTGAAGAAACCATTATAAAAGATGAAACAATCACAATAAGCTTAGTACTCAAGGTTGGATAAATAATTAAGGAACTTTGGTTATCATTGATGAGGGGTTGATCTCAACCTCTACATCAAGAAGAACAACAAAAGTGTATGGTTGTACTGATATAAATTGATAAAATTATTTTTAGAGGTTTATATGTCATCAAATGCAATATGTTTTCAATTTTCATGAGGAGAAAATTTGAAATGACTTTAATTAGTGAATTGACATTCTTCCTTGGGATTCAAGAGTTTCAAAGGAAAGAAATTTATATCCAAAAATAAATATTCCAAGGAGGTATTAAAATGATATCAAATTGAGGATTACAAATAAATGTAAACTCCATTGGAGACTTGGATGAAATTTTCTAAGTATGATGAAGATGAGAAAGTGTATGTGAAACTTTATAAATAAATTATTGGTAGGCTACTCCACTTGACAGTTATATGTCTATACATTTTATTTTAGACATGTCAAGTAGAAAGATATCATATTTTTTCCAACAAAACTAAAATTAAATCTATTATAAGGATACTTTGATATATTAACCTAACAATAACTTATGGGTTGTATTATTTCATGAATTCATAGAGAAAATTGGTGATATTTACATATTCAAATTATACAGGTTTGGTGGATTACCAAAAATCTACATCATTAGGTGTGTTCTACATTGGCATATCTTTTATTTCTTTGTAAATTAAGAATTTGTATTATAGATATTTAAGCACTATATAGGTTTAATATTTATAAAAATCTAAATAGGGTACTTGGTTTATATGGATCAAACAATATATTGAAGTTATTCATTTTGATATGGTGTCTCCAATTTCTATTATTTTTGACAACTACAGTGTATAAACATTTTCAAAAATAACATTCAAAACTTTAGGATAATTCACATATAAATAGAACACCATTTATTGAAGTAGAATGTAGAGAAACAAGTTTTCATGATGAAATATCTGGAGATATGATATTAAGTTTTCTATTTCATGACAAAAACCATACCAAAATTGGGTTTTGAAAATCATCATTTGGATCTTGGATTCCAACCAAATATATCTCTTTATATGGACTTCGAGTTAGGGGCCTCACTTCCTCATAGTATTTTCATCAAGGGAAAGTTATTTTATCTTCCCTCAACTTGTGTTATGTGTTTCTAACTCTCTTTTGGCTAACTCAAAGGAATTTATATTTGGTTTCATTTACAATGGTCGGAAAATATGTTTTATATTGGGGGATAATATCTTTGAGGTATAGTGCTTCTTTCAGAATATATGGTTTGTTTGATAATATGGGGGTTGAATATGGAGGTTTTCTTGAAATAAAATGGGGTTTCTTTATATGAGAACTATTTCCTTTAACACTTGTTTCTCATATCAAGTGATATCTCAAGTGGTCTTGGATTTTATGATCTATGAATCATTAGTTAACTCTTAGAAGGTAAAGGATCAACAAGGTGTTCTGGTTTGTTTTTTGTAAATTGAAGTGTAGGATTGTGTTGTTTTTTTTTGGAAATTTCCACAAACATAAAGTTGTGATTTTTGGTCAATGACCCTTTGGAGGTTATGTAGGATGTGTTTGTTGAAAAGTTGAAGAAGGGAGATCAGGTGATGCTTGAAATATTTTTATAGACTCATGTTAATCCATCCTCACTCATGAATTCTTGAAATATATTAAAGGAGAGTTCTGTAAAGAAGAAATATCCCATGTTTCTAATACTAATACATAACATATAATGTATTATCTAGGAGAATAATACATCATAGTGAAAATAGTTCCATTGTAGA
Source organism: Viscum album (assembly GCA_963277665.1). Lineage (NCBI taxonomy): Eukaryota > Viridiplantae > Streptophyta > Magnoliopsida > Santalales > Viscaceae > Viscum > Viscum album. Next base: position 1,401,952,551 of record OY728143.1, on the reverse strand, counting down.
GGAGTTTTTATAGGGTAACTCTAATGTTTTTCCTTATTGTAGTCACCATGGTTATGTCATTAATATATATTTAGGGGTTAATAAATATGTACAATCCCATTAAAGGATAGAACTCAAGAATTCTTTATAAAAGTTTTTGGTTGAGCCTATGTGCCACATAAATAATTAGGCTAGAAGGGGTGTGCATGAAAGTAATTGTGAATTCAGGTACAAGTTTTTTTTAAGGTGGGACAGAGAATGGGTGAGTCCATAATGTTTTGTTTATCCTCTCACTTGTGGGGAGACATGGGAGGTATTAGGTGATCATCGACACTAGTTTGAATCAGTTATGTGGTGAGGGGTGGTTTCTTATATATTTCATCATTTTCAGTGGAATGTTTTATGTGGTATATAGAGCTCTCATGCTATTCCACAGTCAAATGGACTATAGCATAGATGGTATTCATAGGATTTTTATAGAGTTTTAATGCCACTGGAATAGTTTAGATATCAAATAAATAGAAATATGTCAACATAATTTCTCATTTAGAAGTTCATTTTCCCACACCACAATTATTACTTGAATTGTATGTGGTATAAAATTAATATAACAAGGATATATAGTATTTACTATCTCACAGGTGATCATGATTTAGTAGAGATGGATAAACCGTATTCCCTTTGGATTAAAGATGTCCACTTCATAGTTACAATTTGTGTCACGGAAGGTCGGAATTCTATAGAAATAAAAAATAAATATCTTTAATTTTTTTGGAGGAAACACCTTAATAAAATTGGTTATGATTCAATAATTTTGGTGTGCAAATAGGATATAGGAGACCATTCTAGAGATTGTGGGAGATTTAATGGATGAGTTAATACATGAGAAGTGTGGATCTACTCAACTAAATGTTTCCACACCATAGTGTGATGAACCACACCATAGTGAATTATATTTTAATGAAGGATACACCATAGTAGAGGTGACCACAACAAAGCATATAAATAACGACGAATTCTATTCTACCGTATAACAGTCCATGTTATATCAATGTAGTTTCTAGTTTCATCTAGAAACTAAATAGGTGAGTAATTAAGTGGATCACTAGGATGTCTAGTCAGATTAACAGTAATTTATAGTCCCATATAAAAATAAGCTTCACTTGGATTAATAAAATTAATAGGATATTCAATCCTAACTATTATATTGAAATTAAAAGAGAAGAGAAGCTCCAAATAGAAGTAGAGAGATTAAAAGAAGAATAGAGACTGACTTTTTGGAAGACTAATAGCAGGGTATTTGGGGGATTTAACATTTTTTTATCTTGTTGGAAATTTATTAGATGGTTTGGAAGAGACACACCATGTTAGGTGTATTATAAAAATATCAATCTTATAAAGAATATAAAGAAGGTGAAAAATGTAACAATTATTGTATCTTTGTCAAGAGTCAATTATATTTATCTTTTTTTGAATAGTTAGTTGAGAGTTTCAGAATGACTTCTCCATTTTACAAACCAAATTAAGTAGTGGGAAATATATTTTTAGGTTCATAAACACATAATTGATTGCATACTACTTAGACTATCCTTGTTAGGGTGAACCAAGTAAATTTCATTGTGAAAAAATTACTATTGTTATCACTTTTCAAGAGAAAGTATGGGAGAGAAAAGGTGTTTTCTTGACATCAACAGAATATGATCATGAAAAAGGGATTTATGTTTTAAAATTTCTTTACACTGATTCACCCACCCCCCCCCCCCAACTTAGGGTAATTCCCATGATAAATGGATAGCATTTCCCCATACTTTACACCTTTGAAAATCACCATGGATCATCAGTTTAGCTTCTATACCTTATTTGTAAAGATAGTTCAATAGATAAAATCATCCAATTACCCACTGGAAATATGATTCCATCTAAGGATATATATTTGGTGAACTTATGATAGTTTAAATAATCCCCCATTCTTTATTCATATGTTGACGTATCTTTTTTCAACAACTTCAGGGATTCACCATCCACGAGATGGACTCTCCCAAACATCTGACATAAGTTATTTTACATGTAACTTTGATAACAAGTTAAATGAAAATATACTCAAGATTCAACCACCCAAGCTTCTACTAGTTTTTTGAAACATAGAAAAAAGTAATTATGGACTTCAGTTGCATTGATGGGGTCATAAATCAAAGTGGTATATGCATTTTAAGTGTTATCCTTGGGAATTTAGAATTCCTTCTTAATATTTTTTTTATTTAAAAATTTCCATAAGGTTCATCTAGGATTGGATGAATTGTCTTAGCACTTATTTTTTTGTATTTATTATGAGTTATCAATATATTAATTCATCTATTAGATATGATTCTATTGAGTTGAACATCATATTTCATCAATATTAAGGGAACTACTAAGTGGAATGTGTACTTACCTTCACCAAAGTTCCTCATTTAGTATTATATATCTGATACCATTAAACACCATGTTTTTTCCCACTATAGTTATAAAATATAGTAAAAATTTTATCCTAGATCTCTAGAAGAAAACATAACAATAATTATACCCATATATCATCAAAAAAGTTACCTCAATTGATTAGAGATTCTTATGAGTCACGTTGAAATTATTCACATGATGTGTCACTGATTTTCTTTCTATCAACCTTAAATAAAAGAATCATCACAAAATGAAGACATTGTTAACATCCTTCGGTTTTTTAAATATATCTTCCAATGCATTCATTGTACCAATTATAGTCTTCTGTTCTTAAATGTTGAAGGAAACATTCCTTGTAAGAGACATTATTATTAGAAAAATTTATTTCATATCTAATATATATCATTCATCTTTATCTATTACCAAAATATTCACTTTCAAAAAAGGAACATCCAAGTCTTTCTAAGTCAGATAATATTTAATAGACATTCTCCAAAAGCTTAATTCAGATCCATCAAATTTATTGATCTGGGACATTACATTATCAAATTCCATTTTTATAATTCTACTAGTGTGCAAACAATGAGCTCAAAACTAAACCATTTGATACCAATTGATGAAAGAAACTCATGAATTGTATCCCAAAACGTATCACTTGAGAAACCAATGATTCCCACCAAAAGTACATCTGATCAATCTACTATAAATTATTAAGTAGTGTAAGCATAGAAAAAAATCTATAGTAGTTCACTTCCCCGTGAACTGAGTATACTAAAACTAAGTATTCATTACACCCTTATCACAAAAAAATTCTTCCTCGCACACAATGCACAATAAAAATAAACAATGTACCAGAAATAAATTCAATGATAAAACATGAAACATAAATATAGAAAGATGAGAAAGAACACAAAGTGTTTATTAAGATTTAGACTATATCCAATGTGCATGGGAGAAAACCACTACTTCTAACTTTTATTATAATCGTAATATTATATTTGAAAAGAATATTAAAAATATAATTAATCATCAACAACATCTTATCTCTCTAATAAATCCTCATTTGAACTAAAGAATATAACTTTTTCTAAAATTTTCATTGAAGGTCCTAGATGGTTAAATACTAAGAACAACTAGTCCGCAAAGCTTAACATCCTCCCTAAAAAACTATGATAAAGTAACATGCCTTCCTGAGATAGCTACCAACCTAGTGACCCATCATCTTAGATAAACTTATAAACTTCCCAGTGCTCCACTATCAAACCATATATATATATGAGAACATTTAATGGGACTACTTCTGATAAACAATACTTATTTATATGACCTTCACATTGATTCTAGCTTCCTACTGTTGACCTAAATTTCAGTATATATAATCCTAATACTCAAAATTCTAGTGCACTAAACTTATGATGTTATAAACAAGTCTTCACATCCCAAAAAAATCTTCAACAAACCTTATTATTCTATTTCATCACCCAAAACCCATATTTAAATTCTTATTGAAAAAAAATTCAACCAAAATATATTGGTCTCTTAAATCTCCCATTTAGATCAATTATCAATACCTTAATCATCACTAGTAGGATATTATCCATATGTGTTCATTAATATTTATTATTTTATTACTTATTGATAAGAAATAAAAAGGTATAGTATAGGGGAAAATTATCCTCATATCTTTAACTTCCTTGATTTAAAAAATCATCTTGACCACTTTTTTTCTATCCCTTTCATGAGAAATATCACTTGATAGAAATGAAAAATGACTTTTTGGAGAGAAGGATAACATTAAATTTTTCTTATAAATAACCCATAAATTAATAAAATCTATTTCTATGTGAGTAATTATTTGTTTAAAAAACAAGAGTGCCTAATATAGACTAAAAAGTTATCCATAAACAATATAAATTTTGAATCCAACTCTGATTTCAGGTCTTAGTGGTTATACAAACAAATTTTATAGAAAATTCTGTAACATTCAATAACAATATAAAAACACATAAAACCCCACGTAAAATATTTTCTTTATCTTTTTAAACTTTTTTTTAATAGTCACTCCCCCTTAGTAAGAAGATTTAACATAAACTAAAATAAACTGTTAAAAGTGATTATCATACTTTTTTAAATGCTGTATAGAATCTAGATTCTTATGAAATAATAAAAATATATAAAATCCTTTTCTTGTTAACTCCCCCTAAATGGATTCACTACAAATAAAATCATTATTTTTTATTTTATTCAAAATAATATCTAACAATTTTATGATATAAATTTAATTGTTTTTAGGGGGAAACAATTTTAAATAACTCCATAATGGAGGAAATTTTTAACTTTATAATGATTAACTACTTTAATTAGTTCTCCATTTTCAGGATTCACATTCAATTCAATATAAAAATTAGTGTAAAAAATAAGCATATGAATAATTTGAGTCTCTATTATCTCTTTAATAAGAGCAATATGGGTGATACATAGATCACAACCTAAATAATTTTTTCACTATAGCTCTAAAATGTTGATAAATATTCATTCCATATAATCTTACAAGTATGAAATTATTATTGAATCATTTATTTATTTATGTTTTGATCTCTATTATTATTTTTAATGGTCGTCTTCACAGTATGAAATAATGCACATTCCCTATTTAGTTCATATTCTATATTTTTATCCAATTACAACTATTTTTGACTATATAGATAATCACTCTTTAGGATCATGAATAAATTTATTTTTTCATGTAGAGTCATTATTTATAATACCATTCTTTCTACCTAGAGACACTGGTTATTTCCATTTTTTCAATAACTTTCTTATCTTGGTAACCATGTCATGAAATTGTTTTGCTGTATTCCCAAATAATTTTTACCTTCCACATATCTTTTTGAATATCTTTTAGGACACCCTTCTTTAGAAACATCTCAAACTCTTCATCAATGATGTGTATCACTAATCCAATCCTCAAATCCATTTCTATGACTGCTTCCATTTTTTATTATATCTTTCTTCCTTGTGATTTAATATTCATGACTAATTTACTAGGATCGTGTGGTATTTTCATTAAAGTATGATCATCTTTTTTTGAAGTGACATTTTTCAACACATTATTTTATGGTGTACTTGGTTCAAAAATCATATTTACCTTCTTACATTCTAATGTATACTTATCTTCTTATCTCCTAGATTTATTTTTCTATTTTTGTTTTCTCCTCTACTTATAATATAAATTTATCTTTATTGGTACATATCAGTACTCTGAATAACTATGATAACATTTGTTTTAGTGTCTCGATAAGTTTTTGGTATTTTCAATTCTATCATGGTAGATAGATTCATTTTTTCTATTAGTTTTAATTTTGTATATTGGAATTCAACTTTATGTTATCTTTTCTCATGATGGAAAAAACTCCTTTTAGAAAAAATTTAAACCGAAATGAAATTATGTGTCACTATTGATTTTATAGTGGTTATAAAAACTGTTGTGAATCATTTAGAAATTTTGATGTCCCAAACCTAGATCATAGATGGGTGACTAGTTTAGTTGGCCATAATTCCTTAAAATTCCTCCCAATATTCTAGGGGATTCAAAATAGAAGCGAGGATGTATGGTGGTATGGTGGGAATATTATACCCTCTTTATTGAAGTGAAATAAGTGTAAAAATAGATATAACACATACTCCATATAGATAATAAAAAATGGATATAAATTAGTTAAAGATATCATATACAGATGATGTTAAGATGATAAAAAATATGAAGCAGTAAAGAAATGGTAGGGAGAATACAAATAGTAACATTATAAACAAAAAAATACAATAATATAATATCTCTATGAGAATACTAATAAATGTCTAAACCCTATACTCCTAATATCTCATCCTAAAAATAAAATATATAAATCATCCATAGCGGAGTGTTTCCCTTAATCCTTACTTATATAAATGAAATATTCCTAGGTATTAAAAATTGTCCCAAATATGGTGTGATTAAAACTCACTATGCCATCACCAATGGTGTATAATTAAAATCTATTATGTGAAAACAATATGTAACAATATGTGAGTATAATAAATAAAAGTGTTAAAAATAAATAGAAACCATGTTGTTCTCGAGATCCTCATGGGATACCCATATGACTCTACCAACATTATACTAATCTAGATGTCTCGGAGAATATGACCTTTTAATTTTCCATTGGACCTGAGGTACATATCCATGGATTACTAGAATAAGAACCACAAGGAATCATTGGAACACCCATGGAATTATTCACTTTTATAATTTAATACCACTCATGGTGATCAACGATTATGTTTTTCGGTTTGGATTTTAGTGGAATCCAATGGGTGAAAACTTAAAATTTCTCTCCTATGAGTTCCTAACTAAACCAAACAAAACATTCCTTATATATTGGAAGTGATCTATTGGAATCCAAGTGGCTGGCCTAAGGCATTCTTTATCTGAGTACATCAATCTAATCCTATGAGATTATCTCGATCATTCAAAATTTTCAAAATAAGTTGATAAATCTACGACATTAATCTAACTAATTTATTAAATTAAGACAATGTTCAAATATATTATGGATTTACCAGTTGAAATTCATAACAATGAAACAGTGGTCATCCTATGAGTTCTCTAATTTCATTACTAAAGTAATCCAAGTCTTTTTTAAGGAATATCACACATTTGAAATTGTGATAAAAGTTCATGAAAGTATCCAAGAATAATTATTAACAAATAATATATCTATGTGTCTATGTTGTTTAATAATTCAATTAAATAAAAAAATAAATTCCAATTATATGTGACAATCCAAACACACCCTAATGGGTGGTTTGGTTAAATTTAATGTATGGTTAACATGGGTGTTACATTAGACACACCATAAGGGGTGGTTGAGGTTGAGTTTGTTAACCTAAAATGGTTTCTAGGGGCCTTATAGAATGTTTAGGTTGAGGATTATGAAAAATAATTTAAGAAATATAAATTTTGGGGAAATACATAGTAATTCTAGCATGTGTAAGAATAAAAAAATTATAAATTCCATTACATTTAGGGAAAATAAATAGAACACCTACCTAGGTCTTTTGGAAGACTCATCATCTGGTATCAACGTAATATTTTGGGTTGGAATAAGAGAAATTACAAAATAAGATAAACTCCATAAAAATGACATATATTATATCACATAGAGATAAAACCAATTATGGTGAATGAAATTACGGTAAAATGTTAGTGGAGTGTTAACCTTATTGAGGGTCTTCCAATGTGACCAATAGTAAAGTAGTCAGAGGTCAGATGAGGGAGATCCAACAAAAATATCTTAGGAGAAGAAAATGATCTCCCAACATGTTGTTATTAAAAAATGTGGAAATGCTAGAAGATATTTAACTTTAAGGTAAATGGGGGAAATGTTCATTTATAAAAAAATATAGGGCACACCGTTTGGCTACGTGGTTGCAAAAACCATGTTCCAACCATGCACTCTTACAATCTAGGAGCATCACACCTTGCATGGTTTATATGAATAGTTAGATAAACCATGTTAAAAGCATTATAAATAAACCTATAATAATTTTTATAGATCACATGGTTTTTAATAAAATTTTCTATAATTTATAAAATCATGTCCCTCCTTTTTTATGGGCCCCATGATTGTGGTTTGAATTTATCCAAATCATGTACTAATTATGTTCCTCATCCTAATTATTCAAAAACCATACCTATAGGGATTGATCCTTCCTAAAACCACCTATAAACCCTTATGAACATCCATAAATATACAAAAAACAGGTGTTTTATAGTGTTTAAATGTTTGTGTACCTCAATTAAAAATTAGTATTAACAATCTTCCCTACTTAAGAAAACTTATCCCTGAATTTTACTTTCAAGGGTGGTTGAGCAGCATTTGAGAATAACATTAGAAAATGAGTGTCTATGTTGGAGTCTTTATTCCATATCTCTTATTGTATATGGTATTTCTTCCATGGAATCCAAACCATAGGAAACATCCTATCTTGAAGAGTCTTCATGCTAAGATCAATGATATGAACTAGATACTCATCAAAATAATTGTTAAGATCCAAATAAACTTCCCCAAGATCAAATACATTAGATGGTTTACGGTAATAATGGTGAAGCTAAGAAACATGGAAAACACCATTCAAAGGAATGTACCATTATGGAAGAGCTATATGATATGAAAAATGCAAAACCCTCTCTAAGATCTTGAAAGGCCTAAAGAACAAAGTTTCTATATTACCTTACATCTAAATCATTGAATGACCCAATCTAGGAAAACATGAAAAAATACTTGATCCACCACCTCAAACTCCAAAGGCTGGTGATGGTGATTGGAGTATAACATATTCCTTGACTAAGATAAAGTTATATGTTTCCTAATTTGTTATACATACTGTAATGTTTCCTAAATAAGATGTTCCCAATATCACTACCTCCTCTCCCTATAATGAACATAGAGGTGAACAACATAGCCTACCCTAGAGTTCCTCATAAGGATTTAATTGGATAAAAATTTGGAATCTATTATTATAGAAAAAATAAGAAAGAGTTAATTTTTTCAGAGCCTCCAAAATCAAGGGAACACTCCCATATAAAGTCCTCCAATACATGTATAGTTCTTTCATAATTTCTATCAGTATGAGGGTGGTATGTTGTACTAAAATGTATTTATGAACCAAGATCGTTTTACAAAACCTTATAATACCAAGAAGTAAACAAATAATCCAAATCTGATACAATGGTATGTGGAATCCCATGATAGTGTATGATCTCGCAAACATAGATTCTCTGAATCTCTTCCACAAAGAAGTTATCTCAGATAAGAAAGAAGTGGGTGAACTTTTCCATCCTATCCTCAATCACTCATACATCATCACTTCATCAGGGTTACTTTGGAAACCCTATTACAAATTTCATAGTGACATCATCATATTTTCAGTCTGGGATGGGTAGTGGTTGTAAAAGGTTAGTAGGATATTATTTTTATTATTTCACATGTTTATAGGTGGAACACTATGTAACAAATCCTTTAATATAGTCTCTCATTCCAAACCACCAATACTGGTGGCATAAATCCTGATATATTTATCTTATCCTAGGAAATAATTCTCTTTTTAAGTATGATATTCTCCCATAAATTCCTCTCTCATGTATTTATAAACCCATAAATTCCTATAAATATACAGGATCTCATCCTCATCAATAACCTAACCAGATTGTGGGTCCACACATGACACACTTTATCTCAGGACCAAGACTTCAGGATCTGAATGTTACCCCCTCCTCACTCAATCTAATAATGATTAAACCACTGATATATCCATATTTATTAACTAACTACAAGACTCTTGAACTCAGAAATTCATTTCATAAATAATATTCATCAATTTCTATTCACTAATAGATTCCTACAAAACATGATCATGGGTCTTTTGGATCATATAATTAGTAACATAATTTCCTTTCCTTGGCATGTAATAATGTTAAAAGTTTTAATACTGATGATATTAAACCTATCTTTATTTTTAGGGGTACAATTCACACTGATAAAATATGAATTTTAGTCTCTTTATGTGTTCGGATATTATGATCATGAGGTCTCAAATAATGAGACATGTACATCATGAATAATCATCTATGCATCAAAATAGCACCAATACCAATTCCTAATATGTCAAAAAAAATGTGTGGCCTCTTAAAGGATCAAGAAAATTTAGTATCGGTTATAAGGTTAACCTTCCTTTCAACTCTTAAAAGGAATTATCACAAGATTTAGAAAATCATGACTTTACACCCTTCTTGTTAAAGAATGTATGTGGTGTTGAAAGGTCTGAAAAGTTTGTAATGAATCATAGATAGTAATAATCTATGCCCAATAATATTTAATTATTTAAGATAATATTTTTTTTATTCCCAAGAAAAAATGGCTCTCACCCACTCTGGATCCATATATACCCCATCCTCTGATATAATGTGACCCAATACATGAACTCTATTAATATAAAAGTTTAATTTAGTGATTTTTGCATATAGTCAGTTCTCTCTTAGTATACTCAGTATTATTTTAAGGTGTTTGGCTTGATCATGTATACTATGATATTATAGTAAGATATCATCTATAAAATTGACCACAAAGTAATCTAGTTATGGGTGGAAACCCCGATTAATCAAGGCTATAATTTCTACAGTATTGTTTATTAAGATTAATGGAATTACTAAATGTTCATATAGATCATACCTTATTTAGAATGTTAAATATGGTATATCCAAGGGTCTAACTCTCACCTGATGATATCCTGATCTCAAATCATCATTCAAGAAGACCATGGATCCTCCAAGTTGGTTGAAGATGTCATATATATGAGGAAGTGGGTATAGGTTCTTAACTGTAAGCTGATTCTACTTCCAATAATCTACACATATACTCATGGTACTATCCACCTTCTTGGGGACAAGTACTAAAAGAACCCATGTATAATGATTGGGTCATATAAACCCTTTGGATTATATTAAGTTTAACTTCTTCTGGAGTTCCTAAATATCATTAGGATCCATCCTATACATAAGGATAGATACTAGTTCTTATTCTAGTATAAGATCAATGGTGAACTATACCAATATATAACAAGGTACACTAGAAATATTTTTGAAAAAAAATATATCTCTAAAATCCTCCACCGTTAGAGGAAAGATATTATTTTGTAATCCTTGATTGTCTAGAAAAAGGCTGTAAATTTAGGTTGACACTCTACCCAGTCCCTGATTTTAAGGTATAACTTGACTTTCTTAGACATCTCATTCACCCTTATAAACATAAAAACCACCCTCAGTTGTTGATAATGATACCATTCGATGATAAATATCAATATATTCTTGAAAAGAAACCAAAAAATCCATCTAAATCATGTCATCTCATGGATGAAAAGTATCCATAAAAATAGTACCTACCTATCTCGAGAGGAAACTCCTTGCATCAACGAACACTCTCTAATTGTACTCTTAATGGAGTGTTAGAAGACATCTTCCATATAAGTATTCAATAATCAAAACAATAATTATCATTAATGTTATATTTATAAATTATTATGATGAATCTATGTAAAAAATTAGATACTAAATTTGAGGCTACTAAGATCATACCTCATACTATAACTAGAAAGAAGCTCTTCTCCTTAGGAATATGAGGCACTCCATATAATTGGCTGGATCCATGGCCTTGAGCTACAACCATACCTACCTAATTATCTATACTCTACTAGAACTAAAAAACATGTATATAGATCCCTTGAACATGACCCTCTATTTTTTCTTGAATGGATAGTAGTATTCTAGCTTCTTATTTGGTGTGGAGATATAGATCCTAGTACAAAATTGGGAACCAATGTTGATCCTCTCTCACTAGTCACTAGATGAAATCTCCTTAAAAATATTTGTATGTTTAACATTCATCCCATGGATTTGAACTCTACTGGGTCTCTGTTAGACTTTGGATTAATGTGAACCTACCTTCCACACTGATGGAATTTCACATAACCACTAGATGTTTCACTATAATTTCAACATCCCTCATGAGAAGTCTCAATTCAATGCTTCCTATCAGTGGATGAACAAATCCTCCAAGCTCCTGAACCACTATTCAGTTTCAATTCAGGTTCTCTTAAATTATGGTTGAAGGTACGGGTCTCAATAACCATCTAATAAATGGTAGTTAGTTTAAATACATTCTAATAAGATTTTATGGCATACATGGTCCCATCATCAAAATTCTTCTCCTCAGATAGTTCATCACAACAAATAGTGGATGAAAAGTGTTAGAGCTCAATAAAACAAGATAAGTAATCCATGATAGATAAGGTAACCTAATCCATATGTATGAATTCCCTATCTTGATCGTCTTTAAGAATCTCCAAGAAAGGGTATTTGTAGAAACTATTCTATATGTCCCTCCAGACCATGAATCGTTACTGATCTTCCTGAGTAAGAACATCCCACCATCAAAAGGAAAATTCAAGAAGCATATATTCTACAAGATTTATAATCCTTTCTAGATTTATATATACATTATCATATATCATATGCATGGAATCTAACCAAGTCTCTACATCATGGGGACCACCTTCCCAAAAAATGTTAGTGGGTGATTCTATTTGAATTCACTGGTCAACTCTAACATGGTTAGCACTAGTCGTGGAAACCCCCTCTGTAGAATGTAATAACATAGAAAACTCTCTCTTAGTTGATAAGTAATGCTCAGTCCAAGAACTACATCTGGTACAACCAAAGGTTAGACAAGTATAACTATAGTTGGTTCAAGTCTCGCCACCTCAGAAGCGTGGTTGTCGCCGCCCTCCTGGTGCTCAGCCTAAGTCCATCAAGGAGGAATATATCTATAATGAAGATCACATACCTAATAATAAGATACAAGGTAGAAAATATTATAGATATGAAAACAAAGATATACTCATGTACTGACTACAAGATATATGCTAACCCAACTACCCATTAATAAGTCTGGTCATAAGTTGAGACAAAATTTGTACTTGTAAAGGTCCAGTTATATAGGGTGTCAATTCCATTATATAGAAAAATACACTCTTTATGTTCCAATTTGAATACCCATTTAATGGTAACAAATTTATTAATTCCAAATGAAATGATTTATTTATATAGGTTTCCATTCCAAAGTTATAAAGATATAAACTTTATAAGTTTAATTAACACTCTATCTAAATGCAACCAGCTTTTTAGCACTAGTAATTTATATTAAACAAGTCTATATACAATGGTTCGGTTATACAGACCGCCAATCCCAATTATTTTATTCATAAAAATTTAAAATTAAATTTAAAATACCTTTAACTATAACCATTATTTTTCTTGGAAAACATGTGGTTCACGAGGTTTAGGATACATAGTGCATTTCACCTATAATTATTCAGTTATTCTGTCACTACAAGCCTTCACACTGGTTTTTCCATTTTTTGTTTCACTTTTGAGGGTTGATTATGGGAGATCAGGTATGGTTTCTCAATCATTCACTCCAGGTACACCATTTTCATCTATGAGAAACTGTCAACATCTCCCACATCCCTGACATGGTATATACCTACTTTCTAAAGGTATGTGGTAATTTAGAGTTTTAAACCACATGGAACATAGTAGTTCACATTTTTTAATAGGATTGGAGGTCGGGATCATTTCACCCTTTTGGGAGGAATTTTTTCCTATTGTGAGACTCATTTATAGAATTAATATATGTTTGAGAATCTATTCCTAATCTCGATATGGGACCAGTTTCCATGATAAAATGATCAGGTATATAATCTTTCTATGTTTAAAGGGGGTTATATTAATAAGACAATATTTATATGGGAGAGGTTCTTCATCAATTTTTTGGTCATTTCTTATCAATGGGTAGTTCTATATATTTAAAATCCACATAACCATTCACTTTTAAGGTTACTTCCATCCAGGTAGGTGATTGATATTTTTAGGATGGGATAGAACATTTATAAGTGTCATATGTATCTATGTATAATATAAATCAAACCCCATATATTTTGTTTTATCCATGAAATTTAATGTTAGGAATAACATAAATGTATGATGGAATGTGGGTACTAGGTATGGAGATCATCCTCAGGAAGGTATCCAACATATCTTGTGCATAATATAAATCAAAACCCATGTAGGTCATTCTTCCCGCAACCCACTGATGTGCGGTGACTGATAATTAAGGTCTGTGAGGGTTATTTCCCCAAGGTTTACTAATATGGGAATGAATGTTGTACTTTCACTGAGGTGAGTATCCTTGTAATGGGGGAATTTTACCATGTTACTAAATTGGGTTTACACACAGAGGTATCCCTAGATGGGGGTGATTTATGATGTGATTGATATGATTGTTTCAAATCCCTAAGCCCACATGAGCTTTGAATGGTGTGGGAAATAAGGTATAACAAGAAATCAAAATTACTTCATCTAGATATAGGACTTATGCATTGGGGACTCCCTAATGGTGGTTTTGACATGGAGATCGGGCCTTATAATGGCATCCTACGTATTATGTTTATAACATGAATCATCGTTTGTATAGTTCAATTATCTTCTCAATCCACTAATGGATGAGTAAGAATGATGAGCCCAAATGAGAGTTTGGATCCTGGGGGTTAGAGTGTCTGAGACATTTAAAGACTTACACCAAGGTAGATACCCATTTGAGATTAGGCCTTAGTAATGCATCCATCATATCCAATTTGGACAACAATCAGAGTTCTCATAGTTCTGATCGGTATGTCCAAATATGTCTAATAGACAAGGTTATCATATCCCAGGGTGTCTTCCAGACATGTTGGAAGGTCCATGCCTGACATTCCCCAGTTGTGTTGTATGACATGTCCTGAGTTTCTACTCAACATAACCCAAGTGTCTTTCAAACATGTCCTGACTATCTACCTAAAATGTCTTGATTTTATCTGGGTGATTTTATTGATTTAAGAGGATATGTTAGGGGTATGTTGCAAGACATAGCTGACATGTTTTAAGGATGACCGCATGACTTGACTAATAAATCTGGGGGTCTTCACGTGATCAACATAGACATTTCCAACGATGTCACATGATCTCGAATGACATGTTAGAAGGTTTTCACATGACTTGGATAACATGTATAGAGGACTTCACATGAATTGGGTGAAATGAAATGAGGATATTAAAATACTTGGGAAGCATATCAAAAGGGGATTCATATGATCAATAGTGATCACACATGGTGCATAACCCCTTTCACATGAAAATAAACATAAATTCCCTTTGCAAGAGGTTTTCTAATTTTCCAAATTTGATTTCTCTATTTTCAAGAATTCTAGAATTTTCCCATTATTTTTCTATAATTCTATAATAATATCAATAATATATCGTGACATGGAGTTTGATCCTTATGACGTACAATCACCTCATTTTTTTGTGTTGCATCGGGTGATCAATATTAGATCTCATGATGGTGTTCGAGCCTTATCATGGATGGTCTTCCCTCTTGTCTATGGTAAATCTCCTAATCATTTTGGGACCTCATTATGGTGAGATATTGTTTTCATGGATAGTCACTTCACTTTTATATACATTCGAAGTGGCATCACATTATTAAATGGACATATCAAAGGTCTTTCACATTATGATGGTGGCGAGACAACATTTTATCACATGATAAGGTTAAAATGTCGCTAGAGGCATATGTAGGGTCTTTCATAACATTAAATTTCATGAGGATTCTTTCATTTTATGTATTTATTTTATAAATTGATTTGGGTGATTGTTAGTCATCTATCGATTGACAAGTCGCATGATTAAAGGAACTTATCTAGAAGCATTTTCTTGATCATAAACACATGCAAGTACACCTTCTCAAAAATAGGAAGGTTTGTGAAAGGGTATTTTTTTATAATAAGGTGATAATGTGCATTAAATGATTCATTTTCATGACCCTCCTAGGGTCATTCGATTGCATGCCCTTATGGTGGTTTCGTGATCCAGGTGATTCAGATGTCTGGACTTCAAAATACTCTCTCCTTTATTTTTTAGAGAGAATAATACACATGATTTAGTAATTTGATTAATTAAATAATTTATTAAGCCAATTTAACATGACTTTAAAATTACCCCATTATGAGTGAGGTTTATAGGGACAATTAATTGGTTATGAGGAGAGAAATTCCTACCTGAGTTCATAGGGCTTCCGCATAACAGTGTCTCAGGTGATGTTTGGCCTTCCAGGAGACCTTTGGATTTCTATGAAGAAACCTATAATGGGGTATAATGGGGTGGATTATTTCATTAGAGATTTATAACTATAGATATCTCGTGATTGATACAGTTTAGTGACTACTTCTCAAGACTTCACCAAAAGATTCATCTACAAGAACTCGTCACAAGAATTCTTCCCAATACTATTTTTAAAGATTATTTCATGATATTTGATAATGTTCCCATATTATGTAACTAATTTGTCACATCACTTGTTTAAAATAATCACAAACTAACTCTCAGTAATTTCCTTGAGCCTTGACCCATGTAGTTGTCCATATGGCTGTCTTTCAGGCTTCAAATGACCCAATGGATCTATCACATGATTTCTTAGTCATCATGTGATTCACATAACCATATTAAGATCATGTGTTCAAAAATCTTATGATAGTTCATGTGGTTGTGATATTCTTCACAGGTCATGCAACTTGTGAGACTTATACCAGGTCATGTGATCTCAAATCCCTCCATGGTTCATACGATTTATAAGATTCTCATCTAAGTTATGCATCTCCTTTGGTAGGGTTCCTCGCACGTCTAGCATGTGCTTTATAGTTTGTAAAAATGGCTTCAAATTCTTAGAGATATTCCATTGTAGCTGTCTAGAAGACCATGATTACTTGGAATAAAATTTCAAATCATCAATATCATGTGTTCTCTAACAATGATTATTTAAGGGGGATTCTCTTACCAGAACATTGGATTTATCCCCTTTTACACTGACTTTATTTCTATAGATTATATCTTCTAAATGATGTTGTTATTCCTTAACCTAATCAAAAACTTCTATATTTTAGGATGTCATCTTCCCTTGACTGTATTCAAAAGAAATATTTATAAGTACATTCCATTGGTGGTCGCACTGTAATAGGGATTATCTCATATGTTAGTGCACTCCCATTGGGGTTCAAATGGTTGTGATCATTCCAACCATCCATTTTCTCAAAGTTATTAGATCATACATTTATCCTCAATGAGTACTCTGAGAAATTATTAGAGCTCAAAATGGGACTTATGAACTAGTTGTAACTTATATGATTAAAGTTCATGGCCATTATGGTTCAGGCAGTGCTACTCTGAATTCTCTGACCAGCTACAAGTTATTCATCTTTACGATATAGGATGGATTTCTAAGATTATCATTTATTGTCAATTATAACTTCTTTAATATAAAATTATACATTGTATTTTGGCACTAATTCCTTCCATATGTCTCGTGAAGAATTATGTATAATCCTTTTAGAAATTTACCATCTTAGAGGGATATCTCCTCTTTGGGAGATGTATGATGATATTCTTCCTACCGCAGATGTTTAGGATTACCCTAAAAAAACTCTACCCTTGAAAAGGGACATTATTATCATTATGAAGTAGAAGTTAATGAATAATCTGAACCTATTCTCACTTATTTATTTTATGTACTATATCATCATATTTCTCTGTTGTATCAGGATTTGGCCAACCGGTATACACCCTTATCGGTTCCCTTCCATATAGTTTTGTTATAGTGTGGGATATTATTGGGAAATCCATGAGGTTGAAGACTATACATCATGGGGATATCAATTGAGAATGTATATACCCCAAATTATAAAAAAAATTGTTTTTTATCCATGAATCTGAACAGATGGGTTTTTCCAGTAGGGGGCGCATGCATGGGGATTTAAGTAGAATCATTAGAGACGGAAGCCTTAATAGAGAAGAGTGGATTCTTAACTAAGTTTTACCATATCTCTCACACCTATATCAAGTCATTGGATATATCCATCAAGTAAAAATCCCTTACAATATTTTAGGTCCCTTCTAGTTCTTATTCAGCTAGATAGGAGTGAATTTACATTATTACAAATATCATAAGACTACGGGGATCCCTAATGATTCATTCTATCATAGGATGATGAATACGTTCATGGTTAAGGGGATCCCTCTAAGACCCTATGAGGTTATGAACATGTCAATTCAACCTGATCATTTCAACTTCATGTTATATCCCCCACTGAACAGACTAATTATTAATAATGTCAGTGGCTCTCTCCATGAATGTTCATATAAAATATCTCTTTGGGATGGAGTTCTTATGGACAGTGTGGATGATATGATTATTTTAGATCCATATATCCCTTACTGGTTCACTCTCCAATTTCAATAAATTTTAAGGGTTTCTCATCTTCCTTCATCTTTCATGTGGGGAGAATGAAATCCAAGGATTGTCTTTAAATTTTTTGATCCTTTTGGCACATAAAGACATAAGCACTGAGATTATTTTTCCACATTTTGGTTCCTCTATATTCCTATCCTAGGACTATACCCATGATTTGTGGAATCCTTCCTAGGTGTAATTCTGAATATATTGGTTTTTCATGTGGAAACCCCATATGATTCATCAAACCCCATATCTATAGTAGCGATAGTGTTGATTCAAGATTTTTGAGAGACTCCTAGAAAGATTTCTAGTATTAGTGATTAATATCCTATTTGTGGGATATAATATTTTTGAGAGTATTTTTCTTAAATATCATTGATGGATGATTTATCATTTTAGAGAATATAAAATGAAACTTCTTCCCTTGCTTCTTCGCCATCTCAACAGAGCATTCCTGCTTTTTAAATTCCTATCTCAGTGCTTTTAAAGGGCCAAATATCATGAATGTAAATCTAGAATCAAATCCATGCGCTGATTAGTGAATCTATCTTAGAGGATTCACATGTATAGGAGTAACACCTTCTCTAGATATTTCAGGATCTGGGGGAAAGACGATTTGATTTCTTTCTATTGTATGATATCATGCAACAAATCAACCATACCTTGTAACAATCGCCTAGTACTGAGGGGGAACTGAAGTGTTATAATGATATTACTCCCCTATTTGAATCAATAATGGATGATTTAGAGGTGATGTAATAGATAAATCATATAATATCATAGCTGCACACCCAAATGGATAACCTAACCATGCATATATAAAAATGGGAGGAGATCATAGCTCACTCAAAGTCAAATATTTTAGAGGTATCAACCTCATTAGTTACTACATAAAAAGTATTTGAGTAGTATTAACCTTTTTTTGAAACTATTTGTCCATGGAAAATAGAAAAATAATCATGGTGAAAATCACTTTATCACTCAATCGACCTTTCTCACCGAACTCTGGAAGATCTGAAAAATTCCGCAGATTGAATTTTATTATAGCCTGATCACAAATTTTATTTTTATGTAATCATTGGAAAAGCTCTGGAATGTTGAGATACCTATTTTTGTACACTTTATCAATGAATAACCCCTCTAAACTTTAAATTTCATTGTCCAAATTTCTTTCATTCCAGTTGTGCATGACATTTCTATGATCTAATTTTGAATGAATCATCAATGATACCCACCCTTTATGTAATAACAAGTAAACCCAAATGCCTGGATTTGAGTTCATAACTCACAACATATTTTTCTTGATAATTTGTCATGAATGACAACCAAAATATGATTATGCATTGATGTACCATATCCATTTTTCTTGATACCACCTGATTTAAAAGGATAATTTTGGTAAGGAATATGTTTGGAATGGGGAATGCACTAATGTTTTCCTAAGTGAGTGGACTTATAAGGAATAGTATTATTTTTTCTAGGTAAAATGATGATAAATACAATATTTATATATTATTTATTTTTATAATTTTATTTCCCTAACTTCTTCTTATGTTTTATATGAGGGAAGCTTAGTGTTCATGGACATGTATTTTACTTAGGCCACCCTCTTATAGATTTTAAAGCTGACTGGTTTGATTAATTTTCCATTTTATGAGTTCTCAATATTTCCTAGATCACATATAGTTCATGTATAGTGAGAAGAGACTAACTTTTTATTAGGGTTCCCATTTAAAGTTTTTAACTTAGAGAGATTTTTTTTCTATTTTAGTTGTTTCATTAAGGTCTTGAAAACTAAAAAATTATTGGGATATATTATATGGTATTCCATATCAGACCTATTATTATAATAGTTTAGGTTCCCCTATCTCAGTCCTTCTATTAGTGTTAATTTAAGGTCTTGTAGCTCTGACCTTATGTTGTTGATAGTATACCATTCGTGAAGTAATGATCTCTATTCATTTTAATTTCATGTGGTATGAATGTATTTTTTATAGTTTAATGTCATGTGGTGAGGACATATTCCATGTAGTTTAACACCATATGGTAAGAACATACAATTATATATAGTTTAAAGTCTTTCTAATAGGAAATATTTTGTGTAATTTAACATCATGCAGTAAAGATGTCTTCCATGTCGTTTAAGATCATGTGGTAAGGATATAAAATCCCATGTATTTTAAATTCTTCTACCATGGAATCTTTTTTGAAATTTAAAATCATGCGGTAAAGAGGTATTACATTCCTTTTACCTTTATGAAGTAATGATGTAAAATTCTATGATGTTTAAAGTCTTACTTCTAGGACATGATTTATGAATATTGAATGCGGAAGGCATTCCAAGTATAACCAAAAACACCATAAAGTGATGAGTTATGCCATGGTATTATTAGGGATCATAAGAAATAGAGATCCTCTTTTGAAAGATTTAGATACCTCTAGATGGTAGGTCATAATCCTTTATGCCTGAGTTGATGGGTATTACATGCATGGTCAACTAGAGGTGTCCCAACACCTTTCCAAGGACAATAAAAGATTTTTAGATGGTATTGGTCGATGGAGAATTATTTGGGATGTTGATTCCACTTGGATATTTAGAATATGGGTTGAGTAAGTCATTACCCAAAAGTTTGAATCGATGAATATGGAATGAGGTAGATATACCAATGATGACCCAAAACACCCTAAGGTGTTGGGTCATTCCATGGTGCCATCAGTCATATTATATTAATTTTAAGGAGGATATTCCTATAGTTAGTATTTCTAAAACCCTTATACATAATCCCATAGGTCATACATGAATGTTCAAGTAAAGGGGATCCCCACACTTTTCCAAGGGATACAGAATATTTTCAATGACTCAAATTTATGGATGATGAAGTTGGAAGTAGAGAGAATAAAATCCAACAAAGGTTCCTAGTACCCTATGGTAGTTTATAATTAGTTGGGAAGCTCATTCCCTATGCCATGTGGTTTCAAGTCATGTGGTGTGGGCCATCAAAAGGGTTATTAATGGATTGTCACATTCCTTATTTGAGAAAGGGTAGAAAACATAGTGATGTAATGTTGAGGATGTTGAATCCACATGAATATTATGGTTATGAGGATTATAAATATTGGTATATAAATATCTAAGTTAATTAGATGTGGTAATCGGTGGGTATATTCCCACCATCAATAATGGTAGGAGCCCATAATGATCCACACTATGAATAAAATTACTCCTAAATTTAAAGGGGAAAATTTGGGATTAAAGGATCCATTTGGATGAACCAACACATATTACATGTTTTCTATGTGGAAGAGCGAAGATCAAGGAAGCCCAAGGTCTATGGGGTCACAAGATAAGGATATCAACTCAGGGAAGAGATTGTGTTAGCTCAAACTTCAATGTCACCTAGGTGGTTTATTAAAAGTGTAATATTCAAGAAGGGTCCAATCACTCTAAAATTTTTGTCACCGCCTAATGAACATGTTATCATAGTGAGGAGATGTAAGAAATTAAAAATATAACCTTTTCTTAGACCAATGGGTCTAACGAGCATGGATTGTCTTTTACTAGTGACACAATGTGGGACCTATGAGATTTATGCCTCAATTATTTACTCTCTAAAGTTTTTCTAAACTCTATAGATGAAGAGAGTAGTGAGTTGAGTAATGATTTTTTTCTCAAGCTTCCCTTTGAGTGTTTTTAACCTGATATGTTTTGTGTCTATTCCATTATAATTTTAATGTCTTGTGATTTAGAACATTAATATATAAAGTTTAAGGTCATACATCTTTGACCAAGTTTCATGTAGTTTATGGTCGTGTTGTGTCATCAACCGGGACGATATTTCATTTGACCCAAAACCCAACCCAGTCCGTGACAAGGCCCAAGAGGAATTCCTGAACCTCCAGGTCTAAGGACTAGTGCAGGGCATCAAAGATATCACTATGGGGATGATTTTTTCCCAATAAAAATTGGTATGAAAAAAATTAAAATAGAGCACTCAACATAACTAAATTCCACTGATCGAATAAATACATAAACAAATCCAACTAAAAAATAGAACAAAACTACAAACTAAAAACAAAACCAAAACTAAAAATCACTGACATGATCTCTATATGACCTCATAGTCACCAATATCCACAAGACCAACCTTCTAAAAAGGAATAACTAAACCAAAAACCTGAAACTGCAAAATATCTTAGGTATAATGAGGTTTAGTGGAATAAGTAGGGTTTGATTATAATAGCTTAGTAGTTAATCACCACAAAATCAATACATTTCCTTTCCCAAAAAATTCCATAAATACTAGTTCGATACACATTTATGAAATTATTTTTTGGTATCTTTTTAATAAACCAACACTATTTTTTAGAAATTCTGCTTTGAAAACAAATAATGAAACCAATTTTGAAAAAAAAATAGTTTAAAAATTGAAAACCCAGATCAAAATCCTAACCAAAAGATCAAAGGGTTCTATGCTAGATAAATATTGAAAAAACAAAAATAAATGAAAGTAATTGAAAAGAAGGTAACCAAGCGGCAGTAGAAGACAAACATAACATATAGATAATAATCATGGGAATTTCATAAACATATGTAGAAGTAATCACTAGACACACTTAGTTCAAACTCAACTGATAGTGTATGGTGAAACTCCACACTCAATAATAGATTGGCTAACATAAACTAGCCAACCTAGTGGCACATCCCAGTTAGCCTCTCAGCTAATCCCATGGTAGCAATACATCTAATCATAGTTGATAATCAACTATAAATATACCCTATAGATGATGATCAGGAATACCATAATAGTAGTAAATGGTTAATAGGGGGTCCTCGCATTGGTGGCTCAAAATGAAACCCACAGCCACCATGCTGGACTAACCCAAACACTGACACCACCTATGTGATGAACCTCTCCTCATATGGTCCACTATATGTATTCCCATCACACATAAATCCATACATACATTCCATCTAGTACTTCATGCCATATGATCTTTCAAAACATTTTCCAAACCATTGTGAAATAACATTGTGCCAACATATCATGTCACTTTAAAATTAGTTTCCCAAAGAATACACAAGGTACCAACATGGCCTTTAACATTTAAAATCCTAATTCCTTTTTAAAATAAATTCCAATTCCAAGGTGTAAACACTATTTAACTTGAAGGTATAAAATATTCCTTTACCTTATTTAGTTACCAAACCACCTTCTAAAGTTCCTAACAAGATGATCATCAAAGAAACCATTTGAAAAAACATTATGTGATCATTTTGAAACCAAGAAACCATTAATAAAACATATGTGTTTTAGAATAACCATTTAGAAAGAGAAAGGTTAAATAAAAGAATAAATATAAAGGGAATGTTCTTTTAAAATATGGGGTTTGAGGGGATCACTTTTAAGGAAAACCATTATCTTTTGTGTTCCTATCCCTATGTGAACCCCATTCACATAGATTTATGCCCACATCCAATGGAATGATTTTTTAAAAACCATAAAAGTTATCAACATCATAATTAAATAATCACAAAAACATTATACAATAATCTACCCCTAAATAACAAACTATAAAAAAGGAAATAAAATCCACTCACATGCCCCAATTACTGAACAACCGTGTTACTAACAACATAAACCAGGCTAACACAATCCAAAAATATTGAATTCCATTCTCAAATGTCAATTGACATTTAATAAAATTATTTACATGAATATACATAGATATAATTTAAGAAAAATATATTGAAACCCGTTTTTTATAAAATAATCAATATGTAAACACCATTAAAATTCATTATAACACACCATAAGAATGAGAAACACATTTTTACAATGTTTAGAAAAACCAAAGCATCAAATAGAATGTTCTAGAATGGAAATGGATGAAAACACATACCTCATAAAAGTGTGGATTCAAAGAAACTTCATGGTAGGGAAGAACTAATCCCAGCAGACAAACTGCACACCCTAACATCAAAGAACACAACCCAGATTATTCAACCCTCACCCAAGGTTCGGAAAAAATGAAACAAAGACAATATAAACCAATAAACCAACAAGGGATAAGGATAATTGAAAAAAAAAACGGACCTAAAAAGAAAGGTATCTTACCTAGGGACCTCAAGGGATATTCAATGGAGGAGGGGAGCAAGGGATGAGGGTTTTTGGGAGCCCCCTAGTGTACCTAGGTCGAGAAAGGGAGGATAAACATGATTTTTGTTAAATCATAAGAGGGGAAAGATGGTAATTCCATGTTCTTAATGTATTTTTAATGTTTCATAGTTTGGCCACATGGTTTTACAAACTATTCACCAATCGTGTGCACCCTACTGAAGTTAAGGGACACCCTGCACGGTTTTTCCACAAGGTTTGGGAAACAGTGTTTCAACTATGTGATTTGGCTCTATAAAATTGTAGATACTTCAACACACTTTCCATATGGTTTCTCCAAACTATGTGAAATTCGTTCACAATATCCCAATTATTGTCCTCAATCAAAATTGTTCCTCTTAGGCCTCACACGGTTTAACCCTAATCATGTATAGGCCGTGAAAATGAAACTGTGAAAAAATAATTTGAACTAAAAACACACTCTTCCTTATCATGACACATGTTTTACCCTCAAACTGTGCACATGAACTATTCATAGGTCCAAAAATCATTTGAATACTCCAAAAATAAAAAAAATCACCATCAACATGACACGAACTTCAACCTAAGATCCAATCATCAAGAAAATAACAAAATAAAGAAAAAACAAGGTCGGGTGTAACAATTATCCCCACCATAAAAACCATACCCCCCCAAAAGACACCCATCCACACAATATACAACTCTCAAGCTCAAAACGAGATGAAATTGAATGAAATGATAATCTACTATGTGACCTTTCACTCCACAAGTCACACCAACCAATTCTAGTGAAAAGAACAACACAAAGTACCATGGGAGAATAAGAGGGGGTTATCTTAGCCACAAGAAACTAGTTATCACCACAATAATCACAAGAAAAACTCAACCTAAAGAAACCTAGGAACTTCCCACACAAACCAACCAGTACAACTTCTGAAAACTCTCACACAAACCAAAAACCCCGGACGTAAGGGAAAACCCATAGAAGAAACTCAAACTGAATAGAAAACTAACCCACAACCCAACCTTTCCTCAAGACCTAAATTTATCTAAAATGAGAACAACCAAAAATCAAACCTAATCTAAAAAATCAAAACTTTATAAGGATCTATATATATAAGGAAAATCTACCAAAACTATTTGAAAACAAATACATGAATATTTTATAAGAAAATAGAAACTTACAACAAAAAAGAAACCTTGATAAATAAAGATAACTAAAATGGAGGAAAAAATAATACTGAAATGGAGAAACATAAAATTATATCACCCCAAACATTAGAGATATGAGTTGAATCAAGGTTTCCCACACTATAGTCAATTCCTGACTGAGTGAAAGGCTTTACTCTTAGGACTATGGATAGTGACTTTATATATGAAGCATCTTCTTCCCCACAGTCATGAGCTTCTTTACTCCAACCTAAACTTTCCTTTCTAGAAAATCCACTTCCAAAACTTCTCCAGATGACCTAAATAGATGCAACGACAAAAAGACATTGGAGGTTTGTGACAAGACGTATTCGAATTCTTGAGCCAACCACACTGTAAGAATATGAGAAAATGGACTAAAGATCAAGAATTTAGTATCAGTGAAGGAGATTTCTCAAAAATGGGTTCCTCTAGAACAAACATCTTTCTAAATGGATAACCTCAATGAGTTCCAACTACCAACAAATGCACTTAGGAAACCAACTTAGCCAAAAACACCAACTCTACCAACTTTTCAAAAAAAGCTTTACTAGATGAGATAACTTTCTCATTCATCTCTAGTTTAATACCCTAGACAAGGAGAGGAGATTTAAACTGATTCTCTAACGCTACTTCTAGATAAAAGGAAACCAATTCCTTTATGAGTTCCATATAGTCCTTCATCATGTTCTAATGTTGTTCAATACCCAATATATCTTCCAAATTCTTCACATTAACCTCCTTAGTGATGAAACATTGTGTGAAAGTGGTCTTAAACACCACCCAAGACATTCAAACTTGAAAATGTGGTGGAAAACCACCTTAGACCAACTAAAACTCTAACCCTCAAGAGACCTCAGAATATCATGTGTTCTCACAGCTTGAGAAGTTCCCATAGATCTCGAGACACTCTAAAATTCCTCAATCCATTCCACTACCTCTAATTGACCTTGATCACCAAGAAAAATATGCAACATCCTAGAAAACTAGATTACACAACTTCAATAAGAGTCTAGATAATTCCCAAAACTAAATGAAACTCTCTTAAAACCTTAGGGACCTTTTTGGGAATCATATTCTAAACAATATAAGGAACACAAAAATAGAATCATCATCCAATAAAAACTCAACCAAAATATCATCCCCAGCCAAAAAAACTATCCCATAAGACAAATACTACAAACAAAAAAATCATCTTTTCAATAAAAAAACATTTCCATTTTCAATTTAAACCATTTAAAATCTCAAAGACACATTTAAAATAGCCAAATCAATTTTCATATATGGTACAATAACTAAATCCCACATTCAAAACAAAATCACACTATGAAACCGTTTTTATTTTGAAAAACCTTAGTCCCTGAAAACCATTTTCTTTTGAAAATTCACTCACACAAACAAAAACTGAACCAAAACACAACTCACATTAAACTCATGAGATAGGGAACTAGTATCTGTGCATTACCCAGGGACATGGTTAGGGGATTATTCCATATGAAATCACTAATCACTAGGAATATCCTAATCTATGCACTCAATATCTACATGGGTCGGTACTACATGTGAGAACACCACACCACACTATCTCCCTTCCATTTTCATCTCATATCTTTGAAATCCAAAAACAATAAAAACTCAAATCTCTGACCACCACTGAAAACTCTAGTTTCAAAATGATAAATAGTTCATGAAGTAATTTATTGCACCTACCTATCAGGTACCGATAGTCCTAATATTCAAATACATGGTGCATCAAATAATAAAGGGATTCTCTAAAACCATTATCTCAAAAATCAGTCCTAGTTTTCATCTGACATGAGACCCAACCCAGTCCGCAAAAAGGAATAACAGGTGTTCTCGATCCTCCCAGGCTAGACTAGCATTAGGAATCAAAGATATCATTATGGGAATGATTTTTTCCTAATAAAAAATAGGATATCAATAACCAAACTAGATCACACAGCATAACTAAAATCCTTTGATAAAATAAATAGATAAACAAATATAAGTACAACAACAAAACAAAACTGAAAAGTTAAAAAAATACAAAAATAAGCCTCGCTGACATGATCTCTATGTGACCTCACAGTCACCACTATCCACAAGACCAACCTACTCTAAATGCACTGCCAAACTATGACCTGAACCAACAAAATAGCTTAGTTCAACTAACATCAAGTGGCACAATTAGTGTATGATCATAACAGATCAATAGGTAATCACTATATAATCCATACATGTCCTTTCCTGAAATAGCCCTAAAACACTAGTTTGAAAACATTTATGAAATTAGGATTTTGTATTTATTTTAAAAAATAAACAATATTTTCTAGAAATGCCACTTTTAAAAAAATCATAATACCCATTTTGGAGACAATCTAGTCTGACATTCAATAACTGATATAAAAATATAGGCAAAAGGATCAAATGGTGTTATGCTGGAAAATAAGAAAATAGATTAAGAAAGTAAATTTCTAGTAAAGTAGGTAAAAAAGGTATAGGAGAAGAAAATATAACATATAGATAATAATCATGGTAATTTCATTAAAATCTCTTGAATAAATCCTTGGATGTACTGGGTTCGGACTCACCTGCCAATTTATGGTGCAGCTCTATAGTCAATAACCAACTAGCCTCTCTAAAAAATTTAACCCAGTGTCACATCCCAACTGGCCTCTCATCTAATCTAGGGGGTACCAATCCATGTAATTGGGGTCGATAAAAAATCATCACTGGACCCTCTAGATAAAACCCAAGAATCCCATGATAGTAGTACATGGTGAAGATGGAGATCCTCACACACATAGCTCAAACTAAAACCCATAGTCATCATGCTTTCCAAGACCAAACACCAACACCACCAATGTGATGACCCACTCCTCATAGGTTCCATCATATTGTTTCCCATCACACATCAACCTTACACAATTTCCAACTAGGCCTTCATTTCACATGATCATTCAATCAATTTTCTAAACCATTATGAAATATCAACCGAACATCGATATCATGTCACTTTAAAACTAGTTTTCCAAATACAACATAAGAAACCAAAAAGGCCTTTAACATTTTAATATTTAATCTATTTCTAAAATATCTTCTAATTCTAAGTTGTAAGCACTATTTAACTTGAAGGTACCAAATGAGCCTTTATCACATTTAATTTCCACCCCCCTCCGAAGTGAAAATTTGTATGAGGATTGAATGAACCATTTTAGACCACATTCTAATATCATTTTCAAACCAATAAAACATTTATAACTTATAGAGGTTTTAGAAGATCCATTTGGAAAGATAAGGGATAAATAAAATAAAAAAATAAAAGAAAGGTTCTTTTGAAGTCTAGGGTTGGAGGGGAATATTATTTAAAGAAAACCATTATCATTTTTAATCTTATCCCTATGTGAGCCATGTTCACATAAGTTTATTCCCACATCCAAGGGTAAAATGGTTTAAAAACCATCAAGTCTTCCAACGTATTTGATAAAGAAGCACAACAACTTGACATTAGAATCCTCCATTAAATATCCAACCATAAAAGGCACTAAAATCCAATCACATGCCCCAATTCATGAACAACCAAATTTCCAACAATATAAACAAAGACAACACAATCCAAAAATACCAAATTTCATTTTAAAATATCAATTGAAATTTTATTTAACACCTTACATACATATATATAGACATAATTTAATAAAAATCCATTGAAACCCATTTTTCACAAAATCGCCAACATGAAAACACCACAAAAATTCATACTAACACACTAAAAGAATGAGAAACACAATTTAAAATTATTTAGAAACAAAAAAGAATCAGATATAATGTTTTTAAGAAAATGGATAGAAACACCAACCTCAAGAAAGTCATGATGCAATAAAACTCCTAGATAGGGAAGAATTAAGCCCAATAGAAAAACTGCACACCCAAACATCAATTAAAACAACCCAAATTAGACAACCCTCACCCTAGTATATTAGAAAGATGAACCCAATCCAATATAAAAAAATACACCAAGATAGAAGAAGAACATGAGGAGAAAATTGACCAAAAACCAATAGAATATTACCTAGGGACCATAAAGGAGCTTCAATAGAGAAAGTGGAGCAAGGGAGGGATTCTGAGATCCCCCTAGTGCACCTATGTTAATAATGGGATGTGGAAACCAATTTTAGGTTAAAAAATAATAAGTAAAATTTGTGAATTTCAATTTTTTTATATCCACAAAATGCCACATGGTTCAGCTGCAAAATTTTCAAAACTATGTGTCAACCATGTGCACCCTACTTGGAAAGAGAGACTTATCACATGGTGTCCCCAGATAGTTTGGGAAAAAATGTTCCAACTATGTGATTTGGCACTATAAAATTGAATATCATCCTATAAATATATCCAAATGGGTTTTTATAAACATGCACAAGCCAGGCGCCATTTCTTAGATACCAGCCTCAAAATTCATGGTTTCTCTTAGTCCTCATACGGTTTGTCACAAACCATGCACATGACTTGAAAATAAAACTATTCAAGAATAATTTTAACTAATAAAACCTTATTACTTAATAGGATGCATCGTTTACCCCCAAACCCATGAACATAAACTATTCACATGGTGAAAACTCACTCAAAAACTCAAAAACTCAAAAAAAATCACAGGGAACTCATCTTGAACATCATCCAAATGAAGAAATCATTTATAAAAGAAAAAAAAGGTAAAACCCAAGGTCAGGGTTTGACATGATGCATGTGGAACTAGTATGAGTGTAATTTCACACAATATCCTAATTAAGATACCCAGGATTAAGAGTACACAAACATATTTTTGAGTGGGATATGAAATTTGTTTAAATCTTGGATCATGGTTCTCATGTCATGAGTAATGTTATGGGGAAATCATGTCATGGATAACCAAGAACACCCTAAGGTGATGAATTTTTTCCTGGTTATTTTAGGATCATATGGATTAGAAATCCCTTCTTACATGTCCAGTATTTCTCTAGTTGGTTAGTCAAATTCCTGTTACATCACAAGCATGGTCAAATACGGAGATCACTTTTTCTTTCCATGGGCTGTGAAAGTTTTGAGAGAAACTGAGTCAATCAATAAATGAAGTGTGACTTATGGGTTAAGTTACATAAAGATTATGTAATCCCCCTGTACTCTGATAATTAGGGTCAAGTTATTATGGTCCTTCAATAAGAAATAATAATTCGTTATTTTCTATAAATTTTAATGTCATGTATTAGGGATGTATTTATCATGAATTTTAGCATCATGTGATAAATATTCTTTCTTTTAGTTTAACATTATGAAATAAGGATGTGGGAACTGACATGAAATTTTTCAGGATATCCCTGGAGACACTTTTCACTAGTTGAGGGAATTTAGATATAGAGAATTCATTTTATCTATGCAGTGTTTTATTGGTAGGTATCAATATACCTAATCCCTTCATGCGTGGATTTATCATGTGTACAAGAAAGTCATATGTAGATCAGACTTGTGAGTAGGTAGAGTGATCGTGTATTACTCAATCCTCTTTAAATAGAGTTATATGCTTCTTTTATGGTTTGTCTTCCATGGTTTTCCCTACATATATTGTAAGTGAATTAATCATTCCATAATCAACTTTGTTAAAGATATCTCTATATATAGATTTAAATTGTATGTAGGAGATATTATTGAGAGTGATAAATATCCATGGAAGGTCATGATATAGATGATACATGTGTCACTAAAAATCCTATGATGGGAGGAATAAATCCACACATAGTTTTTAGATGTATCATTCCATAGATCTGGCCCATATGTAGAAGGGTTCGTTTTTATCTATGCATAAGTATGCATCATGTGATGGAGGGAATCAAGATACATGTAGTTCTTGAATGGGAAAATCTCAACAAAGGTCTGACCTATACATATATGGGGAATTATTATCATTAATTTTTGTTTCTGAACCTAGGATTAGAGATCTTGATGTCACTACATATCCTGTGATGATAGAAATCAATTCCCACGTAGTTCTTCAATGGTAAAATATCAGAACATGTCAAACCCATAAGCTTATGGGGGAATTTTTCTCAGTTATTTTTATGGTTAAACATAGTATTGAAGATATGGGCATCCCTATATATCATGTAATGATAGTGATCAAGCCACACATAGTTCATGAATGGTAAACTGTACATATATGTATGTCCCATATGAAAAGGGGGGTATTGTTCACATTGATTATTGAAGCTAAACTTGGGATTGGAGATCCAAGAATCAACATATATCTAGTAATGAATGGAATCCGGGCACATGTAGTTCTTGAATGGGAAACTCTCCACATAGGTCTAACCCATACACTTAGGAGGGAATTGTTCCCATTGATTGTTGTGGATAAACCCATGATTGGATATTTAGGTGTCAATATGTCTCATGTGATTATAGGAATCAATCCACATATATTTATTAAATGTATGTGTGGTGGGATTCCAAAACCAGGGATAGTGTTCCTCTTGGGAAAGGCCCATATTAGTGCACTATTTTCTATAATTAAAGAGACATCAACCGTGAAGTTTTATGTCATGCGGTTTGGAATTATGGTGTACCTTTTAAGGTCATTCATCCAGGACCATGTTAACCCTATAATGAACTAATATTTCTCGATCATGTGAGGTATCCATTACCAAAATTCCTAAGACCAATTGAGCTATTCTCAGTGTGAAAAAAAGTAATGTAAAAGGATTCTTTGATGATCCCGTAAGGGGCACTGTGCTCTGCTACGGTTCCTCTCACGACACCTCCTTCATCTCGGATCTGCGCTCCTTCCTCCCTAGTTCGGAGGTTTGAGTTGGTGTTCTCTATACTACTGCGGCCTTGTGTCGGCTCGTCTTGCATGCACCGGGGTCTTTGCGACTCGGTGTTTATTCTACGCCTGAGTCCCTGGGCCGACGAAGATATATCATCACTTTGGCCATAGATCTAGGTGTTTGGAGGATTAGTGTTGCATCTGTGTTCTTTTTGGATGGAAATGTTGGGATCTTGTTTTGTTTTGAGCAGATAAGGATGATGGAGGGAGGGTTTTTCGGAGAAACCCTTGTTCTTGGAGCTGGGGTTTGCAGGCAGTGGTGCTCTATGTGTGGTTGGTGATGGCGACTATGGTCACCAGTGGTGATCGTCGGTGATCTGATTTGATGTGGTTGGTTGGATGCCGTACTTTTAGTGGCCCGAGGCATTGCATAGATCAGCTTTACGAGGACACGTGATGCTGACGCATGGTGGATGGTTCGTGGATCGAGGTGGTTGGAGGTGGATTTGAATTTTGATGTTTTGGTTTTTGATTGTGTAACGTGGTGTTAAATGTGTGATGTTTGAGTCCCTGGTTCCCACCTACCTAAGGTGGCTTTTATAAAATAAAAAAAATGGTTTGCAGTAAAACGATTCTTTCATGACCTAAACGAAATTAAAATAATGGATAGGGACAATTTTATCATGTGGTGGATGAGAAAATATATATGTTTGGGAATCTTTATGTATCTCATTACAATGAGATTAAATCCATATATAGTTATTGGAAACCATGTATTTTAACATCTCGCGGTAAGGAATAAGGTAACTCGATGTCAAAAAGAAGACTTAAAGCCCCATCAATGCTATCCTGGAATTTAGGAAACCATATCACAAGAGGTATTCTAAGTTCCTAATGCGAGGTTTCCTTATATGGTTTCCCAAGGTTTCATATACTTGGTATATAGTGTATGGATGCATTTTAACATCATGTGCTGAAGTCATTTTCGAACAGTTCAATGTATTCTGGCTGGGAAGAATATATTGTGGCTAGACCCAGGATTTTGGATTTGAGTGCCACTACATATCTTATGATGATAGGAATCAATCCATGCATAGGTCTTGAAAAGGGATATTACCTATGTGGATATGAATCACACACAGGGATGGGGAACTTCATTTTTATTTTGAATAGGTCAAGATCATGTCTAATGAACCATCAGTGATGTGATGTTCTCCATGCATTATAACATCATGATGTAAGGAAGTAAGATGTTGTGTATTTCCAATACTTCTTCTTTTTATCTTAACGTCATGCAGTAAGGGCTTATCTATCGTGTAGTTTAATACCATGTGTCAAGTTCATTTTCCTTGATGTTTAACATCATGTGAGTAAAGAAAATCATGCATTTTAATGTCATGCGACCAAGACGTCTTTCATGTAGTTTAACATCATGTGTACAGTATTTCATATTTATTGTTTAACATCATGTGTCTAAAAATTATTCCTTGCATTTTTAAAATTATTTTTCCAATACATCTTCCTTAAATTTTAATATCATATGATTGAGATATATTCCTTGTGATTTAACTTCATGTGTCCCATAAGTCTTCCATAAAGTTTAATGTCGGGAATCTAGGACATCTTCCTTTTAGTTTAACATCACGAAGATAGAACGTTTTACATGTTTTAAATTTCATGTGGTTAGGATTTTGGATGCTTTATAGAATTTCTAAAATGTAATTTTTGTGAAACCTTTCATTGGTGGGAGGGTGTGATGCATTACCCATTCATTGTGTCCAATGATTAATCTCTATTAGAATGTAACTTATGTATGATTTAAGGCCCTTACCTTTTAGGTTCCATCATTAGAGGATTCTTTCCTAGTTTCATTGGCATTATGATATCGAATACCAGTTCTCCTTAAAGTAATAAGCAAAGGAGAACCTTTTTATTAAAGACTTTTGTGATCTGATTCTGATGTACTTTGAGGTTGTATAGTGTATGAAACCTGTTCTCATTGATCTATTCTAACTCATCCAAGTACTTTTGTAATTTCTCATCATCTAATAGTTTTACACATATTGATATTCAAAATGAGGAAAACTATACTTATATGGGAAACACTACCTCGATTCCGTAGACCAATGAATATAGATTTTCTTTTAAATCAATGTCCATTGTGATATGATAATCCTATAAAGAATTAAAGCGATTTTCTATCCATGAAATCATGTCTTTTTCTACTATATTCTAGAGTATATTTTATAGAGTCTTATTAATGTCATATATCTATCCATTTTCCACTGTATGATAGCGAGTTAAATGGTTTGACTTTATGTCATACTCCTGTTATAATTTCCACAACTCAGTAGAATAGAATTCAGGCCATTTCAAATTAGTATAATGGGAGAGACTTCAAATCTAGTGATGATATTGGATGTTATGAAGTTCATGACACTCTATCCCAAATTCCTTGAGTTGTATTTCCTAACCCCATTCTGAAAAGAATTTGGTAGTAGTAATGATGTAGTCAAACTAATTAGCTACAACTGGGGGATATATCCCCACAACATCCATTTCCCAATATGGAAAATTTCTAGGAATATTTTTCTATATGTTTAAATTATGGGGTTTGATGGATTAATTTTTAATGAATCTGGAATGAATGAAATTTCCTGGTGAATTCCACACAATCTTTTATCACTATTTTCCTATAGTAACCAAGCCTCCTAATTTTATGGGAGAATCTAGTCCAGAATTGACGATCATTGTAGGAGACTTCATGGACTTCTTCTATAGTGGCAGGAATCTCTCTTTCTACTATTCATCTAAGTAAAATCTCATAAAATCCTCGTTTATAGAGGTATATTTTCTCAATTTTGACATACCAAAGGGAAAAGTATATTGATTGATATCGATTCCATTCCATTTCGGATCATCCAAATGGGAGAGTCCCATTTTGTAGGTAATAAACTATATGTTACATCCATCTAGGGGTGGATATCGGTTTATCAAGATCTGTACCCATGTTTAAATTATTGGTTTCCTTCATGTCATAGATAATGACTAAAGAGACCATCCTTCGGTGCATGATAAATAAATTCACTTCATCTTGGTCAGGGTCATCTAGGAATATGGCTAAATTAAACAGTGCATTGGCATGATCATTTTTTTTATCAAGGTACATGATGCAATAGTGGTTCAAATGGGAACTCTTCCCTCACTCCTCAAACATGGTTGATGATAGGGTCCAATTCATCCTTTTTGATGGTGTACTTATAATTGAACTTTTTTATCACTAAGTATAAATGTTATTTTATTTTTAGGTAGGTTATTTGCAGCTTTAAGTATAGTTTCCAGTCAGTAATGGGGAATTGATATTTTTTGTCACTATTATTGAATCCTTTAGACAATTAGAAGAAGTAGGGAAAAAAATTCTTTTTCCATAAAAACAAATACAATTTTTAAACAAACTCGATTGAGTTTTGGGTTTTATAACCTCCTTCCAATATAATTTCGAGAGGTTCCATCAAAATACATCTCCCATTTTTTAGGAGTGCCAAGGGAATAAAAACCCTATTTTTATGGAAGCTTGGTCTCCACTTGTGTGATTTATGATTTAGAATGTTTTGTGAGTAAATAATCTAGGGCTTTTACTTTCATTGGCTTTCATGAAATGAGTTGGATGTATTACAATTTTTGAATAACCATCCATCATTCCAAATACCTAGTCAACATAGGGTTTCAAAGGATTTGCTTAAGTAGTTCAATATGAGATATCATGTGGACTTTATGGAGTTGTAAGTAATGCCTCATCTTTTTCACTAGAAGGATGAGTGCGAGGTAGTTCTTATCGATATCAAAATACTAAGTCTCAATAACTATAATCATTTGACTAAGGAAGTAGATACTATTTTCATTGCACGATTCATTTTTTTGTGTGATGAGAACACCATGTAATCATTCCATGGTGGCCACATATAACATGAGAGACCATCCTTCCACCAAAAGCATAAAGATTGGTTGGTTCCGAAATTACTACTTCAGAATCTCAAAGGATTCTTGTAATTCCTTGTCATATTGGTAGGTGACTCCCTACTTCATTAACATAGATATTTGGGGAGATTTTATAGTTAGGTTAGCTATGAAACAAATAATGTAATCTAGTTTCCCTTAGATCCACCTTAGTTATTTAATAATATGGGGGTGAAATTGTTCAGATTACACTAGTCATTTCTGGTTCAACCTTGATTTCATGGTGTCATACCTCAAAAATAAGGAATTTCCTTGAAATTTCCCCAATGGAAATCTTTAACAGATTCATCTTCAAACCATGTCACCATAACTTGTTGATGATTTTTTGAAGATTCGTGAATTGATCACATCACTTCCTTTATTACAAGGACATCGACATAACATTTTTCTATTCATCTTGATAGGAGATTAATGATATGATTCATAGACCATTGGTAAGTAGAGCCAACATTATTTAATATAAATATGATGACCTGATCGAAAAATATCCCTTGAGGTTCTTGAATGGTGGTGGATTCCTTGTCTTTAGGGTCCATCTTTATTTGATTATACCTATAATACCCATCAATAAAGATAAGTTCTTATAAGAATATAGTCACATCAATCAAGAGTTGTGTAATTATCAATGAGAAATCATCCTTTGACCATTTTTGATCAAGGTATCTCAAATTGATATAGACCCTAATATTTCTATTATTTTTCTTTATAGGGATGGTGTTGGGGATTCATATTGGGTATTGAAATTCCCGTAAAATGTTGGGTTTGATCAATTTATCAAATTAAAATTATATATTAGTTTCATGAAAGGGGTGAGTCCTCCTAGATACCTACTTAAAACCTTGATGGTCATCAGGTAAGCCTAGATGGTTGTGGCCACAATAGAGTATAGACCAGGAATTTATGTATAATTCCAACTGAAGAGAAATCAATGATGTTTTAGAAATTAAATATGCATCCCATGTTTTTCGAGAGGACATAGCAACTAATCAATGTGGGATACAGGTCTTCTTCTATTCTAATATTCACCTACTTGAGCTCATTGATGGAGGTGGAGATTCCTCCCTCAAATGTGGGAGGGGTGTTCCTGAGGTCATTCTATTCTTCTTCCACATGTGAGTCCATGGATGCTGTTTCAGAAAAGGTAGGTAATATGTGGGTATCTCTATCATTATCGAGTTGAGAGAGGTCATGGGAAGATTCATTGTCACCCTAGACTTCCAGAGTCATCACTGAGACGTTCTGGAGATGATTATTTTTGTTTACATTATCACTGGGGATAAAAGTCACCAGGACAATTGGGAGTAAGTATAATACCTCAATTAGGATTATGGGTAGCACCTAATCACCATCAATTATACTTTAAAGATTCAAAAAGTCATTCCCCCAATATATTCAGGAATACAACCATTATATATATATATATCCATTATTGGTTATTTTCTATCCCTTTTATAGAAAACTACCTTAAAATATATGGCTTTACAAGAATCGAAGGAAGAATTTGTACCATTTAGTATGTCAAATTTCCCATCGTTTGGGTATTTCAAATAGTAATTAAATGTTGAATGTACAATCATGTGGTTGTGCGTCCAAGGTATTCAAAGTAGGGAATTATTTTTTTGGTATTTTTAGATAACCATGAACTCAGTATTAGATGTGATATCCATAAAATGAACTTTGATATTGATCTTCCTAATAGGTATTTTCTCAATCTTATTGTACGCTTCACTGGTCATCTTTGTAAGAGATTGACCCATCTCTATGTCCCAAACATATAAGGGAGAATCAAGATAAGTTTAATCCCATAAAATTTTTAAATCATATCCCCCAAAATTTCACCATTGTTGAGTTTTCTAGAAACATATAGAGGCCTAATAATTCCCTATATGACCTCTCCCTGATCTTGTTTTACAAACAATATGGAGAAATGGAATTCTGATGGAATAGTTCCCACTCAATAAACCTCATCTTTAGTGACTACAATCTTGAAATACTATGGAATTTGGATGGCCTCGATGAGTCCCACCCTCAATCCTTTTTAAAGATAAAGAGAATCCAAGATTGAGAGTTTTGTAAGAACAACATCCAACTATTTCATAATGTTGTAATTTTTTACCAATGTTTTTTCTTCCATAGTGGGGTTTCTCCCAATAATGTGGCTAAAAAGTTGAGTTATTTGTGTTTTATGGGCCTATTTCTTAATAAAATGTCAAGGGGGAACTACTGAAAGTGGTATATGTCACATAATCCTTCCAATTTGTTTGGTTTGGTAAGACAATCACACCCCCTCCAGATGGTCATGTAGAATGAATGGGCTTGGATGATCACTGGAAGGATCTAAGAAACCTTGATGTTTCTATTTGGATTTATTGAGTACTCCCCCATGTGTCTTGGATTTATATATGTTTGTTATGGATATGTGGCTGATATATTAGGTCTAACCATGAACTCACTATCCTCTGTATAATCATCTTTTGAACCTTTGGCCTCTAGCTCCCTAATTAGATATAGGGGACTTGTATTCGAAGGTTTATTCATTTTCCAAGAATGGGATTATTAATTTTAATACATTAATGTAACTTTAGTTGATATCTTAATCCAATTAAGGTTCCATGTGTTGGTTCGGTTCCCATTCCCTGAATGTTGAAGGAATAGAGTTTGCAAGATTCAGATCTTGTGCAGGATCTGAATATGAATCTTCTTATTCTATTCCTTCATATGTCGAATAATTATTTTCACTATGGGAGGTTCTTTAAATTTCACCTTCAAAGGTTATGTAATTTTTATTGGTTTTAAAATTTGTTCTGTTAGGGTGGCATGATCATGGTCAACAATCTTATAAGACATCAAGTTATTTAACTTCTAGCCATGCATGGCAAGAACCTCTTTCCAATCATGCCTTTCTTTAGATTGGGTGATGATTACACAATTCAACATTGTTAGGTAATTATCCAAAATCACCTATTCGTAATCAACCATTCTTTAGATAATTCCTTTAATGATGAATAAAACTTGGATGGTGTGACCCATCCTATTATGGAAAGTAAGTATTTGGGATGATTGGTGAGGTTGGACTCATTGAGTTTTCTAGGATTTGGAAGCTTAAGATTGTCATTTTGCATGGCTGGAAGGAAATAACTGGTGACCTTCTCATTTAGGAAGGATTTTTCTTTATTCATCCATTCCTCAAATTTTAGGTTACCCTGATCTCCTTTTTCTTCTAGATGAGGGTGATTTTATTTTTTTCTACTCGACTAGAAGTACTAGTGATTTGGATACTTCCTATAAGATTGAACTATCACTCCTACTAGTTTGAGAGTAACAATGTAAGTGTCTACCTTACCATGCCTTTTCCCCTGTTCCAATTTCATGGGATGAGATTTATCTTGGGTTTGCTAAATGGAATCTTTTAAAATATATGTCACTTATAAAAACATGTGGAATGCACCTAGATAATTAATCATGATCATATGTGCCTATAGTTTATCCCTAATTTTTTAATCATAGAGTTCCAATAATTAATCATGTGATAGAGGGATGATATGTGAATAGGTTAACCCTTTCCATCGGGCTATGAAGTCATAAACCCTCTCATTTTCACATTTCTTATAGTTTTTGAGGTTGATAATTGTCGTTTTCCTTAGTGTAAAGAAGAAATATTAAAGGAATTTACAAAAAAGGTCTTCCCATCCCACAATGGATCCTATTGTAATATTGATGGACCAAAAAAAGTTCATCCCTATCAGATTCTATGAAAAACATCTCAAATTGGTTGCCTCCTACTAGTCTTAAGGGCCCATCATTGGGCCGCGTCAGGACACCAAGTGCATGAGATGTTTTTATCTATCTCTCATTCCATCAATGGTTGATAATGTAGGATGGTTGAAATTTTGTGGTGGGAAATTCCATCCACCCATTTGGGATATGGCTTCTTCTCAAGTTTCACAAGTGTGCACCATCATTCCATGGATTCCATTTAAGAAGATATTGATTCGATGAAATTGAGATGTTTTGGAGGTACCATAGTCTTGACCATCTCCTATCTATCGGGAGTGTTTGTGGATTGATGAGGGGGACCCATTTTCATATCTCCATGGTTTTTGTTTCATACTATGACTGAATGATTTCCCTACTATTGGAGAGGTTGTCACTATAATGGAGGGAATTCTTGATCATATTCTACTGCCTCATTTATATTGGTCAAATGCCTAGATTTGGAGCCAGGCTAATGCTCATATGCCTCTCTTGTAGTTAGATCATCTATTTCTTGATGTGTAGAGTAAGTATATTTTTTTCTTTCTAAATATGATACCCATTGCTAATGTTTACCTTGAGTAACTCCTTATTGAGTTGTCTAAGATTTTGTATCTTATTTTCATATTTTGTCAGTCATTCCTTTGTAGAAGGGATTTCATCACCTATGGGTGGTGAGTGAGATGTATCCACAAATTTCCAATTATCCATCATAGTGTTCTTCCATAGATATGGAAAATCATTGTTTGGGGTGCCAAATTTTGGTTCCTCCCCTGATTCCATGTACGTGCAACCTCAGTTGGTGCATAAATATCACCCTCCTCTCAAGGAATGTTTCCTATATTTCATACCTTTGTGTTTGCATCTTTATCCAGATCATTTTTTGTATTAATGGTGATGAAATTCATTGGGTAGTATTGGGAAATGGTATTTATCTCATTAATCGCAATTCAATATAGTGATTCTGTTCCACTTACTCCTCCTTTTATGGTTTCATCAAGGTCATTTCTCTAACTCTTTTTTATATTGGAACATTTTATTATTATGACCCTTATGGGATTTTATTTATTTCACCATTCATTCCTCCTATCTTGGTATATTAATAGTGACCTTTAGGGATTTTCCATTCATATTTTCTGAATGGACCATGAATAGAAATGGTTTTTCTTGTAGTAGTGGGAATGGATAGGATGAAAACCGTCAATATTTAACTCCCAATATGGAGAAGATTTATTCAATTTGAGGTGATGATAATGTGTAAAATTCCCCCATTCCATTGGGATGGGGCAATTCAGGTACACTATTATCACTTGTTGATCCTGTTGTTGAGGATTTGATGATTCTATTTGAGTATTTGATAAATCATGAGATAAAAATTTATATATAAATTCCCTTAGAACTACAGGATGGGGTTTATCTTGAACCTCCATTTATTTCTATAGAACCCTACTGGGTTTTGATGAACCTTTTGATGGATATTGCGATAAAAATTCCCCCAGTATTATAATTTGGTGATGGTTTTCATATTCTACTGATATTTCCTATATCTTCTTAGATATTTATATCCCACTGGGTGGAGGTTGTGGTAAATATTACCCCATCTATATGGGATGGGTTCCCTCATATAAGTATTCCATGGAAACTAATATTATTACCCATTTGATTTGGCATAATTGTGCTTGTGTATGAGTTGGGAACAATGAAATCCCATGATGTGAGCCATTTTCTATGGGCAGTTGTCAGTTTGGACAAAACATCAACTTCTATATCGGAAATGTGTATCCATTTTTTATATGGGGAAATCTTGAAGGTCTATTGGTTGTCCTATTCCTATGTTTGTGATGTATTTGTATAATTAATGTGGGGTTATTTCATTTTATTTACCAACTATCACGGTAATTACTCTGTCTCTTGATTTCTCCTGATCCTATGAAATTTTAGGATGTTGTATATGGGGGGGTTACTATTTTGAAGACTTAGAGAAATTAAATTCTACATATTTTCCCCATCCTTGGATATGTATGTCTAATAGGGATTGGGAAATCAGTCAATGAAGAGCTATCATGAGATAGATACAAACACTATGTTGGCGTTTTTCATGCTCTTTCATCCATGGGTTCTAGTCTATGAAAAATGAAACCATTTCCATTAAACAACAGAGTGTACTTATGGTAGGAATGTGACCCTCATATCCTAGATAAGAGTGGTGTCTAAACTTAAATTGATGATGATTTACCCACATATTTTTGCATAATTAAGGAAGGAACATCGTTTTCTAGATCATTTGGGATCTCATAGTGAAAAGTGGAAAAAGGATAGAACATGGATGGGAGGTTGTTTCTGGATAACTCTCCCCTTATACCCATGTCGGTTTCTTCTTTATCAGATTTATATACCTCCACCTGGTCATATCATAGGGGTCCCTTATTTGGGTCGCATAATGAACATGGTGAAGTGTTGTTAATATTGTATGGGGAACTATATATGATATGACCAGGTGGAGGCATATAAATCTGATAAATAATAAAACAACATGGATATAAGGGGAGAGTTTTCCAAAAACAACCTCCCAACTGTGTTTTGGCCCCTTTCTAATTTTGACTATGAGATTCTAGATGATTTAGAAATGGAGGGAATTCCTTAACTATTCCAAAATATGTGAGAAAATCTCCCCTTATGGTATGAAGGTGACCCTAATATCCTGGATAAGGGAGGTGTCTAGACTTCAACTTTTGATGAGTTTCCAACATATTTTGGCATAGTTACAAAATTAACTCCT
The DNA here is from genome assembly GCA_963277665.1 of Viscum album. Lineage (NCBI taxonomy): Eukaryota > Viridiplantae > Streptophyta > Magnoliopsida > Santalales > Viscaceae > Viscum > Viscum album. The sequence goes on along the minus strand of OY728143.1, from coordinate 1,401,909,489 downwards.
TATCAAGATCATCTAGGACTCATAATCAAAAGTGGAAAGGGGCCAGATCATGGTTGAGAGGTTGTTTCTTGAAAACTCTCCCCTTATATCCATGTTAGTTTCTTTTTTATCTGATTTATATGCCTCCACCTGGTTATACCATAGAGGTCACTTCTCTGGGTCCCCTAAAGAAAATGGTGAAATGATGCTTGCTCGTATGGCCCTAAAGCATTATTTTTATTTTATTATGGATAATCCCCCTTTTAAGGGTTGAAGGGGAACCCTTACATGACCCTTAGGTGTAAGGCAGAAGGCTCAACATGACCCGAATCCCAATACATAACCTGAAAGCCCAGAGGCATACTATGCCCATTACATGATCTATAGGCCCAACCCACTAGAACTGCCCCTCCCCAGATTCTGCATCATTGATATCCTAGCTCCCCACCTAGCATTGTAGATCATTTAGCATTACTCCATACAAAGCTACACGATGTCTACTCCCAAGGGTGGTTTCTATACCCTCTCATTCTTCCAATCTGGTTATCTTTGCTTCAGGTGACTGCTACTCTTTTTTCTTTGATTCTCTTATGGGGCATGCTCTATGTGAACTGGGATACTCCATGGTCTCTTTGGCCCAAAGGCCCTGAGGCCCTAAGGCCTTTGATGACCCGAAGTCCATGAGACCCATAGGCCCAAACTGGTGGTTTGAAGGCCCAAATAGAGTGAATATTTTTGGCTACTATAGTATTGAACAGTACATAATACAATTCCTATTACAGTTCCTACTACAGTACCTAGAAATTCGCCTCTACCCAGTTTCAAAGCTGGGTATCTTTGATGCAAAGCAGGATCTCTTATATGAAGTGTTGTTGATATTTTATGGGGTATTAAATGTGGTTGACCCAGATGTTTCAAGAACCTCTCTATATGATGGTTTCTATGTTTGAGAAACTATCTATATAGAGGTGTCTGTGCAAGGGGATATTTTCTTTGTCTGAGGGGGATATCACCATGGGGAGATTGACCACATGGGATATTTTCAGTAGAGTCCATGAAATCCATCTACATGCTACCATAAGGAGCTATCAAGGTAATAATCACTTTCTCCTTCGGTTTAATAGTTGACTTACACTTGAGGTGTCGAGGATATATATCAAATAGCCACAATGAAACTAAAATTGAGAAGATCAAGAATATGAGACTCATTCTACAATAGGATTGAAATATTTCGAAATTTCTTTTAGGGTTGAGTAGGGATATGATCCTAATACATTCTGGATTTTGAAATGTGTTGATAATTATTGGGTGTTATGGTAATATAAGCCACTGTTGAGAAACTATTGGAGTATTTCAGTAAGCTTTTGTATTATCTGCAAGAATATGATCCTACCTAGTGTTGGTTTTTATAATATGATAGTTTATCCTAGATTAATTAGGGATATAATTGTGATTCAAATATGAATTCCCCATTTGAATATGTTGAAGTAAAATTGGAATGGGGGAATGGATATGAGCCTCCTCATATATAGCCCTTGAAAGATGCTGGTGCAGTTGTTCATCAGAAGAATTAGCGACATGATTATGGATTTTGTGAGCTACTAGAATAAGTTGAGTATCTTCACTAATAATAATATGAGCCTTTCCTAAATAATGTGTCATTATCACTTCATGATCCCCATTCATAATAGGGATATGAGCCCAGTCTGGTGTCTTTTGAATATTTTTTTGGTCTTTTTTATAGAAATGTGAGACTTACCTGAGGCATATGCCCCTCTGACATTGTGATCCTCAGTTGAAACTATGATATGATCCTAGTATTGTTCCTTTATATTATGTCGCATGAATTTTTTATAGGAATGTGCACCAGTCTTGAAAATTGTGTTGCTCTCACATGGTGAGCCCCATTTGGAACAATAATATGTGCCTCATCTTATGCCTCATCCTTTACCAGGATATGTCGATAATCCTCGTAGACATGAGTAAGAATGGGAACTTTCTCTAGAGTATCCACATGTTCATACTAATCATGGTGGTGTGCCACTATGGTTGTTGGTATAAAAATATGTTTTTGTCCTAGTATCTATACCAATGATGAAATATGTCGGTGGAGTTCTTTAGTAATTTCTAGATTATAGTGAAACTTTATCAAAGTGTGCATAGAAATGTATGAATGTACATATTCAATATCAAATATGTACTTGAATATATCTTTGATTGAATTGGGGATATAATCTCAGTAATGGCATCCTTGTACCATTAGAATATGCTGGTGGAATTCATTTGTGGGGTAAGGGATATGGGCCTACCCATGCATACTATTGGAATATGTGTACATACTTCATCTAAGTGGATATGGATATGAGCTTTCCCACTAGCTACCTCCAAAATATGTCTAGAGGATTCATCCGTAGAAGTAGGGATATGAGACCACTCCCATTTATCCACATGTATTTAATCCCTATGAGACTTACCTGGTACCCCTATATGAGTTTCCTTGGTGACAATGTGTTAGGTGGTTCCCTCAGCAGGCGACTGAGGGGAACCAACCGGATGGCACTAGTGATGGTGGTTAATATGAGCCCTCCAAAAAAACTTTTAAATTGGAATGTAGTCATATTTGAATCCTTGAAACACCATCATCTGATATGGAATGTGAAGATTTTTGTACTATGGGGATAATATTCCAAATAAATTGGTGGTGGTAATGAGTGCTACAGGTTTAACTACATCTTTTCTTAAATGAGATTGACTTTTTGGAATCATCATATAGAGACATTAATGTGAGAACTCAAGGGTAGGGATTTTACCATGTTTATGGTATTCACAAACCATTTTGTTCTTCACTTGAAGATAAATGTTTCAGTTGGGTGAGGTTGTTTATGACCCTCATGGGTTTCAGTCATAGTTTATATTCAAGAATAATATCTAGATGAATGCATGATCTTGGGTTGTGTATTGTTTTTGAGAGTAGTATTTTTAGTAAAAAATCTAACAAGGAAAAAGGTCATATATCAGTGCATTTTTTCAATTGTAAAACATGTTTATTCATATATTCACAGGTAATAAAATTGGTCTTTCTTATTCTTAGTTGTACATTCTATTCACATGGAATTTTCATGATGATAATGGATTATTTCATGAGAACTATAGATATAAAGGATTTCATGTTAGGCATACCATTTTTTTTATAATAATTGAAGAATGAAATGGCCCGACACATGTTCAACTGATCATTTTCACTACTTGATGATTTGCATCATGTTCATCACTTTTTTTCTTAGAAAATGCATGGTGCCATAGGTTTAAGAGACAAGGTGCCCGACACCTATAATGATTCAGTTATTCTATTATTACATACCTTCACATTGGTTCTATTATTATTGGTTTCTTTTTAGGGTTGACTGTGAGGGTTCAAGTATGGTTTCAGAATCATTCACTTCTGGTTCACCATTTTCATCTATTAGAAACCACCAACGGATCCCACTCCATAATAAGGTATAGACCTTATTTCCAATTTAAATAAGTTATTTAGCATTTTACAGCCAATGGAACTTAGGAACATGAATTGCTTGAGAGGGTGGGAGTTCTGTCTTATCTCAACCTTTTGGGGGAGGTTATTTCCCATTCCAAGAGTCTCTTATAGATTTAATATATATTCAAGAATATATTTCTAATTCCTATGTAGGACCAATTACCCTAATAAAATTATCAAGTGTCAAATCCTTTCATATTTAAAGGTGGTTATATTAATGACACCATATGTTTTTTTCTGAGGTTCTTCATACATTTTCCCATCATTTGTTATAAATGGGTGGTTGTTTATATTTTGATTCCATATTACCAAGAACTCTGGATTTTACTTCCATCCATATAGGCCATTGATATTTTGATAATGTGACTAAACCTTTATATGTTTTCATATGTATATTTTGTATAAAAATAATTAAAACCCACATAGTTAATTTGATCCATCAAGTTTAATGTCATGCGCAAAGGACATGTATTGGGGACTTAGGCACTGGGTAGGTAGCCCGAGCCTTAGGAAGGAATCCTATTTATCCTGTGTATAACATAAATCAAAACCCATGCAGTTCATTCTACAACTAATCTGGTTATGAGTAGTGACTGATGATTAATGAATGTGAGGATTATTTACCTATGGTTTAACAATATAAGAATACCTCTAGTACTTGCACCAAAGTGAGTTCCCTTATATGGGGAAATCATATTATGTAAATGAAGAGGTCTTACACATTTAGGTTTCCCTGGATGAGGGAGATTTATGATGTGAGTGATATGATCATTTATAATTCCTAAGACCTTGTGATCTAGGATCAGTGTGAGGAAAAAGGTAAGAGAAGTGATCAGAATCACTACATATCAAAGCAGGACTTATGCATTGGGGTGGACCAAATGGGGTGTTTTATATAGATCTTGAGCCTTAGGATGATATCCTATATATCTTGTTTATATTAGGAATTGGATTTTTTTATAGTTTAATTAGATTACCGAGCTACTGATTTATGAATAACTGTTATGAGCTTGTAGGATAGTTTGGGTCCCATGGGTTAGAGTGTGTAAGACATGAAGGGACTTACACCAAGTTCGATTCCCATTAAAGATCAAGCCAAGAAGGAATATTATGTATTCTGTTTGGATAGACATCAAATTTCTCATAGTTCAATTCAAGGTATGTTCAAATAAGTCTAATAGAAAAGGTTATCATATCCCAGGTTGTCTACCTCACATGTCATACATTTCAAAGGTTTTATTCCTAACATGCCTTTATTATCTGTCTGACATGTCCTGAGTGTCTGCTCAACATGTCCTGAGTGTCTGTCTAACATGTCTTGATAATATTCCTGACATGTTCAGTTTATCTCAGAGTTATTTTCTTGATTGAACAGACATATTTTAGGTCCTCTTCATGACTTGTATAACATGTCTAAAGTACTATCGCATGACTCAACTGACATGTTTGAGGGTCTTCATGTGATTAGATCACACATTTCCAAGGGTCTGTAGTGATCCAAGATAACAAGTTAGAAGACCATCACATGACTTAGATAACATGTTTAGAGGACATCGCATAACTTGGTTGATATGTCTTGAGGATTTTTCAATATTTGGGCAGCATGTCCAAAGGAATTTTCAAGACTTTAGTGACATATCTAGAGGACTTATCAAGACTTTTGGAACATGTACAAAGTACTTCACAAGACTCGAGTGACATGCCCTTGTGTTGTAACATGATCAAGATAGGTCATGTAAAGTGAATTATTCCTTCTAATGAATGTTATTGTATTTTTCTTCACATAATCCTTCTATTATTTTTAGTCTTTATTACATATGGGCCTCAAGTTTCTTCAATAATCAGCTAGTTTATATTTCTTATGAAAATTTTGGAATTTGAAAACATCTTCATATAATATTTTCCCTTGGTAAGTCCTTCCCATGATCTATAGGGTGATCACATGAAGATCATATTCATGTTTCATGATCCCTTAGGTAATTCCTTGGATTTTTCCATGTATAAATCTCTTACAATAATATCAATTTCCACTCTAAGAATTCAACTCTTATGCTCTCTCATGGGTGTATTCATCATCAAGTCCTATTTTTTGTTCTAAGGGGGAGGATTTTATAGGCCTCTCTTCCTAGGTTATATACATCATTGCACAGCATGTATATCGCATATATGAGATGGAGTTGGTGTAGGGAGTATTGCACCATGTGTTCCTAATAATCTTTTTGTGGGTCATTCATGGTATCACATGAGGATCAACGATCGTGAGATCACATTGTTATGACGAAATTTATTAGACCTGTGGATTACCAAAGGAATTTCCCATAATCATGTTGACATGTCAAATGGTCTTAGAACCATTGAGCTGATATGTCTGATAGTATTTGCGAGATCAATGCACATGTGGAAAGGATTTTGTGTGATTTAAGAAGACTTGTATGGGGTCCTTTTTTAAACTAAAATGGATTGTGAGGGGTCTCCCATGAAATCAAGATAGCTTGTCGGGGGGCTCTATGAAAGTAGGCTGACATACCAATGTGCCTTTATGTGATCAATAGTGATCACACGAGGCACATAACCCCTTTAACATGAAAATATGCATATCTTTCCCTCACAAGATGATTCTTCCTTTTCCAAATTATTAACTACTATTTTATAAGACATCTTTATTTTTACCATTGATTGTTATTCATAGTGTGGCATAAGAAACAATTGATCTTGGAATGAAATATAAGCCTTATCATAGACATTCACCCCTCCTGTATATGGTGTGTCAAATAATCATTATTAGACCTAAAAATGGTGTATGAGACTTATCATTTATGTCACCCCTCTTTTATATTGTGTGCCATGTGATCAATTCTAAATCTCATGATGGTTCAGGAGAATTATCACAGACAACCCCTCTACTTGTCTTTGTAGCTGAAAGGGAATCACATTATTGAATGGGCATGTCTGAGTTCCTTTACATGATTAAGATGACACGTTAACATGATCTCTTATGTAAAGGTTGAAATATCACCTGGGGATTCCATGAGGTCTTGCATAAATTTCCATTTCATGAGGCTTCCATCTTTTTTTATTTTATTTTATAAATGGATTTCGGTGATTTCTAGGTGTCTATCGATTGTAAAGTCTCATTATCATAGGAACTCATCTGGAAGCTTTTACATGATCATTAGTTCTTATCTAAAAATCATTTCCAGAATAGGAAGGTTTGTTAGAGGGGCTTCACTTGATCATAAAAATCTCATACATAGCACACGATTCATTATCATGGACCTTCTAAGGTCATACAATCACATGTTCTTCTAGAGTTTGTTTGATCCTTGTGATTCAACCACCTATACTTCATGCTACTCCTTTCTTTGTTTTGTGGATATAATAATACCCATTATTTAGGAATTTCTACAATTCTAAATTTTTTTATTCTTGTTTTTCATGTGTCAAAAACCACCTAAAAGTCTCAAATTATTTAACCAAAGTTCCATAGGTTTGACCATGTCAAAATTAGTCAGATAAGGTGTCATCAGCAAGCTATCTAGGAAAATAGTATTTAGGTTTATGCATACTATATAAGTAACCAATTTTTAATTTATTTTTTCCTGAAATATGTGTTATAAAATACAACAATAGCAATCAATTCACATTCAATAAGTACTATCAATTAGATATGCATGGTATAGAATATGCATGACATATAAAGCCCTATGTGTCTATGATGATGCATGATCCAATCATCCCTTTTTGTACTAACCCAAGGGTTTAAATCCATTAAATATAACATTATAATGAATTTTTGTCACCTAATGGTGAATGTAGTATAATTTTAACTAGTGAAATTTATAAATACAAGACCCATCCCTTGAAACATGTATTTTCCCCCACATGTGAGTTAAATACTCCCAAGAATAGGATTATGATCAAGCTCTAACACTTCCTAGTACCCTATCTTCTAAACCCAAATATTAATAAAAATTAAAAATAGGTTATGATACTAATATTTTATGTCCCCATCCAATTTAATAGATGTGTAACCGGTCATATTATATAAAAGTTCTTAAGCATGCCTCCCTGTATTCTAGATGAATCCAACTAGCATTGAGGGTGTATGGTGGTATAGTGGGGAGACTATACCATCTTTATCATAGTGAAAATAAATAGAAAAATAAATAAAATACTTAAACCATAAAAATAATAAATAAAATAAATAAATCATTGGACTTTATTATATACAGATGTTGCTAGGATGATACAAGATATCAATTAGGAAATACATGGTAGTAAGTATACAAATAGTATTGGTATAAAAAAAAGAAACAAAAGACCAAAATACAGTATCATTATGATCATCCAAAGGATTTTCCTGGTATTATTCTCCCAAGATTCCATAATAATAATAAAAAAATTCAACTATCCATAGTCGGGAACTTCAATTTATACATACCGACTTTCATGAAATCTCCTTGGCTTCCAAGTGGTGTCTTGAATAGGGTGTGAGTACAATTAGTAGACTACCACCAATATTGTCTAATAAAAATATATTCAATTAATAAAATGTGTAACATTGTTCATGTATAATAAATAAAAGTGGTAGAAACAAATATAAATCATTTTGGGCTTTGTCTTCTCATGGGAATCAAAATTGACCCTACCTGCTTCAGCCGAAGTTGAATGTATCTGAGCATATGAACTTTTAATTCATCTTGGTTCCGGAGGAACATATACATGGAATCATATAAAATTAACTATAAAGAATCCATGGTATAAACATGGAATCCTTGAGTTTTTGAATTCAATCCTACTCATGATGGTCAAATATGATGTTTGGATATTTGGTTTTGAGTGCAATATAAGGGGTGAAACCTTGGAATTCCACTCCAAAGAGTTTCTACCTGAACCAAGGAAATATATCCTTATGTATTGAGTACATATTTATTGGTATAAAAGGGGTTGAACTAAGTAATTCATTGTCTAAGAACATTGATCTGAACATGTGAGATTATCCAGGGAATTATAAATTCATTAAATTGGAAAACTAATCCATGAAGTCAAGCCAAAACATTCATCATGGTAAGAAAATGACTGAATCCAAAATAGGTGTATCACTCGGCATTCACATCAATGAATCAAGAGGCATATTTTGATTTTTCTCTAGTAATTACTAAAGAAATTCAAAGGATTGGTAAATGCATACGGCCCCTTTAATAATGTGATTAAATTCAATAGTTGTATCCAAGTTTAATTATTAATTAATCATAACTCCAAGTGTCCATTGCATTTAATAATTCAATTAATTTAAGAAATTATATCCACATGTTTGTGATAAGAAAGAAACACCCTAATGGGTAGTTTAGTTATATTTAATCTATTTTTACCTTAAAAAACACATTTTTATTGAATATATAATTGATAATAAATGAAATAATTTTCTCACATTGTGTTAAATATGTTTATCTATCGAATATTTGAGAATAGATCATTGATTTAAAAATTTGTTGAAAATTTTAGTTTAGAACCTTTAATGTGAAATGTAGTATTTTATTCATTGATATTCTTAGTTGGATTTGTTGAGATTAAAATTTTAATAAAACATTCCTCGTGTAAAGGGATAAATAATTTATTTATTCCATCTGAGATAGGTCTAGAATTCTATTTAATTAAATGTTACATGAATTGAAAGATGGACTGGACTCGTCATATTGGACACCACTATGCCATTTATACCATATATTATATATCTAGGATTATATTAGGATAAAATTTAAACAATAGATATAGGAACCAATTCAAAAAAAATCCTTATGTAAGAATAGTTGTTTTATGTGTTTAGGAGTTAAAAAATTCAGTTATAATTGGATTAATATATTTAACCTAATTTTCACATTCACATTTGTATCATATTGGAAACCTATCCTTCCATCCACTATAAAATTTTTTTTTATTTTTAGGATTTTTTCATGAATTAAGATATTTAGGGAAGAGTTAAAGTGTTTTAACTCCACTTTTTCAAGCATTTCAATAGGGAAATCTCTTGAAGTAAGGATACCTTCATCGAATCCCTCTTCTTCTTTGAGTTATAATGTTTGTATCTTCATAATAAACATCACAGTTTGTCTTATATTTCTTATATGTTATTTTATTTTTTTATTCTCTACAACACTAATTTGGTCTTGAAATAAAGAGTAGAAATTTGATTGGGTAATACACTTTATAGACCATTGTGAATTCAAATAATTCATATAATGATTATACCACCCAATGAAGAGTAGTTTTTATTAGTAATTGATTACATATAACCTTATCTATTTATTTGTTTTGAAAAAATAAAATTATAATAATTAATTTAATATAATCCATGAATTGAGTTTTCAATTTTAAATATTCACTCAAGAAATTGAACAGTTAATATAAATCATGTGAGTATGAGTAATGTGTGAATTGTGTGATTTTGATTTTAATTGGTAAAACAAAACATTCCGGGATTAATTTTTATAGTTAAAATTAAATCAAAAATCTCAATTAATCATGATTTCTTGAAGGGATATGTTCTCTAATTTACCCCTGATAATAATATAGCCTTAAAAATAATAAAAATAGGATTATAAGATCTAATTTTCTAACTCTAGACTAGGGTTTAATTAATTTTATCTTTATGGTTAAGTGAACTCATGAAGGGTTAAAGGGTTAACAAATTTAGGGATCATAATTAACTAGAGTATTATTTAAATGATAATGATTAATAAGTGATTGAAGTGGTTTAGTTAGATTGATTCCACCAACTAAAAATATTTTCTAAAAAACATCTCCACTACTACAAAACTGGGTTTCTACAGCACCACCCTTTTAATAGTGATAAAAAATGATTTTATAAAGGGGTGTCTTTATCAGCACTTTTTTTAGTAGCACTGATAAAGGGGGGGGCTTTATCATCACTTTTTTTCCTAGTGCTGATAAAGTGTATATTAAAAAAACATATATTTCATAAAAAATAAAATATTCATATATAAGTATATTTATATTTATATAAATATATTATATATATTTTTAAATATGTTTTAGATCGATTTGATATGTGGTAGATGCAAAATGAACACCTAGAGTACAAGTTAGGGTTGTTTGGAATTATTAAGGATCTTTTCGGGCCATGAATAATATTATAAGGTGTTCAAATGGTCACTAGAGTCTAGGTTTATTTTAAACCTTTGATTTTATATGTGGTAGAGGAAAAACAGACACTCGGAGTAGAAGTTATGGAAAAACAGATACCTGGAGTGGAACTTATGACCGTTGGGAGGAATTATGGGATTTTTTCATTGAAGAACATGTAAGGGGTTATAGTGGTCACTATAGTGTAGATATTTTCACATTCTTAGATTTGATATGTGGTTCAGCGAAAACGGACACCTGGAGTAGAAGTTATGATTGTTTGAAATTGAGCAACCCTCTTATCACCTAAAAACCTAAGAAACCTATAACTCACTAAAACAGCCATAAATTCTACTTCGAGTGTCAGTTTGAGTGCCATGACCAGTAAAATCAAAGCTTGTGATTCAAGTGAGGACCAAGTATAATATAAACTATAATAATATCAATTAAACGGAAGATATATCAGTTATAAAACTCTAAAAAAACTCCAACTTCAAACGGCCATAACTTTTTCTTCGAGTGTCCATTTGGGCTCTACCACATATCAAATCAAAGGAAGTTAAGACATCTATGCAGAAGAATGACTTGAAAAAAGTTTCAATTATTTTGTGTACCCTAAAACTCCAGAAACCCATTATAAGGACTCCAAAACTCAGTTTATGTGTCCATTGCCCTGTTAATTTTTTTTAAACGGTAATAACTCTCGATATGTGTGTCTGTTTCGCCTCTGCCACCTTTTATATCATAGTTTGTTCCATGAGATTTGGTTTCAAATGTCACAGAGCTGAAACAGGCATCTGAATCAGATGTTATGCATTTTTTTAGTGACTCTATGGTTAGTTAGGTTTTTCAAATCCCCATTTCTAGAACTTTTGTCACATATTCTATTTTTTTATATAGCTATAACTTATGATATACCTGTATTTTCATCCTCCACCGCCTATAATATCAATACTCATTTGATGATCTTTGATTTGATTATTTATGGAGCTGGAACGGACTCTCAGATCATAAGTTTTTTTTTAACCTGAGTTTAGGTTTTATTTGACTTTCTGACTGTATTTACAGGTTTTAAGGGTTTCTTAATTTTTTACTTGTTTTTTAGGTTTTCAAGGATTGTTATCATTTTTCATAATGTACTATTATTTATAATTAAATATATAACAATATATAACTTTTTTCTAAATATTCACACATAAAAATTTATTTTTATAAATAAATAATTAAACATATTTACAAATAAAATATATTTCTCAATATATAAGTTTTATCTGAATAAAAAACTAATATCCATTTTATTTAAAATACAAATATATGAATATTTATATTCCTATATAATGTGTATGTGTGTATATATATGTTTTTTGTGAGTAGGTATTGACAAATTGATATATATTATCTATATATTCTAAACATATGTATATATATATATTAATATATAATATTTTTAAATATATATAAATATGTATAATTATACTTACAAATGCACATATAATATATATGTGTGTGTGATTGTGTATGTTGTATATATGAATTTATTTATTTATAAACACGCACAAAAAAACATAAGTTATAAATATATTTAAATCTTATCTGGTAAATATATATTAATATATGAATAAATATATTAATATACTGATATATATATATATATTAATATAACTGTATATATTAATATAAATAAATATATGTTAATATAAATATATATTAATATGCGAGTAAATATAACTATATATATAAATAGATAAATTATTAAATGAAGAGAAAAGAAATATAGTGGAGTGGAAATGGTTAGGCACACATGCAAGAGGTTCAGGGTTTGAATTCAGGGGGAGGTAGGGTGTGCACATGGGTAGAAATGGGGATAAGCACTATTAAAGGTTGGGTGTGTGGTTAAATTCTAGGGGGTGTCTAGGGCGTACATGTTAGCTGGGGGACACTATTAAAGGGGGCTTCAAGTGTTGTTGAACACCATTAAATTGTAGAATTGTTTTTTATTTTTTTTATTTTTTTTTAACTTTTATCACCGCTTTTAAAAAATCGATGTTAAAGGACCCATTTATTAGTGATTTTTTAGCACTGATAAAAGACCCCTTTTATCAGTGCTTTTTAGCGCTGATAAAAGGTGTCTTTATTGAATATTTTTTTAGCACTGATAAAAGGGACCCCCCTTATCTTTGCTGATATTAACAGTAATTTTTTAGTGTTGTAAATGGACTTTTCTAGTGCTAATAAAGGCCATATTTGCAATAGTGTTCCTTGTTTTATTTTGTTAATTAAATTAAATAAAAAATAAAAATTCAATCTTCTTACTACATACATAATCCAGTTTTATAAATGTTAAACAAACCCCCATCCTTTTAAATAGTGTGTTTATTTTTTCATAATACATTTAAGAAGTTCTTTTATATACTGCCTCTTTGAGATATTACCTTGGTCATCCACTTTGTTTCACCTAAGTACACAATAATTACATATCATTTGAGAGTGGATAGATATAACCTTTCAATTTATCATCATTTCTAGGGAGGCAATTATTTTATTTAAATAATTAGAGTTATTTTTTTTACTTTTATTTCATTCTATTCTTCTCTTTTTATTCTTCCATATCTTCCCTTTCTCAGTTTTTTTATTTGGGAATATCAATTCAAACATCATATCATTTCATTATGGTCCATTTATCATTATTTCGACATTATTTTATTTTTTAAATGGAATAATATCAATGATATCAATAATATTGACCTTTATATTGAATGTAACATTAGTTATTGAATCTGATGTTATTAGTATATGAGATGTTTCAACATTCACCAAACTAGGGAATTCCACCATTATGGGAATTTTTATCCAAAAGGTCCAGGAGGTAGGTGAACCTTCTACTAATAAAATTTATTAAAAAATTAAATTACCAAACAAGACATTGAAAAGGATCTCTATAAAGATGGGTATGTAAATCACCACTATAATATGCCTAAACAAGACTCGAACAATAATCTGGTAAGAAAAAGGACCAGCTGGAACTGACCTCCATAATTTCCCTCTTAGAAATAGCATCAGCAAACTAATTTTCCTCTCTTTAGAAATGAGTAACATCAATAGAAATAGATTCTGCAAGACAAATTCAATCAATCCAGGGTGACAGCATCTTTCATGGTATATTCCTTGAGCAGTGTTTGAGAATTTTAACTACAATAGATGAATTTTATTCCAATAATAAATCATTAAAACTATAATGGATAGCATACCTAATCATTGTTATCATATCACATAGCTAAACTTCAATTGAAAATACATTTCCCATGAAATGAAATAAACATCCCTTAACAAGACCCCGATGGGTGCGAAAAATGCCACCACAACTAGTGGGCCCTGGTGCACCTGAGGTCACCCCATCAATAATGAATCTCAAACTACTTAAAAATCGGTTGTATTCATCATATGGATTTGGCCACTAATGGTTTCTCCACACTTCCATAGACCCTAAGTGATCTCAAAATAACTAGATCATAAAAATCATTATTCATTAACCAAATTTTAATTTTAGATGCAATCATGATCCCACAATGAATATCTAATACACCAGCTTGAAAAGAAGGTTTATTATTATTAAATAACATGTCATTCCTTGATTTTCAAGTGTGTGATAGTTCACTAATTTCTATATCCATCACGAGCGAGTGGATTTGTTCACTACATTCCGTTCTGCATATTGAGAGAAGCAATGCTTTAATGCTTTGGAATTTGAAGCTGCATCAAAATAGTTCTTGTACATAACTCCATATTCTATAATTAAAACTATAGCACAAAAATAAATGATACAATGACTCATTTTCATGCAGAAATAAAAAATATTTTGAAGAAAGATACAGTCTTGTATGTTGGATGAGGTGCTGGGTAGGAAGGTACTGCTTCCAAATTTTTCAGACAAGTAGCATGTCAGTAGGGGATATTAAATGATTTCTAAAACCTATTATCCAAGATGACATGCCGATTGAGGTTCCACAATGATATATATAACAATCCTTAGTAGTCAATTTACCATCTTTATTGGGAATCCAATCCATGGTATCATGATCAGAATAATCATACCTAGATACCTCCATAGAAAGAAGAGTAGGCAGGAAATCACATATATCTAGATTAATTTGTAACTTAGAAATAATAATACTCCTCGGAGATATAGGAATTTCAATATCATCACTGATAGATTGAAAAACCATGGAGTGATCCATCAATTCAGTTGATAATTACTAAAACTAGCCAATTTTGAAAAGCCCATAATTTTACAATTGTCCTGCTTAACAACAAGACAAACAGATGAGGGAACATACAGAGCATATATGTTGTGTAGTTTTTTGAGAAATCTAGTGACAAGAAACTCCAATGAGAAGTTAGAAGTTGAAATAATCCTCCATGTAAAGTTTTGGATCAAGGTATCATTGAATATCCTGATATCTTTAACTCTCATTCCTCCCAAATCCAGAAGATGAAAAAACTATTTCTAGGAAAGCATGAACAAAATCCTTTCATGTATCGATACAGTCCAAATAAAATTAGAAATATTTCTATTCAAATTTTTAATGAGGACTCTAGGCCATATGTACTGAAAGAAAGAGTATACAAACATTGAGGTGATAACAGAATTGAACCGGAAAATTCTACCTACCTGAGACATGGTCTTCCCTTTCCATGTTTCCAATTGATTAATAATATTCATAGAAATATTATCTATGTATCATCTTTTCGCACTACCCTATAAAAGGGTAACTCCAAGTTAAATAAAGGGCAAGGAACCTATCTTCACACCAAGGATTCGGGCTACCCTATTCTTCTTCGAATTAGGCGCTCCTTTTACAAACATAACAGAAGACTTGTTCCAGCTAATGACCTGGCCTTGAACTTCTTCATAATGTAAAAAATGATCTTGATGTAATATATGGTAACTCTATCAGCCTTAAAAAGTTGAAAAATATTGTCATCATAAAGCAAATGTGAGGGTGAAAAGAAATCCCTCCTAACCCTCATCCACTGATAAAGACCAATATTGACAAGATTAGTAAGATACCAACTCAGATAATCCTCAAATGTAGAAAATAAGAGGCTCGATAAAGGATCATCATACCTGTCTCCTCTTGAGCACTAGAATAAACCCCTTGAGGACCCAAAAACTAGAATAGAAATCATGAAACTTCTCAAGATAGAACAAATCAAACCAATAAATATCTGTGAAAATCCATGCATTTTCATGATATCAAATATGAAACTAAATTTTATTGTATCCAATGCCTTAAAATTTTCAATATTCAAGGCCATAATACCATCATTTTTCTTCCTATTCATGATATTTAAACATTCATATTGGAACATACCCAAATTGATTTGTGGAAATAAATCCCTTAGCAATATATCCCTACATGTGAGTCATGATTTTTTTAATGACCATTGGTATAAAATATTCAATAGAAACATGTCAAAAATCCTTTATATCTAGAGCATTATCTTTCATTGATATTAATGAAATGAAATTAGAGTTCACCACAAAATTCATTAATGAATGAGTAAAAAATTCCCTACAACATTTATTACCTCAAGATGAATAATGTACAAGTAAAACATGATGAACTTATTGGTAAAGTCACCAGGACTTGAAAGATTATCAATATTTAGATATAAGAGAGCTTCATGAATCTCATTTTCCCTGGGGGAATCAACTAGACTTTTTTTAATATCATCAATGCCTGGTTCAATTCATTTGATCATTTTTTCATATTTTTCTTCCCCATTCTCCTAGTAGAGATCCTCAAAATAAATTGTCATAGCATTTTGTATTTTATTCTCAGAAATAAATTGATTTCCATTAATTTATAGAATAGTAACACTCCTTCTTTTCTTTTTATCCCTATTCATGTAATGAAAAAAATAAATAACTTTTATCTCCCTCCTTCATCCACCTAATATTTAATTGATTATGAGAAAGGTTATATTTAAGAGTCAAGAGGCTATCAAGATTGTAGATGTCATGTATCTCCTCATCGGAGGGAACATCCTAAGGCATGTTGTCTTTCTGGTTAAGAATCAAATGATCTTAAGCTTCCTTAATGTCACTTTATAAGATAGAAAAAAAATGATTTACATAATTATTTCAGTATGTTCTAAAAAATATTCAACTTTTTGGGTAGAATATATAGAGGACTTCCCAAGGAACCAATTCTCTAATAATCTAAAACAATATCTCTACATCATTGAACAAAAAACCAATCATTATTAAAATTTAATGGTAAAGGAGTTGAAATTGTTCTATTTACAAAAATATAAATTAATAGAGGAATGTGATCAAAATTAAATCTTGGATGGGTGAGACTAAATATATCAATTGTCCCATTCCTATAGTCCACTTGCACAAAGAAACTATCCATTTTACCTACTTGCCTCTCATTTAAAGTATACCTAATCCAAGTAAAATAAGCTCTAGATATGGTAAATTTGACCAAGACACATTTATCAATGTAATAATTGAATTCATTGGATGAGATTCTATAGAATTTACCACCAGTTTTTTCATCTGGCCCCAAAACAATATTAAAATCACTAAGAAAAATCAAACTTCTTGAAATATTCTCTAAGATGGATGCCAGATTTCTCCAAAGGTCTCTTCATATTGTATATAAGTTGAAAACATGGAAAAATTTCATATAAATAGTAGCTTTTCTAATACAACAATACATGGTCACTGATTGATGATCATTATAAAGGAATCGATAGAGACAATATTATGCCTAAGAACCCCCAATGATTCTGTGGTAGCATCAAATTGATTATTAGCAATAAATGAGTAACCAAAGACACTCCATTGAAGTTACATCTAGTTATTAAAATTCATTTTTGGATTAGAAAGGCCAATTAATAGAGGTTTTTTGGTTAGAATAAAATGTCTAAGGGTTTTAACTATGTAAATGTTCTAAAGCCCTTGGAAATTCCAGAAGAGGACCTTTATTTTTTAGCAGATCTGAGCCTAGTACTAGGCTCATAATAGCTTTGTGTCCTGCCTTTATCAAAAGAAACAATTTCTATATCCCTTTCACCCCTATCTTATACTGCATAAAAAAAGGATGGGTCACATGGGTCATTCCCATTAGGGGAAAAGTCCTTGTCATATCTATTAGAGGATATAATGTTGAGGGAATTGAACCGGTTAGCTGATTCAACAACATTCAAGAGTAGGGTTTTAGGTAATTTTCTCCTTACATAATTTGAATATGGGACCTATTCAAAGTCACTAGAGTGTTGAAAATCATATGCTTGTAATACTAGAACAATATTTTTTGGTTCCTAATAATAGATAGGATTGTTAACCTTCTTTGTAAATAAAGTAACCTATAGGGGTTCCAGAACATTATCATTCATCTTTAGTGCTGAAATAGTGGCTTGATCGGGTTCCAATTCATTGACACCCTGAAATAGAGATGAAGCAGCGACCCGTGATGATTTTTGATCAAAGAGAATTGTGGAAGCCTTCTCTGGTGTTAAAAAAGTAACATTATTGGGTTCCAAAAATTATAAATTCTTCTCTGGTGCTAAACCGGTGGCCTGCTCTAGTTACAGGTCATTGGAACCCTGTGCTTGATATGTGGGCTGCTCAGTGGACAAAGCACCATGGTTGGAAACTAGTCCATGATAAATAGGAGTAGCTTGAATACAACCAGTATCATCAGCAATATGAGTAACATCAGAAACATTAGAGGAATTCCCCACATTAGTTCCCTCAGAAATATCTAGAGGAGAAGAAGCATGATCAATAGGATCACCCTTGTGTCCACCCTCATGATAAGGAGATACCTTATTCATAGATGGGATAGAACCATAGGATGGTAACAATACCTTATCATTATTTCTCCTCCAGCTAACATCATCATGTCCCCTAATTTTTTATTTTTACATAATTTTTTCCTATTGAATTTAGAGTCCATATTCCCCCAAAAATGACAATTCTCATAGAATTTTGGCTTCCTCTCATAGAAACTTTCAATATTAATGTTTTCATCTTTTGTGGTTAAAACAAATTCTTCTACTTGAGTCATAGACATATCATCCTTAAAAAGAATTCTTGCATAATTCCCAAAACATGGATATTCCATTTTCTTATCCAACCTTATTGGATTTCCAATAGATGAGGCAATATCCTAAAGAATATTTGGGTTCCGATAAAGCCAATTGAGTTTGAAAACTCATATCAAATCCTGAGCATGTGTACTCTGGATAGTACTGAGGTTAAAATTACAATAATATTCATAAATCTGGAGAAATTCAGGTTTTAGAGGAGCTGAGCATAAACTTCAGGGACTTCTTTTATATTCATCCAAAAGGAAAATGATGTTATAAAAACCGTAACCCGTAGTCATAATCTTCCAATCAGAAAATCCCCAAATATCATATATTCGATGGAGGATCTAATTAAAATTTCATGGTTTAGCCACTTTTAGGATCACAACATGTGCAATAATTGAGGATTTACAAATATTCACCCACTCTTCAAGAGCATCTTGATTTTTTAATATATGCGTAATACAACCCTTAATAATAATTCTTCCTAGGGGATATGAATTGTAGTACAAGAAAGATATATTACCCATGTTTTTAACAACATTCGCAAAGTTTTTCTTAGATCCAGATCCTTACCAATTGACAAGATATGACCTAAAAACTTTATTTTTTTATACAAGGACAAATAGATTACAAATATGATAGAAGCATTCAATATTTGGTAGCATATATTATTAATTTTCAACCTATATTCATTTCATATCCAAATCTCACATAAGACTTTGAAATAAAATCTGGGTTTATTCACCTTATCTCAAAATTTCATGTCATATCATGTGAGGATATAAACAAACATGTTAAATAATTCAATGTGGTATTCTCAAAAATGAAAATATGAAATATCTGTAAATGTCAAATAAAACTAATAAAATTCTCATTATTACTTAATGGAACTATAATGGAATGGATGTATTATTGAAAACCTAAATGTGTAACATTTTTGAATTATTTGAAATTTCGTTTCTTGTAGATATTTATCTCATCATTAAGAGAAACTTCCATTTTAAAGAAGATTCTAAGGATTAAAAAACCACAAGGGGATCCAATATATGAGTACTAGGATTTATTTAAGAAGTTGTGTGCATGTTTTATGCATCACCAAATCAGTGAGAAAATCTTCATCTATTTCTTCTATAAAGGACTCACACCTATGGAGAGGATCATGGTGGATGTCACTAATAGAGGGGAATTGGTCCAAAAAATAAAAATCCGTTCATGTGTTTTGATTGACAAGAAAGAATAAAACTCTTGGAATTTTGGTGATTGAGTTATAATTCATGTTAGGGGATTAAATCAGGTATTTCAACTATCTATTAAAAATTATTTAATTGATACCATGTTAGATGAATCAACCACTATGTTGAGACAGATTTATTTATCCCATAAGACATCCCAACCCACTCCTACAAGGACATATGGCATTTTTACTGAACTATACCACCTTTCTAATTGTTTACCCCAATTACAAGATATAGAAGATTGTGTAACCTTATTCCCTAAGAGACTGTATCAGCCGAAACAACAACCACATCCTTAAAAAAGTATGATTTATTTTCACCAACGTATAACCATGGGTGGAAATATCATCAGACAAGAGGTCTGGCTCAAGACAAAAACAAAGGCCCGATTTTCAATAAAACAATGATCAACCTTAGCCTTAACAATAAGATTTTAAGGAGCCCCATAATAGGTTTGTATATCAAGATTCAAAAATTCAACAACAGAAATATTCTTCCCAACAAAATTTAGATTCTAATACTAATGATCTTATAAAACACATTTTTCTTAATAAAAATAGTGATCTCAAGAATCAAGGTATGGAGTTGAGGGAGGTGAACAAGTAAATGAGCCATATTTCAAGTTCACTCTATGAATTATTAAGTAAGAACTCTGAAAATATGCCTTCCCATACTACTTCAAATCCCATGGGGGACATTAGTTCCATAAAACTAAGAAGTAGGGATCAAACAGTTGAGAAATATATTGTTATATGTCTACCGAGATTCACCTCAACCCTAGAGAAGCCCCATTTAAGACAAATCTATGTGAATCCAAAATAGAAAGGAAAAGGTAATAAAAATATTCATAATATTCATCCTAAACCCCTTGAATTTCCAAATTAAATTGTACAATCCATGAATATGGCTGAAGAGGAGGTTTAAAAAAGTGGTTTTGGAAACATTTAAGCATGTAGAGATCAATATACATCTACATAAAGCAATCAAGAATATTCTATGGTATGAAAAGTTTTTGTAATAGTTGAGTAAAAATAAAAGAGGGATAAATGTAAATTAATAGATCAAACTTGGGACCAATGTATCTGTGCTCATAAAAATAACCTTGTTTATTCCAAAAAAATTTAAGGACCCTATGAAATTTACAAATTCATGTAATATAGAGGAGTTTCACTTTTCAAATGATTTATGTTATTTGGTAGGTTCAATAAATGTAATTCATAAATCTTTTTTCTCTTATATATAGATTGGTGAGTTGCATCCAACAATATTTGTGGTGCAATTAGAAAATAGAGATTTGGATAATCTAGTGGGACCCCTTGAAGGTGTGATTTTTTAGGTAAGGGACATTATCTTTTCGGTGTATTTCTACATCCTAAATATAGAGGTTGATCAGTTAAGTTCTCATTCCCCCATAATTCTTTATAGTACCTTCCTCAAAACTGCCATGAAAATCATAAATTTGCATGAGGGTACACTTTCAATGGTGTTAGGGGATGAGATCATAATATTTAACACTTTATAATATCTAAAGTACCCCTCAAAATACCATTATTCTCTCTCCATCTCCAATTCTAACCCAACTTATGATGATTCTCAAAATAAATATTTTTAATATTTTTAAAATAGGGAACATTCATTTCTTTGAGAAATATTAAGGATTTGTTCTATTTTTAGGTTGAAAAATTCTTTAACGCCTATTTCTTATGATCAAACCACACACATTTTGAATTATTTGGTTAATTATTTTTCAAATTATAATCATGTAATTTATGATTTTAACATGTTTTTGATTTTTTTTATATGGGTTTTACTCATTATTTATTGATGTGGATGATTTATATTTAGACCCTAACATTAACGTTGCATATATTTAAGTTCCCACATCATTTACATCAATACAAAACCCACCCAAACTAGAAATAAAACCATTTCTACAAAACTTAAATTATCCATGCTAGTTTAATGATAAAAATTTACCTATAATAATTTCTTATAGTCTCATACATGAATAAGAAATTCAAATTTTAAATTTTGTAAGGAGGGATATTAGGGTAGTTTGGTGGACCTTAGTAGACATACCAAGTATTATCCACTCCATTATCATGCATAAAATTCTTTTAGTGGATGGGTCTAAACAAGTTAGATATCTATAAATGAGACTTAACCTAGAATTATTATAAGTTGTCATCAAATTGGTTAAAAAAATTATTAAGGTGGGTAATATTTACCCCATTTCTTACTCTTAGTGATTCATCCCAATCCATATTTTACCAAATAAAATCTGATTCACGATTATAAAAAGAGAAAATTATAAGTGAGTTCCCATGATAGTGAAAAATATTTGGCGAGTGTCCATAAATTAAAGAAATCTAAATCAATCCACTCCTAATAACTATTTCCCACTTCCATTTATAATCCATATTCTTATAATACTATCAGGAAGGACACACTATTGCTTCTTTAATAGTTTATATGGAAATTTTTAGGTTCCCATTGCATCATAGGACTAGGATAAAATGACATACAACTACTCATTTGGTACATTTTCTTAATGAAGGATGTCATTTGCACTTTGTAATTCCCCAAGTACCTTCTAGAGATGCATGGGGAGTATCTTTTATTATTTAATTGATAAATTTTTGGTTATATTTATGGATGATTTTACTATGTATGGTTCCCCATTTTATGAGTGTCTATTAATTTTGGGTAATGTGATGCATCATTTCATTAAGAAAAATCTAGTTTTGATCTTTGAGAAGGGTCATTTAATAGTAGTGCATGGAATTTTCTTAGGTCATGTAGTGTAACAACATGGAATTGAGATTGATCAATCTAAGGTATACATTAATTTATCCTTGGTATATCCTACATGTGTGTGTGATGTTCGATCATTCCTTAGACATGTTAGTTTTTATCAATGCTTCATCATCGATTTTAGTATGATCTTTCTACACTTTTCTTGATTGATTTTAAAATATATTGAATTATTTTTTGATTATTTTTGTATATTATCATTTGATAATATAAAGAATAATTTAACCAATCCAATGATCATAATTCCCCCATGATGGGAACTTACATTAGAGCTTATATGTGAGGCTTCTAACTTTATAAATGGGGTTGTCTTATCATAGAGGGTGGAAGAATTTTTACAAGTGATTTCATATTCTTTGAAGATTTTGGATTTAGTCCAATAAAACTAAACAAACGTAGAAAATGATTTTTTCATTTCATATTTTCTTTAGATAAAATTTTTCTTATTTTTAGGCAATATAGTCATTTTTTTCTAACTATGCAACTTTGAAGTACCTATTAAACAATCTATATGTAAATATTAGAATTATCCAATTGATTATACTTCTTCAAGAGTTATAAATTTAAATAAATTAAAATAATGGTTTATAGAACTTAGTGGTAGACCGCATGAGTAGGATCGCTCACACACTAAAGGACGATACCTTAGATTAGGTACCACTTTAGGACACATTTCCCAATGGGATTATTTATGCACTCTTAGGTACACATCCCCGATGTGATAATTTTTTTAACTACTTTTTGTATCTAAACTTCAAGAAAATCAATATAAACACAAATTCCAAAAATCAAAAAGTGATTCTATGTATAATGTATGGGATGATCCCCAACTCTGATACATGTATAGTGACCATGTTTTTAGGATGTGCGTTTTATAGAATGATTTTGTGAATATTATATATATCTTCTATAAAATGTCTTTGGGAGGACATATTGGCCCCCAAAAGACATCTAGGAAGTCTTAAACATGTGTTTTATTGGGGTGTTTTTTCCATGATGACCATGTGTTATGTAAGTCATGCATTCATTTCCAACACACTAAAAACATTTCTAAGAGACGTGAGATTCCATAATAACCCATATTATTTTGTGATATTTTTGTGTATGGGGTACATATTTTGTGCATCAATTTCCTATATCATTTGGTTTCATTTATATAATTTTGCTACTGATTATTTTAGAAAATGGGTGGATTCAAAAGCCATCATGACTAATTATTCTCATTTTGTATTCAATATTATTAGGGAATGGATTTTTTGTTGGTTTGGAATACCAAATTCTATAATCATTGAACAATGGTAACACTTTTGAAATTGTAATTTGGATTCCCTGTTATGGAAGTTTGGGGTGACACACAAAACTTATACTCTTTAACACCCCCATATAAATGGCTAGGTTGAAGTTTCAAATCAGGAGTTGAATTTTTTATTGATAAAACCATGTCTCCAAATAGAAAAGATTATAGAATGTTCTTAGATGGTGACCATTGGGATTATGATGTGTCATATATGACACCCATTAGTATTTCTCCAATATAAATTATTTTTTGTAAATCCTACCATCTCTCTATATAATTTTATCATCATTCATTTTGGTTGAAAAAGGAGTGTAACATAGATTTAGCACAAGAAATAGAATAAAGGAAAATATAACCTCAAGATCTAGATGAGATATTATTATCATCATATGAGAACTCAAGGCCCCAAAAAGAGTGGAAAAATTAATCCCTGATAATATGATCTAAAAAAGTGAGTTATAAGAGGTTGATAAAGTTATTATTTATAGTTCATGGTTGAATATCATGCCTAATATATTGCATTCTATATGTTTTGGTCCTTATTTTTTATGTAATGTTTTTCCTTATGGTTTATTAGAGATAAAACAATAAATAACATCACAATCAATGTTAAGTGGTTGAAGCAATAAATTGAGGGACTTCCCACACATGTAGATGATGTAATCACATAGAATGACCCCATCATCATTTAATAACATTAGGTTGTCCTAGACCCTTTCACTTATTGATTATTTTTTCTATTTTAAATAATAAATTTCATGTCAATATATTATATTATAGGTTCAAAATAAGTACAATAAAATATATTATATGTGGGGGAGGGGATAAAAATTTTTGGTATCTTATTTTGGATTTTAATTTGTGTGTTTTTTTTTTGTTTTGAGTTACTTTTTAAAATAAAGAGACAAAAATAGTGAAAAAAATAAAAAACATCATAAAACATGCTCATTTTTATGTGTATCATATGGAAACTTCATGTTTATTTTTTCAAAATTCATTAGTATCATGATAATCATGAGAAATATTTTATCCTTAAGGGTTGTTTTTATAATAATGGAAGTTGTGGATTATATGACAGGAAGTGTCATTATACACCTTTTATATTTTTACTTCATTCTTTATGATATTTTTTCAAGGTAAATTGTGTCATTGATTTTTTCTAATACATTATATAAAACCATTAAATGTGAAATTTTTAATACTAAATTGAAGGTATATCCATGTTAGTTAAGTTTTTCATCTTACATTAATAGTTTTTCTATATATTTATTTATCTTCCAGTCAATTTCATTACTATACCAAATTGAACTATTCATGTGTATCATATATTTGACTATTTTATGGCCTAAAAATAAGAAACAAAAAAAATTCAAATATATATTATCTTAATAGATAGGGGAGTGATGAAATGTAAAACATGTTGGAATTTCTAGGTCATGAACATGAGGATTGACTTTCAAGAACGCTTAAGTGAGTGGGTATTTCAATTTGAAAATAAAGGAATATAGATCTTGTTTCGTGAAATTAAACTAGGTAGGAATAACATTTTTACTAGACCTGGATATAATGAATAAAGGGTAAGAATATGATCTTGAAATAGTTAGCACACACACATGTGGGTAATTAAAGGTATAGTTGATCTATTACTTGTTTCTATATGATTAGTGTCGTTAATATCACTATATTTTGTTTTGATACAATTTATTAGATAATTAATTTCAAATCTATTGAGATTAAATCTTTGTGAGATACTTACTTTAACATATATTACCACTAAGGATTATGAAATATGAACATATATATCATTTCACAATTTTATAGAATACATAACATGTGACTTTACCTAGGAGTTCTTAAGCATGAGTGTGGGGGAGTTGAAAAAACACATTTTTATTGAATATTTTATTAATAACAAATAATATAATTATCTCATATTTTATTGAATATATTTATTTATGGAATATTCAGGATTTGATTATTCATTTGCAAATTTGATGAAAATTCTATTTTTGACCCTTTAAAGTGGACTATATTATTTTAGTCATAAATATTTTTATAGCTAATTTGAACCCAAAATTTCACAATACAATTCCTTACTCAATGGTATTAAACTTTTATTGATGCCATCTGATCTAGATCTTGGGTTTTATTTGATTAAATGGTACATGAAGTTAACTTCGGACTGGACTCATCAGATTAGAAACCACTTCACCATTTAGACCATATATTCTAGATATTGGCATGGATTGGGAGAATATTTTAAAGATGATAGAGGTACCAATTCCAAAAAAGAACTACCATCTGTAAGTTAATTTTATTTATGTGTTTTGGAGGTCAAAAAATCAGTTAATGTTGGATGAAAATATTTTACCTAATTTTTCCATTCTCACTTGTAACCTCTTGGAACCTTAATCCCCACTCCACTCTATAAATATGTTTTTTCTAATTTATAGGTGTGTTTAAATGAATTAGTATATTTAGGGTAGAGGTGAGTTGGTTCTCTACATTTATTAAATTATTTTATGAGAGATATCTCTTGAAGAAGTGGTTCCTTCATTGAAGTCTTCTTCTTCTTCTTCTTCTTTGTGTTGTAATGTTTGTGTTTTCATAATAAACATCATGATTTATTTTTTATTTATTCTATTTTACTTAATTATATTCTTCTATAATTTACTTTTCTGGTTTATAATTAAATATTATATATGTTATTGGATTATACCCTTTCTAGATCTTTGTGAATAAAATTATTTCTACGATTACACTGCCCATGGAAGAGTAGTTTTTATTAGTGATCAGTCAACCTCTAACCTTCTTCATTTATTTATTTTTAATAGTTTCATTAATATAATTTGATTAATTTGATCCATTAATTGTGTTTTTAATTTAAAATATTCACTTAATTAGTTGAATAATTAACACAAAACACATGAGTAGGAGTAATGTGCGAGTTGTGATAGTGTGATCTTAATCGGTTAAACAATACAAAATGGGATCAATTTGTAGAGTCCAAATCCCATCCAAAAACTCAATTCATCCTCATTTCCAGAATTTATATGTTGTATAATTTACTACTATCCATAAAATATCCTTATAAGAACAATAAAATTAGGGTTATATGATTACACATTATGAAGCTAGCATAGGGTTTCATTCATTTTACATTTTTGGTTAAGTTTACTCTCATAGGGTTTGAGGGTTAAACAATTGGTGGATCATAGTTAAGAGGATTTTTATATTAATGATAATTATTAAAAAATAATTTAAGAGACATAGTTAGACCGATTACTTGTAAAAATATTTTCTAAAAAAATATCTTCTAGTTGTGTTTTGTTAATTAAATTTAAAAATATAATTTTCTTAAAACATATATCATCTAGTTTTATAAAAATTAATAAAACCCCCATCTTTTGAAGTAGTGTGATTATTTTATTTTTAATTTCATAATACCCCTAAGAAGTTGTTTTATATACTATCTATTTGATTGATGACATTGTTCCCTCACTTTTTTGCACTTAAGTACAATAAAGTTACATATCATTTGAGAGAACCTATGACATCATCTTTAATTAACATGGTTGTTAGACCATACACACCCCAATGGGTTGTTCGGGTTGAGTTTCTCAACCTCCACAACATCTAGGGGACATATAGAATTTTTAGGTCGATGCTTGTGTGAAAAATTTACGAAATATGATTTTTGGGGAAATTCATGGAAAGTATGGTATGCAAAACAATGGAACAAATTATAAAAATCAAAACTTTTAGGAAAAAATAATAAACCAACTTCCTAGGACCCATATATGACTCCTTGTCTAGTATCGAACATAGATTTGGGATAGAATGATAGAAATTGGAAAACCAAAAAAACATAAAAATAGGGTATATTAGATTACAAGAAGATAACACTACCGATAGTGAAGAATACTGATGAAATATGGTAAAGGAGTGTTATCCTAACCATTGGTGTTCCAATGTGATTTATGGTGAAGGAATCGGAGTTCGGATGAGGGTGTTCTACCAAAAATCTCCATTGAGAAGACAAAAAAGCTCCCAATGTGTTGTTGTGAACAAATGGGGGAGGGGAAGATATTTAGTTTCAATAGTAAAAAGGGGAAACTGGTAATTTTTGGTATTTTTAATAGGGTGCATGGTTTGGCTACATGTATTGTTAGCCAAACCATGTGCCAACCATGTGTCCCTGCTGTCTAGAAGTACCACACCTTGCACATCTTAGGTGCATAGTTAGACAAACCATTCAAAAACTGTTTAAAGTGAACCTATAATAAATTGTCAAGGCCTTATATTTTTTAGGTCCCCTTTGACACCATTTATCAAATTGTGCTCCTCCATTTTTTAGACTACATGGTTGGGGGAACAATTAGTTAAACCTTGCATTATCCATTCACCTCATACTACTTCTTCAAAAACCAAAACCTTGAGTCCCAATCCTTCTCAAAATCTCTTAAAACCTCCTCTACTCACTTGGGAACTTTCAGTTTGATAAAAACAAGTGGGTTTGGAATGTTTTAAAAGGGTCAATACCTCCATGAAAAATTGAGATCTTATAGGAGCGGTTTAAATCGCCACTAAATTATTTCACTATAGTATTTATTTTATACTTACTTATTAATTATTAATTATTTAATTATTATTTATTATTTTCTTTGTGGGGAAATTAAGCTTATATATGTGTTTTCTGGGATTTGAACCTCTAACCTCTTGGTTATTTTGAGAAGACATTATCAATTCAGTAAGCTCTTCATATAGACAGTAAATAGACTTTTGTGTACTTGTATATATATTTGTGTGTGTGTGTGGATAAATATTTGTAAATACATATGCATACATATATTTATTTTGTGTTTATAAATAATAAATAATAAATTATAAATTATAAATTATAAATTATAAATTATAAATTATAACTTATAAATTATAAATAAAAAAATAAATAAATGACAAATGACAAATAAAAAATAGTAAATAGTAAATAATAATAGACAAAATTTAAATAATAAATGATAAATAAATTTTATATAAAAAATAATGAATAAGTAAATAAATGAATAATAATTAATAAATAAATAAATATTAATTAAATGTAATAAAAATAAACAAAAAAACTAAATAATTACTAAATAAATAAATAATGAATAATAAATAATAAAGAACATATAACATATAATATATAATATATAATATATAATATATAATATATAATATATAAATAATAAATATATAGAAAATATATAATAAATAACAAATAAATATATAATATATCATAAATATATCATATATAAATCACATTATAGTGTAAATGAATAAGAAATTATAAATAAATTATAAATAAATTATAAATGATAAATAATAATAATAATAACTAATTCAAAAATAAATTATAAATAAATAGATAATAAATCACAAATTAGAAATCAATAAAGAATTAATATTTAATAAATAAGAAATGATAATTAAAAAATAAAATAAATAAATTAATAATAAATTTTAAATAAATTTTAAATAAACAAATAATAATTAATAATTAAATTAAAAATAGAAAATTAATAAATAAATTATAATTAATAAATAATAAATAATAAATAAATCCATATAAATTTATATAAATATAGTTATTTATAAATTTAATAATATATGTAGATATATATATATACCATATATATATATATATATTAATGTATATAAATATATATAAATAGTTGTAGATATATATACATATAACTAAATTTTCATAAGCATGTATAAACCACACATATATATTATTAAATATAACTAAATATAAATATATATATATATATATAAACACATGTGAATATAAATAAATATAAATGCACATAAATAAATATAAATATAAATAGATATCTTTAAACATAAATAAATATATATAAATATATATATATCTAAATTTACATATATATTTATAAGCACACACATATATATAATTAAATATATTTTTATTTAAATATATAGATATATATAAACACATCTAAATCTATATAAATACAAATATTTATATATATATATATATACACATAAAATCTTATAAATTTGAATTGATATACCAACGTATTATATAAAATTTTATATAAGCATAAATACATGTAAATATTTATTAATATACCCAAATATACATAAATACATATAAATATCAACATATATATATAATTATTTATAATTATAAATATATATATAATAATAAATCACTAAAAGAGGGAAGATTGTTACAATTGCAACCCCATCACATCAATAGGATTGTAAATCCATGAAATAAAATCATAGATCACCCAAAATGCAAATGAAAACCCTCTTAAAAGAAGCTAAAATTCCCTCAAATGTTAAGTAAACTAGGTATCCTAACTAAAAACTTGGTTTTGGAGGCCCTTTGAGGCTTTTTTACTATGAACAATTAAGGACTTAGCCCTGATTGTATGTATGTATGTTTTTATGTATGTATGTATCTTAATATGTATATATGTATGTATCTTAATTATAAAATGGTAATTAATACTAAAAATAATAATTTATTATAAAAATTAATTAATAATTACTTTTAATTGTAATTAATTTTTTATTGTACAAATATATTCATATTTGTATAAGTAAATTATTTATATTGTTTATAATGTTTTATTAAATTTTAATATATTTAGTGGTAGTTTTTATAAAAAACACTATTTAATTTAATTAAAAAAATTAAAAAATTACTTTCCTCGGAGTTTAGTGGTGGTTTATTTAAAAAATACAATTAAATTCTATAAACATTTATTATTTTACAGTGATTTAAATTTTTACTAAAAACCCACTATTAAATAATTCATGCTTTTATAAAAAAGTTTCATCGAGTAGCGGCAGTTTTACAAAACCAAATCTAAAAAATTAAATAGGATCATTTAGCATTAGTTTTTTAAAATAACAATTAAATATCTATTTTTATATAGTATCTCTACTTAATATTAGGCTTTTAGTAACCTCCATAAGTTGGAATATTATGCCAATTTTCAATATCCTTATTCCCAAATCTCTAGTAACACCAGTAGTGGCCTATAAACCTTGTTCTTTTCAAATTATCATTAGTTTGGATAGATTTTACAATTTGTACACCATGTTGTTTTTTTGATATAACCATATATATCTTGGGATCTTCTTGGATATTTTTTCTTCATACACTATCCCACATCCACCCTATAGACATTGGTGTGTTTCTCATCGTTTTTTTTCAGACATATTTTCTATGATTTTAAACTTCAACTTGTACTATAAAATAATACAACATTTGTAAAAATTAGTTTAACTGGATCATGTGATACCTTATTCAAAGATCTTTTAGTGGATATTTATCTATAATATCTAAATATATTATTTCCAATAATTTATTTTTTTTAGGATGTAAGGTTATTTTTAAAAAATACTTGTAGAAGTAATTCTTATTTTATCTATAGCTTGGTAAGTTTCAAGTTTAGACACTTTAAGATTTCTCAATTTAACTTCAATTTCAATAAACTTCATGTTTATATTATTTTTATTATCCTCAAAAGATATTAAACATTATAACCATTCACAATCCTTCATCCTCAATTGGTCTTCTTTCACATTATTTTCCTCTTATAGATAATTTTCAACCTCTTTTGTCTTCTTTTCCTTGATTACCATATGAGCATCTTTGAAATTAAAACATGTTTTATGTGATTTCTCTAATTCATGGATCACTTATTCAGATACTTTCTTAATCACAAATTTCTCATATAAACTCCTTTATAATTATTCCTCAAATGGTGAAAATATTTCATTTCAAAGTGAAATATATTATTCCTTATCTTAAAAATGTTTTTGAGAGTGTTTCTTTTTTACATATTCTTGTATAATACATTTTCCATAGCATTAGCCTCTAACTCTAGATAAGATTTGTCATCCTAAATACCTTTGATATATTCAATTTTATATATGAAAATTTCAATAGGGACCAATTTAAGATAAACCTTAAATTTAGAATAAAAATTATTAAGTGGTTTTATGTGCTTATCCTCATCATAGATTTAACTTGATTTAATATAAGGATCACTATCAATATAATAAATTGAATATTTATCTATCTAATTGCTTTTAACTAGTGGTTGATCCTATATATCATTTTAATACTTTCTCATATCCTTTTATGGTCTTTTCATCCTATTTTCAGTGTTATTAGAAATCTCTACATCATCTTTGATAGTGATGGAAACTAAATTTTACATCTGAGGCTCTTATATACTCTCTTATAAAATTCACATCATATTCTTAATAAAAAAACTAGGACTAAAAATAGATCATGACATAGGAAACTGGGATATCTCTGATACCAATTGTGATTCCCAAGGGACAATGTAGTCACCTGAGAGGGGTGAATCAGAGTAACCAATTTAACTGAATTACTTATTTTTTATATAAACATTAACCCATAAAAATATTTGAACCCTTTTTATATATTAAGATAATAGTGGATATTTTTTTTGTTAGCTCGTCGCACATATACCACATGCAACACATAAAATCAAGTAAAGAATATCACATGGTGTTTTTATAAGTTTTACCCCTAGTGTTGGTGACTACATCCTTATTATGTTTTGGTTCATATGATACATGTATTTTTTTACTAGAATATAATATCTATTACAAGTTTTCTGGTAATATATCATCATGAACCCAACAGAAATATCATGATTAACCTTCTATCTCCTGAAAGGTATTTCAAGTACATACAAGTTCCTATCATTTTTCAACCCAAACTTCCAACCTATTTTAAAAGATCATTTTTATACTATTAATTTTTTTATACCAAATTATAATATATCCTTCTTAAATATAGTATTATATTTTCTAAATATGGTCTATTAAACTGCATGTAACTCAACCTTATAAACATCCAAGTAACCAATCTTCTATAGAATCGGAATAATTGGCTTCTCTCAGTGGTGATTCTTATTACGATCTTTAAAACCTAGTAAATCTTCAATCTGAAAGTATTAATATGGTAGATAGATAAAATTATATTATGTAATTCTCTCCTAAAACACTCCCTCCTCCTCCTCCTCTTATCATCAAATTTTGAAATACTTAGTAATATCATAACCTATCACTAAACTCATTTTCCTCTTTCTATTCAACATTATTTGATAATTTAGATGAGTTACTCAAAATCTCATTGGCCTCTTCTTCTTATTTGATACATAGAGAAATATTATTTTCTACAGAATTATTAGGTTCACAATAGTTCTAAAAAATATATTATATTTCTTATTCTTCTATAAATATTATTGAATCACACAAATATATTTTTTATATATTTAATATAGAGAACCATCCAATCTTGGTGTTGTGATTCAAAAAATATTTCCTCAACGGCATCATAAGGTTTTTCTCTCATGATCTCGTAATGTTTAATTCTTCTTATAAATTATTGTTTCAAATCGTATTCTAGGAATAATATTTTGTTTAAATGTACTGATTTAATCTAATATAAAGGAATATCCATTTAATTCAATCATCAGTATCAATAAATAGTATCATGATTATTTTTTTCAAAATTTAAATAATAATTCCTCATAATTTATTTCATAAATATATATAGTCAAAAATATTCAAAATTTAAAAAACAGCATAAAATAATGCTTCATTTGTGGCATAGAAAATTAAATCATAGTTTGTGTGTCTTTTATTTCATTAAATTAGCTTTAATTTTATTCTTATTCATCATTTATCATGGATCAAAAATTTTATGAATAACTATGATATTTAATTCACTTGATAATAGTACTATCATTTCATGATTTTATTTCCTAAAAAATTTATTATATAATTTCTATGACTTCATAAATATCAATTCTTTAATATTAAAATATTACATATGTTTTATAAAAACTAACATATATTATTAGTACATATTATATGATATATTGATTAGTATTTTATACATAACCCCATTTTTACCTATGGATAAATAAATATGTTATATATACCTTAGAAAATATAATGCATTACTTTCATTTTCCATTTATCTATCTTTAATACATAAAATATCATAGGTAACTCCGCAATATGATTCCTCTATTTCATTTTAGTATGAGATAAAATAATAAATTATGTAATATAAAAATATTTCAAATCACCTTGTTCTTAGGTACTTTGTAAAAATCATCACCTTGATACTATATTAAGTATCTCAGGTTGGTTTTTCCATTTTTCAAATTTCCTTTTTCTCGAAAATATATAATGTTCCATATAAAATTTCTTATATATTTAGGGTAAGTTCCTACCTTTTCAATATTTCTTTACTTCTTTGGATGATATTACGTATCCAATGCCTTTGTTGATTTTCATTGTGATATTTAACAAAAAAACATACTCATGAAGCCAAAAAAACACGTGTGTCACTTAAATTACAAATTTTAGTATATAGCTCAATTAAATATATTAAATATCATTCTGAGATAATTTTACATGTTTAGAAAAGACTAAGTACTTTATAAAATCTTCTGGTACTAAGGAAAAATACACATATGGATCAAGACTTGGATATATTTTTTCATTTAACTCATAACTTCTATAATTTTTTAAATAATCTAGGAAAATCTTCCAATATTCCCATGGAATTTCTCAACCACTTAAAAAAACTCAAAAAAAACTTAAATAACCTTTTAGATTTATCAAATGTGATCAAGCATCTTCAGCACCATTCACAAAGTATCTTGTACCATAAGAACTATTCTTTGAGTCATTCCATGAAACACCCCAACCCCTTTAATTCCTAATCTATATTTAGAATTATAAAATCACTATCTAAAGGATATTATTTAGTTAACATAGAATACTTCATTCTTAATAATCCAATAATTTTTTCTCAATTTTTTATCTATCCTTTTACTTCTACAAATAAATCTCTTCAAGATATTTAGTATCCAAATCCACAACTTCCATTAACTTGTTATAGATATATATTTTCACATGAATCAACACAATTTATTTTCATGGGTTTCATCTCTCCAATCATCAGATATAATGGTGCTACTTCACTCAATATTTCTATCCATGAAACTAGTAGTTGTGATATTTTATTCCTAATCATTCATTAAAACAGTAGAATCTTACACAAACATTGGGCTCTTCCTCTATCACCCAACACACATATTGGCATACTTATTAAAAATATATATAACCACAATAAATTGGTATCTTTAGTTATACTACATAGAGATTGGTTGTTTTTCTCGGTATTTTACTATAAGGCATCCTATATTCTATGATATACCTACTTGGTTCTTATAAAAATTCCCTCTCTTATTGGAGGCAGGTTTGGGGTCTCACACATAGCTTATTGTTTTTCCATGTGGGGACATTATGGATTGGGTCATGTTATAGTCTCATTAGACTAGATCAATTTTAGTCTTATAGTTCGGAGGTAAGTTTTGAAGATCCTTTTTGATGTTTTTATAAAAAAAATTATTTGTTGAAGACTAAATTTTGTTAAAGAATGTTTTTGTAAAATCGAAACTTAATAGTTTTTTGAATTTAATAAATATTTTTTATAAATTTTCTAAAGAAAGTGAGAAAGTTAGAAAGTCAAAAAAGATAAAAATTCAAAAAATTTTCTATGAAGAAGAAAGTAAAAAATTTGTAAAGTTATAATGTTCCTTTAAAAAAAATGTAATAAAGATAGATGAAACTCTTCGATTTAATCAAAATTTTAAACATCATGAAATATATGATACAATATGAATTTGTATTAGAGAGGAAAAATGGATTTTGGTTTTTCTATATGTACAAAATGTATTTTCCTAAAAAAATCTATAGCTAGACAATTATGTATAGACTCTTATAAAGGGAGGTTCTCATATAATTATTTTTCAAATGGAAATAATTATGTTTCCAAAATTGAGTACTAGATAAATTTTTTTTGGAAAAAACTTTTTGGATGGAATTTTTTGAAGGTTTTAAATATATATGAAGAAGTGGGATGTGAGTTTTTTAACAGAAAGAAGTTAAACCATTCATCATATGAACATTTAATAAAAAAGTTTACAAGTTACATGATTTAAGACACTATTTTTGTAAGAGAAACTAGAACAAAAAAAGTTTCTAATTATAAAGACATAATCATAAAAAAATTCCTATAAATTTTTTTATAATGTAAAATAGTTTTGAAATTTTTTTGATCATATGGACCCGATCTAAAGTTTGTAGTTGATCAAAGAAATATAGTTGAGTTCTGAACAAATAATATCAGATGATATTTTCTATAAGGAAGTTCACACCTAGATTTTGGATGAACCTTTTATAAAGCGTTGTTTGAAGAAGTTTTAACATTTAATCATTATATATAATGTTTCAAGAATTTACAAATTTTGAGTTTTTTGTGAAAACACAATATATGGAAAAAATTAATGGCATAAGAGGTGAGGAAGTTGTCATAGAAATGATGGGCTTCCTGGGACTGAAGAATTTATAAGATAGAAAAATATATTCAACCATCTTAAAATAGTTTTTCAAAAAAACATAGTTGTTTAAGATAAATGGTACAGGGTATTTGAGTTTCTTAATAGTCAGTATCTACAAAGTTTGAAGTTTTGAAAGTTAATAAGTGTGATACAACATTAGATAGAAGACCATAGGACTGAACATTAGACAAACATTCATGATGTTACTAGGAAAAAATTTCTAATAATTACATAAAAACATTTAATCAAATTAATATAAATATAATAACATTTTAATTTCATCAAAAAGTGGTTTTAGACAAACAACTTCTTGATGGAGAGTTCTAAGGAACTTTTCCTAACTTTGTAAAGTCTAAAAATTGATGATTCTGAAATGAGTTAAGGAATTTTGAAGAAGTTTGGAATAATTGGAAAATTCATGAATTTTCAAGAATAGTTAATAATTATATGGAATGCTTAATAATAATCCAAGAAAAAATCAAATGTGTAAAAAATTAAGAATTAGGAATTTCAGTTAGCTAAAAAGTGAAAATTTTTTCCTGCCATTTCCACTTATGGAGAACCTATAAATATTATTGAAAAAGTACATAGATATGGAAAATTGGTCATGTTTGAAAAAGGTATAAGTTTAATATAGTTTTTTTAGAAGGAGTTTCTAAACAAATTTATGGTTCATGTTGAATAATCCTGGACTAAAGTTTACAGACAAATTTTTAGATAGAACATAATTTCAAAGAACTAGATAGAGCATCAGAGATAGTTTCTATGAAATATTTTTCTGAGGTGTATATTTTTTTAATCAGGTATAATTCAAGTTTTATACCAGGAACTTATTTAAGATAGTGGAAATGTATAGATATTATATGACATATGAACACTAGATGAATACTCACTAGATGGAGAAAAACAAATGGATTTTCTAGATAAACTTTTTTAGAGTATAATTTAAAAATTTACATATTTTTTTGGGGCTCGTGTTTTGTAAGAAAAACAAATAAACTAAAAGAAGTAAATATAATCATACCTATCAAGAGATATAAGGTTTATAATGGGATTTAGCACAAATTTCTATTCACTTTTTTCTAATATTTTATTTCCATAGACCCACAAAATTGTCCATGGAAAGGATGTATGTTCTCACACTTATGTCGAACCTTGTAAATATTTCACACCTTATTCAATTTCCTATATTTTCATTCTTGTTTGATTGATTATGAAATTTTATAATTAAATAAATCTAACAAGTGTCAGAGTATAGATTTTATAAATTTTGAAATTTATAAAAAAAAAACTACTGATTCACCCCCCCCCCATTGGATCACCAATCCAATAGATCTTCAATTGATATTAGAGAAATATTCCCATGTTGAATCTTTATTGGGGATATTCTTAATTCAATTAAAATTACATTTATTCCTACCTTTTATGGAAAAATTTATCATGGTTGTAAAAATAACATGATACCAAATTTTCTATCACTTTTCCTTGAGGTTAATTGATGTAGAAACAATTGAGTTTAAACCCATCAAGAAAAATGGTCCCATGACTTTTTTTGAAAATATAAATGTTAATGATTATGGATAACCTAGAAATTTTATTCTTATATATTTGTTGGAAAATGTTTTTATGAAGTTGATGGGTCTCAAAATAGCTAATTAAATTTGGAATAATCTTTAAATTATCTTAAAGGGAAACAAAAAAGTGGAGGAAAAGTTATAAATATAGAGAATAAAGTTTGAACATATAATAATGATAGATAAAGAAAATGTTAATGAATAATTCACTGGATATAGTAATTTTTTTGTAAGATCAAAGGTTTTATATATGTCTTGAAATATTCTATTATTATAAATCAACTCGTGAGAAGATTCCCCTATGTTTTTGACTCTAAAATATAAATTTAGAAGATAAAGATGATTTATAACTTGATAACATTCCTAAGTTTCCTATTTAATATGAGATAAGATATTCTCTAGAATTTAAAAAGGATATCAAGGATGAAATAGATTTTGAGTCTATATGACAGTTGAAAATCCAAGATTCTGATAATGATAATATTACTAATTTAGAAGAAAAACATTACAATGAAATGAATTATAAGATCATGTCTCTTATCTACAGAAACTATCAAATATTTAGAGGACAGTATGGTGGAAATATTTCACTAAGATATTTTGAGTGTGGAGGAATTTGAAACCTTGCTATAAATTTCCACAAGAAAAAAATTTGGTTAATTTGAAGATCATTCTAATGAAAAACTTTGATGGAGGATGTTTAAAAAATATTATAAGGAAGATAAGAAATCAACTGTTGGTAAGAGAAATTTCACTAGAAATATAAGATTTATATTGAGAAAGAAAGTTGAATCTAACTTGACTAACAACAATTCATCAAATGAAGAAAGTTCATAGATAATCAAAAACTTCTTTGAAAATGGTGAGAAAAAAGATGGATTCTCAAATAGTGAATAAGAATAATGAGGATAAAAAAGTTACAGAGAATATCAGTTGACATTATAACTAGAATATTATATTGAAAAAAAATAGAAAACACAAGAAATACATCTGAATGACTAATTCAGAAAGTGTAATTGATATTGATGAAATAATTGATGCACTTAAATCGTAAAATGAGTATATTTAAGGGGTTATAAATATCAAAATGAAAATTGATGAACAAGGAAAGATGATGGAATATCTTAGTTAGAAACTTGCAGCTAAGGAAGAAAAAGTTTTTAAAACGTAGTTGAAACTTATTGAAGTTGAAACCACCTTAAGATATATGAACTAGAAATTAAAAACTCTTTATAGTTAAAAGTTGAATCTTCTCAAGATGTTGAGAAAGCTCATCCCAAGAATTGGGTGAAATCCCCATTCAATAAAATTAAATATTGATCTGATTTTACTAACCATGCAGGTGTTAAAAAATTTATTGGGAAATATTATGTTTAGAAAAAATGTGAAAAATATACCACATCAATTAAAGTTTAAAAAATACATCATAATAAATTTTCCCTCTAACAGTGGGAAAGAAAATTTTAAAAATGTTACGAATCATGGAAAGATAGTTACAGGGGATGATCATATTTCTATAGAATAACACGATTAATTGGATACTATTGGTGTTGTGGGTTTTTTTCATAAATCTTATAATTTTTTGAATAAAATATATATACCTCAAAGTAAGTATGAAACAAGGGGGAGATATAGTACAAGAAAATTAATTAACCTTCCTATGCCATGGGAATTTTAAAAAACTAAAAATTTCATGATGCTAGAAAACAATCAACACAAAATCCATTTGGCATATTAGAGGAATTATATGGAAGATTTCACCAGCTAGGTCACATTACTGAAGAATGGTTAACAAATCTCCCAAAATATACTATGTATGATAGAATAGATAAGGAGGTAGGATAGATAAAATTTGTAGAAAGATCATTTATTTTCTAAATATCTTTGAAAGAAAGAAAATGTAATAAACTATAGATTCTAGATAGTTGTTGTTACTTGCATATTATGGGTGATTTCAAAATTTTAAAATATATTTAAAATCATGATAGAGTTGCTATTAATTTTTGAAATTATAGTTCTTTAAAAAATTTAGGAATAGAAACTACTGAGATTAAAGATAAGAAACTAAAATATACATAATTTTTATATATTTATGGACTCAAACACAACCTACATAGTGTGATCCAAAATTATGATAAAATAAAAGAAGTTATATTTTATAATACTAATGAATCATTATATGTGTAGAAGATAATAAATGTGTTACCATAGGAGAAAGAACTAGAATAAATCTATTTCATATTAAAGAACTTTGTAATTCATTCTATTTAAGTTCTAGATATGAAAAAAATTATGGAATCATAGACTTCCAAAACATTGGAATTAAATTATGATAAAAATATTCAAAGTATATTTTGTAATAAATTTTCAACATTAAAAATAAAATAATATGATTTCATTGAAACATTTCAAAAAGGAAAGATTAATAGAAAAATCCTTAAGAAAATTTAAATTCAGTCTACCATACCTCTTGAGTTGTTCAGTAGGATATTTCTGGGATAATGAGACATCAAAAAATGAAATGATATTTCAACTTTATCACTTTTATTTATGATTTTAATCAGATGAAAAATGATATTTTTATAATGAATAAATTATAGGATATAAATATGATCATATTTTTCAGAAAAAGTGTTGAGAGAAAATTTGGTGTTTATATGAAGAAGATAAGAACTGATAATAGAAGGGAGTATACCTAGAATTCATAATAAATATATCTGAAAAAACATGGAATTAGACATCAGTATAGTTCTCTATAAATCCATAATAAAATGTAGTTGGATGAAGGAAAAGTAGAAACTTGGTGGAAATGGGAAGAAGTATGTTAGATGAGTATAAAATTTCTAAATTTTACTGGAGAGAAGTTTTTAGTATTGTTATACATTTTCAAAACATATGTTTACTAAATATTTAATAAAACATGACTTACTATGAAATTTGGTATAATAAAAAATCTTCAATGAAATATTTCAAGGTTTTTAGATGTCCTTTCTTATTAAATATCAAAAATTAAGATCTTGAAAATATTTATGAGAAAGATTGGGAAGGTATTTTCAAGGGATATTCACACAACAAAAGAAGTTATAAATTTTGGAACAATCATTTATTAAAGTTAGTGGATTCATATTATGTAAATCTTATTTAAAAAAAACATCCTTAACAAAGGTTATTGAAAATTTTATGGAAGATAAAGGAAATACTTCCAATGATAATAAAAAAAAATGAAGATTAAAGTGATCTCAAATTGGTAACTAATGATTCTAAATAGTTTTGTGTTGAGAAAGGTGGACTAGTAATAAAACCTCTACAATTTCATACCCTAGGAAATCTGGTAAAATTGGAAAGTATCACTGAAAATACGAAAGATCTAGTTTAAACCAGAAGAATTTTAATATTATAAAATCAATAATCACATATCTTATAGGTTGAACTGAAATAAGTTTTAGAGGAAATTGAACATAAATAATTTTTTGAAATAAATAAATGATGATTTAGATCAAATTGATAAAAATGAATCTTTGGAACTTTTCCCATGTCTGATAAGAAATAATTGTATTCAAACATAGTCTCTATAAAGAAACAGTATAAATGAGCATGGAGAAATTTTTAGAAACAATGATTGACTCTTTTTTAAAGGATATTCAAAGGTGGATGGAGTGTATTTAAGGAAAACATCTCCCCCATTTCAATATTTGAAAATATCACAATGTTCTCAGCATTGGATTCACATCATTGTCATAAAGTTTAACAGATGGATGTAAAGTCATATTTCTTAAATGGGTAGATTTAGAAAGAATTCTATATTTAGAAACATTGTGGATTACTACATGATAAAGATGAAACCATGTTTTGTAAATTGAATAAATCTTTTAATAGTTTGAAACAATCTTCATGATCCCAGTACTCCAAACATTATAGTTTCTTGAAAATTTTGATTTTTTCTAAAGGTAAAATTGAAAACAACTTAGATGTGAAGGAGATAAACTTAGGTACCCTGATTTTTATTTTTTATGTTGATGACATGTTTTTTTATAAGGATACAAAAAAATATTGTAAATAATTTATTAAAGAAATAAAGAAAATTTTTGAAATTTCAATGCATTTAGAATTAAATTTTTTTGGGAGTATAAGCCCAACATATGGAAGGATATATTTTCCTATATCAAGAAAAGTATTCCATGGAATTGTTACAAATGTTAAGAATGATAGATTCCAATTAAATTTCTACTCACATATCATTTGTAATAATGATGAGAAAAGATGAAGTAGAGAAAAGTGTAAATTAAAAATATTTCAGAATGTTGATAGGTTGTATTCTTTATCTTATGGTTTCTAGACTAGACATTGTTTGTGCAGTTACTTTATATTCCATCTATCAGAGTGATCCAAAAGAATCTTATATGTTTTTATTAAAAATAATTCTCATAAACGTTAAATGAATAACTTCACATGGGTTTTTTATGAAATAAGTTATAATATATACCTTCTTGGATATAATGATGATGATTGGGCTAGATATTGGAGTGATATAAAATCAACTTCAAGATGATTATTTTTCTTCAGAGAATGTTGTAGGAGTTGGCATAGTAACAAATATAGTTCATTGACTTTGAGCACATCAAAATCATAATATGTTTCTACTACCAAGGATTGTACTCAAAAAATTTGGATGAAAGTTCAACTATAATATTTGAAAGTGAATTTTTATCCACTGTTGAAGACTATTTTTGATAATAAATGTTCTATTTATCTCTTGAAAAATACTATAAAAAATTTGAGATCAAAACACGTTATTATAAAGTTTTTCTTAAATAAAGATAATGTTTCTGGTGGAGATGTTATTCTAGAATATATTTCAACAATGAATCATATTTACAATGTATTCACTAAGTCTATTTCAAAAGTGAGATTTGTGAGATTAAGGTTGTGACTTCATGTTCAGCCTCAAACCAAGAATTTGTAAACATCTTAATTAAATACTCCCACTATTATTTGGATTATTTTGAAAAATTGGGAGAGAAGTAAATAACTCTTTAAAGTTTTTTTTATCTTTCTTTGTTTAATGAATTTTAAGCTATGTTTATCATAAAATAGATGATAAAACAAAAAATATATAGGGTGAAAATTTGTGA
Organism: Viscum album; assembly: GCA_963277665.1. Lineage (NCBI taxonomy): Eukaryota > Viridiplantae > Streptophyta > Magnoliopsida > Santalales > Viscaceae > Viscum > Viscum album. Next base: position 1,401,866,189 of record OY728143.1, on the reverse strand, counting down.
GTTCAAAAATTGTTACAAAAGTAGAGAAGATAAAAGTGAGGGGATTTTATCTTAATATGTCCACACATTTTCTTGTCACCAAGGTATTGGAATCCTTCAAAAAAATTACTTTATCCAACAGTTTGGTGTCAGAACACTCACTTTGGAGAAATAATTTGTTCTCGTAAAAGTTGATAACATTGAGTTATTACAAAAATGAGTTGTGAAAAAGTATGAGTGAAGAAAAATGATGAAAGTTAAAATTTGTTAATTATAGTTTACAAAAAAATTCAAAGGGGATGACTAAAGATTAGTTTTGATGTTTTTCTGAAAAATATTTTATTTATTAAAAACTATCTTTTATTAAATAATTTTTTTTGTAAAATAAGAAAAATAAGATTTTCTCAATGTCAAGAAATAATTATAATGAATTTTATAAAAAATTGATAAATTTAGAAATTTAGAAAAGTTATAAATTCATAAATTTTTTGGAGAATAAGAAAGCTAAAAATTCAAAAATTTATAAAGTTGCCTTAAATAAATTTCTAACAAAGTCAAATGATTTTTTTCTATTCGATGAATGTCATGATACATCTTGAGGTTTTGGAAGAGAATAAAAATGGATTTTGGATTTTCTAGATGTATGAAATTAATTTTCCAAATAAAAATATTTTTAAATACATATTGGGATATAATATTATCATATAAATTTCTCATATGATAAATTTTATAAAGGAAAGAATGACGTGTACAAATTTGAGTATCAAAAAAATGGTTCTTAAAAACCATTTGGATAAACTTTTTGAGGATTTGAAATAATTAAAAGAAGGAGTTTTTGTATTAAGTAATTAAAGTGAGTTTATTAAATGGAAAGAAGTGAATCCATTAATCGGATGAACATTCAATAAAAAATATTAAAATGTTTATGATTCAGGATGAAGTTACTGTAAGAGAAAATGGTGCTATAAATTTTTTAATTGGATAGACATAATATGATAAACTTTATTTAAGGAAGTCTTCACACTGATTGTTGGAAAAACATTCATGTTTATGTGTTATATAGAAAAATAAAGTTTGAAATTTTTTTATTGAATAGAATAGAGATGATGTTTTTAGAATATTAAATAAGATAATTTGAGTTTTGGATAAACAATATTGGATTAATTTTTCTATGAGGATGTTCACACAATATTTCCAGATGTACCTTTCTAGATAGAGATATATTATATATTTTTAACTTTGTGTTAGTATAAAAAATTTTGTAAGAATTTCCAAAAACTGATTTTTTGTTAAAACTAGTAAGAAGAAATTCTGCAAGAAATGTTGAAGTTGATACCAGATTGAGGGGGTGCATTTGAATAAAGTAGATATAAGATGAAATAATTAATTAAACCATAATCAAAGATATTTTCAATATAATTTTTATTTGGTCATTAGAAATTCTATGAGGCATCAAAGTTCTCAGAATTTCATTCTGTATATATTATGAAGTTGAAAAGTGATGAATTGTGTCACTACATCAAACAGATGACCATATGATATAAAATAATACAAATATTCATGATGTTACTGGATAAAAATTTCTGAGGATACCATCCGATAAAGTTAACATGATAAAGATAAATTGAAAAACTAATTCTATCATCAAAGAATGGTTTTTGACCAAACAAATTTGGACGGATAGTTTTGAGGAACATCTCATGACTATTTAAAATTCAAAAACATATAATTCTAAAATTATATAAGGAAGTTTGATAAATTCTTCAATCACTATAAAATTCATGAAATTTAAAAAAAAAATCAAGAAGGATATTTTATTCTTGAGAAGCGTCCAGGAAAAATTAAAATGTGTGAGAAATTTAGAATTGTGAATTTTTGTGAGCAATAAAATGAAAAGTGTTTTCCACCTTTTCAAGTTATAGGTAACCTATAAATAGAAGTGAAAAATTAAATTAGTACGTGAAATTGTTAACATGTGTGAAAATTAAAAGTTATATAGAGATATTTTTAGAGTTAGTTTCCAACTGAAGTTGAATTTTGTGTTGAAAAATTTTAGATAAAATTTCCTAGACAGAGTATTAGACAAAACATCAGTTTAGAGAACTAAGTATAATCGAATAAGGTTTCTATTTGAAAGTTTTGTAAGGTGAACTGTTTCTTTAATTGGGTAGAATTTAGATTTTATACTAGGTAAATAATTTATTAAGGTTAAATTGATGGAGATTACTAGATTTAGGCACACTGAATAGACACATACCAGATATAGAAAAACATTTTTAGAAAATCATATGTAGATTCATGATGAAATTTTCTGGAGAAAAAATTATAAAGTTTCATTTTTTGTTTCTAGTTTTTTATAAGATAAACATGTAAATTTATGGAATTCAGTATAATCATACTTATCCAGATAATTAAGGGGTCTAACAAAAGTTTTATCAAATTTGTATTCACTTATTTATAATAGTGAATTTCTATGGACCCATGGGAGTGGCCATGGAAATGATGTTGGTTCACACACTAAGGTTGAACCTTATAAATCTTTCAAACATTGTTTATATTTATATATTTTCATTATTGTTATAATTTTCATAAAATTAGATAAATAAAAAACTCTAACAAGTTTTATGGTTTAAATTTCATAAATTGGTAAATTCAAAAAAATTAAACCACTCATTCAACCCCCCTAGTGGTTCACTAATACTAAGTAACTTTAGGATTCATGTGAGGATTGGTTTGGGAAATTGGTGAATTGGTATTAATTGGTATCAAGTTTAGCTTTTGGGCCAAGTAATATAGTTTTAGTGTGGCATTTGGTGTATCCATTCACTAACACTCTAATAACCAACATGTTGATATAGAACATTGAGGAACCAATTGCCGAGAATGAGAGAATAGTTTATTCATCATATAGTAAGGGTTCATTGATTTCCATGTCCTTATTGAGTCATATCCCCAAGTATTATTTAATTATCATGGTTCATTTAAAAATTTGTAGTATTTTACCACACATAAATCCAACTAGGGTTCCAAGGTAGGGTCATGATGCACTTATTCTAGTGATTGAGCCTCCCATCATTAACCATCTAAGACAATAGGCTTCTATCAAGGGATCATAACATGATATATCCCCATAAAATGACCAAGTAGTCGTTCCTCCTCTTGTGGTGTAGTGAGAAGACCCACCACCTTTAGCTTAGGTGTATTTCCAAACATATGTAGAGTGGCAGTGAATTCTAGATAGTAAAGTTAAATATTCATTTAGGATGAGTGCACTCTATTATTTTTAGTGTAATCAACCACCTAGGTATTGAAAAAACCTAAACCCTCATGTAGTAAATTATTTTCTTAAGATAATGATTCTGGTGTTTTTTCTTATCTAGACATCCTCTGATAAAATATTAGTGTTATGATCCATCATTTTCCATGTTGTAGTAAGACATTGATGTACTTTGGTCATCTAAAACCATGACAAGGAGACTCTTCCATGGGTAGTGTTTGAGTACCTACTTCCATAGGATTACTACCCATATATGTTGAGATATAAACATATCAAGGATCCTCTAGAGAAACAAAAAGGTAGAATGTCTTTTTCAAAGTATATAATGAGGTTTACTAACCTCATGAGGTAATCCCTTGACATGATTCTTGATAGATTCCTTCATGTATAAAATTTTGTGTGTTTTCTTCATAGATTGGTCTAAATTGGTGTTGTTTCCTTCAATATCCCTGATATATCGGGGTTCTTGATAGGTCCATAGTGATCAATATTTTTTTAATAATATAGATTGATGTGGTTGGAGTTGTTGGTGGTAATTTATTATAAAATTCATCATTTGTGGTAGGCTATTGGTAGGTGCTAAGGATTCATCATCAAAGGCATAATAATATACGATCTCGAACCTAGGGATTCACAACTTAAGATTCATTGATGAGATATATCCATCCAAAAGACACAATTTTATATACATATGGAGGACATGGTCATATGTAATGTCACTAATTGACCTAACATTCTATAGTGGGAAGTCAAGTGGATGATAAAACCCTTGTTTTATTGGAAACAATTCATCTAGTGACCTCATCATGGTGTAAAAGTCTGTCTTCATAAAGGTGGATTTAGTAGGGGAGATGGTGAGGTTCTATGATAAGGAGATATATGTGGACTTTTTTATGATCTTATTTCACCACCTCCACCATTAGGTAAACCACACATGTCTCGATTAGCTAGTTAGAATGGATATGATTAGAAGTAGGTGATGGAAGTATATGACTAGGAAACACCCAATATTATTCAAGATACAATCAATGACTTTTCTATATTGGAACTCATCATCTTGGATACCCACATGATCTATTATTTTTTATCATCCCTTGTTTAAGAGTAAATTATCCTAATATATAACCTAACCTAAATCATATTACTAGACACTCCTACTAAAATTGATCACTTTATCACCCATATCTACCAATCATACGAGAGAGTGATTAGTGAAGATATGTTTTCATGGGACCTTGTAGTGGAATAAAAGAATTTTTGAGATATCATCCTTGGTCTATACAGATTATACTTGGTCTTTTCCTAGATAAATTTCTTCCATTGGAGATTGATGTGTTTTTAAAATGATAGATTGAGGTTTACCTTTATGGGTGATTTAGACCTTCAGTCGAGATAATCTAGGAATATACACTAGAAGTTGTTATCAATCACCCCAAAATTAGAAAGTTCATCTCTATGTGTGTAATATATTTCAAATGATAATCTTCCTTTAGTTATTGAGATGTATATGCACATTTATCTCAAGGATGTTCCAAGATCCCCCCCACCCATATAAAGATCAACTTCTGTAGTTATCCATACCCAAGGACTAGTCATATATCTTTTGAATCATATCAGAGATCTTATTCTAATTTTAGGATACTTACGGTAAAATTTAAGGAGATTATGGATAATGTTTTCATCAGATCCATTGTGTCCCCCTAATCACCTCCAGTGTTATTAACCAAGAAGGAAGATGAGATATTGAGGCTTTATATTTAATATCACTTTTTATATTAATTGAAAGTAAGAAAAAATACCCTCTTATAAGGATTAATGGACTATTTGAAAAGCTAAAATGAGTGAAATGAATCTTGAAGATCGATCATAGGTCCATATATCATGAGATTTGGGTTTTTGAGTAGGATATCTTGAAGATGGAATTCCAATGATGTTATGTCGATTATGAGCTTCTTATGATTCTTTTACATGTGATGAATTCCCCATATGATCTCATGAGCCTCGTGAATTGGATCTTATAACCCTTCCTGGACTTATTTGTGTGTTAATCATTGATGATATCCATATATATTCATTGTCAAATGATAAGAATACTAATCACATGAGGACTATTCTAGAATTTCTTCGAGAGAACTAGATTTATGATAAGCTATCAAAGTGTTAGTATTGGATTTGGGAGGACTAATTATTATAAAATATCATCTCAAAGAGAAGAATGGAAATTGACCTAGTGAAAATTGAGCCAGTATTTACCTGAGAGTCACCCAAGAGTGTGTTTGAGGTGGGAAGATTTCTTGGGTTAATGAGATACCACTAGATATTCATGAAATAATTCTCTAATATTGAGAGTCCCATGAATTTTCATAATTTAATAGGGTCTACTTTCATTTATTTTTAGAAGTTTCCAAAATATTTTGAGGAGTTAAAGAATAGGATTATTAATTCTTCATTTATGAGATTTCCAAAGGAATTAATAAATTATATAGTCTTTTATGATTCCTCTAAATATATACATGGTTGTGTGATGATGTATAGGAAACAATTATTGATAATTGGTCCCAATCATTCAAATATCATGGGAATAACTACACAAACCATGATTTATAACCTACAGTAGTAGTCTTCTCCTTGAAAACTTAAGGTAATTACCTAAGTGAATGGTTTATAGTTTACACAAACTATAAGATCCTTAGATACATACATAACCAGAGAGATCTTAAAAATTGGAAGTGTGTTTATTAGAATTCTTATAGGAATTATAATTCAAGATTGTATATTCTTTAGGAAATAGAAATGTGGGGTTTGATGCCCTTAGTAGTAAATATCGAGTTCAATATATGGTGGACGCACCTAAGTAGTTGGCAGTGATGCAGTTCTTGTAACATCCCAGGTAAATAAAGAATATGAAATTTTCATATTTATTAATATTTTTGAATAAAATATTAATATTACTTTAAATTATATTCTATGTTTGATGGTGTACCCAATACGCAACAACGAGTTTCTTTGAAATCTTACGTTGCACCCTAATGATATAATAATATTATTTTAAATTGTAGTTAGCCACTAGCCATTGTAATGGTGGGAATGAAAATAAATAACTAAAAAATGATTATATATGTTTGTTAAATATTTTTACATTTATCCAATAAATGTTAGAGGCATAAAATGAGAATGAATCCAATTTTAAGCATAAATATTCTAATATTCTTTAAAAGGTCGATTAACAGCCTTTTGAGGAAGAAAACTTTTTAAATCTAATTTTTGTCACTTTTATATGTTATATTTGACAAAATAAAATCTTTTTTATAATCAATATATTTAAATTTACTTTGTGTAAAATTTTGGTATTTTTCTGATAAAGTTCAATTTTTTAATGAATAGTGAAGAATGTTGTATTTTTGTTCAAAACTGCCTTTTAATATAATTTATTTATGTGGTCATATTATCTTTTTTAATTGGGTTTAAAGTGTAATTAATTTTTTTTTACCATTTAATACAATGGTGGTCGTTGGAATTAATTTCACTTTTAAATTGGACATAAACAAGTGTCAATCTTTTGATAGATATTATTTCTGAAAAACATGCTATTTTTTTGACAGTAGGAATTAATTATAAAATTAATTAATGAAAATTATATGTTATGAATTTGGTAAAATGGAAATCATTTTTGAATTCGGAATATCAAATATAACTTAGGGTGAATTTTTGGTATTTTTCTGAAAAACATCAATTTTTGATGAATAGTGAAACCACTAAGTGGTAGTTAAAAAACTGATTTTTCCTTTAAACGGAACATTACCACTTCTGTAATTTGAATTTAAAAAATCCATAATACATGGTTGTCATTATTAAGTAAAATGTGGTTCAATATGATGAAAATAATTTTTGGTGAACAGTAACTTTTGTGTTTTATTAACCGCGATTAGAGGTAATTAGGGTAATTTAAGGTAAAAATAATGTTATAATAATATGAAATTACCTTTAAACATTTCCTAACCCTATTTTATGAGTCATGGCCGACCAAGAAAATACATGGATCAACAAGGGGACCCCATGGAGCCACTTTGGTAAGAGAATGACATTAATAACTTTTATTTAAAGTAAAAATAAAAGTGGCACAAACATGTATTGTTTTACTAAAACAAATATTTCATGGGGTTATATAAGTTATATTTTTGACTATAAATATTATTTAGATATATAAAAATATTTCATACATCATGGTATTTTTTTATAATTTTTAGACATTAAATAAATAAATTTATTTATGACACCATGATGATGCATTGTTTACCTCATTAATGAATGATTTAAATAAAATGACAGGATAAGGTAAAATATAGAACTTACACTTGTATAAAACCTATTGTATGGGTGGATTTCGAACCCTTATCACATTATCCTTAAAATATATCATTGTGGGACTTTTATAATCTGAAACTCATTTTATAATAAAATAACAGTTTATAACATTCTAGGAGTGCCCATCCTCTCTCTAATAAAAGGCCCCCACCTCCACCCCCTTACCCACAACTATAAAGCCTTTAGCTAGACAAAACTATGCTCACATTATCTCTCAAAAACCCTCTCTTACTCCTAGAATCCTCACATTGGGCAGAAGTCTTCCCAAAGAATCCTTTGGCTCAAATCATAAAGAGTTACCCGATTTAAAGGTAAGGTATTCTCTTATGTTCTTTTGTTTTATTTTTCTTCTCCAACCCCTTAAAATCTTTTTATTCCACTATTTTGTAACAACACCAGTATCTTCAATATTATAGTTTTTTTTATGAGAAGGATTCAAGATACACTTACACACACCTCCGTCTAATGGTTAAAGAACATACTGTTTCCGTGGATGGCGAATTTCTGCCTCACGAAACGATGATTGTTCAAAATTCTCCTACCACCTCTCATGGTGGCCATTATGATGACACTATATTTATGTATGATATATATTATATTTATGTCCTATATATGCTTCTGTATTTTATATATAAAACATACCTTTATGCATTGTATGTTGTGCAATTGCGATAATTTCTTTTGAGAGTGTGGACTACCGCCCCCTCAAGTGATGTGACTCGTTCATGCAATACATGGAAGGTATAAAGAATAAAATTAATGAAATTATGTGACCTATATAAAATATATATTATACTTTAATTATAATATATATATCTCCCATTTATTTTTAATTCCATTAATATGATAATGAAATGAAAGTAGCGTTCATACGTACTTACGGCCTACTGTCTCCATGAATGGTGCATTTCATTTATATCTCCAAATGTTATGGAATAGTATAAAACAAATATATACTGGATATATATTATATTTAAATAATTAATATTATTCTGGATATGATGTAATTATAACTACATGGACAATTCTTTTCAAACAGAATCATTTTTGACTCATGTACCGAACATCGACAAAAACGGTTGATATGAACTCACATAATTTACTGATTATTATAACATTACAATATGTGATTTGAATTGAATAAATTTTTTTAAAGTAATTCTTTAAGAAATTATAAATTATCCTTAGTTTATTATTCAGGAATATAAAGAAATGACAAGACAAGTTAGACTTGAGGTAAGGGATCCAGCCTCACTCTTTCTTTTCAAGTACTCTTTTTTATGTCATTTCTTTTATACTCCATGTTCTGATGTTGGAGGATGTTATTTTATATTAACCTTACTGTAATTTTTATTTTCATATGATAAGAGACACCCTCTTACTCCCATAAATTCATTTTAAGAATTTTTAAGTGGCGTTGTTAGGCTACCGAATTTTTGTAAGAGATCATTTCACCCTTCTCATTTTCAATGTTCTATTTTCATGTCAAGTCTTTCAAGTTAATTTTTCTTATGTTGGGGTATGATATCTATATCAATCATATTGTCTTTTTATGTTCATATGATTTGAGACCCTATTTAATCTCATCAATCCATTTTTCAATGTTTTGAGTGGCGTCGTTAGGCTGCCGAATTTTCGTAAGGGATTTCTTATCTCACTTTTAATTCTGTGAGATTTTCATTGTTCGCCACTTATTTATTTCATGTGGTGTATTGGTTACTTCCATTTGATATATATTATCATGAATATATTTATATTCATGGTATTATTTGATTCATTTTATGTTTATTATTTTTTGGTCATACGACTCAATTGATTTCAACGAGGTAAGGGGTTTTTATCTCACTTTTTATTCCCGTGATATTTATGCTACATTTGCCACTATTTCCTTTTGTGTGGTGTATGTAATTCCAATTATTCTACTATTTGTGTAATATAATCTTGTTTATGGGTATTTACATATTCATTGTATGACCCTTATTTCATGGGGTGTACATTTCGAAAGTTACCCAAATCGGTAAGGGAACCTTTCACCCTCCTCTTTTTAAAAGAATTATTTTTGTTAGGTCTTTTAATTTACATCTTCTTATGTTGTGATATATTCTTATATATCCTTATTGTTGTAAATGATATGTCCAAGTTATTAGATACCTTTTTTATCTCTCATCTTCTAATTTTCTGAATTTTAAAATGACATTGTTAGGATGTCGAATTTCTATAAGGGAACTTATTAACCTAATTTCAATTCTTTGGGTTAAACATCTACTTCTTGATTATGTCTTACTATGAATATGTTTGGATGACCTCTGATTGTTTTACAGTTAATATCCTCTTATATTGAGTTTATTTATATTTTCAACACATAATTATGTAATTGTTTAATCCTTAATCTAAGGATACCGACTTTGTAAGGGTCTTCATCTCAATCTCCTTTAATTGAGGCATATTTTTGTTCTAATACAAGAATCTATTTTATACACTGTATAAACACTTTTGAATTTTCATTTCATTCAAAGGGAATCTTTTTCTACGAAGTGTTTTACTAAATGAAAAAAATGAATGTTTCTTTCAACATACGCGGTGACAATGACCTTTTCCTCCACCGCGAGTATTATTTTATCTTTGGCTTCCTCAACAAGCCATAAAGTTTTTAAAAGAAAATAAATACCATATACTCTATTTTTTATTTTGGTATTGAAAATGGTTTTGATAATGGATTTTTTATAGCAATATATTTATGTGATATATTATGATTGAAATGTGGAAATGTTTTCTTTCCTTTATATTTGTTTTATGTCTTATGATTTTATAATGGTACTTGGACATTTGACGGGTGGTTATGTGATAAACCAAATGAAAAGTGGTGTCGTGAATACCAGGAAGGGTGGTTACATTATAACCTCCAATGCATTGGGTACGAAAGTCGGCCGTATGGCTATTCCATTTAGTGATATGTGTGGAAGTCGACCATATGTTCATTCCATTTAAGTATGTTTATGTCCCAAGTTCCCTTATATGTTATGTGTTCTTTATATGGGTTTTATGGTAATTTGTTGGTTACAAAAGGGTATGTATGGATATTTTATTCAGTGAAGAGTATATTTAATAGTTCATAAAGGTGAAAACTATTACTTATAATAAATTGTTCATGGTTTACTTGTTGTTTTGAAAAAATAACAGTTTTCTTTCTTCGCGTATCCCTTACTGAGCTTTTTATGCTCATCCCAAGTTTTTGAAATGTTTTTCACAGGACATAAGGTGGAATAGGGTCAAGGATGGGATCAAGGAAATGACATGTTGTCTAGAACATGGAAATATACATGAATATTTTGTTCAAGAGTTTTTATTTTGTTAAAAAAATGGAAATTGAGTAGATGTGTCTACTTTATAATCTTTGAGATGTAGTAGTTATGTCATAATTCTCTAAAACTCTAAACCTGAAAAGATTATTTAGGTGAGTTATTCATTTAATTCAATATTATGTAATGTTTTAAGGTTGGGTCTTTATAGTTGGTATCAAATGTCAGTTTAGAAAACTTTAGGGATTTGTGGTTTTTGTTAAACACATGATTAGTCCCTATGTTTATTATTTTAGTTAAATACTTGTTTTATAATTTTTTCATATCAAGGAAATTTTGTTACAAATGGAAGGACGAGGATCTCAAATGACATTCCTATCTCTTCCTGAGGAAATGCTTCCAATAATTATTGCAAAGTCATGTTCAGATTATTGTGAAACTTTTTCTAACATACAACTCACATGCAAGAAGTTGTTTGAGATATCGAACACCTCCACTATACCTTGCTATCATCATGGATCATGGGTTGTATTTAATCAAATTATATTTTTTCAATATTATCATATTTTCAAGAAAGGTAAATATTACCAAGGAATTTTCAAATATTTTACCTTATCATAAGAATTTGAAGTATATTATGATTTTGAAAAAGGTTTTGAAGAAGGAGACCCTTGAGCAACCTATTTATATTTTCTGTTACAATAAATTCTCTCATCACATACCTATGGTATTTTAGAAGAACCATTGATTGAATGTTTCAATCAAATGTGGTCTGAATATTTTATAAAAACAAACTTTTATAAGATGTTTCGAAATTACATGTCATATATAATTATTTTCCAAAACTGTTTTTCTGTGAACACCCATATGAACCATGTTGTACAACTTGTATTTGGATGAAGGAGGAAAATGATTTTGAAGGATCTCTAATTCATTGTTGTGATGCATGGACCTTCTACCTACGTGAACAAGATGATGATGAAACCAAATAGACACCATGATCAAGGTATGATGTTATTCCTTGTGGGGATCGTTTTATTCCATCATATGGTGGTGAAATAAAAAAATACAATCTATATAAGACTTCAAGAATTTAGATGTTGAGATCATAATGAATTTGGATGAAAATAAGAGGTATAAGGAAAAAATTTAGGTTAAATTATGTTATGGTTATTTTTGATGATTTTATCTATTTTTGGGGAATGTTTTAAGAATTATATAGTTTTGGAAAAAGGACAACACAAAGACCGTGTGAAAACCCTCTACGTCGGATGAAGCTGCGGGAATCAAACCCACAACCAAAGTGCGACTGTGATTTATCGCCTACCGCTGGACTACATGAAGTCCCTAGTTAGTTTGATTAATTCATTTTAGTTGTATGATTTTATGAATCAAGAATAATTTGATTTTGGGTTATCTATGGAAATTATTAACCTATCATGGAGGATATGAGATTAGGTTAATTACTTTTCAATATGAGACATTAAGTGTAATTGATGCTATTTGGAGATAAATGTTAAGATTTATCTTGGAAGACTATGTGATTAAATCCTTCAGAGATTTGGGTTTCAATATTAGTTTGGATTACTTAAAAGAATTTTATAGATAGTTTTTTATTTAATGGTATTTTTTGAACTTTGTGTATTGTTTGAAAAATTTTGGATATTAAGAGTAGTTTTTCTTTTTGAAAAAGATTATCTTTTTTTGGGGATTATCTGATCCTATACTAAGATTTTTTGTTTTGGTTAAGGTCTAGAGAAATGGGAAATACATAGTTCTCTTTTTTGGATTAGGTGGTTCTCGAGAAGTTGATTATATCACTCTTAATGTGAATAATTCATCCTAAATACTCATCATTTGAAGAAAATATGAGTTTGGGTTAAAAAATCTAGTAAAAGTTGAAAGTCTACATGAAAAGTAAGTATGTTTCCTTATGTTTTAGTTATGCTCATAAATAAATTCCTCAATGAAATTTTACTTGAAACAAAAACTTTTTTTGTTAACTTTTTCTACTGGGGAATCAAATATCGTTTAAGCCCTCACAAGTTTGTGGTTTTCTGGTGGTTAACTTTCTCCTAAACAAATTTTCTATCACTCTCCATCTGAACATGATGGTTTGTTTTTTTCTTCCATATCTATGTTTTCCTACATGGAATCCTATTATAGTTTAACTCAGGTGACCTTTTCACTTCTCTTTCTTTCTTTTAAAGTGATAGTTTTATTGACTCCTTTTCCCATGTGGGGCTTTCAATGAAGTTTCTGAGCCCAATTTTAAAATTGTGAGGACGCAATTCCCAAAAGGGGGGAAGGATGTAACATACCAGGTAAATAAAGAATATTACATTTTCATATTTATTAATATTTTTGAATAAAATATTAATATTACTTTAAAGGATATTCTATGTTCGATGGTGTACCCAATACGCAACAACGAGTTTCTTCGAAATCTTACGTTACACCCTAATGATATAATAATATTATTTTAAATGGTAGTGAATGCCTAGCCGTTGTAATGGTGGGAATGAAAAGAACTAACTAAAAAATGATTATATATGTTTGTTAAATATTTTTACATTTATCCAATAAATGTTAGAGGCTTAAAATGCGAATGAATCCAATTTTACGCATAAATATTCTAATATTCTTTAAATTGTCGATTAACAACCTTTTGAGGGAGAAAAATTTTTAAATATACTTTTTGTCCCTTTTATATGTTATATTTGAAAAAATAAAATCCTCTTTTAGAATCAAGACATCAAAATTTACTTTGTGTAAAATTCTGGTATTTTTCCGATAAAGTTCAATTTTTTAATGAATAGTGAAAATTTTTGTATTTTAGTTCAAAACAGCTTTTTAATATAATTTATTTATATGGTTATATTATCTTTTCAATTGGGTTTAAAGTGTAATTAAAAAATATTTTTACCATTTAATACAATGGTGGTCATTGGAATTAATTTCACTTTGAAATTGGATATAAACAAGTGCCAATCTTTTGATAGATATTGTTTCTTAAAAACACGCTATTTGTTTTGACAATGGGAATTAATTATAAAATTAATTAATGAAACTTCTATGTTATGAATTTGTTAAAATGGACATCATTTTTTAATTCATAATATCAAATATAACTTAGGGTGAATTTTTTATATTTTTCTGAAAAACTTCAATTTTTGATGAATAGTGAAACCACTAAGTGGTAGTTAAAAAACTGATTTTTCCTTTAAACGGAACTTTACTGCTTCTGTGATTTGAATTTCAAAAATCCTACATATATGGTTGTCATTATTAAGGAAAATGTGTTTCAATAGTAGGAAAATGTTTTTTTTTGAATAGCAACTTTTGAGTTTTATTAACCACGATTAGAGGTAATTAGGGTAATTTAAGGTAAAAATAATGTTATAATAACATGAAATTACCTTGAAACATGTCCTAAACCTATTTTATGAGTCATGGACGACCACGAAAATCTATGGGTCAACTTGGGGACCCCATGGAGCCACTTGGGTAAGAGAATGACATTAATAACTTTTTATTTGAAGTAAAAATAAAAGTGGCACAAACATGTATTATTTTACTAAAACAATTATTGCATGGGGTTATATAAGTTATCTTTTTGAATATAAATATTCATTATCAATCTAAAAATATTTCATACATCATGGTATTTCTTTATAATTTTTAGATATTAAATAAATAAATTTATTTATGACACCATGATGATGGAGTGTTTACCTCATTAATGAACGATTTAAATAAAATGACAAGATAATGTAAACTATAGAACTTACACTTGTCTAAAACCTATTGGATGATTGTATTTATAACCCTTATCATATTATCCTTGAAATATATCATTGTGGGACCTTTATAATCTGAAAATCATTTTATAATAAAGTAACATTTTATAACATTTCAAGAGTGCCCATCCTCCCTCTTATAAAAGGCCCCCACCCATACCCCCTTACCCACAACTCCCAAGCCTTTGGCTCGACCAAAATCTGCTCATATTATCTCTCCACATCCCTCTATTTCTCCTATAATCCTCACATTGGGCAGAAGTCTTCCCAAGGAAGCCTTTGGATCAAATCAAAAAAGAGTTACCTGATTTAAAGGTAATGTCTTCTTTTATGTTCTTTTGTTTTATTTTGATTCTCTAACCCCTTAAACTCTTTTTATTACTATATTTTGTAACAACACCAGTATCTTAAATATACTAGTATGTTGTTATTATAATTATTCAAGATAAACTTACACACACCTCCGTCTAATGGTTAAAGAACATACGGTTTTCGTGGATGGTGAATTTCTGCCTCACGAAACGATGATTGTTCAAAATTCTCCTACCACCTCTCATGGTGGCCATTATGATGACACTATATTAAAATATGATATATATTATATTTATTTCCTCGCTATGCTTATGTATTTTATATTTAAAACATACCTTTATGCATTTCATGTTGTGCAAATGCGATAATTTCATTTGAGGAAGTGTGGACTACCTCCCCCTCAAGTGATGTGACTCATTCATGCAATACATGGAAGGTATAAATAATGAAATTAATGAAATTATGTGACCTATATAACATATATATTATAATTTAATTATAATATATATATCTCTCATTTATTTTTAATTCCATTGATATGACAAAGAAATGAAAGTAGCGTTCATGCGTACGTAGGCCCTGCCATCTCCATGAACGGTGCATTTCATTTTTATCTCCAAATTTTATGGAATAGTATAAAATGAATATATACTGGATATATATGATATTTAAATCATTAATAATACTCTAGAGATGATGTAATTATAACTACATGGACAATTATTTTCAAACAAAATCATTTTTGACTCATGTACCGAACATCAACAAAAAACAGCTGATATGAACTCACATAATTAACTAATTATTATAATATTATAATATGTGATATGAATTTAATAATAAAATTTAAAGTAATTCCCTAATAAATTATAAATTTACCTAAGTTTATTATTCAGGAATATAAATAAATGAACAAGATAAGCCGGACTTGAGGTAAGGGATCCAACCTCACTCTTTCTTTTCTAGTACTCTCTTTTATGTCATTTCTTTTATGCTCCATGTTCTGATGTTGGCGGATGTTATTTTATATTCAACTTACTGTAATTTTTATTTTCATATGATAAGAGACACCCTATTACTCACATAAATTCATTTTAATAATTTTTATGTGGCGTCATTAGTCTGCCGAATTTTTGTAAGGGATCTTTTCACCCTTCACATTTTCAAAGTCCTATTTTCATGTCAAGTCTTTCAAGTTAATTTTTTTTATGTTGGGGTATGATATCTATATCCATCATACTGCCCTTTTATTTTCATATGATTTGAGACCCTATTTTATCTCATCAATCCATTTTTGAATGTTTTGAGTGGCGTCGTTAGGCTGCTGAATTTTCATAAGGGATTTTTTATCTCACTTTTAATTCCATGATACTTTCATTGTTCACCACTTATTTATTGAATTTGGTGTATTGTGTACTGAAATTTGATATATATTATCAAGAATATATTTATATTCATGGTATTCTTCGATTCATTTTATGTTTATTATCTTTTGGTCATACAACTCGATTGATTACAACGAGGTAAGGGGTTTTTATCTCACTTTTTATTCCTATGAGATTTATACTACATTTGCCACTATTTCCTTTTGTGTGGTGTATATACTTCCCATTATTCTAATATTTGTGTAATATAATCTCATTTATGGGTATTTACATCTTCATTTTATGACCCTCATTTCATGGGGTGTATGTTTTGAAAGTTACCCAAATCGGTAAGGGAACCTTTCACCCTCCTCTTTTTAAAAGACTTCTTTTTGTTAGGTATTTTAATTTACATCTTTTTATGTTGTGATATGTTCTTATATATCCTTATTGTTGTAAATGATATGTCCAAGTGATGAGATACCCTTTTTATCTCTCATATTATCATTTTCTCAATTTTAAAATGACGTCGTTAGGATGTCGAATTTCTGTAAGGGAACTTCTTAACCCGATTTCAATTCTTTGGTTTAAATATGTACTTCTTAATTATGCCATACTATGAATATGTTTGGATGACCTCTGATTTTTTTACACTTAATATCCTCTTATATTGGGTGAATTTATATTTTCCACACATAATTATCTAATTGATTTATCCTTAATCTAAGGATATCGATTTTGAAAGGGTCTTCGTCTCAATATCCTTTCATTGAGGCATATTTTTATTCTAATACAAGACTCTCTTTTATATACTATATAAACACCTTTGACATTTCATTTCATTCAAAGGGATTCTTTTTCTACGAAGTGTTTTACTAAACGACAAAAAGTAATGTTTCTTTTAACGTATGTGGTGACAATGAACTTTTCCACCACCACGAGTATTATTTGATCTTTGGCTTCATCAACAAGTCGTAATGTTTTTAACTGAAAATAAATACCATATACTCTATTTTGTACTTTGGTATTGAAAATGGTTTTGATAATGGATTTTTTATAGCAATATATTTATGTGATATATTGTGATTGAAATGTGGAAATTTTTTCTTTCCTTTATATTTGTTTTATGTCTTATGATTTTATAATGTTACTTGAACATTTTATGGGTGGTTATGTGATAAACCAAATGACGGGTGGTGTCATGAATACCAGGAAGGGTGGTTACGTTATAACCTCCAATGTATTGGGTATGGAAGTCAGCTGTATGGCTATTCCATTTAGTGATATGTGTGGAAGTCGACCGTATGGTCATTCCATTTAAGTATGTTTATATACCAAGTTACCTTATATGTTATGTGTTCTTTATATGGGTTTTATGGTAATTTGTTGGTTACAAAAGTGTAATTAATGATCTTTTATTCAGTTAATAGTATTTTACTACTTCATAAAGGTGAAAATTATTACTTATAATAAATTGTTCATGGTTTACTTGTTGTTTTGAAAAACTAATAGTTTTCCTCTTTTGTGTATCCCTTACTGAGCTTTTTATGCTCATCCCAAGTTTTTGAAATGTTTTTCATAGGACATAAGTTGGAATAGGGTCAAGGATGTGATCAAGGAAATGAAATGTTGTCTAAAATATGGAACTACACATGAATATTTTGTTCAAGAGTTTTTATTTTGTGAAAAAATGAAAACTGAGTAGATGTGTCTACTTTGTAATCTTTGAGATGTAGTAGTTATTGCCTAATTATCTAAACCTCTAATCCTGAAAATATCCTCAATGTTAATTATTCATTTAATTCAATATTATGTAATGTTTTAAGGTTCGGTCCTTATAGTTCTCCTTAATTAATGTGGGATAAGTGGTTTATATTCGATTGATGGTAGTGAACTCATTACTCTTACATCGTGTGAGGGATATCTATTTAGTAAACATAAATTGTAAGGTTCTATGTGACTAGATAATCATAGACAATGAACCATATGGATTTTCCAAAGGTGTGGAGCACATCAGCAGTGATACCTATTGCACAATGTGAGGAGGTGTTGAGGTAGTTCCATACCTCCCCCTTATAGGTATATAAAAGAGTGAAGAATATGTATATGGACCTTAGGTGTTAGTTTTTGTGTCCAATTTTAAAGAGGATCATTGCTGATTTTATCTCACAGCACCTCCCTGGTCATTAGGTGGAAGTTCATTAGTAGGTTCCAACTTGTTCCGCCCAACCCCATGAGGTTCTAGAGTTGACTTGGGATAGTATATTGATTGGATTACTAAGATTAATTCCATGTTCAGTGAAGTATCATGATGAAATTTGGGTGTTAGTTGCCTTATTAACTAATTTGGACCACTTCATTTCTATTCAAGGGAAGATTTTGGTGGGGATCTTAAGGCTCTTATATCTAGATGAGATCTTATGGCTGCATGGTTTGCCTTAGACAGTCATTTCTAAATGAGACACTCAATTCATGTCTTGTATATTGATGATATTATAAAAGGATTTCAATAGTTAGTTACAGTTTAGTACGACATTCCACCCTTAGAAAAATGGGTAGATGAATAGAACCATCACGTTTATGGAAGATATATTGGGGGCTTGTGTTCTAGATTTTGGTTAGATCTGGGAGTATCACTTTCCCTTAATTGATTTTTCATAAAATAATGCCTACTACTACACTTTAATCATGGAAACATTTGAGGAATTTTATGGGAGACCTTGTAATTAACCCTTTTATTTGGTATAGATTAGAGATTCATCACTAAGGTGAACTGATTTAGTGCGATCAATGATATAGAAATTGCCGGTGATCTTGGAGAATATGAGGAAATTTTAGAGCCATAAGAATTACAATGTGGACCAACGATAGAGGCTTTTGGAGTTTGAGGAGGTAGAACATGTTTTATTGAAGGTATCACTAAAATGTACTATGTGGATATTTGGATAAGGGAGAAATATATCCCATATATTCATAAAACCTTTCCAAATACTATATAATGTGGATAAGTTTTCTTACCACCTATATTTACCCCTAAAGTAGGATTGGGTGGACAATTTCTTCCTTATGTAATAGCTAAGGAGTTACATGAACAATCCATTTCACATCCTCAATTAGTGTAAAGTAGATATAGTGGATGATTAAACCTTTATATAGTAAGTAGTGGTGAGCAAGTATTGGAAGGAGAGTACCCTAAGAGGCCATGTTATTCCATTATTGTGTGTGTTATGGTAGAAATTGAATCTTAAAGAGACCTTTTGGGAGTGTGAGGGTGAGTTTTTGTCTTAGTACCCAAATCTTGTTTAGTATATTTTGATTTTCAACACGAAAATCCTTGAATTTGGGGAGGGTATAGAAAGCCTAAAATTTTAATCTCTACTTCTCTAATAATATTTATGAGGCTTTTAATGGATCCATTTTAATGTTTTCAACATCCTAGATGCTCTGAAATAATATACTTAAAAATATATATTATTTTATTTATGAATGTGTGTTTGTGATTAATTAGTTATAATCTACTAAATAGAGTATCGTATGGGTTTTATTACATAATTTCTGAGTCTATAATGATGGTTTTACCATAAGAGTGTTATAATTTTATTTTTCTTCAGTAGTTCCTAAGACCAACCCCAAACCAATATATTTTAACTAAAAAATGAAAAACCATGAATTTATTCTATTTAAAACTACTTTTCTATAATATAGGGATATAATCCATAAACCCAAAATTAGATAGGGATACATAGATATGATTTAGATAAATATTTGATTGGAAAACACATTCATTGAGGAATCACTAACAAACCTAATGTAGACATGATATTCACCAATGATTAATATAACTATAACATAGGGATTTTTATTTTTAATTATTGATCCATTATTCATGATTCATGTCAGATTTATTCCCTTAAGACATGTTCTTCACATATCTATGTTACATTATTAAATATTTTTGTCTTCATACTTTATAAACCATGATATTATAATTTTAATCCTCATTTTTTCCAAATTCTAATGTTATAGAATCCCTTAGGTATAGTTTTTAATCTCTAGATTTGTTCCTTATGCACGTGTTCCTGATGGAGGATTCACATTGATGATCAGATACCCTTTTTAATTTAATCTCAGGATCATAATTCCCCTTGGTAAGATTTTTATTTGGGCAGTCAGGGTTACATCCACTGGTCTCTTCTTCCCCTACCCCTTCATCATACATACGAGATCCAAGAGGCACTGAAAAAATGAATGTCCAGTAGAGATTGAATAATGGTGGTGTTGATAGTGAAATGAGGTATCGGTGATTATTTATATAGGAAATGATAGAGGACAGTCAAAACATGAAACCATGGTTTGAGCTTGAGGTCGGATACATTGGGGGTCAGTGTTGCAGGGAGGTGGCAGTCATCTAGCTGCTATATTGAGAACCCACCAATGGGTTCATTCCACTAGCTCAAGATAAGCCATACCATCTTTTGGGGTGTGCCCGATCACCCATGTTGTCCCACCATACAGTGTCACATAGGCCTAGACATGCATACCCACTACATGTCTCTATCCTTTCTATCCTAGGCACTAACCCACAATGTAATGTAAGGTTGAGCAGGAAGATCGGTTGTATTTCATATCTTGTTTTACATATGCATTTGTATGTTAATTGTTAAAAATATATTATGATTTAAAATGGATATTTGTTATGAATTATTAATAGTTTTCAATTATGAGGTGAAATTGGAATTCATTAAATATTTATTTGAAATAAAAAAAAAATTTGAATTTTTTATTTAATTGTTCTAAGATTTTAGTTCTAAATATTTTTTGAACATTTTATTTTTATATTTTTGTGAATATTTTTAATTAAAATATAATTTTCATTCATTTTTTTGGTTGAAGAATTTTTTATTATATTGATTATATTATTTATATTTTTTTGGAAATATTATGTTTTCAATGTGAAATATTAGATATATAATTTAAAATATTACCTTTATTGAATATCAAAATGTATTTTTATTGACATGGAGGATACATCCAATGATATTGGATTTATTGAAGGTTATGTAAGATTTCATCACTTGTGACTGAAGTGGAAGTATCTATGTAGGATTTCTAAAGCAACATAAGGAATTGTGGACATTGTGTAAGATTTTTCATGTGATAAATGAGTCAGGTAAAATATATCATGTGGGTAAGGGGTTATGTACAAAATTTCACTATGCATAAAGAGTTAAATAATTTATTTCACTAGTATTCAAAGGCTACATGTGATTAACTCTTTGTCTCCAACACTCATGTGAGAATATATTATGTGAGTCATGAGTTCCATGAGATTAACTAGATCGAATTAGAAGCTATTTTGGATCAACAAAAGTGGAATAATCTTCCTAAGGTTAAATGAAAATTTTTACTAGATTAATATCTCAATTAAACTCATATTAAGCCCTAGTTATTTCAAAACTCACAATATGAAGAGAGGAAATAAAATCTTAGTGAAGCAATGAATCAAGGGAACTAAGTGTAAGATTATTTTGTTAAGTTGATAAATAATTAATTATGTTCATAGATGAAATCAAGTGATAATAACTTAAATTCAAAGAAAATAATATTCTAGAACATTTTTTAGTCAAAGGATATTAAACCAATTCACTGAGGGAAAGAATAATAAAATTAATAGATACCACATGTTTGACACCCATGGGTATTTGAAAGGTGGTGGATTTTAGGGAACACATAAAAGAAATTTTAAAAGCATTTCTGAATTCATTTGAGAGAGATGAACTTCCAGAATAGTATTTTTAGAGAGATAGAGTTACGAATAGTGATAAGTGAGATTAATATTTTAGTTTTTTTAACCATGTCTGACTAAGAAAATTGCAGTTATAATCTAGTGTATATTTACGATAATATCTTATAGTTTAATTATAGTTGTATTATTTTCTTTTATTTTGTTCTTGGATTTTATCTTTGCAAAAATGTCGATTGTGTTATTCTTAATAAATTAATTCCATTAATTCTACTAAAAATTTATTTAATCAATTCATGAATTTGGTCAGTTTCTATATTAAAATTTAATTAATGATGTATGGTTCCTTATTTAATTTTTAATTTAACTTCACTATATAAATTTATTAATCTTGTTAAATATTTAATATTATGGTGAACCTTCTTACTTTTGTTTTTTTGGAATTTTTTAGATAATTAGACCACTTATTTTAAAATATAGTCACATACACACACACTAAGGTATTTTTTTGATCGCTCAAGTTGGTTCTGAGTGAAATTTTTTGTTATAATATTTCTATTAAAGTATTTTAGGAGATATTAATTTATTTTTATAATCATGATGATGATAACCTAATCGTGAAACTAGTTCATCATTGTTGTCCAATACTTCTTCACACACACTTTCTTCACTTTTATTTTAATTTTCAAAATTCTTACATACATTTCATTCATAAAATCCCATGTTTCTTCAAAAAAATAGCAAGTGAAATTGGAGCTTAGTTTCCAACCCCCACATAATTCAAACCTTTTGTACTAATATATTTCATCACAGAGGTGATTAAAACATTGAATAAATATCCACAAAAAATAACTTTTTTTAGTTGAAAACATTTCTAGGAGGTTTCATAATTTCTTTATGTTTTTTTAAAACATTATCTATTTATTATTGAAAATAAATATATGCTAATATTTTTAAAGAAGAAAATTATCATTGATAGCGTACATGACCCACAACACTGATGTAATGCCATAGAGTTTTTCAAAGGTATGAACCATTTTATTTCAAGTTAAATTCCATAAAATGGTCCTTATAATGATTCATAATTGATTCAAGGAGGTCTTAGGTGTGTTCGAGGTCCGTTTGGATCTTGGATCCACAAAATGGGAATAAAATAATGGGTTGTGTAGTTAGGAGAAATTATGTCATCCAGGACACAATGTTTCCATAAATTGTGTAGTTTCAGAAAGTGGAGTGTAGGGGAATTTTTGGTTTTTCTACAAACATGCAAATCCACATCAATGGTCATGTGTCCAACTGAAGGTTTTGAATAGAGTGGTTTTTTATAGTTTGTGTATGGTTAGATAAATTGTGCACCTAACTATGTGGAGTTCCCATTTGAAGTAGATAATGTTGCATGGTTGGAACATGGATTAGAAAACCATGTGGTCCAAACATTAACTTTGGGGGGGTGAAATTAAAAAAATTCCCCACTTAAATGATTTAAACCATTTCCTCTTTATTCCTTGTTTCCTCTAGTGGATAAGCTCTCCTCCCACATATGAGATCCTCCTCCTCCTCCTCCTTCATAGGTTTTATAACGACCCATACTTTACATACATTGTTATTACTTCAGAATTGAAGCACACTTATTACAACATATAACAAAACCAATAAAGGACCGTATAGGTATATTGTCTTTAGAAACTGGGAAACATAAAAAAATGGTTCATAAAGCATCTACTTTGCCTCCCATTTATTTCATCATATCTAGAGTCCCTTATTGGAATATTCTACTTAATAACCTTCTTCCTAACCTGGGGAAATAAAACATACAAAAGGGTGATCTCAAATGCTCAGTAAGGGTAAACAAAAGAAATATCAATCACATCATATACATAAGCACATAACTTTTGGAAATCGTAACCTGCAAAAGAGATCATAATTTCATATCATGGGATAAATCATAGTAGTGAAATGTAATCCCAATAATCATAAATTAAAACATGAAACTTTGTGGCATACACACATAATCATAGAGAATCATGTCTTATTAGTCAAGACTCATTGCCAAGACTATCTTAGTGGACAAAGTCCCTTTCTGAACCGAGTTCACTCCTCGTTTCAGTCCTGTTTCACTGAATCGGTATAACCTACCGTTCCAGCCATGTCTATCTCATGAGATATAAAGTCTTTACCCAATGCATTGGAGGGAGATATAGGTCCCACCCATCTCATAATGATACCATTCTTATGTGTGCCACAAAATCATAAATCATACATCATTTCATAACCCATGTAATAAAAATGGGAATCTTAAACATCGTGACATAATAAAACAATTCATATAAGATAAAGGAATTCATAAAAATATAATTCCATCACAACATAATAAAATCAATTTCATAATAGGGATAAAAATATAACCCTTTATTATCTTATATGGAAAATAATTTTGATAAAACACTTGAACTCCATTCTTGAGGAAAATATCCTTTCTGCTTCAAACACACTTTTCCTTTCTTAACATGTCGTACGATTATAAACTAAAAGAAGTTGATTAAAAAGAAACTTGAAAACTTTTAAAGTAAGCTTCTTTGAAATAATTTTTTAAAAATCCATTCATGTCGTATAAGTTAAAGAAAACATTCTTCGTACTTTTGTCGGAAAAGTCAAAAAGTACCTCGTACGAAAAACGACAAAAGATTCCTTTCATATCTTTTACTAAAAACTCACCGAAGGGTAAATTTGGATTTAAAAAATTGTATGTGGATGGAAATAATATTACATATTGAGGAAACATGGATGTGGATGATAAAATACACCCCAGTAAATACCAAAGTACAAACAATGTCACATAAAAATGAGATTGTGATATTTCCCATACCTTAGGTCCGTTTTGCTTCGTAAGTGTCTGAACCTCCTGTATAATAATTTAAATAATGTTATTTAATTATTCTAGAATCATACTTATTTTTATGATATCATATATGGTCATATTCTTAGCTTCTTAGTAGTAATATTTCATTGCTACTTGTTATTCGGGTGTTTATAACTTTTTGTTCTTATGTGTGTCTTGTCGAATAAATTCTTATTCTTCTCTTTAGGTTATAGATACCTAATTTCCAGAATTTTATTAGTGTAATATATATAATATTCATTCATTCAATTCATTTATATAATCATTATGAAATGAAGATCATGTAGAACGAGTCGCATCACATTGTGGAGACGGTATTCCGTACGTACGCACGAGTGATGATATCGTTCCTATGATCGTGGAATTGTATTGGAGTGTATGTATACTATTTCATAATCAGTATCACTTTATAATAGTCATATATAGTCATTATTTACACCATTATACCCATCCAAGTAAGGTGGTGGTGGAAAATAGATTACACCACGGCGTGGAGACGGTATTCCGTACGTACGCACGCGCGGTGATTTCTTTTTCCATAGGATGGATAGATGGTGAAATAGGGTTGTTTCATACTTATAATAACATATCAGTATATGAGTGATACTGATGTTATTACTTCATAATGAAACAACTAAATAATAATAAGTGGAAGAAGAAATAAAGATGAAAGAATCGGTAACGGACATTACCTCTTCTTTGAAGTGCTTCTTTGAGACCGTCTTTTAGGGAACTAAAATTGTTCTTTGAATAAGACCAGGACCTCTAGTATGTCTCTAGGGAAGTGTAGAGGAGGAATTGGCAGGGGTTGGACGAGCTTGATGGCTCAAAGTGGTGTGAGCAAGAGGGTGAGGAGGTGCCCTTTTATAAGGGAGGAGAGGGGCTCCTTTGGAAAAACTAAAAATATTATTTTATTATAAAGTCAAGTTCGGTTTTAAATAGCTGAAAATTGATTTATTTCGAAGCTAAGGTGGGTGTGGGTAGAAATACGCTCATCAAATAAAATTTATACAAGTTTAGGTATCAATTTTAACCTTATCATTTAGATTTAACATTAAGTTAAATAATTTTACTTTTACCGTGTCTTCTTGTGTTCTTATACTATAAGGTTAATAAACTTACTATAAGCAGCAAAAAGAACCCCAAGTTGTTTATTATTAATATATATAACCTTATATAAGTTATTTGGCCGAACCTTAGATTTTTAGGAATAAAATAAAAATTACTAATACAATATTTGTTTTAAAAACTATTTTATGTCAATTTTGACACTATTTAGTAATTAATTTTTGTGAAAATAATAACAGAATGATTAATTCGAAAAAAGTTAATTAAATCAATACTAACATGTCATATTAATCTAGAAAATTAGTGTAATTCATAAAAAGTCTCAAATTACATTTATTTTGGTGTTTATAACATCAATTATGTCAATATTTCATTAATAAGATAATTACCGCATCATCTTTGTGTCATAAATAAATTAAATTATTTAATGTCTAAAAATTAAAAATAAATTACCATTATGTAGGAAATCTTGTTATCTGTATAATGAATATTTATAGTCGAATTTATCTTATCTATAACCCCATATTAAAAATGATTTACTTATTAAACTTTGATTTTAACTATTTTAACCCTTCTTTAAATAAATTAATAATAAATGTCCTAATCTAATCCATGTGGGCATAAATGGTCATATGTTATTACTAAGGTTGTTTTTTGTCGAATTACACTTGTCCAATAGAGTTATGACTTGTTTTAGGGTAATAATAATATCATTTTTACCCTTAATTAACCTATTTACTTTTAACCGTGGTAAATAAAAGAAAAAAGTTACTATTCATCAAAAATTATTTTCATCTCATTGAACCACATTTTAGTCCTTGATATTAACCGTGTCTCTCGGATTTTTGAAATTACACTCACAGAAGCGGTAAAATTAGGTGTTATGAAAAATTCAGTTTTTTTAACTACCACTTAGTGGTTTCACTATTCATAAAAAATTGAAAGTTTTCAGAAAAATACCAAAATTTCACCCTAGGCTAATTTCGACATTCCGAATCCAAAAATGAAGTCCATTTTGAAAAATAAAAACTATAAATTTTCAAAAAGTGGTTATTACTATTCATAACGGCTAGTTTTAATAATATTTTAATAACATATCATTGTTTAGTGAAACTCGGTATTGCGTACGACGCAAGCTATCGAGGAAGGTCGTGATTGCGTGTAAAGAAAGCCAAGCTAATGTTGTGTGTAGTAAAAGATTACTTTGATGATTTATATAACATAAAAACAAAATATTTCACATAAAGGTCTCGGGTGTTACATTCTACCCCCCTTAAAATGAATTTCGCCCTCGAAATTCATCACTTTGTAACAAAAAGATGAGGATACCTCTCCCTCATCATATCCTCAAGCTCCCATGTAGCTTATTCTAATTGGTGGTTCCTCCATAAAACTTTTACCAAGCGAGTGGTCTTGTTTCGTAGGACTTTTTCTCTACAATCTAGAATCTCTATCAGCTGTTCTTCATAAGAAAGATCTTGCTCCAGCGGTACAACTTCTGAGCTGAGTACATGTGAAGGATCAAGTATGTACTTTCTCAGGAGAGATACATGGAAAACATCGTGTACCTGAGAGAGATTCGGTGGAAGCGCCAATCGGTAAGCTACCTTCCCGACATGATCCAGTATTTCAAAAGGACCGATATATCTAGGGCTCAACTTCCCCTTCTTTCCAAATCTCATGACTCTCTTCCAGGGAGATATTCGTAAGAACACTTTATCACCAACTTCAAACTCTAGGTCTTTTATTCGGATTTCGGCATAACTTTTCTGTCGACTATGAGCTGCTCTTATGTGTTGTTGAATATATCTGACCTTTTCTGCCATTTCATCAACGAGATCAGGTCCTAATAGATTTCTTTCCCCAACTTCATCCCAACAAGTTGGAGTCCTGCATTTCTTTCCATAGAGAGCTTCATAAGGAGCCATCTGAATACTGGAGTGAAAGCTATTATTATAAGAAAATCCAACCAAAGGTAGGTGTTGATCCCAACCACCTTTGAAATCCATACAGCAAGCTCTCAACATATCTTCTAGAGTTTGAATTGTTCTCTCAGACTGACCGTCTGTCTGAGGATGATAAGAAGTGCTGAAACTCAACTCTGTATCCAGAGTATGCTGAAGACTTCGCCAGAATATCGAGGTAAATCTCGGATCCCGATCAGTTATAATAGAAAGTGGTACTCCATGCAATCTTACCACTTCCTTTACATATATCTTGGCAAGCTGATCCAGAGAGAAATCCTCTCTAATAGAAATGAAGTGTGCAGACTTGGTAAGACGATCAACTATGACCCAGATAGCATTATTTCCTTTGGATGTTTTAGGAAGTCCTGTGACAAAGTCTATAGTGATGTTTTCCCATTTCCATTTGGGTATGGGTAATGGTTGTAACATCCCCTTAGACTTCTGTCTCTCAGCTTTAACTTGCTGACAAACCAAGCATCAAGAGACATATTCAGCAACATCTCTTTTCATGCCATCCCGCCAGAAGTACTCTTTCAGGTCCCTATACATCTTTGTGCTTCCAGGATGAATAGATAATGAAGAACTATGAGCCTCATCCAGCAGCTCCTTCTTTAATTCTGGGATGGGAGGAACACAAACCCGATTCTTGAACTTTATTATCCCATCACAATCAAGGTTGAATTTAGGAACCATTCTCACCTTCTTTTGTAACTCGACATCTTCTTTTTGTGCCTCTTTAATCTTTAAATGTATAGATGGTTGAACATTCATTTGAGAAAGATAAGATTTTCCCCTTCCATTATAATTCCAAGATCCATCCTTTGTAAATCCATAAATATTGGATCTTTTGTGATCATCATCATGGATAAACTAGCATGGCCTTGTCGACTTAATGCATCTGCCACCTTTTTTGCTTTCCCAGGGTGGTAATGGATTGAGCAGTCGTAATCCTTAATCATATCCAACCATCTTCTTTGGCGCATATTCAGCTCCTTTTGTGTGAAAATATACTTTAAACTTTTATGATAAGTATAAATATCACACCTTTCACCATAAAGATAATGCCTCCAAATCTTTAATGCAAAGATTACCACAGCTAACTCCAAATCATGTGTTGGGTAATTTTGCTCATGGATTTTCAACTGTCGTGAGGCATAAGCTATCACCATATCATTTTGCATAAGAACACACCCCAATCCCTTCTTGGATGCATCACTATAGATCACAAACCTTTCTCCACTACAAGGCAGTGTGAGCACAGGTGCACTGGATAACCTTCTTTTCAACTCCTTGAAATTCTCTTCACATTCCTTCGTCCAAACAAACTTAACTCTTTTCCGAGTCAACTTGGTGAGTGGATTAGAAAATCGTGAAAAATATTTCACAAAACATCGATAATATCCAGCCAAACCAAGAAAACTTTGGATCTCGGTTACTGTTGTTGGTCTCGACCATCTTTCGATAACCTCTGTTTTTGCTGGATCCACATATATCCCCTCTTTTGATATTATGTGACCCAAAAATGCAACTTTTTTAAGCCAAAATTCACACTTGGTAAATTTGGCATAAAGCTTCTCCTTTCTCAAGGTCTTCAATATAATTCTCGAGTGATCTTCATGTTCTTCCTTGCTCTTTGAATAGACAAGAATATCGTCTATAAAGACTACCACAAATTGATCAAGATAGTCTCTAAATACTCTATTCATCAGATCCATAAAGATAGCAGGGGTATTAGTAAGACCAAATGGCATCACTATAAATTCATAGTGTCCATACCTTGTACGGAAAGCTGTCTTTGGTATATCCTCACTTTTGAACCTTAATTGATGATACCCTGAATGAAGATCAATCTTGGAAAAGTATTTAGCTCCGCGTAGTTGGTCAAATAAGTCATCAATGCGTGGGAGAGGATATTTGTTCTTGATAGTGATCTTGTTAAGTTCTCGATAATCAATGCAGAGTCTCATTGATCCATCTTTATTCTTAACAAATAGAACAGGTTCTCCCCAAGGTGACGCACTAGGGCGTATGAATCCCTTATCAAGATTCTCTTGGAGTTGCTTCTTCAATTCCTACAAATCAATTGGCGCCATTCTATAAGGTCTCTTTGAAATAGGAAAAGCACCCGGTACGAGTTCTCTTGAAAACTCAACTTCACGATTTGGTGGAAGACCCGGTAATTCCTCTCGAAAGACATCATCAAACTCCTGTACAATGGCCATTTTCTTAATCGTGAGTTTCTCACCAACCATTTGAGATAAATAACCTTCATTTAGTGGAATCAATACCCATAAAATGGAAGAAATTTTCACTGGAAGGTTATGTTCATCCTTGCATCGATATACGATCATAGATTGATCTAGAATATGAAATGTCACTTCCCATATTTGGCAATTGATATGAGCTCCATGTAGAGAAATCCAATCCATGCCAAGAATCACATCAAATTCCACTATAGGAAGGATCACAAGATTTGTAGGAAGCACTTTCCCACAAACTTCAATCGGAGAAAAATTATAAACTTTTGATGTGACTGTTGTGCCAGTAGGTGTTGTCACAGCTAACTCAACATCTAATTGTTGAGGTAATACAGTGATACCCTTAGAAAATTCTTCAGAAATAAAAGAGTGGGTGGATCCAGAATCAAATAAAACATTTTCTACTTTAGAGTGGATGGTAAGTGTACCTTTCACCACATCATTATCGTACTCCACATCGCTGATAGAAATTGCATGTGACTTTCCTTTTTCTTTAGCCTTAAGAGTTTGTTGACATAGACCATCATCATCAACCCCTGGATTATGCCATTTATTGGCATAATTCCCCATCTCCTTGCACTTGAAACATTGAAGTGTAGTAGGTTCATTCTGTGTATCCCTTCCTTTGTTTTCATCATTAGAAATCTTCTTCCCATCATCGTGGCATTAAAATGCCTGATGACCTTCCTTTCCACATTTGAAACATTTACTTGTCCCTTTAAGACAACTCCCTCCATGTTTCTTTCCACACTTTGAGCATAAGGTAAAGCTCATCTTCTTTTCAGTGTGCTCTTTATATTTTCCTTTGAATTCCATTTTCCTCTTCTTATCAAACCCATATGACTGATGGGTTACTCCAATCTCCATCTCAACTTTGAGAGCACATCAAACGATTTCCTTGTAGCTATTGAAGTCCCTTATGGTTAAGGCCCTTCAAAGACTTGGTTTTAAGCCACTAAAGAATCGATCGATCTTACTCTCAGGTTGGATAATAATACCAGAAGCGTACCTTGCAAGTCTTGTAAAATTTTCTTCATAGGTACCAACAGATTCATCATCCTTTTGCTTCAGTTCAAGAAACTCTTTCTCCATCTTTGTTCGGAGAATACGAGGGAAGTAATTATTGAAAAATAAGTTCTTGAACTAGTCCCATTCCATGGACTCAATTTCTTCCCTTTTCCTCGTATTCTTAATAATATTCCACCATTGATCAGCATCACCTTCCAAACGATACACTGCTAAGATGACTTTATCATGCTCAGAACATTGAAGAACTGAAAATATCTTTTCAGTAGTACTAATCCATTGTTCAGCACCTAATGGATCAGTAGACCCGCTGAAAGAAGGTGGACGCTGTCTCATGAAGGATTCAATAGAATGTTGCTCCTTCCTTTGCTCGTTTGGAAGTCCTGCATGATTCATAGCTTGAGAAACTTGTGTGAGCATGGCTACAAGATTCTGCATTCTAGCTCCCATAATGTTTGGTTTCTCAGGGGGACAATCATTGCATTGCCCGTCGCATTCCGCATTAACACGGTTCCTTCAGGTACCAGCCATTGACTAAAACCAAGAAGAATAGTGTGAGAAACACTAATTATAATAGGAAAACCACATAATCAAGAATAAAATTTCACACTTAAGGTCTTATCCTAGGTTATTCATGTCCATTTCTAAAACACTAAGATTGTGTTCTGTTCTTAGACTTATCCTTAGGGTTCTTACTAAGGCTTTCACGTCCTAGTTTCCAAACGTTGACTATACCTTTCCACTGATACCAACTATAACGACCCATACATTACATACATTGTTACTACTTCCGAATTGAAGCACACTTATTACAACATATAACAAAACCAAGAAAGGACCGT
Source organism: Viscum album (assembly GCA_963277665.1). NCBI lineage: Eukaryota > Viridiplantae > Streptophyta > Magnoliopsida > Santalales > Viscaceae > Viscum > Viscum album. Next base: position 1,401,833,990 of record OY728143.1, on the reverse strand, counting down.
ATAGGTATAGTGTCTTTAGAAACTGGGAAACATAAACAACTGGTTCATAAAGCATCTACTTTGCCTCCCATTTATTTCATCATATCTAGAGTCCCTTATTGGCATATTCTACTTAATAACCTTCTTCCTGACCTGGGGAAATAAAACATACAAAAGGGTGAGCTCAAATGCTCAGTAAGGGTAAACAAAATAAATATCAATCACATCATATACATAAGCACAGAACTTTTGTAAATCGTAACCTGCAAAAGAGATCATAATTTCATATCATGGGATAAATCATAGTAGTGAAATGTAATCCCAATAATCATAACTTAAAACATGAAACTTTGTGGCATACACACATAATCATGGAGAATCATTTCTTATTAGTCAAGACTCATTGCCAAGACTATCTTAGTGGACAAAGTCCCTTTCTGAACCGAGTTCACTCCTCGTTTCAGTCCTGTTTCACTAAACCGGTATAACCTACCGTTCCAGCCATGTCTATCTCATGAGATATAAAATCTTTACCCAATGCATTGAAGGGAGATATAGGTCCCACCCATCTCATAATGATACTATTCTTATGTGCGCCACAAAATCATAAATCATACATCATTTCATAACCCATGTAATAAAAATGGGAATCTTAAACATCGTGACATCATAAAACAATTCATATAAGATAAAGGAATTCATAAAAATATAATTTCATCACAAAACAATCAAATAAATGTAATAATAGGGATAAAAACAGGACCCTTTATTATCTTAGATGGAAAATAATTTTGATAAAACACTTGAACTCCATTCTTGAGTAAAATATCCTTTTTGCTTCAAAAACACTTTTCCTTTCTTAACATGTCGTACGATTATAAACTAAAAGAATTTGATTAAAAATAAACTTGAAAACTTGTAAAGTAATCTTCTTGGAAATAATTTTTTAAAAATCCATTCATGCCGTATAAGTTAAAGAAAAAATTATTCCTACTTTTGTCGGAAAAGTCAAAAAGTACCTCGTACGAAAAATGACAAAAGATTCCTTTCATATCTTTTACTAAAAACTCACCAAAGGGTAAAATTGGATTTATAAAATTGTAGGTGGATGGAAATAATATTACATATTGAGGAAACATGGATGTGGATAATAAAATACACCCCAGTAAATACCAATGTACAAACAATCTCGGATAAAAATGAGATTGTGATATTTCCCTTACCTTAGGTCCGTTTTTCTTTGTAAGTATCCGAACCTCCTGTATAATGATTTAAATAATGTTATTGACTTATTCCAGAATCATACTTATTTTTATGATATCATATATGGTCATATTTTTAGCTTCTTAGTAGTAATATTTCATTGCTACTTGTTATTCGGGTGTTTATAACTTTTTGTTCTTATGCATGTCTTGTCGAATAAATTCGTATTCTTCTCTTTAGGTTATAGATACCTCATTTCCATAATGTTATTAGTGTAATATATATCATATTCATTCATTCAATTCATTTATATAATCATTATGAAATGAATATCATGTAGAACGAGTCGCATCTCATCGTGGAGACGGTATTCCGTACGTACGCACGAGTGATGATATCGTTCCTATGATTGTGGAATTGTATTGGAGTGTATGTATACTATTTCATAATAAGTATAAATTTATAATAGTCATATATAGTCATTATTTACACCATTATACCCATCCAAGTAAGGTGGTGGTGGAAAATAGATTACATCACGGCGTGGAGACGGTATTCTGTACGTACGCACGTGCGGTGATTTCTTTTTCCGTAGGATGGATAGATGGTGAAATAGGGTTGTTTCATACTTATAATAACATATCAGTATATGAGTGATACTGATGTTATTACTTCATATTGAAAGAACTAAATAAGAAGAAGTGGAAGAAGAAATAAATATGAAAGAATCGGTAACGGACATTACCTCTTCTTTGAAGTGCTTCTCTGAGACCTTCTTTTAGGGTACTAAAATTGGTCTTTGAATAAGACAAGGACCTATAGGATGTCTCTAGGTAAGTTGAGAGGAGGAATTGTCAGGGTTTGGACGAACTTGAAGGCTCAAAGTGGTGTGAGCAAGAGGGTGAGGAGGTGCCCTTTTATAAGGGAGGAGAGGGGCTCCTTTGGAAAAACTAAAAATATTATTTTATTATAAAGTCAAGTTCGGTTTTAAATAGCTCCAAATTGATTTATTTAGAAGCTAAGGTGGGTCTGGGTATAAATCCTCTCATCCAATAGAATTTAGACAAGTTTAGGTATCAATTTTAACCTTATCATTTAGATTTAACATTAAGTTAAATAATTTTACTTTTATCGTGTCTTCTTGTGTTCTTAGACTATAAGGTTAATAAACTTACTATAAGAAGCCAAACGAACCCCAAGTTGTTTATTATTAATATATATAACCTTATCTAAGTCATTTGGACGAACCTTAGATTTTTAGGAATAAAATAACAATTACTAATATAATATTTGTTTTAAAAACTATTTTATGTCAATTTTGACACTATTTAGTAATTAATTTTTGTGAAAATAATAACAGAATGATTATTTCGAACAAATATAAATAAATAAATACTAACATGTCATATTAATCTATAAAATTAGTGTAATTCATAAAAAGTCTCAAATTACATTTATTTTTGTGTTTATAACATCAATTATGTCAATATTTCATTAATAAGATAATTACTGCATCATCTTTGTGTCATAAATAAATTAAATTATTTAATGTCTAAAAATTACAAATAAAATACCATTATATAAAAAATATTTTTAGCTTTCTAATTAATATTTATAGTCTAATTTATCTTATTTATAACCCCATATTAAAAATGATTTACTCATTAAACTTTGATTTTAACTATTTTAACCCTTCTTTAAATAAATTAATAATAAATGTCCTAATCTAATCCAGGTGGGCCTAAATGGTCATATTTTATTCCTAATGTTGTTTTTGGTCGAATTAAAGTTTTCCAATAGAATTAGGACATGTGTTAGGGTAATAATAATATCATTTTTACCCTTAATTAACCTATTTACTTTTAACCGTGGTAAATAAAAGTAAAAAGTTACTATTCACCAAAAATTATTTTCATCTCATTGAACCAAATTTTAGTCCTTGATATTAACCGTGTCTCTCGGATTTTCGAAATTCCACTCATAGAAGCGGTAAAATTAAGTTTTATGAAAAATTCAGTTTTTTAACTACCACTTAGTGGTTTCACTATTCATCAAAAATTGAAATTTTTCAGAAAAATACCAAAATTTCACCCTAGGCTAATTTCAACATTCCGAATCCAAAAATGAAGTCCATTTTGAAAAATAAAAACTATAAAATTTCAAAAAGTGGTTATTACTATTCATAACGGCTAGTTTTAATAATATTTTAATAGAATATCGTTGTTTAGTGAAACTCGGTATTGCGTACGACGCAAGCTATCGAGGAAGGTCTCGATTGCGTGTAAAGAAATCCAAGCTAATGTTGTGTGTAGTAAAATATTACTTTGATTATTTATATAACATAAAAACAAAATATTTCACATAAATGTCTCGGGTGTTACAGGTTTTGTGGTATCTACTCTATAATAACTTCAAATAATTCTCCATCAGATGAAATTGTAATATAAAGGTGAGAACTTGAGTCATATCCCTTCTATTTCATGTTCTTAATCCCCTATGTTATTCTATTTAAATTCAAGATCATTTTCCCCATTTTAAGTGAATTTGATGATTTCTCCGATTTCTTCCAACCTAGATTGAATCAAAGTTTGGTACTAGATAAGTAAATATCTATTAGGCTCATTTACGTGGACTATGTGATTTATCCTTGTTTCTTTCCATTATATAAAATGCACCATTGTGATGCGATCTAGGTATTTATGGCATCTCCTCTAATTGGTTAAATTAAATTAAAAATATATCTTACCCATTCCATTAGTGACCCAAGATGGTGGTGAATCAACCCCCCTCGGTTGATTTCCTTGAGTTTGTGCCAACCAACAGTTGGTCTCTATCTTTTATCTTTAATTTCCCATTTCCATAGTAGTTTAACCACTCTTTGAGGGGTTTTTCTTATAATTGAATACCTTGACCATGATTTTTCTTATTTTGAGTGAGGAACCTTATGTTAATCCCTTCACCTCAATCCATAAATGATTTGGTTGACCCAACTAAATTTTTAAAATGACTTATGCCTTGTGACTTGACTGGAATTACCTAATGGTAATGCCCTGTCCAATATGGATACTAAGATATAAAGGATTGAACTAATGAAATGGAACCTATTTCTAGACTAGTTATAAATTCATTAAATGATTATTGATTTCAATTTAGTGTCATGGGTGATATAGGGGGTTATAACTTAAGTACCCCTTGGATGGACTCTCATGTTTTTCTATTATAATTTCTAATGTTATATAAACATGTCGTGGGAGACACCAGTTATTCCTTGGAAGGGATTATTGTGCGTTTTCTTTTTTATTTCCATATGAGTAATAGTAGTTCTCTATGTGATACCCCTTAGATGGGTTTGTTGGAATGATGATTGTACCCTTCCAAAAGAGAGACTTAGGACCCAACATGTGATAAAACGTAGGGAATCGGAGATTAGTTGGTGACTTTTTACATCATTCCAGGAGTGACACAAGGGACTTCATTCTTAGGTCCCCTTGGATAGAATTCATAGTACTGAACATATATTGAGACCCTTTATAAATACATGTAAAGTATCTTGGGATTACCAATGATGAGATAATGGTGACTCTATCATTTATATAGAGGTTTTAAATTTAATTAAAAAGGTAAATAAATGTTTTCAAAAAATAAAATTTGAATTGGTCCTTTGGTTTTAAAAATATTGGGATGTGTCCTCCAAGCCTAATCACAATCTTGGGGACAATCCACCACCTCACATATTATCTCACCCATTTTACCATTATAGGATCCTTTGGTTCAGACTGGCCAATTTAGGCCAAAGTAGGTAAATTGGATGGGCGTCCAAGTGAAACCTAGTCCAATGTATTTATTTTTTTATTTCTATTTTTCATTTTTTTATTATAGAATATTATTCATTTTATTCTGCACAAAATGGATTGTCCAAGACACTGTGGGTGTAATCCTACTAAGATTGTATATGACACCCCACATGGGCTACCCTTAGAACCTAATTAAACTTTATGGTTGCATTTATTGATAAAGGGAAACATATAGCTTCCAAGGCTTGATTTATTTTCTTTACTTTTATAGAGTTGGGAGAAGAGGACTGAGCCTATGATCGAGATACTAGTCATAACATTTTTTTGACTTTTTGTATATATTTTTAGCATGTAGTATATTCTTGTATCCTCTATCTCTTACATGATTTTTTTAGTACATGACATTGAATAATAATTGCTAGTATATGGTTATTAATAGATATCGTTTATTTCTTATTTAGATTTCATGTTTTATTTTATTATTACACTACCATAAGTGATTATTTATATTTATGCAACATATTATCATTATTTATTATTTTGATGCACTCTGAACTATGAGGGAAAATTCTCACCACAGACAACCTATGCCCTTTCTTCTAGTCGGCAAAACCTAGGGTTTAAGGAGGTTCCCTTTAGGTCTTTTCGCCACCATCTCGAGGCACAGTTATGTAGCATCCAAGGAAAGATGCCACAAAGTCTTGTCAGATCCTTTTTTCTTTTTTCTTACTATTGGGGTTTATACAAGAGACTAAGATGTAGGAATTTCATAATGAACCTATTTATGGTAGTAACTAACCCACATATAGGGGAAACCCAATTTACCTAGTATAAAAATGTTGTTATTGCTTAAATTATTATTCCACAAATAAATTTTATTTTATTTAAAAAAGGGAAACAGGAGAAGTAAAACTCAAGGAGGCCTGATGAAATGAAGGCCGAGAGAATCACCGATAACATGGGTCGCCCCACAAGGGGGAATGGATCCAAGGGAGAAAAACTCCACAAGGGGGAATTATAGGGAAGCGAAGAGTGTAAAGAAGTCAACCACCCAGTTTCCCTCATGCAAGGTATGGAGAATATCCATGTCACCAGAGAGGAGAAACTTGCACTTACGGATCAGATAAGTGATATTCTAGGGGAGTAGGAGGTGTCGGTGAGAGAGCTTCACACAATACTGTAGTCCATTTCAATAGAGGACAGAGGAAGGTTTCTGGATCAATAAAGAGAGAGGCCACTAAGCAGCGCCAATGCCTCTGCCTTAAGAGATCTCCCCGGTCCAAATAAGGCACTGAAGGCGAAAATTACCGAGCCCGTTGTTTCTCGGACCACATCGTCATCGCGCATGGTTCTATAGCCTAAGGCGCCATCAACGTTGAGTTTCAGGCCTAATATAGGGGCATCCAGTGGACCCATCTTCCTCGTTTCTTGGGGCTGTTACGGTCCAGAGAAGCAGTCCTGGAGGAGAAGCGGCAAAGAGAATGCACTGCATGATGATGGGGGAGGAGGCCAATCATCTCTGAGGTGAGGTACTTGTCTCTGACCAGCAATGCCAGAGTGAAGCATCGAGTCCCATGGCGCGCTTGGTTACACACCTTCCATATGCAATATCATCCCGCCTATAGAAGGGGTGCCCTGGACGCAACCTCATGGATGTTATCCAGGCAGCCGCTAAACCAGCTCAAGAAGAAAGCCTTTGGGGAAGCCAAGCCTCTAGAAGGTAGAGGGAACTCCCCAAGCTCACTCCAGATCCGCATGACCCACTCACTTTGGAAGAAGAGGTGCAGCATGGATTCCTCAGATGGAGGAAAACATAAAATGCATTTAGTGGCAAACTGGACCCCCTTCCATTTAATCGCCAGGTCTGAAGGGAGAGCTTGATTTCTGATTCTCCAGATCTGCACGGCCCACTCACTTTGGAAGAAGAGGTGCAGTGTGATTTTTTCTAGTATTACCTTATTCTAGTCCTTTTTTATTACTTTACATATCTATTAAAAATCTTTTCTGAGTCTTGCGTTTGTAATTTTTAGAGAAATTTCACTATGATGACCTGGTTTGTATTCCTGGAAAGTGGTGATGACTATACTCCTAATGTAGTGGGACCTTATCTATACATGATACCTCCTATAGTACCACCTATGGAACCTCCTACAGATCCTCTTCTAGGTGTTGATTCTCAATTCTATGATAGCTTTCTCCAATTCAAATAGTCAGTATAGGGTGAACCTTAACCCACTCGTTCTATAGAAGAGCTAACTCGGGAATTCCAAAAGTAGCATCCCCCCACATTCTTGGGTGATTATGGACCTCAAGAAGCTTATTTTTTGTTAGAGTATATGGTTTTAATCTTCAATAACTTCAACAAACCTCTAAAGTGGAGGTTCATGCTCACAAAGTACATGTTATTCAGCTCCTCCAACCATTGGTGGGAGGTTCTGACTCGGGCTGGTTGACATCAGGGTATAGTCTAGTAGAATTTCAGACCGCCTTCTTTGAATACTTCTTCCCTTATACATTGATAATGGATTGCGTATGAAAATTTACGAGCCTTCAGAAAGGTGTGGAAGTGATGAAATACTCATCACACTTCACTAAATTATAGCATTTTCACTGATCTTGTTCGGTGACGAGATGACTACTATGAGATAATTTGAGGTTGGTCTTGTGTACACCATCCTCTTGCTGTTGAATGTCTTTTGGAGGACCATCGTTTTAGAAATAGTGAATCAATCCCTCGTCACTGATAAGAACCTAAGGGAATCAGGTAGTGTGAAGTAGTTCAGTTTAGTGTCCAAGAAGAGCAGTGGTTTATCCAGTGGAAGGAAGTAATGTTTTGAGGGTACATGTAGGGGTGGTACCAGCTAGGTGGAACACACTTATAGTTTTTTATTGTGTCACCAATGCATCAATCCATAATATAAAACCCCCTAGTGTATAAGGAACCTGATCGAGTGTTGAGCTTGCAACTGGATGGGTCACCTCTAGCATTTCTATTGATCTTTTCTACCAGTTCCAAGTGAGATAAGATTTATTCCAGCACTTCCATCAGGTATAGGATCAGCATCACCTCATTATGTAAGAATCTTGTCTTCTACAAGCTATTTAAGTCGATAAGGTGGTCATGGTCGAGGAAGTTAAGCTTCATAGTTTCTTCATCAACAGAGTGGATCTACTTGGGCTAGTCAAGAATCATATTAGGGTCATAGTTTAATCCTCATTTATGCAATGAATCCTATTCCATAGGAGCAGATTCCAGGACCATCTATAGTTAGAGGTATTATTCTGGTATCCTTTTCTCTAGTATTTTCCTTATTTGATATTGGTTAATAATACTCATTTTTATATATTGCACCTATAGGAAGTCTGGGTCTGGTGATAGAGTATTCCAATGTTATTATAACCCATCAAATTCCTTTAGATGTCTAAGATAAGGGTATAAGACAATGAAATGAGTGCCCCTTGAGATAGGTGGGTACTATTTTTTTGTGGAGTTTCTTTATCCTTGAGATGACTAGATTCAACATCATTCTCAATACGGATTGGATCGTGCCTTATAGATCCCATGTGGATTTCTATCATCATTATGTATCTTTTACATCATCCGAGGGTGGAATGTTTTTTCATAAGATCAAATGGGATCTCTAGGATAGTCGAGGTAGATTCAAGTATACTGAGTTAGGTAGGGTGACAACATAGATGGATAGTATTATTATCAGTGATCAGAGAATTCAAATTGTGGAATTTCTTCCTATGTTGGATCATTTCAAGGATGTCTTCCTTGATAATTTATCCATATTACCACCTGATAGGGATATTTATTTCAAAATAGAGGTTTTAATAGGTGCATCACTAGTTTTAATTCATCCGTAAAGGATGGAACCTACAGATCTCTAGGAACTCAAGAATAATTTTGATGATTTAGAGGCTAAAGGTTTTATCTGACCCAACAAATCATCGTGGGGTTCACCAATCCTTTTTTCCAAAAATTTGGATGGTACCCTTTGATAATGAATGGATTACCACTGAATAAATCAGTTTATGGTGAAAACCCGGTATCCAATTCCTCACATAGACAACCTATTTAACCATCTATGAGGGAAAACTATTTTCTCTAATATCAATTTGAGGTTAGGATATCATCAGGTGTGTGAGAGACCGTCAGGAATACCACATACTGTGTTTCAGAGTGGTTTTGGCTTGTATGAGTACTTGGTTATGTCGTTCAGTCCAAATAATGCATCGACAATCATTATATATTTGATGAGTTAGGATTTCCACTCATACCTTGATTTTTGGTAGTCTTCATAGAATACATCTTAGTGTATTCACACATAAGAAACAACCATTCCAACCATATTGAGATCACGATGATTACACTAATAGGTAACCCGCTATATGCAAAGCTTAGTAAATTCCACTTTTGGATTAGTAAGGATCACTTCTGGGGTCATATCATATTTGAATAAGGTGTGTGTGTAGACCTATAGAAGGTAAGTGTTGTTGTTTCCTTATATAATAACAAGAATATATTTGATATAAACAACTTCTTAGGTATTTCTTGATATTAAAATTGGATCATATATGATTTCTCATTCCTAGTAGCACTAATCAAGGGCTTGACTATGAAGGGTGTGAAATTCAACTGGAGTGAAGCTTCTGAGGTAAATTTTTTGAAGTTAAAGTGAAGACTCACTTTTATGTGGATCTTGGGTTTGGATGATCTAGGTAGAATCTATGTTGTTTAATATGGATCTTTAGGAGTCGAGATAGGGGTAGTTCGGGTGTAGGGTGATTAGGTTGTTGCATACGGGTCTCGCCAAATGAGGCCTTATGAGTGGAATTTCTCTACGAATGACCTCGATTTAGCAGTTGTGGATCATGTTCTATGTTTTTAGAGACACTACTAGTGGGGTTAGTGGTTCATTACTTACACTGACCATAAAAGTATCAAATACATCTTCACTCAAAGATACTTGAATTTGAAGTAGCGTAGGTGGGCGGAATACCGGAATTCATTCAAATTTGAGATTACTTACACACTTGGAGAGGGGAATGGTGTAGATAATGCCTTGACCCAAAATAATCAGACACAAGCTATCAAGGAGTCCATCAGTGAGTGGTAGTTGATGAAAATTTTTTCTAAGATACACTTGAAGGTTTAGGAATATCATGGGAAACCTATTCTATTAGACTTGGTAATGACATAATTTCTTCTAGAGTGGGTTCAAATACGGATGTTTTCAAATTTATAGGGCCTCATTTTGATGTATAGAGTCATAGGAGAGAACCCACCTCCTAGTTGGGTTTTTTATGGTAGGGAAACCTTACTCTTTTTGTTTTTTTATGGGTAACTTATGATATACATGAAGAGTTGATGAGGGAATCACATACCTCTATTTTGGTTAGTTTATTTGAGGTTCACTAAGATGTATTGAGACATGAATTATCAATATTTTTGGATAGGTATAAAGAGATAGATATCATGTTTCATCACTTAGTTCTCATCCTGTCAGTAGGTGATGACATATCTCTAGTGGACTGCTAGAATTCTAAATCCTTAATATATTTTTTGTGTAGAAATGGAACGACGTCAACATGGACTTCATGATAGGATTTCCAAGATCTCCTCAAAGAAGTGATGAGGTATGGGTGATTTTTACTAGCGGACCAAGGTTTCACGCTTCCTACAAATCTAGGAAACCATCCATATTGATGATCTAGGAAGTCTTTACATCTAGGAGACAGTGAGACTTCACTGTGTTCCTTGTTCTATCATATCAGATAGATACATCCACTTTACTTTTTGGTTTTGGAAAGGGTTTTAAAAGGCACTAGGTTCCCAAGTGATCTTGAGTACATCATATCACCCTCATACCAACACGGAGTTCATGTAAACCATATGGGTGTTAGAGGTTATGATATGAGCCTATGTACTTGATTTAAAGGTTCCTAGAAAAATAATATACCTTTGGTTGTGTTTTCCAATAACAAAACCTTTCAAGGAATACTTCATATGGCTTCGTATGGGGCCCTCTATGGTATACCATTATATTCCACTTTATACTAGCTTAAAGTAGGTGAGGTATCTCTAATGGGTCCTCATATCTTTCAGGAGAAATCAAAATAAATTATAGCTAATTTAAAATCATAATGTTATAGCTCCGTCCAAGAAGAAGTCTTATATTGATATTCATCTTTGACCTTTGGATTTTGAGGTGGTACATCAGGTCGTTTTGCATGTATTTCCAAGATTGTGTCAGAAATGAATTTAGAGATAGGGAAAGCTATCACCTTGATATGTCAGACCTTTCAAAATAGTGGTGAGAGTTGGGATGGTAGCCTATCAGTTGTTACCTCAGAGGTACCATGTCATGCATGAAATCTTTTATGTATCCCATCTTGGATAGTGTCATTCCAACTTATCTCATTTGTTTTACCCTAAGGATATCAAGATGGATATGAATGCTCCTTCGAGGAGAATAAGATACGTATCATTGATTAGAGCATAAAGGCTCTTTAAGGAAGGTTAGTTCCTTTGGTCCAGGTTCTATGGAGGCAAAGATTCTTTCAAGATGAGACATGGGAGCGAGAATCTGATGTACGTTCCTGGTGCCCAGAACTCTTCTCAAGTGGTTTTCTACCACCCTTGGAAGGTAAACTCATGGACGAATTTTTTTAAGGAGGTGTTGTTGTAACACCCAATAATTTTTGAAAGTATGAACCTTTTTCTTTTAAAATAAATTCCCTTAAACAAACCATGTAATTATTTCTAATTAGTTTAAGGAGGTGTCAATTTCATTTAGGGATCATTCAATGCTTGGATCCCCAAAATGGGAATAAAAGACTGGGCCTCATGATTAGGTGAAACTATGCATCACATCCCACATTATTTCCCTAAAAAATGTAGTTATAGAAAGTGGGGTACCGGGGATGGATAGGTTTACTCTTGATGAACATGAGGTCCACTTGAATCGGTGAGATGCTAACCCTACCTCAAATCTTTGTTCCTTTGCAGATGTGGTTTCTGGGAGAACTCTTGAGAACAAGATACCCCCACAAAATGTTGTTGTGGATTCTGTACTTCATGTTAATACTAATAATTTTTTATGGTGCGGTCAATTGGGGATCTCTTTCTCAACCCATAAGGTAAATCTTCCTGCTGTTAATCTTTGTTTTGTTCTTATTGGAAAATTCCTCAAGCACAGACCCTCATTGAAATTCCTAAGATCATCCCTAGAAACCATTGGATTTTTGTGATTTCACATCGGCCTCCTCAATTCCTCAAATATTTTGTTTCTCTTTTCCTCCAAGGAAAAATACTACTAACTTTGGGCAAAGCATTCATGGTTTTTTGGGGGTTCTTCCATGAAAGTCTTAAAATGGATCCCAAAATTCGATCCTATCTCTAAATCCCCTATAGTGCCTATTTGGGTTGGTTTTCCTAGGCTCCCATTACACATGTTTAAACATCATGCTTTGTTTCCAATTTCTCAACTCATTGGTAATCCTATGAAATTGGAATTGGTGATGAAGACTCTTTCACGACCTTTTGTTGCCAGAATTTGTGTGTAAATTGATGTATTTAAGGATCTTCCATCTCTCATTTGGATACAAAATAGTGAATATGGATTCTATAAGGATATTGTTTATAAAAGGTTTCCAGACTATTGTAACCTTTTATTTAATCTTGGTCATGCCTCCAATGTATGTGGCCAAAAAAATGTTGTTCATGAGGTCAATAGAGATACATGGGTTGTGTAGGGAAACAAAAATCTTAGACTAGATGGGACCACTGTCCCATCTAGATCTTCTCGCGAAGGGATAAATAATGATGTGAATAAGAATGTTCATCCCTCTAAGAACAAATAATTGCCCGACTTTTTGTATGTTGTTTTTGCTATCACTAGTAAAAATACCATCATTGACTCCATGTAGAAGGATTATGGAATCTACTTGATTCACACAAGGAAAAATGAGATCTTTATGATGACTCTGCTCAGGAAGATGTTGATCCAACAGATAGAATTGAGGAAAATTATCTCAAATCAAGTCCTGGGAAAGCAAAAAACTGATGGTGGGTGCAGATGGATACATTACCCCAAATCCCAAGAGGACTAGAAAACACATAGAATATTTAGATATTTAAAGAACATTAGTCACAAGATCCTTTCAAGAATTTAGGAAACAAGATGAGCCTCCAAAACCTCCGGTGGAACCTATTGCAATCTTTGATAAGGATGATGAATATGATAAGGACAAATATTCGGTGTACAGATATGCTTATATGATTAAGGATGATGTGAGTGATGAATTCAATGCATGGATGGGTGAGAAAGATGAAGTAACACATCAAAGATATGTCTATCATCATATTTCAGCTAACACAAACCTTGAAATAAGAACATTTATGTACACAAGGATGGCTGATGAATACAATAAGAATCCTAACTTAAACTTCCAAGACATACTATGGGTTTGATCTCTTCAGTTTAATGATTTTATTTATAGTCTCTAGTTTAGTTTAATTGGACGTTTTTTTCTTACTTTGATACTCTCAAAATGGAATATTCTCTTTATTGAATTTCTTGATGAGATGAATCATGCTTGAATTCTTATGGATTTTTTCTTAAGTCTTTAATCTTGGTTTTAATGTTGTTATTTTGAGTTGGTGAAGGTTGTAAGCCACATGTTGGATTTTCTTTATGTGTTTAAGATTTCTCATATCTTTCTCTATGATGGGATACATTGTTTTGGATACCATCAACACTTGATGATGGTTTTTTCCAGTTTTTTTTAAAGTCCTGGTTTACTTCTCTTACCTTTGATAGGGTCAAAGGCATCATGTTATGAAATAATCTACTAGTTACATCTACTAAACTTATGAAATTTCATATTGGATGTTTACATGAACCTTCTTTGATCCATTTTGGTAGACTCCCCTCTTTTTATTGCATGTAGTTATGCTATGGAATCCTTTCTAGATGATCTAGATCTTCTCTTGATGGGAGTTTCTCTCTTGCTTGCAGTTTCTCCTTTCTCTAGGAAGTTCTATAACATTTACTGTTGGTTATTAATATTGTTTGATTCCACTTATTCTATTTTTCTATATTTCAGTTTTGTTTTCCATATCTCTTGAAGACTATAGATCTAGGGGCCTTTGTACTAGCTTGAAGTTACTACCTTTTATGTATTAGGTTATTTCTTAATTGAGGATATGTTGTTTCAATCAGTTTGATACATTGAAAACTATTGTTTGAGCTTTACTACTACACCATCATGTATCTCTCTCATTTTTTTGTTGGTGTAAAATAATTACACCTCGATTATACATTATAACACTTTTATTTTAATAAGATTATTTGGTGCATGAATTGGGTGACCAATTCATGTCACCATTTGTCTTAAAAAATAAATTGGGGTACTGGGGCCACATGGTTTGTTTGTAACCGTGCAACCTCAACAACATGACCATATAGCCAAATTCAGGTTTGGGATAGAGAGGTTTCATATTGTTTTTTGCACTGTTAGACAAAATGTGCACCTAACCATCTAGAGTTCCCCTTTAAAGTAGATAATGGTGTATGGTTGGCACACAATTTCGCCAACCATGTGGCCAAACCATGATTCCTTGTTTTTTGGGGTGAAATTACATAATTTCTCCTCTTAAATGATTTAATCCCTTTCTTCCTTCTCCCTCATCTAATCTATCAAATAATATCTACTCTAATGTAAGAGATCCTCCTCCTCCTTCATAGATTTTTTTGGTGTCTCCTCTATAAAAACTCTAAATTATTCACCATCAGATCCAATGATAAGCTAGAGGTGAGATCCTAAATCCTCTCCCTTCCTTTTCAGTTTCTTTATCCCATATTTTTCACTATTTTTGTGTAATCTCATTTCTCCCATTTTCAAGGCATTTTATGGTTTTTTTATTTCTTACAACCTATATCAAATAAAATGTTGAGGTAGGGTGGGGGAAGTTCTTTGAGTCTAAGGTAGGTGGTTTATTTCATTTTCTATCATTTCACTACATTATATAAAATGATTCATTGTGCCTCGAGCCAGACCTTTTCAACATAACCACTATTTTTTAATATTAAATTAAAATTATACTTACCCATTTAGTTGGTATTATAAGATAATAAACCCCTTTAGTTTATCACACTGATTTTTTTAACCAACAGGTGTTCTCTACCTTTGATCATTAATTACCCCTTATCACAGTATTTTAAACACTCCCTTTAGGGGGTTTATTATAATTGAATACCTTGACCATGATATTTCTTATTTAGAGTGGGTAAGATTAAGATAATCCATTAACTTCATGCCATAAATGATTTAGTTGAACCAAATAAATTGGTCAAATGCCTTATGCCTTATGACTTGAATGGAATTACCCAATGGAAATTCCCTGACCAATATAGATACTAAGATATAAAGTCTTGAACTAATGAAATGGTCCCTCTTTCTAGAATTTATATAAATGAATTTATTTTTTAATGATTTCACTTTAGTGTCAATGGTGAAACAAGGGGCTATGACATAATACCCCTTGGAAAAACTCTCTTGATTTTTTGTTAGAATTGTTCATGTTATGTAAAGACATCTTTAATAACACTAGCTATTACTAGTATGGGATTGTAGTGTCTTTTATATTTTACATCCTTATAAGTGACATTGGTTCCCTATGGGAGACCCCTTGGATGATCTTGATGGAATGATGGTTGTACCATTCCCTCAGAGAGAATCAGTCCCTTATGTACGGTACTAAGTACAAACTCAGAGGGTAGTTCTTGACTTTTTACACCATACCAAGAGTGAGATAAGGGACATCAATCTTGGATCCCCTTGAATGGAATCTGTGGCATTGTACACATACTGAGCCCCTCGAAAAAAACTTGGAAAGTATATCAGGATATTCAGGGATAGGATAAGAGTGAATCTCTCATTTAGAAAGTGGTTAAAATTTTAATTAAAAAGGTAAATGAATGTTTTCAAAAAGATAAAATTGTAATTGGTCCTTTGTTTTTAAAAATGTAGGATTGTGTCCTCTAAGCCCAACCACAAGCTTGGAAATAGTCCACCTCCTCACATATTATCTCACCCATTTTACCATTGTAGGATCTTTTATTTCAGACTCACTATCTTAGGTCAAAGAAGGTAGATTGGATGGGTGTTAAAGTGAAACCCTATCCAATTTATTTATTCTAGAACAATGTCCATTTTATATTTCATGAAATGGATTGTCTGAGACATCATGGGTGATGACCTACTGATATTGTATCTCACACCCTGCTTGGGCTGACCTTGGCACCCAAGTAGACTTTATGGTTAAAGGTATTGATAAAGGTAAACATCTATCTTCTAATACTTGATTTATTTTCTTTAATGGGATGTAGTCGAGATCAAAGGACCGATCCTCTGCTCAAGATGCTATTCATAGCAGTTTTTGGCCTTTATATATTTTTATAGTATGAATTATATGCTTATGCCACCTTCCACTTGCATGATTTTCTATTGTACATGAAAAATCATCATTGTTACATTTATCTTGTTATTAATCATCTTTTACTTATTTCTTATTTAGCTAGAATTCTTTTGTTCCTCTTCCATCAGTTCTTATTTTAGATTCCTATACTTATTATCATTGTCTACTACTACACTACACTCGGACCAATAAGGGAATAGTATCCCTACAGATGTGTCCTAGGCCCTTGCTACTATTTTTAGCTTCTGAAATTCATAGAGGTATGCTTTACATATTTTTTCCACCGTCTCAGGGCATATTTATGGGGAATCTGAGGTGAGACGTTACAACCGAACATAAAAAAATAATGAAATGTTATTATATAGTTGTTATAACATAGCCATTGAATTGGAGGGTATAACAGTATTAACGATATTATGAAATATAAATTAATTAATTACTCAAAATATCATTAAATATTAATTATTAGGTAACAAGTACTCAATTTTCAGTAATGTTTTTTTTCTTGATAAATACATTTTCTTCAAAAATGATTTATATTTATTTTTGTGAGACAATATTATAATTAATTTATATAATTTATATAAATTATATTTTATAAAAATAAAACCATTTTTTAAATTCTAATATTAAATTTATCTTAGAGGTAACTTTTTAGAATTTTCAATAAAAGATTTATTTTTTAATGAATAGTAAAAATACCAATATTTATTGAAAAAATGTATTTTTGTTTCAAGAATGTAAGAATTTAAATTATTTTAAGATGATTTAAAACTAAAATTAATTCTATTATATTATTAATAATCCAATTAAGTTCATTATAATCAATTTCATTATTTAATTTAGTAGAAAAATATTTTTATATATAAAAAATGTATTTTTCTAAAAAACTATTTATCATCACATTTTGAAATTTTATTTTAAAATTAATTTATACCACTTATTTAAATTGAATTTGATATAATTTATTTTATATTTTTAATCATTATTCTCAAATTTGTTTAATATTCCTCTTCTATTTTTGGTCAATATGAATAGTAACCTTGGAAGAAATTTATCACCTCGTTAAAGGGTAAATCGGGTTAATATATGTTAAAACTATATGATAAGGTAATAATATTTTATATTAATTCTTATTATATTCTTTTAATTCTACCCTTATCACCTTATTCTATAAATATATTTTTTATGGACACTTGTCTATGAAAATGACCAATATAATATTTAAATCAAAGAATGTTACAAAATGTAACTCTCTTAGTTTAAAATATCTATTTTGTGTTCATATAAGGACAAAATAAAATTATGAATGAGAATAAATATCTATTATTATATTAATGAAATTATTTTTATTATGGTAGTTTATTTCTAATTTTTAGATATTATAAAATTAACTTAAATTCTTACAAAACGCCGACATGGTATTTATTCAATTAAGGGAAAAATAAAATAAATTATTTCAAAAATATTATAAGTGATTTAATTTGATTGATTTATAGTGTTAAATGAGTTTAATATCTTTATATGACATATATTTTTTTATTATTTTGTTATATTCTAATTAATTCTTTTTTCTTTACGTCTTTTAAGTTAAAATAATTGAATACTGTCAAAACAGACATTAATGAAAATTTAACAAAAACTTATTTTATTAAATTATTTTAAAATCATAAAAAAATTATATAGAAAAATTTGGATATTATAAAGTTTAAAATTTCATTCCTTTTCCATTTTTGAGTCGATAGATACATTAAATTTAAAATTATGACCCTTTAAAAGTGAAAAATATGTTATTGTGGTTAATGTTCAAATTGGTTGACTAAGGGGATAAACCAAAATATAAAGTTTAAAATACCTCATAAACTAGTAAAATTTTCATTGTTTGATGATATTTCTAAAATTTAGTAAATTTTATTCTAATATATGGAAATTTTGAGTCATTTATTCTAGGTAATGACTTTACTATATTTTATTCTTTTAGAAAATTCCAAGAGTGCCCATTTGCTCAATTATAAAAGGGCACCCCTTTACTTATTTTCACCACATTGAGAAACCTATATCAACCAATACCTACCCATTACTATTATAAACTTCATTATTCACGTTTTATAGGTTCTTTACTTCCCAAAATACAAACCCTATGGTTATTAATATGAGATCTAAAGGATTAATTTCAAAGAAGAGTTAATCACCATAATCGATCACTTTATTTTTTTAATTCTTATTTTACATCATCTAGATATATTTTATTTATCATAAAATAATAAATTAATTTTTATAAATATTATTAAATGTTGGTTTGATTATGAAATCATTATTATCCACCCACTTTTCCATCAAATATAAAGTGAAAGTTTCACTCATGTGTATGTACGGTTTACCATCTCCACGTAGCGATAAAATTCATTTTTCTTCGAAATATTTTATGGATGGTTATTTTCATAAGTTTAATATTTTGATAAGATATTTATGAAATAATTATACATCTATAATTATAATATCATATTTACCTTCTTACCATCCAATCTATTTGAAAACAATGTCACTCGTGCGTACGTATGGAATACAACCTCAACAAAGTGATGTGATTTTTTTCATTTCCTTATCACTTGGATGGTAATAAGAATATATTGGATGAATATTTAGGGTATATATTATAAATAATAATTATTATTTAATTGTTACTTATTATTTACCTTTCTTTCATTCCATCTATCGAAAAATGAAAACAGTATTTATGCGTACGTATGACCTACCATCTTCATTAACAATGTAATTCATTTTTATATATATAAATTTTATATAAGAATAAAAAAAATTATATAATGAATATATGTGATATTTATATAATTATTAATATTATTTACATGACGTAACCATGATCAATTTACAAGGACCAAAACTATCAAACCAAAATACACAAGAAAAATGAAGCAGTTATTACCCAGAATTATGATTTAATAAATAATTGTCAATAAATTATTGTTAAAGGGTTATAAATAAATCATATATTGTATGATATATATTATTATGTTTCTAAAAAATATCTATAATAAATCTATATTTATTATATAGGAGGTCCAAACATTTTTTACAGAAATCGGACATGAGGTAAGGGTTTCTCGTCTCACTTTTACGTTCATGGGAGATATACCAGAGTCACAACTTATTAGTTTTGTGTGGTTTATATATTGACCCTTTGGTATAATATTTCATAATTACCATTATATTAATGGTATTTAAATTTTCATTTTAAATTATTTCTTTCATGGGATTTATTATTCGAAAGTTACAAAAGCGGTAAGGGTTTATTTTACAATCTCATCATTATTTAGGATTGTTTATGTTTAAGTATCACTTGGGTAATTAAATGGAATTTATATCTTAAACCCAATATATTTTCTTCACTTATATTTATTCATGAAATTTTAAATTAATAGTACTGTTTTCCCCTCTTTGCTACTCAAAATTGTCGATAAAAATGTTTTTAGAAAAAGCATGTGTTATTTATCTCCTTGGTGGAAAATAATTTATCCTATATGTCCTTATATTAAAACAAATTTTTATTAAGAATGTTTTTACTATTCTAAAATAATTTTTTAAATTAATTTTTACTAATTTTTTAATTTTTATAAAAAAATTCAGAAGGAATCTTCTTGACTTTTTCTTGAAAGAGTTACTTTTTAACATTTTTATAAAAGTGTGAAAGAAATTTTTTTAAAATTATACATAATTAATGGAATCTCATGCCATAATGACTAATCATTACTTTGAAGATTCCTTTACAAGTTTATATGTTTATTTTCAAAGAAAATTTTTTCCATTATATTTTGGAAATTTTTATTTTTTAAAATTTATTTTCAAAGTGAAAAATATATTTTCCTCAAGAATATTTTTTATGGTATTTTTATTCATGAAAAAAAACCTTATTTTACTTTTTCTCAACTAGGGTTGCATTATAATTAGATTATCCTTATTATTTATCTTCATGGTTTATGATTATTTTGAATGAGGATATACTATTTTTATACCATTCTCTATATTACTCTATATGGTTTGTGATTATGTTTATAGATTAGTGAAGGTATTAACATTTCACATTATAGTTTTTTAATATGAATGTTTCCATTGATTATATTTCACCAATTTCATATAAGGAATGAATTTTAATTAGTAAGTGATTATTGGGCCCCACAATATCCCCCAATGCATTGTTAGGTCTCTTTAGAAAAACTAGATTGGGTTTTGGTTGAGGCCTTACCCATTTATGTTGATGTCTACACACAAGGACTAAATGGTATTTTTAGATGAATTGTAATAGGGAATCAATAGTAAGTTTAAAATATCTAGAATTGTGCATTCCATCAATATTAAATCAGTTATTAATTTCCCTATGATTATTTGATTTTTTATGATATCCATGGACAAGTTTCTACATCATTTGATTAATTATATGGAATTATTTGATAATCCTTTATTCTTTCTATATTATTTATTCCTTATTTATATTTTACTATATGTATACTATTAGTGAGAATTTTATCTCACCCCTTTCTTATTTTTTAATTACCTAGGATTTCAGGAAGTGTTTTTTGATAGATATATAGGGATATGCTGAAGGTAATAATATTGTTCTCTAAGAAAATATTGGGTTGTATTTTATGTTTTCAAATTTAATGTATAATTAAAGTATGTATCCAGTTTTATAATGCTATTAAATTGTTCAATCTTTTGGGATTTTATTGCTCGTATCTATTCCAATGTAATTAAGTAACCACTTATTATGTGCTATTAGAGTGAGGTTCTTTACATTTGGTATCATAGAAATTTTAGTAGAAACCCTGGGAACTAGATTTAGGAAATTTATATTAAATAATATAACCCTATTATGTAATTTGATAATATTTCCAAATAAACCCATATTATGATTTAGACATTAGTTATAAATATATTTTAAACTATGATAAGTGTTTCACTAGTTTTGGTAAAATACATTATGTCTCATAATGTTATGATCTAACCTATTGTATTACATTGTTTATAAATGGAACCTAGTATAAGGAATAGAAACTTTTTCAATGAACATAATCCATGTAGGGATTTTCCTTCAAGGAAAGACAATGAAGTTGGATCTAGAGTTTTAGATGGAATTGGAGATATAGATGGATCTGAAAAAATTATAACTATATTTGGGAAACCGTGTCAGTTTATGACCAATAACCTTACTTGTATAGTTTAGCCTACTAATATTCAATGTAGTTAACAATGTTAGACTAATTCATGCATTATTAACCTTTATCATTCAATAGGACTATAAATCCATTTGTATCTAAGAAATGTATAAGTAATTTAGAGAATATATTTCTCACTTAGGGAAAGTGATGAATGGGAGAAGTTTTTTATGGCATTCTATCATCTCTCAAGGTATGCGGATAAATGGTGGTCATTAATTCAAAATAATAAGGATGCTGAAGAAATATAAAGCACAGAATAAAATGATTTAAAGGAATTTTCCTTGGAAATATATTTCCCTAGAAAACAACAAGTATATATGGAGAGACAATTCTTAATTCCAAGACAAAAGGTACAAGAAAATGTTTCTAAGAATAAAGAAAACTTTATAAGGTTATCAAGGAATATTTTAGACTATATATATAATCGAAAGAGTAATATTGACTATTTATTTGATGGAATATATAATATATTTGGAAGGGAACTCATCTACCAAAAATTCTCATCATATTAGTATATATTATACTGTGCTATTAAGATAAAAAGAAAATTATCCAAGTCTTATGAATAAAAAATAAAGAAAGATAAGAATAGGATAGAAAATAAAAAAATGGATAATAAAAATAATATAGAATATTATCCCATATGTAATAACCCAGGATTAAAACATTCTGGTATTTGTTTAAAATAAATGGGAGTTTTATTCAAGTGTGGTGAGAAATTCCATTAGGCACATAAATGAAAGGGTAATAAAGAAAACACTAATGTTCAATGTTTCAACTGTAAGGATATGGGGCACTAAGAAAGTGAATACCTCAATAATTAATGTAATATACCTTAGAAGAAGATAATAGATTAAGTTTAATCATATTCTATTACTAATGTATAAGTGGAATGATTAAAGTGTTTATGCGTTTGGATTTAATAATTATGTTGTAAAATAATTTTATTAAATAAATTCTAGAAATAAGAATCATGGAGTTTATGAGAATTTCTCTACATTAGTTTTTATTTAAGGATTTTAAAGCATATGTTGAATGGTACCGATAACTAAGAAAATTAATTTAGTGGTAAGATGATATTTTAGAGAATACATAAATAAGGTAAATTTGTCCCTTAATATGTTTGTGATGTTAAGTTAATAATGCTTAGTTGGGATAAAGATAGGATTGACATTGAAGAATTAAATGGGATAGTATTAGTGACCTTAAAAATAGTTAGTGATTTAGTGGAAAAGTAATTTATGATGGAGATTACAACATTTTTTTATTCATAAAATATACTTGATAATATGATATTTTATTTAAGGAATGAGTATATAGTTGATTTTTGAAAGAAAATGTGTTTTCCTTAACGATTCATGGTAATTAACATGTTTTAAGAGAATATTTGATTAGGTTATTCACATATTTGGTATTTGAAAATTATGAGATACTTTATGGATTAATGTTAAGTTGATTCTGAATTTGGTCAGAGATATTTTGGAGGGGTCTTAATGTTAACCATTTATTCAATAGATTAAGTTGAACTTTGGGTTTTATTGTTGAGATTTTAGAGATTAATTTAACATTTTATAACTTATTCTAGCCATTTTTTTTTGAAAATATCTAGTGATAGGAGGAATGTCATGAAATTATTTATGGATCTTATGATTCATTAACAGTTGATTTTAGTGTTTTATACATAAAAATCATCTTTAATATTCATTTCTTGGTATGTGATATGAAGTGGAAATTTATTGGATCACAAAAAAAATGATTTAATTATAATCTATTAGGGAACATATAGTTTGTCTCCCATAGTATGGCTCTCCGCTCCCTAGGTCTCCCGATTCTCTTCTCATTAGGGTTCCTTCACAGCACCACCGCTCCCTCCCACTCATAGTCTCTCTCATGGTGAGTGGTTTCTCTCCAGCATGATCCCCTTTTCCCATGCTCATCCCCATGTTTTCCTCTTTTCAATTTTCATACCATTCTTTAGCTTATTTGATTGTTTAGAATGGAATTTTTTTCATTTTGTTACAGCTTCATGGGTCTCTATTGCTGCAACTTTTCTCTTTTTGATGGAACCATCATGAAGAAACCTCATCTTGGATTAACTCGATGTAACTCTGGTGATTTGGGATTCTTGGTGGAATCCAGTGAAGTTTTCATCTAATTTTTTGGCTAGATTTAGATTTTTTCATTCCTTCATCCTTCCCTTTTTGTTGGTCTTTTGCGACCAACCTCTTCATATCATCTCCCGGTTTTGTGTTTTTTTGTTCCTTTAGGATGGATCTCGAGTCTCTTAGCCTATTCATCTATGGTTTACTCGTCCATCTGATTTTTATCTATTTTTTTCATTCCCCATTTAATTTTTGTGGTATTTTTGTGGTTCATTTCTATTTTGTGGCTTCTATTTTGACTCTCCATGGATTCATGTTTCTATTCGTGTTCCCGGCATTATGTGGTTTTAGTTATGGTGGTTGATTTTTTATTTTAGTTCAATTATGAATCATCTAGTTGCTAGTTTTTTTAGATACTGTTTGTAATAACAGTGATAGATTCCTGATTTCTGGTTCAACATACTATTTTCATTCCTGGTGGTGGTGGTGGTGGTGGTGGTGGTGGTGGTGGTGGTTTTGTGGTCGTTTGCTTTTTGTTCGTTCTGAAATGGTGGAAATGATGGTGGTTCAATGGTGGTGATGATGGATTTTAGTGACTCAATTTTGGTTCTGTGGTGGATGTTTGAAAACAATGATATAGTGATGAAGCCTTGGGAAGGTGATAATCAGGGTGTACATCTCAAGATAGTTTTCATCATGAAACTTTTACATCTTCCTTTCATTAATTTGAACTTATTTTTAAATTTGAATCCTTTTATTGTTTGAAATTACATGACAGGTTCCTTTGTTTGAATTTTGTATTGTATGTTTTGAATTTTCTGTAGTTCTCACTCATCCATAAAATGATTCTTTGAAAATATAAAAGTATGGAATTATAGGATACACTCAAGTAGGAATATTTCTTTATTTTCTTAATCTATATAGTAAGGTAGTTTCCTTAATGTTATTTTCACTAATAAAAAATTTAAGGTTTTTTGGGGGTTAAATTTTCCTGACCATGTTCTCTATCACTCTATCATTCCATGGGAATTATTTTTCTCATACATGTATATATTTTAATATAGCACTAATGTTCTCTCAAATATAACCCTATATATTTGTTATTCCAGATGATCTTTGTATTTCACTTTCCCCTCTATTCAAGAGGAAGTTTTATTAACCCTTTTTACGATGAGGGGTTTTGACAAAGAAATTTTCAAATATAAAATCCTTTATTACTAAAAAAAATTCAAATTTTGAGGATGAAATTTATTAAGGGGTATAATGTAACACATTGAGATATTAAAAAATGAAAATTAGGTTTGATAGCATCCACGACACATAACACTGAACATTAAAAAAACTATAAGATGTTATTATATAACCATTATAACCTAGTAATTGAATTAGAGGATATGAATAATATTAAATGATTTATTAAATATATATTAAGTAATAACTCAATAAAAATTTGTTTGGTTAATTATCATTAAATAATTACTCAATTTTTAAAAAAGTTATTTTATTCTTCGAAAATATGTTTTCAATAAAAAAAATTTATATTTATTTTTGTGAGAAAATATTATAAATAATTTCTATAAATTATATGAATTTTATTTTATAAAAATAATATCATTTTTTAAATTATTATATCAAAATTATCTGACGGTGATTTTTTCAAATTTTTCTAAAAATATTGATTTTCTCGTGGATAGTGAAAAATACCAATATTTATTGAAAACTATATTTCTATTTCAAGAATTTACACTGTTAAATTTATTTTAAAATTATTTAAAACTAAAATAAGTTATATTATATAATTAATAATCTAATTAATTTCATTGGAATAAATTTCATGATTGAATTTAGTATAAAAAAATTATACATAAAAAGGAATTTTTCTGAAAAAACTATTTTTCATCATGTCTTTCATGTTAATATTATAATTAATTTATAACACTCATGGAAATTTAATGTGATAAAAATTATTCTATATTTTTAATATGGAGTTTCAAATTTGGTAAATATTCCGCTTTTATTTTTTGTAAATATGGATAGTAACCTTGGTAAAATTTATCACCTCAGTAAAGGATAAATCAGGTTAATCTATGTAAAAACTAAGTAATAAGGTCATAATATTTCATATTAATTCTTATTTTATGAATTTAATTAGACCTTTAACACCTTAGTCTTGAAATTTATTTGTTTAATGGACACATTTTTCATGAAAATGAGCAATTAAATATTTAAATTAAAGAAAGTTACAAAATGACACTCTCTTAATTTTAAATATCTCTTAAGTGTTTATATAGGGAGAAAATCAATTTACAAATGAATATAAATTCATAATTTGAGATTAATGAATTTTATTTATTATATTAATTTATTTAAAATATTTGGTTATTATATAATTACCTTAAATGTTCACACAATGCCAACACAATATTTATTCAATTAAGAGAAAAGATAAATGATTTTAAAAATATTAAAAGTGATATAATATGAGTGATTTATAGTGTTCCATAAATTTTATAATTGATTATTAAATATTATTTTTGTGTTAAAGGATTATATTTTAATTAAAAAAATTAGTTATTCCATTTAAGTCAAATTAAATGTATATTATCAAAAATAATATTAATGATAATTTATCAAAATAATATATTATTAAATTATTTAAAATAATTAAAATATTTAAAGTGGAAAATGGGATAATATATGTCACAGAAATTCATCAATTATAAATTTATGATTAAATATTTAAATTAAATGTATAATTATGACTCTTTTAGAGTGAAAAATATGTTATCGTGGTTAATGTTAAAATAGGTTAACTAATGGGTTATACCAAAAGATAAGGTTTAAAATACCACTTATACCTATAAAAATTATATTTTTTAATGATAATTATACCATTTACAACCTTATATTATAATATATTTCCATTTTAGGAATTTTTCTAGATAATGACTTTATTATATTTTAATCTTTTATGAAAATCCAATAATGCCCCTCCCCTCAATTACAGAAGGGTACCCCTTCACTTATTCACACCACATTGAGAAACATAGCTTGATTAATACCAACCCATTACACTTATAAACTTCCTTATACACATTATAGAGGTTCTATTCTTCTCAAAATTCCAACCCTAGGGTCCTTATGAGGAGATCTAAAGGAGTTCATTCAAAGAAGAGGTAATAACCTTAATCAATCACTTTAATTTTACATATTCTTTTACCTATAATAAATATATTGTATTTATCTTAAAATAATATCTTAATTATAATAAATATAATAAAATTTTATTATTATTATTAAATAACCATTATCCACTCTCTTTTCCATCAAATAGAAAGTGAAAGTATCATTCTTGTGTGTACACGGCTTATCGTCTCTATGTATATATACAATTAATTTTTCATCACCATATTTAATGTAAGTGTATTAGGATAATTTTAATATTATTATAATATATTTATGAAAAAATAATACCACTAAAATTATAATATCACATCTATATTCTTACCTTCCAATCCATTGGAAAACAATAATGTCTCATGTGTGGGCGTGTGGACTACCACCTTCACGAAGCAATGTGATTTTTTTTCATTTCAAATTTACTTGGATGGTACTAAGTATTGATTTAATGAATATGTATGTTATATATTAAATATAATAACGATTTTTAAAAAGGTGAATTATTAATTACCTTTCATTCATTCCATATGTCAAAAAATGAAAACAATGTTTATGCG
Source organism: Viscum album (assembly GCA_963277665.1). NCBI lineage: Eukaryota > Viridiplantae > Streptophyta > Magnoliopsida > Santalales > Viscaceae > Viscum > Viscum album. The sequence goes on along the minus strand of OY728143.1, from coordinate 1,401,806,453 downwards.
TATGCACAGCCTACCATCTCCATGAATAGTGTAATTCATTTTATATATATAATTTTTATTGATGACTATAAATGTATATACAATTAATATATATGATATTTATATCATTATTAACTATATTTAAATTATTTAACCATTATCAAGTTCATGGACCAAAACTATTGAACCAAAATATACATGAAAAGTGAAGTGATTATTATACAAAATAGTGACTTAATAAATAAATAATAATAAAAGAGTAATAAAATGTTATAAATAAATCATATATTTCATGATATATATTATTATTGTTCTATAACATATTTAAAATTAATATATGTTTATTATATATGAGTTTCATACACGAATGAATGAAATCAGACTTGGGGTAAGGGTTTATCGTCTCACTTTTACTTCCATGAGACATATGCCATATTCACCACTTGTTTATTTTGTGTGGTGTGTATAATTCCTATTTTTTATGATATATAATAACTAACTTTATATTCATGTTATTTAAATTCTTATATTAATTTATTACTTTCATGGGGGTTATGATTTGAATGTTACCAATGTGGTAAGGTTTTGTTTTACAATCTCATCATTACTACTGATTATTTATGTTTAAGTATAACTAGGGGGATTTTTTGAAATTTATACCATAAACCTAATATATTTTTTTAAAAATATTTTTATTCATGAACTTTTTACATAATAATATTATTTTCCTCTCTTTTGTACTTAAAATTATTGATAAAATGTTTTTTCAAAAAATCTAACCTTATTTCTCTATTAGGTACAAATTCCTTTCTCTTCCATGTCTATGTTTTTTAAAAATGTTTTCAAGAATATTTTTAAAAATTTTCAATGATTCTTTTAATTCATTTTTACCCATGTTTGAATTTTTATAAAAAAAATTAAAAATAATCTTCTAGTCATTTTCCAAAGCAGATACTTTTTTATATTTTTACAGAAGTGTAAAAGGAATGTTTTTTAATGATTATATGGAATGAAGGGTATTTACCACCACCATGACCACTAATTTACAAGAATATTCATTTTCAAGTTTACAAGGCTAATTTAAAATAAAAAATTTCATTATTATTTGGGAAATTTTTTTGTTTAAAAGTTATTTTCAAAGTAAAAATGGTATTTTCCTCACGAATTGTTTTATGGTATTTCTATTCATGAATGAAAACAATCCCTTCCATTACTTATGATAAACTGAGGATATGTTGTAATGATACCATCCTTGTTATTTATTTGGATGGATTATGATCAGTTTCACTATATATTTACTATTTTGATTCCATTCACCATATTACTCTATATTGTTTATGATTATGTATATTTATTGCGAAATGTATTAAAATTTTATATGTTAGTTTTTTAATAAGAAATTTTATATTGATTTTGTTTAACCCCTTTCATATGAGGAAATAATTAGACTTATTAAGTGATAGATGGGGTATAATATAGTTCTTTAATGCATCTGTAAGAATAATGAGACAAATTAGATTGGGATTCAGATGAGGAATTACCTATTTATGAAGATATCTTGGTATAAGGCCTTTATGATATTTTTAGATGTCTTAAAACAAGAACTCATTGGTAAATTTTAGATGTACAATATTACAGATTATATAATTATAAAATTAGTTATTTATGTCTATGTGATTATTTGATTTGTTATGATATACATGGATAAGTTTCTAGCATATGAGATTATTTATATGGAATTATCTGTTGAATTAATATGGTTTTCCTTATGACATTTCTATTCCTTCATATAAGGGGGATATTGTTAAGTCATCAAGGTTTCCATATGACTTGACCATTCCTTTTGTTTTGAAAATCACAAACACTTTATTTCATAGAAAAACTCATTTTACCCCTATTTTACTACTATAAGAAAAATTTCCTACCCAAGGAAATTTACACCTACCATGATTTCATTTTTCATGTCAATATTTTTATTAAGTATAAAAATAGGATTCATATTTTAAAACTTAGAATCATATAATAATTATACATTGAGCATTCTGTTTTAGAATCTGAATTCCTGTTACGAACTTTTATGAAGTTCTACTCCGAATTTGCTGTTACAAACTTTTATGAAGTTCAACTCTGAATTCTGATTAGGAACTTATATAAAGTTATAACTAATAATTATGGTGAATAATTCTCATTATGAATTCTCATTACGAATTCTGATGATGAATTCTGATTATGAATTCTCATTACGAATTTTGATGATGAATTCTGATTAAGAATTCTCATTACGAATTCTGATGAAGAATTTTGATTATGAATTCTCATTACGAATTCTCATTATGAATTCTGATGATGAATTATGATTACGAATTCTCATTAAGAATTCTGATGATGAATTCTGATTACTAATTTTCATTACTAATTCTGATGATGAATTTTGATTACGAATTCTCATTACGAATTCTGATGAAGAATTCTGATTATGAATTCTCATTACGAATTCTGATATAGAATTATGATTACGAATTCTCATTATGAATTCCTTATAAAAACAGAATCTATATATCTTAGTATTACAGACTCTGAATTCATTTTTTTACCTAGACTCTAAACATTCATATTTGATTCCATTCTGAATATCAGTTTGGTTATTCCTACACTTTTTCTATTATAAAATGATGTCGTGCCTTCAGTTATTAACTAACAATTTTTTGAGTGACACATGTACGGTCTTTCTGAAATTCAAGGAAGAATATGACCATTGGAGGAGGGAGTCAACCGTTAGAGAATTTCCTATAAATAGGAGCTCATTTGAAAAGAAAAACAGAACTTTAACACAACTATGACATTTGTGCTTACATTTTGTTGAAGTGATTTCTAGAGAGAGATACTCTTATCAAGTCTAAAAGCTTTGTGCAGAAATTTTGAACAGCTTGTTCAAACTTTGGCTTGTGCAGACTTGCTTTTTGTGAATCCTATTGTTGTTGTGTACAATCAAGGGCTTCTAGGGATAGGAAGACAGAGGTTCCAACACCTTGAAGTTTAGGGCTTCCTTTCTGAGGAAGAAAGAGGTGCTGACTACCTAATAGTTGGGGGCTTGCGGGGATAGAAAGACAGAATTCGATCTTCATATCAAGGGCTTACCCTGGTGTTAGTAAGACAGACTTTCTTAAAAGTATAAATCAAGGGACATTTATCCAAGGTTGTTGGATACCCTTCTCTTTGGGTTAAAAGACTTATTATTTGTTACTTGTTTTGTTACAAGTTTTTCCACTACATTTTGTATTGTTAAAGAAAGTATAACTTTCTTATACTTCCTTATACTTGTACTCTGATTTAGTTATATTCTATATGTTTTAAGTTATAATCTTAGTTGGTGTTAACTTTAGTTAAGTTTCATTTCCAGAATAACTATTCATAGTTGGTGTTAACTTTAGTTAAGTTTCATTTCCTTATACGTGTAATTTGATGAGGCATGTTCTTGTTACAATTCAGAACATCAAGGATAGAAATTTAAGAGCCCAAATTATTATGTATCTTTTTTTGCTTTCAAATTTGAAATTTTGGTATCTTAAATCATTCAAGATTGCATACAAATCCAAGGTTCGAAATTGCAAGGTTATGCTTGTTAGTGATGACATCCTAAAAAGAATGAATATGGGATTTTCTAAGGAGACAAGAGAGTTCTATAATCTTCCTGAGGATGAGGCAGAAGCCAATCCGAAAAATTTTGAAGCTGAACCCTCAAATAAGGTCAGTAAAAAAAGAAAGCTTAAGGATGTGGAGGGAACAGATAAAACCCCAAAAGGTAAGGAAACCCAATCTGCACCTCCCAAACTGAAGAAACAGAAATCTTATCCAGATGAGGTGTTTGCAAACTGGAGGGAAGATAAGGAAAAGAGGAAAGAAGGGGAGCCACGGTTTGGCTTAGACCCTTCTAAAGCTAAGTCTTTAAGGGAGAAGACTTCTGAATACCTTGAGAAGATGGAAAAAGAGAAGAAGATGAAGAAGAAAATGTCTGAGGCTGAAGTTGTAGATTCTCTTTTGAAAGCCATAGAAGTAGCTTCTGAGAATATTCCAGTGCCAGAATCATTTCTAGTTGAGCCATTACCTGAGACTCCAGGAAGAATTTATTCACTCTGGAAAAATATAAAGAGAAAGAAGTTGTTGAAGAAGTGGAGGAGCTAGAAGTTGAAGAGGTGGAAGTAGAAGAAAAAGAAGAAGTAGAAGTAGAAGAAGAAAGTGGTGATATAGATGATCTGATTAAACAAGTTGAAGAATATCAAGAGAAGGAAAATCCATTAAAAAAATTACCACACTGAACATCTAAGGACGAGTCCTCAAAGCTTTTCACCCCTGGAAAGGAAAAAAGATAAAGATGGAAAGAAAGATGAAGATAAGGAATAAGAAGATGTAAATGAATTATCTGAGGAAGAATGTTATGAAAAGCACTTTATTGAGGAAGGAGCTGAAAAAGAGAAAGTTGACGATGATAGAGTTGTTCAATTATCTGATAGTGAGAATAAATCTCCTGATGATCCAGACATATCGAAGGTTGATAAGGGTAAGCAAGTGATCGATGATACTTAAAGAAAATCTACAGTGAAGAGGAAGGAAGTTGTAGGAACTTCAAAAAGGAAGCTTGTTGAGTTTGAAAATCCACTCTCACCAAGTAATGTCTCGGATTCAGAGTCATCTTCACTTGGTCATGATTTTGTGGAGCAGTCTTTGAAGAATCTAGTCGGTTCCATTATGACTTTTACAAACATAGATTCAAGATTCCAGATGCTCCAACAAACTCTTAATCAGAAGTCGGATTCAGTTTCCATGGTGATGGACAGGTGTGTAAAGATAGAATCATATTTCAAAACTTTTTTTATAGGATATGAAGCTCACAAGAATTCCTACAAGGAAATGACCACTTGGTCAAAGAAGATCATCCAGAATATAGCTAATCTTGATGTTTTTCAAGAGGAATTAAAAGAGGATTTTGATACTAAAGATTCCAAGATCAAGGATCTTACAAATATTTTTCAGGAAAAGATGACCCTAGAACAAAATTCTCAGAATCAACAAGTGAGAGATATGAATGGGAAGCTTAACTCTGTTGCTCAAATCTAGAAAGGGGAAATAAATCTCTAGATTGAGATCGAAGAGAAGCTTGTAAAGTATAATGAAGTTCTAAAGGCTCAGTCTGAGTCTTTGAAGGCTCAAGATGACAGGATTAAAGCCTTAGAAAAACAAGCTGAGGAGGACTATAAAGTGTTAATGAAGCTAAAATATCTTCTGAAGAAGCTAATTCCCAAGGAAAAAGAAGACAAATAGACCAATCCGATCTTTTGTTGTAATGTATTTACTTGTAAAAATCCTTTCAATCTTAATGAAAACTCTGGTTGTTTGTCTTTTTTGTTATTTTGTACTAATATTTCAGGTACCATATTGTTTTACATTCCCTTAAATTCTTTTTGAAAATCACAAAGGGGGAGAAGGAAAAATAATTCTAAACAAGAGAAATAAAAATATATATCCCTTAGTAAGGGGGAGTTTATTTAAGGCGGAGTTATCATTACAAAGATTTCTCCATTCCGAAAATCAATAATATGATCTTTAGAGTTCCAAATCCTAAGGGGGAGTTTGTCTTATTCACCATTATTCATAAACAAAGGGAGATAAGTTTTAATTTCAAAGTATAGAAACTTATTCTAAGTCCCTAAATTATTTTTTAGAAGGATGTTTGTGCTTTCCAAAAAAGAGGATATTTTTGAGTCAATAAGGTTTTCCTTATGACTTTTCCATTATTTTATATAAATGGAGATTGTTAAGTCATCAAGGTTTCCTTATGAATTGACCATTCCTTTTGTTTTGAAAATCACAAACACCTTATTTCATGGAAAAACTCATTTTACCCCTATTTTACTTCTATAAGGAAAATTTCCTACCCAAGGAAATTTACCCCTACCTTTATTTCATTGTTCATGTCAATATTCTTCTTAAGTATAAAAATCAGATTCATATTTAAAAATTCGGAATCGTATAATACTTAGACATGGGGAATTATGTTTCAGTATTTGAATTCCTGTTACGAACTTTTATGAAGTTCTACTCTGAATTCACTATTACGAAGTTTTATGAAGTTCAACTTTTAATTCTGATTACGAACATATATAAAGTTCTAAATATGAATTCTGATGAAGAATTGTTATTACAAATTCTCATTATGGATTCTGATGATGAATTCTGATTACAAATTCTCATTACGAATTCTGATGATGAATTCTGATTACGAATTCTCATTACAAATTCTGATGAAGATTTCTAATTACGAATTCTCATTACGAATTCTTTGAAGAATTCTGATTACAAATTCTCATTATGAATTATGATGATGAATTATGATTATGAATTGTCATTATGAATTCTGATGATGAATTCTGATTATGAATTCTTATTATGAATTCTGATGATGAATTCTGATTACGAATTCTCATTACGAATTCTGATAAAGAATCCTGATTACGAATTCTTATTACGAATTCTGATGAATAATTATGATTACAAATTCTCATTACAAATTCCTTAGAAAAACATAATCTGAATATCTTTGTATTACAGACTCCGAATTAATTTTTTTACCTACACTCTGAACTTTCATATTTGATTCCATTTCGAATATCAATTTGGTTATGCTTACACTTGTTCTATTATAAAATGATGGTGTCCTTTCAGTTATTAACTGACTGTTGTTTGAGTGACATGTGTACAGGTCCCTCCAAAATTCAAGGAAGAATATGACTGTTAGAGGAGGAAGCTGACCATTGGAGATTTCCCTATAAATAGGAGCTCATTTGAAAAGAAAAATAGAACTTTGACAAAACTCTGACATCTGTGCTTACATGTTGTTGAAGTGATTTCTAGAGAGAGAGACTCTTATCAACTCTCAAAGCTTTGTGCAGAAAGTTTGAACAGCTTGTTCAAATTTTGTCTTCTGCATACTTGCTTTGTGAGACTCCCATTATTATTGTGTACAATCGAGGGATTCTGGGGATAAAAAGACCGAGGTTCTAACACCTTGAAGTTGAGGGCTTCCTTGCTGAGGAAGACAGAGGTGCCGACTACCTAATAGTTGAGGGCTTGTGGGGATAGCAAGATAGACTCTGATATTCGTATCGAGGGCTTGCCCTGGTGTGGGTAAAATAGACTTTCTTGAAAGTATAAATCAAGGGACCTTTATCCAAGGTTTTTGGATACCCTTATCTTTGGGTTAAAAGATATATTACTTGTTACTTGTTTTGTTACAAGTTTTTCCTCTGCATTTTGTTTTGTTAAGAAAAGTATAATTTTCTTATACTTCTTTATAATTTTACTCTGATTTAGTTAAATTTTATACGCTTTAATGTATAATCTTAGTTGGTGTTAAATTTAGTTAAGTTTCATTTCCGGAATCACTATTCTGGAATTTAGAAAGTATTTAGAACTTAAAGAGGTCTTGTGAATTATCTTGTTTAACCTTGTTAAACATAACCATATTTAAGAGTTCCAAAGGAATTTTTAAAAGGTACAATTCACCCCCCCTATTGTATCTGAGAATATCATTCTTATTTCGATCCTAAGTTTGGTATTACAGAGTATATCATACTCAGACATACCATCCTAACATTATCTGATCATCATTTATTCTTTTCATAATATTTATCCTTATTTAGGTTCTACTATATGCATACCCTTGATGAGTATCTAATATCACCCCTTTCTTATGTTTCCTTTCCCCCATATTCCATGGAGTGTTTTATGATTGATATTCTGAGATATTATAAAGGAAATAATAGTATTCTTGAAGAAAATATTGGATTCAAGGTCTTTACATTACTACTATATTATAAAAACTGTTACTTTTTTCTACATAAATTATAAATTTCCATTTAATTTTCTGTTGAATAGACTATTTTTCACTATTATATTTTTTACTTATAATTCTGGACATAGTAACAATTATTTTATGCCTCTAAACTAGGAAATAAATAAAATACTTCACTCTAAAGCTGGGATAGTGAGGGGATAGGAAGAAAGGAAAATTTTAAATATGTTAGTGAGGGTGATTTAGTGAAAAAACCTCATACATCTACTTCTTGGTATAAGAACTTAAACTCACCAAATATAGAGTTTACAAATCATAATAATAATATATAATATCATATAATTTTAAAGGAATTGGTTCTATAAGAAAATAAAAAAAACAAAAAAAATTTGACCACCTAGAGGCACCTACTAGCTTTGAGTTGAAATATAGAATGATAAATCATATTTTAAAATTTCATGGGATGTATGGAGAATAACCACATAAGAAAGTTCATGTGTTTAATCATAATTGTGAAACAATTAAACAACTAAGGATTAATTTGGAACAAATGATGCTTAGAGGTTTTCTATTTTCCTTAGATATAGAGGAAAAGAATTGGTTTTACTACTTACACTCTACTATAATAAGGAATTGGAATGAGCATAATAAAATTTTCATTGAATGGTTTTACCTACATATAAGATAGACACGATTAGGAAAAATATTTTTTAGATTAGGGAAACCCAAGGTGAGACTTTTTATGAATATTAGGTAAGATTTAATAGGTTGTATTTTTGTTTCACCCGTCATAAAATTAATAAGAACCAGCTAATATAACACTTTTATGAGGGTATTGTGATAAAAAAAAATATATTGATATATATATATATATATATATATATTTTGGGGGGGGGGGGGGGTTACAGATAAAACCACATCGTCCACTAGGAACATAATAGAAAATATGGCCTAAAATGTTTTATGTTTTGGAACTAGGGGTTTGATTCAATTGAAAACTGTCCATGAAGTACCTACTTATAGTTATGAAAATAGAATGATTATGATCTGAATTTTTGATCTTATAATCATGGTGAGGTCTATGATGTATCCAACACTTCCCCAATAAAAAATCTAGTTCAAAAAAACTATCAAACATAATTTAGTTATAGAATTTATACCTCAACTAAACACTTTAGTGACTAGTACCCACAAATTAATGATTCCCCTTTATCCTACAGTGCAATGTTTCCTAGGATACCATTCTAATAAAAAATTAGTTTAATAATTTTAAAAAAATCAAACCTAAAATTAGGGATTTAATAACCAATAAAATGATATGTTTAGACAACATGAATACCACAAAACATTTTTACAAGGACAAAAAAGGAACTAATAGTGTAAATAGTTCGAGGAGAAAAGCAATAATCATCCTGGAAATATTTTAAAGCCTTTAAAACCACAAAAAAATAGGAACCATGTTTTGAATAATTTTTTTTAAAAAAAATTAATTGACAACATAAATAGAAAAAATGGAAACTTATGTTAGTAGATTAAAGAATCAAGTGGGTGAAGGTTTTCCTTCATAAACTAAGATAAATCTAATAGGAAAAGAAAATATTAGTTACATGAAACTTTAGAATGGTTCGGGATTAAATACCCCCCATACTTTGATTTATGAACCTGAAACTATTGAGTGGGTTCCATGCATTTTTTACCAGGTTTAGAGCCTGTTGAAGTGAGGAAAACACTTTTTTGACTTACTAAAAATTCAAAACAAGCTATAAGAGAAAACATATTTTCAAAAAATTAGGTTCTTTATGAGAGAAACCATGGAGAATTTAAAAGAATTTTGGGATCTTATTATGGTAAGAAAAGTGTTAAAGATGACCATAGAATACATAGAACACCACTACTTTACCTTATAAATAGTTCCCCAATAAATAATAATGTTGATAATGGGTTAGATAATGAAATTTTGGATACTTTTAAAAAATTATAGGCAAAAATTCCTTTTCTATATCCAGTGAAACAAATTACAAAATTTGTTACATTTTGGAAGGAAATGTACACTCAAAAGAGGAAATTTAAGGATAAGTAAAAGATAAACCTTAGGAGGAATGTTTCATCCATGATTCAATATGAACTCCCAATTAATTAAAAATATCGAATAAAATCTACCATTTCATGCATCATAGGGGAGTTTTAGTTTAATGGTATTGTATTATATTTTTTATTTTTCATAAATTTTATGCCTCACTCTACTCCAATTTTCAATTTGGAGAACAAAAACTATTGGTATTGTGATTCTTTTATCCAATATAACTACAACTAAACATAATGGTGTCATTAAATATGAATTATTAAGAGTGAAATATATGGTTTTTCCTATTTATATTTTTGTTTTGGATATAGGAAATGATAGTTTCAAAAAAAATGTAGAACTAATTTTATGCATATCATTTTTTAAAACTACTAAATACAGAATAATTTTTCATAATGGAACACATTCACTTGAGTTTAGAAAATAAATGGTCATTTTTAATATGTTACATTAAATTAAATATTTGGTGTAGGATCACTTGTCTCACCAAGTTAACATGATTATCTAGTTATCCACAGATTTATTTCCAAATTGCATATGTGTTGAACAAATATTTTATGCCTCTAAAATGAGTTTTTTCCGTAATTGTGAACATTAATTTAACTATTGTGATAATATTGAATATGAAGGAAATTTAATTACTAAAAATCATGAATATGGTGATTTTATTACTTATTTAATTGAAAATTTCAACATTGTTTCTTATGATATTTTTTCCCTAGTTTCTTGGGAATTATGATAAATATATATGTAAATTATTTGTTGAGTGCTTTGAAGTTAATGGAAATAAACCTTATAAAATCATATCTTTATGAATTTTTGAACCTAGAATTTCTAATGAACATAAAATTTGTTCACATCATGTTGAAACATTCCTTAATACTGCTACAAATATAAAATATTATTTTTGGCAGTGTATTATAAATTCAGTTAAAAGCCTTATAGTCAATAAAATCTACCTTATCAAGTTTGGATAGACAGCCTAACTTATAACATAAACCTTTTCCTTAGAATATTAAATATTTATTTTTAAAGGATATAAAAAATATTCCTAATATAATTCCTAAAATTATATCCAGGGACCACAAAAAATAACTTTTATAAGTCCTTAAAGAGAAAAAACCCATAGGATATACCCTAGTAGACCAACATATAATTAGACACTTGGTGTCCATGAATAGGATCCTTTTAAAGGATGATTTAAAGCCTATTAAGAAGTGTTATAGGAGGTTAAATACCACTATTTTAGAGGTTGTTAAAAAAATTTACCACTTTGATGGATTATAAAATAATTATTCCTATATCTAGTAGCCAATGGGTAAGTTTGGTCCAAATAGTTACCAATAAGAGTGGATTAAATGTTTCTAAAAATGAGTTTGGAGATATTTCCCTGTTAAACATACATATAAATGAAGGGTTTGTATAGAATATAGGAAACTCAAACTTTTTACTATGAAATATCACTTCCCTCTTCCATTCCTTAATTAAATTATTTAGATATTTATAGAGAGGTCCCCCAACAATATTTTGGATGGTTGTTATAAGGAATTTATAAATTTTAATTTCACTTAACCATCAAGAAAATAAAACCATTAACTATCCTTTTAGATATTCTTATAGGATAACACTTGTTATATTTTTTAATACTTCAAGCATATTTCAAAGGTGTATAATGAAAATTATTACTGAGATTTTAAATCATTATATGGAGGTTTATTTGAATGATTTCATAGAATATGGATCTATTTTTAAGTGATATTTCAAGGGTCTAGATGTATTTATTAGAAATTTAATTAAGAAAAATATTTTCCTCAACTTTAAAAATTTTCATTTTATGGTTTAAAAGAGAATTTTTATAGGTAATGTGGCTTATATGGATGTAATCCAGGTTGATAGGTCTAATTTTGATGTTATTCCCTCACTACCACACATAAAAATAAATAACCATGTGAGATAATTCCTTAGATATGATGGATTTTATAGAATTTTTATCAAATATTTCAATACTATATCACTTAACATTTATATATTTCTCTTAAATGAGTCTATATTTTTCTTTGATGAGAGTTATAAAGTGTCTCTTAGAGAGATAAATAAATATCATGTGTCCCCACCCATTATCGAACCACCTAGATTATAAAATCTTATTCAATTGATTGCTGATGCATCATATTTTTTCTAGGGGATATTTTGAGTCAAAAGAGTAGAAAATATATATTTTTAATAGGTTCTGCCTATATAACTCTTGATGAAGACCCTAAGAAGTTGTTACACCACAAAGAAGGGGGAGTTAAATTATTGATTCATATTTAAAATTTATCGTTCTATAAAATTAACCAATGTTTTACTATTAGGATTTGGTTTACTCTTATATGATTACCTAGCCTCAATAAAATATACTATGAAATGAATATCATAGGAATGAAAGATATTTAAAAGTTTCATCCTCAATGTGAAAGAATAATACTTGTTTTTATTGATTAGAATACCTAATCACATATTATCTACTATATTAAAAAGTTATTACATAAGTAATATCCTTAATCCCTTCATATGATTTGAAATTAGCATAGAGTTACCCTATAAATTTCTAAATTATCAGTGGAATAATATTTTATCACTAACTAATATAAAAAGTTTGAACCAAAACAAGGAATACCACCTTTTTCTTCTAGTTTATTCTTCCTTACATGGTATATATCTTCCATCATAAACCTCATAGATTAACTTATCTATACATTCTCACTTATTTAAAAGATTCAATGTTTGATAATAATGATCATCATAATTAATATCATTTGATGTCTACAGATCCTAAATGGTATGGTTCATTCACTAAATGGTTGGGTACTTTAAGAGTAATTTTTCTTTTTATAAAATATTAGCGTCACTCTCTCTATTATTCTTTTTTCAACATCATACTTCTTGAAATATATTTTCACTATTAATTCACATTATTTACTCACATATTTTATCTTTAATTATTTTTCATGTAACACTTTATACATGGGATTTCCTTCATGAAAATATAATAAAATAATAGTCTTTTCAAATAATTTTATCCACATTCATTCACATAGGATATTCCTACATGAATTCACTTCATGAAATAATCTACACATTGAAATATCCTTTACAAAATGATGTTAAATAAACAAATTCTTCTGGAACAAACTTAGTGTGTGAGATTTAGTAAGAGATTAATGATCTTTAATCTTGATAATTTCCCCCAAAAAATTAACCACACCTTTAAAAGTGAGGCTAAGAGGTATATTTTAGGTACTGTAAACAAATTATTAACTTAGTGCTTCTGAAAATTATTTATAACTCGTCATCTCCTTGAAATTTTGAAAAATATTTTATCATTTTTTGTAAAACTCATCTTCATAGCATCGGATATTCTCAAACTACATACATTTTCTCTTACTTAATTATAATTGACATAGTTTTCTTCAATTAATTATCTAAGTATGAGATGGTCATGCCATTTTTTATTTTCCTTACATAAAACATGCTTCCTTGATCTCAAATGGTAGATTAACTGAATTGTTTTCATATATATTATACAAACCCATCATTCATGGTAAGTAGAGGCATTAATTCATGGAAAACCTATGTTGTTATGTGAATATGATTAAATATGTCAAATTATTTCACACCTATGCAATAATTTTTTTAAAATGATGAATTGTACCATTCATAGAGGTCATTCCACATTGGACTTTGCCTCATGTGAGTTTTTCTTAATTAACATGGATGCTCCATAAGATATTATTGAACTCCTTTGTAGCTTCCTCATTACACAAACACATGTTTTCATGCCACACCTACATGGTAGTTATTTACCTTACACTACACCTCACTCTTGATCACTACATTGACCCTAAATCTTCTTACCATGAGTCAACCTACATATTAATTTTTATTCTCCTATCTAATACTATATGTCATAATCCTTGATCTTGATTAGTTTTCCCTATGATAGTTTGTCTCTTGGGTTGATCTAGATAAAATTTGGTACATTTTTTAATGCACTTTCAAAAGTGAGATAAATATTTCAGTTTTTATCCGTGTATAGATAATTATATTGAGGTGATGTGTTATTGGAATGTTATGGTGACATATTTTGAATATAATTTTACATGTATTTATTTTTTATATTTATTTGGTGTATTTTATCTTCGTAATTATATTGGTTGTGTTATTCTTGAGAAATTAATTCCCCTATATCTTTTGAAATTTTTCTTCTTAAATTATTGGATTTGTGTGGTTACCTTACTAAATTTTTTCTTATGTTGTATAGTTACTTATCTAATTTCAAATATTCCTCCAGTATCTATATTTCTTAATCTTGGTAAAGGTTCATGATTATAGTGAACCTAATTTCTTCTAGTTTTTTAGTGATTATTGGATAATTTGAAAAATTATTTCTAAATCTATTCACACACCCACTGAAGCCTCAGTTTGATATATTAAGCTGGATTAAGTATGAAATTAATTATTATAATTTTTTCATTGAAGGATATTAAACACTGGGAATTTATTTCAAAAATTAGGAAGATGATAACCAAATGATGAAACCACATCATTATTGGTGTCTAACACATTTTAACACACACTTTATTCACTTTTTTTTATATTTTACCAGTTCATAAGTAAATATCATTAAAAAATAACTTTTATTTTTCAAATAGATATAAAAATAATAATAATAAGCTATGTTATATCTTATTTTTCAATCTTCATGTGAAGAAACCCTTGGGGACTATAATATTGTATTATGTAAGGGATTAAAATGTTCAATAAATATACATGACAAATATCTATTATTATCCTAACATGACCCGAGTAGTGTGGAATGGTGTAGATGCAAACCATGTGCCCATGCACTACAATTCATGTAGGAAACATTCCCAAACTCCTAGTATTCTATGTGGTGTTTCTGGAGGCCTTCATGTGGTCCTCTCTTTACCTACATGATATTTTTCATGATTTTTTCATGAAATGTCATTTTTTTAAAAATTAATATCCAATATTGATATTTTTTCACATAGATCATGATTTAATGATTTTTTTGGTCATATGAATGAATTTTTGAGGTTTTATTTTCAATTTTAGGACTTATCACTATAGGTATGACATTAGGGTTCATGCGTGATGAGTACAGTGTGACTTGAGTTTGGTACTCACTTGGATTCACAATTATGATAAGTAATGTGTCCCTCATATGGTTATAGAGTTTATTATTACTTTATATACATAGGGTGTGGGAACATTAATGTTCTCTTGTAGATTCATTACTCCATTTCACCTGACATGGAATGGTTCATCTATAAATTCAATAGAGTATGGTACTACCTTGATTGACATTTCAAGGATCATCGATGTGTGGGTTATCAATTTATATAGTTAGGTAATCCCTCATTTGATGACTTTCTTCGATGATGAGTAGTACCTCAATTATGGATTTATAACTCCTGCAACCAATTCATAATTTAGTAAGGTGTGTGTCCCCCAATATATTTGGTGAGATGAACTATGTATAGATTTATTGGGTAGATCATATCATGGTTTCTCATAGTATGAAATCTATTGGTTAACTAGGATGTGAATGATGAGAGTTAGTGTCTTAGGTTGTATTTTTGTAAGAATATACAAGTATTTTTTTTGGGGATATGATTCTTTATCCATTGAGTGGGTTATCCATTTATTTTCTGGATCTAATCTGATTAGGCCTTTTCTTCTTTATTAAATTATGGTTTTATAGGAATCCTACTAGGTATATATATATATATACATACTTACCCATATATGGGAGTTTTTTCAACACATTTCATGCATTATGAAGATGTTGGATAGATTTGTGGTGACTTTAGAGGATAGATTGTTGATGGAGTGGTAGCTTAGTGGTGCCTGGAGGTGAAAATAGTGGGTGGTGTTTATGTCAGGAGATATTTATTTGTGGAGATCCACCCTTTTTATTTTTTAGTCAATTATTTTTTCCATTTACATAATATCTTATTACCTTTTTATTCCTTTGTGTATCTTATCACGTTGCATGAATTATATATATTCTATTTGGTTATTAAAACAGAATTTAATTATTGTTATCCTACAAGATATTTATTTTTTATATCTAATTTAGGATAAGTCCTCTCAACTATTGTGATATGTCTTCATGGGGCTCTCCACTATCCCATGGAATATTTGAGGTGGGTTTGGAGAAGCACGCTCAACTTTCTAGCAGTATAAAAGGGGTGAAAATTGTTCTTATCGTCTCATTTTTAGGTAAAAGTATACAGAACCATATAAAAATAAATTCCATTTAATAAAAGACATGTGATATATGTGACAGATCAAAGAAATTCTATATGGTATGAATCTTATACAGATTTATATATACACACCACATTTAATGTATTGATAAATGATACTAATAAAATTCAGGTGATGATCACTTGATTGTTTTCAATATAATTCTTAGGAAATCAAGAAGTTTTAAATTAATATTCATTATTTTGTTAGTAAAGTAAATATTTATGTATGTGTTACTTTAATATTAGTTACCAAAGTGTATGGTCTCAGTTTAGATATGGGTTTTCACTTATTACTATTTAATGGTAGAGTTCCATATAGAAATAATAAATGAATATGAAATTTTTTTTGTGCAGCTATTAAATATAAAAAAACTAGTAACATTGTAATATTTGATATTGTGAACAAAAGTGGAGGTGATATGATACTAAAGTGTTGAATATAAGGATTTAGAAGCCTAATATCACCATTAATAAAGCATGTTTTTTAATATATGTTATCTCAAAAAATATTTTAGAGGGATAATTTTTCATATAGTTTCATATTGATGTAGAAATTGTTACATGAATTGAAACATTTATAAAAAAACAAACTAATATTGAAGCGTGTGAACATAAAGTTCCTACATATAATTATATGGTAAGATATATTCATATATATATAGTTTTGTTATTATATTCATAAATATTTAAATAATATATAAATGCATCTTTTTATATAAAGTCATCTCATCTTTAGCATTTATTCATGAATACAACATATATAATATGAAATTTTAATGATAATTAATTTCTTAGAGATTATTCTCTATGTTATCCCTAATAAATGATCACCATAGAGAAATATAAGTTTTTGAAACATTTTAACATTAGTATGATTAGTGGATAATATTGATATATAGAGTTCACTCATGAGAAATAAGTGCAACTTGTGATCTAAATTGACCCATTTGAGTATACCGCATGGAGTACCATACACGATGTATTTGGTATTCATGGGGTGATGTTTCATAGTTTTTCACATTATCTAAGTTTAATAGGGTACCTTTTATTTAATTATTTATACTTTGATACATTTTTTATGTCATCTTTGAGGTTGATCTAACAAGGTATGGTTAGGTATGTTATGGATTATGTTATTGGATTTTTTAACCAATATGGTATTTTTTATCCAATATAATGCGTATAGAATATAATCCCTTAATTTGAAAGGACAGAGTAATTTTATGGTCATACATAGATAAGTTAAATGAGTTTTGATTATATACATAGGTGGGTGACATGTGATTCACTCATTTTTAAGGGTGAATGACATGAGATGTATTAATTCATATTATTCGTTCATCACATAAAGAATCATGAATATATAAATTATCCTATAAAATATTTATATATTATATATCCCATGGATATAATCAATGATTTAATCAAAAAAATTATATAATTACACAATATGTATGATATATATTTGTTGTACGTAGATATAGAGATACATGTATTTTATAGAGATCATTTTAAATCCCTTTGTTTCTTGAGAAGCACTATGGATGAAAGTAATACACTAATACTCATAAGATACTTGAGATTAGATTTAAAATACATGAATTTAACTAATTTTTTTTATTCAAGTTCAATATTGAGCTACTATAATATCAACTTAAGCTAAATCTAAGTATCACGCTAGTAAAATAAATATATTTTGTGGCAATATTTTTATATTGGTTATTTAATAACTTATTCTGAAAATATTTTTAACATCAGTTATAACAACTTGGTCATGGGGGGCTTTAACATAAATTAGTAAAAAATCGACATTAAAGATTTATTTAAAACATTGTTTTTAGTAAAATCCAATGTTAAAATAATTTTTTAAAAAAATTAAACACACAGATCTTGGTTTCCTCCCTATTTTTCCTAACATAAAATTTCAAAACCCAGTCACTTAGATTTGTGACCTCCCTTCAGATTTGTTTGTAAAACCACTATCATTATGTGCTACATTTCTTCTATGATCTTTTCATTCATCATTCATTATAGCACTATTTTTTAGCACTTTATTTGTCAGTCCACCTCATATCATTATCCATTCCCATTTTTTTAAACCCTCAATCATTTTTTGTTCTTTTGATCATTTTTTTTATTTTTAACATTGAATAATTTTAGGAATCTTAATAGGTTTAAAAAATACTTATATTTTACATTTCCAAATCCTTCATTCATGTATTTTCTACCCAAAGTATAATTTTAGTTATTTATCTATACGATTTTTTATATATATTCATATTTAGATGATTTTGTTTTTTATTTTATTTTTTGACTATATTTAGATTTTAAGGTAATGATAATCTTCCCAAATCACCCTAATAGGGTTAGTAAATCATGGTGATTTCAAATATAAAATTTTCTTTTAAAACCCTCACCTATACATTTCATTTTCCCTAATTTAATGAAAATTCATTAAATCTATTCCTCCATCCATTTTTCTCACACAAGATATCAACCACAAATTTAGAAATGTAAAGAGCATACAAAGTGAGGGATTTTATATCTTTAACATTCATTATGACACATCCAATGAGAATACACACAATTATGTGTATATGTATCAAAATACACTATCATGAACTATAATGTGGATTTATGATTCGGTCATGGTAACATCACACCAAGGCTCACAACCTTTATAAATTTTAGGCCTCACTCACCACCCACACAAAGTTCACTTACTCTTCTCCACACTCCATGCACAGATTTATAGATGATTTCTTTGTTTTATATACCTGAGGATTTTTAGTGTATACATCCAAAACTATATTCATCATAACTCAAAAATTGATGCTTCATTGAAATCCACCTTCACTTCACACTTCTTTTCCATGTTTGGATGAAAATGACTCATCAATGGGAGAGTTGAGACTTTTTCTTCTCCACAATAAAAATAGTGGAAATATTCTCTAGATGAAGATTAATTACACACTATAATTATCTTCAGTATTTTCTATCTTCTACTATAACAACCATATATGTAAATGAAACTTCATCTTCAATGAGACACTTCTTCAATAAACTGGATATATAAATAACACCCTATATTTTCCTTTATTTCCTTCACTCGAATCTAGATATATCATTCAACATATTCTTCTCTAGTACCATATTTAGTGATAGACTCTTTTATCAATTAGATTTATTTTCACTATATATTATCATATTTTTGAAGTCATTCTCTTTTTACCAAAACTAAAAGTGAATTTTCTATATTCATTTATAAGTATCTAACCCATCGATCAATAGTTTGGATCAAACCACATTCTCTATAAGATCAAAGATCATGTTAGATATCTCACACATTTAAATGTATACATAAAAAATCATTTATTTCTTTAAAATATTGATGCACTACTCTCAAATTTTAATTCAAGATAAAATCATTATTTTTTCAGAAATTTGGTCACCACAACACATACACACCTCAAAATCATTATGGTGAAGTCCAGATTAGTCAATGACCTCCAAAAACAATGTGATAATTGAAAATTCTTCTATGAGATCAATTAAGAATCACTGAGAGGGGGTGAATCAATGATTAAATTTATTTTTAAGTTTCCTTAGTGAAATAACACTCGTCATTAGTTAGATTGAATATTGATCAATTTCTAACAAAAATGCACATGAAGGGAAAAGAAAATTTACAAGGTTCACCTCTCAAAATTATAGGTTTAGTCCTTAGAATGATTTTGATTTAATTGACACCATAGGACCCACTAGTTTCAACATGTAGGTACAAATAGAAAGGTTTATCCTTATAATCTTATTACAACGCGTCTCTAGACTATGATAGTGATTAACACACTATTAAAATGAAAATCTAATTGATATAAACAAGATTAAAACCTTCCAAAAAAATTATACATTTTTAATGTAGTGTTAATTTTCAACTATTTTTTCAACCTGAAGAAACTCAGTTAAGATCTCATTTCTATGTTATAAATTTACAATCCCCTTATTTTTCTTCTTATATTATACTTCTCACTATCTTATTATTCTCTTCTTCTTTTTCTTTTCTTATCTTCTTAATAATAAGAAATACATTACACAATATCAATTTAAAATAATTAAATACAACTCGCATTTTAAAATTTGAACTTAAACCAAAAACTTCATCAAACCAACTCAACTACTACCACTTAATTTTGATCCATTTGATAATATTGGATATTATATATACATTTATTGCCTTCTAAAAATGCCTCATGGATCAAGTTATAGATATAAAGGGTCATCTAAGAAACCATTTTATCAACAACCACTCAAAAATAAATAAAATATTTGACATGGTGTTCACCATGGTGTTGTGAAATATTTTAAGACATTTTGACTTCAAAATGAATTTTACCATGGTCATAGTCCTCCTGCATCAGTAAAGTTTTCCTTGAAACTTTTTCTATCAACTATTGATTGGTAGACCATGGGTTTGGTTCTTGGAATTAGCCCATTTTTCATAAGAAGGCTCAACGAATACCATAGAAACACCACGGCCATTTTAGCCTTGTCCATTTCACATAGGCACACTTGTGTTGAGGAAAACGTTATAGATAGATATTTAGCCTTGTCATTACTCAAAGTTACTGAATTATTATTCCTAGGATTCCAAAAAAACACATACTTCTATAAGAAAGAAATATATAATAAATATTTACTTCTTATCATCAACACTTCCTATCCAATATGAATTTGAAAAACCAAACAGATCAGGCTTCCCTTTGTTATCATATTTCAATAAAAAGTTAAATGCCCATTTTTTATCTAATTATTATATTTCCAGACATAAAATGAGACACTTTTAGTTTACATTTATATCGATCATAAAGAGTAATAGCTTTCATAATATCTGGTCTTGATTTTGTAAGGTATAATAGATTACCAATTAGATTCCATAATTCCCTTGGATCCACATCCTTACCTTGTTAATCACTGTACAATTTTGTTCTTACTAAAATATAGGTAGAAAAAATCTTTGAATACTCCCTTCCAAACTTCTTCCACATTTCATTATCATACTACTCTTGAGAAAAAAAATATAATCCTTTTGTTTAGAAATTTATAAGACAAAAAAGTATTTCATTTAACTAATCATAGAAATTTTGAAAATATTCTCCATTTATTTGGAAAATACCTCACAAACTACTTCATTATTTTCCTGAAATATAATTTCATCTTCATAAAAAATAAAAATTAGAAAAAACTCATTATAATATTTAATATAGATATTGCTTTCAACTCTTCCTTTCCTAAATTTTAATTTCTTCAAGTAGGTGTAAAGATTAAAATACCATGCTCTTCGAGATTACTTTATCCTATATAATGACTCCTTTAACGTACAAAAACAATTATCATATTCACTATGTAATAAACTACATGTTTGTTCAATATACAATTACTTTTATAATTCATCATTGATTAAGGATGGCCTAACATCCATTTGAAAGATCCTACATTACCTTTGTGCTACAATGAAAATAAAAATTATTATGGTTTCAAGTCTAGAAACTAGGTGAAATTTATTATTGAATTCAACTCCTTCAATCTATTAATAACATTTAAAAATATCTTAATTTATTTCTTACAACTTTAACTTTTTTATTCATATTATTTATGAACACTCACTTTGTCTCAATAATGTTATTATCTTTGGGCTTGGGTACCTACTCCATGGTCTTATTCTTCAATATCTAATCCATCTCTTCATTCATTACATAAATCCACTATTTATTTTCTATTTATTTTTATACATATCAAGGTTCATTTTGAGAGATCAATGAGATATGAGTGGAAATCCTCAAAGCCCCAGAAGTTTTAATTTGTTGTTCGTGAACTCAATTGATATTTGGGACTTTAACCTCCTTTCCTAGCCTTGGATGATGGGAAAAATATTTTTATTTATCACTTTGATTTGTTTAATCAACTTCTTTAATTTTTAATTCTTCAATATTATCACATTTTTCTGAAACTACACCTTCTTATTTAATAAAAAAATATTCATCATCATCGCTTTTGGAACTTGTTTCTTTATATGAGTTAAAATTATTTAACTATTCTATCACCCTCACATCAATAATATTCCATATTTATATTTTGGGAGAATAATATCATCTTCAATTTGGTCAATAACCTTGGAATATGTCATCAATATCTCTTCTTTAAAAAATCCATATTTTCACCTTCAACAATGATAATGAGCGGTATTTGAAACACCATTGTATACTAAAAATTTTTAGATTTATTTTAATAAAACTGATATGATGATATATCATAATTTAGAATATAAAGACAATTCTTTTGAACATGAACCTCTAATCCAATAGCTTGTATCCATAAATAATAAGTTGTTTTTTGCACTAATTACATAGCTTGTGAAATCTCTACAAGAATTATACTCTTTTATTCAACCAAAACATTTTTTTATATGTGTATGGAACATTGATTTCATGATGGATATCATGTCTTTCAAGATAGGCCTCAAATAATCCACAAGTATACTCAGCACAATTTTCTTTTTGAATCATTTTCAAAGAGTAACCAGACACTTTCTCTAAAATTCTATGGAAACTATTAATCCTTTTTAAAGCCTCTAATTTATGATTTATAAAAATAATACAATGAATATGGCTAAAATAATAAATAAGGAAAATAAAATAATTATCTTCATATTTTTATTTCATCCTCATGAGCCTATACATGTCATATTTTATTAGCTCCAAAGGATAAGTTGTTTTTATTTTTACCTTCTTGTATGGGGTATTCACAATATATCCCTTCTAAAAAGTATAACACGTCCAATTAATTTATCATTTCAATTTAGTAACATTATGAATTTTTTTCCCACTCATAATATTACACATATTATTTTTTCCAATATTTCTAAGTATTTTTTTCCACAACTTATTTTCTTTATTTATTCTCAAATTACATGAATTTTAATTATCAAAAATCTGGAACTGATTGCCCCTTTTTTGGTTTCCTCTTGTCAAGATACGTCCATATTTTAATCTCTAAAAAATAAACCCATATTTCTAAAAAAATATCTCCATTTCCTTTATCATATAAAAAAGGCACACTGAGAATATTTTCTATCAATCCTTTAGCATACAATGTGATATTATATTCCAGTTGATCTTTACAGATCAATGTTGATCTAGCACCTTTGATTTTGAGTGTTTTTTCATTTCAAATGGCCACTAATCCTTCTTTACATTTTTCAAAATACTTGAGGAGATTTAGGACTCCAATAATATGTGATGATAAACCATTATCCAATATTCTTGGACATTCTCCTTTAGATGCTTTGTAGAAAACATCACAATCCATAACTTTCACATTTCCATTTCTTTAGTACTTATCATAAATATCTCATGGTCATATTTGGGTGAGTATTATGATAACAAACCCTTTTACAAGATGGAATGTATTTTTTAATCATTCATAAACCTCTTTAAAAAGCTAAAATCTATATTTAATTTTCAATACAAAATTTTTAGGCTATATCAAAATTATTCTTCTTTGAATGGGGTGACCCCCCAATCAATTTTTGTCTTCAAAACCATATAAATTCATCATTATATTTTTAATTAAACAAAAAATGTCCTTTACATGTTCCCAAAATCTACATAATTCCAACAATAACCATAGAAAATATATTTTCCAAACATAAATATGAAATATCTTTCAACCTTATTTCCACCATTAATATTGCATTATTGTTTTCATGACAAAATTTTTGTGAACTCTAGAAAAATTCCTTCTTCATATCCATATTATTCTCAGACTTTTTACCTTCACTATTTGTAGAATTTTTTTCCTTAAAGTAGATGCACTCATAATTTTCAAAATCAGGAAAATCACTTAATTTTTTAACTAACTAGTATTCTTAAATTGATTTTTATTCTTTGAGTTATTAATAAAATCTTCATGATTCATCTCATCCTTAAGAGATAATTTCTATTATTCTTATAGAGATTCTCACTTATTTTAACATTCTCAAATTTCTGAAATATAAATCTGAACATTTGATCTTTATTTATTCAAATATTCATCTATTTTAATCATGATTTATTTTAAATAATCAAACTATTTTTCTTTCTCCTTAAATGACTCTTAAAATTTTATGCTAAGAGTATTATCATCATCAAGAAACCTCTTCAATCCAGTAACTTTATCAGGAAACTTTTTAATCTTATTTTTAAAATATATATTCATCATTTATCTTTAATTATTTAATATATTTCTCTTATTTGGAAATATTTTTGATTCATTTTTTTAATTATCTCTTGAGAATTTATTCCATATAATTTTTTTTTTATTTTTCAAATTCACTTCTACTTTAACTAGTGAATTCATTTTTATTCACCTTATAAATGAGAAGTTTTTAATCAACTTATTTTGGCATATTTATTTCATCTTATTTATCACTGCTATAACTTCTTTCACACTTAGGTAAGAAATCTACCTTCTTGAATTTTGAGAAATTATTTATCTTCCCATTAGAGGAAACCCCATTATTTTCAAAATTTGAGGACTTATTATTAAATTGTATCTTTAGTTCTTATTCTTCTTCATCACAGACTCCATATTATTTTAACTTAAAAAAACATGTAACAAAATTTCCAACTGATCTACACCAAAATAATTTTAGTGGAATATTACATCTGAAAATTTTATTTCCTCTTCTAAAAATTCTAGATATTTGAGATATCATCTTATCAAAATTTTAATCTAGATCAAAATTAGAATAAAAATATTCTCTTTCAACAATAACATTCTTCTTTAACTTATCTTTCTTTGTGTATTTAAAATATATTTATTTTCCAGCTTTCACATTCTTCTTGATAGCACTATATTTTCTTATTTCATAAGATATTATAATAATGTAAAAATTATCAATATAATCTTCACTTATCTCTTTTAATTCCAAATAATATAATTTCGAATCAAACTTATTTGGTAACATGTGTAGAATACTTTCAAAAATATCAGCTTCTTCTAACTTCTCACCATAGCCACTGATTGTGCAAAAACAATTATTCAACCTTATGGAAAAACTATCAACAGTTTCATCATCATGAATCTAAAATATTTATAAGTAATTCTCTAAAACTGTAATTTATCTCACTTCACTTTGTTCATTCATTTATATATATTATAAAGTTTTTCAAATATATTTTTTAAATTTTTTATTCCTTAACATTTAGAAAAAACTTTATGAGTTGGATGTGGTAGTACCCCCAGTTTCGGGTACATAACCCCTTTCCTCATGTTTTTTTTAAATTGGTGTGTATAAAATATAGAGTTTCCATAAAATAGAGAGTTTCCATAAAATAGAGAGTATCCATAAAATAGAGAGTTTCCATAAAATAGGGAGTTTCCATAAAATGTAGAGTTTCCATAATACAGAGAGTTTCCATTAAGTTGGGTGTTTCCATAATATTGGTTGTTTCCATAAAGCGGGGTGTTTCCATAAAGTGGGTGTTTCCATAAAGTGGGATGTTTCCATAAAAAATTGTGTTTCCATAAAAAGGGTAAAGGAGAAGGATATTGGATTTTGGGGGTTTTATAATGTGTTTTGGGACCAAAAGTAAGGTTTCACGATCCTTACATGGTTGGCCCAAACCGTGTGGTCAAACCTTGCACAAAGGTCAAATCTAGATCCTATTTTCTAGGAGCCTACTCGTTTTTGCTCTATATATTTCGGTTTGCCTTCAAAACACTACTATTTATAGATTACTCTTCCTAGAAGGTTGTATAATCATCCCCACACAAGTTGGATCCAACCAAGAGCCTTCCCATGGTGATTTTGAGTCTGATTCTTGAGGTTTGTCACCATTCTTTCTAGATTTGTCATGTTTTCTTAGATCTTCTTTGATCTACTTCTCTAATCTCTTTTATTTCTCATATATGAACCTATAGTGGGTGGATCAACGTTTTTAGATGACAAATAATTCAATTTTGAGTCGTGATCTTTCTAGGATAAGAGAACTAATTCCGTTCTTGGAGAATCGACCCACTTTTTTTGTGTTTTTTTCTGTTGTCAAAGTTTCGTCAAAACCATTGATGTAGGTGGATTATCTCTCAACTAATCTAGATATAATTGTTTGTATTATATTTAAATTGGTTTATTTATTGTAAAATGCATGGAAAATCTTTATTTGTGATGATTTATGGTTTTTTTAAATTGTGTGATCTTGGTGAAGAGTTGTGCAAAGGGGGTTTAGTTTTATGAATTTAAGATGATTCTTTTAAATTATGGATTTTATATAAATTATAAATTGTTGATGGAAAATATATTTTCAATAGAAATGGTTTTCAATAAAAATGGAGTTTTTTGAAAATGGTTTGGAATTGAAATGTTATGGAAATGAAATGGTTTTGAAGTAAATGGTTTTCAATAAAAAGGTATTTTTATTTAAAGGGTTGTTTTGGCATGATTGTTGGGAATATGTGGTGTGTGTTCATGTTTCACATACGGGTCTTGGTTGAAAAATTACCTTGTTCTCGGTGCCAAAGTTTTAATGGCACATGGGAATTTCATGCAAAGGGCTTGGTTGAAATATGACCTTATGCTCGGTGCCAAAGGGTTAATGGAACATGGGAAACAATTACCTTGTGATGACTTGTTAGATTGATGAACAACTGCTCATGAGTTTGGAACTATCATAACGTATCATGCATGGTTGGTTTCATGGGTTTGAGGAATGGTTGGGCATGCCGATAATGGGATATTTTGAAATGTTTGTAAAGTTTGTTTAGTTATTTTTCTGGAAAACTATTTTGATGGAAAAAATTGGTTTCAATTGCACTTGTATGAATTGGTAATGAGTGGTTTTAGAAACTTGTTTATATTTTATTATAAACTGGTTTTGAGAAGTTTTTTTATATGAACTATTTTATATAATTGTTGCTAACACTTCTATCCTAGTGGTGTGATTAGGGAATTCATTAGGGAAAACCTACTGAGTTTTATACTCACCCCTGCTTTGGAACTTTGGTGCTTTTGTAGATGATATCTTCGAGGACAATGGAAAATGTAATGTTTCATATGTGTTATAACTACTTCTTTATTTTTCGGTTGTTCGGAGATTTTGGAGCTTGAATCTTGTAGAGCATGGAGTCTTGAGAGAGTCTTGTGTAGTTTTTCTACTGTGTACTTTGATACTTGGTTATTCTTCCACTGTTTCTTACTATGATGTTGCTTTGAGACACATGAAGTTGTTGAGTTGTCTTTATTTTTTTCATGCATCATACAGTGATTGTTGGTTATGTTTGGTAGGTTTATTGGTTTATTTTTTAAAGGGTAAATCGTCCCCCACTTGTATTTTATACCCTTCATCATTTATTATCATCCTTTGGTGTCTTGGAGATGTCACTTAAGGCCCAGTAATAACTCATTGTGCTCATTATACTCTCAAGACAATGATAATGGGCAGGTTATTACTTGTTTGGCCCTTGCCTAACAAGTAGTCATCGATGTTCCTAGTTTTGGAGATGAAATACCTTTTTTTTCTATTCCTAGGGTGGGAATCTTAGAAAGGAGTAGGATTGTCGGAACTTGAAATGTATAGCATAAAATGATGTAGCTAACCCTTTTTTTTGAACATCAAGTTACTAGGGAGTTAGGTAAATAAGTGTTTGGAGACACTTCTAGGATTTTAAAATCTCATTGTCATGGGTTTAGCCAATGATACGAGCAGGAAATGCATTGTAGAGGAATGAATTCCAACTAGGAGTGAATACATCATTTCTAGGAATGATTCATGCAGTGAAAAAAAGTGTTAATTTTTTAAAAAGTATGGAATTGGTTTTCAAATGAATGATTTTAAAAAAGTGAATTCTTATCTTATTTTGAAAATTGTTTAATTTTCAAAAGCATGTGAAGTGGTTTCAAAAATAGTTGAACATGGGAAAAAGGTTGTTTTGGAAAAAAATTGTGATAGTTGATGTGATATAATTTGAAATGCTAAGCCAATAGTTGCTAGAAAGTGATATTAATAGAGTTTGTTGTTATTTTAGAAAATGGCACTAGGTAAGCATCGTTGAAACCAACCCGAATATGCTGTAGAGAATGTGGTTGCACCTGAACCACATGTGAACCATGAGCTAGTTCAGAGTATTGTCCAAGATTTTCAAGATGTGGATATAGGGAACTGGTGGAATGATCCATGATATGTGGATCATACCATCCAATTCATGAAGAAGAATCCACCTAATTTCTAGGGTGATTCCAAACTCGAGAAGGAAGAGGTGTGGCTATATAGGATGAATCGTATCTTTGACTTCATCAGAACTCATTTAGAGCTAATGGTAAAACTAGCAATGTATATGCTCGAGTATCTTATACGTCAGTGGTGGGATTTAGCGGTGCAGGCTAAATTGGATGAAGGACTTACATGGGAAGATTTTGAGGAATTGTTCAACAAATAATTCTATCCTCACATGTTCAAGATTCATAGAATGATGAACTTCTTCAGCCTAAAACAAGAGAGTCTCTCTATCACAGATTATGTGGCTAAATTCATGAACATAGTACGCTTTGCCCCAGAATTTGTGGCAAGTGCCTCTTTGAAGGCATGCATCTTCAAATCAGGGCTACGAAGGGAGATTCGATCAAAGATTATAGTACTTTGTATTACAAATTATATAGAGATGGTGAACATAGAGACTATGTAAAAACATGATATCTCAAGATCTATGGGAGGAGGCATGATGATACCTATAGGAAACGGTGGGAACTCGACTGCTGGGAACAAGAAGAAAAGGGGAACTAATTTCCAAGGTTCAACTGGAAATCATAACTAGATGATTGGATCAATAAACCTTCTTCCATGACCCCAGAGCAAAGCAGGTTGTTTTCATTGTGGTTCTCTTGACCACATAAAGAGAGATTATACAGTATAACCTAGATCATGTCATAATTGCAACAATATGGAACATCTTCAGCGATATTGTCATTGTGCTCCAAGGTCAGGTGCTCGAGACACTTATCAGGTGTCTCAAGCATCGTATGCTTCGACTAGACAAGGACAACAAAATCAGTCTCGTCAGCAGAGCAGAGCTAGCCATGGTGATTTTAGAAATTCTATGGCTCCTCAACCAGGGAAACCTTAGCAAGGAAACAAGGAGAACAGTGCGGTGAAGAAACAATTGTATGGAGATGAGAAGATGATTGTTGATGATCAGGCTAGACCATCTACAGTGAGAGGTACAATTGTTTTGAATTATTCCTTTGTTCAAGTGTTGTTTGATACTGGTGCAACACATTCCTTCATTGCTTCTCATGTTTCTGACTTGCTATGTTTAAAACTGGAAATGATGCCTTCTATTTTGAAACTAGAAACTCCTCTCAGTGAAAGATAATATCAAGACTTTTTGTGTAGAGAATGTGCTATAACTGCTGATGGAGCTGATCTAAAAATGGACTTCTTGATGTTTGATATGGATGTCTATGATGTGATCCTGTGTATGGATTGGTTGACAACATTCAAGGCTCAAATCGACTGTTATAGGATAATAGTTAGTTTCATGACTGAGGACGGCATCGAGCATCTCTTTAAAGGAGAGAGAATTGTAAAGAAGGGTGAAAAGAGCTTGTTAGAACCAATAGTGGGAATAATCTCTTACCAATTGGTAGCATTGAAATTGATTTCAATGAAAGAAATCTAGGAAATTAGTTTTCCAGTTATTGTGGATCAATTTCCAAATTTCTTTCCCAAGAACTTATCTAGGTTACCACCTCTAAGGGAAGTAGAGTTTACGATTGATCTCCTTTTAGGGACTAGTCCTATTTCCCTTCCATCTTATAGTATGGAACCAACAAAATTAAGGGAATTGAAATTTTACTTAGAGGATATGTAAAGAAAGTTTTTCATTCGACCAAGTACGTATCCAAGGGAAATACATGTTTTGTTTGTGAAGAAGACAGATGGAACTCTTCGGTTGTGTCTTTATTATCATAATCTTAACCAAGTTACGATAAATAATAGATATCCACTTCCATGCATTGATGATATTTTTGATAAATTAAGGGGAGATCAGTGGTTCTCAAACATTGGATTGTGATCAGGATATCACTAATTGAGAGTTCAGAAAGAGGATATTCCAAAGACAGCATTCAAAAGTACATATGGCCACTATGAATATGTAGTCATGCCTTTCAGTCTAACATATGCACCAGCGGTCTTCATGGAATTTAGGAATCAGATATTTCAACAATATTTGGTTTGATTTGTTGTGGTGTTTTTGGAATACATTTTGTTCTATTCAAAGTCAAGGGATGATCATGAGGTGCACCTGGAAACAGTGTTACATATCTTGAGATATCATTGTTTGTATGCCAAATTTATCAAAGTGTGATTTTTGGATACCATAAGAACGTTTTCTTGGCCATGCCATTTCTTAGAAAAGTATTTTTGTTGATCCTGAAAACATAGAAACCATAATTTCTTGGCAACCATCAAAGAATGTTTTCAATATATGAAGTTTTCTCGGTCTAGCTGGTTACTACTGAAGTTTTTTGTGTGATTTCTCATGAAAAGATTCACCAATGACATCTCTAACAAAGAATAATGCTCTATTTTAATATACATAGGAATTTCAGAAGTCTTTCAAGGAACTAATATTTCGGCTTACATCTGCACCTATCTTGATCTTTCCTGAATTAGGACAGGGTTATATGGTGTACTATGATGCTTCGAGATTAGGTTTGGGTTGTGTTCTCATGAAAAGAGATCATTTGGTTGCTTATGGTTCAAGGTATTTGAGGGTTCATGAGAAGAATTACCTAACACATGATTCAGATTTATCTATAGTCGTCCATGCTTTGAAAACATGGATATATTGTCTCTTTGGTGAGAAATTTATTGTGTTTACAGATCACAATAGATTGAAACACATTTTCTCATAATGATATTTAAATCTGAGAAAAAGGAGATGGATGGAGTATCTCCAAATGTTTGAATTTGACTTGATGTACACACCAGGGAAAGAAAATTCAGTGGCAGATGCATTGAGTAGAATTTCATATGCTCATTTGGTGAAATAAATTTTAGATGAATGACAGTTGATGTTGGTCTTAGCCGACATGCATGTGGAATTTGATGATCGAGGTGATGTTATAGTTTTATTTTAAGATAGTCTTGTTCCTGATTTAGTAAAAATGATCAAAGACGCACAAACATCTGATGTTGAATGTCTGATTTTATGTTCAAAACTCAATGGTGGGGAGACCATTGAGGGCTGGAAACATGATGGTGGTTCAGTTTTTTGTTTCTGAGATCGGATGGTTGTACCTATGGTTTTTCAGAAACAACTCCATCATACTTACCACCAATCGATATGGGTTGTACATCAAGGTACATAGAAGATGTATAAGGTGTTGTAGGTGTAGTTTTGGTGGAGAGGCATGAAATGGAAGGTGATTGAGTTCGTCTCGCAGTACTTAACTTTTAACAGGTTAAAGAAGAGCACCAGAGACCAGCTGGTATGTTACAATCTTTTCCCATCCTAGTGTGGAAATGGGATCAGATAGAAATGGATTTTGTTATAGGTATTCCAATAATGGTCCAGAAACATGATGCCATTTGGGTGATAGTGGATCATCTAACCAAGTCGGCCCAATTCATCCCTATTCATGAAACTCATACGGTGGAGGATCTTTCAAAAATATATATCTGAGAAGTGGTAAAGAGGCATGGTGTACCAGTTTCAATAGTCTCAAATACAGATCTGAGGTTCACATCTCATTTCTAGAAATCCTTACAGCAAGCCCTTGGGACTCAGTTGACTATGAGCACGGCGCATCATCCTCAGATGGATAGGAAATATAATCAGACAATACAAACGTTGGAAGACATGTTGTGGGCTTGTGTAATGGATTTTTTTGTCTCATGGGTGGAGAATATACCCTTAGTGGAGTTCTCATACAATAACAGCTATGAAGCCTCGACACACATGGCCTTGTTTGTAGCATTGTATGGGCATCCTTGTCATTCTCCACTATACTAGGTGGAAATAGGAGAAACATCACTAGTCAGGACATGCCTTGTCCAAGAAACAACTGAGAATATCTAGTTGATTACAATGTGGATGGAGATGGTTCATATTCGTCAGAAATCTTATACAGATCACCGTTGAAGACCGTTTTCATTTTCTGTGGGTGATCATGTCTTCTTGAGGATCTCTCCAAGGCTTGTACATCGTCGCTTTGAGAAGCAGGTTAAGTTATCTCCTATATACATTGTCCCTTTTTAGATACTAAAATGGATTGGAGAGGTGGAATATTGATTGGAATTACCACCATGGTTTAGTTCAGTGAATAATGTGTCCCATGTATCCTAGTTGAAAAAGTATCACCCTAATCTTGTCCATGTGATCAGATGGGATCATGTGGACCTAGAATCGGATGCATCACTGGTACATATCCCAGTGTGGATCATGGATAGAAAATATAAAGTCTTGTGTGGGAAAAGCATCAGCCTAGTGAAAGTTTTATGGAAATATGGTCAGATTCGGGAAGAGACTTGGGAATGTCAGAAAGAAATAAAAGAGAAGTGGCTAAAACTCTTTTTGGCCATCGAGTATTTTCTACCTTCCAGGGATGGAAAGACTAATGGTGGGGAGAATTTAGTACCCCCAGTTTCGGGTACATAACCCCTTTCATCACGTTTTTTTAAATTGGTGTGTATAAAATAAAGAGTTTCTATAAAATAGAGAGTTTCCATAAAATAGAGAGTTTCTATAAAATAGTGAGTTTCCATAAAATAGAGAGTTTCCATAAAATATAGAGTTTCTATAATTGAGAGAGTTTCAATTAAGTTGGTTGTTACCATAATGTTGGTTCTTTACATAAAGTGGGGTGTTTCCATTAAGTGGGAGTTTCCATAAAGTGGGTTGTTTCCATAAAGTGGGGTGTTTCCATAAAGTGGGATGTTTCCATAAAAAAATGTGTTTCCATAAAAAATGTAAATGTGAAGGATGGGAGAGTTTTGGGGTTTTATAAGGATTGTTGGGACCAAAAGTAAGGTCGTACGATCCATACACGGTTGGCCCAAACCGTGTGTTCAAGCCTTGCGTAGAGGTCAAATCTAGATCATATTTTCTAGGAGCTTACTTTTTTTTTGCTCTATATATTTCGGTTTCACTTCAAAACGCCCCTATTTTGAGATTACACTCCCTAGAAAGCGGGATAACCCTCCCCACATGAGTTGGAGCCAACCTAGATCCTTCCCTTGGTGATTTCAAGTCTAATTCTCGAGGCATGTCACCATTCTTTCTGGATTTTTCATGTTTTCTTAGATATTCGTAGATCTACTTCTCCAGTATCCTTTATTTCTCATATATGAAACTATAGTGAGTAGATATATGTTTTTGGGTTCCAAAATATTAAATTTTGAGTTGTGATCTTTCTAGGATAAGAGAACTAAGGCCGTTCTTTGAGAATCGACCGGTTTTCTTGTGCATTTTTCATCTATTGTCAACATTTCGTCAAAACCTTTGAGGTAGGTGGATTCTCTCTCAACTCCTCTTGATATAATTTTTTGGCTTAGATTCAAATTGTTTTATTTATTGTGAAATTCATGGAAAAATCTTCATTTGTGTTGATTTATGGTTTTTGTAAAATTGTGTGATCTTGGTGAATAGTTGTGCAAAGGGGGTTTAGTTTCATGAATAAAAAATGATGCTTTTAAATTATAGATTTTATATAATTTATAAATGGTTTATGTAAAAGATATTTTCAATATAAATGTTTTTAAATAAAAAATGGATTTTTATATAAATGGTTTTTAATTGAAATGATTTGGCATTAAAATGGTTTTGACGGAAATATTTTTCAATAAAAAGGTGTTTTTATTGGAAGGGTTGTTTTGGCATGATTGTTGGGAATATGTGGTGTGTGTTCATGTTGCATATATGGTACTTGGTTGAAATATGACCTTGTTCTTAGTGCCAAAGGTTTAATGGCCCATGGGAATTACATACATAGGGCTTGGTTGAAATATGACATTGTACTCAGTGCCAAAGGGTTAATGACACATGGGAAACAATTACCTTGTGATGACTTGGTATATCGACAAGAAACCACTCATGAGTATGGAACTATCATAATGCTTCATGCATGGTTGGTTGCATGGGTTTGAGGAATGGTTTGGTATGCCGATAAAGGGATATTGTGGAATGGTTGTAAATATTGTTTAGTTATTTTTCTGGAAAAATATCTTGATGGGAAAAATTGGTTTCAATTTCACTTGTATGCATTGGTAATGAATGGTTTTGGAAACTTGTTTATATTTTGTTATAAACTGTTTTTGAGAAATTGTTTTATATAAACTGTTTTATATAACTGTTTTTAACTCTTATATCCTAGTGGTGTGAGTAGGGAAGTCATTGGGGAATACCTATGGAGTTTTATACTCACCCATACTTTGTCACTTTGATTCTTTTTCAGATGTTATCTTATGGGACAGGGGAGAGGTAATGTTTCACACATGTTTCACACTACCTCGTGATGTTTGGGATGTTCAGAGATTTTGGAGCTTGGAGCTTGTGGAGCATGGAGTCTTGAGAGATTCTTATGTATTTTTTCCACTGTGTACTTTGATACTTGTTTATTCTTTCATTGTTTTTTACTTCGATGTGGTTTTGAGATACATGACATTGTTGAGTTTTCTTTAGTTTGTTCATGAATCATATAGTGAATGTTGATTATGGTTGGTAGGTTTATTGGTTTATTTTTTAAAGGGTAAATTGTCCCTCACTTGTATTTGAAACCCTTCCGCATTTATTTTCATACTTTGCTGTCTTTGGGATGTCGCTTAAGGCCTAGTAATGACTCATTGTACTCTCAAGACAATGAGAATTGGGGGGTCATTATAGATGACATAATAGAATTCTATTCAAGAACATCATTTCTAAAATTTCTATTATATACTAATATCATAGAAACACATTCAGCTCAGGGAAAAAATCTATTAGAAGTTACTTATAATACTTCATAACTGACATATAATAGTTATGGTAACATTTTAACTTTCTATATGTGATAAATTTTCCCATAAAATATAAGAATCCCCTTATTATTCACTAAATTATGATTATACCTAAGGTACACCAAAAATAGAATGACAATAACTTCAAATAGATAGAAACTCATTCAAAATAAAAATATAAAATCACCAATTAGGGTAACATATCACTCTCACATAATAATAAAAGCAACCTCCAAGATCAGTGATGAATCATTTAGAGGGGGTGAATTAATGATTAAATTTCTTTTTAAGTTTCCTTGGTGAACCAAACCTTATCACCAATTAGATTGAATTTTTATCACTTTACGATACACACACATGATGGTAAAAACATATTTATGTGTTTCACTACTCAAAATGAGAAGGCTGGACCATGGCATGATCCAAATTTTATCGAGGCAATAGGACACACTAGTTTCAACATATAGGTACAAAAAGTATGTATTATCCTTGTACTCATGATACAACAAGTATCCTTATTGTGATTTTTCTTACCAAAATATTATAATAAATAATAATTTGATATCAACAATATGAAATCCTTCTAAACATATTATTCATTTTCTTCTTTAGTTCTATTTTTCAACTACATCTTCAACCTAAAGAAACTCTGGTATGATCTCTTTTCTCTATACTAAATTTTCACAGACCCTTATTCTTATTCTTCTATTATATTTATATCTTTATTATTATTTCTACCTAATTATTTATCTCATTATATTTTCTTAATAATATGACATACTTTTCATAACATTAATTTTAAAACATTAAATCCAACTCAAATTTACAAATTCAAAAAAATAACTTCTTCTAACCAACTCAACTACTACTTCTTTATTTTTACGCTATTAGATATTTTTGGATCTTATAGATACCTTTAATGCCTCCAAAAAAACACATGGATAAATTTATAAGTCTAAAGGATCATCCCATAATCCACATCATCAAAAATTGACCATAATTGAATTGAATCTCAGACATGAGTTTCACCATGGTGAGGTTCTAAATGCTATGTTTTTTTATTTCAAAGAACCTTTCATTATGGTTATATTCCTCCTTGGTTTATCCATTTTTTATTTCACCTTTACCTATCATCAATGGATTGGTAGACCATGGGATTGGTCCTATACCTTAGCCTATTTTTCATAATAAGGCTCAATGAACACCACCAGAACACCATGGATATATTAGACTTCTATGTTTAACACTGGAACACGTGAAGATCACCACGAGGAACACTAAAATCATGGTATACTTATACATAACACATGTACACTAGAAGACAACCACATACTCCAAACACCCTCAACTGTGAGCATGTCCTTACAAACTTTTAATCCATCATCATCATAACCCACACTAGGGTGTGGCCCCACCCGTGTTTGAAAATTCCATAACAAAACACTCTTTATAATGGGTGTGGTCTTACATATATTTACCCTTATATATCTACACATATTCAAACATTAAATTAATCCTAAATCATGATTAAAAAATCATGATATGTTATAATGAATAACATATTACATGGAATAATCTGACTTAACATAGAATTCAATTTATTAATTAACTATAAAATAGAACACACTCAATCATATCATATTAAATAATTCTTCTACTTCACTTAACACAACTACTATATTAGTACATCTTGGTAACAATAACTAACTCTATATACCTCAAACTTTTTCATTTCAAAAATTAAACCAAACATGATATCAACTATATGTGGTGTGGCACACTCCAAACCATGAAATATTTAATTACCAGGTGAAATGCCTTGTATAAGGATTTATCCACGAATTTATTGATGGTTTCAAGTTCTACTCAAAAAAATCAATAACTCAACTACCTTTCAAATTTCCATATAAAATGAATTGTTACCCATTTTGAGTTAAAATAAACAAACCTAATATTTGAAACTCATTTCACCATGAAATAGTTTATTTCCAACTCACCATTTTAGTTAATTATATTTTAGGTCCTTCATTCTCTCCATAACACCCATTTCAGGCTCCCCATTTCTTATAGGAAAATTTTTAATGCACCACAACTTTCTTTGTGGTTGTTTTCATTATTAACTTGAAGTTTTAATTCAAACATCATAATCATGATCTTTAAAAAACCTTTATCCATGTTCAATATCAAATTCACTCTCTATCCTTCCATTATTTCCACAACACCTTCTATAATGCCTATTTTATTGATCCCCATTTCAACTTTCATGCAAAGGTTCCATGATCATAGTTCTCCCTGAAAATAGTTACTTCTCATTTTTATCTTCAAAATGGATACTAAAAGAGCATAACTTCTATTAAATTTGAAATAGTAAAATATATAGATTAAAATAATTATCAAAATTCCCAAAAAAATCTGTAAATTACCCATTTTTATCTCCACTATGGTATAGTCCATTCAAAAATAGGAGTGGTGATTTTCTCCTTCACAAAAATCTCTATCATTCACAAAATGACTTTAGGAAAGATATAATTCTTCTAAATTCATATTAAGACATAATTAATAATCTATACCACATTAAAACATCCATAAAATCAAGTTTGATCATCCTACTTCAATTCTTAATATCATCTCCTTAAATCTTGATCTTTTCAATCCATGTATATCAATGTTATATATACTTCTCCGGGTAAGGTTTCCATGTATAGGAACTATCTTCACCTTCCTTCACACATCATCATAAATTCAATACCATATCACTTATCAATAAATTAAACCTATATTTATAATAAAAAGGTATAATAATAAATTCCTGGTTTCAATATTCTCCCCCTTTGGATTTTTTTATAATACTATTATAAATCCATCTTTATATTCCAACACCTTATTTTATGATCAATGTATGGATTTATTAGTATTATACCTAATCCATTTTTGTTAATAAAATGAAAAGGATATCTCTAATATATATTTAATTATGTTCTCCCCATTTATTAATAAAACACATAAGGGTATCTTCATTATTTTTAATCCCCCTTTGTAAATAAAACATTTACACTAGATTTTGAAGAAATAGCACTTCCTATTTTGGACTAGATCAATCAATAGTTTTATAATAATATATATTTAGAGAGGTATAACTCTCCCTTCAATTCCTTGATAGCCTATAAATCTTTACAAAAACATTATTTCTCTTTAAAATATTTAGGATTTTCCCACCACTTGTTGCCCTTTTTTCATTTTAAAACCTTTGATCTCTTTTATACATTTTACAATAAAATTCAGTTATGATTTCAACTTTTCACATATCTAACTGACTGAAAGTTACTTTTTTTATTACTCTTTAAAAGATGATAACATAAAACAAGGAGCAGCCGTTCAAGGAGGGCGAAAGTAATGAAGTCCAAGGGCATCCCCTTGCACCATGGTAAAACACTCAAGGGGAATAGAGTTCAAACTATCATAGATCATAAGTCACTCCTCCTATCTGGCCAAGCGAGAACTTTTCACTTCCTTCAAAATTTCTCCTAATGTTCTTAATCACACTTTCACAATATCATCAATGAATAATCAATATAGAACAATGTTTAAGATTCATACCACATGTTGGACCTATTTTATTACACATTATGAAACAATTTCTCATATTCTTTATAGGTTTTATTCTTCACCCGTATTAAGATAATAATCCTTTGAATATTTGGTATAAACTCCCCTTGAATTCCTTCAGTTTATTCTCTATCACCACTTATTGATATACACCATGGGAGTTATATTTTGGAATATTTTAGTTTCCTAAAAACAATCAGATAATTCCAATTTTTCTATTAAAAGGTGATTAATTCTTTTATGAACATCACAACTACTTCACTAAGTTATTCTCCCTTTTATTAAGGTTTTAAAACAACTTTCTATTTTCCTAATATTACTTTTTAGTCACCATATTCATCTTGATACCACATGAAATTTATACATTAGGCTTTAATACCTATTTAATTTCATATTATCCTCCATACCACTTGAATTTATTCACCAATATCTTAAATTATAGATTTAATAATATACCACTTGAATTTTTAAATTTTCCTTTGATATTAATTTGAATTTTTCTTATAGAAACTTTTTATTTTGGATAGGTATCTTGTACTACTTGAAATTAAAAACAATTTCCTTAGTCCCATTGGTTCTTTCTTTGAAACCACTTATTTAATTTATATTCTTGTAATTTATTCATCCTTTCTTGATATATTCACCCTAAAGATCATAACTCCCCCTAAAAATGCATCACTCCAATAATATTTATAATAAATAAATCTTTAGGGAGAGGGTTACTTCCTGATATCTTCAATTAGAGGAATGTGGTTGGTCGTTATGAACCAACCATTTACATACAACTTTCTTCCAAGCCTTATTTTGTTCTCCTTACAACTCCATTTTTGAAAACATTACTTAGTCTATTATTTATATTTTTTCAACTTATTTATCTTGGGATAGATCTCCATTGTGAGAATAATCTCACATGTACATGCTTTTTCTTTTGATTTTATATAGTTAAATCCTTCATCATAATTATGCCTCAATAAAAGGTATTTTCCATAGATATTCACCTCCTAACTTTTAGTAATACTTGTGAAACCACTTAGAAATGATTTATTATTATTATATTAAATGTCCTTTAAGACTCCCTTGGATTTGTTTTCTTAGTATGTATTTATTTAAATGTCCATCCACATTTTTTAGTTGAGGTTAGTACCTTATTATTCCTTTATATATGTTTATTTCCTTCCAAGATATATATTGTGAATAGTTAACCATTATTTATTTATTCACCTTCCATATTATTCCATCATTACTATATGTCTTCCCGGTTAATTTTTTCTTTAGTGTAATAGATTCATGTGCCTCCTATCCATTACTACTCCTTAACATATGAATGGGTTATTTTTCCTTTAAGTATCCATCACTTATCCCACTAAAATTATTTTACATATTCCCATGATTAGTACATATGAGACACCTCTAAATAAATTTATATCTCATGTGGTCATGTCTTGGTTGAGATGATACAATAGGAATTCTTTCATAATTGAGAAAATTAGATTCTAAATATGCATCCATCGTATATAACATTACTCCACAGTAATATATTTTCAATTACAATATCCTATAAAAGTTGTTTCCTATAAGTTTAGACATATTTATCCTCTTCTTCACAAATTCCTAGTTTTCACCTCTACAAGATACACTTGATGAGGCTATTATGGGATATATCTTTAATTTTCCATTTGAGGATTGCAACCTCATTTCAAGATCATTTATCTTTATATCCTTGTCCTTTAATTGGATACCCATGTTCTCCATCCTTGAACAGGATTAATTTTTAGATTCTATCATCATATAAATATATTTTTTGATAGGAATAATGTTTTTTATGCTTCTTCTTCATAGAAATTTATTATTACACTTCTTGTGAAATTTATCTACATAGATAAATTTGTATCTTTATCTTTTCACCCATTCTATTAATGGATTCATTCAAGAAAATATCTTCTTCATTAGGCTTCTAGTCTCAAAAACAAAATCCGTTATAAACACATTTTCTTTTCCAAGAATAATATCCATTTAATCCACGTTATCAGGAAAGTATTGGATCTCAAATTGATCACTCCAAGAAAATCCTTAAGATATACTAGATGTAATTTTTTCTTCTTTTCCAAATTCATAAATTTGGTCTAAGCTGATTGGTGTATCCTTATTATTGGTAGAATTGTTCTTCTTATACCTTCTCTTTTTAACTCTTATCATTAGGAAATTTTCTCCATATTTTTTCACCAATTATATTTCATCACAAGATATATAATTAACTCTAGAAGATGGAATAACAACATCATTGTATTATGTGGATTTTATATAAATATCTTCCAATGTTTTCCCTATCTCAAACATAGTTTCATAATGAGTAGTTTTATTTTATACCTCATGGGAAATCAAGATATTTTCTATTTCTACAACATGAACCCTTTCACTATAAACTTTTAAATCCGTATCATGATAAATATACTCCATAATTTCATCACTATAATAATCATTAAAGTAAAACATCAATAATTTTCATCCATAAAATTTTTCACCATTAAATATAGTAAGACTCATCAATAAATCCTTATATATATTAAAAATGAAAAATAAATTTAATAAATTGAACTCTAAATTAGAACTTAAGGCTTATAATACTAATTATTGGGACATATGGGTAATTATGACCATCATAAGGCACCATGAATCATGGTTCTATGAAATATAATCTTTTATTTTTGAAACTCTACCAGGAAAACTAGCCAGAAGCTAAGCTTCTGACAATTTATTAAATAAAAGAAAAAGGTATAGAGGAGATGGGCGGGGTCAAACAAAGGAACTTACCCTTATCCATCAAACACAACATTATAGATCATAATAAGACATTCTATTGCCATAATCAGAGTCATCAGCAGTTTTCCATTCAAATACATGGATTTTACTTAGTTCACCCACACTAGGCTGCAACCATGGAGTATACACCCAGTGATGTATTTGTGTAAAAAAATACACTATCATACATTATTATATGGATAAAATATTCCATCAAGGTCACTTTATACCATGAATCTCTATCATTATAATTTTTTGGGATTATTTACTTATCACCCAAGGATTTCTTTCACTTTTTCTTTCTTTGTTCATGATGAATAGCACAAGTGAATAGGTAAAGAATGAATGTTGTTTTTGTTTTCCATGTATCCTAAATTCAATGTATGATGATGAATGAAATGAGAAATTGATGATTCTAGAGGCATTAGATGTAATTCTTGATAAATCATGGATGTAGTACCATTGGTTTTTGGATGTACAACCATGATCTATGGCTATGGAATTTGAGGAAACTAGCATAAAGAATTCAAGAGAATAAGTTAAAAACATAATGGAAACATTAATTGTGGTGATTGTTAAACTATTCTTAAAATACAAATATATGTTCCAATTGAACTAGTTTTGTGAAAAAAAATTCACAATATTTAAAAAAATGAAGACCATGAAAATATTTATTTTCATGAAGATATGTTTAAGTTATGTTCCAATGCAATATTTTCAGAATAAGGCTATAAAATATTCTATTATTGCATGAGGAGATTTATTGTGAAAGCCAAGAAAAAAATATTTATATTTTTTCATAAAGAATTTTTAAATAATTAAAGAGTTTAAATTATTTTTTTAATGTTGATAATAATATTTTTATAATGAGAAAAAATATATTATGTTTGTTTTGAGGAGGTTTATCATATGCTTCAAGAAATAGATTTCAGTAAGTATTTGAGATGGAATTATACAAAAAAATTGGATATCCAATAACAAATTAAGGACCTACCTCAAACAAGAAAGTGGTACCTAGGTCTAACATGTGGGAGGAAGGTTAAACTAACCATATGTGGTGGTAAGATGCATACAAGAAGGTAGAAAGAGAATGAACATAGCACACAAAGGAGAAGATTTTGTGTCACTATGTGGAATGACATGGCAGTGAAGGGGTTTTGGAATGGTTCAATGTCAGTTAAATCTAGGAGTATACCCTAATAAACCTAACTAAAGGGATATTGAACCAGTTTTTCTTATAAATAGGAGGTTATCTATAGAGAATTTTTATTTGAGACTCAGACTATGTATGAAATAATTATGCCATTTAAAAAATACATAAAGAACCTTTGTATTTTGATCTGTTTGATCTGAGTCTTTTGATCTAAGTTGTTATCATAATTAACCCCCCAATGAAAGGTTATATAAGATGTGTAAAATAGTTATGATATCAATCATCCTGAATACATGCAAACAATATCCATCATTCATGTATGAATTGGTTTTAATAATATGATCCTTCTGAATAAAAAATGATGTAGGATTCCATTCTCCCATATGAATATATATTGAGTTTGGGTTATAAAACAAGGAGTTTCATGAATTAATCATCTCATGTACATGAATTTTATTAAAAATTAATAATGGAACAATTTGTAGATTTGACACCATAGTTTTCATCATCACGTGGGCCAAATAATGAGAAGGAAACCCATGAGAGAATTTTAGAAAAATTATGAGATCTTTGGGGATTTAAAAAACATTATTGAATTAACTTAGTTTTCAGGAATCTAATTTGGGAAATATTTAGATAAAAGGAGGTAACCACATCATCTCTAAATACCTATATAGAAAAACAGTGAATAGTTTTTTCCACTCGATATTCTTTTGAGCTCCCATTTTTTTAGCATAAAAACATAGCACCATCGCACTTCCATTTACATAAATGAAATAAGATCCTATAAGACTTACTTGTATTTCATGAAGAAAATGAGATCAAACATACACACTCTATTATTTTAAGGATATTAAGTATTTATGATTAAATTTATCTTTCATGAAGAATGAGGCGCCACACTTTGATATGTGTGAAGGATTACTATGTGATTGAGTTTATTTCATAGTCACCATTAATATGAAGAATAAGAGGTAAAAGTGTGATAATTATTTCATGAGAAATAACTAATTCCCATAATGTGTACAGAGAATATAGAAGATATCATGATATACTTGCATAAAGAAGAATCTTAGACATCAAATACCCATTCTGGTTTTCATAAGAAATATATTTCATACATATCTGATTCTTCAAAAATAATAAGTGTTTATAATAAAATAAGAACATGAGAAAGGTTATAAAATCATGATAGAGAACTTGAGAATAATTTAAAATAATAATTATTATAAAATTTTTATTTATTAGGGTTTATTCAAATATCATGCACCATTCATTACATCATGCATGCATGAATTGAATTTGAATAAAGTGAATTTAGTATTATAAGTCCTCATATTTAGAAATCACATAGTTGTTCATCTAAGTTTTGAAAGTTAAATATTATATAAAATAATATTAAGAATTAAGTTACTCTAGTAACTTCATCATTAGAAGAAGAACATTTTTTTCTAATCATTTTTTAAATTTGAGACTAAATCTGGAAGA
Source organism: Viscum album (assembly GCA_963277665.1). Classification (NCBI taxonomy): domain Eukaryota; kingdom Viridiplantae; phylum Streptophyta; class Magnoliopsida; order Santalales; family Viscaceae; genus Viscum; species Viscum album. The sequence goes on along the minus strand of OY728143.1, from coordinate 1,401,762,148 downwards.
TACTTATAGGAAGATACTTTCTTGTCTGATTACTCAGTAGTCTAAGAGGAATCAAATCATTCCATATTTGGTGTGAAGTATTTTCATGACCAAAATAATTATTCCAAGAATATGTTGAAGCTATTGAATAATTAAATAGCAATAATATTGATCCTATAGTCTTATGGAAGAATATAACTCTGAATAATGAAGAGTAATTTCTACTACTAGATCAAAAACACAAATAAGAAGAATGAGATTGTGACTACGGTGTATAACTGGTCACTAAAGAATATCAAGGACGGGGTATCTAAATAGTCAAATAGAAGTAAGACAATTGGGGTGCTTAACAAACTGAGGAAGAATAGTTGGTTTTTGGGATTTAAAACCACGATCAATTAGAGTATTTACTACTTGGTTGTATGACCATTTTCGTCCTAATACTTTGAAATTTTTGAGAATATTAGTGTATTATTCATATTGTGGAGTCTAACCAACATGTAAAGAAGTAGATATTAGTACCAAACCTTATAAATATCATGTTTTGTGATCTATCTATTATTATTTATACTAATTAATTGAGACTCTGAGATTTAATTCAGTGGATAAAATACCTTAACAAGTTCATAAGGATGATTTAAATGGAAATAATTTATAAAATAAGACCACTAGCTCCCATCTCCCCAGTGGCATCTGGGTTGGGGATCTACAAGTGCTATTAGAGAGGGGGTTGCCTCTAAATATCCAATCTAGATTTTATGATGTTCATATTTTAGGAAATGTGTGATCTACCTCAAATGGTGAAAAAATTAGTTACACTTGTTGATAAAAATATAGATATCTTTATATTACTCAAAAAACAAGAAGAAAATATAGGTAAGGAATTTTAATAAGAATATAATAGTAAAGGATTATACACAAGTAGTTGAAGGTAATAAAAGTGAAATATGTATAAATAATTATTTTGGTTATGATTCTTCTAATGAAGCATATTAAAACATTGATGATGGTATATCACTTTTTGATCTTTATTATGGATTCAAAAAACATCAAAATAAAGTTCCCAAATATTTGGTAAATTGTGTTTCTTTAACTATCAAGGGTCTTTAGGATGAAAATTTATAACTATAAGAAGAGACTAATTCAATATAATAGAAATTATCTAAAAATGTTGGAATATGAAAAACTCAAAAAAAAAATTAAATAAAAATATGGAATAATATTTTTCACTTAAATATATTTTTAAACTATTTAGGAATTTAAAATTAATGTTTTTGAGTTTTATTTATTTGATATTTTTTGGTAGAGGGTTTACATGCACTTGAAATTTTACACTGAGTTTATATGGAAGATATATCCACTGAATTAGATGTTAAAGAAAAAAAGTTTAATGGATCTTAAAAAATATTTACAAGAATTAATAAAAATTCTTTAAGAAAAAATAAAAAAGATGAAGGGTTATTTGGAAGACATGTTGATATCAGCTAAGGATGAGAGAACTCCCTCAACATGAAGTGTTTTGAGGTAGATGTGAGATTGAGGAATCAAGATTCACCACAATCTAGAACTTCCCATATTTATAGAAAAGAGTTGTTTCTACATAAGTTTTCACTGATATTAATGACTCTATGAAGAGAGTAATATCATCCTCTAATTAAATATAAATATTCTCCATGAAGAATCTATCCCATAACCCATAAATTTTCTTATGTACTAATTTTTTTTAGTTATTAGTATAGGTTTTGAATGAAATTTTGGTAAATTATAGATAGTGAAATATAATCATAAGTCCGCAAAATAAATAATGTATGAGAGAAGATGTATGAATATTTTTTCCCTAATAAGTTTATAAAAGAGTCATGGTACCACGCAAAAATATCATGGTTTACAACCTATGAAATCTAGACAAGTTATACTAGAAAATAAGAGAAGAAGATTTATGGGCTATTATTGGTATCGTTTTATGTTTTGGAACAAGGCATTGAAATACTAGAATAAAATTAAAATTCATGAAAATAGTATAAGGACACAAGAAAGTAGGAATAAAGCTAAATAAAAGATAAAACACATTGACCAAAAGTATAAGACAAAAGGACTAAAAAATATTATAGGTGATAAAAATAAATTTGAACCTTCTGGGAATAAGAAGAAAATTGGGAGATTATTTCCTATATCAAATGGAGTGTGAAACATGTCAATAAAATAATGTTTACCTTGATAAAAGAAGTATCATTTTTAATAAGGACAATAATGACAATAATCTAGATAGAATACATATCAAGGTGGAAGAGCTAATTTCAAAGGTTTTTGCTGATACTATGAAAGGTATGGGGTTAAATCATACTCTTTGTGGTAAAACATGTCATTATTATGAAACATATAAGAATCAAGGGGGGTTAGGGTGAAAATATGAGAACATATTATAAAAAAATAATGTAGTGAATATAAATACATCTAAGCTATGAATAAAAAATAGGTATAAATTCTTAGAAGAACTGTGTGGTTAATAAATATTAGAAGGTCATAGAGATGAGGTATTCATGACTAAATTTCCTAGAGAGTTTCACTATAATAATAAAGTGAAGAAAACTTGGAATAAAAATGAGATAAATTCATGTACATATAAGAAGAAATGTGAGACACTAAAAAGGTTAAATATACAGATAATTAATTTTGATAGTTTATCTAGATCAAATAAAATTGAATAAAAATAGAGAAAGACAAAATGGATGAAGAATATAAGGGTCATCAGTTGATTTCAAAAGAAGAGACTAAATGTAATAAGAAGTTATACATTGGTAATAATCTATAGATTCAAAATAATTAGTGTGAACAGGTTGGGAATGAGTTGAATAATTGTATATCAATCCTACTAGCCTAATAAGAGAGTATGAAGAGGTTGATGAAAGTAAAAGGAAAAGAAATTTCTTTGACATCTAAGATGTACAAAAACACTCAGTTGAGGAAGTTATTCTCAAGAAGAATGTAAACATGCAAGAAGTAAAGAATGATAACAAAAAGATTAGTACTTATCAATATGAGATCAAAATTAATAACAATAAGGCTAGGTTACATGGAAAATCTCAACCTAAGTGATATTTATGAGGAGAAAATATGACCCTCCTTATTACCTTAAATATAGTCTTTTTTACTGACATGTGGATAATTTAAGGATATGGATGTATCCCTTGAGGGGGGAATTCTTGAGTCAAATCTATTAAATCTTCACTACATGGTGAATGTGAATCATATGAATAGCTTTGTAAAATTTAAATATGATGTATGAAAATAACTCGCATGCCCTTACTATAAATGAATTTATAATTATTATCAATTAAGAGTTTATATTGAAATAATAATTGGGATATATATATATATCCCTTTTCACTTGAAATATTTGTTTTTTTTGTTTAAATATGTGTAGGATACAATATATTTCATGATTTTATTGTTTGAGTATACCCTAATCAGGAAGAAGTTAGCTTTCTGATTTTTATATCACATATTACATAATTTATGGACATCATTGATCACCTTTGTTACACACTATTTTTTTCTACAAATGGTTTTCCCACATAGACATAAATTTTTATAACTAATGGATCTTTTCAAAGAAAATCATGTGATGTCATCCTTCTCTCACAAGTGGTTATGTTTGAAGCTTTAAATGACTAGAGGTGAAGATAATGTTATAATGGCATGTGAAGAGTTATGAGATGATAATTATCATATTATAAATTTATATTTATTATCTAAAAGGGGGGAAATATTTATTTTGATAAGGTGAATAAGTATTGAAAAAAATTAAAATGTGGAGATTCGATTATCCAAGTAAATGGTTGAAGAATGAATGTTTGTTTGTCAGTTTTTTATAAAGTCATTGTATGAGGAAGAATTAAAGAAGAATATGATAATGAAAAATGAATTATATTTAATTTTTAATAAATCATCCATGTATGTTCATAGGTTAATTGAGGTACAAACTTGATCTATGTATAAGTAATGTGAGGCCACTTCCTTGAATAATTCAAGAGGATAAGTTCAAGACATATTGGAAAATTTAATTGTGATGATTTTTGAATTGTTCTTAAAATCCAATGACATGTGCCTATTTAACTAGGAGAGTGTATATTTTCTTCAAAATTTAAAAAGGTGTATACCATGAAAATATATATTTTTATGATGATATATTTAATTTGTGTGTATATTCAATATTTTAAGATGAACTAAATGAAATATTCTATTATTTCATGACTAGGATTTTATGAAGGCGATTAAAAAATTATTTATATTTTTCATAAAGAATTTTTAAAAATATTAGGATTTTAAATGACTATTTTAATTTTGATAAGAATTTATATACGATGATAAATTTTTTTAATAAGGTTATTTTGAGAAGGATTTATATATGCTTGAGAACTTACATTTCACTAAGTACATGATTTTCCCTTATACAAAAAAATGTTCATCCATTGGACAACCAAGGACCCACCTCAACCAAAAATGTGGGACATAGCTCTACCATATGGAATGTAGGTTAACTTGTAAAACCACAGTGGTAAGATTCCTATAGGTAGGAAGGAAGGAAAAATGTGCACATATCATGCATAGGAGTAGAGGTGGCATCACCATGTGGGGTGGCATGGCGGCAGAGGGGTATTGACATGGGTTGGTGCCAAAAGAAGTTGAGAATTGTTCTAGATACTCAGGTCTAAATGGATGTATTAATGTGTTTTATTATAAATTTAGTGGAATTATTGGAGAAGTTTGATGTGGTAATTGTACAATGTGTGATATTTTAACTCTATTTAAATGGATACACAAATAATCATTATAATTCAATTTTTTTTATCTGAGTTTTATAATATTAGTCAACATTGTCTTCAACCTCCTAATGGAAGGTTCTAAAATACAAGAAAAATAATGAATATATCGATTATCCCAAATAAATGCATGAAATATACATCATTCATGAATGAATATATTTGAAGAATATGATTTATCTGAATGAAAAACAGAATTATAGAATTCCATTCATGCATATGAATACACAGTGAGTTTGGATTCTAAAATAAGGAGTTACATGCATTTATCATCGCATTCACATACATTTATCATGTATAAATAAGGGAACCATGTGGATCTTTTATGCCATAATCTTCAATGTCATGTGGGATAAATAAAAATAAGTATATCTAGATTAGAATTTTTGAAAAATTATAAGATCATTAGTTCTTTAAAAAACATACTTGACTTTACATAGATTTGAGAATTTATGTTATTGAATATTCAAATAAAAGTTGGTGATCACATCATCTATATATATAAAAGTTCCAAGGCCAAGAAGAGTTGTTTCCATTAGATATTATTCAGAGATCTCATTTTTCAAAAGAAAAATAAAGAAACTTTGTGCTTCAATTTACAAGAAGGATAGAAGATCACATGATCCTTACTTGGATTTTGAAAAGGAACTAAGATCTTGAATACACGCTCTATTATCTGAAGGGTATTAAGTATAAACAAAGTACTTTTTCTTTCTCTAATAAACTGATACCTCTCTTTAATCTTCATAAAGGATTATTGTGCACTTAATTTCATTTCTTACTCATAATTTTCACAAAGTATAAGAGGTATTATCATGATCCTACTTTCACAAGAAACAACGAGTTATCATCACTTTTGGGAAGAAGATAGAAGATGTTTTGGTATACTTGGATGATGTAAAACCTTAGATATCAAATACCAATTCTCGTTTTTGTGAGGAATATAGTGCATGAATATCTACTTTTTCACAATGAATAAGTGTTGATAATCTAAGAATAATTTGAGGAATCTTAAGAACTATTTAGGCAAAAATTAATAAGAACATAAAATAATAAGAATAATAAAATGATTGTGTGAATGTGTTTATTAAAAAATCATGCACCACAAATTACATTAGGCATGCATGAAGTGAATTTGAATAAAGTTATTTGAAGATTACAAGTAATTACGTTGAAAATTAAGAAATAATTTCATTTAATTTGTACATGATCAATATTCTATAAAATAATATCAATAATTAAGTAAATATGGGAACATCATCATTAGAAGGAGAAAATTCTTACCTGAGCATTAGTAAATTTGAGACATAATCTAGAAGATACTTGAAGAAGGATAATTTCATGTCTGAGTATTTTGTATTCTAGGAAGAACTAGATCATTCCCAGTCTAGTGTAATGAAATTTAAAGAACAAAAATATTATTCTAATAAACTATTATAGTTATATAATAATTATACATGATTAATCTTTATCCAAATGGATTAGGGAGAAATATCACTTTAAAGAAGTAACATTACTTTCTAATGATGTATCAATGAAATAGATAATAATAAGGATATTGTGATTGAAGTGTATACACTTTCACTGAAGAGTATCAACACTGGGATGTCTGGATATTGAAGTAAAATTAATATGGTTGGTATGTCTAAGAAATTAGGGAAGAAGAGTTGGTTTTGGGGGTGTTGAATGAGGATCAATTGGAGGATCGACTACTAGGGTGTATGAATAGTTTTTCTCTAATCCATCTTAATTGTTGATAATATTATATTGGATAATCCATGTTCAGGATTCTAACCAGTATGAAAAGGAGTAGGTCTTAGTAACCTTATAAATATTGTAACGAACTAAACTTTTATTAATGAAAGTTCCTCTTGATATAATTAAATGTATTATTATGTAAAACATATTCACTTCCTTGGTTTTAGGTTGTTGAATTTTTAAAATACTGTTAATAATTTTTACTATTTCTCATATAGTCATTGAACAGTGATCACATGATTAGTATAAATATAGAGCTTTAAAAATCCAATTTACTTAGAAAATGGAAGTGATTGCCTCATCCAGTAGAATTTCTCCATACAAAGCCCATTTTTTGGAGCTCAGAAAGGATGTAGCATCACTAGGATTCACTCTTGACCAATCCTAAGCCACAATTCAACATGTTAAGCTTGAACAGAACTGTTTATGGGACAAGTGGATGTTAATAGAGACTACCACCCAAGTGATGTTATATGAGACACCCCAAGAGTCTATCATTGGCATACAACATACACTTAGGTATTATGTGGGTTTTATAAGTGGTTATGTAACAAGACCCTATAACTATGATCATGTGCATTATTTTTTGTATAAAGAATATACATTCATTTTATCAATGTTACTTTGTAAGTGATTTTAAAGCACAAATAGTATTTTTAGTTGATATTCAAATTCAATTAAGAAATATATTTTGATAAATTAATGGATTTTTGAATTAAATAATATTTTAAAAAAATATATTATTACTAAATTAATTTTTATTAAATTTAAATGATTGTATAATTTTTTTATGAATGCAATGGTAATTTTTATTAAGGTTTGAAAGCTGTTTTTGTCAAAACCCGTGAATTTTCGATAAATGTCAGTTTTTTTTTAAATTAAAAATTAACATATTTATAAAAGTATTTACATAAAATTGATATTATTTTTGGATTCAGGACATCTAAATTATATAATGATGAATTTTTCATAATTTTCTAAGACAGTTGAATTTTTAGGTAAATATTAAATACTGTTTAAATATATAATGTGTTTTATTACATCATAATGACCTAATAGTGATGTAATAAAATACTATAAAAATTATTCTCGGACAATATATGTTTTACCTTTAAAATAATATTATTTTAGATTTTTTTATTAATTTAATGCACCTTAGTTGACCCTCCAAGACTTATAAAAAATTTTAACTTTTAAAATGATTTTATTGATAGTGTGACTCGCCTCCACATAAGAAAGCCTAATATTTTAATAATTTAGACCATTGGTGTTATAAAATAATTTCTACCACCCCACTTTGGAAAAAACCATGGACAAAAACCATGGGTTGGTTTGTGGTTTTGATTAGTTTAATGTGTGGTGTCCATAACCTAAATAATAAAGAATTCCCTATCCTCTCTTATATAAACCAACTCAATCTCCCATTATTATTCACTAAAAACATTTATATCACTACCATAATCTTTCCTCCTCTATATATAATCCTCCCAAGGTGCCCATTCTCCCAATTACCCTCTCTCAATACTCTCCTAAGCCTTTTGGATGACACTTCCAAGTAAGGGATTGCTTATGCTCTCATTTTTGTCCAAGTTTCTTTATATTTCTATACCCTTGTATTTTCAATTAAAAAAGTTGGGTTATGACTTAACTCCTATTATACACTTCCATACTTATGTTTTAATGATGATATACTCCTTTATCCCTCATTAATGCATCCCATGTACACCTGTTACCATGCTGAAATTCTGTAAGGGGTTTCTCTCTCATCATTTACATTAAATAAATTCTTTTATATTTTGAATATAAATTCCATTACATATGTTGGTACATGTATCTATATGAACCCTTTACTTTCTTTTTCATGTAAAAATGATGATATACCTCTTTCTCTCTCATCAACCATTTTTATGAATTCTTATGTCATGCTGTTATGTTACCTAATTTGTACCGTAATTTTCCAAGACAAAGGCATTGTGTAGTGAATATCATTATCGTTTATCTATCAAGGGTATTCAAATTTATTCACATTTAATTATTGATTATATTGTTTCATGTATTAATTCCATATTTATTTATCATGGAATAAATGATGATGTTTAATTAATCCATGTTGTATGATCTATGTGGCACACTTATGCATGTAATGAAATGATTAAAAAGGGTGTGCCCTGATAGCGCTTCAATGCATTGGGTAAAGATTAGTATCATGATATTTCAAGTTCAATGAGGTTTTACTCCTGATAATTCAAGTTCAATTAGGTTTTACTCATGCATTATGTGCAATGATCCTTGGATCATTCCAATATCATGTTAAATTTTGTTGCCACATTTCCATGTTATGATAATCATGCTATATTATGCCTTTATGTTCATGTTTCTCTTATAATATATTGATATGCCTATTTCTTAAAATGTACTATATTATTCATTGTATGATTTTTTTAATCCCTTATTGGTCTTTATAGATCTCTCTTTTTTATGCATGTCCTAAGGTTATCCCATACAATTCTAAGCATCAAGGAATGTTGTCGTCATGTAAAAGATTATTTCAATAAGGATGTGAATTTCATGTTTTAAGTCATTATGTAATGTTCCTAAGCCCTAAATACACTACAACCCTCAATATTGTATGTTTTATCAAGTGAAAATTTTATATAATAAATTATTTTTAAGTTTGAAATAAAGAGAAGGGTTGTTATATTTGGTATCAGAGGAGAGGTTTAGTTATTTTTTGGATTAGGATTAGAAAACCCTAGTGAAAGCCTTAGGGATAAGACTAAGTATAATAAAAACATCCCTAAATTTTTGTGAGTATGGAGTAAGTGGTTTATCAATAAAATTCATCTTTTTCTGGATACGAGTAAGTAGAGTTGGCTTTGCCACAGATGTATCTAGGGGTAAAACCCGAAAACACCGCTTTGAGCTAGACTCGAACAGGAACTGGTGCACAATAATGGACCTTGATTCACTCTTGGTTAAGAAAATCATGGGGGATATTCTTTGGTAAATTTATGATCTTATTATGAACTACTGTTAAGGGAAAAAAATTCCCCCTAAGAATATATTTTGGGAAGTAGATCATGAATAACATAGATTAAAGCGTATAAATTCATAAGTTAAGGAAATAAAATTAATTTATAAGTTTTCCCTTTTTGTCTTTGGTTTCCCCTTTATATGTTACACCTAAATTTCCTTTTATTCTATCCAATGGATGGTAATATGAGGACTCGGGCTAACAACCAATGCTAAGATCAATGTGATGACTATTCTAATGAGATTCCCAATCCAATGGGAGAGAGAATTATGAAATTTCTCATGATAATCACTCAATTAACTCAAGATTTTAATAGAAACATGGGTTAAGAGGAATGTTCAAACCCCCAAAGAAATAAACAGTTTCAATTAAGAGCTTCGTGATATAGATTCCTACTACTTTTAATGAATCAACTCCATTGAAAATATCTTCTCTATCCTTCAATTTTATAAACATGAGAAGGTTCTTTTGGATGTTTATCATGTGGCGGGTTAAGCTGATTAATGGTGGACATTGATCAATAATACAAAGCCTAAGGAAGATATCGAGGCATTGGAATTGAAGGATTTCCAGAAAACATTTTTCGATAAATATTTTCCTTGCACCCTTCGACTTAAGATAGAAATTGACTTCCTTACCCTCAAGAGAAAAGATGATGAATACATCAGAGAGTATGAAGAAAAATTCAAAAGGATTGCATGATACGCCTCTAGATTTGTCATTACCCTTGAATGAAAGGTTTACCTCTTATTTTTTGGGATAAAACCTATCCTATGGAAATCCCTAGCGATCCATGACTTCAATATATATGAGGAAATTCTTCTATGTGCCCTCAAAGTCGAAATGGAGATTAGAGAATCTCAAGGGTATCATGGGGATAAGAATCAGAAATAGGAATTTATTTCTGGCAGTTTGATGGATAAATCCAATGGTTCTAAGATATTACAGCATCCCACTTTCCAAAGGTGTGGAAAAAATAACCCCATAAATTTACTGAATGGGATGTGGAAATTCATTAGGTGTATAGGAGAAGGTCACCTAGATATTAACTATTAAAAAGGAAAACCTGCTACTATGATAGAGGATAGGAATACTCTATCCTACCCTCAACGCATTGTTCATTACTTAAACTATAAATAACCAAGGCACTTTTCAAACCAGTGCCCTATTCCAAGGGTTTTTAGGGGAAACCAACAACCTCAAAAGATGCAAGGGAGAACTTTATCTATCACTACCGTTGAATCAAACCCCTACAATGAATTGGTGACAGGTATGCTATTTATTCATTCAAGAATAGAAAACGTACTTTTTTATTCTAGTTCTACGCATTATTTTATATCCCAAAATTTAGTAGAACAATCCTAGCACCACCACAAATCATGGAGGTAAATATGTTGGTGAGAACAATAAACGGAGAAATCATTTCATCCCATGAATATAACTCCTCCCTTATCATAATTTGTGGATTAAACATCCCGGTGAACCTCTTCATACTCCCTCTGGTGGAATTTGATGCAATTGTTGGCATGGATTTTCTTTCCTTATATAGAGACAAAATAAATTTTTGTGAGAGGAAAATCACTCTCCATATGGTGAATCGACCCCCAATTCTATACAAGTGAAAGGAAGAGGATGAATCTTCTTTAGCACCATAATCTCAAGAATAGATATTACTTCCCTATGAGCATGCATATATTTCTCAGATGATTGAGTCTAATAAAGAAATCATCCTTGAAGACATTATTATTGTGAGAGAATTCACTAAAGTGTTTCCCAAGGAATTTTCTGGTCTTCCTCCTAGAAGATATGTTGAATTATCAGTTGATCTTATACTAGGGGAATTTAAAAAATTCAAGACTTTGTATAGAATGGATTTTTTGGAGCTTGAGAAGCTAAATAAAAAACTATAGGAGAATCTGGATAAAGGGTTTATATGCCCAAGTGCTTCACTATGGGGTGCACCAGTCCTCATCGTCAAGAATAAGGATGGTTCAATGCGCCTTTGCATTGATTATTGTGATCTCAAAAAATTATGATAAAGAAAAAGTATACTATTCCACGAATTGATGATTTTTTTATCATCTACATAGAGCATAATAATTCTCTATGTTGGATCTACAGTAGGGATATTACCAAGTAAGGGTGAAGATGGATGATATCTCCAAGACTGTTTTTCATACAAGATAAGGGCACTATGAATTCATTGTAATTACTTTCAGAATCACTAATTCTCCATAAATGTTCATGGTCTTGATGAAAAAATACTTTAGATATTATCTCAAAAAAATTAGTAGTATTTATCAACTATATTATAATATACTTCGAAACCAAGGAGGATCATGAGGAGTATCTAAGCACTATACTAGAGACCCTTCGAAAGGATAATCTCTATGAAAAGTACAGAAAGTGACAGTTCTGGTTGAAGGAAGTCTCATTCTTGGGTTATATCATCACAAGAAGTGGGATATCTATGGATCCCTCCAAGAAATATACAATTTATGGATGGCTAAGTCCAACATCTGTGATGGATATCCATAGCTTCCTGGGGTTAGCTAGATATTATCACTGATTTGTGAGAAATTTCTCATGATTGTCCAACCCTCTTACCAAGCTAACTCGGAATGGTGTAAAGTTCTCTTGGAGTGATGAATGTGAAGATAGCTTCATGGAGTTGAAAATGAGGCTTATAATTGCACTTTTGATCACACTACCCTCAAGTGGATAATGTTTTAGGGTATTAAGTGATGTTTCAAAGAAGGGCATGGGTTGTGTGTTGATGAAAAATGACAAATTCATTGCCTATGCTTTTAGAAAATTGAAAGTTCATTAGAAAAACTATCCAAAACATGATCTAGAGTTGGCTACAGTAATATTCACTTTGAAAATTTGGCAGAATTACCTCTTTGGGGAGAAGTGTGAAATATATATGGATCACAAAAGCATCAAGTATATTTTCACACATAAGGAGTTGAACATGCTCCAATGAAGATGGTTAGAGCTGATAAAAGACTATAACTTCTCAATCCATTACCACCCTGGGAAATTGAATAAGGTGGAAGATGGTCTATGTAGAAAGGACCTAGAAATTCTATCATTTATAAGAATTTAAAAGGATCCAATCTTCTTATATTTGATGAAGATGGACATGGGAATCATAAATAAGGGTACAACATCAATCATTTAAAAAATGATTTCTCAACCATCTCTTATGGAAAGGTTAAATGATGACCCAAAGGATGATGTGGGAATTCAGAAGAAAGTGTAAACTCTTAGAAAATTTAAATCCTAGAAGTTCAATGTTAATGAAGAAGGAATTGTGATATTAGGGTCAAGAGTATGTTTTCCATTAATTCTAGAGTTTAGGAAAGAACTTTTGGATGATGCACATAGTTTGAATTTCTAAATTCACCCAAGAAACACAAAGATGTATTGATAGCTCTGATAACATTATTGGTGGGATAACATGAAGAATAATATCACTGGGCATAAATCAAAGTGTATGGTATGTCATCAAGTGAAGGATAAGAGGAAGAATTCTAAGGGGATGATGCGATAATTACCCATACCAACATGGAAATGGGAAAACATCACCATGGACTTTGTCACTAGGCTTCCAAAGACATCCAAAGGTAACAATGATATCTAGATTATTGGGGATCATCTTACAAATATTGCACACTTAATTGCAATTAGAGAGGATTTCTCATTGGATAAACTGGTACATATATACATTAGAGAAGTGGAAAGTCTGTATGGAGTACCACTATCAATTGTATCTAACCGAGATCCAAGATTCCCCTCTAAATTCTGGAAGAGTCTCCAACACGCTTTGAATACTAAGATGAAATTTATTATGGATTATCATCCTCAAACTGATGGCCAATCTGAGTGGACTATCCAAACACTTTAGGACATATTGAGAGAATTCTCAATGGACTTCAAAGGAGGATGGGATCAATATCTTCCTCTATTTGAGTTCTCATACAGTAACAATTTCCACTCAAGCATCCAAATGGCTCCTTATGAATCCCTTTATGGGAAGAGGTGAAGAACACTAGAATATTGGGATGAAGTTGGGTAGAGAAAACTCTTTGGTCCAGAAATGGTCGAGGAAATGGTGGAGAAAGTTAAAACCATCCATCATCACATTAAAGATGCTAAAATTCTATAAACGATCTATGCTAATAATCATCAACAATACCTAGATTTTGATGTTGGGGACATGGTATTCCTCTACATATCACCATGTAAGAGAGTTATTAGATTTCGTAAGGAGGGAAATCTTAGTCCAAGGTACATCGGCCCTTTTGAGATCTTTGATCACATTGGAGTAGTGGAATATATACTATCACTCCCACTGATCCTATCTCAAGTATATGATGTATTTCATGTGGAACTATTAAGGAAGTACATACCAGACCCATCGCATGTACTCAATCTAGAGGTGGTACCATGGTAGAATGACCTCTCCTATGAAGAGTATCTGGTGAATACCTTAGATCATAGGTAAAAAGTTCTACGAAAAAAGATAACACCCCTCATCAAGGTGTTGTGGCAAAACCAAAAGTTTGAAGAAACAATATGGGAATAAGAGGAAGTGATGAAGTAGATTTTCCCTTATCTATTTTAGTGTGGGAAAATAAAATTTTGAGGGAAAATTTCTTAAGGGGGAAGATTGTAATGACCCAAACTTTCATTAATGAAAATTCATATTGATCTAATTAAATATCTTATTATGTAAAACATATACACTTCCTTGGTTTTCTAAAATATTCATTGAACAGTGATCACATGATTAGTATAAATATAGGGCATTAACACATCCAATTTACTCAGAAAGATAAAGAAATTGCCTCATCTTGTAGAATTGATCCATATGAAGCCCATTTGTTGGAGCTGGAAAATGAGGTAGCATCACTAGGATTCACTCTTAACCAAGCCCAAGTTGAGCTTCAATAATTTAATATTGAATAAAATCACCTATGGTAGAAGTGGATGTTAATAGAGATTACCACCCGAGCGATGTTATCCGAGCCACCCCAAGATTTTGTCACTATCGCAAACCTTACCCTTGGGTCTTATGTGAGTTTTATAAGGGGTTATGTAACAAGACCCTAGAACTATTAACATGTGAAATTTTTTTGTATAAATAATATACATTCATTTTATTATTGTTACTTTTTATGTGATTTTTAAAGCACAAATAGTATTTTTAGTTAATATTCAAATTCAATTAAGAAATATATTTTAAAAAATTAATGGATTTTTTAATTAAATAATATTTTAATAAAATATTATTACTAAATTTCATTTTATTAAATTTAAATGATCTTATAATTTCTTTATTAATGCAATGGTAATTTTTATCAAGGTTTGAAAGCCATTTTTGTCAAAACCAATGAATTTTCAATAAATGTCAGTTTTTATTTTAAAAGTAAAAATTCACTTATTTAGAAAATTATTTAAATAAAATAAATATTATTTTTTATTTAGGATTTCAAAATTATCTAACAGTGAATTTTTAATAATTTTTTAAGATAGTCGAATTTTTGGGTAAAACTTAAATACTGTTTAAATATATAATGTGTTTTATGACATCATAATAACCCAATAGTGATGTAATAAAATAATATAAAAAGGATTTTCAGTCAATATTCTATTTATATTTAAAATAATGTGATTTTAGATTATTTGTTTGATTAATTTTATGGGGCCTTAGTGGACCCTCCAAGACTTATAAAACATTTTATCTTTTAAAATGATTTTCATTAGAGTGTGACTCACCTCCATATAAGCATGCCTAATATTTTAATAAGTTTGGTCATTGGCCTTATAAAATAATTTTTTCCAACCCCCTTTGGAAAAAACCATAGGCAGAAACCATGGTTTTGTTTGTGGTTTTGATTAGTTTAATGTGTTGTGTCCAAAACCTAAATAATAAATAATTCTCTCTCCTTTCCTATATAAACCCACTCAATATCTCATTCCTCTTCACTAAAAACCTTTGGATCTCAAAACACCTCTACCCTAATCTCTCTATAATCCTCCCAAGGGGCCTAAATCTCCCAATAATCCTCTCTCAAGCCTCTCCCAAATCTTTGGGATCACACTTCCAAGTAAGGGATTTCTTCCACTATCCTTTTTGTCCAAATTTCTTTATATTTATATACCCTTGTATTTTCAATTATAAAGGTTGGTGTATGATTTATAAATTCCCCTATACTTTCCTCTTTATGTTTTAATGATTATATACTCATTTATCTCTCATTAATGCCTCTCATGTACACTTTTTACCATGCCGAAATTCCGTAAGGGATTTCTCTCTCCTCATTTACATTCAAGCAATTATTTTATATTATGAATCTAAATTCCATTACATATGTTAGAACATGTATATATATGACCAACTTAATTTCCATTTCATGTACATATGATGATATACCCATTTATCTCTCATAAACCATTTTTATGAATTCTTATGTCACGCCATTATGCTGCCTAAATTGCACCGTGATTTTCCAAGCCAAAGTCTTTGTGTAGTGAATACCATGCTCATTTCTCTATCAAGATTATTCGACTTGATGCACATTTAATTATTTATTATATAGTTTCATGTATGAATTCCAAATTTCTCTATAATTTAATAAATAATTATGTTTAATGAATCCATGTTGTATGATCTGTGTGGAACACTTATGCATGAAATGAAATGATTAAGAAGGGTGCGCCCGGATAGAACTCCAATACATTGGGTAAATATTAGTATCATGATAAGTCATGTAAAATTGGGGTTTAATCATTTTAATTCATGTGTAATGAGGGTTTACCCATGATCCATGTTCAATTATCCTTGGCTCATGCTAATATCATGTTAAATGTTGTTTCCACATTTCCATGTTATGATAATCATGCTATATCGGGCATTTATATTCATGTTTCTCTTATGCTCAATTGATATTCATATCACCTAACATGTACTATATTATTCATGTTATTCCTTTTTTACTCCCTTACTGAGAATTATAGCTCACCCTTTTTTATTTATGTCCTCAGGTTATCCCATTCAATGCTAAGTACTAAGGAATGTTATGGTCTTGTAAAAAAATCAATAAAGATGTGTATTTTAGGTTTTAAGTCATTATGTAATGTTCCTAAGACCAAAATACACTATACCTAATCTTCTATGTTGTATCAAGTGAAAATTTTATGTAATAAACTATTTTTAATTGTGAAATAAAGAGAAGGGTTGTTACAAATATTGTGTGTTGTATTCTCTCTTTTATTGTTTTTTCATAAAAGGTGATACTCTGCGATTTCATTGAGTGGATTGAGAACATTAATGATTTCAAGAGGTTTAATTAAAAATAAAAAATTCATTAAATAATGATACTAATCCACCCCCTTTACCTAATACCGATCATTGGAATAATTCATGGGGATCTACACACTACTTAAAAGAAGGATACATCAGTTTATAGACATGATGATGTCTTCATCTTCATCATAGACATATAATTTTTTTTGTATCTTAACTCCAAAGTTGATTATCCATTTAAATCCACATTCATTACACTCTTACTTTTCAAATTTGGATGAGAACAATTCTTTGATGAGAGAGTCGAGTCTTTGTATTCCACAAAATTAAAGTATTGAAAATCACCTCTAAATAAGATTAATTCTACACTAGAATTGTATTTGGTATTATTTTTCATCTTCTCCAAAAAAAAATTATTTTAATGGAACACTGACTTCAATGTGCCTCTTCTACAAAAAATAATATTCATCAATAATGATCTATCCTTGACCATATTTTCTTTAATGAAATATAGGTGTATTTTTTAATATCTTCATATATAGAAATATATTTATAAATAGAATCCTCTATCAATTGCCTCTCATTTTTCTCTGAAAAAAAATTCAAAATCATTCTCCATTTTCTAATGTTTTTAATGATATTTTTATATAAACAAAGAAAATTTAACCCTTTATTCAATGTTTGGGATAAAAAATCATTATATTAAATCTAAAATATCATTACACATATACCATATATTTAAATTTGGTCAAATACATCCAAAAAGATTGAGTATGTTTTAGTGTCCCGAATTTATTTCACCTCTATTATGACAAAACAGGGTTCCACACACCCCAAGAACAGCTCCCTATACACCAAAGGATTCCAACCAGTAGAGAGGGTCTATGTAATAATTGAGGATAATATAATATCTAAGTAGAAATAGTTATAAAACATAGTAAAAGTAATATAATCGACAAGAATCATAAATAAAGAAAATAAAATCAAACCTTGTAGCTATATGCCATTAAAAAAAGTATAACTTGTGTGATATAAAAAATGATTATTAGTAGTATTAGTAATTTTATAAAACCATAAATACAATAAAAGGATCTCCCATGAATACATAATATATAAAATTACCTAAAAATTAGTAAAAATATATATAATAGAAAAAATGTTCAAGAGTCCATGCTCGGAGCCATCTTATAGCTCCTATCATGCTCCACAACTCAACCATCAACTACAGGACCCTTACCCCTACCTAGATTACAGACCATAATGTTTGATTAGGTACCAAGGAACTTAAAGAGGGTAAGTACAACTCAGTATACCACCACCAATATCATCACCAAATGAATCTATTAAAATCAAGTTTTTGTATATTGTGATATACTTGTAAATAAAGTAAATAGGTAATGGAAATAATAATACACATGATGTAGTCATCAATGATACCCAACCACCCAGGTGTGACCATACCTACTTAACTAAAGTTTTGGTCTCTCAAAAAAATATAACATAAACACTGACTGTACATCATACCCCAAGTCATAGTTAATGTGTATAGTATCCTCTAATAACATAATGAAAAATGCATGGAAACATAATATCGATAAAATATTGAAAGAGGATATAATATAATCCATGTGATATCATAATCATTAGAACCTGAGTATTATATCCTAATAACACATTTAAAAACATGGTAATAATTTCTCTAAGGTAACGTTTACAAATGAGAAACACATCCTGGTTACATTATCATGATAGGGAGGAATATCCCAATCCATGGGTATAATTACATGAGGTAAGAGTATCCCTAGACCCAGGACACATCACATGAGAGAGGGGGTATCACATCCCACCATAAATATTCTCAAATGGACATATCATCCCCATACTTATAAGTATCTCATCATGAGCAGTGCATCCCACTTCTAATTAAATCCAAAAATAGTTGCTCATAGTTTCCCATTACCATAGGCATAACATCTTGAGTACAACATACAAAATAATGGGTATAACATCCCACAATGATACTGAAAAAACTAAATTGTTCTTTTCAACCTAATCATATCTAAGTTATAATAAAGTAATAAAATCTCATAAATATTACCAAATTCACAAAGGTATAATAAACAACATAACATCATAATAGAACAAATCACTTTATGGTTGGTATATCATCCAAAGAACATTTAATTATAAATAGGTCATTCCACGCATACTCAACCTTTTCCCAAACACATAACCAAGGAATAAGCTACTAATTTACTAAAAATCCTAAGGGGAAGGCATAATTTCCCCATATTCAAAATATAAAGGAAAAAAATGATATAGGAACTAATGAAGTTTCCTTGGGGGTTAATAGAAAGTTGACCACACTGAGCCACACATATCGTATCTCAAAGTGGGGGTAAAGTTTTAAGGGTTGATTGTGTCACAAAATGACTCAAGGAATCCCCTAGGGGGTTACTAAGTAAAAAAAATCCCACACAATTTATATCTATAATGTGACCATTGATGGTTGTGAAGTTAAGAAATAATTATTAACAGGTTTATCATGCACCTAAATGTTCATAATCTCCTCACTCAAGTTAATAGAATCAACTTCATATTAATTCTAAGTATATCTCACATGGGTAGAGATACAAAGGGTATCATACATCACCTGAAATGATCATAAATTGATATGATTAGTTATGGATCACCTACCTCACTATAATATAATCCCTATCACTATGTATCACTAGAAGAATTATCTCCATCATTAGGAATCAAAAAATCAAGGGGAAACCCGAAAAGTATTTCATAAACGATGTAGCATGACAAAACCACAAAAGAAGTAAAAAATATAGGAAATAGGAAGAATAGAGTCACCCATAGTGACTCTCAAGGATTGAATATATTCTAAACCGATAAGAAACAAGGGATATTTGACCTTCGTGAGTGAATAATGGAGAGAATAGGTAGAGGGGGATTGTTCCACTACTGGAGGAAAAATGAGTAATAAACAAAATTTAATTAAAGATAAAAAATAATTAACTTAAATAAAAAATAAAATAAAATAACATCCATGGGGTACTGTGTACCCACCCCACCATCACTGAGTACTCAATCCACCAATGGGTAACCACCCTAGGGTCACCGAACACTCGATGGACCTCTAAGTGTTATTTTCTCCCATGTTTAGTATACTAGGTACTTTTTACTATCCAAATGAGTACTTAGTGGCATATATTATATATGGAAGTTTCCCTAACATCATACCCAACTTCTCAAAATAGGGCCTCACTGAAACCAGCAACACTAAAAAGTTACCAAAATACATTATGTTTGGTGAAAATTAAAATATGAACATGACACAAAAAAAGTATGGTGTTACAACCTCCCCATCGTAGGGCATATCATCCCTTAGATTCATCACCTAGAATCATTGAGAATCATTGAAAAAAACTTCATCCATTGTGTCATCATATCAGACATCTCCAATGTCTCTTCAAGGATATTCATGTGTTTCCACTACACCCATTCTAGAGGGATTATATATTTCACAAATATTATTATCACATAAATATATAATATTAATAGGGTGTTCTTTAAATGATGCATTAGGATGCAGTTTAAAATCATAAACACTAACCACATGATAATAATCAAGGTGGTATATCATAATAATAGATATATGAAATACATAATACAAAGCATGAAAACTATGAGGAAGTGTTAATCAGCATGTCATGGTACTGAAAAAATCAACAACCTCTATGGGACCCACATATATGGGTATCATCATTCCATGCCTCTAAATATAATTTTATCCCAAATGTTGTAACACTCACAAGAAAACTCAATCATCGACCTCAAACTCTATAGGTTGAAGTCTTTTGTCTGTATATAAATTATACTTACCTTGCACAGTCACAAATATCTTTGGGATTGGATGGATATTCTTTAACATCTACTAAATGAGATTTGGTACAATAATATATTACTCTCCTACCTCTAAAAAATATAGAGGGGAAAGATATGTCTTACCATTCAAAGCTTTGAAATGTGATCTCTAAATTGATCCCTGATAATTATTGTTATAAGTAAAATTAATAATTTCAAGGTGAATCTCCCATGAAACATTGAAGAACATGTCATGATCTCTCAGTATGTTCTCTATAATCTAGAAAATACACGTATACAACCTATCATTCTAAGGATGATATATTGTGATCAAATTAACTTGAGTATCAAGAACCTTATGTAATCCCTATTAAAAAGATAAGTTAATTAGTCATCCTGATAAGAAAGGATACTCCTTAGCACACTAGGAATATGTTATATATCTCACACATATAATTTACCCAAATCATAAATTAAGTGGCTCTCATGGATTGGTAATAAAAGTGAAACCTTGTTTAATTGGTCCACAATATCTCATATTATATCACTACCTTATGGAGACCTCAGTAAACCCATCACTAAATACATAGTCACATGATCCCAACACTACTCAAGAATGGTTAGTGATATAAAAAGACATGTGGGTCCCTAGTTCTCATCCTTCACCCACTGACAGGTAAGGTGT
This sequence comes from Viscum album, assembly GCA_963277665.1. Lineage (NCBI taxonomy): Eukaryota > Viridiplantae > Streptophyta > Magnoliopsida > Santalales > Viscaceae > Viscum > Viscum album. The sequence goes on along the minus strand of OY728143.1, from coordinate 1,401,740,678 downwards.
CATAAAATAAACATTTTTATGCATTTATTCATTCTAGGCCACTAGTACTGTATATAACTATCATGGAACATCTTAGTAATCCTTGAGTGAACAACCCATATTGAGTGATGTGAATCTTAGTATAGATCCTTGTTCATTCTCATAGGGACTACTATATAACCCTAAACATAAATGACATAATCAACATCAAGTGTCAAATTAGGTGGCGTCTTACCACCATATATATTTTCCCTTATCACCAGAAAATTTGAGTCTAATAACTTACTTACATTTACACTATTAAGGAGCATGGATGAAATAATCAAAGATGTCATGGTCACACTACCCTAATAATTTTGAATATTAAGGTGTATATCATTTAAGAGTTTCAGTATCTATCAGTCACTACTATCCACATACACCACATACACCACATACATCTGAGTCTTCTTACTCAATGTATTGGCTACAACATTTATATTTTAAAGGGTATATACCATATCAAAATCAAAATAAGGAAGATACTCATCATATCTCCTCTACCAAATGTTCAATTCATCTTGGGAAAATATAAACTTCAGGATACTATATTCTGTTATATGAATAGACTCTCACCTAGAAGATAGTGTCACCAACATCATAGAGTGTGCACTACCATCACCATCTCAAGATTTTGATTCAGATAATTCAAGTAATGAAACATTGACCGCCTAGATTCATAGGTGGATTCACATCCATATTGTATCACACGAATCCCAAACCAACCCCCAATGCATTATAATACAATGTATACTTATTATCTATCTTAGGTAAGTTCAAAACTAGTGCATATGTCAACCTACCCTTAGTCTCCTAAAAGACTCTCTAACAAGGTTTGTACCCCTCAGACTTCACCCCTTTCAAGGTCAGAACTGACATAGGTAATTCTAATTGTGAGAAAGTCTGAATGAAACTTTTGTAATAGTCTACCAACCCTAGGAAGTTACAAATTTCAAACTTTTCTTGGTTTTCTCCTATTAAACCATGTTCTTAACCTTTATAAGTTCCAAAAATATACCTAAATCTTATTTCATGTTCCCTAAGAAGTAGACCTCACTAATAAATAATTGACACTTCAAAATATTGGAATAAATTCTATGTTGCATCAGTGTGCTCAGAATGATCTCTAGATGTCGAGTGTGTTCCTCATGTGACTATAAGTACACTAGAATATCATATATTATGACCATAAAAACTTAAGCAATATATGGATTCAAGACCATATTCATTTAAACCATAAACACTATTAGTTAATTCCTCAATCCAAAACAGCATCATAATATACACATTAGGGTATGCCTAATTTTGAAAGTAGTATGATAAATATCATAAGACCTCAAGAGAAGTTGATGATAACCTGAACACAATTAAATATTGGGGAACTACTCAATTACCATTATATGATCAAGACAATCATTAATATGAATAATAGGAAACTTGTTATTGATTACCACCTAGTTTTACCTTCAGTAATCCGTACATAAGTAAAACCAACTATTTAATTTTTTGGTAAATAAAAAAAGTACCCTCAGAGGAAATACTCTAGTGAATAAAACTCTTCACCTAAAAATCCTCTAACTGATTATTTTTTTCTCAAATATCTTAAGGGATCATTCTAAAAGGAGGAATAGATCTGGGTTTTTTACCGAGCATCAAATCCTTCATAAACTCATCCTCTATCTTGAGTGGAATACCCATCAAGACTCTGGATAAATATCCTATAACTAGTCAAAAATATAATAAAATATCATATAACATGTATCCTCATCATCCATAACAATTATTGAAAATTGGGAAAAATTTATGTAACACCCAAGATACAATTTTGGTAAGTAAGCATTTCTTTCAAAAGAAACAAGTGTAATAAACAAATAATTATTCAAGAATACAATTAAAAAGTAAATTAACAAATTATAAATTTAATTTTTTGAAATGAACTTCATTTTTTAATTTTTCATATCAAAATTATCTTTGGGTGAATTTTTTAGACATTTTAAAAATAGTTGATTTTTTGGTGAATAGTGAAAAATATCGATTTTACACAAACAGTCACTTTTACAAAAACTTTATGACATAAGAATAACTTTAATGATTAAAAACACGTTTTATAGAATATATTTATATTAAAAATAATATAATCCATATAAATATATAATTTTAAACTTACAAATATAGTCTAAACATTTTGGAAAATCTAAGTAATGTTTTTTTTCAAATAAAAACTGTTTTTATGTGCACAATGTGTTATTATCATAATGAATTAAATAAAAAAATATTTATTTATAATTATAATAAAAATTATATAATATTTTTTAATAAAATATTTTAATATTAATCTAATGTTTTTTACAAGGAAATGAATGAATGTAAATTCAGTTTTATGCTTAAAATGAATTTTTCTAAAAATGCTTTTCATTGCGTTTTGTGCACATATTTTTAAATAAATTTCATCCACGTAGAATTTGAGACTTTTAGACTGAATTAAAAAAATTTAATTAGAATAATTAATATAATTTAATTGGGTAAACAAAATTTTGTTCAAAATGAATAGTAAACCAGTCAAATATTGTTATCATGGTTGATGTTAAAACAGGTTTATTAGGGGTTAAACTAAGATATATGGGTAATGATGCTACATAAAATTTTCTAATTATTATTATATGATGATATTTAGACTTTATATTATCCTAAATTTAAATTATTTTCCATTTTGAGTCACATTCACGTTAATGTGACCTTATATTATTGAAATATTTTTTATATTTCCATGTGTGTCCCTCCCCGCACTTATAAAAGGAAACATTCTATCATCAATTGTTAACAAACTTTGATCAACATAGCTAGGAAAATACCTTCCCAAAAACCTTCCTATATTCCTTCAATTAATTATTTATCTTATATTCTTCTCTTAAAACCATCTTAATAAAGCTTATAGTTTGAGCTAAAGGACGGCTCTCAAAGAAGAGGTAATCGTCTTTACCGACTCTTTTAAGTTTATTTATTCTTATAATTAATATAGATATATTATAACCATCCTAAAATAATTAATATAGTATCAAAAATATACTTATAATTTATTATGATTATAATTAAATCATTTTCTACCACTTTTCCATACTATATAGAATAAAAACAATTATTATATTTAATTACATCATATCGTCTCCATATAGTAGTGTAATTGGTTTTTCATCAATAATTTATGTGGATGGTTATAAAGATGTAACTAATAAATATATTATATTAATTTAATAATTATGATTCTTTAAATATAACATATCATTTATCTTCTTACTCTTCCACCTGATAAAAAATAATAATGTTGCTCGTACGTATGTGTGGACTACAACCTCCACAAAGAGATGTAATTCATTTTTCATGTACCCAATTCATTGATGATTATAAATATGTATATAATGAATATATTTTATATTAATATCATTATTAAAATTATATAGATGATGAAATTATGATTTATATGAAATGTCTAAGTCTACCAAACTAGAACTTACATGTAACAGCCCAGTCCAGCCCATGATCATGATATTGTCCACTTTGGGGCTAGCCCACACAGTTTGTTTCCTAGGAGATGAACCTTAGTAATTCCCCAAGAAAATGCCTCATAATGGTAGATTTATACACACCATCTTATAAATGGGTTCTTCTTACTCCTCCTCTTTTGATATGGTTTTTTCAAGTATTAGTTCCATTTTTACCTTCTTTAGCACTCAAAATACCAAATGAATATTATTAAGGAATACCGAATGTGTTTTCATATTAGATTAGTAATATATTTCTTCCATGTACATATTTTCTTTAAAAAGTTTTTAAGAATGTTTTTAATATTATGTAATGAATTAGTAAATTCATTTTTACCAATATATGACTTACTATAAAAAAAATTAAAAGGAATCTTCTTTCCATTTTCTAAACAAGTCACTTTTTAACAAAGGTTTGAATGAAATCTTTGTTTTAAGATTTATTTCATGATCAAATTTTCCTACCATCATGAATATTATTTAACTTTAATATTCATTTGAAATTTTTCAAGGTTCTTTTAAATGAAAATTATTTTCATAATTTTCAAGAAAAAATTTAGTGTTTAAATTAGTGATTTCCAAATAAAAATGGTATTTTCTTCAAAAAAATGTTCGAGTGATCTTTTAAAATTATTTTTATCCATGTCAAAATAATTTGATTAATCTTATGCATTACTTGGGATATACTCTAATGATACCATCAATCTTATTTCTCTGAATTTATTATGATCTTGTTTTTATATTTTCTAATTGGGGAAAATATTAACACTTCATATGCTAGTTTTTCAATATGATTGTTTATGTTAGTTATGTATTGAATTTTTATTCACCCCTTTCAAATGGTGAATGAATTGGACATAGTAAGTGACATGTGACACCTGTTATAGTCCATATATGCGTCGGTAGGTCTCATTAGACAAACTATTTTGGGTATTTGGCATATGTATTTTCTATTTATGTATGATGTCTTGGGACAAGGCCTTGATAGTAAGATTATGATGTCCATAATTATAAATTCTATCATTATAAAACTAGTTATTTTTATCCATTTGATTATTTATATTTTTCTTTCACCCATGGATTTATTCCTCTTTTTATGACATAAATTATATGGAATTTTTTTATTATTGTTTATCTCTTCCATATTAGTCATTATCTGTTTATCCTATGATATCTTATGTTGTATTATTTCCCCTACTGAGCATTTTATCTTACCATTTATTATTTTTTCCCTCCATTAGGATACTAATAATGAATCTATGAGTGATATATAGGATTTACTAAAATAAATAATAAATTTATCACTAGAATTTTTAAGTTGTATTTATTTTATTTTAATGTAATCTTGGGATCATGTATGTATGTATCCTCTCAATACTATTAAACTATTCAATCCTCCAAGATATTATTTCTTGTATTTTATGCTTATGTAGTAAGCTAACCACTAGATCTGATTTACTAGAGCTTGGATATTACAGTCGGTATCAAAGGATATTTATTATAAACCTTGGGAACAAGATTTAGAAAAACATTGGATTAGAGAATATATTCATATGATAGAATATAAGGACAATTATAAGTTCAAGATAATATCTTAAGGTTTTTTTAAATTAGATATTATATGGTTTTCTTAGAAAATACATCCTTGTATGGATACTCGAAAATGGATGTGGTTGTGGAATAGATGAACCTAGTGATAACAACTCTAAATGGGGTGGATTGGAAAGTTTTGGTAAATTATAGATTGTATGGTTTTCCTAGAAAATGAATCCTTCTCTAAATACAAGAAAGTGGATGTTTTTGTGGAACAGATGCACCTAGGGATAAAAACTATAAATTTTTCATCATCGGTGTACGATGAGTCGACCAAATACTACACTGATGGAAAAAAGACTCTTTGGGGATATTTTTGGTTGATTTACATGCTCTTTATGAACCATTATGAATGATTTGAAAATATTTTTTATGATTTTATGATATTCCAAAATATACTAAGGTTATGATTCTAAGATTACCTAGGTGTAAATATTTATTTTATGTTAATTGTTACACCACATTTAGAATTATAACTCATAATGGTATAAGCTAATTTATTATATACCATTTTTTAAACATGACACATAACAAAAAGAATATAAACTCTATCAATGCATGTAATAAATGTTGGATTTTACGTACCGGGAAACACAATGAAGCTATGTCTATGGAATAATTTATTATAATTGTATTGGGGCAGATGGATTGTATTAAAATCAATAACATTTTTCATATGGAGTAGCCTTATAAACCCCAACATTGAGAAATAATGTTGAATCAATTTATGTGTTAGCAACCACTATCATTCAATGGGACTAGTAATCCATTAGTAGTTGATTAATGGATCAAGTCCCTAGAGAAGATATTATTTTCTTTTGGAAGTATTGAAATAGAGAAATTTATCCTGTTAGTTTATCATCTTAAAATAGATAATTATCAATAGTATTCATTTATCTAGAGCATAAAGGAGTTGAAGGAAATAAATGGAATGTAGTGGACCACTTTCAAGGGTATGTTCATTGAAAAGTACTTTCCTCAAGATCAACAAGTTGATATGAAGTGTCAATTCATAAATCCACTGAAAAAGGTAAGAGAAATTTTTGATGAGTATGATTCTATCTTTATAAGGTTATAAAATCATTATGTGGATTATGTACATAATCCAATAAGTAAGGTTGGCCATTTATTTGATGTACTAAATACTAATATTCAATGTAAATTAGTCTCTAAGAAATCTTCAGTATATGAGGATATAGTGTCAAGTGCCATCAAGACAAAGAAATAATTCTCCAAGTCTTATTTTTTTCATAAAAATCAAGAAAATAAGTGGGCGGTTGAGCACTATAGAAAAATAAGTAATGAAAAAGGGAATACCTGAAGGTTGGAATTACTAACTTGTAATAAATGTAGAAAGAAAAATCAAGGAACATGATTTATGGGAATGTGTGTTTTCTTTAATTATGGAGAGAAAGTTCATGGGGATCATAATTGAAAGGGAAAGAAATAAGATTCCATTGTTAAACTCTATAATTTTAAGGATATGGGGCACTATTCGAATGAATTCCCCAAGCATCAAGGTAATTTACCCCAAAAAATGTCAATGGAGTATGTACAATATTATATAATTACAACAATTGAGGTTTATATTCCTAAATATGTAGTGGTAGGTACATTGATCATAACCTCAAATTAAACTAATGATTTATTTGGATCAAAATATTCACACTCTTTTATATATTCTATGTTTTCCAAGAAAATTATATATTTACTAAGAACCTTAAGAATGGAGTTTTCATTCATGTATCCAAGTAGAAATATTACTATAACATGGTTATATCAGTCAATCCCCATTATGACACATAGACTTGCCCAATTTGAAAGCTTGATCATTTTACCTATGGTTGAATTTGATATAATCCTTGGTATGGGTTGGATTTCAGATTCTAATGAGATGTTTTATTATCTAGATAACAAGATTTCAATTTTATGTGGATATATAGAATCCCTAATCTTTATAGGGGATACTTAATAATATGAATCATTTCGGAATCCACATTCAATAACTCTCCTTAATGAATTTTTTTGATAAGAATATAATACATGACATATTAATGGGAAAGGTATCCTTAAAATAGAGGGCATACATATTGTATAGGAATATATTTATGTGTTTCCTGAAGACCTACCTGAATACCCACCTATATGTGAAGTTGAGTTTTCCATTGATCGCATCCCTAATGAAAAACCTATATCTAAGACTCGCTATAAGATGGCCATAGTTGAGTTATTGTAGTTAAATAACCAACTCTAGTAGTTGTGTTATAATGGATTTATATGCCCCAATGTTTAACAATGGGGATAAATTGTTATTTTTGTTAAGAATAAATATGGGTCTATGAGGTTGTGGATTAATTATATGGAAATAAATCTCATTAGTATAAATAACAAGCATCATTTTCCTTACCTTGATTACTTATTTGACCAACATCAATGAGCTTGATACTTTCAAATATTGATATTTGTTCTTGATATCATCAACAATAAGTAAATAATGAAGTTATTCCAAGTATGGTATTTCATACGATGTATAGACATTATCAATTTAAAGTAATTCTATTTGAATTGACTAATTCACCATATATTTTAATAGATTTTAAGAACAAAGTATTCAATGATTATCTCGATAATTTCATTTTGGTATTTATTGATGATATCTTGATATAATTTAAAATATATGATAAGAATAAGAGTCATTTGTGAATCATTATTAAAACTCATAGAGAAATAGAGTTATATGAAACGTTTATAAAATGATAATTATGGCTTCATGATGTTTTTTTATTGTCCATATTGTCTCTAAGGATGGAATATTAGTTGATCTTTTGAAGACAAAGGCTTTGGGAAAATGGCCAATGAAAATTAATATAAGTAAGGTATGTATTTTCCTTGGATTATCAGGTTACTATCAAATATTTTTTTAAAATATTTCATGATTAACTAACCCATTGAATAAGTTTAAATGTTAAGGGGTTATATTTATATAGTCAGAATAATGTGAATAATGTTTTGAAGAATTAAATCAAAAGTTGCTCAATGTTACAATATTGACATTACCATCAGGAAGGGATAGATTTTTGATATATAGTTAAGCATAAAATAATAGACTTGGATGTATCCTTATACATAATTATAGAGTCATTTCATATGCATCAGGATAGTTAAATATTCATGAACAAAATTATCAAACCCATGTTCCTGAGTTGGTAGCTATAATCTTTAGATTTAAGATATGGAGGAATTTCCTTTATGATGAAATATAAGAAATATATATGGATCAAAAAAGTTTAAAATACATCTTATCATATAAATATCTCAACATGAGGCATTATATTTTGTTTTAAATACTCAATGATTATTTATTCTCAATATTCTACCACACTAGGAAGGAAAATAAGGTGGTTAGTGCATTGAGTATAAAATATCATGGTGTTTTGACTAAAATGGTGATTTTCAAAGATCATGTATTCGTATATTTGTTAATATTAGTTATGTGAATCATTATGGAAGGGGAAACATATAATTTATTCAAAATTATTTCCAAACTATCCTTATTGGGGAAAAAAAGTTATGAACCTGATCAAAAAAATATTTAAAAGAAAATTAAAGAAGTGAATAATAAGAAGTTGGTATAATTCCTCTATAAATATGGTATATTGAAATTTGGAATAAGGATATGTGTTCTACTAATACCTGATTTAAAAAGAGAATCATTAAATGATTCTAATAGATTAATTTTCTCTATACACCCTAGTAGCACCAAAATGAATCGGGATTTAAAGTAACATTTTTGGTGGGATAATATGAAATGGTATATTGTAGATTATATATCAAGATACTTAGTTTTTGAATAAGTAAAGGATAAGAGACATCATCCTAAAGGTTTCATGAATCCTCTACCTATTTCTGTGTGGAAATAGGATGATATTATTATTTACATTTTCATTGGTTGGACAAAAACTCCTAAAAAGATGAGTTATTATTGATCATATTACCAAATCCACACATTTCCTTTCTTTAAATAAGGTTCTACCACTTGATAACTTCATTTGAATCTATATTAATTAAGTTTTAAGACTTCAAGGTGCACCTATTTTTATTTTATCTAATTTTGATCCGTGATTTCCACTGAAAATTAGGAAGACTATTCAGTTTGTTCAGGACACTGAGCTAAGTTTGAGAACCACCTATCTTAATTAAACTTATGGGTATTATAAAAGGACTATTCAAACATAATAATATTTTTTAGGTCATTACTGATTGAATTTTAAGGTATGTGGGATCAATATTTACCTTTGGTCAAATTTTTATATAATAATATCTTTTATTTAGGCATTCATATGGAACCAGAAAATTCATTATATGGAAAGAGGTTTTATAATCCATCTTATTAGGATAAAGTTGGTGAACATTATCCTTTAGTCCTATATCTTGTTAAGGATACAACTGTAAAAGTGAATACAATTTAAAATCGTTTTAAGATAGCTCAAAGTAGACATAAAATTTATTCTAATAACTCAATTAAGGATTTATAATTTCAAGTTTGGGATCATGTTTTATTTAAGGTATCACCATAGAAATGTTATATCATATTTTACAAGAAATGGAAACTAATTCTTAGGTACATTGGTCCATTTGAAATTCTGGAAATAATAGGAGTTGTGGATTACCATTTGAAAATTCCACTTAACCTCTCTAAACTTGATGTTGTATTCCATATCTCTTTATTAAGGAATTACATTCTAAAACAAACACATGTTCTCACCTGTGAGAAAATATAATTAAAACCTAATTTATCATATTGTGAAGATCATATCCATATTCTATACACTAGAGAACCAATGTTGAGAAGTCATATGAATCGATTGGTAAAAGTACTTTAGAGAATTCATAAGATAGAAGAGGAGATGTGGGAACATGAAGAATTTTTTATTAATAAATAAACGAATATTTTTATGTGGTAACATTTTTAAAATTTCATGGATGAGAGTTTTGAATGTGGGAATAATTTAACATCCAATATTTAATTATAGCAAGCAAGATTTTCCTTCTAAAGAAACAATAGTATAATGCATAAAACATTATTCAAGAATATGAGTAAAACCTAAATTAGTAAATTTTATAAATTTAATTTTATGAAATTAATTTCATTTTTTAATTGATAATTTTAAAATTATCTTAGGGTGATTTTTTGAAAATTTTTAAAAATAGTTTATTTTTTTGGTGAAAAGTGAAAAATACTGATTTTACACAAAGTGAAACCTTTGTGAAATAAAATGATATAATAATAAATTAAATATTATGAAACACTTTTTTATTAAAAATTTATATTAAATAATAAATATAAAAATATAAAAATATGAATTTAAACTTATAAATATATTCTTAACATTTTAAAAAAACTAAGTAATGTTTTTGTTCAAATAAAAATTATTTGTTTGTGCACAATGAATTTTTATTTAACAAAAAAATTATATAAATATTAATTGATAATTTTAATGAAATTTTTATAATATTTATTAAATAAATTTTTTTAATTTTCATATAATAATTTTTACAAGGCATAGAATGAAATTAAATTCAGTTTTATGCTGAAATGTATTTTTCTAAAAACGGTTTTTTTTGTGTTTTGCACACTTATTTTAAAGTGAATTTTTTCCATTTATAAAAGTTGAATATTTAAAAATAGATTCTATATTTTGAATAAAAATAATTAATATAATTTAATAGGTTCAACTTAAGTTTTTTTCATAATAAATAGTAGAGATAGTAAAATTTTGTTATCATGGTTAATGTTAAAACGTATTTACCTATGGGTTAATCTAAGAAATAAAGGTAAGAATACCAATTAAAATTGACTAATTATTATTTTATGATAATATTTAGACCTTATATTATATTAAATTATAATTCATTTCCATTTTTCACCACTTTCACGTGAAAGTTACCTCGTATTATTGAAATATTTTAGGTAATTTCATGTGTGTTTCTCCCCTAATTTATAAAAGGGAACCTCCTCTCCTCACTTATTCACAAAAAAAATAATCCCTATATCTTAGAAAATAAATACCAAAAAACTATATTATATTTATTACCATAATTATTGATCTTATTTTATTCTCTATAGACCATTCTATGAAGGCCTATGTTGTAAGCCAAAGGAGATCCCTCAAAGAATAGGTAATCGCCATTACTGACTCTTTCAAGTTTATTTATTATATATACTTCTTATAAATATATTGTACCCATTATAAAATAATTAATTTAGTATCATAAATATAATAATACATTATTATCATTAAGTTATAACCATTTTACAGTTCCTTTCTATCCTATAGAAAATGAAAACATCGCTCGTGTGTACGTACGACCTGCCATCTCCACATAGTGATGTAATTCGTTTTTCAAAACCACTTTACAATTATGGTTATAAATATAGATATAAGTGATATATATGGTATTTTTTACATATTTATTATTCAATAAATATAATGTATCATTTATTTCCTTACCCTTACACCTATTAAAAATGATAATGTCGCACGTGCTTATGTGTGGACTACCACCTCCATGAAGTGATATAATTCATTTTTCATGTTCGCCTTTCATGGATGATTGTAAATATGTATATAATGAATATATTTGATATTTATATAATTATTAACATTATTAAGATGATTTAACCATGATGAATTTTCAAGGATCAAAACTATTGAAATGAACCTACATGAAAAATGAAACCGTTAACACTCAAAAATAAATATTTTAATAAAGAATTATTAATAAACAGGTGTTCAAATATTTTAAGTGTATCATATATGATATCATATGTTTTTATATAGTTATAGTATAATATTTTAATAAATTTAAATTTAATATACATGAGTTAAAAGGAAATTATGAAGCTAGTTGGGCACATGAGCCTCAACCCAGTTGGTGAGGTATCCTTAAGTGCATCCACAAGATCCAGGTTCAAAACTAAGTAGAGGCATATTTCCAGGGTATTGTAGTAGTACTGTATTAGGGACTGTAGAAGGCATAGTAGAAGTACTGTAGAAAAACTATACATTGTGTGGTATTGTAGCAAGACTGTACACTGTACAGGTACTATATCAGAACTGTATATTGTGTGGGTACTATAGCAGGAACTGTAGTAGTTACTATAGCATGTAATGTTCGGTACTATAGTAGCTGGAACTATTCACCTTGGAACATCTGTTTGGGATTGGAGTCCTTAAGGATTTTGGGCCACCCAGGATTTCGGGTTAGTAGGGATTTCGGGCCACCTTTAAGGCCTTCGGGCCACCTCAAGGCCTTCAGCCCACATACAGTTTCCCCAGACATACTCTATAAAAAAGGAGCATCCCTAGAAGAGGATTCAGATCAGGTGTACTCACCATAGTATATCCAAATGGATTTTTTAGAAAGATAGTGTATGTATATTCCATCGGAACCATACTATTCTTGCACAGGAAGCCTAGCCAGATGGTCATGCAAAGGTGGAGAGCTACTATCATGATGCAGATGTTGGGGTAGATAGTTTGGTTGAATTACTTATGGCCTTCGGGTCATGTAATCTTCTAAGCTTATAGGCCATGTAATCTCTCTGAGCCTACAAGCCTTTTAAGGGTTCCCCCACATCTCTTAAAAGGGGGGTTATCAAAAAATCAATAAAAATGAAGGCCTTCAGGCCATTCAGGCTATGAAGCTAGTTGGGCCTGAGGTAAGTGTTTATTTCACAATAACATCCTTATCTAGAATTATTTATGTTTAAGTTTATGTTAGAAGAATTATATGATATTTTTATTTTAAAATGAATATATTTTCTTATCCTTTGTTTATTTATTGGGTTTTAAAGTATTATTTCCATTTTTACCTTCTTTGGCACTCAAAAAGCCAAATAAATTTCTTTAAGAAAAGTTAGCTTTTCCCTATTTGGTTAAGAATATTTTTTTATTCCATGTTTATATTTTATTTAAAATGTTTTCAAGAATATGTTTACTATTATTAAATGATTTATTAAATTCATTTTTAACTGCAAATTAATTTATAAAAAAAATAAAATGAATCTTCTTTTTATTTTTTTAATGATGCACTTTTTACCGAATGCATGAACGAAATATTTTTTTTAATGTTTACCATATGAATGAATTTTACCATCACTATAAAACTTATTTTCCTGGAATATTCCTTTAAAATTTTCCAAGGATGTTTTAAAATATTATTCTTTCCTAATATTTTTTGAAATATTTAGATTTTATAAAAGTTATTTCAAAATAAAAATGGTATTTTCATCAATAAATATTCATGTGATATTTTAAAATTATGTTTATATATTTTAATATCCTTTGATTAATATTATGATTTTTTTGGGATATAATATAAAAATACCATCTAGATTATTTATCTTGATGTATTATGATCTTGTTTTTATATTTAATAATTGGGAAGAATATTATAATTCCATATGTTAGTTTTTAAATATAAATTTTTATATTGATTATATATTAAATTTATATTCACCCATTTAATTTAATAAATGAATTGGAATTAATAAGTGATCTAAAGGGGCTATTTTATCCCCTCGATGCTTCAGTAGGTCTCATGAGAGAAACCAGTTTCAATATGTGGCATATGCCTTACCTATTTATGTATGATATCTTGGCGCAATTCCTTGATGATAAGATTATGATGTTTGAAATTATTCATTATATCATTATGAAATAACTTATTATAATCCATGTTATTAATTATGTTTCTTTTTCATATATGTAATTGTTACCCTTTTATTTTATAAGTTATATGTAATATTTGATTATTATTTATATATGACATATTATTCATGATTTTTTTATCCTTTGAGAGATTTTTTTGTTCTCTTTCCCTTATTAACTTTATAAGATAACCCTTTATTATGTTTTTCTTTCCCCTGGATACCAATAATGGATCTATTAATGATTTAAATGATTTATTAAAGTTAAAAATAATTTTCATACTTGAATTTTTAAGTTTTACTTCATGTTTTTTATATAATGTTATAATAATGTATGTATCTAGTCTCCCAAGACTACTAAACTATTAAATACTTACAGGTGTGATCTCTTATTTTATGCCAATGTAATAAAATAAACACTGATTCTAGGTTACTATAGTCGGGGTGTTACAGTTGGTTTCAAAAGAAGTTTAGTATACACCTTGGGAACTAGATTTTGGAAAACATGGATTAGAGAACATAACCCTATGACAGACTTTCAAGATAATTATAAGTATATAATAATATCATAAAGTTTTTATATAGTATATATTGTGTAGTTTAATGGGAAAATAAGTCCATGTCTGGATACTGGAAAGCAGTTGGTATCAAAAGAAGTTTAGTATACAACTTGGGAACTAGATTTTGGAAAACATGGATTAGATAACATAACCCTATGACAGACTTTCAAGATAATTATAAGTATATAATAATATCATAAATTTTTTATATAGTATATATTGTGTAGTTTTATGGGAAAATAAGTCCATGTCTGGATACTGGAAAGTGGATGAAGCTATGGCACATATGCACCTTTTGGTAACAACTATGAATTGGGCAGATTTGTTATTAACTTGATCATCACTAGTTCACATTGAGAGGGCATAAGACTATACACCTAGATAGAACATACGGGGGATATTCTTTGGATGATTTACACACTCTTTATAAATGATTATGAAATATTTAAAGAAATTATGATTTTGATAATATTCATAAAGATAATAAGGTTATGATTCAGATATTATCTATATAAAAATATTCAATTTTTATTAATTGAAACACCATATTTATAATTATAATTCATAAATATATTAGATAATTTGGTATATTCTATTTTTTAGAAATGGTTCCTAATAGAAGGAATGGAAATCGCCTCAATCCACTTAATCTATCTATGGATTTCCCTCTTAGGAAAGACAATGAAGTTGGAAATGGAGTTGGATATGAGGATAGACTTGAACAAATTATAACTATATTGGGGTATCTAACTCAGGTTATGACCAATATCATTTCTTGTATGGATTATCCTATTGAATCCCAACATGGTGCATCGGAGTTAGATTGATTGATGTGTCAAAAACCTCTATCATTAGAAGGGAATACTAATTCGTTATTATTTGAGAAATAGATCAAGTCCCTAGTGAAGATATTTCTTGATTTGGGAAGTAGTGAAAGAGAGAAATTTATCATGATTATTTATCTTCTTAAATGAGATATTGATCAAGGGTGGTGTTTGGTATAAAACAGTAAGGATTCAGAAGAAATAAATAGCATTCAGGGGAATACTTTCAAGGTGATATTCTTCAAAAAATACTCTCCTCAATAGAAATGAGATGATATGGGGTGTAAATTAACCAATCTAAAGTAAAAGAAAGGAGAAAATATTACTGAATATGATTCTAACTTTACAAGGTTTGCAACTCCTACTACATATTATGTATGTAATCAAAGGATTAATTTTGATTATTTATTTGATTAGATAAATCCTAGACATTAAAGAGAATTAGTCTCTCATAAATTTCCTGTATATGTGAATATAATATCAAGTTCCATCGATATATATAAAGAATCTATAATTCATATATTTTCCAAGTAAATCAAGAAAATAATCATGTGGATGAGCACTCTAGAAAAGAAAATATGGAAAAAGGGAAGAAGGAAAAGGTGAAATTTATAACTTTTAAAAGATGTGGAAAGAAACACCATTGAATATTCTTTAGGGGAATGAGATTTTTCTTCATGTGTGTATAGAAAGTTCATTGGGATTTTTATTACAATAGAAATAAATAAGATTCCAATGTTCAATGCTTCAACTATATGGAGATGGATCACTATTCAAATGAATTCTCCAAGCATTAAGGGAGTTTTCCTCAAAAAATGACATGGGAGAATGTCTAATATTATGTGATCACTTAAATTGAGGTTGAATATTTTAAATATATAGTGGTAGATACATTGATTATAGCCTCTAATTTAGCTAATTCTTTATTTGATTCTAGATCTTCTCACTCTTTTATATCTTCCATGATTTCTAAGAAAATTATATATTTACTTATCATATTAAAAGAGAGTTGTAAATCATGACTCCTAGTGTAAATATTAATACAATGAGGATATATCAATCATTACACATTATGATACATAGAATTACCATATTTTCAAGCATGACTATTATACCTATGGTTAACTTTGATATAATTATTGGTATGGATTAGCTTTCAAATTATAATGTGAACATTTATTTCTAAGAGAATGAAATTAAAATTTGATAAGGATATTTGGAATCCATTATCTTTATAGGGGATACTACATCATTATAATCATGTATTAATCTACCTTCAGTAGCTATCCTTATTGAAATTCTTATATAATAATATCATAAATAACATATGAATGGTAATGGTATCCTTAGAATATAAGATTTACCTATTGTATAGGAATATATTAATTTTTTCCTTGAAGAACTACATAGACACTCACTTGAATGTGAATTTGAGCATTCAACTGATTTCATCCCTAATAAAAACCCTATATGTAAGACTCCCCACAAGATGGACCCAATTAAATTACAAGAATTGAAGAAACAACTACAGGAGTTGTGGGATAGGGGATTTATACACCATATTGTTTCATTGTGGGGATCCCCTTATCTTTTATTAAGAATAAATATGGGTCTATTTGGTTGTTTATAGATTATAGGGTAAAAATCTAATTAATATAAATAACAAGTATCATTTATCCCTCATTAATGGATTATTTAATCAAATTTAAAAATATCAGTTTTTTCAATGATTTATCTTCATACTCGGTGTCAAAAATTTAATGTAAATAATGAAGATATTCCAAATATGTAATTTAATATGAGGTTTAGACATTATGAATTTATAATAATTTTCTTTGGATTTACTAATTGACCCTCAATTTTATGGATTTTATTAATATATTATTCTTGTATGGATAATTTAGAAAATGTGTATTATAACTTTAGGAAATTTATTTTCTTAGTTATATTCTCTCTAAGGATGTAATATTAGTTGATCTTTTAAAGGAAAAGATAGTGATAGAATGGCCAACACTAATGAATATAACTGAAGTATGTAGTTTCCTTGGATTAGTAGATTAATATCGACTATTTATTGGGAAAAAAATCTCGATTAGATAATCCATTAACCAAGTTGACATGTATAGGTGTTTATTTTATATAGTTAGAACAATGAAAATAATGTTTGGAATAATTAAATAGGAATTTATTCAATGAACTGATATTAACGTTACCATCAATAATAGATATATTTTTGATATATAGTGATGCATAAAATAATGGACTCGGATGTGTCCTCATATAGGAAAATATATTTGTTGCCTATACATCAAAGAAGTTAAAGATTCATGAAAATAATTATCCGGATCATGATATTGAGTTTCCAATCATAATATTTACATTGAAGATATGCATTCATTACCTTTATGGTGGGATATTTGAAATATATAGGGATCACAAAATTTTGAAAAACATCATCTCATAGAAAGAGCTCAACATGATTCAAATCATATGGTTATAACTACACAATTATTATGATTGATCAATACACTACAACCATGGAAAGGAAAATAAGGTGGATAATGTGTTGAATAGAAAATATCATGGATTATTTTACTAAAATTAAAATTTTCAGAGTTCCTGTATTCATGGATTTAGTAAGGTTGGATATGGAAATCTTTAAGGAAATGGGAATATCACATCTATTAAAAATTATTTCTAAACCAACCTTATTAGATAAAATAAAAATTTTCCATCTTGATGCTAATAATATTCAAACAAAAATTGAAGTCGTGAATGATGGGAATTTGGTATACTTCATCTATGAAGATGTAATTTTTAAATTTATAAATAGGTTATGTGTTTGATATGTTCCTGAGATAAAAATATAATCATTATATTAAAATCATAGATCAAATTTCTCTATATACCCCTATAGCACCAAAATTTATTGAGATTTGATGGAAATTTTTTGGTTGGATTATATGAAACTAGAAATTTTATATTGTGTATCAATATTCTTGGTTCATGAATAATTAAAGACTAAGAAAAAATATCTCTAATGATTCATGAAACCTATACCTATTTGAAGAACCTTTGTGGTGTTTTGGTTAACAATGTTTTGTATTTGTTGACAACTAATATTTTTGTTGAATAATGTTTTTGAGTTACAGAAATTTGAAGTTTCTGGTTGTTGAAGATTTCCTTATATAATATTATTTTCAAGAATAAGAAGTCAGAAGTTAAGAAAGTTTCTCAAACTTTCTAAACTTAATCAGATGATTCTTTGATGATCTTAAAGTTATCACAAATCATGAAAAGTTTCATGATAAAAGATTTTGAAGAAATGGTGAAGAGGATTGATGTTTTTCACTAAGAAAAATTCTGAGCCAGAAATTCAGAGTCTACTTCCTGAACTAGAAATTCAGATTCTACCTCCTAAACCAGAAATTCAGAGTCTACTTCCTAAGCCAGAAATTCTGAGTCTACTTCCTAAGACAGAAATTCTGAGTCTACTTCCTGAACCAAAAATTTGAAGTCTACTTCCTGAGCTAGAAATTCGGAGTCTACCTCCTGAGCCAAAATTTTGGAGTCTACTTCCTGAAGCCAGAAAATTGGAGTCTACTTCCTGAGCCAGAAGTTCAGAGTCTACTTCCTGAGCCAGAAGTTCGAAGTCTACTTTCTGATCTAGAAGTTCGAAGTCTACTTCCTAAGCCAAAAGTTTGGAGTCTACTTTCTGAGCCAGAAGTTCGGAGTCTACTTCCTGAGCTAGAAGTTTGGAGTCTACTTCCTAAGCTAGAAGTTTAGAGTCTACTTCCTGAGCCAAAATTTTGGACTCTACTTCCTAAGCCAGAAGTTCGGAGTCTACTTCTTGATCCAGAAGTTCAGAGTCTCTCCCTGAGTCAAAAGTTCGGAGTCTAACCAATATCAAGCCTTATCATTCTGATGAAGATAAAAAGAGTTCAAGAAAACCCAAATTTCAACTTTGCATAAATCTCAGAGAAATTTAAGGAGATGTGAAGAAGTAAAATATTGAAGTTTAAATGCGATATATTTATGGAGATTTTGAGATTTGATAAAGTGGGAAAGATTTTCAAAATTCCTGCCTTTGTTTTCTGAGTTCCCTATAAATATGTGCTCAGATCATTCGATCATTTTCAACTTTTTACACACGTAGAAAAGGCGAAGTGCTAGATAATTCAAAATGAAAAGCATCTACCGTCTTGAAGAAGTTTTCATTAGTGTTTGAGAAGAAGAGAATCAAAGCCATTATTTACTTGCTGAGAAGTTCAGATTCAGAAGATCAGATCCAAGAAATATGGAGTGAATATTCAGAGTGGGCATTTCTTTGAAATCATTATTATATTGTTGAGAAGACCAATTTTAGAAAATCTGATTCAAGAAATCCAGATTGAATATTCAGAGTGGGAATTTCTATAGAATCATTGTTTTCTTTACTGAGAAGTTCGGTTCAAGAAAATCGGATCCAAGAAAACCGAAATAAGAATTTGGAGTGAGCAATTGTGGACTAGTTTCAATAAAGTTCTTTTTCTTATGAGTGGCTCATTTGTTCTTTAAGAAAACATTGTAAACTGACAGGAGTCAGTATAATCTTTCCTATCGGGAGATAGAAGGTGTCTAACGGGAGTTGGAACAACTTGTATTCAATTCTTCATCATAGTGGATTTCCATATACCCATTGGAGTGGCTATGGCAGGGACGTAGGTTCTCTTATTGAGGAAGAACCTTTTAAATGTGATGTGTATTTCTTAATTTATCTTTCTTGCATGCTTTAGTTTCTTTCTAAAGATTGATAAGGAAATAAATCTTAACAGGTTGCAAGGGTTGAGTTTCTTAAAGTTTTGAAACTTATAGAAAGTTAAACAACTGATTTAACCCCCCTTCTCAGTTGTTATTCGATCCTTATAACTTCAAGTGGTATCAGAGGGAGTTTCCCTTGTTTAATCCTTATCATGGATAATATCAATTCTTTCAACATTAGAGGAATTCCTATGTTCGATGGAAAGAATTATTATGGATGGAAAAATAGGATGAGTCATCTCCTATATCTTGTCCTTGAAGTTGTAGATGCTGCTATTATTGGCTTTCCACCTATTGAGAAAACATATCCTATGGCATTTGCTGATAAGAGAAACATAGAAGTTGATGGAAAGGCTAGAAATGTTATTCTTATGTCCTTATTAGAAAATTTTTATCAGAAGGTGATGGATCTCACAACATCAAAAAGCATGTGGGATAAGCGGGAAAGGGTATTCGAAGGAAATACAAAAGTCAAGGAGGCCAAGATACAAATTTGGTGTAGTAAGTTTGATGACATCAGGATGAAAGATGATGAAATAATTGATGAATACTTCACCAGAGTTAATGAAATTGTGTGCAACATCAGAGGATTCTGAGAAGACTTGGAAGATTCTACAATTGTGAAGAAACTTATGAGAAACATTCCAAACAGGTTTGATACTAAAATTTCAGTTTTAAAAGATATGGATGATTTATCTCTTGATGAACTGCATAACTTTCTTGTTACTTATAAAATGAGTAAA
Source organism: Viscum album (assembly GCA_963277665.1). Lineage (NCBI taxonomy): Eukaryota > Viridiplantae > Streptophyta > Magnoliopsida > Santalales > Viscaceae > Viscum > Viscum album. Next base: position 1,401,719,888 of record OY728143.1, on the reverse strand, counting down.
GATCCAATCTTTAAGAAGAAGATAAAAGATGAAATGGATTTCGAAGCTATGAGAAAGATGAAAATACAAGATGATGATAGAGCTAATCCTTGTGAGTCTGGTGATAATAAAGATGAAGAGTTGAATGAAAAAATTCATGTCTCTCATATCCATGAACTATCGAAGAGGAAGAAGAATGTATAGAGGGAAACATCCTCTCAAATGTTTTGAGTGTGGTGGAATCAGACACTTTGCTATGAATTTCCCTAAGAAGAAAGCTGGAGAATATCAAGATGTTTCTAATGATAATCCTCAATGGAATAAGTATAACAAGAATGAAAAAGAAGATAAGACTTCTAAAGAATTCAAGAAGAAGTTTTCCGAAAAGAAAAGATGTATGTTGAGTAAGAAGGTTGAATCTGAATCATCTGAAAATGATTCCTTAGAAGATGAAAGTAAAGAAAAATTCAGAACCTTCCTTGCAAAAGATGAGAAAACAAATATTTCCTCAGAGATTGAAGAAGGTGGTGAAGAATCTTACAGAGAATATCAGCTAAGATCCTAACTTCTTGCATGTCTTGAGCAAAACAAATATCTAAATAAATAAATTCGTGTGATTAAGAAGAATCATGAAGAAGTTAAGTATGGAAGTAAATATTTCACCAAGACGGAAGATGAATACATTCAAGAAATTTTACGTTACAAACTTAGAATTTATGAACAGGGAAAGATGATTGAAGATATTAGCAAGAAGCTGGAAACTAAGGAAGAAGAAGTAAACAAGGTGCAATCCAAACTCCTTGGGTCCGAAAATACCCTGAGGAAGATGAGTGGAAACTTCAACAAAGCTGCAGAATTAAAAGATGAGACCTCGGAAAATGTTGTGAAGGCTCATTACGAGAATTAGTTGAAATCTTCTCTTACCAAAAATAATGTTGTATCTGATTCTTATAACATTTCATGTTATGGAAAATGTATTAGTAAAACCTGGGTGGAGAAAGGATGTTAGAAACCTATCAATCCTAATAATGTAGAAAACTCACTCAAAAGTAGAGATGGCCTACATCCTGATTTTTATAGAGCTGAAAGAAGTTATCAACCTCAACAAAGTTTCTATAAAGAAAGATCATTATTTAATAGAAAATCAAGATTTGAGGGTTACTGATGGTGTTGTGGAATTTATGGTCATAGAGCTTATAATTGATGGGACAATTTATCTCTACTCAGAAGAAGGTTTGAGAAAAGTGGAAGAAATAGTGAAAGAAGAATGAGTAACTTTCGGTACTCACAGAATGTTGAAAAGGTGAATTCTCAAGATGTTAGAAACATTCCAACAAAGAATCAGTTTGAATGTTTGAAAGAAGTTTGTGGAAGATGTAATACGTCTGGTCATCATGCAAAACTATGTATGACTCTCCTTCCAGAGCAATTTTCCTATGATATGAAAGAAAAGAAAGATGAAAATAAAGAGGTTGATAAAAGAGCTTTTGTTGTTGAGACAGTTTTGAAAGAAAGTAAGAGGAACAAACCATGGATTCTTGATAGTGTTTGTTCCTCACACATGACATGTGATATAAAAATCTTAAATAATGTTGAATGTCATGATGGAGGAGCGGTTAATTTTGGAAATGATAGTTCCTAAAAAATTAAGGTAATCGGAACGGCAGAGGTTGAACCAGAGAAACTAAAATCTAAGGAAGTCTTTCTTGTTGATGGGATAAAACATAACTTACTTAGTGTAATTCAATTTTGTGATGATGGAAAAGAAGTTATCTTTATAAAGGATTCTTCTATCATCAAAAGTGTGAAAATGGAAAAGTGATTCAAAAAGGAGAAAGAACTAGTGGGAATCTCTTTCAAATCGGAGAATCTAATAACTCTTGTTATTTGAGGGCTGAAGATGAAAACAAGTTGTGGCACCGATGACTTGTCCACCTTGGGCAGAAGAACATGAGTAAGCTTTCTAAAGTTGATGTAGTTCGAAATTTTCCAGAACTGAAAAGAAGAGATGAACATGTTTGTATTACTTTCCAGAAAGGAAAGATGACTTACAAAAGTCATAAAAGAGTTGAGATTCAGTCTTACAAACCACTTGATATTATTCATTCCGATATATGTGGGCCGATGAGACATCAATAAAAAAAAGGAGATTTATATTTTATCACCTTTATTGATGATTTCACTCGAATGAAAAACATCATGTTCATAAAGCATAAGTCAAAGGCTATTGAAATGTTTAAATTCTTCAGAAGAGATGTTGAGAAAAAATTAGGAGTTTTCATAAAGAAGTTGAGAACAGACAATGGTATCGAATTCACAATGAATACTTTTGAAACTTATCTAAGGAAGCATGGTATCAAACATCAGTATAGTGCTCCCTATAATACACAACAAAATGGAGTAGCATAATGGAAAAATAGAATCTTGGTGGAAATGGGATGAAGTATGTTATCAGAATACAAACCTTCAAAATTATTTTGGAGAGAAGCCTTTAGCACTGCTGTACATGTTCAAAATAGATGCTTGTTGAGATCGGAAACCAACATGACTCTTTACGAGATGTGGTATAACAAAAAACCTTCTTTTAATTACTTCAATGTTTTTGGAAGTCCAGGCTTGCTCAAAATAAAAAATCCGAACTTAGGAAAGTTTGATGAGAAAGCTGAAGAAGGAATATTTATGGGTTATTCACCAAATAGAAGAAGTTACAGATGATAGAAAAAACATTTACAGAAGTTTTTGGACTCATATGATGTGAAGGTAATTGAAAATCCAAATTTCTACACAAAATCTTTTAAGAATATTGAGGAAGATAAATCAGAGAATCCCCACCAAAGTGAAAGTGACTTAGATAAGTCAAATGGGGAAGAAAGTGATGCTGGGAAAGGAAATGTGAGTTTTCCTACTTTACAAAAACATGTTGAATATGAAAAAATTATTTTGGATCAGAAGGATCCAGTTCAGACAAGAAGGAAGTTAAGATTAGAAAATCAGACTTCTCTTATCTCAAAAGTTGAACCAGAATTAGTTTCAGAAGCTATTCAACATAAAGAATGGGTGGATTATATGAATGAAGAACTGGATCAGATTGAGAAGAATGAAACATGGGAACTTGTTCCAAGGCCAGCAAATAATAATATTATCAGAACCAAGTGGGTTTACATAAATAAATTGAATGAGCATGGAGAAGTTACAAGAAACAAAGCAAGGCTTGTTTATAAAGGATATGCACAAGTGGAAGGAGTGGAATTTGATGAAACCTTTTCCCATTTTTTATGGTTGAAAACTATTCAAATGTTTCTTACAATGGATACTCATTGGAATTACAAGGTTTATCATATGGATGTAAAGTAAGATTTTTTTAATGGTGAGATTAAGGAAGAATTTTACATTGAACAACCTTGTGGCTTTTTACTTGATGAGGATGAAAAAAAGTTTTCAAATTGAAGAAATCCTTGTATGGGCTGAAATAAGATCCACAATCATGGTATTCGAATCTTGACAATTCTCTAAGAAAGATGATCTTTTCTAAAGGAAAGGTTAATAGCAACTTGTATGTTAAATATGTTGACTCTGGAACTTTAATTGTAATCTTTTAAGTGGATGATATAATTTTTGCTGGATATGAAGAAAAGTTCTGTGAAAATTTTTCTGAAGAGATGAAGATAAATTTTGAAATTTCAATGTTGGAAGAATTAACTTTCTTCCTTGGATTACAAGTTCAACAACAAGAAAACTACATTTTCTTATTCCAAGAAAAGTATGTCAAGGAATTGTTAAAGAAGTTTAGGATAGAAGAATAAAAGGAAGTTTCAAATACTATATCATTGAGCACAAAGTTGAGAAAAGAAGAGTCAGGGAATAGTGTGAATCAGAAAGACTATCAAAAGTTGATAGGAAGTCTTCTTTATCTTAAAGCTTCAAGTCCTGATATTGCTTATGCTATGACTCTCTGTTCTTGATATCAAAGTAATACAAAAGAATCACACATGTTGGCAGTTAAGAGGATTTTGAGATATGTTAAAGGAATAACTTCACATGGGATATTATACAATAGAAACAATGATATGAAGTTTCATGGTTATACTGATGTTGATTGGGTTGGTGATTGTAATGATAAAAAATCAACATCAGGAGGAACATTTTTCTTAGGGGAATGTTGTGTGAGTTGGCACATCAATAAACAAAGTTCAATAACTTTAAGTACATATGAATATGAATATGTTACAGCTACTTAGGATTTTACTCAAATTATGTGGATAAAAGTTCAGCTGGAAGATTTGAAAGTGATAGTTTCTAAACCTTTGAAGATACGCTGTTATAATCAAAGTGTCATTGATCTTTCCAAGAATCCTGTTCAACATTCAAGATCAAAACACATTGATATAAAGTATCACTTTTTAAAATATAAAGATGTTGCTGGAGAAGTCTTGATGGAATATATTTCAACAAAATATCAGATTGCTGATATTTTTACAAAAGTAATGTCAAAGGAAAGGTTTGTTGAACTGAGGCTGCAACTCCATGTTCAGCCTCCTCCCATGACTTCCTAAAACTCATAAGGAAGTAATCCCCCACTGTTCTTTGGATTATGTTGACAAATGGGGAGAGTAAGTTTTATTTTATTAATATAAAGTTGTGGTTATCATATAATGGGGGCGAGATAAAGAAAAATGAGAGAGAAAGAAAAATGAGATAAGAAAAGAAAAGTGAGAAAGAAAAAGATAAAAGTTGAGGGGGAGTTTGAGTAAGGTGAAGTTTATCTTTACATGGCTGCAAATTTTTTCTTGTCACCCAGGGATGGAAATACTTCAAAAACATTACTTTATCCAGTAGTGTGGTGTTAGGACACTGTTTTTGAGAAAGGATATGTTTTGGTAAAATTCAAGAACTTGAGTTGTAAAATCTTTGAGAGGTGAAAACTTATTACCAAGGGTTTCCAACAAATCCAAAGGGGGACATTGAAGAACCTTTGTGGTGTCTTGGTTTAAAAAAATTTGTATTTGTTAACAACTAATATTTTTGTTGAATAATGTTTTTGAGTTACAGAAATTTGAAGTTGCTGGTTGCTGGAGATTTCTTTAAACAAGATTATGTTGAAGAATATGAAGTCATAAGTTAAGAAAGTGTTGCAAACATTCTAAACTTAATAAGATAATGATTTAATGATCTTAAAGTTCTCACAAATCATGAAAAGTTTCATGATAAAATCTGTTCAAGAAATGGTGAAGAGGATTGATGTTTTTCACTAAGAAAAATTCTGAGCCAGAAATTCAGAGTCTACTTCCTGAACCAGAAATTCGGAGTCTACCTCCGCAACTAGAAATTTGGAGTCTACTTCCTAAGCCATAAATTCGGAGTCTACTTCCTGATCTAGAAATTCAGAGTCTACTTCCTGAACCAGAAATTCAGAGTCTACTTCCTGATCCATAAATTCGGAGTCTACTTTCTGAGCTAGAAATTCAGAGTCTACCTCCTGAGCCAGAAATTTGGATTCTACTTCCTAAGCCAAAAGTTCGGACTCTACTTCACGAAGCTAGAAAATCAGAGTCTACTTCCTGAGCCAGAAGTTTGGAGTCTACTTCCTGAGCTAGAATTTCGGAGTCTACTTACTGAGCCAGAAGTTTGACGTCTACTTCCTGAGACAGAAGTTTGGAGTCTACTTCTTGAACCAGAAGTTCAGAGTCTACTTCCTGAGCTAGAAGTTCGGAGTCTACTTCCTGAGCCATAAGTTCGGAGTCTACTTCCTGAGCGAGAAGTTCGGAGTCTCTTCCTGAGTCATAAGTTCAATGTCTAACCAAGATCAAGCCTTATCATTCTGAGTAAGATATAAAGAGTTCAAAAAAACCCAAATTTCAACTTTTCATAAATCTCAGAGAAATTTAAGGAGATTTGAATAATTCAAAGATTAAAGTTTAAATGCGAGAGATTTGCGGAGCTTTTGAGATTTAAGTAAGCCGGAAAGATTTTCAAAATTCCCTCCTTTGTTTTCTGAGTTTCCTATAAATATGTGCTCAGATCATTCGCTCATTTGCAAGTTTTTACACACACAGAAAAGGCAGAGCACTGGATAATTAAAAGTGAAAATAATCTATCATCTTGAAGAAGTTTTCTTGAGTGTTTGAGAAGAAGAGAATCAGAGCCATTATTTAATTGCTGAGAAGTTCAGATTCAGAAGATCGGATCCAAGAAATCTGGAGTGAATATTCAGAGTGGTCATTTATTTGGAATCATTATTATATTTCTAAGAAGACCGGTTTTAGAAAATCAGATTCAAGAAATCCAGATTGAATATTCGAAGTGGGAATTTCTATGGAATAATTATTTTCCTTGCTGAGAAGTTTGGTTCCATAAAATAGGATCCATGAAAACCGGATTAAGAATTCAGAGTGAGCATTTATGGAGCAGTTTTAACAAAGTTATTTTTCTTATTAGTGGATCATTTGTTCTTTAGGAAAACATTGTAAACTGATGGGAGTCAGTATAATCTTTCCTATTGGGATATATAAGGTGTCTAATAGGAGTTGTCACAAGTTGTATTCACTTCTTCATCATAGTGGATTTCCATAGACCCATGGGAGTGGCTATGGCAAGGACATAGGTTCTCTTATTGAGGTCGAACCTTGTAAATCTTGTGTGTCTTTCTTGATTTAACTTTCTTGCATGCTTTAGTTTCTTTATAAATATTGATAAATAAATAAATCTTAACAGGTTGCAAGGGTTGAGTTTCTTAAAGTTTTGAAACTTATAAAAATTTAAACAACTGATTCAACACCCCTTCTCAGTTGTTATTCGATCCTTGGAACTTCACTATTGTTGTGTGGAAATGGGATGATATTACTATGAAAATTGTCACTGAATTTCTAATTTCTCCAAGAAATAATAATTCTATATGGTTTATTATTGATTTTCTAACTAGTTTCACAAATTTTCTCACTATAAGGGGATATCTACCTATAGATAAGATCATAAATATCTATATTAATGGTCTTTTTCAACATCATGGTACACCTATTTTTATTTTATCTAATTAGGATCCATTATTTACATCAAAATTCTGGAAGAGTATTCAGTAGGTGTGTGACATTGTTCTATGTTTTAGCACTGCATATCATCCTCAAACTGATGGGTAGTCTACAAGAACTATTCTCAAAAAAAAATTGACATCCTGGTTGATTGTCTTTCAAGGTATATATGATTAATATTTACATTTTTTGGAATTCATATAGAATAATAGATTCCATTAAATCATTGAAAAGAAACCATACAAGGCATTATATGTAAAGAGGTTTCGTACTCTTTATTCTTGGGACAAAGTTGGTGAAATTAATATTTTAGGATTATATTTTTTTCAGTATACAATGTTTAAATTCAAGACTATTCATAATCATATTAAGGTACCTCAATGTAGAAAACAAATTATGCTAATAACCAAATGAAGGATTTATAACTTCAAGTGGGATTTAATGTTTTCTTAAATATGTGTCTATGGAAAGGTGTTATGAGATTATAAAAAAAATAGAATCTAATCCCTACGTACATCGGGCCATTTAAAATTTTAGAAATAATAGTATGTGTGGCTTACCATTTGTAAATTCCTCCTAGCCTCTATAAATTTCATGATGTGTTCCATGTATCTTTATTAAGAGAGTATATATTAGACCCAAAACGTGTTATCACCTATGTGTAAATATAATTGGAACCCAATTTATCTAACTATGAAGATAATATCAAGATTATTTACACTAGAGAACAAGTTCTAAGGAGTTATAGGACTCATCTAGTAGAGATACTTTAGAGAAATTATAAGATTGAAGAGGTTAAATGGGATACTGAATTAGTTATAATGAATAAATACCCAAATATTTTCATGAGGTGATATTATATAAATTTCAATGATAAAATTTTTAAATGTGGGATTAATATAACACCTGATATTCAATGATAGTAAGTAATCTTTTATTTCTAAAGAAACAATAGTATAATACACAGACTTATTCAAGAATGTGATTAAAACCTAAATCACAGAATTTCATTAATTTTATTTTATGAAATGAATTTCATTTTTGAATTCATCATGTTAGAATTATCTTTTGGTGAATTTTTTATATTTTTTAGAAATAGTTGATTTTTTTGTGAATAGTGGAAAATTCAAATTTTTCATAAACTTTCACTATTATGACATTATAATGATATAAGAATAAAATTAAAGATTAAAAACCTTTATATTGTAAAAATTTATATTTAATATTTAATTTAATTCATATAAAAATATTATTTTGTACTTATAAATATATGCTTAACATTTTGAAAAATTTAAGTAATGTTTTTGTTCAAGTAAAAAATGTATTTATGTGTGCAATATATTTTTATCTTAACAAATTAAATAAATAACTATTAATTGATCATTTTAATTAAATTAATATAATATTTAATAAAAAATATTTTAATATTAATCTAATAGTTTTTATAAGGTAATCAATGAAAGTAAATGCAGTTTTATGCTTAAAATGCATTTATCTAAAAATGGTTTTCATTGCATTTTGCATAAATATTTTAAAGTGAAATTGTACCAATTATATAATTTGATTATTTTAAAATGTATTAAATACTTTAAATAAAAATAATTAATAAAATTTAATATTTTAACTTATTTTTTGGTCATAATTAATAGAAAAATAGTGAAATATATTAAGGTTAAAATAAGTTTACCAAGGGTTAAACTAGGTGATAAGGGTAATAATGACACATAAACTTGTATAATTATTATTTTATGAAGATATTTTGACCCTTTAATATCCTAAAATATAATTCTTTTCTATTTGGAGAAAACTTAACAGGTAATTGACCTTATATTATTGAAATCTTTTATGTAATTCCATGTGTGTCCCTCCCCTTACATATAAAAGGGAACCCACTATCCTCCCTTATTCACAAACATTGAAAACTATATATCTTATAATAAATACCCAAAAACATTTATATATTAATTATATTAGTTATTCATATTATGGTATTTTTCTAATACCATCCTAATCAGGCATAAGGTGTAAGCCAAAGGAGGTCTCTCAAAGAAGAGGTAACCATCTTGACCGACTATTCCAAGTTTTTTTCTCATTATAAATCCTATAAATATGTTTTACCCATTGTAAAATAATTAATATATTATAATAAATATTATTATATGTTATTATAATTATTTTATATCCATTTTATACCAATTTTCCATCCTACTAAAGATGAAAACCTCACTCATTCGTACGTATGACCTATTGTCTTCACGTAGCAGTGTAATTAGTTTTTCATCCCCACTTTACATGGATGTTTATAAAGATTTAAATAATGAATATATATGATATTTAGGACATAATTAAAATTCTATAAATATAATAGATCATTTATCTCTTTACCCTTCCACTCGTTAAAAAATGATAATGTCACTCATGTGTACGTGTGGACTACCACCTCCACAAAGATAAGTAATTCATTTTGTGTGTACTTATTTCATAGATGATTATAAATATGTATATGATTAATATATATGACATATATATAATTATTAACATTATTTATATTATTTAACTATGTTAAATATACTAGGACCAAAACTACCAAACTGAAACTTACATGAAAAAATGAAACAGTTAACACTCGGAAAAAAACAATTTTAATAAATAATTTTTAATATAAGGGAGTTGAACTATTATAAGTGGATAAAATATGATATATTAAATATTTATATATTTATATTATAGAATTTAAATAAATTAAAATTTATTATACATTTATTTAAAATAATTTATGAAGTAATTTGTACTTGAGCTAAGGTTTTATTTCACAATCTCATCCTTATTTGGGATTATTTATGTTTAAGTTTATATTGGAGGAATTATATGATATTTATATATTAAAAATAATCTATCTTATTATAATATATTTATTTTTATGGTTTTCAAGTATTATTTTAATTTTTATCTTCTTTATCACTCAAAATACCAAATAAAATATTTTAAGGAAAACTAACTTTATTTTGTTATTCGGTTGAGACTATTTATCTTCCTTTTTCCATATTTTCTTTAAAATGTTTTCAATAATTTTTTCAATATTCTCAATTGATTTTTTAAATTAATTTCACCCATTTATAATTTTCTATAAAAAAATTAAGAGGAAAATTCTTTTCATTTTCTAAATGAAGCACTTCTTACTGATGGTGTGAACAGGATATTTATTTTAATTGTACCATGAAAACATATTTTCCTACCATGATGACTATTATTTTACATGAATCTTAATTCAAAATTTTCCATGATTACTTTTAAAGAAAATTATTTTTCTAATATTTCAAAAAAAAATAGATTTTAAATAATTTATTTCAAAATGAAAAGGGTATTTTACTAAAGAAACATTACAATGATCTTTTAAAAGTACATTCACAAATGTAAACATCCTTTATAAATTTTATGATTTACTGGGGATATAATCTAATCATACCATCCTATTTATTTCTCTAGATGTATTATGATCATGTTGTTATATTTACTGATTAGAGAAAATACTAACATTTTAAATAGTTTTTAAATACGAGTGTTTATATTGATTATGTATGGAATTTTTATCCATCTTATTCATATGATTAATGAATTATACTTACTAAGTTATGGGAGAGTCCTATTATAGCCCCTTAATTCATCATTAAGTCACTTCAGAAAAACTAGTTTGTGTATTTAGTGGTAAGATTATGATTTTTATCATTACGTGTTGTGTCATTATGAAACTAGTTATTATTATCCATGTGATTATTTATGTTTCTTATACATATATGGATTTGGTTCCATTTTTATGATATAATTTGTATGTTATATTTGATTATTTTTTATCTATTCCATATTATTAATGATTTTTTATCCTATTATATATTATATTGTATGTTTTACATTGTTGAGTATATGAGCTCACCCTTTATTATGTTTTCCTTTCACTGATAAACTAACAAGGGATATATAAATGGTATAAATGATTTACTAAAAGAAATAATAAAGTTATCACTAGAATTTTTTATTTGTATTTCAATTTTTCATATGTATTGTGATAATCATGTATGTATCTAGTCTCCCAATACTACTGAACTATTTTATCCTTTGGGATGTAATCCCTTTTATTTTGTTTCAATGTAGTAAAATAACCATCAACGTTGGGTTACTAGAGTTAGGGTATTACAAAGCATCCCTAGTTATCGACGGTCAGTTCATAAATAGCCTAGATACAAATACCACTCACCTATAATGGTATAACTATAACCCTAAAATTAAGTGAAAGATACCAATCAGTGATATAAGTTTAGTGTACTTGATACTGATTCAACCAATCCATACCTAGGGTCACCAAAAAAATTTCATCTCTAACACAAGGAAATCCTACAGATGTATATGTTTACTTATCATAAAATCACACTCATAAAATCAATAAATACCCTCATATCACACCCATAAGTGTTTATTGATAGACATCACTCTATATTGGTACTTGATAGTAATATTCATATCACTAGAATACTGATTGTATCTTATAAAATAGATACCAAGGTAGATTCTGCCAAGATCGTACCTCAAATAGTTGAAGGTGCCTCATCTTTGTCAGTAGGTGTTAGCTCGACAGTATGAAGTTATCATGTCTTCAAGACTCTACCCTAGTCTCTTAATCGATAACTACCCCAAGTATAACTACCTTTCTACCTCTAATAATCCTAAGATATATGACCACTTTCATTCCCTGAAAATCCTGAATAAATATAACTACCACCCTACAATACCATATTTGATACGTCTTCCAATCCCAGGGAATGACCATCACCACAACCACAAACATATTGAGAATAATTATGGTAAAATCCCTACATATTCCCCATATACCAACAATAATGATAATCTAATATAGGTTGGTGTTACTTTAGTTGAGTATGAATCTAACTTATATAGAGATAATATACTAATAGATACCTCTCAAGCTAAGAAAAATAATATCTATCACTCTAAATGGCATGCATGTCACTATTACAGTGACAAACATTGAAATGTTTCATTAAACTACCTAAGGATATTATCTTATACCTAGTATATGATACATATTTACTACAGGGCATATACTTATCCATATTCCTCTTTTTAATAAGGGTATAATTCACAACCTCTGAAAAAATATGTAATCTGGAAGATATTCACCCGATAACAAATAAAATGTCTTAATACATCCTAAAAATGGTGAACTATGGTGATATAATCACTTTACATTTAATTATAAAAATAAATATACTTATTAAAAAAAGAAACATATTCCATTTCCAATATGCTACCTTAAACTATATTTATAGACTCTCAATCTCAGTCAGCTTTTATCATCTTGTAAAATAAATTCTTGAAGAAATGAGGATCAAAGTCCTTATAGGATTTCCCTACATTATTATCTTCTTGTAAGTATATATCCCACCAGTTCCTCCCTGTATTTCAAAATATATACCATGAAGTATTCATTTACCACTCAAGGGGTGTCTCTAGTTGGTTAAAATATCCTATATAGACACTATCAACAACTCGGAAGATTGAGGTCCACCCTCTTTAGTAAAAATAGGTGGATAATGAAACTAAAACTCCCTAGTCAATTCAAACATGGAACAATTTCATCTCATTTCTTTATATACCACATCCAAAATAACATCAGTAAGACTCTTGTGAATTTATTTATCAAGGTGGTGTAGGTTCAACTAGAGTCTCTTACTCAAAAAAAAGTAGTGGGCATGCTTGTCTTTGGCCTCATGTCACTCAATGGGTTGTAATCATGGTGACATATAACTAAAATTCCAAATTCATAACTCATAATCACATAAATAAAATTTATGACAATGATAGATATTATAATCTATAATATTAAAAGTATCATGCTATGTTATACACACACCCTAGCATACTAGGTGTCTCACATAACCTTGGGCACTCTCTCTATCCCTAACTGCCCACTCTCTCTTAGGGGTAGAAAAGGATATAAATAGGATCCAATTAATCTTTTTAAGAAAATATTAACATAATCATGGATTAATTATGTATAATTTTATCATCAATTTTTATAGTAATACACTATATAAGTTGTTAGTAACACTTTGAATAACTGAACCTCATAACATAATTTGGGTTCTCAAACATAGGAAAGCACACAAATATCATGTGAATACTAAGTTACAAGAATGATACATGAACACACACCCTATTTCCACCCTGTTTAATAGTAAAACCCAATAAACTATAAATCAATGTCATTATGCATCATATTTAGTAAAATTAACCAAACTGTAAAAGAAAAAACAAGAAAAAATCACATCTATGGTAATCTAAACATTCCTAATATATGGTTTTGTTATTACCAGGTGTAAATTCAATATTAGTCTCTTGAAAAATCATATATATTATATACCATATCCTAAATATTAATAAAAAATAAAATAAAGTCTCTAATGGTAATTTATAGAATCCCAAATCTAGTTTACTTTCATTGTGATCAAATCAGGTGCCACACAACTCAAGCATCTCTCCTCATACACCAGAGGTTTTAGAATAATATAAAGGGTCTATATAATAAGTGTGGATACTGTAAACTCCTGGTAGATATATCCATAAATCATAGAGAAAGAAATATAATTATTAATCATAACAAATAAACCAAATAAAATCATACGTCCCAGTTATATACCATCAGTAAAAGTATAACAACACTCATTCTATAAAAAAGTTTCTAGCAGTAGAAATATATATTCATAAATAATAGAATAATATCTCTCATGGAAAATTGTATATCAAATCCCGAAAAAATAATTAATAGATTAAAGATGATGTAAAAACTATTCCCAAGTCCATGCTTATCCCATCTCCAAGTTCTTAACCAGCACCAAAATTCAATAATCAAATAAAAATCTATTTCCCCAACCTATATCATGAAATATAATATTTATCTAGGTAACAAGGATTCCAATTTGGGTATGATTACAATTCAATAGACCACCGACAATAGTTTCCCTAAATAAGTAAATTATAGGAAAGTGTAGGTATAGTGTGATATGCTATAAAATAAAGTAAACTAATAATTGAAATAATAATAAATATGTCACATCCATGAGTGCTACATAGCCACCCAAGTGTTGAAAACCCTTATTTAGACAGTTCCAATTTTTCTCTGATCATATCACACAAACACTGATAGGGCATCATATCCCATGTCATATTCAATGGGCATAACATCCCATCAAAACATTATGGCTAATAAATGGGAAATGTGTCTTCATAACATATTCAAAAGAGATGGAATATCATCCATTTGTTATCATAATCATCAATACATAAGTATTACATCTCAATAACATTCTTATAATCATGTTAATAACTTACTTGATAAAATATTTACAAATTTGAAACATGTATTGATCGCATCATCAAGACAATACATAACATCCCAAGTTAGGGGCATAATCACAAGAGAGAAGACAATCCCTAGACCTGGGGCACATCATATGAGAATAGGGAGTATCACATACCACTATCACCACTATCATGTGATAATATCATCCCCTTACTTGGAAGTTTCCCATCATAATAAGTATATTCTACTTCTAAGTGAAATCAAAAATAGGTGTTCATAGCATCTCATACCGTGGGCCTAGTATCATGGTTATAATATATGATATAATATGGATGTTAGAGTTGGTTCCCTAGAACATACTTCTATTTAAATTATGATTAAATTAATTCATAGTTTTTAATATTAATAAAAAAATTATCAAATCATGATTTTTTGACTATATGGCATAGTATGTAATAATTTCCTAAGAGTATTTGTTGCACTGAATGTTTATAGCAGTTTCCTACTATGATGAAAACCTAGAAGTTCCACTACAATATTCATAAATATATTTTTCTATAACCAGAAAAAATCATTTGAGGGACACAAATGATATGTTCTATCGTGTTTGGAGACTCATAAGACTTTGATGCACCTTCTCATGGTGCACTCCCTTGGTAATTTCCATGGTATGAGATCATGAGAACAAGGCCTACCAATACTAAATCCACATGTATATGTCATTGTATGTTCCTGTATTCATACATGTGTATTGATACTTATAATTTAATATTATTATTAACTGATATTAGTTTTCTCTTACTTTTATGTGTTGATGAAAAGTATTATGAAATGTGTCTACAGTGAAGTAGGGTATGTTGGGTGCACCAGAAGTAATATTTCATTAATGAATAGTGTGAGAAAGGATTTTTCCTTTCTATTCTTTAATAAAATTTGATATCGTAGGCCCTTTGATAGAATTGATATAGCCTAAATAAATCCTTAGAAATGGTGTTATGTGGACAAGTTAAATTCATGATAAGTTAAAGAAAGAGACATAAAGCACATAGGTTGATAACACCAACATGCAATATACTTTATTAGAGATATAACAATAAAGGGATTATATTATACATTAATAATCTACATGAGGTTTTATGGAATTCTGACATTAACTTCTTTCTCTATGAGAAACTTGGCATGTTCCTAGATGTTAACCATGGACTTTGGTTAGCTTTTCATAATTCCAATAAAAAATAGTGTTAGAGGGTCATACACAAAGTGTATCCAAAACCTTAGTTAAATAATATTATTTTATCTTGTTGAATAAATATTATTCCCACTAATGGTTTAATAATTATTCATGTTTTATTGATCACATATATTATGTCACTAGTTATTCAAGATAATTTTTTTTATCGGAATATTTAATAAATGTCCATTTTATATTTAGTAAATATAATATTAATTAATTTATTAGCAAATAATGTGGTGACATTTATTTATCAAATAAATAATCATTATTCAATGGATAATGAGTATTATAGAGGATTGTTGGACTAAATTTAATGGTTTGGTGAGAATTAATATATATTAAATATTATTTTAATAAATAATATTCACTTAATTAAAAAGTGTTGTGTATGTCAAGAAATGATAATATAATAATTATTATTATATAAAAGTGGTTTTTTAGGGATTAAGGATATAATAAGGAAACATGTTTAATTATTAATTTCAAACCCTAGCAGTATTTAAATCCAATTATATTATTTCTAACTAAGGGATGTCTTTTGTTTGGTTTTTCACTATAACATCTAAATAATTATCACAAATCCCAAGAGAGAATCCTCACTAACAAATATCTCAATTACAAAGAGTGTTCCTCCTCCACCACCACTCTCAATTATAGATAGATCAAATAGAATCCTTATTGAAGTGATTATTGAGGTTATAAAAGACAAATGATGTAAGAATTTATATCTTATGTGCTAGCACCCAGAAATTCCTATAACGACATTCAAAGGGTTGTGGAGAATGGATGGATCACCACTATGGGGGATCTACATTGTATTCCTACAACGCAATGATGGTATGTTGTATTTATGTTTTTATATTCATCAATAAATAAATAATTCATCACAGGGTAATTCTTTAATTACTTAAATTAGTTATAAATAATTATGTGATGATTATATGCTTTGGTTTAGGTGTTCTCTCATCAATTAATATTTGATTCAATTATGTGTTCATGTCATTTACCATCAATTTACATCTTATATTAATCATCATTATGAATAAAAAGTAAAGTTATACATATCCTATCCAACACTTCCATTGTTTCTAAAACCTTAAAGTTGCATCAGAGTATTCAAATAATTATTTATAATTATTTAAATATTGTTGATTGATTTATGCATTTATCATTAGTTTTCAATTATAGTTTAATTTTTCTTTAATCTGATTCATGAGATCAAATATTCTTCCTCTATGTTCTGAAAAATATATTCAAAATTGATTAATTCTATAAATTAAAACATTTTAAGAACTCATCTTGAGGTTCCAAGGATTATAACTAGATAGCATAAGTGTACGATCCATGTAGACCATTGGTACACACTGTATACCCATGTTTAATGCACTAATATTATTCATGAATTAATTCAGAATAAATTCAATCTATGATAATTTATTACATGTGGTGGGTATTTAAATACACTCCATGTCAACTAGCTAACCAAGTGTATAGTTAACTAGACTGCACGACATGTAAAATTTGTACATGACGTGTAGTCCTTTATTCAAATATGGGATGTGTTTTTTCTTACATGATCTATATGACTAGTGATTTGTAAATTGAAGACCACATGATGTTTATCCCATGTACACATTGTGTACTCTATTATTTTGCATGGCATTACTACAAACTGAGTCCCTAGGAATGTGCTAGGGATATATATTGAGAGCTATATATGACGTGTGGTTAGACTGTACATGTCGTGTATATTTCCAAATTGCATAAAATTAAGATTTAATCTATTATGCTTCTTAAAACTTATCAGTATGTGTTATTTGTTCCATTTATTTGACTATGTACATGCCATGTGATGGGTTTTATATATATTGAATGTATAATTAATTACTGCATAATGTTTGGAATTTTATATCATGTATAAGTTGTAATACAATCATTACTCTTGATGAATTGAAACATAACATGCCATACAAATAAAATTTGTTTCATATATCATTCAAACTACTTGTAAATTCCATAAAATTATGTGATAAATCATGTATTCCACATACCTCATGAGTAAATAGTATAGGAATATAATAATGTTGGGTAGTCTGAATAGGTACTCATCTTGTTTCTTTAAAGGTACATGTATTATACATAGTTAATTTTAAATAAATTTGTTTAATTTTTTTAATATTATGAGGGATGAGAATCTAAATAAAGTTCATATGAAAATTAATATAAAATAATTTATAAAATAAAGAATATAATTAATTAATTTTTCCATGATTTATCTTAAATAAGAATGATTGGATGTGAATGTTTTTTATTAAATTTTTAATTGTTTCATGTATATGGATGATCAAGAAAATATAATAGACCTTTTTATGTGATTGGTTTCCTTTTAATTTATTATTAAATTAAATTGATGGCATGCACATCATCCCTCCTCTCATTATGTAAGGGTCTGTGTTCTGATGATTTATATTTATATAAACCACTTAACCAATATTTTGGTTCCCCTCACCTATGAGTGAGTAAAAGATTATGTGATGGATATATCTCCCAATAAAGTAGAGGTAGTTCAAGTTTTAATCCTATGTGAAACCAATCCAAGAGCTACATGGGTAGAAAGGTTAAAATCTACAACATTAACCAAGTCATGGTTGAAGGTGTTTTTCTACTATGTTAATGGTTAGATCATCATCCACTAGATACAGTTACCATTAGTAAAATCTCATGATCATAAAAATTTATTACTTTATTTATGTCATTTTTCATGGTTAATTTCATTATGTATGTTTTTTCATGATCACATTAATTAATTAATTAAAAACATGCAAGGTAGAAATAAAACAAATTAACTTATGCATAAATTTATCTACAACATGTTTAATCACTTAAGTAAATACACTTAATATTAAAAATCATGTAATAAAGGTAAAATTGTAAATTTTCAAACAAATATAAAATAATCCATCAATTATATATATATATATATATAATCCACTATATCCTTCCACTAATTAAGTTAGAATCAAACCATAGTTCATTGTTTTTGACCATCCAAAGTCAAGGATATTTCAATTATCGAGGAATTGTAACTTGAATTTTTGGGTAAAATAAACTTATTTCACATCAAGAGATGACTTCCCAAGTGGGAATTGGTGTAACTATGAGGTAACGTTTGATGAAATCCAAATTAAGGATTTCAAGATTATGGATTACACTCAATAGATCAATGAACTATGAGTTAACATAGTTGAAAATTTTAAATTTCTACCTAAAACCCTTCAAATAACCTATTAGGCCTAATTTTTGGGTTATGATAAGGGAAATATGGTTCTTTGCCATTAAAATTTCCAACCAAAAAGAAGTTATGAAGTGAATATTTATGGATATTAGGTTTCAATAAAATATTGGGAGATTAATAAATATAATATTTATTTATCAATTTTTATTAGATAAAGTAAAAAAATTATTCTCTTCTTAATGGTAAAAATGATAATAAATATGACTTCAAACATATCATTATGATCCATACATTATAAGGATAAAATTATCATTAAAACTAATTTCCAAGAATAGAAAAGGTTTCTACACGTTATACTACACCATGAAAAGAAATTATATGTACTAGAAATCCTTATTCCTAAAGTAGCTGGACAAAAGGATAGTGAGGAATATTTTTCTCTCCATTAGAAATATTTGGACGATTCCATAGATATACAATGTTTCATGATTTCATTCATTACCAATGATCTTCTAAATTGGCATGAGGACATGGATACATACAACATGACATCTCACCTTCATGATATTTATAAAGAGAAGAAGAAACAAGAGAGATATGAGATCTCGAATACACATTTTAAATGTAATCTTAGAGTGTCAGTGCCATATAGTTATCATATAGTCAAGCATATTGGATACATAGAGCGCTTAGACATCTTGTTCATTAAATTATTAGATGAGTTTCACAAAGATCTTATACTTTTCTCACTACCTAAGTCCTTGTATGGTTTAATTATTAATTATAACATGATAAATAAAGATAGGAGTATATCAAAACTTATTACTCTCATTCTCCGAGTTGATAAGGACATGGGGTGTGTCAAACCCACAGTCCTTATGGTAAACAAAAAAAGGCAGAACAAGAAAAAGGGTCCCAAGACTCAGTACAAGTCTAAATATCTCAAGCACCCTCCTTTTATGAATAGAAAGATATTGAGGTAGGCAAAGGAAAAGTAACCAATATATTTTTCTTGTAGTAAGGAAGGCCACTGGAAGAGAAACTTCAC
This sequence comes from Viscum album, assembly GCA_963277665.1. Classification (NCBI taxonomy): domain Eukaryota; kingdom Viridiplantae; phylum Streptophyta; class Magnoliopsida; order Santalales; family Viscaceae; genus Viscum; species Viscum album. Next base: position 1,401,699,992 of record OY728143.1, on the reverse strand, counting down.
CCAAAAGAAATTGGAAGCTTAAGGTGAATTATGTATTGAGTGTAATCTTTCTATATCTATAAATTGGGTATTAGATATATCTCATGGTGATCATATATGTATCCAAATGTAGGAACCAAGTATATTTTGAAATATTCCCAAAATAGAGGTGGATTTTTGGAAATAAAAGTTGTTTCTTTTATAAAGACAACATATATTATTCCATGGAATATTTATATAATGGTCTTTATTTATTAAATTATGAAAACTAAGTATTGTTATTTGATTAAAAATCATGATCTCACTACTCATATAACACTCAATTTTGGCATTACTATGTAGGTCATGTAAACAATATAAATATTAAAAAATATATATCAAGGTGGTTGTATGGACTCTTTTTTAGATAAAACAACTTAAAATATTTCATTATTTCTTACAAGGAAAAATAACAAAACCATCATTTGGTGGGAAGGTTGAAAGGGTCATAGAGCTTATAGTATTGTCATAGACTGATGTGTGTGGTCCATTCCCAATATAATCTAGAGGTGGGTATTCTTACTTCATATATTTTACTATTGACTAGAGTAAATATGTCTATGTCTACTTGATGAATTATAATTCTGAGTCCTTTGATAAATTAAAATAATTCAAGAATGAAGTGTAGAATCTAATTAAAAATAATATAAATAAGATCCAATCGGATTGAGGTGGTGAATATCTTAACCAATAGTTTATATAATTTCTACATGTGTTTAGGATTATTTATGAACTCACTCCACCTTAAATGCCCCAAAGGAATGGTGTTAGTTAAAGGAGGAATTGTACCCTAATAGATATGATAATGTCAATGATGATTCATGTAGATCTTCTATTATCCTTTGGTGGATATTAATTAAAAAATGTGGCATACACACTAAACTGAGTACAAACTAAAGCAGCAAATGGAATTCCCTTTCATTTGTCAAGTAGAAATAAACCTGTTTTTTCACATACACGTGTATGGGTTTGTGAGGTGTTTTTTAAGGCCATATCAGTAAAAAAATAGGCACCCTAGTCTAAAAAGTTTATATTTATAGGGTATCTTAGGAAAACAAGGGGATATTACCTATAAAATCCCTCAAATAAGAAATTGATTATCTCTAGAAAAGATTTCTTTCTTGAGATGGATCACATCCTCAAGATGGATAGTGGGACCAATATTGACTTGGATGATATTGATGCTCATGATACATAAGATTTTTTATAGGAACAAACTTCACAAGTCTCTATGGAAGAATTTTTTCCTTAAACACAAGTACTGCATAAGAGAAATAGAGAAGTAAGAGGTCCTGAGAGATATGGTTTTATAGTTACCAAATATAGTGACTCATTGTTGGTTGACAATAATGAACCTCGGCGCTATAAATAGTTAGTATAGAGATCTAAAGTTTAATTATGGAAATAATCCATGAAATCTGAAATGAATTCCATGTATTAGAACCAATTTCAGTTTATGTGTGATCTTCTAGTTGATTCAAAGCCTATTGGGTTAAAATGGGTACTCAAGATAAAACTAGACATGGGAGGTAAAGTGCTTATAAAATAAATAAAGTGGATAAAGGGTTTAAAAAATTTCAAGGCATTTACTATGAAAAAACCTTTTCTCTAGTTTCTATGTTTAAATCTATCAAAATTCTACTTGTTTTATCACTATATCATGACTATGAAATTTGGTAGATGGATGTCAAAATATATTTCCTTAATAGGTACCTTCTGGAAGATTTCTATATGACATGACTAGAAGGTTTTTTTAACTCCATGTGATGTTAAAGAGATATAAAAGTTACATAGATTTATTTATGGATTGAAGAAAATATAAATTTCATATAACATTATATTTAATGAATCTATAAAATAATTTTGTTTGATTTAGGTTGAATATGATCCATGTGTTTATAAGAGGTTTTGGAAATGTGTTTGTTATCCTAGTTGTATATGTTGATGCCATATTACTTATTAGAAACAACATACTAGTATTATAGTATATTAAAGACTGGTTAAATAAATGTTTCACTATAAATAACATAGGTGAAGTAGCTTAAATTCAAGGTATTAAGATCATTTATGATAGATATGAATTTTGACTAAGGAAAGTTATATACATTGACCATATACTAAAGGCATTTATTATAGAAAAATTAAATAGGGGATTCATTATAGTTTCACATAGAATACATATTTCAAATAAAATTTTTCCTTAGACACAACTATAGAAATAGATAATGATTAAAATATCATATGATTCAATAATAGGATCAATCATGTATGTCTGGTTATGTACAAGACATGATGTTGCCTGGTAATTGAGCATGGTAAGAAGATATCAGGATGATCTTGGTGAATAGAATTGGACTTTTGTTAAGTCTATCCTTAATTATCTAATAAGAACTAAGGGTGTTTTCTTGGTGTATGGAGGTGATAGAAATCTAGTCATCAGGGGTTATATTGATGCTAGTTTTCAAATAAATCTGAATTTGTATCTAGGATATGTCTTATGTCTCAATAGAGGAGATGTGAGATGGATATTTCAATGAAACTAGTTTCCCAAATTCTATATAAGAGTATGAGTATATAGAGGATTTTGATATATCCAAATAATCTATTTAGATATAAAAAAATTATACAATATTAATGTGATATCTATAAGTATATACCCTATCACATTATATAGGGATAATACTACAGTGGTGGATCTTATAAAAGATCCAGGGTCACACCAACTGAAAAAGCACATACTTTAGAAGTATCACATATTAAGGGATTTTACTCAGAGTGGTGAAGTTGTAGAAAGAAGAGTTTAAATAGAATAAAACATGAAATACCCCATGACTAAATCATTATCTCAATAAAATCATGAGTATTATTTGAGAGCTAGCACACTAAAGGTTGTTAGCAGTTGGATCTGGGGAAAGTGAAAGTCTATTGGATTTAGTTCCATAGAATTAAATTCTATATACTTTATGATTAACTGTATTTGTATATTTTAATTTTAATAAACTACCTATCATATTATGATTCTTTTTTTCATGACATAGTATGTGATCATGTCTTAAGAGTAGTTGTCGCATTGAAAGATCATGTAAATTCTCCGCTATGATGAGAACATATAATTTAAATTATGGTATTATTAAATATATTTTATATAACTGGATAAAATCATTTGAGAAAAACAAATGATATTTTATATCAAATGTGACAACTCATAAGACTTTGATTCACTTTCTCATAGTGCACGCCCTTGGTAATTTATAGTGTATGTAATTATGAGAATGGATATACCTGTAGTAATTCTATATTTAAATATATCATTGGATGTTCCTATTTTTGGACATGTGTATTGAACCTTATACTTTAAGATTTATATTAATTTATATTATGATTCATGTACTTCTATGTATTGATGAAAAATGTGATGACATATGTTTGCAGTGAATTAAGATACTTTGGGTGCATCATGAGTAATATTTATTTAATTAATAATATAATAAATTATTTATAAATTTTATTCATTAATGGAATTTGATGTCTTGGTTCCTTTTATGGAAGTGATATATACTGAATAAATACATGGATATGGTGTTTTGTGGGAAAGTTTAATTTCATAAAAGTTAAGGAAAAATACATCGAGCACAAAGGTTGATAGCATTAGCTTGCAACCTTATTGATTGGATATTTCTCTATAAAGGGATTATATTACATATTAAGTATCCATATGATGTTTTATCTCATTGATACATTAGCTTCTATCTCTATGGGTTCCTTGACATGTTTTTAGATGTTAAACTTGAACTTCTGGCTGCTTCGCCTAACGCCACTGAGAAAGAGTCCTAGAGGGTCACACTAAGTCTATAAAAAACCTTGGTTGAATAATATTATTTAATATATTGAATAAATATTATTTATACACATGGTTTAATAATTATTCATGTTTTCTTGATTGTATAAATTATGTCACTAGTTATTCAGGAGCATATTTTTTGTAAGAATAATATTTAATTTTTTATATTTAGTAAATATGATATTTATTTATTTATTATAAAATAATGTAGTGATATTTATTTGTTAAATAAATATTCATTATTCGATGGGAAAAAAATATTGTGGAGGAATTCCAGACGGTGTTTAATGGTCTGGTGAGAATTAATAAGTATTAAATATTATTTGAATAATTAATAATTAATTAATTCTCTATTTTTTCACATGTAAATAAATAATAATAATATTATTATTATTATTATAGAAACTGGATCCCATGAGGTTTAAAGAAATAATAAGGTTGCATGTGTAATTATTATTTTTTAACTCTATCATTATTTAAACCCAATTATATTATTTTTAATAGGGAGTTTCTTTTTTTTTGGTTGTGCACAACAACATCTGAAGAATTCTCTAAAATCCCTAGAGGTATTTCTATCTAAAAACTATCTAAAGTGAGGAGATACATCCTCATACACCACCACTCTATAGTCTAGAAAGATCAAAGAGATTCCTTCTTGAAGTGATTCTTGAGGTGATCAAAGAAGAATGACGCAAGAATTAGGATATACTATGGTAGAACCTGAATATTCCAATGGAAGTGTTCTGAGGTTCATAGAGTATGTGTGGTTCACTTCTTAAGGGAATATACACTTTATTACTATAATGAAATGATGGTATGATGTAGTGATGTTTTCAGATTCATCGATGAAGAAAGAATTAATCTTAAGGTAATTATTTAATTTATTAAATTAATTATAAATCCTTATGTGATGATCTTATATTTTGGTTCTAAAATTATATCATAAATTTGTCTGTGATTTAATTATGTTCTTCATGGTGTTTATCTTTTATGAGAACCTCGTATTAATTATCGATTACGACAAAAAACCAAGTTTTTCATACCCCATCTAGTTCTCTCATTATTCTCATAACCTTCAAGGCATAGTTTCACTCATCAAGAATGACATAATTAATGTGTTAATTTCATCTCAGTTATATAAATCATTGGAATAAAGGAACAAAATGCCAGAAACATGACCAAATTCATAAAGAGGTGTGATAAATAGTTTATCATTATAATAAAATAACCCTCTTTAAGGTTAGAATATCATCCAAGGCGCATTAAATTATAAGTAGGTCGCTTCTCTCACACTCATCCTATTTAAAAACACATAACGAAGGAATAACCTACTTAGTTACTAACAATATATAAGTTAAATTCATACTCACAATATGTTTAATATATATAATATAAAAAAATTAGGGAAGCTAAAGAAACTCTATATGAGTTGATTCTCAAGTTAACTACACTAAGACACACCTTTCTAGTCTCAAAAAGAGATAAAATTGCTTATTGAGGGTTTATTACATCATAATATAACCTAAGTAAACCCTTAAGGATGACTTAACTACAAAATCTAACACAATTTATATCTAGAAAGTGGTAATAATTGGTCAATACCCCAAGGAATAATGATTAACAGGTCCATAATTGATTTTAATGTCTAACCCACCTTACTCAGGTCAAGGGAAAACATTTCGTATTAATTTTAGGTCAATCACATAGGGCATGTGTATTACACATCACATGAAATGAGCATAAAATAGTGGGATTAGTTAGTTTATACCAACCTCACTCTAAAGGAATTCCCCTCAATGAGAATCACCAAATTTAATAGCTCTAATCTATAAGAATCTCAAAATATAGAAAATCCTTTCAATTAGAGAATAAATGATGGAACACATGGAAATCGAAAGAGAAACATCAAAGAGTGGAAAGATGATGGATAGAGTCACCCACAGTTATTTTTAGGGGCAAATATAACTCAAAACGGGTAATAAATAATAGATATTCATCTTTTGGGAGTGAATAATGGAAAAAGAGGGTGGGGGTTTAGCCCACTACTGGAGAACAAATGAAGAAGAAACCTCATTTAATTAAAACTAAAAACAATTAATTAATTTTAAAATAAAATTTAAAAATTATATTTTAGGGGGTATCTGGTACTCACCCTACCATTATCTAGTACCCTCATCCCCCATTAAGTAACCACTCTAGGGATATTAAGCACTCGGTGGCACTCTAGGGGCTACTTTCTCTCCTGTTGGGCCTATTAGGTACCTAATACTAGCCTAATAAGTATCCAATGGAATCTTTTATATATTTTAGATGCCATATAACCCTACCTAACTTCCCAAAATATCCTATCAGGCTTCTACACAGACCCCGAACACTCAAAATCAACCTAAATGCATGATTTTGATTAAAAAAATTAGAACACACCTCAAAACATGAAGGGTGTAACATTTATCCTCTAAATATTTCTCGACTTCTTCAAAATTTTAATTAAAACTAAAATCTTTATTTTTTTCATAAATATTGTTGATACGACATGTATATGCCTCAAAACACATGTGTTGAAGTCCATCTTAGTCCTTGAATTCTTCAAACCATGGAATAATTAACTCCACTTCCCATAAAATTTAAACTTTTCAAACTTTAAACCAAACCATATCTAAACCATTTGTGGTGTCAAACACTCAAAAACATTCCATAATCACTTCCCAGGTTAAACTCCATGTATAATGTCTTACTCCATGATTTCCTTCCCAATATCTTGTTCATCCCAAAAAACATAATAACTTAAAGTCCATCCAAAATATATTATTTCTCATTTCCAATTCAACTTAGAAAACTTGATATTTTATATTCATTTCACAATGAAATAGTCAATTTCCAACACCCAATTTTTGTTAATCAAATATGAATACCTTCATTTTCTCCATAATACCCATTTTGGGCTCCTTGTTTATTATGAGAAAATTTTAAATGCACCATAAAATCCTCTATAGATATTTTCATCATCAAATCCCCATTTTAATTCAAAAATCTAGACCATGATATTCAAAATACATTTATCAATACTCAATATGCCATTTTAATTTCTCTAACCTCCTCTAATTTCTAAAACACCATTTATTATTAATAGTTTAAAGATACAAATTTTCCATTTCTAATAAAAGGGCCACAACCATGGTTCTCCTTGGAAAATGGTTGTATCCTCATTTTACTCTTTAAAAAATATTTCTACATGATATAAATTCTATTTTTTATAATATAAAATATCCATATAAAAATAGTATCCAAAATTCCTAAAAATTTGTTGATGTCCGTTTTTTATCTCTACCATGACAGACTATTCCAAAATATTCATAGTGATTTACACCCACACTAAACATATCTATACTTATCTTAATAAATTTATGAAAAATAATTCTTCTTCCAAATATATATTAAGATATAATAAATAGTTTTTACCCTATTAAAATATCTTTTAAATCCATATTATCATCAAACATCAAGTATTGATCTCATTTCCTTGACTCTTTATCCTCCAAATCCATGTATATGAATGTTATGCATCCTTCATGAAGTAAGGTTTCAATCTATTGGAACCATATTTAAATTCATTAATGCATCACCATATATTCAATACCTTCTCATATATAAACAAATACAACCTCTATTTATTTTCAACAAATCCAACAAGAAACCACCTGGTTACAATGGATTTATTATTAAAATTCATTTTATTCATTAGTAAAATTTATAAATATGGTATAAAACCTTCACAAATATATTTACATAAATATATTAAAATATATATAATATAAACATGTAAATTAATAGATTTAAACACCTAAATATATATTTTTGTGTGTGTGAATGTATGTATGTATGTTTGTATGTATGTTTATATGTTTAAATGTTTATATATATGTGATTAAATGTTTTTATGTTTTTATTTATATATATATGTTTATATATATTTAAATATTTCTAAATGTTTCTATGTTTGTATATTGATATAATTTTATATAAGTTTAAATGTCTATGTGTGTGTGTGTGTTTATATGTTTACACAATACAAAAAATATACATATATTTATATATTTGTATTGCATGTATGTTTATAAATATATATAAGATATATGTGTGTGTGTTTAATTTTAATACATTGTTATATTTTATACTTTGTTATTTTAATTTAATATGATTTTATTTTTTTATTTTTTATGATATTAATATTAAAAAACCAAATTTATTTTTGTTATCAAATGTTTGTAAATATATTCTTAATCTGTAATTTTATTTTAGGTCATTAATAGAATGTGAAAGGATAAATTTATGGATAATAAGTTATGAATATGATAATGGGGTTAATTATTTATAGGGATTTTCTCAATGGAATGTTAAAAACAAATACATGTTTTACTTCCCATGCATAAATTATCAAAATATGATAAAATTGTGACTCATAGAAATTAAATATCATTTGATTTTTTAGGCTTTTAAATTAAATTATAACCAATAAATATATCATGGTAAAATACCATAGGGTTCAAGATCTAAAAATGATGAAAATTTTCAATATGACATTGTAGATCATATTGAAGAATTGATCCAAGGTACAAGAGTTGAAACTATTGAAAATAGTGATGGTTTAATGATTTTATAGAGATACTAAAAAAATATCAAAGTTACACTAAATTTACAATTTTTTCGTAAATAATGAGATTGGTTAAATAAAAAATGATTAATATATTGAGTCACAATAGTTTTATTTAACTTCTTAAACTTTTGAAATAGACACATCTAAAATGCAACGACCTTCTATATTCAGATTATGATACAAAAAAATATTATTTCTGATGATATTGGGGTATAATAAGATATACATTTTCCTAAATGACTATGTATTATATAGTAATGAATATAATGGTCTGTAAAATTTTCATACATATGGTACATCATGATATAAAATTGTTGGAAGATCAAATTTTGATTCATCTTTAGGTCCAAGAACCAAATTTCTTACAAAGTTAATCTGGTATCTTCCAATAATTCCACGTTTAAAGTGTTTATTTATAATTTAAATGATGTAAATAAGTTAATATATCTTGTAGATGAGTGGATATTTAATGTAAATCAACATCACCCAATAGATTCATAGAAATTGAATCTATTTGATCAAAAAAATTTGTTTTTTGGAAATAAAGTTATAAATATTATATTGGGAGAGTAAAAAAGATGAAATGAATCCATATTTGAGCCTTGGTATCCAATATAGTTCATGTCACATTATTTTGGTAGTTTAAAACATTCCCTTATATATATTTATGAATTAAAAATATTTGGTGATGAGCATGATTATTTTTGGACCAAAAAATCTGGGAATTTATATTGATGTTTAATTATCTTCATTGATTTATGATTTGAGGTTATTATGGGGAAAAGGTATTAAAGTTTTATATAAATAAAAAAGAGTATTTAATTTTGTATTATATGATAATATTTACTATAAATGACTTTATTTTATATTGAAATTTATTTGGATATAATGTTAATGGATTTAAATCTTGTCTTATTTACAAATAAGGGGCGTCATATCATTAATTTCGGCATGGGAGGAAGACAATGCACATGGTTTATTAATGATCTTTGTGAATGGATCACCCTTATCGAAGGTTAAAAAATAAAATTACCAGTTTACATGAGTATGATTTTCCCGCATAAACTTTTTCAGATGATGAATATTCTGATAAGTAGAAAAACATTGATGTTATATTTGAGAAGACACAAATATCGGGTAATGAAAAGAATACATGGAAGAAATGTCCCATCTTACTAAATCTATCATATTTTAGATTTTTAGAGGGAAAAAATAACATTGATGTTATGTATTTTGATAAAAACATATGTGATAGTTTAATCAAATCATTTTTAGTTGTAAAATGAAAGATTAAATATGGATTTCATGTAATATTACACTTAATATATATATAAATACATATATAATTATTTATCACTATAAAAGGAAAATGAATATACTTACCCCTAGATTTTCATAAATTATCCAAGGATGAAAAAAAATCAATGATCTCATGGTATTAAAGTACCAACTAGGTATTCTTAAAATGTGAAAATTTTGGTTTAATTAAAGGATGTGAAGTTCGATCGAAAATTAATTTTTTATTTTATTCAACTAGGGGTTTACATGCCCATTAAAACAAGGAAAGATCATGGTGTTATAAAGTGATTAAGTCCAAGGTCATCACCTTTCACAAAGATACTACATTCCTAGGGAAGGAAACCTAAACAAGATTACATGATCAATGGCTCCTCCGGACTACTTCCCTGAGATAAGGTATACAATGTGAAGTTGGCCTCCCTTGGAATATGTCTAACTAAGCAGCCTCAACTAAGATCTAGCAAGAAACTTCAGATTAGTTAAATCAAGTTCCAAGGTGTCTTTAATTTTAAATTTAAATCACATACTACAGCCTCTAAATATGACTCCAACTCTGATCCATTCATTGCAATATTCTTGCAAAGCATGGTATCGGTGTGCAATGCCTTCACTTTCGTGCCCAATACACTCCCCAGACCAAAATATCTGCTGAAGGAAAATATCACTGACCCATGAACATCCTGCAAAAGACCACACCCACACATCTATCCATTCATAAATGATCTATCTGTATTAAGCTTATAACCACTCAGCGGTGGTCTTCATTTTACCCAGCAACCAAGATAACTAGTCTGAACCACCTGTTTGTTAAAGAGACTGAAAATATTATGAGAGTGTTTTCCTCCTTTAACTAGAGAACCTAGTTCATGGACAAGTGCCTTAATTTTCACATAGATAAAGGAAACAAAAGGTCAAGTCTCAGTCCTCACCTTGTTCCTTACCTCCCATAATGTCCAAAAAAATAGCAATGACAATGATACCACGGATCTTGTCTTCCATCCCCTGACATTCCAAACCCAGAAACCAACTAGCAATAAAGTCCTGCATGGAGTTGCATGTCATGTTGAGGCATCCCTAGTTTCCCATATCGGACCACATGTTGATAGCCCATTCACTCTTAATAAATATATGATGGGCTGACTTAGACTATGGGGGATTATAACAGTAGCAGTGGGAATCCATAAAGATCCCCTTTTTTGAATATTATTCTCTATTAGGATGGCTTGGTTTTGTTCCCTCCATACCAGTAAGTTCGTCTTTATGGAGACCTCTTTGCACCAATGTTGTGTGGCCCACTCCTCATGATTACCTATGAGATAAAGTAGGATTTGGTAGTCCTGATTGTTAAAGTATCATGAAGCCAAACCTGTAAATCAGCATTGATCCTCCTCCTCAATAAACACAATCTCCTGGTATGTATCCATCTGATCCTTGCTCAAAATAGATTCAAGAAGGATAGGGAACCGTTTAGCCTCTTTAACCATTATATAGAACACTAGAAAATGTGGGTAAAACAACTTCTCACCAACCCAGTTATCTCTTCACAAGTTAATCTCTCCTTTACCCACCACCCAACATGTAGAATCCTGGAGAATCACCAGATGATATAGGGTGTTTTTTTTCAAAATAGAAAGTTTCCTCATATCCCACTCCTCATAATGTGGTCTATATTTGGATCTGATAACCTTGTACCAAAGTGATTCTTCAATTATAAACTCCCATTCCATATGATCTTGTATGGATTAAATTGTGATTGAAGCATCTCTAAGAATGACTCCTCCCTCCTCAATTAGTTTTACCAGACGATTCCAAGAATCCCAATGGGACCTGCCTGAAGAGTTTCTATCCCAAAGAAAACCATGCATTATATTCTCTATAATAGAAATAATTCTTTTGGGAGGAGTTATAATGGACAGTACATGCATCAAAATCGATAAAAGAACATTATTTGTCAAAGAAACATGGCCTCAAAAGGAGAGGAACCTGATATTTAAACTAAGAATATTCCCAAGAATTCTATTGATGAGCTCATCAAATAAGATATTATTAACATGGACATAATAAATAGGCACCCCTAGGTAAATCATAAGAAACTATTTTCACTAAATACCCAGAATGTCTCAGATGTTCTGAGCCCTCCTTATTGAGAATTTATTATAAATAAATATACTTCTTTTCTAACATTGATCCATTGCCCACTTAGACTACCAACACCATCATAATTTCCATAAAACTACAAGTGGAAGATCTCCTGCCATTAAGGAAAATGAGAATATCATCCAAAAACAAAAGATGAGAAATGGAACCACCCATTTCTTGGGAGTGGTAAGGCTGGATCCTACTTTCCACGATGCCTCTGTACAAATTCCATGATAGATCCTCCTAGGAGATAATGAAAACAATAAGTGATAACAGATCCCCCTTCCATACTCCTTGCACACCTTTGAAAAAACCAAATCCTTTTCCCATAAGAGAAATAGTGAGTTAGGGTGAATCATAACAGCTGAAGCATAGATCATAAACCCATTCATGAAATCCAAGATTCCTCACAAAGTTAAAATGTGAAGTTAATATGTATAAAATATCATTATTTTATATTATTGATGTATAAAAAAACTACCAATTGCAATGTACAAAAATTTATTAATTCCATTTAGAAAGGCTATCATTATGTTGTGTTACTTTTTCAATTCCATTTGTAACAATGTTATAGATCAAAATTTATTATATATATTAGATAATTAAGTTTTCATTATATGTTGTCAACTAGATATTTACTTTCCCCTCATTTTTTGACATAATGGTACATATAATGATTCATTTGGCATGAGATATAAAGTTATTTAGGCCTGTATATTTACATTGGGTGTATTCTTTTGAAAAATATATAAAAATTATGAAGGTATATATTAAGAATCCACATTTTACAAAGGCCTATGTTGTTCAAAAATATATATCAAATTTGGTATTTGAGCTTTGTATTGACCACTCATATGAATTGAAGTACATAGGTATACCTATATAACTCTATATAGCAATAAATAGTGAATGTAAGTATATTTGTGGCTTAAAAGTAAAGTTAAATACACGTGATGAAATAATATAGGAACATTTATATATTTTAAACAACATAGGTTAGGTTCAACCATATATATCATCACATATTACTGGATTAAAAATAATATATCCAAAAAGAAATGATTTTTTGTCGATGAATGAGTATAGAAATAAATTGTTCCCATGGTTTAAGGATAATTTCAGTATCGATTCATTTGTATCACAAACTTTGAAATGGTTAGTTAGAGAATTTTTTGTAAACGTGACCACTAGTTCTGGTTTTTCATTAATGGTTATACATTTTTTACAAAAAAATAGGACTATAAGAGTACCATTAAAAAATAATAGAGTGATAGTAATCATTGAAGTAATGATTTTTTTGAGTGAAAAGGATAAAAACTCAATTTATATATCAATAGTGTGTTTTGCAATCGTTGAGGATATATAAAAAATTATTATATTGAATTTTTAGTAATAATGTTTAAGTGTAACTGGGTTGATAGTAAAAATGTTTCAAAACATAAAGATTTTGGATTTACACTCATTTGTTTAAATGATTTAGTTGAAAGAGGAACCATTTATTATGAAAACCCACAAAAAAGTAGATATTATATGTTCTTGATTCATCAACTGATATATAATCTATCATTTTATGGTAAAAATACATTTTTGTGATGAGACTATTGATGATATTGTGGACATATATGGTATTCATAAATTTATTAAACTATTACTTAAGGATAATGGTGACTATGATGAAGACATGGAACAATGATAATGTAGAAGGGATGTGGGAAAATAGTTTATTAATCACCAAATAATTTAGGTAAATACCTATTTTTTATGGTTTTTTATTAAACTTACACTTCTAAATACACTTTTATTTTATAAGTTTAATATTTATGTCTACAAATTTTTATCAATTCTAACATGTCTATATTAATTATTATATTAATCAGTTATAGACACTCTTTTTGTTGAATATGCCTAGAATCGTCATTTTTTCACATCTATTTATTTATATTCATCATTTTTATATACACATTTTTTTCATTTAACTGGTTTAGATAAAATAATATTTATATTTTATTTATATTTAGAATATTAAAATATTTACATCTAAAATTCATTTACTTCTACTCAAATATATGCACAAATAATTTCATTACATTAGCATTCACCTATTTTATTAAAGAAATAGAGAAAGTTCAACACCCACCAAGGTATGTATGTGTCTCTTTACATGAATATAATAACAATATTTAATTTAATTTATGAAATTTAACTTATGTTTGTTGAAATTATTTATATCACTATAGAGCCTACTACTAGTGAGTTATATTCTTCTTTAGAGGAGAAGATACCCAAAAATGGTAGACATTGAAGTATGCATTTACTAAATATTTCACTTTCTTATAGAAATTATCATAGGTTAATAGTTGACTTTAATGAAATTTTTAACCTAGTAGGTCCAAATGAAATAATTTTAGGAGTTTAATAACACTAAAGAGTTGATATAAGATTAGTATCTTATATTCTTATTAGAGTAGCATTAACCAGATGACATGATATCACTTATGGTAGTGCATAATAGTATATTATTTCAATTGTATTTATTTTTTTCTAGTGTTTCAGATATTATATATTTCATATAACCAATATTTTATTTATTGAAAAACATTTGAGATTTGATATTATTGATACAAAAATGATTATTAAAAAGTTTTTTTGTTGTTTGGTAATTATATGAAGTGGTTTTAAATAAAAATTTAATTCATATTACCTTTTGTGGATAAAAAGAATAAAAAATCATGTCACAAATATGGATTTTTAGATGCAGTAACATGGGAGAATTTTTTCACCTCCTAAGAGGAAAAATCCATTCTAGTATGTTAAATTATTTATAAAATGAATTTGTGTCATTATTTTTTAATTACATGTTAAATTATTCATTTATTCTTACTTAATAGTAATCCATGAAATATCACCAAAGAATCAAAGAATAAAATTTATACCCTCATACTTTTTCATGTGGAGGGTATATATTCTTATATGACTAAATGATTGCTGTAAATTTTAAGGAATTAAAATTCAAGTCAATTAGATCTAAATAGGTTTAGGTCATTACTCCCTCTCCCTTTAATAATTGTGAAAAATGGAAAATGATAGAATGATAAAAAAAAGAAAGTACGTTTTTGTTCTATAAAATGAGGTATCCAATAAGATTTAAAAATTGATGATTATAAATTTTCAAATATATTCTTTCTAAATTTATCACATTAATATGAAATTTATGTTTTCTATTTTAAAGTTTCCTTCATGGGAAAGAGACATAGGGGACCTTTATCAATAAGGGTGGGTAGTTAATTCTTATAAGAGGTTTAATAAATAAAAAAATCTTGGCCACATAAGAGGATATAAGGTGGGTGAAAGTATTAGGAATTTTTTTATGCATCCTAGTACTAGATTGAGGAAGGATTCATACAAGGGAGAAATAGATTCCTTGAAGTATCAGCTTTGAGATATATATTAGTCAATAGAGTAATGATTAGATTATATTTATCATATTTGTTTACATATATGTCAACAAAGATGTATCCTTAATATCCTATATGTCATGCTCCTCCACCTCCTCATTTAAACCCAACTAAGTACTATGATTTTCATATTAAGGATCCCCATTTCCATACTATAATTCCCAAAGATTTTAGTATATATTTTCCTTTAATAAAATAAAATGCTTTGTATAAAACACTAAAAAATGATCAACAAAATATTATATGACTAATAAAATTATAAGAATAACAAAACCTATATTAAATAAAAAGATAATAATCAACTAAAATTTATTACATTTAGAGGATAAATAATTAATATGATTTCATATTAAAAAGGGATGTTCTTCCTCAAATAATAGTTTTTTAAAATTATTTTATATTTTATCCTAATAAATTAAACTAACCATTTTTAGAATATTATTATATATGAAATAATAAATTAAAATCCTTTAACATTTATATGAAATAATATTAATAACGCTTAAAAAAATTTATTAAAATTAGTTTCTCGTTATATTGTTATCTCCATTTAAAAACTAAATTCACAAATTTTAGAATATTAATTTTATAAAATGAAATTATTTTTGAAAATAATCATGTTAAATTTATCTTAATATTATTTTTTGAGATTTTTCTAAAAAGGGTGAATTTTGGGTGAATAGTGGAAAATATAGATTTTGCAAATATTATCACTTTTATGACATTTCCATAATACAATAATTTTTTGAAAAAAAATATAAAATTTTTTTTAATAAAAATATATAATTATAAATTTAAAAAAAATAAAAAAAAAATTTGAATTTATAAAACTCATGTGTTAACATTTTGGAAACTTAAGTAATATTTTACTTTAATAAAAAACAATTTTTCATGTATTTATTTTAACTAAGTATCCACATGATGGAATTCGGTTTTGGATTATTTTTAAAGGCACATAAATATTATTTAGTTAATAATAAACCAATTAGTATCATTTAAATCAACAACATTGATAATTTTATCCAAATCATAATTTGATGCTTGAAAATAAAAATTTAAAAAAAACTGTTTTTACACATCAAGTGTGCTAATTATAAATTTAAATTTAAAAAACCTTATAAATATTATTTAATAAAATTATATTAAAATTTAGTTTATAATTTTTAAATTATTTAATAATTAAAATTTTATTTTGATTACTAAAACTAATTATCAAGGTTAAGAATGAGTTATCATGAAAAAAAGTTAATTTGGGTAAAAGTTAAAAGTAAATAAAAAAGCCTAAAAACTCAAATATTGTCTTAAAAAAGAATGGTTGATAATATTTTCTACATTAACATGTAATATACTCTATTATTTTTCATTATTGTATTCCCATGTCCTTTGAATAGTGACTTTACCTTTTATATTATTACAAAAAATGCCACTTGTCTCCCTTATAAAAGGATCTATCACCACCCCACTTCTCACAACACACTATGATTCTTATAACCAACCAAAATATTCCCAAATAACTCCCAAAAACTCATATAAATTTCTTATTGGTTATAGTATTCTCAAAATACCACCACTAAAATCCTTAATCCAACTTTCAAAGGAGCTCTTCTATGGAGTAAGGTAAAATTCTCAATTAATTTTTTTTCATTTATTTTCCTTTATTTACTCTTATACCTTATACAAATATAATATAACCATGTTGAGATAAATTATATAATTTCCATAATTATACTAATATTTTATTATATTTTGGGGATATTCATTTTCTACCTTTTTCTCAACCATTAAAAAATTAAAACACTGCTTTTGTTACGTGCGGATTGCCACCTCAATAAGCAACATGATCAATTTTTCATAGACTCGTTACATGGATGGTTATAAAATTTTATTAATTTATTAATATTATATCTATGAAATTATTAATAATATGAAATTATAAACCATTCCCTAAATTTTACCCATTTTATATAAACAAGAACACTGTATGTGCGTACGTGCAAACTACCACCTCCAAAAAAGTGAGATATTTAATTTTTCATATAGTATTTTATTCTTAATAAAAATACCTTTAAATATGATTCACCACATTAAAAACTTAAAAATTATATCATTATGATTATTTAATAATGGTATTATGCTAAAATAATCTCTTTTTAATCATACTCACTCATAGATTATATCTTGTTCTGGTTTGGGTCGGTTTAGCCACCTACATGAAAAATTATGTAAATTTATACCACGAATGAATATGGAAACTTAAATAATTATATTATTAAACATTAATTAAAAAATTGTGTATTTATTTAGTTTTATAAAGGTTATATTATTATTTAAATCATTATTAATATGTCAACCTCTATTCATGAAAAATTTCCAAAACCTGATTTTTATTAATTTTACATTTACATGTCATGAATAAAACTATCATGGGATGAAATTAAAATTTTATAAATCATCATGAAAAATATTTTATATTAGAGTTAATATTTTATTAAATGATAAATTTCTATCAAATTAATAAAGATTGCATCGACATTTTAAGTCATGCATAGAACAAATAAAATTACAACATCTGATAATGAAAATAAGTGAAAACTAAATAAGGAATGTGTAATAAATGATTACAAAAAATTATTAAAAGGGTTATATATATCATTAGGGTTATTAATATAGTTATTATTATTATAAAATAGTTTAAATTTCTTTCATGGAATCTTATAATTAATGTGAGGGAGTTTCAACTCAATTTTCTTTCTTTGAGATGTGTTTTGTTTTATATGCCTAATTTCATTTAAATTGTGTGTATAATTCCTATTTTATATATAATATCATGATTTAACAATTATTTATAGTATTTTATATTCAATTTAAAAATCTCTCTTTCAAGGGGTTTCTATTAAAACACTTATTAATTTATAAGGGTTTCTTTTTTGACTCAATTTCTTTTCTTAAGTCATAATTATTCCTCTTTAATTGTGGTTTTAAAAAATAGTTATATACTATTCTATGATGATATTAAAATTCCCTAAATCCTAATTTTTTATATAATTACATTGATTTATTTCCTCCTTCATAAAACTTTATAATGTTAAGAATGGTTCTCATCCTCTTCAAATAATTCCTTTCACACCTATATCTATGTTCACTCTTCCTACCAATGTAATCCTTTATTATTTTGAAATCCAAATATGTTATATTTATAAGTATATCTAAGTTTATCTTTAATTATTTTTAAATAGTGTATTTATTAATCTATTTAAAATGTGGGTTTTAATAAGGTTATTTTCAAAATGTTAAAATTTATTTCACTTTCACGTTTTTTATTTTTATATTTCACTCAACATTTCATATAAATAAGATTTTTTTATTTTCCATTGATTTATTATTGATTATTATTTTTAAAGATAAATGTTTTCAAATATTTTCACTTTAAAGTTTGAAAATAACTTCTTAATGTGACTTGTAACTTCCTCTATCACAGTTATGGTAAAAATAATCTAAAAAATATTTGATAGTTCCTTTAACTATTATGAGAATTATTATTTAAAATGATTACTTTACATTATTTAAGATGTTTTCTAAAATATTTTAAATATTAATTATTTTTAAAGGGAAAATAAATATTATTATATCATTAAAAATTATAATTATAATTTTAAAAAGGAATTTTTTATTTTAAAAGGGATTTTAAAAGATTTTTTAAGAAAGAAGTCTTTCATTTTTAAATGTATTCTAAAATAAGTTTTTTGAAAGAATATTTCTATTAAAAATTTTGTTTTCTAAAAAAATAAAGGGTAATCTGTAAAAAAATTATCAGGCTCAAAGTTTTTGGTTTTAATGAAAAAAATATTAAGGAATTTTCATGCCTTTTAAAAAAATAGATATTTCTTTTTGTTTTTTAATGATTTATCCAATGATATTGAAAGTTTATTTTTATTTTTTTATAACATCCTTAATCCTCCTTATGTTACACAAGGGGTATTTGTAAATCTACATTAAATATTTTTTCTAGATGGCTTATGAAATATTCTATGAATATCTTTACAAAATCTTTATATTTTTCTTGGGTTAATTAAGTGATGTTTGAAATATTAATGTTTTCTTGTTCTCTTGGAAAATATATATATTAATGATTATTATTTGATGGGATGGTCCAATATAACCCTCTAATGAATCGGGTAAATATTTAAATCTCATGATATTGTAATGTTAATGAGTAATGTTGCTCGATTCACTATGGGAAACATGTTGTAATGCCTAATCCACTATAGGAAATGGGTTTTGATATCTGATCCACTCTAAGAAATAGGTTGTAATTTCTAATTTTCTATAGGAAATAATAAATAATTCTTAATACATTATGGTAAATATGAATTAATATATGATATGCTATGGAAATAGGAATTAATTCTCGATCCACTTTAGGAAATAGAAAGTAATTCCTGATTCACTATAGGAAACAGGAAGTAATGCTTGATCCACTATGGGAAATAGGTAGTGACTCCTAATCCTCTATGTTATGATTATTATTATTATTTTTGTGCCACTTTTGTTTGTTATATTCCAATGTTATAATCCATAGACCATTTTTATTGTATCATGATTCTTCTCTCTTATACCATGATATATGTTTGATCATTTGAGATTACATTTCCTTATATTATTCCTTATAGACAACTCTTACTATTCTATATTTTTTCTAATAAGATATTTATCCCATGATCATGTTTTGTCACATTCTTAGGATCTAGTATTTGATAAAATATTGATAATTTTTCCCTTACAGAGTATTTTAGATTACCCTTTTCTTATGTTTCAATTCCCTATGTTATAAATATGATTATAAAATTTGAGGAATCTTGAATGGAGTCTAGTGTGGTTTAATTATGGAGAAATGTTCACTAGTATCATAGAATAATTATTTTATGTATTTTATCCTCAAAGAAACTAAACCTTAAATTCTAGTTATTTTGAGATATAATGATTATCTTAAGAAAATGGTATAAAATAAAGATATGTTTACCTTGGTTTATCTCACTTTGTATCAAGTATTCTGAGGGAATTATGTGTTTTTAGCACCATACCGACGAGTGTGGGTATGGGGTGCCTCAGTTGTTACTAGATAAGGGTTTAGTTATTTTTAAGGACCAGTTTTATTTTTTTTTTATATTATTCTACTTATTTTGGGTATTTTGATTATATAACTTTATTGAGAACCCTAGGTATAATTATAAGTATAGAATAACCTCATGAAGTTTTAGTAAAGTTGATATTATGGGGTTTCCTAGTAATGGAATCCCTATCTAGATACACATAATTTGATACAATATCAAGGATAAATGATCCTAGAGGAAGTAATCCTGAAAAGTATAGTTTAGTGTTAACTCATTATTCACCTGGTTCATGATAAAGAGACCTAACTACACACCTATTTTGACACTCCCATGGAATACTCATTGGTATTTCACATGCTCTTTTTGAATCGTTATGAAGGACTTAAATGGAATTTTAGGATTTAACATATAACTAGTTAGTCTAGATAAACTCATAAGAAAAATTATATGGACAAACTAGGATAAATCCAATGAGTTATAGTTTGATCCAATTATATCATAGTAAACCAAAAGAGACATAATATTAAATAAAGGTGTCATGAGATAAGACATTTTGGGATTAAGTTTTCATATTCATATGGTCATTTACTCTGATATAATTGGATATTATCATAACCATTTGGTTTTAGTATTTGTTTATAATCAGGATAATGAAAATATAGTTTTGGAAGGTATGTCTCTAGAAACCCCTATGTATTACAAGCCAACTATGGAATAATATTTGGTATAAATTATTGAGATAAATAAAAATATCAATCCATTCCTATTATATGGGAAATATTTAGTCTCCAAGTATCATTGATTGTGAGGTTGATATTTCATTAGAAAATATATCTTGATTTTATTATGGGTTCCTTATCTTATTTCATTAGTAAATGATAATTAAAATTTTAAGGATGCAGTTTATTTAAGGGGAGAATGTAATGCCGCAATATTTTAGTATATATTTTCCCTTAAAAAATATTATGCTTCATACGCAACACTAAACTAAAACACACCACAAAATATTATATTGTTAATAAAATTATAATAATAATAATACCTCTAGTAAATAAAAATATATTAATCAACTAAAATTTCTTACATTTATAAGATAAATAATTAATATTATTTAATAGTAAAAAGGATTTATCTTTCTCAAATAATTGTTTTTTAAGTGTTATATATTTTATCCTAATAAATTAAATTGACCAAATTTAAAATTATATTATATATAAACTAATATATTAATATTTTTTAAAATTGATATGAAATAATTTTAAAAACACTTAAAACAATCATTTTTCAGTAAAGTAATATTTTCTTCATATTTTGTATCCTAATTTAAAAAATAAATTTATAAATTTTAGAATTTTTATTTTATAAAATGAACTTATTTTTTTAATTTATAATGTAAAAATTATCTTAGGATAATTTTTTGAGATTTTTTTGGAAAAGGTTGAGTTTTGGGTGAATAGTAAAAAATGCCAATTTGGAAAATATTATCACTTTTATGACATGGTCATAATACAATAACGATTTTAAAATATATGAAACCATTTTTATAAAAAAAATATATATTTATAAAGTAAAATAAATAATTTTAAAATATGAATATGAATATATAAAACTCATGTTTAACATTTTGGAAACATAAGTAATATTTTACTTTAACAAAAATTATTTTTGATTTGATTCCTTTAACCAAGTATCCAGAAGGTGGAATTCAGTTTTGTAATGTTTTAAAATACACATAACTCTTATTTGGAAAATAATGAACCAATTTTTTCATTTAAATTAAAAACATTGATAATTTTATCCAAAATATAATTTTATGCTTGAAAATACACTTTTTCAAAAAATAATATTTTTATGCATCAAGTGTGTCAGTTTTAAAATTAACTTTTTTTAAGTTATAAAGCTTATTTAATAAAGATATATTACAATTTTAAATCATAATAATCTAATTATATAAAAATTCTTGTCTTAATTTTTACCATTAAAACTAATTACCAAGTTTGAGAATTAGTTACCATAGTAAAAGTTAATTTGGGTAAAAGATAAAAGTAAAGGTATATGCCTAAACACTAAAAATTTATTTATCCAAAATAAATTTTTGAGACTATTCAATACCTTAAATTTTAAAAACTTTAATATTTTCCATTATTGGATCCACTTGACCATTGAAGAGTTGGTTTACACTTTATATTTTTACAAAAATACCACTCATATCCCTTATAAAAGGATCCATCACCACCCCACTTCTCCCCACACCCCAAGTTTCATATATTTGAAAACAAATATATGTAAATAATTCTATAAAACTATTATACATTTAATATATGATATTTTATTTATAATATACCACCTCTAAAAACCTTAATGAAATTTGAAAATGAACTCTTCCAAGGAGTTAGGTAAAATTCTCATTTACTCCTTTTTCATTTATTTTCCTTTATTTCTTATTCTAACTCCTATGAATATAATATACCCATGTTGAAGTAATTACATAAGTTTAATAATTATACTCAAATGTTTATATTTTCATTGGATACTAATTTTAAACCTTTCTCCCAACCATTCAAAAAATAAAAAATGTGCTTGTGTTACGTGTGGACTACTACATCCATAAGAAACATGGTCCTTTTTTCAAAATTTCATTACATGAATGGTTCTAAATTTTTATTTAGTAGATTAATGTGATATTTATAAAATTATTAATATTCTTAAATTATAATACATTAAATGTATTCCTCTTTTTCTATGTAAACGAGAATGTTGCATGTGTATATGTACGGACTACATCCTCCACGAAAGTGACATGTTTTATTTTTCATATATTATTTTATTCTTTATCAAACTATATTGAAATGTGATTATAAAACTTAAAAACATTTAAATAATGTCATTATGTGTCTTTAATAATTATATTATTCCAAAATAATCACTTTCTTAACCACACTCACTCATAGATTATAGTTTGTTCTTATCTGGATCGGTTTTACCACCTACATAAATAATCTTATAAATTTATATCATAGATGAATATGGAAACGTAAATACTAGTATTATTAGACATTAATGATAAAATAATGGTTTATATTTGGTTCTAGATAGGTTTTGGTAGTATTTAAATCATTATTAATATGTCTTCTTTAGTTTATCAAAAATTCTTGAAACAAGCTTATTATAAATTTTAACTTTATGTTCTATGACTAAAACTAACATGGGATGAATTTAAAACTTTTTTAATAATAATGAAACATATTTTAAATTATATTAAATATTATATTAAATTATAAATTTCAATAAAAATAATATCAATCAACATCTACATTACAATCCATGCACGAAACAAACAAAATTTCAACATCCAATAATTAAAATAAGTGATAAATAACTCATGAATGTATAATAAATGAGTAAAAACAAAGATTAAAAAGGGTTATATATATTATTTTGGTTCTTAAATAGGTTATTAATATAATTATGATTATTATACTTGGGGTTAAATTTCTTTCATGGAAACCAATAATTAAAGTAAGGGTGTTTCATCTCAATTTGCTTTCTTTGAGACATGTTTTGTTTTATACACCTAATTTATTTTAAATGGTTTTTATACTAAAAAGTGGATATATATTATCATTAATCATATTTTATTAATGGTATTTGAAGTTCAATTTCAATATATCTATTTTTAAAAGGGTTTATATTAAAAAAATTCTTAATCCATAATGGTTTTTTATTGACACAACTTCTTTTCTTGAGTTATAATTATTCATCTTCAAATATGTTTTTATGATATGGTTTTCTCCTATTATATGATGATATTATAATTATTTTCCTAAATCTTTTATAGGTAATTACATTTATTAGTTTTTTCCTTAATAAAACTTGATAATATTAAGAATAATTCTCATCCACTCCAAATGATCTCTTTCTCTTCCATATCCATGTTCAATCTTCCTTACAATGTTCTCCTTTATTATTTTGAAATAAAAATATGTTTTCTTTTTTATTATCATAAAATTTAGCTTTACTGCTTTTCAAATGGTCAATTTATCACACTAGTTACAATGTGCATTTCAATAACCTTTGTTTCTTTTCCAAAGATCCATACTTGAATATTCTTTTTAAAAGTAAATGTTTTCAACATAATTCACTCCACCTTTTGAAAATGAATTTTAAATGTGGACTATACTTATTTATTTTACAAATATGGTAAAACAAATATTTGAAAAATATTTTATGGTTTCTTTCACCGTTATGATAATTATTTTTTATAAATATTTCTTTATGTGTTTTAAAATGGTTTTCCTAATGATTTATAAAATTAAAGTAAATATTATTATATATTTTAAAAGTAAAATATTTATTTAAAAAAGGAATTATTGATTCTAAAATTAATTTTAAAGGTTTTTTGTTTTAAATAAATAATTATTCATTGTTTTTATGTCTTTCTAAAGAAATTTTTTGAAAGAATATTAATCGTATAAAAAAAGTTTTCTAAAAACATTTTTTGTTTGGAAATGGTGATTTCTAAAAAAATTATCAAGATCAAAGTATTTTATTTTAAGTAAAATATTTTTAAGAAGTTTTCAAGCCTTTCAAAAAAGGGTTATTTCTTCTTATTTTTCAATTAATTTATCCAATGATATTAAACTTTTATTGTACACTTATTTCAACATCTTTAATATTCCTTATGTTATATTGGGATATTTGTAATCTACCATCAATCTTCTTTCTATAGATTAATTCTGAAATTTTATATGAATTTATTCTTGAAACCTATCTCTTTTTCATGGGTTAATTAAGTGAAGATTAAAATATAAATGTTATCATGTTCTCTTGGAAGCTATATATATGGATAAATATTATATAATGGGTGGGTCTTATATAACCCTCTAATACATTCAGTAAATATTTATATCTAATGAGATAATAATAGGAAATGAGTAATGATGTTTTGGCCCCCATGGAAAACAGGTTGTGATGCTTGAACCACTATGGTAAATAGGTTTTGATGCCTGGTCCACTATGTAAAATAGGTTCTGATTCTTGATCCTCTATAAGAAACATAAAGCAATTAATGATACAGTATAAAAATATGAATTAATTATTGATCTATTATGGGAATCAAGAAGTAATACATGATCAACTCTGGTAAATAGGATGTGATTCCTAATCCACTATAGTAAATAGGAAGTAATGCCTGATCCATTGTAGGAAACATGAAGTAATGCCCAATCCACTACAGGAAATAGGAAGTGATGCCCGATCCACTATGTTATGATTCCTATAATTTTATGATACCTTTTTATTTTATATTCCTATGTTATAATTCATGGATCATTTTTATTGTATCATGATTCTTCACTCTTATTCCAGGGTATATGTTTAATCAATTCAGATTGCATGTACTTCTATTATTCCTTATGGAAAAATATTATTATTACATGTTATTTTTAATAATATATTTCTCTCATGATCGTGTTTTCACACATCCTTATGATCTAATATTTGATTAAACATTTATAATTTTTCCCCAACTAGTAATTATATCCCACCCCCTTCATACATTTCTAATCCCCAGGTAATAAAGATTATTATGACTTATAAGGAGTCCAGAAATGATTCTATGAATTATAGAGAAATTTTCACATGTTTTTTAAAATAAGTATCTTATGTAGTTGATCCTAAAATACATTAAACCATTTATTCTTTGTATTGTGATATTATTTATGAGATGTAATGTTTTACTTATGAAAATTATGTAAAATAAATATATGTTTATCTTATACCATCACACTTATTATCAAATCCTATATGTAATTTTTTTTAGCATCAGAGCTATGTGTGAAGGTTTGGGGCACCTAACATATTGTTACATATAGAATCATACATTATATGAGGTATTATATGCATCATGATATTATGAAATTAGGTCATCTAAGAGTGGTGATGAATTTTTTTGTTGATTCATGTTCTTTGATTTCATTGTCTTCTGAGGAAGAGACTATATTTTGGTAGAGCCCTAGATATTTTTTACTTTAAATAGTTATACTTATTTAATAGTTGAAATATTATTTATTTGTTGTTTTATATTTTTTATTATCATTTTCTTTTTAATTTCTTTAAATATTTTCCAAAATTTACCTTTTGTAGAAGTATCTAAAATATAAAGAAGCATTATGAAATAATAAAACAGTTTTAGAACAAATACCTTCATATACTTCTTATTTTTTTTAAAAGGAAAGTAAAATTATCATTGAATTATTTTATGTTGTAGTAACATTATTTGTTTTCAATTACTATTGAAAATTATATGAGAGGTTATATGTTAACTATATCTAAAAAAATATCATAGATCTTTTTATTGGGGATGAGATCACATTGAATGTGTTACAAGTGTATTCCCTGTAAGAAAATTTCAATTTCAATTTTCATTCCATTATTTTAATTTAAATTACAATGATTTAATTTATTAATTTTATTATTAGGTATCTTAACATTAACTACATAAAAAATGAGATTAATTTTATTTAGGTTTTCATGGATATAGAATACATTTCAATGTGTATGAAATACTTGGATAAGAACTGTGATTAAATATTACCTCAAAGATTAATTAAAATATATATTTAGTATTTTTTCCCATCTATTTATTGATAGATAATAATACTTATATAATTATAAAATATTATTTTTAAAATTAACATTCATGATGAATTTTTTATTTTAGTGTAAACTTGATATTATGCATATTCTTACCATATGAATTTGCATAATATTTGTAATTTTTTTGAGTAAATTTTTACATTGGTGGAGCCTATTGGGGTTACTATAGAATGTTGGTAATGAGTCTTAATGGTTGGATTGGTGTTTTTTCTCTCATTACTACTAGAAATAAATTATTTATAGTGTTATTTGAATATATATTTCATCTTGTGAAGCTTAAATAAGAATTTGAAAATTTTAAAATAGGTTTTATTGAAGGATGCATACACCAAGCTATAGTGATGTGAACTAGGGTGTGTGAAAAATGACCTGAAGTTGTTTACCATGGTTGAGGATGTTTTGGTGTATGTTGTGAGAAGATAAAATCCATGTATTCTATCATATTGAGTTTCATTCCATAATAGATGTCATTGTTAATAGTTAAACTTAAATAAAACTTTTTTAAGGGAAATTTTATGATCTTGGAAATTTTGTATTAAAGATAAAATGATATATTAGAGGTGTATATACTATAGTTCAAGTCATTTTGGATTAAAAATACCTATAAGAAATTAAATATGGAATTATATGCATAGAGTATTCAATATTGTTTCTCATATTTGGTTAACCAAAATGGGAAGGATAAGTTTATTATCATATAGTATAAGGTGTGGTGTCTATTGGGTTTATGAGAATGAATTATAAAATGGGATACATGTCATAGATCAAGTCATGGAGAAAATTGTTTCACCCTGAGTTAGTTTATATTATGGACACAAGATGTTTATGTAATAGATTGTTAATATATGAAATGGTTCGAATATAAAAATGGATAAATTAATCAGGTTGTGATTTTATGTAAGTTATGGTTATTGGAGGATAATTTTTTAATAAATATCATCATGTTATAGAGATCATTAATTATTACATAGTATATTTTTTCAAGAAAAATAAAATATTTTGGTTGATTTATATATTTTAATTCAAATGGGTATTGTTGGTGATTTTGATTCATTAAAAATGGTTGAATTTTAAGGGAAATTACAGGATAATACATGAAAGTTTGAATATAGATGGATTAGAAAATTCAAAAAGGTTATTTTAAAATATAATAAATGGGAATAAATAAAAACTAGGTCATTAAGAATTAAGAAGGAAATATTGATACAATAAAAATTCTTAGAGAAAGGGGAGGTTGTAAATACTTTTATTAAAGATACATATTTGATAAAGTATATCAAAAAAATGAATATACTCTTATTTATTTGTTATTTGATCATTTTTATGATTATTCATTATAAATGACCTTTATGTCATTATCTTAAATTCCTTGTCTCAAAGTAGTTCATGGAGAGATAAGTATAGGTAGTGACCCAAGGATCATCTATGATTACTTCCTTAAACTTGTAATTATGATATATTATGGTAATTTTGGTACCTTGACACATTTTTAATGCATTCTCCTTTAATTTAACCCTTAGTGGTAAATCAAGTAAAATATTTGTCACTTAATTTATATTCTTTATTTGGATGTTAACGTTATTTTCTTAATATTAAAAAGTATGGAGTATTCTTTCCAATGAGAGAATAAGATCCATTTTAAGTTTAGTTAAAAATGAATTAACACCCTAATTCAACCCCCCCCCCCCCACACACACACACACACACACAAACACTACTAAGATTTATTAGGGATCCTATGATTGAAATAGTTTGTATTAGAGGCACATGTTTAAGTTAGGTGAATTTTTTGGTGGAAGAGTTTCATTATATATATCATAGTAAATGTGAAAGGATTTTCATTTTTCTATGCATTTAATTATCATATTTGGAATAACTATATATTATAATATTTACAGTCTATAAAACTTGGTGTTTTCCCTATAGGTATGCATAGAATAGACAAGGGTGATTTTACAGAGTTGTATATTATTAAAGTATAAAGAAATTTTCTCAATGATGATGCAAAGGCTCAAAATTAAATATCCAAATATTTTTCAAATAATATATAAATAAATATTATGAGTAGTATATATTCTAAAATAATATGGGATAAAGTGGAAAATATCTACAAGTGTGGAAAAAATGTACAGGAGGTAAAATTATAGTTTATTCTTAATAAGTTTGATGATCTAAATATGATCTCAAATTAAATAATTTTTAGTTTCTTTAACCATCTCATTGAGGTTATTGGAAAAAATTTAGGACTTAGTGATGGGATTAAATACATTGAAATTGTTAAGAAAATTATAAGGAGGCTACCACCTTTTTATAATCCAGAGGTATCATATCTTGTAGAAGGAAACCTTGCAGGCATATATCATAAAATTTCACATAGTGATACAGTTATATATGAAATATATTTGAAGCCAAAAAATGTTAAGTCAGTTATACAAGTTGATAGAATTTAAGTCCATATAGAATATTCAAATTCATAAAGATGAATAAGGATAATACTGTGTAAGGTATGAGTTCTTATCTCTCATGGTAAGAAATTTTAAGCAAGGTAAAGGAAAGTTTAAATTATATTTATCACTAACATGTTTTAACTATGGAAAAGTTAGGAATATTTATATGAGATTTCCAAGGAAGGTTTGTGGAGAATATGAAGGTAAATAAAAATAAAAATAGTGAAGATATTATCCCCCTAAATTAAACTTCCAATCAGGAAACTGATTTTTAAAATATATTTTAATATAATATCTTGGTAAGGAATATGACGATCATGATTTTATCTTTAAATAAGGTGAAACTAAATTTTAATTATATTTAGAGGATGAAATGATAGAAAAATTCAAGAATGATTAAAATGAAATAGAGGAAGTAAACTAACATGAAGTTTTTTTTATCCTTAAGTAGATCATGAATGTACTCTTGAGGATATAGACATATAAAAAATATGAATGGGAAGATTTATAGATTTTTTAAATAATATATAAAATATTTTTACCAACTCAAATATTAAATCGCATAGTTGGAAATGGTTTTAGAGGAACAAGTATTAGATCAAGAATCATTTAAAGAAGTTGTATACTTAAATATATAAATTTAATAATAATATAATTCTATTGTTTTCCTTAATACATATATTCACAAGAGAGATAAAAATATTAAATACATTGAAAATTAAGTCTTTACTCTGATAAATAAACTTTAAGATGAAATTAAATCATGTATTTTTAAGAAAACATTGTAATTTTAGAGGTTCCAAAATGAATAACTAAAGGAAATGGTTGAACGAGGTACAAGGAATGTCAATAAAGTTTATAAAGATAAAAGAACTAATTACATGGGTAAAATTGGGCTTTTCTTTGAATCTAAAACATCTAAGTATAGGGAAATAAATTTAAATGATAAAGGTAAAACAAATGTTAGTGATAAATCATAATTATCTTGAGTTTATCAAAAACCAAAATACTACTAGGTGTTTGAAAACATGTTGGGAGATGGTGTAACACACTGAGATTTTGTGGGAAAAAATCAAATTAATTTAATCTTTTTTATATTTTTGATTTCATGAAACAAGAAATATTGTATTTTTATATATTAATAAACTATGTTTGGTTTAGATAAACTATATGTAAGAAGTATATTAGATTTTGGTATAAGAAAAACTATTTTTGGTTTGTGTTACAAAAATTATTAAGTTTCTTCAATATCTTTCATAACATGCAAGACAGGGTTTTTTACCAAACTACAATATAATATTATTATTATTATTATATTATTATTTTTATAGATACCACATATCCATTGAAATGAAAGTTAAAAATATAATTAAATATATTGTAAAAATATGCTTTATATGTGTATATAAAATTAATCCTTTATTCATCAATTAGTAAAAGTTAATGTAAGACCTATTTGAAAATAAAGAAAATACTTTTCCAGGAAAATAATATTTATATGTACAAACACGATTTTATCTCAATAAATTAAAGAAACCAATTTTGATTTATGTTTTCAATAAAATTTATAAATAATATATTCAATAATATTTTTTATACTTTTACAATAGATTTTATAGGTATAATATAAGAATAAATCCAATTTTATGAATAAAAATATATATTCTTCTAAAAAGTAATTTTACCACATTTTAATGGTGAAAATAAAATTTGGAACTTTAAATGATTTTATATTCCAAAATAAACATAAAATTTGAAATAATAACATAAAAATTATCTTGGGGTTAATTTTTGGTATTTTTCTATGAAGTTTCATTTTTTGATGAATAATGAGAAATACAGGATTTTAATTCAAAATCTCATTTTCATCTAATTTATTATTAATGTTATATTATATTTTTAATTATTTTTAAATTTTAATTAGATTAATTATACACAAATTAATCTGATTTATTTTATTTTAATCAATTTTAATTTGAAATTGGATATAAACACTAACCAAACATTTGAACATTTTTTCTTTAAAAACCTCCTTTATCGACCCATCTACAGGGTTAAATTTGAATTAATTTCCTCCAATTATGTGATTGGAATTCTGAAAAGTATATTAAATATTTTTAATAATAATATTATATAATTTAAAATATTTTAAACTTAGTTTTTTAGAAAAAAAATAGTGAAAGTAATTAAAATTAATTACAACGATTAAGAAAAAAATTAGCTTAACAAGGGACTAAACCTTGCACTTAAGGAAAAAAATGACCTAGAAACCTGTAAAAAAACTATTTAATAAACATATTTATACCTTATACTACCTTTTTGGAATTTTTTCCATTATTGTATCTATCTTTCATAGGAAAAACAATAGTGGTATTCCCTTTTCAAAAATTTACAAGAATGTCACTCCTCCTCCACTATAAAAAGGCATTCACCCATCCCAATTATTCACACCTCTCAATCACTTTGGATAACCCAAAATATTATCAAATAAGCTCCAAATATCCCTCCATTACTCTTTTAATTCTCACTTTGGTAATTAATCCAACAAATGAATCCCTTTTGTGCAAAGAAAAAGGAGTTACCAAAAGAAGAGGTAACATCCTTCCTCAAGATCCTTATTTTATTTTATTTTTCCACCACATATATTATTATTATTCCATGATTATATAGTTAAAATATTATCCTAAATATACATACATTATTTTATTATAATTTTTAAACCTTCACATACACACACTTCAATCTAATGTGTACTGAACTTATTGTTCTTGTGTATGGTGAACTAACACCTCACAAAATAATGTTGTTTGTTTTTCCTTTACCACCTTTTATGGTTGGTAATTATGATGGAAACTATATTTTTATATTTTATTTATTTTATTTATGATTTATTTATTATTATATAATTATTATATAACACATACCTTTATGATTTCCATTTTTTGTAAGTATGATAATTTCATTTGGGGAAGTGTGGACTACCGCCTCCTCAAAGCGATGTGATTCATTCACACCTCACATGGAAGGTATTAAGAATGTGTTTATTAAATTTATATGATATATATGAAATATTAATTCAAATATAATTATAATATATATATATACATATATTTAATTTACTTTATTTCTTTCAATACAACAATAAAATGAAAACAGCGTTCATGCGTACGTACAACCTACCGTCTCCATGAAATGTGTATTCCATTTCATACTTCTATCTTATATAGATTATTATAAATAAATATATAATGAATATATATGATATTTATACCATGTTTTAAATTATTTAAATAATTAAATAATGATCTAATTAAGATTATCAAGAATAACAATTCAAAACATATACGAAAAATAAAGTGAATATTACCCAAAACATAACATTAACATAGAGTTATTAATAAATAGATAATATAAAGTCATAAAAATAATATATCAAATTATATATATCAATATGGTTATTTTTTAGCTTTATAATAAACTTATATTTATTAT
Source organism: Viscum album (assembly GCA_963277665.1). NCBI lineage: Eukaryota > Viridiplantae > Streptophyta > Magnoliopsida > Santalales > Viscaceae > Viscum > Viscum album. The sequence goes on along the minus strand of OY728143.1, from coordinate 1,401,666,879 downwards.
ACAGTAGGTTTGAATGTGTACAATGAAATTCAGGACTTAATGTAAGGGAATTTCATCTCACTTTTTATTTATATGAGATACATGCCTTATTCACCACTCATTCCATTTATGGGGTGTCTATAATTCCCATGAATTTATTATATTATTATTATAATTAAATTTATTGGTATTTAAATATACATTTTATGATATTTATTTTATGGGCGTTATGTTTCAAAAGTTACCAAATCTGTAAAGTAATTTTGTCTCAATTTTCCTTTTTAAGGCACATGCCATGTTATGCACCAATATTTTTCTATTAGGTGTATGTAATGCCATTTTAATTTTTATATAATTAATATAATTATTTTCATGATAGTTTAATATTAACTTAATTTTATTATTTCCATTATATTATGATTCAAAGTTACCAAAGTGATGAAGTCTTATTTCTACAATCACATCATTTATCGAGATTGTTTATGGTTATGCTTCCATTAATGAAATATTATGATCCATATATCAGAAAATATCATGAATTTTCTTACCCTATGGTTATTAATGTTATATAAAAGTAATGGCACCATTCTTTCACTCTTTTTACTTAATATAATTAAGAAAAAAATTTATGAAAATATGACTTGATTTCTCCATTCGGCTGAAAATTTGTGTTCTTTAAAAACTATATTTTATAAAAATGTTTTCAAAAATGTTTTACTATTATCCTATAATTTTTAAAAGAAATTTTTACCCATGTATTACCTTTTCAAAAAATGATTTTAAATGGTGTCTTATTGTCATTTTTCAATCAAGGCACTTTTCTAAACTTTTAAGGTGAAAAAGGAATGATCTGCATGTATGGACTCACCAACAATCATGACCATCATTTACATGATGATTAATTTGAAAATTTATATGGTTATTTTTTTAAAGAAATTTTTTTCATAATATTCTGGAAAAAAATTATTTTAAAATGGTTTTCAAAGAAAAAGGGTTTTCAAAAAATTGTTTTTTTTAAAGTGTTTTAAATGATTTTCAAAGATTCATTTATATGTTTTAAAAAGTTTGTTTTTAAAGAAATATATTTAAATGATAAAAAAACTTTTATAGGTTTTCAATTTATTTTCAAAGAAATTGTTTTCAGAATATTTTCAAGACTCTTTATTAAGTTTTCAATGAAAATAGTTTTCAAAAATTTTTCAAGTTTCTTTTATAAGTTTTCAAGGAAAATGGTTTTCAAAATATTTTCAAGCTTATTTTATAAGTTTTTAAGGAAAATATTTTTCAAAATTATTTCAATCATTATTCCTAAGTGTTCAAATTATTTTAAAATAAAATGGTTTTAATTTTTTTTGTGTTTTTAAAATCCTTCTTTAAAGAAGAAATGATATTTTCCTCATGAAATGTTATTAAAAGATATTTTAAAATTATTTTCTATATAAGATGGAATCTGTTGATATTACTCATTCCTTTCTGAGAAATGATCCAAATGTCACATTCCTATTCTTTCTCTGAATGGTTTATGTTTTAATGGTATGATGATTATGAAACCTATTTCTCTTTCATGTGTTATATATTTATGAACCCCATTTCCCTTTCATGGAATATATTTTAATGAAACCCACTTATTTTCATGGGTTATGCTTCGATGAAATTATTATTAAACATTTATCTTTTCAAGAGTTTATGATATGATTACATTTTTCGATACCCATTTAATTTCATGGGGTTATGATATGATTGGATATAATCTTCTAGTACATGTATGTATGATTTTATTATGAGATGGGTGTAACCTATATCTCCCTCAAATGTATTGGATAAATATTTATATCTCATGAGATAATTATGGGAATCAAGTCGATGAGATTGATCTACTATGGGAAGATGGGGAAACCTGATCCACTATGGGAAGATGGGTAAACTCGGTCCACTATGGGAAGATGGGGAAACCTGGTCCATTATAAGGAAATAACTATAATTGGGGATGGTGTTGTGTCCCTCCCAGTAGGTGTAGTCCTCATAAAGTTCCTTGATAAGTTTTTGGAAACGAACCTTGACATATCGGGAAAGATATTACATGTTTATGTGTTTTCCAAAAATTCTATGTATTATGACTATGATAATCTCACATGGTTCATGTTCTTGTTTATTTTATGATTCATGTCTTATAAACTACCAATATTTATTCCATGTCTCATGTTTCTGATATTTTTTATACATGGTATGATCTTCAAATGTTATGATCATGTTCTCATTCACTTATGTTCGTATTAATACTTGTGTATTTTCTTTATTTACACTTACTGACTATTCAAGCTCACCCCTTTCTTATATTTCTTTTCCTTATGTTATGAAGAAACGTTTTTAAGTAGAATTAATAAGTGGGAAGATATTTGTGGAAAACATTGAAGATCTTTCACTGATTTAGAATATATTTTTTCAAAGTTTCAAAAGGAACAAAATTAATATGGTATTTGGGCATTTTTTTTTAATGTATTAAGTATTCTTCCAAAATGATGTAATTTATATATAAATTAATCTTGGGTTATTATAGATTGTGTTAGTTCATTCCCTTTTATTAAGTGATAATGTTTTGGTTATTTTGGTCAAACCATGATGTATTGTGAAGAGATTTAATGATTATTAAAATTATTAATAGTCAAAAATGAACTAAAGAGGATTATAACTTATCATATGTCTCATATAACAAATTATTTCTATGTTTATTTTTTATTACTCAAAATTTGGCCATAAATTTTTGTTTTGCAGGTAATAATTGAGTAAAAATGTTTCATATGTATGACCAAGGATAGTGGAGAGAATATGTAATGACCCACTTAATTCCATTGGCTTGATAATGAAATGAATCATTACATGGATTTAAGTGACATGCCCAAGACACTAAAGGCTAGTAATAAATGCCTAATGGATTCAAATACAAGTGGGGGATTATTTACCCTTTAAGGAAAAAAAAATATTAACTCAACCAACCATAACCAAACATCTCACTATATTATGCATGAAAAAATGAAAGACAACTCAACCATTCCATTTATATCAAACCAATAAAAAGTGTGTAATAATAGAAGAATAGGAAACTATCAAAGTAAATAGAAAAAAACAAATAAATACTCTAATAATACCACAATACTCCATGATCCACCAGCTCCAAGCTCTAACATTACCAAACATTCTAAGTATCATGAGTTGGTGTTAAATACGTGTGATACTTTACTTTTTCCCATGTCCTAGAAGATAACATCTGCAAAAGCACCAAATTTTAAAATTAGAGGAGAGTATAAAACTTAGTAGGCTTTACCCAATTAATTCCCTACTCATTCCACTAGGATATAAAGGTTAGAAACATTTATATAAAATAGTTTATATAAAACAATTTCCCAAAACATTTTATAACTAAATATAAACAATCTTTAAAACCATTTAAAACCAAATGTGCACAAGTTCTATTTCAAAAAATTTATAGTAAGTAATATTTCTATAAAAACAACCAAACAAGGATTTAAAACCATTCCTTGTTAATTTTTTGTCATATCCATTCCATTCCACTTATTCACACATCCAACTATGCATGCTTCATTATAACAGTTCCATACTCATGAGTGGTCTCTCATCGATATACCATGTCATCACATGATAATTATACCCCATGTTCCATTAAACATTTTGCACCAAGAACAATGTCATATTCCAACCAATCCTCATAAATGTGATCTGTACACACACCATTATTATGCCAAAAACATTTCAAACAATTTTAATAAAACTGTTCTTTTATTGAAACCCATCTAAAAACCCTGGATTAAAATCATCCATTCCATTTCAATAAAATCATTCCTTTTATTAAAAACATTTTTATCAAATACATTCACCATTATTCCATAGAAATCCAATTTCAAAATCCACATTTTAAAATTAAGAATCAAACACTTTAATCAAAAGCACTGATTTTCTAGATTTTCTACAACCATCACCAAATAGGGTTTCTAGAAATCATAAATCAACCAATTAAAAATAAAATACACAATAAGAAATCAATTTAAAACTATTAAATTTATTTATACTAAGAGGAGTTTAGAGTAAAGATACCTACCTCAAAGGTTTTTATGAAAATTGAAACGGACGAAGAATGCTCACACAACCAGGTAAGAATTCCATGAAACCAGCTTAGATCTCTTCTCCTATCATGATAAATACAAAATACAATCATATTTGGAATCTAAAATATTATATATACCCATAATGTGTTCATATATGAGGAACTAATAGGATATGATAAGTATATCTAATTAGATCAAAGAAAATGTGACAAGAACAATGAAGAACGACACTTGACACAAGAATCGGGCTTAAAAATGCCAAGGTAGGGTTTTAAATTGATTTCAAATTTATCGAGAGAGGTTCTCCTTCCTTAAATGGAGAATAATCCTAAGTTAGGGCCTCTTATGAGAAAAAAAATATTTAGAGTCAAAACGAGTGAGATAATATTTTTAAGGATCTAATTTTAACTTTGTGCACGATTAGTCTGCATAGTTATATAAACTGTGCACTAACCATACATTAGATACTACCTCAAGAAAAACCACACATGACCTCCTAGTATGTAATCCCTAACCATGTTCCCACCATGCAAAATCTACTACCCAATATCATTCAAAGTGTATGGTTTCTCCGAGGATTTCCACACAGTTTGGAAAAACTGTGGGTACTATAGAGGACCTTACATACTAGAAACTAGGGTAAGGGTTACATAACAGAAACTCGGGGTACTACAGAAGACCTTAATTTGGGAAATATATTTTTTCCATCATAAAAGGAATAATATTATTGTGGTACTTATAATAAAGAGAGTGAGGATAGACCATCATATGTCTCAACTCAATCAAGTATTTCTTGGAAGGGATAAAATAAATATAAGGAAACCCTATCCAAATTTTTATTAATGTAATGAAGAATAGAATCACATCAATATTTGTTAGTGGGTTCTCATACCATATGACTGTTAACATAGATATTTGGAAGAATTTAAAAGTTCTTATTGATGGAATGGTTTGGTTTTTCAAATATAGAGTTCTAAAAATCAAAGGAAGTGGAAAGGGAAGTCTTTCCATATGTGAGTTGAAAAATGTTGTGATGGTTTATGTGGATAGTCTTTGAAACAGTCCTTTTAGTGTGATTCAACTATGTAGATTAGGACTTGAAGTCACATTCAATAAAAATTGATATCTAATAATAGGAAAGGATATGAATTTATTAATAAAGTTCTAGATAAAAAATAGAAATTTATGTTAGGTGGATGGAAAGGATAAAACTTATCTCCTCATAGTGAAAGTAGATAATAACTTATTACATCAAAAACCTAGAATATACATCAACAAATAATGGATAATTTATCAAAGTTAAAGGTTTCAATATATATTTAAAATTTGAAGTGTGATCAAGATAATACTTTTAATACATGTATGAAAGGGTATATGTGGAGAAATACCTGTTATAAATAGAATAAAATATCATCAAATTCATTAGACATAATCCATACTGATGTATGAGTATTGATGAATCATCCTAAAACACAAGATGAGAGGTATTTCATCATTTTTATTGATGATTATAGTATGATGGGTTGCTTTATTATCATGAATACCAAAAAGTAAGTCATATGGTGCATTAAAAAATTGAAGTTGAACTAAAAATGGAACTAGAATATAAATCAATATTTTATAATTGGATAATGGAATGTAATGATCCTCTATTGAATTGAAAAATTATCTTTATAAGCATGGAATCAAACATGAAGTATCCCTATTAAGGACAATAAAAAAATATTTCATGGAAATGAAAAAACTAGATAGTGTATAACATGTAAAATACACTAAACATCAAGAGTGGTATCTCAAGAAACTATTAAAAGGAAGCAGTGCATGTCACGAACCAACCCGGGTCGACCCTGAACCGGTCACCCGAGCCGGTCTGCGACATGTCCCGAGGGGAATTCTCGATCCCCTCGGGATGGAAACCAGTTTTGGGCATCAAAGTATACATGAGGGAACGATTTAATCCCAAGAGATAAAACCAAGACTAGATAAATAAATAGAACAAATAGAGCTTGCAGTAAAATGACAACTAAAACTCAAATAAACAAAGAACCAATCTAGATAAAAAGTATCACTTAAAAGAACATAATTGTTAACAAGACCCCGCTACAATGATCTCCATATAACCCCTTGGTCACCTCCAACCAAAAGACCAAAACTACTCCCACATGAGCAACACTAAGAAAAATCATGAACAACATCTGAACCTGCAATTGAAATGGTAAAGGATAGGCGTGAGAAAAAAATGATTAGTAGGGATTCCAAAAGTAAACCATTGAATCCAAGTGTTTCCTTATCCAAAGTTGTCTGATGACACAAGTTTGGAAATACAATTATAAAAATAAGGTTATCCTGTTTAGACAAAATAACACTTCTTTCCCACAATGAGGACCAACTCGCGTCGTATATTATTTCAAAAATTGTTTATCATTTTATAAATAAAACCAAACAAGTGATATTAGGGTTGTTCAAAAGGGAGATAGGTAAACAATACATGTTGAAAATAAATCAGTGTAGAAGAAAAATAAACAAGCAATACGAGCTTAAAATAATCTATTGTAATAGAAAATAAGCAAGAAATATAAGATGTAACCAGGGGAGATCATGAAAATCCCTAGAAAACCCATGGATGCGCTCGGTTCAGAACCACCTATCGGCATATGGTGAATCCCCATAGTCTATAACCCATTGATCGCCCTTGTGAAAAAATCAGCGGCAGATCCCACCTGGCCTCTCTATCTACCGGGGGCACCAACCCGTCTAATAATGGTTGGTGAGTAACCGTCACTCGATAATCTATAAGACACCCAGGAACCCATGGTGGTTATGGTAATACTGTGTAAGTAGGAAGTCCCTCGCACGCGTGACTCATCTCACCTCACTTGACTTCCTAAAACATGGACGCTTCCTATATATTCACCCATAAGGGTTTACACTAGATAGGAGCACCTCATATATATGTTCAATCATTCAAATTAAATAAAGTGCCAAATGGGCCATCACATAATGTTCATATCAAAACCATTTTCTAAAAAAAATTGTTTAAGGTTTCCAACTGGGGACACACATTTATTCAAAATATCTTCCAAGCACCACTCTTACATTTACAAAGATAAACGGGCTCTTATGTTCTAAACACACGTTCAAACACTTCATAATTATAAAACATGATTTTAAACTTTTCTAACCCACACTAAAACATGTTTCAAATCGAATGAAAAAACCTTAAAGAAAACATTATAAACCAAGATTTCTAAAACACATAAATCAATGGTTTAAAAATCCACATTTAAAATAATCTTTAGAAACAACTCAAGGGGACAAACTTTATTTGAAAACTAAAATCCATTTATAAAACTAAACGTCCAAGAAAAAACCAATTACCTTAAAACCCTAACTTACCACCAAATTTATTTATAGAACATAAAACAGTCCATAAAAAACATTAAACCCTTTCCATCACATTTTAACACGTTTAGTATGTTATACCAACATCAAACCATACACACCTGAAATCCTCTTTTGAAATCAAACGCACACCAAGAAAACATTTTAAATCCTTGCCCCAAAAATCATCACTTACCCACATTATTTTAATGGAATTCCAAATAAAAACATTGAATTCATTAAACCTTTACAAAAGTGTTTACCACTTACCCACATTATTTTAATGGAACACCAAATAAAAACATTGAATTCATTAAACCTTTGAAAAAGTGTTTTAACACAATAACTAATTCATAACACAAGCAAGAAAAGTTCATTAATAAAAAATGTCATTGCAACATAATAATGGTGATACATTTTATAAGGGACCAATTCCTTCTTAAATAAACATAAACAATTAAAACAAGCTTTTGAGGTATCATAAAACTAAGTAATTTTCACTAAAACTCATTTAAAACATATTTTTAACAAATCAAATAAATTCCAAATTGCTATAATAATTTGAACAAGGGTATCCTAGAGTTGTGAAACTAGTTTATAAATTTATTTAAAATAGAAAGCATCAAAGTAAAGGCTTTAGGAAAGTAAAACATGGAAATACGAACCGAAACCTCATGCGATTGGAGTGAAACTTCAACGGGAGGAAGAAAAATTCCCTATGGACAAAACGCACACCCTAAAATCAAAGTAAACCTAAGATACATATTAACCCTAACGTTTAGGGTTCACCCAGTCAGAAAATCCACATGGAAACACTAAAAATTAATTGAGGGGAGGAGAATATGGGGAAGATAACTCACCAGATGGAACTGCCGGAGGGAGGAGGAGCACCCACTAGAAGAAGAGTCGGATGGGATAAGGCATGAGTGAGGAGGGGTAAGGGGAAGATAAGTGGTGTGTGTGAGGGATAAAAAAATAAAGGAAATAATGGGGAGATCGGGTGTGGGTAGGGGGATAATGGGGAGATATGGCGTGAGTGTGAAGGTGTAAGGGGAATGTGGGGGAATGTGGGAGATAAAATAAAATAAAATAAAGAAATGAATTAGTGGGGATAAAGTGGTGAGTGATGGGTAATATAATAAGGGGGTGTGATCGGAGAGAGGTGATTTAAGAGAGGAATAAAAAAGAAGAGAAATAAATGGGGAAATAGGGGTGAGTGGAGAGAGGGAGCGCATGAGATAAAAAAAGGGGAAGGCGTGATGGATGAAAAAAAGAGGGGGTGAGTGATTGGAGAGAGGGATAAAAAATTAAAGGGAAAAATGGGAGAGGGGGGAAGCATGGAGAGAGGTAGGTGCATAGGGAATAAAGAAGAGGTTGAGTGTGATGGATAAAAAAGGGTTTTGATTAAAACCCTAAAAAAATAATAACAAATAAAAAAAATTAGTAATAATAATAATGATAATAATTATAACAATTTAAATAACAAAATTTAATGACAATATTTATAATAATATCATTAATTATATAATCATAGCACCATTAATTTTCTTAATGATAATAATAATAATAATAATAATGATAATCATAATTTTATTCATTTTCTTTTAAATAATTACAAAATTAATAACAAACAAATAATAATTATATTTATATCCATTTCAATGATAATAAGATCATTAACAATTTTAAATTAAAAAAAACATTTCTATATACACAATAATGTTATTATTATTGTATCTTAAACATTTCATTCATTTCATTCTCAGAATGTTTTATTATTTTAAGTAGTGTTTAACCATAGGGACATCCGGGCCGACCTCAGGGTTACCTCCAACTATGAGGAACCCATGAAACGACCTGAAACCCACCAAAAACATCAAATATCAAAAAAATTAAACATGTACTCAACCTGCACCTTGACAAGACTATCTAAAACCAAGAAATAATAAAATAAAATAATTTAAATGATCGGGGTGTGGCAATTCTCCCCACCACAAAACTTTCTGCCCCTAGAAAGTTAACCAGCTAAAATACAACCAAAATTCATGTCAATGCCCGACCAAAACCATCGGGGAAAAGAATATAATCCTCGAGCAGACTATTCAGTCTGCATGTTACACACGACCGACTCAAAGAAAAACCATAGAACAGAACAAGGGGAGAACATGAGAGAGTTCTTACCACTACAATAATTCCCCTAACGCAAGAATTTATAAATCAAACACAATACCTTGAGGGTAAAATGCGGGTACTCCCAACCAAACCTATCAACTTCTCCATATGAGTTGAACAGGACCACTGAGACTTAAACAGAAAACCACTACAAGTCCAACTGACATTCTGGGGAATCAAAATAAATAATTCCCTTTAACAACACCACCAAAACTAAGAATTCCCCACACTAATATAAAACTCTCCAACACCTCACATATCTAAACGATCACTAATAAAACCAGGACCAACCCACACAAGGTCCAGAAACACATAAAAAAACTAACAATTATAGAAGTTACATTCAGAAGAATTCAACTACTACGATCATGAAAGAATAAGTTCATCGCATTATAACCACAAAAAAATGAACTTACAATAGCAGGAAAACAAGAACAAGGGAACCCTGAATGTCTGTATTCCAAGATGAAAGATAAAGAACCAAGAAAGGTCTCACATGCCTCTGACATGCTGATTGTGCGTGAGCTTCACCCCGAGACTTGAGGCTGGGGCTCTGATGGCTGAAGCATCTTATGCCTCATAGTTAGACACTAGAATCCCCCAATCAGAACTCCTTCTTCGAATGACGCTTCCCACATAACTTCACTTGGGGACCCGAACAACCACAATGGTGATAGGACTTCATAGGGATGTGACCTGATGGCTTGAAATTCCCAAACTAGCCATACCGATGGCACATCCGTATGAATCCTAACAAACTAGGTGTCATGATCAACGAAGATAACCACTTAGGGAAGGTTCCTCATGCACGTAATCCTTACAAGGTAGGGAACCTTAATAAAACCCAACTATCTCCAACTACTCCCCAAACTCCAACAATGATAAGACAACCAACCTCCACTAGTCCCAAACTTAACCCTTAAACCAACTCGAAATGGCATGAACCTTAAAAACCTAGGGAGTTCCCAAACACCCAAAGACACACTCCACTTCCCTAAAGTCATTTCACCACCTCAAACAGACCTCCAACACCTCAAAGGGCGATGAAACTTAAAAGAACTGAAACCTATAAATGACACATTAGCAACACTAGGGACCTTTCTGGGCGGCATACACCAAACAACACAAGAGGCACAAAACCAAAACTTGCCTCAAGACAAAACACAATCTAAATGAACACATAAATCCAAGACAACTGGTTCAGAATCCAATCAAATATAAACACAAACAAAACCCTCTTTTCCAAAATCACAATTTTCATTTAAATTTCAGAATTGTCTTATCCCAGAGTCATTTTTCAAATGCCAAAACCACTTTTCACATGCCAAAAATCCACTCCTCAAGGAAAAACAGATTTCCAAAACCTTTATATATATTAAAATTCACCCAAGGAATCCTATGGATCATCACATGTGTGTCCACCCATTTTCATCCATATCACCCACAAACAAGTTCCCCCCACACACTTACTGTACACAGCCACACAAATGTGATCTTCTATAAAGAGTTCCAAGGGCCACATACTTTTCTCATCGAAACCCAAGGATTTACTAAAACGCTTCCAATTTTAAGAATCTCTTTACCAAATTAAAATAATTTTAGAGAAAAACTATTCATTTAAAAAAATCCACTTCCATTTCAAAAAGCATGCTTTCACCAATAGAAACCAAATGGAGTATAGATTACAAAGAACCATTGGAATGAGGAACTAGTAGTTACAATTAAGTCGACAACATGGTAGTGGGATATTACCCAAGTAAGCATCAAAAACTAGGAGGAAATTAAACCATGAATGGTTCAATACTCTATGTGAGGTTGTGATGTGACAACGGCCTGCCTCCGTTGTCATTCCTCAATCCAAAAACAAAGACACAAGACTCAAATCCTGGACTACCCCTGGAAACTCAAGGTTCGGAATGAGTAAGGGTTCATGACGACCTTTCCGTACATACCTCCCGAGTCTCGACAATCCTAATCTCTATCTACTGAGCCCCCAAGTAATGAAGGCCTCCTCTCATGCCATTTTTTCATGAAACAACCTGTATCGAACCTGAACCGATCACCCAAGCCGGTCTGCGACATGTCCCTAGGGGAATTCCCGATCCCCCTGGGATGGAAACAAGTTTTGGGCATCAAAGTATACATGAGGGAATGATTTAAGCCCAATAGATAAAACCAAGACTTGATAAATAAATAGAACAAACAGAGCATGTAGCAAAACAAAAACTAAAACTCAAATAAACAAAGAACCAATATAGATATAAAGTATCACTAAAAAGAACAAAATTGTTAACATGACCCCGCTAAAACAATCTCTGTGTGACCCCTTGGTCACCTCTAACCAAAAGCCCAAAACTTATCCCACATGATCAGCACTAAGAAAAAACCTGAAAAACATCTGAACCTGCAACTGAAATGGTAAAGGATAGGTGTGAGAACAAAGATTATCAGTAGGGATTCCAAAAGTAAACTACTGAATCTAAGTGTTTCCATACCCAAATTTTTCTGATGACACATGTTTGGAAATACAATTATAAAAATAAGGTTTTCCCGTTTAAATAAAATAGCACATCTTTCCCACAATGAGGAACAACTCATGCCATATATTATTTCAAAAATAGTTTATCATTTTATAAATAAAACCAAACAAGTGATATCAGGGTTGTGCAAAAGGGAGACAGGTAAACAATACATGATAAAAATAAATCAGTATAGCAGAAAAATAAACAAGAAATACGAGCTTAAAATAAACCAGTGTAATAGAAAATAATCAAGAAATACAAGATATAACCATGGGAGATCTTGAAAATACCTAGACAACCCCTGGACGCACTCGGTTCTGAACCACCTATCGGCGTATGGTGAAGCCCCATAGTCTATAACCCACTGATCTCCCTCGCAACAAAATCAGCAGTAAATCACACCTGGCCTCTCTATCTACCAGGGGGCACCAACCCGTCTAATCAGGGATAGTGATTAACCGTCACTCGATAATATATAAGACACCAAGGAACCCATGGTGGTTATGGTAATACTTTTTAAGTAGGAAGGCTCTTGCACGTGTGAATCATCTCACCGCACTTTCCTTCCTCACACACGGACACTTCCTATACATTCACCCATAAAGGGTTATACTAGACAGAAGCGCCTCATATACATGTTCAATAATTCACATTAAATAAAGTTCCAAATGGGTTGTGACATAATGTTCATATCAAAACCATTTTCTAAAAAAACTATTTAAGGTTTTCAATAGGGAACACGCATTTATTAAAAATATCTTATAAGAACCACACTTACATTTTCAAATATAAATGATATCTTAAGTTCTAAACACACATTCAAACACTTCACAATTATCAAACATGATTTTACCCTTTTCCGACCCACACCAAAACATATTTCAAACTGAATGACCAAACCTTAAAGAACACATTATAAACCAAGATTTTGAAAACACATAAAGCAACTCTTTAGAAATACACATTTAAAATACTCTTTAGAAACCACTCAAGGGGACTAACTTTATTTGAAAACTATTATCCATTTAGAAAACTAAACATCTAAGAAAACACCAATTACCTTAAAACCCTAACTGGCCACCTACTTTATTTATAGAACCTAAAACAGTACATAAAAACATTAAACCCTTTCCAACACATTTTAACACCTTTAGTATGCTATACCAACATCAAACCATACACAACTAAAATCATCTTTTTAAATAAAATGCACACTATGAAAACATTTTAAAGCCTTGCCCCAAAAATCACCACTTACCCACATTATATTAATCAAAATCCAAATAAAAACATTGAATTTATTAAAGCTTTAGAAAAGTTTTCACCACTTACCCACATTATTTTAATGGAATTCTAAATAAAAACATTAAATTAATTAAACCTTTACAAAAGTGTTTTAACACAATAACTAAGTCATAACACAACCAAGAAAATCTCATTAATAAACAACATTATTGCAACATACTAATGGTGATACATTTCATAAGGGACCAATTCTTTCTTATATAAACATAAGAAATTCAAATAAGCTTTCTAGGTATCATAAAACTAAGCAATTTTCACTAAAACTCATTTAAAACCTATTTTTAACAAATCAAATAAATTCCAAATTGCTATAATAATTTGAACAAGGGTGTCGTAGAATTGTGAAACTAGTTTATAAATTTATTTAAAATGTAAAGCATCAAAGTAAAGGGTTTAGGAAAGAAAAACATGGAAACCCCTACTAAAACCTCGTGCGATTGGATTGAATCTTCAGTGGGAGGAAGAATGATGCCCCGTGGACAAAACGCACACCCTAAAACCAAAGGAAACCTGAGATACATATTAACTCTAATTTTTAGGGTTTACCCAACAAGAAACCCCACATGGAAACCCTAAAAATTAAGTGAGGCGAGAAGAATATTGGGAAGATAACTCACCGGATGGAACCACTAGAGGGAGGAGGAGCACCTTCCGGAAGAAGAGTCGGGTGGGAGAAGGCGTGAGTGAGGAGGGGTAAGGGGAAGATAGGTGGTATGCATAAGGGATAAAAAAATAATGGAAATAATGGGGAGAGCAGGTGTGGTTAAGGGGATAATGGGGAGAGAGGGCATGAGTGTGAATGGGTAAGGGGAATGTGGGGGAATGTGGGGGAATGTGGGAGATAAAATAAAATAGAAAAATGAATTGATAGGGATAAAGTGGTGTGTGATGGGTAATATAAGAAGGGGGTGTTATTGGAGAGAGGTCAGTGAAGGGAGGAATAAAAAAGAAGAGAAATAAATGGGGAAAGAGGGGTGAGTGGAGAGAGGGAGTGCATGAGATAAAAAAGGGGAAGGTGTGATGGATAAAAAAAGAGGGGGGTGAGTGATTGGAGAGAGGGATGAAAAAAGGAAGGGAATAAATGGGAGAGAGGTGGAAGCATGGATAGAGGGAGGTGCATGTGGAATAAAGAAGATGGGTGAGTGTGATGGATAAAAAAAGGTGATGATTAAAACCATAAAAAAATAAAAACAATAACAAATAAAAAAATGGTAGTAATAATAATAATGATAATAATTATAACAATTTAAATAAAAAAATTTAATGAAAATATTTATAATAATATCATTAATTATATAATCATAGCGCCATTAATTTTATTAATGATAATAATAATAATAATAATCATAATCATAATCATAATTTTATTCATTTTCTTTTAAATAATTGAAAAATTAATAACAACCAAATAATAATTATATTTATATCCATTTCAATGATAATAAGATCATTAATAATTTTAAATTAAAAAAACAATTTTATATAGAAAATAATGTTATTATTATTGTATCTTAAACATTTAATTCATACATTCTCATAATGTTTTATTATTTTATGTAGTGCATAATCGTAGGGACATCCGATCCAATCACAGGGTTATCGCCAATCGTACGGCGCCCGTGCACCGACCCGAAACCCACCAAAAGCATAAAATATCAAAAAAATTAAACATGCCCTCAACCCAAACCTTGACAAGACTATCCAAAACTAAGAAATAATAAAATAAAATAATTTGAAAGATCGGGGTGTGACAGTGCAAGTGGTTTTATACACAAAAAATCAATCTTTGATAAGTACCAAAGAGAAAATAACACCATATAAGATATGTCCAGTAAGGAATCTGACACTTAAACACATTGAATTTTTTTGAAGAAATTTTTTATTTGGAATAAAGAAGTAAAAATGGTAATTATATATATATAGTGAATGAATTATAATTCATAGGTTACTACCAAGAGTAAGGCCTACATATTTTTCAATAACTGTTTAAAAAATTAGGGAGAAATTATGGAAATTTTATTTAAGATAATTCCAAAAATAAATATATAAATATATATTTGAGTGAATTTTATGATTTAGAGAAAAATATTCACTCATATTTTTTACATCTTTAAAGTTCAAAACATATTGGGGATTTTGAAGTTGAGTTAGATAAAGAAGTTAACGTTGAAGAAAGAAGAAAATTAATCCAATTAAGATATAAAAGATATGAAATATATGAGTCAAATATCATTGGATACAAGCCTTTTCCAATATAAAATTAGTGTATAGTAATGTAGAGAACACTGATTTATTATTTCAAGTGGATCTATTATCATTTAAATAAGTATTGATGGATGGATCTTGGGATAAGGCTATGACTAAGGAGATGAAATAAAATGGGAAAAATAAAACTTGGGAGCTTGTGAGAAGGCTGTAGTATCACAATATCATCATATTTAAATAGTAATTCAAGAAAACCTATTATGGGAATGTAAAGTTTATTCAAAATAGGGTGATATTGGTGGATAAGGGTTGTGATCAAATTAAGGGAATAGATTTGGAATAAAATCTTGCACTAATAGTGATACTTGAGTTAATAAGACTCTTCTTGGTTATGTAAATTCATAGAGGCTTTGATTTTTATCAAATGGATGTGAAGATTAAATTATTTAATGTAATACTCAATGAGGTGGTGTATATTTAACAACTAGTGGGTTTGTATATATGGGATGATGAAGAGAAGGTGTGACAATTTAATAAGGATTTATATGGATTGGAATAAGAACCATGAGATTGGTATGCTTTTTTTCACACTTACTTGACAAATCTAGAATTCCATAGAGGTGATTTCAACCATAAATATATGTGAAATAAAAAAGGAAGAGAAATTTATAGTACTAGTCTATGTAAATAATATCATTTTTAGGAAAAAAACAAATCAGTAGATGGGTTTTATAGATTGATAAGCTTGTAGTTTTTAGATGTCGATGATCAAAGATATTAAATATTTTATTAAGAAATAGTTGAATAAAACGAATTAATATAATTTCATTTATCAAGAAAAATATAGAAGTGACTTACTAAATATGTTCAAGATACATGAGAGAAAACTAGCATCCACGTTAATTTCAGTTGGGAAAAAAATAAAAAATTGTGAAGTAATAAGATATATCAATCCCAAATTTTATAGAGGAATTATTAAGAGCTTGTTTTACTTAATATAAATAAGTTCAAACCTTATATTTTCTGATTTTTTCAGCTCTATTTTAGAGTAATCCAAAGTAGGAACACCTCAATGTTATAAAGAGAATCATAAGGTATTCTCAATTATGGTTTAGTGTTTTATATGAGTAAAGACCAAGATTTAATTATTTATTAAAATTTGGACTAGTATGGAGATATTGTGAATATAAAATTCACTATTGGATAATCTTTCTTTATTAAGATAAATTTAATTGGCTATTAAATCAATAAACAAGAGAGTAAATCTCTTAGAATGGATGAAATATATTACATTTTAACTATAAAATGGTGTGCCCAATTTTTATGGACAAAGAAATAATTAGATGATCTTTATAAAGATGTGAAAATGCCTATAAGGATACACTTTGATAACAATAGTGTAATTAAATTGATGGATAATCCATTCTAACAATCTCAAATGAATCATATTTAAATTTAGTATTAATTAATTAAGTATAAAGAATAGAAAAGATTCATAAATATGGAACATGACATAACAAAACATCTACAAAAGCTTTCTATATACTATAATTTAAAAGGCATCTATTAAATCTAGGTGTTCAAAGACCTCCCTCAACATGAGGTGGTTTAGAAATACACTTTTACCATGTGATTTTAATTATAAAATGGTTTTTTAATTCATTGTATGATTTTACCCCTTTGGGTTAATTTTCAACAGGGTATAAAGTTCAAAGTCAATGAAAAAAGTAGTGTACAAGAAGAATTATACTCCAAAGTGGGTTTCTAAAGGAGGGTTATAACTTTAAGGTGGATTTTGTAATATATGAGATGGGGAAAATTTGATCCATGGGTAATAACTTGTAGTTTATCAATGAATATGTATATATGGGGAGTTAAATAGTGTTTCAAAGTTCAACAAGTGGTTTCTTTGAGATGAAGTTAAGAGGTATGCATAGAATTCTCTCTTTATATCTTGTTTTCTACACCAACAATTTCTCATAAATATTTAGAGTGATAGAAGAGTTATTCAACTTATATTTGATCCTTTTTTGAGATTTGGTGGTCTTTAATTTCAATTTGGATACTTTTTACTTATAACAAACCAAAAGGGATAAAATATTGGAACCAATGTTGACTTTGGTGGAGCCTATTAATGTTACTAGAGAATTTTGGTACTGGGTTTTAATGGTTGTAGTGGTGTTGTGTTTATTTTCAATATTACTATAATTATTTTCTCATGAATTTTTTTAGATTTATATAAGGTTTTTATAATCTTTATGGATTATTAGTGAAGTTTATAAGTGGTTCTATTAAAGGATGAATACACCACATTGTAGTGGTGTGTCCTACAATGTGGGGAAACTGACCACTAGTATTTCATCATAGATGAGTGAATTCTGGTGAACATGGTTAGACTTTGAAATCTATGTATAAAAAGTTTTTTAGGTCTATAACTTATTATAGGCTAATTTAAATAGTAAAATGGGGATAAAACTATTTTAAGGTAGAAGTTGTGATTTTGATCCATTTGTATGAAAGTAAAAAGGGTATATTAAAGGCGAATATGTCATAGTTCAAGTAATGGTGGCTTAAAATCATTTTAAGAAATGGTATGTGCCATTGTGGGAAAATAGGATATCATGGAGGTCCTCACACATTATTAACCAAATTATGGAGCTATATTTGGTTATATCATAATTGAATTCATTGTGTCCATTAGGTTTATGGGAATGAACTAGAAAATTGGAAGCATGTTTCAGATCAAATCTTAAAGAAATTCATTTCACTATGATATTGTTTAGTCCATAGCCACAAGATGTTTATTTCATATATAATTAAGATATAAAAAGGTTTAAAATTAAAAATATAAAAGTTAATCAACATGTTAAATTATATAATTTTTGGTCCACATAGGACAAATTGATGAATAAAGATCAATGTTTTGTGGTAAGCATTAATTATATTGTGGTGGAAAATTTTCTAGAAAAATCGAAGATGTGGTTTGATCTGGGTATTGAAATTTAAATTGGTTTTATTGGTGTCTTTAATTCATTAAATATAGATGAATTGGAGGAAAAATTTTAGACCGAAATGTGTAAATTTAAATATATATGGATTAAGAAATTCAAATTTGTTATTTTAGTAGAGAATAAGTGGGAATTATTGAAAACTAGATCATCATGAATTCAAGAGGAACTGTTACTAGATAATGAATTCTCAAATAAAACAGTTGTTATAAATATTTCGATTAAATATCACAATTTAATAGATAATATTTATTCACAATAAAGATACCCTCATTGATTTGGTGTTTTATCATTTCTATGATTATTCATTATAAGTGACTTTGTTTCTTCATCTTGTATTCCTTATCTTGAAGCAATATGTAAAGATATAAGTAGAGTGAGTGACCCTTGGGTCAATAATTATCCCTTACTAAAAATTTTAATCATGATATTGAATGGATATTTACATATATTGAAACATCATTGATGTATTATCTTTGGTTTTATCCCTTGGTAGTTAACCAAGTAAAATATTTTTGTTACAGTATTTATATTCTATATTTGGATATTGTGTTTGTGTGCTTGAGATTAACAGGTTCATAGTTTTATTTTTTTGTGATTGAGATGAAAAATAATTTAAATCCTAATTCACCCCCCCCCCCACCTTAGGGTGTGTTTCTAAAGTTGTGGTTATAGTAGTTATACTAATTACTTATTGAAGTTCATGAAAACTTTAATGGTTTTTTAACTCTTAAGTTTTATTCTAATCTAATATTTCTCTAAAATTAAATTCTTGATATTACATATGTCTTAGTAATATAAAAAAATAGATCATGGAAGGGGTTTTATAGGGTTAAATTGTTTATAATTAGGTCAAATACAATTAATTATATTCTTGTACTGGTGTAACTTTTATATTAATTAATAAAATATATTTATTGAAATTATTTGTAATGTTTATTATTTTAAACTTCATGTTTTAAAACCATAGTTTCATCATAAAAAATAATTTTTTGATTGTAGTTATCATGTTTTATGATTCATTTATGAGATATTCATGAGCATAATGATTAATGTTTTTCATAAGGTTAGTTTCATTATAGATAATTTATTTTACACCAATATGTTGTATTATTAATGTGATTATATTTTATTTTTGTTTCTTTTCTATAACAGTGAGTAGTATTCTACAAAAAAAACTCAACTATATTCTAGTATTATTTAAAAATTATGTTACTAGTGTTATTATTTTGTATATATGTAGATAAATTTTTCTTATATTTGTATTATCTTTGTAAATGATGATATAGTATAGTTTGGAATTAATTTTTCCAGTAACTTGTAGTTGTTGTTGATGTTGATCTCATTGTTTTTTCTATTTATAGGTATGGGTCATGGTTTTGTAATAATTTTTTTTAATCTATAACTTTTCATGTTAGTTATTATAATAACATATATGGAAAGAACCGTGTAACATCAGTTATTTTAATAACCAAAATTATATGTGAGTTTGGAATTTGATTATTATAATAACCGATGTCAAAAGTAATTATTACACTGGTTTAGAGTTATTTTTCAATATATGTTATTCTTATAACCTATGTTAAAAGTATTTTAAAAAAAAAATTATTTTATATAATCAATTTTAAAGCCTAATTTTCAATTTCATCTACATTATCATCAATTTTTAAAAGATGTTAAAAGAAAAAACTAGACATTAAAGGGTTGTTTTTTCAATATTTTTTGAATAACTTTATCATGTATATTATAAAACTAATTAAATATTTTATATTTTAATATATTATTTTTTCAATACCTGTTAATTTTATTTAATAATTTTATATATATTTTAATAATTTTTATTAACATTTAGTGATTTACTAGTATAAAAAACTATATGGGAAATGGGTTATTTTAATTAATACTAATTGAGAAATATCGATTAGTTTAATTATGTGTTCAAGTCAAGTTTTATTTTAATAATTATTATTATTTTGATTCTAATTATAGTATTTATTATCAATTTTTTTCAATATCAAGTTTGAGTAGTGTAATTCTCTGGTTGGCTCGACTCGTTTACACACTTAGGTGGCATAAACGTTTTTTTTTAAGTTCACTCCTTACTTACAATTATGGATTATGAATTAATGATTTTATTAAATTTTAAAAAGTAAAAAATAGTCATACAAAAAAGTTTTTGTGAATAGGGATATGTTTTCTTACAAAATGTTTATAGAAAACATTGACTGATTTATAATAGTTTCTCTGCAAGAGTTTTGTAGGATATCTAAAATATTTTTGGAAATAGTTTCAAGAGTTTTAACATGATATGTTACATAAGGTGAATATGGTGAAAAAATATGAGAATATAATTCAAATGGGATATTGAAAGATAATATGAACTAAATATTATAACATATCCAATAATATGGGTTATATAACTACCCACATTAGGAATTGAGTGATTCAGTTTTAAACTGATATGGGATAACATGTGCATGCTATTATTTTTTCTCCCACTAAAGCTATTATGATTCAATTTAACTTTATTAGATAATTATCTTAAGGATTTATAATTACTCCAATTAAAAAATTAGATTATTAATGATATATAATGAAGTTTAAGATGAAACTAGTATAAGAGTTGTAACTTATGATACACTTGAGAAGTGTATATATAATGATTGATCCTTTGAGTTTCATAGGATCATACAATGATGGTTATAAAAGTATATTATCACTTGAGGATCAATAGTGTAATGTAATCATTCTAAAATTATAAATTAAAATATCACAATTCTTCTCCCTTCTTTAATAGAACTTATAACTATCCATGGAGACTAATAAGAATGCAACCTAGAACTATTATTAGTTATTCAACTTTCTTTAGATACCCTTGAAGGATAGAGTATATTGGGGTACTTTTAAGGGTCTTAATAAATCACTTTTTAAGTGAAGATTTAACATCAATAAAATAGGCATAATATTTATATTTTATATTTTCAATTCAAACACATTTTAGTTGGGTATTATTGAAATGGATTTACATAATAATTCTATTACCAATATAAAAAAATTCCCCTCTAAAACCTTTTTTATACATCACATATTTTCAAATTTTTATGAGATGATTATTTAATTCCTATAGGTTTAAATCATGGTTTAGTATTTATCTCTAGATAAATAAGCTTCACTATATGACTTCATACTGGGTGTGACATAGGGTATCCCATAATGAATTCAGTTAAAAAATCATATTACTTAGTGTGATATAAAATAATTTTATATATATTACTCTTGGGTTGTTACATTTATTTTTCATTACCCCTTGTTTATATTTTTTACCTCTATAATTTAATGATATAATAATCTCACTTACTAAAATGTTATTTTTTCCCTTTAGTAGTGCCCATGATTTTCTATGTTTCCTCCGACAAATTTATCACACTTGACAATATCCATCTACCACCATATGTGATGGAATAATAAACCCATTTTTGGTCAAGTTTTAAAAAAAATTATTATATCACTTTTGTAATATATTTCATATCATTATTTGTGACATATTTAATTGTCACTTATTTCCATATATCATAACTTTGTGATGTTATTATTTCTAGTAAGTAAAAACCATCCATATAATGTCACCCTCTATCAATACCCTAGATATGTATGTATTGTTTATTGTGATATGGAATAAACCTTACGTATAACATATAATTGTGTGTGATATATTTTAGACAATATAAAATCCATTTCAATACTATATTGCATACCACAATATCCCCATTTTTCTTCATCTGACTTATGTATATAGTAAACTTTTCTTTTAAAATTTCATATCACTTAGTGTTATATGCATCAAAAATCAGATGCAATATCATAAAAACTCACTATAAATATAATGCCACCCTCTATCAATACCCTATATATGTATGTATTATTTATTGTGATATGGAATACACCTTACGTATAACATATAATTGTGTGTGATATGTTTTATCCAATATAAAATTCCTTTCACTACTATATCACATACCACAATATCCCTATTTTTCTTCATCTGAATTATGCATCTAGTAAACTTTTCTTTTAAAATGTCATATCACTTAGTGTTATTTGCATCAAAAATCAGATAAAATATCCTAAAAACTCACTGTACAAATAAAATCTACCATCTATAATATATAAAAAACACTCTAGGGCCAAAAAAATTATTTACAAGTATATTTCCAACATATTCACTTTCATTTATCAGTCCATGTAACCAACCATACCCATATTTGAGACAAGAACATCACTTTCCCATTTCATCACAGATTATCTCTTTATATTTATTATATGTGTTACTATAATCCAATCACATATACATGAGGGTTTAATATGAGAAACCTAATTAGTATTTAATTGGTTTATAAATATCATTTATAAGTCTAAAGGATCATGCGGGAAAATGTTTTATGCAACGTTAACTTGGAAACGGTGTTATCAAGAATTATAGCTTCTATCATTTCATTTATTTAGAAATATTATAAATTGTTAACATGGATATTTTTTCTTATGGTATTATATAATTTAATTTTTTTTATAACATTTATGAATTTATGTTATAGTGATCATTGGTTTTGGAAGTTTAATTTACTCATACCTTAAGTTTTAAATTGATTTTGGATTTGGGTTTATCTTATTTTTTACGCGTAATGACTTCTATGATCATGTTTTATACCATTATTGATAGTATCCAACACCTATTTTATTATATTTGGTATTCTGTTTTCATTACCAATCATATAGTTGGATAAAATAGAATCATTTCAGGATTGGTTCAGGACATAGTGGTATTAGAGTAATTAGTTTAAAATAGTGTTTTGGTAGACAGATGAGAGGATTGAATTGGGTTTATAAGAGACTAGTTTACCAAAATCTAGTATATAATATAGTAAAGGGAAACTATTTATGGGAATAAAGGGTCCATATGATCATACACAAGGATTATGGTCATCTATATATCATCTCTAGAGGAAGGTATGTTATTATCGGGTATAATGCTAGGAATGGCACACAAATCCTGTAGTTTCATTTTAGTTCATAACGATTATGTATGATAAGTAGATTATAATTGTTCATATAGGTTGTAAAGGGATTTATAGTCATATGGTTTCATATTATTGGGATTATTTCCTTTTATTTATTTTATTTAAATTATTAATACATTGTCACCATGGATCATGATCAGAGGAGGTGAAACAAGAACCTTAGTTACTTTATTGGAAATTAAACTCAATAGATAGTGAGGTATGGAGAGAAATATTATATTAATTTTAGTAAAATAATTTATTAAAGTATGAGTAATTGGATATTTATCATGATATGGAGTCATAACAAGAATATTTAGACATTTTTTAGTTTCTTAAGTCAAATGAGGATAATTGGATACTATTGATGGTGTAATTTCTATAAAAAATATCTTGGAAAAAGTAAATTATTTTCCTTGGAGATCATGTTATTTATTCAATTTAATGAAGTTAGTTTAGAGAGTAGTCAATAAAAATTTCATATCATTGACTCTTAAATTTTATTAATTAAGGTATCTTTTATCCATTCAATAAAATATTTCTGATGTTAGTGACTTTGAGGTGAGGCTTGTATATTTTCTACATTATTCAAAAAAATTATTATAATTCACGGATTAGAGATCTCATCACTTTGAGAGATATTTTTTATTGATATTCAAACTAATTTTAGTAATTTTAATTTGAAAACCTATGTTTAGGCAATCAATAAGGTTCATGTTTTTGAAGAAACATTATCTAGGATGAGTTCTATTCAAGAGATAAATCAAACAAATATCACTTAGAGTGGAGATTGAGTTATGATCCTTAATTTTTTATACTAGTCAAGTTTTTTATATGTGTGAATGTTCTGGGAACCATATAAGACTCATTTATATAGATCTAGTAGGTCTCATCCATCTATTAAGAATCATGATGTTATATGTTATATTTGTAGAAATAAAGATCATCACCATATCTTGTTCCCTTCTAATCATGGTTTTCAGCATGCTTGTAAGCATAATGGGACATAGATGGGTCATCCCTTCATTTTTAAGGACCACATCAGTAACAATTTCCATTAATACTCCAACATCAATGGTATTTTGGACCTTTTAAATCACTAGTGTAGGGTGGTGCTAGCATATGTCAGTTAAGGGATGTTCCTTATCCCAAGGTACCTTGATCTAATAAAATGAAAGAATGTGGTAGAAATAATGGATATATATGAAAATGAGATTACAATTCATAGATTCATATGATGGATATGGATGATTTTGAGTGACCGGAGGTCATTTAAGGTGTGATCTATATCTTTTTTCTCTAGTTTCTATGTATATCGATACAGTTTGTTCTTATTTTATCATCACATTTAGCCTATTCTAATTGTTAAAACTTCTAGTATAGATATTTCATATACCATTATATTTATCTACCACTATTATATTTTTATTGAGTTTTTTTAAAGTATATCATGGTTTTGTAGTAGTTTTTTTATAGGAATAGTCAACATGGGCCTTAATCATGTTATAGATTCATCCATACAATGCCATTCTTTGCATGTATTGGTTGTATTTTATATGATTCTATATAGGTTATTATCATCATAGAGATATATTTAAAAATAGGTAGGTGAACATATAATTTTATTTTGTGGGGAGAAACATCATATTAGTTATTGACTAGTTGAATTGGGGAATATTACATTCCAACTAGAAAGTTTGATGTTATTCATAGGTGAAGAATATGTAGTGAAAATCCGAAGTTGTGATATATTTTCCTAATTATTTTCCTTATTAGGTTGTGAAATTACCTCCATAATGTAATATAGATTTATACACTGATTTATATTAAGTTTTATCTACTATTTTCATTTCTCTTTATCATATGGTTCCTATAGATCTTCAAGTGTTATAGATTTAGATCAAAGATATTATAA
Source organism: Viscum album (assembly GCA_963277665.1). Taxonomy (NCBI): domain Eukaryota; kingdom Viridiplantae; phylum Streptophyta; class Magnoliopsida; order Santalales; family Viscaceae; genus Viscum; species Viscum album. The sequence continues at coordinate 1,401,641,217 of OY728143.1, read as the reverse complement.
AATGATATTTAATTTAATATAGTGCGCTTCCTTGGGATGCTTCAATATTATTTTACAAGAAGTATAGTGGGATTTTTTAGGTTTTTCATAAATTATCTTCCAATGAACCAAGTGATAGCAAAGAACCATTATCCCCTACCAAGGATTGATGATTTATTTGACCAATTAAAAGGAGAAAGTTAGCTAATAAAGATAAGTATATGATCTGGATATCATTAAATGATAGTTAAGGGTGGTGATATTCTATAGATAGAATTTTAATGTCACAATTTCCATTTTAATTTTTTAGTTATTCATTTTAGAGTTGAAAAATCACCAACTATTATTATGTAATTGATGCATTGGGTGTTTTGGGCTTAATTTGTCCAGTTTTTTAAAGTTTCATTAATGATTTACTAGTTTATTCTAGATTGAAATAAGAGTATTTCAATAATTTTAGGATAGTATGGTAACTTCTTTGACAACATAAATTGTATAGTAAATGTCAAATTTTCTCTTACATATGTTATAGGTTCACTTCCTTGGACGTGTTATTTATCATCATGGTGTAGATATTGATTTATCAAAGATTGAATTGGTAGTTTCTTAAGAGGTACCCAAGAATGTTTAAAAATCACATATATTTATTAGTTTAGTATATTATTATTAGATTTTAGTATCTAAATTATCTCATATATCGATTCCTTTACTATCTCAAACTAGTAAAGTTCATGTTATCAATTTAATGAAACAATGTCCAATGGGTTTAAAATTCCTAAATGAGAAACCGATATGTGCACTATTTTTTATTTTACTTAATAGGGAGTTATATTCAATGTTTATTGTGATACTTCACATCAAGGTTTGGGATATATTTTAATACATAATCAATGAATAATTTCATATGGTTCTAGTCAGTTATGTCCCCTGAAAGTAATTTTGATACTCATAACCTTGAGCATGAATCAATGATATTTGTTTTAAAATTTTAGAGGAATTACTTTATTAGTAATTTATTTTTGATATATATATAGGATATAATATCTTGTACTATATGTACACATATTGATATTTGAACTTGCATCAGGGAATATGGGTGGAGTTTATTTTAGATCATGACTTTAAGATCACATATACCCCTAGGAAGTTTAATGTGGTAGTTAATACTTTGAGCTAGAAATTATATGGTGATGTTTGCAATAAATCAAGTGTGGAGTGGAAGATGAAATATTATCTTTAAACATTAAATATATGTCTATATAAAGTAGATGGTAGATATTACCTTATCAAATGATGTTGTATTCTTCCTTGGTTGAGTGGGTAATTGATTCTTAGTTAAATTACCTTGATATAGAAGTATACCTAGATTTCATTATCAGTGGTTATGCTTATGATGGTGGGATAGAATATGGGGAAAATCAAATTTCATTTTAGGGGTAGTAATTATTCCCTAAAAACATAAAAAATAGGGTTTTCCATGAGTTGTGTAGCTACCCTATATTTATGTATTTAGGAATAATGAAGGCATACCATTCATTGAACAGATATTTTTGGAATTCTAGAATGAATAGTTCTATAAAATATTTTTCATCTATAAGCCTTTCCTATTAATAAGTAAAATTTAAACATCAAGTTTTTACAATCTTATTACATCCCTTAGGTATTCCTTAATGGAAATTTTAAGATATTTCTATGAATTTTATAACCATATTTACATGTGAATTGAGTGGATATGATGTTATATGGGTAGTTTTCAATTAGTAAATGAATTCATTATATATCTTACCAATTAATGAATAAATTTCAATAGATAATATAATAATTATTTAAGTATTAGAGGTAGTGAAATTTCATGTAGTTACTCAAATAATCATTTTTTATCATGGTCCATGGTTTATATCTAGGATGTGGTGGTGTCTGAAATATTCTTATGGTGCATAGTTGTTCTATTATCAACAAGTCTCAGAAAACCAGATGGAAAAACTAAGATATATATTCATACATTAGAATATATTATGAGTGTGTATATCCTATATTTTAATGGGTTATAGGGTGAGTATTTTTCTTTGGTGGAGTTTCCCTATAATAACAATTATCACTCATATATGACTATGGTTCCACTCAAGGAATTATATGGAATATCATGTCTATCACCAATATATTGTGTCTATATTGGTCTAATCATGGTGTAGAGTAGATCATAGAATGTATAAATGATCTGGGACCTAATAAAGACAATATAGAGTCATCTAAAATCTTATGGATTCCCAAAGAGAGTACCATTGGATTTCTCAAATAGTGATCTTATATTCTTGCAGATTTATTAATAACATGTATAACCTATATTTTGATGAGTTGGAAATATTTCACCAATGTTTATTTGATTAATTTAGGTTTATAACCATATTAGGAAAGTGGTGTATCAGTTAGTGCATCTTTTATATTTACATAGATTTCATGATGTTTTACATATGTCACAATTGCATAGATATTTTTATGCTGTGAAATACAAGATTAATTAGGGTTATTGGGATATTTAGGAGGGTGTGATGTTTTTTTAATTAAAAAATGGAAGTATATGAGTGTATATATAATGTATTATAGGGTGACTTATTCCTTTGGTGAGGGTTATATGAAGGAATGGAGGGATAGAAGATACTTCATGGGATCAGGAGTCTCATATGATTTTTTATTAAAAAAATCTATTTTAGTTATATTTGTATTCCTTTTTGGGTAGTTTAAATAGTATGTCTATTATGAAGCTCATATAAAGTTTTTGTTTTTATATGTTTTTAATTTGATATGGGATTTTAATTTTTTAGTAAAAAAAAATTTAAAGATGCATGTGATGTAAAGACCTGAAAATTTTATCTTGGAGTTTAAAAAATTTATCTAGAGTATTTTAGTCATATGAAATATAAAGGGAAAATGTTAATCTTTATGGTCTCTGAATTAAATCATGTGATTTTAATTTAACTCAAAATGGTATTTTTAACTTTAATTTTTTTTTGAAAAATCTATAATAGTTATAATTTGTGAAAATTATTTTTTATTTTTTTAATTATTTGTGGAATTGGTTTTATAATTAAATAATGTTCTATTATTATGTAAATAAAATAATATTTTAGATAAAATGATAGGAGAAAGGTTCCATGTGATAGTTTTGTTAATGGATAGGCTTTTATAGAATGTAGAACATATAATTCAAATATTGAATTAAAATATTGTTGCAATATTAATTAGATTTTACATTATAGATATTTGATAATTGAGGATGAATTTATAACTAAAAAATGATGAATGATCTATCCCATTATTCACTCAATCAAGGCCTTCTCATTTCTTCTTCATTTCTTGATCCCCTGAGTTCCTTGATTGTTAATGGTGAGTAAGTAGAAAAAACAAGTATGGAGGATAGAAGATGATTATTGTTATGGAATTTATATAGGGTATTCGAAACCTTATTCTTATTTAATATCATTGGATGAAGTATATATTTAGAGTTAATAATGAGTATATAATTTATAATAGAATTGAGTATATTTTGAATGTGATAAATTAGAAGGATATGGTATTTAAAGTATGAAATTTTAATCATTTTAGATATATTTTTATTTTGTTATTAAAATTATAAAAAATAAATTTATTGATGATATAATAATAATAAATTGTGGATAAATTACTTGAAAGGTTTATAAGGGATGATTAATGATTAATCTATGCATAGAAAATGATTATAAAAGAAATAAAACCCAATATCACCTTGTCGTTGATACTAAAATCATATGAAAGTGTGAATGAATAATGTATTCCATCCATCATAAAATGATACTATCATTGCCTTCATTTTATGTTTTTATGAAGATCATTAAGTAATAACCAAAATGATATTCCCTTCGAGGTGTATCCACAAGTTTCACTAAATCATCCAAATTATTTTTACAAGACCTTAATATCATATACTATATGCTAGTAAGTAGAAAAGTTGATAGGAAGAAGATAACTTCATAAGAGGAGAGTTTCAGTCATATATCACTTTTGGAGAGTGCAGACATAGAGACCCATGGTCTGGCCTCCTTTATATATAGTCTATGAGGACACTCTATAAGACCATTAATTTACTCATACATTTAATAAACATATTATTAATGTATTTGGTTATATCCCATGTAACCCTTAACTAGTAACTCTCCATCCATTTCATCTTATGGAATTGAATATTAATGATATCCAAATTTAATATACATCCACTATATTTAATGATTCAAAATAGCCTAAAATGAATCATATCTTATGATTCATAGTACTATGACTTGCTTAAGTCATATAATAAAACTATCCAAGGATATTTATATGATATCCTTGTATAAAAAAATATGATATAGACACAAGTTTTTATATTATCCTTTTTCATATGTTTGTTATACTCTATGATAAAGCATATTATATTATATGATATTTATGGATTTATGTCATATTACTTTCAATATCCCAATTTCACTAAATATTAATAAACATTCATTATATTTTACCTTATATTGTATAATATATAATAACTTGTGAAACCATATCCAAAACACATTTTAGATATCTTCTAAAACACTTTTGGAAATCTATCATTAATTTCACTTTTTATTACATCATATAAAATAATCTAGGATAATCTCATCCAAAAATAATTTTTGAAAAAAATATAGAGCAATTATATAGTATCTCTTTGGGTTAAACTCAAAATTGTAAACCCATGGACCTTTGTAAAGTTGAAAAAAATTATGAATCATCGGATTCATAAATGTAAGAAAATAGAATCCTCTAGGAAAAAATCAATGTCACTCAAGCTACAAATGGATCTTATGTGATCTATGTCAAACACATGTATCTCTAAAACTATGTCCACCAGCCAAATTACATGTTATCATTAATTTTAATGTGTTACCTTATCTAAAAATCAAGTTACCATGGGACATAAGGAATTTTAATCCCAAATGGAATCCTTAAACATTCTTAACTCTTTGAGTATAGACTGAATAGGTTAATGAATATATCACATATCATTCATCTAGTAGATGATCACATCACATATCCCTCATGAAAGTATATTATAAGATAATATGTACCTTCAAATTATAGCTATAAATTTTTTCATTATATCCTAATTTAGGTCACAAGTGTCATACTTATCATATGAGAGGAAAAATACCTTCTTGTTAGAGCTCCAATAGATGACATGGTTAGAAAAATACCCAACCACTCTTTAATTAGATATGCCTCAAGGATTTCATAAGAAAGATATTAAAGAATTAAGTTTATCATGTGAGGAATATATACAACCAAAAGTATGGGGAATCCAAATATGAATAAGGAATCAGTAATGAACCACCCCAACTGGGAACACATCTTGGTCTTATAATGAGAAAATAGTGACCTCTGAGGCCTACCTCTAATAGGCTCCAGGTTACTGACTAGCACCAATGGCATAAAACATGAAAATTGGAGGCATTAACCTCAAGTATCCTAGAAACACATAAATAAACCACCAATAAAATCTATGATATAAATAAATTAAGATCCAAAATAATCCCCCAATTCATGAATATCTTAGACAAATAAAAGTCTCTAAATAAAATACCAATTGAAACCCCTAGGTGGTGACTCTATATCTAATCCCAAGATCTAAGCTATTAATTTAAAACTAATTAACTAAACTCACCCTAGAACCCTTAAAACATTATATATATAGGGGTAATAATGACATTTATACTCAATAATATCATATCTAAGATATCTACTGAAAATGTGGAAGAGGCATACTAATACTCCGATGAATAAACAATAGAACCAACAAGTACATATTAGGTAAACTATCACTCATCCTCACCAAGGATCACTCACCAAATATCACACCCATGTATAATAAAATATTATAAAATAATATTATAATAAATTACCCTACAAATACTTCCTCATTAGTTTTGTACTCTCACACCCCAATATAAAATGTATTGTGCTTCCATCCCTTCTACAGCCATGTTATAGCACACCATACTAATCTCATCACATCTATTGGGGGTCAAGCCAAAAAAATTCTTATCCCAACCTACCACAAGGTCCAACATATCATTTTGGAATAATTTTAGCTATACCACAACCACAACTTCAGTCTCATATCCAAATCTTCATCATACATCACAATCTCATCACATATCCATCTTAGTGGGGATTCATGAACATGAATGGCATCAACCTCATACCCTCCTCCTTTCATACAATACCCCCATAAAGTATCATATCTATAACCACATAACCAATCCATTTTACCATAAATATAATGTAAATTGATGAAGAGGGAGTATCTATACATCCATTCCCTTTCCAATGTGGATGTTTGGGTAAAACACTTGGAAGTCAAAACATTTGGGTGCCGGTAGGGTTATCTGACTCGAGTGGGGTGTGTAATGAAATCACAAAGAAATAAATAATATATATATATAAACACAAACAATATAATTCTAAAGGATTCACATCAATATAATACCATCACCACACTATTTTCATTGCACACTGCCATCACTTCCAACTATAATACCACCAAATATCCAAATTTTCCACACAAAATATCCACACACAAATTTCATAAGTTCCCATTTAGTCATGTCATAAAATTGTTTATAGATTTACCATTTACCAACCAATTTACATTAATTAATACATTCAATTATATATTTAATGACAACACATAATCATCCCTAATCTGCATTTATTACCAATAGTTTAACCATTCATTTCAAGAATCCTTGTTTCTAACTACAACCATGGTTTATTAAATTTCAACCACACCCAATTAACAAGTTTCCATTAATAATATTCTTCCATAGCTATAAAAAAAATACAAAATTATCCCTATTTATACAAATATCTACTACATAAAAATCCATGCATCACATGCCCTTAAGAATCGTAATAGCCCAACCACCATCAACCAACCACCACAAAACTATCCCAAAATTCATCCCATGATAACCAATTGTAACCCCACTTCATAACACATTATAAATACCAAAATAAAATACAAGACCACCCATACCAACCCCCTATAAATATCTAAAACCAGACCCAAAATAATCACAACACTGGTATCAAGAAAACAATAATAATCACACCCAATTCCATCAACAATACACATCCATATATTTTTATTAACATGAAAGTGTATTAGTTAAAAATTTATTATATAGGAATCAATAAATAAATTTTATATTTCACACATAATTGGTTTCTTACTAGATTTAAGAAAATATAATTTTATGAGAGGTGATTCCAACAACGCAGTCACAAAAATAGAAAACATCCTTAAAGAAATAATGATTTTCCGTAATAGTAATGAACATTCTTCAATATCATGATAAATATCATAGAAAAAAATAAATTCATGTGACTCTCCCCATTCCCATCATTTTATTTATTCTATTTCATTTCCTTTTTTAGATCAATCTAGACCATCCACCCAATGAAATAAAATGTAATGACCCAAAGTTTCATTAATGGAAAATCCCTCTTGATCCAGTTAATTGTCTCTTTATAAAAAAAATGTTTTTATAAGATGTCAACTTCTTTGGTTTTATGTTAATAATTTTGACCGTTGTTAATATAGCCGTTGAACAGTGATCACATGATTAGTATAAATATAAGGCTTTAACGAACCCAATTTTTAATCAGACAAAGGAAGCGATGGCCTCATCCAGTAGAATTGCCCCATACGAAGCCCATTTGTCGGAGCTCGGAAACGATATGGCATCGTTGGGCTTCTCCCTTGACCAAGACCAAGCTAAGATTCATTATTTCAAGCTCAAACGTGACCGTCTACGAGAAAAGTGGAAGTTTATTGAAATTACCACTCGAGCGATGTTATCCGAGCCACCCCAAGAGTCTGTCACCATCGCACACCTTACCCTTAGGTTTTATGCGGCTGTTTTAAGGGGTTATGTAACAAATAATTAGTACCATGTTTATGTACATTATTTTTGTATATAATAATGAATATAATTTCTAGTCATTTTTTGATACATTGTAAATTGTTTTTACAGTACAAATGGTGTTTTTAGTTATTATTTAATTAAGAAATCTATTTTATTAAATTAAGGTATTTTTGAATTAAATAATATTTTAATAAAATATAATATTTTTATTAAATTAATTAAATATAAATGATCTTATAAATTTATGAATGCAATTAAAATGTTATATTAAGGTTTGAAAGCCATTTCTGTCAAAACCCGTGAATTTTTGATAAATGTTGGTTTTTATTTTAAAAGTGAAAATTAACATGTTTATAAATTTTTTTAGATAAAATAAATGTCATTTATGGAATCAGGACGTCGAAATTATCCAACGGTGAATTTTTCATAATTTTCTGAGACAGTCAAATTTTTGGGTAAAAATTAAATACTGTTTAAATATATAATGTGTTTTATGACATCATAATGACCCAATGGTGATGTAATAAAATAATACAATCCTTATGTTCGGACAATATATGTTTTACCATTAAAATAAAGTAATTTTGGGTTTGGTTGACTTACTTTTCAAAGCATTAATGAACCCCTCAAGACTTATTCAACACTTTGCCTTTTTAAATTAATTTCCATGGGAGTGTGACTCACCTCCACATAAGAAAACTTATTATTTTAATAATTTCGGACCTTTGACATGTAAAATATTGTTTTCCTCTTTCCTTTTCCTAGAAAACATGGGAAAAACCATGGGGTTGTTTGTGGTTTGGATTAGTTTAATATAAGGGGTCCCAAACCTAAATAATAAAGAATTCTCTCACCTTTCCTATATAAACCCACCCAAGCTCCCACTTACTCCTCACTAAAATCCCTTGTAGTTAGTCCAACCTCTGCCATACTCTCTCTAAACTCCTCCCAAGGTGCCCCAAGATCCCAAGAAGCCTCTCACAAGCCTCTCTCTAGCCTTTGGAAGCACACTTCCAAGTAAGGGTTTTTTCTTCCTTTCTCATTTTTGTCAATTTTCTATAAGTTGTATTGACCTTTTAATTTCAATTATGAATGTTGGGGTATGGTTTCGAACCTCCCCCATACTTCCCTATTATTGTTTTAATGATGGGAGACCCCTTTATCTCTCATTAAATTCCTCCCATGTACACCCGTTACTATGCTGAAATTCCGAAAGGAACTTCTCTCTCTTCTTTTACATTCAAGCAATACTTTTGTATCATTAATATAAATTCCTTTTCAATTGTTGGGACATGTATCTATAAGAACTATTTACTGTCCATTACATGTAAATATGATGAGGAACCACTTTCTCTCTCATCAACCATTTTTATTAATTCTTATGTCACGCTGTTACGCTGCCGAAATCGCACTGATTTTCTAAGCCAATGCCATTGTGTAGTGAATACCATGTTCATTTCTCCATCAAGGGTATTCACCTTTATGCACATTTACTTATTGATTATAAAGTTTCATGTATAAATTCCACATTCCTTTATCGTGGAATAAATTATTATGTTTTATGAATCCATGTTTTATTATCCATGTGGCACACTTATGCATGAAATGAAATGTTTAAGAAGGGTGCGCCCTTATAGTGCTCCAATGCATTGGGTAAAGTATAGTATCATGGTACGACAAGTTCAATGAGTGTTGAATCATGCTAATTCAAGTGAAACGAGGTTTTACTCATGCTTCATGTGCAATGAGGGTTTACTCATGCTCCATGTGCAATGAGCCTTGGCTCATGCTAATTCCATGATAAGTGTTGTTGCCACATCTCCATGTTATGATTATCATGCTTTATCATGCCTTTATGTTCATGTTTCTTTTATGCTCTATTGATATGCCTATTGTATAACATGTATTTTACTCCTCATGTTATTCCATGTGTACTCCCTTACTGGGCTTTATAGCTCACCCTTTTCTTATTCATGTCCTCAGGTTATCCCATGCAATGCTAAGTACGAGGGAATGTAGTGGTCATGTAAAGAATGTTTTCAATAAAGATGTTGTATTTCATGTTTTAAGTTTTTAAGTAATGATCCTAAGACCCAAAGACACTAAACCTCTCGATCTTCTTTGTTTTATCAAGTGAAGTTTTATGTAATGAATCATGTTTAAGTTGTAATAAAAAAGCAGGGTTGTCATATAAAAAATGATAATCCCACCTTATACACAAAAATAGTAGAGTTCTAAAATACCCTACCTCAATCAGATCTTCATAATTTGTTTCATAAAACAAAGAGATGATAGAAAGACCATAATTTAATAAAGTAAACCTCAATCAACCTAAACCACTTAAATTTATAATAAAAAATTATGACCTAACACCCTCCAATTCAAACTAGAATTGCTATTAAGAACTACTAAGGGAATGACAAAAAAACAAGAGGGTAGAGAAGGAACTCATCTCATATCATCTACAAGGCTAAGAATCCAAGAAAAGAAAATAGTGGTTGAAATGTATCCCAAAATCACTCCTAAATCTCAAAAGGGTAGAGAGATAGAGAATAAATAGAATAGAAGTTGGAGGGTCACATTAATCTAAACCTAGGATATAAAAACATAAGATCATAATGAAAGGTATTGGACCTTAGTGTAATTGTTATAATTTTCACAAAACCATAGTACAACATGACTGGACACACCAAAATGGTTCCAAGTCAATAGAATATCTAAAAATCACTTCACATATTCCCCTATTTAAAACTCGATCAACTATGAGATCTGATAAATATAATAGAATTCCATGATGTAATGTTGATCTCTATAGTGAATCCTCCAAACTCCTAAACCCAACCACACTATATCATGAGAAACGCATCATAGAAACACCCAAAATGGAATAACAACCAAAATTGTTTATCTCGGTCCCCAAACCATAGTAAAGAAGAGCATGACAAAAATATAGCCTCCTCTTTTTCATCTTGATCAAACTTAGACCATGGCCACAACATAGGTTCCCATAAAATAGTAGAACCCCCAAACTTGATACCTAAATATTTCACACTATAACCAAGATAATCATTCTAAATACATACCTAAAACTTACCTCCCACATCCTATAACATATATCCATGATAAAAACTAACTCCTAACTGATTTTTCAGCTTAAACAGCACCATGTTTTCCTCAAAACTCCTCTGGGAATCTCCAACACACAAAAGACATAATGTATGGGTCATGAAGGTCTAGGTTGTTGCATTAGATACCTATAAAATGATTATAATCCCCAATAATCAAAACCAAAACCATAAAAAATCCATATATACCACCAACCAAGTACTCCCTAGGAGATACCTCTCCAAATAGGTGATCCACCATCCAAGTATAACATTAAAGGAAACAAGAAATTAAATTAAATCAACACTGATTCAAACATTACATCATAGAATCCAATAAATATTAAAATATAATTGGATATTAAGCTCAAATATATGATTCACATTCCCACATACTCTCCTCCATACCACCATACCTTCGCAAAATTCAAACCGAGGGAAAAAATCACCTGTGTTGCACCTCATCCCGATAATCTTGGATATTAATTGGTTTCTCTATGAACATCACATAAACATTGATATAAAACTCTCCTCAATCTATGAAATGATATTCAATATAAACATTATGATGAATTTTTGACACCTGGAACACATCATGATTCTAGTTCATATGTAGAGGAAGCATCAACTGATATTCCACCTCACCAACACATTGTAGTTCCTCAAAAGGGCCAATAGAACAAGGAGAGATCATACTCCCTCAGTAAAACCTCTATTTCCCATGAAGAGGGGAAACCCTAAAAATATATGATCACTAAAATCAAACTCCATAGGTCTCATTATCTGCTCTTTATACAGATTTTTACTATCTTGTACTACCTTCATCCATTTTTGAATAATATGATCCTTCTATATCATGCTCTATAAAACATATATCTCAACAACTTGTAAATCCCCAAGCTTAATCCAGAATAATGGAGTGTGAAAATATTGTCAATAAAACACCTCAAATGGGGCCATTATAATAAAGGATTAATCGATTTTTTTATAAGTAAACTCAACCAAGGTAAAATTCTACACCCACAGTTCGCTTAAATATAATACACACACATATAGCTTATCCTCTAGTGTATGAATGGTTCACTCCATCTTCTCATACATATAATTATGGAAAGTAGTATTAAGGAACAACTGGGAGGCAAAATCATACTTCAATACTCTCTAGAATCATGAGGTAAAATAAGGAACCCAATCAAAAATGATGATCCTCATTACACCATGAAGTTGTACCACCTCATCTACAAACTTCCCTTCCAAAATATCAATATCACTCAACTCCCTGATAGATAAAAAGTGATCTAACTTCATAAAATGATACATTATCTCCCAAATAGCATAATATACTCCTTGGTATCATGGTAAACTAGTGATTAAATCTATCAATATGTCCTCCCATTTTCATTCAGGAACATTTAATGTTTGTAATAGACCACCTAAAACAAAATGTTCTACCTTCCCCTACTAATAGGCCAAGAAACATGATATAAACTCTATTATTGATCTCTTCTTATCATGAAACTAAAACTAATCCATCATGTCCTGATAGATCTTGTGAATTCTAAGATTTACTACTACTTATAAACTATGAAACTCATGGGGAACCTCATCACACACCGCCAGCAGAATATACAACTTTCTATGAGAAATCATTAAATGTCAGTCATCCTATGACTATACCTATAGATCACTACCATGGAACAAATAGTCAAGAATCACATATATATCAAATTATACCTATTGATACTCCTCCACCTGTTGTATCAAATAGGACTGTATTTCCACCTGAAATAGGAAACCTCTACCACTATCCTCCTATGAATCAAGATACATCACTGCAAGCTCTTTAATCCCTCTATAATCATCTCCAAACACCCAAAAAATATCTCCCTAAAACTTAAAACTCTACACATCATTAACTAATTTCCCATTCCTAGGGGTTTTAGAGATATCAAAGTCATTGTCATAGAGAAACTGCATCCACCTCTATTTCCACAGATTTAGATCCCACTGAGAGAAAATATACCTCAGGATCTTGTGGTATATGAAGACTAAAATTTACTCACTGATGAGGTAATATTTACACATCTTCTGTGTAAAAAATAACCACTAAAAATGTGAGATCATGTGTAGGGTAGTTAAACTCATAGGGATATAATTGACTAGAACCATACGTGATCATTACCCTCTACCACATCAAAATACAATCCAAACCAAGATTGACATAATTAAAAAACACTTAAAACATTTCTCCCTACTATATAAGATAAATAACATTTTAACTAATAAATATATCCTTCAGGTAGTTGAAAGTTATATAGAACTGATCAGTCTATAAGAAAGTGTGTTCCTTCCAAGTTAAGGTTGTCAATAGGGCCATGTCCTAAAAGAATTTGAATATAAACCTCTTATAATATCCCACAATAATAAGAAAACTATGAACCTATAAAACATTATTAGGTGTTTCCTAAGGAATAATTATATCAATATTCAATGAGTATACTACAACCCCTTTTGAGATGCCATGTGTCCAAGTAAGTGCACCTCTCATGTATAAAACTTACGCTTAGACATCTTCCAACAAAGATGATAGTACTAAAGGGCCTGTAAGATAGTCCTAAGTTGATCATTATGTTCCTCCTATGACGTCAAGTACAGTATAATTAAATCTATGAACATGAATACAATTTGATCCAAGAACTCTTAGAACATAGAGTTTGTTATTCCCATGAAAATATTTGAGGAATTTATGACATCAAACAACATGACTATGAACTCAAAGTTCCCATATAGACACCTAAAAGTTATTTTCAAGATACTCTACTCCAAAAATATAATATTGTGATATATATAACATATATTAATCTTTGAAAACTAGTTATCTTTCTTTAAATGGTCGAATAAATCACCAATCCTCAAAATAGTGTAACGGTTCTTAACTGTCACATTATTCAACCACCGGTAGTCTATACTCAACGATAGAATACCATATGACTTCTTGTAAAATAAAACAAGAGTACCCCATGGTGACACACTAGTATAAATTAATATATTATGCATCATATAATCAACCTAAATCCCCATCTATCACATCTTCATCAGATAAGGTTCCATCAAAATTAGAGAGGCATTAGGCTGTAATTGTATCCCAAACTCGATATCACATTGGGGTTTAAAATCCACAACCTATTTTGGAAAACCATATTGAAACTCCCCTATGACTCTAGGTAAATCCAATATCCATACCTCTATTTAATCCAAGTATAGGGCCACTAGCCAAGATAACAACAACTTTGAACATTTATAACCCATATGATGATCAGTCTTGCTAACGAAAATCACATTATATTCCTACCCATTAAAAAACTAAACTATCCACTAAAAATATCAATAACCATGTTCGTGGATTAAAAACATTAAATTATATGAATGACTTCATGCAAATATATAAAAAGTATAATTAAATCTATAGATGATTGATGTTTTTCTATCATTATATCACAGCCCTATAACACATCAAGCTGACTCTTCTAACCTCAAACTAGTATAGTAAACACTGGGGGAACTGGAAACCTCTCCAACTTAAGACCTAAGTATTAGTACAAATTAGATGAAATAAAGGATTATGATTCCTTAGAACCAAACAAGTCATAAACCAAGGTATACGATAAACATATGGAACATCAAATGGACTCTCACCCCACTGGTGCTAGTACCTTAATAGAATAAAGTTTTCTATGGTCGAATCCTTTTCCTCACAACTGAAGAACACTTCCATGGTCATGCCTAACCCAATGTCTCTAATAGATGGGTATATTATGGGGTCATCCTCTAACATATTTATCTCCTCTTAGTGGAATTAATACCTTCTTCACCTATTAATGATATGACCTAGGAGGCGACTATAGCTAGGGATAATAAGGGACTCAGCCACCTCCTCTATACAGGACCCAAGAGAAATTGAAAAATAATATCATTGATAGAAACGGTCTCTATAGGAAAATATAATGGGAACAAATCTCCTATTTGGGGAATTGGAACTACAAGACCTAGAGAAAAGGGAGGAATAATACTATTGAATTTGACTCCCCACTGACTATAATCTAGACCACCATTACACCTATAATCCACCACAAAAAGCTCATCTCCTCAAGGAACTATAATGGATACCCTCTCAAAATTACCCTAGATGAGAATGAATCCCCTCAATGACTAAAACCTTCTCCTACATCTCCATGTATGTTGGTAACATAAAGGGGGTGAATTCATATCAAATAACAGAACATAGTGCCTCCTCCAAGCACCAAGACCTAGACTCCACATTCAAAAAAAGATCAAGAAAAAAGAGAAAAGGTCCTTAAATCTAATCCATATCCCCCACACACCTAGTCACTCCTACTAGAGAGAGATAAAATCTTAAATCTTTACCAACCTCATCATCGATGATAGATTCTCGGTGTGAAACTACCTCTAGAAATCATCCCACATAACATCTTCCTCTTTCCACTCCCTGAGATATAAGATCCAACAATACCACATTGCTCCTCACATCTAACTAATAGTAAGTGGTACCTGATACTATTACCTACCATGAATTAAACTGAATTAAATATCATGTTTATCTAAATAGAACTCTCTATCTATATTGGATATTATCCCCTTAGACTTCACTATTTCATGATGTTAGGACTCACACAATGTATTCCTCCAAAAATCATCTTCCCTATCCAGATCAACCCTCCTATGGTCAACTGGATTATCCTATTAAACCCTACCTCCTTGAACCATTTGTGGATTATGAATATTAAGAATCTATGAAAACATAATATAAACATCTTAAGACTCGTAGTATAGGATTATTTTAAAATTTATTTAATTATATTCATTTAAATTCACAAAAAAAATATCATTCAATCTCAAGCGCAGTCAAGAATGATTAATATACCTTTCCTAAGTCTCTACCCTACAAGATGCATCACTTAACTTAGCATATAAAATAAGATTAAGGTCTTTGTGTTAGATCATAGGTATCCCTGGGTTAGCGACTAGTGTTGAAGGTATAAATAATGAAAATGGGAGTCATTTACCTCATATATCCTAGGAATAGATAAATAAAATAACTAATACAAACCATAATAAAAATAAAAAAAATATCTATGGTAATCCCATAATGTATTAATATGTATGAAAAATATAATTCAACAAATAAAATATCAAGTAAAACAGTGGCTCCAGAGCCAATCAAAATCCCCAAGATTTTATTGTTCAACTTGAACACCAAACTCAACCATAAAACTGGAAAATATTTTATATATATATATGGGTGATCATAACATAAATACCCAATAGAATAATACTCAAGATAACTCAAGAAAATTTGGATGAATCATATTAATTCCCTAGTGAATAAATAGATAACCAACAATCACTTGTTAGGTCAACTATCTCCCAGCCTCACTGAGACACACTCACCCAATATCATATCCAAATATAATAAAATAATATTTAAGAATATAGAAAAAAGTACCCCAAAACCACTTCCCTATAAATTTTTCTCTCTCAAACTACAATATTAAATGTCATGTTCTTTTATCCCCTCTGTATCTGTGTCACATGCCACCCTACCAATAACATCACATCTAATATGGGTTGGATTAAAAACCTACCTATCCCAAACTCATATAAGGTATAACATCTCATGTAGGAATCAATTCATCCATACCATATCCACATACACAACTGCAAATCCACATCTCCACAACCACAGCTGCATATCCACATCCACATCTCCACTACACATCAAAACCTCGTCGCATATCCATATCAGTAGGGTATCATGAACATGAAGAACATCAACCTCATGCCTTCATCATACCATGAAATACCCCCACCAAGTATCATAACCATAACTATATAACCAATCCATTGTAACTCACTTGGAAGGGAGAGTCGTAAAGATGGATTAATCAACCATCTATTCCCTCGCCTACCTAAATGTTTGTATAAAACATTCAAGACACAAAAACATTTGGGAATCAATAAGTTCATTTGACTATTGTGGGGTATGAAAATAAATCACAAGAAAATACATTATATATATATATATATCCACAAAAAACTCATCTTAAAGGGTTCACATCAATACAAAACCACCATAGCTTATAACCAGCACTAAACTACCTTCTCCATACACCACCATCACTGATAACTATAATGTTAAGACCAATAAGTTTCAAATTTTTGGTTAATTGGTGAATGGGGTGAATAATGTGGTGAACATGAAGTTGAATTTATTATGGTGTTCTTTTTTGTTTTCAACACATAAATCAGTTATGATGGATTTTTTAACTTATGTGTGATGAAGGCAAGAAATTTCATGAAGGAATGAGTGACCTCACTATAATATTAGAGTGTCTAAATGAAGAGGAAAAGAAACCACATAAAGGTTAAAGAGACTATACATTGAAATAGAGTGACCAAATGAAGGGTCAAGTAAATATATAAAGGGGATAAGAAATTGTGCGTTGAATTAGTGAAATTATACATTATGTGGTGTGATCATGCATTATAGTAGTGTGAATTTATATTATATGGTGTGACTGAATGTAAAATTAGTGTAACCATGTTAATGGTTGGGTAACCATATGTTATAGTAGTGTGACCACATAAAGGTTCATGTGATCACACATTTGAATAGTGCATTCACATGAAGTGGTTAAACAACCACACATTGGAATCGATCAATCGCATGTTGTAAAAGGATTTTTTATGAAGTAGGAGAGATCATGAGTCGCATGTTAGACAGAGCTTCGATGAATTAATTTTGGTGATGAAAATTAGGGTGATATACTAATATTTAAATATAATAAAAATGACTATCATGATTCTTGAAAAATTGTTATTAGATGAAGATATAAGGTAGAAGAAAGAATATAAATATAGTGCAATTGTTTTAGTGCCCTAATGAAAAGATGAAGGAAAAGAGGTATTATGCATATTATTTTTCATAGAAAAAATAAAAATAATAATTAGAAAAGTTGTCTGTGAAGTTCACCTTCAAGAAAAGTTATACAGTTCTATTTGAAGGAAAAGTTGAAGAAGGTTCCATGACAAGTCCTACATCATGAATGAATAATGACATTATAAATTTCATTTATGTATATACATATGATAATTATATATATTGGATTGTGAAATTAATATGGAAAGTGAGAGATATGGATTTGATGGTATTTATGACGAATAATGATAAGATTCAAGTTGGTACGATCTCATCATTATATTTGTATTGATTTATATGTGAGGATCTAATGTTGAATAAAATTCATGTTTAAAGAAGGATGAATAGGCTATGATATTTGTACATTTTTTATGTATTTAAAATCATTTGGCTAAATGGTTTCTTATGGAAGTTATTATGAAGACTGGATCTAATAATTCTAGAAATTTTAATTCAAAATTATTTATTTAGATTCATAAATATTCTAATAAAGAAGAAAAAGAAAGATAATTTTCACTACATGATATATTATTTATAGTTGTTTCACATCGGTGGGTGTGATACTGTTAAAATATTAGAGAGAGAAAAATAAAATTAGAGGTTATTTATCATTGATGTGTAAGAAATCAATAAAGAATAAGATATGACTTGTAGAAGGAAAAGTGTGGAGAATTCAAGAAACCCAATGATGATGAGTTAAAGCCTATTGGTCAAGGTTCATTATATTATTGAAAAATATATTTTATCATACTATATATATAAGGAGAATGTTAACTTTCAATATAATATAGTGTAATGAAATTTATGGATATAACATGCTTTCTATAAACCATAAAGGATTTTTTCTAGTGGACTTTGTAAACTTGGATTATTTCTGAATCATTTTAAGGATTGCATACTCTTATTGAGTAGTGGACCTTGTAAATTTATTTTTCCTTTGGGAGTGCTTGTGTGTTGTGATTTAGTAGTTTCATTACTCTCTAATCAGTGTTAAAGGTTATTTTAAAAGAAGAAAACATAAATTTGTAGACAAGTGATTCACCCCCCACCCCCCTCCCCCCTTCCCCCAACTTAGTAGTCACACAGATCATGATTGTTACTTTCAATTAGTATCAGAGGTGGGCTCCTTCATTGACTATAGTTTGTTTGAAGCCTGAAGAAGTCAATATTATCTAGGGATATTAATAACTCAGTTAATATCCTGGGGATTCCACTATTTCATGGGAAAAACTATTATATCTAGAAAGATATAATATTACCCTATATTTTATTAATTTTCTATTAAGTTATATAAGATACTGTAGATGGTTTTACTCCTCCAATTGAGAGTGATACTTAGATATCTATATAAAATAGGAATCTAGAGAATGATTTATGAGCCATAAATTCCATTATTTACTCTCACTCTCTTATAAAGTAAATTTTTATGGGTTAAAGGAATTGGAACAAGAAAAGGAATATTGGAAAAATTGGAGAATATTTATTAATGGGAAACAAAAGTGATGAAAGAAAAGTTTAAAATTTGGAGATTGAATTGTGAATATTTGAAAATGGGAGATTCTGAATTATTTGGTTAATTATTCACAAGGTATAATGATATTTTAATCACCTTAAGAAGAATTGGAGAAAAATTAGAAGACTCAAAAGTTTTTGAAAATATATTAAGAATTATTCTAGATAAATTTGATGCCAAATTTTCATCATTGGAAGATGGAGAGTCTAAAACAATCTCTATGGATTATTTTCATAATATTCTCAATATATATGAGATTATAAAATATAATTATATAAAAATAAATAGAAATACTAATCATGATATATCTTTTAAATTTACTTAGTAAAAAAATCATAGAAAGTTTTTTGACAAAGAGGTTAGTGAATCTGATTCAAAAGATGAAGTGAGTAAGAAGGTTGATGAATTTATGTATTTTTTTCAGAAATGTGAAAAGTGGAATTGGTAATTATAAAGTAAAGTTTTTATTTGACTTATTTAACTATAAAGACATTGTAAAATTTATATCAAATTATCCAAGACTGAAGGAAGTTGAAGATAGTGATTAAGACGAAGGAAGGATAGGAAGACCATAAAGGAAGAAGTTTGAAAAAAAAATTTATTATCAGAAGTAAGTAATGATAAGTTCTCTAAATATAAAAAGAGAAATTTTTTGTCCAAATGTGAGGAAGATTATAATGGTGAAGAAGAAGTGGAAGATAAAAATTCTAGTGACGAAGGTGTTGAGAAGTCTCCTATTACCGAGTTGAATAATGATATTTTTTCTAGTGATGAAAGTGGAAAGTCTAAAGAATAAAAAGAGTAAAATAATATGTATTTCATACTTAAAATAGAATTAAAAATTTATCTTGAAAATTGAAATGCTTGATAAATAGAATAAGAATATTAAGGAAGATTCTCATTTTGTTAACAATCAATAAATAGAACTTGAAGAAGAATAATTTAGATTGTTAAAAGATAGTGAAACCTGAAGAAGTTACTTAATAAAGATAAAAATCTCAACATCAAGCTTGAAGAAAATTTAAGGTAGAATGAAAAATATTTTTACCTTTTATAATATAAACTTGTTTAATCTGAACAAGGAATATCTAACTTCATAAATTCAATTCCAGAAGTTGGTGAAATATATAAGGAGTATAAGTCTTAAAGTATTCATATTAGACCATCCTAAAATGTTAACAACAAGTTTAAAGATATTGGTAAAGGGTCTCAGAAGAAAATATAATCCAAGTGGACCATGTATGTACATAATGACCTAGGATTTTCATACATAAATATTACATCTTCATAGATGAATATTCAATAAATTATGCAATAATCATGCCTTAGGACCATATAATTTTATTGTATTTGGAGATTAGATATAGATATTATTATTTTATGAACTATATTAAATATTTCCCATAAATATAATCCCTCATGGTACTCTTCATAGTAATATCCTATTAAAAACGTTTTTTATTGTCACGATCCGTCCTCGGGGCCCGTGCCGTGACTTCCCCAAACCCGCCTTCCATAGGCCAGGGGCTGGAGACTAGCACCAAAGGCGTAAATCCAGATAACTGGGAAGGCATTTACTTTATAAAAGTAAACAAAACACCACAGAGTATAAGTGGAAGTAAAACACTAAGTAAAACTGAAACAAGTTGTGCTGAAAGTAAAGGGGACGGAAATACAAGCCCAACTGTAAAGTACAAGGAAAAAAGATAAAACAGCCTAAAGGTGACAAGCAGCTCCTGGATCGTCCACCAAGGATCCTACCTGAAGGGTAGGTACAGATAGCACAGCTCCTGGATCGTCCACCACGGATCCTACCTGAAGGGTAGGTACAGATAGCCTCCACAACTCTCTCGCTCATCAACCTCCTCCGAGTGTCGTTTCGTCATGAAGTCCACCACCATATACTGTCTCGTCGTGAGGTCCACCTCCGGGTACTGTCTCGTCATGAGGTCCACCTCCAGTTACCGTCCAGTCCTCGAACACTCAGCCTCTGTCTGCATTGCCTGTCGTCTACAACCAACACAACAAGGTGCGGGCATAGCCCGTGCAGGGGTGAGTATAACGATACTCAGTAGGGACCCTGAGACCCTCAAGGTCTCACTAAATCCAACAAGGATAACCACAAAGAATATCTCAATAGATAACCTCTACCTAGGTATATGCCCATACATATACCCAAGTTATCAAGTAACCCATCTCAATCATGAGGAAACACAAAGATCATAGACTCAACTCAAACCAGGATTTTCATTATCGAAATCGTAACTGCTGAAGAGCCCCATCTCTGGAGTGTACAGTGATCTTGTCATGACTCCGAGGTACTGCTCACTAACCTAAGACTGCTGAGGTACTCCTCCTGTCGAGTACCGCGGGTCTGCCACCTCACACAGTAGTGCTCCTCCTCCATGGATCTGCCACCTCACACAGTAGTGCTCCCCCTCATAGCCTACAGAGGTACTCCTCCTTTCACATACCGTGGGTCTTCCACCTCACATAGTAGTGCTCCTCCGCCATGGGTATGCCACCTCACAAAGTAGTGCTCCCCACTAGGCTATGCTAGTCACTCCAAATTGAATCGGACAAGCAGTCATCGGTCACAGCCAGCTACACAGTCTTCGTACTCTGTATGCTCATCTCCGATAGGGCCCACTCCACGAGCTACAGGTCGATACTCCAAGTATCACAAGTCCCATGAAGAAGTATCTCAAGGTATCATCTCGTTATAGGGGTCTCAACGCAATAGATGGCACGTCAATCGGACTCCAGGTCTGTGAGTTACTAGCCTTTTCGTCCTTGGGGCCCGGTTGGTTTCGTGTGTGAACCAACACGGCCATATCTCAACTGTACCCTGAACTCTCATAGGGTATACTCATAGGGACCGTTTCTCAATGTGATCACCGACGCCGCTGACGGTTCGTCTAACGGACGTCTGGTCTGAAAGATATCAGCTTTTCCGTTCCAGGGGCCCGGTTGGATTTCGGGTACAATCCAACCCGGCCATTATCCAACTGCATCCAAACCTCAGGCGAAGTATGCCAAAAGTTCCTCCTCATCAAGAGGAATTCAACGAGATAGACGGCGCGTCAATCGGACGCCCGGTCTGTGAGTTATTGGCTTTTTTGTTCCAGGGGCCCGGTTGGTTTCGTGAGCGAACCAACCCGGCCACACTCCGTCGGCATCCAAACCTCGAGCGAAGTAAGCCAAAAGTTCCGTCTCATCAAGAGTAATTCAGCGAAGTCGACGGCACGTCAATCGGACGTCCGGAGCTCAAGATATAGGCGTTTCCGCTCCGAGGGCCCGGTTGGTTTCGTATCCGAACCAACCCGGCCGAACCCAAAGTTCTCTGAAACCTTGAGTGTAATATACTGAATCGACCGTCTCGATCCAAGGATCCCATCGCCACTGACGGTACGTCGATCAGAGGCCCGTAGATCAAGTTATGAGTAAAAGACCGAAAAGGTCCGAAAACGGGGGGTCTGGGCCCGGCCCGACCCGGCTCAACCCCCCCTGGGTCGGCCCGAACCGGGTCGACCCGAACCGGGTCCGGGTCCGACCCGGATGGCGTGACCCGGCCCGACCGGGGTGGCCCGACCCGGCCTGGGCGCGACCCGGCCTGGCCGGCGGGTCGGCTCGGCCGGTTACGGCCGAGCGGAGCGGGGGGTGCCACCGCGGCTTCAGCCGCGGCGGTTCCTTCCGGCGGTGCGCCGGGCGCCGCCGCCTCTTGCCGCCGGCACCGCCATGCCGGCGAGGCGCGCCGACGGGCTGCTCTGCGGACCACCGGACGAGTTCCGGTGGTCAGAATTTCACGTCGGCTTCGCCAAAGGCCCTCCTGGGGTTCGTCCTTCACTGCGAGGACCTCGCATCGCCCGTGCGGCCTTCTTTGTCGACGTCTGTCGTTTCACACACCAATAACGAAAGGGGCGGTGGGTTCGGACTTGTTCGTTAGTCCGAACCCACCACGTTAGCAGTTTTAAAAGTCTCACAACAATTTTAATCAAATGCCGTAAGTATAAATCACAAAGATTTAAATGAATCAAACCCCTACAAATTAAAAAACCACACCCGGGCAAACGCAACTCCGTAAATGGCATTTCTAAGCAATATCGGCATTGTGATTCCATCGGTGCCCTCGGAATTTGATTCCGAGCACCGGTTCAAAAGTTAGAAAAACCCGCTCATTCGTTCACTGAACGTACCCGAGCCAAACTTCGGCAAATGATTCCGAGCACACCGGGCCTCGGAATCAGGTGTCGTCAGAAACTGCGTTCTAGTAAAATTCCAAAGAAAATTAAAAAAAAATCTTTGAAATTTCCCGGTCTTTACATTACTCCCACCTCAGGGCTTTACATCCCCGTAAATCTTTAACACAAACTAGGGATACAAACGCGGTACTGAGCATGCATCTAAGCCTTCCGCTCTCATGTGCTCACCTGGAGGTTTCCGTACTGCCAGTGAAAGTGCAGCCGAGGAATCGACCATCCTCGTAGAATCCGCTCTTGTCGATCCTCGACTCCCACTGGAACCACCATGAAAGTCACCCCATCGCCAAAGTCCAGCTCCCCATGGTCGATGACATGCGTCGGGTCAAGCACGTATCTCCTCAGTTGAGATATGTGGAAGTCATCGTGCACCCGGTGCAACTGAGGTGGATGGGTCAAGCGGTAAACCACCTCACCTACCCAGCTGAGGACCTGGAAAGGTCCACTGAACCTCGGAGATTACTCACCGCCTCGGCTACATCTCCATAAACCTCGTCGAGGTGGGACCCATATAAGAACGTGGTTGCCATTCTCGAACTCTAGAGGTATCCCTTTCCTGATTAGAACTGAAACTCAAAACTGCTGCTGTCACGAGGGTAAGGTTGGCTGACCCAAGAATGATCAGATACACCCTCCATGTATGAGTTTAACCTGTGCTACCTGGGGTTTCCTTTTCTCCGACCAAGGAAAACCCATCCTGACGTTTGCCTAATACCATCAATTTGAGTATGAATAGTGATTGCTCAATCCATACTCAAACTAACGTTGTAAGGCCTCGACGCTACCACCAAGAGGTCCCAACTGAGACTCTCACCTCAAGGGTCAGATCACACCATCGGCGTAAGTGTGACTATCGAGTCTTCTCCCAAAGGTATCTCCAGACGTGAGGGTCAAGTCAACGTCTTAACTGGAAACTATAGGTCTGGGACTAGATTCATGGAAGGAAGGGATGATTCGCATCGATGTCTGTGGCTACGACAGCTAGTAGAAGACAAAGTCTGCACTTCAAATCATCCTTAGAGCCTTTTCGGTCGCACTCTTTGACCGCATGTAGCTACTCTTTTCCCCTGCCCTCTAGCTCCCTGAGCCTGGAGGGAACAACAAAGGCGGGTGGTTGTAACATGTTGAAAAGTACACCACCACATGCTGCTCTCCTAGCTCTTCTTCCATGTATGTTGCTCTGCAGATTCATCTTTCCTTTAAGATTCCTCTTATTGAAACATTTAACACGCCCGAGTCTCTAAGACTGGCGCCGATTTCCCGTTTCTTACTGCATGGTGCAGTCTTCATCCGCTCCTAGATGATTTGCACCTTCCTTGCCTACGATCTGAAAAAGCTGCTAAAATTTCTCTTTTGTTGAAAAGAGAAACTCGGTCTCATCCCCAGGATGAACCACGCCTATTGCCTAATACAGTCAATCCTGACATGAATGATGCATTCATGCCATGGATGACGTCGTAAGGCCTTGACGTAACTACCAAGAGATCCAACTGTCACTCTCACCTCCAAGGTTCCAGTCACACTATCGGCATCAGTGTGAGGTCATTGGTTCTCCTCCAGTAGAAATCTCAAAAGTGAGGGTCAAGTCAACAGTCTTAACCAGGACCACTCAGTATCAACAAAACAAAAGGACAGGAAAGAAAACAAAGATAAGTGTCTTTTAATTATTGCAGCTCATAGTACAAAGACAAAAAACAACAACAACATGGAAATAGAAGTACAAGGGACGTATACACTAGTTCCGCTCCTGTCCACCTGCTCCCGGAGCTCTACTACCTTGTTCACTGCTCGGTTGTTGCTCAAGCACCTGCCGCTGCTTCCACCTCGGTGGCTCCTCTAAAGGCTGCGGATCAACTGTGCGGTGGGTCGGACAGTCACGTGCCAGGTGACCCTTCCTGATTCATTCATAACACTTCATGCTCCTCATACGGCTGGCTCTGGTCCTCTTGGACCTCTGCATCATCTGTCTACTACCCACAGATGACTCGGCTACTGATCGAAAATCCTGCGGCAAAGGTAGCAGCTCCTGTACATGCTCGGGGTGTAGAGATACTATCACAAACTCCACCCTGAAGAAGGTCTCGAAGTCTTCCCATGTGAACGTCATCTCATCGCAAAAATGGAACAAGTGGCTCCACCACCTGCCTGCTGTTGTCTGAAGAAGGCTGGCAGCAAAGATCACCATGAAGTCTGCTGGCATCCCCACTAGCCTGAAGTCTCTCAACCACCTCCCCAAGCCAGTCCTCAGCCACCTGTGAGTCAGGTTCGCCTCAGAAATTGAGGGTATCTGATGTCGGAACACGAATAAGGCAGTAATTTCACATGTGTCACCTACCGGTATCGCCGGTTGTAACTGCTGACCAACAGGTAGTGATGTATT
This sequence comes from Viscum album, assembly GCA_963277665.1. Classification (NCBI taxonomy): domain Eukaryota; kingdom Viridiplantae; phylum Streptophyta; class Magnoliopsida; order Santalales; family Viscaceae; genus Viscum; species Viscum album. The sequence continues at coordinate 1,401,615,009 of OY728143.1, read as the reverse complement.
GCTGACACACTACCTGAAGGCACTATCTCAGGCATCGGTCCACATACCGAAGCCTCATCACTATGCAGACCATCCTCATGGTCATTCACTAGAAAACACTAGTGTCTAAGTCCACCATCCACCCTACTGATGTCTCAGCTAGGCGGAAAACTCTAGTAATCGCCCCCAGCTAGTGCTCTGCTGTCTGAGAATCTGCCTCACCACGTAACCTCGGAGGTCGCTGCTGCTGGAACTCGTGCAACGCGCTCTGCCAGCATGCACAGTTTTCTAGTAAGGCTGGTGGAATCTTCTTCCCAACAGGTGGTGGTGCTGCTGGTACACCACCTGAGGGTGCCAACATAGTAAAAAGGGCCCCATACCAGAGCCTCACCGCTCGGTGGGCCATCATCGAGTACTCTCTCGGAACTCCAACTGACTGTCTGCGTGGAGACATCCTGAACAGATGCGACACGGTCAACAATTTATACCTGGTGAGCTGACCTGGTTTAAGCTGACATAAAACTTTGGAAACACACACGCAATCAGTGTTTTCGTGTACAAAGTCGGAAATCAGTAGTCAGGGTCCTGGTGTACGGATACGTTGGCCGCCGCACCAACACTAGACTCCCTGAACTGAAGACCACACTCGGTACCCTTAACACTATTGCTTCACTGAAAGAAAAATATCAGAGTCCTGAGTTCTGCCGTAGAACCGAACTCCTCTTATACCAATTTTTCATGACCCGTCCTCGGGGCCCGTGCCGTGACTTCCCCAAGCCCACCTTCTATAGGCCAGGGGCTGGCGACTAGCACCAAAGGCGTAAATCCCGATAACTGGGAAGGCATTGCCTTTATAAAAGTAAACAAAATACGATAGAGTACAAACAGAAGTAAAACACTAAGTAAAACTGAAATAAGCTGTGTTGAAAGTAAAGGGGCCGGAAATACAAGCCCAACTGTAAAGTACAAGGAAAAAGATAAGACAACCAAAAGGTGACAAGCAGCTCTTGGGTCGTCCACCAAGGATCCTACCTAAAGGGTAGGTACATATAGCATAGCTCCTGGATCGTCCACCACGGATCCTACCTGAAGGGTAGGTAAAGATAGCCTCCACAACGCTCTCGCCCGTCAACCTCCTCCGAGTGTCGTTTCGTTGTGAAGTCCACCACCAGATACTGTCTCGTCGTGAGGTCCACCTCCAGGTACTGTCTTGTCGTGAGGTCCACCTCCGGGTACCATCCAGTCCTCGAACACTCGGCCTTTGTCTGCGTTGTCCGTCGTCTGCAACCAACACAACGAGGTACGGGCATAGCCCGTGCAGGGGTGAGTATAACGATACTCAGTAGGGACCCCGAGACCCTCAAAGTCTCACTAAATACAACAAGGATAACCACAAATAATATCTCAACAGATAACTTATACCTAGGTATATGCCCATACATATACCCAAGTTATCAAGTAACCCATCTCAATCATGAGGAAACACAAAGATCATAGACTCACCTCAAACCAGGATTTTCATTATCGAAACCGTAACTGTCGAAGAGCCCCGTCTCTGGAGTGTACAGTGATCCTGTCACGACTCCGAGGTACTTCTCACTAACCTAAGACTGCTGAGGTACTCCTCCTATCGAGTACCGCGGATCTGCCACCTCACACAGTAGTGCTCCTCCGCCATGGGTCTGCCACCTCAAACAGTAGTGCTCCCCCTCATAGCCTACAGAGGTACTCCTCCTGTCGAGTATCGCGGGTCTACCACCTCACACAGTAGTGCTCCTCCACCATGGTTTTGCCACCTCACAAAGTAGTGCTCCCCACTGGGCTATGCTAGTCACTCCGAATGGAATTGTACAAGCAGACATCGGTCACATCCAGCTACACGGTCTCTGTACTCTGTATGCTCGTCTCCGGGAGGGTCCGCTCCACGAGCTACAGGTCGATACTCCAAGTATCACAAGTCCCACGAAGATGTATATCAAGGTACCGTCTTGTCATAGGGGTCTCAACGCAACAGATGACGCGTCAATCGGACGCCCGGTCTGTGAGTTACTAGCCTTTTCGTCCCCGGGGCCCGGTTGGTTTCGTGTGAGAACCAACATGGCCGTATCTCAACTGTACCCCAAACTCTCATAGGGAATACTCATAGGGACCGTTTCTCAATGTGATCACCAACGTCGCTGACGGTTTGTCTAACGGGCGTCCGGTCTTAAAGATATCAGCTTTTCTATTCCAGGGGCCCGGTTGGATTTCGGGTACAATCCAACCCGGCCATTATCCAACTACATCCAAACCTCAGGCGAAGTATGCCAAAAGTTCCGCCTCATCAAGAGGAATTCAACGAGACAGACGGCGCGTCAATCGGACGCATGGTCTGTGAGTTATTGGCTTTTTTGTTCCAGGGGCCCGGTTGGTTTCGTGAGCGAACCAACCCAGCCGCACTCCATCGGCATCCAAACCTCGAGAGGAGTAATCCAAAAGTTCCGTCTCATCAAGAGGAATTCAGAGAAGTCGATGGCACATCAATCGGACATCCGGAGCTCAAGATATAGGCGTCTCCGCTCCGAGGGCCCGGTTGGTTTCGTATCCGAACCAACCCGGTCGAACACAAAGTTCTCCAAAACCTTGAGTGTAATATACCGAAACGACCGTCTCGATCCAAGGATCCCATCGCTACTGACCTCGCATCGCCCGTGCGGCCTGCTTTGTCGACATCCTCCGTTTCGCACACCAAGAACGAAAGGGGCGGTGGGTTCGGACTTGTTCGTTTGTCCGCACCCACCGCGTTAGCGGTTTTAAAAGTCTCACAACAATTTTAATCAAACGCCGCAGGTATAAATCACAAAGATTTAAATGAATCAAACCCCTACAAAATAAAAAACCACACCCAAGAAAACGCAACTCCGGAAATGGCGTTTCTAAGTAAATATCGGCGCTGCGATTCCATCAGTGCCCTCGGAATTCGATTCCGAGCACCAGTTCAAAAGTTAGAAAAACCCGTTCGTTCGTTCACTGAACGTACCCGAGCCAAACTTTGGCAAATGATTCCGGGCACACCGAGCCTCGGAATCAGGTGCTGTCAGAAACTGCATTCTTGTAAAATTCCAAAGAAAATTAAGAAAAAAAATTCCTTGAAATATCCGGGTCTTTACATTTATAACCTAGGGAAATGAAACATAAGAAAGGGTGAGCTCAAATGCTCAGTAAGAGTAAGAATGATATATATCAATTGATGATCATATGAAATCATAATATAAAAAAAGGGAATGAGATATTTATTATAATATAAAATTATCAAACCTAATTAGAAAAATATCATAAACATGAGTTTTGGCATAAAACATTAACCTTTCAAAAGACATGAATCATAAGAATGATAATTCATCATAACTCAATCATGAACCATGATTTCATATCATAAATGTTTGTGTAATCATCATAAATATATATATAATTTTATATTTTAAGTTTAACTTCCAAGACTATTGTATCAAGAATTAATAGTTGTTTCCCATATTGGTTCAAACACATCGACTTGTTTCCCATAACAAATCAAGTACATCAAGTTGTTCCTCATATCGGATTGAGAACAACAACTTGTTTCCCATATAAGATCAACCACTTAGAATTTTTCCATTAACTATCTCATGTGATATGATAATTTACCCAATTAATTGGAGGGCTATATAGGTCCCACCCATCATATAATGAAAACTATACATATATGTGTCACAAAATCATAAAACATTTTTCATATCAGAACCCATGAAAATAAATGGGTTTTGAAAAACATTTCACCTTTTAATCATAAACATTAACCATCCAGAGAAAGAATAAGTATAGTATCCTAAAATAATATCCCAAATAAAATATAATTAACATAAAAGTACTTCATCTTATATATAAAATTATTTTTAAAGATCACTTGGAATAATTCTTGAGGAAAATGACTTTTCTATTTTAAAACAACTTCTATTTTATTAAAAAAAGTTCACACTTATAAATTAAATCATTTTATTTGAAAATAAACTTGTAAATTAATCTTAAATTATTTGAGGTTTCATGGTGGAGGAAAAATCAGATCATTCCATATTAGTTAAAAAATAATTCCTTCCATATTTTTTGTCCAAAAATTTATAAAGAACCTCATTTAGAAAATGATAAAAAGATTCTTTTGAAACCATTTTGTAAAAAATAACAAATAGGTAAAAATGATTTTAAAAAAATTTAGGATAATATTAAAAACCTTTTCAAAAAATATTTTTATAAAACATGAACATGGTAGATAAATATTTTTCAATGGATACTTAAATATAAAAAATCTTTAATAATGATGAGGTTGTGAAATAAACCCTAACTTTGGTGACTTTCGAATCATAAGCCCAATGAAATAAATAAAAATATATGGATATTTAAATATCCATATATTCATAATATATAATATAAAAGTAATAAATGGGAAATATATACACTATAAAAGAAATAAGTAGTGTATAAGGCATGTGTCCCACAAAAATAAAAGTGAGATGAAAATCCCTTTCCTCAGGTCTCTCCTTTTTTTATTCATGTTCAAACCTCCTATATAATAAATATATATTTGTTAAATATTTATTACATAAAAATATATCTATATAACTGCTTATTATTTATTTATAACTTTTTATCACCTGTTTATTAATAATTTTTTATTAAAATTGTTGTTTCTGGTTATGACTGCTTCGTTTTCCAAGCATGTTTCGGTTTTTTAGTCCTAGTCCTTATAATTTGATCATGGTCCCATAATTTAAAAAATTATAATCATGGTATAAAAATAATATATATGAATTATATAAATATTTATAATCATTCATAAAAATTAGAAATAGAAAAATGGATTACACAGTTGATGGAGACGATAGGTTAAACATACGCATGAATGTTGTATTCACTTTTTGAAGGATGGAATGAAAGAAAATTAAATAATAATTCACATTTATAGATTAATTATTATATAATTTATATCATATATATTCATTATATCCATCCATATTACAATTCAAGAAAAATATAAATGAAAAACGAATCATGTTGCTTCGTGGAGGTGGTAGTTCGCACGTACACACCAGTGACGTTATCATTTTTCAGTGGTTTAAAAGGTATGAAGGTAGATATGATATTATCATTTAATAAGTATAATTATTTTATAAATATAATACATGAAAATTAAACACATCATAATACTCATCCATAAAATATGGTGATGAAAAATGAATTGTATCGCTACATAGAGTTGGTAAGTCATACATATGCACGAGCAATATTGGCACTTCTTGTTTGATGTAAAAGAGGGTGTATAATTGTGTTTTCATAATAATAATAACATTTCAAAATATGTATGATACTGAATTTATTATTTTATGATAAATATAATTAATTTAGATGACATAAATATGAATAGAAAAAATAAAGTGATTAGTTAAGGCGATTACCTCTTCTTCAAAACAACTCCTTTAGATTTTATATAAATGGCTCCAGGTTTGGTCTTTTGGAAAGACCATAACCAATAAAATGTGACTAAATAATTTCATAAGTTAATTTTTTAGGTTATGTTCATTATATAAGTCTCTAAGTGTTGTAAAGAAGTGAGGGGAGAAGTTTCCTTTTACAATTGAGGTGAGGGGTGATTTTGGAATTTTTGAAAATATTAAAATTTTATAAGACTATTCTAGATAAAAATTGATTAAAATAGGCTATAAATGAAAATTTTATGACATTTTAAACCTTATATTATACCCTTTTTCCTTATTTATTATTTTTATCATTTTTTAATAATTTAATAAATTATTATTTTCATAAAATATCATTATTATCAACGTTAATAACATCATGAAAATAAAAAAATAAAAAAAAAATTATTAAATCCCTAACATTTCATTCTCATATATAAAATCCATTTATCACATTAATTATCTCAAATTATAATACTTTTAATATTTTTAATATCATTTATTTGTAGTTGGGGTTTGGCTTAGTGGTAAGCACCCCATAATTCTACATGAAAAATGAGGGTTCTAAACCCATGGGGCACAGGTACTATAGCAGCACTGTTGCGCTACTATAGCAGCCGAGATACTATAGCACTGGCAGGGGAACTGTAGCGGTTGCGGGTACTGTAGCAGTATTATTCACAGAATGGGTATTGGGCCTAAATTTTGGGCCTACGGGCTATGTAATGGGCTAAATGACCACTAAGCCTACGGGCTATGTAATGGGTCTCCCTCTACCCAGTTAAAGAGGTCTTTTCTTTGCTTTAATAATAAAAATGAGGCTTCGGCCCCAACCTTTAAAAAAATATCATTTATTTTATTTTTCCATTCATTGAATAATTACGGCATCAGTATTGTGTAAGTATTTAGGGAATTATTTGATTCTAAAAAATTATAAATAAATTAAAATTAGGAACAAAATTTCATTAGGATTAAAATTACTATTAAAATTCATTCATAACTAATTTATTTCCCTATGTGAACTCATAAATGATATTTAAAACTAAGAGAGTGACATTTTGGCACTTCCTTTGTTTTAAATAATATATAAGTCATTTTCATGGAAACATGTCCATTAAATAACTCATATTCAAACCTAAATTCATTATTATATAATTTATAACATATATGTTCATCATATAAATCCTCCTTATCATCCTAGTAAAATGAAAATGAAAAAAACACATATATTCATAGAGGTGGTAGTTCACACGTACGCACGAGTGACGTTATCATTTTCCAACAGTTTAAAAGGTAAGAATGTAGATATGATATTAAAATTTAATATGTATAATTATGTTTTAAATATCATATATAAACATAAAACCCACCATCTTAATCATCCATAAAATATGATTATGAAAAATGAATTGTATCTCGATGTAGAGACAGTAAGGTGTACAAATGCGACAGCGACACATTCACATCTTATTTGATGGGAAATATGGTGTATAATGGTGTTTTTATAAAAATAATAAAATTTAATCATTTTATTATAATTAATTTATTATTTTATGATAAATATAATTGATTTAAATGAGTTAAATAATACTATAAAAAATTGATCGGTTAGGGCGATTACAGCTTTTTTGAAACGGATTTCCTCTAAAGGGCTCCAGGGTTAGTATTTTGTAAATACCATGACCTCTTGATTATGAATAAATAAGTTTAAAAGATAATTTTGTAGGTTATGGTAGATATAGAAAGTTAAAAGTGGTGTAAATAAGTGAGGGAGGAGGTTTCCTTTTATAATTAAGGTGGCAGGCACTTTTAAAATTTCTCAAAAGATTAAAATATAATAAGACTATTCTAATTCCAAATGATTCCAAATGGACTATAAATTCATATGGGATTAAATTTTAGACCATATATTATGTAATTTATATTTATTTAATATTTTTATGATTTTTAATTAATTTAATAAAATATTATTTTCAAAAAATGTCATTATTGTCAATTTTAAGGGTATTCATTACTTTGAATTCAATAAAATCAAGAAAACAATATAAATTATAAAAAATTACTTTAATACATCCCTAATAGTTCTTTTTCATCTATAAATTTTATGTATCACCTTAATTATCTAAAATTATAATACTTTTAATATTTTTAATATCATTTATTTAATTTGTCCATTAATTGAATAATTACCGCATTAATGTTCTGTAAGTTTTTAAGGTAATTATTTAATTCATAAAAAAATAAAAATAAATAAAAATAATTAATATTATTTCATTATTTATAAAATTAATATTAATATTCATTCATAACTAAATTGTTCTCCTATGTGAACACATAAGTGATATTTAAAACTAAGAGAGTGGCATTTTGTCACTTCCTTGGGTTTAAATAATATAAATATCATTTTCATGGAATAGTGTCCAGTAAATAACTAAAATTAACACCTAACTACATAATGATATAATTTAATTCATCCATTAATAATTATGATGAACAATTGTGGCCTTATCACTTAGTTTTAACATATATTTACTTGATTTTCCCTTTATCGAGGTGATAAATTTTATCATGGTTACTATTCATTTTGACCAAAAGTAAAAGGGGTCTATTTACAAAATTTTAACCTCTTGATTATAAATAATGAATAAATTTTTCAAGATATAATTACTATAATTTGAAGAAATTACTTTTAATGTAAATGTGTAAAACACAATGAAAATTAGTTTTTAGAAAAATGCCTTTTTAAGCCAAAAAAATGTACTTATACCACAATAATGTATAATAATGATTAAAATTAATTTAATTATATAATATTTAATTAAATAATAATTATTTTACTTTGAGATAAAATTATAATCATAATTTTAATTTATATGAAAATAAATTTATAATTTTTATAAAAATCATTATTTTTCACTATTCACTGAAAAATCAATCCATTCAGGAAAATACCAAAATATATCCCTAATATGATTTTGATATTTTTTTCAAAAATGAATTTAATTTTATAAAATAAATTTTCTAAAATTTAAAAATATTAATTAAACTATTTTCTCACAAAAATCAATAAAAATTTGTTTTTGAAAAAACATATTTTTGAAGAATAAAATGAATTTACTAAAAATTGTGTAACTAATTGATAAGTATTTAAATTGAGTATAACTTAATATATAATTAATTAAGTAGTTAGTTATATTCACACCCATAAAATTAATATTTATGATATAATTGTCACATTAAATAATAATATGTTAATAGTGTATCACGGTTCTTTTAAACTTGGTGTTACGTGTAATGTTAGCCATCTAAGAAATAAAATTATTTAAAGAGAAATATTTTTTTAAATATTAAGGTGTTACATTATCCCTCCCATCCCCCTAATAAATCATTTACTCAAAATTTTTACATGTTAATCAAAGGTTTTTCATTTAAAAATTATTTTGTGGAAACCCACATCATATAAGGGTTAATAAAACTTTCTCTTGAAAAGAGAGAAAGAGAAGTATGAAGCTCATTTATTATTACACATACTAGGTTTCCAAATATGATAACATTATTGGGAATTGAAGATATGGATAAGTAAGAAATGTTATGTCCAAATATCATTGATCATAATAAAGTGAATGATCTTGATAAAGTTAACAATCACATGATAATAAACCATAGATGTGGAAAAGATCATAAATTCATCACAATTGAAGGTTATAGAATAACATTTTTATTTTAAGATCCTTTTACATGAGTTGAGACATTTATTTACCATCTGGACTAGTAACATAATGAAATATACTTACTTAAAAAGTATAATTTCATCCTCTAATAAATTTCTACCACAATATCATCTTTTTCTTCAAATGATTAATAAGATGAATATTTCATGCCTCATGCACTAAGATCAACTTCTAATGGATCACATAATCCAAAAAAAGATAATAAACTACCCCTCCTATCTTTAGATATTAACAAAAACCAAAATGGTTAGCATGAGTTATCCAATGTGGATAAATACATTAATTTCTAAAACATTAATAATAATTCTGAAGGTTTAACTTTATCCAACCCATAAGTAGTTAATCATAAAAATCCTTCAAAATATATTTTACTAAATTCAATAACTAAAAATTTAGAAAGAAATTCACTATGATTTTAAAATCAACTTAACATTAATCCCCAAAAGTATATCTTAATGTCACATACCTAATATGGGAATACATTGGTTATATATTCTTTAGAAACATGTTAATAAACTAAATTACCATAAAATTTTAATTAAAACATGCATACTTCCAAAAAATAACATTATCATTTTTTCCTCAAATAGAACCATAGACTATTGAATGTATTCCTTAAATCCAAAATGAAAAAAAAAACTTTATCAATGATGACTTAAATCACATTTTTATCATATAACTAAGCAATTTCAAGGTTACCAATACTATCCCATCAATGTCAATCATCTCTTTATCTCAAATAAACATTATTATCACCACATTAGACACATATTAAGGGTTATCATTCCCTCAATCATGTGTTTTCCAAAAATATCATCTTGACACTAAGTCACTTTTCTAGGTTATTGATACCATTCAATATATAATTTCAATTCATTAAATTAAAATGACTAAGGAACAATTCCATAAATATTTCATTATTCTTATAATCCAAAATGTTATTCATAAAAAATGTTTTCAACATAATTATCAAATACTAATATATAATCAATCCAATCATTACACTTCCTCCTTAATCCATTAACCAATATTTTTCATATTATTCCTTAACACTTCTTTCCTTTCATATGTGATTCATAGTATCTTCATCATTAATAGAAAAATTATTAATTTTACAACCTTAGTGATCCTTTTCTCAATATTTCCCCCTGGGAAATCAATTTTAATAATTCCCATAATTTCCATATTTGAAACATTCAGTTTTTGATGATACCTTGTTGAAAACTTTATTCCCACCCATTCTGTTAATTAAACCATTCAATTTTATAGGGAAATTACTTTCTCTATGTCTTTATTTTACACACCCAAAATATATTACTGTTACTTTGATTCACTCTCCTCAATTCTTCTTCCCACATTCTTTACATGATGAAAATTGAACATTCTTTCCTCTATGGTCATCATGAATCTTCATTTTCTTATTTTTAGGTGTTTCAAGAAACTCACCTGAGTTGAGATTGTTGATTGTGCTAAGATATTACTGATTAGGCATAATAAAAAGGTTTTTCATTCAATCTCTCATTTCATTTGGTTTCTCAAGAGAAAAATCATTCCATTTTCTATCACATTCACCATTAACTTGAATCCTCCTGGTTCTATATAATATCTAAAACCAAAAGTATAGTGTGAGAAACCATAATCATAGTGGGAAAACATATAACCATTTATATAATGTATAAATAATAACATATTATTTTAAATATATTCCAAATTAGGTTTAACCTAGGTCTTCAATGATTATAATATATTCAAATACTTTATAATGTTTAATAAATTGGTAGTTTATAGTTTGAAACAACATACTGCTATTTTTTTACGGTGGCTACGAAGGACTCTAGAATTTTCCATAACTTTTTGTTATGTTTAGATTGTAATGGTGACAGTGGTATTGGATAGTTATGGCAATGATGGTGACTCGTGATGATGAAGATGGTGAAGGAACTCTGCTGATGTGGGTGAATCATGAAATATAAACTTCTCGGCTGTTGTGTCTCATTGTGTTTTTTAAATTTTGAACTCTGGATTGGTGTATTGGTTACCATTAATCCAAAAATTAGGATTCTGAAAATAAAATAAAAAATAAATTTTTATTCATAATGGTTTATAAAGAAAATATGGATTAACCTAAATAATATCCCCCAAGAGTGTCAAACTAGGTGTGAATCAAGGCTTGTTTCATGTACCAGGTGATGATTGAGTCTAACTCAATGCATCCTTTTTGAGGTTATTACCCCTCGGTACAACTGTTCCATATCTATATCCACTTCTAGTATCCATACATGGATGTAACTGATTGTAAAATCACATAATCTCTTTATTACCAAACCATTAGAGTGTTATCCTATACTTAGACTTATCGCTTGGTTTTTCATTAAAGTTTTATAAGTCTAATCTCCAAATTTTGACTAAACTATTCTATGATGCCAACTATAATAACCCAAACTTTTCATACATAAATATTACATCTTAATATATTAATATTCAATACATTATATAATAAACATGCTCTAGGACCATATAACTTTAGTTTATTTGGATATTAGATATCAATATTCTTATTTTATGAAATATATTTAAAATATCCCATAAATATCTTACCTAATATTACTCTTCATAAGAATACCCTACTAAAAACTTTTTTTTAATAACCTAGGGAAAGTAAATATAAGAAACGGTGATCTCAGATACTCAATAAGGGTAAGAATGAGATATATTAATCGATGATCATATTAAATTATAAGATAAGAATAATTTCATGATATATTGACTATAACATATAACATTCATACCCAATATGAAAAATATCATAAAAATGAGTTATAGAATAAAATATTAACTTTTCAAAATACTTGAATCATAAGAATGAGAATTCATCATAACTCAATCATGAACCATAAGATTATTTCATAAATGTGTGGAATCATCATAAGTATATATATAATTTTATATGTCAAGAATAAATACCAAGACCATTGGATCAGGCATCAGTACCTATTTACCATAAAAAATTAAGCACATTGACTAATTTCCCAAAAACAAATCAAACACGTTGACTTATTTTCCAAAATGGATCAAGCACATCGACTTGTTTCCCATTTTGGAACAAGCACATTGATTTTTTCCCTTACCGATATCATGAGATGTGATACTTTACCCAATTAATTATAGGGAGATATAGGTCCCACCAATCACATAATAAAAACCATATATATGTGTTCCATGAGATCATAAAACATTCATCATATCAGAACCCATGAAAATAAATGGGTTTCATAAACATTTCATCTTTTCATCATAAGAATAAACCATATGAAGAAAGAATATGTATGGTATACTTGAATCGTATCCCTAGTAAAATATAATTAACATCAAAGGAATTCATATTATATGGAAAATTATTTTTGAAGATCACATGGAATAATTCTTGAGAAAAATAAATTTTCTATTTTAAAACCACTTCTCTTTTTTTAACTATTTACTTATAAATGAAACAATTTTCTTTAAAAATAAAATTTTAACTTAATATTAAAATAATTGATGAATCATTATGGTGGTAAAATCCTCTCATTCTTAATAAGTTAAAAAAACACTTCTTGTATATTTTTTGTTGGAAAATTCATAAAGAACCTCATTTAGAAACTGATAAAAATATTCTTTTGAAATGATTTTGTAAAAAATAAAAAATGTGTAAAATTATTTTAGAAAATTTTAGGAGAATATTAAAAACATTTTTAAAAACATGATTAGAAAACATGTAAATAGATGATAAATATTCCCCAGTTTAAATATAAACAATCTCAAATAGTGATAAGATTGTGAAATAAACCCCTACCACTTTGATGAATTTTGAATCATGTTCCCAATTAAATAAATAAAAAAATAAATATAAGTAAATACCCATAATAATCATAATATATTCCATAAAAGGCATTCATGGGTAGTATATAAACTACTGAAGAAACAATTAGTGTATAAGACATGTGTCTCATAAAAAAAGGGAGACAAAAATCAATTACCTCATGTCCCACATTTCTTTATTGACATCAACCCTCCTATATAATAAATATGGATTTATTAATAATTATTACATAACCATATATATATCATACCATTTATTATTTCTTTATAACATTTTATCACCTGTTTATTAATAATTTTTTATTAAAATCACAGTTCAAGGTGATGATTTCTTTGTTTTCCAAGCATGTTTTGGTTCAGGAGTCATAGTCCTTACACTTTGATCACGGTCCCATAATTTCCAAAATTTTAATAATTTTATAAACATAATATATATTCATTATATATATATAAGCATTCATAAAAAAATATAGATATAAAAATGAATTACACTTTTCATGGATACGGTAGGTCGTATGTACGCATGAACGTTGTATTCCCTTTTTGAAGGATAAAATTAAAGGAATGTAAATAATAATTCACATTTATAGAATAATTATTATATAATATATATTCATAATATCCACCCTAATTACCATCCAATAAAAATATAAATGAAAAATTAATCACATCGCTTGGTGGTGGTGGTGGTTCACACGTACGCACGAGCAATGTTATCATTTCCCAACGGTTTATAAAGTAGGAATGTAGATATTATATTATCACTTAAAAAGTATAATTATGTTATAAATATAATATATAAATATCAAACCCATCATAATACTCATCTATAAAATATGGTGATGAAAAATGAATTGTATCGCTACGTGGAGATTGTCAGTCGTATGTACGCATGGGCGATACTTTCACTTCTTGTTTGATGGGAAAGAGGGTGTATAATGGTGTTTTAATAATAATAATAAACTTTTATCATATTTAGGATACATAATTTATTATTTTATTATAATTATCATTTATTTATATGATTTAAATATGATTAGAAAAAAGAAAGTGATCAGTTATGGCGGTTACCTCTTCTTTGAAATGACTCCTTTAGATTTCCTCACAAGGGATCTATGGTTGGTCTTTTGGAAAGACCCAAACTTATATAATATAAATAAAGAATTTTGGAAGATAATTTTTCATGGTATGGTCGATATATAAGGCTCAAAGTGGTGTAAGGAAGTGACGGAGGTGGTGTCTATTTATAATTGAGGTAAGGGAACTTTTGAAATTTTTGAAAAGATTAAAATATAATAAGACTGTTCTTGAGAAAAATGATTCAAATGGACTATAAATTCATATTATATGACATATTATACCATTTCTTACCCCCATTTTCCTTATTTAGTATTTTTATGATTTTTAAAATTTTAATAAAATATTATTTTTATAAAAAATATAATTATTGTCAATTTTATCACTATTAATTACTTTGAATTTAATAACATTGATAAAATAATATAAATTTGAAACAAATACTTTAATACATCCCAAAAAATTTATTTTAATCTATAAAATTCATGTAACAGCTTAATTATCTTAAATTATAACACTTTTAATATTTTTAATATCATTTATTTGATTTTTCCATTAATTGAGTAATTATTGCATCAGTGTTATGTATGTATTTAAGGTAATTATTTAATTCCTAAAAATTATAAGTATATTAAAATTATAAATATAATTTTATTAATCACAAAATTATTATTAAAATTCATTAATAACCATTTTTTTCTTTATGTGAACACATAAATGATATTTAAAACTAAGTGAGTGACATTTTGTTATTTCATTTGGTTTATATAATATATAAGTCATTTTCATGGAAAAGTTTCTATTAAATAACTCATTCAAGACTAAATTCATAAGTTTATAATTTATTTCAACCAATAATAATTAGGATGAATAATTATGTCCTTCCCACTTAGTGTTAACCAATATTTATCTGATTTACCTTTTACTGAGGTGATAACTTTTTTCACGGTTGCTATTTATTTTAACCAAAAATAAAAGGGGGATATTTACTAATTTGAACCTAATGATTCTAAATATTAAATAAATTTTTTAATATTCAATTTATATAAGTTTAATAAATTACTTTTATTATAAATTCGTAAAACGCGATGAAAAAAGCTTTTAGAAAAATGTATTTTTAAGCCCAAAAATTAACTTATACCAAAATAATGTATAATGATGATTCAAATGAATTTAATCATATAATATGTAATTAAATAAAAATTATGTTACTTTTATATAAAATTAAAATCATAATGATACTTTATATGAAAATAAAATGACGCTTTTTATAAAAATAAATATTTTTCACTATTTATTGAAAAATAAATCTTTTCAGTAAAATACCAAAATGTCACTAAAAGATAATTTTGATATTTTTATTTCAAAAATGGATTTAATTTTATAAAATATATTTTCTAAAATTTCCAAATATTAATTATAATATTTTCTCACAAAAATCAATAAATATTTATTTTTGAGGAAAACATATTTTTGAAGAATAAAATGGATTTACTAAAAACTGAGTGATTAATTACTAAGTATTTTTATTAAGTTTATATGTTGTATATGTTGAGTCAAAATTATTCTTTTTTAATTCTCTATTCCTTTTTTTATAAATCACAAACTCTTTCTTAAATTCTTAATTACGAACTCCTTTTTATTCAAAGTATTTTAAGAATGCAATCATATATCTTTTTACCATACTTTCATTAAGACTATTGATTCATATTTTATCAATACAATTTTTTTATTATGCATAAAAACAATCATAGCCATAAGTTTGGTAGAAATTATTTATTTCATGATTATCATAACAACATAGGATAGGATTTCAATCATATACATTGAATATGATTTTTATCATACACACTGTCCAGTTTTCATATTGATGGTATTTTCATAATGATATAAATTGTATTGAATCTCTTAATGAAAATTATTGGATCCATTTAAACTAATTTTATCATATACAGAAAATTATATTATAATGAAATGAAAACATTTAAATAAAAATGATGTTGTGTATACTGTTTCAATATTCATTATGAAAATGATCGTTGGATTTCCAGGTGTCCAAGTCTCTCTGAAATTTTAGGAGAACATTAGACCATTGGAGTCCAAGTCAACTGTTGGGATGAAGGCCTATAAATACCAGGTCATTTGAAATATCTCATTGTTGATTGACGAACTCTATACATTGTGTGAGAGCTCTGCAAAATTGGTTGCTACATGCGAAAGCTCCAAAGTGTATAAGTTTTGAACTGCTTGTTCCACATAATTGTAACTTTCAAGAGTTTTGATGTTATTTGTGTGATGTCGATCATTGTAATTGTGATTGAGGGATTTTGTGATTACGACAGTGGTGCCTATCTTTTTCGGATTTATGGATTCTAAGGATAGTAATATAGAGGTGTTGATAACCTTCTTGATAAAGGGCTTGCGGGGATAGCAAGACAGAGACTCGTATTCGTATCGAGGTATTACCCTCATGTGGGTAAGATATATTTTATTGAAAGTATAAATCAAGGTACCTCTATCCAAGTTTATTGGATCCCTTCTCTTTGGGTTAAAAAAATTGTATTCATTTACTTGTTTTACATTTCTGTTGCATTGTAACAGAAAGTGAATTGTTTTATATATTCATTTTTCTATTCTCTATTATATGATTACAATCTTTGTAATTGTGGTTTATGTGATTCTGATCATTTCATTTACCCAGTATGATTATATACGCTTTATGATAGAATCATTAATTATTTTACTCGGTTTATCGTAACCATTGTGATTATGATCCATATCACACTTACTCTGATTAAATAATTTTCTTGTTAGGCATACGATTAAATACAACATGTGGAATATATATATTGAAATCGACCTGATTATGATATTTTTATAACCAAAACCAAGGGAAAGTCCAATTAATATTTAAATTCATAACATATTTTTTAATTGAATTAGTTTAAATATTTTTAAACTAAAATTATTTTAGGGATAAAAACAAAAGTTTTTTAACATAAAAATTACCCCCCACCCCCCATCTTGAATTTTTTCCATCTTCATATACATTTTGATCCAAAAATTGGTATCAGATTCATGTATCTGCAATACTGATACTTATATTTGTTATTAGATGAGGATTACACTACTTTTACTTGCCTATTTTTTTCTTTTATTTTTCAAGTTAGTTTTATTTTTCTTATAAATATTTTTATAAATATTTTTTACACTGACAAGTATTTTGGAAATATAATTTTTGTATTATTTTAGAGATGGAGGTTCTAAATGTTGGATCAATTGATAAACTAAATCCTATAGGACCACCAATTTTTTATGGTAATGATTACAAATACTGAATATATAGAAGGAAGACCTTTTTAATCAACACTGGGGTTGATAACTTTCTCATGCTGACTAGTGACTATAAAACTCCTGACAAAGAAGTGATAATCTTTACCAATATAGAGAAATAGGAATATCAACTAAATTATAAGGTATATAATACTTTACATTATCCAATGAATAGAAATATATATATCCAGATTTCATCTTGTGAATTAGTCAACAGTATCTGAAAAAAGCTATAGATTACTAATTTTGGTACTTCTAAAGTTTTTGAAACAAGAAGAGCCATGCTAAGAGTATATTATTAGGAATTTGAATTCCCTTATGGAGAAACAGTTGTTAAGGTACAATAAAGGTTGATGAAAATTTATATTATTCTACAAGCTATGGGAGATAATGGATTAAAAGATAATATCCTTGTTGAAAATATCATAGATATTATGCTAAATTAATGGGAATCAAAGAGAATAGTTTTTGATGAATCAAAAAATCACAAATGAAACACTTGATGAGTTATTTGGAATAATCTTACAACATGAAAACATATTGAAAGGGGATGATGGAAAATTAAAAAATAATAATGGAGGAGTAGCTTTTACTTCATCTTTAAATCAGATAAAGGCTAAAACTCCTGAGAAGATAGTCTAATCAATAAAGAATAAAGTTTTGGTTTAATCATATTCAAGTTAATCAGAACACTCACATAATTAATTGTACAATATTGATCGAAGGATGAACAATATATTTGGAAAAAGGAATTTCAATATAGATATAAGAAAAGTAAAAAAGAAAATAAATATAAGAAATATTATGAAGTTACTTTCTATGAATTTGAGAAATTAGGACACATTAGACCTGGTTTTCCAAAGTTGAAAAAGAAATAAATTTTGAGAAAAATCAAAAAGAGTACTCCATGTCAAAAGCAAATAAATTATTGAAATCCAATGACTCCTAGAGTTATAGTGGATGAGATTATTCTTACACTTATTCAGATGATTAAAGGTCAAATCAAATAATATTGGTCTTTATACAAGAATAACTTATGAAATTAAATGTCTTATAGCCAAGGTACATACTTCTGAATCTTTAACAAATTTTTCTTTAAGTGAAAATTATCCTGATGAATATAATTCAACATATTCGGATGAAGAATCCTCTTCACATAGTGATAAAAATACTTCTATTTCTTATGAAGAAGTTTCTAGATTTTCAAAATTTCTTTAGAATGATAAATTCAAAGTAAATAAGAAACTTGAAAAGGAAAATTCTAGAATAAGTGTTTTAATAAAATAAGTATTAGATCTTTCCAAAGATCTTGATAAAAAATATTTTGAAATCAATTACATTTCTAAAAACCTTGAGGAAGCTAATTCTAATAAGGATAATCTCTCTAGGGATCTTGAAAAATCTATTTCTGATAAAAATATTTTTGAAAAACAATTCAATTCAAAAACTAATGTCTTTGAGGATAAATATTTAGTTTTACAACTAAAATTTGAAAAATTTTCATTAAAGAAAATTTTATCAAAATTTACATCTAGAAAGGAAGGTTTTGATAATATGTATAAAAAAATTCATCCTCATAGTAATACTTTTTGAATTGGTTATTCTCACTCAAAACCTAATTTTATTAACCACTATTTTGTTCCTAAAATTTCCCCCTTCTGCACTAAATGCCAAAGTGGAGAGCATTCGAATAAAAAATGTTCCTTAAATAAAATAAAACCCTTAGGGTTCCAAAAATCCCACTTTTCAAAAGAAATGTGGATTCTTCATATTTTTCTTTTTTACAATTTCGGACCTAGGAAAGTTTGGGTTCTGAAAACCTAATTGTTTTGTTCTCAATAAAATACAAGAAATACCAACAACAAAAACATATGGTACATGGATAGTGGATGTTCTATCCACATGACTGGAAATAAATACTTCTTCAAAAACATTATTTAAATGAAATGTGTAAGAGTTACCTTTGGAGATAATTCTCAAGGAAAGATTATTGGTATAGGTAACATTATTCTTATTGGAAAATATTTTATTTCAAATGTTTTATTTGTTAGAGGTCTTAAGAACAACCTTATAATCATAAGTCAATTATGTGATGAAGGCTACCTTATGAATTTTAGGAATGATAAATGTGTAGTTCAAAATTGCAAGGATTAATTATTTCTTTCTTCCCATCGACATGAGAATGTTTATACACTTAACAAAGAAGACCTTAGGATCCAAAACATACCTTTCCTTAGTGAAATGGAAGATCAATATTGATTATGGAATAGAAGATTAGAACACTATAATATTAGAATCTTATGTAATTTGGATAAGAAAATAATTTTTAAGGATCTACCGGATCTTAGATTTGATTCTTCAAAATTCTATGACCATTGAAAATATGGAAAGTAACATAATACAAGATTTAAATCAATTAGTGAAGTCTCAAATGAAGATGTTTTACATTTAGTGAACACAAATCTATTCAGTCCTACACAAACTAAAAGTATTGGAGGAAAATACTATGTATTTATTTTAGTTGATGATTTTAGTGGATATACATGGGTTTATTTCCTTACAAATAAATATAAAGCCTATTGTTATTTCAAAACCTTTTTAGACAAATTTAAAAATGAGAAAAACCTACCATGGATAAATGTTCATAGTGATCATGGTGGAGAATTTGAAAATTCATATTTTGAAACTTTTTTTAGTAAGAAATAAATTACACCTAACTTCTCATCTCCAAGAACTCTTTAACAAAATGGTGTTGTTAAAAGAATAAATTGTATTCTTAAAGAGATAACAGGAACCATGATGATTGAATACTCTATTTCTAAACATTTTTTTGGATGAAGCTATGAGTACTTCTTATTATACTATAAATTGAGTTTTAATTTGACATTTTCTTAACAAAATGCCTTATGAGTTATGGACAGGTCGAAAACCAAAAGTCTCATACTTCAGAGTATTTGGATGCAAAGTATTAATTATTAATACAAAAGATAATTTACATAAATTCACACCCAAATCCAATGAAGTCATATTATTAGGCTATTCCACCACCTCTAAATCTTATATATTTTTCAATAAAAATTCATGTACTATTAATAAAATGATACATGTAAAATTTGATGACACTGATCTTTTTGTTTTTAAATAATTCCAATATATATATTTTGATGTGTTTTCCAAAACTGATTATTTATCTTTGATAGAAAACTCTTTTAATAAATAGAATACTCAATAAATTTTTCTAAAGTATTCACTCTGGAAGACTTTCTACCTTATGTTGATGAATAGGTTTTAAAAACCCCAAGTCAATTGTTTCTAAGTAATCAGCCTAGTGATGGTATCATTGGTGATGTAAATCAACCTGTAAAGACTATATGTTACTTAAAAATGAATTAGAACATCTTGATTTCCTTTATCAATTTTATCCTAAAAATATTAATGTGACTTTAAGTGATGAATATTAGATTAAAGAAATACAAGATGATCTAAATTAATTCTGAAGGAATAAATTCTAGACCTTGGTTGAAAGACCAAAAGAAACCTCTGTAATTGGAGTAAAGTTGGTCTTAATAAACAAATCTGAAGAAAATGGAATCATTTTTAGAAATAAAGTAATATTTTTTTCTAAAGGCTTTAATCAACAAGAAGTAATAGACTATGAATAAAACTATGCTCTGGTAACTATACTTGAATCTATTAAAATTCTATTAGGCTTTGCAGCATTTTTTAATTTCAAACTTTTTCAAATGGATGTAAAGTTTTATTTCCTTAGCAGATATATTCAAGAGGAAGTTTTTTTTTGAACAACCTCCTAGTTTTGAAGATACAAAACATCCTAAATTCGTTTTTTAACTTACCAAAACTTTATATAAACTTAAACTAGCCCCTAGAGACTGGTATGATAGAATCATAAGATTTTTGTTACAAAAACAAATATTACAAGAACTGTTGATCCAAATATTTTCATAAATAATGAAAATAAATGTTTTGATCGTTCAAATTTATGTTAATGACATTATATTTAGATCAACTCAGTAATCATTAATATATTCTTTCGCGAATATTATGAAATATGAGTTTGAAATGAATATGATGAGTGAGTTAACATTCTTTCTTGGTTTTCAAATTTCTTAAAAACCTGAAGTAACCTATATATCTCAATATAATATATTAAATATCTTCTTAAAAAGTATGGATACATGAATAATAAAAGTATTAGTACTTTAATCAGTACCTCAAATACTCTTTATCTTGATGAAGTTGGGAAACCAGTTGATCTAACATCTTTTAGAGGTATGATGGGAAGACTACTATACTTAATATATTTTCATCCAAACTTAATGTTTTCAGTATGATTATGTGAAAGATATCAATAAAATCCAAAATAATCCAATTTAAAATCTTATAAAATAATTTTTTTATCTAAAAGGGACTGTGGATTTGGGGCTTTTTTATTCTTTTGGAAATGATTTTGATCTAAAAAAAATTAGATGATGACTTTAGTGGTTGTAGAATGGATATAAAAAGTAAATCTTGAACATGTAATTTCTTATGTGATTTATTAGTTTCTTGGTCTTGTAATAAATAACATTTAGTATCAATTTCCATTGTTGGAGCCGAATATGTGCCAGATGGAAGTTTTTTTGCTTAAGTGTTGTGGAAGCAACACACACTCACTGATTATGGAATGAGTTTTACTAAATACTATGTGATAAAACTAGTGTCTTATATTTAAGAAAAAATCCTACACATCACTCTCAAGAAAAACACATATATATTATGCATCACTTTCTTAGGGATCACACACTTAAAGAATATATCATTTTACAATTTATCGAAATGTAATAACAACTTGCTAATATTTTTACAAAACCATTACCTTCTGATAGATATGAATACATTAAATAGAATATAGTAATGATCATGGTAAATTAATTATTTATATCTACTTATTGTTTAAACCATCCCCTTGCATTAAGTTACACCTTTTCAAAGGGGAGTACATATGTTTTATATTTTAAAAACCTTTATTTTCTTATATATATTTTTTATACTCATATATTTTTCATACTTATATATTTTTTGTACTCGTATATTTTTCTTACTCATATATTTTTTGTACTCATATATTTTTTGTACTTATATATTTTTCATACTAATATATTTTTCATACTCATATATTTTTCATACTAATAAATTTTTCAAACTCAAAATTTTACTGTGTTTAATTTCATTCTTTTCATACTCAACAAAAATTCATATTCAAATTTATTTTTTTATTAAAAAATTTTCTTTCATTTTTTTCAAAGAAAAAAATACAAAAACCAATAAATCTAACTTGAAACTTAGTAAGGTTCTTACCATAAACCTTCTTTTCAAATTCTAATTTTTGGTATTTTAATTATTTTACTTTATTTTAAAAATTTATCAGATTAATTATGAATACGATAAATCTATTTTTAGTTTTTTTAAACATCAAAAGTTTAAATATTTTCAACTGTTTGATATTTTTTTATATAATTTTAGTTTTATGATCTCAATGGCCATATTTCTTCACCTATATAAAAGGACCCCCCCTACCCATCCTACATAGAATTTCTTCTTGTTTGCACCAAGCCTTTTCTGCCCTTCAAGTACTTGAGTCTGACAGTTTTCTTACTCAGAAGATTTGATCATAATCATATTAGAATCATCGACTACATCCCCCCCAAAAATGATACCAAAATATTTATCAATGATAAAAAAAATTCATAGAAAGGTTAGTAACTATAGAGTTTTATGATAAGTATGATTCATCTATGAAAAGAATTATAAAGTTTCAAGGATGGGAGTTGATTTTTGTAGAAAAACCCAACACTAATCAAGATCCTATTATTGTTAATGAGCTTAGAAAATTTTATAGTTCTATCAAGATTGATAATGATTTGAAAGTAACTTTTTCCATTTATGATATATAGATAAGCATGTATAAAAAACAAGAAAAAAACTTCTTAGTTCTACCATCAGAGGGTGATGCATTTTTACCCTCTCACAAACTTCCAAAATAAAAGGTAACCTTCATTAAATGTATATCCGAACAATCCCTTTTTGAAGTCCATGATCCCAAAAGAAAATTAACTCATATATCAACATAAAATATCCTTACATCTCTCTGGATGAAAGGGTTTTTAATTTCCAGAAAGGGTGATAGAGAAACTCTTAAGGTTTTAGTTGTGTTTATTCTTGATTATTTTGTGAACATGAGGAAGATAAATTTTATGGGTTATATATTCTTAACAATTAATAATTTAAAGTCTTGTGTTATCAAGTATCAACTTCTCATGTTTCCAGTGATTCTTAGCAAGTTTATATTTGAAAGTTTGAAGTTTTTTAATCTTACACTCAAGCCAGCACTAAGAAATTTTAAAGTTACTTAAATTAGTGATGTTATGATAAAGAGGATAAAATTTCATTTTTATTCATAATCAAAGAAGTTTTGAAAAGATACTAAAGTTGATGCTTCAAAAGAAATAGTTGGAAGAAGTCGGGATATTCAAAAACAATCAGTGCTGATTGTTTTTGAGAAAGAAAATAGGTCCAAGTCTGATTATACTTTAAAAAAAAGAAGAATAAAAAGAAACTAATGAAATATATTCCAAATAGATAAAATATCATGCTGAAATAAAAATAAAGAGACCCACAGTTTGGTCTTAACCTAGCAGAATCCCTAGATGAAAAAATTCAAACTAAAGAATCCATTAAAGGAGAAGAAAAGAAAAATAAGTTGAAAAATATAAAGGCTAATATTTTTAATATTGATAAGTAGTTAAAAGGAGTATAAAAGTAACATGATATAATTATCATAAGGGAAACCATTCAAGAAGAAAAAATCATTCCATCTATCTAGGTTTTAGGAAAAGGCAAACAAGTCGTTGGTGAAGAATTGGCACCACCAAAATTTTCACAAGAAAAAAAGGTTACTAAAATGAGATAGATATATTAGTATCTTGGTGAATAGTATCTCATAAATGAAGAGGAATATGAAGAAGAAAAGTAGGAAGGTGAGCATTAAAAATAAGATAATCAAGAATAAGAGGCTCAATCAGACAAAATACCAGTAAGATATTCTCAAGAAACATCATGAAAGATATTATCTCTAAGAGACTAGTATTTGAAGAAAGCTACTCAGTGGAACCAAGATGAAATTCATTCATATCTCAGATAAAGAAGAAAATACCAGATCTAATGAAGATTGGAATTAGAATTTGGATGATGATGTTACTAGGAGTCATTTGGGAGAACTTCCTATTTATGAGTAAAATATTGATTCATAAAATATTATCTCATTGAAAAGATATTAGTATATTTTTCGTTCCATTAAGAAATTAGAAAATAAAATTCTTTATTTCCCAAGAATTAAAGGTAAATTTTATTTGGTTTTGGATTAACAAAACAAAATATCACACTCGATTAAGCTTCAAATTCAAAGACTGATAAGGCATGAGGTTTATTTCAAAGTGATTGATGAAAGTACTAAGGAACACATAAATTATTTCAATAAAGTAGAGAATAGTTATCATAAATCTGATTCAATAATCAAACTTTATGAAGATTCAATTGAATATATTATAAGGATTGTGAATGATGTGACTATAGCTTTCAACAAGTTGGCTAGTGATACAACTTGAAAAATGAAATATTTCAAAAGTCCATATGATTTCTAATCCCAAGATTTCAAAGAGATTGAAGATAATATAAATGTTATTCAATAACAAGTTTCAAATCTAATGTTTTGTAAGGATGAGATAATTTATCTGGAAAAAAAAATTATGATGAATGAAAAGTTTGAGATGAAAGAAAATAAAAGTAAAGATTAGGAGGTCAATATTTGTACTCTAGAAGAAAATCTTTAATATCATGCAGAAAAGATTCATACCCAGAACCATTTGTTTACAGAACAGGAATAATTTTTTTGGTCTCAAAGAAATATCTTGAAAATTTGATGGATGATAGAAAGGAATTCAAAAAGATGAAGATAATTGTTTTAGATCTTATGAAAAATGAGAAGGAGAATAAATGTTTTTTTGAAATTTTGTTATATTTCTTTAAAAACATTATTAAATTCTTTTGTCAACCATATACATCTTTTTTGTGTGTTTTCCATCTACTTTTGGATGAATTTTATTTCATGATCAAATTCTTTATTTGTTTTTATATTTTTTTCTCTAACCCTTTTTTAGGTATAATAAGACTTTCCCTATTCCTTTTCCTAAATCAAAAAGGTGTAGAATGATTTATAAAGTGGGAGAATGATATATAAAAGGGATAATTTATTTAAAATGGGGATAAATTTTTATAAAAAGAGAGAATGGGGGAATGATAATAAAATAACGAGAATTCCTTTAGTAAGGGGGTCTAAATTTTTTATAAAGGATAAAGAATATGATCCTTAAGGATTTTTTCATCCTAAGGAAGAGTTAGTTGTATTCTATATTCAGAATATATTTAAAATTAAAATAGATATAAGTATAAGTATTTACTTATGAATACGATAGTTATTTAAATATATTTTTTAATAAAATAGTGATTTTATATCTCAGACTTGTGGTTGGTTCTTTCTAAAAAGGGGATATTGTTGAGTCAAAAGTCTTCTTTTGACTTCTCTATTCCTTTTGATTTGTAAATCACAAACTCTTTCTTAAATTCATAATTAATAACTCCTTTATATTCAAAGTATTTTAAAAATAGAATCATATATCATTTTACCATACTTTCATTAAGACTATTAATTCATATTTTATCAAAACAATTTTTTTTCTAATGTGTACAACAATAATCATACCCATGAGTTTTGCATAAATTATTCATTCCATAATTATCATAACAATCCTAGATACGATTTCTATCATATATAACAAATAAAATTTTTATTTTACACATTGTCCATTTTTTATATTAATAATATTTTTTTAATGATATAAATCATACTCACTCTCATAATGAAAATTATCAAATCCATTTAAACTCATTTTATCATATCCTGAAAATTGTGTCATAATGAAAGAAACCCTTTAAATCAAAATGATATCATGTTTTCTGTTTCAATATGCATTATGAAATGATGTCGTTGTTTCAGTTATAAGATGATTGTTGGAGTTCCAGCTATCCAAGTCCCTCTAAAATTTCAAGAGAAAATTTGAACATTGGATTCCAATTTGATCATTAGGATGGAGGCTTATAAATACCAGGTCATTTGAAAGATCTCATTACTGATCAATGAACTCTAGACAATGTGTGAGATCTCTTCTAAATATGTTTCTACGTGTGAAAGATCTGAAGTGTACAAGTTGTGAACTACTAATTCAACATACTTGTAACTTTAAAGAGTTTTTATTTTCTTTGTGTGATGCTGATCGTTGTGAATACGATTGTGGGCTTCCATGGATAAGAAGACAGAGGTGTTGATATTTTGTGGATCGAGGGATTTTAAGGCTTGGAAGACAGAGGTATCGATCACCTTATTGATTGAGGTATTGTGGGGATAAAAAGATAGAGACTGATATTTGTATCGATGGATTACCCCGATATGGGTAAGAAAAACTTTCTGAAAAGTATAAATCAAGGGACCTATATCTAAGGTTATTGGATACCCTTCTCTTTAGGTTAAAAGAATTTTATTTATTTACTTGTTTTACATTTATGCTACATTGTAATAGAAATTGAATTGATTTATATATTCATTTTTCTATTCTCTATTATATGATTATGATCTTTATAATTATAGTTTATGTGATTATGTTCATTTCATTTACCCAGAATTATTCTATACGGTTTATGATAGAATTATTAATTTTTTCACTATGTTTATTATAACCATTGTGATTACAATTCATATCATTCTTACTCTGGTTAAATAATTTTCTTATTGTGAATATGATTAAATACAACCTATAGAATATACATATCAGGATATACCTGATTATGATAGTTTTATAACTAGACCCAAGGTCAAGTCTGATTAATATTTGAATTCATAAGGGGTTTTTTGAATTGAATTAGTTTAAATCTTTTTAAACTAAAATTATTTTAGGAATAAAAACCAAAATTTTTAAACCTATAATTCACCCCCCCCCCCTCTTGTATTTGTGTCATCTACATATACATTTTGATCCTATAGTATATAATTAATAAAGTAGTTAGTTATATCTATACCCTCCAAATTAATGGGTAGGTTATAATTGTAACATTAAATAATAATATTTTAATAGTGTGTCATGGTTCATTTAAACTCAGTGTTGTTTGTAATTCAATCTATCTAATATATAAAATTATTTAAAGAGAAGTATTTTCTAAATTATTGGGGTGTTATAATATAGCTAAAATAATTGAATTCCAAAACTTATGAATTTATGATAAATCAATATTTAAATAAAAAACTACTAAAAATGGAGAATCTTTTGTGGATTAAAATAAGTCTAATATGAAGAAGAATATTATTATTTTATGATCCTTCCAAAATTTATATTCATAAAAAGGATCAAATATTGATGGTCAGAAAGATATTGGAATACAGTAAAATAGTTCTAGAAATAATGTTGGTTACAAAGGAAAATATACTTTTTATGGATATTATTGGTGTTGTAGAGGATTTGGGAATATAGATAATATTTCTAGGTTCAATAATAAATACTATAATGAATCCAAGATGTATTGGAGGAAAAAATAAGGGAGAGTTATTCCACTCAAAAAAATAATGAATCAAAAACAATCTTAAAAATATAATTTAAAGATTTAAAAAATATTCCAACTTATTAAAACTCTCCATGCGAGATGTTATCAGACATGACACCTTGAAAAGGGTTTTCTTGTGATGCTTCTATCCTAATAAATTTTTAATGAACCCCCCCCCCAAAAACATCTCTATAATGAAGAAATGGACAGAGAGAAGGCTCTTGTATATGAAACTACACTCAAGGATATAAAAGAAAAATTTCCTTGGATATTGGATAGTGGTTGTTCTTCATACATAATTGGATATTTTATGTTGTTGAATTATGTGAAAGACTACAAAGAAGGAATATTGACTTTTGGAAATGATGATTCTCTCATAATCAAAGGCATTAGATCTACTATTATTGGAAAATAAAAGTTGAAATACAAAAGTGCCTTATTTATTTATGGACTAAAACACAATTTATTGAGTGTCTCGTACTTTTATGATTAATTAAATGATGTTGTCTTCAAAATAGATGGTTTTGTTATAAAAATTATTAAAGATGGGGATATTGTGATAAGAGTATAGTGAATCAAGGGGAACCTACTATAGGTTAGAGATGAACATAATTCATGTTATATGAGTATGAAGAAATAAAATCAATAATAGAATATAAGGCTTAGACATATGATTCATAGAAATATGAACAAGTTAACACATAGAGGAAGTTTTTTTGTGTCGCAGATATGATAAAAATTAGAGAATTGTGTTATTTAATATACCAAGGGAAATTTTTAAATTCTTTACACAAGAAGGTTGAGATACAAACATATCATCCCTTACAAATTATTCATTCTAACATATGTGGTCCCATGAGAAAGCAATTAAAAATGGAGATAAATGTAAAGACCTGTAAAATTCAAGGGAAATTTTTTCTTAATTTTCTTTGGAATTTTACATGAGCGCGGTTTCTGACGGCACCGGATTCTGAGGCCCGGAGTGGCCGGAATTAATTTCCGAAGTTTAGCTCGGGTACGTTCAGTGAACGAACGAGCGGGATTTCCTAACTTTTGATCCGGTGCTCGGAATTGAAATCCGAGGACACCGATGAACTCGTAGCGCCGATTTTCGCTTAAAGAGACCTTTTCGGAAGTTGCGTTTGTTGCGGGTTGAAAGTTAGTTTTGGGGATTAAAAGATAAGTAAAATAAAATTTTGTGTGTGAATTTTATTTTAATTCATGGTTGTTAGACTCTCTCATGAGAAGTTGTTGGTGGGGCCCACAACCACCCAACTTCCCATGTGTGGTTATGAGGGAGGTGGGGCCCACACGAACCCTCACCTTTTCAATTTTTCCTAACTCCTCATTAAACTCCACTTTATTAATTTGACAACTTGTGTAATTTATTACATGAGTTAGTTTTATTTCCAAACTCTTGGAATTCAAGAGTCATGTGGAGTTAAGGTTGGAAACTCAATAAACTTAAGTTATAACTTAAGATTTAAATGAGGAGAATTAAATGAAGTGGTTTGGATTTCAAACCTTTGAAATTCCAAACCCTTCTATTTAATTCATGGTTTAGTTTCCTTTGTTTTGGTTTTTGGGTTTTGCTGTGCGGAGAGGAAAAGAGGGAGGCTTCTTGTGAGTTCTTCCTCCAAGACGAAGAACGCGGCGACCTTCTTCCACGACGTCGGACTGCAACGCGTTGGATTTCCTCCACGACGCCGCAACGCATCCTTTCCACGATGTGCCTCTCGCGGCGAACCCACGTCCGTCTACCGCGACGCCATAACCGCGATGCCGACGACGTCTTCCTCCGTGACGTCCGACTTCCGCGACACTCATCTCCCGCGGCCGTTGACGAACGCCGAGTTGTTAATTGAGGTAGGGGTTGTACCTTATTTCATAATTTAATTTACGCCTTCGTAAATAAATTATTGGACCGCTTGTTATCATTAACATGGGAGGGGATCGGACCGCACAAACACGGTCGATCCTCCTCCCAAACCTTGTTGTTGGATTTTTACTCGTGGTTCGAAGAAGAGGCGGAGCGGTGCCGTGACACCGCGCTTGGACGCAAGGGGTCCATGGGAGTGCGCAAGATTGACGCGTCACTCCGGACGTCGAGGGTCGTGGTGGTCTCCCACGGCCGGATTGACCAAGCCGCCGGAGCAATGAGGCGCGGCCCGTTGGCCGCGGCGGAGTAAAGGAAGTGCGACCGTTGGATGCAACGCCGCCGCGCCGCGTCGGAGGATAAAACAAAGGCGCCTCGGCCGGAGCGGGGCCGCGGCAAAAGCGCGCGGTGCCGTCGCACCGCGCCGGACGACGAATACCGCGGCCGGTTCCATGCCGCGGCGGGACGAGGAGACCGCGGCCGGTTCCGGGCCGCGGCGGAAGAGAAGACCGGCGGCCGGGCCGCCGGCATCGGAAGCCGAAGGGGGGGGACCGGAATTTCCGGTCCCGTTTGAGAAAACCGGCCAGCCAGCTGGCCGGCCGGTTGTCTTAAAAACCGGGGGAATTAATCCCCCGGCCAACCCATAAAAACCCGCCCCTTAAAGAGGGGGGGGGCGGTTCTTTGAAGGAGGGGGGCAGCCGGCCCCCCGTTTCCGCACCAGCAGGCCCCCCCACGTGAGGGGGGCGTTTTTAAAAAAAATAATAACGGCGCGGCATAGCCGCGCCGCCCCTTCAATCAAGCCCCCCACGTAGGGGGAGCGGTTTTTACAAACAGGCGCGGCTAATTGCCGCGCCGTCCTCCAGCAAAGCGGGGGCTTGCCCCCCCGCAAGCCGACCGCGTGCGGCCCCTCGCGGCGCCGGGCCGCCGCGGCCCGCCGCGCCGCCCCGGGGGGGGTCGGGCCGGGTCGGCCCGGACCCGGACCCCCCCGTTTCGAACCAGATTTGGTTTTTGGCCCATAACTTGAGCCTCGGACCTCCGAATGACGAACCGTATGCGGCAACGCGATCCTTGGATCGAGAAGGTCGTTTCGGTATATCGCACTCAAGGTTTCGGGTTACTTCGAGTTCGGCCGGGTTGGTTCGTTCACGAAACCAACCGGGCCTTCGGAGCGGAAACGCTCATATCTTGAGCTTCGAACGTCCGACTGACGCGCCGTCAGTCGCGTTGTGTTCCTCTTAGTGAGACGGATCTTTTGGCATACTCCGCCCGAGGTTTGGACGCAGGTGGAGTATGGCCGGGTTGGTTCGTTCACGAAACCAACCGGGCCCTCGGAGCGGAAACGCTCATATCTTGAGTTCCGGACGTCTGATTGACGTGCCGTCGACTTTGATGAAATCCTCTAAGTGAGACGGATCTTTTGGCATACTCCGCCCGAGGTTTGGACGCAGGTGGAGTACGGTCGGGTTGGTTTTGCCTTAAAAACCAACCGGGCCCCGGGAACGAAAATGCCAATAACTCTCAGACCGGACGTCCGATCGACGCGCTGTCTGTTGCGTTGAGTTCCTGTTGACGATACGGAACTTTTGGATACATCAACTCTGGTCTTTGTGACAGTTGATGTATTAGCCTCTCGGCTCGTGGAGCGGATCCTCCGAACGAGCTTTCTGTGTGCGGGAACCCTAGTACTGGCTGCGACTGTTACTGTGACGACTGCTACGACAGCTACTGTGACTACGACGACGACAGTACAGAGATCCTGTGTGGATTCGACGACGACGACAACAGCACTCAGCGATCCTACGTGGAACAGTGCTACCAAACCTGTGTGAGCTGAATCTTCAGTTTACCTTGGGCGGTGGAGCGCTTGGGTGTAGCGGCGGACCTGTGGTACTTGACAGTGGTGGTGCGCTTGGATGCAGCAGCAGACCCTTGGCGGTGGAGCGCTTGGTTGTAGCGGCAGACCCGCGATACTCTACGGAGTGTATGCGCTTGGTTGTAGCGACAGACCCGCGACGGTGGAGGCGTGCGTGCGGAGTACGGAGACCGTGTAGCCGACTGAGACCTGATGACTGCTTGACCGACTCGACTTGGAGTGAGTCGACTAGCCCAGTGGACGGAGCGCCCGGTATTTGGCGGCAGACCCACGGCGGACGGAGCGCCTAGTAGTTGGCAGCAAACCCACGGTACTCATCAGGAGGAGTACCTCAGTAGGCTATCTGGGTGAGCGCCCGGTATTTGGCGACAGACCCTCAGTGGACGGAGCGCCCGGTAGTTGGCCGCAAACCCGCAGTACTCGACAGGAGGAGTACCTCAGCAGTCTTAGGTTAGTGAGCGGCGGCCTCGGAGTCGTGACAGGACCACTGTACACTCTAGAGACGGAGATCTTCAGTAGCTACGGTTTCGATAATGAAAATCCTGGTTTGAGCTGAGTCAATGATCTTTGTGTTTCCTCATGATTGAGATGGGTCGCTTGATAACTTAGGTATATGTATGGGCATATACCTGGGTAATAGTTATCCGTTGATTTTATAAACTTGTTATAAACTGTGTGAACTTGTACTGTTATCCTGTGTGGATTTTACTGTTTACTCTTCTTTGTGGATTGGGTTGTTCTTGGGCTCGGTGTTGGAGCCGAACGGAAATTGGTGACATAGGTATATGTTTGGGCATATAGCTAATCAATACTGGATGTTACTTCGTGATTGTTACTTTTCTTCGTGGTTTATCCTTTGTGGATTTGAGAGACCTTCAGGGGTCTCGGGGTCCCTACTGAGTATCTTATACTCACCCCTGCATGGGCTATGCCCGCACTTTGTTGTGTTGGTTGCAAACGACGGACAGCGCTGACTGTGATTGAGGCTTACGGAGTAGGTCGGTACCCGGAGGAGGACCACTGAGCGGGTCATGCTCGGAGCGGACAGTTGGACCGAGAAGTTGTGGAGCTATCTGTACCTACCCTTCAGGTAGGATCCGTGGTGGACGATCCAGGAGCTGAGCCATCTGTACCTACCCTTCAGGTAGGAATCGAGGAGGACGTCCCAGGAGCCGCTTGTACTTCAGTTGCTGTTTTCCCTTTCGAGTTGTACTTTACTTTACAGTTGGGCTTGTATTTCCGGCCCCTTTACTTCAGCACAGTTGTTCTAGTTTCGTGTACTGCTTTACTTCTGCTTGTTACTCTGAGGTTCTTGTTTACTTTATTAAGGCAATGCCTTCCCTTTTTACTGGGATTTTACGCCTTGGTGCTAGTCGCCAGCCCCTGGCCTATGGAAGGCGGGCTTGGGGTAGTCACGGCACGGGCCCCGAGGGCGGGTCGTGACAAATTGGTATCAGAGGAGTTCGGTTCTACCGCGAACTCTGATCTTTTCTATGTGAAGCAATAGTGTTTAGTGTATTGAGTGTGGTTATCAGTCCAGGGAGTCCAGTGTTGGTGCGGCGGCCGACGTATCCGTACACCAGGACCCTGACTTCTGATTTCCGACTTAATGCACGAAAACAATGATTGCGTGTGTGTTTCCCAAAAGGTTTAAAGTCAGATCAAACCAGGTCAGCTCACCAGGTATAAATCGTTGACCGTGACACAACTGTTCAGAATGTCACCATGCTGATAGTTAGCTGGAGTTCCGAGAGAGTTCTCGATGATGGCCCACCGAGCAGCGAGATTCCGGTGCAGGCCCCTTTTTCAGTGTTGGCACCTTCGGGTGGTGTACCAGCAGCACCACCACCCGTTAGGCAGCAGATGCCACTAGCTGACAGTGCACGCTAGCAGAGCGCGATGCACGAGTTCCAGCAGTAGAGGCCTCTGAGGATACGAGGCGAGACAGATTTCCCAGGTAGCAGTGGACTGGATGGAGGCGGTTGCTAGAGTTCTACGCCTATCTTGGATACTAGTAATGAGGCTTCGGTACGCGAACCGATACCTGGGATAGTACCTACGGGTAGTGCGCCAGTTATGTCACTACCTGTTGGTCAGCAGACACTACCGGCGGTACTGGTAGCGGAGACTCATAGGCTTAGTGCCTTACATATGTTTTAGCACCAGATATCCCTCAAGTTTCGAAGTGAGCCTGACTCGTAGGCGGCTGAGGACTGGCTTGAGGAGGTGGTTGTGAGTTTTCTGGAGCTAATACAGCTTCGACAGTACGACATGTCGGAAGCAGAGCACTCAACGTGGCTTACCAATCAATCTTGGTACTCGTTGGTTACGTTGTGATCAGTTCTTTAGACTCGAACTTCTGAGCGAAGTGTGTCTAAAGGACATCCGAACCATTACTTTTCCTCTATGCATTCCTACCTATGCTAGGATGCTAGAGAGAACCTTTGTGGTTGTGAACGATAGCAGTGAAAGGCAGGAAACTAGCGCCAGTCTCAGAGACTCGGGCGTGTAAAAATGTTTCAGGAGGAGGAAGTGCTAAGGACAGATGAATCTGCAGGGTAGCAGACGTGGAAGCGGAGCTTGGAGAGCAGCATGTGGTGGTGTACATTTCGACATGTTACGACCACCCGACTTAGTAGTCCCCGCCAGGCTCAGGGAGCAGGAGGGCTGGGGAGGAGAGTAGCTGCATTACGGTCAAGGAGTGTGACCGAGGAGCTCTAAGAATGATTCGAGGTACGGATTATGTCTACTACGAGATGCCATATCTATAGACATAAGAACCAATCATTCTACCCTTCCACGAATCATGTCCCAGGCCAAGGGGTTCCGGGTAAGCCGTAGACTTGACCCTAACGTCTGGAGATACCTTTGGGAGGAGACTCGATAATCACGCTTACGCCGACGGTGTGATTTGACCCCGAGGCGAGAGTTTCGGTTGGAATCTCTTGGTGGCAGCGTAGAGGCCTTACGACGTTGATCTGGGTATGGTTTTGATTCACAAATCATACCCCGGTTGACTGTTTTAGGCAAACGTCGGAATGGGTTTTCCTTGGTCGGCGAAAAGGAAACCATGGGCAGCACATGTTAAACTCAGGCATAAGAGGGTGTGACCGATCACTCTAGAGTTGGACAACCCTACCCTTATGGCAGCAGGAGTTTTGAGTTTCAGTTCTAACCTAAAAAGGGAAACCTCTTGAGTTCGAGGGTGACGAACACGTTCTTATACGGTCTCACCCCGATGAGGTTTCGGAGATGTGGCCAAGGCGGCATGTTATCTCCAAAGTTCGATGGACCCTTTTGATCTTCAGCAGGGTAGGCGAAGAGGTTTACCGCTTGACCCTACCACCTCAGTCGCACCGGGTGCATAATGTCCACCACGTGTCTCAGCTGTGGAGATACGTGTATGTTTCTTCACACGTCATCGACCCCGGGGAGTTGGACGACGATGACAGGGCGACAAGCTCAGAGGTTCTAATAGAGAACGAGGATCGACAGGAGCAGGTTCTACGTGAACGGTTGCTTCCTCTGGGGTGCTTCACGGGTAGCACGAGATCTTCAGGTGAGCATATGGGAGCGTAAAGCTCAGTTGCGTGCTCAGTGCTACTTTGTTTCCCTTAAGTGTGAGTTGAAGCTTTACGGGGACGTAAAGCCCTGAGGTGGGAGTAATGTAAAGACCCGTAAAATTCAAGGGAAATTTTTTCTTAATTTTCTATGGAATTTTACATGAGCGCGGTTTCTGACGGCACCGGATTCCGAGGCCCGGAGTGCCCGGAATTAATTTCCGAAGTTTAGCTCGGGTACGTTCAGTGAACGAACGAGCGGGATTTCCTAACTTTTGATCTGGTGCTCGGAATTGAAATCTGAGGACACCGATGAACTCGTAGCGCCGATTTTCGCTTAAAGAGACCTTTTCGGAAGTTGCGTTTGTTGCGGGTTGAAAGTTAGTTTTGGGGATTAAAAGATAAGTAAAATAAAATTTTGTGTGTGAATTTTATTTTAATTCATGGTTGTTAGACTCTCTCATGGGAAGTTGTTGGTGGGGCCCACAACCACCCAACTTCCCATGTGTGGTTATGAGGGAGGTGGGGCCCACACGAACCCCCACCTTTTCAATTTTTCCTAACTCCTCATTAAACTCCACTTTATTAATTTGACAACTTGTGTAATTTATTACATGAGTTAGTTTTATTTCCAAACTCTTGGAATTCAAGAGTCATGTGGAGTTAAGGTTGGAAACTCAATAAACTTAAGTTATAACTTAAGATTTAAATGAGAAGAATTAAATGAAGTGGTTTGGATTTCAAACCTTTGAAATTACAAACCCTTCTATTTAATTCATGGTTTAGTTTCCTTTGTTTTGGTTTTTGGGTTTTGCTGTGCGGAGAGGAAAAGAGGGAGGCTTCTTGTGAGTTCTTCCTCCAAGACGAAGAACGCGGCGACCTTCTTCCACGACGTCGGACTGCAACGCATTGGATTTCCTCCACGACGCTGCAACGCATCCTTTCCGCGATGTGCCTCTCGCGGCGAACCCACGTCCGTCTACCGCGACGCCATAACCGCGATGCCGACGACGTCTTCCTCCGTGACGTCCGACTTCCGCGACACTCATCTCCTGCGGCCGTTGACGAACGCCGAGTTGTTAATTGAGGTAGGGGTTGTACCTTATTTCATAATTTAATTTACGCCTTCGTAAATAAATTATTGGACCGCTTGTTATCATTAACATGGGAGGGGATCGGACCGCACAAACACGGTCGATCCTCCTCCCAAACCTTGTTGTTGGATTTTTACTCGTGGTTCGAAGAAGAGGCGGAGCAGTGCCGTGACACCGCGCTTGGACGCAAGGGGTTCATGGGAGTGCGCAAGATTGACGCGTCACTCCGGACGTCGAGGGCCGTGGTGGTCTCCCACGGCCGGATTGACCAAGCCGCCGGAGCAATGAGGCCCGGCCCGTTGGCCGCGGCGGAGTAAAGGAAGTGCGACCGTTGGATGCAACGCCGCCGCGCCGCGTCGGAGGAGAAAACAAAGGCGCCGCGGCCGGAGCGGGGCCGCGGCGAAAGCGCGCGGTGCCGTCGCACCGCGCCGGACGACGAATACCGCGGCCGGTTCCGGGCCGCGGCGGGACGAGGAGACCGCGGCCGGTTCCGGGCCGCGGCGGAAGAGAAGACCGGCGGCCGGGCCGCCGGCATCGGAAGCCGAAGGGGGGGGACCGGAATTTCCGGTCCCGTTTGAGAAAACCGGCCAGCCAGCTGGCCGGACGGATGTCTTAAAAACCGGGGGAATTAATCCCCCGGCCAACCCATAAAAACCCCCCCCTTAAAGAGGGGGGGGCGGTTCTTTGAAGGAGGGGGGTAGCCGGCCCCCCGTTTCCGCACCAGCAGGCCCCCCCACGTGAGGGGGGCGTTTTAAAAATAATAATAACGGCGCGGCATAGCCGCGCCGCCCCTTCAATCAAGCCCCCCACGTAGGGGGGGCGGTTTTTACAAACAGGCGCGGCTAATTGCCGCGCCGTCCTCCAGCAAAGCGGGGGCTTGCCCCCCCGCAAGCCGACCGCGTGCGGCCCCTCGCGGCGCCAGGCCGCCGCGGCCCGCCGCACCTCCGCGCCGCCGCGCCGCCCCCGGGGGGGGGGGGGGGGGGGGGGGGGGGTCGGGCCGGGTCGGCCCGGACCCGGACCCCCCCCCCGTTTCGAACCAGATTTGGTTTTTGGCCCATAACTTGAGCCTCGGACCTCCGAATGACGAACCGTCTGCGGCAACGCGATCCTTGGATCGAGACGGTCCTTTCGGTATATCGCACTCAAGGTTTCGGGTTACTTTGAGTTCGGCCGGGTTGGTTCGTTCACGAAACCAACCGGGCCTTCGGAGCGAAAACGCTCATATCTTGAGCTTCGAACGTCCGACTGACGCACCGTCAGTCGCGTTGTGTTCCTCTTAGTGAGACGGATCTTTTGGCATACTCCGCCCGAGGCTTGGATGCAGGTGGAGTATGGCCGGGTTGGTTCGTTCACGAAACCAACCGGGCCCTCGGAGCGGAAACGCTCATATCTTGAGTTCCGGACGTCCGATTGACGTGCCGTCGACTTTGATGAAATCCTCTAAGTGAGACGGATCTTTTGGCATACTCCGTCCGAGGTTTGGACGCAGGTGGAGTACGGTCGGGTTGGTTTTGCCTTAAAAACCAACCGGGGCCCGGGAACGAAAATGCCAATAACTCTCAGACCGGACGTCCGATCGACGCGCTGTCTGCTGTGTTGAGTTCCTGTTGACGATACGGAACTTTTGGATACATCAACTCTGGTCTTTGTGACAGTTGATGTATTAGCCTCTCGGCTCGTGGAGCGGATCCTCCGAACGAGCTTTCTGTGTGCGGGAACCCTAGTACTGGCTGCGACTGTTACTGTGACGACTGCTACGACAGCTACTGTGACTACGACGACGACAGTACAGAGATCCTGTGTGGATTCGACGACGACGACAACAGCACTCAGCGATCCTACGTGGAACAGTGCTACCAAACCTGTGTGAGCTGAATCTTCAGTTTACCTTGGGCGGTGGAGCGCTTGGGTGTAGCGGCGGACCCGTGGTACTTGACAGTGGTGGTGCGCTTGGATGCAGCAGCAGACCCTTGGTGGTGGAGCGCTTGGTTGTAGCGGCAGACCCGCGATACTCTACGGAGTGTATGCGCTTGGTTGTAGCGACAGACCCGCGACGGTGGAGGCGTGCGTGCGGAGTACGGAGACCGTGTAGCCGACTGAGACCTGATGACTGCTTGACCGACTCGACTTGGAGTGAGTCGACTAGCCCAGTGGACGGAGCGCCCGGTATTTGGCGGCAGACCCACGGCGAACGGAGCGCCTAGTAGTTGGAAGAAAACCCGCGGTACTCATCAGGAGGAGTACCTCAGTAGGCTATCTGGGTGAGCGCCCGGTATTTGGCGACAGACCCTCAGCGGACGGAGCGCCCGGTAGTTGGCCGCAAACCCGCAGTACTCGACAGGAGGAGTACCTCAGCAGTCTTAGGTTAGTGAGCGGCGGCCTCGGAGTCGTGACAGGACCACTGTACACTCTAGAGACGGAGCTCTTCAGTAGCTACGGTTTCGATAATGAAAATCCTGGTTTGAGCTGAGTCAATGATCTTTGTGTTTCCTCATGATTGAGATGGGTCGCTTGATAACTTAGGTATATGTATGGGCATATACCTGGGTAATAGTTATCCGTTGATTTTATAAACTTGTTATAAACTGTGTGAACTTGTACTGTTATCCTGTGTGGATTTTACTGTTTACTCTT
Organism: Viscum album; assembly: GCA_963277665.1. Taxonomy (NCBI): domain Eukaryota; kingdom Viridiplantae; phylum Streptophyta; class Magnoliopsida; order Santalales; family Viscaceae; genus Viscum; species Viscum album. Next base: position 1,401,575,804 of record OY728143.1, on the reverse strand, counting down.
CTTTGTGGATTGGGTTGTTCTTGGGCTCGGTGTTGGAGCCGAACGGAAATTGGTGACATAGGTATATGTTTGGGCATATACCTAATCAATACTGGATGTTACTTCGTGATTGTTACTTTTCTTCGTGGTTTATCCTTTGTGGATTTGAGAGACCTTCAGGGGTCTCGGGGTCCCTACTGAGTATCTTATACTCACCCCTGCACGGGCTATGCCCGCACTTCGTTGTGTTGGTTGCAGACGACGGACAGCGCTGACTGTGATTGAGGCTTACGGAGTAGGTCGGTACCCGGAGGAGGACCACTGAGCGGGTCATGCTCGGAGCGGACAGTTGGACCGAGAAGTTGTGGAGCTATCTGTACCTACCCTTCAGGTAGGATCCGTGGTGGACGATCCAGGAGCTGAGCCATCTGTACCTACCCTTCAGGTAGGAATCGAGGAGGACGTCCCAGGAGCCGCTTGTACTTCAGTTGCTGTTTTCCCTTTCGAGTTGTACTTTACTTTACAGTTGGGCTTGTATTTCCGGCCCCTTTACTTCAGCACAGTTGTTCTAGTTTTGTGTACTGCTTTACTTCTGCTTGTTACTCTGAGGTGCTTGTTTACTTTATTAAGGCAATGCCTTCCCTTTTTACTGGGATTTTACGCCTTGGTGCTAGTCGCCAGCCCCTGGCCTATGGAAGGCGGGCTTGGGGTAGTCACGGCACGGGCCCCGAGGGCGGGTCGTGACAATAAATATTTTATTTCCTTTATTAATAATTTCACTTATATAACATGTATTATTTTTTAAAAAAAATCAGTAGCTATAAATATGTTCAAAATTTTTATGAGGTGTGATGAAAAGGAATGTGGATACTCTATAAAGAGGATCTGAATAGATAATGGGGTTGAATATAGAAATGGAAATTTTTAGTGTTATCTTAAGAATCATGGTATTCATCATGATTTTAGTGCACTATGCACACCACAATAAAATGGTGTGGTTAAGAGAAATAATATAATATTGGTTAAGATGGCTCAAACCATGTTAATTGAACATGATACTTCTCGATTATTTTAGAGACATGATAATAGTGCATATGTTCACATTCAAAAACACAGCTTATATAGAACAAATTTAGACATATATCCATATGATATGTATTATAATAAGACCCCATGTTTGAAGTAAAAAAGGGATTTTGAAATCCCATGCATTATCAAAATAAAATTTGAAAATCTTGAGAAGTTTGGATAAGGAGGTGTTGATGTTATTTTCCTTAGATACCCTCTAAATGGTAGAGGGTAAAAATGATATGACAAGGAAACTATAATACTTATTGATTCTAATTATGTGAAAGTTCTGGAAAATTATGATATAAATTTTTCATAGTCATTTGTAGATATAAGAGGAAGTAAATATGAATTTTTTTTTCAAACAATGTGATAAAGTTTTTGAAATAAATGATGATATAGAATTTGTACAAGATAGAGATATTGATTCAGCCATTTTAAGTGAAGAGGTAAAATTTCATTCATACCTTCCAAGGATGAGGAATCAAGTGTATATAAAAATATCATTAGAGATCAAGGAAAACATGTTCAAACCAGAAGAACATTGAGTACAACACATACCTCTTTTTTTCACAAGTTGATCCAAGAGATGTTGAAGAAGCATTGGAGCATCAAGAATGGATTAATGTTATAAATGAAGAACTTGATTATATAGAGAAGAATGAAACTTGGTAGTTGGTACCCAATCCTAAAGAAAATAATTCCATAGGTACAAAATTGGTGTTTTGAAATAAATTTAAGTACGGATAAAAAAATAAATTCTAGTGTGCAAAGGTCATTCATGGGTTTAAGGAGTATATTTTTATGAGACTTTTTCCTGGGTTTCAAGTATTAAAACCATTATAATAATTATTTCTATTATTTCATAAATTCAATACAATACATTCTAAATGGATGTCAAATCATCATTTCCTAATGGTGAATTGGAAGAGGAGATATATATTGACAAACCATGTGTTTTTTCTGGGTAAATATGAGGATTATGCTTTAATGTTAAATAAGTATTTATATGGGTTGAAATAAGCTTTTAGAGATTAGTGTTATAAGTTGGAAACTTGTTTGAATAATTTTAATTTCATACAAGGAAGAGTGTACAACAATATCTTCATCAAAATTGATAAATAATTGTATCCTATTATTATTTTTTATATATATAGTACCATATCTGGTGGAAATTATGAAGAAAAGTGTGAGAAGTTTACTGATAAAATGAAGGAGTTATTTTAAATGTATATGTTGGGAGAAATGAAATACTTCCTTGTCTTAAAAATATCTCAAAATAAAGGGTGAATTTTATTTTCTCAAGAGAAGTATGATAATGAACTATTGAAAAGGTTTGGTATGGAATATTATAAGCCTATTTCCAAACCCATTTTAGTGGTAACAAAGTTTTAAAAATATGATCAAGGAAATGATATTGATTCTAAAAAATTTAGATAATTGTATTTATGTTATATATCATAGTTTCAAGTCTAGATTTAGTGTATATTGTTACACTTTGTTCCAAGTATCGAAGTACACCAAAAGAGTTCCATATTTTGGATGGAAAAATAATTTTTAGATATATTAAATTCATGATTTATTTTTGGTTAAAATATGATAGCATGGGATAGATTGATATGTTTGGTTATATTGGTGTAGATTTCATAGGTTGTGTTGATGATAGAAGATCCACTTTAGGTAAATTTTGAATCTTGGGTGAAAATAATGTGTGTTGGAACACTAAGAAGAAAAGTTTTATGACTTTAAGAACTATTGAGGCAGAATATATGGTTGAAACTCAAGATACATCTCAGTTAAGTTAGATGAAGATACAATTATAAATTTTAAAGTTATACTGATGTTACCACTTCTTCTTAGATGTGATAATTAGAGTACTATAAATTTTTCAAATAATCATGTTAAATATTCCAAGTGAAATCACATTGATATTAAAAATCACTTTATCAAGGATATTTGGGAGAGAAATGAATTAAATTTGGAGTTTTTTATAACAAAATAGTATGTTTTGGATGTGTTCACTAAGTCGTTTTCTAAATAATCATTTCATAATATGAGGTTGAACTTAGGTGTTCAGACTTATTCATTATAGAGATAAGGTGTATTAATTTTATCCCCTCTCTCATATTACCTTTGGATATTATTTTCAAATGGGGGAGAAAATATTACAAAAAATATATATACATTTATATGCATTTTATTTGTCAATGGAGAGCATATATTTATGAGGAGTTTTTAAAAGGGGTAAGTTATGATGTTAGTATATGTGAACTATTTTAATAGTTTATTGAAGTGGGTGTAAGAAATATTTATTTACAGGTTAAATTCAATTTCAACTATGAATATATGATGATAAAAGAAGTTTGGAATGGTTATTGATCACTACATTATAGATGTAATGGTTTTATTATTCAGTGATTCTTATTTCTTACACCAATCTTCCTCACATAGTCTTATAATTTTTGGATAGTGATCCATTTCTTGAGTTTCATAACATCAATTATTTTTATTCCTTGGTTGATAATAAAATAAAAAGTGGGAATTTTTGGGAGTAAAGGGTTTTGAATTGTTAGTTTATTGGTGAAATCAGTGAAGAATATGGTGAATAATAAGTGGAATGGATTATGGTGTTGTATTTTGTTGTAAACTCATAAATTAGTTATGATGGATATTTTAACTTCTATGATATGATGGTAAGTGGTTGCATGAAAGAATAAGTGACTTAAAAATGAGACTGGAGTAACTGTATGAAGAGGCTAAGTGACCACATGAATGGTTAATCAGCTGCATGTTTAAATAAAGCAACAACATGAAGGATTGAGTGGCCGCATGAATTTTCCAATCAACCAAACATTGGAGTAGTGAAACCATACATTATGTGGTGTAATTTTTTATTAGATTAGTTTGACTGTAGATTAGAGTATTTTGACCACACATTAGAGTAGTGAAATCATACATTATGTGGCGTGATCATGTGTTAGAGTAGTGTGATCGCACGTTAGAGGAGTGAGACCACACATTAGAGTAGTGTGACTGCATGAAGGCTTGTGCAACCACATGTTCGAATAGTGTGGCCATATAAATAAGATAAGTGACTGAATCTTGGAATTAATCTACTGCACATTGTAACAATCTACTACATTAAAAATTAATAGAGACCATAAGTCACACGGTAGATGTAGATATTGTAAAATAATTATGGTGATGCTAAGTAAGGTGATCTACTAACATTTAAATACCATGATAATTTATATCATGATTGTTTCAAAGGAATTTTTGGATGAATATATAAGGTATAATAAAGAAGAGAGAACCAATGAAACTACTCTAGTGTGCTGAATAAAATATAAAGGGAAGGAGTTTTTTTGTATATATATTTTCACAATAAGAAGAAAAAATAATTGGCTGAGTTGGATGTGAAGCTCACCTGTAAGAAGAGGTGCATAATTTTATTTAATGGAAAAATTGAAGAAGGATTTTTAGAAAGTATTATGCTATGAATTAAGGATGACGCGTTAGATATCATTCATGTATATAAGAATGATAATTGCATGTGGTGGATTATATAATCAATGTAGAAAGTGGGAGATATAGTTATGATGATATTTATGAAGAATAATGAAAAATTAAAATTAGCATAATCCTATCACTACTCATGTATTGATTTATATGATAGGATTTAATGTGTAATAAAATTAATATTTAAATAAGGATGAATATTTTATGATATTTGTGACTATTTTTAAGATGTTATAATAAGTTATGGTAATTTTTTCTTATAAAAGTTATTATGAATATCAGATCTGAGAATTCTCGTGATTTGAATTCAAAATTATTTACATGTTTTAATCAATATTGGAATAAATAATAAAGAGAAAGGTAATTTTAATTGCATGATATATTATTTAAAATTGTTATAGATCAATAGGTGTGATATTATTTAAAGATCAAATGAGAAAAAAATAGGATAGGTTCTTGCTCACTGTAATGAAATAAATTAAAAAAATAAGAATATCGAACTTGTTGAAGGGTAAGTGTAAAGTATTCAAGTAAAACAGTGATGATGTGTTAAATCATATTATTGAAGGTTCAATCTCTTAAAGAAATTTTTTTTATTATATTATTTTTACATAGAAAACATGCATTGTCAATGGACTATAGTGTAATGAAATTGATGGATACACTATGCTTACTTTAAACCATAAAGGATTGTTTTCTATTATAATGTATAATCTATGATTATTTTAAGATCAGTATAGCACTAGATACTCTTATTGGATAGTGAGCATTGTAATTTCATTTTTTCTTGTGGGTGTTCTTGAATATTGTGTTCTGGGGGAATCATTACTCTCTAACTATAGATAGAGGGTTTTTTCAAAGAAGAAAACATAAAAATGAATACCATTAATTCACCCACCGGTGTTCACACAAATCCTGACTGGTATTTTCATATAACACCACTAACCATTCTACTTTCCCATAAAAAACTAGTATATAAAACATTCATAAGTTCCCATTTAGTCATTTCATCACACCATTTCCAAATTTTCCATCTATCAACCAATTTATATTCAGAAATATATTCAATTCTACATTAGATAAAAAAACTATCATCATACTTTACCAAAATTTATTCCCAACCATTTTTCTTATTCATTTCAAGCATCCACATTTCCAATTACAGTCTTGTTTTATTTAGTTTCATCCACACCCAATTAATAAGTGTTTTTTAACAATCTCTTTCCATATCTATTGGGAAATTATAAAATCATACTTACATCACAAAAACAGCCACTGTATAAAACCCCATGCATCACATGCCCTTAGTTATCCCAAAATCCTGATAATCATCAACAAACCACCACAAAACCATTACACAATGTATCCCATGATAACCAATCACATCCTTGCTGACTGATATGTTCCAAAGACTAGAACCAACTACAAGAACACCTCATAATAACCCCATGTATCTATCCACAACCAAACCCACAATAATCATATAATCAGTGAAATGAAAAATACTATTAATCACACATAATTCCATTAACAATACACAAATATATTTATTAGCATATTGGAAAATTAGTTCAATATTTATTATATAATAATAAATAAATATTATACTCCACATACAAACAGTTTCTTACCAAATTTAAGTAGTTTTCCTTTTATGATAGGTGATTCCAATAACACAATTACAAAAATACCACACAGCCTTAGAGTAATAATAATTTTAATAAATAACATTGAACATGATTCAATATCATGATCATTACTAGGAAAAAAAATAACACAAGTGATTCACCACATTCCCCTCATTTTATTTAGAATGTTTCATTATCTTTATTATCCCAATCCATACCATCCACCAAAAGAAATAAAAATCATGTTAATTCCACATTATTCACCAAAATAAAAGATTTCTATAATCCTCTACCTAATCCAAATCTTTATGTTATATTATGCACGAGGAAGATATGATGTCAATAGGAAGACTATATAAGGTAACCCTCATTAACCTAATCAAGATTAATTTCTCATCAAAACTATGACTCAACACCCTCTAATTCAAACCATCACAAAAATTGATAACTCTAAAGGGAATAATAGAAAGAAACCAATAGGGGAAGAAATGGAACTCTATTAGGATCATCAACAAAAAATATTTAAGGAAAAAGATCAAATCCAATAAAAGATAGGCTGAGAGGTCTCCCAAAAGTAGTTAATCATAAAAATCCTTCAAGATATATCTAACTAAATTGAAGACCCAAAAATATATAAATAAAGTCACTACGATTCCAAAATCAACTTAACATTAATCCATAAAAGTATATCTTAATTTTACATACCTAATATGTGAACACGTTGGTCATATATTCTTTAGAAACATGGTAATAACCTAAATTGCCATAAAATCTTAATTAAAATCAGAATTCTTCCAAAAGTTAACATTATCTTTTTTCCTCAAATAGAACTACAGACTATTGAATATATTTTGTAAATACAAAATGAAATAAACTTTATAAATAATTAATTAAATAAAAAATTTATCAAATCACTAACCAATTTCATAGTTACCAATATTATCTCATTAGCATCAATCATTTATTTATCCCAAATAAAAATTATCATCTCTACATTTGACACATATTAAGGGTTATCTTTCCCTCAATCATGTGTTTTCCAAAAATATAATATTTACACTAAATCTATTTTATAGGTTATTTATACCATTAAATATATAATTTCAATTCCTTGATGTAAAATGACTAAGGAAAAATTCCATATATGTTTCACTATTCTTCTAATCCAGAATATTATTCATAAAAATCTTTTACAATATAATTATCAAATCCTAATACATAATTATTCCAATCATTCTACTTCCTACTTAATCCATTAACCAAGATTTTCCATATTATTCCTTAACACTTGTTTCTTTTCATATTCTATGCATACTCTCTACCTCATCAATGGAAAAACCATTATTCGTACAACCTTACTGATCATTTTCTCAAGATTCCCCCCTGGGACATTAATTTTCAAAATTCCCATAACTTCCACATTTGAAACATTTAATTATTGATGATACCTTATTTAAACCTTTATTTACATACATTGTGTTAATTTAACAATTCACTTTTCCTTGGAAATTAATTTCTCTATGTCTTTCGTTTCCACACCCAAAACATATTCCTGTTACTTTGAGGAATTCTCCTCCATTCTTCTTCCCACATTCTTAACATGATGAAAAGTGAACTTTCTTTCCTCTATGGTCATCATGAATCTAATTTTTCCTATTTTTAATTGTTTAAATAAACTAAACTAAGTTATTATTATTGGTTATATTAAGTTATTACTGATTAGGCATAATAAAAAGGTTTTTCATTCCATGTCCCATTTCATTTGGTTTCTCAAGAGAAAAATCATTCCATTGTCCATCACATTCACCATTAACTTGAATCTTCCTAGTTCCTGCCATTATATAAACCAAAAATTATAGTTTGAGAAACTATAATAATAGTTGGGAAATGTAAACCTTAGATTTAACCTAGATCTTCCATGATTATTATCTATTCAAATCCTTTATAATAGTTTATAAATAAAATATGGATTAACCCAAAGAATATCACCCAAGGGTTTCAAACCATTTTTGAATCAAGGATCATTATCATGTACCAGGTGACAATAAATTCTAGCTCAATGAACCATTATCAAGGTTATTACACCTTAGTACAACTGTGTCATATCTATATCTACTTATAGTATCCATACAAGGATGTAATTGATTTTAAAATAAAAAAATATATTACTTAAGAAAACTCTAGGGTGTTATCCTATACTTAGACTTATCTCTAAGATTTTCACTAAAGTTTTATAACACTAATATTGAAATTTTGACTAAACTATACTCTAATACCAACTATAATAACCTAGTCTTTTCATACATAAATATTACATCTTAATAGATTAATATTCAATACATTATATAATAAACACTTCTGATGACCATATATGTAACACCCCAACCCCTCTATGATAGAGCTGGTGCATTACTTGTGATATTTTAATGGTTATAAGGTATGAAAATCTCGAAGTAATGATTAGTTTAGTAGTATTGAAGAAACTAGATACATAAACATAACTCAAATTACATTGGAGAAGGTTACAAAATACAATACATAATAAAAACTATGAAAACTGCATCCAAGGAACTCAATAAATGATCTATTGTTCATCACCTATTGAAGGTATAAAATTGAAGGTGTGAGCTCAAATTCTCATTAAGGGTTAAAAATAGAGGAATCATGAACCAATAATGACTGAATCATAAACAAATATGGCATGGTGATTAAATGAAAAACACACATCATTAATAAACTGAGAAAGGGCCTGTATCCATAGATTTTCTCATAGTGAAAATCTCATGGATAGTAATAACTGAAAATGAATAAAGAGAATTATTATTAATTTTAAGTCATGTATCTGGAACATTAAAGTATAATATCATTAAAACGGTTTAGTTATTTGGGTAGAAACTCGTTTGATTTTTGGAAACAAACTCAAAGGGTTTGTCGCCAACTGATTTGTCTCATGAGACCTACTAATGCATTGAGGGTCTATAGCTAGCTCCACCCACCACTGCATGTCCAAATAATTATTTATACATTTATTCAATACAATAGCAATATTCCTTTTTAATATCCGTATAGAGTATAGTATACGGATTTATCAATATTTCCATAATTAAAATAACTTTCCAAATAAACACTGTATGTAAAATGGTATACAGTTTAGACAACAAACATATCCATTATATGAGATTATGGATATATAATATAAATATAACTTCAAATTAATAGTGATCTCAAATGGGTGGTAGGTACACCACATAAGGATTATTAGGTGCACCACACAAAGTTAGTCATAACAAAATAGTAGTTGAGACAAAGTCTCTTACCACAATGTAATCGGTCGATTCATACGACCATAACTTAATAACACTCAAATTAATCATTTAATAACATGAATAAAAATAGTATCATGTTATTATATATCAAATTTAAGTACACATATACCACATACAATAAATAAGTGGCGGACAATGAAAATCTCACAGAAATAAAAGTGAGATGAGAAACCCTTTACCTTATGCTCGAGTGTGTTCTTCATCTATTTTAATGACCTGAATAATAAAATTTAGCTTCATTAATTAATAACTCCAAAACCTCCTATACATGTAATTGATTTATTATAACCTCATTAGGTTCATTCATGACCCTTTTTATAGGTTTAAGAGGTTCAGTTTTTTTGTTTTGGAAGCATTTTCTTCCTTGGTTTTCATGATTAGTTTAATTTTTTTCATGAATGGAAGTTAGTTTGAAATGTGTTTGAACATCTAGAATTGTTAATATATCTTATTAATGTCATTAAGGATATATAAATTATTTTGGGTTATATATCGTACAGATGAGTGACGTTATCGTATTTCCGTGAAATGGAAAGTAAGAAGATATATATGATATTATAATTATATAAGTATAATTATTTAATAAATATAATATTAATATTTTAAATCCATAATTATATCCATCCATGATAGGTGGTTATGGAAAATAAACTACATATGTTTGCGAGGTGGTAGTTCATTGTACACATGATCGACAGTTTCATTTCCCACTTGACGAAAGAGGATATATATGTTAGTCATTCCATTAACATAATAACATATAATTATATAGTATATGCTAATTTTATTATATAATTATGGTTAAATAATATTTTAATGGGTTATAGGAATAATCAAAATGAAAATTAATATTTAAGTATTATACCACTTCTTTGGATAGCTCATTTAGGTTTACACCTAAAGAATTCTTGGGAGGGTTTTCTAATCAAAATAAGGACTCTAGGGTGTGGTGATGTAATTAAGGAAGATATTTTGGTAGGTATTGGCCAAAAAAAAATTTATAATTTTAAATAGGATAATATAGGAGATGTATTTTTATAATTGGGGAAAGTAACCCACTTCGAAACTACTTGGAAATTTCCCAAAAGAATCCAAAATGATAAATTCATTCCCAAGAAAAATGATTCCAAATGAACATAGATTCATACTTTGGATAGGATAAGGTTTTAATATGTCTATATAATAGGACTTATAAATTTTTCATTGGAAAACTTACCCTTATCATATGGTTTAACCCCCCCCCCCCCAACCCCAGTAAACTTGTTTAAACCATAATCATGGTAATTAATTTTTATTATTTTATTACTATTAATTTTAAACAAAAATTAAGTTGAAATTATTATATAATATTAATTATAATAATTCAAAATATGGAATCCATTTTTTCAAATTCTATTCACATAAGTGGAAAGTTTTAATTTAAAATAAAACTCATAAACATGACAAAAAAAGTGGTTTTTCCAAAGAGAAATTTTTCATTGGTATATAAACTTTTAATATCAAAATTTAATATAAAATTGATTCCAATGACATAAATTGGAATAATAAATATATAATTGAATTAATTTTACTTTTAAATACATATTAAAATAAAATTTATCTTATCAATTTTTTAAACTAAAAAGGCTATTTTAAATAAAAATTTGTATTTTTTACTATTCATCAAAAAATTAATATTTGTAGAGAATTCTAAAAAATTCACTTAAAGATAATTTTGACATGAATATTTCAAAAATGAAGTTATTTTTTCAAATAAATTTTCTATGTTTCAAATATTAATTTTATTATTTGTTCATAAAAAACAATACAAATCATTTTTTTGAGAAAAAAGTATTTTCAAATCATTTAATGACTTTACTAAAAATTAAGTACTTATTTATAAATATTTTTTTATCTAAAACCTTTATAATTAACCTTAAAAAATTATTCCTATTCATATAACCAAATTTAATGTCTATTTTATAATAGTCGGGTTTAAATTATAATATTAATAGTATATCATGGTTCATTAAATCTCAATGTTGAGTGAACACAAGCAATTGAAGAAGTTAAATTTATTTGAAAAAATATATATTTTATAAAATCCCAAGGTGTTAAATTACACCTATATTAAAATTAATTTATCCCTTTAAATTCCATAACTTTGGTAAAAAAAATTGAGGATACTTCTACCTCATTGCATCCTCGGGTTCCCACGTAGCTTTCTCAAGATGGTGGTTTCACCAAAAAACTTTGACCAGGTTACATCCTCAAGTTCCCACATAGATTTCTCAATCTGGTGGTTTCACTATAAAACTTAGACCATGTGAGTGATCTTATTTCCTATTACTTTATTTGTACAATCCAATATCTCTACTAGTTATTCCTCATAATAAATATCATGTTCGGTGTTATGAACTCTATGTTCAGAACATGTGATGGATTAGTTATGTACTTCCTTAGGAGAGATACAAGGAACACATAGTGAGCCTAAGAGATATTCTTTGGAAGTGCTGATCTATAAGATATGATCCTAGTACAATCAAGGATTTGAAAGGGACCAATATACCTAGGGTTTAGTTTTCCCTTCTTTCCAAATCTCATTACCTTCTTCCGTGGAGAAATTATTATAAACACCATGTCACTTATTTCAAATTCTAGATCACATTGATGATTGTTAGCATAACTTTTCTACCAACTTTTTATTTTCCTTATGTGTTACTAAATGGATCTAACATTATCTACCATTTATTTAGTTATATTATGTCCCAATAAATTTCTTTCTCTAACTTCATCCTAGTATATTAGAGTTCTACACTTCTTTCCATAAATGGATTCATAAGGAGCCAACTGAATTCTTGAATGAAATATATTATTGTATGAATATTCAAATAGAATAATTTTTTGATCCCAACAACCTTTGAAATTCATATAGCATGATCTCAATATATCCTATAGGTTTATAATTGTTTCCTCAGACTGACTATTTGTCTGAGGATGATACACAGTATTGAAACTCAATTCTATATCAAGGGATAATTGAAGACCTTTCCAGAACTTAGAGATAACCCTCAGAACCTAATAAGATACAATAGAATGTGGTACTCTATAAAACTTTACTAGTTCCCTAATTTATATTATGTGAAGCTAATATAGAGATAAATATTCTCTGGTAGTGATGAATTGTGCTGAATTTGTAAGGATATTGACCATAACCCATATAGCATTGTTCCCTTTAGATGTTTTATGGAGTCTAATGACAAAATACTTGGTGATGTTTTCCCATTTCCATTCTAGTATGGGTAATGGTTGTAACATCCCCTTATACTTTTTTATCTCATCCTTAACTTTCTAACATACCAATCACCACACTAAAAACTGTGTAATATCTCTCTTTATATTGTCCCACTAGAAACACTCTTTCAAATAACTATATATATTTTTAGTTTTATGATGAATAGAGAATGAATAAAAATGATCCTCCTCTAATATATCCTTCTTCAAAAAAAAAGGTATTGAGGGGAAACAAATATAGTTCTTAAACCTTATTACTCCATCACAATCAAGATTAAACTCAGGAAAATTTAACACCTTCTTATATAGTTATACATCTTCCTTTTTGTCTCTTTAATCTTTACTTGGATTGATGGTTGAACTCTCATTTGATAAAGATATGATTTATCCCCTTCCTTCAATATTTCTAAATCCATCCTTTTTAAATCCATAAATATTGTAATTTTTTTATCCCCATTATAGATAGCCTAGAATTATCTATTTTTAATCAAAGCATTATCCATCTTGTTCACTTTCTTGGGATGGTAATGTATCGAGTAGTCATAATCATTAATCATTTACAACCATATTCTCTAGCACATATTCAACTCCTTTTTTGTGAATATATACTTTAAAATTTTATTTTCAATATATATATCACACATTTCCCCATAAAGATAATCCCTCTATATATTTAATGTAAAAGTTACCAAAACTAACTTCAAATCATGAGTTGAGTAATTTTTCTCATGTACCTTCAATTGTAGTGAGGCATAAGCTATAACCATATCATTTTTAATTCACATGGTTATCTCTATGATAAAACATTTGTTCCAAAAATCAGCTTAATCTTTATTTTTCACATCATTTATACTAACCAAGACATCACATAGGAAAATAGTAGGTATTTCACCCTTATCACCCTTCAGTTGTGGTTTTAATCCCCGTGGCCTTACCAGATGTGTCAGGTTGTCCTTTTTACTAAAAAATATTAATATAAATCTTATAAAAACTTTAGAAATATGTTGTATATCCTTAAAAATAATCTTAATCCTTAAATTTCAAATAAACATTTAAGGTTATGAATACCTTTAAACTTATAAAAGTATCATTCTTCCTTAAACAATACGTCATGTTGAAACTAAGAGTTATATATACCTTATTCCAATAAAACATCTCCAAAAATTTCATTAATCACATTAAAATACCATAACATAGAACCTAAAAGTGGGTGTCAAAGACTTTGAACTTATGATCAACCTTAAAATCATAAACCCATGATGGTATACATAACTCTTAAGTTGATCTTATATGAATACATATATGCTTCCAAAATTAACACAATCCTTATATGTTTCATGATTCTTATAACCAAATTTCCTTTAGTAAAAATACTTCTATAGAATAATTCTTTAATCCCAATACATAAATACTTAAATCATTCCACTTCATTCTTAAACCATTATATATGTTTAATCATCTTATTCCTTAATACCTCATTTATTTTGTATTTAATTTTTAGTCTCTTCATCATCGACATAAAAACCTTTACTCGTGAAACCTTTTTGATCCCTTTGTTGAGATTTCCCCCTAAGAAATTTATTCTCATAATGACCATACTTTCCAAATTTAAAACATTTAACCATTGATTTTTCTTTAGGGAAACCATTATTATCATCCATTTCATTAACTGAACTTTTCATTTTTCTTGTAAATTATTTACTTTATACTCTTCTTCTCCGCACATAAAACATCTTATCATCCCTTTGAATAATTATATTGAGTTCCTCATCCCACATTCTCAACATATGGGGAACTGGATCTTCTTTCCTCTATGGTATCCACCATTTGAGATCTTAACGAACTATATACTTATCTTCTTTAGTGAGTATGAGGGTTGGTTGAGATGCAATTTGTTAATCACATATCATGATAATTGATTAGGTATAATCACAATATCCTTTACTCTATTCATCTCCCATTTGGTTACTCACCAACACATGGTCTATCACATAAAATGTTAACCCAATTATTTATGTTTCTTTCCATTATCTAAAACCAAAAATCAATAGTGTGGGAAAACACTTATTTGTGAAGATTTATTTATAGGTTTTCTAAATCAAGACACCTTATTTTAAATCCATGACACCTTAGGTTTAACCTTGGTCATCCATGATCATCATTTATTCAAATCCATCATGGTGGTTCATAAATAAAATTTTTATTAACCATATCATATACCATGGGAGTTTCAAAATAGGTGCGTAGTAGGTCTTGTTTTCATGTACCAGGAAATGCTCGAGTCAAGCTTGACATGCCTATTTTGGAGTTACTACCCCTAGGCACATATCTATTAGAACGACATCCACTTATAGTATTAAAATAGGTATGTATGACTAGGAAAACTACATAATATATTCCTTAAAAAAACTTTAAGATTTTATCCTATATGTAGGCATATCCTAAGGGTTCTTTTAACATCTCATTACCTTCTTTCAGTTATTTTTATCTTCTATTTTCCTATTTTCCCCTTTAATTGGGTGTGTCTTAGGACTCTCAAGGATGTAGAAAATTTTTTGAGAAAAATGACCTAATTTTTAGGGATGCATGTTTTTTTGAATTAATAGATTCTAGGTATAAATGTGTTAATGAATTTACAGGGTTATCCCTGAGTTCAAAGAACACCAAAGTTGGTTTGGGGTTTTGTGCAAGAATCTGGTTTTTCTACTGTTTGTTGGGATATTTCACGATGTGTAAAGGGGTTACACAATGTGTACTTGGTCACCAGACACAAGTCGTGAATTTTGTACACATAGTGAAATTAGTACACGCCATGTAATTTTTACACAAAGTATAATGTTAAAAGATCAAGGTTTTAATAAGAAGAAAATAAGTTTTTCATCGTATATAATCCCCAAGGATTACATGGTGTGAAAAGGGATTACACGTCATGTAAATATCATGAATAGTAATTTTAGGGCACTGTATTAGTTGATTGTTATTTCATTATTTTTCATCCATACTTTTTCTCGACCTAGATCCCTTCTCCGGTGATTTTGGGAGCCTTTGTTCGATATGGATTGATTCGTTTGGCATTGGATCATCAGGGTGATTGTGTTGAATTTATCCTAGAAATAGATCATTTTTATTATTCATTTACTTTGATAATGGAAGTGTTATGGAGTTCTTTTATTGGTTTTTTTATCTATGGCGATGTTTGTTCTTGATTCTATCTAGATCCATTGTGTGATCTTGTTCTTAGGTCCAATCCTTGTTGGTTGTGGTGTGTTGGTTGTGCATTATTGAGGTATGTGTTGCTTCCTCTTCTCCATAAACCCTTTTGTTGAATCGAATCAATTCTAATATGTGTATATTAATTCTAGGGGCTATATTCTCATTCTTGGTTTATTCCTTATAGTATTTTTTTGTGAAGTTTTAGACCTGAGTTTTAAGGAAGGTGTTTTCGTATTATCCTGTGCTAGTGAACTGCATTGCTCCTATTTTTATAGATTTTTTTATTAAATGAAATAGCATAATATGAAGAAAAAAATGTGTGTAGAAATAGTATTTTATAAAAAAAAATCACTAATTTTGGTAAATGGAAAAGGATTTTCAAGGCATTCTGAAATGTTTTCATGAAGTGGTTTTCAAAGCATGGTTTGATGGAAATGTTTTGATGAACTAGTTTGGAAAATCGAGCACATGGGAAGACTTCAGTACTTAGGTGGAAGTTATAGTAATAATTATTGTCCAATGTCATGGGGTTTTCTCATGGGGATTTCCTCTTATCCCTAGTCCTATTATTCTAGGGACTTATTAGGAATGTTGGGGGTTCACTTGCTGGGGTATTCCTCTGATCTCTAAACTTGATGCATATGTATAGTGGCTTGATGCGTATATGATTTTCCATGTTAGGTATGAGTTTCCTAGTTATCCTAACCTAGTGTGATCCCTGACATAATGTTACTTGCGCTTCTACTTTTGTTTTGTACTATTTTGTTGTACTACCATGGATTTGATATAATATGTGATGCATGATTTTTTTTACATTATTTTTTTTTTGATATATGGATATGAAATGCTTTGAAACTGATTTACCAGTTTTATTTAGAGATTTTTAAAAAGGGGGGATTAAACATTTTTTCCATGCTTTTGATATAAAAACTATTAAATTTTTATCATGGCTTGTTTTATTTAAAATTTGACAATGCTTGTATTATTGTTAATAGACTTAATATGGAAAACTTAGAAGGGACCATGTTGATCCTGTTAGATCACACCCCGCATACCCATTCAGTGGTGCATAGACCTAGTTATGTATTTTGATGTAGGGAAAGGAAATGTGATGCATTGAGGTAGTGAGGTTTTCTATTAGTTGAGATGATTAGTTGGTGGTGAGATGGTGGGATTCTTACCATGATATCACATAGAGTATTTTTTTCCTATTTTGGTAGTCCCCTATGGTTGGACCTATACTTAGAGATTATTTCTAATCTTGAGTTATTTGGTTTCCACTATTTATCTTCAGTTATAGCATATAATTATCTTTTCCATTATTGTCTTTGTTGTATATATGTTCCATGTTATTGCTTTAGGTTAAGAAAAATCATTCCCTCTAGTTGTTTTTTGATTCCCATATGCTAGTCATTAGCCCATGGGGATAGGGAACACCCTTCGAGTATGTTGCATATCATTTCGGGTACTAGTTTGAGAGGGAATTAAGGTTATTTTGTTAAATTTTGGTATTATAGGTTATATTTCCTCAAGAGTCATTATCTTGGGATGTTTGGTAGACTATAGTTGGATTTTTGGGATATGAGAGGTAGATTTTGGTGAGTGTTTGTCCAGCTCTTGTCGTGATGAAACTCAAGTTACCATGGGATATTTGGATGTGTCTCTTATTTTTAGTTTTTATGTTAATCTTAGTTTTTTATTATGGTTTTTTCATTTTTAACTGATATTTTTCTATTATCCAGTTATTTATTTTATTTCGGTGTACAATAGAATGCCCTGAATATGTGTTCTACAAGTTCCTTAGGAGGGTTAAGTTGATGCTCCTCAAGGGAATCCTCTGATGGATCAAAACTTTATAAATGCTATTATGAAGGTATTTTTTTATATTTACCAGAATCTACCACAAGTTCATAACATAATTGTTAGCATAAAACCCATATCTCTATGAGAAAAAGATCGATCATAAGAGTTCTTACATGAGAATCCACCATTCTTTAAGGGTATGAATGAACCTCATGAAGCAGAGGAATGGCTTAACAAGATCAATAATATCTTTGAATTATTAGATACACCTAAGAGTATCAAGTTGAAGTATGAATTGTTCAAACTTGGGGTCCTAATAATACTTGGTGGGATTCTGTGGTACAGGAGGATACACATATTTGCTTAGACTGGAAGGGTTTCAAGAATCTCTTCTTCCAATATTTTTTTCTAGTGTCTTTGATAATGTAAAATTATCTGGATTTCCTCTCTTTATAGTATGTAGAGAATTCAATTTTGTAATACACCAATCATTTTGTTGAGATGGTTTGTTTTTCATCATAGGTTATGTAGAATGACTAGTTAAAATCTCATAAGTACTTACAGGGTTTGCAATCAGATATTAGATCATAGTTATTTATGTTAAAGATTTTGAAATATGTAGACATAATGGATAGGGTTATGATGGAAGAAATTAATATGTTTGGAAAGGTTGGATATTCTACCCCTTATCTTCCACTTAGTGTAAGCTTTAGTGGCATTCTAAGGAAAAAGAGGAAGTGGCAGGATCATCACAAAAGTGGTGGAGGTGGTTTTCAATAGAAGGACACTTCATTACCTCTAGTAATAGCTAGAAGTATTCCTATGACTTTATATTAGTGTGTAAAGGTTAGGAACACCAGGTGTTCATGTCCTTAACCTACAAAGATGTGTAACAGTTGTAGATATTATGTTCATCGGTATCATTTTTGTCAGGACATTTCTACTCTTCAATTTGGTCAGGGATTATCAACCCCAAAGACTATTGTGGTGCAGTCATATGATTATAATACTATAGTTCTCTAGCCACATGCCTCAGGAGTGAATCATCTTTACATAGTAGAAGAGTTTCAAATGGACGTTGATGTGGGTCTAGTGATAGTGATAGGTACCATATTTATTGAATCTTTAGTAGTAGTTGATTTATTTGATATTAGTGCTTCCCACTTATTTATATCTGGTTATTTTATTTATATCATTAACCTTTAAATGTATTTCATGTCCTTTTTCATGGAGTTAGAAACACCTCTTGAGAATATGAAAGAGCAGGGGTTTCAGTGTCCTGTGCACTATCAATAGCTAATGTGGAGTTAGTCTGGGATTTTTTTATTCTCAATTTAGACCTCTTTTATTTAATCATTATGATGGGTTGTATTATTGCTCATCATGATGAGTTTTATTGTTATCATCATAATTTTACATTTCTTATGGCTGATAGGAGATCATGTTTGTTCCAAGGAGAGTGGGATTTGAGGTCTGGTCATGCAGGACCTTCCCGCTCAGAGTTCAAGAGTTTGTTTTCTATTGTTGTAGTTGAACCCCATGATTTTTATTTTGTTTTTTATCTTCATTAATTTGTTCATGGTTTTACTGACATTTTACCAGATTATTTATTTAGGATTCCTTCAGAGTTGAAGGTAGAGTTTATGATTGACCCAGTTCTAGATACGTAGGAAATATTGATACCTTCTTATCATATGGTACTAGTAGAGCTGAAAGTCTGAAAATTTATTTATATGATTTTATGGTGAAGGGTTTTGTTCACTATAGTGTTTTGCATTGGGTATCACCAGTTTTATTTTCCAAGAAGGTAGATGGTTCACTCTGATTTTGGGTGGATTATTGAAAGTTGAACAAGGTAACAATTAAGATAAAGTATAATTTTCCTTGTGTGGATGGTATGTTTAATTAGTTAAGGGGGGAAAGATGTTTTTGAAGATTGATCTTTGATTGGGATATCATCAACTTAGAGTTCGAGAGTTTGATATACTGAAGATGGATTTTAGGAGAAGATATGTTCATTATGAATATCTTGTGATTTAATTTGGTCTGACTAATTCTCCTATAATTTTTATTGATTTTTTTAATCAGATATTCCATCAATATTTCAAAACTTTTGTGGTTGTTTTCATAGAAGACATTTTGGTTTATTCAAGATTTAAATTTGAGTAAGAGAACTATATGAGTTTGGTTTTTTAAATCCTAAGAAGTCACTGTTTGTATGAAAAGCTTTAAAAATGAAATTTTTGGATTCAAGATGTGAAATCCTTAAGGCACATGATTTCTGATCATGTATTATCAGTTGATCCTAAGAAAGTGATAGTTTTCTTATCTTGGGAAGAGCCACAAAATGTCTTTGAGATTCAGATATTTCTTGTTCTTGTTGGATATCATTGATGGTTCATTAAGTATTTATCCAATTTAGAATCACCTTTGACCGCTCTTACCATGAAAGGGGTGAAATTCATATGGGATGAAAAAATTTAGTCTTCTTTTAACAAGATGAAATAACTTCTAAAATCATCTCCTATTTTGATCGTACATGATCCTCATAAGGGTTATGTGGTTTTTTATGATGCTTCTAGTGCTGGTTTGGGTTTTGTTCTCATGCAGGATGATCATGTGGTAACTTATGGATCTCTTCATCTTTGACTACATGAGAATAATTACCCCACTCATGATTTATAGATTGTCATAGTTATTCATGTGCTTAAGTGTTGGAGACATTATTTTTATAGGGAAAGGTTCACAATCTTTTCTAACTATAAGAGTTTGAGTAATATCTTTTCTCTTAAAAACTTGAATCTTAAACAAATATGATGGGTGGAATACCTAAAGTTGTTTGAATCTAATATTGTCTGCACCCTAAGGAAGGGGAATGTCATATCAGATGATCTTAGTAGGAAAGTGTCATCTCAAGCTATTTTGGGATCGAAGGAATAGTGGAACCTTATGTGTATTTTTTGTCAGTTGAATATGGATGATCAGTAGGAAATTTATAGTATGGTTTTGACTGGTGTTCATTTATCATAATCTCTCATTGATTATATTCTAAATATTTAGTAGTATTATGACAAGTTTAGAGGAATTCAAGAAACTCTATATAGTGGGGAGACTGTTTTGGGAAGGCCTATCTCTTTAGATGGTATTCTTAGTTTTGGGGATTGGATTGTCACCCCAGCATCTTTGATGAGATCAGATTTGTTTTATTTTCATAGTTCTTCATGGTCCATTCATCAAGGAACTACAAAGATGTATTATTACATGAGACGGTGATTCTGGTGGCCAGGTATAAAGCGTGACATTGCTAATTATGTGTCTCATTGTTACACCTACCAAAAGATAAATGAAAAGCATTTGAAACCTTCTGATTTACTCTATCCTCTTCCAATTCCATTTTTTAAATGGGATGAGGTATCTTTGGATTTTGTTTTTGGATTACCATGGAATCCCTAAGGGAGTAATTCTATCTTGGTGCTGATTGATCAGTTGAAAATTTGTCTCATTTTATTCTAATCAAAGGCACCACAAAAGTTGAATATCTAGGTAAGATGTATGTATAGGATATTGTGAGGTTACATGGGGTTCCTTATTCCATTGTTTCAGATATGGATTCTAGGTTTACTTCAAGGTTATAGAGAAATCTCCAAGAGGTGGTGAGGACTCCGGTCAGATTGAGTATAACTTATCATCCATGGATAGATGGACAAATGTAGCATGCTATTTAGATTTGGATGATATTATTCATTCGTGTGTCTTGAATTTTAGTGGATGATGGGATATCCATCTAGGACTATTTGAGTTTTATTATAATAATAGTTATTAGTTGTAAATAATAATGGATCCTTTTGAGGATTTTTATGGTAACCCATGCAGATCACCTCTTTGTTAGGTAGGTGTGGGTGAGGCCTCTCTTTTTGGACAGAGTCTTGTTTATGAGACATCTATGAGGATTAAGGATATACATTAGTGTTTGGTTATAGTGCAGAGTTAGCATAAATCTTATACAGATCAACGACATCGTCCTTTGTATTTTTCTATAGGTGACCAGGTATTCTTGAAATTTTATCCTTGGTTAGGTCACTGTCATCTTGGAAAATATGGAAATTTGGCTCTAAGATATGTTCATTCCTTTGAGGTCACTGAGCATATTTAGCAAGTCTTCTATCAGTTGGAATTTCTAGTTCAATTGATAGGAATTCATGATGTTTTCCACATATCGTATCTCAGGAAGTACCATTATGAACCCTCTCACATTATGAGTTGGGAATATATTGAGTTAGAGATATATGTTTTGACTATTGAGAATCCAGTTGAGATCATAGACTCTCAAGTGAAAGTCTTTCATAGGAACTCAATTCTGTTAGTTAGAGTGTTATGGTGGCATGGATCAGATTCTCATTATACTTGGGTATGTGAGTAATTGATGATGGAGTAATGGACTCACCTCTTTATTGGACTTTATTCTTTCACATGACTTCTTGGGGACAAAAAGTCTTATGGTGGGTAGTTTTTAATATCCCATTACCTACTTTTAGGTATTTTTTTCTCCTCTCTTTTCTTGTTTTCCTCTTTAATTGGGTGTGTCTTGGGAATCTAATGGATGGAGAAAATTTACTGAGAAAAATAACCTATAATTTTTGGATGTATTCTTATTTAAATTAATGGAGTTATGGTATATATGGTTTAATATGTATACATCCTGAAAGGATTATATATTTTGTAATGGTTACATGATGTATAATGAAAAAATATAGGGTTTTAATAAAAAGGTAATGGGTTTTTTTATGTATGTAATCCCCAAGGATTACATGACGTATAAAGGAATTACACACCATGTAAATGTCACGGATAGGTCTTTTAAGGAACTACATTTATTAATTTTTATTCCATTCTTCAATATCCCTCATTGATCTTGACCTAGAGCCCTTCTTTGATGATTTTTGGAGCCTTTGTTCGATCCATATTCAGCATTGGATCATCACGATGGTTTCGTTGCATCTATTTGGGTAAGGAATATTTTTTATTCTTTATTGCCTTTAATTGTGGTAGAATTATGGCATTGAGCTATTGGTTTTTTGATCCTTGGTGATGTTACTTCTTGATTCTTTCTAGATTTGTTGGGTGATCTTGTTCTGGGGGACAATCCTTGTTTTTTATGGTGCAGTGGGTGTGTGTTCTTGAGGTATGTATTACTTCCTCTTATTCACTAACCCTTTTTTTAATTGGATAAATTCTAAGATATGAAGATTTATTATAGTTCCTCCTTTATCATTGTTGGTTTCTTCCTTATGGTGGATTCCATTGTAGGCGTGTGCGACCTGAGTTTTGAGGTAGGTGGTTCTGTGTCTAGCCTGTGTTGGTGAACTTTACTACTCCTATTTTTGATAGATTGTTTTATTAAATGAAATGTAATGATATGGCGGATTTATTTTGTGTGTGTGGAACTAGGTTTTTTATAAAATATAGTTTTCCCCTAGTTTTGGTAAATGTAAATGGATTTTCAAATCATTGTGAAATGGTTTTGTAAAATGGTTTTCAAAGAATGGTTTGATAGAAATGGTTTAATGAACTATTGTAGAAAATAGTGCACATGGGAATCCTTTGGTACTTAGGGGAAGTTATAGTAATTGGTCTCGTCCACTGTCGAGGTTTTTCTCATAGGGATTTCATCTCCTCCATAGGCTTATTATTCTAGGGACTTGTTAGGCCTATTGGGGTTCACTTGATAGGGTGTTCCTCTAATCTCTAGGATTGATTCATATTTCTTATGGCTTGATGTGTACATGATTTTCTATGTTAGGTATGAGTTTCCTAGATATCTTGACCTAGTTTTATCCATGTCATGATGTTATAAGTGCTTATAATTTTGGTTTTTACTTTTATTTTGTACCACCATAAATTTTATATGATATACGATGCATGATTTGTTTTGAAATGATATATATGATGTGATATATGGATATTAAATGCTTTGAAACTGATTTACCTGATTTATTTGGAAATTTGGAAAATGGGTAAATTAATTTTTTTTCAATGATTTTGATATAAAAACCATTAAATTATTATCATACCTTTTTTCCTTTAAAAATTGAGCATGCTTGGATTATTTTTCAGAGACTTAATATGGAATACCTAGGTGGGACCCTACTGATATTTTTATCTCACACCATACATAACCCTTTGGTGGTATATAGAACTAGTTATGTCTTTCAATATAGAGAAAGGAAAGGATTCGTAGTTAGGTGGTGTGGTTTTTTATCAGCTGAGTTGAGTAGCTAGTGGTGATAGGGTGGGAGCCTGCCCACGCTATCATATAGAGTAGTTGGTTTTCCTATTTTGGTAGTCCATTGTGGTTGGACCTATAATTGGAGATTGTTTCTACTATTGGGTTGTTTGGTTTCTTCTTTTTTTGATTTATGGCATATATTTTTCTTTTTGGTTGTTGTATCTATTGTATATGTGTGTCATGTTTTTTCTTCAGTTTGGGTGAAATTGTTCCCTCTTGTTGGTTTTTTATGCCTAGTTTCTAGTCTTAATCCCATGGGGATTAAGAACACCCTTCAGGTATGTGGTGTATCTGGTCAGTTACCATTTTGAGAGGGTATTTGAGTTGATTCATTACATTTATCATTAAAGTTTTTTTAACCTAGTTTCCAAAGGTTAACTAAACCTTACTCTCATACCAACTATAATGACTCAATCTTTTCATACATAAATAACACATCCTTTTAGATGAATATTCAATACATTTCACAAATATATACACAAGGACCGTAATGGTTTGGTTTATTTAGAAAATAGGTACATAATATTCTTATTTAATGATATATCTTCAACTTCTTTTGTACTCTTTATAAACATACCCTATTTAAAACCATTCTCCATAACCTAGGGAAAGGAAACATAAGAAAGTTGTGATCTGATACATAGAAAAGGTAAGCATTAAATATATCATTCTATGATTATATGAAAGAATAAGATAAGAATAAGGGTGTGAGATCATGAACACAACTTAAAAAGTTCATACCCAATCTATCATAGATCATAAACATTATTTATGGTATAAATCAGAATCATTCAAAAATTCATGATTCATAAGAGTGTGAAATCATTATAATTCATGAACCATAGGCTCGTGTAATAAAATTATAGCACCAACATAGGTATAGAATCCATTTTATTTTACAAGGTTAACTACAAAGACCATCAAACGTAGTGGATCAGGCCTCATCACCTATTTCACATTGTGGATCAAGCCCATGGGCATGTTTCCCATTGTGGATCAAGCTCGTTGACTTGTTTCCCATTATTATCTCATGAGATATAAAGATTTATCCAATTCATTATAAGTAGATATATATCCTACCACTCATATGATTAAAAATCATAAATATGTGTTCCACAATATTATAAAACATTCATCATATTAGAACCCATGAAAAGAAATGGGTTTTATAAACATTTTATCATATAATAACCCATGAAAAAGGAACATATTTATTAAACATTTCATCATCGTAAACATAAACCATAATAATAAAGAATAATAATGGTTTCCTTGGATTATACCCCGATTAAAACATTAGTAACATCAAAGTATGTCATTATAGGTGGAAAATTATTTTGAAAGATCAATTGGAACATTTCTTGAGGAAAATAGATTTTTCACTTTGAAAATCACATTTTAAAACTAGAAATTTATAATAAATTTTATAAATGATTTTATTATAAAATAAAATTGTAAAATTATAAATAAATTTTTAAATCATTAATTGGTAAGGATATAAAATTTTTTGTTCATGTCGTACACATTTAAAAACAAATATTCCTTTCACAATTTTGGTAAAAAGTCAAAAGCACCTCATTCAGAAAATGAAGAGGATATTTATTTTAAATAATTTTTTAAAAATTAATATTTTGGTAAAAATGTCTTTAAAAAATAATTTAATAATATTAAAAACTTTCTTTAAAATATTTTTAGAAACCATGGACATGGAAGAAAAATCATTTTCAACCAAAGATATAAATAAAGTTGATTTTTCCTTAAAAAATATTTTTGATATCTTGAGTATTTAAAGAGAAGAAAATGAAACGAAAATATATATTCTAAATAAATAACAATAATATAATAAAATTCATGAGTTTATTGATATATACATATCATAATATATCATCATCAAAAACTTAATCTTAAACAACCCTGATAAAAATGGGATTTTAACAAAAAAACCCTTACCACTTTGCTAACCTTTGAATTCATAATAACCATGAAAGAAAGAAAAATATATATACATGTAAACCACTTTAAATTTTATAATAATAATCATAAAAGTAATTCATGTTCATTATATACGCCACACAAAAGAAACAAGTGTCTAATATGGATTGTGTATCACGGGAATAAGAGTAAGACAAATATCCCTTTTATGCTTTGGTAAGTTTTGAATTGTAAGGCCCCTAAAATAATAACATCAAATGAAACTTTAAATAAAATTAGAATAAATATATTCATGATTTAAAATTTCAAATGGGATATATATACACCTCATAATATAATATAGGGTTATAACATAACATATGTCCCAATGAAGACAATTTGATATAAAATTCTCTTACCTTAAGTCTTGACTTTCTTTATCCATGTTCGAAAACACTGTATAATAAATATAGGTTCATTAAAAATCCATTAAAAACTATAATAATTTATATAATACCATATATGATTTACTTACAGCCTTTTATTTCCCATTTATTAATAATTTCCTTGTTAAAATCATGTTTCGGGTAATAACTGTTTCATTTTCCATGTATGTTTTAGTTTGGTATTTTTTGTCCTTTTAATTTGATAATGGTTCCATAATATAAAAAATTTTAACCATGATATAAATATAATATATTTTCATTATATATGTATCTATATAATTCATAAAATTTGGATATCAAAAATGAATTATATTGTTCATGGAGATGGTAGGTCGTACATACGCATGAACACTATTTCTATTTTCTCAATAGAAAAAAAGAAAGGAAGGTAAATAATATATAACTTTTACAGAGTTATTATGATGACATATATATCACATATATTCATTAATTTTATCCTTATTACCTTCCATGTTAAGCGTAAGTGAAAAATTAATCACATAGATTCACGAGCCGGTACTTCATGGTACACATGTGGGATGTTATCGTATACCCATTGAATGGAAAGTATGATGGTATATGTTGTATTATAATTATATAATCATAATTATTTAATAAATTTCATATAAATATTCTAAATCCATAATTATATCCATTCATGAGTGGAAGTGATGTAAAATTAACCACATCGGTTTGCAAGGCGGTAGTTCACCATACACACGATCGATGGTTCCAACTTGATGAAAATGAAGATAGATGTAGGTCGTTCCATTAAAATAATAACATATATATATATTATATATACTTGTGTTATTATATCATCATGGTTAAATAATATTTTAAGGGTTTATAGGACAAAAAAATGAAAACGCATAGTTAAGGACTATACCTCTTCTTTAGGGAACCCTTTTAAGTTTACACTTAAAGCCTTCTTAGGAGGGTTTCCTAATCAAAATAAGGCCACAAGGATATGGGGAGGGAATTAAGTAATATATTTGGTTAGTTATTTTACAAAACAAATGGGTTTTTAATTGTGAATAGTATAGGAGATGAGAGGTCCTTTTATAAGTGGGGAAAGGAACCCACTTGGAAATTAATTGGAAATTTCTCAAAAGAATCAAAAATAATAAAGTAATTCCCAAGAAAAATGATTCTAAATGACCATATATTTTAACTTGGTATGGTATATGGTTTTAATATGTCTATAAAATAGGATTTATACAAGTTTTATTGGAAAATTTACCCTTATATTTGGTTTCCCCCCCCCAGGGTAAACATGTTTTAACCTTAACCACGATAATTAATTTTTACTATTTTTTACTATTCATTTTGACCAAAAAATAAGTTTACCTTATTATATAATATTAATTATTACAATTATAAATATTTAATCCATTTTTAAAAATTCCATTCACATAAGTGGAATATTTTAATTTAAAATTAAACCCACAGACGTGATAAAAAAGTCGTTTTTCCAAAGAGAAATTTTTTATAAGTATATAAACTTTTAATATCAAACTTCAATATGAAATTAATTCCAATGATATAAATTGAGTTATTGGATATATATTTGAACTAATTTTACTTTCAAATCCATATTAAAATAAAATTTATCTTGTAAATTATTTAAATGAAAAGGTAATTTTTAATAAAATCAGTGTTTTTTACTATTCATCAAAAATCAATCTTTGCATAAAATTCTTAAAACTTCACTCAAAGATAATTTTTAAACATAGATTTTAAAAATAAATTTTATTTTATCAAATAAATTTTCTAAAATTTTTAAAATTTAATTTTATTATTTGTTCAAAAAAATCAATAAAAATCATTTTTTTGAGAAAGAGGTATTTTTGACGCATATAAAAAATTTACTAAAAATTAAGTACTTATTTATAATATATTTTATTTATCTAAAACCTTTATAATTGACCTTAAATATTTTTATTTTACTATTTATAATACCAAATTAATGGTTAGGTTATAACAGTAAAGTTTAAATAATAATATTAATAGTATATCAGGATTCGTTAAAACTAGGTGTTGTGTGTAACACAAGCTATCGAATAATTTAAATTTATTTGAAAAAATATATTTCATAAGTATTTAGGTCTTAAAAACACCTTAACTCATATGAAAACATCCAATATGAAATCCATATGAACTTATCAAATCACTCTATTACCCCAAAACTTGGGCTATATAACTCTTTGCATCAATAATAGAGCCCCTGTGTGGTGAACTAAACTTCATTACCTCTCATGCATGAGAGTTCAAAATAATTGGATAACTCTTCATCATTTATTATGATACCACTAAAAGTTTTATAATTAGCGATTAATAATTAATCCATGCAACAGAATCCATTAGAAACCAAGATCACCATGCCTTTAATACTAAATTTGTATGAGAATAGAAATGAAGAACATGTACCTTATACTATAGAATGATACTACCATTTCCTTGATTTTATGTTTGATTAATATCACCAAGGTGTAACCAAAAGGATCTTCCCTCAAATTTGTATCCATGGGTTTCACTAAATCACCCAAACACTTTAGGTAGGACCTTCCAATCCTTTATGATATGCTAGTATCCCATTAGCCAAGTGGGAAGGAAGAAGTGAGATTCAGGAGAGGATATTTTCATCCAGATGTCACATTTGTAGATTGGATACACATATAAATATAGCGTAGAATTTTTTATATCTAATATATGGGGATGCTCCCAAGTCCCATGAATTTACTTATACATTTCATAAATGTGTAAGTGGTGTTTTTGGTTGAATATCATGTAACCCTCATCCAATAACTCTCCATCGATTTGATCTTATGAAACAAAAAATTAATATTAACCAAATGTGTTAGATATTAATTGCCATAAATTAATCATAGTAGTTCCAAATGAATCATACCTTACAATTCATGGAACTAATGTAACACCCCAAGCTTCCACGGTACGCTTCTCTTTGAATAATACAATAGTGTGTGTTGTACACAACACTGAGTTCAAGCGCACCACGACTTACCAAACTAGCCATTCAAAAGCAGTTATGAATAGTATTAACTGAATTTTAAATTTTATATTATCCATATAATTTTAGAATCCATATTATGAGTTTCTAAGACATAATTTAAGAACAAATTCATTTTTTTCAGATAAAAGAAGTATTTTTCAAAAAATGCAATATTACCACCTTTTAATAGCGAGGCCTTTTTAAATCCAATATTTGAAACTTTTATATATTCAATTTGACAAAATGAACTTCTTATTTATAATTGGGACATAATAATTTAGTTTCAATAAAGTTTTGGTGTTTTTCTGATAACTTTCATATTTGGGTGAATAGTGAATAATACTATATTTTAACTGAAAACAACTTTTTTAATCAAAATAATTTATATTGTTAAATTATACATTTTAATGGTTTGGAAGTATAAATAGATTATATTTTTACCATTTAAACCAATTATGGTCATTGTAAGTAATTTCACTTTGAAATTGGACATAAACAAGTGTCAAACTTTTGATAGTTATTATTTCTTAAAAATACACCTTTTGGTTTTGACAGCAGGAATTAATTTTAAATTAATAAATGCAACTTCTATGTTTTGAATTTTGTAAAATATACTTCATTATTTAATTCGGAATATCAAAATTAGCTTAGGGTAAATTTTTGGTATTTTTCTGAAAACTTTCAATTTTTGATGAATAGTAAAAAACACTGAGTTATTGGTTAAAACCGACTTTTTATTTAAATAATTATTTATTTTATTTAAATTTATCTTAGGTAAAAATAGATATGTAATACCTATATAAGTTCAATGTAATTCATTGGATTCAGTTTATAATAATTTTAGACATATAAAAAAATTATTGAACTTTTCACCGTCTTTTACCCATCTCCTAGGAGAATTTGCAAATTCACATAAAACATAATTTT
This sequence comes from Viscum album, assembly GCA_963277665.1. Classification (NCBI taxonomy): domain Eukaryota; kingdom Viridiplantae; phylum Streptophyta; class Magnoliopsida; order Santalales; family Viscaceae; genus Viscum; species Viscum album. The sequence continues at coordinate 1,401,545,412 of OY728143.1, read as the reverse complement.
ACCGCTTATGTGAGTGTAATTTAGAAAATCAGAGAGACATGGTTAATATCAAGGAGTAAAATGTGGTTCAATAAGATAAAAATAATTTTTGGGGAATAGTAACTTTTTACTTTTATTTACCACGGTAAAAAGTAAATATGGTAATTAAGGGTAAAAATGGTATTATTATTACCCTAAAAAATGTCTTAATTCTATTGGATAAGTATAATTCGACCAAAAACAACCTTAGTAATAAAATATGAACCTCTTTGGTCCACTTGGATTAGATTAGGACATTTATTATTATTTAATTCAAAGAAGAGTTAAAAGAGTTAAAATCAAAGTTTAATAACTAAAACATTTTTAATATAAGGTTATACATAATATCAATTCAATTATAAATATTCATTAGAAATATAAAAATATTTACTACATAATGGTATTTTATTTATAATTTTTAGACATTAAATAATTTAATTTATTTATGACATAATAGTGATGCAGTAATTACCCAATTAGTGAAATAATAAAATAATTGATATTATAAATATCCAAATAAATGTAATTTGAGACTTTTATGAATTAAAATAATTTTATAGGTTAATATGACATATTATTATTGGTTATATGAATTTTATTAGAAGTAATAATGCTGTTATGAATTTATCAAAAACAAAATACCCAATAGTGTCAAAATTGACATAAAATAGTTTTTAAAACAAATATTATATTATTAATTGATATTATATTCCTAAAAATATAATGTTCGGCCAAAATACTTATATAATGATAGTTGTATCATTAATGGACCACTTTGGGGTCTCTTGGATGTATATAGTAATTCTATTAACTATATAATATAAAAATACAAAGAGACATGGTAAATGTCAAACTATTTAACTAAGAGTTAAATCTAAAAGATAAGGTTACTATAGTGACCCAAACCTGTCTAAAATCTATTGGTTGAGTGGTTTTCGACCCATAACCACCTTAGACTTTTAATAATACACTTTGGAGCCATTATAAACTGAATATGAATTTATTATAAATTAATACTTTAAGTTTTTTCTAAAGAGCCTCTCCTCCCCCTTATAAATGGACACCACTTATAACAAATTCTTCATACCTTAAAAGCCTTTTGGTTCGGCTAAAATCTGCCCAAATACCCTCTAAACTATCCTCCCTTAATCCAAGAGGCCTTACTTTAGTCAGAAAGCCAACCTAAGGAGCCCTTTTGATCAAATCAAAAGGAAGAACCCGAAGAAGAGGTAATGTTTTCACCACCCTCTTTCAAGTTCCTTTCTTCTTCAACTTCTTCTTTCTTTGTTATTTCCATTATAAAATAATAAATCCAGTATCTTCCATATAATGTGATGTTATTATAAATATGGTACAACCCATCCTTTGAATGACATGTCACCATACGTGCGTACGTACGGCCTACCGTCTCCACATCGTGGTGTAATTTTTATTCAATACATTATTATTTGGATGGGTATAATAATGATGTGTAATTCATGTAAATAATAAATATAACATGATAATGATTATGTATATATGATATACCATCCAATTATATATTATTTTAATATCAAAATAATGATATTGTCGCTCGTGCGTACGTACGGATTACCGTCTCCACGAACGCGATGAGATTCATTCCCCATCGTATCCATTCAAGACTAAATTTTATTTGATGAATAAGAATAATTTTTAGAGATATGATATCATTCTGTATATGAATAATATATATTCCATCCATAAAAAATATGTCTCACATAACAAAGATTATAAAGAAAAATGAATCTGTTAACACCCGAAACGATGATAATACTAAGGTATTATTAACAAATCAATGTTAAAATATCATATATAATATCATATTAATGTATATGATTATTGTATAATTTAATAACAATTATTTCACCATTATACAGGAGGTTAACCTACCCTCAACCAAGTAAAATTACAAGGTAAGGGTTTATTTTAAAATCTCTTCATTATCCGAGGTTGTTTATATGTAATTATCTACTAGGACTTCTTTATCATCCACATCCATGTTTCTTAAAAATGTATTTCAAATCATTCTTATGATTTTACAGACTATGGTTTGAAGTCATTTATACCCTTGTTTGACTTTTTATAAGAATTTTATAAAGTAATCTTTCTGTCGTTTTCCAAACAAGGTCCTTTTTAACCTTTTTGACAAAATTAAGGTAAGAATGTCTTTTTTAACTTATACAGAGGGTGCGGCTATTTTCTGCCATTATAAAACTGTCTAAGCTTACCTTACAAGCTTATAAGGATATTTTCAAAGTAAATGTTTTATTTTATAATTATGTGACTTTCAAATGATTTCAAAAAAAGAGATATTTCTCTCAAATAGTTTTGATTTCATCTATGTCAACATCATTTGATGGATTTTAAGATTATTTGAAGTTGATTTATTATGATACAAAACTTCCATATTGTATTGAAGTTTTTGTGATATGTTTGACTGTGAATGTGTTATTTTTATACCATTCATGGTTTATGGAGAAATTATTGACATTTATTATGCTAGTTTTAATACGAATGTTTATGTTATGTTTAAAACTGTTCATATGAGGAATGAATTGGACTTAATAAGTGATGGGTGGAGCCCGCTATAACTCCTCAATGTATCAGTAGGTCTCATGAGACAAACTAGTGTCTTGGCATGAGGCCTTGACAAAATCTTATCTGTAGTCTTGGCATGATTCCTTGGATACGTGGTTATGATAATCTGGCATTATGCATTCCATCATTATGAAAGTGGTTATTGATATTGAATGTTATTATTCTACTAGTAGAATATCCATGTAAATAAGTAAATGGTATTATTTCATTTTATCTTTGCCATATTATGCTGAAGTTCAAGCTTAAAAGGCTTTTGTTTTAGTTATACATTGGCTTAAATGTTTATGTTTATTTATGAAAGTTTCCGCTATATTGTTATCCTTACTGATCATCTGAGCTCACCCCTTTCAATGTTTTAATTTTTCCTAGGATGTGAAGAAGTATTTTATGAATGACCTATAAGGAATGTATAATGGGATATGAAGACAAGATGTTGTTGTATTTTTTTTTTACTTTATGATGTAATGTAAGACTTATGAATATATCTAGTGTTTCCAAGGCTACTAAACTAATCGGTCTTTTGAGACTTGATCTTTTGTGATCATGCTAATGTTAAGTAATAATGCACCGACTCTGGGTAACTAGGGTTGGGGCATTACAACTACGACTCACCCAAGTAGTATAATATGAATATCCAAGGTAATATATAGGATATCCCTATATCATCAAATACAATATAGACATAGGCTTGAATATAATCCATTTTCCATATTTTTTTCATACTCTATGACAAAATGTGTCATATTATACGAAATATATGGCTTTAGTACATACTAATTTTAGTACTTTCATGTTGAGAAGATGATAGAAAATTATGGATATATATATATATATATGAGTGTGTGTGTGTCAAGTGGAATTTTATATGATTAAAAATTGGTTGGGTTTAATTATATTTATATATATTGAAGAATTTTATCTTCATGGGATTTTAAAATTTTAATATAGGGAAGTGATGGTAATTTTATTTTGATGAATTCCATGGGAATATTATTTATGTTTAATTATTGGAATCCTTATTTAACCTCACAATGGTGTATCGAACAAGGTTTGTTTAAAATAATGTGTTGTTCTATAAAGTTGTGTTAGTTTTGTATTATCAACTTTTGGCATAGGTTCATATCAAATGGCATGGGGAGCATGAAACTTTCTATAAAAACCCCTTTATGATGATTATCGTTTGAACGATGAGATAATAACGTGCACGAAGGTCATGAAAAATGGGAACAGGGGTCGTGCCACTTACTTGTGATAATATATTTCCATCCAATAGCTTAAATGGTGGATGTGTAGTACCCACATGGAGTCATGACACTTTTTATAAGAAACCCTTGATGATAATTCTTCTTCAAATGATGATATGGTAACATGAATGGGGGTTGTTCCAAGTGAAAAAGGGGGCATCACTAACTGGTGATTATGGACTTTCATCTAATAGATTACATAGTGGGGATGTATTACCCATATAGGTTTATAAAAAGGTGGTACAAAGTTGTTAAAAATTTGTATGAACATCGTTCCAGCTACTTATTCTTCTACACTTTCATATTATTTTATGGAGGTGTGTTACATGGTATCGGTCTCTTAAGATTTTTCAAATGTAACACCCACAACTCTAGTAATATAGAGTTGGTGGGTTATTTATTACATGGTAAAAAAATATATAAGATCACATGCTCAAGATCCAAAGATTGTTATCCTTAGGGAACTAGATATATGAATATGCATTATATTTACATTACAATATCTTGTAATACATGATACTAAAATAATAATTCAACACATAATTATTCCTTATTCAATGTTATATTTAGTATAGCATGAATATTATTACACTTCATTGCCTAAGTAAATAGAGAAACATAATAAAGTGGTGAACTATTATGCTCAATATGGGAAAACATATTAAATAGTATACAAATATCATGATCATGGTATAAATAATATGGAAGAAATTAATAATCAGTATAGATCCATAAATAATAACTGGGAATAAAATAATGAATACATAAAATAATTAATGGATATTATAATGATTAAATGCATAATGTTGAACATCATAAACATATCACAAGACCTTATGCCAAGACATCATATATATAAGATAGGGATGCTCTCATTAGCATTTCTTAGTTATCTCGTGACACCTACCAGTTCACTAAAGGGCTATATAACTTTGAGCCCTTCTCATCCCATAAATCATTTAATGCTTTTCCTTATAGAATAAAATTCCATACATAATTCTTGAAAAAAATAAATATTGAACAACTTAAATACATGGAATAATATTCAATAAGGATTGTCCTACAATAGTTATATGTATAGAATCAAGAAATGCATAAACATATTAGTAAATTTTCCCAGTTAATCAAATGGTATATTTATCTAGGTTAATACCCTTCATTTAGAATAATAAATTATATGGTTTTCAAAATATAGATTATATGATAATCAATCTTGTTACAAAAGGGTCTTATAAAAGGATTATCAATTTAACAATCAGATGTATCGCTGCATAAAGAGATGCTCAAGGTGGGATTTTATCAAGGCACCAATGGAGAATTCATGGGACTTTTGATCTTTATATGGGAAGTCATAGAGGCTAAGTTACCCTCCACCCCCCACCAATACCTATAATTACCCCTTCAAATTATATGCCTTTAATGAACCTTTATAAGGAGATACAAATATTTTTATAGATAAGGATTATACTTATGAATGGAGTATATAAAAAATCTATTGGAAGAAAATTTATCATCATAAATTATTAATAATAAGGCAAATCAAATTCAATGATGGATCAATCCCCAATTAGATGTTTCATTTCCATAGCGCAATATATTCATAGAAATTTAAATAATGGAGCTCGAATAATGGGATTATTTCTACGTAGTAATGGTTTATAAAAAGGGCATGACATGAATGATTGGGTAATCTACAATGGATAATACATCAAAGGAATTATATTAGGAAGTTTATAGAAGCATGATATCATAAATATTTAAAATTTAAACAATATTATAACAGAGGAATTATAGTAGGAAAACAAAAATAGGAGAATACTATGGGAAAAATACCCTTTTGCGACGAGCCATTTGCGACGGGTCTGGCGCCTGGGGAAAAAGTTCCCTCCGAAGGACTATTAGCGATAGGATTCTAATCTCATCACAAATACTATTAAATAAACATGTATTTGTGGTGGGAAAACAAACTCGTCACAAATAATTTTGGTGCATCTTTCTGTCCAAACGTGGGAATGAGTATTTGCGACGAAACATGGTTCTCATTGAAAATATCCTTGGCCATGTAAGGGTGTAATTTTGGCCCGGCGGCCCGAAAGCCCGAGCGGCTCAGCCCGACAAAGCCTGCATCGGGCCAGGTCGGGCTCGGGCCGTAGGTTCAGCGGGTCGGGCCTGGGCCTTTCCAAGAAGGCATGTGGGCCAGGCCGGGACAGCCCGAAAAAGCCCAGCCCGCTGGCCCGCGTGAAGCCCAGCCCGCTGTAAAAAAATTAACGGGGAAACTGCGGGTAGGGGGATTCGATCCCCCAGGTGTTGTGCCTGTTAAATAATCGCAGGCCTATATATATATATATATATATTTATTTATTTATTTATTTATATATATATATCTATATATATATATCTGTATCTATATATATATCTGTGTATATATATATATGTATATATATATATATGTGTATATATATATATATATGTATTATATATATATCTGTACATACATACATATATATACCTATATGTATACATGTATATGTATACATATATATACCTATATATCTATACATGTATATGTATACATATATATTTATCTATATATGTGTGTGTGTGTATTTATATTTCCATATATATGTGCATATATCATTATATACTAACAAAAAATAATATTATATATATACATATAATTATTATTATATATAATTATAATGTGTGTATAAATATATATATACAACGATATATAATTATATATATAATAGTGTATATATAAACAAATCCATTAATAATATATATCAATTAAGTGTGGTTTTCAAAAATCCATTAAAAATATATACATATATATATATATGTATATATATATATATATCTGATTTAATATAATATATATATAAACAAAGCTATTAATATATATATATATCAATTATTTAATATTATATATGTATATAATAACTTGTTGTATATTAATAAAAAAATAACACTCACCTAATGATGTTCATGCAAGTCCCTCAACTTCATTAATTTTTTTAAGTATGTTGCAACATGCATATATTATATATACTATACATATATAAATGTATTTAGAAAAAAATTAACTCACCCACTACAACGCACCCCCCAACCCCTGATTATTAATTTTATAATTTTCTCATTATATATATATATCAATCATTTAACATTATATATATATAATAACTTATTATATATTAATAAACAAATAACACACTCACCCAATGATATTCACGCACACCCCCAACCTCACTAATTTTTTTAAATATGATGAAACTTTCATATTATATATATGTATATATAAAAATAAATCTACTAATAATATATATATATCAATGATATGATAATATATATATATATATATGTAAACAAATCCATTAATATTATATATAAATCTATTAATAATATATATCAATTAAGTGTGACTTTTAAAAATCCATTAATAATATATATGTGTGTCAATAATTTAATAATGTATAATAACTTATTTTATATTAACAAAAAAATAACACACTCACCTAATGATGTTCGTGCACGTCCCTCAACCTCATTAATTTTTTTAAATATGTTGCAATTTGCATATATTATATATAAATTTATTTAGAAAAAAATTAACCCGCCCACTGCAGCGCACCCCCCAACCCCTAATTATTTTTTTACAATTTTCTCAAATTATATATATATATAATAACTTATTATATATTAACAAAAAAATAATTACTCACCAAATGATATTCGCACACCCCCAACCTCATTAATTTTTTTAAAATATGATAAAACTTGCATATATTATATATACTATATATACATGTATAAAATTATTTAGAAAAACAATTAACTCACCCACTGTTGTGCACCTGCTAAGGGTGTAATTTCGGTCTAGATAGGGCCGGGTCGGTCCTGCCTTGCAAAAAAATTAAAAAATGTGTTAAATTAAACAAACGCTTAAAAATACTTTCCATAAATAAGTTAAAAAAATAAGTATAAAAAACGTTTTAAATAAATGATAAAAAAATATTTAAATAAAAACACTTTAAACCCACCACCCACTGCTGCACACCCCCCAATAACTCATTAATTTTTTTCCAATTTGTACATAATATATATAAATTCACAAAAATGTATAAATCTATTTAGAAAAAAATAACATATCCACCCACTGTAAAATGTTTTTACATAAAATGTGTTAAATGTTTAAAAAAATACATGTAAAAAATATGCGTTCAAAAAAACATTTTAAATTAAACGTCTAAAAATAAATGTAAAAAAACATTTTAAACAGATGTTAAAAAATGGTTTAAATAAAATTGTTTAAATAAAATATATTAACAAACGCTTAAAAAATTATAAATAAGTTAAAAAAAATAAATGTAAAAAATGTTTTAAAAATATGTTAGAAAAATGTTTAAATGATAAAGTTTTAAACTCACCCACGGCAGCTGCGCACCCCTCATTATTTTTTTTTAAAATTTGTAAATAATATATATATATATATATATATATATTCGCAATATATAAATCTATTTAGACAAAAAAAACATATCCACCCACTGTAAAATGTTCATAAAAAATAAAATAAACGTTTTAAAAAAACATGCATTTAAAAATAAATATAAAGAAACGTTTTAAATAAATGTTAAAAATGTTTAAATAAAAAAAATTAAAAGAGGCAATTATTTTGAAAATAAGAAAAGCCCACAATGGCCCGACTTGAAAAAGCCCGGCCAGACCCGAAAAAGCCCGGCCCAACCCGATGGTTTGGGTCGGCTGGAGGCCGAGCTCGGGCTGCCTCATGGGGTTGTTCGGGCAGGCCCAACCCAACCCTAATAGTGGTTAGTGGCCTGAATCTTTGCATGGCAAACCCGGCCCTGTTCGGGGTGGGCCTGGCTGAAATTACACCCCTATGTAAAGGTAATTGTGACAGGATCATTCTTCTTTCGCAAATACTCTATCGGCAGGTTAGTATTTGCAACGGGACTCGTCGCAATTTGTTTTTTTACTGTCACCTCAAATATTTATTGTAGGCACTATTAACGATCAATCCTGTTGTAAATAAAACTATTTGTGATGGGGTTCCTATAAAAAATAGTCATGTTGCTAATAATCTAACATATATATACCCCCTCGAATTTTTTCTCTCCATTCACCAATTCACCTCTCCTTTCTTCTGTTTTCTCCTTCTTCTCTTCACTTGTTCATGTAGAAGTATAATTTTTTACAGGGAAGGAAGTTTTGAAGTTTGCATCACACAAAAGCCTTGTTTTTTATGTATTTATGTAATGTTTTAAATTTTTATTTTATTTATTTTATTTTTTATTATATTTTAATATTATTAATTATTTATAATTAGAGTCAATTAGAAGTAATTATTTATAATTATAAGTAATTATTTATAATTAGAAGTAATTATTTATATTTATTAGTAGTTATTTTAAATTAGAAATATTTTGTTTTAATTAGTATTGATGTTTTGAATTAAAATGTAAATAGTTTTAATTTGCAGTAATTAGTTTTAATTAGTGATAAATAGCTATAATTAGCTGCAATTAGCAGTAATTAGAAATAATTAATGGTAATGAGTAAAAAATAGCAGTAATTATTATTAATTAGTGGTAATTATTAAATATTAGTGATAAATAAAAAATAATTATAGAAAATTAGTGGTAATTAGTAAAAAATTGATATAAATTAATAAAAATTAGTAATAATAAGTGGTAATTAGTAGTAATTAGTAAAAATTAGCAGTAATTGGTGATAATTATAGGTAATTAGTACGAATTATCACTAATTAGTAAAAATTAGTGGTAATTAGTAAAAATTGGTATTAAATAGTAAAAATGGCAGTAATTAGTATTAATTAGTAGTAATTAGTAAAAGTTAGTGATAAATTAATATAATTATTAAAAATTAGTGGTATTTAGTAAAAATATTTTAAAAAATAATAAATATTAGTAATAATAATTAGAAATTATCATTAATTAGTAAAAATTAAGGGTAATTAGTAACAATTTGTAACGTTCTGTGTTTTGAACCAGATGAAAAAAAGCATAGAAAATAATTTTGTTCCGTTAACTGGGTAGGTCGGTTTTAAAACCGATCGTTAGAAATTTTTATTTCTAATAGTTGACACTGTGATGTATCTTTTAAATAAATTTTATTAAATTAATTAGATTAAAATAAAAATGGAAATAAATTAAATGAATGGTAAAGGTATTCATTAAAACTTTGAAATATTCTATGAAATATTTTTCGGATTTATACAATGAGTCAGTGTGGGTTTACAAGACCTGTATACCTTCAATGTTGATAGAATAAAGATATTAAATTTATTTTATTCATATTCATGGTTTTTTCCTTCCAAAAAATTGAAATAACTCTCAAATGGTGCGTTGTATGAGAAATTTGATACCACCGTTAGGTCCGGAATGCCAGTTTTACCCTAGAAAGAGTATAATCTCGATGCACGTCGGATGTTTTGCACCCTCGCACATGATAATACCCTCTTTAATTTTAATTAATTTTTTATTTTATTTTTTAAATAATAAATAATTATTTTCTCACAAACGGTGCTTTGAATGAGAAATTTGAGACCACTGATAGTTCCAAGACGTGGGGTTTACCCTAGGTAGGTTATAAATTTTGCGATTGTCGGACGTTTTGTCATATCTCACCCGAAACTAATTTATTTGGGTTATAAATATTTTGTTGGGCAGTTGTAAATAATAATAATAATTTTATTATTATTATTATTAATTGTTTTGAAAAAAAATGAAAATGTACTTCCATAATTAATAAATTTTGTCATGGTGTAAATAATATCTGGGTAATGTAATTAATATGATATTATTAATTATTCCAATTAAATACAAATACGCAATAAATATTTATTTAATAATCGTTATCCTTTATTATGGTTTTTTAAATTATTAATGGTGTCATTGATGAGTTGTATTAAATAATAATAATTTTAATTATAGTTATTATTATTAGATTCGGACAAAAGCATTGTTGTGTATATATATATATATATATATATATATATATATATATATATATATCTGTGTGTGTGTGTGCGAGGCATATCTGTATATATATATGGGGTTTAAATATATATATAGTTATGTATACATGTGTGGATGTATATATATAAATATATAGATGGGTATAATTAAGTAACACGTATATATATATATATGGGTGGATAATTATTTTTATGTTAGATAAAAGATTATTAATTACCAACATAAATGTTTTTAACATCTCGACTTAAATCAAGGTGCAGACCATTTATGTTTTTAGTCCAAATCTTTAAAGCGACCTAAGACGTGTGCCTGCGCACCCTGTTGCGGGCCTCAGACAGCTATTAAAATTAATTAAATGATTGATCGAGCTTTATGTAAAATATTATGTCGCTCCCTAGCATAGCGTTCGAGTTAAAAATAATTAAAAAGGATTAAATAAATTTTAAATAAGTTAAAAGAGATGTAAAATGAATGAAAATAAATAATAAAATTAAAAGCGGGAATGGGAAGAATAGAAAAATGATTAAAAATGGGTCTAACCATTTTTATTATTTTTATTTTCATTTTCCTTTACCTCTCCTTTTATTTTTATTTTTATTTTATTTTATTTTCCTTTTTCTCTTATTCTTTTGTTTCCTTTTCTTTTTATTTCTTTCTTTTCTTTCCTCTCCTCCTCTCCTCCCCTCTCCTGTGCGTGGCGCACCTCCCTCCCTAGGTGGTGCGCACCACCTTCTTCCACCTTCGGAAGATCTTCATGCCTCCATTCATTGTTTGTTTTCTTCATCGTCAGGTGCGTTGTGAACCTCTCGGTAAGGCTTATCTCACACACCAAGAATCGCATGGTCTCCTTTTCTATCCTTTTCACAGTTTTCCATGGAAGAAATTTACCCTATTTTTTGGTTTTTCTAAAATCATTTGTTTTCTTCTATTTTAGGTCAAATAAAAGCCTACCACAGATCATAGGATTATATGTGAATATAAGGTATGGCGTCTACTCTATTTCCCTCCATTTTGTTGTGATTTATAAAAACGTACGATCTTGTCGTTCGTCGGTGCCTACCGACATTGTGTAAATTCACCAAATTTTTCAATTTAATAATTTTGCTTAATTGTTGTAGCTCTATTTATTATAAGTTAAATTGTTTAAATTGTTGCAACATAGTCGGACACCCCTTTGGGTGTGACAATGTGGTCGGTATAAATTCCCTTAGCCCGGGTATTTAATTCATTTAACTGCATGTGTTGCGCAGCCTATTTTTGTTGTGTTTAATTTAAATAATTATTTTAGAATAATTATAAACCTTAAATTGTTGGATCTTTGGTAGTTGTTTGTTATTAATTATTTATTTATTTAAATTTTCATGCCTGAGCGTTTAATTTAATTAACTGCATGTGTTGTGTAGCCTATTTTTGTTGTGTTTAATTTAAATAAATAATTTAGATTAATTATGAACTTTGAATTGTTGGATCCTTGGTAGTTGTTTGTGCTGAATTATTTATTTATTAAAAAGTTTATTTATCTACTTATTTTGATGTGGTATCTTGCCTTGTTAAGATTGTTATGGTGCAATATTTAATTTATACCTTGTGATTCACGGGTGTATCTGTTTAGTTTTTAAGCTGCAATTTCATATTCTTATTATGTCACATCTACTACTGTGAAAACTTTAATTAAATTTAGGGCAGAAAAAGAATATGGGTCTCGTATTAAGGGTCACTCTTAGATCCTCTATTCCTAACTAGTTACCACTACTCACCGGGGGGTAGTGTCTTTGGCTTTACCAGATTGAGACTTCCCCAGAAATTCCAATACTTATGAGTGATACCAGTTACAAAACGGCCCATCGGGGATGGATCCATTGTCAATGTGGCTAAGCTAGCCTTGAATGATGCTCGACCCCTTTTTTCTAGATTGGGACGGACTCAGGGTAAAGTCATGCCTCGAGCGATACTTGGTATTTTGAAAAATTGCCTTGGATGAGCTAGGTGGTATTGGATAATTTGAAGGATGTTCTGTAGCGATACCTTCGGGATGGGCTCAAACTCCAACTCTCAACTTGAACCTTAATAATGATGCACTGAAGGGTTATGTTAATGTCTCTTTGAGTCTCTTGGGATTAGTGATATTTTTTTAGTATGTTGAAGCACACCTGGTTAACATAAGGCTTAGACCCCAAGTAAAAGCAAAAGCTTAGGGTATGCCTCTTCCTTGTTTTACCTTTCTTTTCCAAGCTTATATATATCTACGTATATGCACTCTACTTATTTCAAGTACTTACTTCATACTTCCAGCTTAGGCCGAAGTAGGTGATTTGGGACGGGTGTCGTTGGGAACTCGGGCCGAGTTAATTATTTTATTGTGCTTAGTTCATTTTCTGCGTTTATTATATAATGGCACACTACATTTTATTAATTCATGAAATGGAAAGATTTAGGAATCATGGGTGCTGGACTACTGGGATTTTATCTCACACCCTGCTCAGGTGTCGTTGATACCCGAGTAGATTATATGTTTGCAAGTATTGACAAAGGGAAGTGTGCTGCTTCTGATTCTTGATTGTTTCTTGCTGCTTAGAATGGAGACTGGGGTAGAGGACTGAGCCTTTCTCGTGATGCAGTTGTCACACTTTGTGTATTTTCTTTTTAGTTGGCAGTGTTCTTGGGTTTATATTTTTCATGTTTTCAGTTTAGAAAGACATCATGGCATGACATTATTTTGTGGTCTTTTACACTTGATTCATATTCAGTTGGATTATTCATATTGCTTCTACTGCAATTTATTCATTTATATGCCTCTACTATTTATTATTTAATTGTTGTTACTTATTTTGTGATATTACCTATTACCTATGAGGGCATAGTCTCCCCCACGAACATGAAAAAGTCCATCGTTGTTAGTTGGCAGCCTCTAGTATTCAAGGAGATGTGCTTGAGGTCATGTAACCCACCGGTCTAGCCACTGTCTTAGTGGTGATCTGGGTCCAGACGTTACAAAGTGGTATCAAAGGTGGTATTTTCCTTTGTCTAGCTATTTTGGGTTGGTATATAGGTGGCTAGTAATGTGTCAGTTCTTGGTTAATAGTCATGTGTGGGACTGATCACCCCACGTACAGTAAATGACCAAGTGGCTAGGGTTGGGATTTATGTTCATGCTTTTTGATGTTACAATTGATATGATTTCAACTCAAGTTATTGGTGTAATTTCTGATGCTTATGAATTTATGGAATTTATGATATTTTACCCTTGGCATGTTAAGCTAAGGATGAATCATTGTATTCATCATAATAAGTACATAGGAATTCACATGCCATGCATAGTGCCATGCCATGTAGTTGCATTTTAGGCTGCCTGTTGATTCAAATTGTCTACCTTGAATGTATGCCATGTCTTGTAATTATTTTTCATGCCTTTCTAGATACCATGTTTGAGTGATATATTTATCATGCTAGCATGTTCCCATGATGCATGTTTAATATCATGTTTTCCTTGTGTCATGCTTTTGTGTCTATTAACATGTCTCTATGATTAAAATGTTTTTCTTATGGGATTACAACATGTCTCTCTTTTTTAGCTTCTTATAGTGACACGTTAGCTTGTTTTTTTATGTAATTGTTTGTTTTGCTAAAAATTATTGGTTACCTTTGAATGGAATCCAAATTCCAAAAACTATAAGGTGTATAGTTTCTTTATAGGTTGATAGACACCCATATATCTAGGATTACATGTGTTTGATCATGTTATAATTTCAAATGAATTGGTTAACTACCTAAAGGAACAACTAGGACCAAGTAGGCAAGTTGGTGCATGTTCCTTATGAGATAACCTAATATGGGTATTGTGACTCTTAAAAATTAAACAACTATTTTTGGGTTGCATTCTAATGAACCTAGGTCGGGTTAGTGGGACCCTTGTAGGTCTCCTTATCTTCTTAAAAGGAATTTATGTGATAAAATTTCTAATTAAGGATAGGAATTCAATTAATGTAAATGTTTTAAAATGGAGTTTTATAAATCTTGTCTATTTTTTCTTTGAGGCATTGGTTAAGATCAAGTAGCATGTGTTATTTTAAAAAATGGTACTTTATGTTTTGATCAAATATTTTGATGATTAAATATTAAATGTGATTAAATATAAAGAGCTTGGATATGGAACATGTAGCGATGTCCTCTGTTTAAGAACCCGGTATAAGGGTAGTTTGAATTTCTCCTTGAGTTGCTTTGGAATAGAACCATTCACATGTTGTTGTCCCTAGTTGGACCCCCTTGTTTAAAATGGAACCCTTGTTCGGACGGGTGTTCATGTTTTCCATGACTTTTGTTTCGGACTTGAGCGCCAGGTAATGCTCTTTTCCATCAGGTTATGCATGCCTTAGGAATGGTCAGTTGCTTTATAAGTTGTTTGAACCTCTCTTCTCCATGGTGATAGATGACTCGGTATGTCTTCATTTGAGTTAAAAAGTCATCTTGCTTCTATGTCACCTTGGGGTGGCATTTGTTCATGTACGCGATGTCTTCAAGTGCTTAACGTTGTGATGAACTGGTTGAGTTCAGTGTAATCATAAATTCTTGAACTGTTAAATACGTTTCAGGTCATCTATGTAGTATAGTGACTTATTTGTTAAAGAAATCAAGTTCGTCCCAATTTTTGGGATGAATTCTAGAGACTCAAGTGTTTTGATACACCATCTAGTTTGGTTCGGATTTTATTCCAATTTTTTAAGCATTTTTCTTCTGGTAATCTCCAAATACTCTTAGTGTACTCTTCCTTAAGTGATGAGCATATCCCCTATCTTTCCTTCATCCTTGATACACTAAGAGAGCATCGGTCTTACGCTATGCTAAAACTTTAAAAGTTGTTGGGATTGTTTAGGGTGGTTTTCTCAGTGTTTCATGTTGACGTGTTGTTCTTATTGAGGCTTTGGTTATTCTTGAGTGACCCTTGGATGTTCGTGTAGGAATTCATTGGACGAACTCCTGTACACCTGTCATTTCTTCTAACGTGACCACCAGGTGGATGTCGTTCTGGGCTCAGTAAATGACCTATTTTGGATGTCTTTTCCTTGTACCAATGTCTCACATGCAAACATGGTGTATGTATTATCTTAGGTTAGTTCCTTACACTCATGTCGTGCTAATTCGAGGTTACCCTATACTTTTTATCGGGCTCAGTGGTGCCTAAATCAAGGAACATCATCGGAGGTCTGGTATGACCTTTGGTGGACATGTTTGCAGTAAATGTGAGATACCTTTAAAGAAGATTTCATAGATCAGTTTGTAAAATTCCCACCATCTAAGTCAAGCATCTTCTTAAATGGTCATCTATAGTGGATTGTCTAGTTCTCTCTCTTGTTCAATAAAGTGGTCAGTGAAGGAACTTTTTTTGGCGCGTTATCAGGTGAGACGAGTGTGGTTTGGGTTGGCCAGGGCTCTTCATAAAAATCTTGCTTGACTTGGGCTTTTAGGTCAATGGGAATTGACTTTTTTATCCATTTCAGATTTCAAGTGAAAATCATCGCTAGAACACTTAAGGGCATGTCTTGTAGAAAATTATGATGGTGGAAGGTTTCGTGACTCGGAATTTTCCTCTTTCTAACTTTAAAACATAAGGTGGGAAGTAAATTTTTCCAGAAGATAATGAGACGAAAACATGGTTGTGTATCTAGAGAAACGTGTTTGGATAGGTATTATCTTAGTGTTTTAGTTGGAAAATGAGTTTTGGCTCAGATCTTAATGGCTTTTGTGTAGCTTGTCTAACCAATGTTTGAACGTGCGTTGAGCGTTCAGAGACGCAACATCATCTTTTTTATGAGACTGCATGACCCTGTAGATCGATTGAATGTTACATTGTTCCCGAAGGCTTCTCAAGGACAAGAAGTTCTAAAGTGGGAAGGTTGTAATGTTCCTTAATTTGAACCGGATGAAAAAAAAGTGCAGAAAATAAAATCTTTTTGTTAAGTGGGCAGGTCGGTTTCAAAACCAAGCGTCAGAACTTTTTATTTCTGATAGTTGACACTGTGATGTGTCTTTAAAATAAATTTTATTAAATTAATTAGATTAAAATAAAAATGGAAATAAATTAAATGAAGGGTAAATGTCTTCTTTAAAACTTTGAAATATTCTATGAAATATTTTTCAAAGTAATACCATGAGTCAGCGTGGGGTTCTGAGACCTGTAGACCCTTAACGTTGATAGAATAAATATATTAAATTTATTTTATTCATACGTGTGTTTGTTTCCTTTTAAAAAAAATTAAATAACTTTCAAATGGTGTGTCGTATGAGAAATCTGAGACCACCGTTAGGTTTGGAATGCCGACTTTACCCTAAGCAAGGTATAACCTTGATGCGTGTCGAGTGTTTGGCAACTTCACACATGATAATACCCTCCTTAATTTTAATTAATTTATTATTCTGTCTTTTATATAATAAATAATTATTTTTTCACAAACGGTGCGTTGAATGAGAAATCTGAGACCACCGATAGTTTTAGGATGTGGGGTTTATCCTAGGCTGGGTATAACTTTTGCGATCATCGAACATTTTTTTAGATCTCACCTGAAGTTAATTTATTTAGGTTATAAATATTTTGTTGGGCAGTTGGAAATAATAATAATAATTTTACTATTAATATTATTATTTGTTTTGAAAACAAAAATGAAAATGCACTTCCAAAATTAATAAATTTTTTCGCGGTGTAAATAATAACTGGGTAATTTAATAAATGTGATATTATTAATTGTTCCAATTAAAAACAAATACACAATCAATATTTATTTAATAACTATTATCCTTTTTTATGGTTGTTGTTTTTAAATTATTAATGGTGTCATTGATGAGTTGTATTAAATAATAATAATTTTAATTATAGATATTATTATTAGATTTGGACAAAAGCATTGATGTATATATATATATATATGAGGCATATCTATATATATATATATATATGGGGTTTAAATATATATATATATATATAGTTATATATACATGTGTGGATGTATATATATAAATATACAGATGGGTATAAATATATAACATGTATCTATATATATATATGGGTGGATAATTATTCTTGCGCTAGATAAAATATTGTTAATTACCCACATAAATGCTTTTAACATATCGACATAAATTAAGGTGCGGACAATTTATGTTTTTAGTCCAAATATTTAAAGCGACTCAGGACGCATGTCTGCGCACCCTGTTGTGGTTCCCAGACAGCTATTAAAATTAATTAAATGATTTCTCAGGATTTATGTAAAATATTATGTCTTTCCCTAGCGTAGAATTCGAGTTAAAAATAATTAAAAAGGATTAAATAATTTTTAAAGAAATTAAAAGAGATGGAAAAGGGATGAAAAAAATAATAAAATTAAAAGTGATAATGGGAAGAATAGAAAATGATTAAAAATGGGTCTAACCATTTGTATTATTTTTATTTTCATTTTCCTTTACCTCCCCTTTTATTTTTATTTTTATTTTATTTTATTTTCCTTTTTCCCTTATTATTTTTTTTCTTTTCTTTTTATTTATTTATTTCCTTTCCTCTCCTCCTCTCCCCCCCCCCCCCTCTCCTGTGCATGGCGCACCCCCCTCCCTAGGTGGTGTGCACCACCTTCTTCCACCTTCAGAAGATCATCGCACCACCGTTTGTCATCCATTTTCTTCATCATTAGGTGCACTTTTAACCTCTCAGTAAGGCTTATCCCACACATCAAGAATCATATGATCTCTTTTTTCCATCCTTTGCGTAGTTCGTCGCGGAAGGAATTTACCATATTTTGGGGTTTTTCTAAAATCATTTGTTTTCTTCCATTTTAGGTCAAAACAAAGCCTACAACAGATCATAATATCATCTACAACCATAAGGTAGGGCATCTACTCTCTTTCCCTCCATTTCGTTGTGATTTATAAAATTGCACGGTTGTGTCGTTCGTCGGTGCCTACCGACGTTGTGTAAATTCACCAAATCTTTTCAATTTAATTATTCCGCTTAATTATTACAGCCCTATTTATTATAAATTAAATTGTTTAAATTGTTTCAATGTGGTTGGACACCCCTTTGGGTGTGCCGATGTGGTCGGTATAAATTCCGTTAGCCCGGGTATTTAATTCATTTAACTGCATGTGTTGCGCAACCTATTTTTTGTGTTTAATTTAAATAATTATGAACCATGAATTATTGGATCTTTTGTAGTTGTTTATGATAATTTATTTATTTATTTAAATGTCTATTCACAAGCGTTTAATTTAATTAATTTCATGTGTTGCGCAGCCTATTTTTGTTGTGTTTGATTTAAATAAATAATTTAGATTAATTATGAACTTTGAATTGTTGGATCCTTGGTAGTTATTTGTGCTGATTTATTTATTTATTAAAAAGTACATTTATCTGCTTATGTTGATGTGGTATCTTGCCTTGTTAAAATTGTTATGCTGCAATATTAAATTTATACCTTGTGATGCATAGGTGTATCTATTTAGTTTTCAAGCTGCAATTTCATATGCTTAATATGTCACATCTGTTACTGTGAAAACTTTAATTAAATTCAATGTAGAGAAAGAAGGTGGGTCCTATATTAAGGGTCATTCTTAGATACTCCATTCCTGACTGGTTACCACTATGCGTCGGGGGGCGGTGTCTTTGGCTTTTTCAGACCGATGCTTCTCTGAGTTTTCCAATACTTATGAGTGATGCCGGTTCCAAAAGGGCTCATTGGGGATGGATTCGTGGGCAATGTGGCTAATCCAAGCTCGGATAATTCTCGACCCCTTTTTGCGAGATTGGGACGGACTCAGGGTAAAGCTATGCCTCGAGTGATACTTGGTTTTTCGAAATATTTCCTTGGACGGGCTCGGTGGTATTGGATAATTTGAAGGATGTTCCGTAGCGATACATTCAAGATGAGCTCAGACTCCAACTCTCAACTTGAACCTTAATAATGATGCACTGAAGGTTTATATTAATGTCGCTTTGAGTCTCTTGAGATTGGTGATATTTTTCTGATATGTTGAATCACACCTGGTTAACACATGCCTTAGACCCCAAGTTAAAGCACAAGCTTGGGGTATGCCTCTTCCTTATTTTACCTTGCTTTTCTAAGATTATATATATCTACGTATGTGCACTCTTCTTATTACAAGTGCTTCCTTCAGACTCCCAGCTTAGACTAAAGCAGAAGATTTGGGACGAGTGTCGTTGGGAACCCGGGCTGAGTTAATTATTTTATTGTGCTTAGTTCATTATCTGCATTTATTATATAATGATACACTGCATTTTGTTACTGCATGAAATGGAAAGGTTTAGACACCGTGGGTGCTGGCCTACTGAGATTTTATATCACACCCTGCTCGGGCGTCGTTGACACCTGAGTAGATTATATATTTGCAGGTATTGACAAAGGGAAGTGTATTGCTTTCGATGCTTGATTGTTTCTTGTTGCTTAGGATAGAGACTGGGGCAGAGGATCGAGCCTTTCTCGTGATGCAGTTGTTTCACTTTGTGTCTTTTCTTTTTAGTTGACAGTGTGCTTGGGTTTCTATTTTTCATGTTTTCAGTTTAGAAAGACATCAAGACATGACATTTTTTGTGAGCTTCCGCACTTGATTCTTATTCAGTTGGATTATTCATATTGCTTCTGCTGCAGTTTATTCATTTATATGCCTCCACTATTTATTATTTAATTGTTTTTACTTCTGTTGTGATATTACCTATTACCTATGAGGGCATAGTCTCCCCTACAGACACGAAAAAGTTCCTCGCTGCTAGTCCGTAGCCTCTGGCTTTCGAGGAGATGCGCTTGAGGTCATGTAACTGACTGGTCTGGCCACCGTCTTAGGGGTGAGTCGGGTCGGGATGTTATGTAATTAGTAATAATTAGTAATAATTAGTCATAATTAGTAGTAATTAGTTATAATTGGTAATAATTAGTAATAATTAGTGGTAATTAGTAAAAATTAGTGGTAATTTGTAGTAATTAGTCGTAATTAGTAATAATTAGTAGTAATTAATAGTAATTTTTAATTATTAGTAATTAGTAATTATTAGTAATTATTAGTAATTATTAGTAATAATTAGTAATAATTAGTAATAATTAGTATTAATTAGTGGTAATTAGTAATAATTAGTGGTAATTAGTGATAATTAGTAAAAACTAGTAGTGATTAATGATAATTAGAGGTAATTAGAAATAATTAGTAATAATTAGTAATAATTAGTGATAATTAATAATAATTAGTGGTAATTGGTGGTAATTGGTGGTAATTAGGGGTAATTAGTAATAATTAGTAACAATTAGTAATAATTAGTAATAATTAGTAATAATTAGTAATAATTAGTAGTAATTAGTAGTAATTAGTAGTAATTAGTATTAATTAGTAATAATTAGTACTAATTAGTACTAATTTGTAATAATTAGTGGTAATTAGAAATAATTAGTGGTAATTAGTGGTAATTAGTAAAAATTAACGGTAATTAGTAAAAAAATAGCGATAATTAGTAAAAATTGGTGGTAATTAGTGGTAATTAGTGGTAATTAGTGGTAATTAATAATAATTAGTAATAATTAGTAATAATTAGTAGTAATTAGTAGCAAGTAGTAGTAATTAGTAATAATTAGTAATAATTTGTAGTAATTAGTAGTAATTAGTAAAAATTAATGACAATTAGTAAAAATTAGTGGTAATTAGTGGTAATTAGTAATAATTAGTGGTGATTGGTATTAATTAGTGGTAATTAGTAACAATTAGTGGTAATTAGTAATTATTAGTGGTAATTAGTAATAATTAGTAGTAATTAGTGGTAATTAATAATAATTGGTAATAAATAATAATAATTAGTCATAAACAGTCATAATTTGTCATAATTTGTCATAATTTGTCATAATTTGTCATAATTTGTCATAATTTGTCATAATTTGTCATAATTAGTGATAATTAGTGAAAATTAGTGACAATTAGTGATAATTAGTTCTAATTAGTAATAATTAGTAATAATTAGTAATAATTAGTAATACTTAGTAATAATAAGTAATAATTAGTAATAATTAGTAAAAATTAGTAAAAATTAGTGGTATTTAGTAAAAAATAGTGGTAATTAGTGGTAATTAGTTGTAATTAGTGGTAATTGGTGGTAATTAGTGGTAATTAGTGGTAATTAGTAGAAATTAGTGGTAATTAGTGGTAATTAGTAATAATTAGTAAAAATTAGTAGCAATTAGTAATAATTAGTTGTGATTAGTAGTGATTAATAGTAATTAGTAGTGATTAGTAATAATTACTAATAATTATTAGTAATTAGTACTAATTAGTGATAATTAGTAATAATTAGTAATAATTAGTAGTAATTAGTAATAATTAATGGTAATTAGTATAATTAGTAGTAATTAGTATTAATTAGTACTAATTAATGATAATTAGTAATAATTAGTGGTGTAATTAGCAATAATTAGTGCTAATTAGTAATAATTAGTAACAAATTATGATAATTAGTCATAATTAGTGGTAATTAGTGGTAATTAGTGGTAATTAGTGGTAATTAGTGGTAATTAGTGGTAATTAGTGGTAATTAGTGCTAATTAACAATAATTAGTAATTATTAGTGATAATTAGTAATAATTAGTGGTAATTAATAATAATTAGTGGTAATTAGTAAATATTAGTGGTAATTAGTAATAATTAGTGGTAATTTGTGATAATTAGCAGTAATTATAAAAAATTAGTAATAATTAGTAATAATTAGTAATAATTAGTAGCAATTATTAATAATTATTAAAAATTAGTAATAATTAGTGGTAATTAGTAAGAATTAGTGGTAATTAGTAAAAATTAGTAGTAATTAGTAATAATTAGTGCTAATTAGTGGTAATTAGTAATAATTATTAATTTATAATATATTTAGTTACTTTATATTAAATTATAGTTTTCTTAGAATTAATTACTAAAAATAGAAATAATTACAAAATATTAACGATAATTTTAAAAAAAATAAGTTGGGAGACAGGATGTGACATGTTGATGACAGCAGTAGTAGCAGAAGGAGGAGCTGAATCGATAAAATGATGTGGTTGGCATAAATTAGTGCAATAACAAATTTGGAAATGGTTAGAATAAATTGGTTTCATCAACTTCATGATTGTAAAATATATGATTTATACCGGTTTAGTAAATCATAGAATTTTCGATCATTAGGTGGTTAGAAATGACTAGTTTATGCCATCCATGTCCAATTTTGTCTTTAGGTAGCTAGAATCAAAGCAGGAAGATTGTGACGTGTCGATGGAAACACCAGTAGTAGTAGGAGGGGAAGATGCATCGATGATAGGAGCATCAACATGAGAAAATGATGGAGTACATGTGATAGTTGCTGTAAATTAGAAATAATAAGTTTTAATTTGTTAAATTTTTTGACAAATTAGTAATCATTAACAATAAATCATTATAATTACTAAAAAGTAGTGATAATTAGAAAAAATAGTAAAAATAGTGTTAATTAATAAATATTAGTAGAACTAAATATTAAATTGCTATAATTAGTTAATAATAATTGTAATTATTAAAAATCAGTTTTAATTAGTAAAAATAAATGGTAAATAGATAAAATAACCAATATTTATAAGTAAATTATGATTGTTTAATTTATAATATTTTTTGGATCATATTTTTCTAAAATAAACTATCATGGGAGCTCTCAAATGATGTTCATTTTTTGGGTTATTTAGGTGCAGTAGAGTGTCTAACCAATGTCATATCTCAAAGGTGGAAGTAAATTTAACAAAATATTAAAGGTATTTGAAAATAAAATAAAATGGAAGAAACAAAATACTTAAAAGGATGGGGTTGTTTATAATTTATAAAATAAGAAGAATTATTCTGGAAGAAGATTTCATTTTTTTATTTTTATTTTTAAAATGAAATTCGATTAATAAGACACAAAGAGAATGTGTTTTTTAGAAAATATTTTTAGGAGTAATTGGTCTAACTCTACCTATTCAATTACTTATTTATCATTATCATTTATATTAATCTCTACTTAATTATGATCTCCTAATTTTATAACCCTTAAACCCTACAGGAGTTAACTTAACCACAATGATGAAATGATTTGAACCCTAGGCTAGCTTTGGAACATGCAATTGTAGCAGCCTTCATTGATTGTCACTCTAATACTAGATTATGGTCAGTGGTAAATTAGGGAACATATCTATTATAAAAATGAGGATGAATTTATTTTAGGTATTATATTTTATCTATAAAAATTAATCTCATGTGGTTTTTTTATCGATTAAGTTATCACTCTCACAATTCGCACATTACTCGACCTCGCAAGTTTTATGTAAGTTGTTTAATTGATTACTTAGTTTCTTATAATTTAAAAAATAAATTAATAAATCATACTATGTGAATTAAAATATCCCATTGATTCAAAATAATTAAGTGAATAATATTAGAGTTAGATCAATTACTAAGAAGAATTATTCTTCCAGGGGCGGTGTAGTCATCGTAAAAACGTTTTGCATTTTCAAAGGATGTTGAGAGTGTATAACTCAATAACATTTCTAATATTGATTACTAGACCAAATAGGAAGATTATATAATAATATAACTGAACAAAACATAAGAAAATAGAATAAATAAAAAGGTACTAAGAAGTTTATTATGTAAACACAAACATTACAACGTGAAGAAGAAGAAGAAGAAGGCTTCGATAAAGGGATCCTTTCTTCAAGAGATGCCCTTATTGAAATTATTGGAGAATTAGAGTGGAACCACTTATCATATGACCTAAACTTCCTAATTCATTTTATAACCCCTCAAAATGATAAATATACATATTTATAGAGTGGAGGGGAGGCTAGGTTATAAGTGGTTTCAAGTGTGAATGGAGAAATTTAGCCAAATATTTTAATCCAAATTACACTACCTTCTTGACCAAAAAAATACGTTAATTATCTATCCTTAAAGAAGAATTAATTGTTACAAATTGGGTCCTCGATCTCCTATACAAATTTGGACTCAATCTATGCAATGATGAAGAAGTTATAGCCCAAATACTAAAGTGGTGTCCAATCTGGAAGGTCCATACCATATTTGACTTTATGTCCCTTTTACTCCAACCAAATGGGTGATTTAATTTAGCTCCATAGTCCTGAATAAAAGTTTTATCCCATTAAGTTAGGAACACACCTACAAAATTTTAAGTTCAAAAGGTTCAAATTAAAATATTTATGTCTGAATTACTACAATGCACTTTAAAGGGTAAAACTGTAATTTTCATCAAATTTTCAATTGAATGATCTAATCCCAAATATTTTATAAATAAAAATATTTAGCACAATTTTAGTAAATTATATCATTTATTATCAATAAAATTTTGTTTTATCAACTCCCACACACTTACCCTTTTGCACTCCTAGGCAAAACCTCATATCACGTATTCCAAAAAAAATGTGACAAAATATGCATTTTCATATTCCTCAATCCATAATGGAAATATAGGAAAAATAATAACTACATAAATAGTAAATATCAATAAATTTAAAAGACATTGTATCATAAATTATATCAAAATAAAATTTAGTGAGATTAATGACACTAATCATAGCGAAACAAGTTATGGTTCCACCATACCATTAATTCCCCCACATGTGTGTGTGTGTGTGTGCCAACCATTTCAAGCTCATATCTACACCATTTATTCAGTATATTCAGACCAAGTAAAATAATTCTTCTTACCTGTTTTAATTCACCAAACCTATTAAACATTCCTTTGTAATCATATTTCAAGACCCACTCACTTTAGCATTCCTGAAAGTAAAACCTTAAGCTCCTGGCCTAGAAATCCTCACGTGTTTTACATTTCATAACTCACCTCATTTATTATTTTTGTTTTTTTTTCAAAAGTTTCACTTAGAACAAATCTCAAACTCATCTCTCAACCATTGTTTGATTGCCTCATGACACTAATTGTAATAGTTATAACAACATCATAGGTCAATGAAGAGTGGTTTTTGACCCGCCCAAGACACAACATATGTTTTTTTCTATGTTGATGTTTTTTAGGGCGTACAATAGTCGAATAATAGGTACACACACATAGGTCAATTAGTTATAGTAATGAAACTGATCGTAGGAGAAAAAATGTATGGATCAACCAATGAATTTTTTACCTAACTTGAATATACCTTCAATTGAGTAGGAAAAATTTCACAAGTCATGATTGAGTGGAACATTGTGTGGAGAAATCAATGACACAATTTACCATGAACAAATATCACAAATAATGAAGTCAAATCTCAAGGGTTTTATAATTACACAACCAATCATATAATCGATGACTTCAATTTTTATAAAAATCAACCCTTGATGATGAAATATTGATCATTATTATCATGGCACCAATGAATTTTGAAAACATGAATTTTCCATATATTCCATATATAATGATCATGTTACATGATTTTTTTAAAAAAATTAACATAAAACTTAATAGAAAACACTCAAAACACACAAATTAAAATCCTAAATATCTACCCCAAAATGTTGTCCCCTACCCCACACTTAAAATATTGCATTGTCTTTAATGTTAACCTATGAGATGATATGTCCAAATGGCCCGAAGGCCTTATTTTTTATTTTATTATAGATAATCCCCCTTTTAAGGGTTGAAGGGAAACCCGTACATAACCCGTAGGCCCAAGGCATAAGGCCCAACATGACCCGTAATACATGACCCGAAGCCCTAGAGGCATACCATGCCCAATACATAACCCGTAGGCCCAGCCCACTAGAACTTCCCCTCCCCAGCTTCTGCATCATTGATTGCCTTTAGCTCCCCACCTTCATTATTGATCGGCTATCATTTCCCCGTACAAAGCTGCATGGTGCCCCATATAAACGTTTCCCATTGATTGTAAATATCCTTCCAGTTTCTTCTTGTGTGATATCCACTACACCATAAGAAAAACATTAGAAACAAAATAAGGTCCTAACCATCTGAAATGCAACTTACCAGGCATCGGCTTTAATTGTGAACTGCAGAGAAGGACTTTCTATCCAACATGAAAATTCTTATGTTGGATCATTATTTCATGAGTTGATTTTTATATTTACTTGTAGAGCCTTGAGTTATCATATGATGATAATAAAATCTCCTCAAGTTCTTGAATTTTCAGCCTCCTTTGAATTCTATCTTGTGCCAAATCCATGTTACATATATTTATAGCCCAATATTCCTGATGCTCGACTTCCACTAGGAGATGAAAAGTTTTCCCAAAAACAATCTGAAATGAGGACATACTGATGGGGGTCTTGTATGTTGTCTTGTAATCCCATAATGAATCATCCAAGCACTTTCTCCAACCCTTCCTATTTGGATACATAGTTTTCTCCAAAAAAAATTTCAACTCCCGATTTGAAACCTCAGCATGGCCATTTGTTTGGGGGGTGGTATAGTGTTTATGTTTTGTGTGTCACCCCATACTTCTAAATGAGTGAAGCCAAATTCTGATTAAAAAAGTTTTTCCCTTGGTCACTGATGATGGCCTTTGGTACTTCAAACCTACAAAAAAATGTGCCTTGACAAATTCAACTACAACATAAGAATCATCAGTCTCGGTGGCCTTAGCCTCTACCCATTTACTCATATAATAAAAAAAAACCAAAATATACAAAAAAACCAAATGAACTAGTAAAAGGACCCATAAAATTGATGCCCCATACATCAATAAACTCACAGAATAACATGGTTTATTGGGGCATCTCTTGTATCCAAGAAATTTTCCCAGTGTGTTGGCAATGTGAGCACGACTTACAAAACACATGAGCATCATGGAATAATCTAGGACAATATAATCCAAATTTTAAGAGTTTCCTAGTTTTTCATTGGGTTCCAAATTGTCCTCCACATGAAAGTATATGGAATAAATGTAGAACAGACTCAAACTCATGATCAGGAACACACCTCTTAATAGCTTGATCACTACACATACACCAAAGGTAGGTATCATCCCAAACATAAAATCTTGACTCACTTTTTAACTTTTGGACTTGATGTTTCTCTAAATTTGTAGGAATTATAGAGGGAAAAAGGTAGTTAACTAAATCATCATACCAAGGATTTGTACTTGAGATGGAATACAATGTTTATCAAGGAAAGTTTCCTGAAGTGGTACCTAGTCCAACATTCCAGCCTCTAATGTGTGGGTAATCCTACTCATGTGGTCCGCCACCAAGTTTTCTAAACCCTTCTAATACTTTATATAGATATAAAATTATTGAAGAAATAGCATCTATTGGATAAGTCTAGGCTTTGCATATGGATTCTTCAAGAGGTACCTCAGAGCTGAATGGTCAGAAAAAACAAAAATTTTATAGACCAATAAATATTAACAAAATTTATCTAAAGAAAATATGACAGAAAGAAACTCGTTTTTTGTGTTTTTTTAGTTTTATTAGTCTGAATCCAATCTCCTAAAATCATAGGCAATAACATGTGAACTTCTCTCCACCATATGTGATAGGACCGATCCAACTGAAAAGTTTAAAGCATCACACATCATCTCAAATGGAATGTCCCACCATGGTGTATGTATGATCAGTGGAGTGGTTAGACATTGTTTTATCTCATCAAAGTAAGTCCTTTAAGAGTCATCAAACACAAAATTAGAGTCCTTTTGAAGTAACCACGACATAGGAAGAGCAATCTTACTAAAATCTTTGATGAAATGATGATAAAATATTAAATTCCCCAGGAAATATCTAACATCACACACACATTAAGGATAGGGTAAGGATTAATTAATATCTACCTTATATCTACCAACCTCTATCACATATTTTGACACTAAATTCCCTAAGACAATCTCATGCTCTACCATGAAATGACACTTTTTAAAGTTCAAGACCAGATTCTTCTCAATACAACAATTCAACACATTTCTCAAACTAAATATACAATCATCAAATGAAGATCCATACACTATAAAATCATCCATAAATACCTCCATGCATGTCTCAAGAAAATTAGAAAAAATACTCACCATGCATCCCTAGAAGGTACCTGGGGAATTTCAAAATCTAAATAGCATACTTTGGTAGGAAAATGTACCAAATGGACAGGTTAATGTTGTCTTGTCCTGATCCTACGTTGCTATAGGAACTTGGAAATATCCAGAAAATTCATCCAAGAAACAATAATGTGTCTTCCCAGCTAGTCTCTTAAGAATTTTATCAATAAATGGGAGGGTAAATGGTCCTTGTGAGTGGACTGATTTAGTTTTCTATAATCAACACACACATGCCAATTTTTTTGTACCCTCATTGGAACTAAATCCTCTTTATCATTTTTAACAAAAGTAACACCACTTTTCTTAGGAAAAACCTGAATAGGACTCACCTAATGGGAATCTAAAACGGGATAAATTATACCTACCTCAAGAAATTTTTCAACTTCTTTTTTAACAACTTCCAGAAGAGTTGGATTTAGTCACCTTTGCGGCTACCTAACTAGTTTAGCCCCATTCTCCAAAAGAGTCTTGTGCATGAAAATGGAGGGGATAATACCTGATATGTCATCCAAGGTCCACCCAATTTCTCTAATTTTCTCACTCAAAATATTAAAAAAAATTCTTCATGTTTAAAAGGTAGATTGTTAGAAATTATAACAGTTAATCTATCACCACTCAAAAAGTATGAGTATTTTAGATTTGGTGGCAATGACTTGAGTTCCAATGTAGGGGGTGATGTATGGATGGAGAAATTGAAGGAACTAAAATATTTTCACAATGAACATCAATATCAGAATATACATAATAAAAATTAGAGAATAAATCATCAAATAAATCAACATACTCAATAACCATGTCATAATCAGAGTTCATGTGATCAAAATCAGAATATGAATCCATTTCAAAATCAAATATGACAAAGGATTTTTCATTAGAAACTAGTGTAGAGGTTCTCTTAGACATAAAACTAGAACCAATTCTCATAATCTCCCTAAGAATAGGACAACCAAATTCCATGGGGTTTTTATTTATTGGTTCAAAATAGGAGATAACAAAATCAGAATGGTCCTCTAAGGGGTACTTCATGGAGTCCATAACATTAAATATCTCAACTTCATCTCCAAAATCCATCGAAAGTGTACCCTCATGGACATTTATGATCATTTTTGTAGTTTTGAGGAAGGTCCTACCTAGGATAATGGGATCATGAGAACTTACCTAATCATCCTCCATGTTAAGCACAAAGAAATATGCTGGAAAGATTGTCTCTTACCCAAACAAGAACATCCTCAAGGAATCCCATTGGATATATTATAGATCTGTTCACTAACTTCACCACTACTCTTGTCAGATTAAACTCACCAACCTATAAAAAAGAGAAAATAGAGTGAGGCATCACATTTATGAAATCACCTAAATCACATAAATCATCAGAAAAGTGTAACTCCTCTATGGTTCATGGTATGGTGAATGTCTCGAGATCCTTGAACTTTGTTGTCATTACTAGAGTTGGTGTAATGAGTGATGACACATTCCTTCCAATATTGATTCTATCATTTCCCTTTATCCCTCTTCGACTAGTACAAAGCTATTTTAAGAATTTGTCATACCTTGGTATTTGTTTAATGGATTCAAGTAGAGGGATGTTGATCTCTACATGCTTGAATGTGTCCAAAACCTCTTTTTTGCATCGCCTCTTCAACCATTTTTTTTGGTTTGCACAACTCTATTTGGAAAGGTAAGGGGATTAAGAGGAACATCATAAATATTTTTATTACCTTTTTCATTATCCTTGGGCTACTCATTAGTGGTTCTTGAATTGGGATTCTTAGTAATTGAGGTGAATCCTGGTGGAATGGTAGGTGCAGAAGTATCTGTTTTTTTATTATCTCTTATCAATGTGATGGAACTAAAATTCCCCTTAGGATTTAGAGTAGGCTGGGAAGGAATATTTTTATAGTTCTTACTTATCAGTTCATGGAGGGCGGTGGCAATCTGGATCATTTGCATTTTCAACTCCCTCAACTCCAAACTTTGACTCTTCGTCTCATTCTGTTGATTAAGAATAATTTGTTTCAAAATATATTTAGTATTAGAATCTATCTTTGGTTTATAATTACCTTTTTGTTGATTTATTGATTCTTGGGATTCAAATCTCCTTTGGGGTTGTGGAAACATGTTGCTAAGGTGAAGGCTGCTGAAAAGGGGGCCTTTGTTATAGTCCAGAGGCATACCTCATTTCTGATTGATCCTTCCACTCTTGGTTGTATGTTAGAGAAAAGGAATCATACTTATTATGGGTATTTGGTTGTTGTTGTTACTGATATAATCTCTCGGTGAATACTATCGTGCAATCCTCCATCTCTTGTAATTGGGGGAAATAATCAGTCGGGTGGTCTGTTTCAATAAAAATTTCATAAGGTCTCATAGGAGTGGGTTGGGATATCTTTTGAGCAAAAGAAATATGCCTCAATATAGTGGTCAATTCTTCCAATTTTTTATCAATTAAATTACTTTCAATATAAGATGGACTTACCTAATGTACTCCTCTAACATGTGGTATACCTCGATTGCCAAATTGTTGGGAGTTTTGTGCCATATTGTCGATCAATGCACATGTGGCTATTGGTGTTTTTTCCACCAATGATCCTCTAGCTTCGGTATATACCATGCTCACCTCCATAGGTGTGAATCCTTAATAGAAGTATTGTATGAGGAGTTTCTTACTAATTTGGTGATGTAGACAACTTGCACAAAACATCTTGAATCACTCTCAGTACTCATACATTGACTCCCCTTATGATTGATTGATCCCCAAGATCTCCTTACAAATGGAAGTGATCCTTGATTCTAGAAAAACTATCTAAAATAAAAGACATTTAAAATAATTCCAACATGTTATATCTTTAGGTTGTAAATAATACATCGAATCCTTTGAATCTCCATCAAGTGAAAATGAGAATGCTCTTAGTTTTATTTGATCTTCATAGAAATTTCTTGGTTTAAGGGTTGAGAAAACCACATTAAATTATTTTAAATGTTTTTTTGGATCCTCATTAGATAATCCATGAAATTTTTTAAGTAGGTGAATTAACCTAGATTTCAGTTCAAATTCGTATTCCATATTTGGGTATGCGATATAATTTGGTTGATAGTTAACATCTGGTGCAGCCAATTCTCGAATGATTCTATTAAGTTCATTGTTATTGTTTTCAGCCATTGGTTCTTTTTTATGTTTGAATTTTAATTTCTTCCAATTTCAATGTTACTAGAATTGATTAATTATCTAACTGGTTTAATGTTGAAACTTCCCGTAGACTAAGATTGTATGATTCGAGATCAAAGGCTATATTCAATCTCAGGGTCAAGATCTAAAAGATCTTTGGGATTAGTTCATTCTATAAATCAAATAAAAATTCAAAGAATAAAATTTGACCATGATAAAATAAAAATGATAAGTTTTATTTTATGGTCCAAAAAGAAGAATAATAAGAAAATAAAGGAAGAAGAAAAAATTCATATTGGGTAAAGAAGGGAGAAAGAAGAGTAGAAGAGAATAAAATGAAAAATAAAATAAATACCTGTAGTTGGTTGAAATAATTACTTGAATCCTTATAAATGGAGAAAATTTTAAAGTCATGGTCATGAATTCTCTCAAATGATGTTCGTTTTTTGGTTATTTAGGTGTAGTAGAGTGGTTGACCATGGTCGTCTCTTAAAGGAAGAAGTAAATTTAATAACATATTAAAGGTATTTGAAAATAAAATAAAAGTTAAGAAACAAACTAATTAAAAGTATGAGGTTTTTTATTATTTATAAAATAATAATAAGTATGATAGAAGAAGATTTCATTTTTTTGTTTTTGTTTTTTAAATGAAATTAGATTAATAAGACACAACGAGAAGATTTTTTTTTAGAAAATATTTTTAGAAGGTGTAATCGATCTAACTCTACCTATTCAATTAATTATTTATCATTATAATTTATATTAATTTCAACTTAATTATAATCCCCTAATTTTCTAACACTTTAACCCTATGGGAGTTAACTTAACCACAGCGATGAAATGATTTGAACCCTAGCCTAGCTTCAGAACATGCAATCGCAGCACTCTGTGTTGATTGTAATTCAAATACTAGCTTATGGTCAATGGTAAATTATGGCACATATACATTCTGTAAATTAGGATAAATTGAGTTTAGTTATTATATTTTAACTCTATAAATTTATCCCATGTTGTTTTTTTACCGATTAAGTTTGCGCTCTCACAATTCACACATTAATCGACCTCGTAAGTTTTATATAATTTGTTAAATTGATTGATTAGTTTATTATAATTTGAAAACTCAATTAAAAAATCGTTAAATTTTAATTATAGTATACCATTCATTAAAAATAATTAACTGAATAAGGTTATAGTTATATTGATTACTAAGAATAATTAATCTTCTATGGGCAGTGTAGTCATCGTAAAAACGTTTTTCATTTACAAAGGTCGATGAAAGGGTTTAACCCAATCATGTTTATAATCTTGATTTCCAGACCAAATAAGAATATTATAGAAGAATAGAATTGAACAAAACAAAAAAATAGAATAAATAAAAGAGTAACTAAGAAGTTTATTATGCAAACACAAGCATTACAACGTGAAGAAGAAGAAGAAGGCTTCAATGAAGGGATCCTTGCTTCAAGAGATAACCTTATTTAAATGATTGGAGAATTGGATTGGATTCACTTATAATCTACCCTAAAATTTATAATAAACGTACCAACCCCTCCAAATGATAAAAATACATATTTATAGAGTGTAGGAGAGGCTAGGTTATAAGTGGTTTCTAGTGTGAATAGATAAATTCATCTAAATATTTTAATCCAACTTTCACCACATTTTTTGGCACCAAAACACATGGATTAGATGTCCTTATATAAGGATTAATTGTTAAAAAATAGGTCCTAGATATCCTCTATAATTTTGGGCCCAATCCATGCATGAATGAAGAAGTTATGGCCCAAATACTAAAGTGGTGTCTAATCTAGAAGGTCTAGACCATATTTGACTTCATAGCCCTTTTACTCCAAACAAATGCAAGAATTATCTCCATAGTCCTTAATAAAATTTGTAGCCCATTAAGTTAGGAACACTTCTAAAAAAAAATTAAGTTCAAAAAATTCAAATTAAAATATTTATGTCTGAATTATTACAGTGCACTTTAAAGGGTAAAACTATAATTTTCATCAAATTTTCAAATGAATGATCTAATCCCAAATATTTTATAAATAAAAATATTTAGCACAATGTGAGGAAATTATGTAACTTATTATCAATAAAATATTCAATAAATTTTTTTTTTATAATTTTCTTATATCAAATTAATTATAAACAATTTTTTCATTTATATTTTTTATACTAATATGGAGTAAGGAAATCGATAACAGTCTTTATTACATGATCTTGATTTGATAAATCATCACAATAATCCTAACATTTCTGGTATAAATCCTATATATATTAACGATGTTGAATATTTTTTGTTATTTGCATCATCAAAACCATAATTTGTTTTATAAGGGACAATTAAGTGTCCATGCAAGAAATGTGATCTGAGGATGTTTGACACATTTGACAATGTTAGGGTTCATCTATTACGATTTGATTTTCAAAAAAATTGTGTTTTTTAGTATCAACATTGTGAACTTTATTCTGGACAAGATTTTAATAATTTGGTTTCAGATCCATCACAATTTCAAAATTTAGTACATGATGTGGTTAGTCTGTATTTTCAACAAACAAAAACTCAGGATGATATTGATTTAACTTCTGAGTTGGAACCATCTCAATTTTATGACCTATTGATGTCTATTGAGGATGTCTTATATCTTGGTTGTAAGATAATAAAATTTTAAGTGGTTTAAAAATCTATGGCTATTAAATAATACAATGGAATGTCAAACAACTATTTTGATTAGATACTCTCTTTAGTTAAAGTACTATTACATGAAGGAAATGTGTTGCCTAGAAATTTCTATAAGAGCAATAGGCTAGTTTGTAATTTTTTTCTTGGTTATCAGAAGATTCATGCATGTTTAAATGATTGAATCTTATATTATGGTGAAAATGATTTGTTATTTAGTTATCCTACATGTGGAAAATCAAGGTACAAAGTTTCTCAATTAGGGAAACCTGGATTTATTCCTATAAAAAAATTGAGGTATTTCCTGCTTACACCCATACCCATATTTCATCGTTTATTTAGGCCTCAGAATACAGCGTCATTTATGTCATGGCGCAAAACTAATATTTTAACTGGTAAAAGCTTAAATCATCCATGTGATGGTGATTTATGGAAACATTTTCACCAATTACACCTGTATTTTTTTATAATCCCAAAATGTGAAATTGAGTCTTTATACTGGTTATTTCTATCCATTTGGTTCTTACGGTAGTGAATATTATTTTTGTACCATTTTTATAACTCTGTACAAATTACCTCAGTGGATGTTTCTGAATGATCCACATATCTTTTTGACCTTACTAATTTTAGGTCATACAAAAAATAATATCAAAGTTTATTTGAAGCCATTGATTAATGAGTTAAATTTATTTTGGAGTAATGGTTTCAATATATATGTTGTTACTACGAAACAAAATTTCCTAATGAAATCTACATTTTTGTGGACAATTAGTGACTTCCCATCATATGAAATATTATCTGGCTAGAGTACACATGGTCCAAAATCATGTCCACACTACATGAGAGATAGAAAGTGTTTATGCTCGTCAATGGCATAAAACATTGTTTTTTCTAATGTCGTCATAGATTTATTCCAACTAACCATCCTTTTTGAAGAAATAGATATCATTTCAGAAAAGGTACAATTGAAATAGATGGACCTCTAACAATAATCTCAGGTATTGAGTTAAAATATGTTGTCACTTCATTACCTCCCATTACATTTGGACTGACTATAAACCAAGAAAAAATTGATGGCTTTGGAAAAGAACACAATTTGATAAAACGGAGCATTTTTTGGGATCTGCCATATTGGTCTGACTTTTTGTTCTTTCACATGTTGGATGTTATGAATATTGAGAAGAACTATTTTTATAATATATTTTATATAGTTTTGGACACACCAAGTAAGACCAAAGATAATGTAAAGGCATGATTAGATCTTTCCCAACTTTGTAGACAGTTAAAACTTGAACTCTTTGAAAATGTCAGGTCACAGAATTTAATGAAGCCAAAAGCAGCTTATATAGTTTCCAAATAAAATTGATTATTATTTTTTCAGTGTATTACTGATTTGAGGCTTCTATATGGTTATGTTTTAAATTTGGCTAAATGTGTCAAAAATGGTCATATTTCCATATTAAAAAGTCATGATTTTCATGTTATAATAGAAAGACTTATACCAATCATATTTAAAGGTTTATTGAATTATATGATTTTTGATGTGATAATAGAAATATCATTATTTTTTTGAGACATTTGCACAGTGAAAACAAACTATGATGCACTAAGTAGACTATAAGAATATGTTGTTTCAATTTTATATAAATTGTAAAAAAAATTCTCATCGGATTTCTTTGATTCAATGGAACATTTGATATTATATTTTCTACATTAAGAAAAATGTGGAGGGATGATATAGTTATGATGGATGTACCCATATGATAGAAGCATACATAAATTAAAGAAAAAAGTACATAACAAATGATTAGTTGAAGGATCAATTGCATAAGATTATTTGTAGGAGGAAATTTCATTTTTATACTTTCATTATTTTTAATCTTAATATCCATAAAAACATAACCGGATGGACCATAATAAGAAAAATTTTGATAATGAAATGAATAATTAGTTATCATTTTTTAATCATCCTGAACTTGACTTTGGTGGAGTTCACGAATAATGGATTTCAGATGATGAACATCACTGAGCTTATACACATGTTCTTCTCAGCTGTGAAGAAATGGCACCATTTGTACAGTGAGTGCTACTATCACTTATTCTATAATTTTTTTAAAAATTAAATTAATATTATTTTATTTGAAGGTTATATGATAATCATATCAAGAAACAGTTTCCACAAATTTTAGCAGTTTCTCTTGAATAATGTCAACAAAATAATTTTTCTTACTGGTTTCAAAAAATAGTAAAGTAAATTTTTTATGGTTTAATATATAAAATAAATTTATTAATATTTATATTGATAATTTTTTTTTCAAATTTTCATATATCTCAACATGCTAATAAAATTGATAATCGATTGTCT
The DNA here is from genome assembly GCA_963277665.1 of Viscum album. NCBI lineage: Eukaryota > Viridiplantae > Streptophyta > Magnoliopsida > Santalales > Viscaceae > Viscum > Viscum album. Next base: position 1,401,508,230 of record OY728143.1, on the reverse strand, counting down.
TTATTGAGTAACCCACCATCCAAAATGGTTAAATCATATAATGTATATACGGTGAACAGTTTTCGATTTCATACATGTGCATATGGGGAATCAGAAAAATAATAAATAGTGGTGTTTTATTGAGAGGATTTCATCATAGAGAAAGTGAAGTTGAATTTTATGGCTTACTGGAAGAAATAATTGAACTACTTTATCTAGAGAAGAATTCCATAATGATTTTTAAATTTCATTGCTTGGATACTGATAGAGGCTTGTGTATCCATTCACACCATGTAATCATTAATATTAAATATAAAAGGATTATTGCAGTAAATGAACCATTTTTATTGTTTCATTAGTCATAAAAAAAAATTATGTAAATTATTGTGCTGCTTCAAGAGAGTTAGGTGGTTAGTGGAGCATAATAAAAATGATATATCATGAAAATCAATTTATCCAATGTGAATGTGGTTCTACTGATGTGCAAGGAATTGAAAATTTTCAAGAGACAACTCTAAATCCATCTTTTCCACAAATAGACATGAATATCGATGATGAAACCACATAGTTATGATACTAAGGATAAATATGAATATATTAACACCATCATATACAAATATGATGATGAATATTAACATAATTAAATATTAGTTATAATCATAAATAATATATATATATATAATACTTGTTTTTAGTTATCTGATGAAAATAATCATTTTGTGTTTCAGATGGCCGATGAACATTTATATGATATATTTCATGACTTAGATGATATTGTACTACCTGATGACGAGCCTTATGATACCTGATCTGACCCTCATATTGCTGGTTGTGTAGTGAGGACTCGGAGGGGTCACGGTCTTTTGAGATTAATGATTCTTAACCCTATCCTCGAGTGATGTCCACATCTTTAGTTCGATCCACACATGTGGAGGTATGTTTAGTTCTATATTTTAATTAGTTTTCACTAATTTTGGTTAATTTTCATTAATTTTCATTAATTTATTTATATACTAATTATTTGATTATTTGTTCTCTCTTTTACATCTTTTCACATATACTTATTGGACAGGGAAGTTCTATATTCTAGAATTATTTTTATGGAGCATGGGTTACATGGTATTAGATTCTCATTGATGATCAACAATACATGTTCGATCATTGGATGGTACATAAATAAATAATAGTCATTCTAAAATTTATTTAATTAATAACTTGATATTATGAATTATTTTTATAGTTTATGGTATCTCATTAATGATAGAATATGAGACTCTATCTGGGGGGCATGAGAGGTTTGTATGCGTGATCATTGTAGTTAGTTTTTACACAATATGAGGAGGACAACAATGCAAAAATCTAGAGTCACAGATTTTGACCAGTCTTGTTGTGCCCATTGACCAATTACATCTCATATCTAGTTTAGGATGGATTATGTTTATATTGTATGGGAGATAATTTTTAGATAAAATCGTCATTAGGTCGATAGAACTGGGGGAGATAGGAGGTGATGCATCGAGCTGGTAGTCATGCATTCAATACATATTGATAATATATGGTAATTACTTTTTTCATGATTTATATAACTTTAAATGTAAACTGTTTATTTTATACTCATATAGGCACTCGAATAACCTGATATCATGGAGTTCGATGTTTATAGGAGGATGTACAGTGATCCTATCACTGAATATATTATAGGTGATCACCGACATCATATTTTGGTCAGTATAATTTCTTTTTATGTTTAAAAATTAACCACAAATAATATTTTAACTATTTTAATTTTAAATTGAAATTGAAGGGGTCATATGAGGTCGTGATGTCTCAGACACAGGCTGAGAGTCGGGCCGAGACCAAGGATTAGACCTCCTGTGCAGCAGGATTTGATGATGCAACATAGATGTAGGCGACTTAGTATTCCTTTGAGAAAGGTCGAGTTGTTGGTATCAACTCTCGATTGACGCATGAGACTTATTATGGTACCGTTGTGATGTTTTCATGCAGCTCAAGAGGAGCTTGTGGATATTTATCATGATCTGCTGCACATTATGAGGAGCAACTGTGAGCTCAGGGTGAGCTTATAGAGACCATGCTTGGGGAGCAGAAAGAGCTATGTCGACAACAGTAACAGTAGGAGGAGATGTGTTGATGGTAGGAACATCAATATGAGCAGACGATAAAGTACATGCAATGTCTGGCTCATGGTTTAGGGATGGGGTTTCCTCCATCAGCTCCTCTAGGTCCTCCAACTCCTCTATATGACCCTGCCCATCAGGGATTTATATACTTTTTCTTATAAACATTTGAATATACAAATTTTTTGTAATATTTTTATTAATTCGTATATTTACATTTCTATATAGGGTGTTGTTTATATTATTACGAATATATATTTTTTTTTATTATTATTTTTTATTTTTTATTTTTTATTTTTTATTTTATTATTTTTTATTATTTTATTATTTTATTTTATTATTTATTATTTTATTATTTTTATTATTTTTTAATATTATTATGAATATTGTGTTTTTTATTAGTTTATTTTTTTATTTATTTTATTGTTTATTATTTTAACTATATTTTTATTAATTTTATTAATTTATTAGTTTTTAATATTTTTTATTCTTTTATTTTTTTATTTTTTTATTATTTTAATATTTTATTTTTTATTGTTTTATTATTATTATTATTTTCTTAATTTTATTAATATTATTTTTTTAAAAAAATAACCTTTTTAAGATGGGTGGATTATCCCATCACTAATAATTATTTCCAATGGGTACATCCACTCATCGCAAAAGGGTTTTTAAAAACCCAGATAAACTATTTGCGACAGGAACAACTCCCTTTGAAAATAGTTTTTTTTCAATGAACTGTCACAAAAAATAATATTTACAACTCTGTTTTCTACACTGGTCCATTTACGACGGGGCCCCGTCACAAATGACCTTTTTCGATGGGATCCCATCACAAATACTTAAATTTCTAATTGTGGAATAACAACCCTGGCTTTACTATTCTTTTTTACTTTGAAACCAACCCTTCAAAGCCTCCAAAATATATAAAATTGGAAAGATAACTTGGTAAGAGAGATGATAGGAGATAAATAAAAGAGAGAACTATATTTAAAGTAAGGATTATGGATTGAGGAGGATTGAATTTATAAATGATTTTTAAGGGACATTTCAAGGTATTATAGGGTTAGTAAGGTGTTTTTGGAATATAGAGGTTGGTGAAAAGTGTAAAATTAAGATTTTTCTAATGGAAAATGGTGGAAAATATTATACTAGATGACCATTAACTCTCTTATTCATAAAATAATATTTTTATAACATTTATATACTTATAATTAATCATTTTTTTTATTATAAAATATTGTATATGGATATTGCATCCCACAATTCACTGATATATTTTTTTATTTATAAAAACACCAAAACTTCACCCTAAATTAATTTTGATATTATGAATACAAATTTAAAATCTTTTTTTTAAATATGTCACCAAGTATGTAAAATTTAATTCTTAAATAAAACTATAGAGTTGCTTAAAATCACATGTTTTTATGAATATGGTATTTATTTTTATGATGATTAAGAATGTCATTGCTTCATTATTTTTATATTATCAATTCTTATTTTTATATTAAAATAAATTATTGATGATTTCATTAGTTTTTTTAAATTTCCACAGTATGGTTATTTCTAATAGCTAAATAACGATAAGGTAGCAGTCAAATTCCAATTGTTGCATTTCTCATTACAGTGGACATATTTCCTTTTACTACCCTATATATACCTTATAAATCCAACACATTTCATTCACTAAGTTTTTAATCAAGTTTTTATATATTTATTTTTTAAAATTACAATATTTTTTATAATATTTTTTCTTTCTTTTCATAGTGATTCTCGTGGTTGTGGTATTTTTTAGAGACCATGACACATCAAATTTCCAACTTCTAAGGATTCAATTTACTTTTATTTATTGTATTATTATACTTGTGTTAATATTATGGAATGTATTTATCATTTATTTTTAATTTAATAAAATGAATATATAAAATAAAGTTTATTTGTTTCATATTTAAGGCCTCAGGTCTTCATTCTACCCCCCTTAATTAATTTTACCCTTAAGATTTGTATCATAGTTCACTCCATGAAAAAATGTGGATAGATTTTCATTATTTATTTCTAATTATCCCACTTCACTTCCTTTATTTCATGCTTCCTTTAGATAAACTTTACTGGCCTAGTTATCTTATTTTACAACACCTGCTCTCTCATGTTAATAATCTAAATTGGTTCTTCATCATATGATAATTCAGGTTCTAAATAGACCTCATCAGTGCTAAGTACATATGGTGGGTATGGAATGTACTTTAGAGAGGTTAGGTGGTATATCAATTCAATATAAAACAACTCCAATATGATCTAATGTCTTAAAAGGCCTAATGTTCCTTGAACTTATATGCTTATTCTTTCCAAAATGTATCATTACCTTCCATGGTGATACCATTAAGAAGGCATGGTCTCCAACTTGAAATTTCATTTCCTTTCTTAAATTATCAGAATAAATTTTTCTACTTATGTCATAGTACTTTGATGTGTTTCTATATGACTCACACCTTCTCAGTTGTCTCTTTAATACTCTTTGTACCCAATGAATTCAATTCACTTTGTCCTAGTAGGTTGGAGTGAAACACACTTTCCCATATTAAGCTTTATAAGGTGTCATTTGTATGCTATAATGAAAACTATTTTTTATATAAGTTCCTCTAAATGTAGTTATAGGTCCCAACTTCCATGGAAGTCAAGTGAGGATTCCCTCAGCATGTCTTATAATGTCTGGATATTCCTTATAAACTTCTCATCCATTTGAGGATAATAGGTGTTGCTAATGTTTACTTCGATGCCAAATCTTTTCAAAGACTTATCTAAAACATTGACTTGGATCATAGATCTTGATAAGATATTATAGAAAATAGTAAACCATGATGTCTCGCCACTTCATTAATATAAATTCATATAAGACACTCAAAAGATCAATTCCAAGTAGGGATGAATTTATGGGTACTGTAGCAGTACTATAGCAGGGCATTGTAGTAGACTGTAGCAGTGGCGGCGATACTATAGTAGGTACTGTAGAAGTTGGGTACTGTAGCATTACTATTCACCGGAGGGCCCTTTGGGCCAAAAAAATGGGCTTTCATGCCCAAGGGCCTTCGGGCTTTGTAATGGGTCTCCCTCTACCTAATCAAAAGAGGTATTTTCTTTCCTTTAATAATAAAATGAGGCTTCAGTCCCAACCTTTTAAAAAAATCCTCTCATAATTCTAGAAAATGAGTAGACTTGGTAAGGAGGTCTACCATAATCCAATTGCATCATTCCTCTTGGTAGTCTTGAGAAAACCAGTGACAATGTCTATTTTTCTATTATCCCACTTCTACATAGGTATAAAGAGAGGTTCATAACCCCTTTTGGAAGTTTTATTTTAGCCTTAACTTATTGGCATACCAACCATATTAATGTGAAGTCAATAATTTATGGCTTCATATTGTCCCATCAAAAGTTCTCTCAGAGATCTTTATACATCTTGATGTTACCATGGTGTATAGAGAAAATTGAATTATAAGATTCATCCAAAAAATCATTTAGCTTTGGCACTATTGAACCTAAATACTCCTTCAATATTAAAATCTTTAAACTTTCCATATTCTATAGCTTTAATTTTATTTTTTAGGACCTTTCCATCTTTTTGTGTCTATTTTTTATCTTCTCTAGTGAAGATAGTTATAAAATCACTTGGGAAAGGTTTGATGTTTCCCCTTCCTTCATAATTCTCAGGTTTATCCATTGTAGTTCCTTGAGTATCAGCTCATTCCCTGTTTTTATTTTTTATAAGGCTCTATGATCATCCATACTCAATGCATTATCTACCTTGTTTTGTTTTCTAGGAAGGTAGTGTATAGAAAATTAATAATCTTTGAGTAATTATGGTCATCTCCATACCACGTGTAGAGTTCTTTCTATTTGAATATATACTTCAATATTTTTTTATCTATATATATGTCACTAAATTTCATCATAAAGGTAGTGTATCCATATATTCAATGAAAATTTCATGTTCACTAACTCCAAATCATTTTTTGGGAAATTATATTCATGGGTATTTAGCTTTTTTTATACATAGGTTGAAACCATTTCATTATACATAAGGGCGCACATTACCCCTTTCCATAATGAAACGATGTAGAGGAAAAGAATTTCATTTTTGGTTAGAAAAGTCAATAGTTGTACATTTTTTAATATTTTCTTTAACTCTTCATAATTTTATACACATCCCTTTTACCATGTTAATTTAACTCACTTACATGTTAACTTGGTTAAAAAATTATAATCAGAAATAATTTTTAAAAAATCATAGATAGTAATATGTTAAGCTAATGAAACTAAATATTTTGATTATATTCATTATATTTTTCCATTATTTAACCACCTTGATCTTTTAAGATTCAATAGATATATAATCCTTGATGATAATATAGTCAAGGAAAATAGCTTGTTAAATATAAAAATTCATATTCATTCAAATCCATATTTTATTTTAAGAATAGGCTACTTTAGGTTGAGTGGGAACCAAACATGCATACACCGGATACTATACCAACACCCAAAATTTAAATCTAATACAAAACCAAAAATATAAATAACATTAAAAATTCAAAAAAAAACTTTCAACAACATATGGAAAATCCGAGAAGGGGAGACATGAGTCATGGGTCCCAATAATAGAATCTTCAATTCCTTAATCTCCATGCATAACCTAGAACATCATGATGATTCGAGCTCCAAACCAGCGATCAGATCATCATCACTATCACACCATCTCTCATCACAATCATTTTCCTCACTATTATATATGAAGGTATCTCATTGTTGAGAAACCCGATGATGCTAGAACACACTTTCATCATTGAACCATTGTCAAGCCACTTATACTATGAAACACTAAACCTTTACCAAACTAGGTGGAACTAGACAACCATGAACTTCAATTAGAACACTGATAGTAGGAAATCAATATAATCCACCATGATCATCACCTTAATACCTAATGAATGCCAAATTGAAACACATAGATGCATTACAAAGAACAAAATAGAACCTTCACCAAAATGAAATTTTTTTGTATCAATACATCTTGTTGATTCTTAGACTAAACTGATTACAATGAGATTCCATTGACTACTTCTATCATCACCATCCCAAACCACTAGAGGTACCATCTCACTTGTCCAATATGGGGTAAAATGTGGTGTAATAATCATTAAGAGAAAACAAAAATATAATAAGGGTGTTTAGGACATCACTAAGGGTAACAAAAAAATACCTCCACCATGAAGATCGATTATCAAACAAATGATACCCACAAGATCTTAAATCCTCCTCCACTACCAAAGAAATGTGTTAACCAAATCATCTGATCACTATTAGGCCAAGGGATATAGACCAATTCCTCTTTGGGTTGGAAAGAGTGCCACCAAGATCTAAAGATACCACTAAGTATTCCATCAGAGAATACCCAGATCTGAATATATCACTAAGTGTTGCCTCTAAGTCAGGACCTAAACTGTGAGGAAGAATTTGGTTAATGTGTGCCGAGACACATGGATAAATAGGGATAAGGAGGAACAATATTTTAATAGGAAATATAAAAAACAAAAAAGGTTGAAACTATCAAATCATAAAGGATATACCTTAAAGTGAAATGATAATAGAAACATCAATGAGAGGGAAAGAAAAAATCCAAAAAAATCATCACAAATAGGAAGTATAAGTAACCATTGAGTGTGATCATAAGGGGAGAAACCCTAGATGATAATAACCTCAAGATCAATGGGAGATAATAGACTCACCCCCCAATTAATATTTATTAAACTACTCATGTTTCTCCTTTTCTCTCAAAGTTATATTTTATAAATGATTCTTATGCTCCGCATAACTCTTAGAGTATATTAAGATATCATCAATAAATTACTCTAAAAATTTAACTATACATTCCTTGAAAACTCTATTCATAAAGTCCATAAATATTGAGGGGAATTATTTAACAAAAAAATCATTACATTAAATCCATCATGTTCATACCTAGTATCAAATGATATCTTTAGTTTTTCTTATTTCTTCACCTTTAGCGGATGATACCCTAAATGAATATCATTATTTTAAAATATCAATCCCCTTGAATTTGGTCAAATAATTGATCAATATGTGGTAACAAGTACTTTTTCTTTATAGTTATATAATTGATCTCTCTATAGTCAATACACAACTATATTGACATGTCCTTTTTAAAAAAATAATATAGGTGCTTCCCAAGGTGAAATACCTTATTAGATATATCCCTTATCCAATAATTCATGTGTTTTTTCTTTAGTTATACCAGTTCCATTGAATCCATATGGTATGTTGGCTTGGATATGGGTTTTACATAATTTATGGTATTAATAGATAATTCTACTTCCCTATTGAAGTGCGATGGTGGAGATCTTGCATCCTCATCAATGACCTAGTGTGATGGTGGTGGATTCGTCCCCCTCTCCTCATAAGGGAGGCGAAGAGATGTGATAAAGTTACCTTATTCTCCTCTCATCTCTCTACTAGTGTTTATATCAATATCTCTCAGGCCAAAGGTTTAGACTCTTTTCAAGGTATCCATGCAGATCTTGATATCATCTTCAGATTTCAACAAAGCATCGAATATTATAGAGTTGACATTGGTGGCTCATTTATGGTACCCTTGACCCCTGATCTCCTCCTTCGATGAGTTTATTCTTGATTCCTATGGTCTTTAAGTCTGATAACTAGTTTTCCTTCTAGATAAGAATCATTTCAGGATTCGTTTTTCTTCATTATAGGACCTGATTCGTGCTTAGTCAAGTGCTTCGTGCATCTATAATGGGAGGAACTTCTTCCTCTTCATATGATTGTACAAATTCCATAAAAATCACGAATCTCCTTTAACGGATTTGTGGTTACATCTTCAAAATATCCCCTTATGTTGGATTGGTGTATCCCGATCTGGTTTGGATTATGTCTGGGCCGAATGCTTGTGGTCCAGGCTGCACACACTATAGCAGAGTTGGATGACCGACATTGATAGGAAATTATAGCGACATAGACTTCTAGCCTCTATTTACTATAGCTATTTGGAATTCTAGACAATATCCATTATAGAAATTTTGACTTAGGTGGCCTCCTTTCACTATAGTGGCACAAAATTCCTATGTGGGTGGTGGAATAGTAAATCATCTTCCTCCTTTTGTAGCCCATTTCGATCTAGGGTTCCTAGTGAGAAACTTTGATAAACTCCTATAAATTGTGCTCCTATATTTTCATAGTGAAGTTATTATGATTCTACATGGACTTAGGAATCATTTACCAAACCACATAAATATTTGTGTCCTAAGTGTTTCTTTTTCCCCTTTTACTCTTCTTTGAATCTTTGTTTTTCATTGCGACTCTCGGCGTTTCCACATCACCTTACCCATTCAAAACCATACAATCATTCGTGTTATTGGAAACCTAGTGGTCTATTTTTTATGTGCATATTATAGAATAGATTTGGTTTTACACCCTATTTACCCCTGTATTTATGTTGAGTTCAATATCTCAAAACCTCTGGTGGAATGGATCTTTATTGAAGTAGAAGAGGAGTTCTGATGGAAAAAACCTGTAATTTTTTAATCCTGGTCAGAGTAATGCTCCTCTTGTAAGAATTTGGGTCACCATATGTCACTATGACATCATGGTCAGCATAAGGAGGTTGTGTTTCCTGATTTATCAACTCATCAATTCACTGTTATGGAGAGCCTTTCAGGCCTAACAGAGATCATGGATGCCAATAGAGGCCATGTGATGGTTAAACCTTACCAAAGAGACAGACCCACATAAGATGAACCGTTGGTGGTAGATATTTTTGAATGTATAATAAATGACCTATATTACCCACATCCTATTATGAAATTTTATTTAGTTCCAATAATCAAGGGGTTATTCCCTTCAAGACAATTGGCCCTTGGAAGTTCTACTCTTGTGAATGATACTAGTGTGGAGGCCGAGCCGGCTACCAATGTTTTAAAGGAGGGTCTTTTTTTGGGTGATGCAGTTCAACCAGACACTAATGAAAAATTATTAAAGTTAACTTATTGTTATAAGGAGCAGGTTATCCTATCAAATTTTTGACAAGGAATATAGGGTTCTGAAGGGTTGAGTGTTTTGGGTTCCTTGGACCCAAACACTATCATCTCGAAGGCACCATCCTACTCATAGGTTGTGTGCATTGGAGAATTTTAAAAACAAGAGGAAAGATGGAAATTAGAATTTCCTTATGACCATATGCTTTGTGGAAAATAAATACAAGCTGTCTCTGAGGTTAATTAAAGAAAGGTGAAGTCACTGAGCAGGTCGAGCCCCATCAAGGAAGCACTGGAGCGAATTTTGGGAAACTGCTTCGAAGGTTTGGATGTCTAAGAACCGGTTTTCATTCAATATAAGGTAGAATCAGGTAATGAAAGTTATATTCAACTCTTAGTGGATAGTTTGAAGGGAATACAAGGGAAAGGCCTCTACAACCCAAGAAGGAAGAAAGGGGAAAAAAATGAAATCAAGACTCAGGTAGATGCATTATGGATAAATGGAAAAAATAAAAAGGACACAAACTATTCATAATTTTCCAAACTGATGGAAATAAGGTTGACCAATAAAGGTGTGAGAAAGGAAATTTAGGCCCTTTAAAATGAGAAAAATAAAGATCAAAAACAAGACCAAGATAATATGAAGGGTAAGGTGTTAGGGACCAAAAACAAAGGTGAGGAAAATGGGGAAGGTAAACACCTAGATCTTATTTTACATTCTAATGAATAATTTTCCTTAGATTCAATCCAACTCAAGTACAAAGAGTAAGAGAAGTAAATAATATTATAAAGACTCCCACATGTTTAATTTAATGAGTAACAAGAGGCTTGGATCAGTAAAAAAGATAAAATCATGGAACGAGGTTTCAATGAGGGGAAGATTGATGTAGAGAAGTACTTTCACACATGGTACAAGATGGATATCCACTTTGAAGATCTACTCCAAGTTGACCTGAACTTGAAGGTGCACTCTTTTTTTTGGAAGCCTTACAAGGTAAGAAACTCCAATAACTTTAACCTTGTATTCAATTATTTCTTCATATCTTACTGTGTTTAACTCACTTTTTTGAACTGTTTTGGTTTAACACTTTTCCTCAAAAGTGTTTTTTGGAATAAAAAATTAAATTTAGTAGTATTATTATACTTACCTATTCATAGGAAATGTAGTAAATACATCAATGTAATCTTGTATGATGGATTTATATTTTATCCTTATATACTCTTTCACTTATATATTTTTTCCATCATCAACTTCCTTACCAAGGATCTCACTAAGATGTGCAATAAGGGGTGGTTATTAACATGATTCAGATGAGGATATATCCCTTCTAAAAATGGATTTAATATTCAATTTTTAAATAGTAAACTCTTTATTTTTTTAGATGAAGTTGATCTTCATAATTAGAGATTTGATCCATCCTCAATATTATGTCAATGTTAGTCAGAAGTATGATAACTAGATTTAACACATCTCAATTCAAAAATTCAAATATATTTATATTATAATTAAATTTATAATCATTGTTCTAACTAATAATTATTTCCTTAATCTATCAAAAGGTGTGTTGATATTATTTGAAAACTTAGAGGTGATAAAAGAATGTTTGGAACCATAATTAACTAATGTATAGTTTAACATTGAATATATAACCATATTACCTATGATAACATCATTTTGTGCTTCAACTTTTGTAGTTACTATAAAAAAATTTCCGACCTTGATTCCTTGGCCTATTATAGGGTAAATTCCATTGACACATAGGGAACTGATTTAAATAATATCCCATTACCTTATAGTTAAAACAATTTACATTGGTTTCTTCTTTATTTCCCTTGCACTCATGAGATTGGTGGTCATGTTCTCTATAATTAAATCATATTACCAAGCCTTTTAAGCATGATAAAAATGCTTATTTAATTAATTTTTACATGTGGTAGAATCTACTCTTCCATTCTTATCTCTTCTAGTGGGTTTTTTCACATGGCATTCCACTATTCTTTTCTTCTCCATCCTTCCTTTGGAAATTTATCACTTGAAAAAAAAATCTTAGTCTTGATGGAACTTCTCATAATATCCTCATATATGGAAGATGTTTTGTAGACAAAGTCCCTTCGAAGACCCATCCTTAAACAATCAATGAATTAATCCATCTAACTACTTGGTTTATGTATGTAATTTGAATCATACCTTGATAAACTTATGAAGTTATATCTATACTCAGAAAATATATCATCTTCCTTTTATCATATGTTCATGAATTTATTTTCCATCACATTTCATTACTCTCAAGGGAAATATTTTTAAAAGAATGTATCTTTGAATGTCTTTCACTCCATTTTTTCTACTTCTTCCTCCACTCAAGTGTTTTGAATCAACTACCATAATTTATCATCATATCCACTTAGTCAATATATTTCCACTATGACTTTCCCACTTTTCACACATCCCAAAGTGATGAAAATATTTACCAAGGACTTAATCAAATTTTCATATACCAATTTATTATTGGTGCCACTAAAGGATAGAGATTATTTCCTCATTAATCATGTAAAATATCTTTCCTAGTCATCCCAAATGGATCCAAGACAAGTGGTACCATGTGACCTTAGGTGTGACTCCCCGTACTCCAGAGGCTTTTGACTAGTAGTGAGCATCAATGTGTAACAAGTGGGGAGACTATACCCTCTAGATCAGATAAAAATAAATCATAGTGGAAGTAAAATAAACCATTAACCATATGAACTAAATGACATGGACATTAAAGTGATAGTTCAAACATGGACAAATAACCAACACATTCCATGAAAAAAGGAATTGTACTATAATAACATAAAATCATACATCAAGAGTAAGATCTCATGTGAGTCGATCATTTACAAGTTGTCTAAAATAAACAAAATAATGGGGACTACAAAAAAAACTAGGTTTGAGTCCCTATCTGGTCTCATATCCCACTCCATCCATCCATCTAGCTTACCCATCAATGGTAGGTTCCTTACCCTTACTAGAATCCTTGATCATGAAATCTTTACACACATTGTGATTCCTGAGTAGGGTATGAGTACAACTTAGTATACCACCACAAATGGTGTCCCTAAACAAATATAAAATATATATAAGTTCATGATTGATATAAAATTATAATAAATCAAATATAAAAATATAATTTTTATGTTGTGGACTTCTCAATAGAAAATACCATAAAAAACTACACATGATTCAGCCAATTATAGAATGTTAAAAGGCATCCATAGTTTTAACACAACTTGAGTAAGAATAATCTAACACCCCTTCTCATAAATTAAGGTGAACATGTTATCACCATAACCATATCTCCCATGTGAATGATACATCACCATCATATAACCCTGGTGAATGATAAATCACTATCAAATATCCTTGATGAATGATAGATCACCATTGTATACCCCCTAATTAATGATACATCACTATAAAATTACCTCAGTGAATGATAAACCACAATAACATACCCTTGGTGAATGATACATCACCATCACATGCCCTGATGAATGATAAATCACCCTAACATACCCCAGTGAATGATATATCATCATTAAAATAAAAATAGTGAACAATATATTGTATGGTGAATGATTTAACACTACCATAAAACCCCAAGGTGAATGATATATCACCAACACATATCCTCAATGAAAAATACATCACCAAGCCCTCAAGGGTGGATAAGATACCACCAAATAATATCTCAAGGAGGGTGATATACCACCACATCAACATATCATGGTGAAAAATTTATCACCTAACCCGCAAGGAAGTGGTTGACACACCATGGTAATGAACATCATGATGAATGAGTTATCACCACATTGTCGGGTCTTAAAAATTAAATAGTTTCCCATTTCACACATGGTCTAAACTTACAAGGCCACTAACATATCCCAAAGTTCTATTCTAAGTCCAATTCATCCCTATCAAATTCTCACTTAATATTTCCTTCATCAAGAAACAAACTAGGACGCTCCATAAGGATCATAAGTCCATATTCTAAATGCATATAACTTTTTTAAGTTCTAAGTCACATTTTTATAGAATTTTGGATAGGGAACACGGTCACTGAAAACCATGGTTTCTATGCACACCTCTTAGCGGACCTCCCACATCCCTAATCGATCTTACCCACACTTTACCAGAAAAATGGAATAATTTCAAGGAATATAGACACATTTGATGCTATTTTAATATCACATAAATCATAGAACTCATATAAACCAATGTAAAAGTTTATACGCCACCTACCTTAGCTTAGAAAGATCCCACTCATCAAATACCATAAGCTAAATCGACCTCTCATGGAAGAAATCAAGAAAAATTGCATAAATCCCTAAATTAGGGAATAACCTATGAGAAATGTTGAAATAGTGAGAGATAAAAAATTAGAAGGAAGGGTATCATTGGACTTACTCACAAACATCCCATGGGGCAGATGATGCTTCGATCAGTCCAAGAATAAGGGAGATACGACCTTAGTGATAAAGAAGGGAGGGAGAGGGAGATGGAAGGTTGAGCGGTCTATGTGGGGAGAATGAGGGAGAACCCTTATTTAATAAAGTTTCAACCAATTAATTAATAAAAATAATATAGGGTCTATTGAGTAACTGATCCTCATCCCCTAAGTACCTAGTACTCACCACATTCCCAACCTGGGGTCACCAACCATCTGGTGTCCCTCCAAGGGCTTCCCCCTATTTACATACAGCCATTGGGTACCCTATCCACTACACCAAGTACTTGGTACTATCTTTCCTCAAGGAAATAGATCCCATACCTAGGAAAACTTCTCAAAACTGGCCCTCGGGCCTTCAATAACTCATCCAATGGCCCAAAACCATCAAAATACATGAATTTTGGAAAAAAAATTAAACAAATTCATACCTTAAAATTGGAAGAGTATTGAAAAGAAATCTAAGATAATTATTACTTGTTGAGGGGAAATGGGTTACTATATATGAACAAGGTGATTTTTTATAATATTATTCAAATACCGATGTATCATGATAATTTTCTCTACTCCAATGTTATCCTTCTTGTTTAAGTAATCCCTACACTAGTATCGGTTGTTGACATCATTTCAATTTCTTCTTCCAGGTTCCATTTTCTAAAAAAATTATATACTAATTATTTATTTAGTGCCACTATAAAATATGAATCATATTTTATACTTAATTTATTCCTATATTAAATGAATTTATACATTCTATTTTCCACCCAAGGCTTAGCCTAGTGGAAAAGGGCCTTGTGGGTGTCAGGAAGGTCTTAGGTTTGAGTCTTCTTGGATTCTTGCATGTGTGTGTTTCAATTTTTTCTTTGTAACATTTTAGTTCCACTTCCCCGACCATTTGTAAATGCATTTATCATAAATTCATATCATGTAAATCATTATATAATATTTTCTAAAATTTCAAAAGGGTTCATCATAAAATATTTGTTTTCTAACTATGTTCTTTTAAATATAGTTCTTGAGGTTTCTACTAAACCATGATCTAATACCAACTATAACACCCCCATATCTAGTCATCTAGAGCTGATGGGTTCTTTATTTACATGGAAATGGAATACATTTGATCACTTAACCAAGATCTCAAATTTAATATCCCTTAGGGAACTAAAAATATTCATAAACATTACATTTACATTAAAAAAATAGAATGAATGAAACTTAAATGATAATCCAATGCATCATTATTAATTCTTTGATATCATATAGAGTGTATCATATAGATTATTCTTCTTCATTACCTAGATAAATGGGAAAAATAAAAGGGGTGAGCTCAAATGATCAGTAAGGGACAATCTATCAAAGATGCTACATATATCATGAAAATGACATGTATAATATAGAATTAATGAAAAATCAACATAGATCTATAAAAAATAAATGGTACTAGCATAATTAATACATAACATAATATATGGATAACATAATGATGGTAATGAATAATGTTGGATGTTATAAACATATCACCAATTCTTTATGCTTGTTGGAGTTGGTGCCCTAGAACCAACTACTTTATACTTTAGATTACTTGTATATTCAAATAAGTGAATATTAATATAAAAGTATTATTACACGTTGATTTTTCTTCTACATAACATTAATGTGATAATGTCCTAGGGTATCTCCACATTTATAAGGTCATAGCAGTTCCCTGCTATGATGAGAAAATTTATGTGTTATGATGATATTTCAAAATATAGTTTTGCAGTTGGATAACGTACTATGATAAGAAACATTGTATATAGATTTTTAGGTGTGGGTTCTCGTAAGTAGATGAGGCTTCTTCTTATGAAGTTTGTACTTAGTAATCTACAAGATGAGAAATTATGAGAATAGAACCACCATTAGGAATTCATATGTTTTTGTGTCATCGAATATTCCTATTTTTGAACATGTGTAATGGTTCTTAAACTTTAAGATTATCATTGATGCATGTCATGACTCGTGCACTTAAATTTTCTAACCAAAACCATCATGCAATATATTGATGAGAAAGGGGGTATGTTGGGTGTGTCACAATTGACATGTCATTAATGAATAAATTGAGGAAGGATTTGTCCATTCTATCTTTATGGAAGTAGATATCTTGGACCTTTGATTGGAATATAACTATCGCATTAAATTTCATGGTCATGGTGTAATGACCTTTATTTTAGATAGTAAAAGAAGGATGTATCAAGAATATAGGTTGATGAAATGGATGTGAAACCGTCTTGATGAGATATTGAAATAAAGGGGTTATATTATATAGTGATCGTCTATATGTGGTTTGTGATGTTATGACATTAAGTTATTTCTCTTGGGTGCCTTGACCCATTGCTATATTGTAATTTTGGACTTTAGGCAAGCCCACCCAATTCTAATGATAAATAATCCTAGAGGGTCACACACTAAATGTTTCTGTTGATCTAGATTAAATTTTATTTGAATTTAATAGATAGAATAAATATTATGATCAAGACTGAGAAATAATTTTATTCAAGTTATATTGATCGCATAATTTTAATAAATATTTATTCACCGACATGTGAATAAAAATATATTTATTTGTTTTATTGAATATTTAATAAATATTTATTCTTCGGTCTGTAAATGAAATATTTATGTATAAACAAAATATTTATTTGGGAATTTAATAAATACTGAGGAGTTAAAATGGACCAAGACCATGTCTGGTGATAAATAATTATCAACAAGCTGATAAATATGATTTATCAATTTGTGAAAGTTGGTGCGTGCCAAAAAAATAATATTATTATTATTATGTGGCATGGGATTTCATTAAAGGTTATAATATTATTTAATATATGACATATAATTAAATTATTATTTTAACCTAAACCCTAGCTCTATAAATAGGCGGTTATGTCTATTATGAGTAGTATCAGTGTACAATCAGAAAAAGAGAGAATTGTTGTGTACAACAATTTCTCTCTCGAATCCTCCTCTCTCCCTCTCAAGAATGAGAAGCGCAAGATAGATTTATTCAAGACCAAAGAATGAGCGATCAAGAATGAACAATGAAAGCATTAAATTAGTCGCGTTAGAACCCAGAGATCGAGTGGCATTTCTTAGAGATTATAGAAGCATGTGTGGATCACTGCTAGAGGGATTCTATTCTTGGATACTCATATCACAATGAAGGAAATCAGAAAGAGTTTTTTCGAATGATAAACATTCATCAATGAAAAAAGTTCCTAAGATCAAGTATTTATTTATTCATATATTAAATAAATTAATTATAAATTTGATGTGCAATATATTCACTCATGGTTTTGAGAAATGATAATAAAATAAATTTTAATATATCACCTTCCACCACATGCTTACACTGTGCCTAGAACCATCAAGTGGTATTAGAGGGGGTCACATTTAAATTTATAATTATTTATTTGATTGTTGATCTATTCTCAATTGTGGTTAGATTTTAATTTCATGTCATTCATTCTTTAATCTGATCTGAATTAACCTGCTTTGACATATTAATGATGTTCATTCAATGTTTCATTTTCTTAAAATTATAAGAATAGTTGAAGAATGATTAGAGATTTCATCGAGAATAGCCAAAATTTTAGTCGGTAAGACAAGGTTACATGGAATGTACTCGGAAGTACACGTCATGTACCCTAGTGAACTACATCTGGATGTTTCGAGGGATACATGGGGAACCCTGTAGTAATTACACATGGTGTACGCCGCATGTTGACCAGCCAACCTAGCACACTGTTGTCGGATTACATGGCGTGTATACGGAGTAAACTTTGTGTAGTATACATGGGTTATTAGCATAAATCGCACAATATGTGTGGTCATTATACACTATTAAACCCAATGATACTGACAACCGAGAGAATTTATGATATGCACAACATGTTTGTGGTGTACACGGTTTGTAGTTTATCAAATATCGTTTCTGAAAACCATGCCAAACCACTAGGTGAGAAAATGGACACATGGATCAAAGATATACATGGTGTGTAGCTGGCCTATACATGTTGTTTAGTCTACCAAGACACACACTGAAGACCCAAGCGTGCATCCCAAACTCACAGAAAGTGGAAAACACAGCGTGTAGTTGATCTGTACACATCGTGTGGTCTGACTGAAGTGCATGCCACAAACCCAGGCATGTACCTTGGATACACGGCAACTGAGATACATGGTGTGTAGTTGGAAGTACACGTCGTGTAGTCTCCTATTAAAGGACTGAATTAAAAATTACATTAAATTAAAAAATTACAACATTAAAATATTATTTTATTGATTGACACATCATTGTGTGTTTGAAAATTTAATTATAATTTTAAATAATTTTAAATGCCCAATTAATTTATTATAATAAATATATGATATTATTGGTTCTGCCATTTATTTTCCAGGAATTCCCTAAATGATGGGTATCTACAATAAATTTCAGATGATCATTAAGATGAAAGGGAATTAATTAATTAATTAATTAATCCAATCGTGTTCATCTTAATAATAAATAATGAATAAATAAAGGAATTTTATCAAGTTAAATTTGCGTATTCGTTGCTTGTATGATAATTCATGAGCTTGACCAAGACCTATATATATGTTGGATGTTTTAATTTAATTTATTTCATGGGTTTTCAATTATTTATTATTAAATTAAATATGATAGTATGCGGTTCATCCCTCCCTCCATTATTATGTAGGACATGTGTGTCTAAGAATATTTAGGTAATCACTTTTTAACCAATCCTTTAGTTTCCCTAACCTATATGTGATTCATAAATACATATAATTAATGCAGTATCCCAAGGAACATAAAGGTAGTTCGAGACTAAGCCATTATGACACCAACTCAGGTGATACACAGGTGGACAGTTGGATAGGTGGAATGTTGTAACTCATGCCAAGACCAGAAATGAAGGTTATTTCCCCTAGGTTAAATGTTGATTTAATTTCTGCTCATTAAATCAATCGTCATATAAAGCGCATGCATGGGTCATTTAATTATTTATTGATTTATTTCTATTCAATTATCTATTTTATGGATATAAGGCCGTGATCACATAAATAAATGAATTAATGTGAAAATATGGAAATTAAATACATGAATTATGCGTAAATATTTTATCCAACATGGTTAATTAATTAAGTAACATCCACTTAATTCTAACAAGATGTGTAAAGGATAAAACAAGATAAAATTTATGCATAATAAATAAGATTTCCTCAATTAATTATTAAGAAAAACTTGTCCTTCCATTACTTGATTAGGAATGAAACTCAATGGAACTAAGTGTTTGACTAACACTTGTTGGGACACTTACTTTTATATGGTGAGTTATTATGGAGGTTTTGGGTTGACTTAACCATTTTACATTAATTGAAGTAGTCTTTGCTAGACTTGGTGTAATTTGGAGGCAAGTGTTGAGTTCAAGTGGATTGACTAACCCTTGTTGGGGTTATGCAAAGGGGAATATGGATCCTTAACACTAGAATGACCTATAAACTAGACATTATGAGTTCAATAGTGAACGCTATTGGGACTTGATAAAATAGTGGTAGAATTAATAAAATTAAATTATTATTATTATTTCTCATATAATTTGTAATCAAGTAAAGTACTAATCATTTGTTTTAATTGATTTAGAAAAATGGAAAGTAAACCCATAAAATTAGTGAAATCATTCCTTAAATCAAGGTATGTCCTTAAAAAAAAAATTTCAGATTTGTTACAATCATTTATGTGATTCACTATTATTATAAAGTTTGTATTATGTGTTGGGATCCCCAATTCATGTTATGCTACCAAAGTAGGTGAGAGGAAGTTAAAGGGAATCCTACTAGAGATATGTTGAGGATTCTTCTTATGTTCGTTTTATTGTATTATCAACTATGAATGAAGAGTTGATGATAAAACATAAAGACATGGATTATTACACTATAATAACACATCTCTATTCACTTGATAAAGATAAGGAAAGTCTTGAAATAAATAAGATTTTAAATGTACTATATCAGTGTAAATTGGAAGAAGAAATTTAGCTACTGATCATGTTTTCAAAATGTTGGGGTATATTGATCGATTAGAAAAATTAGTCTTTCACTTGGATAATAAATTATAAATTAATCTTATTTTATTATCCTTACCACCAAAATTATCCTTATTTTTTCAATATGGATAAACAAAATGGATAAGTCACTCAGGAAACTTTTTTCTATGCTTCACCAAGCAGATATGGATTGGTTTAAACTTGTTTCTCCACCCCTTATGATGAAAAGTTTGAAAGATAAAGCTAAAGATCCTATGGCTAGTATATAGTTAAAATATCATTTACAACATCGTTCAAAGAGACAAAGGATTCAAAGGCAAAAATAATGAGCATGAGGCTATTTTCTTCTCATGTGGAAAACTTGGATATTAGAAAATAAATTGAAATGAATTGAAGAAGAAAGCGGTTTCATCCACTTCAGATATATTCATCAAGTTTATATTCATCACTTGTATATTAAATGCAATATACTTATAACATACATTTATTTGAATATAGGAAATGAAAAAGAATAGAAGGGTCATAAATTGAACTCAAAATGAGCTGAGAAAGGGTGATTCCTATGTCATCCAAGGGGAGCTCGCTGCTTCTCATTGCTAAATGGATTGATTCAGGTTTTTAATAAGTGTTACCAAAAAATTTACCTTAGTTTTAGTCTAGACACAATGATACATTATTTCACATTTGGAATAAATGTTGTTATGGTACATTAAATGCTAGATTATTAGTTTAGTAACCCTTGAATCACTTATATCCATTATAATGAATAATGAATATAAAATATAAGACTCTTACCTAATTGTGTAAATATAATTATTTTTAAAATAAAACTAAATGTATTTGACTTGTTTATTCTCTTCAAAGTGCTTTTTAGTCTCAATTGAGCTAAGGTACTGGATGTACAAACAAACTACTTGTCATGTTTTAGATAAAGAAACCTTTATATATAATGTTATGTCACAAAACTTTTAAAGTTGGTTCAACATGTCCATGTGAACTATTCTAAAGATGAAGGTAACTTCATATAATTCATGATATTCCTTTATGAAATTTTAGAAATGCTCAGTGAAGTAAATGAGTGCACTTGGTAAAGATAGAGGGATTTTCAAGCTGGATTGTCGGAGAAAATCTTATCCAAGTAATCATTTATCAAACATGTGGAGTAAAGGTTATCCCGAACTCACATTTCCTTATATACATCAATTATTTGATGATAGTAAAAGGAATATTAATGATGAGTCTTGTATATATATTGAAAATTTTCCACTATACCATCCAAAAAATATTATTCAAATAGAAGTGAAACAACTAACCATATGACAACTATATTGTATAATAGATTTCATATCAATTACAATATGATAAGAATGTTTTAAGACACTACCATAAGTTTTTTTTGAACACTTTTAGTTAAAATCTAGTCTTAGCTACAAATGAACATTAAAACACTAAGGTGCATCGATGTTAATGATCCTATATTCACTAAGGATATTAACATCTAGTCAATATCAGCTATATTTCTATAAAGTATTATTATATCTTGGAATATAGTGTGAGGATACTTAAATTCTATGGGTTAAGGCTTCAGATGAACATAAGTTGGAATAGGAATATTGGACTCCACTGAGCTAAGTGGGAGGAGTAGTTCTAGAGAATCACATTGTCTAGAAATTCATAACTAAATAGTTGGTTTATGTTCACCGAGGTGGGTGA
Organism: Viscum album; assembly: GCA_963277665.1. Classification (NCBI taxonomy): domain Eukaryota; kingdom Viridiplantae; phylum Streptophyta; class Magnoliopsida; order Santalales; family Viscaceae; genus Viscum; species Viscum album. The sequence goes on along the minus strand of OY728143.1, from coordinate 1,401,485,773 downwards.
TATATGTATTATTCTTTTATAATAATGATTTCTATAAATAAGTAGTAAATGGTAATATGAGAAGATTGAAAAGTAAATATAAATTCTAGTAGTATACTCCATGTATCAAGATTCGGGATTTTGTATTTTGAATGTTTCTATGACTTAATACTTCTAGTGAGTATTTGAGAGAAATTGGGCATGGATGGTATAAGATGGTACCAATAAAACATGATTGATTACCAAAAGTTTAGTCTATGAAAAAACTTATCACCTCTCATCATGACTAAAATTATTTTTTAATTATATTTGTCAAAGCATACCTCTATGATCATCATATTGGGCTATTTATTGTCAATTCCACCTCATTTAAAGGAATTCTTACAAAAGATGTCTATATGACATGACCAAAAGGAGAACCTATGATATATGTCTACTAGATATAACTGAAAGGGTTGGTGATATCAATAAATCTCAATAAGATATGCATATTACATACATTCATTTATGAATAAATCATGCATAGTGATCATAGAATATTCATTTGGAAACAAATGAGTGACATGTATCTCAGACTGGTTAATGAGAGCACTAAAAGATTTCAAGATAAATATGTTAATAATATATGAAAACATTTGTTATGTCTTACAAGTTTTTTAAGACTAAGGAATGAAATTTCTCTAAGTTTGACTTAAATCAGCAACCGTGTTCTGGGGAACAAGATCTACATAAATGGATACATGTGTTTTCTTAATCTATTCATATTATATATTTTAATAAATTATTGAAAAATAAAAGTAGAAACAATTAAAGACTGGATTTTTATTGGCATATAATCAATCCATTAGAACATACATGGGAATTGGAAGTGATTAGGAAGATTAAAATAATTTTACAAGCTTAAGTGCTAGGAATTCTTATCATGTGTCATGATATGTACTAATGTTTTATATGACTAATTCATAAATCATAATAGGTGAATATCAAATAAATCCAACATAATTGCATAGAATTTCAATTAGAACTATCCAACAGTACTTTGAAAAGTAAAACTAGATGAGTTCTTAGATCCTGGAGAAATGATAATACTAGTGATCAAAGGAATTGAACACTTATCTTTATTTAGTTCAATTTGATCGAGTATCACTGATAAGGCTATAGTTATATGCAATAAAAACTTACTACATCTAGTGGTTTCTTTATCTACAATATCTAAGTACGTTGGAGCTTCTAAGACAGCTTAAGAAGTGGTTTAGAAATATCTTATTCTGATTTTGGGTTATACCAAAAGAAATAGGTTTATCATTTTATGATAAATTTTGACAATGGATTTAGTCAAAATGTTAAGATTCTGACATGGGAACAAGAAGTGGATACTTGGTTAAATCACTACTTGATGGATTTTTTCAAGACAATTATGTTTTAATAAACAAATTCTCTATACATACATGTGGATTAACCAACCCTATACACAAAAATGTGGTAGGCCTAGAAACTATAGTCATACTAAGTAGAATCTTGTTTAATATGTGAGGACTAACCTGTTGATTAGAATTTGTATCTAGTTCAAGTTAAATTTTATTAGAGTTTTTTTCCTATAACCAACTAATTTGTACTTAAGATTAATTTTTTATTCAAAGAAGTTAATATTAATATAAATTTGTTATCACATATTGATTTTTCTTCTACATAACATTAACGTGATTATGTCCTAGGGTATCTTTCACATTGATAAGGTCATAGCAGTTACCCACTATGATGAGAATCATGACGTTCTATGATGATATTACTAAATATAATTCTATGATTGGATAATTTATTATGATAGGGAACATAGTATGTATAGTGTCAGGTGTGAGTGCTCGTAAGAGGATGAGGATTCTTCTCATGAAGTTTGCACTTGGTAATATTTAAGATGGAAGAATATGAGAACAGGCTCGCTGGTATGAATTTCACATATTTTGGTGTCATCAAATATTCTTATCTACAAACATGTGTAATGGCCCTTATAATTTAATATTGTCATTGATGTATGTCATGACTCACACACTTATATTTACTAACCAAAACCGTCATGCAATATATTGGTGGGAAGTAGGGTATGTTGGGTGTGTCACGATTGAAATGTCATTAATGGATAAGTCGAGGAAGGATTTGTCTCTTCCATCTTTATGGAAGTTGATGTTGGTAAAAAATACCTCAAGATGTCCTCTCAGTATGTTTTGGGTGTTATTGTGTTTGTTGACAAGGTCATATGACCACAAATGAGTATGGTTGGTGTTTTTCGAAGACAGGTTTTTAAGGTGGCGCAATTTCCCAGTGTTTTCCAAATTTTTGGGGCTCAAAATCGGGAATTTTTATTTGGAAATGTAAGTTTTTCTTCATAGGAATGAATGGTGAACGAGATCAGAAAAGGAAGATAAACGTAGAGCCTAGGACATGGACCATATACCATGTTTGGGGAGGGTTCACAACCATGTACTTGGCAGGGGGAACGGTACACAGGAGTGGTCTGCGAAACTGAAAATGGTTCATAGTGTAAGGCACTGTGGTACGCTGATGGATTGCTGTTGGCATAAGAGAATGGTATCACGTATGAGAAAAGGTAATACGCAGACCGTGTATGAAAAATGGTTTGTTGGAAGGCTAGCGGTTTGTGGTGGTAGAAGCGGTATGCGGTGGAGGCTGTACCGAATCTAAGATTTGGTAAATCTTGGATTTGCGGGTTTTGCAGATATCTTTGACTATATAAGGAGATATAATCCCACCAATTAGAGACAAGATATAATATCATTATATAACATATATTTTCTTTGAGAATTTGGTAAATTCCAAAAGTGGTTTGTGGGAATCAATTCTGAAAAGGCTGAAGAGGTTCATGGAATAGTTCGTGAAAGTGTTTTTGTGGGATATTGTAGTTCGCAAAGGAAGAACGGTCTATGGAAGAAGAATGTGGTATGTGGAGGGGGAGCTTCGGTAGGCAGAAGTGAAGACAATCTGTGAATAGGGAACAATTCATGGACAAAGGGTGGTTCACAGAGGAGGTCCGCGGAGCTGGTACATAGAGGTGGTACGCGATAGTGAAGGTGGAAGTGGTTTGCGGACGAAGATCGGTTTGTAGAAGTGGTAGTAGTATGTAGAGGAGGTGATTTGTATATCATACTCATTACACAGTACATATTGGAATAAGGTGGTTCTCGGTTTTCACAAGGAATCTTTAAAAGGCTTTAAATCGGTTTTAGAAATTATTTTTCGGTATCTAATAGTACCCGAAAAGGTGGATTTCATCTGCAGGTGAAAAAGGAACTTTAACATAGCATCTACCTATAGATGAGGATATATAAATTCATGAAAATGAAGGGACCTAAATGTCCATAAACTGTATTCGACCTACATTTCTATAAACTATGAGTGGATTCCTTTCCAAGAGTAGTGAGTGAAGGAAGATGAATACGGTGACCCTTTCCACCGGTAGTGAGATAGAGAAAGAGGTATAAGGAGTGACCTTTGGGAATGCAGTGAGTAGACTCTAAAATTTGTAAAGGTAGTGAACTTGGGAATAGAAGATCTATCTCAATCATTGTACTCATTATTGGTAGTATGCTTTAGTGAATTTGGTACATCGGCACATCACCAGTGTATTCTCCTTGGACATAGACTGGTGAGGTTGAACCAAGTAAAAATCATTGTGTTGTGTGCATGATTTCATATCTATTCATATATTGCTATGGTAGGAATAGAGAATTGAGTTTTATTTAACAAAAAATAAGATCTGAAGGGGTATAAGTTTTAATCTATCATACCCTGATTCACCCCCCCTCAGGGTATTAGACCATGTGGAACTAACAATTGCTATCATAGAAAAAGGTTGAAAGTCAGTGATTCTCTCTTAGAAGAAGAAATGGAGGTGGTCAATCATAAAGTAATTCCAATATTCGATGGAAATAGTTTTCAACTATGGAAAAATCAGATGCAGCACTACTTCCAATTAGTAGGAATGGATGTCTTCACAGCAGCTATGCATGGAATATCAGCTGACATCAATAGTGGTGCATTATCAGAAGGTGAAAGAAGGGAACTGGATGTTGATTCTAAGGGGATAAATGCTTAAGGGGGATACCTATCAAATGAAATTTATATAAAGGTGATGTCCTTTAAAACATCACATGATATGTAGGAAAATTTTTTGAAAGTTTATGAGGTCCACACAAAAGTCCGAGAAGAAAAGTTAAATATTCTATGGAACAAGTATGAAGATCTCAGAATGAACCCCAATGAGACTGTTGATGCATTTTTTGATAGGGTAAATGTTATTGTGGGAGATATGCGTGGTCTTGGAGAATTAATTGAAGATATAAATATTGTGAAATGTATCTTGAGGAAACTTCCACCGTGGTTTAATTCGAAAGTTTCAGTGTTGGAAGACAAAGACCCGAAAGAGATGACAATAGATAACCTATATAGTACCCTTGTAGCATATGAAATAAGAAATGATGACAATGATGCAGTGTAAAAGGGGATGTTCAAAGAAGTGGCATTCAAGGCCATGAAGAATCTCTCTATTTAAGATAGTCTTTAGGAGGACAATTTGGATAATTTCATGTAATTTCTCTCCTCAAATCTCTAAAGGGGAAAAAGAAATTTCAAAGGTAAACTTCCATTTGCATGTTTTTTATGTGGAAAGATTGGGAATTTTGCAGTAAAATATCCTAAGAAGTTTAATGATGACAATGAAGACGATGATTAAATTCCCCAAAAGAAGTATTCATTAAATGTGAAAGGTAGGAGAAGTACTAAGAGAAAGTTCTTCAAAAAGAAGAATATGCTTTCAAAAGAAGATGAAAGTTCAGAAGAATCTGAGGAAGAAGAGTTGGATGACTGCAAGGATTATAAGGTATATTCTTTGATGTAAATTGTAGGAAATTATTTAACATGATAAGAAAGTAACAATGAAGAAGGATAAATTAAATGAAGGGTTGATATTCAGGATGAAATAGAAGATTCCCTTGAAGAGGTAGATATTTTGAGAGAAAAAACAAAGAAATCTAACAAAGTTGTTTATGATGCCAAACTCTATATGCAGCAGTAGGAATAAGATAATTCTGAGTTGAATATAGAAATTGAAAAGCTGAGGTCTTCAATGCTAGAAAGCTCATAAAATGTGATTTAGTACAAACTCAAATTTGAAAAACAGAAAATAGAAATTGATAGTTTGACTAAAACTAAAAAAGATCAAATAAAATGTATCGAAGAACTAGAATAGGAAGTCATCAATCTGTGATGAACAGTCAAAGATCAAGAGAAATTGTAAACTCTCAGTTCAATATCAGGAAAGAAGATCATATAGGCAACAGAGAAGATGAAATTTGAGCAGAGTAGTTCAGCTAAACAGAAGCAACAATCAAATCTAAATGTATGTCATGACCCAACCCTATCGGTCTTGAGCCACAACTACCCCAAGCCCACCTCCATAGGCTAGGGGATGGCTACAAGTGCTGAAGGCGTAACCATCTCGGGGAGGCCTTTGCCTAAGTACCTGTACACACACAGCCCACTCAATGCAGAAGTGCAGAGTAAAAAGGAAACCAAAGGACAAACAACTATAACCCAACCACAATCATGCATCAACCTCTAAATAGGAAAAAGTTAAGTGCTGAAAAGTACTGATAGATACTGAATAGAAAAAGGGGAAAAACACACACCCAACCCGAAAGGTGTCACAACCCGGAAACAGGTAAACAAAAGTAAACAATTGGTGAGTCTCACACCTAAAATTCCTACTACGACCACTGATCGTAGTCCAAGATCATGTATCCTCTATGATCCTACGTAGTCTTGATCGACCTATCCGTCATCTGCAAGGGCGCACCAAGTGCAGGCAAAGCCCAAGAAGGGGTGAGTATAAAGATACTCAGTAGGATGCCTTGAAATCTCAAGGGAGCAACAAAGGAGATACCAAAACAGTGAGCAGTAGATAGAACAAGGAACAGTGAAAGATTACTGTAAATAGAATGCAGCTCAACCCAACAGAAGAAAGGGAGTAGACTCGTCCAACTAAGAGGAACTAGACACGGAAAGCATGTGGAATACCCCGCGTGTCTTTGCCCCTCCTAGAAGAAGAGTAACTAAACCTCAGGAGTGGGAACAAAGGTAGGGTGTGTGTATATATATGCTCAACAAGAAACCCGAATGAGTGTGTAAGGGGATCTCTATCTCCAAGCTCAGCCCAGGAAAAGTCACCAACAGTTATAAGGATATCCATCACTGATGCCCAACAGTCCCTCACGTCAAGCCGCCTCATCGCTAAGTCGTACCACAAAAAGTCCCTCTTTTTTAATCACGGAGAAAAGACACTGACTAGCCTCGTCGAAAGGGGCGGAGTCCGAAAGAAGTCATCGAGTAACCCACTGCCCGGCCCAGCTGGAGAGTAAACCCCAAAGGGTCGTTGGGTGACCCACTGCCCAGCCCTGCTGGAGGGTAAACCCTAAAGTCAATGGGTAACCCACTACCCAGCCTCGTTGGAGGGTAAACCCTAATACACTGGTGGGTAACCCACTGCCCAGCCCCGCTGGAGGTTAAACCCTAAACTGGTCTGATAACTTCATGCTGCCCACGCCATCACTGGGTGTCGCTAACATCGCGACCATGCATTGGGTCGGAGTGCATAAAAGGAACCTCCTTCCAACGCCCTTTCATGTTTCCACATTTAATTAAATCTCGAAAGGGGTTTGCACGCCCAAACAGATTACACCGTTGTAATCCTCATGAAAAAACATGCGAGATATACTACTTACTCGCTGGAAACGGACTCCCGACGAAAAAGTTATTCAACACCGCTTTATGCCCATACGGTATCTCGTGGGGCCCACACCTTGGTCCCAAAAAAGGTCAGGCAAACTGTGCCATCACAATTCCCTTGGAAAAACACGCCAAAATGACTACTCATTCGCCCTGAATGGATGTCTAATGAAAAAGTCTCAAAACGTTGCTCGCAGCTTAAAAGACGACCCGTGCGGCCCACACCTCAACTCCGACTTCAATGCCTGAAACCACCCTAGACCACTTCATCTCGACGCAAGGGTCACAACGCCACTGAAAACGCCTTAAATGGACTCTGGATGTGTTTTCACCATCCGAAAGAAGAATCCTGGCGTAGTACTTAACGAGCATGACGTGCCACCGAGCCCCCGTCTTGGGAATTAAAATTTCCCAAGACCATCTCAAAAGCTTCGTATCGAGCCAAGGATTTCACTACCATAGACGACACGCAAAATGGACACCCGTAGTGGAAGTTATGGGTGTCCAAAGTCAGGGGATGACCCCCCCCCCCCCCCACCAGGCTGGACCGGCCCGGTTCGGCCGGTCCACCCGGCTTGGGCCGGCCCACGCCAGTCGGCCCGGTCCACACCGCCGACCGACCCTCGTGGTCGGTCGCTGGTCCGCATGGAGACCCGCCAAAGGCAGGTCTCGGTTCCCTCACGGGGTCACGTGTCGTGACCCCCGATCTGCCCAGCCGATGACCTGGAGCCTACCGCGCCATGTGAAGTCGTCGTCGCCACGCTAGGGAGCCCATCGTCGCGCCGCCGTCCCAAAAATCATCGCCGCTTGGAGCCTGCCATCGCGTCGCTGTCCCAGAAGTCGTCGCCACCCCGATGAGGAGCCCACCACCTCCCCACCATCCCAGAAGCCGCCACCGCCGCTGGAAGCCCGCCGGACCACCGTGCCAACCACCAGATCGCCCCTGGAACTGTCGGAAAAAGGAGAAAATGGCTGGAAAACTTCCCGGGGTCACCCCGGACACCCCGGGACTCGAAAATTTGATCCGAAAGGATCGTTGGGAAGATAAAATCAATCCCTATGCAACTATGGGATTTTCTAAATGATCAGGTAGAATTTCAACGCAAATAATTTCATTTGAAGGGGGGTTGTGGGAATTAAAATTGAAAATGCACGAGCCTAACTCGTTGGGCGTAGCCCGTAGCTTCGCCGACAATCCGTCGGAGCCACCTAACCTTGGAGAGGTAGAGGATAGAATCTTGGGGCTTGTTGGGAGGAATACTCCAGGGAGATGATCAAGGGGGAAGAAGGTGGAGGGGTTGACGTGTTTAAATAGAAAAAAACACTTAAACCCCCCGCCCGTAGGCCTCGTACCCGAACTTTCAGCGGGGTCGGGGTTAAGCCACCCCTAGGGTAAAATCCACATTCTGAGCGCAATGGAAGTCTCAGAATTTTAATCTAATCTTCCATTCAGAAATTATAAAATTCACGCTCGAGGCTGCTAAATTACGAAAATGCCCCTGGTGGTGTTTTCCACAGAAGGGTCGCGCATGCGAAAGTTACACCCCTCCTAGGGTAAACGGCACGTTCCAGACTCAATGGTGCCCTCAGTTTTCCCATCTAAGCAACCGTTTAAAATTTATTCTGTTTATTTGATGTGTCTAGTGTGAATGCACTTAAAATTTAATTACGGCCGCACCGGGTCTCAGAATCATATGTCGTCTGAACACCCTACTCTGGAATAACATCAAGAAAATTTCAAAGTATTATAGGCTCAAAACCCTGGTTCTTACCTGATATGACTAGTATGGGACATGATCTAAAACAGAAAGCAATTATGGTTCAAGACACACCACAAGCACCCACTCGATGATTGAAGATTTATCTAGGTACGAAGCAGAATAGGAAGATTCAAAGAATCCAAGGAAAAACTAGTGGAGCATAATTTCCCGGTAGGAATATACCTCACATAATATAAATTTTTTTGGTAATATAGGACACTTTAAAAATGTATGTTCCATTGAAAAGAGGTGCCAAATAGAACAAGACCAACATAGGTGTTTGTATAGAGCTCAATATTCTAGGTCACCATTTGATGGTCTTTGTTTCAGGTGTAAAGGACTTGAACATATGGAAAGATTTTTCACATAAAAAATGCAAAGTAATGTGCTGAGGTATACTGAATTTGTTCATAAGAAGCAGTCGAATGTATCATCAAGAGAGTTGAAAATTCAAAATCGATCTACAGCTCTGCAAGTTGAAGTTGGTCCATCATATGCTAAGGAAGATCAATATTATCATTCCATGTCGAGTATGAAGTCAGAGACTTGGGTCAAAAATAAAAGGTTCAAGTAGGCAGTGCTTGTAGAAATTGCGTTCAAGGCATCAGATCACACAGGGATATGAATCATTGACAGTGGATGCACTTCCCATATGATGGGAAATAAGGATATAGTGACCAGAATTAGGTATGATAAATAAGGTATCATAATATTTGGTAATGATGAGGGCTTGTAAATTATTGGTTAAATAAAATCTAAGTTTGGAGGAAAATACTTGAGATGAGCAGATGTCTTGGTTGTTGAAGGGCTTAGTCACAACCTACTTAGTGTCAATCAATTGTGTGACTCAGGTCATGCCATAAGTTTTTCCAATAAATTATGTATCATCAAGGAAAAGGATGGTGCTATTGTGTTGTAAGGAAAGTGTACAAAAGGGAATCTCTACCTCATGAGTGGAGAAGAAGATATGTGTTTTATGTTCAAGGATGAAGAAAACAAGTTATGGAATAAGCGTCTTGGCCACATAATCCAAGAATCCTTGGAAAATCTGGTGAAGTATGATGTTGCTCAAAATCTCCCTAGATTATCATATTATTGTACTCATATGTGTGATACTTTACAACAAGGGAAGATCATTCAAAATATATATAAGTTAAAGGAGAAAACGTCAAAAAAATTTCTTGAGTTGGTGCATGTAACATCCCAGGTAAATAAAGAATAAAACATTTTCATATTTATTAATATTTATGAATTATATATTAATTTTACTTTAAAGGGGTTTCTATGTTCGATAGCGTACCCGATACGCAACAAAGAGTTTCTTGGAAATCTTACGTTGCATACTAGAAATAAAATAATATTATTTTAAATGGTAGTTAACACGTAGTCGTTGTATTGGTGGGAATGAATAGAAATAACTAAAATATGATTATATATGTTTGTTAAATGTTTTTACATTAATCCAATAAAGGATAAAGGCTTAAAATACGAAAAGAATTCAATTTTAGGCATATATACTCTAATTTTCACTAAAGGTCCACTTATCGCCTTTTAATGGAGAACCGTCATTAAATATAGTTTTGGTCACTCTTATACATTATATTGGACCAAATAAAATTCTTCTTTAGAATCAGGACATCAAAATTTACTTTCTGTAAATTTTTGGTATTTTTCCGATACAAATCATTTTTTACTGAATAGTGAAAAATGTTGTATTTTAATTCAAAACCTCTTTTTAATCTAATTTATTTATATGATTATATTATCTTTTGAATTGGTTTTAAAGTGAAATTAGAATATATTTTTACCATTTAATCCAATTTTTGTCGTTGGAATTAATTTCACTTTGAAATCGGACTTAAACTAGTGTCAATCTTTTGATACTTTTTGTTTCATAAAAACAAGCTATTTTTTTGACAGCGGGAATTAATTATTAAATTAATTAATGAAACTTATATGTTTTGAATTTTTTAAAATAGACATCATTTTTGAATTCATAATATCAAATATATCTTAGGGTGAAGTTTTGGTATTTTTCTGAAAAACTTCAATTTTTGATAAATAGTGAAACCACTAAGTGGTACTTAAAAAACTGATTTTTCATTTAAATGAAACTTTACCACTTCTGTGTTTTGAATTTCAAAAATCCGACATACATGGTTGTCATTAAGAAGTAAAATGTGGTTCAATGGGATTAAAATAACTTTTTGGTGAATAGTAACTTTTATGTTTATTAATCGCGATTAGAGGTAATTAGTGTAGTTTAAGGTAAAAGTAATGTTTTAATAATATTAAATGACCTAGACACATGTCCTACCCTTATTGGGTGTGTCATTGCCGACCAATACAATCCACGGGTCAACTTGGGGACGCCATGGAGCCACTTTGGTAGGAAAATGACATTAATATCTTTTTATTTAAAGTTAAAATAAAAATGTCACAAACATGAGTTGTTTTACTAAAACAATTTTTAAATGGGGTTATACAAGTCATATTTTTTACTATAAATATTAATTAGAAATCTAAAAAGATTTCCTACATCATGATATTTTTTTTATAATTTTTAGACATTAAATAAATTAAATTATTTATGACACCATGATGATGCAGCGATTACCTCATTATTTAATGATTTAAATAAAATGAAAAGATAATGTAAAATCTAAGACCTACACATGTCAAAAACCTATTGGATGGGTGTATTTAGAACCCTTATCACCTTATCCTATAAATATATAATTTTGGGACCCTTTTTATCCAAAAATCATTTTATAATAAAGTATCTTTTCTTAACTTTCCAAGAGTGCCCCTCCTCTCCTCTTATAAAAGGCCCCCACCTCTACCTCCTTACCCACACCTCTCAAGCCATTGGTTCGGCCAAGCTCTACTCTTTTTGTCTCTCCACATCCCTCTCTTACTCCTAGAAGCCTCACTTTGGGCAGAAGTCTTCCCAAGGAAGCCTTTGAGCTCAAATCAAAGAGAGTTACCCGATTTTAAGGTAATGTCTTCACTTGTGTTATTTTGTTTTATTTTGCTTCTCCAACCCCCTAAAATCTTTTTATTCATTTATTTTGTAAAAACTCTAGTATCTTAAATATACTAGGATTTTGTTATAATAATCATTAGAGATACACTTACACACACATACATCTAATGGTTAAAGAACATACTATTTCTGTGGATGGCGAATTTCTGCCTCACAAAACGATGATTGTTCAACACTCATATAACACCTTCAAAGGTGGCCATTAAGATGACACTATATTTATATATGATATATAATATGTTTATGTTTTCCTTAAGCTTATGTATTTTTCATTTATGGCATACCTTTATGGCTTCCATTATGGGTATACGCGATATCTTATTTTAGGAAGTGCGGACTACCGCCCCCTCAAAGTGATATGATTCGTTAATGCTATATGTGGGACGTATAAAGGATGGATTTAAAGTTATTATATATGATGTTATACTGGAATTATAATATACCTTTATATCTTTATTATTTCTTTCCATTAAAGTATGAGATAGAAATAAAAGTAGCGTTCATGCGCACATACGGCTTACCGTCTCCATGAACGGTGCATTTCATTTCTTATCCCCAAATGTAATGTACTATTATAATTACATATATATAATGGATATATATGATGTATGTTACATCTAAATGATTAATATAATTCTGGAATTAAAATATACATATCTCATTTAGTTTTAATTCCATTAATATGACATAGAAATGAAAGTAGCGTTCATGCGTACGTACGGCTTACCGTCTCCATGAACGGTGCATTTCATTTCTTACCTCTAAATGATTATGTAATATTATAAATACATGTATATGCTGGATATATATGATATATATGATATCCAAATCATGAATATCATTCTGGATATAATGAACCTTTGACCACACGAACAACATGTAATTGTAAGAAGTCCACTTTCGACTTAAGAACCAAATATCGACAAAACAAACATTATTAACTTAAATGATTACATAATGCTTATAACATGGAAATAATTGATATAAACTGAATAGTAAACTTGAAAAAGGTTCTTAAGCAAGTATAAATTAACACTAGTTTATTATTCAGGAGATTAAAGAGCAATCGAGTCACGTCGGACACGAGGTAAGGGACTTCGTCTCAATCTATTTTCATTAAGACATGTTTCGTTTTATACACAACTTTCTTTTATACGGTGTATAAACCCCTTTGAATTTTACTTTTATACAATAGGAATTTTTTTCTATGAAGTGTTTTACTAAACGAAAAAAAGTAATGTTTCTTTTAACGTACGCGGTGACAACGACCTTTTCTGTCGCCGTGAGTATTATTTGGTCTTTGGCTTCCTCAACAAGCCGTAATGTTTTTAAAATGAAATAAATACCATATACTCTTTTATGTATTTTGGTATTGAAAATTGTTTTTATAATGGATTTGTTATTTCAATATATTTAAGTGATATATTGTGATCAAAGTGTGGAAATTTTTTCTTTCCATTATATTTGTTTTATGTCTTATGATTTTATAATGGTACTTGGACATTTGACGGGTGGTTACGTGATAAACCATATGACGGGTGGTGTCGTGAATACCAGGACGGGTGGTTACGTTATAACCTTCAATGCATTGGGTATGGAATTCGGCCGTATGGCTATTCCATTAAGTGATATGTGTGGAAGTCGACCATATGGTTATTCCATTTAAGTATGTTTATGTCCCAAGTTACCTTTATATGTTATGTGATCTTTATATGGGTTTTATGGTAAACTTTTGGTTACAAAAGGGTAAGTAATGATCTTTTATTCAGTGAAGAGTTTTTACTACTTCATAAAGGTGAAAAGTATTACTTTGATAAAGTATACATGGTTTACTTGTTGTTTTGAAAAACTAAAGTTTTCATTCATTGTGTATCCCTTACTGAGCTTTTTATGCTCACCCCAAGTTTTTTTGAAATGTTTTTCACAGGACTTAATGTGGAATAGGGTCAAGGATGGGATCAAGGGAAAGTCATGTTATCTAAAACATGGAACTAGACATGTTTCTTTTTAAGAGTTTTTATTTTATGGAAACATAGTAGAAGTTTCTACTTTGTAATCTTTTGAGATGTAATAGTTATGTCCTAATTCTCTAAAACTCTAAACCTAAAAAGATCCTCAATGTGAATTATTCATTTAATTCAATATTAAGTAAGGTTTAAGGTCAGGTCCTTATAGTTGGTATCAGAGGTCGGTTTAGATAACTTTAGGAGTTAGAATTCTATTAAATGATTATCCAAAAATATTGTTTTGAAATGATATAGCATTTGAATATTACCATGTTGATTCATCTGAGACATGTTTGTTAAGAATGGTTTTTCATAGAGGAAACAGAACAGATTTTCTGGGAAGGCATACAGAGGGAAATGACCTTTCAAATCAGTATCCTGAGATGGTCAGAATCATAACTAAACAGTTTGCTGCAGTGATGGCTCAGTTGAATCAGGTGAAAAATGTTGGTTATTTTTATTGATGATATTGTGGTGTTTTCTAAAATTAAAGAGGAGTATGAAATAAATTTAAGGGTTATTTTGCAAACCTTGAAAGAAGAGAAATTTTATGGGAAATTCAGCAAGTGTGAGTTTTGGTTGCAACAAATTTCTTTCCTTGGTCACATTGTTTCAAAAGATGGCATAACTGTTGATCCTACTAAAACAAAAGTTGTTGAAGAGTGGCCAAGACCCACAAATGTAACCGATATCCGTAGTTTCCTTGGTTTGGTAGGTTACTACCGAAGGTTTGTTGAAAATTTTTCATGGTTATCTAGTCCAATGACTAAGATAACTCGGAAGGGTGTTAAGTTTATCTGAAAAAAAGAATGTGATGATTGTTTTCAGGAGTTGAAAAGAATATTGGTGAATGCTCCAGTTTTGGAACTTCCTTCCAGGAATGGTGAGTTTGTTATATACAGTGATGCTTCGTTGAATGGACTTGGTTGTGTCCTTATGCAGAATGATCAGGTAATTGCATATGCTTCACGTCAATTGAAAACTCATGAGGTAAATTACCCTACACATGATTTGGAATTAGCTGCTGTTGTTTTCGCTTTAAAAATTTAGAGGCATCATTTGTATGGAGTAAAGTGTGAAATATATACTGATCACAAAAGTTTAAAGTATATATTCACTCAGAAAGAATTGAAAATGAGATAGAGGAGATGGCTAGAATTAATCAAGGATTATGATTGTACAATTCATTACCATCCGGGAAAAGCAAATAAAGTGGTCGATGCTTTGAGTCGAAAAAGTAATGCTTCATTAACCATGCTACGTTTGGAACGAGATCCTTTGTTTTTTGATTTGATGAACTTTGGCATGGAAGTTGTTTGTGCAGGAAGTTCTTCTGTTTTGTTTTAGGTATCAGTGAAATATTCTCTGTCAGACAGAATCAAGCAAGCACAGAAGCAAGACAGTGAATTGCAGAAAAAGGTAGAGCTGGTTCAGAAGGGTAAGTTTCATGAATTCAACATTGATAATGATTGTGTTTTGAGTTTTGGGAAGAGATTGTGTGTTCCTTGTGACTCACAGTTTAAGAGAGAGTTGTTATGTAAAGCTCATAGTTCTCCGTTTTCAGTTCATCCAGGAAGTAATAAGATGTATAGAGATCTTCAGGAGTATTACTGGTGGGATGGAATGAAAAGGGATATTGCTGATTTTACTATGAAGTGTTTGACTTGTCAGCAGGTTAAAACAGAGAGGCAGTTACCAAAAGGGATGCTTCAGCCTTTACCGGTGCCATAGTGGAAATGGGAAATGTATCCATGGACTTTGTTGTGGGATTACCGAGGACATCTCGAGGTAATAATGCAATCTGGGTTATTGTTGATCGCTTGAATAAATCTGCTCATTTCCTTCCTATTCGAGATACATTCTATCTAGATCAACTTTCTCAATTGTATCTTAAAGATATAGTCAGGTTGCATGGAGTTCCCCTCTCCATTGTATCTGATCATGATCCCAGGTTTACTTCTAACTTTTGGAAAGGCCTTCAGAAGTCATTGGGTACTGAATTAAATTTTAGTACAGCTTTTCATCCGCAATCAGATGGGCAGTCATAACGAACAATTTGGACCTTGGAGGATATGCTACGAGCTTGCTCTATGGATTATCAGGGAAGTTGGGACCAACATCTTTCTTTGGTTGAATTTTCTTATAATATCAGTTTTCATTCTAGTATACAGATGGCACCATTTGAGGCATTATATGGGAAGCGGTGTTGAACTCCAGCTTTTTGGGATGAAGTGGGTGAAAGGAAGCTAATGGGACCAGAATTGGTATAAGATATGGCAGAAAAAGTTCAGTTGATTCAGAAACACATGAGAACAGCTCAGAGCAGACAGAAAAGTTATGCAGATCACCGGAGAAGGGTCTATCTTTCGAGGTAGGTGATCATGTTTTTCTCAAAGTTTCACCATGGAAAAGTGTGATGCGATTTGGTAAGAAAGGAAAGCTGAGTCCAAGGTTCATTGGACCATATGAAATTCTGGAGAGAGTTGGATCAGTTGCATACTGAGTGGCTTTACCTCTAAGTTTATCTCAGGTACACAATGTTTTTCATGTTTTGATGTTAAGGAAGTATATGCAAGATCCATCTCATGTTTTGAGCCCAGAGGTAGTTCAGTTGGAAGAGAATCTCTCTTATGAAGAACAACCAGTCTAGATTCTTGACCGTAGAGAGCAAGTGTTGCGGAATAAGGTAATTCACCATGTAAAGGTTTTGTGGAAAAACCATATGGTTGAAGAGGCAACGTGGGAATCTGAAAATGTTATGAGGGATAAATACCCCCACTTATTTTGATAAGTGAATAAAATTGCAAGGACGCAATTCCCAAAAGGGGGGAAGGATGTAACATCCCAGGTAAATAAAGAATAAAACATTTTCATATTTATTAATATTTATGAATTAAATATTAATTTTACTTTAAAGGGGTTGCTATGTTCGATAGCGTACCCGATACGCAATAAAGAGTTTCTTTGAAATCTTACGTTGCACACTAATAATAAAATAATATTATTTTAAATGGTAGTTAACACGTAGCTGTTGTATTGGCGAGAATGAATAGAAATAACTAAA
Source organism: Viscum album (assembly GCA_963277665.1). NCBI lineage: Eukaryota > Viridiplantae > Streptophyta > Magnoliopsida > Santalales > Viscaceae > Viscum > Viscum album. The sequence continues at coordinate 1,401,469,120 of OY728143.1, read as the reverse complement.
ATATGATTATATATGTTTGTTAAATGTTTTTACATTTATCCAATAAAGGATAAAGGCTTAAAATACGAAAAGAATTCTATTTTAGGCATATATACTCTAATTTTCACTAAAGGTCCACTTATCGCCTTTTAATGGAGAACCATCATTAAATATAGTTTTGGTCACTCTTATAAATTCTATTGGACCAAATAAAATTATTCTTTAGAATCGGGACATCAAAATTTACTTTGTGTAAATTTTTGGTATTTTTCCGATAAAGATCATTTTTAATGAATAGTGAAAAATGTTGTATTTTAATTCAAAACCTCTTTTTAATCTAATTTATTTATATGATTAGATTATCTTTTGAATTGGTTTTAAAGTGAAATTAGAATATATTTTTACCATTTAATCCAATTTTTGTCTTTGGAATTAATTTAACTTTGAAATCGGACTTAAACTAGTGTCAATCTTTTGATACTTTTTGTTTCATAAAAACACGTTATTTGTTTTGACAGCGGGAATTAATTATTAAATTAATTAATGAAACTTATATGTTTTGAATTTTGTAAAATATACATCATTTTTGAATTCAGAATATCAAATATAGCTTAGGGTGAAGTTTTCGTATTTTTCTGAAAAACTTCAATTTTTGATGAATAGTGAAACCACTAAGTGGTACTTAAAAAACTGATTTTTCGTTTAAATGAAACTTTACCACTTCTGTGTTTTGAATTTCAAAAATCCGACATACATGGTTGTCATTAAGAAGTAAAATGTGGTTTTAATGGGATTAAAATAATTTTTTGGTGAATAGTAATTTTTATGTTTATTAATCGCGATTAGAGATAATTAGTGTAGTTTAAGGTAAAAGTATTGTTTTAATAATATGAAATGACCTAGACACATGTCCTACCCTTATTGGATGTGTCATGGCCGACCAAGACAATCCATGGGTCAACTTGGGGACCCCATGGATCCACTTTGGTAGGAAAATGACATTAATATCTTTTTATTTAAAGTTAAAATAAAAATGTCACAAACATGAGTTGTTTTACTAAAACAATTTTTAAATGGGGTTATACAAGTCCGATTTTTGACTATAAATATTCATTAGAAATATAAAAAGATTTCCTATATCATGATATTTTTTTTTATAATTTTTAGACATTAAACAAATTAAATTATTTATGACACCATGATGATGCAGTGATTACCTCATTATTTAACGATTTAAATAAAATGAAAAGATAATGTAAAATCTAAGACCTACACATGTCAAAAACCTATTGGATGGGTGGATTTAGAACCCTTATCACCTTATCCTCTAAATATATAATTGTGGGACCCTTTTTATCAAAAAATAATTTTATAATAAAGTATCTTTTCTTAACTTTCCAAGAGTGCCCCTCCTCTCCTCTTATAAAAGGCCCCCACCTCTACCTCTTTACCCACGCCTCTCAAGCCTTTGGTTCTTCCAAGCTCTGCTCTTTTTGTCTCTCCACATCTCTATCTTACTCCTAGAAGCCTCACTTTGGGCAGAATTCTTCCCAAGGAAGCCTTTGAGCTCAAATCAAAGAGAGTTACCCGATTTTAAGGTAATGTCTTCACTTGTGTTCTTTTGTTTTATTTTGATTCTCTAACCCCCTAAACTCTTTTTATTCATTTATTTTGTAACAAATCCAGTATCTACAATATACTAGGATGTTTTTATAATAAGCATTCAAGCTACACTTACACACACATATATCTAATGGTTAAAGAACATACTATTTCTGTGGATGGTGAATTTCTGCCTCACGAAACGATGATTGTTCAACACTCATATAACACCTTCAAAGGTGGCCATTAAGATGACACTATATTTATATATGATATATAATATGTTTATGTTTTCCTTAAGCTTCTGTATTTTTCATTTATGGCATACCTTTATGGCTTCCATTATGGGTATATGTGATATCTTTATTTTAGGAAGTGCAGACTATCGCCCCCTCAAAGTGATTTGATTCGTTAATGCCATATGTGGGACGTATAAAGGATGGATTTAAAGTTATTATATATGATGTTATACTGGAATTATAATATACCTTTATATTATTATTATTTATTTCCATTAAAGTATGAGATAGAAATGAAAGTAGCATTCATGCGTACGTACGGCTTACCATCTCCATGAACGGTGCATTTCATTTCTTATCCCCAAATGTAATGTACTATTATAAGTACATATATATAATGGATATATATGATGTATGTTACATCTAAATGATTAATATAATTCTGGAATTAAAATATACATATCTCATTTAGTTTTAATTCCATTAATATGACATAGAAATGAAAGTAGCGTTCATGCGTACGTACGTCTTACCGTCTCCAAGAACGGTGCATTTCCTTTCTTACCTCTAAATGATTATGTAATATTATAAATACATGTATATTCTAGATATATATGATATATATGATATCCAAATCATGAATATCATTCTGGATATAATGAACCTTTGACCACATGAACAACATGTAATTGTAAGAAGTCCACTTTCGACTTAAGAACCAAATATCGACAAAACAAACATTATTAACTTAAATGATTACATAATGCTTATAACATGGAAATAATTGATATAAAAGGAATATTAAGCTTGAAAAAGGTTCTTAAGCAAGTAGAAATTAACACTATTTTATTATTCAGAAGATTAAAGAGCAATCGAGTCACGTCGGACACGAGGTAAGGGACTTCGTCTCAATCTCTTTTCATTAAGGCATGTTTTGTTTTATACACAACTTTCTTTTATACGGTGTATAAACCCCTTTGAATTTTACTTTTATACAAAAGGAATCTTTTTCTACGAAGCATTTTACTAAACGATAAAAAGGAATGTTTCTTTTAACGTACACGGTGACAACGACCTTTTCCGCCGTCGTGAGTATTATTTGGTCTTTGGCTTCCTTAACAAGACGTAATGTTTTTAAAATGAAATAAATACCATATACTCTTTTATGTATTTTGGTATTGAAAATGGTTTTTATAATGGATTTGTTATGTCAATATATTTAAGTGATATATTGTGATCAAAGTGTGGAAATGTTTTCTTTCCATTATATTTGTTTTATGTCTTATGATTTTATAATGGTACTTGGACATTTGACGGGTGGTTACGTGATAAACCATATGACGGGTGGTGTCGTGAATACCAGGACGGGTGGTTACGTTATAACCTCCAATGCATTGGGTATGGAAGTCGGCTGTATGGCTATTCTATTAAGTTATATGTGTGGAAGTCGACCGTATGGTTATTCCATTTAAGTATGTTTATGTCCCAAGTTACCTTTATATGTTATGTGATATTTATATGGGTTTTATGGTAACCTTTTGGTTACAAAAGGGTAAGTAATGATCTTTTATTCAGTGAAGAGTTTTTACTACTTCATAAAGGTGAAAAGTATTACTTTGATAAAGTATACATGGTTTACTTGTTGTTTTGAAAAACTAACAGTTTTCATTCATTGTGTATTCTTTACTGAGCTTTTTATGCTCACCCCAAGTTTTTTTTTAAATGTTTTTCACAGGACTTAATGTGTAATAGGGTCAAGGATGGGATCAAGGGAAAGTCATGTTATCTAAAACATGGAACTAGACATGTTTCTTTTTAAGACTTTTTATTTTATGGAAACTTAGTAGAAGTGTCTACTTTGTAATCTTTTGAGATGTAATAGTTATTTCCTAATTCTCTAAAACTCTAAACCTGAAAAGATCCTCAATGTGAATTATTCATTTAATTCAATATTAAGTAAGGTTTCAGGCCGGGGCTTTATAGTGCATATTGATGTGTGTGGGACAATTTCACATAGGGCTATTGATGGGAGGAGATATTATGTTCTCTTAATTGATGACTATAGCATAATGGCATGGGTTTCAATAATCACCCACAAATCTAAAGTGTTCAGTTTCATTAGAAGATATCGATGAGAATTTGAAAATATTCTTGGTCAGAAAATCTAGACAATTTGAACAGATAATAGAACAGAGTTCACAAATAGCCAAGTAGAGGATTATCTCGAGAAACATGGGATAAGGCGTCAAGTTTCAATAGTAAGAACTCCATAGTAGAATAGAGTAGTTGAGAGAAGAAATCATATTTTCAACAACATGGCCAGAACTATGCTCATTGAGAAATACCTTCTAGATAAATTTTGGAAAGAAGTAGTGATGACAGCAGTCTACACTTCAAATAGAGCTCTACTTTGTCTGAAAGAGGATAAGACCCCATATGAGTTATGGTATGGAAAGAAGCCATCATTGAAGTATTTTAGAGTCTTGAGAAGTAAATGTTTCATTCTCAATAAGGAGAAACACATAAAGTTTGAATCCCTTGGGGATGAAGGGATATTTCTTGGCTACTCAAAGAAAATAAAAGCATATAAATGCTTCAATAACTGGTTAGGAAAGATAGTTGAAATTCATGATGTTACTATAGTGAATAATGAACTAAATCATCTGCAAATACATGATCAAACTCAGGAGGATAGTGATGAAGAGATGATAGGGTCGGGAGGTGCTCCATCTCTATAGGTTGATTTAGAAGAAGACTCAGATGATGAGAATAAATCATTTAATGCTCAAAGACTAGTGAGACGAGCTGAAATTGGCAGACAGAATATAATTGGTGATCAGACAGCACTAGTGCAGACAAAGAAAAATAAAGACTCTACAACAAGCATCATACTTATCATAGGTAGAGCCTAAATATTGTGGATAAAGAAGTAGCTTAAGGATATGGGAGTTGTAGTGAAATCTCCGATCAGAATTCAATGTGATAATTCAAGTGTTATAAATCTTAGAAAAAATCTAGTCTATCACTCAAGGAAAAATCACATTGAAATCAAATATCATTTTATCAAGGAGAAGGTAGATCAAGGGAGAAGTTGGAGTATGTTCCAGCAGAACATCAAGTTACATATATTCTTACGAATTCCTTACCCAAATAAGCGTTTTAAAGGTATCGACTGGATCTGGAAGTCTAGTCGAATCCACACACTTGAAAAAGTGTGTATGTGGGACCCCCCCCCCCTAGAGGTATGGTGTGTTTTTCCCTAATATACTGATATGTATTCTTTACCCTATTACAGACAACCTTGAAGTAACCTTTGAGTTCATTGACAAAGGGGGATAAAGTGTGATAATTACAAGGGGAGAAAAGACATGGGGAGAAGTTGTTTAGTGGAGTAGTGAGATAGGGGTAATTGAAGCTGAGTTGAAGCTGTTTGGATGAGCTGTAAAATAGGGGGTATTAAATCTGACGATGCTAGAAGTGATCGATCAAGGATTACATATCATGATAGCTGAGGTTCGTGATGAAAGAAGATGACTGGTTTCAAGATTTGGCGTCAGGAATAAAGTGATTCATTGATGAACTTTGCATCATACTCTTATTTTGCACACCGAGCATGGATCGTGTGGGATTAGAGTATGTGTTGAGTAAATCTTTGATCGTTATCTTAATCACATGAAGCGAAATGGTGGTTGAAGATGGAAGGAGATTTCATGAGGTATCAAAATATGAATAATCATTATAAGAAGAGTTGTCAACAAAACAAAAGGGAGAGATTGTTGGGAAAAAATACCTCAAGATGTCCTATCGGTGTGTTTTGGGTGTGACTGTGTTTGTTGACAATGCTAGATGATCATGAATGAGTATGGTTGGTGTTTACCGAAGATAGGTTTTTAAGGTGGCATAGTTTCCCAGTGTTTAACAAATTTTTGGGCCAAAAAATTGGGAATTTTTGTTTGGAAATGTAAGGTTTTCTTCATAGGAATGAATGGTGTGAAGAGCGGTGAACAAAAGGAAGAGAAACATGGAGATCGGGACATGGACCGCATACCATGTCCGGGAAGGGTTTGCGGTCGCGTACCAGGCAGTGGGAACGATACGCAGGAGCGGTCTGTAAAACCGAAAATGGTTCGCTGTGGTAGGTGGTGCGGTACGCGGATGGCTTGTTGTTGGCATAAGAGAATGGTGTCGCATAGGAGCAAAGGTAGTACTCTGATAGCGTATGAAAAATGGTTTGCTGGAAGGTTTTCAATTCGCATTGGTAAAAGCGGTATGTAGTGGAGGCTGTACCGAATCTAAGATTTGGTAAATCTTGGATTAGTGGGTTTTGCAGATATCTTTTCCAATATAAGGAGAGATAATCCCACCGATTAGAGAAGAGACTGAATATCATTAGAGAACATATTTTTTCTCCAGGAATTTAGTAAAGTCCGAAAGTGGTTTGTGGGAAGCAATTCCGCAAGGGCTTAAGAGGTTCACGGAACAGTTCCTGAAAGTGTTTCTGCGGGAAGTTGTAGTTCGAAAAGGAAGAAAAGTCTGCAGAATAATAACATAGTATGTGGAGGGGTAGATCCACTACGTAGAAGCGAATATAGTCTATGAACAAAGAACAGTTTTCGGACAGAGGGTGGTTCACAGAGGAGGTTCACAGAGCCGATACGCAGAGACGTCACGTGATAACAAAGGCAGAAGTAGTCTGCAGATGAAGGACGGTTCGTAGAAGCAGCAGCAGTATACAGAGGAAGTGATACGTGTACCATACCCAATACACAGTACGTGGTGGAACAAGGTGGTTCATGTTTTGCACAAGGAAGCTTGAAAATGCTTCAAATCAATTTGTGAAAGTATTTTTCAATATCTAATAGTACCTAAAAAGGTGGATTTCATCTGCGGGTGAAAAAGGAACTTTAACAGATCATCTACCTATAAATGAGGATGCAGGAATTCATGTAAATGAAGGGACGTACATGTCCATAAATTGTGTTCGACCTACAAGTCTATAAACTATGAGTGGATTCCTTTCCAAGAGAAATGAGAGAAAGAAGAGGAAGACGGTGACTCTTTCCACCAGTAATAAGACAGAGAAAGAGGCATAGGGAGTGACCCTTGGGAATGCAGTAAGCAGACTCTAAAATTTGTAAAGGTAGTGAGCATGGGCATAGAATATCTAATCTGAACATTGTACTCATTATTGGTAGTAGGCCTTAGTGAATTTGGTACATCGGCACATCGTCGGTGTATGCTCCTTGGACATAGCCCGGCGAGGGTGAACCAAGTAAAAATTGTTGTGTCATGTATATGATTTCATATTTGTTCATATATTGATATAGGAGGAAGAGAGAATTGAGTTTTTTTTAATAATGAAACAAGATCTGAAGGAGTAGAAGTTTTAATATGTCATACCCTGATTCACCCCCCTCTTAGGGTATTCGACCTTGTGGACCTAATAGTTGATATCTCAACCCTTTGATTGGAATAGAATGGTCACATTAATTTCCATGGACATGGTGTAACGAATTTTATTTCAGATAGTCAAGGAAAGATGTATCAACCATATAGTTTGGTGACATAGATGTGCAACCTGCTTGATGAGATATTGTGAAAAAAGGATTGTATTACACAGTGAGCATTTGAATGTGGTTGTAAACATTGCGACATTAAGTTTTTTCTTTTGGGCTCTTTAACCTGTTGCTAGATAATAATCTTGAACTTTAGGCAATCCCACCTAATGCAAATTAGAAAGAATCCTACAAGGTTACACACTAAGTGTTTCCATTGGTCTCGATTAAATTCTATTTGAATTTAATAAATGGAATAAGTATTATTCTCAAGACCAAGGAATAATTTTATTCAAATAATATTGATCGCATAAATTTAATTATTATTTATTCATCAACATGTGAATAAAAATATATTTATTTGTTTTATTGAATATTTAATAAATATTTATCCATCGGTGTGTGAATAAAATATTTATTTATGAATAAAATATTTATTTTTGTATTCAATAAATATCGAGGAGTTCAAATAAACCATGACCGCGTCTAGTGATAAATAATTATTTACAAGTCGGTCAGTATTATTTATCAATTTGTGCAAGTTGGCGCATGCCACAAAATATTATTATTATTATTATTATGTAGCATGGGGTTTCATTAAATTTTATAATATTATTTAATGGTCGACATGAAATTGAATTATTATTTTAACTTAAACCCTAACTCTATAAATAGACGGATGTGTCTATTGTGTGGAATATCGATGTGTAATCAAAAAAAAGAGAATTGTTGCACACAAGGAATTCTCTCTTGACTCATTCTCTCTCCCTCTCAAGAATGAGAAATGCAAGCAAGATTTCTTCAAAATCGAAGAATGAACGATCAAGAATAAACAATGCAAGATATTCAATTCGTTGTGCTAGCACCCGAAGATCGAGTGGCGTTTCTTGGAGATCATAGGAGCGCATGTGGATCGCTTCTAGAGGGATTCTATTCTTGGATCCTCATAGCGCAACAAATACAATCCAAAAGAGTCTTTTCAGATGATCAACATTCATCAATGAAGAAAGTTCCTAAGCCCAAGTATTCATTTATTTAGATATTAAATTAATTAATTGTAAATTTGACGTGCAAGGTCCTCACTCATGGTTTCAGGCAATAATAATTAAAATAAATTTTAATATGTCTCCCACCACCACACTCTTCCGCTACACCCGGAACCATCAATGTTATCATATATAAAAGGTTAGGGTGATTTCATTACCTTATCTTAGTAGGCTCATGAGACCTACTGGTTCGCTAAGGGAAAATAGAATTCCAAGCCCCACCCACCACATAAATCATCCAATGCATTCCATCATAGAATAAAATGGCATACATAATACTTGGAAAACTGTTCAATACTGAAAAACACAAATATTTGGAATAATATTTGATAAGGGTTGGATTACAATGGTTATCTGTATGGAATCATGTAATATATAGACATGTTAATAATTTTCCTCATTCAATCAAATGGAATAGTTGTATATGTGAATATCATTCAATTAGAATAATTAATTATATGGTATTTGTAATGTGGAGTATATGATAATCAATTTTTTTAGAAAAGTGATATACGAAAGGATTATTATTGTAAAAAACAAATGTATTTTTGCTGAAAGATATGTTAAAGACAATCTTCTATCAAGGCTTTTATAAATAATTCACAAGATTTTTTATCTTTCTATAGTAAGCCATTAGGGTCGAGTGACCCCCACTTACCTAGAATTACCCTTTCAAATTGCATGTCCTTAACATCCCTCCATATAGAGATATGAATATTGTGATGGACAAGGATTTTTCTTAAGAAGGTATATAAAAAGGTATTGGTAGAAATGTTATCATTATAAATCATAGATTTAAGGAAAGAAAAAAGGAAATAATGGATCAATCCCTCTTAGATGTTTCATTTCCACTGCACAACAGATACATAAAAATTTGGATAATGGAGCTTGAGTCATGGGATTATTTCGGCATAATAAAAATTGATGGAAGGGGAATAATGAGGAATTGAGTAATATCTTATGGATAATACATCAAAGGAATGAGATTAGAAATGATATAAAATCATAATATCATAATAAATAGAAATTTAAAATAGTTTATAATAATGGAATTACAATATTAAAAGAATGAGGAGCAGGAACCCTTACTCACTATGCTTCCTTTCTTCGGAGAACTCAGTAAGATAGATAATAAGATATAAAAGAAGGATAGGAATAGATTTGAAGTGAGGAGAATTTTTTGAGGAGATTAGTATTTAGAGTTGAGTTTTGAGGTACATTCCAAGGTATTGTGGGATTGATAAAGGGCATTTTTGGAATATGGGGTTGGTGTGAAGTGCACAATTCAGATTTTGCAAAGGGAATTGGTGGGAATTATTATATTTTCTTTCCATTGAGTCCCATATACATAAAATAATGTTTCTAGAATATTAATTTACTTAAAATTAATCAATTTTCATCCGTACAAAATATCATGTGCAAATTTCGCAGTACGCTATTCACCAATGTATATTACCATTTATGAAAAACAAAAAAAAAATCAAACTTACATAATTTCAACATCCTATATCCAAATTTCAATTTCATTGTTAAAATAAGTGTCTAAGTATATGAAATTTAATTATTAAATAAAACTTATAAGTTACTTAAAATCACATTTTTGTTGAATGGGGTATTTATTTTTCTAAGGATTAAAAGTGTTATTCCCTTATTATTTTTAGAATATTAATTCTTATTATTGGGTATTTTTAATGGTTACATGATGATTATTTCTAATGGAAAAATAACGGTCATATTCCTATAGTCACATTTCCCATTACAACGATCATATTGCCTTTTACTACCCTATATATAACTCTTAAATTCTATACATTTCATTCACTTATAATTCTCTCAATGTTCTCTGTATTTCTTTAAAAAAACCCTACCTTATTTATAATATTTTTCTTTCTTATTACAATGATGCTCTCAATTGTGGTAATTCTGGGAGACCATGACCCATTGGATAACCTCCAGTGATGTTATTTACTTGGTTTTATTGTCCCATTGTACTTGTATTAATGTTATGGAATATATTTATAATGTTCGACATTGAATGAATAAATTGAAGTTTATTAATTTCATTTTGAAGGTCTTTGGTCTTACATCAAAGCCTTGAGATATGGTGGTATATTAAAAAGGATAATATGGTTGATGTAGAGATAATGAGGATGATAAAGAGGTTAGGTCACGTGTTGTATTCCATAGATTTTATGTGTATGTTGCATTTCAAAGTGATCAATGTCAAAAATCAATTGTCGTCTTCCAAAGAGATGTTATGGATGTTGCATTTTGGATGATTGGTGTTGAGGGTCAGATGTTGACTTCTGAAGAGATACAAATGTTGTATTACTTTGTCGTCATGTCCAAGATATTTCAAAACAAATTTATGTGGCTATTTCTCCCTAGGATCTTTTGTGGTGGATAGGACTAAGTGAAGGGTAATATTTTACATGATTGGAAAGAATGATGGTAATTATTGGGATATGAGATTGAGGAGATGGTTTTGGGATGACCTTACATGGGTTAAGGGAATTGTGAGTTATATTGTATTATTTTTCATTTGACCAATGTAGATGTTGTATTTGAGCAATAGTTATGCAAACACCACCTATGTTGGTATCATGTGAAACCTAACATCCATGTTCTATTGGATGGTCGGTCATTTTCCCTCTCCCACTCTCCTTTGAAGGATATTGCATCCTCAATGATGTGGTGGTATAGAGGGATGTTGTATTCCCTGATGATGGTGTGGTATGGATGATGATGTCATGTAGAAAAGGGGATGGGATCCTCAAAATGTTTGTTGTTGGGGCTTGTGGTGACGAAGTCAAAAGGGGATAGTGTGCAGAGGCCCTTTTTTATATAAATATTTGTGTTGGTGTGTGTTAAAGTGTTTTGGGGAGCATGCTTGTTGTGAGATATGGGTGAGACTTGGATATGGTGGGATTGACTCTGAGGTTGGATATCATGTTTTATTTATCCATTCTTGGATTCATTAGTATGCTCCAATCACATAATCATGGGAATGACTCTTAAGGAGGTTGGATATCATGTTTTATTTATATCCATCCCTATTTTTTATGCAATTTTTGCAAATCTACAAAATCACGCGGATGGTGTCACGCGACGTTAGCTTGAATATGGTGTTCTCAAGAGTTGGGGGCAAAGCTTATGTAGGACGAAAGATAGCAGATGACCAAGGCGAAAATGTAGGTCGAAGGCACAAGCAGAGGTGGATGAGTAAGCAAGGGATGGTGGGGTATCGAGCATGTACACCACATCCCTAAGATGACCTTGACCAAGTTCCCGATTCGTTGGTCACTCCTGAAAAACAACACCAGAAGATGTAAAAGTAGCAACACAATTTAAGGCTTTGGTGGGTTTGTTGATGGAGATAAGATTAAATAGATTGTGAGGAACATGAGCTATTGAAGCCAAGCCGACAGACGGGGTCAAGGAGCATGTACCAAATCTCGCAATTGGAATTTTCGATCCATTAGCAATAGCAATTGTACAGGCACCCGTATACGGATGATACACCCACGGTAGGACCATCAGTCTGAGCAATGGTGGCTGAAGAAGAGGAAGGTGACAAAGTAGCCCGATAAGATTGTATAAATGCAATCTCCTCCTATGAGAGTGTCGGTTTATAACGGGTACTGGATGATGGTGAGGATAAAGGCATGGATGGGTATGTAAAGTGTGTCGGGGAAGGGGGAATGCCTTGCAGGAGGACCGGTGACGAAGCACGGGACAGTCGCTCAGGCGGGCGCACAGACGCAGGGATGAAGCGTGGGGCTACCATATGGAAAGGCCAACAACTGAGGCGAGGGGGCAGCCTTGTATGAGAGCCAGCAACTGGAGGTGGTGTTGGAGGGCTGCGAGCGGAAAAGCCAACCATTGAGGGGATGTCGGAAAAGTTGTTGGGGCAGAGATGAAGACGACGAAGGGTCATCGTGCGGGAGGTAGGCCGCTGGAGATGGGGTTGTCGCAGGAGGCGTTGGGCGGGATAACAACAAAGGAGGTGTCGAATGGGAGAGCAATCACGCACAGTAGCGAGGGTGACAGAGGCGGGGCGAGAATCGCCGAGGACGGCAGAGGGCCGGGAGATCGCGACGAAGGTGGCGAGGTCTGGAGACCATGACAGAGGCGGACCGAGACGTGCCAAGGGAGGTGAGGCTGAGAAACGACGAGGGAGGCGGGGGTTGGGAGACCGTGACAGAGGCGAGGCTGGGAAACGCCGAGGAGGGCGGGGCCGAGAGACCGCTTCTGAGGCAGGGTCGAGAAACACCGAGGGCGGGCTGAGAAGTCGCGTCGAGGAGCGTCGAGGAGGGCGGGGTGGGTGGCAGGAGACCGCGAGAGAGGTGGTGGGTGGGAAACGCTAAGAGGAGGAGGGGGTCAAGAGACCACACCAGGAAGCGAAAGGAGACCGCACTGGGAGGCGAAGAGAGGTGAGTTGAGAGACCATCGCAGGAGGAGGTGGTGTGAAGGGTTTCGCCTGGAGGGAGGGGAGGCTGGGACGCCGCTCGAGGAGTTGGGTCGGGACGCTGCAGGAGGAAGCGGAGCGGAGGGTTCCGCCTTAAGGGAGGCGGGGTCGAGACGCCGCGCGAGTAGGCGGGTCGGGATACTGCGGGAGGAGGCGGAGCTGAGGGTTCCGCCTGGAGGGAGGCGGGGGGTTTCGCCTTGAGGGAGGGGCCGCCTGGATGTGGACCGCAACGAAAGAGGGGGGGATTTATCATAAATCGTCCTTTGATACCATGTAGATTGTGAATTCCCTTTTATCTCAAAGTGAGGTGGAGACATTCTTTTATAGATCGATAAAAAGAATTAAAAGGTAGAATAATCTGATATAAGATTCAAAAATACTCTTTACAATAAACCAGGTTCAACGGTTTTATTGCATGAGGCTTTTAAGGCATTTACATATTTAAATTGTTATGACCATTGGTTATGGAGATTTATATTGTACATACTTTGGGTTAGCATTTATTCGAAGTTCTCTTATTTCTCGAGGATAATGTCTTCTATGATTTTGTGTTATACCATACCATCCATCGGCCTATTGAAGTTAAACATGGGGTTTTATTCACGATCTCATCGTCAACTAAGGAGGAGTCATTGTAGGGTTGGGTCCGGAAAATATTACAATTATCCGTGAACAATTGAAGTCATATGTACAGCATCAAAATCATAACAATCAGATTCAAAATTATATGTGGACAACCTAATTCATATGTATAACCTTAAGATTGTACGTATTAGACTCGATCACTCATTTTCATTTAAATTTTCAAGGATTTTAAAAAGATAAAAAAAAAAAAAACAAGATCACCTGCATACTCATTTTGAGACCAAAAATGAGACCAACATCTACAAACAACCCCTGATTCGAACCTAAAAAGATGAAGAGGAAGATGACTGGTTTGAGGAACCTCTACCTCTAAATCAACATATTTTAATGGTACAAATTATAAATAATGGAAGATCAAAATGAAATTTCATCTAGAAAGCCTGGGTTTTCATGTATAAAAATTAACAGAAGATCAATTTGAAATTCTTAAAAGCCTTCAGAATCAATGGAAATCCAAGTTATTCTGATGAAAATGGTTCTAGAACTTTGAATGCACTAAATTGTGTTTAAGGTGAAGATAGGCTCAATAAGATATCTCAACATGCTACGATCTAACAAATATGAGGAACTATCATGATTACTCATGAAGAAACAGTAACAGGTAAAAGAATCGAAATTAAATGGGTACACTTCAAAAGTAGTTATGACAGATTTAATGAAACTATGAAATCAACGAATTCACCTGATAAGGAACAAATCCTTAAAAAATAAAACATTCTAGGATCCCGGGAGAGCTACTACCTAAACAAAAGAAAAAGATATTAGCAAGCTAGATGTTTAGAGCTTAATTAAAATGTCGATGTTGGTCATCATTGATTTGATCTAACAATCACGATCAATAAATTATATACCAACCAACAACACGCTGAGCTAAGAATTTAATTCTAAAGGAGAAGTCATCAAACTGTTATTTCATACAAATTGCCAAAGATTGACCACAACCATACTTAAAAAACCACCTCTTCCATGATCCAGCAACGATCGAATGATGATTTAGTATAAAAATAAAGTTAACAAAGAACATTAACATTCAACTAAATTATATATGGACGCATTTGATGGATCAAATCAATTGCAGCGAGGAAAAAATCATCTTCAAGTACCACAGCTCGATGGCCGCAGGCATACAGCGCTTCCCGCGGATGCATGGTTGGCTGCCCGGTTGCTCCCAAAGTTCTTCCTGTTCGACTCCCTTGCAATTCTTGACCCAAACTGCACCACCACAACACAGTGAGAAGCAACCAAAATGGAGCACACATGAACACAAGAACACATGAACAAAAGAAAAATATCAAAAGGTGCATTTGGATTATGTAGATGGGTGAATTCCCTTACCTCAATGTGAGGTGAGGTTGTTCTTTTATAGAAGAGTAAAACTAAATACAGAGAGGGTAAGTCCGATGTGGGACTCAGAAATACCCAACTAAATAAAATGGGGTCCAACACTCCCCCTCAAGCTGGACATGCCCAGATTGGATTGAGTCCCACAAAGAAAAGATGACAAGACAAACTCATACTCCCCCTCAAGCTGGGCTATGAAGGCTGTGAATCCCCAGCCTAGATGAGAGAGTCAAGAAGAGCCCCTGGGAGACCTTTGGTGAAGAGATCGGCAAGCTGATCTGCCGTCGGTACATGGCCAAAGCTGATATGGTGCTGCTCCAGATGGTGGCGGAGGAAGTGACAGTCCACCTCGATATGCTTAGTCCGTTCATGAAAGACGGGATTCGAGGCAATCTTCGTGGCGGCCTGATTGTCACACCAGATATGAGCAGGGGTGTGTGCCGGGAAGCCGAGCCCATGCAGGAGATGACGAAGCCAGAGGATCTCAGTGGTGACAGTGGTCATGGCGCGGTATTCAGCCTCGACACTCGATTTGGAGACGACAGTCTGCTTCTTGTTGCGCCAAGAGATGATGTTACCGGCGAAGAACACAGCGAACCCCGAAGTAGACTTGCGGGTCGCAAGGCAACCTGCATAGTCGGCATCACAGAAGGCATCAACATCCAAGTGAGCATGACGGGAATACTGAAGGCCACGTGCAGGGTCTCGCTTGATGTATTTGGCAATGCGAAGGACAACATCCCACTGAGATTGGGTTGGATGCTCCATGAACTGGCTGACTTTGCCAACGGCGCAGGCAATGTCGGGTCGCGTCATGGTGAGGTAGTTCAGCTTACCCACCAGACGGCGATAGCGCTCGGGATGAGGAAATGGTTCCGAGTCGGAATGGAGAGTACGTTCGCCAGGCTCAAGTGGGGTGTCCACGGCAGCGGCGGTGCTCAGACCGGCATCCTGCAAGATATCAAGAGCATACCTATGCTGGCAGAGAGAGATCGAGTCCTCAGAACGGGAGACCTCGATGCCAAGAAAGTAAGTCAGGGAACCAAGATCTTTGGTATGAAAGTTTTGGTGAAGGTGCGCCTTGAGGCTGACGATCCCTCTGGAGTCGCTTCCTGTGATGATGATATCATCAACATATACCACGAGCAAGATACAGTCGTGCGGTGTCGTACGGAAGAAGACGGTGTGGTCCTTCAGACTCCGGGAGAGGCCAAAGGCCGTGACGACAGTGCTGAAGCGGTCAAACCAAGCTCGAGGAGACTGCTTGAGGCCATAGAGGGACCGACGGAAGCGGCAGGCATGGGAGCCGGCACCGGAGGCAGAAAAACCAGGGGGCTGCTTCAGGTAGACTTCTTCCTCAAGAACGCCATGGAGAAAGGCATTATTGACATCTAGCTGATGAAGTGGTCAGTGATGATGAGCGGCCAGAGAGATGAACAGGCGGACAGAGGCCATCTTGGCGACCGGAGAGTAGGTCTCAAAGTAGTCGATGCAATATGTCTGAGCAAACCCCTTCGCCACCAGCCGGGCTTTGAGGCGGCAAAGAGAGCCGTCGGGATTGAGACGGATCGTATAAATCCATTTGTTGCTCACTGCCTGTTTGCCTGCTGGAAGGGGGACAAGATCCCAAGTATGGTTTTCCTCCAGAGCCTGCAATTCATCCCGCATTGCAGCTAACCACCCGGGGTGAGATTTGGCTTCACCAACCGTGCGAGGTATAAAAACTGTCTCCAGAGCAGACAGACCCTTGTATGAAGAGACAAATAGAGGAGTACTGTGGCAGGAGCGAGTACCTTTCCGGAGGGAGGGCCGGAGAGGAGCCGGGCGAGAGAGCTGCGTCGGGGTAGGAGGGGGGGGCCTGTCGGGAATGGCTAGGGCAGCAGGGAGAGAGGCGGGGCCGGGAGGACGCCGGGAATCCGCAGAGGAGGGAGGGTTCGGGATAAAAATCCCTCTGATACCATGTAGATGGGTGAATTCCCTTACCTCAATGTGAGGTGAGGTTGTTCTTTTATAGAAGAGTAAAACTAAATACAGAAAGGGTAAGTCCGATGTGGGACTCAGAAATACCCAACTAAATAAAATGGGGTCCAACAGATTAAAATGAAAATTTTCTATGTTCCCAGAATTGATTACCGGAGATCGAATCACCAAACATTTAGACCAATAGCAAGAGACGTATCTCACATAATAAAAAATCTTAGATTCAAGTCTTGAAAATGCAGCCACGTTAAATACACAAAGAAATAGTTTTTTCGTTCTTTGAGAACTGAGATCTTATCCGATTCAATTTGAATTAGTCCACAACCAAACCGTTGCTCGAGTTGAAATGAGACAGGTTAGACATCACATGGACTTGCTATCCGAACAACATGGTACTATTTTAATGCTCAATCAAGGCACACACCTGGATTGCTCTTTTGGGCAGAGCAGCAGCTTCATACAAACCAAGCAATCGTGCAACCTGCGAAAATACAATACACAATTTTAAATGCTGCTTGAACCCCCAAACAAAATATATATATATATATAATAAATTATGAGAACCAACTGTGGGTGTGTAAAATGAAGCACAAATAAAACGAGATGCCGGGAACCCAAACCAGGTCCTTGTTCAAGTGGAGGAGGAATGCTACCCTTACCCCACACTAGAGTTGTTCCAAGTTTAAAACCCCTATTTTCCCAGCAGTCATTTAAAATATCAATCACTTCATCCCAAAAATGCTTTCTAATACAGTTCTAGGCCATGGTGTACTTATTTTTTCATAAACAAACAGTAACAGTTCATTTCCTCTAGTTTGAATTCTGCATCCATCTGGAGTCTTGTATCTCATATCTATCTATAAATAAAGTATTCTGTCCTTATTTAAATTATATTGAATTACAAATCTTCCATTGTGAACCAAACATCATCTTTTTACATGCCTTTTTTTTTTACCTCATTCAATTTACTTTCTATCAACCAAACAAGGCCTTGGTTTGCACAGAATAATCTAAATGTGACATACTGTTGATTACTGCATAAAAGAATAAAAACCCAAATTTTAAATACGCCAATGGACATGCATGCTGTTCATTGACAGGCATCGATAAACAAAACCCAGACAACTCCCACAATTTAAAGGCAAGATTTTATGATGCATAGTGCAAAATCAAGATATGACACAACTAAGACACCCACCTCTCGCAAAATCTTCTTGTCACCTGTTCCAGTTGGCTGATCAAGATCAGCAACCTTCCACAAGGGAATATCCAGCAGGGTCCCAATGACATCCTCATCTAAAAAGGGAAACCTGGCCTAGTAAAACCAGACAGACTTTAGAAAACATTAAAACAGGATTGATTAAACCATTTGTTTAAAGTTGTCCAATACCTCCTTGCCATTGTCAGAAATGCACCTATCATCTCGCCCAAGGTTTCTCTTCCAAATTCTTTGCACATCCAGTCTCATTTCATTATGCAAGCCAACCCAACTAATAATGTAGCACGCCAATTCAACCAAACAAGCAGGCGAGGGGAGTGGGGGTTTGACAAAGAGAGCAGAAGAAGTCACTTCAATTCACAGAGAAGCCACAGTTAACATAGACTCAACAAATACAAAAAACTGGATATATGATAGATACCATGTATGCCACCAAGAGAGGTTGGTTAGGGGGAATATTATGGAGAATATTATATAGAATATGATGTGGGCCCCAAGGCAATATTTTGGGGAATATTATTAGTTGGTTAAGGAGGGAGGTTATAAATAAAGGTAGATGGTGAATGAGAGGGCATCCTGAGAGAATGAGTTTAGAGGGGCTGCTTTGTGCAGATCGGCCGTTAGGCTTGGGCGGGATCACTCCCAATTTTCTTTTTCTGGTTAGTTTCTTATATCAATATAAGAAGTCAGTCTCCTGGTCTCTATCAATTGATCTGACCTGCTTTGTTCAAAGGAGGCGCACTGCCTAATCTCCCACACTCACTGGCGAACGGAGCACATTACCTACCATCCTCCTCTGTTCGGAAGTGATGCACCCTCCCGCCTTCTTTTGTCCCAGCTCGCGTTTGCCCGGCCACCATGCACCTGAACGAGACTTCGCCACCAACGTACACCACGCAGAGGTCTGCACAACTTCATCACGGCCAACTCGACCGGTCAGCCGCGCTCATCGGCTCTCATCTGGGGCAGCACACCTCGTCGCCTCGTGTCCTCCCAGAGGCGCGCACCGTCGACTGCTCCATCTACGACGTCGGGCACTGTCGGCGGCTTCCGACTCCATCCAACTGCAATGCGCACCCCCACATCTGATCACTCCTTGCCGGCTCCACTTCACCCTTTAGTTGTCGTCGGCTATTTTCCTCCTGTGCATGCCCGTCGCCTCCTGTTTTGTGTCTGCACGCACTACGGGATTTGGCCCAACCAAGTGACGTTCATCTGCTCGCACCTCATCAGAGGCCTCCCACCCCCCTTCTTGCACTGCTTGTCGCCGGTAAGCAGTCTGTCTCATCGGCCCGCCTTGCTCCACCCCCGTCCGGGGGTATCCTACTCGCCTGCCTGTCGCCGGTAAGCAGCTTGCCCCCATCCCGTAGAGAGGAAACCACACGCCACACGATGCCCGCTCCCTACCAGAGGATACTCGCATACCTGGGAGCGCCCCGCTATTCAGACGCCACAGCCTATCTGGGAGCGCCCCGCTATTCAGACGCCACAGCCTATGACGACTCACATGCAAGAATTTTGGGATTCATTGACTCGGGTGACCAGAAATCAAGAAAAATACTTACAAGAAGAGTTTTTACCAGAATTTTCTACCACACATCTAGGTGTGGATCTCAAGAGCTGAGGATTATTTCTCGAGCAATCAAACGCCAGATCAGATGAAGGTGACAATGACAAGCCTATGCATGTCAGGCATGTATGAACTTTGGTTTTTACTGGCCAAAATACCTGCGACTACGTTCACCTGGGCGCAACTCAAAACAACGCTTCTTGAGGATTTTGGAAGCTCCGTCGGGGAAGCCCCTACAACCACGACTGAGTTTCCATCACTGGTACTGCCGCTATCCTCATTGCACTCAGGGGAACCTGTCGTACAGGGAACGCATAGCTGGAGCACCAGCCAGGCCAAAATTCATGACGATAGTACCTCCAGCCTATGTATGTTAGAGCTTCCACGCCAAGAGGAGCCAAACACTTCCAGATCCGTAGCGTTGGAGCACGAGTTGCAGCCACATGAGTCGGCTACACACTGGGCTCTTGTTATTACCACCAGTTGCACTGGTTCAACCCATATTAACAAGTTGGGGTCCCTGGGTTTATCAAGAAGCCCCATACAATATTTTCAAGCACTAAGCATATTGGTGTCAGCCGCACTTGCGGCTTAGTTAATTGCGGCACACAAGGGGCCTTTCCAATGGAAGGAGGGACAACATTACGGAAGACGACACTCTTAACTTCCTCTATCCCAAACTGATCCATGAAGAACGGCACATTTTGGAGATTGTGTGGCATGCTTCTGCAGCACCGATGCCTTATACAGGACAACAACAGCTCGGTTCTCAGTCAACGGTGTTGCTTGGTTATGTCTGACACGTGAGAGCAAGGAGACGCATATGGAAGATTGCTTGGCATAATTATCCGACCAGCGCCCCTTGCTTTGCAGTACACCAGTCATCATCTCCACCTATAGGGCATCATTACCCCATCGACGAGCATAGGAGTTCATCTTCTTTGGGAAGATAATGCATAGGCATGGCTTTGAACGTGTACACCTATTCAAGATCTTCAACAGCCGATAATTTTGATCAGGACTACAGGTCTCCAAACTCTCACAAGATCTCGAGCAATCTGGTTCCATCTCAGTCTTCGAATACTTGGGCACAACAGGTCTCTTCCTCTTTGAATATCTCCCAACTTCGAACTCATTCTCTCTCTCTCTTTGATGTTGTAATGTACCGGGCTCTCAATAATTCTCAATTCTCAAACACATTGTTCATCACCAGCAATTTCCTTTTATACTCACAAAATAACATCATGAACATCATTTCTCATTTATTCGTGGACATTATTCGTTTAATATTTCAAAAATCTCAGCAGGTTCTCCTTCAATCTTCAAATCTCCAGGTGGATGGATTATTTTTCAGTTTTAAATCACCTGAAGACTTGGTCATTAACCTCGCACCATATTTGAATTATCGTGTCTTTATCTTCTCCGCTGATCACGACTTTTAAACTCTTCAAAATTATCCACATGCATGGCAGCATGCTCGATTGCAACATGGACCTCCTGCTTGTGGCGTGGTTCTTATCTCAGCATTTTCGTGTGACTTTGCAAACTCAGAATTTTGCTAAATGTTGAAGTCATATGAAAAACCGCATGAAGTCATACTAAACTTCAAAGTCTGACGAAACTTTGAAGTCATACGAAATTCTCATTCTTTCACGAATTTTCAGCTTCGGCCGAAGTCGTACGCTCATGAAGTCATACAATCTGAAGACTTGCGATCAGCATCAAACTCATACGCTCAGTCTTACGATCATAAGACTTCGCAAAACGGCCACAGAAATTTCACTACGGCGCGGTTTTGTTCACTTCACAGCTCCCACCAGTGTAGTCTACATTTCTTCGGTGTGGTCTCTATGGAATTATCTCGACGCAAGTCAGGATGACCTTTACATAGCTCACTAAGTTTCCGAGTTACCTTTACACGAGTCACTGGTTCTTAGAGTGACCATTACGTAGCCTTCATGTACATCAGATGACCTTGACTGTAACAACCCGAGATTTTAAAAAACACTTCATTCGATAGCGTATACAACACGCAACACCGAGTTTAAACAAACTGTAGAATGATAAAACAAATATGAGGACTCAATATCCAAGGTTCTAAAGGAGGTTGTGAGGTTATCTTATAATGAATAGTAAAGATCACATCAGACCACAAGTCCGATGTGAGATGCAAACTCCAACACTCCCCCTCAACCTAGGTGTACCGAGCCCTCATTTTTTTTCTCCTGTCTAGGGTTTCCAAGGTTTTCCCCTCATGGGGGGGCGGCGGCCTCCATGGCTAGGAAGTCCTAATCCGCTGTCACCCTCTCCCATCCGCGGCACCTCAGGAGCGCGACCTCCGCTCTGCCACTCTGCGGGGCCTCCTCCCGTTGCAAGCAGCGCCCTCCTGTCGCCAATGCGCGCTTCGCCCCCGGCGTCGTTCTTCTCTCCCGACGGCACCCCTCAGCAGTCTCTCGGCGCTGCCTCCCTCCCGCGACCTCTGCGCGCAGCCCTCCCGCTCGCGTCGTCGGATCCACGTCGGCCTCGCCTCCTGCTACGCAGGCGCCTTCTTCCGACGGTCGGCCTTCTTCCCCACCGCGGCGGACTTCTTTTGTTGTGCCTCCCTGTGTGCGACATTTCTCTCTGCCCTCCGTCACGGTCGTCCCGAGTAGCCCCAACGCACCCGACGGATCAGGCGGCCTCCCCTCTCACAAATCTGGCCCGATCCGACCGGATCTCGTTGTCGGCCTCTCCTTGCGACGACTCCTCTGCCTCTCCTCCCTGCAGGACGACCCCCATCGCGAGCAGTTGTTGCGCGTCGCCCTCCGTCCCACCAGTCCAGCGACGCCTCCATCGTTGCTCCCTCCACATCGGCCTCCTCCTGCGGCAACCCCCGCCTCCATGTCGGCCTCCCCCTGCGGAATTCCCACCTCTCGATGACCGGCCTGCCGGTGCGGATTTCCCAGCGCTCCGACGCCCACCAGTGCAGATTTTCTGGCGCTCCGACGACCGGCCCGCCCGTGCGGTTTTCCCAGCGCTCCGACGACAAGCCCCGCCAGTGCGGATTTCTCGGCGCTCTGTCGTCCGGCCCCGCCTATGCGGCTTTCCCAGCGCCTCGTTGGCACATCATTTTCAGCAGCTTCTTCCATAATCCGTCACCTTCTTGAGGGGGAGCAACAGCCATGGCGGTTTATCTTTATTTATGTTTTGTCTTGTTTTGTAATCAAGTTGGGTATATCCAGCTTGAAAGGGAGTGTTTGTCGCGTCTGTTGATTGCTTTGTTTTTTTTTATGTGTTCAAGCTAGGTACACCTAACTTAGGGAGAGTGTTGGAGTCTCATCCCACATCGGACTTGTGGTCTGATGTGGTCTTTATTATTCATTATAAGATAACTTCAAGGCCTCCTTTAAAGAGGAACCTTGGGTATTAGGTTCACTCTCTTTTATCATTCTAACACAAACCATGAAATATTATTATTTAAATGTGACATTTATAACCTAGTCATTAAAATGTTTGGTATGAATAGTAATAACCATATTATGGAAAATATGTCTAAAGGTTTTATATAATCCTATGCATAATAAATAAGTGATCAATTTTCAGTAAATTCATTTTATGCTTCAAAAATAGGTTTTTTTAAAAAATGATTTTTATTGTTTTTTGCACACGGATAATATAATTTTCTGCCACTTTTAAAAATTGTATTTTATAACCCGAATGGCCCAAATGCCTTTTTTATCAATTTTTGATAACTCCCCTTTCAAGGAATGAGGGGGAACCCTTACAAAGCCCGTAGGCTTAGTGGATTACATGACCCGAAGGTCTTACAGGAATTCATTCCAGACATTACTTGGAAATGCCCCTCCCAAGTGTCTAGATCGTGATGTCAACTTCCCACCTTCGCATTGCTTGTTCAACTAGCAATACATGTGCAGAGGTGCACAGGCCTGATCCCGATGGCAATTGTCATACTCTCTCATTCGTCCATATCCAGATAGCTTTGTTCAGGTGAAACCGCCTACCCTGAGTCCTCATTTGGAGTTAGTTCCTTTGGTCTGTCTGGTTGCATCTCACTTCATGATCTGTATGAGGTGGCCCGAAGGCCTTGAGGTGGCTCGAAAGCCTTAACTGGCCCGAAGGCCTTAACTAACACGAAGGCCTTCAGGCGGCCCTAAAAACACATTTTTCTAGAATTTGTTTTTCGTTGCGTTTTACGCATTTATATTAAAATTGATTTCTGCCACTTAGGAATTGACTATTGAAAAATGAATTTCATATTTGGAATCAGGAGGTTCAAACTTGATAAATATGTCTCTTTTTTTTTGTCATTATGAACAATAACCATGGTAAAATTTATCACTCCGGTAAGGATAAAACGGGTAAAACCGGGTTAAAACTACGGGGTAAGACCTTAAAATCACTCGGACACTTGTCATAATCTTATTGGATGAGTGGACTTTGTCCATCCCCATCTAAGTCTCGAAAATATGACAACTTGATAATGGCATAAATATTATTCAAGTATAAAAACAAAATGTCGTAATCTTTGTTTT
The DNA here is from genome assembly GCA_963277665.1 of Viscum album. NCBI lineage: Eukaryota > Viridiplantae > Streptophyta > Magnoliopsida > Santalales > Viscaceae > Viscum > Viscum album. Next base: position 1,401,444,944 of record OY728143.1, on the reverse strand, counting down.
AATAAACATTAATATTTTATCGTAAGGATTAAAATAAGATATGAATGATGCAAAATGGTTACATTGAGTATGAACATATTATCTTTATGATAGTAATTTATTTTTTATTTTTAGAAATGATATAATTATCAAGAACGTTTACACATCACGGATGCAATGCTCGTACAAACTGGTAAAAAATCTAAGTACATAGATTTAAAAGTATTAAATTTGATGGGTTTTGGGTAAGTTAGGGTCTTGAATGATTTTTATAGATCTAAATAAAAGGTAATTAATGTTTTAAAATTTTATATTCAAATTCCATTATTTTCATGTTTAAAGTCAAATTTTGCTAAATAGTGGAAAAATACAGTTTTTATGAGATACGGTATATTTTATGATATTATCATTACATAAATATGCTATATAAATTTATGAAACTTATGTAACGACTCGTGTATGATAATATACTACAAATATCATAGAAAATAATTCAAAACATATAAAGTTAGAATTTATTAAATAATAAGTATGAAAATCATTTTCAGTGCCTACGCAGCACTTCCGCAGGACTGGAAAAATCAAATTTAGTGTCCTAATAATAATAATTGAGAAGGAAAAAGTCTTTGCACGACTTGGTTATTCAATATTATGTATAAATAATGATTTAGATTAATAGTTTTTCGAACTTTGGTGTTTTATAATAATAATCTTATCCAAATGATTGTGCAATGTTTACGCAAGTTGTGAAGTCAAAATAACAAATTAAATATGTTGTCATGATATGAATGAGAATAGATGTTCCTCATGAATGAATATAAATGATAAAAATGATGTATAATAAATTGTTTTTATGTTAATAAATTATTTTTAATTTTTAAAATTATGATAATTGCCTAAAACACTTACGTCGAGATGGCGCGATGAATATGAAAATAGTAAAACAATTAAATATATAATTTTAAAAATATTAAAAACGATAATATTTAGACGAGTTTGAGTATCCCCGAATTTTATAGATATTTGTAAAGGATAAGTGATGATCTAAAAGATTAGATTCAAAATTGGTAGTTGTCATGATGTTTTTAATTTTTGTAAACAGTGATGAAAAAGACCTTAAATAGTATTTAGTGTTTAGAATTATTTTAAAATCATTAGAAAATTATAAAAAATTTATCAGGACTCATCTAGATATGAAATTGTCGAGCATATAAATTATGGTCCTTCTGAGTGTCACTTGTCATTTTTAGAATTACTTTTATGACCCATACTGATTGATGTTGACTAATTTCAATAATGGGGATTAATTTCATCGTTATTTTTCTCTCCCTCTCATTATTTTCCCTCATTTATGGATCAATGCGGTTTGACCTCATTAAGCCCGCCACGTGGTTTTAATTACGTTGTAAATACGTCTAGCTTTTATGTGTGTGTATGAAAACCTCTCCAGAAAAGTATCTCACTTGGTGGTACGTAAAACATCTTTTGTGTTCTAGCATTTTCCTTTCTCCTTTCAAGATGTTCGTCTTTTGTTTCATGGGTGTTGATCAATCGGGCATTTCCAACATTTGGTATTAGAGCGAGTTTGACTTGATCCACGATGTCGCACTCTGAGCCTATATCGCCCCGACTCTCCCATACATCATCAGCACATCCCAGAGCCCTCGTTGACAGCGGTAGCGGCCCTCTGGTGGTACATTGGGTGGTGAAGGAGGTCGGGGGATCGACGGCGTATCTGATCCTCATGAAGTCAAACTACAGTGATTGGTCCTTGATGATGAAGGTTATGCTCCAAGCACGCGGAATGTGGGATGTCGTCGAAACTGGCGGTGCCGAACTCTAGGAAGATCGGATGACGCTGAAGGTCAACCTTCACGTTGTCCTGTCGAAGATGATCTTCATACTCATCGTCAAGGCAACTGCCGAAGAAGCGTAGGACACCGTCAAGACCATGTGCATCGGCATTGATCGCGTACGCATGCCCAATGCTCAGAAGCTTCGCAAGGAGTACAAATGCAGTGTTTTTCGCAACGGTGAATCAGAGGACGACTTTGTGATGCGGCTCACCGGGTTGACCAACTAACTCACAACTCTCGGTTATCCAAACCCACAAGACAAGGTCGTTGAGAAGTACTTGCGTGTCGTTCCCTCCAAGTTCTCCCAAATTGCACTTTCAATTGAGACGCTTCTTGACACCTCGACACTCTCTGTGGAGGAGGTAACAAGGATACTCAGAGCGGTGGAGGATCGTTTTGAGCCTACACCCACCACCAATTGTGGAGGGAATTTGCTCCTCACCGATGAGGAGTGAGTTGCATGGATGAAGGAGCGACAAACGGAGGAGGGACCCTTCAATGACTCCAAGACCGGCAATCGGCACCGCCGACAACCACAGAGGAGTGATAGGGGATTGGACGGTGGTCATGATGTCTCAAAAGACCAATGTCTCTATTGCGCAAAAATGGATCACTAAGGCAAAGATTGACGCAGCAAGCTGAAACAGACTAAGGTACTTTTAACCCATGGCAACGACAACAAGCCAACACTCCTTATGGCAAGGGCGTGCACTGTGGTGCCCAATACCCCACTGCCACGATCCGCCACTTTCAATTCCCCTCTGCCGCAATGCAGTCCTCTCTGGCTGGTTGAGGTGAAGGTCTTCGCACAACAGGCTCAAAAGGAGGCGCACGACGACGACCTATGGTACCTCGACACTGATACCACAAACCACATGACCGGTTCCCGCGCTGTATTCTCCGAGCTTGACACTGGGATCCGCAGCAACGTCAAGTTTGGTGACGAATCTGTTGTCAATATAGAGGGATGTGGGACGATCATGTTCACCTGCAAGACCAGCGAGCACCACGTGCTCACAGGGGTGTACTTCATCCCGAGGCTCACCACCACCATCATCAGAATCAGACAGCTTGATGAGAATGGTTGTCAGGTACTAATCGATGGACGCATCATGAAGATCCGCAATAAGCAACGACGCCTGCTGGCCAGCGCGCAGCGCTTCCCCGATCGGTTGTACAAGCTAAGACTCAACATTGCACAACCTACATGCTTGTCTGCAAGGGGGTCAGAGGTGGCATGGCGTTGGCACGCGAGTTACGACCACCTGAATTTCCAGGCTCAACGCAATATGGTGCGAGGGCTTCCGCGAATTGATCAGGTGGATCAAATCTGCGACAACTGCGTCGCTCGGAAACAACGGCGAGTGTATTTCCCCGTGCAAGCAAAGCATCACGTGGAGCAAGCCCTCGACCTTGTCCATGGTGACCTTTGTGGGCCGATCACGCCAACGACACCAAGCAGGAACCGCTACTTTGTGCGGCTCGTGAATGACATGAGCTGCTACATGTGGCTCAATCTACTCGCGAGCAGAGACCAAACTCCAGTGGCAATCAAACGCTTTCAAGCCACAGTGTGGGTGGAGACAGGGGGCAAGCTGAAGGTCCTCCGCACCGACCGCGGTGACGAGTTTACTTCAGTGGAATTCGGTGAAAACTGTGTCGAGCGTGGCGTACAATGACAACGCACAGCTCCCTATTCACAACAGCAGAATGAGGTCGTTGAACAACACAACCAGACCGTGGTTTCCATTACTCAAAGCATGCTGAAGGCTAAGGGCCTTCCTAGGATGTTTTGGGGTGAGGCCATCTCCACCGCCATCTTCATCCTTAACCGAGCGCCGACACACAACCTTAACGGGATGACATCGTACGAGGCCTGGTATGGCAAATGACCGACGATGCACTTTCTCTGCACCTTTAGCTGCATCGCGCATGTTAAGAATGTGAAGTCACACCTGAAGAAGTTGGATGACCGGAGTACGCCGATAATCTTCATTGGGTACGAGTCAAGGTCCAAAGCATACCGCGTGTACGACCCCGTCAGCAAGGGCGTGCATGTAACACACGATGTCATCTTCGATGAAGCAGAGCGGTGGGATTGGAGTGCTCATGATAAACAAGGTGTGTTGAGTAGTGAGGAGTCATTCACCGTCGAACACACAAGGGCATGTATATCAGGGATGGCGGAGACCGACAACACTGTCAGAGACCAAAGATCATCACCCACACCCACTAGTGTGCGCTCTGCAGACGCTGCAACACCAGACGTGGTCAAGGTGATGCCCTTGCCATCAGTCGCAGTGGAGTTCGCTTCGCTGTCATCCAACATAGCGGAAACACTTAGACATCGATCACGGCAACGCCCTGCTTCGGTTTCGCACCATCGACGACAGTATCGGACCGACAACGCCACCTGGGTTTGCACTGCGCGAGCTCTTCTCCGATGAGTTATACTTCACTACGCCCGACGAGCCAACCTTCTTTAGCGAAGCAGAACAACATCTGTGTCAGCGTAAGACAATGCTTGAGGAGAAGCTCAGAGGCCCAATAGTATGTCGGCATCCACCATGGCCAAACCTGTCAGCGCCTTGGCCACCAAGCCCGCCCGCCCGCATGTCACGTTCATTACAAAGAAGCCGATGGCAAGCGACGAGAAGGATTCGAGGGAGGAACAGCTCACGAACATTCTCACAAAGTCACTTGGATGCGGCAAGTTTCTGGAGCTATGCACAAAGTTTGACGTCGTTGAAATCCGATGAATGCGATAAAAATTAGGGGAGTGATTATTGACTAATTTCAATAATGGGGGTTAATTCCACTGTTATTTTTCCCTCTCCCCTCATTATTTTCCCTCATTTATGACTCAACGTGGTTTGACCTCATTAAGGTCGCCACGTGGTTTTAATTACGTTGTAAATACGTCTAGCTTTTATGTGTGTATATAAAGCAATGAAAACCTCTCCAGAAAATCATCCCACTTGGTGCGCAAAACATCTTTTCTATTCTAGCATTTTCCTTTCTCCTTACAAGATGTGATTTTTTGTTTCGTAGGTGCTGATCGATCGGGCATGTCCAACAATTGAAAAATGTGAAAACGCCATTGATTCTTGCCTATAAAAATGGACTTGAACATTTTTCACACAACTCAAATTCGGTTTTTCTCTCAAACCTCTGCCCAAGTCTCATTCTAAACATCCATTTCCACAACATCCCGCCACTAGGGTGATTATAAACCTCTCCTTCAAAGGCCTTAAGATCAATCGAAGGGAGGCAACACAAAGAGCAAAGGAAGGAATTTCTTAACTCAATTTTCATTCGTTGGATTATATCACTTCTTCAATAATTATGTTATGCCAATATCACGTGAGAAGTAACTTTTGATTGTTCTATTTTTTGTTTCCACTTGTATTGCGTGGACTTACATTTGTCACATATAATTACTTCATTGATTATTTCTCACTTTTACGGTATGATCCTTATAAGGAAATTTCATCTCAATTTCACTCCATTGGGACACAATTTATATTATGCACCTATTCTTATTTATATGATGCATATATCGTCCCTTTGTCATTTAATATCATGAATTCCTATTATTTCATGGTATATAAAGTTTTATTTCATGTTAATTCCTGGGGTTCAGATTCAAGAGTTACCCAAATGGTAAAAGTTTATGTTATAATCTCACTTTTTACTGGGGATTGTTTATGAATAAATTTCCAATGAGGAAATTATATGCTCTCTCTCAAATCACTTGTGTTTTATTCTCCTCTAGTTATTTTTGGGGTTTTCATGTATTAGTCCCATTTTTACCTTCTTTAGGATTTAATATGATCAAGAAAAATGTTTTTCAGAAATGTCGACCATATTTCTTTTTTGGTCGACGAGCTTTTTCTTCTATATTCATATTTTCTAAAATGTTTTCAAGAATGTTTTTATCATTCTCAACTAATTTTTAAAATTCATTTTCAACTATATTTGATGTTCTTTACAAAGGTTTTAAAGGAATCATCAAACATTTTCCAAAAAGGTACTTTTGACTTTTTACGAAAAATGTAAAAGGAATCTTTGTTTTAACGTTTACCGAATGAATCGTCTTTCCCACCGTCATGACATTACTTATCTTTTAAGCTTCCATGGTTATTTTCAAAGAAAATCCTTCTTCCATTATTTTATGAATTTTTAGAAAAGGTATTACTTTCTAAAAGTTTGAAAACTGTTTTTGGAAGTAATTTATAACTTCATCTTTATACAAAGTTACAAAAGTTTTAAGGAAGGTTATTTTAAATGTTTTACTTCAATTATCTTTTATGTTTTTCTTAAGACATTCATTTATTACAAAACCTGCATTTATGATAATTTTATGGTCTTCTTTCATCCCTTACTAATTCAAGGTTTTGTGGTCATACTTTCTCATGATCATTTACTTTCTTGTGATCATGTTCTTTAACATTGTCTATCATTCTTTGGATGTTATCATTTTCCTCCAAATCCATATTATTTTGTATCTTGGATATGTTTATTGTTTAAACCGTATATCATTTCTATATACGGTGTAAGCTGAATAAACTTACTATGAAAGTTGATAGAGCTTCTGGATCAGAAGATAGAAGAACTAGAAGATGATTTCTATTAAAGAAGAGTGTTACACTTACAAATAGAAGTTTCTGGAAATCACGTTACACCAGAGAGGAGAGCACTTCTCCTTAGGCCAAGGCTAACTGCCTCCTAACCGAATGACCAAGCCTGTCCCAATAGACCGACCTCTCTTCCTCTTATAACCACCCCTCATGACCGACTTCTTAAAATACAATGCAACTACAATTCTGCCCCAAGGCAGTAAGAATACCTCCCCTTATCGAGACCCCCTTCTATGGTAAGTAAATTGTATTGGTGGCCTCGACTGGCCACTGGACTCCACTAAATTCCTATCAATACCACCCCTTGAAAAAGCACCTTGCCCTCAAGGTGGACATTGAGAAATTGGGCCTTTAACACCTGAGCATCCTCCCAAGTTGCCACTTCTGCAACTCTGTCGTGCCATTGGATAAGCCAAAACAAGGTCCTGTATTGAGTCTTTTCCGCCAAAATTGCCACTAGATAATCTCCTTCTTCCACGAATCCTTCCGGTAATAATTCTTCTAATTGGATTCCACCAACTGCAAGCTTTAATTGAGAACCACGGAAAACTAGATGTACCTTACTATGCTCTGGAAGTTGTAAGGCAACTGCACCCACCTTCTCAACAATTGGAAAGGGTCCATAGTACCTGGCAACGAGCTTTGAATTTACTGTTGGATTGGTGTAGCCTAATCCGGTTGGGCCGAATGCTCGTGGCCGCAACTGTCGCGGATCGAGCTGTAGCAATGTTGGCACTGTAGCAATGTTTGGCACTGTAGCAATGTTGACCACTGTAGCGGAGCTGACCGACCGACACCGACAGGCACTGTAGCAGTGCGGACTTCGGGGTCAACTGGACTGTAGCACTTTTGACTTCCAGCCGACAGCCACTGTAGCGCTTTTGACAAAGTTGGTCGTCGTTCACTGTAGCGACGCGGACTTACTTTACAAACAGTGATCGTCTTCTCCATTTTTTATAGCCCATTTTCGAGCTAGGGTTAGCACTGAAAAAACCTCTGTAATTTGTGCTCCTGATATAATGAAATTCTACCTCTCCCGTGGACGTAGAGATTATTCCCGAACCACGTAAATCGCTGTGTTCTTGTTGCTTTCTTTCGTTTTCTCGTTTCTGTCATTGTGACTCCCGACGATTCCGCAACAACTGGTATCAGAGGGTGAGTTCGGAATTCTTCAACGATGGCTTTGGATGAAGGAAAAGTGAAGATCGATCGCTTTGATGGAACTGATTTTAGTTTCTGGATGATGCAAATTGAGGACTATCTTTACCAAAAAAAGATGCATTTGTCACTTCTGGGACTGAAGCCAACGGACATGGAGCAGTCGGAGTGGGAGCTGCTGGATCGACAGGTTCTGGGTGTTGTGCGCCTGACATTGGCCAAAAACGTGGCGTTCAACATCAGAGAGCAGAAGACGACGATGGACCTGATGAAAGCTCTCGCGAATATGTACGAGAAGCCTTCTGCAGCAAACAAGGTGCACTTGATGCGCTGATTTTTCAACCTTAAAATGGAAGAAGGAAAAATCGTTGCAGACCACATCAACGAATTCAACACCATCATCAGTCAGCTGACATCGGTGAAGATTGATCTTGGTGACGAGGTATGTGCACTGGTCTTACTGTCCTCTTTACCTGACAGTTGGGAAGCAACTGTAACAACTGTGAGCAGTACCTCGGGGAATACCAAACTGGTTTTGAAAGATATACGGGACCTAATCCTCAGTGAGGATGTTCGAAGAAGAGAATCAGGCAGATTCTCTGGTTCTGCTCTGAATGTCGAAGGAAGAGGAAGATACCCACAACGAGACATCCGTAGAGGGCAATCAAGGTCAAGAGGGAAAAGCCGAGACAAGGCAAAGGGGGCTGGTCCTACCTGCTGGACATGCGGGAAGAAAGGACATGTCAAAAAGGAGTGCAGAGAAAAACAAAAGGGGCCTGAAACCAGTGGAGCAAACGCGACGGTTGAAGGAACTGATGATGTGTTGTTGTTGAGCGTGGACAGCCCAATGGAGTCTTGAATTTTAGACTCTGGGGCGTCTTTCCATTCTACATCGGAGAAAGGATTTCTGGAAAATTACATTTCTGGAAATTTCGGCAAGGTACATCTTACTGATGATGAGCCCTTGCAGATTGTGGGAAAAGGCGATGCACGAATCAAGACAAACAGTGGGGGCTTGCTGGTTCTGGAAAACGTGAGGTACATCCCTAGTTTAAGAAGAAATCACATTTCTGTGGGATAGCTTGATGATGCAGGGTTGAGTACCACATTCACTGGTGGTGCATGGAAGATCACCAAAGGAGTTATGGTCAAAGCTCGTGAAGCAAAGAATGGCACTCTATACAACATGACAGAAACTTGCATGGACATGGCTGCATCACTCAAAAATGTAGGAGATTCACAATTGTGGCACAACAGGCTAGGCCACATGAGTGAGAAGGGGAGGAAGGTGCTGGCAACAAAAGTGTTGCTACCAGAGCTGAAGTCAATGGATGTTGGCCTATGTGAAGATTGTATCTTCGAAAAGCAGAAGAAGGTGTCTTTTGCAAAAGGAGGCAGAACACCGAAGGCTGGGAAGCTGGACCTGGTGCACACAGATGTTTGGGGACCTGCACCAGTACATTCCCTTGGAGGGTCACAATAATATGTGACATTCATCGATGAATCAACAAGGAAGGAATTGGTTTACTTTCTGAAAAGTAAATCTGATGTGTTTAAAATGTTTCAGAAGTGGAAGGCCATGGTGGAGAATGAGTCAGGAGCTAAGCTAAAATACTTGAGGTCTGAGAACGGTGGAGAGTATGGCAGCCAGGAGTTCATAGAATTCTGTTCTGATAATGGAATTCGGTGGGAGAAAACTATCCCAGGAACACCACAGCAGAATGGTGTAGCTGAAAGGATGAACAGGACGTTGAATGAACGTGCCAGAAGCATGAGGTTACACTCGGGGTTGCCCAAAACCTTCTGGGTTGATGCAGTGAACATGGCAGTTTATCTGGTCAACAGGAGTCCATCTGTGCCAATGGGAGAACGTTTACCCGAGGAGCTCTGGTCTGGGAAGGAGTTAAGACTCACATTTACGAGTATTTGGCAATTTGGCATATGTTCATATTGATACTAAAGCAAGGGACAAGCTTGATGCTAAGTCCAAGCCATGTTTCTTTATTGGTTATGGTGCTGACGAGTTTGGTTACCGTTTTTGGGATGATCTCAAGAAGATGGTCATCAGGAGCCAGAATGTGGTATTCAATGAAGGTGTCATGTACAAAGATCGTCATGTAGCTGAAGATGAAAATGGGAACATTGAATTAGAGTGCAAAGAGCAAGTGGAGCTTGAAGGTGTATCTGAGCATGAGAGATCCGAACCGGTGGAACCTACTACTCCAGTAGAGTTGAGGAGATCAATGAGGGTGAGAAGGCCTGTGCAGAGATATTCACTATCCCTGCATTATTTATTATTGACTGACGGTGGAGAACCAAAATGCTTTGAAGAGGCAATGCAGCTGAAGGAGTCGAGCAAGTGAGAGTTGGCTATGGAGGAGGAGATTTCCTCATTGCATGAAAACAACATTTGGGAGCTGACACCCCTGCCAACAGGAAAGAAGGCGTTGCAGAACAAGTGGGTCTACCGGGTCAAGGAAGAACATGATGGAAAGAGGAGGTTCAAGGCAAGGCTTGTGGTGAAAGGCTTCCAACAGGAGGGAGTGGATTTCACTGAAATATTCACACCAGTAGTGAAGCTTACCACCATTCGGGTGGTTCTCAGCATTGTGGCGTCAGAGAACTTGCACCTTGAGCAGCTTGATGTCAAGACTGCTTTCCTTCATGGAGATTTGGATAAGGATATCTACATGCAGCAGCCCGAGGGGATATGTAGAGTCTAGGAAGGAAGACCTGGTGTGCAAACTCCAGAAGAGCTTATATGGATTGAAGCAGGCACCAAGGCAGTGGAACAAGAAGTTTGATTCATTTATGTCTAAAAATGAATATAAACGATGTGGCATTGATCAATGTTGTTACATCAAGTCCTTTGGTGATGAATACATTATATTGCTTCTGTATGTGGATGACATGCTTATTGCAGGATCATGTATGCAGAGGATTAATGAGCTGAAAGGACAGTTGGCTGAGGAGTTTGAAATGAAAGATCTTGGAGAAGCTGGTAAGATTCTGGGGATGAAGATCAAGAAAGACCGCACAGTTGGAACATTAATGTTGTCACAGGCTGATTACATTGGGAAGGTCTTGAGAAGATTCAGTATGTTGGAAGCAAAGGCAGTCTCTATTCCCCTGGCGAGCCATTTCAAACTATCAAAGGAGCAATCACCGAAGACGGTAGAAGAGGTGGAGTATATGACAAAAGTTCCATATGCATCAGCTGTTGGAAGCCTGATGTATGTCATGGTGTGTACTCGACCTGACATCACTCATGCAGTGGGAGTTGTGAGCAGGTATATGGCTAACCCTGGAAAACAACATTGGGAAGCTGTGAAGTGGATACTGAGGTATTTGAAGGGCAGCAAAGAGGTATCTCTGTGCTTTGGGAAAGAAAATTCATTGCAGGGGTATGTGGATGCTGACCTTGGAGGCGATGTCGATAGCAGGACGAGTACCACGGGTTATGTTTTTACCTGTGGAGGAACTGCGGTAAGTTGGGTATCACAATTGCAGAAGGTGGTGGCTTTATCCACCACAGAGGCAGAATACATTGTTGTAACAGAAGCTGGGAAAGAGATAGTTTGGCTGAAGAACTTCTTGGATGAATTGGGAAGAAAGCGAGAGGAGAATGTATTGCACTATGACAGTCAGAGTGTTATACATCTTGCAAAGAACCCAGTGTTTCATGGCCGGACGAAGCACATTCAGTTGAAGTACCATTTAATCAGAGGTTTGATACAGGATGGGTTGTTGACTTTGCAGAAGATCTGTGGAACCAACAATCCGGCAGACATGTTGACAAAGCCTATGGTGATACAGAAGTTGAGGCGCTGTTGTGCCTCTGTTGGTCTCCACTGATGAACGAAGGATGAGAGGCAAAATAAAGGAGGACCTGATGGGAGCACAAGAGGAAAACAGTTTGTATTTCATGAATCTGTGAATGGAAAGCACGCCACTGGTGAGTGAAGAAGAGAAAGAACTCAAATTAAGTAAGTTGTCTTCATCAGTTGCATCGAAGCATTACAGTGCAGTGGATCAGGCTCCAAGTGGGAGATCGTTGGATTGGTGTAGCCCGATCAGGTTGGGCCGAATGCTTGTGGCCCGCAACTGTCGCGGGTCGAGCTCCGCGGTGAGCTCGTTGGGGGTTGCAGGGGGCAACGCGCCCCTACTCCGGGGGTCCGGGGTCAACTGGACTGTAGCACTTTTGACTTCCAGCCGGCAGTCATTGTAGCGCTTTTGACAAATCTGGTCGTCGTTCACTGTAGCGACGCGGACTTACTTTACAAACAGTGATCGTCTTCTCCATTTTTTATAGCCCATTTTCGGGCTAGGGTTACTACTGAAAAAACCTCTGTAATTTGTGCTACTGATATAGTGAAATTCTGCCTCTCCCGTGGACGTAGGATTATTCCCGAACCACGTAAATCGCTGTGTTCTTGTTGCTTTCTTTCGTTTTCTCATTTCTGTCATTGTGACTCCCGACGATTCCGCAATATTTACCTTGGTCACAGGATTATTTAGTTTTAATTTTACCCAAACCAAGTCTTCAACCTGATAGTGCACCTCCCGCCGATGTTTGTTAGCATATTTAGCCATGAGTTGTTGTGCCCTGTGTAGATTAACCCGAAGTTGTTTCAAAGTTTCATCCCAGCCAACCAATGTTGTATCCACAACTTCTACAGCAACTTCCCCTTATGTATAATGCAAAATATGTGGTGGTTGTCGACCATACACAACCTCAAATGGGGTTTTTCCTGTAGATGTGTGGAATGATGTGTTGTAACTATATTCTTCCCAAGTCAACCATGATGCCCACTGTGTGGGTTTATCCGAAGAAAAACACTGTAAATAAACCTCCAAACACCTGTTTACAACTTCTGTTTGACCATCACTTTGTGGTTGATAAGAGGAACTCATTTTGAGTGTCGTCCCTTGCAATCTGAATAATTCCTGCCAAAACAAACCGGTGAACAACGGGTGAACAACGGATCCCTGTCGCTTACTATTGTTGTAGGTATCCCATTTAAACGCACCACCTCCCTTAGAAAAACTTCAGCAACTGTCTTCGCTGAATAAAGGGGTGTTTAAGTGGAATAAAATGTGCATATTAACTAAGTCAGTCTACCTCCACAAACACAATTTCATAGCCTTTTGACTTAGGAAGACTGGACACAAAGTCCATAGATACTTATTCCCATATTAATCGGAATAGGGAGTGGTTGTAGTAAACCCGCTGGACTTAAAGCTTCATATTTATTCTTCTGGCAAGTTTCACATTCATGAACATACCGTAAAACACTGTGTGTCATTCCAGACCAAAACAAACCCCCCATTAGACGTTTAAAGGTTTTCAAGTACCCCAAATGCCCTCCCGCTGGTGAAGAATGCTAATGTTGTAAAAGTTTCGGAATTAAAGAGGATTCCCTAGGTAAAACCAGCCGGTTCTTAAAGAATAACCCATTCCGGGTAGAATAACCAGATTTTACCGTTCTGCCTTGCAAAAGCAGTTCCATTACAACTGACAGCTTAGCATCATGAGCTATTTCTTCCCAAAGCACCCCAAGTTCCTCCCAACTGGGTTCTGAAATGGCGATCTGCACAGATTCTCCTTCTTGCGGCACCCTGGATAAGGCATCGACTGCATTATTTAATCTCTTTGGCTTATATGTGACAACACAATCATAACCGAGTAGCATTGCCTACCAGCATTGGTGATCAATACACACCACCTTTTGATTAAATGTTTGAGACTACTATGATTTGTACAAACCTCAAACCTTCTCTCAATCAGGTATTGTTTTTGTAGTTGGGTGAATTCCCCTTCCCTCAATGTGAGGTGGGGATCCTCTTTTATAGAGAACTAAAGACTAATTACATGTTTTAAGTCCAATGTGGGACTCATAACAGAAATACCCCTTTAACCTTAAATGGGGTCCAACACTCCCCCTCAAGCTGGACATGCCCAGATTGGATAGAGTCCCACAAATAGAAAAAGACAACAAAGACACAGGACCATCTCAGACTCCCCCTCAAGCTGGGCCAGGGAGGCTGTGAATACCCAGCCGGGTAGTGAGAGACTCCAGGCGAGCTCCGGGAAGACCTTTGGTGAAGAGATCGGCAAGCTGATCGGCCGTCGGGATATGGCCGAAGCTGATATGGTGCTGCTCCAGATGGTGGCGGAGAAAGTGACAGTCCACCTCGATATGCTTCGTCCGTTCATGGAAGACGGGATTCGATGCAATCTTCGTGGCGGCCTGATTGTCACACCAGATATGAGCAGGAGTCGATGCGGGGAAACCGAGCTCATGGAGGAGATGACGAAGCCAGAGGATCTCAGTAGTGACGGTGGTCATGGCTCGATACTCGGCCTCGGCACTCGACCGGGAGACGACAGTCTGCTTCTTGCTGCGCCAAGAGATGAGATTGCCGGCAAAGAACACGGCGAAACCCGAAGTAGACCTGCGGGTAGCGAGGCAGCCGGCATAGTCCGCATCACAGAAGGCCTCAACATCCATGTGAGCATGATGGGAGTACTGAAGGCCACGGGCAGGGTCTTTCTTGATGTATTTGGCAATGCGAAGGACAGCATCCCACTGAGAGCGAGTGGGATGTTCCATGAACTGGCTGACTTTGCCAACAGCACAGGCAATGTCAGGACGCGTCATGGTGAGGTAGTTGAGTTTACCGACCAGGCGGCGATAGCTCTCGGGATGAGGAAAGGGTTCCGAGTCGGAATGAAGGGAGCGTTCCCCAGGCTCAAGGGGAGTGTCCACGGCAGTGGCGGTGCTCAACCCGGCATCCTGCAAGATATCAAGAGCATACTTGCACTGGCAGAGAGAAATAGTGTCCGCAGTCCGAGAGACCTCGATGCCAAGGAAGTGAGGGGACCAAGATCCTTGGTGTGAAAGTGCTGGTGAAGATGCGCCTTAAGGCTGGCGATGCCTCTGGAGTCGCTCCCTGTGATGATGATGTCATCCACATAAACCACAAGCAAGATACAGCCATGCGCCGTCGTACGGAAGAAGACGGTGTCTTCTGCAGGCGATGATAGACCTGCGGGATATCCAGTGTAGACGGGCTGGCAAGCATTTCGGTGGCCGTCGTGGCATAGTCCGGTGCGAGGCCATTTAGGAGGGTGAATAGGCAGAGCTGGTCCCGCTGAGTCTGCGCTTCGGCCGGAGTTTGAGGAATCGGCCAGAGTTCCTGTAGTTCATCGCGGACTTCCATTCCATGAAGTAGGTGGGGAAGGTCCGATCCTGCTGGCGGATATGGGAGAGACGTTGTAGAACGTCAGAGACCCGGGCCAAGTTATTGGTCTCGGAGAACATGACAATCAAGGAATCCCAGAGCTCCTTGACGGTGTTGGCAGTCCGGGTGACATCTTTCACGGAGCGGTCCATGGAGTTGACTAGTAGGGCGAAGATTTTGCTGTCCGCCAGCTGCCAAGATTCGAACTTAGGATCAGTGAGTTCAGGTGGGGGTTTCTCAAGATGAGAATGAAGCCCCATGCCGCGGAGGGACATCAAGACCGTCTTCCGCCAGACGGAAAAATTAGTGGCATCCAGCCGGTCATCGACAAGCCGGGAGGAGGCCGTGATGAGGGACGGAAGAACAGAGGACGCATCCATGGAGGGCGGGCGCTGGACCTGTTCGCCGGGAGGCGGGCGGTGGAAGGGAAGCGGCCCGGAGAGGCGTCCGGAGGGAGCAGCGACAGGGGGTCGCGCTCAGGATGGTGCGGCCGGGCAGGGGCGGCGCGGGTGCTGGGGCGCGGGTGCGGGGCAGGAGCGCCGCAGGGCTGGTCCTGGGCGCGCCGGGCGCCGGAAGGCCGAACCGGGAGCAACGCCGGGAGAGGGCAGCGGGAAGGGAGCTGCTGGGGGGGGGGGGGGGGGGCGAGGGCGCGGCGCCGGGACGGCGGGGCGAGCCGGGAGCCAGGGAGCCGGGAGCCGGGAGCCGGGAGAAGCCGCCGGGAGCCGGGAGCCGCGAGAGGCCGCGGGAGCAGAGGGAGGCGCGGGAGGCGCGGGAGGCGCGGGGAAGGGGCGCGCGGGTGATGGCGTCGGGAGCAGCGGGAGGTCGCCGGGAGCAGCGGGAGGCCGTCGGGAGCAGCCGGGAGTCGCGGCGACGGGAGGCGCCGGGAGCAGCGGGAGGTCGTTGGGCGGCGCCGGGAGCAGCAGGAGGCCGCCGGCGGGGCGCGCGGGTGACGGCGTCGGGAGCCGCGGGGAGCCGCGGGGAGGGAGCGCCGTCGGGGAGGAAGGTCGTCGGGCGGGGGCCGGGAGCAGCGCAGGGCAGCCGGGAGGATGGAGGGCGGTGCGACGGGAGGGCCGGGAGCCGCGGGCAAGGCGGCCGAGCGGGGCTCCGGGGTGAGGTGCCGAGGGCGAGGCGGCTGCCGGGACGCCGAGGGCTGGGCGCTGGGGCGATTCGCTGAGGGCGGAGCGCCGGGGCGAAGCGCCGGCGTGGAGAGGAGGGCAGCCGGGTGGGAGCGCCGGGAGGATGGAGGGCAGCCGGGTGGGAGGGCCGGAGAGGCGCCGGAAAAGGGTTAGGGCAGCAGGGAGAGAGGCGGGGCCGGGAGGACGCCGGGAAGCCGCAGAAGAGGCAGGGTTTGGGATAAAAATCCCTCTGATACCATGTAGTTGGGTGAATTCCCCTTCCCTCAATGTGAGGTGGGGATCCTCTTTTATAGAGAACTAAAGACTAATTACATGTTTTAAGTCCAATGTGGGACTCATAACAGAAATACCCCTTTAACCTTAAATGGGGTCCAACAGTTTTCAATGTTGGATTGAAAATACCAATGTTATAAGCTCTTCTTCGTAAATTGTTTTCTTCAAATTAGTTTCTGATAACGCTTTGATGTAGTAGGCCAATGGCCTCCCTTCTTGAATTAGTACATCCCCTGCTCCATAGCCAGAAGCATTGTAATGGCCCAGACCCCCTGGCCATTACTTTACCAAAAACACGGCTCCATCATGACGGTGGCACCGTGACGGTCGTACCGGTCACGGTGGCACCGTGCCCTCGCCGAGTCTTTCGTTCCTTTTTCCAGTACCCGACTTTTCCGCTCCCGTAACGTATCTTTTGATGTAAACTAATTTTAATACCCTTTTTACAGTCATTTAAAGCCCAGGATTGAATCCTAAAAATCCCGAGAAATATCCCCGATGGGGGATATTAAATAACTCCTCAATATCATCGTGCCACCCACGTAGGAAACCACGATCCATTTTTCCAGGCGTTCAAAATTCCATATCGCGTGACAGTAGGATCTCCTCTTTATATCTCCCGCTAGAGTTCCTCCTTTTCTTCTCGGTTGAATTTCCTTCTTCTTCCTGGCGCGCTTGGAGTCCTTCCCGTGGCTTGTGGTGCGCCTCTACTGGAGCCTTCTGCACGTCTTAGAGTCCACGGATTTCCTCCCCTGCAAGCCGCACATCCCTTGTTCCTGGCGCGTGGAGAAGAACTTCGATCTTTGATCAATCAGGTAGGGATTTTTCCTTCGTCTCTCCTTTCTGTGTATCATGCGGGGCGGGTACTCTACTGTTTCTGTGGGATGGACGAAACCAAACCTTAACAAAGATAATAAACGGACTGTTAATGGATGATGGGGTGCGTTCGACGTTCTGCTGTATTCTTTTATGTTGCTATATGTTGTGAACTGTATGGGTTTACGCCTACTGAAAATCATGGTCGTTGGTGGTCCTTCTCTGTGCACTAATAAACTCTTGTCTCCTGTGATGATTAAATGGCTGCGAGATGGAAATTTGTTAATCACGTAAACTCGGTGGATTAAATGAGTGCCCAGTAAACATAAAACCTTGTGTGATCACCCCGGTTAACCAACAGAAAGAGGAAACAAATAAAGGATGTGCTTGAACCTGGAGGTTTCCTGCTTCATTTTGGTAGTAGGTGTGTTGTTCTGTTTGATTGCTTATGGGGTGATGTGGGTGAGGATGGGATCCTCTGTTGTGGCATGGTCGTTGGTTGTGAATCTGGAACTGTGTGGTTGCTCTGTTGGTGACACGAATTGGGGTGGAATCCTCTTCTGTTGTGAAATCTTTTGGTTCATGGTTCTGGGGGGTGAGGGGCTGTATCTTGAAGCCTGCTTTGGTTCCAATACTTGGAGGGATCTCACTTTGATGTGAATTTACAAGAGAACTGGGTGTGAATGTTTAAATTGTTGTTAAATGTCTTTCCCCTTGGCTTGTGTTTACGCCTGTTAGTTGCCCAGTAGAGCAGAATTTACTTAAATGGGATCACTTGAACATGAAAACAAGAATGGGTTAATTGGGAAACTGGTTCTGGGAATGAGTTGTGACTCGGCTGTGAGCAGTGTGCTTCCTATGAATAGTGTCTAGGTTGTTCGTGCCTGGATTGGCCTTGGAAACCCTAGGTTGGGATGAGTGCTTGTTCCTTAAATATATATGATTGTAGTTCTTGTGTTTCTTATTCGCGCTCCACCCATGTTGAGCACTTAGTGCCGAACAACCTCATTTCATGGGGGAGAGTGTTTTTCCCAACACTCCTATGAGTGGCTGGTTATTAGCTCATTTTCTGCTCCCTTTCCCGAATAGCCCAAGACTCTTCGGGCAGGCTGTGATGGCCTGAAGTCCATTATTAGCCCAAGCATCTTCGGGCAGGGTAGTTGTGGTGGTTGGCCCAGGTGTCTGCGGGCAGGTTGCTTTCCCAAGTATCTTCGGGATGAGGCCCAGGTGTTTTCGGGCGTGGCAATGGTTGTTCTGACCCAGGAGTTCGCGGGCGTGGTTACGTGTGGTTATTGTGGCCCAGGTGTCTGCGGGCGGGATAACGGTTGTGGCCCAGGTGTCTGCGGGCGAGATAGTGGTTGTGGCCCAGGTGTGTGCGGGCGGGTGTGGCAGTGGGACTGCGGTAAGAATGGCGGGATTGGTTCGATGCGTAGGATGTCTTCAATAACCAGTGGGAAAGTAACGCGGGGTACCCAAACATCGATGTGCTATTACTATACATTACTTGACTTGCGTTATTTGGAGAGTGTGCCTTGGTGAGGTTTGGGTGGATTAGTTTTCCTTGCTAGGTGTTTTGGTTGTCTCCTTTCTCACAGGGCATTAGAATGTCTCCCACTTGTGCACGAGAGTCTTTGGTTTTCCCTACTGGGTATACTTGTATACTCACTCTGCGTATATAAAACTGCTTTCAGGTTTCCAAGAGGACTTCGCGGATCGTGCAGGGCCGTACTAGCTCGGGCGTTGGGACCGTTGCAGTTGCTGTTTTTCTTTTCTTTTGGTATTTTACCTTGTAGACCCTTGAATTTGGTGACTTTTACTTTTATATTATGCATATAGGAATGGTTCTTTGGCTTTACTTTTACTCCAGTTTTTGGTGTTGTTGGGTTTTACCATCTTATCTCCCGATCCTATTAAAGAAAAAAAGGGTAATGCCTTCCATCTTGTGTGTGATTCTATACCCTTGGTGCTAGTCACCACTCCGGGACCTATTGAAGGCGGGTCTCGGGGGGGTCATTATCTCTCCTTCAACTTGAAGAAGGAAGGGTCTGGCAACCTGTTGTCCCTTCCCTCATCTTGGTGAAGGCGGGTCGTGACAAGCATCACATTCTACAGCAAACCCCTTAGAAAAATCTGGCATACCTAAAACAGGTGCAATGGTCATTTTTTTCTTTAGCATTTCAAATGCTTTCGGGATTTCAGGAGTCCACCTATATCCCTCTTTTGGTCAAAGTTGTAAGCGGTCTTGCTATTTTTCCATAATCCTTGAAAAATTTCCTGTCAGCCCAAAAAACCCCCTCACTTCTTTAATATTCCTTGGTTTGGGCCACAATTTTACAGCCTCCAACTTCTTAAGGTTCATAGCTACTCCCTGTATTGAAATAATATGCCCCAAGTATTCCACAGTTCTTCCACTGAAAATGCATTTTTTCTTATTAGCAAACAGCTTGTTTTCTGACATTAATTGAAGAATTTACTGCACTGAATTTAATTGCTCTTTCCAGTTCCTACTATATACCAAAATGTCATAAAAAAATACCAACACACACTTTCTTAAAAATTCCCGAAACACCGAATTCATGGTAGCCTGAAACGTAGCGGGTGCATTTATTAGGCCGAAAGGCATTAGAAGGTACTCGTAGTGTCATTCATGAGTTTTAAAGGTTGTTTTCTCCACATCCTGTTTCTTAACCCGAACCTAATGGAAACCTGATTTTAAATCGACCATAGTGAAAAATTATGCTTCATGTAATTCGTCCATCAACTCTTCTATAACAGGAATAGGGTACCTGTCCGGAATTGTCAAGCTATTCAAGGCCCGTATAATCCACACACATTCTCCACCCTTCATCTTTCTTCTTCCCCAAGATAATTGGGCTAGAGTATGGGCTTGTACTATGTCTAATAAACTGTTGTTCCAAAAAGCTCTTGTATCTGCCTTTCTATCTCATTCTTCATAAAAAAAAAAGCATGGTTATATGAATTCTGCAATACTTGATGGCCATCTCCCAAAGACTTCATATGCATCAACTACAAAGACTTTTGCCCCAAGCATAACTTCCAGAGTCTGGCACATTCCTTCGGAATCCACTCGATGGTCATCCCCCAACCAAATTCGAAATGGTTTGGCTTTGGTTACCTGTAGTGATAAGAACTTAACAAAACGCTTGGAAATAAAATAATGACTTATCCCACTATCCACAAGGATAAGGGTACTCTCCCAATACTGCCCTACATTAACATAGACTTGACACATTCTGTGCCATTTCCACTCCCAAAGCAGTAGTCCCAAGCATCTCCATCTCAACCACCTCTTCCGGCTTTGATTTTTTTTCAGAACTGTCCACCGCAATATCATCCACTACTTGGGGTTCAACACATTCCCATACCATCAGTTTGTACCCCTTTTCCTGACATTTGTGTGCAAGGCCAAACTTTTGACCGCATGATTAACACAATCTTTTAGCCTTCCTCTCCTCAAATTCTTCTTGGGACAAATTTCTAGTTCCCTTCCATCTCGGCAAGTTTCCACCTCTCCTCTCATTCAATTCCCCTATCGATACTATCCTTACTGGATTAGTGCTCTCATTCCTTCCCTGCTGTCCAGACAAGTTACTCCTATTTCAAACTTCTATCTGTTTAATAGTTCCCTTAACAATTAGTTCCCTTTCTATTCTCCTTGCCAAGGTCAATAATCGTGCCTTATTTTGCGGTTCATGTGTCATCACTGAACTTCCTATTTCCGGCCTCAATCCCCCTATAAACAAACTCATGTACCATTTTTCAGTAAAATCCAGTACTCTCAACACCACCCGCTCAAATTTGTCGATATAAACATCCATAGAACCATTCTGCCGAAGCTGCTTAAGGAATATGGCCGGATCTTCCTCCGCAACACTTCCATAATGACCAAGCAACTCCTCTTTGAGTTATGACCACGTGATTCCTGCTCTGGTAGATTTCAACGAAATCATCCAATATTGAACCATGTCGTCCATGCTCAATTGTGCCGGTGGTAATTCAGCTCTTCGCGAGTTTGGTGAATCAACAAAAACATCTCTGCTCTGATAATCCAAGAAACAAGATCTTCTCCGAAAAAGATAGGCATCTCCACATGCTGAGAATTTATGCGCAACTCCTCACCAATTACGTTTTGCGTACATCAATCTTCTGTTGTTGTCGCAAACCTCTGTTCTAGTGCTTCAGCAGCTGTTTGCAAACTACTAACACCTTCTTCTGCTACTGACGACTTGCCTTTCTCCTTTCAGCTACTGGTTAACTCGCCCCGATTCCTCACGAAGCTGTTGAGCTGGCATAGAGTTGCGGAAACGTCTTGCATTTGATGTTGAATCACTATAATGGCACTCTTCAGTTTCGCCTGTCATTGGAGTCCTACTTTCAGTTCAACTATAGTTGTTTCCAAATAAAAAATCCTACTCCCCATGCATGTTGTCATACGCGCCCCTCCTGAAGCTCTTATCAAACCAAATATTGCCTCCTCTCAATGAAAGCACCAACTGATAGAGCTTCCAGCTCAGAAGATAGAAGAACTAGAAGATGATTGCTATTAAAGAAGAGTGTTACACTTACAAGTAGAAGTTTATGGAAATCACGTTACACCAGAGAGGAGAGCACTTCTCTCTAGGCCAAGGCTAACTGCCTAACCGAATGACCAAGCCTGACCCAATAGACTGACCCCTCTACCTCTTATAACCACCCCTCATGATCGACTTATTAAAATATAATGCAATTACAATTTTGCCCCAAGGCAGTAAGAATACCTCCCTATCGAGACCACCTTCTATGGTAAGTAAATTGTATTGGTGGCCTGGACCAGCCACTGGACTCCACTAAATTCCTATCAAAATTTATTTGATTGACTGGGGAAATCTTAATATTTTGTATTCTTTACTCAATACGGATATTTGATTGATAAGACATTGATTACGAATTGTATTGATCATTCAATATATGAGGAACGCATTAGACATATGTAAGTGATGGGTGGGACCTAGTTATAAATGGTCCCTCGATGCAACGACAGTCTCATGAAACGAAACAAAATGACATGATTTATAGGCTGAAGCTGTAAGATCATGCCATAAAAGTTGAATATCTTATGCACACCTACCCATTAATGAAAGTAAACTGGCACGTGGCCTTGATGATTAGATTCATGATGTCTTGGCACAAGCCCTTGACGGTAAGATCATGAATGTCCGACATTATGCATTTTCTCCAATGAAAATTCAGTTATTACTTTTCATGTGATTACTTTCATCCATGGTTATACTTCATTCTCAAGTTATTGATTAAATTGCACATGTATTGATTATTCACTTTGTCATATTGTTGTGTCTTATTTACTCATGATAGCTTCCACTCTATGTAATCTTTACTGACCATTTGAGCTCACCTTTTATTTTGTTTTTCATTTACTCAGGTTGTTTAGAAAGGTTTTAAGTATGTTATACCTAAAGATTATGTTTTAACACCAGATCTGAGAGTGCGGGTTCGGGGTTGTTATATTGACGCGGTTTAGGCTTACCTTGACGTATCCTAGACTACCTTCACGCGGGTAGTGCATTCTTCCGATGACCATTACGTAGCGACGATTTTACCTTTACGCAACGCCTGGTATATCCAGTTACCTTTATGTAGATAGTGGTCGTCCTCATTACCTTTACACAGAGTGCTAAACTACCTTTACGTAGGTAGTCTTCCTCATTACATTTACGCAGCGTACTGAACTATCTTTACATAGGTAGTGCAAATCTCAGTTGCCTTTACGCAACCTGCTTAAATCTAGAGTTACCTTTACACGGGTGACAATTTAAACTCAAAATGTCTTCTCAATGACTCCTGAGGCTTTCCTACTTCCATTAAATGTTGTAGAGAGTGTTTCATCACCCCTCAACACTTGTCTCTTGTTTAAAGATCAATGCAACAATCATCATAATATCTTTGCCGCTTTTTCTTGAACCTCACCAAATGAGTTCTTCAAGTTGTAGCCTCAAAAACACTTTGCCAACCAAACATGGCAAAACCTTCATCAACTTATTGTCTTGAATGATTTATCAAGCATGATATCCAATGTCAACTAATGAATCCATAACAATCCTCTGAGCATCATTATCACATTCTTTCACCAAACACATATCAACTCATTGACAACAAATGCAATTATTACGCACTTCAATCTCCCTTTTTGAATTTGTTGTCAATACCATAAATCTTTAATGTCAACATGTGAACTCCTATGGACTCTTTCTTCTCTCCCTTATTAACAATAAATGCAAAGGTCGGTGCAAGGGGTCTTCTCACCTCATGTACTTCCGTCATTCTCAAACCATGTCTTCCCCCTTTTCAAATTTGACTAACAGACTTTATTTTCTTGAGAGACGGATGATACCACGTGATTTTTTTAGCAAAGAGCTTTAACCCGGTGTAGAAAACAAGATAGAAATTAACCAAGGTTGTCTATGCAGTGCATAAAAACCCATACATGTGATACCATGCTCAGAAACCCATTTTAAGGGCTGCTTAAAAACAAATTTATCATGTGATACCATGCTCAAAAACCCATACATGCAATTATTACGCACTTCAATCTCCCTTTTTGAATTTGTTGTTGTTGGAGTCTGCATCCCACATCGGACTTGAGGTCCGGTGTGGTTTTTAATATTCATTATAAATACACCCCAAGGGCTCCTTTAGATAAAACACCTTGGGGGTTTGGCTCTCTCTCTTTTTATTCTCCTACATGGTATCAGAGGGATTTACCCCCGACTCTCCCTCCTCCTGATTTTTTTTTCTCCCTTTGTTTAGGGTTTCCCCGTCCGGGGGGCGGCGGCTCCAATCCAAATAGCCGCCGCCCCCCCTCCCTCCGTGACTCCATCCGCGCGGCTCCCTCAATCCCCGGCGGATCTCCCTCCAGTCCGGCGACCCCTCTCCGGCGCGGCTCTTCTCCCAGCAGTGCTTCTCCCCGCGCGACGGCCTCGTCTGGCCGGCCTCCCGGTTCTGCCCGGATCGCGTCCTTCCGGCGAATCTCCCGACCCAGGCGCCGTCTCCCTCCCGATCCAGAGCTGCTGCGCAGTCCCAGGCGTCGTCTCCCTCTCTGCGCGCGGCCCGCTCCTCCTACGCGCGAATCCCGTCGCCGCAACTCCCGGCGCACCTCCTCCCGACGGCCCGCCTCTTCCCTGCCGGCTCCCGGTCGCGCAGCCCTCCATCGCGCCGGCTCCATTCATCCCCGCGCGACAGCCCCCACCTTCCCTGCGCGCTCCCGTTGTCCGCTCTCACTGCCCCTCCCGAGCGCGACCCTCCCGCTTCCAGCAGCCGACCTCCAGCACCCGGCCGCGTTCCGCCCTTGTTCTTCCAGGCGGCTCCTCCGGCGGACTCCCCCGCCCCTGCACCTCCTGCGCGCGCCATCTCCGCATCTCCTACGGCTACCCGGCGGCTTCCCGGCTTCGCCTCCTTGCGACGACCGGCCCCACCTCCCTCCGGCTTCTCCAGCTGCGCCCGCCTCCTGCGGATGTTCCGGCGGCCTCCATGCGCCGGCAGCCTCCCTTCCCAGCGGTCTCCCTTCCTCGGCGGTCTGCTGTTGTCCGGCGGCTCCTTCCGCCCTCCCGCGCGACTCTCTACCGGCGGATCTCCCCCTGCCGGCATCTCCCTGCGCCTCTCCTGCAGTTTTCAGTTCTGTCCAGCCCGCCTCTCTGCCCGGCGGCCTCCCTTTGACAGCCGGCCTCCATCCCTGCCGGCTCCTCCAGTAGCCGGTTTCCAGCCCTGCCGACCTCCCGTACCACCTCTGCTCAACTGCTCCCTCCATGCCGGCCTCCTCCATTACGGTTTTCCCGGCGCTCTGACGACCGGCCCGTAGTGCGGATTTTCCCGACGCTCTGACGACCGACCCGCCAGTGTGGATTTCCCGGCGCTCTGATGTCCGGCCCCGCACTTTTCCGGCGACGACCCCTCCTTTTTCAGCAGCATCACATTACCATCTTGAGGGGGAGCAGCATCAACAGCATTTTTCTTATTTTCGTTTCTTCTGTTTTCGTCTTGTTTTGTCATCAAGCTGGGCGTGTCCAGCTTGAGGGGGAGTGTTAGTCTGTTTTGTTGTTTTCTTTTCATTATGTGTCCAAGCTAGGTACACCTCTGTTTTGTTGTTTTCTTTTCATTATGTGTCCAAGCTAGGTACACCTCTGTTTTGTTGTTTTCTTTTCATTATGTGTCCAAGCTAGGTACACCTAGTTTGAGGGGGAGTGTTGGAGTCTGCATCCCACATCGGACTTGAGGTCCGGTGTGGTTTTTAATATTCATTATAAATACACCCCAAGGGCTCCTTTAGATAAAACACCTTGGGGGTTTGGCTCTCTCTCTTTTTATTCTCCTACAGTTGTCAATACCATAAATCTTTAATGTCAACATGTGAACTCCTATGGACTCTTTCTTCTCTCCCTTATTAACAATAAATGCAAAGGTCGGTGCAAGGGGTCTTCTCACCTCATGTACATCCGTCATTCTCAAACCATGTCTTCCCCCTTTTCAAATTTGACTAACTGGCTTTATTTTCTTGAGAGAAGGATGATACCACGTGATTTTTTTAGCAAAGAGCTTTAACCCGGTGTAGAAAACAAGATAGAAATTAACCAAGGTTGTCTATGCAGTCCATAAAAACCCATACATGTGATACCATGCTCAGAAACCCATTTTAAGGGCTGCTTAAAAACAAATTTATCATGAAAAAGATAACGCGCGCACATCTAAACAAACAATCAAAATAGTTTATGTGCAAGAAACCCCCTTCCCTCCAAAGAGAGGTGGAGGCTTTCTTTTATAGAATGAGAAGGTGGAATAAACAACGGAGTATTCCGATGTGGGACTCGAAAATACCCATAAGAATAAAAAAGGGTTTAACACTCCCCCTCAAGCTGGATACGCCCAGCTTGGATACCAAGTCCCACAAAAAATAAAGATGACATCATACAAGACCTAGACACACTCCCCCTCAAACTGGGCGTCAAATGTTGTGGATCCTCAGCTTGGAACTGAGCGAAGCAAGGCGAGCACCAGGGAGGCCTTTGGTGAAGATATCAGCAAGCTGGTCCGCCGTTGGAATGTGGCTAAAACTGACATGATTGTGCTCCAGGTGGTGTCGAAGAAAGTGGCAGTCCACCTCAATATGCTTCGTTCGTTAATGGAAGACGGGATTCGAAGCAATCTTGGTGGTTGTCTGGTTATTACACCATATATGAGAAGATTTCTGCTGAGGAAAGCCAAGCTCATGGAGGAGTTGTTGAAGCCAAAGGATCTTTGTAGTGACGGTGGCCATGGCCCGGTACTCAGACTCGGCACTGGAGCGGGAGACGACCGTCTGTTTCTTGTTGCGCCAAGAGATGAGGTTGCCGGCCAAGAATATGGCAAACCCAGAGGTAGAGCGCCGAGTAGCAAGTCAACCAGCATAATCAGCATCGCAAAATGCCTCAATATGCTGATGAGGATGCTGGGAGTAGCGGAGACCACGGGCAGGATCTCGCTTGATGTACTTGGCGATGCGGATGACAGCATCCCAATGAGAGGTGGTCGGATGCTCCATAAATTGACTCACTTTGGCAACCGCACAGGAAATGTTGGGTCGAGTCATGGTGAGATAATTGAGTTTGCCCACCAACCGACGGTACCGCTCGGGATGTGGATACAGTGCCGAGGAGGCATAAAGAGACTGTTCCCCAGGCTCCAGAGGAGTGTCGACAGCAGTGACCTGAGTCAATCCTGCATCCAGCAAGATATCCAACGCATACTTTCGTTGGCAGAGGGAGATGGTGTCCGAAGAATAGGAAACCTCTATGCCTAGGAAGTAGGTGAGAGGACCAAGATCCTTAGTGTGGAAGTGCTGGTGAAGATGGTCCTTGAGATGGGTGATACCCACAGAGTCGCTGCCGGTGATGATGATATCATCCACATACACGACCAATAAAATGCAGTCATGGGAGGTCGCCCTGTAGAACACAGTGTGGTCCTTCATGCTGCGAGAAAGCCCAAAGTCGGTGACAATCGTGCTGAAGCGGTCGAACCAAGCACGGGGAGACTACTTGAGACCGTAAAGAGAGCGGCGGAGCCGGCAGACTTGAGATTCAGCGTCGGAGGCAGAAAACTCAGGGGGCTGCTGCAGATAAACCTTTTCCTCAAGGAAGCCATGGAGGAAGGCATTCTTAACATCCAGTTGATGAAGAGGTCACTGATGATGGGCGGCGAGAGAGATGAATAATCGGACGGAGGTCATCTTGGCAACTGGTGAGAAGGTATCAAAGTAGTCAATACCGTAAGTCTGGGCGAAGCCTTTGGCCACAAGACAGGCTTTGAGGCAATGGAGAGTGCCATCGGGATTTAGCTTGATTGTGTAAATCCATTTGCTTCCTACCGCCTGTTTGCCTGCTGGAAGGGGGACAAGATCCCAAGTATGGTTTTCTTCCAGAGCCTGTAATTCATCTCGCATTGCAGCTAGCCACCCGGGGTGAGATTTGGCATCACCAACCGTGCGAGGAATAGACACTGTCTCCAGAGCGGACAGACCCCTGTAAGAAGATACAAAGAGAGGAGTACTCTGGCAGGTGCGTGTACCTTTCCGTAGGGCAATGGGCAAGTCCTCGGGTGGTGGGGCAGGAGCAGCTGACGAAGCGGGAGCGTCGGTGTCATTGGTCGGGACGGGGGATAAAGGCGATGGACGGCGGCAGTAGACCTGACCAAAATGTGTGTCAACAGGGGTGGACACTGGTAGAGGGTGGATGATTAGAGGAAGACAATCATCGATGGCGGGGTCAGGAGGAGGAGAGGGAAGGGAGAAAGGAGAGTTCTCTACAAAGGTAACATCGGTTGAGATGACATACCGCCGGAGGTCGGGGAAGAAGCAGTGATATCCGCGCTGAGTGCGGGAGTAGCCAAGAAAAATGCAGCGGAGAGATTTGGGAGCGAGTTTGGAGAGCCCGAGACGTGTGTCTCGAACGTAACAGAGGCATCCAAACACGCGAAGGGGAAGGGAGTGAAGAGGGAGGGAGGAGAACAGAGCCCGAAAAGGAGTCTCCCCCTGAAGGATAGAGGAAGGAAGACGGTTTATCAGGTAGGTGGCGGTAAGAATGACATCGCCCCAAAAATGCAGTGGTACCTGTCGATAGAAGAGGACACGAGCAGTCTCCAGAATGTCTGTGTTTCCGCTCGGCCACTCCATTCTGCTGGGGTGTATCAGGACAGGAGGTCTGATGAAGGATGTCTTTTGTCTGGAGAAACTGCCGAAAGGGAATGGAGAGATATTCACGCCCATTATCCGAGCGGAGACATTTTACAGAGATGGAGAATTGGTTCTGAACTTCATTGTAAAAGTTTTGGAAGGTGGAAAACACTTCGGAGCGTTCACGAAGGAGGTAAAGCCAAATCATTCGCGAATAATCATCGATGAAAAGGGTGTGAGGCCCGTGTATCCACGCAAGGAATGTATGTAGTGCGATGATGTTTCGCAAAAGTACATGACTCACAATGAAAAAAAAGATGTCTACTGAAGTCAGGAAAAAGCTGATGAATGGTGGATGCAAGCGGGTGTCACAAGCGGGAATGAAGATCCAATGCTCGAGAAGAGACAGACATGCAAGCGAGGGGTGCCGGGCCATCGAACATGTAAACCCCGTCCCGAAGCCGGCCTCTACCAAGTTCCCGGTTCGTAGTCTGCTCCTGAAACACAACACCAGAAGAGGTAAATATGGCAGCATAGTTATAATCTTTTGTCAGCTTACTGATGGAAAGAAAATTAAAGGAACTGCGGGGCACGTGGGCCACAGAGGGTAGGTGTATCAATGGAGTCAGTGAGCATGCGCCGAAGCCCGCAATGGGGATAGTGGAGCCATCAGCGACGGTGATGGCTGACAAACCGGCATAAGGGCAGTAAGAGGTCAACATACCAGCATCTCCGGTTAGGTGGTCGGAGGCAAGTCCAGCATCCAGGCAGGGGAGCGGCGGCCGACAAAGGCAGCGAAGCGAACAGAATGGGCCACAGAAGCCGATGATGGACCGGGTCCGACAGGGTCCCGTGGATCATGAGTCAGCCAGATGTCGGCAATAGACAGGTCCAGTGATGGGGGAAGGGTGGAGACTGTCGAGGACGCCTCCTGGACCGCGGTCTGTCCCTGCCGCGGGCGCTGGGATGGACGTCCATGCAGGACCCAACATCGGTCGATCGTGTGGCCAACCTTGCCACAATGTTAACAGAGGGGACGTGGACGACCCTCGACACGGCCACGTCCATGAGGACCGGAGGAGCGGCCACTGCTTTGACCGAGGAGAGCTGAGTGGTCGATAATGGGTGCGGGAGGAATAAGAGCCTGATGCGCCTTGCTCAGCCGATGATAAACCTGAGGGATCTCCAGCATCGACGGGCTAGCGAGCAGCTCGGTTGCCGTGGTGGCAAACTCCGGAGCGAAGCCGCTGATAATGGTGAAGATGCAGAGTTGGTTCCGCTGGGTCTGAGCCTCTGCCGAAGTTTGGGAAATGGGCCACAACTCCTGCAACTCATCACGAAGCCCTTTCTATTCCATGAAGTAGGCGGTGAAGGACTGGTCCTGCTGTCGAACATGGGATAGACGCTGAAGTATTTCGGAAACCCGAGCCAGGTTGTTGGTCTCGGAATACATGATATTCAAGGAGTCCCAGAGTTCCTTGACTGTATTTGTCGTGCGGGTGACATCTTTGACCGATCGTTCCATGGAATTGACCAGCAGAGCGAAGATCTTGCTGTCAGCAAGCTTCCACGAACGATATTTCGGGTCAGTGGAAGCCGGGGGAGGATCCTCAAGGTGATCATCAAGGTCCATCCCAGTCAGGGACATCACCACAGTCTTCCGCCAAATGGAAATGTTTTTGGAGTCCAACCGGTCATCCACAAGGCGGGTGGAAGCAGTAATCATCGGAGGCAGAGGGGAGGAGTCGGCCATGGAGGCGTCGTGCAGCGGTCTAAGACGCAGTAGGGGGCAGTGCCGGAATTAGGGAAGTGTCGGGCGTGCCGGGAAACTGAGCACGCTGGGCGTAGGAGGAGCCGGGAGGAGCCCGGTGTGCCTGGACAGAGCTGGTCCGTCTGGAGGGAGTAGCCAGGGCCGGTTCGCATGGACCGGTTCGCGGCTGGTCGGTAGTCGTGCACAGAGGAGGCCGCTGGGAGTGCGGTGCGTGCTGCTCGCAGAGGAGGACGGGGCCGGCGCTTGATGAAGCGGCAAAGGCAGAAGGGAGGGTTCGTCGGGAGTGCTACGCACATAGGAGGGCGGGACCGGCGCTCGATGAAGTGGTGCAGGCAGGAGGGAGGGTCGTCGGGGATGCCGCGGGAGGTGTTGCGCGCACAGGAGGACCGCCGGAGAGGAGGTTCGTGCGTAGCGGGAGATGCGCAGCGGACCGGTTCTATCACCGGGAGATGCGGGAGCCAGTGCGAGCAGTTGCGGGAGCCGAAGCGACCGCCGGAAAGGGCGGAAGTCGTTGAGGAGGCGGGCGGCGGGAAGCGACGGGAGGTGTGGGGGGCCGCTAGCGCCGAGAAGAGCTGAGAGGGTGCGCGGGAGTCGGACGGAGCCGCGTTGGAGGGTTGCGCTCGGGTGGAAGCGCGACGAGGCGACGGGAGGGTCGCCGTCGGGAGGTGGCGCGGCGGGGAGGGCTCGCATGCAGGAGAAGCGGCCGCCGTGAGGGTGGGCGCACCGGGGAGCCGAACCGGGCAGGAGGCGCCGGGGAAAGAGGGTGCAAAAAATGCACCAGGGAGGCGGGCCGGACTTAGCCGGGAAAACCGCAAAGAAGAGCGGGGGGAAAAAAATTGGAAGGAGGAGAGTTTCGGGATTAGGTTCCCTCTGATACCATGTAGGTTGAGAAACCCCCTTCCCTCCAAAGAGAGGTGGAGGCCTTCTTTTATAGAATGAGAAGGCGGAATAAACAATCGAGTATTCCGATGTGGAACTCGGGAATACCCATAAGAATAAAAAAGGGTTTAACAATGTGCAAGTTAAATAACTCCCCCTTTATCTCATGCTTTTATCTTCCAACACTCCCCCTTTATAAGTACATTTAATATCATCAGACCAAAGGGCTGTGAGTGTGATTTTCATACCTCGTTCTCCGGTTTGATAAAGTTGTCCAGAAATTCCATTCATTGTATAATGCTAATCTGACAACTTCCTTCTAAAGTCTACTCCCCCCAAGGGATGCACTCTTCTTCTTTTCATAGATGTTAATTAACTCCACAAAGGGTATCTTCTTCATGTTGTCTAGCAGTGACAACCTCAAACAACTCCTTCAATTCCCCAGAGGAGTCGCCAACCGGGCAGAGTCAATCAGGCAGCAGATTCTTTGTCTCGGTTAGCTAATGAGGTGTTGGCGGATCGAGCTGAAGACAAGCTTCTTGGGACACCTATTTCAGAATTGTTTTTGGATGGAGATCAATACCGATAAAAAGGAGCTTCTCCACAATCAAGAGCTTTCCAAGATCGTCGCAGCACTCGAGTAGGATCCCGGTTCTAGACCTGGATATGTTCTCCGGGATGGCCTGTTGTTTCAACATGGGAAATTGGTTTTATCTCGTCATTCTGCTCTTATTCCCAAATTCCTACAATATTACCATTCTTCAGCTACAGGGGACATGTAGGGCTCCTCAAAACTTACAAATGACTTGCAGGTGGGTTATTCTGGAAAGGTATGACATGCGCAGTCTTGCAATTTGTTTGTCAGTGTGATGCTCGTCAGTGGCATAAGTACCAAGCTATGACTCCAACGGGATTATTACAGCCACTGCCCATTCCAAACTTGGTTTGGGATTAGATTTCTATGGATTTTGTTTCCGAACTGCCTAAGTTTTTGGGATATAATGTGGTTCTGGTTATCATGGACTGTCTTTCAAAATATGCACATTTTGTGTTGCTTCATCATCCTTATACTACTAAATCTGTGGCAGAGGTTTTCGGCAAGAAGGTCATTCGATTAAATGGTGTTGGTTGAAAAGAGAGTAAATCTTCCAAGGTGCATTCTGAGATAGAGCTAGAGTATAGCTTAGTGAGGTTACGGCAACTAAGTGTCATGGCCTAAATAAATACTCTTTGAGGAAGGGAGGTGTTGCTAAAGCTGAGATTTCAGCTCGAAGGGAAGCATTGCCGCATGGCCATAGGTGTTGCGCCGCGAAGGGTTGGCTGGAAGAGGGCGGTTCTGCAGTCCTGGATGTCAGCCCATCCCACTTAATTTTTGGAAGTCTGGATTAACCCTTACTTATCAAGTAACCCTCATGCATCACTAAATATATCGCAGAGTAACCCTTACGTATCACTATATATCGCTGAGTAACCCTTGCATGTCAGAGTAACCCTTGCATATCACTATATGGTGCAGAGTGACCCTTATGCATCACTATATATCGCAGAGTAACCCTTACGGATGAATGTTTCCAGAGGCATAAAGGTTATCAGATCACGCCACGCAATGCATGAGGTTTACGCCATTGGAGGCTTTGATACGTAATAGTTAGTTTGCGGCACAAAGGAATGCATAAGGGTAACTCGGCCGAAAACCATGATCTGTAAGAGTAATCTCTCTGCCACTGCACTCTCTTGATAATCCAGAACACAAACTGAAGTTCCAACCGGGGTCCAACACTACTCCAGATGACGTATTCCAAACAACCTATTCCGAAGGCACCAGACCTTTCTGCCACAACAGGCCCTCGCAGCCACTGGCCCGTTGATGGTTACTCTCGTTCTATTAAGGCTGTAATTGCTGACTCAGCGACTCCAGCTTCTGATATTTGTCATGCAATGGAGCTCTCTAACAAGGAGTGTCGTCATAAGCAGTCAAAGTGTGCCGAATCTGCCTCCTCCAATGCTCATGTGGTCCAATTTAACATCCATGTTGCTACATCTGAGCATCCAACCATGTGCCTGCTTGATTTTGGTGTTTATTATAACGTCACCGGTACTGCATAAGTTGTCAATGAACCGAGTGTTTGGTAAGGGAAGTTGATATTCATCAGTTCTCCGGTGTATTTATCCTGAATTAGGATCTTTTTTGTCCTTTTTAGTGTAGCAAGTTGGAATATACTCCAACTTGAGTGGGAGTTTAGAATAAATATGTATCCATGATATGAGTGTCTAGATTTATGATATTTGAATAGGTCTATCCTAACACCTTACCCGTCTAGTTTGTGATGAGGAAGCGTCAAGAGTCGCAACGATAGAAAAAAACGATTCGCAGAAAAGTAAAAGGGAAAAAACAAAAAAAAATGAAGTTGAACACAGAGATTTACGTGATTCGGAAAATGATCCCTACGTCCACGGAGAGGCAGAAGTTTCACGAGTTTCGGGAGCACAAATTTACAGGGAGTATCTCAAAGTTTCTCATAGGAAACCCTAGCCTGAAATGGGTTACAAAAGGAAGAAGATGATCCATTGTTCCACCAACCACACAGGAAGTTTGCATCGCTACAGTGAAAGGTGGTTGGAAGTCCATGCCGCTACAGTGCCGCAACCACCCAAGTCAAATGTGCTACAGTGGTCGGCGGCTGGAAGTCAAAAGAGCTACAATACTGTTGACTCCAAAGTCCAGCCTGCTACAATGTCTTGTCGGTGTCGATCGATCGGCTCTGCTACAGGTCCAGCTTCCCAGCCTTCAGTGTTCTGCCTCCTTTTGCAAATGATACATTATTCTGCTTTCTAAGGATGCAATTTTCACATAAGCCAACTTCCACCGACTTCGTCTCTGGTAGAAGTCTTTTTGTTGTTAGCACCTTCATCCCTTTCTCACTCATGTGGCATAACCTGTAGTGCCACAGTTGAGAATCCCTGATAGCATTTACTGATGCCACCATGTTCATACTAGTCTTTATCATGTTGTACAGAATACCATTTTTTGCTCCCCGAGCTATAATCATAGCTCCCTTGATAATCTTCCAGGCACCATCAGTAAACATGGTACTAAATCTTGAATCATCAAGTTGCCCAACAAAAATGAGATTTCTTCTTAAACTAAGGATATACCTCACGTTTTTCAGAACCAGCAAACTTCCACTGTTGGTCTTGATCCGTGCATCTCCTTTACCCACAATCTGCAAGAGTTATGTACCTTGCCGAAATTTCCAGAAACAAAATTGTTCAAGAAACCCTTCTCCGATGTAGAATGGAAAGACGCCCCACAGCCTAAAATCCAAGACTCCATTGAGCTATCCACGTTCAGCAGCAACACGTCATCAGTTGCTTCAGCCGCCGTGTTTGCTCCACTGGTTTCAGGTCCGTTCCATTTTTCTTAGCACTCTTTCTTGATGTGTCGTTTCTTCCCGCAAGTCCAGCAGGTAGGACTAGCCCCCTTTGCCTTGTCTCGGCTCTTTTCTCTTGACTTTGATCGTCCTCTATGATTGTCTCGTTGTGCATATCTTCTTCCTTCTACATTCAGAGCAGAACCAGAGAATCTGCATGATTCTCTTCTTCGGATATCCTCACTGAGGATCAGATCCCGTATATCCTTCAGAACCAGCTTGGTACTTTCTGAAGAACTGCTCACAGTTATTACAGTTGCTTCCCAACTGTCAGGTAATGAAGACAGTAAAACCAGTGCACATACCTCATCACCAAACGCAATGTCCACCGATGTCAATTGACCTATGATGGTATTTGTAGAATGAGGAAACCCCCTTACCATCAAGGTAAGGTGGGGGCCTACTTTTATAGAATGATACGGCGAAAGATACAAAGGAGTATTCCGATGTGGGACTCGGAAATACCCATAATAATAAAAAGAGGGTTTAACACTCCCCCTCAAGCTGGACAGGCCCAGCTTGGACAACGAGTCCCACAAAAAAAAGAATAAGATGACACCACACAAGACCAAGACATACTCCCCCTCAAGCTGGGTGTTAGATGTGGTGGATCCCCAGCTTGGAACTGAGCGAGGCAAGGCGAGCACCAGGGAGGCCTTTGGTGAAGATGTCAGCAAGCTGGTCTGCCGTCGGAATTTGGCTAAAGCTGACATGTTTGTGCTCCAGGTGGTGGCGAAGAAAGTGACAGTCCACCTCAATATGCTTCGTGCGCTCATGGAAGACGGGGTTCGAAGCAATTTTAGTGGCTGCCTGATTGTCACACCATATGTGAGCAGAAGTCTGCTGAGGAAAGCCAAGCTCCTGGAGGAGTTGCCGAAGCCAAAGGATCTTGGTAGTGACGGTGGTCATGGCACGGTACTCAGACTCGGCACTTGAGCGAGAGACGATCGTCTGTTTCTTGCTGCGCCAAGAAATGAGGTTGTCTGCCAAGAAAATGGAAAACCCAGAGGTAGATTTCCGAGTGGCAAGGCAGCCAGCGTAATCAGCATCGCAAAAGGCCTCAATATGCTGATGAGGATGCTGGGAGTAGTGAAGACCACGGGCAGGATCCCGTTTGATGTACTTGGCGATGCGGATGACAGCATCCTACTGAGATGTGGTCGAATGCTCCATAAATTGACTCACTTTGGCTACCGCACAGGAAATGTTGGGTCGAGTCATGGTGAGATAATTGAGTTTGCCCACCAATCGACGGTACCGCTCGGGATGTGGGTATAGTGTCGAGGAGGCATAAAGAGACCGTTCGCCAGGCTCGAGAGGAGTATCGACCGCAGTGGCCTGAGTTAGCCCAGCATCCTGCAATATATCCAATGCATACTTCCGTTGGCAGAGGGAGATGGTGTCCGAGGAGTAGGAAACCTCGATGTCGAGGAAGTATGTGAGAGGACCAAGGTCCTTAGTGTGGAAGTGCTGGTGAAGATGGGCCTTGAGATGGGTGATACCCACAGAGTCGCTGCCGGTGATGACGATATCATCCACATAGACGACCAATAAGATGCAGCCATGTGGAGTCGTCCTGTAGAAGACAGTGTGGTCCTTCAAACTGCGGAAAAGCCCAAAGTCGCTGACGACCGTGCTAAAGCGGCCGAACCAAGCATGGGGAGACTGCTTGAGGCCGTAAAGAGAGCGGTGTAGACGGCAGACACGAGATTCAGCGCCGGCGGCACAAAATTCGGGGGGCTGCTGTAGATAGATTTCTTCCTCAAGGAAGCCATGGAGGAAGGCATTCTTGACATCCAATTGATGAAGAGGCCACTGATGATGGGCGGCGAGAGAGATGAATAGCCGGACAGAGGCCATCTTGGCAACCGGTGAAAAGGTATCAAAGTAGTCAACACCGTAAGTCTGAGCAAAGCCTTTGGCCACAAGGCGGGCTTTGAGGCGATGGAGAGTGCCATCGGGATTCAGCCTGACCGTGTAAATCCATTTGCTGCCCACTGCCTGTTTGCCTACTGGAAGGGGGACAAGATCCCAAGTATGGTTTTCCTCCAGAGCCTGCAACTCATCCCGCATTGCGGCGAGCCACCCGGGGTGAGATTTGGCTTCACCAACCGTGCGAGGTATAGAAACCGTCTCCAGAGCGGACAGACCCCTGTATGAAGATGCAAAAAGAGGAGTACTCTGGCAGGAGCGAGTACCTTTCCGTAGGGCAATGGGCAAGTCCTCGGGTGGCGGAGCAGGAGCAGCGGACAAAGCGGGAGCATCAGTGTCACTGGCCGGAACGGGGGATACAGTGAAAGGACGACGGGAGTAGACCTAACCAAAATAGGTGTCAACAGGGGTTGACGCCGGTAGAGCATGGATGAGGAGAGGAGGACAATCATCGATGGCAGGGTCAGGAGGAGGAGAGGTAGGAGGAGGCAAATTCGGAAGAGGATGGATGATGAGGGGAAGACAGCCATCAATGGCAGAGTCAGGAGGAGGAGAGGGAAAGGAGAATGGAGAACTCTCAACAAAGGAGACATCCGCGGAGATGACATAACAGCGAAGGTCCGGGGAGAAGCAGCGGTATCCGCGCTGAGTGCGGGAATAACCAAGGAATGTGCAGCGGGGAGATTTGGGAGAGAGTTTGGTGCGGCCAGGGCGAGTGTCACGAACATAACACAAGCAGCCAAACACTCGAAGAGGGAGGGAATGAAGAGGGAGAGTGGGGAAAAGAGCCCGAAAGGGCGAGTGTCACGAACATAACACAAGCAGCCAAACACTCGAAGAGGGAGGGAATGAAGAGGGAGTGGGGAAAAGAGCCCGAAAGGGAGTCTCCCCCTTAAGGATAGAAGAAGGAAGGCGATTGATGAGGTAGGTAGCAGTGAGAATGGCATCTCCCCAAAAGAGCAGAGGAACCTGTCGGTGGAAGATGAGGGCACGAGCAGTCTCCAGAATATGTCTGTGTTTCCGCTCGGCCACGCCGTTCTGCTGGGGTGTATCAGGACAGGAGGTCTGATAAAGGATGTCATTCGTCCGGAGAAACTGCCGAAAGGGAGTGGAGAGATACTCGCGCCCATTATCTGAGCGGAGACATTTGACAGAGATAGAAAAACGGTTCTTAATTTCATTAAAAAAGGTTTGGAAGGTGGAAAACACTTCGGAGCGTTCTCGAAGAAGGTAAAGCCACGTCATTCGCGAATAGTCATCACTGAAGGATATATAGTATTTATATCCCAAGTGACTCGGAATGGTACACGGGCCCCAAACATCGGAATGAACCAGATCAAAGGGGTGGGAGGCCCGTGTATCCGTGCGAGGAATGTAGGAAGAGCGATGATGTTTCGCAAAAGAACAGGACTCACAATGAAAAGTAGGAGTCCGACTGAAGTCTGGAAACATCTGATGAATGGTGGATGCAGGCGGGTGTCCTAATCGGGAATGAAGATCAAGTGCCCGAGAAGAGGTAGACGTGCAAGCCATGGGTGCTGGTCCCTCGAACATGTAGACCCCGTCTCGAAGTCGGCCTCGACCAAGTTCCCGGTTCGTAGTCTGCTCCTGAAACACAACACCAGAAGAGGTAAATATGGCCGCACAGTTATAATCCTTAGTCAGTTTACTGATGGAAAGCAGATTAAAGGGACTGCGGGGCACATGTGCCACAGAGGGTAGGTGTATCGATGGAGTCAGGGAGCATGCGCCGAAGCCCGCCATCAGCGACGGTGATGGCTGAAGAACCGGCATATGTGCAGTAAGACGTCAGCATACCAGCATCACCAATGAGGTGGTCGGAGGCACCTGAGTCCAGCAGCCATGCAGGGGAGCAATGGCTGATAAGGGCAGTGGGGCGAACAGTACGGGCCAGAGAAGCCGAGGAGGGACTGGGTCGGACAGAGGCCGGAAGAGCGTGAGGCCGCCTAAGGTCGGCCATAGAAAGGGCCAGAGACGGGGAAAGAGAGGTGACAGTCGAGGACACGGCCTGGACCGCGGGTTGTCCCTGCCGCGGGTGCTGAGATGGTCGTCCATGCAGGACCCAATATCGGGCGATCAGGTGGCCAAACTTGCCACAATGTTGACAAAAGGGACGTGGACGACTTGAAGCACGACCACGTCCCGAGGATTCTGCCATGGAAGCGACGGGTAGCTGATGCAGCGGGCTGGTGGGATGATCTTGCGCAGGACGTGCGCATGCAGGAAGGGCCGCCGGAATGAGGGCACGCTGCCGGGACGAGGGCGCGCTGCCGGGAAGTGTTGAACCGCACCTGGACAGAGGGCTGCGGGAGGGAAATAACGCTGGGAGAGAGGGCCGCTGGGTGAGGGGAGTCGTGGGGCGAGAGCAGCTGGAGCCGCGGGGCGAGAGCGGCTGGAGCGCGCGGGAGGTGCGGGAGAAGCGGGAGGCGCCGGGCGAGGGTGGCCGGAAGGCGCCGGAGGCGCGGGAGCAGCGGGAGGCGGGGCGCGGGGAGCCGCGGGAGGGCGACGCGGGGAGCCTGGACGCCGGGGAGCCGGGAGCCGCGCCAGGCAGGAGGGCGACACGGGAGCCGGGAGCCGGGAGAGACGCCAAGCAGGAGGGCCGCCGGGGAGAGACGCCAGGCAGGAGGCGTGCGCACGGCGGAGGGGCGATCCGCGCAGGAGGCGCGCGCACGGCGGAGCTGGCCGGGAGGGGCGCCGCTGGGTCGAGGGCGAGGGCGTCGGGGCGAGGCCGAGGGCGATCCGCCGGGGCGAGGTCGAGGGCGATCCGTCGCTGGGCGAGGGGAGCCGCGCCGGTGGGGAGAGCCGCCGGAAGGGAGAGTCGCCTGGAGGGAGAGCCGCCTGGAAAGGAAGGACCGCCGGGAGGGAGCGCCGCCTGGAGGGAGAGCCACCGGGAGGGAGGACCGGGAGAGAGGGCCACCGGGAGATTAGGGCAGAGGGGGAAGAGAGAGGTGGGGCCGGACAGAACCAGGAATCCGCCTGGAGGGAGGGTCGGGTTTAAGATCCCTCCGATACCATGTAGAATGAGGAAACCCCCTTACCCTCAAGGTAAGGTGGGGGCCTACTGTTATAGAATGATACGGCGAAAGATACAAAGGAGTATTCCGATGTGGGACTTAGAAATACCCATAATAATAAAAAGAGGGTTTAACAGTATTGAATTCGTTGATGTGGTCTGCAACAATTTTCCTTTCAACCATTTTTAGGTTGAACAATCGTCGCATCAAGTGTACTTCGTCGCAGAAGGCTTCTCGTACATATTCGTGAGAGAATTCATCAACTCAATTGTCGTCTTCTCTTCTTTGATGTGGAACGTCACATTTTTGGCTAACGTAAGACGCATAACACCCATAACCTGTCGATCCAACAACTCTCACTCTAACTGCTCCATGTCTGTTGGCTTTAAACCCAAAAGCGGCAAATGCATTTTCTTCTGGTAAAGATAATATTCAATCTGCATCCACCAGTAGCAGAAGTCAGTTCCATTGAAACGGTCGATCTTCACCTTGCCTTCTTCCATAGTCATCGTTCAGTTCAAGTAATCTGAACTCAACTTTTTATACCAGTTGATGAGAAAATATCGGGAGTCGCAACGACAGAAAGAAACGATTCACAAAAGAGTAAAAAGGAAAAAGCAAAAGAAGAACTTTGACACAGAGATTTACGTGGTTCGGGAAATGATCCCTACGTCCACAGAGAGGCAGAAGTTTCACTAGTTTCGGGAGCACAAATTTACAGGGAGTATCTCAGAGTTTCTCAAAGGAAACCCTAACCCAAAATGGGCTACAAAAGGAGGAAAAGGATTCACTGTTCCGCCAACCGCATTGGAAGTCCGCATCGCTACAGTGAAAGATGGCTGAAAGTCCATGTCGCTACAGTGTCGCGTCCATCCAAGTCAAAAAAGTGCAACAGTGGCCAGCGGCAGGAAGTCCAAGGAACTACAGTACTGTTGACTCCAAAGTCCAATCTGCTACAGTGCCATGTCGGTGTCGGCCGGTCAGCTCGACCCGCGAAAGTTGCGGCCTGGTGCGCAGTACAGGCCGCAAACATTCGGCCCAAACATCACCCAAACCGGATCGGGCTACATCAATCCAACAGTTTGAATTTCATCTCTATCATCTATCTTAAGTTTTTTATCATTTTATCTTTCTATAAATAAAAAAAATTGAACTCATTCAAAGAGTAAAATTGATTAAAATTGGTCAGATACATTAAATTTCTTACTAGTTATAACGGATTTACAAAAAAATATCATTAATTTAACATTTATACTATATTCTTTATCATAATAAATGAATGTCGTTGTGAGAAAATAAAATAAATAGAACACTTTTTATTATATTTTGAACCATGAAAACCCCTCACTTTTTTCTTTATATTTAGGACTGATAGTGTAAAAAAAATTAAAATATAATAACAAATACACATAAATAATGGTGACAGAGAATACTCATAAAAAAATACTAGTACATATCTTCGATGTATAAATATTCTCTTGATTAGTGTAGCAAGTTGGAATATACTCCAACTTGAGTGGGAGTTTAGAATAAATATGTATCTAAGATATGAGTGTCAAGATTTATGATATTTGAATAGGTCTATCCTAACACCTTACCCGTCTAGTTTGAATTTCATCTCTATCATCTATCTTAAGTTTTGTATCATTTTATCTTTCTATAAATAAAAAAAATTGACCTCATTCAAAGAGTAAAATAGATTAAAATTGGTCAGATACATTAAATTTCTTACTCGTTGTAACGAATTTACAAAAATATCATTAATTTAACATTTATACTATATTCTTTATCATAATAAATGAATGTCGTTGTGAGAAAATAAAATAAATGCATTACTTTTTCTTATATTTTGAACCATGAAAACCCCTCACTTTTTTCTTTATATTTAGGACTGGTAGTATGAAAAAAACTAAAATATAATAACAAATACGCATAAATAATGGTGACAGAGAATACTCATACAAAAATACTATACGTATCTTCGATGTATAAATATTCTCTTGATTCTAACAAACAATATAAAGCTTATGCAGTTATTTGTTATGCAATGTTTTCATTTGATAATTGAAACATTAAAATATCTTTGCACGAAATATTTAGAATTGTTGGAGTCTGCATCCCATATCGGACTTGAGGTCCGGTGTGGTCTTTAATATTCATTATAAATTAACCCCAAGGGCTCCTTTAGAGAGTACACCTTGGGGATTCGGGTTTCCCCTATTTTATCATTCAACATGGTATCAGAGGGAAATTAATCCCGACCCCCCTTCCATTTATTTTTTTTCTATTCCGCTCTAGGGTTTAATATATTTTTTTTCCTCCCAACGGGGAGCGGCGGCTTACATGGCCTACGAGCCTGAGTATTTCCCGTCCACCCCCTATGGCGGTCCTTGACCCCTGCCGGTCCTCCCTCCCGGCGGCTCGATCTCCCTCAGGTGGTGCCCCTCTCCTGCGCGGCTCCCCTCCCCGTCGCAGCAGCCCCCCGGTACACCTTTCCTCCCGGCCCCCGGCTCCAGGCGGGACTCCCGGCCCCGCAGCTCCCGGCGACTCTTCCCGCCGGCCCGGCGACTCCTCCCTGCTGCGTGCGCCGGCCCCGATATCCTGCGCGCACTCCTCAACAGCACCCGACTTCTCTGGCGGCCGTTCCGGCTCCCGCAAACAGCCAGCAACCGCTCTCGACTTCCCCGGCGGCCGTTTCGGCTCCCGCAAACATCGTCAGCCCCCCCTCCTTTCCCGAGCTCCCCTCCTGTCTGCCGGCATCCCTCCTTCCCGACGGATCTCTCCAGCAGCCGGTCTCCCTCCGCTGCGCGTCGGCCTCCCGTGCAACGGTCCTC
The DNA here is from genome assembly GCA_963277665.1 of Viscum album. Lineage (NCBI taxonomy): Eukaryota > Viridiplantae > Streptophyta > Magnoliopsida > Santalales > Viscaceae > Viscum > Viscum album. Next base: position 1,401,402,741 of record OY728143.1, on the reverse strand, counting down.
CTGCACCGCTCCCGCGCGACAACCCTCCTGTGCCGATTCCGGCCACCAGATCCTCCCCTGTCCGCTGCTCCTTCCATGCTGGCCACCTCCTGCGGAATCCCCGCCTCGCCGGCATCTCTTGACGAGTCCCGGCACCCGCATCTCTCTCCGCCGGCACGCCCTTGCGCTGGCACAACACTTTGCTCGCCTTAGACCGGGCCATTTGGCACCACCAGACCCCGCAACAATTCTGCGGAATCCCCGCCTCCCGTCACCGGCCCCACAAGTGCGGTTTTCCCGATGCTAGTTTGGATTTCCCGGCGTTTCATCGACCGGCCCCACTGGTGCGGCATTCCTGGCGTTCCGTCAACCGACCCGGTCTCTGTGTGGTTCTTCTGCTACGCCCGCAACATAATTCATCTATCATCGTGAGGGGGAGCTGCGATCGTGAGGGGGAGCATCAGTCTTGCAGTTTTTTCCTTTATTTTATTTCGTCTTGTTTTGTCATCAAGCTGGGTATGTCCAGCTTAAGGGGGAGTGTTAGCATCTGTTTTTTGTTGTTTTCTTGTCATTATGTGTCCAAGCTAGGTACACCTAGCTTGAGGGGGAGTGTTGGAGTCTGCATCCCACATCGGACTTGAGGTCCGGTGTGGTCTTTAATATTCATTATAAAAAAACCCCAAGGGCTCCTTTAGAGAGTACACCTTGGGGGTTCGGGTTTCTCCTATTTTATCATTCAACAAGAATTTTTTCAATAAGTAGGTGCGTCGTGTTTTTGAAGCAAGGGCCTAGCATCTCAGGTGAAATGTTGTCACAGCACTCATCTCCAAGAACAGCAGCTGATATTTCATAATTTGTTGATTTATAAATTATTTAAAGTTTAATGAGTTATGTGAACTTCCATAACATCAAGAAATTCATGGTGAAAATGCTAAATTAGTCAAAAAATAACCAAAATTGATTACCAACTACTTTGATGTTGCTTATAACGATCTGCGAATCAAACAGAACGAGAATAGATTTGGTGCTCCAAAATAAATCATCTTACCCTCCTTGTCGGTATCTTGTCTTATGCCTACCATAACCAGCACACTGCTCATCAGCACCAGAGCCAACTAAGAGAATCCTAGACTCGGATCTGTACTTCACACGCCGGTAACACCCACCAATGATACTATCACCTTCAGCCACCCACCCATCACCACCAGCAGCCAACCATACTGCTAGTCCTATATTAAGATCCTGAGATATTAGAAGTAACATATATTCAAGAACGATAATGGAAAAGGCTTTAGAATCTTTAAAGCACCAAAAGTGCATCATACATTTAGTATTAAGAGTGAAAAGCAGATAAACTAAAAAGTTATCATCATTCCTGGAAAAAATTAGGTACCATGTAGGTCTTGGAAGGAGTTAAAAGTGACATGACATGCTTTGTTTCTAAGTTTAACTTCGACAAATCAGCATCAATTTCTACAAGCTTCCACCTGCATTTTGTGAAAATTCAACCGACGTAAGACAAAAACAAAATCCAGACACTTGAAAAATGCATATAAAAATAAGGCAAGTCATTATTAAAAAATGTCATCAGAGAATGACAAGGTTTAAATCCAACCATGGCATGCATTATTCATGGTTAAGCAAGAATTGATCACAGGAAAACCAAAAAACATTAACAAGTGAAAAGGCAGATCAAATTATAATGAAGTTTGAATCCAATCACAGATATTGTGGTAATAGAACTACTTCTTGGACTCAATGGAAGATAATCTGTACCTTCTATTTTTTAGAAGAGCAAAGAACCTTATGGATAGAAAAAAAATAAGAAAGTGAAAAAAGGAAAAGAAAAAAAACTCGCAAATTTAAGCAGTCCTCCAAACCCTACTTAAATCCAAGAGAGGCAGCCTGAAAACATGCCAGGTCAAGATGCACAAAAACCACATCCCCCATAACATTGTGATAGAGAGCAGTCAGCAATGGGACTTCTATTCAGATTAAAGTGGGGTCTCTCAACTCACCAAAGGGTGGTGCCATACTCACAAGAAGGTAACTGGCTGAAATAAGTCCCTCTTAACAGATACACTACCCAACCGCCCCCTGAGCTCCATCACTGAAAAACCTATGTGGTGTTTTGTTTTGAAAACGTTTTGTATTTGTTGACAACTAATATTTTTTGAAGAATGTTATTGAGTTACAGAAAGTTGAAGTTACTGGTTGCTGAAGTTTTTCTAAAAGATAATGTTGTTGAAAAATAAGAAGTCAGAAGTTAAGAAAGTACCTCAAACTTTCTAAACAAAATCAGACGATGTTTTGTTAGATCTTAAAGTTCTCACAAATCATGAAAAGTTTAATGATAAAAGCTGTTGAAGAAATGGTGAAGAGGATTGACGATTTTCACTAAGCAAAATTCTGAGAAAATTCAGAACTTGTTTCCTGAACCAGAAATCCAGAACCTGTTTTCTGAACCTGAAATTCGAAACCTGTTTCCTGAATCAGAAATCCAGAACCTGTTTTTTGAACCTGAAATTCGGAACCTGTTTCCTGAACCAGAAATCCAGAACCTGTTTTCTGAACCTGAAATTCGGAACCTGTTTCCTGAACCTGAAATCCAGAACCTGTTTTCTGAACCTAAAATTCGGAACCTGTTTCCCGAACCTGAAATCCAGAACCTGTTTTCTGAACCTGAAATTCGGAACCTATTTCCTGAACCAGAAAACCTGAACCTAATTCCTGAACCTAAAAACCAGAACCTGTTTTCTGAACCTGAAATTCAGAACCTATTTCCTGAACCAGAAAACCTGAACTCAATTCCTGAATCTAAAAACCAGAACCTGATTCCTGAACCTAAAAACCAGAACCTGATTCCTGAACCTAAAAACCAGAACCTTATTTCTAAACCTGAAAACCAGAACCTGATTTCGGAACCTGAATTTTTGAGAAACCTTACGAGGAAACCCGGATCCTACTTTTGGGCATGTTTCTAGGAAACTCGGATCCTGTAAACTGAGGATGTTGTTGAGCTTAAGGAAATGTTTCTTACAACAAACTTCCTTAGATAATAAGGAAAAGTTCCTTAGAGAAAGAAAAAAAATTTACAGAAAAGGTTTTTCAAGAAGATTAAAGATTTCAAAAAGTCAAAGTAAGATCAAGAAAAGTTCAGAACCTGAATTCTGAACCTTATGACAATTCTGAGCAGCATGTTGAGAAACCCGGAATGACAATTCTGAGCAACATATTAGAAAACCGGAATGACAATTCTGAGCAACATGTTGAGAAAACCGAAACCTGAATTCTGCCCCATTCAGAACCTCATTTCTGAGTAATTCGGAACCTGATTTCTGAACAATTCGGAACCTAATTTCTAAGCATGCTTCTGGAAAAATCAGAACCAAGATCCAACTTTATCATTCTGAGAAAGATATAAAGAGTTCAAGAAAACCTGAATTTCATGTTTGCGTAAATCTCGGAGAAATTTAAGGAGATTTGAAGAAGTCAAAGATTGAAGATTAAATGCGAGAGATTTGCGGAGTTTTTGAGATTTGAGGAAGCGGGAAAAATTTCCAAGATTCTCGCCTTTGTTTTCTGAATTGCCTATAAATATGTGCTCAGATCATTCGCTCATTTGTAACTTTACACACGCGGAAAAAGCGGAGTGCTGGAGAATTCAAAGTGAAACGTTCCTACCATCTTGAAAAAAGTTTTCTTGAGTGTTTGAGAATAAGAAAATCAGTATCATCTTACCTTGCTAAGAAGATCGAAATTATCTTAAAGAAGTTTTCTTGAGTTTTTTAGCAGAAGGAAATCGGAACCATCATTACCTTGCTGAGAAGACCGGTTTCAGAAAATCGGATTCAAGAAAACCGGACTGAAGATTCGGAGTGAGCTTTTGTGGAGCAGTTTCAACAAAGTTCTTATTCTTGTGTTTGGCTCATTTGTTCTTTAAGAAAACATTGTAAACTGACGGAAGTCGGAATAATCTTTCCTATCGGGAGATAGAAAGTGTCTAACGGGAGTTGGCACAAGTTGTATTTACTTCTTTATTATAGTGGATTTCCATAGACCCACAGGAGTAGCTATGACAAGGACGTAGGTTCTCTTATTGAGGTCGAACCTTGTAAATCTTGTGTGTGTTTTTTGCTTTACCTTTCTTGCATGCTTGAGTTTCTTGCTAAAGGTTGATAAGGAAATAAATCTTAACAGATTGCAAGGGTTAAGTTTCTTAAAGTTTTGAAACTGATAAAAAGGTAAACAACTGATTCACCCCCCCCCCTTCTTAGTTGTTATTTGATCTTTGGAACTTCAATCACCAACTCCTGCTGGATGAACAGACATGCCCCAAAGACAAAAAAGTGGTGACTGATTGGCAATGGTGAATTCATTATCCCATGGTCCCATGCGGAGTAACCTATGGAAGATCTCATGATACAAATGATCAGTCACCAGTTAATGGAGTCGACTAGTCTAAAGTTGAGAGAAAAGACATGCGAATGAAAATGGATAAGTGACCAGCAAGATCAAAGAGTTTGCAAGCAAGGGATGGGTAAGTCATCATCTCAAGTACTTCCTAATCCAAAAAGATGTGCCAATGTGATTTCATTGAAGAGTGGTATGGAGTCGGTGGCCACAAAGGAGACCGATGAAGTGAGGACATCATGAAGAAGATCCAAAGAGAGTATCTCTCATGAAGAATAAAGACAGCAGGCCACAAGAGAAAACAGTGATACTAATACCATCTCCGAGAAGGATTCCCCAAATCAAGGTGGAACCCAACACAAAAAGAGATATCACGAATACTTGATGAAAGGTAGAAGTGGACATTCCATTATCTGATGTTATCTGCCAAATCAGGAGTTGTGCTAAATTTTTCAAAAAACATCACAAACCAAGGCTAAAATATAAATACAAAAATAAAGTTCGCTAGAATGTATTAGCTCTCACTCAAACAGAGATGCCAAGTGTTAGGTTCTTAACCAACAATAGTTCGAACTGGACAAAGAATAGAGAAGAAAACAATTGCATTCTATTGATTTTCACAGAAATTGTTACAAGGAAAAGAATAGAACGATCTCACAGCTGGGGTTAAACAAGGAGAGTCCTCCTGAACCGACTCCTGGAATTCTGACTACTGAAGCTAGTCCACTGCCCCAGACCGGCTGTTCCAACAGCACAGCTCACTTCAGAGTACAAACACGATGCTCCCTCCAAATTCCAAAACCGGCTTATATAGCCTTCGCACAAAACTAACCGAACTAACTGACTCCCCCCCTGCCCCTTCTATTATAAGCATGCAGAATGGGGGGGGGGGGGGGGGTCCTAACAATACCACCCTCCCCAATTTGCACCTTGTCCTCAAGGTGGCAGTGGGGAAACTGCTGCTGGATAAACTGAGCATCTTCCCAAGTCGATTCCTGAGTGGGGACTCCTCTCCATTTAACAAGCCAGTGGATGCAAGGACCAGGGAAATCCTGGTGGGAATCCAGTATTTTTTCTGGTTCAGTCACCAAACCAACCCCATTGGACAAACCTGCAGGTAGTTCTGTTGGTTCCAGACATTCACCCTGAGCACGTTTTAATTGAGAAACATGGAAAACGGGATGTAAATGAGAAGTTTCAGGCAAATAAACCTTATAAGCAGTAGCACCCAATCGTTCCAAGATCTGAAAAGGCCCATAGTACCGGGCAGCAAGTTTAGGATTTAGCTTCTTTGATTTCGAAGTCTGGATATTAGGCCGGAGCTTAACATAAACCATCTGCCCAACAACAAACTGAACATCTCGACGGTGGCGATTAGAATAAGTGGCCATAATCTGCTGAGCCCGCAAAAGAATTTGTCACAAGCTGTCCAACATTTCATCACGGTCAAGAAGAGTAGACTCAACCAAAGCTACCTGGGTCTCCCCCCGCGCATAGCGAAGGGTGTTGGAGGACGCCGGCCATAAACGACTTCAAATGGGGACATTTTAGTAGAAGAATGTGTGGTGGTGTTGAAATAAAATTCAGCCCAAGGTACATACCGAGCCAAAGAAAGAGGTCGTGCGGAAGCAAAACACAGTAGACATGTTTCCAAAATTCAGTTTACGACTTCCATTTGGTCGTCGGTTTGCGGATGAAAAGAAGAGCTTCACCGAAGTGTGGTGCCCTCCAACCGGAACAACCCTTTCCAAAATTACTAAGGAACAATGGATCTCGGTCACTTAAAATGGAGCTAGGTATCCCATGTAACCTGTTGGAGTCTGTATCCCACATCGGACTTGATGTCCGGTGTGGTCTTTACCATTTATTATAAATACACCCCAAGGGCTCCTTTGGAGACACACCTTGGGGGTTCGGGTCTCTTATTTTCACCCTCTTACATGGTATCAAAGGGATCTTCCCGACCCTCCCTCCCATCTTTTTTTTATTTTGCTCTAGGGTTTACTCATTTTTTTTTTCGTCCGAGGGGGCGGCGGCCTCAAAGCCCCGTAGGGCTACCGCCGCCGCCCCTCCGCCTCTGCCCTGCGCGATTTCCCGGCGGCTCACCCCTCCCTCCCGAGGCCTCGGCCAGGCCTCTTCCCCGGCGGCTCGCCCTCGGCGCGACGCGGCTTCCCGGCTCGTCCCTCCCGCGACGCGGCTCCCGGCTCCTCCCGGCGCGACGCGGCTCCCTGGCTCCCGGCTCCTCCCGCTGCTCCTCTCCTGCGCGCGCATCCCGCCGCCGTCCTCCCGCGGTGCGCCCTCGTCCCTGCCGGACTTCGCCCGGCGCCCGCGCCCTCTCCCCGACGGCGCTCCCTCCCCGCGGCTCCCCGCGGCTCCCGACGCCATCACCCGCACGGCCCATCCCGTCGCCGGACCTCCACTGCACGCGACGGCCCTCCCGGCGGATCTCTTCCCTCCCGGCGCACTCCTCCTCCCTGCGCGGCTCCCCGGCGCGACGCGGCTCCCCGGCGCGACCCGACTCCCGGCTCGCCCCTGCATCCTGTGGCCTCCCGCGCCTCCCTCTGCTCCCGCGCGCTCGCATCTCTCGGCTCCCGGCGGCATCTCCCCGGCCGGCGACTCTTCTCCGGCGGCCAGATCCGGACAGCTCCGGCCGAATCCGGCCGGATCCAGTGATTTCCGGCCAGATCCAGGCTACTCCGGCCGGCTCCGGCCTGATCCAGAAGGCTCCGGCCAGATCCGGCGATTTTCGGCCTCATCCGGCAGTTTCGGGCAGTTCCGGGCAGTTCTGGGCAGTTCCGGGCAGATCCGGGCAGATCCGGACTGTTCCGGGCAGATCCGGACTGTTCCGGCCTCCACCCGTGCCGGCCGCTCCACGCAGGGGGCCTCCTCGGGTTTCCAGCGCCGTCTCCCGGCCTCCTGCACCCTCGCCGGCCACCTCCTGCGGCATCCCCGCCTCGCCGGCATCTCCCGGCACCTCCCGACAGCCGCATCTCTCTCCGCCGGCACGTCCTGTCGCTAGCGCAGCAGCTCGACCACCTCGGATTTGGGTCTGTTGGCGCCGCCAGTCCCGCAACAATTCTGCGGTATCCCCGCCTCCCGTCGCCGGCCCCGCAAGTGCGGTTTTCCCGGTGCTAGTTTGGATTTCCCGGCGTTTCATCGACCGGCCCCACTAGTGCGGCAGTCCCGGCGTTCCGTCAACCGACCCGGTCTCTGTGTGGTTCATCTGCTGCGTCTGCGACATCATCCATCCATCTCCTGCGCAGGAGCTTCGATCGTGAGGGGGAGCAGCCACCTTTGCAGCGTTCTCTTTTTTTTACTTCGTCTCGTTTTGTAATCAAGCTGGGCATGTCCAGCTTGAGGGGGAGTATTGGTCTCTGTTGTTCTTGCTTTCTTTTCATTATGTGTCCAAGCTAGGTACACCTAGCTTGAGGGGGAGTGTTGGAGTCTGTATCCCACATCGGACTTGATGTCCGGTGTGGTCTTTACCATTTATTATAAATACACCCCAAGGGCTCCTTTGGAGACACACCTTGGGGGTTCGGGTCTCTTATTTTCACCCTCTTACATAACCGAACAACCTCCTTGACAAAGACCTTCGCCACAACTTTCACAGTAAAAGGGTGGTGTAACAATATAAAGTGTGCATATTTAGATAAACGATCAACAGCCACCAAAAGAACATCATAACCAAGGGACTTTGGCAAACCGAAGATAAAATCCATTGAAATTTCATCCCATATCAAAGCGGGTATTGGTAGGGACTGCAACAACCCAGCCGGAGACATAGCCTGATATTTTTGTCGTTGACAAATAGCACATTCACAGACAAACTGCATAACGTACGAACCATACCTTTCCAAAACAATTCAGCCGCAAGCCTTCTGTAGATCTTATAAAAACCCACATGGCCACCCACAGCAAAAGAATGATAATAATGCAAGAATTTCGGAAGTAAGGCTGAATGTTTGGAGAGTACCAATCTGCTTTTATAAAATAGCAGCCCATCACAGAACTGATAACCAGGATAGGAATGGACCTGCTGTAGGACGGCTGAACAATATGCAGGTCTGAATCATGCAATATTTCCTTCTTAACAGTATTAAGCTCCAACCAAAATGGTTCAAAAACTGCAGAACAAAGTAGTTGAGCTTCTGAAGGTGCAGAAAATTCTTCAGCGGCCAATCTGGACCGGGAATCCGCTGCTTGATTTGATCTTCCGGGCTTATAAATCACCTCAAAATCAAAGCCCAATAATTTGGCCTGCCAACACTACTGATTGATAGAAGGAATTCACTGAGTAAGCATGTGTTTTAGGGCTTTGTGGTCAGTATAGACCACAAAATATTTACCCAACGAATATTGTTTCCAATGGTTGATGGCCAAAACTAAAGCCATAATTTCCTTTCCGTAAACCGATTTAGAAAGAGTGACTATAGCAAAGGCCTTACTGAAGTATGCAATTGGCCGACCACCTTGCATTAACACCACGCCAACTGCCCGGCCAGAAGCATCACACTCAATAATAAAGGACTGGTGGAAATCTGAAAGTGCCAAAACAGGGGCAGAAAGAAGACAAGCTTTCAGCTTCTGAAAAGCTTCAGCAGCCGCATGAGTCCATAGGAAAGCACCAACTTTGGTTAATTCTGTCAATGGTTTTGCTATTGTCCCATAATCACGGATAAACTTTCTATAGTAACCAGTATGTCCCAAAAAAACACGCATGCCAGTAACATTAGGCCACTACTGAGCACATTCAACCTTCTTCGGATCCGTTAAAACTCCTCCAAAAAAAAAATGTCCAAAAAGACTTTTTTATTGGCGTGTAGACAATGACCTTGTAAGGTTTGGAACACTAGTTTCAGATGGTGTACATGAGTTGTCCAATTCGTACTATATACGAGGATGTCATCAAAGAAAACTAAGACAATTTTTAGTAACATGGATCTGAAAATCCTATTCATGGTGGGCTGAAAAATTGTTCGTGCGTTCATTAAACCGAAGGGCATGACAAGATATACTCATAATGTTCTTCGTGTGTCTTAAATGCAGTTTTGCACACATCTTCAGCCCGCATCCTGTTTTGATGGAAACCAGAAGATAAATCCAATTTAGTAAAATTGCGCTCCATTTAGTTCGTCCAACAATTCATCAATGAAAGGTATCGAAAATCTGTCTGGAACTGTGAGTTTGTTCAAAGCCTGGGTTTGCAACTAAAATAATGGGACTCGCATAGGGACTGGTGCTGAATCTGATAATTCCCTTGGCAAGCATGGTTATCACCTGGTGCTCGACCTCATCTTTAAGATGGTGTGCCAACTTGTATGGACAGATGTTAACAGAAAGAGCTTCGGGAATAAGGTTGATTGTGTGGTCCATGAGTCGGCTAGGAGGAACCCCTTGTCGATCATCAAACAATGAACAAAAGTCGAAAAGTAGAATGTACAGTTGTTGTCTGTCATGTTGGATTGTTGTAACCCGATCCATTTTGGCTGATGATTGGGTTGAATGCTTGAGCCCTGCACTGCGCACCAGACCGCAACTTCCGCGAGTCGAGCTTTCATGGTGAGCTCGTTGGGGGTTGCAGGGGGCAACACGCCCATGCTCCGGGGGCCGAAGGGTCCCGACTCAAATTTTGGGATACTGTAGCAACTTTGAACACTGTAGCAGAGCTGACCGACCGCCACCGACAGGGCACTGTAGCAGTGCGGACTTTTGGCATGACTACTGTAGTAGGTCGGACTTTGGAGTCAACAGTACTGTAGCGACGCGAACTTCCATCTGCCAACCACCGTAGCACTTTAGACTTGGGTGACTGTGGCACTGTAGCAATGCGGACTTCCAACCGTCTTTCACTGTAGGGATCATTTCCGAACCACGTGAAATTTATGTGTAGTGTGAAGCTCTGATACTCCATGTAATTTGTGCTCCCAACTATAGTGAAATTTCTGCCTCTCCGTGGATGTAGGGATCAAGTCTGAACCATGCAAATCTCTGTGTCCAAGATCTTCTTCTTTTGTTTTTTTTACCCTTTTACTCTACTGTGAATCGTTTATTTTTGTCGTTGTGACTCCCAACGTTTCCGCATCATGTCAGAATTGGTGTCAAGTGTCAAAGAAACAAAATGTTGTGTAAGCTCAGATTTCCATAACCAACAATCTGTAGAAAAAGGCATTTTGGGCTGCAAGCGTTGGAAACCAGAGGAAGTGGCCGCTAGGGTGACGTTTCCCTATAGCTTAATCGATTGTCATTCCCACTCAAATTCCATAGTTTTGTGTTGTCAATTGGCCAAAACTGTCCCCAAGGTCTTAAGTCATTGCATACCCAAGACTGTATCAAAGTCCCCCGGTATCAAAAATAAAAGCATCAAAAAAAGTGAAATTGGCCAAGTCCACCTAGAGTGGATCACATTTTCCTTGTGAAAGGGATTTTCGACCATCACCCAATTTAATTCTGAACGGAGCAGTAGGGAATACCTTGACCCCGACCATGTCAGTGAGAGTTTTGGTCACAAAATTATGACTAGTGCCACTGTCGATAAGTATGTCCCAGAACAAAGCCATCTAAAGTCAATGAATCAGTTATCTATGCACCCAAACTGTGGAATTCCACTAATTCTTGGATTTGAGAAGTGGCAACATCACAAAACTCTGGCAATATAGGTGCAGTATCAAATGTGTGGCTACCGGCGTCGGGCTCTTCAATTTCTCAAACCATCAAACGCAAATGTTTATCAGGACAGCAGTGCAGAGAAGTATAAGGCTGACTGCAACGGAAACACAAGCCTTTCTGTTTCCAATCCTCGTGCTCCTGTCGGCTGAGACTGCATATCCCCTTCCACCGGTCATCACTTCCATGATGGCGAGTGTTCTCGGTTTTAAAATTTCTATCTGGAACAGACCAGGTTAAAGGATAACCGGCCAAACTAACACCCGACCCCTGCGGAAAAGGAGGGTGCAGTTGTCGCTCCACAGGAGGTCACAATACGCTTTCCCTGATTAATTTCTTTTCAATTATTTTAACTGAAGTCAGCAGTCGGTATTTATTTTCTGGTTCGTGAGTACAGACTCGGCTCACAATTTCCTTTCATAGTCCACCCAAGAAAAGACTCATAAAAGTGTCTAGAAAATCAGGAATCTGTAAAGCCACATGTTTGAAATCCTCGATATAGTCGTTGACTGTACCTGTTTGACAAAGAGGAGAGTGACACGGACTCGAATACTTTCTACCATAGTAGATGGGTTCAAAAAATTATTTTAAAGAACGAAATCAATAAAAAAATGCCTAGACAACAACAGTATTGACTCGAAGCCTTTGATTGGTTTGTTCAATGAATGGAATCTATCTAAAAAATTATGTTATTTGTTATTTATATATAGTCTTATGAATAATCAGTAGAATATGAAGAATCAGCATTCATGCAATTATACTTTAATATGTCATGAGATAACTCATAGACCTTACATATTTTCTCAAAGGCCTACTGGTTTAGAGAAATATCTAATGTGATCCCCCACTGAAGAAGTCATCTTTGGCGGAGAAACGATGCGTTTTGGGAATCTACGTGCTCCGTGGTTAGAACCTTTAACATGTCTCAATGGTTTGGACTTGAGTAGACTAAAAAAAGACATACAACCTTGGCGGATCAAGTAACCCTGTTGCACTTGCGCTAGGGATCCACCCCCACCACTACGGTTGCGTGTTCATCCAGTTCGTGTTTAAATCAAGAAAACTGATCACCGGGGGCATAGACCGAGCCGCAATACTATGGGACACATCCACCACCTTGAGGACAAGGTGATTCTTCGGGAAAGTGGCAGTGGTAAGAGTGCATACATGTGGACCAGGCTGTTAGGGGAGGACAGCTGGAAAGTTAGGAGAGAACAGCTGGAGTTGTTAGGGGAGGGGGCCAGGCTGTTAGCCCACGTGTAGACCAGATTGTTATAAACAGGAATATGCTGGGGGGGCCACAGTTGTTAGAGAGACTGTTATAAGGAGCTGAAGAGAGGGGGGTAGCGGAGAACTTAGTTGCAACGGCCCAGGGCTTGGGTCGAGAGAAAGGAAGCCAGCTCTCTTTGTTGTGTATTTCCACCACCATTCTCCTTACTTTCTTCTCTATTCTCTCTGTAATTCCTCAAGTGTTACTGAAATATACTACAGTGAGCTTCTTGGGGCTGTGCGTTCTCTTTGACTAAATGATTATTTGCTTGAGAATGTTGAAGTGCAGGTTGAGAACAACTTGAAGAACACAATGGTTTCATTGGTAGTAGCTATCAGTGATGGATCTAGAACTGGAACTGCCACAGCAGAGTCCGAGATATGATCAACTAGAGAAAAAAGAGGAACTAACAGTGCTATCCCCGGTGAAATTCAAGCCCGTGTGGAAGAGCTTCAAAGAACAACAGGGAACCTAAAGAATGCTCACTCGGAGTTGGAGTTGGAATTATTAAAAGTTTTTGATAATTTCTTGGCTCTTGAAAAAAAATGATTAAAGATGACCCATCCAAACATATGTTCTTTATTCTAATTTATGATGGTCTAGGGATGGTGGAGACTGACAAGATGGATGATGATGAATTAATTGTAAATTTTATGGAGGGGGAGTGGCTATCACCGGTGGATTATGGATAACAATGGAGAAGTCAGGCCGACAAATCTAAAAATGGATGCTTGTTATGAATTGTTATATTTCAACTCCACCCATCAGTTTTTAATACATATGCAACTTATTCAACGCATTCCTCAAACTTGTTTAGAGTTTCACCGACTTGGGGCTTAGATCTAGTTCATGATTTTTGAATGATTGTTCATGCGTATATTCAATTCAGCAGTTGGTATGATCGAATTCTATTTTTGTGATCAATAGAAATCCAAGTGCAAACTTCTGCCAAGGGTGTGAACTACGTCGGGGGACAATCTTCAAATAGTAAGTGAATTCTCGAGTGTCAATCACTCTTTAAACTGATGCACTTTTCTAACCTTTCTTAATGATTGGTAATTTCTCCATCAAATATCATGCTTCTGAAAACCTCACATTAATGGAGATTCGATAAAAATCTAGGATTCTGAATCATGTTTGTCAAAGAGATGACTTGAGGTCTTTGCTATTCTACTGAACTCTAAACTTATAAATTATTCCATACACTCGCAGAATCAGAATTCAATCAAACCAACTACTAAAGTGAATATACGAGCACACAATGATTTGACAATTGCAGGCCAGATTTAAACCTCAAGGTAACAACCAAAAAGTTCTGTGAATCATGAATGTAACAAACAGCGGCAGTTTTACAAAGAATCTCTCCCAAACTCTTCGAGCCCAGTTGACAAGAAATGATGACCATTTAAAGACATTCTCAAGGTTACCATGTTCATCTCATGGCTAAGCCGTGGTGAATAATTGTGTTAAAACCAGGATGATCATTCTTAAATTCAGGCGTATAAGCCTGTTCAGGTGCACAACTTTTGGAAATACTCTTTCACCATTCCCCTTCACCATATAGCTTTGGAGCATTATTTTTCAGTTGTTGGGGGGAATATTGAGTGTGTAATGTCACCATTTCCAGCTTCCTGAAGGAAGGGGATAGCGTATTGGGTCCTCTTGACCCAAACACGCTCAGTTTGAAGTCCTCCTTTCAGATGACTGGGAGTGAGTGGAAGAATAAGAAGGACTTGGCAGTCAAAGCAAGCAAGTTGGATTCTTCGGGTAGGCCGAGGGCTCTGAAAGAAGGTCCGGGGGTTGAAGTGAAAAACCGATTTGAAGGCCTGGAAACTCAAAAACAGTCATTGTCACAAGAGGATGCGGATTCAGGTGATGATAGTTTTAGCCAACTCTCAGTTGACAGCCTGGACCAGTTCCAAGGGAAAGGTCCCCACAGTCCAAGAAGGAAGAAGGGGAAAAAAGGAAAGCGCGACTCGGGGAAATGCATAGTGGTTCAAGGTAAAAAACCCAAGGGGCGCAAACTCTCACTTGCCGAAACCAATGGAAACCAGGTCGTCCAAGAAATGTGGAAGCAAGGAAAGCAAAGGCCTTCAAAACGGGGAAAGTGGGGATCCAAGCAGAGAATCAAGAGTAATAGAGGAAGAGGATGAGGGGTGTCTAAGGCTCATCTGCCACTAAGGAAGAGATGTTTGAAAAAGTCATTCGGCCAAACGCATCAAATGAAGATATTTTAGGATTTATGAAAGACGCTTGCAGACTGAGGCCACAGAGGAGCAAGAAGCGTGGATAGACGAGCAAGACCGAATCATCGTCCGAGGCTTCAACCAAGGAAGAATCAACTTGGAGGAATTCATCCAGATAATGGACAGAATGATTTCTCACCTTGAAGCACTTATTAGGGAGGATCCAGACATCCAGGTTAGTACTCTGCATTGGGAATTATACAGAGCATCTGACTCAAATAACCTTAGTCTTGTGTTTAACGATTCTGTGAGCTCTTTCAGCACGTAGTCCTTGTGTGCGAACTTTGGTTTCCCACTTGTCCTTAAAGTGGCTAAATAAAAAATTATGGATGGAAGGTCAGTTTTTAGAGCTTTGATAGGGGCGACGAGATGATATTTATGCTGGATGCTGCTCACATTTTAGCTCTCTGATTTTTACAACCCAATAAAAAATAACTCATCATCCAAGCTGGGGTGTATATCACCCAAGAGTGAAGCCACATTTCATATTTTGGGTAAAGAGTACTGTTGGATGAAATCCAGTCATTTCATATTTTGGTTTCTTGTTGCTTTGTTGCTTTCAGAGATGGGTAAAGAGTACTGTTGGATGAAATCCAGTCATTTCATATTTTTGGTTTCTTGTTGCTTTGTTGCTTTCAGAGATGGGTAAAGAGTACTGTTGGATGAAATCCAGTACCGCAATAAGAGGTGGGGCCCTTTATTTATAGATAGATCAAAAAGATACATAATAGGAGAAATCCGATATGGGACTTTAATTACATGACACTGGGCACGGGTCTTACCAAACTAGGTCCAACACTCCTCAAGCGGAACATATCGAGCTTGGAATACAAGAGTCCCACAAAAAATGAAGAGAAAATAGGTCATACACACTCCCCCTCAAGCTGGATCAAAAAATGTTGTCAATTCCCAACTTGGTGCAAAGAAATGTCACTCAAGATCCAGGTAATCCTTTGGTAAAGATATTAACAATATGATTTAAAATGAGAATGCAGTCGAAGGTGTTAGAACAAATTATGTAAGGGAAGGAAATGAGCAATTCGAGATAATCTTTGTGCATATTTATGAAGGAAATGAGCAATTCGAGATAATCTTTGTGTATATTTCTGTAGGAAACTAAACTAGAAAAACCTGACGAAGACCACTTCCCTAGTTCTAGCTTGTTGTAAGTGGAGAACCTCAGAGGAAGCCCACTTCCTCTCTAGACTGCAACCTCGGTCCCGTTTTCCCAAACATAAAGCACGATCCAATCAAGCGAGCCCGCCAGAAAAATTTATGTCATCTCTCTCTTCAAACAAACCAACTCATTAGTCCACATTTCCCTTCTTGTCCCTCCACTAGTAAGTATAAACTACTGGGGGTCGAGAGCTAATATGCAGGTCGGCCACCTTATTACTAACATTTCGTCCCGCCTCAAATTGCACCTTGTCCCCAAGGTGCAGAACAGGAAATTGGGAAAGTATTAGCTCACCATCTTCCCAAGTAGCCACTTCTAAAATTTTTCCCTTCCATTGGATAAGCCACATTCCCCACGGTAGCCTAGAAATTGGTTTAGTGGGAAGAGAATCACTGTCCCAGAATTTCGGTAACTCAGACTAAACTGGTGACTGCCCAACACGTTTGAGCTGAGAGACATGGAATACCGGGTGAATTCGAGTAGTTGTTGGCTAGGAGAGCTTATAAACAGTGTTTCCCAGTCGGGCAAGTAAGGACCACAAAATCATGCAGCCAACTTCTGATATAGCTTAGAAGACTTTGAGGTCTGCATGTTCGGCCAGAGCTTTACATCAACAGACTCCCCAACTTCAAAAATTCACATCCTTGCGGTGCTTGTTGGCAAACCGAGCCATCAATTGTTGAGCTCAGTCTAGATTACCCTGAAGTTGGTGTAGAATGAGATCCCTTTCAGCGAGAGCAGTGGCCACTGAATCAACTGGGAATATTTCCTCCTACATAGCGCAACACTGTTGGGGGTTTTCTTCCATAAACCGCCTCAAAGGGAGTCAACTTAGTAGAAGAATGGGGTGTGGTATTGTAGCAGTATTCCACCCATGGCATCCATCTTGGCCAAGTTAATGGCCGCTCTGAAGCAAAACATCATAGTTAAGTCTTCAAGCATTTATTGACAATCTTCATCTATCCATCCGTGTATGTCCATCCGTTTGGGGGTGATAGAAAGATCTCATTTTCAAAGTAGTTCCTTCTAAGTAGAGCAACTCCTTCCAAAAATTACTAACAAAAATAGGGTCTCGATCGCTAATAATGGAACTGGGAATGCCATGTAAGCGGACCACTTGACAAAAACCTTGGCCACAAGCTTTGCTATATAAGGATGTTGTAACAGCACAAAGTGAGAGTATTTGTAGATGTGGCCAGCCCAAAATGCACTCTATTTTTTTCGGGTCCATAGATACACCTTTGCAAGAAATTATATGGCCAAGATATTTCAATGACAACTGAGCGAAAAGGCATTTTTTTCATATTAACCCAAAACTGATTTTCATACAATACCCAAAATGTGGTCTCTAGGTGAGCAATATGGTCAAGCCATGTCTTGCTATATAAACAGGATATCTTCAAAGAATACCAGTATGAATTTCCTCAAATATTCTTTAAACACTCTGTTCATAGTGGACTAGAAAGTCGTCGGAGTGTTCATCAATCCAAAAAGCACGGCTAGTTACTCATAATGTCCCTCATAAGTTCTAAACGCAGTCTTGCTGACATCCTCTGTTTTCATACGAATCTGGTGAAACCCGGATTTTAATTCATGTTCGGTGAAAAATCATGCACCATGAAATTCATCCAACAGTTCCTCTATAACTGGAATCGGAAATCTATCCAGGATTGTTAGCCTATTAAGCACCCGATAATCAACACATTCTCCAGCTCTCATCTGTTTTTCTAAACCATAATAAGAGAGTTGGCGCAAGGACTGTTGCTATGTCAAATGATCCCACTGACCAACATCTCTGTCACTTACTTCTCTACTTCATCTTTGAGGTAATGTGCCAACTTATATGGCTTAATGTTAATTGGTCTAGCAGCAGCAGCCAAATGTGATAGTGTGGTCCATCATTCTAGTTGGCGACAGCCCCTTGGGTACGTCGAACAAGGAATGAAGTTTTTATAGCATGTTCTCCAACTGTTGTTGGCTACACACTTCGCCCCAAATCTCCTCTCCTGAAGGTGAAGTTAATTGAGTCTGTCAAAACCATCCCTCCAGAAGCAATGATCTGTATTGAATTTGTTATTGTAATTCCGCAAGACTTCCCCATTTCACAGTAGCTCCCTGTAACTTATCTCCTTTCCTTCACAATTTGTTAAAACATTTCCCAACCCTCTCAACCACTTCGTTCCCAGCACAAAATCTAGCCCCCCAGTGTCAAACACAAAGGCCTCCACTATGAAAAAGAAATTCTCTAAGCTCACCTCAACTTGCTTACACGCCCCTTGTGAAATTGCTCAGTACTCGTCCCCTAACTTTATCCATAAAGGCATAGTCGGGCTTACCTATACATTAGCCATCTTAGTGAGAGTTCTGAAAATGAAATTATGGTCGTCACCACTGTCCACTAGGACTACCACTCGACTCCAACAATGCCCATGCTTTGAAATTCTACCTGTTCGTCAACTTGCTTTTCCTCGAGTTCACATTGCCCTGTGTCGGAATTTGCTTCCTGCTCTTCCTCGGGCTCTTCATACTCTCAGACCAACACCCCTAGGTGTTTATCATGACATTTGTGCATTGGGTTGTATGGTTGGCCACAACGAAAACAAAGACTTTTAAGCTTTCGGTCTTCTCATTCCTGTCGACTGATAGCCCTGACCCCATTCTAGTGTTCCTCACCAATAGCTTTCTTTAAATCGTCTTCTCTTTTAGTCCGCTCTACTACAGTTCGGTTTACCGAGTAATTCATCGACACAACTTCAGCCCCTCGTGAAACCGACTGCACTACCGGCCGCCCGCGGATACCCCTAAAACTCCTTCCCCAATAAGTTCTCTCTCTATCTTCCTTTCCAAGACTAGCATCTTGAACTTGTTAGTTGATCCGTGTGTCGAAATTCGGTTTTCAATCACGGGTCGCAACCCTCCCATGAACATGTTCCTGTACCACGGCTCAAGAAAGTCTAAAATCCTCAGTGCCACCTACTTGAATTCCTCGATGTACTTATCAATTGTCCCCAATTTGGCATAAGGTCTTTAAATATTCCAATGGATCCCCCTCCATTGACTTCTAGTACCTTTCCATGATTGTCGGTTTGAACAATGCCCAGGACGAATTCGGCGTAGCTCTGTGCCAAGAAAAGAACCAGTATAAAGTAGTTCCTTCCATGCATTATGTGCATGGTGTGGCTTCATATCTTTTGAAGTTTGATTTATCAAAAAATATGTATTAGCCTTTGTAATCCAACCATATGGATCGTCTCCAGTAAACGATGGCAACTCCACTTTTCTCACAACTTATCACAATCCATTTGTAAAAACGGAATCTTCAGAAATCTGACTGACTCTTAGTTTTCCACCGACCTCTGCACTTTACCAACCATTGTTACCTGGATTTTCTGGTGTGCCATTGCACTATTTCCCGATTTCCGAATCGCACTCCACCTGTATCTCAATCTCTTTGAGCCTTTCCAACGTAAGTTCCTCCATGTCTCACATCTGCAGGGCCACTCGCTATTCCGATTGTTTAGCCCAGACTTGTGTGACTCGTTGATTATCATTTTGAACTCGCATCAGTTTGCTAAAACTCTCCTGCATCATAGCCATTGTTCGTTGTATGTTTTCCATCGTTGACTCTACTGTTGCAACACGGCTGCCCATCCTCGTTTGCATTCAGGTGTTCCTCCAAGAATCGAACTTTGTTTCAATCGTTCATACGCAATCACCATTCTCGCACTTGTTGTAGGCGAGTTTGTTTGTCCACGCACGCGCCCTTAGCAAAGAAAACTTTCAGAACTCATCTAATCCGCCCTCGCAACTTTGTTCCCCAGCGGAGTCGTCAAAATGTTAGAACAAATTATGTAAGGGGGGAAATGAGCGATTTGAAATGATCCTTGTGCATATTCCCATAAGTATAAGCAGAGCTCCCACAAGATACAATTGCCAGAAGGAAGAAAACTAAACTAGGAGAACCTGGCAAAGAGCGCTTCCTTAGTTCTGGTTTGTTGTAGGTGGAGAAGCTCAAAGGAAGCCCACTTCCTCTCTAGACTACAACCTCGGTCCCATTTTACCAAGCAGAAAGCACGATCCATTCAAGTGGGGGGCCCCAGCAAAATATATGTCCTCTCTCTCTTCAAACAAACCAAATGACTCATTAGTCCACATTTCCCTTCTTGCCCCTTTGCTGGTAAGTATAAACCACTAGGGGTCAAGAGTTAATATGTGAGTCGGCCACCTTATTACTAACAAAAGGTGAAATGTTTTAACTCAAAGAGATGCCAAAGCAAGTGACAGTCCAGCTCAATATGCTTTGGCGCATTCATGGAATGTCGGATTGGAAGCAATCTTTATGGAAGTCTAATTATCACACCAGAGATGAGCAGGATTCTTAAGTGGAAAGTCAACTTCATGGAGGAGTTAGCAAAGCCAAAGAATATCAATAGAAATAGTGATCCTAGCACAATATTCAAACACACAAAACTGAGATAACATCTTGTTTCTTGTTGCGTTAAGAGATCAAATTGCTACCAAAATATACCACAAACCCAAAAGTGAACTTCCAAGTAGATAAGCAACATGCATAATAGACATCACAAAATATCCCTATATCCATGCGGTCGTGAGCGGAATATAGACTCCATGTATTTTACAATGCAAATAACATCGTTCCCACGATGATTTCGTCGGGTGTTCTATGAATTGACTAACCTTGTTGACGGAAAATGCAATATCGAGACAAATCATTGTGAGGTAATTAAGTTTCCGAACAAGATGACGATATCTCTAAAAAAAATAATGGTCACTAGCATCGTGAAGGGTATTTTCCATAGGCTCAAGAGGAGCCTTAACTACAATCATTTGAGACAAGCTAATCACTTGCAATATATCCAACGCATATTTGCGTTGGGAAAGAAAGATCATTGTGCGGCCGCAAAATACTTCAATGCCGAAAAAATATTTTAGTGGATCCAAGCCTTTGGTATGAAATTGCAGGTAAAGATGGGACTTTAGATGAGTAATTCCCCTTTTTTGTATAGAAACCCCACCTGACCCGTTACAAGAATGCTCTCCCCCACATAGGCCGACCTGAGGTCTTGCTCCCACTAAACCGATTAGGTAAAACTGTTTGTCCCACATTGTCTTGCGCTGTTACTGGGGTAAATCACCAAGTGTGTGATTACGACACTGAAGCGCAACCCGTGGGAGTCAAACACCCAACCCCTCAAGGATCAAATCCCCAACCCTTTCCACTGGACCACCCTCAGAGGGGCAAAAAAAATGATACCCTGTGAGTCACTACCTGTGATAATTATATCATCAATATAGACAACCAAGAGAGAATACTACTATAGGATATTTGTTGATAAAAGAAGACCATACTCTAAGAAAGCCCAAACGTAGTGACCACGGTTAAATATTTGTCGAACTAGGCCTGAGGGGACTGCTTAAGTCCATAGAGAGCAGAGAAGCCGACAGACTTGGGATTCAGCCCCTGAAGCAATGAAGCTAGGAAGTTGCTGCGTATAAACCTCGTCAAGAAAACCATGTAGGAAAGCATTTTTGGAAACAGTGCTCTGATAACATGTAGGATGAAATCTCGTACTTCGATAAGAAGTGGGACCCTTTATTTATAGCTGGATCAAAAAGATACATCATAGGAGAAATCCAATGTAGCACTCTCATGACATGACATCGGGCACAGGCCTAGCCTAACGGGGTCCAACAAGTACCAATAGAAAATGTCCAAAAGCTAGTTATCCATGATAATGCACACTCCCCACTATTTCATCCACTCGCATGGTTGCATTGCTTTAGGATTTTCCATCCTCTAGCCCATCCTTTCCATGTTCAATATAGTCCTTTATTTTATGAAAACTGCAGAAATTCATTAATTTGATGAAAATTGCAGAAATTGGGTAACTTGCACCCCAGAAAGCAAAGCAACTAAGGGCATAAATAAGCGTCAATGGCAACAAAACAGAAAGCTACAACATACCTTCTCAATGGTGAAATTCTTTTAAGTTCACTTACACCTGCCCTCGCAGACACTCTATCAGGAGCAGACTCGCCATCAAAACTTACATTAAGCAGATCAATCCCATCTATCAACAGAAGCTTGATGAATCAAAAGCTTGCGAATAATCAACAAGGAGTTTTTTTTTCAAGTACCGGATATCTTCATTATTTGCATGATCCAAGATGTTAGTGGTAACATCAACGTATGCAAGAACGTTATTGTTTCAATTTAAGCTAAAATAATTAAACGCCCAGAGAGCATAGACCCAAGGAACAGTGGATTCTAAGCAGCAACAGGCAAATTAACATCAGAAAAAGGTAACATGAAACTAGAAAATAAATATAAAGCATTTACCCTCAACGGGAAATTTCAACTGAATTTTTGTAAGGCAGCTAGAACATTTAATTGGGAAAGTAGTCTGAGATTAAAACTCATCAACGTACCTCTCAAAGAACTGGTTATCTTTTAATTTTCAATGAAAATGGTTACAAAAATCCAGAGCATGTCATGTGAATTCGAAGTAAAAGTGACTGCATCACCAATACTTTCTAGGGCCAGGTCTTGAAATAGACAGGATAAGAGAAGGCTATATAATTGAATCCCCTTTTGGCAAATATGGTCATTATGTTTAAATGGAACAATAAAAAAAGGCAAGACCAGGAAGAAAGGCAAGACAAGGAAAAAATAGACTTCTAAAAGCTAAATGATGCAAGCAATTCAGAAAAAATCAAACAAAAAAAACTTTATTGCTGGGAAAAACTTACAGCACGGTTCTAGACATTTGTCCAATAATGCAGCAATTATCATAGAATCCAAGCCCCCAGAAAATAGGACTGCCACTGGAATATGTGTATCTTGTCGAACTTTACAAGTAATAGCCTATGCATTAAATCCAAAAACCTTCAACCCAAAGCACTGTTTTTTATTTAATCAATATAGAAATATCGCCCATGAAGTTTATATTATCCAAAAACAAATCACAAAACTAAAAACATTTCACAAATACTTAAAACACTACCCAAGTCAAAACCTTTTAGGCACCATTAAAATTACCACATGAAAGATAATGCTATTAACAATCACAGAAGTATTCCATGATACAGCCAAATGCTCACCAAATCTAGGGGAAAGCATTGTCAAAAGTACGTGATTTGGGGGGGCAAATACTTAAGGTATGTAATAATAAGTGTAGAATGGGAAAACCCCCTTACCTCAAAATGAGGCGGGGGCCTCCTTTTATAGATTGAGGATACGGAATACATACAGAAGTATTCCGATATGGGACTCGGAAATACCCAGAATAATAAAAATAGGGTTTAACACTCCCCCTCAAGCTGGACATGTCCAGCTTGGACAACGAGTCCCACAAAAAAGGAAGATGAAATCATACAAGACCAGACACACTCCCCCTCAAGTTGGGCCACAGATGTTGTGGATGCCCAGCTTGGAACTGAGCGAGGCTAGGCGAGCTCCCGGGAGGCATTTGGTGAAGATGTCGGCAAGCTGGTCCGCCATCGGGATGTGGCTAAAGCGGACGTGATCATGCTCCAGATGGTGGCGAAGAAAGTGGCAGTTCACCTCAATATGTTTCGTGCGTTCATGGAAGACGGGATTCGAAGCTATCTTGGTGTGGCTGTCTAATTGTCACACTAGATGTGAGCAAATGTCTGCGGAGGAAAGCCAAGCTCCTGGAGGAGATGTCAAAACCAAATGATCTCCGTGGTGACGGTGGTCATGGCACGATACTCGGATTCCGCACTGGAGCGAGAGACGACCGTCTGTTTCTTGCTGCGCCAGGAGATGAGGTTGTCGGCCAAGAAGACGGCAAACCCAGAAGTAGATCTCTGAGTAGCAAGACAACCAGCATAATCAGCGTCACAAAAGGCCTCAATATTCAGATGAGCATGCTGAGAGTAGCGAAGACCACAGGCAAGGTCTCGCTTGATATATTTAGCGATGCGGAGGACAACATCCCAATGAAAGGTGGTTGGATGTTTCATAAATTGGCTCACTATGCCAAAAGTGCAGGCAATGTCGGGGCGAGTCATGGTGAGATAATTGAGTTTGTCCATCAGTCGACGGTACCGCTCTGGGTGTGAATATAGTTCCGAGGAGGCATAAAGAGACCGTTCTCAGGCTCTAGAGGAGTGTCCACAGCAGTGGCTTGTGTCAGCCCAGCATCCTGCAAAATATCCGACGCATATTTCTGTTGGTAGAGGGAGATGGTGTCCGGAGAATAGGATACCTTGATGCCTAGGAAGTATGTGAGAGGACCGAGATCCTTAATGTGGAAGTGCTGGTGAAGATGCCCCTTTGAGGTGGGTGATACCAGCAGAGTCGCTGCTGGTGATGATGATATCATCCACATAAACGACCAATAGGATGGAACCAGTGGAGATCGTCCTGTAGAACACAGTGTGATCCTTCATACTGCGAGAGAGCCCAAAGTCGGTGACGACAGTGCTGAAGCAGCCGAACCAAGCACGAGGAGACTGCTTGAGTCCGTAAAGAGAGCGGCGGAATCGACAGACTTGAGACTCAACGCCGGAGGCACAAAATCCGGGGAGTTGTTGCATATAGATCTCTTCCTCAAGAAATCCATGGAGGAAAGCATTTTTGACATCCAGTTGATAAAGAGACCAATGATGATGAACCGCCAGAGAGATGAATAACCGAACGGAGGTCATCTTGGCAACTGGAGAGAAGGTATCAAAATAGTTAATACCGTAAGTCTGTGTGAATCCCTTTGCTACAAGGCAGACTTTGAGTCGATGAAGAGTGTCATCGGGATTCAGCCTGACGGTGTAAATTCATTTGCTACCAACTGCCTATTTTCCTGCGGGAAGAGGGACAAGATCCCAAGTATGATTTTCTTCCAGAGCCTGCAACTCATCTCGCATGGCTGCTAGCCATCCCGGGTGAGCTTTTGCATCACCAACTGTGCGAGGAATAGATATTGTCTCCAGAGCTGATAGACTCCTGTATGAAGATACAAATAGAGTACTCTGGCAAGAACAAGTACCTTTCCGGAGGGCAATGGGCAAGTCGCCTGGTGTCGGGGAAAAAGCATCGGACGAAGCGGGGATGACGGTGTCACTGGTCGGGACGGGGGATACAGTGGATGGACGACGTGAGTAGACCCTACCAAAATGGGTGTCAGCAGGAGGAGGAGACATCGGAGGAGGGTGGATGATGAGAGGAAGACAATCATCAATGACAGAGTCAGGATGAGGAGGGGGAAAGGAGAACGGAGATCTCTCAACAAATGAGACGTCAGCAGAGATGACGTACCTCCGTAGGTCCGGTGAGAAGCAACGGTATCCACGCTGAGTGCGGGAATAGCCAAGGAAGATGCACCGAAGGGATTTGGGAGAGAGTTTGGAGAGGTCGGGACGAGTGTCACGAACATAACAGATGTATCTTGTTGATGATGAATTCCCTTACCTCAATGTGAGGCGGAGACATTCTTTTATAGATGAGAAAAAATAATTAAAAGGAGGGAAAGACCGATGTGGGACTCGGAAATACCCATTATACTTAAATGGGGTCCAACACTCCCCCTCAAGCTGAACATGCCCAGCTTGGATTGAGTCACACAAAGAAAAAAGATGACATGAAACAAAGACCATCTCATACTCCCCCTCAAGCTGGGTCATGGATGTTATGAATACCCAGCTTGGTAGTGAGAGAGTCAAGGCGAGCTCCGGGGAGGCCTTTGGTGAAGATGTCGGCAAGCTGATCTGCCGTCGGAATATGGCCAAAACTGATATGGTTCTGCTCCAGATGGTGGCGAAGAAAGTGACAGTCCACCTCAATATGCTTCGTCCGTTCATAGAAGACGGGATTCGAGGCAATCTTTGTGGCTGCCTGATTGTCACACCAGATATGAGCAGAGGTCTTTGCCGGGAAGCCGAGCTCATGGAGGAGATAACGAATCCAGAGGATCTCAGTGGTGATCGTGGCCATGGCGCGGTATTCGGCCTCTGCACTCGATCTGGAGACGACAGTTTGCTTCTTGTTGCGCCAGGAGATGAGGTTACCAGCGAAGAACACAGTGAATCCCGAAGTAGACTTGCGGGTAGCGAGGCAACCTGCATAGTCCGCATCACAGAAGGCCTCAACATCCAAATGAGCATGATGTGAGTACTGAAGGCCACGTGCAAGGTCTCTCTTGATGTATTTGGCAATGCGGAGGACAGCATCCCACTGAGATCTGGTTGGATGCTCCATGAACTGGTTGACTTTGTCAACGGCGCAGGCAATGTCTGGTCGTGCCATGGTGAGGTAGTTAAGTTTACCCACCAGACATCGATAGCTCTCGGGGTGAGGAAATGGTTCCGAGTCGGTATGGAAAGAGCGTTCCCCAGGCTCAAGAGGAGTGTCCACTGCAGTTGCCTTGCTCAATCCTGCATCCTACAAGATATCAAGAGCATACCTGCGTTGGCAGAGAGAGATAGTGTCCTCAGAACGGGAGACCTCGATGCCAAGGAAGTAGGTGAGGGGACCAAGATCTTTGGTGTGAAAGTGGTGGTGAAGGTGCGCGCCTTGAGGTAGGCGATTCCTGTGGAGTCGCTCCCTGTGATGATGATATCATCAACAAAGACCACCAGCAAGATACAGTCATTCGTCGTCGTACGGAAGAAGATTGTGTGATCCTTCATACTGCGAGAGAGGTCAAAGGCCGTAACGACAGTGCTGAAGCGGTCAAACCAAGCCCGAAGAGACTGCTTGAGGCCATAGAGGGATCGACGGAGGCGGCAGACATGGGAGTCGGCACCAGAGGCAGGAAAGTCAGGGGGTTGCTGCAGGTAGACTTCTTCGTCAAAAAAGTCATGGAGAAAGGCATTCTTGACATCCAGTTGATGAAGCGGCCAATGATGATGAGCAGCCAGAAATATGGATAGGCGGACAGAGGCCATCTGGGCGACCGGAGAGAAGGTCTCAAAGTAATCGATGCCATATGTCTGAGCAAATCTCTTCGCCACAAGTCGGGCTTTGAGGCGACAAAGAGAGTCATCGGGATTGAGACGGATCGTATAAATCCATTTGCAGCCGACCGCCTGTTTGCCCACAGGGAGGAGGACCAGATCCCATGTATGGTTGTCATCCAGAGCTTGCAGTTCATCTCGCATAGCCTGTAGCCACCCCGGGTGTGACTTGGCGTTGCCAACCGTGCGGGGAATAGAGATCGCCTCCAGTGCTGACAAACTTTTGTATGAAGATGTAAATAGAGGAGTAATCTGACACGAGCGAGTACCTTTCCAGAGTGCAATTGGCAAGTCCTCAGATGTTGTGACAGGAGCATCGGACGAAGTGGGAACAATGTTATCCTCAGCCTGGACGGGGGGTACAGTCGATGGACGACGAGAGTAGACCTTCCCAAAGAAATGATCAGTAGGAGGAGACACTAGAGGAGGATGAAAAATGAGAGAAAGGCACTCATCGATGGTAGTGTCTGGATGAGGAGAGGGTGGAGTGAAAGAAGAGCTCTCGACAAACGAGACATCGGCAGAGGTGATATAGCGGCGTAAGTCTGGAGAGAAGCACCGGTAGCCACGCTGAGTGCGGGAATATCCGAGAAAAATACACCGGAGGGATTTGGGAGAAAGTTTAGAGAGATTGGGGCGAGTGTCCCAGACATAACAGAGACATCCGAAGACACGGAGTGGAAGGGAGTTAGGAGGAAGAGAGGGGAACAGAGTATGAAAAGGAGTCTCCCCCTGAAGGATGAAGGAAGGAAGTCGATTGAGTAGGTAAGTAGCAGTGAGGATGGCATCCCCCCAGAAGAGAAGAGGCACCTTGCGGTGGAAGAGGAGGGCACGAGCAGTTTTCAGAATATGTCGGTGTTTTCGCTCGGCCACTCCATTTTGCTGAGGGGTATCAGGACAGGAGGTCTGATGGATGATGCTGTGTGCCCACAGAAACTGCTGAAAGGAAGTGGATAAGTATTCCCGCCCATTGTCGGAGCGTAGACATTTTACAGAGATTAAAAACTGTGTCCGGATCTCATGGTAAAAGGTCTGAAAGGTGGAGAAAACTTATGTCCGATCTCGAAGAAGGTAAAGCCACGTCATACGTGAAAAATCATCAATGAAAGAGATAATATTTATACCCTGATTGACTCGAGGTGGCACAGGGACCCCATACATCTGAATGAACCAAATCAAAGGGTTTGGCGGCCCGTGTGTCAAGTCGGGGAAAATATGAAGTGCGATGGTGTTTCGCAAAGGTACAAAACTCACAATGAAAAGATAAATGCGGACTAATATCTGGATAGAGCTGATGAAGAGCGGAGGCGGAGGGGTGGCCCAACCGAGAATTGAGGTCCACAGCACGAGCAGAGACAGACGTGCAGGCGATGGCTGTTGGGCTATCGAACATGTACACCCCATCTCGAAGCTGGCCTCTACCAAGTTCTTGATTCGTCGTCAGCTCCTGAAACATAACAGAAGATGAGGTAAAGATAGCATTACAATTGAAATCCTTGGTCAGCTTGCTTATGGAGAGCAGGTTAAATGGACTGTGTGGTACATGGGCCACCGGGGATAGGTGAAGGGATGAGGTGAGGAAGCATGTACCAAAACCGGCAATGGGGAGAGTGGAATCATCAGCAACAGTGATGGCTGAGAAACCAGTATAGGGACTGTAGTTGGAGAGCATACCTGCATCACCGGTAAGATGGTCGGACGCACCTGAGTCAAGCATCCAGGCAGGGGAGCGATGACTGACAAATGCAGTGGGACCACCGGAGTAGGCAAGAGATGCTGATAAAGAGCCCGGTAGGGAGGTGGTCCTATGATCGTGAATCAGCTGGATCTCAGCCATGGAAAGATCCAAAGATGAAGGAAGAGCAGTAGTAGGCGGGGATGCATCTCGGACCGCAGTCTGGCCCTATCGTGGGTGCGGAGCGGGACGGCTATGAAGGACCCAGCAACGGTCAACCAGGTGGCTGAGCTTGCCACAGTGCTGACAGAGTGGGCGAGATCGGCTGTTTCCACGGCCACGTCCACGAGTGTCGGTAGGGCGGTCACCGCCACGACCCAGGAGAGCAGTGTGATCAAGTCTAGGGATGGGTGGGGCAAGGGCCCGATGAGTCTTCCCAAGGCGATGATAGACCTGCGGAATCTCTAGGGACGAGGGGCTGGCGAGCATCTTTGTCGCCGTCGTCGCATATTCCGGGTCGAGACCATGGAGGAGGCTGAAAAGACAGAGTTGGTCCCGTTGGGCTAATGCTTGCGCAGGTGTTTGTGGAATGGGCCAAAGCTCAAGAAGTTCGTCTCGTAGAGCCTTCCATTACATGAAGTGTGCGGGAAATGGACGAGCTTGCTGGCAGAGGAGGGACAAGCGCCGAAGAAGATCAGATACCCGAGCCAAGTTATTGGTCTCGGAGTACATGAGAGTCAAGGAATCCCAGAGTTCCTTGATTGTGTTGGTTGTCCTGGTGACGTCTTTGACAGAGCGGTCCATTGAATTGACCGGCAAAGCAAAGATTTTACTGTCGGCAAGCTTCCACGGACGATATTTTGGGTCAGAAGGTAGAGGTGTTGGATCCTCGAGATGGGAATCGAGGTCCATGCCGGTGAGAGACATGAGCACGGTCTTCCGCCAGACAGAGAAATTTGTGGAGTCGAGTCGCTCATCGACCAAGCGGGTGGAGGCGGTGATAAGAGGAGGCAGGACCGAGGCAGCCATCGAAGGGAGGTCTTCGGAAGTTGCGGATGAACTCGTCATTCAGCGCTGGACAGACGCCCGAAGAGCGGGTGCCGGCAGAATGGGAGATTTCGAAAGATGTTGGAAGACCGCTGGAAGGACGGGGCTGGCGCGGGGTCACCGGGAGCCGCGCGCTGGAAGAGAGCTGCCCGGGATGGAGCCGTCGGAAAAGGGAGGCCGCCGGGGAAGGCCGCGGGCGAGGTCGTCGGACGAGCGCGCTAGGAGGGCGGGGCTGGCACGGGGTCGCCGGGAGCCGCCGGGGAAGGGAGGCCGCCGGACGAGCGCGCTAGGAGGGAGACGCGACGGAGGGTCGCGCGGGAGCCGGAAGGGGCCGCGACGGAGGGTCGCGCTCGGGAGGAGCCGCGACAGAGGGTCGCGCTCGGAAGGGGTCGCGACGGAGGGTCGCGCTCGGGTTGACGGGGTCGGTGCACGCAACCGAGAGAAAACGCCGGGGCGAGGGCGCCGGGAGTCGGGTCTGGAAACGGCGACGGGAGGCGACGGGCTCCAAGGCCGCCGGGAAGAACCGTCGGCAGGATCTGCAGGAGGCGCGGTCTGGAGGAGCGTCGCGGGAGAAACTGGATCGCGGCAGAGCTGGGAGGGGAGCCGCGCAAGAGAGGGGCGTCGCTTGAGGGAGAGAGGGTTGCTAGGAAGGGAGAGAGGGCTACCGGGAAGGGCAAAGCCAGAGGGGAGAGAGGCGGGGCCGGAAAGAACTGGAAATCCGCAGGGGAGGGAGGGTTCGGGATTAATTTCCCTCTGATACCATGTTGATGGTGAATTCCCTTACCTCAATGTGAGGTGGAGACATTCTTTTATAGATGAGTAAAAATAATTACAAGGAGGGAAAGACCGATGTGGGACTCGGAAATACCCATTATACTTAAATGGGGTCCAACACATCCAAACACCCGAAATGGAAGAGATTAAGGAGGGAGAGAGGAGAACATAGCCCGAAAATGAGTCTCCCCCTGAAGGATAGAATAAGGCAGTTTATAAGATAGGTAGCAGTGAGGATGGCATCACCCCAAAAAAGCAGAGGCACCTGTCAGTGGAAGAGGAGGGCACGAGCAGTCTCTAGAATATGTCTGTGTTTCCGCTCGGCCACTCCATTCTACTGGGGTGTATCAGGACAGGAGGTCTGATTAATGATGTCTTTCGTCTGGAGGAACTGTCGAAAGCGAGTGGAGAGATATTCACACTCATTGTATGAGCGGAGACATTTAATAGAGAAAGAAAATTGGTTATGAATTTCATTGTAAAATGTTTGGAAGGTGGAAAACACTTCGGAGCGTTCTCGAAAGAGGTATAGCTAAGTCATTCGCGAAAAATCATCAATGAACGATATATAATACTTATACCCCAAATGACTCGGGATGGTAGAGGGACCCCATACGTCTGAATGAACCAGATCAAAAGGGTGTGAGGCCCGTGTATCCACCCGAGAAATGTATGAAGTGCGATGATGTTTCGCAAAAGAACAAGACTCACAATGAAAAGAATGATGCTGACTAAAATCTGGATAAAGCTGATGAATGGTGGAGGCGGGTGGGTGTCCCAACCGAGAATGAAGATCCAATGCTCTAACAGCGACAGAAGTGCGGGCGACTGTTGTCGGGCCATCGAACATGTAGACCCCGTCCCGAAGTTGGCCTCTACCAAGTTCTCAGTTCGTAGTCCGCTCCTGAAAGACAACAGCATATGATGTAAATATGGCAGCACAGTTGTAATCCATTGTAAGCTTACTGATAGAAAGAAAATTAAATGGGCTGTGGGGCACATGTGCCACAAAGGGCAGGTGAAGCGAGGAAGTCAGAGAGCATGCACCAAAGCCCGCAATGGGGATAGTGGAGCCATCAACGACGATGATGGCCGAGGAACCGGTATAAGGATACTAGGAGGTCAACATACCAGCATCACCGGTGATGTGGTCAGAGGCACCTGGGTCGAGCATCCAAGCAGGTGAGCGACGGCCGACGAAGGCAACGAAACCAGTAGAGTGGGCTAGAGAAGCCGAAGACGGACCAGGTCCTGCAGAGGTCCGATAATCGTGAAGCAGCCGAATGTCCGCCATAAAAAGGTCCAAAGATAGTGGAAGAGCTAAAACTGATGAGGAAGCCTCCTGGACCGCCGTCTGTCCCTGCCGCGGTTGCTGAGATGGGCGGGCATGAAGAACCCAGCAGCGGTCGATCAGGTGGCCGAGCTTGCCACAGTGCTGACAGAGGGGCCGAGGACAGCCCTCCATACGGCCACGTCCACGATTGCTCGAGGAGCGTCCACCGCCACGACCGACGAGAGCAGAGTGATCAATGATGGGGGTGGGCGGGGGAAGAGCGCGTTGGGCCTTGCCCAGGCGATGATACACCTGTGGTATTGCCAGTGTAGACGGGTTGGCGAGCATCTCGGTAGCCGTCGTGGCATACTCAGGAGCGAGGCCATTGAGAAGATTGAAGATGCAGAGTTGGTCCCTCTGGGTCTGAGCGTCCATCAGTGTCTGGGAAACGAGCCACAATTCTTGCAACTCGTCGCGAAGACCTTTCCACTCCATGAAATATGCTGGGAAGGATTTGTCCTGCTGTCGGATATGCGACAGTTGCTGAAGGACATCGGAGACCCGAGCCAAATTGTTGGTCTCAGATTACATAATGGTCAAGGAATCCCAGAGTTCCTTGATTGTATTCGCAGTCTGGGTGACAACTTTGACTGAGCAATCCATTGAATTGACCAGCAAGGCGTAGATCTTGCTGTCAGCAAGTTTCCACGGACGGTATTTGGGATCGGTGGATTCCGATGGAGGATCCTCAAGGTGTGAATCAAGGTCCATTCCGGTAAGGGACATCAACACTGTCTTCCGCCAGATGGAGAAGTTGGTGGAGTCGAGTCGCTCATCGACGAGGCGGTGGCAGAGCAGAAGAAGCTACCATGGAGGACTCGGACATCGGCAGAAGTTGTCAGGTTCAACGGTGCGTCGTGCCCGCAATGAGAGGCCGCAAAAAAAATGGCACCAGGTGAATCCGAGAAGCAGCAGATGCGCTGCGGCGGGAATAGATGGCCGCTGCGGGAGGTCCGAACGGAGAGGGCAGGGCCGGTAGTCGTCGAAGAAGGCGGTAGCCGGGAAGCGCCGTGAGAGGTGGGGCGGGGCGTAGCCGCTGGTGAAGTCGTGGGAGCCGGGCAGCCTTGTTCGACGGGTACGCCGGGAGTCGCCGCTGGGAAGGGCAGGCCGGCAGTCGCCGGATGAAGCAGGCACGCCGCGTCTGTGGGAGGGCGGTTGCCTGGAGAAGCGGGAGCCGGCAGGTGTGAAAGCCGGCAAGTGTGGGAGCCAGCAGGTGCGGAGCCGGCAGGTGCAGAGCCGGCAGGTGCGGAGCCGACAGTTGCGAGAGCCGGTAGGTGCGGAGCAGGCTGGTGCGGGAGCCGAAAACAGCGGCGGGTAAGGCGGGAGTCGCTGGAGAAGAGTCGGGAGTCACGGCGAGTCATCGGGCCAGGAGTCGCCAAGGGGTGTGGAGTCGAGCGACGCCGGGAGTTTCCGGCTGGGAGTTCGCCGCAGGGAGGGGCGCCGCGGGAGGGCCGCAGGAGCCGGAATCCGCGTCGGGAAGCGGGAGCTGCGTGTTGCGTCGGAAGGCGGCTCGTGCGTAGCGGGAGTGGCGAGAGCCGGCTGTCGGGGCGGAGCGCGGAGGGGCACAGGGAACATCGCCGGCGCACGCAGAGGAGGCAGCGGGAGGGATGGGGACGCCGGGCTGCTTCGCGAAGGAGGGGCTACACTTGAACGAAGATCCGCCGGAGATGGGGTCGTCGCGCGCAGTGAGGAAGTGCGCCGAGGAAGCAGGCGCCGGCTGGGAGAGACGGGGAGGGTGGCGCAGCGGAGGAGGCAAGGCGGAGGAGGCTCCGCGTATGTCAGAGCCGGGGTGGCCGTGTAGGGCAGAGCCGCGGGAGGGGAGGGGGTGGCTGCGTAGAGTAGGCAGACCCACAGGAGGGGAGGGGGTGACCGCGTAGGCCAGACCCAGAAGAAGAGGAAAAAAATTCTAATGGGATTTACCCTTTGATACCATGTTGAGTGGGAAAACCCCCTTACCTCAAAGTGAGGCGGATGTCTCCTTTTATAGATTGAAGATACGGAATACATACAGGAGTATTTCGATGTGGGACTCGGAAATACTCAGAATAATAAAAATAGGGTTTAACAATAAGAAAAGGAAAAGAAAAAGTAAAAAAGAAAATTTAGAATCAAAAAAATAAAAAACACCACAGTTAAGCATGTGGTACCCATCCAATAAGAACTTCATAGTTAAGTACCCTTCATGTGAGGATGAAAAGATGGATTTTAACATGTGGGGCTAACCACTAGTCCAATAAGTGGTTTGGAAAGGCAGCAATTTGCAATCAACCGGGATATTACAATAATTGTTGGCAATTGATTGAAATGACAGTTGGAGTGATATAGACCGGTGAGATAGCACTACATTTATCCCAAAAGAACTTCATAATTAAATGAATTTTATTTTAAAAATATTTAGAATGTGAGATCATTCAAAAAAAATCTTAAAATAGTGTGGGTAAGAACAAAACACAATGAAAGGGAATATGTTGACCTGTGGGCCAACCAAGTGATTTAGAAAATTGACAGCTTATGATAGACCAGTAAGATAACCAAGGTGCTACAATAACAGCAAGTCATTAGCCAGGATGACAGCCAAGATGTTACATGTTGCATTTTCATCGTGTATTGGAACGCAACTCTTCTAAAAAAGTGGAATCATTCAAATATACCTTATATATTAAAAAAAACAAGAGCTTCTGATAAAATATACCACTATGATGCCTTTAAAAAAAAGTCCAAGTAATTTAATCATATGCCAAAATGATCAATGAAACCACAGGAGAATTATGTTTTTAATGACAGAACCGGACACTAACCTGAAAATTTGCATGTTGAGCACTTCGACGCATCACCGACTCTCTCAAAGCAGCCAACACCCTTTGTGGCAGTAAAAAATCTGATTGTTGTGCATCCCCTAGACAGACAAAAGAACAAACATAATAGAAAGTTTATCAATACATCATGATAGTTAAACCTTTAACTTTAGAGAGGTACGAACTTTTAAAATTCAAAGCAGAATTTGTCAATATAACACAACACAACAGATACCATCCATAGGCTTCTTTTATTGACGCCCCCCCCCCCCCCACCACCACCACTCCCAATCACATTTTATGAGGATGAGAGTGAGTGCACATAGCCTTTTTTTCAAAGATTCCATTTCAGGACTGGTACGCATGATTATCGATCAAATGAAACAACAATGTCATTCACTGGACAATCAACACCATAAGCATTTTTTATGTGCAGCAAAATATGATTTTGACCAAATTCACAGGGTATTAAATCTGAATTAAGTGCCATGTTGCATACCAGTAAGCTTGATAAGGGGAATCTTTAAGTCCTCAGATTTGGGTTCCACAGAAGTTCTCTCCCATTTAATTAATTCTTTTAGCTTTGAGTTGGTCCATTCATGTCTGCTAACTTCACCGATCAAACTTCCTTCAAACTTTGGAGAACTGAAATGTATGCTATAGATTCCACAAGGTAGCTCCTCCCAAAAAGAAAGGCTGCTTGTGTCATTACCAGCTTCAAATTAAAGTTTAAAG
Organism: Viscum album; assembly: GCA_963277665.1. Lineage (NCBI taxonomy): Eukaryota > Viridiplantae > Streptophyta > Magnoliopsida > Santalales > Viscaceae > Viscum > Viscum album. The sequence continues at coordinate 1,401,367,636 of OY728143.1, read as the reverse complement.
ACATCAAAAAAATCAAAGATAGGACATGGCTGCATAAAATAATGCTTGCAAATGTAAGTATTTAATAAGTATTTAAGCAACAACATAACCAAAATATAGTAATTCAAACCTCCACAATTATATAGTTAGCAAACTGTTAATAGTCATGTATCTGGTATATGGGTGCAACTAGATCCATTCAATTTGACAACGTCTATCCCGTCCTCCTATCTCATCAATTTGAAATTTGTATCTCCCGCCTTTCCTGAATCCCATATATCTCTATTTCACTTTACAAATAAAGGGCCCCTGCCTCACTTAAGAGAGACGGTTTTGGAGTATCTCAATTAAACATGGTATCAAAGTCTGGAAAACACTAGAAAGCCTCCTCTCTCTCCCTCTCTTCTCTCTCTCTTCCTGCTTATCTCTGGCCGAGCAGCCAGGCATCTAGCCCAGCCAGCACTCAGGCAATCCAGGCCACCCATCGCCCAGGCATACAGCGCCTAGCACCCAGGCACCCGGCATCCAAGGCAGTGCACCAAACCCAGGCACCCTAGGCAGCACATCTGGCCCCTCTGCACCAGGCGCATCCGGCCCAATTGTCCAAACTCTGTCCCAGGATTATCTGGCCGACGTGCCTCTGCACCTTATTCAGCCTGGGCACAAGGCACATCTGGCCCCTCTTTCCAGCCTTTGCACCAAGCTAGGGATGCGCAACATCTATGACACAGCTTGAAGGGGATTCTGTACAGTCTTTTTCTCTCTATTTTTTATGGGACTCTTGTATTCCAAGCTGGATATGACCTAGCTTGAGGGAAAGTATTGCACCCAATTAGATTGGACATTGGCCCAGAGTCATGTATTAGAGTCCGGCATCAGATTTTCTTGTATTATGTACCTCATAGATCTATTTAGGAATAAACTACCCCACCTCTCATCAGGGTACTGGATTTCATCCTACGATAGTAATAGTGGTAATAATGATGATGATAATTTCTATTTAAATTTTATATGTATTATAATATGTAACAACAATCATATTAATAATATAGCCATGTTGAAGAAAAAATATAATGCTCTAGCTGAAATAAACAGTTTTTAAGTGCTTGTATTTATATTCTTGTACTATATATATTAATAATCTTTTATAGATGGTATAAAGAATTTTGACGTTTAATTTACTTGTGAAATATTATTTTTATATACCTAGATTGAAAAAGAGAGACAAACTATCAAAATAAAATTGTATAAATTTAATAATTTTATATCAATTAGATTTGAATATGAATTTTTTATGTAAAATAAGAAATTAAATTTTTTGTTTTTAGAGCCCTGTCCTCAATCAAAGCATAGGATAGTTCCCAATTTATTAAGAGACCACTTAAAGCAAAGAAAGACCAAAACACATGAAAGGGAGAACACACAAAAAAATTGGGTGCTCCACCTGGAAAACGAAAGAGAAAAAGGTCACGGCAATGTTATTGACGGAAAAAAAAAACTGATAGTTCCTGTTACCCATTATGAGAGGGCAAAGCAAATTCACTGAAGCATTAGCTGGAGCTGGAGGAGTGACTATTGGAGTACTCATTTCTGCCTCTCCGTCATCAACATTAAAAACATTATTGTCAAAGTCCTCTCTTGATTGCATCACAGGATTGTGATAATCTGAAAGAGATTGATGCATAGTTGACAATTGTTTCTTAGCACAACTTCTAGAAGTCATTGTGTGCTTTTCACCTGAGTGAAACCCTCACACCTGAGTGAAACCCTCATCATCCATGCCACTCGGCTTTTTATTGGGTAATGGCATTATCTGTGAGACTGGGTGGCTTGTATTGCCAAACTTTTAAGATCCTTCCCCAGCTTTTTACACGATTAAACTCATGTAAACTCATATAAACTTGTGTTCGAATTAAGCCTGAGTTCAAGCTCAAATTAAATTAACAGTTTGATATTCAGCTCCGGTTGGTGTTCATTTAATTTTAAACAAACATGAACAATAAGATACTCGTCTCGGCTCAGTTTGTTTATACCCCTACTTTAACCCCACTTTGTTATGTACAAATTGAGAATAGCAATAAACCGCCAATCCATAAGTAATGCTATCAAACCCACTGGGAATCTCCAATATGAGTATTTACCTCAGTCTCTGTAAACATCCATGTCTAGCTCCAATAATTCGAATCCTTTCACACACAAGTACATAAACACCAAAAGTGGATTTTTTAAATATAGAAAAAAGAGCAGTGAATGAAGAAAAATTATTACAAACCAACTAATAAAAAGGGCACACCTTGCTAATTATTGTCAGCCCCACGGAAGCAATTTAAGCATATTTGACTAGAAGTATCAAGCAACTAAACTAAGAAATGAAAGATCAGAGCTTGCAATGAACACAAGCAAACTGCTCATCCAGATCTACTTCAGACATTGACAGACCTGCTTCTCTGCCTCAGCTTCCATCCATAATTGCTCCTCTTCCTGTTTCTCCGTATCTGTCATCACCAGGTGCACCAGCCCTCTGTTACTGCAGCTGAGGCGCATCTCTGCCCAGTCCCACCTAGGCGTTCGCCTGGGGTCCGTCTATCAGTCTCTCTGTCAACCACTACCCTGTCATGCCTTAACCTTCGCTGCCTTGGTCTCTTGGCCACTGCCCAGGCGCTCTTATTCGGCCCTCCCTATCACTGCCCATGCACTCTCTGTCCGGTTTCTCTGCTAAGTCCTCTACGATCGCTCCTGTGTTAGTCAAATCTGATGTAACGCGCCTTGCAGCATCTTTGAAGATGTTGCGCAGTATTTCATATGACCTTTTCCAGACATCCTCTTCCAGACAAACTTTTACAGGTGTCCTTTTCCAGGAGTCCTCTTCCAGGCATCCTCTTCCAAACATCCTTTTCCAACCATCCTCTTCCAGACTTCCTTTTCCAGGCATCCTGTTACAGCCAACATATTCCAGTAGTTCTATCCATGCCTGACACCTCAAATATCCAAGATGATCACAACATCCATACAACTCATAAAAGTGCGTCTTCCATGACAGTTCTGGCATTGTCTCCAAAAATATCTTTACCAGCTCCGAAATCTTTTGAATTGGTGTAGCAAGTTGGAGTATGCTCCAGCTTGAGGGGGAGTTTTAAAGAGTATATAAAAAATTAGGATATAGGTCTATCTAGGATTTGTCTATTTGAATAGGTCAAACCCATCCTTTTTCCCTCTAGTTTGAATTTTTTATTTCTTATCTATCACGAGTCTTGTATATCATTATCTATCTCTATAAATAAAGAGTTCCGGACTCGCTCAAGATGCACAGATTCTGGGTATATTCTTTCTACAAGATCGAAGACAAAAGCAATTTCTTAATATTAAAACATCTAAAACTATGTACAGTCCCAAAATAACATGTGTGTGTTTTTTCCATGGAGGGCGACAGAATCCCGTGATTTTTGTAGTTATTACTGTACTTGCAAGGCTGCCCTGCCCACTGTCAGTGGGTTGTGATCTATCTGTTAAACATTTCAAGGGGAGCAAGCACCCGTTTGCTCAAGAAGCCTTACTTTTTCTTTCTTCGACCAAAAGCACGTCTATGATGGGGAAACACTCACCCAAGCATGACTTTATTCTTGAGCATATCGTACTAAAATTGTAAACAGAATTAGAAAGGGATGCCCCATGAAGCTAAAGTTCTGCACAATACTGATGATGAATATTTTATCAACATAGTAAAACAACATTAGCAATGTCCAAAATAGAACAAGTCCACAATAGTTCTTAACAAAAACAAAATTGAATTAATTACATAAACAGGTAGGCACATGAAAATTTAACAATTCATCAGCTTGCACATGACATTCGCCTAGATTAATTAAATCAAATAAATAAGAGCACAAGGGTTTGATGAGCAATTTTTATCAAGAATTGTATACCGGTATCATTATTAAGTGAACAGTGGGGTGCTACAGAAGATAGTAATAGCCTAGAGTCCTCCAAAGATGGCCAGTGAACAAGAAGGCTCCTCCTTCCGAATGCATCTCGCCCAAACCACAAGGTTCTAGAACTGCTCTACATGAAAGAAACAAAATAGCATTTCAAAAAATAGGTGCCTGAAATGAAAATTCAGCGCAATTTAAAATTACTTATTTTGATAACGAGAACACACATAAAATTCACATGCACGCAAAGTTACCTGCCAGTAAGATATGGCCCATGGACCCTTTATCGAGGAAAGAAGCTCTGGAACAGAACATTTCCTTCTTGAATTGCAATCACATACTCTTATTTGTTCACAAGAGCCACAGGAGCAGCACTTCCCAAAAGCTTCTAGAAGAAATTCACAATCATTTGTAGAGAACCCGATATGAATCCCGTCAAATATTTCACCTTTAATGACAACATTCAATGAGAAGTTAAATCACCAAGAAAAACGCAAAAGGAATGCTCATACCATGAATCTAAGAAATAACATACGTGTTTTTTAATAAGATAATGAGAAAAAAATCTGACACACAAATAAGCACACAAGATCGATATGCCAGAATAAACATAGAAACACACATAATTACAAGAGACCGGACCTATAACATTAATATTTGTGTGCATGAATTATGCCCGTTAAAACAATATCATATCTCATTTATATTCATGAACTTCAATATAAGAAAAAAAATCTTGCAACACTTCAAGAAAAGCGTAGCATGGGCATGGAGAATGTAGGTGAAAAAATGAAAGAAAAGTTATAAATATTCATACTCAAATTTTCCATGAAAATATGGGTCGTACAATACATTTGAAGCTTCAAGAAAGAGAGTAATGCGTTATAATGACTACTATATGAATTATGGGAATTACAGCATTAGAACCAGGGCATGCATCAAGGTCATGCTTTCATAATTTTTCAGATCGGAGTCCTTTCAAATTGAGGAAAAAAAAAACACGGAACATTATATGAAAACAAAAATGATCATATGACACACAAAGATGAAAGTGCATGAATGAAACAAATTTTGCTAATGTGGGCAAAATTCTCCAATATAACACTGATTCTTTATCTAAGTCAACATATTTTAAACTTGCAGGGCATCTTAAAACATGTTGTTGCCGTTCTACTGTTGTCATTGTTAAAAATTGTTGGACCCCATTTTAGTGTAATGGGTATTTCCAAGTCCCATCGGAATATCCCGTCTTGTAATTATTTTTATTCATCTATAAAAAAATATCTCCGCCTCACATTGAGGTAAGGGGAATTCACCACCTACATGGTATTCAAAGGGAACATCCCATTAATTTTTATCCCTCTTCCGGGTCTGCCCTACGCGACCACCCCTCCATCCTGCGGGTCTGCCCTTCGCGGCGGCCACCCCCTGCGGCTCTGCCCTACGCGGCCACCCCCCCTCCTGCGGCTCTGCCCTACACGGCCCTCCAGCGCCTCCTCCGTTGCGCCTCCCTCCCGCGTAACTTCGGCGGAAGCCTCTCCCCAGCGGATCTCCACCTGTCGGCGTCTCCTTCCTCGGCGTCCCCTCCCGCGACGTCCCGTCCCTCCCGCGGCTCCCGTCTCGCGGCTCCCGTCCCTCCCGCGGCTCCCTCCCAGCGGGTGTGTTCCGCCCCGACGGGATCCCCGCGGCCCTCCAGCGCCTCCCTCCCGCGTAACTTCGGCGGAAGCCTCTCCCCAGCGGATCTCCCCATGTCGGCGTCTCCTTCCCCGGCGTCCCCTCCCGCGACGTCCCGTCCCTCCCGCGGCTCCCGTCTCGCGGCTCCCGTCCCTCCCGCGGCTCCCTCCCAGCGGGTGCGTTCCGCCCCGACGGGATCCCCGCCTCCCGCGGATCCTCTACCCGACGCCTGCCCTCCCAGTTCTGTCCGGTTCCGGCCCTCCTCCCTGCGCGCGTCGGCCAGCCGCTCCCCTTCCAGTCGCTACTCCCGGCGCCACTGGCCCTCCAGACCCAAGTGTGACGCGCCCCGGCGCCTCTGTTTCTCACGGCGGATACACCTCCGCCTCCCGACCCTGGCGCCACTGGTCCTGTCGACCCAGGCGCAACCCTCCAGTCGGCCTCCTCTGCGCGCGCCGACACACAGCCTCCATCGTGCTTCCTCCCTCGCGAAGATCGGCCCGCCCTCCCAGCACCTCCCGATCCGACGCGGCTCTCTCCAGACGCCGCACACCCAGCTTGTCCCGACGGACTCCCTCTCGGCGCTCTCGCGGCACGTCCTGACCTGCTTCTGAAGCAGCCACTAGGCACCGCCCTCTCGGCGGACATCACCCAGCCCACCACCACTTCAATGGCTGGCTGGTCCGCCAGCAGCCCTCCGGCACCACCTCTGGTCGCCAACTCTCCTGCAAGGACGCACCCTCACTTCCATTGTCAGCCTTCACGTGCATCTATGCGACCGCCCGAGCAACTGTCCCATCCTCCGTCACCGGGTCTTCCGCAAAATGGTCCCCCTTCATCCAGTAACCGTTACAGAACGATGCTCTCGTCGGAGGAGATTGTCTTGATAAACTCTTATCGGGCAACTGTACCACCATCCTCTTCTCCAGCCTCATTGCTCAGACTGGCAGCTCTACCGCATGTGTTTCTCATTGTAGAATGGGGAAACCCCTCGCCTCATTTTCTCAAAGTGAGGAGGAGGCGTTCTTTTATAAAGATTGATAAACTCCACATCGGACCACAAGTCCGATGTGGGATACAGACTCTATCACTCCCCCTCAAGCTAGTTGTACCTAGCTTGGACACATAATGAAAAGAAATCAACAAAAACAGACGCTAACACTCCCCCTCAAGCTGGACAGACCCAGCTTGATTACAAAACAGACGAAATAAAAAAAAAAAAAGCTGCAAAAGGATGCTGCTCCCCCTCACAATCAAAGCTCCTCCGCAGGATGATGGATGGATGATGTTGCGGGCGCAGCAGAAGAAACCACTCAGATCGGCTGGTTGACGGAGCGCCAGGAATGCCGCAATAGTGGGGTCGGTCGATGAAACGTCGGGAAATCCAAACTAGCACCGGGAAAACCGCACTGGCGGGGCCGGCGACGGATGGCGGGGATTCCGCAGAATTGTTGCGGGACTGGCGGCGCCAACGGGCCCAAATCCTAGGTGGTCGAGGTGTTGCGCTAGCGAATGGACGTGTCGGCGGACAGAGATGCGGCTGTCGGGAGTCGTCGGGAGATGCCGGCGAGGCGGGGATGCCGCAGGAGGTGCCGGAGAGCCGAAACTGAAGTTGGGCAGCCGCAGGGAGAAACTGGAGCCGGCTGGCTGCCGGAAGAGAAGCGCAGGAGGAGGCCGGCGAGGGAGCAGAAGGCCGGGACGGAGCAGGCGCAGCTGGCCGTCGGGAGCAGATGAGCAGCAGATTGGGGAGGCGACATTGCAGCGGGATTGCAGCGGAGATGCGTGGGGACGGATCTGGGATCTGCCCGGATCCCAGAGACTGCTCGTGTCCTCCTATTCCACATGAAGGTGCCTCTCCTTTTTTGGTCTGATGTCATCCTGACTGCTACCTACCTCCCAAACTGCCTCCCTTCTTCTATCCTTCAGGGGGAGACTCTCTTTCGGACTCTCTTCTCCTCTCTTCCTCCTCACTCACTTCCTCTCCGGGTGTTTGGGTGTCTGTGTTATGTTCGGGACACTCGCCCCAAGCTCTTTAAACTTTCTCTCAAATCCCTCCGGTGTATTTTCCTCGGATATTCCCGCACTCAGCGTGGATACCAGTGCTTCTCTCCAGACTTACGGCGCTATATCAAAGATGTGTCGTTTCTTGAGAGTTCTCCTTTCACTCCGCCCTCTCCTCATCTAGACACTACCATCGATGAGTGTCTTCCTCTCATCATTCACCCTCCTTTGGTGTCTCCCTCTCCTAGTCATCGCTTTGGGACGGCCTACTCCCGTCGCCCATCGATTGTACCCCTCGTCCAGGCCGAGGACACCATCGTTCCCACTTCGTCCGATGCTCCTGTCACAGAACCAGACGACTTGCCTATTGCACTTCGAAAAGGTACTCGCTCTTGTCAGACTACTCTTTTTACATCTTCATACAACGGTTTGTCAGCACTGGAGACGATATTTATCCCCTGCACGGTTGATGAGGTCAAATCACACTCGGGGTGGCTACAGGCTATGCGGGATGAACTACAGGCTTTGGATGACAACCATACATGGGATTCGGTCCCCCTCCCTACAGGCAAACAGGCAAACGGGCAGTCGGCTGCAAATGGATCTATACGATCCGTCTCAATGTCGATGGCACTCTTCATCGCCTCAAAGCCCGTCTTGTGGCGAAGGGATTTGCTCAGACATATGGCATCGACTACTTTGAGACCTTCTCTCCGGTTGCCAAGATGGCCTTTGTTTGTCTATCCATATCTCTGGCCGCTCATCATCACTGGTCGCTTCATCAGCTGGATGTCAAAAATGTCTTTCTCCATGGTTTTCTTGACGAAGAAGTCTACCTGCAGCAGCCTCCTAGAGTTCGTGCCTCTAGAGCCGACTCCCATGTCTGCTGCCTCCGTCAATCCCTCTATGGCCTCAAGCAGTCTCCTCGTGCTTGGTTTGGCCGCTTCAGCACTGTCATTACAGCCTTTGGCCTCACTCGCAGTATGAAGAATCACATTGTCTTCTTCCGTACGACGTCAAACGGTTGTATTTTGCTGGTAGTATATAGGGGTGTCCAAACCCGACCCAACCCGACCGACCCGACCCGACCGGGTTGGGTCGGGTTGGGTCGGGTTACACAGGAATATTGACGGGTCGGGTCGGTTTGGGTCGGGTTGACATTGGGTTGGGTCGGGTCATGGGTTAGAAAAATAATGCCCCAACCCGACCCGATTGACCCGACCTTCAATTTTTTTTGGCTACCAGCGCTTCGGTTGGTTCAGACTTCGCTCGACCTGCTGCCCTCTTCCCCTTTCTGTCTCTCTTCCTACAATCCACCTTGCGACGACCGTAGCCCCCCGATGTCGATTCCTTTCTTGTGGCGATCCTCTCTCGACCCTCGTCGCCTGGTTCCTTCCTCCATCATGAAGAGCGAGCCCCCCATCATCGATAGATATCACCTCTCTCTCTCACGCCACGATCCCCACCCCCTCTGCAGCAGAACCGCAGCGCCGCCTCTCCCGCAATCCCACCTCCATTCATCGCCCTCTTTCCCATCCCCGATGGCCATCTCCCTTCCTCTCATCTTATTCATCGTTTCCCTCCCTTCCTTCTGTATCGAAATCAAGCAGGAAGCAGACGAGACCCATGGCACTAACCTGGAAGGAAGACGATAATCGCGGGAGAGGTTATCGTGTCGGGAGCGAGTGAGGAACGATGCTGGTTTGGTTTAATTATTAACCAGCGATGAAATTTTTTTAGGTTTCTTTCTGCCCTAATTAATTAGTTTTGCGTTGCTTTCTAATGGAACTAGCTGGCATGAAAGACGATGAGAGGATAGGTTGCTACATTGGGTGCGAGCGTCGTTGAGTGAGGAGCTGAGCAGCGAAGAGATTTTTTTCGTGGTGGTTGTTGCCCTAATTGATTCGGTGTTTCTTCCTGGTAGCATGGTTCTGGCGTGGAAGACGATGCCTGCGGGAGGATAGGGCGCCGCATCGAGATCCAGGAGATGGTTCTGTTTACAAAGGAGAGATGAAATTGTTTTCCCCATAACCCAATGGACCCGACCGACCCAACCCGATCCAAGACGGGTCGGGTCGGGTCGGGTCCGAACCAGAATTTAACTATGACCCGACCCGACCCGTCATTTTTTCCTTGGGTCGGGTCAAAAAACACCTCCAACCCGACCCATGGACACCCCTAGTAGTATATGTTGATGATATCATCATTACAGGGAGCGACTCCACTGGAACCGCCCAACTCAAGGTGCAGCTTCACCACCACTTTCACACCAAAGACCTCGGTCCTCTCACCTACTTCCTTGGCATCGAGGTCTCCCGTTCTGAGGACACTATCTCTCTCTGCCAACGAAGATATGACCTTGATATCTTATAGGATGCAAGGTTGAGTCAGGCGACTGTAGTAGACACTCCTCTTGAGCCTGGGGAACGCTCTCTCCATACCGACTCGGCACCCTTTCCTCACCCAGAGAGTTATCGTCGTCTGGTGGGAAAACTCAACTATCTCACCATTACACATCCAGACATTGCTTGCGCGGTTAGCAAAGTGAGTCAGTTCATGGAACATCCAACCAGATCTCAGTAGGATGTTATCCTCCATATTGTCAAATACATAAAGAAAGACCCTGCACGTGGCCTTCGGTACTCCCATCATGCTCATTTGAATGTTGAGGTCTTCTGTGATGCGGACTATGCAGGTTGCCTTGCGAACCGCAAGTCTACTTCTGGATTTGCAGTGTTCTTGGCCGGTAACCTCATCTCATGCCGCAGCAAGAAATAGACTGTCGTCTCCAGATCTAGTGCAGAGGCAGAATACCGCGCCATGGCCACGGTCACCACTGAGATCCTCTGGCTTCGTCATCTCCTTCATGAGCTTGGTTTTCCAGCACAGACATCTGCTCATATCTGGTGTGACAATCAGGTAACCACGAAAATTGCATCGAATCTCGTCTTCCATGAACGGACGAAACATATCGAGGTGGACTGTCACTTTCTTCGCCACCATCTGGAGCAAAATCATATCAGTTTTGGCCATATTCCGACGGCGGATCAGCTCGCCGACATCTTCACCAAAGGGCTCCTAGGAACTCACCTAGACTCTCACTACCAAGCTGGGAATTCACCGCATCCACGGCCCAACTTGAGGGAAAGTATGGATGGCCTTGTTCGATATCATCTTTTTTCTTTGTGAGATTCTCAGTCCAAGTTGGGCATGTCTAGCTTAAGGGGGAGTGTTGGACCCCATTTTAGTGTAATGGGTATTTCCGAGTCTCACATCGGAATATCCCGCCTTGTAATTATTTTTACTCATCTATAAAAGAATATCTTCGTCTCACATTGAGGTAAGGGGAATTTGCCACCTACAAAAATGAATTAAATACCCTATCGACGCTTTTTGAACACTTCCTCAACACTCTAAAAGCATGCCACTATTTTTTTAAGGAACTTGCCCAAAATCATTCAGAACATATATGAGAGACATGGAAATTTCATGATATTTAGCTACTGATAGTCATGCATTTAATTCAATAAAATATGTGGCCACTTCAAGTAGAATCTTCTATTTAATAAACTAAAAATGAATATAGTAGGTTGCCTAAGAGAATACTAATTTAAATGCTCACCTAATATTAAGGAAAAATCTAAACTTAAATTCAAAAATTGTTTTATAAAACATTTTTTATTAAAAATCATAACATCATCTAAATATGTCAATATGATAATGATATAAAAACGGTTAGATGTTTTTCTAAATTCCATGCGTTGTAATTTTTATTACATAATTTGATTGAAATAATGGTAAGGTGCAAAACTTTCTCAATTACTTAAAATTAAGTATTGTTAAGTGTGCTAAAAATGTCAAGATTCTAGTTCTTTGAAACTTTTCATGTCAGCATGCCACGTAATATCCCATGTCCACATTAGAGCTACTTACAAATTTAAGAACACATGCCTAATAGGGGCAAAGTGTAGACCATAAACTACAATCAACAATAAAGCCAGTGAAGGCAATAAAAATAAGTGATGTTTAGTGCGCCCAACATGTAAAAGTTTAATATTTTTGAAAATTTTCATGTCAGCATGCCCTTTAACATCCCACATCCACATTAGAGCTACTTAGAAATTCCAAAGCACGTAACCAATAAGGGAAAAATGTAACTGTGAACTATAATCGGCAGTGGAGCCAGTGAAAGCAGTAACCCAACCCATTCTATCAACTACAAACAGCAATGGAACCAATGAAAACAGTAACTCAATTTGCATAAAATGCAGGATATAATTGGTTTGCAAATAAGATAAAACATATTTATTTCCTGCATTGAAGATGCTTTGATTTAAGACAGTAATTGCGGGAAAAAAACTTATACCATTAAAAACAAGAATATTTCCAAAATCATCTACCAAAGGCTGAATAATTGGATTGGTTCCTCTGAGTTGTAAAGTGGTGCCAATAAAGAGCAGTTCTGAAACAGAGTCCGGTCTGCCTGCCATGCAAATTTCTCCATTTGCGGCATACATTCCAGAAAATTTACTCCTACAGTAATGAAAACAATATTCATCCGCTTTTGCTTCATCTAATCCCTTCCTTGTAGAAACAACTTCTTCCCCAACAGAACCAGAAACTCGTGAGTGAATGAAAACCCTCTCTGTCCGCAAGCTATCAGGACCTCTCCTTTGTAAAGGTTCTTTAAGATCATCTATGGAAATCTCCACCTGATTAGCCAACTGAGGTTAGTCAACTAAATTAAGAACATTTTTAAAAAAACAACAAAGCACCACTCTCAAGCTGTCAAGGCCTATAATCATGGTAGTTTTATTGAAGATGGCTTTGAATTTCTCTATGAATTAGCCTAGTAACTGCTGTGATCAAGTTGGCAGACCTTTGGTGCATATAAGACAATAAATCTTTAATCAATCAGCAATCAATAAACAACCATTTAGTAGGAAACCTGTGGCTTGAACAGTCCATTGGAAAAGAAAATAAAAAAAGAGTAGAAATCAGTGTATGAAAATACTCTTCAAGAAAAACAGTTCAACACACAGGGATATCCTTGACCATGGAGAGGATTCGGGTCCAATCATGAGGCAAAGTGTAAGCCTATTTGCTAACATTGTTGCTTGTAAAAAAGAAAAATGGAACGCGGAAATTTTGTACTCATTATGAAAATCTTAAACAAATTACTAAAATAAATAAATTTTCACCGATGCATTATGGGTCCAATGCTCTGGGGGAGGAACTCACCCAAAAAGTGCATGACGAGCCTGGAAAAGAATTAGACGTCTAATCAAATATAATTATGGGAATACCCAATATGCCAACAAAAGATTTTCTGCTGAAGCTGACATAGAAAAGATATCTGTAAACGTGCTGAGGTTGCAATGAGTTTGTCGCGATGCTTCTTGGATTCACAAAAACCAGTGGTATCTTTTAATCCTTCTTGAACCAAGGATTTTCAGCCACTCTCAAGGAAATTTATAGAGGTTTGTAATGAAATCACGGTGCACAGTAATAACTGGCTTGTACAAGCATATTAGCTTCTTCCTAAGTTAGCAAAGCACTGCTTTGGAAGAGAAAAGGATCGAATATCATGGTCATATTGTCAATAAATAGCGCAACTACTTATTCCGGTGAAATTGGTGCAACAAAAAATTGGTCTAGATCCACACTTGTAAAAGAGTTGAAGGTGTTCATGGTTTCAGTACACCGCGAAATATGCATAAAAGGATAGCAGAGTTTTTACTCAAATGCAATGAAGGCTTTAAATCAGCTTAAGAAGAGAAAGATTGGAGCATCAGTCATAGAAGTACGTAACTCTTCCAAGCCTCGTCTAGGAAATGGGCACACACAAAAAGAGAGTTGGACCAATTTTGATGCAGAAGGGCGGGTTTATAAACTCTTTGATCAAGTTTACAAAGTAAGCACAACTTGCACCCTGTCTCTAATGGGTTTTGTTTAATCATCTAATGATTATTGGCAGCGGAAACCATCCCAAACACAGGACAATCTATCTTCAAGAAACAAACATGTAAAATAACCGTAAAACAGAGCATATCTGATACTCGTTTGCAGCATCTTTCATCTTCTCTTCACAAAAAGGATGTTTGATAAAGATTGATAAAGATCAGTGAAGCAGCAAACGAATGTCTCCTGCTTCCGAGGGGGATGATAGGAATGCGAGCGGAATAATGTGGGGTGGGGACTTTTTACTACCCAAGGAAAGTACGCAATTGCTCTATTAGTTGTTAGGAAGTGTTATGTAAAATAATTGAGGGAGAAATTTCTATGGATTTTCTTTTCGGATTACCTAAGTCACTTGGTCATGATGTGATTTTAGTGGTCGTTGATTGGCTGTCAAAATACACTCATTTCCTATTACTACGGCATCCTTATACGGCAAAAGGAGTAGCTGAACTTTTTGTAAAAGAAGTTGTCCAATTACATGGAATTCCAAAATCAATCCTAAGTGATCGGGACCCAGTTTTTGTTAGCAATTTTTTGAAAGAGCTTTTTCGTATGGAGGGGGCAACTTTAAAAATGAGTTCCTCATACCATCCTCAAATGAATGGTCAAACAGAGGTTGTAAACCGATGCTTGGGAACATACTTGCGGTGTTTTGCTACGGAGCGGCCTCGAACTTGGGCCTAATGGATTCCATGGGCAGAATTCTGTTTTAATACTGCTTCACATACTTCATCTAAAATGACACCTTTTGAAATGGTGCAAGGCCGGAAGCCTCCAACAGTTTTACGTTCTGTCAAAGGGGATACACCGGTTGAGACAGTAGCCGCAGCTTTAGTGGATCAAGACAATGTTTTAGATCAGCTTCTGTGTTACCACCACCGAGCTCAACAGCTTATGGTTCGACATTCTAATAAGCACGGACGAGAGGAAGTTTTTCAAGTTGGGGATTTGGTCTTTGTTAAACTACGACCAAATATCCAAACATCAAGGTCTAAAAAAATTTGTCCAAAATTGGTTGCTCGATACTATGGGCCATATACTATCGAAAATTGTTTGGGATCCACTGCTTATAAGTTGAGGCGAGAATACCCGAGTACATACTGTTTTCCGTGTATCGCAGTTAAAACGGGCTGCTGGCACTGCAGATGTACAGACTACCATACCAGAATCTTGGGAGACAACATCATCTCCATTACTTATTCCAGAAGAAATCCTTGCAGTCAGAAAATCGTCAGGGCATTCCAAGGGTCTTCGGCTCATTAAATGGCTGGGAAAATCGGTAGAAGAGTCCACCTGGGAGGATGTGAAGCATATCCTTGAGCAGTTTCCGGACTTACACCTTGAGGACAATGTGCCTTTTAAGGAGGGGGAAAATGTTAGTACTTTTGACAGCTCCCACTCTATTTTGAAATCTCGGCCCCCAATCCTTCAAACTTATCAACAAAGGAAGGGCAATATGGGAAATGCGACTCAATTAGTTGGTAAACAAACTATAACCGACTTAACCAACTATAAGAAGGGGAGGGGAGGTTCTACCGAGACAATTTTGAAGAACTCGCTGGAGACTCAGCTTGGAAGCTGCGAGGAGCACAACAGGCTCGAAGGAGAGGGCGACCTTCGGGAGTTCACATCAATCTTTTTCTACTTGTAATTCGAAAGTGGAAATAAAGCTCCTAGAAAGTTCTCTTCGATCTGTCAACTAAAACAAAAATAACTATCTATTTTCTCTCACTTCTAGTAAAACCTAACAATGTCTCTCATCCAAGTAGTTGAACACATCATATAAGACTCAACTAAACATGGTCATGCATTTCCCAATCTAATTCAATCAAATATCAGATGTCTTTACTTGTCATACAAGTGAACAAATCTCATCTTGGTTGTGTTTCAACCGACAACATGATCAGCAACATACCCAATCACCCTCGTATTAGTTAGGTTATTTTTAAACTTGCATAAGTAGAGTATCAAAGTATGAAGATTCTCATGTTAGGTAACTTGTCAACCTCAGGTAAAAATGATTGATAATAAGTGTAGAATGGGAAAACCCCCTTGCCTCAAGGTGAGGCGGAGGCCTACTTCTATAGATTGAGGATATAGAATACATTCCGATGTGGGACTCGAAAATACCCAGAATAATAAAAATAGGGTTTAAAACTCCCCCTCAAGCTGAACATGCCCAGCTTGGACAACGAGTCCCACAAAAAAGGAAAATGAAATCATACAAGACCAAACACACTCCCCCTCAAGTTGGGCCGCAGATGTTGTGGATGCCCAGCTTGGAACTGAGCGAAGCTAGGCGAGCCCCTGGGAGACCTTTAATGAAGATGTCGGCAAGCTGGTCCGCCGTCGAAATGTGACTAAAGCGGACGTGATCATGCTCCAGGTGGTGGCGAAGAAAGTGACAGTCCACCTCAATATGTTTCGTGCGTTCATGGAAGACGGGATTCGAAGCTATCTTGGTGGTTGTCAGATTGTCACACCAGATGTGAGCAGATGTCTGCGGAGGAAAGCCAAGCTCCTGGAGGAGATGTCGAAGCCAAATAATCTCCGTGGTGATGGTGGTCATGGCACGGTACTCGAATTCCGCACTGGAGCGAAAAACGACCGTCTGTTTCTTGTTGCGCCAAGAGATGAGGTTGTCTGCCAAGAAGACGGCAAACCCAGAAGTAGATCTCCGAGTAGCAAGGCAACCAGCATAATCAACATCACAAAAGGCCTCAATATTAAGATAAGCATGCTGGGAGTAGCGAAGACCACGAACAGGGTCTCGCTTGATGTATTTGGCGATGCGGAGGACAACATCCCAATGAGAGGTGGTCAGATGCTCCATAAATTGACTCACTTTGCCAACAGCGCAGGCAATGTCGGGGCGAGTCATGGTGAGATAATTGAGTTTGCTCACCAGTCGATGGTACCGCTCTGGGTGTGAATATAGTTCCAAGGAGGCATAAAGAGATCGTTCCCCAGGCTCCGGAGGAGTGTCCACAGCAGTGACTTGTGTCAGCCCAGCATCCTGCAGAATATCCAACGCATATTTCCGTTGACAAAGAGAGATGGTGTCCGGAGAATAGGATACCTCGATGCCTAGGAAGTATGTGAGAGGACCGAGATTCATAGTGTGGAAGTGCTGGTGAAGATGCCCCTTGAGGTGGGTGATACCAGCAAAGTCGTTGTCGGTGATGATGATATCATCCACATAAACGACCAACAGGATGGAACCAGCGGAGGTCGTCCTGTAGAACACAGTGCGGTCCTTCATGCTACGAGAGAGCCCAAAGTTGGTGACGACAGTGCTGAAGCGGTCGAACCAAGCACGAAAAGACTGCTTGAGGCAGTAAAGAGAGCGGCGGAGTCGACAGACTTGAGACTCGGCGCCGGAGGCACAAAATACGGGGGGTTGTTGCAGATAAACTTCTTCCTCAAGAAATCCAGAGAGGAAAGCATTCTTGACATCCAGTTGATGAAGAGGTCAATGATGATGAGCCGCCAGAGAGATGAATAACCGAACGGAGGGCATCTTGATAACGGGAGAGAAGGTATCAAAATAGTCAATACTGTAAGTCTGTGTGAATCCCTTTGCCACAAGGCGGGCTTTGAGTCGATGAAGAGTGTCATCGGGATTCAGCCTGACGATGTAAATCCATTTGCTGCCAACTGCCTGTTTGCCCGCTGGAAGAGGGACAAGATCCCAAGTATGGTTTTCTTCCAGAGTCTGCAACACATCTCGCGTTGCTGCTAGTCATCCCGGGTGAGATTTTGCATCACCAACTGTGCGAGGAATAGATACTGTCTCCAGAACTGACAGACTCCTGTATAAAGATACAAATAGAGGAGTACTCTGGCAAGAGCGAGTACCTTTCCGGAGGGCAATGGGCAAGTCGTCTGGTGTCGAGGTAGGAGCATCGGACGAAGCAGGGACGACGGTGTCATTGGTCGGGACGGGGGATACAGTTGATGGACAACGTGAGTAGACCCTACCAAAATGGGTGTCAGCAACAGGGGGAGACACCGGAGGAGGGTGGATGATGAGAGATGGCAGAGTCAGGATGAGGAAAGGGAAGGGAGAACGGAGAGCTCTCAACAAATGAGACGTCAGCAGAGATGACGTACCTCCGTAGGTCCGGTGAGAAGCAACGATATCCACGCTGAGTGCGGGAATAGCCAAGGAAGATGTACGAAGGGATTTGGGAGAGAGTTTGGAGAGGTCGGGACGAGTGTCACGAACATAACAGAGACATCCGAACACCTGAAGTGGAAGATGTTGAGGAGGGAGAGAGGAGAACAGAGCCCGAAAAGGAATCTCCCCCTGAAGGATAGAAGAAAGAAGGCGGTTTATAAGTGTTGGAGTCTGTATCCCACATCGGACTTGTGGTCCGATGTGGTCTTTTTCATTCATTATAAAAGAATGTCTTCGCCTCACTTTGAGGTAAGGAGGCAAGGGGGGTTTCCCAACCTACAATAAGATAGGTGGCAGTGAGGATGGCGTCGCCCCAAAAAAACAGAGGCACATGTCGGTGGAAGAGGAGGGCACGAGCAGTCTCTAAAATATGTTTGTGTTTCCGCTCGGCCACTCCATTCTGCTGGAGTGTATCAGGACAGGAGGTCTGATGAATGATGTCTTTCGTCTGAAGGAACTGCCGAAAGGGAGTGGAGAGATTCACGCCCATTGTTCGAGCGGAGACATTTAACAGAGATTGAAAATTGGTTATGAATTTCATTGTAAAATGTCAGGAAGGTGGAAAACACCTCGGAGCGTTCTAGAAGGAGGTATAGCCAAGTCATTCGCGAAAAATCATCAATGAAAGATATATAATACTTATACCCCAAATGACTCGGGATGGTACAGGGACCCCACACATCTGAGTGAACCAGATCAAAAGGGTGTGAGGCTCGTGTATCCACCCAAGGAATGTATGAAGTGCGATGATATTTCGCAAAAGAACAAGACTCACAATGAAAAGAAAGATGTTAACTAAAATCTGGATAAAGCTGATGAATGGTGGAGGCGGGTGGGTGTCCCAACCGGGAATGAAGATCCAATGCTCTAGCAGCGACAAATGTGCAGGCGACTGTTGTTGGGCCATCGAACATGTAGACCCCGTCCCGAAGCTGGCATCTACCAAGTTCTCGGTTCGTAGTTCGCTCCTAAAAGACAACAGCAGATGATGTAAATATGGCAGCACAGTTGTAATCATTTGTAAGTTTACTGATAGAAAAAAGATTAAATGGATTGCGGGGCACATGTGCCACAGAGGGCAGGTGAAGCGAGGAAGTCAGGGAGCATGCGTCAAAGCCCGCAATGGGGATAGTGGAGCCATCAATGACGGTGATGGTTGAGGAACCGGCATAAGTACAGTAGGAGGTCAACATACTAGCATCACCGGTGATGTGGTCGGAGGCACCTGAGTCGAGCATCCAGGCAGGTGAGCGACGGCTGACGAAGGCAGCGAAACCAGCAGAGTGGGCTAGAGAAGCCGAAGACAGACCGGGTCCTGCAGAGGTCCGAGAATCGTGAAGCAGCCGAAGGTCCGCCATAGATAGGTCCAAAGATGGTGGAAGAGCTGAGACTGATGAGGAAGCCTCCTGGACCGTCGTCTGACCCTGCCGCGGTTGTTGAGATGGACGACCATGAAGAACCCAGCAGCGCTCGATCAGGTGGCCGAGCTTGCCACAGTGCTGACAGAGGGGCCGAGGACGGCCCTCCACGCGGCCACGTCCACGATTGCCCGAGGAGCGTCCACCGCCACGACCGACGAGAACAGACTGATCGATAATAGGGATGGGCGGGGGAAGAGCGCGTTGGGCCTTGCCCAGGCGATGATACACTTGTGGTATCGTCAGTGTAGACGGGCTAGCGAGCATCTCGGTAGTCGTCGTGGCATACTCAGAAGCGAGGTCATTGAGTAGATTGAAGTTGTAGAGTCGGTCCTTCTGGGTCTGAGCGTCCGTCGGTGTCTGGAGAACAGGCCACAATTCTTGCAACTCATCCCGAAGACATTTCCACTCCATGAAATATGCGGGGAAGGATTTCTCCTGCTGTCGGATATGCGACAGTTTCTGAAGGACATTGGAAACCCGAGCCAAATTGTTGGTCTCAGAATACATGAAAGCCAAGGAATCCCAGAGTTCCTTGACTGTATTCGCAGTCCAGGTGACATCTTTGACTGAGCGATCCATTCTGGTTCTGCAGGAGAGTCGCGAATCGTTCTTGGTTCGCGAAGAGAGGTCCCGCGAACCATTCTGGGTTCGTGAGGAAATGGTACCGCGTACCGTTCTGGTTCTGCGGAGAGAAGGTCCCGCGAACCAACTCTATTTCGACGAAGTGGAGAACCGCGTACCTAAGGGTGTAATTTCGGCCCGGCCCGGCCCGGACCGGGCTTACCCTGCAAAAAATAAAGTCGCTGACCACTATTCAGGCCGGGCCGGGCCGGCCCGAACAACCTCATGAGGTGGCCCGAGCCCGGCCTCGGGCCAGCCCAAACCATCGGGTCGGGCCGGGCTTTTCGGGTCGGGCTGGGCTTTTTCAAGTCGGACCATGGTGGGCTTTTATTATTTTCAAAATAATTGTTTTAAAACTTTTTTTAAACATTTTTTTTACATTTATTTAAAACATTTATTTACATTTATTTTTAAATGAATGTTTTTTAGATGTATTTTTTTAAATGTTTAATATGTTTTTTGTAAAAACGTTTATTTTATTTTTTTTTAACATTTTACAGTGGGTGGATATGTTATTTTTTTTTGTGTAAATAGATTTATATATGTGAATCTATATATATTATGTGCAAATTGTAAAAAAAAATAATGAGAGGTTGGGAGATGCACAATAGTAGGTAAGTTTATTACATTGTTATTTAAACATTTTTTTAACTTATTTATAATTTTTTTAAGCGTTTGTTAATTTTTTTTATTTAAAAATTTTTCTTTAAACCGTTTTTAACATCTGTTTAAAACATTTTTTTACATTTATCTTTAAATGATTAATTTAAAATGTTTTTCAATTTTTTTAAACGCATGCTTTTTACAAGTATTTTTTTAAAACATGTATCTTTTTTTTTAATTTTAATATAAAAAGTTTTTTTAAGTGTTTGTTTAAAAAAATAATTTAAATGTTTGTTTTAATAACTTTTTTTAAACATTTTTATTGAAACCGTTTTTTAACATTTGTTTAAAAATAATTTTTACATTTATTATTAGACATTTAATTTAAAACATTTTTTTCAACGCGTGTTTTTTACATGTATTCTTTTAAACATGTTTTATGTAAACACATTTTTTATTAACATTTTACAATGGGTGGATATGTTATTTTTTTCAAAATAGATTTATATATATGTGTAAATTTATATATATTATGCACAAATTGAAAAAAAAATTAATAAGGAATCGGGGGATGCGCAACAGTGAGTGGGTTTAAAGTGTTGTTATTTAAACGTTTTTTTATCATTTATTTAAAAAGTTTTTTACATTTATTTTTTTAGCATGTATATGAAAAGTATTTTTAAGCATTTGTTTAATTTAAAACATTTTTTTTAAACAATTTTTAATTTTTTTTAAACGCATGTTTTTTACATGTATTTTTATTAAGCGTTCAACATTTTTTTGTAAGAACGTTTATTTTCTATTTTATTAACATTTTACAGTGGGAGGATATGTTATTTTTCTTCTAAACAAATTTATATATGTGAATCTATATATATTATGTGAAAATAAATAATGAGAGTTTGGGGGTGCAGCAGTGGGTGAGTTAATTTTTTTTTTCTAAATAGATTTATATATGTATATATAGTATATATAATATATGCAAGTTTTATCATATTTAAAAAAAATTAATGAGGTTGGGGGTGTGCAAACAAAATTGGGTGAGTAGATATTTTTTTGTTAATATATATATATGTGTGTGTGAAAAAATTGTAAAAAAATATTAGGGGTTGGGAGGTGCGTCGCCGTGGGCGGGTTAATTTTTTTTTTCTAAATAGATTTATATATAATATATACAAGTTGCAACATAATTAAAAAAATTAATGAGGTGGGGGGCGTGCACCAACATCATTAAGCAAGTATGTTATTTTTTTATTAATATACAATAAGTTATTATATATACAATATTAAATCATTAATATATATTATTAATAGCTTTGTTTATATATATTATATATATTATATTAAATCATTTATATATATATATATATATATATATATATATTATTAATGGATTTTTAAAAGACACACTTAATTGATATATATTATCAACGACTTTGTTTATATATATATATATATGCAAGTTTTATCATATTTAAAAAAATTAATGAGGTTGGGGGGTGTGCGAACATCATTGGGTGAGTGTGTTATTTTTTTTGTTAATATATAATAAGTTATTAAATATATATAATGTTAAATGATTAATATATATAATATGATAAAATTGTAAAAATAATAATTAGGGGTTGGGGGGTGTGCCGCAGTGGGCGGGTTAATTTTTTTTTCTAAATAGATTTATATATGTATAGTATGTATAATATATGCAAGTTGCAACATACATAAAAAATTAATGAGGTTGTGGGACGTGCACGAACATCATTAAGTGAGTGTTATTTTTTTAATTAATATACAACAAGTTATTATATATATAATATTAAATCATTGATATATATATATATTAATAGCTTTGTTTGTATATATATATATTATATTAAATCATTTAAATATATATGTGTATATTATTAATGGATTTTTAAAAGACGCGCTTAATTGATATATATTATTAATGGCTCTGTTTATATATATACATATATAATTATATATTGTTATATATACACACACACATTATAATTATATATAATAATAGTTAGATGTATATATATTATTTTTTGTTAATAAATAATGATATATATATATATATACACAGTCTGGTAATAATATAACAGGCGCAGCCTTGGAAGCCTGAGGTAGGGGGATCGAATCTCCCTACCAGCAGCTTCCCGTTGTATTTTTTTACAACGGGTCGGGTTTCGTACGGGCCAGCAGGCCGGGCTTTTTCGGGCCGGCCCGACCTGGCCCGCGGGCCTTCTTGGACAGGCCCAGGCCCGGCCTGATGAACCTACGGCCCGAGCCCGGCCTGGCCCGACGCGGGCTTTGTCGGGCCGGGCCGCTCGGGCTTTCGGGCCGGGTCGCTCGGGCTTTCGGGCCGCCAGGCCAAAATTACACCCCTACGCGTACCGCTCGGTACGCGAAGGAGGCCCGCACTCTCTGTGCAAAGGAAGCCCACGCATCCCTTGCGTAAGGAGGAGTTGCGAACCATTCTGGTTCGCAAAGGAGACTTTGACACTTTGTGCATAGAAAAACTCCATACCCTTGATGTGAATGAGGAAAACAAGAACATCATAACAAACCCGAGGAGATGTGTGTGCAGATAAGGGACACCCAAATACACACATTGAAGTTTGAATAAAATCACATGCTCATAACTATAAACAAATCAAAGTGAACAGTGTGGGTTGAGAAAGGGAGAAGAAAAGAATGTGCATGGTGATGGGAAGTGAGTGCATGCATTCATATGCATGATTTAAAGAACACAATTAAAGCCCAAGCATATCTGAATCGAGTGTTAAGCAAAGGAGAAAGGAAGTTGCGTGTGTGAAGGAACCATATCCATTTGGGTCTTCACACAAGAAAGTAGAAGAGGAAGTGCATGCATTCATGCATGCACATGCATACGTGAATACTTTAAAGATAAGCATCCTAAACCGAGGGTGCATGTGTGTAAAGAAGTGAAGAGGAAGAGCATATCTAAATTGTCACATGCATGGTCACATGCACAAATGGAAGAAGAAGGGTTGATCCTGATGATGCCTAGTGAGCTGTTTTTCAGTGTTTGAATAATCACAAAAGAATTTGTGATTCTGGCCACGAAGAATAAGAAGTCTTCGTACATCTGGTTGTTGCACTGGAGAAGAAGATTGAACGTTAAAGAGCATCAACTCTGGACCTCGATGCAAGCAAAGTCTCATGTTGAACAGGAGACAAAGACTTCCATGCCTATCCATTGAAGGAACCTTCACGTCCATAAATTGAGTGTGACTTCACACAGAGCAGTGAGTTAGAGGGAGTCAACGGAAGTGATCCGAAAGAAGCAGTGAGTTAACCCTGAACTTTTGTAAAGACAGTGTGTCTGGGATAGAGTGACTGTACCCGAACCTTATAATCCACAGCTAGTGAAGAAAAGTGGAATTAAGTAACCTGTCGGCATATGCTTCTTGAACGTAGCCTTTAGTGGTGAACCAAGTAAAAGTGTTGTGTTGTCCTCCTACATATGAATGTTTTAATTACTGCACATATCCATCATACAGGTTTAATTAAATTTCTACCAACGTGGGAACAAGATTCAATAAAAAAGAGAAAAAGTTAACACCCAGATTCACGCCCCCCCTCCCCTCAGGGTGACCTAGGGTCCTTCACAACAGGCGTCTCCCCAAGACGAAGTCCCACCGGTGCGCGGCGTGTCCAAGCAAGCTAAGAACCAAGCGCGCGGCTAATGCGATGCGGCCCAGTGTCGCTTCGGAAAAAAAGAGGTGAAGAAGTTTGAGTGAGCTGGCAGTGAAGAAATCTGGTCAAGTCAGCAGTGTGCGTCTTCTCCGAGTGAATTTCCAGCACTGCGTGGTCTGTCCAATTGAGATGATCTCCACCGGGAGTGTGTGTTGCACAAGACGTGATGAAGTCGGCTAACAAAAAGGAAAGAGATCCGGTTGTTGTACGCTTCCTCCCTCCGACTGATCCGACATTGCGCCTCATGAGAGCAAATGATGCAGCGACGGCAGTGCACACCGGAGATGAATGGAAGCGGACAGAAAACTGACAGCAACAGGTTGCGCGTCCGAGGGAGAGGATGTAGAACGGCGGGTCAGACCAATTGATAAAGGTCAGAGGACCAGCTTCTTCTATTTATGTATGAAAAGGAACCAGAAATACAGAGAGGTGGAAGAAATACATGCAGAAGAGTAGGAAGGAGATCGGGAGTAATCCCGCCCAAGCTTAAACGGTCGATCTGCCCCAAGCAGCCCACTAAATTCCCTTTATCTCAATACCCCATCTCTCAACGTCATCCCTTTATTTATAACTAAACTCCTCCCCTAACAACTAATAATATTCTCAGGATATTCTTTTAAGCCCCACGGTATATTCCATATATTCTCCCATCATATTCCATATATTCTCTTTATCCCAGCTCTCCCTTCTAACCTCTTTGGGTGGCATACCTTGTATCTATCAATACCACATCCCGTTCAACTGCAAAAATGCCACCAATTGAGACCTTGCATATGGAGATTTCAACTCCAATTTGAACATATCATCCAGAAGCCACCACGGTAGAAACTAACAACGCCCGTTTAACGAGCAGGGCATCAACTAATGCAAAAAAGATAATTTGATCCATGCTCAAGATCAAATGTAGCTGCTTGCAGATCATTATTGTTTAGAAACAGTATTTTCCACGGGAAGTTGGGAATACCAATAGTTGAAACCCCGCAGGCAGTCTACAAATAATCTTATAAGAAACGTCAAGCTCAACCCTCGGTACCATCGACTGCATCAAGTTAAAGCCGAAGTGGATGTAGCTCCTCGCACATTGAAACTCCATCAGAAATTCCAAAGCACATCCTATGTTGATGCATAACTTCTGAAATAAAATGCCAGGTTGCCCAATATGCAATACCAGTTTCAGCTCTATCAGATGCTTGATCAATGTTCTAACACAATACTGCCTGAGCGAATTGTTTGTATATCCATGGTCAATTAATATATGTTAAGCCTTGAGGACAACGGCTGTTTTAAGATAGTAGTTTCAATGACAGTATTGAAGATTATTATGCAGTGTAAATTTATTTGTCTGCAATCCCAATTTACAGATGGCTTCTTATGATTGAATGTCTCGTCAGATAGATGACAGGATTGAAGATTGTTATGCAGTGTAATCCTGATTCACAGAGGGCATTTTAAGATTAAATTTCATGTCAGGTAGATATTAAAGGATTTTTTAGCTCCGTTGAAAAAATTTCAATAATCCTAAGAAAGCTAAAAGGGGCGTAATAATTAATAATGGAATTATTTAGAGATCGCCTTGCCAGAAGGAAGTTAAGCTTTTAAGCCTGTTTCTTCCGACGGCAGAATGTATAGACTGATAGGGGAGTAATTCCACAATTTAAGACAAAAGGGAAGCTCTGTTATTCCAGGGTAAAAATGGTGCGGAGAAGCAAATTTTGGAGGCATGCATGCATAAACTGGCGCGGGAATGAAAAAAGGGAGCAAACTTCAGCGATTCGATGCGTACCCGTCCGGCTTCGAGAGAAGGTGATATGTATTCAGGAATTATAGAGGATAAATCGATGCGAATGCCGGAGATGACCAATCCAATTCCACACATATTCGGCTCAAAACCTCCGTCTGAAACCAGGGTTTACAAAGATCAGGACGGCAGCATGCGCAGCTGTTGGGGAGACTGAAGGAAGACAATGTTTTAGATTCTTTTACTAGCCTTTGAAAAAAGCCTGTATTCGCTTCCGTAGCATAGTGGTAGTGCGTTCGCTTCGTAAGCGAAAGGTCGTGAGTTCGATCCTCACCGGGGGCTGCTCCGTTTCATTGGAGAAAGATTCTTCTCAATTTTAAATGAGGAAAATGTGAAAGAGCTGTTCGTGGTGTTTTAATGCGATAAATATAATATAAAAAAACTATCCCGGCTACAATTTCATCCGTCTATATTTGTTCTACTTTAAATGAATTTATAATGTATAAAGTATATATTATTTTTAAAAGAGGAAATGAAAGGATTGCCTAATAATATTATTTTAATAGAATAAAATATGTTTTATTATCTAAAATCACAGTATTTTGAATTTTATTGTCAAAGTCAAGATTTTAACTCCATCCAACCCTATTACGGTATAAATAAAATAGTAATAATAATATAAAAAAATGGGTACAATCATGAAAGCGACGAAAAGAATAAAATAATATTAATAATATATCTTCAAAGTATAAAGTGTGTTTTATTTTAAGGGTGGGGAGGGGTTTGGGGCGCCCGGCTACAATTTCATCCGTCTATATTTGTTCTACTTTAAATGAATTTATAATGTTTAAAGTATATATTATTTTTAAAAGAGGAAATGAAAGGATTGCCTAATAATATTATTTTAATAGAATAAAATGTGTTTTATGATCTAAAATCACAGTATTTTGAATTTTATTGTCAAAGTCAAGATTTTAACTCCATCCAACCCTATTACGGTATAAATAAAATAGTAATAATAATATAAAAAAATGGGTACAATCATGAAAGCGCCAAACGACGAAAAGAATAAAATAATAATAATAATATATCTTCAAAGTATAAAGTATGTTTTATTTTAAGGGTGGGGAGGGGTTTGGGGCGTGGTCGCAAGATAGTTTACAATTCATTGGCCCGTCCCTTATTGAAAAAAAATTCTCCTCATTTTTAAATGAGGAAATGTGAAAGAGCTGTTCGTAGTGTTTTAATGGAATAAATAAAATATAATAAAACTATCCCGACTACACTTTCACCCGTCTATATTTGTTCTACTTTAAATGAATTTATAATGTATAAAGTATATCTTATTTTTAAAAGAGGAAATGAAAGGATTGCCTAATAATATTATTTTAATAGAATAAAATATGTTTTATGATCTAAAATCACACTATTTTGAATTTTATTGTCAAAGGTCGAGATTTAAACTCCATCCAACCCTCTTACTGTGTAAATAAAATAGTAATAATAATATAAAAAAATGGGTACAATCATGAAAGCGCCAAAACGACGAAAAGAATAAAATAATAATAATAATATATATTCAAAGTATAAAGTATGTTTTATTTTAAGGGTGGGGAGGGGTTTGGGGCGTGGTCGCAAGATAGTTTACAATTCATTGGCCCGTCCCTTATTGAAAAAAAATTCTCCTCATTTTTAAATGAGGAAATGTGAAAGAGCTGTTCGTAGTGTTTTAATGGAATAAATAAAATATAATAAAACTATCCCGACTACACTTTCACCCGTCTATATTTGTTCTACTTTAAATGAATTTATAATGTATAAAGTATATCTTATTTTTAAAAGAGGAAATGAAAGGATTGCCTAATAATATTATTTTAATAGAATAAAATATGTTTTATGATCTAAAATCACACTATTTTGAATTTTATTGTCAAAGGTCGAGATTTAAACTCCATCCAACCCTCTTACTGTGTAAATAAAATAGTAATAATAATATAAAAAAAATGGGTACAATCGTGAAAGCGACACACGACAAAAAGAAGAAAATAATAATAATAATATATCTTCAAAGTATAAAGTACGTTTTATTTTAAGGGTGGGGAGGGGTTTGGGGCGTGGTCGCGGGATAGTTTACAATTCATCGGTTTATTTGTATTTTCTTTTTTGTGTTGTGTTCCATTTTCGCTGTTGCACCTAAATTTTTCTATAAAGTATGTTTTATTTTAAATGAATTTATAATGTATAAAGTATATTTTATTTTTAAAAGAGGAAATGAAAGGATTGCCTAATGATATTATTTTAATAGAATAAAATATGTTTTATGATCTAAAATCACACGGTTTTGAATTTTATTATCGAATGTCAGGATTTAAACTCGATCCAACCCTCTAACGTTGTAAATAAAATAGTAATAATAATATAAAAAAATGGGTACAACTGTGAAAGTGGCACACGACGCAAAGAAGAAAATAATAATAATAATAATAATATATCTGCAAAGTATAAAGTATGTTTTATTTTAAGGGTGGGGAGGGGTTTGGGGTGTGGTCGCAAGATAGTTTACGATTCATCGGTTTATTTGTATTTTATTTTTTGTGTTGTGTACCATTTTAAATGAATTTATAATGCATAAAGTATATTTTATTTTTAAAAGAGGAAATTAAAGGATTGCCTAATAATATTATTTTAATATAATAAAATATGTTTTATGATCTAAAATCACGCTATTTTGAATTTTATTGTCAAATGTCAAGATTAAAACTCAATCCAAACCTCTTACGGTGTAAATAAAATAGTAATAATAATATAAAAAATGGGTACAATCGTGAAAGCGACACACGACGCAAAAAAGAAAATAATAATAATAATATATCTGCAAAGTATAAAGTATGCTTTATTTTAAGGATGGGGAGGGGTTTGGGGCATGGTCGCAGGATAGTTTACGATTCATCGGTTTATTTGTATTTTCTTTTTTGTGTTATGTACCATTTTCACGGTTGTACCTAATTTTTTCTATAAAGTATGTTTTACTTTAAATGAATTTATAATGTATAAAGTATATTTTATTTTTAAAAGAGGAAATGAAAGGGTTGCCTAATAATATTATTTTAATAGAATAAAATATGCTTTATGATCTAAAATCACACGGTTTTGAATTTTATTGTCGAATGTCAAGATTTAAACTCGATCCAACCCTCTTACGGTGTAAATAAAATAGTAATAATAATATAAAAAAATGAGTACAACCGTGAAAGCGGCACACAACGCAAAGAAGAAAATAATAATAATAATAATAATATATCTTCAAAGTATAAAGTTTGTTTTATTTTAAGGTTGGGGAGGGGTTTGGGGCGTGGTCGCGGGATAGTTTACGATTCATCGGTTTATTTGTATTTTCTTTTCTGTGTTGTGTACCATTTTCACGGTTGTACCCAGTTTTTTCTATAAAGTATGTTTTATTTTTAAAAGAGGAAATGAAATTGTTATTTAATAATATTGTTTTAATAGAATAAAATATGTTTTATGGTTTAAAAATCGCACTATTTTGAGTTTTATTATCAAATGTCAAGATCTCAACTCAATCCAACCTTGATTCCAACTAACAGGTTGCGTTATAAATAAAAAAATAATAAAACTATCGCAACTTCAGTCGGTCTATATTTATTTCATCTGAATCGTTCGAGTTTTAAATACATCTACAAAGTATAAAGTATTTTTTTAAGAGGAAATGAAATGTTTGTTTAATAATATTATTTTAATATAATAAAACATGTCTTATGATTTAAAAATTGCACGGTTTTGAGTTTTATTATCAGATGTCAAAATTTCAACTCAATCCAACTTTGATTGGCCTTCAAGGTCAAAATTTAATTTTTCACTTGCATTAAATCTTCACAAGCTTGCAACATTTTCACATTACAGACACGAATTTTAAATCACAAAACAAATTTTATTCTATTAAAACAATATTATCAAACAACCCTTCCATTTCCTCTTAAAAATAAAATATAGTTTATACTCTGTAGATATATTTCAACTCAATCCAACCCTGATTCCAACTAACGCATTACGTTATAAATAAAAATAACAATAAAACCATCACAACTTCAGCCGGTCTATATTTATTATATTCGAGTTTTAAATACATCTACAAAATATAAAGTATACTTTATTTTTGAAAGAGGAAATGAAAGGGTTGTTTGGTAATACCTTTTTAATAGAATAAAATATGTTTTATGATTTAAAAAGTGCACGATTTTGGGTTTTATTATCAGATGTCAGAATTTCAACTCAATCAAATCTTGATTCCAACTAACGTGTTATGTTATAAATAAAAATAATAATCAAAATGTCACAGGTTCAGCCGACCGATATTTGTTCCAGCTAAATCATTCAAGTTTTAAATATATATACAAAGTATAAATTATATTTTATTTTTGAAAGAGGAAATGAAAAGGGTTGTTTAATAATATTTTTTTAATAGAATAAAATATGTTTTGTGATTTAAAAATCACCCTGTTTTGAGTTCTATTATCAGATGTCAAAATTTCAACTCAATCCAACTTTGATCGGCCTTCAAGGTCAACTTTTCAGATTTCACTTGCGTTAAATCTTCATAGACTTGCAACATTTTCACATTACATCACATCATATATAACAACTTGTGAAATCATATCCAAAACTAATTTTGGAAAAGTTATCATATATTTTTACCATGCCATATGTAATAAATTGTAAAAATTCATCCAAAACTTATTTTAAATATCATCCAAAACACTGTTGGGGTAGTTCTCAAAGTTTTATCCAAACACACTGTAACAAAACTTAATCCTCATTTACACAACCACTAGATGTGACCTCACAGGTCTTTATAACATTGACAATAATTATAAGTTCCTAAATCCGTAAATGTAATCAAAGATCAGCATCTAAAAAAAATCAATGTCATTTAAGCTATAAAGGGATATGGTGTGGTCTCTACCAAACACATGTATCTTCATGTCTTGTCAGCTATCTATATCATATGAAAGTATGCATAATCACGTAATCTTTTTGTTTAAGAAATTGAGTGTCCATGAGATGCGATGTAAGAACCTGAATCTTCTTTTCAGGTATGTCTTTCTTTTCTGGTTATCTTTGAAAAAAAAGTTTCTGGAAATTTCAGGAGTACACGCCGTGTACCCGGTTGCCACGGGTGACCGTGTACTGGCTGTGTAACGGGCCGAGTACATGGCCGTGTGCGGTGACCTGGAGACCGCCTAAAGCGGAGGCCAGAAAAGTCAAGTACACGCCGTGTACTTTTAAAGAACACACTGTGTACTTCCTTTTTATTTTCATTAAACAGACCAGGTTCGCGTATAATCGACGGAACCCTCTTCTTTTTCTTCTGTCTCGTCTAGGAGCGTTCGTACCGCGCGAATCTTCATCGAGCCCCCGACTCCCCATCAGTTCTCCGATCTGAACTCCGTTGGTTGCATTGGAATCACATCAGTGAGTTCTTCCTTCTTCTAAAACCTCATCTCTTGATTTCCCCTCTTTCGTGAGATATCCTCAGTTGAACATTTTTAACATTTTTGTAGATCTACGGTGTTCTAGGGCGATTCAAGACTTGCGGTTCACGTATATCAATCTCACGATGCCGAGGTAGGTGGTTTGTGCCTTTTCGTAGTTAGCCTTCGAGTTATATGTGCAAAAGTGCCCAATACTCAAGAACAGGGTATTGCGTGTTTATGGTTTTTAGACCTGTTATTGTCTGTTATGCCTTGTTTATTTGGATAAAGGTTATTTGTTTATGAATAGGGTTGGCTTTTCCATGCTATGGAGGTTTTTCCCATGTTTGCTTGTTTTGATTGTTTGGTCTATCCTTGCTTGTTAGGCTGTTGCTTGCTTTTCATGCCTAGTATTGTTAGGATTGAGTGATTATTATCTGACATGCTATGATATGTTGTAGATTGTTTAGCCAAGTAGTTTTTGAGGTTTACTTTGGCTTCTATGTATCGTTTGTGCATGATTGACATATATAGGGCTGTTGGAACCTGATGTAGTAGACCATAGGGAGAATGGATGTTGAGGGCTTCTCTAGAGTGTATGTTTACTTTTATGTTGTGAGACCATAGGGGGGATGGACGTAAGTGCTCCCTCAGAGTGTCTGTAGTTTTCTCAATACAAGTCACATGGGGAATTGGACGTTGAGTGATTTCTTAGAGTGCCTATTAGTTACCGATATGAGACTACATGGGGAATTGATGGTGAGTGCTTCTTCAAAGAGTCCTTGTGAAAGTTGAACCAGAGGGGTTAGACTGTGTGTACTTCTCATAGGGTTGCTTGTGTTGTTTGGTTGAACCAGAGGGGTTAGGCTGTGAGTACTTCCCAGAGGGTTACCTGTTTGTGATTAAGTTGCTTACTTGATACATGAAAGTTGAATGCATTTGAACTATAGGATTGTTTACTTTGAGTACTTCCTTGTTTACTGTTACTTTTTCTTATTGTCTGCCATATATATTCACTGACTGTTAGGCACAAATTTTGGGTGGTTGCCTACTGGGATTCGTCTCACAACCTGTTTGGATCATGCTTTTGGGCCTAAATAGATTATATTGTTTCAGGTCTAGATAAGGGAAAACACCCTTCTACTTCAGGTACTTGATTGCTGAGGAGATGGGGAGCATAAGACCAAGCTGAGGCTTGCGATGTTGTGGAGCTGTTTACTTTCTTTTCTTTTGTACTTGGGTTTAGTACTGTATTCCAGCATTGTGATTTGTTTGGTTTCTTTCCTATACATATATATCATGCATCATTTATATATGTGTGCTCCAGTTGTTATTACTTCCAGTCTTCCGTTGTTTACTATTGTATGGTATTATTACTGCTTCTACTATTGATATCTGTTTTACTTCTGCTGTGTTACTCTACCAATGTAGGCATAATTTCCCCACTATCACACCCAAGTCCCTCGCTGCTAGTCGACAGCCTCTAGCGTTCGAGGAAATGCGCTTGAGGCCATGTGACCAACCGGGTACGGGGTGCCTTTGGGCGGCTTCCAGAATCGGGACGTTATAAAGTGGTATCAGAGAATTATTTTCTTCTTGACTTACTATTTGGAGCCTATAGTTAGGGATAATAAGGAAATATGTACTTGGTAATAAGCTGTGCTCGGGAGTAGCTAACTCGTGTATAGGGAAAATCCAATTTACCTCGTTATTGCATTTTTTCTGTTTTTTTCAATTTTACAGTTGATTTGATTTCACCATTGGGTGATTCACATGTTTTGTGCTATTATTGTTGATATTATTGAGGTTCTATTTCTATTACAACCTGATGAGATGAGGGTATTCCATCTCATGCATCATATAGACACTTGCTAGAGATCACATGTCATGCATTCTTGTCATGTCATTTAGGATGCATTAGTGATTGCATGTCATTGTGATAAGTGTTGTGCTAAATATGCATGTTGTTGTGATAGATGCCTTGATAGAATACCTGCTTTTTGATAGGGTATTGAATGGTGTAAGGTTTTGTTTAAATGAACGCCAAACTTGGGTTCTTGAGGTATTATGGGCCCTCATGGACCAGAATTTGGTGGATAATTGCTTTGTTATGTTTATATATAATATTTATAAGATGATAAGCTTTGATTCTCGGGGAGTATGGGCCCTCACAGATCATAATTTGGCACTTTAATGTTCGTTTCAGCGTTTTGTGGGCTTCCTGAGTAGTTTCTGAGGCTTACTTTCTGAAAAAACCCAGCATACACGGCGTGTAATGATGAATACACGTCATGTGCCCTTATTTTTGTGAAGGAACTACTTTTCTTAAGTACACGCCGTATAATATATATACATGTCATGTAGTCTCTAACCATGTCACTGGCTATGTGGGCAGAGACACGGGGTTGGGAAATCTTGGTGGGACATACCATGTACCGGATGTACACGTCGTGTTGTGGAGACGATGTGTCCACCCATGTGACTAATGAAACAGATGGATAAAACTTAGGTTATACATTCCGTGTCAAGATTGAACACGTTGTGTAGTGTGAGCCGTGTAACCGGCCGTATAACTAACAACATGGGTCGGTGAAGTTCGTTTAGTACATGTCGTGTCCATCTGGAACACACCGTGTAGAGTGATCCATTGATAGAGATAATATTTTCATTATTTTTCATATGTTTTTCAATGATTTAACCCCTTCCAATTAATAAATTTGATCTTATTTGTATCATTTTAGTGTTTTGATGAATTATGGGCTTAATTGTGGAAATTGGTTAATTTTGGAAATTTAACAGTTTTGTGGAGCTTCTGTATTTCAGAAATATCTTTTATAATTTTAATTCAAATCGACTGATTCTATTTTTTTAGGATTTCCATGCTCTTGGGATTAAACTTTGTCTTCTGGACCAAGGTCCAATTCGACACACAATGACTCAGGAAAATTCATTAAGTGGAAAAAAATTTCTGGCCGACAGAATGGACCCCACCTTAATTAATGAGGCATATCTCTGCCTAAATGTGTCCAAATGATGTGATTCCATCTGTAAAAGGAATAGGACTCCACACATCACTCTCACATTAAATTTCATGAAGAAATTCTTCCATTAAAGCACCCATTTCATGTGACCAAAAAGAGGAAGTTGAAGAGTCTCCTCGAGAAGAAAAAGTTCACTTTATTACTTTGAGTATAACTTTTTCTAAATGTGTCCAATCACATTGAAATTTTTAGAGTCGATAGCCAACTCAATTTTTAACAACTTTTAAGAATAGACCTTAGCGATTTTCAGGAGTCTGTTAGGCATAACAGAAAACAAATTTTGGTGGAAGGATTCTGGGGGAGAAATTTTTTGTTCTTCCTTTCCCCTCTTTTCTTTCTTTTTATTTTTTTAATTTCTTCTTATCTCCCTTCTTCATGGATGCACTTAACATGGAGGGGTAATCCTATGAGTGATTGGGTAAGTATAGGTTTTCCCTTTTGTAATGTTTGAGTTCATGCACTTAATGTTATGAAATCTTTTTTTCTTTTTTGTGAAGTTTGTTTTAATTTCTAATAACGATTTTTACTATCAAGTATGATCATATGTGGTTTTAGATTCTGTTGTTGATGTTGCTTTGGTCAATTATAATTTTCTCCCTCTATTAGGTTATGGTCTATATACTATGGAATAGATCATGGATTAGTGGTGAAGTACTTGGTGATCGTCGGTACGTGTGGGAGGGGTAGTGGATATTCTTGGTTGTTTGGGATAAAAAAGACCTGACCGGGAATTGACTAAGTCAATTGAGGATATTCGCTGCAACTCTTTCACACATAGGAAGGAGAGTATAACAATATGAGATCATAGCAAGGTTTAATATCACCATCACCATTTGACCAAGGGAGTGATAGGAATCGATCATGGAAACTCACTTTAATCAGCTTAGTAGAAGAGAATTGGATAAATTGGAACTATGATAACATTGCAATTGGAAAACTGATCCCGACCTGATCACTCAATTCATAATCCTATTTTCAATCTCTTTCTTTTTCAATTTGTTTTTAGTATTTTTCTTCATTTATTTGTTTTATTTTGTCACTTTAGTTCCTTTTCAAAATCAAATAATTTCAAAAACAATCTACACTTCTTTCTCAAATTTAAGGTGACAACTTGATTGTTGTGCACTCCTCTTTAGAGACATCCTAGGTTGACCACTTTACTACATTTTAACTTAGGTATTATTTTTTTTTGTCACACCCCATGACAGGAACATGTCAAAATTGGTACCGTTTCTGGGGAGGCTGTGCCAAAAATCCAATTGTAAATATTTGACTCTTTTCAAATTAAAAAAAAAACATAAAAAATATTTTTCCATGATGTTCTCAAATTATTTTTTCTTTAATTCATGGAACAATTATCCACGAGTGAAAGAACCAATTATTGTCTCACCTTGGTCTACAGAGGATAGTGTTTCTCTCTTTGCTAAACAGATCAGGGGAGCTCGGATCCAAATCAACAAGGAGGATGAATTAAATGATCTCATTTAATACCTTAAAGAAAACCTTGAATACTCAATATTGGAGGGATTTTCCAGAGAATTAGTTGAACTCCATGAGTACTTCCCAGAATTTTATCAAGAAATGGTTGAGGTGCAACAAGAAGATGAAATTCAATCAAAAGATTAGTTGTAAGGACTTCAAGAAGAAATACAAGATCTAGAGAGAAAAATGAAATGGCTAATTGAATATGTTCACACATCCCAAGAGAAACTTGAACCTAAAATTGATCCATTAGTGGAAGTGGATTCCCCTCTCATCCTTGATTTTCTTTATGAAGTACGTACGAGAGATCAACAAGATCTAGATGACTTCTGGAATGAGTTTGAAGAACTAATTAATTCCATAATTTCTTATAATGTAGAATATTTGGCATCTTTGAAGGAATACACCACCAACATGGTGGAATTTGAAGAGAATATTGAGGAGCCTGACTACCCGCCCCCATCTGTTACCACTCTACTCCAAGAGGCACTTCCCAATGAAGAAGAAATTGAAGCCGAGAAAACTCAGGGATATGAACTTTTCTTGAACTCATTATCTTCTAATTTTATTGAATCTGAATTGAGTATCACCTCCCCTTGCTTGAAATTTTCAGATTCATCCAACTCATGTACTTTCTTGGTGGACAAGGAAGAAAAGGAAGATGCACTTAAAGAGGAACATATGGAGCTCCTAGAACATGTTGATCATTTATTTGAGGGAGTACATGAGTTGATTAAAGTGGCATTGCCTGAGGAAAAAGAGACACAAGATGCTCACTTTTAAAGGGAAGAATTTGATATTAACACTTCATGATTTAACTTTGTTCAAATAGAATTATACCATGACTTTCACTTTGATTTTTACAATGATGAAACATAACTTCAGCAACCACTAGAGAATAAAGGGGAGGATATTAAATTGGAAACCAAGAAATATGAGGACTCATTCTTTGTCTTACCCCCACCAAGAAAGTTGTATTTTATTGTCCTAGGGGTGGATTTGGTGTACTATACCCATGGTTTCCTCAACAAAAAGGATGAAGTGCATGATGTAAAGAAGAAGTTTTGTTGGTTCATGAGAAAGAAACTCCACCCACCATCAAATTGGGGATAACCAACTGGAACTGCCCATCTAGAGGCAGTCAAAACCCAGGGCCCACTTGGGGGATTAAACCAAGATCTATCCTTATTTTCTCATTATATTTTTATTTTAATTTCTTTTAATAAATTTATTATGTTTTTATTGCTTCTAGGTTTTTAGTGTGCAACACTTAGGATCTTAACTCAATGTTGCATTACCAATAAGTCAGGTTGTACCTCTCCTTTACACTTACTTAATTGTTGTGATTCATTTTAAAATTTTATTAGTTGTTACATCCACTTTAATGTATTGAGGATACTAAATAATTTAAGTGTGGGGTAGATAACCTTTTTAGTTTATGATTTTCATTTGTTGTTTGTTTTTCAAAAAAATAAAAAAAATTGCGTGTTTTCAAATTTTTGTGTGTTTATTTTTCAGTTTTTGGTG
Source organism: Viscum album (assembly GCA_963277665.1). Classification (NCBI taxonomy): domain Eukaryota; kingdom Viridiplantae; phylum Streptophyta; class Magnoliopsida; order Santalales; family Viscaceae; genus Viscum; species Viscum album. Next base: position 1,401,330,270 of record OY728143.1, on the reverse strand, counting down.
TGTTTTTGAAACTTTTGAGATGAAATGATGATCATTGACATTTTTAAAACCCATGTCATTGAGTGAACCAATTTATTCCATGAAACTGAGCTTAAATGAATGTTGAAAATGATTTTGTTTCAACTTCAATTCTTTGGGAATTTCATAAAAAGTACTCAAATTTTTGAATCTCATGCCACATCTCACTGTCTTTATATTTGAAATCACTTTTTGTGAGGCTTATGAACCATTTTTGTCATATTATTTTCATTCACCTCACTTATTGAGAGAATTAGACCATTATTTTTTTTAACTATAATTTGATTTATTCCTTTCAAAACTTGAGGGTTTGGGGTACATGTGTTTTAAATGATTGAAGCATTTATTTGGTTTTAAAGCCCCCTTTTTCAAGAGAATATCTTTAATTATGGCATGAATTGTACATTTAATCTCTGTATCCCTTATAATACATGAACAACCTGTTAGGTTAGCCACATTACAATACAATTTTTCCTATCCAACCTGCTCTTGAAGTGAAATTTCATGATCTAGTTGAACCTAAGTGTGGGGGAAGCTATCTTGTGTTGTGCTACCTCATTTGGTGAAAATTTGGGTAGAAAATAAAATGCTGAAGATATGTGTGTGCTGATTAAAAATTATTATGTTGAAAGCTGTGCCTTTTCTGGAGCTTTCACGATAAAAGAAGCTATGCCTTTTTAGAGCTTCTAATGGAGGAATAAAGTTGTGCCTTTTCTGGAGCTTTCAAGAAAAATCACGTTTGAGAAGATTGAAATTTTTGATACTAAAATTCTGAGATTTTTGAAAAATTATGGAGATTTTATGATGATGGAGATGAATTTATACTAAGGGGAGTGAGGAGAATACCATACTTGAGTGAAAATTAGAATTGTGCAATTTTGCTTCAAAAAGAGCCAAGCCCACCTCATTCGGCCTCAGAATTTTTTACATAACAATCCTACCAACCGAAATCCACATAACAACCCTTAAAATTACTCATGAGAAACACATTTCCTTGACTCACATCGGGTGGATAATTATGAGTTTTTCAAACCTATGGTGACCCTTGCATTGGTTTGGATGAGAACAACTTTGTTGAAAATTGATATTTGTGAGATGAGAGAAAATTCATGTTAGGTAGGTGTTTTGTGTGAATGGAAGGAGAAATGAAGAGGAAAAATATTGAATGATCTGATTTGAGAACTTGGAATAATGGTTTTTGATGAGGCATGGTATCTTTTATTTCTTGGTATGAAATTGGTGTATCTCAATGGCATGTGTTTTGAATTTGCTTTGATTTGATTCTGATGTTGACTTGTCCGGGAGTCCAAGTACTAAGTGTGGAGGAATTGATAGAGATAATATTTTCATTATTTTTAATATGTGTTTCAATTATTTAACCCCTTATAATTAATCAATTTGATCTTGTTTGTATCATTTTAGTGTTTTGGTGAATTATGGGCTTAATTGTGGAAATTGGTTAATTCTGGAAATTTAACAGTTTTGTGGAGCTTTTGTATTTCAGGAATATCTTTTATAATTTTAATCCAAATAGGATGATTATTTTTTTTAGGATTTCCATTCTTGTGGGATTCAACTTTGTCTTATGGACCAGGGTCCAATTTGACACATAATGACCTATAAAAATTCATTAAATGGAAAAAGTTTTTTGGATGACAGAATGGAGCCTACATTAATTAATGAGGTATATATCAGCCTACATGTGTCCAAATGATGTTATTCCAACTAAAAAAGGAATAGTACTTCGCACATAACTCTCAAATTAAATTTCATGAAGAAATTCAGTCATTAAATTACCCATTTCATGTGACCAAAAAGAGAAAGTTGAATAATCTCCTCAGGAAGAAAACATTCACTTCATTACTTCGAGTATAACTTTTTCTACACATGTCCAATCACATTGAAATTTTGATATTATATAGAAAACTAAATTTTGAAAAACTTTTAAGAATATACCTTGGCGATTTTCGGGAGTCTGGTGGGAATAAAAGAAAAAAACTTTCAATGGAAGGATTCTGGAGGAGAAATTTTTTGTTCTTCCTTTCCCCTCTTTTATTTATTTTTATTTTTGTAATGTCTTCTTCTTCCCCCTTCTTCATGGATGCCCTTCACATGGATGGGTAATCCTCTGAGTGATTGGGGAAGGAGAGGTTTTCCCTTTTGTAATGTTTGAGTTCATGCACTTAATGTTATGAAATCTTTTTTTCTCTTTTGCGAAGTTGGTTTCAATTTCTAATAACGGTTTTTACTATCAAGTGTGATCGTATTTTATTTTAGATTCTATTGTTAATGTTAATTTGGTCAATGATAATTTTCTCCCTCTATTAGGTTATGGTCTATATATGATGGAATAGATCATGACTTAGTGGTGGATTACTTGACGGTCGTCGGTACATGTGGGAGGGGTAGTGGATATTCTTGGTTGTTTGGGATAAACAAGACTCGATCGGGAACTGCCTAAGTCAATTGAGGATATTCGCTGAAACTCTTTCACACATAGGAAGGATAGTAGACCAAGCTGAGATCATATCAAGGTTTAATCTCACCATCACCATTTGACTAAGGGAGTGAGAGTAAGCAATCGTGGAAACTCACTTTAACCAGCTTAGTAGAAGAGGATTGGATAAATTGGAACTATGATAACATTACAATTGGAAAATTGATCCCGAACTGATCACTCAATTCATATTCCTATTTTCAATATCTTTCTTTGTCAATTTTTTATTATTATTTTTCTTCATTTATTTGTTTTGTTTTTTCACTTTAGTTCCTTTTCAAAATCAAATAATTTCAAAAACAATCTACACTTCTTTCTCAAATTTAAGGTGACAACTTGATTGTTGTGAACTCCTCTTTGAAGATAACCTAGGTTGACCACTTTACTACATTTTAACTTAAGTATGATTTGTTTTTGTCACACCCTATGGCAGGCACGTGTCAGCCATTTAACCGGCTGTGTAACTAACAACACGGGTCGGTGAAGTTCGTCTAGTACACGCCGTGTCTGACACTAAAACGACGTGTAGTCTTGTTCTAGGGAAACCGTGTGTCTTAGACATGTGGAAGAACTCGGGCATGGGAAGAGGATTAAAGTACATGTTGTGTGTTAGGACAACACACTGTGTGTATGGGGTGTTACACGACCTGGGTTGGAAAAATTACACGCCCATGTGAAGGCTCAAGGGAACACGCTGTGTAGGCATTATACACGCTGTGTATCCATGTTTTGAAAAACTTGAATGCTTTATTTCACTTGTTTTATTCTCGAACTTCTAAGTTTCAGTTCCTATTAATCTTGATCTAAGGTGTGCGCTTGACCTTGTAGAGTCATGCCACTAAGACGTCCTCCTGTTTTCTGCCAGTTACAGGGCAGTGATCAGACACCGAACATGGATGATCAAGGACTACCAGAATATCCTCCAGTTGTGCCAGTCTTGGCACCAACCATTATTCCAGATACAAGTGCTAATGCATAGTTCTAGGAGGGCTTTATGAGGTTCATGCAGACCTTATGAGGAGTACTGCCTCCTACCCCTTCCATGGAAGAGTTGACGCGGGTTTTCCAACACCAGCATCCTCCCACCTTCACAGGGGAAAGAGGACCTCAGGCTTCAGATTCATGGTTAGAATCCATGATTTTTATCTTTGAACATCTGGAGACACCTCCAGAGAGGAGGGTGAAGCTCACTACATACATGCTACGAGATTCTTCCAAGAGATGGTGGGATGTGATCTCACAGGCGGGACGCCATCAGGTTATGGCGTGGGATGAGTTCCAGCGTGACTTCTATGATTACTTTTATCCAGAGACTTTGAGGGCTAATCGAGCCCAAAAGTTTATGAGTCTGTATCGGGGTACTCTTTTTGTTATGGAGTATTCTTCTCACTTCACAAAACTGCAACGCTTCATGCCCATCCTAGGAGGTGATGAGTTATTCATGGCAAGGAAGTTTGAGGATGGTCTCAGGCACAACATCAGATCTCAAGTGAATATCTTCAGGTTGACTTTCATCACTTCTATAGTCAACCATACACTGATCACGGAGTGAAATCTGAGGGATTCTAGAGTTTTGAGCCAGAAAAGCTCGACATCTAGAGTTGGTATCCCTCCTACTGACAGCAGGAAGCACTGTAGAGAGTCTACGGGAGGGGATCCAAGGAAGCGGGATACATCTTCTGGTAGCCAGGTGGTGTGCTACCAGTGCGGAAGAGTAGACATACGAGGCCACATTGCCCGAGAGACCCATTGGAGTGCTGATCTTGTGGCAAGATGGGGCACCTTTAGCATTTCTGTTAGTTCTTCTCACCAGCAGCCAATGATAAAAGTTCTTTTATGACTCCATGTTCAGGAGCACCACCACTAGTATCTCACTAGTATGAGAATTGGAGTTCTTCTGACCATTTAGGCCGAGGTGGAGGTCGTGGTTGTGGTAGCTAGTCGCCAGGCTTTCAACGACAATAAGGTGGATCGACTCAGGGTGGTCAGGCAGGGTCACAGGGCCATGATGCAGGTCATACTTTTTTGGTGGAGCAGAACCAGTAGGATCAGGATCCTAGACCCTCTACAGTTTGAGGTACGATCCTAGTTGCCATAGTTTTAGCTTATGCTCTTTTCGATATAGGGGATTCCCATAGCTTTATATATTTTTTGATGTTGTAGAGAGCCTTAGGCTCTGTATCTTTTCTTCTACTAATATCTTGATGTTAGAAACTCTTTTGGGGATAATAATGGCTAGTGTACGTCAATGCAAGGAGTGCCCTCTATAGGTTGGTCGATGTCACTTGTTTTGGGACCTCTATGTCCTAGAGACGACAGGCTATGATTTCATTCTCGGAATGGAATGGTTAGTTCCCTTCCAGGCAGTTGTCAACTGCTATCATCATAGATTGAGTTTCACATCACCAGAGGGCGGATCGTTTCTTCATAAGGGTGAATGAGATGTTCAGGTGAGTAGAGCAGGACTCGAGCATCATGGGCTGGGAGGAGTTACAACCCAGATTGCTAATCTATATTTGGATGACCAGGGGACTTCATAGATGGACTTTTCTCTAGTTGTGGATCATTTCAGGTATGTCTTTGCATATTAATTTTCATGTTTTCCACTAGAGAGAGAGGTAGAATTTTCTATTGAGCTTGTGCCAGTAACAACACCGGTGTCCATTACTCCTTATAGGATAGCTACACCAGAGTTACAGGAGCTCAAAAATTAGTTGAAGGAGTTGTAGGAAAAGGGTTTCATCCAACCCAGTACTTATCCTTGGGGTTTTCCCATTTTATTTGTGAAGAAGGCGGACGATACTCTCAGAATTTGTGTGGATTATCAGAATTTAAACCAGTTTACGGTCAAGAACCGATATCCCTTACCGAGGATTGATGATCTCTTTGATCAGCTTCGAGGAGCCCGAGTGTTCTCAAATATTTACTTGAGATCTGGTTACCATCAGTTGTGCATTAGACCATCAGATATACCTCTTATAGACTTCCTAAACAGGTATGGTATATATGAGTATGTGGTTATGCCGTTTGGTCTCATGAACATGCTTGCAGTATTTATGGCACTGATGAACCAAGTGTTCCATCCATACTTGGATTCTTTCATGGTAGTTTTCATGGATGACATCTTGGTGTACTCTCACACTCGACACGACCATGCCACCCACTTGAGATCATTTTGAGTACACTGAGAGAGCATCATTTATATTCTAAGCTCTCAAAATGCCACTTTTGTATGGACCAAATTCACTTCTTGGGTTATGTTATCTCAGAGACATGAGTATCAGTAGACCCATAGAAAGTGAGGGCAGTAGTTTTCTAGGAGCATCCAAAGAACTTCTTTGAGGTACAAAGTTTTCTAGGGATGGATGGTTTCTACAGACGTTTCATACAGGACTTTTTACGTTTAGCAACACCACCGACGGGCCTGACTAAGAAGGGTACGAAGTACTTGTGGTCTGATTCTTGTGAGTCAGCCTTTCAGGAGATGAAAGGGAGGTTGACTTCAGCACCAATAATAGTATTTCCAGAGCCGGGCAAGAGCTATAATGTTTACTGTGATAGATCGGGTATCAGGTTGGGAGTAGTGCTTATGCAGGGGGAAATAGTTTTTGCGTACGAGTCTCGGTAGTTGAGGCCACATGAGAAGAACTACCCGATGCATACTCTTGAGCTGGCTGTAGTTGTTCATGATTTACACTATTGGAGACATTATATTTTGGGAGAGTATTTTGTGGTTTTCACCGAACATAAAATTCTCAAGTATATCTTAACTCAGTGTGACCTGAATTTGAGATAACGAAGGTGGGTTGAGTACCTTCAGTCCTTTAAAATTTGAGCTTGTCTACATGCTTGGGAAAGGCAATGCTGTGGCCGATGCGCTGAGAAGGAGGACTTAGATACAGGCATTTCAGGAGGCCAGCAGTGAGTGGTAGATTATGGATCTATTATCTGAGATGCATTTAGAGATGCACGACAGACAGGGTCAACCATTTCTATCTTCAGTAGTTGTTACCTCTACCCTTCTTGATCAAGTGCGAATGAGGCATATATCAAATTCTGAAGGCCTAGTCCTACGATAGAGTGTTTCAAGAGAGGACCCTATTCCTGGATGGATAGTAGGAGAAGATGAGATCTTTCATTTTCATGGGCACATGTGGGTGCCAGCAGACATACACGAGGAGTTGATGCAGGAATTTCATTTCTCAGTTTGGTTAGTTCATCCTGGTGTCACTAAGATGTATCATGATCTGAACTATCAGTATTGGTGGCCAAGTATAAAGGGATATATTTCTAGTTTTATCATGAGGTGTTCCACCTATCAATAGGTGAAGGCAGAGCATCAACGACTAGTAGGGATTTTGCAGCAGTTACCCATTTTTGAGTGGAAGTGGAATGATGTCGCGATGGATTTCATGACAGGTTTGCCAAGGTCACCTCAAGGGAATGATGTAGTATGAGTTGTCATTGACCGACTCACAAAGGTTGTTAAATTCTTGCTGATCAAGGAGACCTTCAGTATTGATGAGCTGGGAAGGTTGTAAATCCAAGAGATTATACGTTTACATAGAGTTCCACACTCCATTGTTTCAGACAGGGAATCCTGTTTTACTTCTCGGGTCTGGAAAGGACTTCAGAGGGCTTTGGGTACATAGAAACTTCTGAGTATAGCTTACCATTCCCAGACAGATGGTCAGTCCGAGCGTACGATTCAGGTTCTTGTGGACATGCTTCGAGCATGCATCCTGGATTTTGGAGGTTCATGGGAGAAGCACATACCTTTTATGTAGTTTACCTACAATAATAGTTTTCAAGCAACTATTCAGATAATACCTTTTGAGGATTTTTACAGTAGGCCATGCCAATCACCCTTATGTTGGATGGATGTAGGAAAGGCATCTATACTAGGACCTCATCTTGTCCAGGAGACCATAGAGCAGATAGAGTTGATTCAGAAGAGGATGACTACTGCACAGTCACGATAGAATTCTTATGCTGATCGACGAAGATGACCTCTAGAGTTCGAGGTTAGAGATCCGGTTTTTCTATGTGTCACACCAAGTTTGGGACAAAGGAGGATTAAGAGACATGATAAGCTTTCACTAAGATACGTTGGGCTATTTGAGGTGTTGGGGAGAGTCGGGCCGGTTGCCTATCAGTTGCAGTTACATAAGTATCAAGATATGCATGATGTCTTCAATGTTTCTCAGCTTCGACATTACTTCTCAGACCTGTCTCATGTTTTCCAACCTGAGGAGGTTGATTTAGAGGTAGACGCATCGTTCAAATATCATCCTATCTAGATTTTTTATCGAAGTGCGAAGGTTCTCTGTGGCCGGTCTATTCTTCTGGTATGAGTGATATGACAACATAGGCGAGTATAGGATGAGACTTGGGAGAGGGAGGCCGATGTACGATCACATTGGTCGGAGCTATTAAAGGTTTCTTCTTTTATGCCACCTTGCTAGGGAAATTCAGGGATGAATTTCTATAAGGGAAGAAGTTTGTAAGAACCAAAATCTTTTTTTCAGGTATGTCTTTATTTTCTGGTTGTCTTTGATAAAAAAGGTAGTTTCTGGAAATTTTAGGAGTACACACCATGTACTTATAAGTACACACTGTTTACCAGGTTTCCGCGAGTGACCATGTAATGGCCGTGTAACAACCGAGTACATGGTCGTGTGTGGTAACCTAGAGACCGCCTAAAGAGGAGGCCAGAAAAGGCAAGTACATGTCGTGTAATTTTAAATAACATGTTGTGTACTTTCTTTTTATTTCATTAAATGGACCAGGGTCGCGTCTAATCGATAGAACCATCTTTTTCTTCATCTGTCTCATCTAGGAGCATCCGTACGGTGAGAATCTTCGTCGAGCCCTCGACTCGTCGTCTGTTCTCCAATATGAACTCCGTTATTTGCATTGGAATCACATCGGTGAATTATTCTTTATTCTAGAACCTAATATCTTGATTTACCCTCTTTCTTGAGATATCATTGGTTTAAAGTTTTTAACGTTTTTGTAGATATACGACATTCTAGGGCGATTCAAGGACTGAGGTTCATGTATATCGATCTCACGACACTGAGGTAGGTGGTTTGTGCCTTTCTGTAGTTAGTCTTTGTTAGGTCCACTAGGATAGATACCCTGAGAGGGGGGTTGAATTAGGGCATGACAGATTAAAACAACTGCCACTTTTGATCTTGTTTTGCTGTTAGACAAAACCCTCTTGTCTCTCCTTCCCAATGCAGAGTATGAATAAAACATAAAGCACACACAAGACACAACGATTTTTACTTGGTTCAACCTCACTGGGCTACGTCCAAGGAGCATACACTGGCAATGTACTTATGTGCCAATTACACTATAAGCGCACTACTGTTTACAAGTTCGAAGTGGACTCACTGTCCCTCCTGGTTTACAATCACTCACAATTTGAGAACTCACTGCTCTCTCAACTGAAGTGAGCTCACTACTTCTTCAGAATATCCACTCACAGTTTATAGACCTGTAGGTCTCTTCATTTGTATAAAAGCATGTATCCTAAACTGTTGATAGATGCTCTATTGAAGTTCAAAGTTCATCCACTGATGAATATCCCTTTGCCTCTAAACACTAGGCAATTCCTTTGGAAATACCTTCATAAGAACCCTACTTCGTAAGGCTCCCAATTTCACGAATCTCAAACAAGCCTTCGCGAAGTTCCTATATTTTCACGAAGCACTCTCATGAAGCTCAATTAATCACAGTGTGACTTCCCTTGTGAAGCTCACTGAGCCAATGCAGAGCTCGCAACTTTCACGGAGCTATAATAGCCGCCACAAAGCTCCATCCTTTCGCAAAGCACACTGCCTTCATGAACTACCTTCGCGAACCAAGAGCAAATAATTTTCTTTGAAATCTCTCACCCTTTCTCCCGAGGGGGTCTAGGCCTATTTATAGGCAATTCCACCTACCCTCGAACCTTCTGCATGAAGTCAATGCCACATTATCTCAAATCGTGAAGCTCTAAAGTTCCCGCTGAAATTCTCTCAAAATTGTGAAGCACCGCATCAATTTTCCAATCATGGAGCTCATCGTAATTACAGATCATCCCGTAAATTCCTTCACGCCTTCACCGTGAAGCTCCCTCTTAAAGCCCTTCACCACCGCGATGCACTTCAACCTCTACCGTTCGCGAAGCTTAACGTAATCACGAAGAATCACCACCATCATTTTTTCGGTCATCACGAAATCCAATCCATGAAGCCTATCTTTGAGAAACTCATGCCTTTTACATACTTAAATAATATCTTCAAGGATATCCACTTTTCACGATGCTCACCAAACTCCAAATTTTGGACCCCAAAAATTTGGCGAACACTGGAAAATGGCGCCACCTTGTACTTCTCTTTTTGTAATGCCTCCAAATCATAAATTCCTTTGTCATTTTTCTTTGTCAACATTGATTGTCAAAAACATCTCTGGAAATCGACAACTCATCATGAAAACCTGCTTTGTCAACAAATACAATCAACCCAAAAATGCTGCAATGTTACCTTGAGGGATTTTTGCCCAACAATCCCCCCCTTTGGGTTTGTGGACAACTCTTCTCAGAATGATTTTCTGCATGTTGATACCTCACTGAGTCTCCTTCCATCATCAACCATCCTTAGCCTCTTGCGATTCAGATAGTGACCAAAGATTCACTCACTACATACTCTAAGCCCACATGAGTAATGCTCGCCATGAGAAACAAGAGTAAATGAAAAGATCATCAATGAATCACTTCATTTCTTCCACCAAATGTTGACACCCAAATGATACCAATTTCCAAACTGATTCCAATTGTTAATACCACATTGATACCAGTTGGTGATATTTGTAAAACTTCTCACACCTTTCCACCATCACTGTTTTGCATTTATCACGATCCTCAGATGTTGTGATATCTATTATTTGATAGATCACTTCTAGCATCATCAGATTAAAAACTCTTACTCTTCCTATCTCATTACTCCCCCTATCTCACTTCCTCCACCTATTAGCTTCTCCCCATATCAATCATGATATATCAAATAGCCACACTGTCTCCCCCTTGAACAAACACTATTTTCTCCCCCTTTGTCAACGAACCCAAAGGGCACTCCTTTGTGGTATGTAATAGTGTAAAAACACATATTAGTACATTAGGGAAAAACACACCAGACCTCGGGGAGAGGGGGGTTCCACATCCACACTCTTTTAAGTACAGGGAGTCGACTGAACTCCCAGAGCCAGTTGATGCCTTTCAAACGCTTCCTTGAGTAAGTCCTTTATCAAAATGTCTGCAACCTGTAGTTCTGTAGGCACATACTCCAACCTCAAAATTAGTTGCTCAACCTTCTCCTTGATAAAATGATACTTTATCTCAATGTTCTTGGTCCTTGATTGATGGATGATATTTTTGATGATATTGATAGCACTTGAGTTATCGCACTGGATTCCGATCAGAGACTTCACTTCAATTCCCATATCATCAAGCTGCTGCTTCATCCACAATAACTGTGTGCAAGCTTGAGTGGTGGTAATATATTCAGCTTCTGCGGTTCTCAATTAAATGCAATCTTGCTTTTTTCTTAGCCAAGAAACACACAATCCACTAAGATAGAATACACCCCCTGACGTTGATTCCCTGTCATCCACTGAACCAACCCAATCTACATCAGTATATCCCAATAACTCTTTCTAAGATTTTCCATTATACATCAAGCCGAAGTCCACCGTGACCTTGAAATACCGAAGTATTCTTTTCACTGCAAGCATGTGGATTTCCTTGGTATTGCTTTGATATCATGCTGCTTAGCAGGTGGTGAAAACAATATTAGGTCTCGTCGCTGTCAGGTACAGTAAACTCCCAATAATCTGCCTGTATTCTGTGATATTAACTGCCTTGCCATTATCATCTTTCGATAATTTCATCTGGGTAGCAACCAGAGTCTTCATATCCATGTAATTTTCCATTCCAAATCTTTTCAAAACATCCTTGACATATTTGGATTGAGAAATGAATGTTCCATTCCTTCCTTGTGTCACCTGTAGACCAAGAAAAAATGTTAGCTCTCCAATCATTGACATTTCAAACTCACTTTTCATGAATTTGGAAAACTGTCTTCACTGAGCTTCATCTGATCCGCCAAATATAATGTCATCGACATAAACTAGGACCATCATACTTTGATTATTATTGTCGTTGAAATAGAGATTGTAATCAACTCCCCCTACATTTCTTTCTTCCTCATCACTCTCATCAAGAAATTGTACACTGCACTGTTGAATGATCTCCTCATTCTCTACTACAGTGACATCATTGCTCTCAACTACTTTTCCCATCCTTTTCTTAAAGCATTTATATGCCTTACTTTTTCCTGAGTATCCAAGGAATATCCCTTCATCTCCTCGTGACTCATATTTCCTATGTTTTTCCTTATTGAAGATAAAACACTTACTTCAAAATATTCGAAAGTATTTCACCGTTGGCTTATTTCCATACCACATCTCGTACGGAGTCTTTCCTTCCTTTGGACACAACAAATCCCCATTAGAAATGTAGACTGATGTCAAAACTGCTTCCTTCCAAAATTTCTCTGGTAGGTCTTTTTCAATGATCATCGTTCTGGCCATGTTATTGATGATCCAATTTCTCCTTTCAACCACTCCATTATGTTGGGGAGTTCTTACTGAGGAAACTTGATACATTATCCCATGTTTCTTGAGATAGCCTTCCACCTGACTGTTTGTGAATTCTATACCATTGTTAGTACGAAGCTTTAAAATTTTCTGTCCAAGCATCCTTTCACACTCCCTCTGGTATTGTTTTAAGCAGCTTAACACATCCGACTTATGGGAAATAACAAATAACCATTCCATTCTGCTATAGTAATCAATGAAAAGAACATAATACCTCTTTCCGTCAATTTCTCTTGGTGTGATAGGACCACAAACATCAACATGCACCAATTCAAGCACTCTTCTTGACCTCTTTTCCTTTGAATTATACATCGTTCTGATAATATTACCTTGTTGGCATGCATCAAATGTGTGAGTACGATCACGTGATAGCTTAGGGAGGTCTCTTGCTGCATCACATGTCACCAGATCTTCCAGGGATGGTTGTAAAAGATGACTAAGTCATTTATGCCACAACTTGTTTTCTTCCTCTCTGGACAGAAAATACATGTCTTCTTATCCACTTACCAGGTAGAGATTTCCATTTGTTATTTTTCCCTATAGAACTATTGCCTCGTATCTTCCTTTTACGACACACATCTTCTTAGTAAACCTTATAGAATGTCCTGAGTCACATAGTTGACTGACACTGAGTAAATTGTTACTGAGGCATTCTACTACTAAGACATCAGCACACCTCATCTCTTTGCCCCCAAACTTGGCCTTTCCTGCGCCAATAATCTTCAGGCCTTCATCATTTCCAAACTTGACAACTAATTTATTATATTTTATGCCTGTAACAAGATCCTTATTACCTGTCATGTGAGATGTGAAACCACTGTCAATGATCCACACACCAGAGTGATTTGATGCTTTAATGACAATTTCTGCCACAACTTCCTTATCATCCTTTTTCTTCTTGGTCCATATTCTTTCCTTGACACTCAGTGTGGATTGATAATTCTGTTCTTTCTCAGAGTATGATGGACCAACTTCATCTTGCAAAGCTATAAATCTATTTTGCATTTTCAACTCACTTGTTAGTTCATTGATCTTCTGCTTGTGAACATTTTGATTATGATTTGGCACATTCCTCTATATGGTCGAAGTGCAGTACCTAGCCATGTTCCCAAATCCTATGCACCAAAAATAGTGTCCTTCAAAATATGTTCTTGAAAACCATTATCTATTTGGATTCCACCTCTGTTCTTGTGCCCTTCGATATCTCTTGGCTATGGAACACACATACTATGAGTGTCCCATCTTTCCACAACAATAACACCTAATATAAGGTGCATTCCTTCGTGTTACTTCTGCACTGTGAGTTTCCCCTTAGGATCTTTGAATATTCTTATTCTGCTTTGTTCCCAAATCAACCTTTAATCTTGGGATGGGTGCTTGTGGTTTGACTTCAATTTTCATAGATTTTTGTTTCTGATCAAGCCCCCCATCAGCCTTAGCATCTGAACATAGTTGATGCTTCTTTTCTACTGCACCACTATTCTCTGCTTTTAGCTTCTCGGTTTTCTGAGTGATCTGATTTCCTAATGACTCAGCAAGAGTCAAGATTTTTTCTTGATCTTTAACCTTTTTCCACAAACCGACAACTTCTCCTTCAAGTTCTTAAATACGCTTGATTTGATCTTTCCTTGTGTTATTAAAGATATCGATCTCCTTTTTCCGTTCTTAAATTTTTATTTTATAGTCACTAACTGATTTTGAGTCCTCTGGTGTTGATGACTTGAGTTTCTCATTTTATTCTATCAACTTAGAATTCTCTTCTTCCTAATGCTGCATATAGATTTTTGCGTCACAAATAAATTTGTTGGATTTCTTTGTTTTGTCTCTCCAAACATCTATCTCCTAAAGAGCAGCCTCTAACTCAGCTTGTATATCAACTCTTCCCACAACTTATTCTTCTTCATCATCAGCTTCAGTTTCATTCTTATTCTAAGAACTACCGACAACTGCCACCATAGCATTTTCTCCATGATCTATGCAGTTCTCTATCTCTTCAACCTCCTCAACCTCAGACTCGTATGAATTGTCATATTCTTTTGAAAGAAGGTTCTTCTTCTTAAAGAAATTTCTCTTGAACTATTTCTTTCCTTTCCTATAGGCTGGAGACTTCTTCTTGGGAATTTCGATTTCATCGACATCATCATCCTATTGGAACTTTTTGGGGAACCTTGCCGCAATATTTCCAACCTTTTCGCATAAAAAACAATCAAGTGGAATCTTCCCTTTACAATTTCCTTTTCCTCTTTGATGGTTTGAGGAGAGGAATGACATCACCTCATCTATCTCTTATTCTTCCTGAGAGTCTTCAATTGTGAGATTATTCATGGCCTTGAATTCCACCTCTTTGTATTTCCCCTTTTCCATATCATCGTTATCATTATTTCTCATTTCATATGTAACAAGGGTGTTGTGCAGGTTATCCAATGTCAGCTCTTTCGGGTATTTATCTTCCAAAACCGAAACTTTAGGATTGAACCAAGGTGGAAGTTTCCTCAAGACGCGCTTCACAATATTTATGTCTTCAATAATTTCTCCAAGACCTCACATGTCTTCCACTACAACATTTACCTTGTCAAATAATGCATCAACAGACTCATCCGAGTTCATTCTCAGATCTTCATACTTGTTCCACAACACTTGCAGCTTTGCCTCTCTGAATTTTGCATCCCCTTCATATATATTCAATAGCTTTTCCCACATGTCATGTGACATTTTTCATGACATCACCTTTGTATAGATAGGATTGGATAGGGCTCCCCCTAAAGCATTAATTCTTTTTGAATCAGTATCTAACTCTCTATGCTCAGCTTCTGATAATGCACCACTATTAATGTCAGCTGTTATGCCATGCATTGCTTCCATGAACACATCCATTCCTAATGATCAGAAGTAGTGTTGCATCTGATTCTTCCATAGCTGGAAATTGTTCCCATCAAAGATCGGAATTCCTTTATGATTAGTGACATCTATTTGAGAGAGAAACATTGATATTAACCTTTCCCTTTGATACCAACTGTTAGGTCCACTAGGCTAGATACCCTGAGGGGGGGGGGGGTGAATCAGGGTATGATAGATTAAAACAACTACCCCTTTTGATCTTGTTTTTTTGTTAGACAAAACCCTCTTCTCTCTCCTTCTATATGTAGAGTATGAATAAAAATTAAAGCATGGACAAGACACAACGATTTTTACTTGGTTCACCCTCACTGGGCTACGTCCAAGGAGAATACACCAACAATGTGCCGATGTACCAATTCCACTATAAGTGCATTGCTGTTTACAAGTTCAAAGTAGACTCATTGTCCCTCCTGGTTTACAATCACTCACAATTTGAGAACTCACTGCTCTCTCAACTGAAGTGAGATCACTGCTTATTCAGAAGATCCACTCATAGTTTATAGACTTGTAGGTCTCTTCATTTGTATGAAAGCATGCATCCTAAACTATTGATAGATACTCTATTGAAGTTCAAAGTTCATCCACCGATGAGTACCCCTTTGCCTCTGAACACTAGGTAATTCCTTTGGAAATAACTTCACAAAGAACCCTACTTCACGAGGCTCCCAATTTCACGATGCTCAAATAAGCCTTCGCGGAGCTCTTGAATTTTCACAAATCACTCTCGCGAAGCTCAAGTCGTCACAGTGAAACTTCTCTCACAAAGCTCACTGAGCCAACACGGAGCTCACAACTTTCGCGGAGCTACAATAGCCACCACAAAGCTCCTTCCTTTCGCAAAGCACACTGCATTCGCGAACTACCTTCGCGAACCGAGAGCAAATAATTTTCTTCGATAGATCTCACCCTTTCTCCCGAGGGGGTCAAGGCCTATTTATAGGCGATTCCACCAACCCTAGAACCTTCTGCGCGAAGTCAACACCACATCATCTCAAATCGTGAAGCTTTGAAGTTCCCGCCAGAATTCTATCAAAATCGCGAAGTACCACGATAATTTTCCAATCACGGAGCTCATTGTAATTGCGAAGCATCCCGTCAATTCCTTCATGTCTTCACCACAAAGATACCTCGCAAAGACCTTCACCGCCGTGATACACTTCAACCTATACCGTTCACGAAGCTTGATGTAATCACAAAGAATCACCGCCATTATTTTTCTAGTCTTCTCAAAATCCAATCCATGAAGCCTATCTTCACAAAACTCATGCCTTTTCCATATTTAAATAAGACCTTCAAGGATATAAACTTTTCGCGATGCTCACCAAACTCCAAATTTTAGACCCCAAAAATTTGGCAAACACTGGAAAATGGTGCCACCTTGTACTGCTCTTTTTGTACTGTCTCTAGATCATCCATTCCTTTGTCATTGTTCTTTGTCAACATTGATTGTCAACAACATATTTGGAACTCAACAATTCACTATGGAAACCTACTTTTTCAATAAACACAATCAACCCAAAAATGATGCAATGTTACCTTGAGGGATTTTTTCCCAACAGTCTTTGAGTTATATGTGAAAAAGTACCCAATACCCAAGAACAGAGGATTACGTTTTTATGGTTTTTAGCCCTATTATTGCCTATTATGACTTGTTTGTTTGGATAAAGGTTATTTTTTATGAATAGGGTTAACTTTTCTATGCTATGAAGGTTTTTCCCATGTTTTCTTATTTTGACCGTTTGGTCTAGCCTTGCCTGTTAGGTCGTTGCTTGCTTCTTATGACTAGTATTGTTAGGATGGAGTGATTATTATATAACATGCTATGATATCCTGTAGATTGTTTATCCAAGTAGTTATTGTGGTTTACTTTGGATTCCATGTATCATTTGTGCACAATTGACTTACATAGGGTTGTGGGAACCTGATGTAGTAGACCATAAGGAGAATGGATGTTGATGGCTTCTCCAAAGTGTCTATTTACTTTTACGTTGTGAGACTATAGGGGGAATGGACGTAAGTGCTCCCTCAGACTGTCTGTAGTTTCCTTGATACGGGCCACAGGGGGAATTGGACGTTGAGTGATTCCTCAAAGTGCCTATTAGTTACTAATACGAGACTACAAGGGGAATTGACAGTGAGTGCTTCCTCAGAGAATCTTTGCGAAAGCTGAACCAGAGGGGTTAGACTGTGTGTACTTCCCAGAGGGTTTCTTGTGTTGTTTGGTTGAACCAGAGGGGTTAAGCTATGATTTCTCCCCAAAGGGTTACCTATTTGTGATTAAGTTTCTTACTTGATACATGAAAGTTGAATGCATTTGAACTGTAGGATTGTTTACTTTGAGTACTTCCTTGTTTATTGATAATTTTTCTTATTGTCTGCCATATATATTCACTGACTATTAGGCACAGATTTTTGGGTGGTTGCCTACTGGGATTCATCTCACACCCTGTTTGGGTCATGCTTTTGGGCCCAAACAGATTATATTGTTGTAGGTCTAGATAAGGGCAAACACCCTTCTACTTCAGGTACTTGATTGCTGAGGAGTTGGGGAGCATGGGACCAAGCTGAGGCTTGCGATGCTGTGGAGTTGTTTACTTGATTTTCTTTTGTACTTGGGTTTAATACTGTATTCCAACATTATGATTTGTTTGGATGCTTTCCTAGACATATGTATCATGCATCATTTATATATGTGTGATCCAGTTGTTATTACTTCTAGTCTTCCATTGTTTACTGTTGTATGATATTATTACTGCTTCCGCTATTGTTATCTGTTTTACTTCCACTGTGTTACTCTACCAATGAGGGCATAGTTTCTCTACTATCACACCCAAGGCCTTCACTACTAGACGGCATCCTATGGCATTTGGGGAAATGTGATTGAGGCCATGTAACCAACCGGGTACGGGGTGCCTCTGGGTGGCTTCTGAAACCGGGATGTTACATGCGAAACATCACTTAGGAAAAGTGTAAATAATGACATTTTTTTAGAATCATCACTAAACAAGAAATCATTTATTTTTCATTTTGGTTTAGTGGCGATTATTATAAAATCATGTTAAATGCTTTTTTTACCCTAAATCCACTTTCACTACTACAAATATGGCCTTTATCAGTGTTAGAAAAGGGTATTAACAGTGCTTAAAAAACACTGTTAATTGAGGCGAAGATAAAGGTGAGTCCCTTTTATCAGCGCTCAAAAAAGCACTGATAAAGACCCCTTTTATCAGCACTGATAAAAGTTAAAAAAATATTAAAAAAATATATATTTTTGCAATTCTGGTGGGCTTCAACAGCACTTGAAGCCCCCCTTTAATAGCGCCCCACCTCCCATGGTAACCTACGCACGCCCCAACCAGCTCCACCCAGCCCCAACCCCTTTAACAGCGCTCCCACCCCCCTTTAATAGCACTAGGTTACTCTCCCCACCTGCGCCCACGACTTACCTCTCCCAGAATTCGAACTCGAGACCTATTGCTTGCGTGTCTAAGCCTTTACCACTCCACGATATTGCTTTTCTTTTCATTTATTAATATATCTATTTATTTATATATATATTTAGTTATATTTACTCATATATTAATATATATATATATATATTAACATATATATATATATATTAATATATATATATAGTTATATTAATATATATATATATCTGTATATTAATATATATATATATTAACATATATATATTTATATTAATATATATATATAGTAATATTAATATATATATATCCGTATATTAATATATATATATATATATTCGTATATATATTTAGTTATATTAATATATATATATATATACGGATATATATATATATATATATATATATATTAATATATGTATATTTAGTTATATTAATATATATATATATATATCTGTATATTAATATATATATATATATTAACATATATATATATATATATTAATATTTATTTATATTAATATATATATATAGTCATATATATATATATATTTATATTAATATATATATATATCTGTATATTAATATATATTTATATCTATTTATATATATATTTTTAGTTATAATTTTTATCCGTATATTTATTTGTATATTAATATATATTTATAAGATTAGTTTTAAATACATTTATAAAATATGTTTTCTTATATATGTTTATAAATAAATAAATAAATACATATATACAACACACACACACACACACACACGAATAAATACATATATATGTGTATCTGAAAAGCCATATAATGTTAAAACAACCATAACTTCTAATCCAGAAGTTAGTTTCAACTCCACAACTAGTAAAATCGAAGAAAATGAAAGAATCTTCAATATGATATGTGGTACAGGCCTAGAAGACATCCAGATCAGAAGTTATATTTGAATGTTAAAAAATTTGGATATCTGGACTGAAAACTCTATTTTGGATGCCTTCTGAGCCTTTTTTGCCTTGAAAAATGTGACAAAAGGTTCCTTTGGGCTATTAGCGTGCAAATCACATTGTAGTCTTTGATTTGATATGCTGTAGAGCTCAAACAGACACTCGGATCAAAAGTTATGGCCGTTTGAAGTTTGAGTTGCATTTTCAACTTATTTTAGATCTTTTATTAATTTTATTTTTATTTTTTTTGTCTTCAAAATGTTATTAAATGATTATTAGTCAATTATAATTAGAAAATTATTAATTAAAATAATTTTTAAAATATTTTATAAGCCTCTTTTACTAAATATCTTATACATTAATTTTAGATTTCCATCTATCCTTATCTAAAACATATTTAAAAAATATATATTATATTTATATCAATATAAATATACTTATATATCAATATATTATTTTTTATTATTTTTTTTGAAATATACACTTTATCATTGCTTTGAAAAAGCGTTGATAAATCCTCCCTTTATCAGCGCTGCTAAAAAAACACTGATAAAGGGGGTGCCTTTATTAGCACTTTTTTTAGAGCTGATAAAGGAACCCCCTTTATCAGTGATTTTTTAGCACTGTTAAAGGGCGACATTGTAGAAACCTAGTTTTGTGGTAGTGTTTTCTCCTCCCCCTCCATCTGCGTTGACCAATCCCCCCCCCTCATCGTGCTCCATTAGTCAATGTCATCATCATCGCCCCCACCCCGTCGTGTCATTGCCACCGTCCCCTTGCCCTGATGTGGCATTTTTGCTCTCCTCTTACCCTATCATTTCATTTCCCATACCTCGTTACCTTGTCGCTACCTCCTCGACTCACCCTATAAGGATTTTTTCTATTCATTACTTCTATAAAATCTACTTGACCGTGATATTTTTAGCATATGTAATAGAACATGTGTATGATGAGTGATTATTGTGTAACTTATTTTATGAGCCCGAGTAGGATTTCATCTTATGAGGATTTGTCTAGTTATTTTTTTTTCATGGAGTGAAAAATGATTATACATGGGTAAGAAAATAATAAACAATATTCCACCCTAAAAAAGAAGTGATGCATCATAGTTGACAAGGACACATCACTAAATCCAAACTGGTATTCTTTTTCAATAAACAACACATTTATTTATTAAATACTACATCATCAAGGATGCCAAATTTAATATGTGTGATGTATTATGATGTTTAAAAAACATCTCTTAACATTTGTGAATGACACTTCTCAAATGGTGTTTGCGTTTTTCTTGTAGACGTGGGATCAAATATCAAAGTACTTAAAAAAGAAGGTAATTAACAAAGTCAAATAACATATATTAATTGGAGAAACCCCTATTTATTTAGAGAATATTCTATCATTAATTTGTTGGAACCACCCTTATTTATTAGTTAGCATTATTATTATTCATTGCTCATAACCACTATATTAATTAAAAATGACTAAGTGGTTAATAATATATTTTTTTGTATATTTTTGTTCAATTATTATCCTTGTCTTGATGATATAGACCATGTCACTTTTAATGGATGAGATTCTTAAACATTTTAGGTACTAAGATTTTTATAATATATGCAAAGTGGGCACTATGAATAATATTATTCTAACTGTGCACATGATCATTTATTTCAGTGTTTTTCATAATCCGATACACTATATCACTTGAAATAACATACAAGATTATCAATTATGCATTCATTTAGAATCAATTATATATTTAAGAGGTTTTCAATATAACACATTATCATGATAATCAACATAAACATCAACAAATATAATGATGCATGAATGATGACATCATTATCTTGATCCAAGTGGTTGTTCACAACATCATGTACCATTCCTAACATGTAATATAAGGTTACTCTCATACTCATGACACATAGGAATGTCCATTTCATGAAATAGATCCAAAAATATCATTTCTACCCCTGAAGTTGAACTTTCCATTTATTAGGTTATTATCCATTTTGTACATATAAATTGTTCTATTTTGTTTTTTAAATTTAAAATTATTTTACTGGTGTATTTATGTACACTGAATATATTCTAAGCTGTTTTAAACATAAGAATGTATAGAATAAAAAAATTTCAAGATCCGAACAGTTCATTATCTCAAAGAACACTGCCAGCACCATCACCTAAAGCGGACCTGAGTGATTCCGCTATACTAGAGATCATTACCGAGTCATCAGATTTCCTAACTAATGTTTCTAGTTCATCGTCTAATGAATCTCCCGTGGGTGAGCAGCTGGCCACTCCTCTGTATAAGGGATACTGACAGGTTTTCATTATTGATATGTATGTCATTATAAAAAATTATATATTTTTATTAACTGTTTAATGTGATTTTGAATTTGATAAGAATGAAAACAGAAGAGATATAAATATGAATATGATGGATGTATGGTACTTAAGTGACTTAAATTTTTTTATTCCATTTGATGAGTTTAAGGTGTCTATTGGTGATTCTGCCAAAATCCATGGACAGATTCTTGAGCATCTTACTTGTGTGACAATGAGGCTTCTCATTAATTATAAATATTGGAGGCATATTCTCACAACTTTGAATAATGAGATCTTTGAATTCCAAATAAAGGAAATATTGATTTAACATTTATTGGTGATCTATTAAAAATATATAAGTAAAATTATTAATATACTTATAAATTGTTAGGTTTTTTTTCTAGATGTTTTTTCATTTCGATGCGCCTGACTCCATTCCAAACCCATGAACCATGGAAAACTTTGGTAATAAATAGAGAGACTTTAAGCAGAGATTATGGAATGAGTTTAACAACACATCTCTGAGCACTTATAATATTAATGAAAAAAGTACTTGAAATCATGTCTTGTGAGTAGTGGAAGTTGTTTATTGATATTAACATGGATTCATGATCATGCACTGACCCAGATTGCCTGAACGACACCCGAGCGGGGTAATCACATGACCTCAAGCATGAATAACTATATTTCAGAGGCTTCCAATTAGAAATGAGGACCAAAAATAGTCAGGAGAGACTATTCCCTCAATAATAAATCCCCAAGGTCATGCCTGGTTCTACTGAAAATTCAGCATGACTCATCCATATAATGGATATCCTAAAAACTCATGGATAAGAAACATTTATCTAAGAGGTTTTGGTGGTCTAGAATATAAATTAGTAAAACTACATGATGCATCACAACCTAACAGAGTAGAAACAATAGATAAACTTATATAACATGCATCATAAAATAAATACAACAACAACACACTAGTCGACAATAAATGAAAAAATAAATCATCCTCTAACCCAAATCACATAATCCAACCTACTGAATCATCAACCTCCAAAACTTGCAAGACTAAACCACATGCTCATATACAAGTAGTACCTTCCCTAGAATAAAACAAAAGGTATGCCCATGCACATCGAAACCCATGTCATGTACACGGGTAGGGGTGAGTTAAATGACCTAATAAGAATCATCAATGCCTCAATAATGCTGAATATTGTTGCGATCAAATATACATGTATTCAATGCACATAAGGTTTTTAATTCATGCTCATGCAACACACCCACATGGAAACATAACAAAAATTAATATATAATCATACCCATTAGGTTATCGTGTGTTAACTAGGCCACCATGACACCTGACTTCACCTACTCTGGGCAATATCAGTAATATTTACATTAGAGTCACCATGATAGGATGCCCACCATGGGAAAGGTGTAACATAACCAGTCCTAGGAATATCAAAACCTATAAAGTACCCAAACCATCCCCTTTAAATTAGTGAAGGTTTTGCATTAAGTTCCCAAACTAACCCTTCTCATCCTAGGGTGGTCTCACATCAAGTACCCAAACCATTCCACTTGGGGAGGTTACACATCAATTTCATATCAAGTACCCAAACCATCTTGTTGAGGGCCCAAACCATCCTACTTAGGGAGGTCACACATCTATCTCATATCAAGTACCCAAACCATCCCTCCCACCCAGGGAAGGTTACACATCAATTATACATCAAGTTCCCAATCACACCTTCTCACTCAAGGTTAACCACATATCATATCATGTTCCCATGATATCACATCCCAACCCACCATCCTCTCATCCTGGGCATGTTCATAACCATAGATCTCAATATATCACACAATAAAAAGTAATAATATCACATAATCAAGCATTTTTACATGGTCAATCACCAACCCAATGAAACAATCAAAGCATAAAAGTACCACAATAACAACCCTCAACTCCTTCCTTACCAACATCTCAAGGTTATTCACATAACCAAGTTCAAACTCAACGAATTCACAAGTAAAGGAACTCATTTCTCAGACTCGTACATTGGACCACTAGGTCACCCAAGTCTTATCCAAACCCAATAACTCACCCTAAACCCTTTTTACCCAAGAGTAAAACCCATCCTCGCTTTATGAATTTGAACATGATTCTATCGAACCTAATGAAGGTTTTGGGCACAATGGAAGAATGTGATGGATGATTGGATAATTAAAATTTCTTTTAATTTTAATTGTCTGGAACCCCAATAGACGATCTTGCACATTAAGTTTATAATTAATCTATTTAGATTAAAAGAAAGAAATTGCCTCATCTTAGGTTTCTTTCTTCATAGTCGATATTGATTGTCTAAAAAGTCCCTTTTAGATTGCCTTCATTGCACTTGTGAGGATCCAAGGGAATAATCTCTCTAATGGTGATCCATACATGCTTCTAATGATATTTGAACAACACCACTCGATCTTTGGGTGCTAGCTAGTGCGATAAATCAAATGTTTTGTGTTGTTCATTCTTGATCACTCATTCTTTGATCCTGAATAAACCTCTCTCATGTTATCATTCTTGATAGGGAGAGATATGGAGGTGTCAAAAGAGAATTCATTATGAGAAAAAATTCTCTCTTTTTTGATTACCTATACAATAGCCATAATGGGCTATCTATAGAGGTAGGGTTTAGGTTAGAATATTGTTTAATTATATGTCGACCCTTAAATAATAACAAAACCTTTAATAAACCCCATGTAAAAAATAATAATATAATTATTATTTTGCATCTTTCACTATCTTGCATAAATGATAAATAATATTTACCATCCTATAAAAAAATATTTATCACCAGACATAGTCTTGGTCTGTTCAAACTCCTTGATATTTATTTAATACCTGAATAAATATTATATTCATAAATAAATATTTCATTCACATAACCGTGAATAAATATTTATTAAATATTCAATAAAAAAAATATATTTTTATTCACATGTCAGAGAATAAATATTTATTTAATTTATGTGATCAATATAACCTAAATAAAATTATTCCTCGGTCTTGAGAATAATATTTATTCCATTAATTAAATTCAAATAGAATTTAATCGAGATCAATAGAAATAATTAGTTTGTGACCCTTTATGATTCTTTCTCATTTCCATTAGGCAGGCTTGACTAAAGTCCAAGATTACTGTATGACAATGAGTTAAGACAACCAAGAGAAATAACTTAATACCGCAACATTGATAACCACATACGAACACTCACTATGTAATATAATCCCTTTTTCAATATATCTCATCAAATAGGTTTCACGATGGTATCATCAATCTATATGATCAATACGTCTTTCTTTGACTATCTAAAATAAATACGTCGATACATCATGGTTGTAATGTCCCCCGATCCAATACTCTCTCACATGGTCGAAACAGGTTGGTTAAGAGACCTCAAGTGTGCCTCCCTATATGCCAGAAGCTATCAACTAGTAGCGGGGGTGTGATACGTATAGTGGGGAGACTATACCTTCTATTTATAGAGTTACAACATAGAGGAAATAAGAAATATAAATAAATATCAAAGTGTGGGAATAATGGAAACAATAAAATACAATGGAAAATTTAATGATAAAATCCAACTGAATAATGCAATGTTGTGTTGTAATGTAACTGTAGACACCAAAAAAGTCCATAACTCCTAGAGGAAGTTTCGAAATGGAAAAGCGAAGTCATATTAGGAATCAGAGGCCCGGTCCGGAGGCCTGGGAAGTGGTGCGCGAAATAAAGGAGGACTTGCGCGAAATAATGATGTGCGCACGAAGCATCCCAGAGATGCGCGTAATCGAGCTAGTGAGGCGCACAATTTTGCGTGCCCCGGTTCTTCGTAGTGAAGTTTTGCGCGCTGGCGGTTCCCGGTGTGGAATGTTTCGCGCGCCGCCTGGATTCCGCGCTGGTCGATGCCTATAAATAGAAGGCGACCCCAAATGGTTTGGGGGTTGCGGAATTCGGAACGGCTCCCGTGCGCGCAATTAGACTCCCCCCGCGCACAATATGACTTCCAGGTAATTCCTCTTTTCACGCAACCTTTCCCCGGGGTTCGCCTTTGCGCGAAACTCCACTGGCTTAAGTGAATTTTCCCCCTCCTCCGGATTATTTCCTTGCACGCAATCCGTGTCCCGTGTGGGCCATCCTGGTGTTTTGCATGCAAACCTTCTCTTTGTGCGCAACACCGCGACCCCTTTACCTTGACGCCCCTTGGCTGCCTCTCCGCGCCGACACCTGATGTCTTCCCTGCCAGGCATGCGTGCCATGCGTTGTTTTCCCGTACGACCTTCTAGGCTCGTACGAAGTAACCTCAAGCTTCCTTGGGCAGTGTTTCCCATTGTGTTGCTTCGCCTTATGCTTCTCCGCATAGGCATGATAACGGCTATTGATTCTTCGCATAGCCATGCTAACGTGGACCCCTCAATGGTTCGCCCTGCGGCCCCCCTTCACTACGACCTTGCCAATTCCTTCCCTCCCATAAGGGGTAGAGGGCATTGGGCATGTAAGCCCTAGGGGTGTGGAGCGAACCCACCTCATCCAAGCTGCAGGACGTTAAACTGCTAAGCACCTCGTCCTTAACACATGACGTTAAACTATGGTCTGACCCTGTGCTTCGCACGCAGGGTCCCCCCAGCTCAGACATTCTTTACGCCCACTCATCTCCATGGGAATGGACTCTTCCTCACATGGAATGAGATCCTCCTTGATGGAGTGGCGTTTGTCCATGGGGGAGGGACTGCCTCAGAGCGTAAGCCCCTAGCCTCTCTTGCGGAAGGCTGCACCCGTGCATCTCCATACTCCCCCCCTGCCAAGGCCAGTGGAGTCCCTTTCCCACTATGCTTTTTCGCACCACAGGCCTCCATCTTGGAGTAAGCCCCGACACCAAGGGCCACTAACCACGTGTAAGCCCCTGTTTCCTCTTTGGGCCGCTCAACGCGTAAGCCCCTTTCTGCTTCTCACGGACGCACCCTTTGCGATGTGATTGTCTGATCCCTACTGCCTCTTGTTTCTCACACCGAGCATGACTCACGTGGGCTTAGAGCGCACATGAACCATGACATCCTCTATGGGCTGCCTCAGAGTGTAAACCCCATCCCAGCGAACTACGTGGACTTTGATCCGTGCTAACGCAGGGTACATAGGAAGCCTCCACAAGGTTCAAGCCCACCACCCGGTCGTTCCAAACTCTTCGCGTCGGTTCCCTGACCACCATGGGACGCCTCAGAGCATAATACCCATACCCACTCTAGGCCGCCTCAGAGCGTAAGCCCCAAATGCCCTTGCCCCGCATGACATTAAACTATATCTTGTCCCGCATGACGTTAAACTGTATCTCATCCCGCATGATGTTAAACTGTATCTCATCCCGCATGACGTTAAACTGTATCTTGTCCCGCATGACGTTAAATTGTATCTTGTCCCACATGACGTTAAACTGTTTTCCCTGAACTACGTGGACTTTGATCCGTGCTAACGCATGGTACGTAGGAAGCCTCCATGAGGTTCAAGCCCGTCACTCAGTTGTTCCGACCCCTTCGCGTCAGTTCACCAGCACCATTATGGGCCGTCTCAGAGTGTAAGCCCCATGCCTCACACCCACGTCTCATCCTGACTTTCCCCCTTGATCCCACGTGCCTTGGGAATCTCATGCCTTAGCCCGGAGATCTTACTTCCTCCGGGCTCCAATCCATGCGTTCATCCTCATGGGTCGCCTCTTCAGGTGTCCCACCGTATCACCGAACTATGTGGACTTTGATTCCCTGCCATGGGGATATGTAGGAAGCCTCCACGAGGTTCAATCCCATCACTCCATCACCCATCCTGATCCTTACCCGGGCCGCCACATCCTAGTGAGATAATGCCATCTCATCCCACTCCATGGTATTCGGGAAGCCGCCCACGTGCTGGCCCCAACATAGGTGTTCCCCCTAGGGGGTCCTTCAATCTGATCCACTCTTAGTGTTTTGGTCAGTCCGATCCATCTCCGCAAGATGTTAAACTCACGGCATACCCTGTGTTAAACATGGGAAGCTGAGGAAAACCTCAGATGGTACACAATCCCCGCGTTCGATGTGGGATGCCTCGGGCTTCCACGCCCTCGAGAAGCCCTGTGATAAGGGACAGAAGACAGACATGCCAACGACACCCCAACGTGAACATTCTCCTCACCAAAGGTTGCTGCCCCGACAAGACCCCTTGGAGAATCTCGACGGAAGTAGCGTAATTAACTGGCGTCCATGTAGATATGGCACCAGGAACGAGCTTCACGAAACCATCCTAAATCTATGAGGGAGACCCAGACTAGGTGACGAGCTCCGAGGAGGAATACACGGAAGGAAGAATCGACATCCCATCATCCCGGTTTCGATCAAGGAGCATACGTCCCTGAACAATGAACGGATGCCGCCCGACTTTGGAAAGTGGGAATGTGGGGCAGCGAGCCGTGCGTCCTCCCATGCGTGACGGACATACGCACGCGCCCCAACGTAAAAGCGTTGGAAACAGAAAATGGTGAACCCGACGTGAATTTCTTCTCCTCAATACGGAGAATGGTAGCGTTCGGGGTGTTGGAAGATTAGCATGTCACCAGGTCTGGGTACCTACCATCGGGACATGAAACCCGCCAGGGGTCGAGGCCGTCAGAACGTTGACCACTTCGTTCTGCGACGTCATCAACGTGGATCCCTCTCGCCGAACATGGAAGAAGGAATAACGCTGGGCTATTGGTTTTTGATCTCTTTTCCTGTTAGTACTAATGAGTTCATCTCCCTGCTTACAGGAATCGAATCACTGCATCTGGATCTCGATCGCCACCTGCCCACCGGCGCAGGGGCAGGGGTAGTACTGACGTGGCCACCCCGCACGGTCCTGCATTTTCCACAGTCGCTTCAACTCCGACCGCCGTAGCTACCGGGCGCTCATGCCCCCCCTCCCCGTCAAAAATCATCCAGTGAAGGGTGATCAACGACTTGGTTCGTAGGTACGACGAGGAAGGGATCATCCCTACTAGGGGCATGTCCCGTTTGGGTCTAGAGGCGGCTGCGCCTCACCATCATCGCAGCCCCCGAGGGCCGCACAGGGAGCCGCCGCTCCCCACTCCGAAATTCAACCGCTTCGGGAGCCTATCCCTGGAGCACCTTGACACATCCCTCCCCTACTCCAATGAGGTGGGGGATGTCTGGGTCCGCCCGATCGGAGACCCGTCCCAGGAGTTAATGACAAGAACCCCCGCCAGGCTGCGTCGATGCCGCCGCCCGACTCCTCGGGCCGAGGAGTAGGCAATCTTCGTGCCTGCACCACCAGCTCCAACCCATTTGACCCGACACCATTGTCGGGCGCGAGCAGAAGAGAATGCCGGTCTTGGGGCACCAGCGTCAGCAACCACTGTGGCCCGAGCCACTGCTGACTCCTGCTACCCGATCCCCGCACACGTTGGGCAGGGGCAGTCACATGCTCGACTGGGATCAAGGCCCCGACCGCCCTGCAGGCAAGTTGGGTCGACTCTCCCGGTCGCGGGCACATGCAATGGCCACCACGGACCAATCCGCGGTAGTGCCACCCACCATGAAGGCTCATTCCGTGCCACTGATCTGGAAAGCCGAAGGATTCTTCACGACAGCTATGCTCCGGTTATGACTCTTTCCAGCACCCACTGCACTGGGTATGAGGTCACTCCCCCTAATGTTGGACGCGAGTATGGAGCCGTTGCACATCCAGTCGGTCACTCACATGGAGGCCCTCCCCATGTCCCTTTCGACATCTGTCCCGATGCTTCCCACACCCCGGCCTTTAGTCCCCTCTTCCCCAGCACTATTGCGGCCAGGGGACTCCTTGACGGAAACCATCCTTACCCTAAGGAGCCACCCAGGGGTAGGAAGGCGGGGCGTCTTCACCGTAGGAGGAATGTCAGGGGAGTCCGGACGAAAATTAGACCAGTCCGTTTCTCGGACTCTGAGGCGGAGTATGACTCGACGGTGGAACCTTCCCCCCAACCCTTTGAGTCGAGGGCAGGGATGTGGATGCAACACGTCAGTCTCGTACTCCCCGAATGTGAGATCTGTATGATTCCCTACTCCCTATGAAGGTATATCCAGGAGGACGAGGACTTGGCGTACCCCCATGGGTCAAACCCGCAGTTGTCACTAGCCTCCCCGGAAGCACCTTTCGCCTCAGTCAGGGAGGGTGAGGAACTTTTCTGGGGACCGACGGAAGAGTCGCAAGGTGACACACCCTCAGTGAGCACCAACGCTGTGGCAGGAGGCCCATTTTCTGGCCCATCCTATCACGACATGGCATCCAGGGCACTGCAACCCCTGGAGGACGACTCAGGGATCGGCGGCCAATCGGCCTATTCGCTGTATTCCCCGTCGGCCAGCCCACCGGCCCGACAACCTGCCTCGGTGCCACTGACAGTTCCCCGTCCATTCTCGGTTGATGAGATGGGGCATCAAGGTCCGGACCCCGAACCGGAGTCATGGAGCTTCTGGACCGTCCTCGCAGCGGGCCACTTCCCCGAGAAGTTTTGGCCGGTCGGAGGATCGGATTTTGATACGCCAGAGTCACTCACCCTGGGAGAGTTTGAATGCTTCCGCCAGACTCTTCGGGTGACTCACTCCCATCTTCTCCATCAGCTAGAATCTTATCCCAGGAGTCAAGCACATCTCGAGGATATCAGTGAGCAGTGCCGTCGGGTCGACCTGGCTGCGCTCCCTGCGGTTCGGCACCCCGAGTCATTTGGCCACCACAAGGTCCTCCAACAACAATGCGTCCAGATTTTTCAATTACTCCACAAGGTTATCGAGGAATCCACCCCCCCACACGCATGTACGTGGATGGGGGAAGTACGTTTCCCTTATTTTCTGTGCAATCCGCCGACAACCCGATTCACCGGGTGGCCCTGAGGGAATATCGCCAAAGGCAGTGGCAGTCAACATGGATGGCCTTTCAGATGAGGGAAACGGTGTGGAGCTCCTCGATGGGGAATCACCCCCTGAGGAGAAGCCGCCACTGGACCCGTCTGGGAGGATTACTCGCCACCAGAGGAGCCTCCTAGGTCTCCCCACACCCACTGAGGCACTGACACTGAGCCGAAACATCGACAAGGGTAAAGAGCATGTCGGGGAAGTCAAACTCACCGACCCATCTGCCTTGGTGCAAAAGGCAGAGGAAGATTCCGAGAAGGATGCGATACACCAATAGCTTGCTGAGCAAAAGAGGCTGGTTGATGAGCTCTTGGCCGAACGCATTTTAGAGAGGCGGCCTGACTACGGTAATCCTAGGCCAGGACAGCAGGGGCAGGAGCACCCACCCCTTGCCGAGATTCCCCTGGGTAACCGCGACCATGTCACATTCGCCGACAGGGGAGAGGCCGGTGCCCATGGCAAGAGGGTGCGATACGTCTCGCCGAACCCTCACGAGCGGCAGGATCACCTGGGGGACCATGCTTGGTTTCCTCCCGCTGCCCCAAGAGTCGCTCCGCCAGCCGCCCCGCGAGCTGTTGAGCTTGACTACCAGATTGAAGAGCCTGGAAATGCGCTTGTGGTTAGAGATCCCCATCAGGACAGGAATCCACGTTCGGAAGATCTGATGGAAGTACTCATCGCTCGCTTGGAGGCCCTAGAAACTCGGCAGGTGGCAATCCCACCGGACGACAAGCCATACCCAACATGGGTGGATGATATGCCGGCCCCGCCGGGATTTGGGAACCCCACTTTCGCCCCCTTTAACGGGACCAGAGACCTGCCACAACACCTGGACCACTTCAAATCGAGGTGTGGGCCTATGTTAGGGACTCCGGTGCAGCAAGAGGCTGCCAAGATCCATTGCTTCGTTCAGACACTGGAAGGACCAGCATTCGTCTGGTACAACCAGCTCCCTATTAGATCTGTGACTAGCTGGGAGGACCTTCTCTGGAAATTACTCTACTAGTTCAGTTCCAAAACCTGGAAGATGAACATTGCAGACCACTTCAGGTGCAAACAAAGGCCCGATGAACAGGTCGTGGACTTCGTCGCCCGGTGGAAAGGGATCACGTACTCCCTTTACATGCCACTAACTCAGGAGAAATTACTGACAATGTGTGTAGGGAACATCAAGGAAGAGCTGGTTCCTTCTCTGATCACTTAGGATTACCCTGGAGGGTTCCAGGATTTCTCAGACAAGGCTCAGCGCCTCGAAGAAGCCCTGCAACAGGCCAGTAAGGCACGCCCGCTACCTCCTGTAATCCCTGCAAGGAGAGCCACCAGAGCCGATCCCACTGCTGTAGCCCAGATAGAGGCCCCCAGACAGCTAGAGTTGCTACCAGTAAGGCCATCTCAGCAGCCTCATAGGGGTCCACCCCCATGGGCACAGCCTCCGGCCCAGCAGCGACCGCCTCAAAATCGGCAGGCGCCTCCGCGTAACGCACCACCACCACCCAGGCGAGATAATCAGGATCCGCCTCCTCAGCATGCTCCTCCGGCCCCTGGTCATGGTTAACCTCCAAGAGCCCCCTTTCCAAATAGAAGGAATCAGACTTACTCGTTTGACGAGGCCCAGGTCCCCGGTTATTTCCGTAGCACCTTGGAGTAGAGGATCATGCGGCTGCCTGAGTGCCGGAAGCCAGAAGAGGCACATCTCACTGATCACCCTAACTACTGCCCTTATCACCGGATCCTGGGACACACTATCCAGTGATGATATGTGTTCAAAGATTGGCTCCAAGACCAGATTGACAACAACATAGTCAGGTTGGGCCCAGCCCTGGCGCAGGTGGCAGGTGTCTTCGTGAGACCAGATGGCAGCAGTGACAACAAGGATGAGTGGGAATAGGTTTCCGACCGAGGGTCCCAGAAGTATAACAACTGGATGGCCCGCGGGACAGTCGCCCATGCCCATGGCATCATCCGTGCCCGCCTAAGTCATCCAGATCCCTCAGAATCTGCGAGCGCCGCTTTGGCATCGTCATCCCAGCCTACCTCTTCCCAGAAGAGCGAGCGGCGGCGCAAGAAGAAAGAACGCGCCCTGCCAGTGTCGTCATCTTCCCGCACACTTGGCGATTTTATGCCCCCAGAAATGGGGATCTCTCCGAGACTCCGTCCGGTAGTGGATGGCTCCTCGAGTTAAAGCTCAGGGTACGCTTCGGTTAACAACATAGAGTTGGTAAATCCCTTTTTGACTCCCGACGATGAGGAACGCCCGGTGGACCTCCCCAATGTCCCCAGCCATCACCAATGTCGGTGGAGCCGTGGCTACGTGAATCGCTGGGGCACGACAGTCGTCACCTCTAGTCAGGCCGTGCACGCTACCAAGACCAGGCAGCAGGCCCGATACAGAGATCAGAACACGCGGCTCCCTCACCCGGTATCGGTAGGTTCGCCTCCTCCACCGTTTCTGTTGCTGGATCAGGCAGGACCACCTCGGTCGTGCTGCAACCAACCCAGCCCTGCCACCGGCTGACTACAGCCTTCTAGTCCTAACACGGCAGCCACCTCCCGGGCTTCGGCTAGTGAACAACGAGACATGCCTAGTACTTGTCAGTCACCGGTCCCACCGACAGGGTCCGTCATGCCTCCAATCGCAGAGCGGACTCCTGTAAGAAGAAGCTCACGTTTGGCTCAAAATTATGATGTTCTGAAGCACCTAGCTAGTATTCCAGCAAGGCTTTCTATCCTTGAGGCCCTTTTCCTGTCGTCTTAAATGTGTGAGGCGCTCGCCGAGGCTCTAAGGATCCCCCTCCAGTTTGAAAAGGAGGTAGCGGCCGTAGAAGCCTTCCACACCGAGGTGATTGAGGACGCCAGATGTCAGGAAGTTATCTCGTTTTCTGGTGAAGATGAAGACCTTCCCATACAGGGAAACATCCGCCCACTGTACATCACCGACCAGTTCAATGGCGTGGAAGTCCACCGCTGTCTTGTTGACACAGGTTCCGGGATTAACCTAATCCCAACTCGGACGCTGCGAAATCTGGGCCTATTTGAGGATGATCTAACTCCCTCCGACCTCAGGATTCAGGGGTATGACAGGACCGAGCAAACTCCACTCAGCAAGATTCATCTGAAGACCCAGTTCGACGGCCTAATTTCTAATACTGAATTCATGGCTGTCTCTCAGGACACCGCCTACAACGCGTTGATGGGCAGGCCGTGGCTCCACCTTCACGCAGCAGTCCCCTCATCATATCACCAGTGCCTAAAATACTCCCTTAAGGGTCGAGTGGGAGTGCTCCAAGGAGATGCGTCTCCTTTTGCCTCTTGTGAAGCCTGTTATCTAGACGCTGACTATTACAAGAGAAAGGAAAAGCAGATCCTGGCAGGTGAGGTCGAGCCTACCACTGTCACGAGTGATCCCTGGTAAGGTTTGGACGACGCATATGTCTTCCCAATCCATCGGTTAGAGGCCATGACCCCCGACATGGGGCAATGCTTTGTTGTCTCGAGTACCAGAGGAAGGCATATTTACGGGTCCAAGCGACGGCGGGAAATCACCTCGTACTCTTACACCAACCAGGCTCAAGTGATCCCCGAGCCTCCTACCCCTATATGATATCGAAACGTTGGGCTCATGGCAATGACAGTACGTCATACGTGTCTATTTCACCGGGTCAGAATCGACCGACTCAAGCCAACGCACCACTACTGCTTTGATATCATAAAGCGTGTCCCCTTGGGCCGAAGGCCAGATGGGATTGGATCAATCACCTCTGTTGCCATGGTCTCCGCGGTGCATGAGTCTCCTGACGTGACGAACTCTGCCACCCAAGCCGACACCAGCTTCCCATCAGGGTCTGGCAGCCCCGAAACAGCTCCCCCCATGGGTGATCTCCCCACGAGCGGAGAGGAGGACATGGAAGATGCTCCTCCTGCCTTTGAGGAGGGCGTCTTCACCACAGTCGATGAGTTAGTGCAGGTGAACCTCGGTAGCAAGGTGGACCCGAGACCCACATTGGTCAGCGCCGCTATGCCCCCCGAGGAACGGCAACGGTACGTAGAATTCCTCAGACAGCACCGTGACGTGTTTGCCTGGAGTTATGATGAGATGCCGGGACTAGATCCCCATGTATCCGTCCACCGCCTCAGCCTCCCAGCAAACCATCACGGGTTTAAGAAGCCTCCCAAAAAGATGCACCCCTCTCATGGTGCCATGGTTGAGGCTGAAGTTGATAAGCTCATCAAGGCCAACTTCATCAAGGAAGTCCATTACCCTAGGTGTCTAGCCAACATTGTGCCAGTCAAGAAGAAGAACAGACATATCAGGGTCTGTATCGACTTTCGCGATCTCAATCGCCACTATCCGAAGGATGATTTTCCCCTTCCCGTGACAGAGTTGTTGATCGATGCCACGACCGGGTTCCAAGCCCTCTCCTTCATAGATGGGTACTCCGGGTACAACCAGATCTGGATGGCCCTCGAGGATGAAGAGTTCACTGCCTTCAGGCCCCCCAGGGTACTTTTTGCTACCAGGTTATGCCCTTCGACCTGAAGAATGCGGGTGCCACCTATCAATGGGCTATGCACCGCATATTCAAGCCGATTCTCAAGACACTAGTGGAGTGCTACGTGGACGACCTGGTGGTTAAGTCTCGTCAGCGCGAGGACTATCTCAAAGACCTTGAGAAAGTGTTCGGCTTCCTCCGTTCTCACCACTTGAAGATGAACCCGTTGAAGTGTGCCTTCGGGGTCACCTCCAGAAAGTTTCTTGGTTTCATTGTTAGGTATCGAGGCATCAAGATCGACCAAGAAAAGATCAAGGCCACCAGTCAGATGCCTCCCCCGAATAATATTCGGGAGCTTCGTGGTCTCCAAGGCCACTTAGCCTATATACGCTGATTCATTGAGAATCTGGCCGACAAGTGTAAGCCCTTTTCTCGGCTCATGAAGAAAGGCGCCGCCTATGGATGGGACGAAGAGTGTCAGATCTCTTTTGAGGAAATCAAGCAGTATCTGCTTCAACCTCCGGTCCTGATGCCACCCGTTTCCGGAAAACCGCTGGTCCTTTACGTGACCACCCTGGAGCGATCCCTCGGTGCACTTCTCACCCATAAGAACAATGAAGAACAAAGAATAGCCTCTACTACCTCAGTCGTATGCTCCTCGACGCGGAAATTAGATATTCTCCCATCGAGAAGAGCTGCCTGGCGCTCATATTTGCTGTGCAGAAATTGTGGCACTACTTGAAGCACCACGAGGTACAACTGGTCTCTCGGGTAGACCCGTTGAAATATATCCTGAACCGACCTATGTTGACCGGCCGATTGGCGTGCTGGGTGGTGATCCTCCAGAAGTTCGACATCAGGTTCGTACCTTAGAGGGCTGTCAAAGGACAGGTGTTGGCAGACTTCTTAGCCGCCCACCCAACCTCCACGGACCAACCACTGGATCTAGGCTTTCCTAATGAGGCAATCATCTCAGTCGATCATGCCATCCCATGCTGGCAGATGCACTTTGACGGTGCCTCCCAGATCCCCACCGGTAGAAGGCTCAACGATCCTAGGCTTAACAGAGTGGGCCTGGGTATCGTCTTCATCACCCCGGAGCAAACCGTTCTGCCATATTCATTCCTGTTGTCAGAAGGCTGCACCAACAATGAGGCAGAATATCATGCCCTCATCACTGGCCTCGAGTTGGCTCTCGAGATTGACGTACCCCATCTTTATGTAAAAGGGGACTCTGAGCTAGTCATCAAGCAGGTCAATGGTGACTATGCTGTCAGAAAGCCAGAACTCGTGCCATTGCTGGAGTGCACCCTCCATCTAATGGCTAAGTTCCCCTCCCAGCCAGAGGTCATTCACATTCCCCGATCGCAGAACAGTCGAGCAGATGCTTTGGCCAGCCTGGCCGCATCACTTGCGGAGCCCGAACAGGATGACCTAATCATACACATGGTGCACCAGAGAGTCATTGCTCCTGTTATTCTGGAGGGCGATCGTGGCCCGCGGGTGAACCATCTCACCGCTGGTGCCCCTACGTCAGGATCCCCGGGGGCTTCAGGCACGGTGATCGAGACAGTTCCTGATTGGAGGACGCCCTTGGTTGAATATCTCCAGTACGAAAATCTTCCGCCGGACCAAGCCGAGCGAGAACGAATCCGATGCCGCGCGCCACAGTTCACCCTTCAAAGCGGTCCCAGCCTTGAGAAGCTCCTTTACAGGCGCAGGTTTGATAGTGTTATCCTCCGTTGTCTTCAAGGAGTCGATATCCCAAAGGTCATGCAAGAAGTGTATGCTAGTTCCTATGGCGCCCACCAGGCCGGGTCAAAGTTGTCCCACCAGATTCGGAGGCTGGGATACTTCTGGCCCTCCATGATCTACGACTGCATCGAGTATTCCAAGAGGTGTCATGCGTGCCAAGTTCATGCTAACTTTGTGCATCGACCACCGAAGCCTCTCCATACTAACAAGTATTCTTGGCCCTTTGCAGTCTGGGGGTTGGATGTTGTAGGGCCTTACCCACTGGCGATGGCCCTCCAGTGCCGGTTCATCTTAACAGCTACGGATTTCTTCTCGAAGTGGGCAGAGGCAATCCCGCTCAGGGAATTCAAGGCAT
Organism: Viscum album; assembly: GCA_963277665.1. Classification (NCBI taxonomy): domain Eukaryota; kingdom Viridiplantae; phylum Streptophyta; class Magnoliopsida; order Santalales; family Viscaceae; genus Viscum; species Viscum album. The sequence goes on along the minus strand of OY728143.1, from coordinate 1,401,292,897 downwards.
GTTCTATCGCTGACTTCATGAGCTCCAATATCATCTATCAGTTTGGAGTACCTCACGCTATCCTCACGGATAACAGAACCAAATTTCAAGCAGCCGAGCTGAAGAAATTGTACGCTAAGTACAACATTCTCTCTAACCACACCTCCCGCTATCATGGGCAGACAAATGGACAGATTGAGGTATTTAACAAAACCCTCTCTAACATTCTGCAAAAGATGGTTGGTAAGAACAAGAAAAGTTGGCCGGACAAGCTCCCCAACACCCTCTGGGCTTATAGGACGATGACTCGTAACTCCACCCAGGTGAATCCGTATTCCCTGGTGTATGGAGCCGAGGCCGTCCTGCCCATCGAGATCCAATTGCCCTCATTGTGCACGACGGTCTATGACCAGCAAGCACCGGATAGAGTTGCTGAAATCCGTCTAGCTGAATTGGAAGCGCTGGACGAAAGTAGGATTCATGCTTTACATAACTTGGAAAGGCATTAGAGCAGGATGGCTCGAGCTTTCAATAAGAAGGTTCGCCTCCGATCCTTCCTACAAGGTGACCCGGTGCTGGCTCTTAGAGCGCCAATGATTCCCGACAGGAAACCACCCAAGTTGGAGCCCAAATGGGAGGGGCCTTTCATTGTCCATAAGGTCTATCCCAATGACGCGTATTCCTTGGTGACTATAGATGGTGAGCGCGCAACTCCTCCCACCAACGCCAGGTTCCTCAAGGAGTACTTTGCCTAAGCCTCCTTGGTCCTACATGACCTTAAACTGTACGGTCCCGCACGACCTTAAACTGCACCAGGGTCTGAGTTCTAAGACCTAAAACTAAGATCCTCCTGCGGTCCCGCATGACCTTAAAACTTCACCCAATCCAGCATGACCTTAAACTACATTTTTCCCTACATCAGGGCTTCGTGGTCCAAGTTCTAAGACCTAAAACTAAGATCCTTATTTCATCCAACACGACATTAAACTGCCTCTCTAGAACTACGTATGGATTGATTCCCATCTTTATGGGATATGTAGGACCACCTGAACACTTAGATTTCAGGTCCAACCCTGTCTCTTAGGAGATCCCACGATCTCCCGGTTGCCTCGGTCTTTTGGACTGCCCTTCCCTCGGGAATCCACCATCTTTTGGCCGCTCTCAGACTGAGCCCTTAGACCCTTTCCAGTGGTCTGATAATGTGTTCAGAGTACTCTGGTCCAGGACCTGGAGTGTCAGATTCAACTTAGGCAAGTTTTTGTCCGCTTGTCAAGCTTCGTGTTCCCCTTAATTCAGGCCCCACCATCCTTCACACCCGGAGGGACCCCTAAGAACGGCCTGGATACAACGCCTAAGGGCTCTCCTACCATCACGGGCCAACGCCCCTGAGGGTTTCAGGCAACAAATTGATACGAATACCGTGTTTCGAATGTGGTCAGCGGTTGATGCTCATTTGTTTGCCCCCACCTCTAGACTAATGCGACATGATGTTGTGTTGCGAACGTGGTCAGCAGTAATCCCCAGTCGTCACGCCAGCTTTCATGGGCCCTGAATGTTGGTTTCATGATTCACATTATGTTCCACCCCACCGTGTCAAGGTGGAATTTCGACACTCCTTGTACTAACCCTTAGTACACCCCCACACGTCAGACATACCAAGCTGCGTAACAATGTCTCTCGGGGCTCCCGCAATCTGAGCGCTAGATTATGTGCTTGGGTTTCTTCTTTACAGGTTGCGTGTGGATTGACCCTCATCCCCATCGGGAATGAGGAGTCACCCAGACATTGCGTTTCGGGCCCAGCACAGCTGGGAGCTAGCATCTTTTGTCCCCCTCCTGATTGTCGAATCCTCGTAGTCCCCTTTGGCCCGACGCTCCTCTCTCGGAATTGCGCGCAGTGATGGTATGGGATTACGCCCTCAACCGCGTCAGGTATGCTTTATCACATCATGCGTGTTCCCCTAGGTCCAAACCATATGACCTTAAACTGTGCTGTAGGTCCAAACCACATGACCTTAAACTGTGCTGTAGGTCCAAACCATATAACCTTAAACTGTGGTGTTGGTCCAAACCATATGACCTTAAACTGTGCTGTTGGTCCAAACCATATGACATTAAACTGTGCTGTTGGTCCAAACCATATGACCTTAAACTGTGCTGTTGGTCCAAACCATATGACCTTAAACTGTGCTGTTGGTCCAAACCATATGACCTTAAACTGTGCTGTTGGTCCCAACCATATGACCTTAAACTGTGCTGTTGGTCCAAACCATATGACCTTAAACTGTGCTGTTGGTATAAACCATATGACCTTAAACTGTGTTGTAGGTCCAAACCATATGACCTTAAACTGTGCTGTAGGTCCAAACTATATGATCTTAAACTGTGCTGTTGGTCCAAACCATATGACCTTAAACTGTGCTGTTGGTCCAAACCATATGACCTTAAACTGTGCTGTTGGTCCAAACCATAAGACCTTAAATTGTGATGATGTCGTCCTGGCCGCACAACGAAAAATGGCACTGCATTGTGATGACCTCCCCATGGGGGACATCACACCAGGTATTGGTCGATTACCATGCCGCTTGTCAACACCTGTTATGGCTTGATTATCATGGAGACGCCAGGAATTTCTATCCTAGGCCAGTCGCCCCATAAAATAAAAACCATTTACCTCCAAGAACAAACAAGATATATCAAATGCCACTTCTTTTGGTGCAAGGGTTAGACCCGCACGACTCCTTCGTCCTTGGAACAGGTGCCACATCGTGCCATGCTGCCTTTCAAGAACTACGTATGGATTGATTCTCATCCTTATGAGATACGTAGGAGCACCTGGGAACTTCCCCATAGGCCCAACCTAACTTTTCGCGCTTGTTCTCTTGGCCTAAACGCTTCCCTAGGAGCACATAGTAAGTAGGGCTTTGCCCCATTCACGTTGGGTTTTTCAATCGCTTTACTGTGTGTCTCCCATTCCCCTTATCCTTTGGTCCAAGTTCTAAGACCTAAAACTAAGATCCTTTCTTTGGAATTATATGACTTGCTCTCTCTTGTGGGATTGTACGGTGTGGTGCGGGATTATGTCCTCATTCACGTCAGGTTACTCGCCGTGCCATGCCTATCCCCAGATGAGATGTGTCCCTCGTCCCGCATGATGTTAAACGTTATTTCGTCCAACACGACGTTAAACTGTGCTTCTAGAACTACATGTGGCTTGATTCTCATTCTAATGAGATACGTAGGAATGCCCGAACATTTCGTTTTGGGTCCAGCCCCAGGGATTACCAAACCCCGTCCCTCCTTATTGTCGGCCCCTCGGTCTGACTTCTTGGGAAGTGGTGTAATCAGTACATCTACCCCAAATAAGTTCAGGATACCCCATAGTAATAATGGGAAGTGGCGGTTCTCTCTCCAAATAGGTCCTGCCTAAAAATTGGGATGACCCGTGATCAGGTCGGTACGTCCGCCTAATGCGCCTCCGCCACGGTGGCGCAATTTCGGGAGTGTTGGAATCTGTTCGAACAAACCACCACTCCACCTTCCACACTTTTCATGCCCCTTTATTAGGATCCTCATTCCCTTTCATGTTCTATGGGACCCCCTAACAGTATGGATGATAGACCTATGGTCCACCTACTGTCCTGGGCCAACATTCTGGAGGACTGGTCATGTTTGACGGGACCCCCTAACCGTATGGATGATAGACTTTGGTCTGCTTGCTGCCACAATATGGATGATAGAACTTTGGTCCGCCTATTGTATAAATATGGATGATAGACCTATGGTCCGCCTAATGTGCTGGGCCAACGTTCCAGAAAAATGACCGACGATATTTGAGTTAAGATCCATGTTGCGAACATGGTCAACGGTCAGCCCTAATTTATTGTCCCCATTCCAGGCCAACACGAGATGGATGCTGCGTTTCCGCCACAGTTAACAGTTATCCTCCATCGTCATGCCCCATAGTGTTCCGAATTTGGGTAGCGTGATTCACCTTTCCTCTCCATCTCCCTATGTTCGGATGGATTTCAATGCCCCCAACATTGCCCCTCTCATGTGTCAGAGCACATTGAGAAGGTGATATATCAATCGGTTTGAGGTCTCCTCCTCAGAAATCTAGGCCCAATTTCAGATTCCTGAAGCTTGGTCAATGCCCCACAGTTAGACGAAATGATAGCATGAGTATCCTTTGCTTCTCACGTTGGGTGTGACCCACAGGAGCTTAGGGATGAGTTGTTATTCATTTTGGAATCATGGTTGAGCATATTAAACCAAGGGTACAAATGAATAGATTTGGCCATGTATTGGATTGAGATGATGAGCAGCACAAGCAAGAAGTTCATGAGATGGCCAAAACAAAGCCCTTAGGGATCAGCATGCTGAATCGATATTTCCAGTGCTGCTACCCTTTGGCTGGTAGCCTCCAGGACTGCTTCTCGCTCCTTGAAGACTCTCTCCTCATCAGCCACCTCAGAACACAGCTCACCAACCCTAGATTGTGCCTGCGCCCGCTCAGTTTGAAGTACGGTCATTTGGTGACTCACCTCCATCAGTTGTTCCTGCGCGTCAGCCAGCTGGGCCGTCAGTTGCTCCACAAGCTCATAGCATGCTGCAATGAAGGCATCCTTATCTACCACCTGCCCTTTGAGGTGCTGGACCTCCCACTCCACCCTAAGCAACGCTTGGGTGCTCGCCGATCTTTCCCGACACTGGGCAACGTCGGTGCGCTGGCTGCTCTCACGTATCTTCTCGTCCATGTAATCACGGACTGTCAGATGAAGGCGCTGAGAGTCAACGCCTCCGGCGCACAGGAAGCGCAGCCAGGTGTGGAGTGATCCCATCCACCTCAGCCAATATGACTGGGGTTGTCTGAGAAAGCACTGGATACACTTCCACCCTTTGCGCCATGTCATCCGACTCTCCTTGGCTGCCTCTGAGTCTGAGTCATCTATCTCCTCAGGGTCAGTGGGTCGGTACATAGGGAAGGCATCCAGCAGATCAGCAGCAAGATCTGCCCCAGGGATGTCTTCGTGAGGAATAGGATCCTTGACGTCCAAGCGACCTTTCTCTCTCACCCCAGCAGTGACGATGCCTCCATCAGCTTCTGGCCTCGCCTCAAGAACAGCGCCGCTGATGTCTACTTCCCCCTTCTCACCAATTGCCGGGGCCGACTCAGTGTAGGGAGCATGTTCTGAATGAGGTGGTATGTCTGCCACTGGTCCACTCACGGACGGCCTGGGCTCCGTAGCCTGGCGAGCCTCCAATGTTGAGATCACTGCGCAATACGTACACTGTTTAGTTGGGATATTTTGATACCAAGCACCAGTAGTGAAGTGTGAGAATTACAGGAATCCAGAGCGTCGATCTCCAGTGTTCCGGACGCTGCAGGAGCTTCCATCATGGGAGACCCCTCTGCGCTTGTCAATTCAATGATGGGTGTCGGATACCCATCCTGTCCCACCGGTTCCTCTCCTCCCTCCTCTAGTGAGGACGCCCGACCAACACTCAGACGCTCCTGAGCGAGGTAGAGAGATGGTTGAGAAATTGGAAAGGAGAATGGATGAAGAAGGAAAATGAATGAAGATAGAGACAGACCTCGAGTATCTTGGTTATGTCGAGATCAGAGCTGACAATCTCACTGCTCTCTCGGAGAATCCCTTGGTAGGTCACCCCCTGCGACCCCTCACCTTCGGGTTCTCCTTCTTCTCCATATTCTCCTTCGCCTTCGTCTTCTCCGGTTTCCTCCTCCCCCTCCGACTCCTCGTCACTGTCGCCTTCTCCCGGCGACATCGCTTCCGGATCATGATCTTGGCCGATCATCACTTTCACTAGGAAAGGTGGTTCCGCACGCCGACCCCTTTGGCGCGCATATGTGTCCATGGACGTTAGATAAGCATGCCGCCGATGGAAGTTTACCCGATCGGTAATTTGAATGAGCCCGATCTCTGGCAGCTGGATCCCATTTTGCATTATCTTCTGCTAGATGGCTTCAACGCTCAGCGATTTCCGTAGGGTCATCCAGGCCGACCACAGTGCCAGGAGAATTGTATCTTGGGAAGGTTCGAGAAGGTATCTTATCTGCTTACCGGGCAGCTCCCTGGCCGCCTCATGTGACCCCCCTATGGTCAATGAGGTCGCGACGACACTGTGTGATGTTCCCGCTGCTGAAGTCCTGGCCTGCGCATGCCTCGCTGCCTGACGCACTCCTGGTTCCCCTCTTCCAGCAACACCTTGCCTTCTTCCCTGTCACCCGGTTTCCGCGCGAGTAACCTCGAGTTGCCGGACTCGCTTGCGTAAAAGCCCCTCAGGGTACGCGATGGTCCAGTGTTCGACATACTCGGTTGCTAGGCCAGCGTCAACCCCGGTGGGAGGAAGAGTAATGACGTCACCAGAGCCGAAAGTGGTAAACATCAACCACATCTGGCGCAGAATGCAGGGATTCTTCTCCTGCCAGATAGCCGTGAATACCTTCTTCGGCATTCATTGGAGGCACCCGAATTTCCTGGCGAATCGGGATGGCACGTAAGGCTCGCAGATCACCTTCCCATCGATCCGAGCCACGAGCACCCCGCCTCGAATGCTCTGGAAATACTCCTGCTGTTCCAGAGAGCCTCGCCCATTGTCCACCATCTGGCCGACCGGGGTGGGGAATGAGATGAAGTGGAAGTTTTTGTGTTTACCAATGTAGATTCTCACACCCTCCTCATTGAGCGTCATCGGCGCCACCCCAGCGATGTTCAGCAGGGACGGTCTCAGGCCATTTCCCGGAGGACGGATGGCATTTGGGAAAGTGTACCCGCCAAGATGAGCCTCCACCCAGCCGTGGAATATCTAGAAGGGACCACATACTCTCCGAGGCGACCCCCCTTGTGAGATGCGTCCCAGGATGGCATACATCTTGGCCAGAACGGGGACCCCCAAGTTGAACTTTTTGTTGGTAGCCATGGTGCCCTCCATCACCAGTGTTGCTGGATGGATGCCCATCCTCGCGTCCCACACCGGCAGGAGCCACCCGCTCAGGAAGGAGGTAAGGAACCCGGCGTACCGGACGTTCGGTTCCTAGGTCTCAATGACGCGGTAGCCCCATGATTGGTATTGCCCCGCCTCCAGGGTCCTCCAGTATGACCCATCCCTGCTCCTCTGATCTGCGGTTGGGCACCGTTTACCCCGTCCCGACATCTTGATGGCCGAATCCTTCTCAAGGAATTGGATGAACTAGCCCTTGTAGGCAATGTACTTCAGGAAGTCCTTGACCCCCAGCCTCTCTTTGGCCAGCTCCAACAGGTGCCACGTTAGCATAGGTGTCCGTGACCTGTCTTCCCAGGTGCTCTTTGGAGGAACGAACTCATCGTATTGGTAGCCCTCTAGTGGGATACCTCCGATGCAGTGAACGTCCCAGAGACTGATGCCAAATTCCCCATGATGAAGGTGGAATGTGTTGGTATCAGGAGACCACCGGGTGAATAGATCCGGCCCGAGCTCAGGTTGACGGTGGAAGTGGAACTGATATGTCCATACCGCCTCGAACATGCCAATATGCCGTAGTTCATCCCCAAACTAGTCACAAGTATGGAGAACCCAGAACGCCCAGGCCCACTCACTGGTGAAGTTTCCCCCGGCGCAGGTCCCAATCCTTCAGCCATCCCTTCGTGTCATCCGTGACGCTCTGACGGAACGTACTCGCGTAGAGGGCCGGAGAATTCTCTGCGACAGGCTCATCCCCGGTAATGGTCTTGGTCCTCGGGTTCATGACATATACGTCCATATGTCTGGTTTCCCTGGAAGGAAGACCATTGTTGGTGATGTTTTATCGAGGAAGCTCGTCCTCTTGGGTCACCCATGACCGCGACGTGTCCACCTCGAAGCCCGGTAGGGGCACCTCCTCCAGGATGCCAAAGTTCCAGAGCGGGAGGTTGTCAGACAGGGGATACGTCTTCTGGGCCAGAGTCAGCAGATTGAATAAGGTCAGGTTGTTGGAGACGATCACCTTGGCACCCTAAACCCCCTCGGTCGCCGCTATTTCGGTCCTACGAGCGGTGGCTTCCCCCTCATCAACTCGGTTTGCGACCATCTCGAATATCTCGGGAGTTGCACGAAACCAGGATGTTGTGTGCAGAATCAGAGAGTATTGGGTGAAATATGAAGTGGCGGTGCAAAATCCAGGAGATGGGCGCGCAATCGGCACGCTAAGCACGAAATATCCTGAGTAGGCGTGCAAAGATGACCAAAATTTGGAAGGAATTCCGCGCTACTAGAGCATTTTTACGTGCATCCGCGGGAGCAATTTCGCTCATTAGAGCGATAAGACTATCGCGCGGAAAAGCTGAAGTACGGATTTGGGACCCAACGTCCCTTTTTATAGGTGAGGCCAGGGTTCCGCATGACGTGGAAAGCAAATTCCGCGCCGATCCATCATTTTGTGCGCCGCATGGGTTGTTTACGTGCTAAGTGCCCAAGAGTGACCCTACTTCGGCGTTTCGGCGTTTCCTTCAGAATCTGATCGTTGCAACCTCTCGCCGATCCAATTCCAAGGGGGGGGGGGCATTTGTAGACACTGAAAAAAGTCCGTAACTCCTAGAGGAAGTTTCTAAATGGCAAAGCAAAGTCATATTCAGAATCAGAGGCCCGGTCCTGAGGCCCGGGAAGTGGTGCGTGAAATAAAGGAGGACTTGCGCGAAATAATGATGTGCACATGAAGCATCCCCGGGATGCGCATAATCGAGCCAGTGAGGCGCACAATTTTGCACGCCCTAGTTCTTCGCAATGAAGTTTTGCGCGCCGGCGGTTCCCGGTGCGGAATGTTTCATGCGCCGCCTGGATTCCGCGCTAGTCGATGCTTATAAATAGAAGGCGACCCCAAACGGTTTGGGGGTTGTGGAATTTGGAACGGCTCTCGTGCGCGCAATTCAACTCCCCCTGCATGCAAGATGACTTCCAGGTAATTCCTCTTTTCGCACAACCTTGCCTTGTGGTTCGCCTTTGCGTGCAACTCCACTGACTTAAGTGAATTTGCCCCCTCCTCCGGGTTCTTTCCTTGCATGAAATCTGTGTCCCGTGCGCGCAATCCCCTTCCGTGCGCGTAATACCTTGCATGCAATCACCTATCCGCGCAATCCTTTGGCCCTATTGCACGCCATCCCGGTGTTTTACGTGCAAACCTTCTCTTTGCGCGCAACACCGCGACCCCTTTACCTTGACACCCCTTGGCTGCCTCTCCACGCCAGCACCTGATGTCTTCCCTGCCAGGCATGTGCACCATGCGTTGTTTTTCCATACGGCCTTCCAGGCTCGTACGAAGTAACCTCAAGGTTCCTTGGGTGGTGTTTCCCATTGCGTTGCTTTTCCTTATGCTTCTCTGTATAGGCACGCTAACGGCTATTGCTTCTTCTTATAGCCATGCTAACGTGGACCCCTCAATGGTTCGCCCTGCGGCCCCCTTCACTACGTCCTTTCCAATGCCTTCCCTCCCACAAGGGGTAGAGGGAATTGGGCATGTAAGCCCTAGGGGTGTGGAGAGAACCCACCTCGTCCAAGCTATAGGACGTTAAACTGCTAAGCACCTCGTCCTTAACACATGACGTTAAACTGTGGTCCGACCCCGTGTTTCACACGTAGGGTCCCCCCAGCTCGGAAATTCTTTACGCCCACTCGTCTCCACGGGAATGGACTCTTCCTCGCATGGAATGAGATCCTCCTTGACGGAGTGGAGTTTGTCCACGGGGGAAGGGCCGCCTCAGAGCATAAGCCCCTAGCCTCTCTTGCAGAAGGCTGCACCCATGCATCTCCGTACTTCCCCCTGCCAAGGCCAGTGGAGTCCCTTTCCCACTGCGCTTTGTCACACCATGGGCCTCCATCCTGGAGTAAGCCCCGACACCAAGGGCCTCTAACCACGCGTAATCCCCTGTTTCCTCTTTGGGCCGCTCAACGTGTAAGCCCCTTTCCGATTCTCACGGATGCACCCTTTGCGATGTGATCGTCTGGTCCCTGCTGCCTCTTGTTTCTCACACCGAGCATGACTCACGTGGGTTTAGAGCGCGCATCGACCATGGCATCCTCTATGGGCCTCCTCAGAGCATAATCCCCATCCCAACGAACTACATAGACTTTGATTCGTGCTAACACACGGTACGTAGTAAGCCTCCACGAGGTTCAAGCCCACCACCTGGTCGTTCCGACCTCTTCGCGTCGATTCCCTGACCACCATGGGCTGCCTCAAAGCATAAGCCCCATACCCACTCTGGGCCTCCTCAGAGCGTAAGCCCCAAATGACCTTGTCCCGCATGACATTAAACTGTATCTCGTCCCGCATGAAGTTAAACTGTATCTCGTCCCGCATGACATTAAACTGTATCTCATCCCGCATGACGTTAAACTGTATCTTGTCCCGCATGATGTTAAACTGTATCTTGTCCCGCATGATGTTAAACTGTATGCCCTGAACTATGTGGACTTTGATCCGTGCTAACTCATGGTACGTAGGAAGACTCCACGAGGTTCAATCCCATCGCTCAGTTGTTCTGACCCCTCCGCGTCAGTTCACCAGCACCATTATGGGCCATCTCAGAGCGTAAGCCCCATGCCTCACACCCACGTCTCATCCTGACTTTCCCCCTCGAGCCCATGTGCCTTGGGAAGCTCATGCCTTATCCCGGAGATCTTACTTCCTCTGGGATCCAATCCATGCGTTCATCCTCACGGTTAGCCTCTTCAGGTGTCCCACCATATCACCGAACTACGCGGACTTTGATTCCATGCCATGGGAATACATAGGAAGCCTCCACGAGGTTCAAGCTCGTCACTCCATCACTCATCCTGATCCTTACCCGGGCCGCCACATCCCGGTGAGATCATGCCATCTCATCCCACTCCATGGTATTTGGGAAGCCGCTCACGTGCTGGCCCCAACATCGGTGTTCCCCCTAGGGGGTCCTTCAATCTGATCTACTCTTAGTGTTTCGATCAGTCTGATCCGTCTCCGCAAGACGTTAAACTCGCGAAATACCCCTTGTTAAACATGGGAAGCTGAGGAAAACCTCAGATGGTACACAATCCCCGCGTTCTATGTGGGATGCCTCGGGCTTCCGCACCCTCGAGAAGCCCTGTGATAAGGGATAGAAGACAGACATGCCAACGACACCCCAACGTGACCATTATCCTCACCGAAGGTTGTTTCCCTAACAAAACCCCTTGGAGCGTCTCGATGGAAGTAGCGTAATTAAATAGCATCCATGTAGATATGGCACCGGGAACGAGCTTCAAGAACCCATCTTAAATCTATGAGGGAGACCCAGACTAGGTGATGAGCTCCAAGGAGGAATCCACAGAAGGAAGAACCGACATCCCATCATCCTGGTTTCGATCAAGGAGTAGACATCCCTGAACAAGGAACAGATGCCGCCCACCTTTGGAAAGCGGGAATGCGGGGTAGCAAGCCGTGCGTCCTCCCATGCATGAAGGACACGCGCACACGCCCCAACGTAAAAGCGTCGGAAACAATAACTAAATTTAATGCTAGAATTAATACAAATAAAATACTAGCAGACTCAAAATACCTCGATCCTGAACCCCATGTTGGTCCCAGATCCAAACTGCAGCCCATCCAGTAAGAAATAATCAACAACAAGGTCCCTTACCCTTTTCTAATCCTGCATCCATGTAATCTGCTTGAGTATCAAACAACGGCCCAAATAGGGTGTGAGTATAAGTCAGTAGGTTGACACCACCATGTCTAAACATAAACTGTCTGATAATACATGCATGAAATAATGAAAAAAGAAGGTGTATTAATTAATTAAAAAATTAAATTAATACCATATCAACCTGCTTCGACACCATGCCAAAATATCTCTAAGCATGTCTAACAACCATGAAAACCTTAACCATATATCCATGGTAAAGCATAACTTGCCTCAGTGTCATGTCGGAATGTCTTTGAGCATGTCTGACAACCATTCCAACCATAACCATATAACCATGGAATAAATCACACAAATTTGGTTCAAACATGCTATATAAGAATTTCATCAATCAATCAGGGCTGAGCTCAGTATATAAGCATTACAACATGTCTCAGGGCCAAGCCCAATATATAAGCATTACGACATGTCTCAGGGCCAAACCCGATATATAAGCATTACCACATGAATCACTGAGCACAACCTTATATATAAGCATTACAACATATCTCAAGGCCAAGACTGGTACATAATCATTACAACATGAATCACTAGTCATATCCTGATATATAATCATTACTATATTTAAAAAAATGTGTCGTAATATCAAGGATATCAAAATATCACATCATAAGGCTCAATGATCAATTATGAAAATTACCATTTATCTTTCAATTACACATTTTGTCTATCATTTATTCATAAACCAATAACATGCTATTCATTTCAATATTCAAGCTAAGACAAAGTGAATCTATATCAAAAAATCACCTAAATCCCATGTCATGTTAAACACAATTTAATCCATAAGTCAATTCATTTATAATAAAGGGTTCACTCACCTGAATGGTAGCCATAAGCCAGGTCATAAACAATTAGATCCAAAGGGATTCCAAGGAATAAATCTAATTCATCATTGAGTTAATTTAGGCATATGTTATATTGGTTCAATTCCATTATTTCACATAATTTTCAATTAAACAAACCATAGGGTTAAGATCTAGACCCCCTAACTTTAACCGGTGATTAACCAATGATTCTAGTAGGATTATCCAACAATAATGAAGGAACAAATGATTGAAAGAAGGATCCTAGATCATATCCAATCAAGACCAAAACCAATAATGACCACGATCAAGAGATTACATCACAATGATTAGAGAACAAAGGGAGAGAAGGGAAAACCTAAAAAAAATGAATTACCAGGGATTTATTTGATTAAAAGGGATGCCTAGAAGGGAGGGTGACACTCTAAAATCTCTTGATAAATTCCCTAAGGTTGAGAGGAGAAAATATTCATTGGGATGGAATGAAAAATCCACCGCATGACACCCTAAAAATCGCTGCTTGAGAAATTACACAGTGTGTAACTCTTTTACATGTCGTGTATTTCTTTTTAGAGGGATATGCTGAAAATCCAATCATCCCGGGTTAATATTTATCCCAATTGATTATTACACAATGTGAATGGTTTACATAGTGTGTAACCATTTCACACCCTATATTGGTTCATGACTTGCTGACAACTTTTCATCCCATTTTCTATACAAGGACCCAAACCACCTCTAAAGCCTTCTAAATCATGGAAAACTCAAAGAGGGACATACCAGAAAAAGGCTATCCATCTACAAATAAGAATCAAACACCAAGGCTCAAATGAAAAACTCAAAGAGGGATATACTGGGAAAAAATATGGGATCTTACAACCTCCTCACTATATAACAGCTTGCTCTCGAGTTTCTCCAAACATCATTGTGGGGTCTCAGTGAATAAGTCTGTCCACTATGATCACATATCAAAATCCCTCTACCATGTCTCATTATGAACACGCCCATGCTACTACTACACTCGAACCAAAGGAATCACCCTACCCCGAAGATACTTATCACTATGGTCTACAATTTGTATTAGATTCTCATTAAAAGGACACATCAACATTAAGCTCAATGTTTACTAAATATATCACATGAGAAGGGTCTGGATGATATCTTTGAAGCTATGACACATGAAACACGTTTTTTATGACACTTTAGTGTTGTGGAAGGGATAATTGGTACACCAATGGACCAACCCTTTCCACTATCTCAAAGGACCCAACAAACCCGAGTGCTAGCTTTCCCTGTTTCCTGATATGGTGTTTCCCCAACCTAGACGACACCCGAAGGAAAACACGATGACCAAACTCAAACTCCAGAGGCCATCTCTGATGGCCAGTATATGATTTTTTCTTGCTATGTGCAGTCAAATACTACCTCCTGATCAATTGAACCTACTCGTATGTATCTTGCATGAGACTGGACCCAACAAACACCGTCTCACCCGCATCTAACCAACAAAAAGGTGAACAAAACAACCTTCCATAAAAAGACACAAAATGTTCCATTTTTATTGATGCTTGGAATGTGTTATTATATGAAAACTCCATGAGTTCCATATGTTTCTCCCATGTACCATCGAAATCCAAAACACAGGCTCGTAATATATCCTCCAAAACATGAATAGTTTGCTCAGATTGACCATAAATCTAAGGATGATAGGATGTACTAAAAATAACCTATGATCCCAGATCCTTCTAAACACCCTAACATAATCGTGATGTGAAACGAGGATATTTATCTGAAATGATACTCCTCGGTACACTGTGTAACCGAACTACCTTGCACACATAAATATTTCACAGAGCATCAATTGTGAAGGTCTCTCTAATAGGAAAATAAATGGTATAACTTCATCAGTTGATCTAAAATCAACCATATATCATCATTTTGATGGGTTTTATTGGGTAATTATATCACAAAATCCATAGTGACATCATCCCATTTCCACTCAAGAATGGGAAAAGGCTGTAAAAGACCAGTTGACCTCTGATGTTCAGCTTTCATTTGCTGACAAGTTAAATATCTCTCCACAAATCATGCCACTAACTTCTTCATTCCTAAACACCAGTACTGTCTATAGAGATCACAATATGTATTTGTCAAACTAGTATGTACCACACATCTAGAAGCATGAAACTCTCTCATCATCTCATTATGAAAGCCTATAGGAACCATACTCGGGCACAAAAAAAAAGATAATTTCCACTACCAAGAGACCATCTCGATGGTGTCTCCCCATCATATAAGATATTCCTAAAAGATAATACCTTATTATTAGATAAATTATTAGTCTTGATTCAGTCCAAAAGAAAGAGTGTAACATATGTCGAAGTTAGAGCTACTCATCCATGAGACTCCTGAACATCTAGATGTATGTCTGTAAAGAGTTCCATCATCCACCACTCATCACAAGACTCCTTCACCACCTCCTTCTGTGTATTCTGACTTAAATCATTAACAAAAAAATTTACTATACTCAGTGTATAAGTCAACTAGAAGTTGAAAGACTACAAATACTCAACCCACCACCTCTGTTGAAGGTTCAAGTCTCGCTGAAAAAAGATATACCTGAGGCTCTTGTGGTCTGTGTATAATACAAACCTCTTACCCATGAGATAATTCCTCCAACATCTTAGGGAATGTACCACTGATTCTAACTCCAAATAATGAGGAGGGTAATTCCTATCATGCAGTCTCATCTGTCTGGAGCCATAAACAACCCCTCAATCCTTCTGCATCAGAACTTCTTTGAGTCTAACTTTGGATGTGTCATAGTAAATGGTATATGCTTTACCCAGCATAGGTAAAGTGAGGGTATGTGTTGAGGTCAGCCTTCCTTTTATCTTTTTAAAATCTCTCTCATAAGAATTTGACCAAACAAACTTCACCTCTTTCTTGTTTAGCCCTGACATCTGTGCTTCCAGATGAGAGAAGTCCCAAAGAAAGCACTGATAATAACCTGCTAAACCCAAAAAGATCTGAATCTAGAAGAAATGATTTTGATGCTCCCAAGATACCATAAATTCTACTTTATTGGGGTCCACTAACACTCCCACCTCTGAGATGACATGTTCTAAGAAGTGCACTTTATTAATCCATAAACTACATTTGGTTAGCATGGTGTAAAGATGATTCTCACTCAATGTACATGGGATGATTTCAAGACACTGGGAATGATTTTCTGCCATCTAGGAGTACACTAAGATATCATTGATAAAAACCATAAAAAATTGATCTATAAAAGGATAAAAGATCTTATTCATTAAGGCCATGAATACCGTCGGTACATTGGTCAAACCAAACAACATCATCACGAGTTCATACAAGATATACCTACTCCTAAAAGAATTACTAGGTATGTCCAATGTTCTCACCCTAAACTAGTGGTATCCTAATCTCAAATAGATCTTGTAGAATATTTTAGAACCTCTCAGCTGATTGAAGAGATCATCAATGCACAAAAGAGGATACCATTTCTTGACCATCATTTGGTTTAATCTCTGATAATCCACACATAAGCACAAAGAGGCATCAACCTTCTTGGTGAAGAGAACAAGAGAACCCCAAGGATATGTACTAGGACATATAAAACCTTTATCTTCCAGATATTACAACTAAAATTTTAACTCCGTATGCTCTGGTGATACCATTATATAAGGCATGATAGAAAATGGCTCTACTACCGACACCAACTAGATCGTAAACTTGATCTCTTGCTTGGGAGTTAAGTCATAGATCTCATCAAGAAAAAAATATTAAAATGGTTTACCATAGGAGAAAAAGAATACTATTTCATTCCACCATCATATAGAGTATGACTGTCTATCCGAGTCATTAGACAATCTAATCTACACTAAATTAGTCTTGTATGACTGGTATGAATATCCCACTCACCTTAGTGAGAATAACTGCCTCCTTCTAGAGATAGAAAGTTAAATCACATATGATAACGATCTATATAAGCCTGGTATAAAACTAACCAATATATACTAAGAATCAAATAAAAACCTGTCATTTCTGGTTCAAATGATTACTAAAATAAAAGATAACCACCGATATCTAAGGAACACAAATTGTAATTTTTGATATTCTATATATGCACTCCCAATGGTGTATTGATGGTTAAAACACCATATAATATTTCCACATACAATACTAAACCATTTACAAAAAGAGTGGATAAAAATGAATGTGATTACCCTATATCAAAAAAACACAAGCAAGGGTAGATGATATAAGAATCGTACCTATAATAGTAGATGGTATTGCATCCATAATAGCCAGAGTAGTCTACATAATGTGTAGATGACCAGACCTTCTGACCTAGGATCCAACCTAACTCCCCTGATCTATTCCCTATTTCTGGTACCACCATTCCTGCACTAGAGTGCCATGTCCCCTACCTCGACCAGAACGTTCCATGGAACTCCAACTACCTATCTTCTAAGGAGTAGCTGAGTCCTTCCCAGTATTTAATACCTATCATGATACCCTTCCATTTCTTTGATATTGAATGACCCTATAAAACCATTTTAGGTGGCCCATCCTACTGTAAACACGACACTCCAAAGAGGGGTATGTGCACTGAGTCCATTTTTGGCCCATCTTACCACACTGATAGCAATGCAACGAAACATGATCCTAAGATGGATGACCACTACCCAGACTACCCTAACTAATATTTTCTTGGTGAAAACTATCATAGCAATGCCTCTTTCCACTAGAAGAATATTTCCCAGTTCACCCTACTAAAACAGCCTGGCTGCTGCATGGGGCCTCTCTCAGATTCCCTTATGTGATGAGTCCCTAATTCATCACATCCAAAAAACTGCTCAGATGGAACACATTCACCTGTGACCTGATCTCATAGTAAATACCATCCTGAAAACATCTCAACCTGGTGATCTCATCAGCTTTCAAATATGGTGCAAAGCAATGTTGGTCGGTGAAATGTTCAATCTAGTCTAACACCAACATACCTTTTTATGTTAGGTGCATGGAACCATGAGCCTTATCATCCCTCAATGTCTTCAGATATAAATGGTTTAGGAACTTTATCTCAAATTACTTACAAGATAGCTCATCCTGCTTCCTAGATCACTCTAAAATATCCCACTAATTCTTTTCAAGTCCACAAAGCATATATGAAACAAGATTTACCCTCCTACATGCGGGTGTCTTAATAAAAACAATGAAAAATGACGTGAATACCTCATCTTGAGACATCTTATACAACTCACACACCAAATCCCCATGAAGCGGGATGATTCCACCATGTTCTTATGGAATTGTATCCCCAAAACCCTTATCGGGAAAACCAAAATCAAATAAAAAAGGGGAAGAATAAATAGGAGAAGGGGAGAAATATTACCTTAAATCCATGTGATAAAAACTTCATAAATAACTCAGATTGAAGGGAGTCGGGGGGGGGGGGGGGGGGACGGGAGATCTAAAGAGGACTCTCTCTCTTCTTTTATTCAATTGAAACTGAAGGAACCCAAGGGGGTTCCAAATAGGACTCCTACAAATTACCAAAACCCCCCTTTAAAACAACTACCTAATAGTTTGGTCACGTTATGACCATGATGTCATTCCATGATGCCCCAGCGCCCATGCCCCATCATGGCATGGTCTCTTTAAGTCATAGTACACCCTCTCACCCCAGGAATAGGGACCCACACCATTGGTCACCATCACAACATGGTCCCTTTGGTTCATAACATGATTGTCCCCAGATAGAGGACATGATCCCCTGATAAGACACTATCACTACGTAGCTAGATTGGTCACACTGTGATAGACCATCCTCTAAAGGCCTCATGTCATGACTCTCTACTGCCAAGTTGTAATCCTTTCCAGCTCTAGACTATCACATCATGTAACTTTTCTTCTATATTGTAACCACACCTAAGGTTAAACCCATTGTGACCCTTATATATATAACTTATCCATATTCGATAAATCTAGGCATCACATTATAGTGCTCCTCCAATATATCATGACTTCCTCACTTATCATACATATCGAGACAACACCTTCTATGACATGACCTCTATGGCAACTCAGGACCTCACATCATGGCACCCCTCGATCATAGTGTGATCTTGGATCACACTACTCATCATGGTGAAAAGAATTCTTGGCTATGGTTTGATTGTGGATCATCTACTCGCCACGCCATGACTCCCCTATGTCGTGACATGGAATTTTTTCTACTGTAGAATTTCATCTACCAACACTCGATAACTCACTTTGGGTGTTCTTCCACCAATATACCACTCCAAAAATATCTTATAAATCATTTAAAACATGATCAAACTCCCACTCCTCAATATAAATCAAAAAATTAAATTTTTTCTTAATTTTCTTTAGTCCATAATGACGTGGGTCATTACAAACTCCCCACTATAATGATTCTAATCCTTGAGAAGTTGCGGTGGTTTCTTAACCATAAACCCCGACTTACCCTGGTCTTCAATTCACCATTAACTCCCCACATTATTCCTCTAAAAAACAATGTGAATCTATTGTGAAACTCCAACCACTAGGACACATTATTCACTAAAGGTTAAGCTACCCACTCATCAAGCTTCCCACAACTCCATCCATGAACACCATCACATCTTCGACATCATTTCAATCCTAACTATCCATAAAATATCCCAATGTGGTTTCTACTTCACCACATACACTTCTACATAACATCACCAGTTGGTCCTTCTCTATCTAATCTTCCCTAAAACACTCGACCTCACCTATCAACACATTTCCACATCTCCTGACCATGATGCCTTAGTTCCTAGAGGAATCATAGAGTCATACAAAACCCACAATAAATTCCAAACCTGAAAATCAATGTAATTCCACAGTTTAATCCTTGACTAACCAAATCCATCATCATACTCCACCCACAAATACCAACATGTCTTTGCTCTGACCGAAACTCAAATTACATCATATACATTATCCTAACCAACACACGGGTCATACATTCATGACTGATTTGATACTCCACACCATAGGAGTATCCATACATTTTCCTCGATGAATCCAAATATATGATCTCTATAGCTCACATCCTATATATCCATTACCAAATGTAATGACCAGATGTGACCACCCTACCATACCCAAGAACCAACATGAAACACCGATCCCCAAACATCAAGATGTCATTAAACTGCAATTATCAATCCCAAGACACCGAAGTGTTGACTAACAATTAATCTCTAGGATTATGGTGCTCCTCAATATAACCATCCACTCATAGAGGATGATTCTGACTAATGGTGATCTCCACTATAGGAATCACCTACCAAAACCCAAATCAATTGGTCCAAATCACAAAACCATCAAAACTCACACCCTGTTACTCAAACCAAAAATCAAAATCCATCCTATGAGCCTACAACACATGAATCTCTTGAAATAACCAAGGAATACCTATTGAATGCATAATTTAAACACCTGGTTCATCCTTGGTTTACCACTAGAAATCAATAAAACTCAATCTACATTGACACCGATTGATTTTTCACAACATTATACCAAGCTAAGTCCAAACCCATTAGCCTCAATTGGCACTTTATAACTAACAAAACACACTAGTTGAGTACACAATTCAATCATCCAGGTTTCTCCCAGCTAAAACATTTAAATCCAAGTAACTCGATTTATACAGGTACCAATTGTTTATTTAAAAATCAACTCAAAACATTTTACTAACACCAAACTCACCCTAGTTTTCAAAATACCCCTTGTCATATGGGGGTTTTCCCACCAACATTGGAATCTCAAAAATCCCCAGTCTTATCGATCCTTTCTTTTTCCCAAAATATGTTTTTGTTTCCAAAATCATTTTAAAACTAAATTTCAAAAACCATAACCTAAAAAAACTAAAAATATGATAATCCAATTTATTTCAAAATCACTGGCACTGTGAAAATTTTCATGTAAAACCAACTTATAAAACCATTTTACACAAACCTTGTTTTACACATGAGTTTTCTTAAAAAATATGATTTTTTTCCTCAAAAAACACATATCCTAAAAATCATTTCCCTATAGAGGCCAACAAGCATAATCAAAATCAATCAAATAATCCACTAAAATACATATTTATGTAATCACCCCTTATAATTTATTTGATAAAACATCCAATATATTATAAGTTGATTTAATTAATAGTGAACCCTGATTAGGAAACATGTCAAACAATACCACCCATAGGAACATGTATCATACCCTAATCATGAAACTATGATGATGCATGAACAACTCACTAGTAGTGTGTGTGGGAAGCTTTTGGTGGATTTGATACTAGGTATGATTACTCACCACCTACATATGCACTTTTGGTGAGTATGTAGAAATTATTCTCCATGACATTGGTAAAGAAAATTTCTCAAATTTCTCTAGTAGAGAATGATGGTGCTACTTCCTCAATATGTTTATAGATTAGAGTTCCTTTCATGAAGTCATTGGAGTGATTTCACATCGGTGTTACTCGTTGGGATGTATTTTGATTTTCTTGAGTTTCTTTACTCTACCTTGTCACTTCTACTCTAATTTTTTCATTTATTGGTTTATCTTTTGTGTTGTATTGTTTATACTCATGCATCATATAGTTGGTTTGGTTGTTTATATTTTTTTATTTAAAGGTTGTAATGTTTTAAAAGGTAAAATTTTACCCCAATGTCCAGGTAATCCCTTGACATTTATTTCCAGCCTTTGGCATCTTAAGGATATCACCTAAGGTTAGTGGCACCTTCGAACCAGCCCAAGCCAATGGTTTGAGTGAGGATATTACAACATTAATCAGGTAAGAAACTTATCCAACATTCCATTAAAAATTGTCTTTGGAAACCCTATATATTTTTTGAAATACCATTTCAAAACAATTACTAAAATCCCCATTTTTCCTTTAAAATCCTATTCAAATCAAACCCCCATTTAAAATAAAATTTTAAAAAGTAAACCCCAATACTTTTATAAATCTAACTCATGACACAAACCAATCCATAAAGAGGGCCACCAACACTTATTCGACCAAGGTACCACTGACGAACCATTTAGCTAGCTATACGGTCCTTATTGACTATTAGATCAATGAAATCTCATCCCAAATTATGGGTAAAGATCAAAAAAAGCATGAAATATATTTAAAATAATTATAATGATGGAGTATGAATATAAAATTACTAATTAAACATGATACTCAAGAATTTCAAGGCCACCTGCCTCAACAGATGATTCGTAAATAGATCCTAATCTCATACCGACCTCCTCTGAGTCCACAAGAACCTATCTCATCCATAAAAACTATCAAATTAATAAACTGATCATTTCAAAAATCCCATGATGTAATAACCAATGCCAAACTCATTGGGAGGAATCACAGTGCTGAAACCACAAGCAACATGGCATGATCAACTCCCAATTTATTCATCTGAGGCAATATTAATTAAATACAATTTCATAAAAAATAATAAATAAATTTTTGGGGAACTATACCTTTAAAAAATATGAATTGAGGAATGAATACATACTCCTAGGTAGAATACAAAAGCCTCATGAAGCATGATTATTCCACCATACTTCAGCATAATTGTCTCCCCAAAACCCTAATTGGGTGAACCAAAATTAGAGGAAAACAAGGGGTAAGAACAAAGTAGAGAAGAGGAGAAATCTTAACTTAAATCCACATGATAAAACATTTTTGAACAACCAAGTTCAAAGGGATATAAATGGGGATAGGTAATCCCTATTCTTACATTATGCTGAAGTTGAAGGATCTTGAGGGGGGGTTCCAAATAGAACCCCTTTCAAATGAACTAAAGGCCCCTAAAAAAATTGCACAACAACTTGGCCATAATGTTACCTATCACCCCTAGTTTAAGGTATTTTTCCTATATTACACCATCTCAATGTGTTACCTTTGGGTCATGGTGTGAACTTCCCTATAAATAGGTCTTGACCCTCTGGAAAGATACTGTCACAATGTGACTAGGTTGGTCATGCCATGATGGCCCATTCTTCAAAGGCCTCATAGTGTGACTCCCCATTGACAAGATATAAAAATTTCCATTTTTAGGTTTTTATGTCATGGAACCCTTATGCCTAACTATGACCATATATATGGGTAAACCCATGATGAACCTTATGTATAAGATTTATCCATATTCGATAAATCCAGGTGTCACACAGTGGATCCCCTCTGCTACGTCATGAACTCCTTCCTCATCAAGCCTACACATTACAGGAACACCCTTCATATTGTAACCTCCCTGGACACTCTAGACCTAACATTGTGGCACACCTTAGTCATGATGTGATCTTGTATCAATACACTCATCATTTTGTGAATCATTCTTGGTCATAGTGTGATTGTGGAATAACCACTCACCACATTGCGACTCCCTTGTGTCGCAATGTAAATTTTGTATGCTATATAATTTCATCTACCAACACCCATGAACTCTCTCTAGGTTTTATTATAGTACGATAACACTCCCATAACTTCCCATAAATCATTTAAAACATGGTCAAAACTATCAATCCTTGACTTTAATCTAAAAATTAAAATTTTCCCTGATTTTCACCAACCAGCAACGATGTGGGTTGTTAAATGCATCTCATGAGGTATTAAAATGTTTTATAGTAACATAATAACATAAACCCAAAAAAATTATAATTTTTTATTAATATTGTTTTTGGAAACATCTAAAAGAATATCGAGTCATGAAAAAATCATTCACTATACTACTAGTTTATGGAGTTTTTCTATGAAAATATCGTTATTTATTATATTTTATTCATTATTATTTTTATTCTTATATTTTACATAAATGTTTTTAACTATATATACATATAATTTTCTTATAAAGGGTAATGATTTAGATCACCTATCTGGATAGATATATATGTAACTTCACATTCATTGGAACACTGATGATAGCTTTTTGAATGAACCTACCGAATAAATTGGGAAAAATATTTACCATTATAATTTTTTTCATTACCATTATCAAGTTCAGATAACTAATTAAATATTTATCAATATTTTTGTTTTTATAGGATAAAATTCAAGAATATTGGGATGAAAACCCTTCAAAAATAAGTTTGGTTTTCTAAAATGTTTTAGTTGAACTCATTTTAGGGAAGGGGTATCTTGAACATGTTTTTGGGGGATGATTTATAAGGCCATGTTTAAGGTTTTTAAAGGTTATATTCATAATGTGTTAAATTATGGGAAATTTTAGGATGAAAGTGGGTAAAATTGGTGAATTTTTTCCCTTTCATGGTCACAACGTGGCCATCAAGACCGTGAAAGGGGTTGGGGGGACACTCTCCATGGTCACTATATAGCCACTCGATATTATAAAACTAGACTATATAGGTTGGGGATTTTTGGTATAGTGGTATCTACATGGTTATTGCACGGTCACTAGGGACCATGCATTCAGGCTATGTGGTCACTTAAAAACCCTCTCAAAACCCTCATTTTTATCTAAATTTAGTGATTTAACTATCATTTATCCCCCATTATTTTGATATCATTTTTGGGGCCTACTTTTACTCTAGATATCACATCCATTGATTATTGGTGGATTTGGTATTCAAATCTAAGGCAAGACCCTCCATATCCTATCATCTCCTTTTATTCCTGGTTTCTCTCTATGGAAACACTAATCAGGTAGGGTTTGGGTGATTTTGGTGGGAATGATTGATTAAATATAGGGATTCTGGTTCTATATATTTGAGAAGCCTAATCAGATCATGGATTTTTTTTGTGGCATGAATTCATTATTTCACTAGATTTGAGGCAGGTGGATTCTCATGTACATCGAGTGTATAAAGATCATATATATTAGGTGTGGATTTTGTGTACTCACTTTTATATGATGAAGATGTTTAGTTATTGGTATGTTTTTTTTTTGTGAAAATCAAAGGTTTTTGGTTTACATTTTTTATTAAAAATAATGTGGTGATTTCCCAACAGCATGGGTGTTTTCTAAAAAAAATGGGTTTGGAGTATTGAATTGTATTATAGGTTGTATTATAGAATTGGGTTTCCAAGTTTATTGATTTGGTTTTGATGTTATTGGTGGAATTTATTTTCTAGTGTTAGGTTGTGATTTATGTTGATTGGTAATGGTTTATATTGTATTGGTGATTGGGTTTTTTTGAGTGATTAGGTATGAGTCATGGTGAACTCAAACTTGGGTGTGGGGACCTTACCAGTAAGGGAAATGTGATATAGTGGAAACTCACACTTGGGTGTGGGGACCTTGTTGGACATTAAAAAGTAAGGTTTGGGGGTATTTATTTTTATCATGAGTAGGTTTTACCAAAATATTGGTTGTATTGGGACCAAGTTGGTTGGAAGTGTTTTCAGAAACTAAAAGAAGTTTGTGCTAATTGTTTTACATTGTGTTGTCTTTTGTTGATAATAAAAGTAAAATCACATTACTTTGTAATGTTTTGGTGATAGGATGATAAGGATGAAATGTAGAATCATAATCACAAGGTCAAGCATATTTTTGATAAGAAAGTTCTTTGATTTTAGTTTTCTATTCTTAAGACTCTGTGAAATAAGTTGGTTTTTAGACTCACATTATGTCTAGAAATAAAGTCTTGATCGGTATGATAAAGTTTATTAGAGTCTAAAAGCATCCAGACTAAATCTAAATATTATTTTCTGATCTTTTAGTTCTCATTAATCATAAGTTTTTTAGGAAACTTTTGATGCAATCCTTATAAAGGAAAAGGGGGATAAAATGTGCTTCCAATCGGTTTGAGGAAAGACAGAATATGGTGATAGGATGGAAAGTAATAGAAACTTTCTAATGTAAGTATGATGATTCTATGTTGATATTAAATGTTCTCAAAATCATGATGAAGTTATGATACAAGATGAATTTTATGAAATAATAAAGGTTATGAAGTTGAAGTTTTTTAGTCTCAGTTCATCAGTGTGAGTTCACCAGATGCAAAATTGTTTGAAGGGTGGGAAGTTTTGTTTGAAACATGAGAAGATGAAGATGATGGTTTTTAGTTAGATTAATAATCCATAAAATTCAAATCTTCATAGAAATAATTTTTTTAATGATGTAAGTTTTTTTGTACCGTAATCATAAAAGGAAAGAAGTTACTACTGATACTGGTCCATCAGACTCAGTGTGCCACCGATCCATTGGAGTCAGAATTGTTTTAAGTGGAGGTTGTTGGGACTTGTGAAAAGTTAACTAGGAGTAGTTGAGACTGATCACTTTTATGATGATAAAAAATGTAATAAATAAATTTCATTAGGTTGAATTGTTTTTCAATTGGGTCAATAATGAAAGAATAACTCTGATATGTTTACAATTGGGTCCAAAGTCATCATACATGAAGTGGTGTCAACTCATTAGAATAGCACTGACACTAATTTTCAGAGCAAAGAAGAGAAAAATCCATTAGAAAAAGTTTTATACCAATAACTTCATCGGTCACAAGATCATTGGTCTGAGGAAAAAAAGAAAATAATAATTGTTTGAAGAGTTTTGTGGAAGTGTTTATCAAAGGGGGTTTTGAAGCTACTATTTCCAAAGTGTTGTATAAGGGGGTTTTCAAATGATTAAGAATTTGCAGCTATGTTTATGGAAGAATGGTTTTAAATTTTTATGTATTACAGTTGGTATAAATAATTAGTATGAGAAGTTTATTTTTTAGATTGTACGAAGAAACCTAATGAGAAGTCATTTGTTTTCATATGATCAATTGGTACGAAGAAATATAATGAATAATCCACTTTTGTACATATTTATTTACCATAATGAAGAAATCATAATGACAATTGGAATCAGATTGAAGAATTATTAGAAAGTTTGAAGCTAGATGAAGTTGTTAGAAGATTTTAGAAGTTTAAAGAAGAATCAGGAAGAGTTGAAGAAGTCAAAGATAGATCCAAAATGATGAATAAATTCAAGTTTCAAGAAATTTGGTTAAGTGGGAAAATATTTTCAGATTAAATCCCAAGCCACTTTTGGTGCACCTATAAATTTAATGAAAGTAAATTGTACTTTCTAACAATGGTTTACTCTTCACTTGTGAAAAGAAGGGAAAAGCGATGGAGTTTTATAGAGAAGAAGTTTTTGGAAAAAGTTTTACTAAGAAAGTTTTATGGATAAAAGATTAAGAAGGAATATCATATTCAGTGGTTACTGGATTAGACCATGCAATCAGACACAATTTTCCAGATAGAGTTTGAAGGTGGTTCATAAATTTTTCTGAGGTATTCTTACTGACTTATATTTTTTGAAAGCCATCAGACTAAGTATCATTACAAATTATAGAGAAGTTCTTACCTTCTTATGGGTAGGAAAGTGAAAAATTGTTTTGAATGTCATCAAAATTGAAAGTTGATAGGTCAACATAGTAACATGTTTTGAACAATCAGGTGAATGTTTTATTACTTGTTACACAAACTTGTATTACATATTTTGAGCTAAGATAATCACATGCACTGTTGTATTGATCATAGTGATACACAAGTGTAAGGGTATATCCTACTTGTTTGTATCCACACAAAAGGATTATTTTTTAGTGGATTGTGTGGTATTGGATTGTTTCCAAACCATATCAAGGACATAGTTGTTATTGTTCAGTAGTGAACCTCGTAAATACTCATGTTCCTATGGGTGTGTTATTGGTTTTGTTTTCAGTAAAGTGAAAGATCTTTAATAGGATGAAAATATTTTCTTAAAAGAAAGAAGACTTAAAATAAAAATATATCAATGATTCAACCCCTCCCTCTCTCGGTGATATATTGATCTTGACTAGGCAATATCAATTTGTATCAGAGAAAAGGTTCCCTTCATTTACTCTTTGCTGAAGTTTTTGAAGATAATTTATTATAGAGAATCTTAATTGTTATAATAGTAAGGGGATTCCAGTCTTTGATGGTAAAAACTATTATATTTTAAAAGATATAATGTTTCCTTATCTTATGTCTCTTGGGTATGATGTTCTAGAAGTAGCTACATATGGATTTTCTCATATTGATGATAAAGTTCCTCTCAAAACTATGGATAATAAGAATCTTGAGAATTATAGAAGATCTAAGAATTATTTACTCTCATCACTTTGTGAAAGTTAGTTTCTAATAGTGAAGTGAGTGGCTACTACAAAAGGTATCTGGGAAAAGTTAAAGAACATTTTCAAAGGCAATACAAAGGTGAAGAAAGAAAAATTAAAAATCTAGAGGGTGAAGTATGAATATCTAAAAATGGGTGAGTATGAATATTTTGGCAACTTATTTACAAGGATTAATGATATTATGATCACCATAAGATGTCTTGGTGAAAAGTTATAAGACTTAACTATTATTGAAAAGATCTTGATAATTCTTCCTGATAATTTTGAGGCCAAAGTTTCATATTTGGAAGATAGAGATCCTAAAACTCTATCTTTGGATGAACTTCACAGTACTCTCATTACTTATGATATGATAAGAGATAATATTATGAAAGGAAAAGTAAAATTTTATTGATAAATTTCCTTCAAGGATGCTAATCAAGGAAAGTCTAAAAATATTCTTAAAGAAGAAAAAGATGGTGATTCTGAAAAATATGGTATGTAACAAGATTGATGAGTTTTTATCCCTATTTTCTAAAAATGTGAAAAGAGTTATAGGAAAGTATAAAGGGAAACTTACCTTGAAATGTTTTGAATATAGAGCTATTAGGAACTTTTCTATGAATTTCCCCCAAATAAAGAATTAAGACAATAGTGATGAAGATTATATAAGGTATATATGGTCTTGGAAGAAACATGGTGATAATTCTAAATAATTTTCAAAGGGAAAGGATAAAAATTTCTCCAAATCCAAAAGGATAACATTTTTTTCTAAAGATTATGAAGATGAAGATAATAAAACTGAATTTGAAAAGTTTACTGAATTGAATGGAGAAAATGATTTCATTTCAACTATTAATGATGAAGTGTTTGGAAGTAGTATTTATGGAGAAGAAGAGACTAAGCTTGAATTTCATCTAAAGAGAGAATTGAAATAATGTATTATAAAGATTATAAGACTTGAAAAAGAAATCAAGAAGTTGAAGAAGGTAATTCCTACAACAATCATTCAAGAATGTTATCTTGAAGAGAAAGTTAAGTTACTCAAAGAAGTTTATTTTTTTAAGAAGTCTCTTTAGAAAGAAAAGAAACAGAATGAATATCATGAAGTTAAGTTGAAATAAAAGGAATAAGAGTTGGAATTTGTTCAATAAAAACTTTCTAAATTTGAGAAAAGGGTTAAAAGATTCAAGAATTTTATCTCTGAAGTTGGTGAAATTTCTAGAAAGGGTGAACCTGATAAGGATCAAAAGTTACCTTCAAAGGTTGAGAATAAATTTGATTTTTTTGAGAAGAATAAAGCTAGGAAATTCATGTATGTGTAAAAACCCAATAAAGTAGAGAAGTCATAAGTTTGTAAAAATTTTGGGTCTAAAAAAGTTTCTACCATTTTCAATTCTAATAAGGCTGGAAATAAATATGAGTTGAAAATGAAGATTTTGGGTTATAATAGAAAGGTTAGTGGTCAAAAAAGTTCTGATAAAAAAGATAAGAAGGTTTCTGAGAAACATGTTCACAATTCTAGATAGTATGTAAGTTATGAAAGAAATTATTATTTCTATGGATACTATTAGTATCGTGGTGTATTCAGGAATATATAAAAAATGTGTTAGTTTAATCAACAACATTAAAATTATTCCATGAATTACATAAGACAAAATTTTAGGGGGAGTTAATCCTATTAAAGGAAGAAATATTAGAAGGATGTTTTGAAGAAAACTGATAAGGATGTTCTAAAATTTGAAAATAGATTCCAACATTTGGAAACTATTTGTGAAATATGTGAACATCATATACATCTTTCAAAATGATGCCTTGTTTTGTTACCTACACAATAAATTTTTTATAACAATTATCAAAAGATGGATATGAAGAATGATAAAGGGTAAGAAAAAGTTCTTGTTATAGAAACCACTCTCAAAGAAACAAAAGGATAATGACCTTGGATCTTGGATAGTGGGTGTTTTTCTCATATGATAGGAGATTTAAAGTTGTTGAAGAATGTGAAATATTTCAAAGAAGAAACAACGACATTTGACAATGATGAATCCCTAAGAATTAAAGGTGTTAGATCCACTATTATTGGGGAAGAAAAGTTGAAATCTAAGAAATATTTTTTTATTGATGGGTTAAAAAACAACCTATTAAGTGTTTCACAAATTTGTGATGAAGTTAATAAAGTTATTTTCAGAAAAGATGATTTTTTGTGAAAATAGAGGAAGATGGAAAAGATGTAACTTGAGGCTAATGTACAAAAGAGAATTTGTTTCAAGTTGGTAAAGTTCAGAACTCATGTACTTATTCATGATGGAAGAAAATCAGTTGTGGCATAAAATGTTGGGACATATGTGTTATAGAAACATGAGAAATTTATCAAAGTGATACAATGTTCATAGTATTCTTGATATGTTAAGAATAAGAGATTGGTGTTGGGTTATTTTTCAGAAAGAAAATATAACAAACTCAGTGCGAAAGAAAGTTGATATTTGTTCAACTCACCCCTCATAAATTACCCATTTTGATATTTGTGGGCT
This sequence comes from Viscum album, assembly GCA_963277665.1. Classification (NCBI taxonomy): domain Eukaryota; kingdom Viridiplantae; phylum Streptophyta; class Magnoliopsida; order Santalales; family Viscaceae; genus Viscum; species Viscum album. Next base: position 1,401,262,715 of record OY728143.1, on the reverse strand, counting down.
AATGAGAAAACAATCAACTCACGATTATAAGTACTTCCTTACTTTCATTGATGAATTTACTCTCATTACTTATGTTATGTATTTGAAACATAATCCAGATTCTTTGAATATTTTTAAAAGTTTTAGGAGAAAATATGAGAAGGAATTCAAGTATTATATGAATACGGTGAGAATTGATAATTGTGGTGAGTATAAGAATGAAGAGTTCATAAGTTATCTTGAAAAATATGGAATTCGACATGAGTTCAGTACACCATACACATCACAACAAAATAGTGTTACTGAAAGGAATAATAGAAGTTTGATTTAAATGAGGAGAACTATGTTACTTGAAAATGGTCTCTATCATTACTTTTGGAGGCAATCCATGAGTAAAACTATTTATATCCAAAACTAATGTTTCTACAAACTGAGTTTTGATATGACTCCTTATAAAATGTTTTATGACAAAATTCCAAGTTTGAAACACTTAAGAGTTTTTGGGATTCACTACATCATAAATTACAAAGATGGAAATCTTGAAAAATTTGATCAGAGAGGTGAATATGGAATCTTTATTTTCTATGCTCAAGATAGAAGAGGATATAAATGTTTCAAAAAAGTGACAAGAATATTAGTTGAATCCGTTGATGTGAAAGTTATTGAAAAGGATAAGGAAGATGCTAAAAAAACTCATGAAGATAAGGAAGATAAACAAGATGAATTTTTTTTGTTAAGAGTTATGACAAGGATGAAAACAATTTTCATCCTACACAAGAAGAAGAATCAGACTCAACTGTTTCTAGTGATGATGAATAATATGAAACATCTCATCCTAGTATGAGGAGGAAAGTAGAAACTAAAAGCATAATTGGGTATCAAAATCAAAAGGTTCAAATAAGAATAGCATCAAAAGTTATTACACATATTTCTTTGTATTCAAAATTTGAGCTAAAAGATGATAATGAAGCTTTTGAGCATCCATAATGGGTTTAGTCCATGAATAAAAAGTTGGAATAGATTGAGAATAATGATACTTGGGAACTTGTACATAAGCCAAATGACACAAATGTTATTGGTACAAAGTGGGTGTTCCATAATAAGATAAATGAAGCTGGTGAAGTGATAATAAACAAAGTAAGGCTAGTGTGCAAAGGATGATCACAGATTGAAGACATTAACTTTGATGATACTTTTTCTCTAATGGTAAGGTTATAAAGAATTATAATATTTCTTACTACTGCTGCACAATGAAGTTACAAAATATTTCAGATGGATGTGAAGTCGAGATTTCTGAATGGGGATCTTGATAAAGAATATTACATTGAAAAACTATATGGATTTGTTGTTGAGAAGAATAAAAGTAATGCATGTAAGTTTAAGAAAGCCTTGTATGAGCTAAATCAAGCTCTGAGGGAATGGTATTCCAAATTGGATACCTTCTTAAGAAAGACAATTTTTAAGAAATGAAGGATTGATAGTAATATGTACATCAAAGAAAGTCAATAGTTTTCCCTTATTGTAATTATTTATGTTGAAGACATTATTTTTGTTGGGAATTATGAAAGAACCTCTAAAATATTTTCTAAATAGATGAAAAATTTATTTGAGATGTCCATGTTGGGTGAAATGAAACAATTTCTTGGGTTACAAATCTCACAAAATAAGAAACACATATTTCTTTCTCAAGAAAATTATGTGAATGAACTTCTTAAGAAGTTTGGAATAGAAAATTTAAAACTTGTTTCCACACCAATTTCAATGGGAACCAAGTTGACTAAAAATCAAGAATCTAAAGAATTAGACTCTAAAGAGTTTCAAAAGCTGATTAAAAGTTTGTTATATTTGACTGACTCAAGACCATACACTATTTAGGTTGTAACCTTATATGAAAGATTCCAAAGTGTTCCAAAATAATCACACCTATTGGCTGGAAAAATAATTCTTAGATATATCAAAGGCACAAAAAATTTCAGAATCAAATATGACATCTCAGAAAAAATTGACTTCTTTGGGTATTCAGATGTTGATTGTGCAAGAAGTATTCATTATTAAATATCCACATATGGTGAAGTTTTATTTTTGGGGAAAATTTGTGTAAGTTGGAATACTAAGAAAAAAAAATTCAATAGCTCTTAGCATGGTTGAAGTTGAGTATGTTGTTTCCACTCAAGATGTTACCCAACTTATATGTATAAAGACTCAGTTTGAAGACTAACTTGTTGAAGTAAAGTTACCCTTACTCTTGGGTTATGATAATCAAAGTTCCATCAACCTTACAAGAAACCCAATACAAAAATATTGTTCAAAACATATTGATATCAAGTATAATTTCATAAAATAGCATGTAGATAAGAATGAATTAAAGCTGGGGTATGTTCCTACATCTGAAAAAGTTACTGAAATTTTAACAAAACCTTTACTAAAGGAAGAATTTTTCAATATGAGGTTGAATATGGGTGTCAACCCTCTTTCTATCAAAGGTTGAGGTATGTGTTTTACCCCCTCTCAACTAGTCTTGGATATTATTTTAAAGGGGTATAAAAATAATGTTTCATAAATCTATCCATTGATATGTGCTAAACCTTTTAAGGAAGAATATATGTAGGGGGAGTTGCAGGTAAGCTATGAACTCATCATGTAAGTGTATGAACTATTCTAACAGTTTTTTGGAGTGATGATAGGAAACTTGTGTTTACAATTAAGTGGAATAAGTAAAGTAGGAAGATAAGAAATAATTGAAGGTAAGTTGGAAAGCTGAAGAAGTTTCATAAGTCACTACTTTTGAACAACATGGTTTTTTCTGTCAATAATTATTGTTTCTTACAACGAGTTAGATCACATAGGCTTATAATTGTTGATAATTAATCCATATATTGAGGTTAAAAAGTCTAGTTATTTATGAAGTTTATATGACAACAAAATCCAAAGGGGGGTATTGTTGGGACCAAGTTGGCTGGAAGTGTTTTTGGAAATCGAAAGAAGTTTGTGCTGATTGTTTTACATTGTGTTTTATTTTATTATCAAGAAAAAAAATCACATTACTTTTTAAAGTTTTGGTGATCGTATGATAAGGATGAAATTTAAAATCATAATCATAAGATCAAACACATTTTTGATTAGAAATTTCCTTGATTTCAGTTTTATGTTCTGAAGAAGTTTTCTGAAAGAAGTTAGTTTTTAGACTCACCTTATGCCTGGAAAGAAAGTCTTGATCGGTATGAGAAAGTGTATCAGACTCTGAAAGTATCTATACTAAATATTATGATGCTTTTTTGATCTTGGAGTTCTCATAAATCATAATTTGTTTGGGAAACTTATGATGCGGGCCTTATGAAGAAAACAAGAGAGAAAATGTGCTTCCAATTAGTTTAAGGAAAGATAGAAGATGCTAAAAGGATGAAAAGTAATAGAAACTTTATAATGTAAGTCAGGTGATTCTATTCTAATCTTAAATTTTCTCAAAATCATGAGGAATTCATGATACAATCTGAATCTTGTGAAAGATGAAAGGTTATGAGGTTTAAGTTTTCCGATCTCAGTTCATCAGTGCAAGTTCATTGGATAAAAAATTGTTTGAAGGCTGAGAAGTTTTGTTTAAAACATGAGAAGACAAAGATTCTAGTTTTTAGTCAGACTAATAATCCACAAGATTCAAATATTCTAAGAAATAAGTTTGTGAATGCTGGAAGTTTGTTTTTACCATAATCCAAAAAGGAGAGAAGCTGATGCTGATACCGATCTATTGAACTTAGTGTGCCATCAATCCATCAGAGACAAAATTGTTTTAAGTGGAGATTGTGGGGTTTTTTGAAAAGTTAATTGGTAGTTGTTGGGATCGATCAATTATATGATGATCAATAATGCAATCAACCATTTTAATTAGGTTTAATTGTTTTTCAACTGGGTTAATAATGAAAGAAGAACTATGATATGTTTACAATTGGGTCAAGAGTCATCAGACATGAAGTGGTGCCGACTCATTAGACTGGCACTAATACCAATTCATCAGGTTTAAGTAGAGAATGATCCATTAGAAAAATGTTTATACCGATAAATTCATCAGATATAGGATCATTAGTCTAAGGAAAAGAATAAAATAATAATTCTTTGAAGAGATTTGTGGAAGTTTTTGTCAAAGGGGGTTTTGAATATGTTATTTTAAAAGTGTTGTCAAAGGGAATTTTAAAATTATTAAGAAGTTTCAAATATGTTTATGGCATATTGGTTTCAAAGTTTTATGTCTAACAATTGGTAAAAATAATCGTTATGAGTGGTTTGTTTTTCAAATTGTATAGAGAAACGTAATGAGGATTCATTTAATTTTATATGATCAATTGGTACAGAGCAATGTAATGAAGAATCCAAAATCATACACATGACTTCATATTAATGAAGAAATCAGAATGATAATTGGAATCAGACTGAAGAATGGTTAGAAAGTTTGAATCCGGATGAAGTTGTAAGAATATTTAAGAAGTTTCAAGAAGAATTGAGAAGAGTTGAAGAAGTCAAAGATGGATAAAAAAATGAAGAGAAATTTCAAGTTTTGGTAAATTTGGTTAAGAGGGAAAAAAATTCAGATTCCCACCCACACCACTTTTGGCATACCTATAAATATCAAAGAAGTACATTGTACTTTTTGAAGATGGTTTACTTTTCACGCGTGAAGAGATAAGGTGAACACGCTAGAGTTTTAGAGAGAAGAAGTTTCTAGAAAGAGTTTTCCTAATGAAATTTTCTAGATAGAAGAAGAAGAAGGGAGATCATATTCAATGGTTACTATATCTGACCGAGCAATATAACACAATTTTCTGGACAAATTTTGAAAGTTGTTCAAAATTGTTTCTGAGGTATTCTTATAGACTTATGTTTTCCAGGCTGAGCAGTCAGACTGGGGAATCATACTGAGCTATCAAACTGAGTATCATTATGAAGTCTAGATAAGTTCTTACCTACTGTTGGGTAGGAAAGTGAAAAATTGTTATGAATTTACTCAAAAGTTAAAGTTGATAAGGCAGTGCAATACTTTTTTTGAAGCAACTGGTGAAGGTTTTATTACATGTTACACAAAATTGTATTACATATTTTATGATAAGTGAAGCACATACACTGTTGTATTGACCATAATGCTACACAAGTGTAAGGGTATATCCTATTTGTTTGTATCCACACAAAATGATTTTTTTTCTAGTGGATTGTGTGGTATTGGATTGTTTCCAAACCATAATAAGGATGTGGATACTCTTTTTTACCAGCGAACCTTATAAATATTTATGTTCCTATGAATGTGTGATTGGTTTTTGTTTTTATCAAATTGATAGATCTTTAACAGGAGGTCAAGGTTATCTTAAAAGAACAAAGACGTAAAAGAAAAATATATAACTGATTCACACCCTTCCCCTCTTAGTGATACATTGATCCTAACTAGGCAATATCAGGTTGGTTACACATGGTATAGGTTTCCCTTGGGTTTGGTGGTTGTCTTGGGTGAGTGAGTTAGTTTTATCCATGTTGATTATGTTTTTTATTTGATTTTGATACATTTAAATCTTATTTACTAATGATCATTATATTGGTTATTATGTTTCATGATGTTTTTTTATGATTTTTATAAAATCTCTTGGTTTGGGGCATTTTTTATAAAACTCATCTCAACTTGTCACTTTTTCACATGTTTAGGTGCATAGGGAGACTTGAGGATATACTAATAGGTCCAGTACTCACCCTCTGTTCACCCACTATGGTTTATGGGAAGATTGTATGAGACATAGTACAAGTAAGGGCAAGGTGTTCTTCTTTAGTAATAGATGTTTATATCTATGGCTTGGGATCTATGGTGGAGGTGGATTTATGATTGGTGGGATGAATCATGGAGTTTCTGAGGAGGTTTTTTGGATTGAGTGGTGTCCTTTTTAGGGTGTTGTATTTTTTGGCCCAATAGGACTTCATTTTTGAGTTATATTGTTCACTTTTACTTTGTTGAAATGTAACTGATTATTTTGAAATTTTTTTATCTTGTATCATATGATCCTAGATTTGTATTCTTCCACTTTGTTGTATTTTGACTACAATTTTGGTATGTATAAGTTACATACACATCATACTGAAATTTCAGTAATGGTTGACATGGGGAGGGTGTATATTTGAGGGTAAACCATTTCCCAATGGTATTATAAATACCTTGGACATTTATTTATAGCCCTTGGTGATCTTGAGGACACACCTAAGTCTTAGAATATAGAGAACTAAAATTTTCATAAGTGAGACTTAATTTATTTCCAAGTTTTGAGATTTGGGTCTCTTAAAGAGGGTAAAATAGTATATTTGCACAAGTGGTTGAACTCATAAAAATTTTATGATTTTTTTTACCTTGGAATGAGTTATTTATCCTTCAGTTGAATATTCAGGAAATTCCAAGTAAGTTGAATTTTAAGGGATAATTAATATTTAATAAGTAAATAAATATTTATCATGTGAGCATGAATATTAATATCTCCTAAATAGAAGCTTGGGTGAAAATTGTAACACTGTGGTTGTTTTTCAGGATGAGAGTATTTTCTTAGGAATGGTATATTTTTTGTAGTAAGTCTCTAAATATCAGGGCTAAGAATTGAGGGATTTAATCCAAATAAAAATAAATTATTATTTTTATTATGTTGTACGTGGAGACATGAAGATGACATGTCATGATGAAAAGGAAATGACATGCCACATGGAAATGACATGGAATCTTAGATGAATTGTGGTAGGATTTCTATTTTTAGAGAGTTGATCAACTTTAATGGAATTATTTAATTCATGAAATTATGAGGGAAAATTAGTCAATGGATTTTATAGAGAATTCAGGGGAAGAAAATATCATTCCTTTTAACTTATCCCCTTTTCCCCATTGGGAAATCTCCCCTATCCCTCTCTTTTATTATTAGTTGAATAAATTATATAATATCTCACCCTACCCCCTCTCTCCTCTTAACGAAGGATGTTCTTCATCTTCTCTATAGTGGTGGTAATAGTGATGATTGGGGAATGTGATGTGATCATCAATCAATGAAAATACCCCAATGAGGTAGGAATCTTTTTCTAATCCTCATACCTCACTTATCTTGTGCAAGTCAATTCCCTTCTTTTGATTGAATTACCAAAATTTTCTGTGGTGAATGAATGATTAATTATTTGGAATATTTAAAACTAAAATGTTTACGAAACCTTTGGTGGTAAATAAAATGAGTTTTTTTATTAAGAATAACTCTTGTGAAAATAATTTCATGTTTAACATAAATTAAAATAATTTTTAACCATTGTTGACATATGGAATTTGATTATGAAAACAATTTTGTAATTTTTTTTCTTTTATGAGAATTTATCTACGTTTTTTTTCACTAACTAATTTTCAATAGTTAAAGTGATTAATCTTATTTCTTGAAATATTTTTTTTTTATTTTCAAAATAATTTTCCAATGATAAACGTGATTAACATTTTATGTGAAAAATAATTGGATATTTAAAAATGAATAATATTCGAATCTAGTATACTTTTTCTCCCATGACATGCACAAAAAAAATAGATTTCTTATTTCAAATTTTTTTTTCACAGCTCTGATTATTTTTGAACTTATTATAACATAAAAGGGGTAAGAAATTAAAGAATAATTGATTAGATAATTTCACTGGATTATTTACTGTCCGCAAGAAGAATTATTATTGTTATACATTAATAATATTTAATTATCCAATCATTCTTGCCTGATTATTTGATTATTTAATTATTAAATTTCTAGCATGGAATAAACATGAGGATCAAGACTCCATGTTTATCAATAATATTATTCTAATAATTATCCTTAGTTTATTTCTATAATGAAGTTTTTTCATGGTGATTATGATAATTATTGTTTAACATTGAAAAATCATTCCTTGATAATTTGTTTTTTTCCTATGCCTATCAATTCCACGTGAATTTCCTCTATTGGATATTAAAATTTATCTATTATATTATTCTCACTCTCTTCAATTTTAAACTTGTTCTTGGGTGGTTAGACAATCCACTAACCATTATTCTCAACTTCCTCTGTTCCATTCCTTGAGTAATGATTTGTTTCCAGTTATGGGATAATACAATGATTAATGGGTGTCATTACAAGTTCACACAAGGAAAAATAGGTAATGTTTATTACTAGTAATGGAGGTGAGATTGGTGATAAAGTTGATGGTGATATTTGAAAAAATGAAATGGAGAATTTAGAATTCTATAGATTTTTCGACTACACAACATGTTGTCCTTAATCACCCACCATGTATACCAATAATTGGTTTTTCTAAATTTTAAATAATTCCAAATGAAATGTAGCTCCTTAAAATCTTGATGTATGACTCAAACTTAGTGGCACCAGGGTTACATGTCATTTTAAATATCACATTCCATGTGTCATAGGAATGTATCCATTAGCATGAAATCTATGTATATGGTCAATCTACTTGGAAAAACCATATTTTGTGTGTACCTATGAATATTACACACATCTTATTAAAAGGTGGATTGATGTGTATAGTCTATACACACCCAAATGTTAAGAAATACCCACATGTTGTGTATTCTAAAGAGACATAATATACTGTACACTTGAAGGGTTACTTAGGATTCAGAGATGTATATGACATCTAAGCTGAGTAGTACTACACACTGGGTACTATGAGTATATGTCTTGTACTATGTTATACGAGACAAGATTTATTGATAGTACAAGACTGGGGTTTTAGGACATAATAAATGACATGTGTACTTATGCACATGCCATATATCTCAGTAAAATGCATCTTGACATGTATAGTTTGGACATAGACAAAAGTTGGGAAATACCCACATGTCATATATTTTACAAATATGTTGTGTACTATACACTTATAGAGTTCTTTAGGCATGTTTACAGATGTATATGATATCCAAGCTGAGTAGTACTACACGTTGGGTACTATGAGTACATGTCATGTACTATGTTAACTGACACATGATCTATCAACAGTATATGTCTAAGGTTCTACAAATCAATACATGTCATATACCACACTGCACACATCATGTACTTGGTCTTCACATGGATTGAGTAGTGGAAACACATTGCTAGACTTACTTGAGGGACCTACATGTCATGTACCCTACTAGACATGCAGTGCACTGGGCAATTTGAAAAATTCTTTGTGATTTCTCACCTAAGTGATGGTTTTGGATGTATGAGATATATTATACAAGTATTTATCCATGTATAGAAAGATAGTATGACCTATTTTCCATCATAGGCCAACTATGTGATGTTTTGAGTAGTTCAAGGATATTTTTATTTATAGAGATGATTCTAGGGTTCAGGTAAGGTGTTAGGAGTAGACATGGAGTTATGGTACTCCCCCGTGTGTTAGGGACTAGTTATCCTTGCATGGGGATCATGTATTACCCCGATGAAATACTCATGATAGGGTGTGGTCCCTCATATGATAGATGGAGTTTTGGCACTTATTAGATCTAGAACTTTTTGTAATTAAAGAACCCTCTAAGAGATTTAAACATGGAAAAAAGTTCTGAAACTCTCATTTTTCAATGAACACATGTCTATTATGTATCTAAAATTTAGAAGAAAACACAATTCGACCTCACAATATAATGCATTTGATACACACTGGATAATAACTTCTGAAATACATTAAGAGGGAAATAAAAAAAAGAACAACACAAACATTTTACATGGTTTAGAATTAGTCCTACTCTACTGGGGTAACATTATAATATGATTTATTATATAGTGTAACATCAAATTACTTATAATATAGACCACACTCTAGGAATCATAAAATATCATTCCAATTTTCTAACTTCTTCCGCGATCCTCCAACCGCCCTTTCATCCAAATCAACTCATTTTCTATAAATGAAACAAAATTTTCCTTTATTGTTGAAAGTGAAACTATAGGTTAAATATTATACATAAAACTAATATTTATGTCTTCATTAGAAAACACATATCCAATGGTGCTCCACATAATATCTGCATCTCCCCTAAAGTTTGAATTTGAAAACCCATGCTATAGTTCATTCGTTCTGAAATAGAGAGATAAACTTTCAAAACCATTGAGATACTGGAGTATCCACTTAAACATAACTTAGTGTTCTCTTATAGTATTATCCATGAATTTACTAACAAGTTCCACTAAATTCACATGTATATTCATGTACATGTTATACATCAAGCTTCTGACTACTAATGAAAATGGAACCTTTTCTATTTACTAAACCTCTACTTCCATTTTAGGCACTTTATTCTTATTTAGTTCAAAGTGTTTAGAAAAAGGAGTGGTAATTGAAATTTAATCTCTCATTTTAAATCATTCCACTACCTTATAGATGTAGTTAAACCAAATTATGAATAAATTTATAGAATTTAAGTCCCTTATAATCCATATCCCCAAGATCTATTTTTCAAGACCAAGATCCTTCATCTCAAAAAATATGGACAATTAAACCTTCACCTCATAAATCCTTTCCTTTACCAATAAAAAAATAATAATTTCATCCATATGGAGAAGTAAAATGATGAAATTCTTATCACTATACACCTTTCAGTAGAAATAATGGTTTTAATTGTTATAAATGAAGTTCTATTCCTACATAAAGGCATTAAACATTTAGTTCCAATGCCTTGATTCTTGATTCAAACCAGAAAGGCTTTGTTTTAGCTTGCACACAAGACCCTCATTCTATTTATCCATGAAACCCTTTGGATACTCCATATAAATCTCCTCATTCAAATCTTTATGAAGAAATGTGGTTTTAACTTCTAACTACTCAACATGTAACCCTTTTATGGAAACCAATTCGAGTATAGTATAAATTATTATGTGCTTAACAACTAGAGAGAAGATTTTAGAAAAATGTAAAGCTTCTATTTATTGAAAACCATTCATAAAAAGCCTTTACTTGTACCTATTTATACCATATTTTTCATCTTTTATCTGATAAACCGACTCATTCTGAAGTAATATCCTCACAATAGGTCATTCTGTTAGTTACCATGTCTCAAAAACATATAAGGAATCCATTTCATCCCTCATCTCCAACTCACACTATATTTTGTTACTTATAATTACAGACTCTTCCAGACTCTTAGGTTCTCCATCATCTGTGAGATGAAAATAGTGTGGGCTACTTCTGTATCTCTACACTTGGTACTTAATCTCGATAGATCTCCACAGTCAATTCTATAGCTTGGGTATTTATAAAACCACTAATTCCTAAACTTCGCTTACATATATCTACCCCAAGCTTTTGGAGTCCCATATATTTCTGATACTTACCATCTTAGAAACACCATCATAACTTGACTTCCATCCAAAACTTCATCTGGAAAATTTGGTCTTTTTGGAATTTTCATACTCACAAAACTATTCAAAACATCTAAATCTTCCAAACTTCTATCCATATGAACATAAACTTGTGATGATTATTTGATCTGATCTATAAATTCCACCCAATTCTAATATTTCCACAATATCTCTTCATTAAAGATAACATTTTTTATTTTTATAACCTTTTATAAGTTGTTATCCTAGAGCTAAATTCCAAAGTCTTCCTCACTTTACCCTATAAAGAAACACAATTGGGGATTTACATCTAAATTATCCCTTTTTGAATCAATAACATGGAAATAGGTGAGTAAACCAAATAGTTTGAGATGATAAATTTTAATCTTCTTTTTATACCAACACACTTCTAATAGTTCCTACCCCAATGAAGAATGAGGACTTCTGTTCACCAAGTAGGAAACACAATTCACGACCTCCACCAAAAAATCCTTGTTGAAACTAATATGTAACCACATAATCATTTCCTTCACCACAAAAGTTTGATTCATCCTCTATATAACTCTTTTTTGTTTCATAGTTCTTGGTACAACCTTATCAAATTTTATGACTTTCTACAATTTGAAACTCTGGAATTAACTACTTCTATATTCCCCACTATTGTCAAACCTCAAACATTTTAGTTTACTTTCGGTCACTTTTCCCACCATGGATCTCTATCAAATGAAGGTACCAAAAACTTAAAAAATTTTACTTGAGAAGGAACACCCAAACATTCCATGTTATATCATTGATGAAGGTAACATATCACAATGAATATTTATGAGAATAGACCGAATTAGGATTCTATAAATCCTTATGAACTAGATTTAACTTCTGATTCTTTGGCGCATTTCCTTATATTTTGAATTATGCCTTTTCTACTTTGTAAGGATATATTCTTTTCATGTTACATTCTCCATAATTTTGATATTTAAAATTCCTTTAGTGGAAATAACTTCCACCCCCTTCTCACTTAGATGACCAAGATGTTCATGATACAACTTTGTGGATCCAAAAGTTGTTTGTTTGGCATGAATTTCTCCTTCTGAAACTCCTATCAGGTACAATTTTTTATGTTTCACTCCTTTACCTACCATTATGGAACCACATGTAACTTTACACACTCCATCGACAAATGTAGCATAAAAACCCAAATTTTCTAGTTATCCTACTGAAATCATGTTCTTCCTCAACATCAATATGTTTCTCACTCTTTTAAAGTTCAACAAGCCTCTATTCTAAGTTCAAATGGTAACATCATTCTTTACCAAAATCTTAAGAGTTTTATCACCCACAAGATGTAACATATGAAACCTTTCAAAAATATAATTCCCCATACTTATCTTCTTAGATATATAATGAAAAGAATCCTTAAATTATATGATTTATGAATCAAGTGGATGGAAGACACTCAATAAAATTTCATTTGTATCTTATAAAATGGAATCTGTGGAGGCACTTATAAAAGAATACCTTATATAATTAACCCTATGATCACTATAATTTTTCTTTATATGGAATTTCTTCCCATAACACCAATACAAGGGATTGCCTTCAACCAAACTACTCTGGATTCTACGTTTTCTTTCTTTCCCTTTATCATGTCCTTTCCATGAAACTAGATGCAACTACTTTCCACACTAAATGATTTTTTGATAGAATTCTATAATTCTTTCCATATAATCTAATCATTATGAATTAAATTTTGGATATCCTCGAATACTAAGTCTCTTTTACCACTATAAGTACACACTGTAGTAACCATCACACCCCAAGATTCTGGGAGTGATGAAAGTAACAAAAACACCCACACTGCATTCAAAAACTTGACTACTATAGATTTAAGTTGACTTTTAATAATGTTGAAGTCATTTACATGATTGAAAACTAATTTTACTTATTAAATTATCATACTAAATAGCCTCTGCAATAGAAAAAATTTGTTTATTATAGTTGTATTATCATATATACTGGTAGGAGTCTTTGTTGTAATAGTGGATGACCTAGACCCAACTTGAAAAATAATTTTGATTACCATATCATTTATATATTTATCTATGCATGATGCTTACCATTATAGTGTATATATTTCTATTTCCACTATTTAATGGTAATGTCCATATATTAATTGTCATATCAAAGAGGTTACAAAATATCCTATACCATAATGATAACCTTGAGATACTATGACATTAATCTTAAAAAAAGGTCCTATGGTCTAGATACATCTTACTGATTGGAAATAGTAGACCTTTGACTATCAATTGCTGGGGGCTCATAAGCATTGAGACTTCTTCTCATGAAGTTTGCACTTGGTGAACTCTGGTAGTGAGATTATGAGGAAAAACATGCCAATAGGAATACCACATGTTTTGGGTGTCATTGGTTTTTTCTATATACAGACATGTGTATTGATCTACTAACTTGAGATCATTATCAATGTGTGTCATTTTATCATTTACTTAGATGCAAGGAAAAAAACACAATAATGAAATCATGGATATGTAGCTTGTATTGGGTGCATCATTGGTGGCATGACATTGGTTGAATGTTCAAGAAAGGATTTATTGCTTTCAGGTTGAAAAAGTAATATATATCGGGCCTTGTTGACCAAGATAATAGGACCTTTATAAATCCTTGGGCAAGGTATTCGAAAGGAAAATAATAAAACAATAAAAGGGTGATGACTCAAGTGTGCTTACAGCTTTATGAGACATCTAAAGACAAAAAGATTATATTACACAGTATATGTTTGTAGGTTGGTTGTTGTTGCTATGACTATCCTTATCTCTTTAGGGGCCTTGATGGGTTTCTAGACTCAACTCTTGGTCTGTGGATACTATTCACTACCATCAAGATAAGGTCCTAGAGGGTCACACACAATAGCATATTCAAGAATCCACCCTATTAAGTTGAATAGGTATATCAGATATGATGAGCCCCACCACCGGGGTCCCAGTGTTGTCCAAGTTATTGATCTCTGATAAATAAATAAATTCATATTATTCAAGTAAAGAATAACTGGTATATAATTTATTTATTAAAATTATTTACAAGTTAAGTAAATATGAGGAATAATATTAATTGAATGAATATTATTTTAATATTCCAGGTTCATTTAATATTAAGTGGGAATTACAAGTTAGGTTATTAACTTGGGATTATCACATAATATATTTTAATATATTACAATTATGTGATAAAATAATAAATAAATATTTATGATGCAGTTTAGTTCATCATATTTATTTATTTAGTGGATGTTAAATAAATAGGGTATGAGGAACCCTACCGAGTATTTTAGACACCCACTATAAATAGGTGGAGAGAGGCTCATGATTTGTACTATTAATGGTGAGAAATATAGAGCCTCTCTCTACTATTCCACTTTTTATAGAGATAGCTCGATGCGGTGATCGTCGGGGCATCAAAGGCGTCGTTGAATCTTTGTGTTAGCACCCAAAATTCGACGATTGATGCTTCAACAGATTTTTGAAGCACGTGGGGATGATTTATAGGGATCCTGCTATAGATCCTTCAAGAAATGATCACTGGTGAATATTTTTAGTCGATCACAACTTCATATCTAAATAGGCATGCTTTCAATTTACGTTTTGTTATCTGTTTAATTTACATGAGATCTTCATACCGTACTGGGGCTCAGATCATTGGTGACGACAAGTCTTGTCATCCCGATAATAAAATATTTTAAAATCACCAACCCACCAGCTTTTGATATGACCTCGGTACCTTTAATTGGAATCAGAGCGAGCATGTGAATTTTATGATCCAAAAAAATTAAATTGCTTTAAATTTAAGTATAGTATTTGATTTTGGTCCCAATAAAATAAACCGCGTATTTATCTGATTTTGAATAGGCGAGTTATGGTTATTCAAAGTTTTTAATAAAAATTGATTTGCGATTTAAAGGTATTAAAATTTTATCTATTTAAACTTGCTATGGATATTATAGTTAATCCAAACTATTATGTCGAGACAATGTGGCTAGAATATTATTTTCCAACCATCTCATATTCCACTGGTTTTATAGAAATAATATATAATAATAATAATAATAATAATAATAATTACTATAATTATAATTTTGATAATGAATTTAATTATATCATTATTTTATTATAATAATAAGTTTTATTATTATAATAGAAGGGATAATTGATAGCCTTGAGACAAATTCCACAAAAAAATAAATGTGCAAACCTTTTGTTTTATTTAAAAAACACTTTTTCCTATTGGTTTCCGCAAGAAGCCAACCAGAAAAAAGGGTCAAAAGGGAGTGGCTGGTCGGCCCCCTATCCCATACCTTCCACCGAAGGCCACACCACCTTCTCCGACAATCCCGCCTTGATCATATGACCAGATTCAGTCTTCTTGGTCTCTTAATGGATCCCTTTTCCATGGCCATCCAAGGACACTCCACTGTGTAACTCCACCCCCACCTCCCACTAAGCACTCTCCACCCAACTGGTGGCTACACTAGCCATAGCCAGTCCACGTATAGCACCTGTCATAACTGGAACCCCTCGGCAAGCAGTAGCACCTACTCAGCCAGACCTCCTCCCTCTCTTGTGCGAACCCAGACCTGATTGCACCAAATCCAGGATTTCTGCCACTAGTGTTGAGTTAGGACAGCACCTCCAGCCAGTTTTGGTTGTAAGGTACCTGTGTTTCCCCTACAAGCATTTTATTGAACTCAGAGCGCCCCGAAAGTGGCCCAGGCTGGTCTTCCTAATCCAGAATGGGTCTGGGAGGACCTGCCTAGCCAAAAATAGCTGAGAATGGGCATCACTTTGCCAAAATGGTTTTGTGTAGGTATGACATGACTCGCTTTGGGCCTGCATGAGTTTTTTCAGGGCCCATGTTAATTTAATTAATACAATTAATTAAATTAATTTCATAATTAAATTAAATTAATTAGCATATTAATTGTGGTTTAAAATAATAATTTTTTATACCAGGTAAAATTAATTTAATTTTAGTATTAAATTAAATTAACTAATTAATTTAATTTTTGGATTTAAAATTAAATTAATATCTGGACGAAAATAATTAAATTATTTGAATTATTTAATTCATTTAATTTAATTAAAATTCCTCATACTTTTTTTATTGAAATTTAATTTTATATCACACTTTTATTGTATCCGCTTACTGGTCTTGAGCACCGACTTGTGTATGTATGATTTTAATTATTTATTTAATTATTTATTACATGCGTGTGATGATTGTAATAAGTAGTTAATAAATTGAAGGTCTTTGTATCGTCATTTTTTCCAAAAATTTATAAGGGTCTGCATGTCCAAACTCATCTTATATACATTGTACCCCCTAGTCCCCATAGACTACGAGCGAGTATTCTTGTACATTGACCAAGAAAATGAAAGACGCGACGTTGACCCTGCCAAGATGATGCAAGATGTTACATGGACCTTACAATATGAGGTGATATTCCATATGTGACATGAACCCCACTAAGCTGAGGATGGTGTAAGACGTAGACAACGCCAAGTCGAGTCGTTACTCCAGACGAGCAATAGACATACTGGACAGGGGTGAGCTACATCACAAGTCAAGCGATGACTCAGGTATGATGACTCTAGATCATTTTAAATGCTCAAGAATATTCAAGTATTTGATTACCTTTATGCATTTATTTATTATTTTATTCATTTTATAACAATGGGAAAATATATAAAATAATAAATAATAAAATGCATAAAGAAGTGATGAATATTTTTCTATTAATGTTCAGTTGTGAGTTCGACAAAATAGATGAACAAGGGTAATATAAATGGATTACATTCATCAAGAGAAAAATATAAAAACCCTCAAAGAAATATTAAGTTGTTAACCATGTTCCATAATTCAAATCTGAACAAAACCGGGTTTTTGGGGTGATCGTCATGCCAAAGATGAGGGCGCCTTTTTCTACCTTGTTGTTCTAATGAGAGTGATGGGTTATAATAACTAAAGTTGCAACAAAGAAGTATCCAAAGCTATATTTTTCTAATTTTAGAGGTAATCATTGATTAAATCAAGTTATGATTTTAGAACCTGGGACTTCACTCAACAGATCAAGGGATCGCTAGTTAAAGCAGTTGACCAGTCAAATGCTTTCCTTGAACCCTCCAAGTAGCAGTGTAGCCAAATCTTGTAGACTATAAAGGGAGGCTCATGTATCATTTTCACTAAAATACTCAAGTGATAGAGCATTCCAATTCTAGTACAAAGGGTTCCTATAATTCAATAAAATATTGTGAAACATTTAATGATATAATTAATCAATAATGATTATTTCAATAATCATGATAAAAGTACAATCTAATAGAATTTTATTCTTGTAAAAATGGAAATTAATACCACAAAAAATACTTCAATAACAATTAGAAAAAGTAAATGTAAAAACTTGCACAAATTTCCAAGTGTAGTACAATTGCTTGCGTACATTATTATTATATTGAAAATTCAATGTACTGATGCCCCTACCTGTTAAGTCACCTTAGGAAGAGAGGGTTTAAAATTGCTTACATGAGATTCATGTATGAAGCATAGTATGATTATGTCATAATTACATCACCAACAACTGATGTTTGTTGTGGTTACAACATCAGGATGTAGATGATTTCACATGATGTCTTATCTCTGAAAAGCATCCAAGGAGAAATCAAAGCAAGATATGAATGAGTGATAGCTACACTGGTCAAGTGTAAAGTGAAATATGGATTTCAATATTTCATGGAATCCAACTCTTACACCCATAACTATTGTTTTGTTTAAGGTTATAAAATGAACAGGATGGAGTAAACACATAATTACCTTTTTGGTAAGATTTTACAAGTAAATAAGAACTTAAAGAAAGTAAAATATTTAATTCTTATGGGGAACATGTTTAAATTCAAAGAGAAAAGGCCAATGGAAAGTGAAAAACCAAAGGCACATTCGAAATTTACTTTAAATAATTGAGGTTGGTTAATAAACATGAGGTTATTTTCTTCGCATATCATAAAATAAACATATGGAAGTTTAATAAAAATAATCTAAATTAAAGAAGCAAGTTACCCGCTTCTTCTTTAGTGAATATTAATCAATTAAATGCAATGTTTAGGTCATTATTCTTGGGTATTTAATAAAATATGCCCATCACATATGTGTATTTAAATACAGTATGCAAGTAAGTAATAGAAACATTAAAATAAGTAAGGTGTATTCTTCAAGCGGCTGAGAAAGGGTGATTCTTATGTCAGTGGTGAGGAATAACAAACTTATTATTGCCAAGTGAATGATTTTTGTAAAATTATTATTGAGTATAACCAAAATATTTATCTCACGTGTCCTTTGTGCATAAGAATAAATTATTCCAGGTTCCATAATGATTGTTATTTTTGGTGTCTCATACTCAACAAATAGTTCAGTGATACTTGAATCATAGGGAATACTTGATGAATATAAAATTTAAGACTTATTTACCCAGTTGGGGAAAGATACTTATTTGTAAAGTAAAACTAAAAGTATATTTCAAGGATATACCTGGTTTTTTATTTAGACTCGGTATAACTAAACACCTTTGGTATTATCGATGTATTTAGTTTGGACAAAGAAAACTTTGGAAATAACGGTATGCCACAAAACTTTCAAAATTAGTTCAATAAGAGAGAATGAGATATTCCAAGTGAAATATAGTGGCAAATATACTTCATAAGATTCCTTTAAGTAATTAAGTAATGTGATAGTGAATAATATGAATGGTCAGAAGATATGAGTTGCTTCGGGTCAGAATGCCAAATAATATCTTGACCAAACATTCATCAATTATGATAATGTAGCATGGAGTAATTCCTAAATGAAAATTACCTTATTTGAATCCCAACAATGATATTAATAAGGAGGATCAATGATAAGTCTTATATGATAACATTGATAAAAAAAATGTAGCGTGGAGAAATTCCCAAACACACATTTTATACATCAGAGTAATGATGTAAGTAGTATCAATATTGTAACTTTTAGAAACTTACATTATATTTCATGATGTGATTTGAAAATAATGGTGATATCCCATAATCATATGCCAAATATAATGAATAATGTATATCATATGAGTCATATTATGATGAAAATCCATTATGTCATAAGAACATGTGTTGGAATGCAAAGAGTTTGTTAAGGATATAAAAAAACTTGCATCAAGATAAACACATTGTGCATCTAAGTAATCATCATAATTGTTTCTTAGGATATTACATAAATCCCTAATATAGACAAGTGGTAGTCAAGTTATAGACTACATTTTTATATAAGGGTCCACATATCTACTTGAGATAGTGAAAGCCAGATTGTATTGGGTTTAGTCAATGATAGAGATTCATATGTAGTTGGAATAAGAACCAGTTCCACAAGTGGATGTGGAACATGAATGTTCTAGAGACACATACTATGTAGGAAGGTTGAAACCATAATGATGGTTTTATATTTACTGTGGCTGATGATACATTATTCAGTGAGAATAATGATTCCTACAAGTAAGTAGTATATAGAAATAAGCTAAGATTGATAAGACTGATTAATATTCAATAATGGATTCCATATATCAAAGTGAAAAGGGGATTATTATTTTGAATACCGCAGTGGGTATTCAAGTGAGTTGATACATGGATGGTACAAGCGTGGTACCAATAAGTCTCAATTGGTAATACCAAGTCGGTATGCCTAAACCCATTATAATTTTACTTGTCATAGCTAACTTCTAAGATCATTTAATTGGACATTGGATGTCAAGATACACTTTTATGGAAGGTGTCTATATGATGAAACCAAAAAGGGATGATGACACCATTAGATTACAAAAAGGATTGCAAGTTACTAAAATCCAATTCAGGATTAAAGTAAGTAACAAGATATTAAAACATTCATTTGGAATGAATCTTTCCAGGTGTCTACTAGAGGTTAGTGGGAGTGACATTGTTTTCCAAGTAAAATATGTACAGAAACATATGGAAAACAAATATTGGTCTTACAGATAGTTAAGACTAGGATGAAAGTAATTCTCTAGTGATTGACTTAAAGTAGCAACCTAAGTTCTAGGGAACAAGATCTACTGACTTAGATCAAAATAATTGCTTGGACCTAGTCAATCATACATATAGTGACATATGTTGGAACCAAGGTTGTTATTTGCTATAAATTTAGTATGGTTTGTGTTTGTTTTCAATCCTCACATGGAAAATTAGGGAATTTTCAAGGAAAGGGATCTTACAGTTTTAACAAACAATAGTTTTGAAGGTGGTGTTTTTCCCAGTGTTTGCCAAATTTTTGGGTCAAAAAATTAGATAATAGAGAAAGGTGTTTTTAGAAAAGGAATTTGTGTGCAAGTTTGAAGGTGGATTGGAAATTTGTGCACAATGCATGTTTTGGGATCATCACATAAAAATATGGAAAAGGTAAAAAGTGTGAAAGATTTAAATTTTCATGAAAGATGTGGTTGCACGGAAGAGACTTACACACCAAATACGACATCAAAAATGATTTTCCATGCATGGTGAGAATATTTCATGCAGGTTCATCAAGGCCTATAAATAGGTGGATACCCCCATGTAAGTATTATAACTTTTTCCAATAAAGATCTAGTAGCTCTTCCTTATGAAAGATTTGTGCATGAAAGATTCATACACAGTAATTATTTCACGCAAGGTGATCCTTGAGTCAATCAGGACCAAGTGAACCCCATGTCGTGGTTATGTAGAAGATAGGGGTTGAGTGAAAGTAATCTTGTGTGATAATTCCAAAACTTATTCACAAGAATAGGTGTTACGCACAAGTGTAGTGTTTAGATTCTAATAGGTTTTAGATATCCAATTTGTTTGATCAGTGCTTTCAAGTGCATCAATTCAAGACAACGGTGCAATAATAGACTCATTCTAGTAACAGAAAAAGAATTCAATTCCAATCTATTGAAGATACCTTCAAGTTTATAAACTGAGTAAGACTTATCCAAAATAAGTGAGCTAGGGGGAATCAACAGAAGTGTTCCAAGGGACGCAGTGTGCTATCCCTAAAATCTTATAAAGGTAGTGTGCCTGGCATAGAGTGACTATTCCTAAACCTCTGTATTCCATAACTAGTGAATAATAGTGGAATTTGGTATGACTAACACATTGTCAATGTATACTACTTGTATTATATATTAGTGGTGAATAAAGTAAAATTGATGTTTGCGTGTCATTGTTTGTTTACTACACATTCTAATCAGTTGGGTTTAACAGGTTCCTACCAACGTGGGAACAATATCCATCACTTTAAGAAGAAAAATTTGACACCCTAATTCACCCCACCCCTCTCATGGTGTTCTAGGTTCCTTCAACACAATATTGAAAAATACAAGTTAGAACAATTCAAGAGAAGAATTGTTTCCAGTTTCATATGGAATAAGTCTCTCCCAGTTGACATGCAATTGCAAAGGAGGAGATTAAGTGATGAGTTAAGGTCCATGCGCTTTAGCGATGGATCAATCACATATTCCATGATATATAAAAAATATGATATTGCCAACATATACTATATAATAGGAACATATCATTTATTTCTAGGAGAACTGTAAGTGAAGCAGTCAGAACTATCTGATTGTACTTGGGAAAGTACAAAAGATATATACCTGGTAACTAGAGAGGAAATGATACTAGTTTTAAGGGTACAAAAACTAGTATTAATTTGGATCAATTTGATCAAGTATCATAGTTAGGCTAAGGTGTTGAGTGATACAAGATCATAAAATCCAGTGGTATCTATACCTACAAAACCAAGTACATTTCAATTTCTGAGGTAGTTAGGAAGCAGTTATTAAATGAAACGATTTATTCTAGTTCTTGGAATCACACTTACCAAGAAAAGTTTTATCATTATGATAATTATGTTACTCGTACTAGCCAAGATGTCAAGTTATGACAGTGGAAAAAAGGAAATACTTGGTGATACCATCTCTTGAGAAGTTTTACTCAAGGAGGTGAGGTCGCAAATAGGAAAATAGCCACATGATAGAAACATGGAATACCTAGAAACTAAAGGCGTTACTCAGCAGACACATGATCTTAATCATGTGAAAGATAAAAAGATTTTTTAGCAAGTTGTCTCTAGTGAAAGTGGGAGTTTTGTAATAGTGGTTTCCCTAGACCCATATTGAACATTACTTTTGATTACCATATAATGTATACAGTTATATATTCATGATGTTTACTTTCCATTATAGTGTAGATATTTATGCATCCTCTATCTAATAGTAATATCCACAGATTAATTTTCATATAAAAAAGGTTATAGCAGACCCTAAGCTATAATGAGAACCTTTAGATACTATGACATTAATCTTAAACAAAGGTCCTATAGTCTAGATACATCTTACTGACTAGACATAGTATATTTTTGACTATCAGGTGATGGGGGCTCATAATCATTGAGACTTATACTCATGAATTTTTCACTTGGTAATTTTTGGTAGTGAGATCATAAAGACATACCATCCAATAGGAACACCACATTTTTTGGGTGTCATTGGTTGTTCCTATCTATGGTCATGTATATTGATCTCTTAACTTGAGATCATTATCAATGTGTTCCATTTGATCATGTACTTTGATGCATGGTAGAAACCATGATAATGAAATCATGGTGAGGTAGCTTATGTTGGGTGTGTCATTGGTGGCATGACATTGGTTGAATGGTCAAGAAAGGATTTGTCACTTCCGTGTTGAGGAAGTAATATATAACAAGCCTTTTTGATCAGGATGATAGTAACTTTATAAATCCTTGTCTAAGGTACTATAAAGTTAAATCCATCCAATTAGGTCAACAAATAATAAATCAAGAAAAGGGTGATGAAACGAGTGTGCATCCCACTTTATGAGATATCTAAATACAAAGAGATTATATAACACAATACATGTTTGTAGGTTGGTTATCATTTCTATGACTATCCTTATCTCTTTAGGGGTCTCAATGGGTTTCTAGACTCTGCTCTTGGTATGTAAATACTATTCACTTCTATCGAGATAAGGACCTAGTGGGTCACACATAATAACATATTCAAGAATCTTTCCTATTCTGTTGAATGGGTATATCAGAAATGGTGGTCCCCACCACTAGGGTTCAAGTGTTGTCCAAGTTATCGATCACTGATAAATAAATAAATTCATATTATTCAAGTAAATAATAAGTAGTATTTAATTTATTTATTAAAAGTATTTAAAAGTTAATCAAATGCGAGGAATAATATTAATTTAATGAATATTATTTTAATATTCCAGGTTTGTTTAATATTAATCGGTAATTATGAGTCAAGTTATTGAATTAGGTTTATCATGTAATATATTTTAATATATTACAAGTATGTGATAAAATAATAAATAAATATTTATGATGCAGTTTAGTTTGTTATATTTATTTATTTAGTCCACATTAAATAAATAGGGGTCGGGAACCCTATCAGGTATTTTGGACATCCACTATAAATAGGTGGACAAAGGCTCATGTTTTGTACTATTCATACTGAGAAATATAGATCCTCTCTCTTCTATTCCACTTTATAGAGAGATAATCTCTCGATCCAGGAAATTGGATCGAGCTGATATCCATGCATCGAAGGTACGTCGATGCAGTGATCGTCAGGGCATCGAGGTAATCTTTGGATATCTGCACTAGCACTCAGAATTCGATGATCAAAACTATAGAGGATTTTTGAAGTGTGTGTGGATGATCTAGAGTGATCCCTCTATGGATCCTTCAAGAAACAATTACCAGTGATGAGTTGCAGTTGAGAATTGATTCAGATCCAAACTGGTGTGTTTTCCATTTACATTTTGTGCTCTATTTAATTTAAACAAGATCCTCAGACCATACTGGGGCTCGGATCGTTGGTGACAAAAAGTATCATCATCCTGATGATAAAAGATTTTAAAATTCTCAGTCTACCAGCTTCTGCTATGACCCCAGTACCTTTAGTCTTTACAAGTTCCGAATCTTTCTTCACTTCACAAATGTCATAATCCATGTTCTAGGCTAGTTACATCCAGATCAACCCCAATGCTTTCTTATTTATCCTTTACCATTATTTCATTTTAATCACTTATAGTTTTATTCTCATTAACAAAATATCAATGTTTTTTTCAATAGATAATACTCTATATGTATTTTCCAAAATATAAAATTTATGCCTTCAAACTTCTCAATACAAACCTTACCCTCATATGATTCCATCATTTTGTTATCAATAAACTCCCATTGAATCCAAAATATGTAAGAGGGGTTAAGAACTATTTACCATAATTTATCCCACAAGGACAAGTGCAGAAAGACACAACTAAATAGAAATTTAAAACATCTCTTCCAGGGTGTAGTCATACCAAACTCAACAACTAATATATGATAACACTTGTTGGGTCCAGAAACTCCCACAATGGAAGTACCCTCTAAAATCTTTAAATGTGGGACAAAGTTCTTGAACTCCCATTTTGTAATGAACCCATGTCTATGATGTATCCATAATTTAGAAGATAACGCACCCCAACCATGTACTATAACACTTTTGATACACATGACAAAAGAATTTTTGAAAATCCATGATAAGGAAATAAATGTAAATAACAATACAAGTAGTTTTAATGGTTTAGACTTAGTCCTACTCCAGAGGGAGAACATAATTTTTTTTATTAAATAAGCAGGAGAAGATTACAATATTTAACTATTAAAACACAAATGAAACTTACCCACTATTTATAGTGGGGCCATTTCAGTGCAACCGATTCCTCCACTTTCTGAACATTGGGGGTAATCGTCCACTAAGTTCAACCATTGACTGAGTGCCACAACCTCGAATTACTTGACCAGTGAACAATGCATACGTCTGGAAACTCTTTGAGTTCTCCTTATAGATCCTTTAAAAAAAACCTTGTGTAACTACATAATTTATTCTTAAACAATTCCTTTTCATCTCCACACTTCTACTTTATATACCCATCATTATTGCTTATGATTTATCTACTTCTGGACTTATAGACTTTAGTTTTTCCACTTTACCATCCCCATCTAGTTTCATAATTGGACTTATGTTTTCACTCATGTAACGACCCGATGTTTTATTAATGGAAATTCTCTTCTTATAATTATGTCATATAATCACATGAAATCACAACACAATGAACTACTAAGTACTATGTGACCTTCAAACATAATATTGTCACTTCTATGATTTGAATTTTGAAAATTTGACATACATTGTTACGATCAATAAGATGTTTGGAGTTCGAGAAGACAAACTTTTTTTTGGTGAATATTAACCTACCCTTATGAATAGTAACCTACCCTTATGAATAGTAATATGACCCTTATGAATAGTAAATCTTACAAAAGGATATTAACCTCACCCATGAGAGTATAAATAAAATTTATCAATCTTATAAGTGACAATATGATAGTGTTGGTATTTTTATAAGTCATAAATACTTAATTAACAATTTATGAATAATTTAATAATTAAAAAAGGAAATGTATTTTCATAAAATTTATTCATAAATTATTTTTTTATGTATTATAGTTTTAATATAATTTTATAAGACCTTATTTATTTTTTGAAAACATCATAAAATCACTTATTATTTTAAAATTTGTATTTTTCAAGTAAATTACGATTTTAATCAAAAATTAAATTAATCATATTTAGGAAATTATTTTTGAAAAATGGAGTTTATTTTTAGATTCTAAATGTTGAAAAATGGTTAGGGTGATTTTTTGGGATTTTTCTAAAATACTTGAATTTTTGATGAATAGTAAAATACGATGATTCAAAATAAATGCTAAAACCTGAATTTATGCATCATGCTTGAGTCATGGATGATGTAAATAGACATTGGTTTGAACTCACATGCACATATTACTGTTTTTATAACAATAATCATTAATATTTCTTGTCTTATGAAAAAAATAATAAACTAATGATTAAAATATTAAGAAAACCCTCCTCCCCTCCACTATAAAAACCACCCACACTCCTCTATTCTATTCACTCCTATCAAGCCTTGTGCCTTACCTAAATTCTTCCCAAATATCTCCCCAATATCCCCCACATTCAAAATCCTTTTTTCACCTCAAAATACCAAATCCTCTCCCCTTAAGAGGCTCTCAAGGAAGATTGAATCAAGAGGTAAATTCCTCTTTTCTTTTCTTTCATTTTCTTTTTTTATTCATTTGTTATATTTTCTTTCATAACCTCTCCTCATCCAAATGGTATAAAAAATCCAGTACCACAAATTTTCTAGAATTTTTTTATGATAATGGTATAATTCATTATAATCTACCCTTTTTCCTTCTTTTATACCAAAGAAATGAAAACACTGTCCGAGATGTGTTCATTTATCACATTTAAGGATGATGGGTTATCAATTTCTATTACAATATTCAATTATGGTCATGAAAACATTTTTATGGTTAAACCATAAAATTAAATATTTATTTTATCTTATGTGGTGTTATGGAATCCTTTTTCACACATGATTTAAAATAATAATACAAAATAAGTTAATTATGAGAAAAATCGCCAAATTTATCCAAGCGTTTATCATTAATGTTTTATATAATTATTCACCTTCACTCCAAATAACAAAATGAATTTTATAGCCATGAAATATTATTAATTTTCACTAATTTCATATAACTTCAATTCTGTACAACCACTCTTACCATACATGTGTGTCCGAACATGAATATAAGTGAACCAATCATTAAAACCGAGGAAGCAAACAGTCCCAAATGATGAAATTGAACCTCATAACTAATAAAAAAGGTTATGAATGAACTCAAAAGGGTTATAATAAATAATTTATATGTAAAATAGGTTATATAGTTATTAATTAATGAAAATAATTTGATTATTTATGTCATTAAGATCAAGTGAATAACAACATCAGATTTAAGGTAAGGGATCCTCTCTATTTCACTTGTATTCAAGAATGTCCTCTATGTTATGACCTTTTATGTGTAATGCCTAATGATGGGTATGATTTTGAACCTTAAAAATACATCCCTCATGATTTATAATTGATAAGAAACCCCCCTCTCTCTCATTAAGCCCTCTTAAGTACACCCGATACCATGCTGATAATCCGTAAAGAATTCTACCCGAACCTCCTTTGTTCTTTTGGGTTGCCTTATATTTCTTTTACCCAAATCAAGTTACATTATCTTTTTATGTGCATCTTATAATTTTTTTTACATGTACCAAATTCATTTATCAATATCTTTTCATCATTATCTTTCGGGGATATACATGTTTTTAAGTGATTCCCTCCTCAATACTTCTCGATAAGCAAACCTGTTTTGAGGAAACTTCCTGAATTCTTACCTGATTTCAAGTACACTATATCTTATGTTTGAAGAAACCATTGTATTTATAAAATCATTATTTTTTTATTATTAAAAACTTTTTTGTTCAATTATATTTTTATATAAAGAATTGTTCCCTTTTCTATTTTAAAGGCTATATAGTATTTTCCTTAAAATCGCACAAAAATGTTTTAATGCTAAAATTTAATAAATAATTTTCTTACATGTTGCCACTTATAATTTACATCACTTAAAATTATACATTCCTATTTTACCTTATTAATTTCCATGTATATTTTATTTCATTTCTTTCATGGACAATTTTAAGATACGCCCATTTGTTATGCTTTATGACATGACTATGGTACTTAATTCTTTCCATGGGTAACCCTTATGTTTATGTAAGATTTATTATGTATGATTATTTATGTGGAAAAATATTCATGAGAAGTTAAGATGGGTGATCCCAGATAGAGATCCAATGCATTGGGTAAAGTTGAGTCTCATGAGACGTTATATAGGACGGTCTTGGTGGTTAGTCTTGGCTTGTGCTACCATGTGCGAAAGTTTTGGCGGTTAGCATTGACTTGTGCTACCATGTGAAACGGTCTTGGTGGTTAGACTTGACTCATGATAAAGTCACATTTTACGTTGCTTCTACATTACTATGACTTCATGTTTATATGATTCCATTTTTATATGTTATGATTACATATGTTACATGCCTTTTTATATCATTATGTCATGACTTTTATCCCATGTGCTAATGATTTGTTCTTATGGTTATTATCTTAAGAGGATATTTAGTTCATCACTTTGTTCATGTGTTCCCCAGGGTAACCTATGTAGATGTTTAATAATAATGGAAGTTAGGAGCTCAATTTGAAGATTAAATAAAGAATTTTTTTAGTTCAATGTTTTTAGTTTTATGTACCCAGTCTCCCAAGACACTAGACTTTACGATCCTTGGCTTGTATTCTGATGTATAATTATAATTAAAATCATGTAATGTTATATGTAAAAGTCTAGGATCACTATAGTTGGTATCATAGGATGGTCTAGTTATTTTTAGAGATTAAGAATAGAGAACTTTAGTAAGAACATTAAGGATGAGACTAAGTATAAGAAAACACCCCTAAATTTTGGTAATTATAGAGTAAGTGGTTTATCAATAAAATACATACCTGTCTAGATACAAAGAAGTATACGTGGATCTGAAATAGATGTATTTAGGGGTAAAACCCGAAAACACCACTTTGAACTAGACTTGAACGAGAACTGGTGCACGACAACGAGCCTTGCTGCACTCTTGGTTTGAAACTCCTGAGGGATATGATTTGGTAAATTCATGAGCTTAGTACAAACCATTATTAAGGGAATAAAAAAATCCCACAAGAATATAAGTTAAGAAATAGATCAAGGATAACCTAGATTTAAAACTAAGGAATCACAAGTTATGTAGAGACCCATAATTTACATATATTGTTATTACTTCATAATTTAAGCATACTTATTACAACATATAACAAAACCATGATAGGACTGTATAGGTATAGTGTCTTTAGAAACTGGGAAACATAAACAACTGGTTCATAAATCATCTACATTATCTCCCATTTATTTCATTATATCTAGAGTCCCTTTTGGCATATCCTACTTAATACCATTATTCCTGACCTGGGGAAAAGAAAAAAAAACAAAGGGTGAGCTCAAATTCTCAATAAGGTAAAACAAAGGAAATATCAATCATATCATATTCAAAAAACCATAACATTTTGAAAATATTATCCTGTAAAAGAGATCATAATATCATGACATGGGATAACTCATAGTCGTGAAATGTAATCCCAATATTCATAACATAATACATGAAACTTTGTGTCATACACACATAATCATAAGAAATCATTTCATATTAGTCAATAATCATTTCCAAGACCATCATAGCAGACAAAGTCCATTACAGAACCGAGTTCACTCCTCATTCCAGTCCTGTATCATTGAACCTGATTAACTTGTCGTTCCAGCCATGTCTATCTCATGAGATATAAATCTTTACCCAATGAATTTGTGGGAGATATAGGTCCCACCAATCTTATAATTAAACCATTATTATGTGTTCCACAAAATCATAAATCGTACATCAGAGCATAACCCATGTAATAAAAATGGGATTCTTAAACATCATGCCATCATAACATAATCCATATAAGATAAAAGGACTTTATAAAAATAATTCCATCATAACATAATAAAATCAATGTAATAATAGGTATATAAAAAGAACCCTATATTATCTTATATGGAAAAATAATTTTGATAAAACACTTGAACTCAATTCTTGAGGAAAATATCCTTTCTACTTCAAAAACATTTTTCCTTTCTCAACATGCCATAAAATTTTAAACTAAAAGAATTTAATTTAAAATAAACTTGAAAACTTGTAAAGTAATCTTCATGGAAATAATGTTCTATGAAATCATAAAAAAACCATTCATTCCATATAAGTTAAAAAAACATTCTTCTCATACTTTGGTCAAAAAAGTCAAAAAGTATCTCGTACTAAAAACGACAAAAGATTCCTTTCATATATTTTACTAAAAATTCACCAATAGGTAAAGATGGATTTAAAAAATTATAGGAGGATAGAAATAATATTACATATTGAGGAAAAATGTATGTGGATGATAAATATTCCCTAGTAAATTCTGAAGTATAAACAATCTCGGATAAAAATGAGATTGCGAGATTTTCCCTTACCTTAGGTCCGATATGATGTGTACGTATATGAAACTCCTGTATAATGATTTAAATAATGTAATTGAATTATTATATAATCATATAAATTTTTATGATATCATATATGGTCATATTCTTATCTTCTTTTTAGTAATATTTTATTGCTACTTGTTATTCGGGTGTTCATTGCTTTATGTTCTTATGCGTGTTTTTTCGAATAAATTATTATTATCTTTTTAGGTTATAGATTCATAATTTAAAGAATGGTATTGGTATAATATATATCATATTTATTCATTCAATTCATTTATATAATCATGGTTTAATTAAGATCATGTAGAACGAATCACATCGCACCGTGGAGACGGTAAGACGTACGTACGCACGAGGGACGATATCATTCCCATAATTATTGAATGGTATTGGAGTGGATTATAGAATATCTCAGAATTAGCATCATGTTATAATAATGATATATAGTTATTCTTTACACCATTATACCCATCCAAGTAAGGTGGCGGAGGAAAACAGATTACACCACGGCGTGGAGACGGTATTCCATACGTACGCACACGCAGTGATTTCGTTTTCCGTAGGATGGATAGAAGGTGAAATAGGGTTGTTTAATATTTTTAATAACATATAATTATATTATTGATACTGATGTTATTACTTTATAATGAAAAAAATAAAGAAGAGGAAGTATAAGAAGAAATAATTTTGAAAGAATCGGTAAAGGATATTACCTCTTCTTTGATGCGCCTCTTCTAAACCTCCTCTTAGGGCACTAAAGTTGGTCTTTGAAGAAGACCATGACCTCTAGTATGTTTCTAGGGAAGTTTAGAAAATAAATGGATAGGGTTTTGACAATATTTAAGTCTCAAAATTTTGTGAGGAGGAGAGAGAGGAGGTGCCCTTTTATAAGAGAGGAGAGGGGCACTTTTGGAAACCTCTAAAATATTAATTTATAATAAACTCAAACCCCACATAATAACCTCAAAAATGACTCAAATATGAATATTAGATGATATAGGGTTGTAATATCATTAAAAAAAATAATATTTAGACATTTTTGGAATTTATTTTAAACCTTATCAACTTGATTTATCCTTATTTAATCTATTTAATTTTATTTGTGGTAATAATATTCTAAATTTTAAATTGTTATAAATAATTTAGTATGTGTTGTGAATTATCCATAATTGGATAATTTATGACATTTTAGACCATATAAATTTAAATTTATAATTTTTAAATATTTTTGTGATTTTTAAACAATTTTATAATATTTTATTTTTATAAAATAACAATAGTGTTAATTTTGACACTATTAATTTATTTGAATTTAAATAAAATCCAAACAGAGGATATATTTGAACCAAAACATTTAATATATTATTAACATGTCATATTAATCAATAATTTTTTTGGATAACATTAATTAGTTCATATAATATTTATTTTAATATTTCTAAAACCATTTATTTGATATTTCAATCAATAAAATAATTTCCACGTCACTATTGTGTCATCATTAATGATAATTATTAAATCCTAAAAATTCTAAATAAATTTTAATGATGTAGATAATTTTATTATATTTCTGTAGACTATTTATATTCAAAATTTTATGAGGTTTATCACTAAATTAAAATTGTTACACTTATAAGATATAAGAGAGTGACATGTTGTCACTTTCTTTGGTTTTAATAATAATTACATACTTTTCATGGTCAAAAGTCCATGAAATGAATCTATTCCGATACTTAGGTGATATGGGTTGACGTTTATTCATCCAATATAATTTTGGCAGGTGTTAGGGTAATTTTATAATCTTATTTTTATCCTTAATTACCCAATTTACCTTCAACTGTAGTAAATAAAATTTACCATAGTTACTATTCATAATGTATAAAAATAAAAAGTAGACTATTCACCTAATTTGGACCTACTGATTCCAAATATAGAATCCATTTTTCCAAATTCAAAACACATAAGTTGTAGTATTTAATTTGAAATTAATCCTGCTGTTGAGAAAACGAGTTTTAAAAGTTAAAACATTGCAAAAGATTGAAATGTTTTTACCTATGAATTCAATGTAAAATTAATGATAATGACTTGAAATATATTAAATGGTAAAAATATATTATATTTATACTTTAAAAACATTAAATATCATAATTTAACCATATAAATTATCTTGATGAAAAAAGTTGTTTTTAATTAAATTTTAGCATATTTTTACTATTCATCAAAAATGAAAGTTAACAGAAAAATATTAAAAAATTATCCAAAGTAAAATTTTATATAATTATTACAATTAATAAGTTTATTTTTTCAAATTGAACTCATAAATGTGTCAAAAACTAGATTTAAAGTGGGTGCGCCATCCAAAGGTGGCAAAATTGCATTTTTTGAAAAATACTTTTTTTAACTGAAAAATTTATTTTGTTATCATACCATGTTCTAGATAATGTGTAAGATGAATGATAATGTTATAAAATTGAAAATTTGGTTAATAATATTCATAAAGGCTAGTTCATAATAATATTATAACAATATATCATTGTTTAGTGAAACTCAGTATTGCGTACAACGCAAGCTATCGAGGAAGGTTGCTCTTGCGTGTAACACAAGACAAGCCAATCTTGTGTGTAGTGAAAGATTCCTTTGGTGTTGCATATAACATAAGGCATAAAAAAAATATTTCTTATAAAATCTCAGGGTGTTACATTCTACCCCCCTTAAAATGAATTTCGCCCTCGAAATTCATCACTTCGTAACAAACAAATGTGGATACCTCTCCCTCATCATATCCTCAAGTTCCTATGTAGCTTCTTATAATTAGTGGTTCCTTCATAAAACTTTAACCAAGAGAGTGGTCTTGTTTCGTAGAAATTTTTCGCTACGATCCAGAATCTCTATCAGCTATTCTTTATAAAAAAGATCTTTCTCCAGTGGTATAACTTCTGAGCTTAGTACATGTGAAGGATCAGGTATGTACTTTCTCAGGAGAGATACATAGAACAAATAATGAACTTGAGAGAGATTTGGTGGAAGTGCCAATCGGTAATCTACCTTCCCAACACGATCCAATATTTCTAAAGGACCGATATACCTAGGGATCAGCTTTCCCTTCTTTCCAAATCTCATTACTCTCTTCCAAGGAGATATTCGTAAGAACACTTTATCAACCACTTAAAACTCTAGGTCTTTTCTTCGGTTTCCTCATAACTTTTTTGTCAACTCTGAGATTCTCTTATGTGTTGTTGAATATATCTGACCTTTTCTGCCATCTCATCAACAAGATCAGGTCCTAATAGATTTCTTTCCCCAACTTCATCCCAACAAGTTGGAGTTCTACATTTATTTCCATAGAGAGCTTCATAAGGAGCCATCTAAATACTGGAGTGAAAGATATTATTATAAGAAAATTCCACCAAAGGTAGGTGTTGATTCCAACCACCTTTGAAATCCATAGAGAAGGCTCTCAACATGTCTTCCAAAGTTTGAATTGTCCTCTTTAGACGGACCGTTTGTTTGAGGATGATAGGCAGTGTTGAAACTTAACTGTGTATCTAGAGCATGATGAAGACTTCTCCAAAACTTCTAGGTAAACCTCAGATCCCAATTAGATATAATTGAAAGTGGTACTCCCTGAAATCTTACCAATTCTTTTACATATATCCTGGCAATCTGATCAAGAGAGAAATCTTCTCTAATAGCAATGAAGTGTGCTGACTTCGTAAGATGATCAACTATAACCCAGATTGCATTATTGCCTTTGGATGTTTTAGGAAGTCCAGTGACAAAGTCCATAGTTATGTTTTCCCATTTCCATTCTGGTATGGGTAATGTTTGTAACATCCCCTTAGACTTCTTCCTCTCAACTTTAACTTGCCGAAAAACCAAGTATCAAGAGACATATTCAGAAACATATTTTTTCATGCCATCCCACTAGAAGTACTCTTTCAGGTCCCTATACATCTTCATGCTTCCAGGGTGAACAAAGAATGAAGAACTATGAGACTCATCCAATATTTACTTCTTTAATTCTGGGATGGGAGGAACACAAACCCGATTCCTAAACCTTATTATTTCATCACAATCAATTTGGAATTCAGTAACATTTCTCACCTTCTTTTGTAACCTACATCTTCTTTATATGCCTCTTTAATCTTCACATGTATAGATGGTTGAACATTCATTTGATAAAGATAAGATTTTTCCCCTTCCATTATAAATCCAAGATCCATCCTTTGTAAATCCATAAATATTGGATCTTTTTTGAACCTCATCATGGATAAGCTCGCATGGTCTTGTTGACTTAATGCGTCTTCCACCTTGTTTGATTTCCCAAGGTGGTAATGAATTGAGTAGTCGTAATCCTTAATCAGCTCCAACCATCTTCTTTGGCGCATATTTAACTCCTTTTGTGTGAAAATATACTTTAAACTTTTATGATCAGTATAAATATCACACTTTTCACCATAAAGATAATCTCTCCAAATATTTAATGCAAAGATTACCACAGCTAACTCCAAATCATGAGTTGGGTAATTTTGATCATGGATTTACAACTGTCATTAGGCATAAGCTATCACCATATCATTTTGCATGAGAACACACCCCAACCCCTTCTTTGATGCATCACTGTAAATCACAAATCTTTCTCCACTACAAGGTAGTGTGAGCATAGGTGCACTGGCTAACCTTATTTTTATATCTTTGAAATTCTCTTCACATCCCTCCATCCAAACAAACCTAACTCCTTTCCGAGTCAATTTGGTGAGTCAGTTAGATAATCTTGAAAAATCTTTCACAAAACATCGATAATACCCAGCTAAACCAAGAAAACTTCGGATTTCAGTTACTTTTGTTGGTCTCGACCATCTTTCAATAACCTCTGTTTTTGCTGGATCTACAGATATCCCCTATTTTGAGATTATGTGGCCCAAAAATGAAGCTTTTTGATGCCAAAATTCACACTTGGTAAATTTGGCATAAAGCTTCTCCTTTCTCAGGGTCTTCAATACGATTCTTAAGTGATCTTCATGTTTTTCCTTTCTCTTTGAATAGACGATAATATCATCTATAAAGACTACCACAAACTAATCAAGATAGTCTATAAAGACTCTATTCATTAGATCCATGAAGATAGCAGGGGAATTAGTAAGACCAAATGGCATCACTATAAATTCATAGTGTCTATACCTTGTACGGAAAGCCGTATTTGGTATATCCTCCTTTTTTTACCCTTAATTGATGATACCCTGAATGAAGATAAATCTTGGAAAAGTATTGAGCTCTGTGTAGTTGGTCAAATAAGTCATCAATGCGTGGGAGAGGATATTTTTTATTGATAGTAATCTTGTTAAGTTCTCGATAATCAATACAGAGTCTCATTGATCCATCTTTCTTCTTAACAAACAGAACAGGTGCTCCCCAAGGTGATGCACTAGGGCATATGAATACCTTATCAAGATTCTCTTGGAGTTTCTTCTTCAATTATTTGAACTCAATTGGGTCCATTCTATAAGGTATATTTGAAATGGGCATAGCACCCGGTATGAGTTCTATTGAAAACTCAACTTCACGATTTGGTGGAAGACCTGGAAATTCCTCTAGAAAGACATCATCAAACTCTCGTATAATGGGATTATTCTTAATCATGAGTTTCTCCCCAACCATTTGAGATAAATAAACTTTATTTATTGGAATCAAGACCCATAAGATGGAAGAAATTTCCACTGGAAGGTTATATTCATCCTTGCATCGATAGATGATCATAGATTGATCAGGAATATGAAATGTGACTTCCCTTATTTGGAAATTGATATGAGATCCATATAAAGAAAGCCAATCCATGCCAATAATCACATCAAATTACACTATAGGAAGGATCACAAGATTTGTAGGAAGCACTTTCCCACAAACTTCAATCAGAGAATAATTGTAAACTTTTGATGAGACTGTTGTGCCATTAGGAGTTGTCACAGCTAACTCAACAGCTAATTGTTGAGGTAGTATGGTTATACCCTTAGAAAATTCTTCAGAAATAAAAGAGTGGGTGGATCTAGAATCAAATAAAACATTTTCTACTTTAGAGTGGATGGTAAGTGTACCTTTCACCACTTCGTTATCGTACTCCACATCGCTGATAGAAATTGTAGGTGACTTTCCTTTGTCTTTGGCCTTAAGATTTTGTTAACATCGATCATCATAAAAAACCCTTAGATTAGGACATTGATTGTAATAATTCCCCATTTCCTTGAACTTGTAACATTTAAGTGTAGGAGGTACATTCTGTGTATCCTTTTCTTTGTTCACATCACTAGACATATTTTTCCCATCACTGTGGCATTCAATTTCCTGATGAACGTCTTTTACACACTTAAAACATTTACTTGTCCCTTTAAGACAATTCCATCCATGTTTCTTTCCATACTTTGAGAATAAGGGAAAACTTATCTTCTTTTATGTGTGGTCTTTAGATTTTCCTTTGAATTCCATTTTCCTCTTCTTATCAAACCCATATGACTGATGGGTTACTCCAATCTCTATCTCAACCTTGAGAGCACATCAAACAATTTCCTCATAGCTATTGAAGTCCCTTATAGCTAATGCCCTTCGGAGACTTGGTTTTAATCCATTAAAGAATCGATCGATCTTACTCTCAGGTTAGATAATAATCCTAGAAGTGTACCTTGCAAGACTTGTAGAATTTGCTTTGTAGGTACCAACAGATTCATTATCCTTTTGCTTCAGTTCAAGAAACTCCTTCTCCATATTTGTTCAAAGAATACAAGGGAAGTACTTATTAAAAAATAAGTTCTTGAACTCGTCCCATTCCATGGAATCAATTTCATCCCTTTTCCTTGTATTCTTGACAAGATTCCACCATTGATCATCTTCACCTTCCAAACGATATACTACTAAGATGACTTTATCATGTTTAGAACATTGAAGGACTAAAAATATCTTTTCAGTGGTACTGATCCATTGTTCAGCCACTAATGGATCAGAAGAACTGCTGAATGAAGGTGGACGCTGCCTCATGAAGGATTCAAAAGAATGTTGCTTCCTACTTTTCTCATTTGGAAGTCCTGGATGATTCATAGCTTGAGAAAGTTGTGTGAGCATGGAAATAAGATTTTTCATTCTAGCTCCCATATCGTTTAGTTGCTCAGGGGGACAATCATTGCATTGCCCGTCACATTTATCATTAACACGGTTCCTTCGGGTTCCAACCATTGACTAAAACCAAGAATCATAGTTTGAGAAACACTAATTACAATAGGAAAACCACATAATCTGAATGCCTGAACAGCCCGAAGGCCTTATTTTTTATTGATTTTTTGATAACCCCCCTTTTAAGGGATGAGGGGGAACCGTTACAAGGCCCGTAGGCTCATAGATTACATAGCCCGTAGGATTAGGAGATTACATGACCTGAAGGTCTTAGGGAATTAAACCAGACTATATAACACATAATCAGAAATAAAATTTAACACTTTAGGTCTTATCATAGGTTATTCATGTCCATTTCTAAAACACTAAGATTGTGTTATATTCTTAGACATATCCTTAGGGTTCTTACTAAGGCTTTCACATCCTATTTTCCAAAGGTTGACTATACCTTTCCTCTGATACCAATTGTAGAGACCCATACTTTACATAAATTGTTATTAATTCATAATTGAAGCATACTTATTACAACATATAACAAAACCGTGATAGAATCGTATAGGTATAGTGTCTTTAGAAACTGGGAAACATAAACAACTGGTTCATAAATCATCTACATTGTCTCCCGTTTATTTCATAAAATCTAGAATCCCTTTTGGAATATCCTACTTAATACCCTTCTTCCTAACCTAGGGAAAATAAAACATACAAAGGGTGAGCTCAAATTCTCAGTAAGGGAAAAAAAAATGAAATATCAATCATATCATATTCATAAGAACATAACATTTTGAAAATCTTATCCTGCAAAAGAGATCATAATATCATGACATGGGATAAATCATAGTAGTGAAATGTAATCCCAATATTCATAACATAAGACATGAAACTTTGTGGAATACACACATAATCATAGAAAATCATTTCATATTAGTCAAGACTCATTTCCAAGACCATCATAGCAGGAAAAGTCCATTACTGAACCGAGTTCACTCCTCGTTCGAGTCCTGTATCACTCAACCAGATTAACTTTCCGTTCCAGCCATGTCTATCTCATGAGATATAAATATTTACCCAATGAATTGGAGGGAGATATAGGTCCCACCCATCTTATAATGAAAACATTCTTATGTGTGCCACAAAATCATAAATCATACATCACAGCATAACCCATGTAATAAAAATGAGATTCTTAAACATCATGCCATCATAACATAATCCATATAAAATAAAAAGACTTCATAAAAATAATTACATCATAACATAATCAAAGAAATGTAATAATAGGGATAGAAATAGAACCCTATATTATCTTATATGGAAAACAATTTTGATAAAACACTTGAACTTCATTCTTGAGGAAAATATCCTTTATACTTTAAAAACTTTTTTCCTTTCTCAACATGTCATACAATTTTAAACTAAAATAAGTTAATTGAAAATAAACTTGAAAAATTGTAAAGGAATATTCATGGAAATAATTTTCTATGAAATCATAAAAAAAACAATTCATGCCGTATAAGTTAAAAAAACATTCTTCTCATACTTTGGATGGAAAAGTCAAAAAGTATCTCGTACTGGAAACGGAAAAAGATTCCTTTCACATATTTTACTAAAAATTCACCAATAGGTAAAATTTGATTTAAAAAATTTTATGAGGATAGAAATAATATTAAATATTGAGGAAACATGGATGTGGATGATAAATATTCCCCAATAAATTCTGAAGTATAAACAATCTCGGATAAAAATGAGATTGTGAGATTTTCCCTTACCTTAGGTCTGATATGCTCTGTATGTATCCGAACCTCCTATATAATGATTTAAATAATGTCATTGAATTATTATAGAATCATATACATTTTTATTATATCATATATGGTAATATTATTATCTTCTTATTAGTAATATTTCATTGCTACTTGTTATTCGGGTGTTCATTGCTTTATGTTCTTATGCGTGTTTTTCTGAATAAATTATTATTCCAATTTTTAGGTTATAGCTTCATCATTTAAAAAATGGTATTAGAATAATATATATAATATTTATTCATTAAATTTGTTTATATAATCATGGTTTAATGAATATCATGTAGAATTAATCACATCGCACTGTGGAGACGGTAAGCCGTACGTACGCACGAGCGACGATATCATTCCCATAATTATTGAATGGTATTGTAGTGGATGATAAAATATCTCAGAATTAGTATAATGTTATAATAATCATATATAGTTATTATTTACACCATTATACCCATCCAAGTAAGGTGGTGGTGGAAAACAGATTACACCACGGCGTGAAGACGGTATTCCGTACGTACGCACGCACGATGATTTCGTTTTCCGTAGAATGGATAGAAGGTGAAATAGGATTGTTTAATATTTATAATAACATATCATTATATTAGTGATACTGATGTTATTACTTTATAATGAAACAAATAAATAATAGAAAGTAGAAGAAGAAATAAATTTGAAAGAATCAGTAAAGGATATTACCTCTTCTTCGATGTGCCTCTTCTAAACCTCCTCTTAGGGCACTAAACTTGGTCTTTGAATAAGACCAGGAACTCTAGTATGTTTCTAGGGAAGTGGATAAGATAAATTTATAGGTTTTTTCCAATCTTTAAGGCTTAAAATGTTGTGAGGAGGATAGGGAGGAGGTTCCCTTTTATAAGAGAGGAGAGGGTAACTTTTGGAAACCACTAAAATATTAATTTATAATAAACTCAAAACCCACATAAAAACCTCAAAAATTACTCAAATCCAAAGATTAGATGATATAGGGTTGTAATATAATCAAACAATAATATTTAGACATGTTGGAAATTTATTTTAAACATTATCAAATTGATTTATCCTTACTTAATCTATTTAATTTTATTTGTGGTAATAATATTCTAAATTTTAAATTGTTATAAATAATTACTTATGTATCGTGAATTGTCTATAATTGGACACTTTATGAAATTTTAGACCATATAAATTTCAATTTATAATTTTTAAATATTTTTGTGATTATTTAAACAATTTTATAATATGTTATTTTTATAAAATAACAACAATGTCAATTTTGACACTATTCATTTATTTGAATTTAAATAAAATCTACGAAGAGGATATATTCGAAAAAAAATATTTAATAGATTAATAACATTTCATATTCATCTATAAAATTTATGGAGAACATTAATTAGTTCATATAATATTTATTTTAATATTTTTAAAACCATTTATTTGATATTTCAATCAATAAAATAATTTCTACATCACTATTGTGTCATCATTAATGATAATTATTTAATCCTAAAAATTAAAAATAAATTTTCATGATTTAGATAATTTTATTATATTTCTGGAGAATATTTATATTTGAAGTTTTATGAGGTTTATCACTAAATTAAAATTATTACACTTATAAGATATAAGAGAGTGACATGTTGTCACTTTCTTTGGTTTTAATAATAATTACATACTTTTCATGGTCAAAAGTCCATGAAATGAATCTATTATTACCCTGAGGTGATATGGGTCTACTTTTATTCATCCAATAGAATTTTTTCAGGTGTTAGGGTAATTTTATAATCTTATTTTTACCCTTAATTACCCGATTTACCTTTAACTGTAGTAAATAAAATTTACCATAGTTACTATTCATAATGTCTAAAAATAAAAATTATCCTATTAACATAATTTGGACCTAATGATTAAAAATATGGAATCCATTTTTCCATATTCAAAACACAGAAGTTGTAGTATTTAATTTGAAATTAATCCCACTGTTGAGAAAATGGGTTTTAAAAGTCAAAACATTGCAAATGATTGAAATGTTTTTACCTATGAATTCAATGTAAAATTAATGATTATGACTTGAATTATATTAAATGGTAAAAATATATTATATTTATACTTTAAAACCATTAAATATTATAATTTACCTATATAAATTATCTTGATGAAAAAAGTTGTTTTTAATTAAAATTTAGCGTATTTTTACTATTCATCAAAATATGAAAGTTAACAGAAAAATATTAAAAAATTATACAAAGTAAATTTTTATATACTTATTGCAATGAATAAGTTTATTTTGTCAAATTGAACTCATAAACGTGTCAAAAACTAGATTTAAAGTGGGTGCGCCATCAAAAGGCGGCAAAACTGCATTTTTTGAAAAATACTTATTTTACCAGAAAAATTTATTTTGTTTTCATACCATGTTCTAGATAATGTGTAAGATAAATTATAATGTTATAAAATTCAAAATTTTTTTAATACTATTCATAATGGCTAGTTCATAATAATATTATAACAATATATCATTGTTTAGTGAAACTCGGTATTGCGTACAACGCAAGCTATCGAGGAAGGTTGCTCTTGCATGTAACGCAAGCCAAACCAATGTTGTGTGTATTGAAAGATTCATTTGGTGTTGTGTATAAAATAATACATAAAAAAAATATTTCTCATAAAATCTCAGGGTGTTACAAGTTAGGACATACTTCTCCTTTATAAGTTTATCCTCTTATGTTCAAAGTTTCCTTTTTATGCTCAATATATAAGTATTAAAGCCCTATAATTGTGAATTATTTTTCTTAGTTAATGGTAGGAAATATAAGAACACGTGACAACAATCAATTTGATAGGGAATGTGAATATTTTTCTAATTATATGCCTGATATGATGGGAACAAGTGCTCAAAACTTCATGACAATACTTGCTCAGCTGGCTCAAATTATGAATATTAACTTGAATCGTGTGGAACAACCTCCTATGCCAAGGAAAGAAAAAGTTATAATTGAATCCTTAATGAAACAAAGGCCTCCCATGTTTAGTGGATCTTTCGATCCCCTCCTCGCAGAATAGTGGATTAACTCCATTGAAAAGATATTCTCTGTCCTCCAGTGCTCAACAGAATAGAAATCTATGCTGGAAGTCTATCGTTTTGATGGGGAAGATGATTAGTGGTGGAAACTAATCAAGGATATGAATCCCTAGGAAGAAATTGATTCCATGGATTGCGAGTAATTCAAGAGAATGTTTTTCAATAAATGTTTTCCCCAAACCCTCTGTCTCACGATGGAAAGATATTTCCTTGGACTTAAGCAGAAGAAAGATGAGTCCATTGGGGTGTATGAAGCAAACTTCACAAGGCTTGAAAGGTATGCCTATGGATTTGTCTTAAACACCAAAATTAAGGTGGATCGCTTCTTTAGTGGACTAAATCTAAGTCTATGAAAAGCATTGGTGATTCGAGACTTCGAAAACTATGAGGATATTTTCTGTTTTTCCATCAAGGTTGAAATATAGATCGAGAATCTAAGTGGTATCGTGGGACTAATTACAAGAAGAGGAAAATGGAATCTAATGTGGGTGGTTACACAAATAAATTCCATGATGGAAAGAAGCCTGATCATCCCATGTGTAAAAATTGTGGGAATAAGCATCCTAGGAACTGTCTAAAGGGAACCAGGAATTGCTTCAAATGTGGAAAGTTGGGAAATCTGGCTAAAAACTGCTGATGGGATATAAATAATACCACTAATATGGAAGAATAAAGGAAGTTTCAGATCAACACTCAGCTTGTAGTGTGGTGTTAAAACTTCAAGGAGCATGGATATTATGTGAAAAATTTCCCTAAGCTGAGGGTTGTTGGAGGAAATCAAAAACAACCTCCAAGGCAACAAGTAAGGGCTTATGCTATCACTACTAATGAGGTGGTGTTGGATAACAATGCAGTGAAAGGTACTTTAGTTATTCATTCAAGAATAGGGAACATACTATTTGATCCTGGTTCTAATAATTCTTTCATATCTTTCAAGTTTAGTAGAACTATTCAATCACCACTTCAAAATTTGGAGGATAAGTTATCTGTGAGAAGAACGAATGGGGAAATTATTGCATCCATGGTTTATAACTCATCCTTGGTTAATGTTTGTGGAATAAACATCCCATAAAATATCATCATACTTCCATTAGTGGAGATTGACACTATCTTGGTCATGGATTGGCTATCTTTATATAAAGGCAACATCAACTGTCAAGAAAGGGAGATCACTCTTCACATCCCGAAACATCCTCCAATTCTTTACAAGTATAAGGAATAATATAAATCTCCTTTAGAATAATTTTCTAAAGTGTGGATATTAATTCCTTATGAGCAAGCATTTCTAGCTCAAATGATTAAGACAAAGGAGATAATCATGCTTTAAGACATGCCCATCGTGAGGGATTACACTGATGTATTCCCTGAAAAGTTGTCTGGTCTTCCTCATGATCGAGAGGTTGAGTTCTCAATTGAACTTATTCCTGGATATATGCCTATATAGAAGAAACATTATAAGATGTACATTATAGATATAGAGGAGCTGAATAAGCAGTTACAGGAGAATCTGGAGAAGGGTTTTATACACCCGAGTGCTTCACCATGGGGTGTGCCAGTCCACTTCATCAAGAAGAAGGATGGATCAATGAAACTATGCATATATTATCATGATATTAATAAAATCATGATAAAGAACAAGTATCCCCTGCCATAGATATATATCTTGTTCGATCAGCTTTTTGGGGCCAATAATTTCTCTAAGGTGGACCTTCGGTTGGGATATCACCAATTAAATGTGAGGAAGGAAGATATTCCCAAGACTACCTTTTGAATGAGGTATGGACAATATGAGTTCATAGTGATGCCCTTTGGACTCAATAATGATTTAGAAATTTTCATGGATTTAATAAATAGAGTCTTTAGAGATTACCTAGACAAATTTGTGGTAGTATTTATCAACGATATTATGATATACTCCAAGAGAAAAGTGGAACATGAGGATCATTTGAATACTGTGTTAAATACTTTGTGGGGGAGAGCTATATGAAAAGTAAAATAAATGTGAATTCTATATGGAGGGAGTATCATTCTTGGGGCATGTTATCACCAGCAAAAAGATATATGTGTATCCTTCTAAGACAAAGGCGATTGAAG
This sequence comes from Viscum album, assembly GCA_963277665.1. NCBI lineage: Eukaryota > Viridiplantae > Streptophyta > Magnoliopsida > Santalales > Viscaceae > Viscum > Viscum album. The sequence continues at coordinate 1,401,218,061 of OY728143.1, read as the reverse complement.
AGTGGACTAGGACAACATCTGTAATGGAGATTCATAGCTTTTTGGGTTTAGACAGGTATTATCGATGATTTTTGAAGAACTTTTCATGATTGTTAAACCCAATGACCAAGATTACACGAAAGAAAGTAAAGTTAGTATGGACTCAATAATGTGAAGACTACTTTAAGGAGTTGAAAAAGAGGCTAATCACTGCGCTAGTACTCACACTCCCAACAAGTGGAGAACTCTTTGTGGTGTACAGTGATGCTTCAAAGAAGAGATTAGGCTGTGTGCTAATGTAAAATGATAAAGTGATAGCCTACGCCTTATGGTAGCTGCAAATTAATGAGAAAAACTATCCTACACATGATCTGGAGTTGGCGGTTGTGATCTTTGAGTTAAAAATATGGCAGTATTATCTCTATGGGGAGAAGTGTGAGATATATACTGATCAAAAGAGTCTAAAATATATATTCACACAAAATAAGCTTAATATGTCTCAATGAAGATGGATAGAGCTCATTAAGGATTATGAATGCTCAATCCACTACCATCCTGGTAAGGAAAATAAGGTGGCAGATGCTCTAAGTAGAAAATATCATGCATCTTTATCAATGATGAGAATTGAAAAGGATCTAATATTATTATATTTACAGAGGATAGTCATGAGAATCATTAAGGAAGGATTATCACCAATACTTTCTCAAATGATTGCTCAACCATCCCTCATGGAGAAAATAAATTATACTCAAAATAATATGTGCAAATTTAGAAAATGGTGGAATCCATTAAAAATGGGAAATCCTCAGAGTTCAAGATTGATGAGGAATGAGTTGTAAGATTTGGGTCATGATTCTTTCTAACATTTGATCTAGAGATAAAGAAGGATCTTTTGAATGACATATATAGCTCGACCTTCTCTATCCACCCAGGGAGCACAAAGATGTATCGAGATCTCTGAGAGAACTTTTTGTGGGACAATATGAAGAAAGAGATTACTGAGTGTACATCAAAGTGTCTGGTATGTCAACAAGTGAAGGATGAAAGATAGAAGTCTAAGGGGATGATGCAACCACTACCCATACCAAAATGTAAGTGGGAGAACATCCCCATGGATTTTGACACTCGACTTCCAAGGACATCCATAGGAAACAATGCTATATGGATCATTCTGGATCATCTTACAAAGATAGCTCACTTTATCGCAATTCGAGAGGACTTCTCATTGCATCAACTTTCACGGATATATATCAAAGAGGTGGTAAGACTGAATGGAGTATCACTATCTATTGTATCCGATAGAGATCCAAGATTCACTTATAAGTTCTAGAAAAGTCTCCAACATGCTCTAAGCACTGACTGAACTTTAGTACGGTCTATCATCCTCAAAATGATGTCCAATCTGAGTGAACTATTCAAACACTAGAAGATATGTTGATAGTGTGTTCTATGGAATTCAAAGGAGGATGGGTCCAACATCTTCCACTGGTCGAATTCTCCTACAACAATAGTTTCCACTCAAGCATCTGAATGACACCATATGAAACCCTTTATTGGAAAAGGTGTAGAACACCAGCATGTTGGGATGAAGTTGGTGAGCGTAAGCTGATAGGACCTGAAATGGTTGAAGAAATGGTGGAGAAGGTGAAAACCATTCACCAGCACATCAAGGCAGCCCAAAGTCAACAAAGAAGTTATGAAGACAATCGTCGAAGAGACCTTGAGTTAAAAGTTAGAGACATGGTATTTCTATTCATATCTTTATGGAAGAATGTCACGAGGTTTTGGAATAAAGGAACGTTAAGTCCCATGTACATCGGTCCCTTCGAGATTATTGATCATGTTGGGGCTATGGCCTATTGACTAGAACTTCCACTTACCTTGTTCAAAGTACACGATGTCTTCCATGTATCCCTCTAAAGGAAGTACATACCGAACCCTTTACATATACTCTCTTTAAAGGTGGTACAATTGGAGAATGATCTTTCTTACGAGGAGCAACCAGTGAAGATCTTGGATCATAGAGATAAAGTTTTGCGTAACAAAACTACTCACCTGGTCAAAGTACTGTGGAGAAACCATACGTTTAGAGATGCAACATGGGAACTGGAGGAGACAATGAAGGAAAAGTACCCACACCTGTTCATGGATTAAAATATAAAATGAAATTTTGAGGGAAAAATTTCATAAGGGGGGAATGATGTAACGACCCAATGTTTTATCAATGGAAATTCCCTTACTATAATTATGTTATATAATCACATGAAATTACAAGACAATGAACTACTAAGTACTATGTGACCTTTAAACATAATATTTTCACTTCTGTGATTTGAATTTCAAAAATATGACATACACTGTTGCGATCAATAAGATGATTAGAGTCTGATAAGACAAACTTTTTTTGGTGAATAGTAACCTAACCTTATGAATATTAACCTACCCTTATGAATAGTAATATAACCCTTATGAATAGTAAATCATCCAAAAGGATATTAACATCACCCATGAGATTATAAATAAAATTTATCCATCTTATAAGTGATAATATGATAGTGTTGGTATTTTTATAAGTCATAAATACTTAATTAAAAAATTATGAATAATTTAATAATTAAAAAAGGAAATGTATTTTCATAAAATGTATTCATATATTATTTTTTTATGTCTTATAGTTTTAAGATAATTTTATAAGACCTTATATAATTTTTGAAAACATTAAAAAATCATTTATATTTTTAAAATTTGTATTTTTCAAGTCAATTATGATTTTAATAAAAAAATTAAATTAATCATATTTATAAAATTATTTTTGAAAAATGGAGTTCATTTTTGGATTCTACACATCAAAAAAATGTTAGGGTGAATTTTTTGGATTTTTCTAAAATACTTAAATTTTTTATGAATAGTAAAATATGATAATTCACAATAAATGATAAAACCTGAATTTATGCATCATTATTGAGTCATGGATGATGTAAATGGCCATTGGTTTGAACTCACATGAACATATTATTGTTTTTTATCACAATAATCATTACTATTTCTTGTCTTATTGAAAAATAATAACCTAATGAATAAAATATTAAGAAAACCCTCATCCCCTCTACTATAAAAACCACTCACACTCCCCTCTTATCTTCACTCCTATCAATCCTTGTTCTTTCCCTAAATTCTACTCAAATCTCTCCCCAAGATCCTCCCCCACGTTGATTATCCTTTGGTCACCTCAAAAGACCAAATCCTTGTAAGAGTTGGTGTCCTAGAACCAACTAGTTTTACTTTGATCACATGGACTGACTGAAAATTAACTTTTTTTATTAAGAAACACTTTTAAGGAAAAAGTGATAAACCAAGAAACATGAATTCATCAAATTAAGACATCAAACCGTGCTCCAACGGTCCACAATTCCAAAAAACAAGATCAAACAATAAAGAAAGGCCCCTCCCTAGAATAAATAACGTTAAGTCCAGTTTCCACCATTCCAACGTGCACGAAAAGTTGTCCCGTACAAAGACGAGCCGATACCGATGGCCAAGGCCATACCCTCTCAATCATCCAAAAACGAAACGCATAAGTCTGGTGGAAACTTGCATCTCTGAACCTAATCTGGAGTAGTCTCTAAGGATAATCTGGAATCAAGAACCTTTGAACAACAAGAAGTCGGCAAACAACAATCACAATGAGCAGAACCACCCAGACCGAAATCCACCATCATTTCAGCACAATCAACACAACAATCACATCAAGGAGAAGACACACCCAAGTAATGCATGAATTCCACCACAATTTCATTGTTATCAACATCAAATGATAAATATACTAAAGGAAAACCTTCTAGGAGATCCGCACGACACCGGAAGACAGAAACTGGAGACCCTCCCCCCTTCGCGCAATACTGGGGCCAGCACCGAGCAATGCTTGAAATGAATCCAGCCCAGCTGAAGCCAACACCTGCCAATACCAAACCAAGGTCCAAGTAAAATATGCCTGAAACTCACCGTGTAAGGGAGGCAAGGCCAGATCCATGCTGCCCGAGCCTTCATAAGGGCAGACAAAGCCATGTCTAACATGCCGCTGAGGCACTGCTTCCGAAAACCAAAGCCGAAGAATCACTTTAACCCTCATCGAGATGATGTGGTCGAACTGATCCTCACCAGCCATCACCGGAGTCCACTGATTCCAAGACGAGGACATCGTCACCGACCCACCCAGATCCTCACCGGAGGAGGGAAGGGAACAAAACCGAAAGAGAAACCCTAGCGAGTGAGAGAGAAAAGGTGCCGCTGCTCAGAGGCTAGCAACCAACCCACAACATTAACAATTGATGTGTCAACTTTGATCACATGGATATTTAATGTATTATTACATATTGTTCATTATTCTGCATGAATATGATTTAATAATTTCCTGGAGTATTTGTTACATTGATAAGGTCATGAAAGTTATCTACTATGATGAGAACCTTGAAATGCTATAACAATATTCTTAAATATAGTTCTACAGTTGGATGAAATACTATTATGGGACACATAGCATGCATAACGTCAGGTGCGAGTACTCGTAAGAAGATGATACTTCCTCTCATGAAGTTTGGACTTGGTAATCTCCAAGATATAAGATTATGAGAATAGACCCTCCACTAGGAATTCCACATGTTTTGGTGCTATCTGATATTTCTATCTACGATCAAGTGTAATGATCCTTATACTTTAAGATTATCATTAATACGTGTCATGAATTGCGCACTTTGATTTACTGATGAAAACCATCATGCAGACAGTTGGTGGGAAGTAGGGTACGTTGGGTGTGTCATGAGTGATATGTTATTAATGGATAAGTAGAGGAAGTATTTGTCTCATCTATTTATGGAAGTTGATATTTTGGCCCTTTTATTGAAATAGAACCATCACGTGAAATTCCATGTCCATGGTGTAACAATGAGTTTATTTCAGGTAGTCAAAGAATGAAATACTAAGCATAAAAGTTGATGACACTATCACGAAACCTGATTGATTAGATATCGCGACAAAGATATTATATTACACAGTGAGTGTTCATATGTGGATGTCATTATTGCGACTTTATGTTCTTTCTCTTGGGTGCCTTGACCCATTTCTAGACAATACTCTTGGACTTTAGGCAAGCCCACCTAATTCTAATGAGAAATAATCCTAGAGGGTTACACACTAAGTGTTTTTGGTGGTCTTGGTTAAATTATATTTGAATTTAATTAGTGAAATAAATATTGTTATCATGACCGTGGAATAATTTTATTCAAGTTAAAATGACGGCATAAATTAAATACAATTTATTTATTTATTTTATTGAACAATTAATAAATATTTATTTACTAGTTTGTAAATAAAATATTTATTTAAGAGAATAAATTATTTATTTATTTATTCAGGTGGTTAATAAATGGAAGTGAAGTTCAAGTGGATAAAGGCTGGTCCAGTAGTAAAATAATTATTTGTAAGACGGTAAATAATTATTTAACTAGTTGGAAAAAGTGGAAATAATAATAACACTGCTATTATTTTGTAATGTGGAATTTTATTTATAATTCTGTTTTGTGCAAGTTGGAGCACCATAAATAATGATGCGGTATTATTATTATGAGCATGGGTTTTCTCTAAGTTCATGAATGTATTTAATTGCTGTTATGAAATTAAATATTGTAACTGAAGTTCCATGCATATAAATATAAAAGTATTCCTATTGTGCTAGACACCACACGACACCACAAGCTTGGTGAATTGAGAATTGTTGAGTCAAACAATTTCTCTCTCTAATCCTCTTCTTCTCTATCTCAAGAACGATAGACATTCTTCAAGGCCAAATAAAAAGCTATCAAGAACGACCGACACAAGACACTCGCTTCACCGCGCTAGCACCCAGAGAACGAGCAGTGTTGATCAGAGGCCATCTATAATAACCCTTCTCTTTTATTACACAATTAAACATAATTTATTACATAAAATTGCCCTGATAAAACATATAATATTGAGATATCTAGTATCTTTGGGGCTTATAATCATTACATAACAACTTAAAAAATGAAATACAACATCTTTATTGAAAACTTCCTTTACATGACCACTATATTCACTCGTACTTAACATTGCATGGGATAACCTGGGGACATGCATAAGAAAATGGTGAGCTATAAAGCCCAGTAAGGGAATAATCATGGAATAAAACGAGGAATACAATAAATTTTAGACAATAATCATATCAATAGAGAACAATATAAGCATAAAAATAATGGCATGTTAAAGAATTATAATCATAACATGGAAATGTGGCAACAAAACTTAACATGGATTTAGCATGAGCCAAGGCTCATTGCACATAGAGCATGAGTAAACCCTAATTACACATAAAGCACGAGTAAAAAATCATTTCACTTGAATTAGCATGAGTCAACACCCATTTCACAAGATGTATCATGATACTATACTTTACCTAATGCATTGGAGCGCTATAAGGGTGCACCCTTCTTAAACCTTTCATTTCATGCATAAGTGTGCCACATGGATCATATAACATGGATTCATAAAACATCATCATTTATTCCACGATAAAGGAATGTGGAATTCATACATGAAACTTTATAATAAATAAGTAAATATGCATAAAGGTGAATACCCTTGATAGAGAAACGATCATGGTATTCACTACACAATGGCATTGGCTTGGAAAATCGGTGCAATTTCGGCAGCGTAACGGCGTGACGTACGAATTCATAAAAATGGTTGATGAGAGAGAAAGGGGTGTCTCATCATATTTACATGACATGGAAAGTAAGGGGGTAATATAGATACATGTCCCAACAAATGTAATGTAAATTATATTCATGATACAAAATAATTGCTTGAATGTAAATGGGGAGAGAGAAATTCCTTTCGGAATTTTGGTATAGTAACAGGTGTACATGAGAGACATTTAATGAGAGAAAAAGGGGTCTCCCACCATTCAAACATAAAGAGGGCAGTATGGGGGAGGTTCAAAACCATACCCCAACATTTATAATTGAAATTAAAATGGCATAAGAACATTAAAAAATTTGAACAAAAATGAGAAAGAAAAAAAACACTTACTTGGAAGTATGCTTCCAAAAGCTTGATAGAGTCTTGAGAGAGGATTCTTGGGAGCTTGGGGCACCTTGGGAGGATTATAGAGAGATAAGGGAAGAGGTTGGATGAACTCTAAAGTATTTGAGTGAGGATAAAGTTTGAGCTTGAGTGGGTTTATATAGGAAAGGTGAGGGAATTCTTTATTATTTATGTTTGGGACCCTCACATTAAACTAATCCAAACCACAAACCAGCCCATGGTTTTTGACCATGGTTTTTGGAAAAGGGAAGTGGAATTTTTTTTTATAAGGACAAATTCCTAACTTCTTTGAATAATGGGGTTGCTTATGTGGAGGTGAGTCACACTTCCAAGGAAAACAATTTAAAAAGACAAAATGTTTAATAAGTCTTGAAGGGTCCACTAAAGCTTTTTAAAATGAATAAAACAAACCAAAAATCACATTATTTTAATGGTAAAACATATATTTTCCTAACATAAGGTTTATATTATTTTATTACATTACTATTGGGTCATTATGATGTCATAAAACACATTATATATTTAAACGGTATTAATTTTTACCAAAAAATTTGACTGTCTCAAAAAATTATGAAAAATTCACCATTGGATAATTTCGACATTCTGATTCTATAAATAATACTCATTTTATCTAAATAATTTTCTAAATATGTTAATTTTTACTTTTAAAATAAAAACCAATATTTATCGAAAATTCATGGGTTTTGACAAAAATGACTTTCAAACCTTAATAAAAATTACAATTGCATTCATAAAATTATACAATCATTTATATTTAATAAAAATTAATTTAATAATAATAATAATATTTTTTTAAAATAATATTTAGTTAAAAAATCCATTAATTCATCAAAATATATTTCTTAGTTGAACATTAACTAAAAATACTATTTGTGCTTTAAAAACTATTTACAAGGTAACAATAATAAAATGAAAGTATATTCATTATTATATACAAAAATAATGTACATAAACATAGTGATAGGGTCTTGTTACATAACCCCTTATAACACCCGCATAAGACCGAAGAGTAAGGTGTGCGATTGTGATAGACTCTTGGGGTGGCTCGGATAACATTGCTCGGGTGGTAATCTCTATAAACTTCCACTTCTCTCGTAGGCGGTTCCGTTCAAGCTTGACATATTTAAGCTTGGCTTGGAATTGGTCAAGAGCGAAGCCCAATGATGCCACCTCTTTTCTGAGCTCTGACAAATGGGCTTCGTATGGAGCAATTCTACTGGATGAGGCCATCACTTCCTTTGTTTGAGTAAATTAGATTGTTAAAGCCTTATATTTATACTAATCATGTGATCATTGTTCAACAACTATATTAGCAAAAATCACAATTATTAAAATAAAACCAAAGAAGTTGACATTTTATATAAAAATTTTACATAAAGAGACATTAAATTAGATCAAGAGGGATTTCCATTAATGAAAGTTTGGATCATTACAATCTTCCCCCCTTAAGAAATTTTTACCTTGAAATTTTATTTTCCCACACTAAAATAGATGTGGTTAACTCTGCTTCATCATTTCCTATAATTCCCATGTCGCTTCTTCAAACTTGTGGTTTCACCAAAACACCTTGATGAGGGGCATTGTCTTATTTTGTATAACTTTTTCTCTACGATCTAAGATCTTCACTGGTTTCTCCTCATAAGAAATATCATCCTCTAACTGTACCACCTCTCAAGAGAGTACATGTGAAGGTTATGGTATGTACTTCCTTAAGAGGGAGACATGAAAGACATCATATACTTTTTCCATAGTGGGTGGAAGTGCTAGTTGATAGGCCACAACCCCGACACGATCAAGAATCTCGAAGGGGGTGATGTACCTTGGAATTAACTTCCTTTTCTTTCCAAACCTCATGACCTTATTCCATAGAGATATGCGTAGAAATACCATGTCTCCAACTTTAAACTCAAGGTCTAATCGACAGTTATCTACATAACTCTTCTGTCGACTCTAGCCTACCTTGATATGCTGATGAATGGTTTTCACCTTCTCCACCATTTCTTCGACCATTTCTAGTCCAAGAAGCGTACGCTCACTGACCTCATACCAACACACTAGTATTCTGCACCTTTTCCCATAAAGGGATTCATATGGTGCCATTTGGATGCTCGAGTGGAAACTGTTATTATAAGATAACTCAACCAGAGGAATATGTTGATCTCATCCTCCTTTAAAGTCTATTGATTATGCTCTCAACATGTCCTCAAGTGTTTGGATAGTCCAATCGGATTGTCCATCAGTTTGAGGATGATAGGCCGTACTGAAATTCAGTTCAGTATTCAGAGCATGTTTAAGAATCTTCCAAAACTTGGAGGTTAATCTTGGATCTTGATTGGACACAATAGATAGTGGTACTCCATACAGCCTTACCACTTCCCTGATATATATCCGTTCTAGTCGATCCAATTATAAATCCTCCTGAATTGCAATGAAGTGTGAAGCCTTTATAAGATGATTCACAATAACCCAGATTGCATTGTTTCCTTTGGATGTCTTTGGAAGTCCAGTGACAAAGTCCATGGTGATGTTCTCCCATTTCCATTCTGGTATGGGCAATGGTTGCATCATCCCTTTAGACTTCTACCTCTCTGCCATCACTTGCTGACACACTAAGCACTTTGATGTATATTCAGTGATCTCCTTCTTCATATTATCCCACCAACAATGCTCTCGGAGATCTCGATACATCTTTGTGTTTCCTGGGTGAATATAGAAATTTGAACCATGTGCATCATCAAAAAGTTCCTTCTTCATCTCCGAATTTGATGGAACATATATTCTTTTCCCAAATCTCACAATTCCTTCTTCATTAACATTAAACTCTGAAGATTTCCCTTCTCCAATAGCTTCTAATTTTTCCTAAATTCTCACATCATCCTTTTGAGCATCCTTTAACCTTTCCAAAAGTGACAGTTGAACAATAATTTGTGAAAGGATTGATGATGTTCCCTTCTTTATGATTCTCATGTCCATATTCATCAAATCTAAGAAGATTGGATCCCTTTCAATTCTGATCAATAATAGAATCACTGGGTCCTTTCTACATAGGGAATCCACCACCTTGTTCACTTTCCCAGGGTGGTAATGGATTGAGCAATCATAGTCTTCGATAAGCTCTAACCATCTTCGTTGGCGCATGTTCAAATATTTCTTTGTGAATATATACTTGAGGATTTTGTGGTCTGTATATATTTCACACTTCTCCCCAAAGAGATAATACCACCAAATTTTCAAAGTGAAGATCACTACAGCCAACTTGAGGTCATGTGTTGGATAGTTCCATTCATGAAATTTCAATTTCCTTGAATCATAGGCAATGACTTTGTCATTTTGATTCAACACACATCCCATGCCCTTCTTCGAAGCATCACTAAATACCACAAAAAGTTCTCCACTTGTGGGTAAAGTGAGAAAAAACTTAGTGATAAGCCTCCTTTTCAACTCCTTGAAGCTTTCTTTTCATTCATCACTCCAAGAAAACTTTACTCCCTTCCGAGTTAGCTTGGCAAGAGGGTTGGAAAATTGTGAAAAATTTCTCACAAATCATCGATAATATCCAGCTAATCCCAAAAATCTACGGATATCCGTTATCGATGTTGGCCTCGGCCATCCCTTAATTGCATCTATTTTGGAGGGATCCACAGATATCCCATTTCTTGTGATGATATGGCCCATGAATGAGACCTCCTTCAACCAGAACTCACACTTGTTGTACTTTGCATAGAGATTCTCCTTCCGTAAGGTCTCTAGTATAGTTCTTAGATGCTCCTCATGATCCTCCTTGGTTTTGGAGTATATCAAAATATCATCTATACAGACTACCACAAATTTGTCAAGGTAATCTCTAAAGACTCTATTCATCAATTCCATGAATATTTTTGGAGAATTAGTGAGTTCGAAAGGCATTACTATGAATTCATAGTGCCCGTATCTTGTACGAAAAGCAGTCTTGGGAATATATTTGTAACACCCGAGATTTTTATGAGTAATATTTTGTTTTTATATATCATCAAAGGAATCTTTCACTACACACTTGCTTGGCTTACTTTACACGCAATCGCGACCTTCCTCGATAGCTTGTGTTGTACGCAATACCGAGTTTTACTAAACAACGATATATTATTATAATATTGTTATGAACTAGCCGTTATGAATAGTGTTAACTAAATTTTGAATTTTATAACATTATTATTCATCTTACACATTTCTAGAACATGTTATAAGAACAAAATAATTTTTTCGGGTAAAATAAGTATTTTTCAAAAAATGCAGTTTTGCCGCCTTTTGATGGAGCACCCACATTAAATCTAGTTTTTGACATGTTTATATGTTCAATTTGACAAAATAAAATTCTTTATTTGAATCAGGATATAAAAATTTACATTAGATAAAGTTTTGATATTTTTCCGATAACTTTCATATTTTAATGAATAGTAAAAACACGCTATATTTTAATTAAAAACAACTTTTTTCATCGTAATATCTTATGTGGTTAAATTATAATATTTAATGGTTTTAAAGTATAAATAGAATATATTTTTACCATTTAATATAATGTATGTCATTAGCATTGATTTTACCTTGAATTCGTAGGTTAAATCAATTCAATCTTTTGCATTGTTTTAAAGAAAAACCCGTTTTCTTTCGACAACGGGATTAATTTTAATTTAATTTCTGCATCTTTTGTGTATTTAATTTGGAAAAATGGATTACATATTTGGAATCAGTGGGTCCAAATTATGTTAATAAGCTACTTTTTATTTTTGGGAATTATGAATAGTAATTATGGTAAATTTTATTTACCATAGTTAAAGGTAAATCGGGTAATTAAGGGTAAATATAATATTTTAAAATTACCCTAACAAATGTCAAAATACTATTGGATGACTAAAAGGCGACCCATATCACCTAAGGGTCGGATTAGATTAATTTAATTAAATTTTTTCAATAAAAATAATTTAATTATTATTAAAACCAAAGAATGTGACAACATGTCACTTTCTTAAATTATATAAGTATAATAATTTTAATCTAGTGATAAACTTCATGAAACTTCAAACATTAATAGTATAAATAAAGCTAATACAATTATCTAAATCATATGAATTTATTTAGAATTTTTAGGGATTAAATAATTATCATTTATTATGATACAAAGATGATGCAGTAATTATCTTATTAATGAAATATTGACATAATTAATGTTATAAATACCCAAATAAATGTAATTTGAGACTTTTTATGAATTAAACTAATTTTATAGGTTACTATGATATATTAGTGTTTATTTAATCAACTTGGTTTGAACATATAATTCTGTTATGACTTTCACAAAAATCATATATCAAATAGTGTCAAAATTGACACAAAATAGTTTTTAAATCAAATATTATATTACTAATTGTTATTTTATTCCTAAAAATCTAAGGTTAGGCCAAATGACTTAGATAAGGATATATATATTAATAATAAACAATTTGGGGTTCGTTTGACATGTTATAGTAAGTGTATTAACCATATAGTGAAAGAAAACAAAAAGACACGGTAAAAGTTAAATTATTTAACTTAGAGTTAAATCTAATTGATAAGGTTAAAATAATACCCTAAACTTGTCTAAATTCTATTGGATGATAGGATTTCTACCCATACCCACTTTACCTTCGAAATAAGACCCTTTGGAACCATTATAAACCGATTTTGACTTTAATATAAAATAATATTTTGAGGTATTCCTAAGGTGCCCCTCTCCTCCCTTATAAAAGGGCACCTCCTTCCCCTCCTCCTCACACCAATTTGAGCACTCAAGCTCGGCCAAACCCTGCCATTTTCTCCTCTACACTTACCTAGAATAATACTAGAGGTCCTGGTCTTCTTCAAATACCAATATTAGTTCTCTAAGTGGAGGATTCAAAGAAGCGTTCCAAAGAAGAGGTAATATCCATTACCGATCTTTTCAATTTCTTTCTTCTTCAACTTCTTCTTCTTTAGTTGTTTCATAATAAAGTAATAACATAAGTATTAATTACATACTGATATGTTATTATAAATATGAAACAACCCTAATTCACCTTCTATCCATCCTATGGGAAATGAAGTCACCGCGCGTGCGTACGTACGAAATACCGTCTCCACGTCGTGGTGTAATCTATTTTCCACCATCACTTTACAAGGATGGGTATAATGGTGTAATGAGTAACTATTTATGATTATTATTAAGTAATATTGATACTTAAATAATATATATATATACTCCAATACAATTCCATGATCATAGGAACGATATCTTCACTCGTGCGTACGTACGGAATACCGTCTCCACGATGTGATGTGACTCGTTCTACATGATCATAATTACATAGTAATTATATAAATGAATTGAATGAATAAATATGATATATGTTACACTAATACCATTCTGGATATAAGTTATCTATAACCTTAAAAGAAGAATAAGAATTTATTCGACAAAACACGCATAAGAACAAAAGGCAATAAAGACCCGAGTAACAAGTAACAATGAAATATTACTAATAAGAAGCTAAGAATATGACCATATATGATATCATATCAATATGTATGATTCTGGAATAAGTCAATAATATTATTTAAACCATTATACAGGAGCTTCGGACACGTACAAAGAAAATCGGACCTAAGGTAAGGGATAATTGTACAAATCTCATTTTTATCTGAGATTGCTTATTCGTAAGTATTTAATGGGGTTATTGCTATCATCCATGTCCATGTTTTATAAAAGTGTATTCATGTATGTTTAAAGTCCTTTTTACCCATTTTGACTTTTACCCCATGGTATGGAAGGAATCTTTCTTTTATTTACCCTAAAAGGTACTTTTTGACTATTCCGACAAAAGTACAAGAAGAATGTTTTTTTAACTTATACGGCATGAATGGATTTCTAAAACATTATTTCCAAGAAGATTACTTTACAAGTATTCAAGTTTATTTTTAATCAACCTATTTTAGTTTAAAATTGTATGACATGTTAAGAAAGGAAAAGTGTTTTTGAAGTAGAAAGGATATTTTCCTCAAGAATGAAGTTCAAGTATTTTATCAAAATTATTTTCCATCTAAGATAATAAAAGGGTTCTATTTTTATCCTTATTATTACATGGATTTGATTATGTTGTGATGGAAATATTTTTATGAATTCCTTTATCTTATATGAATTGTTTTATGATGTCATGTTGTTTAAGAATCCCATTTTTATTACATGGGTTACGCTATGATGTATGGTTTATGATTATGTGGCACACATAAGAAAGGATTCATTATAAGATGGGTGGGACCTATATCTCCCTCCAATGCATTGGGTAAAGATTTTATATCTCATGAGATAGACATGGCTGGAACGGTAGGTTATACCGGTTCAGTGAAACAGGACTGGAACGAGGGTGACTCGGTTCAGAAAGGGACTTTGTCCACTAAGATAGTCTTGGCAATGAGTCATGACTAACAAGAAATGATTTTCCGTGATTATGTGTGCATGCCAAAAAGTTTCAAGTTTCATGTTATGATTATGGGGATCTCATTTTCACTTCTATGATTTATTCCATGTTAAGATATTATGATCTCTTTTGCAGGATATGATTTTCAAAAAGATATGATATGATTTTTATTTCCATTATTTGCCCTTGCTGAGCATTTGAGCTCACCCTTTTATGTTTTCTTTTCCCCAGGTCAGGAAGATGGATATTAAGTAGAATATGCTAAAGGGACCCTAGATATGATGAAATAAATGGGAGACACTGTAGAAGATTTATGAACCAGTTGTTTTTGTTTCCCAGTTTCTAAAGACACTATACCTATACGGTCCTTTGTGGTTTTGTCATATGTTGTAATAAGTGTGCTTCAATTTTGAAGTATTAACAATGTATGTAAAGTATGGGTCGTTATAATATTACTTCTTCACCCTTACTTGATAATATCCGGACCGAAAATCCACCTTGGAGAAGTATTGTGCTCCACACAGTTGATCGAACAAGTCATCAATTTGTAGGAGATGATACTTGTTCTTTATCGTGATTTTGTTAAGCTCGTGATAATCGATGCAAAGGCGCATTGACCCATCCTTCTTCTTGACGAAGAGGACTGGTGCACCCCATGGTGAAGCACTTGGGCGTATAAACCCTTTATCCAGATTCTCTTATAGTTTTTTCTTCTGCTCCTCAAGCTCCACAACAACCATTCTATACAGAGTCTTGGATATTGGAAATTCCCTAGGTATAAGATCAATTGAGAATTCAACATCTCTTCTAGGAGGAAGACAAGACAATTCTTCTAGGAGAACACCGCACGTCCGATGTGAGTTATGTCTCCTCCTACATGTCATGAATAATATTCCTATTGTTTTCGTGTGATTCCAAGTCATTATGAGCACGTTTTCTCTGAATTTGACCGTTAGACGCTGTGTCAGTGTTTTATGACTCCAGAAATGTGTTTCTGGTCATCGCGGTCAAACAACACCCCCGATTGATGTGTCATCTACCCAAACATTTCACAATTCACACCACGATTGTTTTTGTATGATTTCATGGCATTCCGAGGTCATTCGGATGGTTTGACCACCCAACGTGCCCTTTTAGAGTGCGCCGAACTGCTGAAAACGACATATTCGGACGTACCGTGCACACCGCACGCCCGATTGGTGTTCTATCTCCTCCTACATGTCATGAATAATATTACTATTGTTTTTGTGTGATTTCAAGTCATTATGAGCACATTTTCTATGAATTCTACCGTTAGACGCCGTTTTAGTGTTTTATGACTCCAGAAATGCGTTTCCGGTCACCGTGGTCAAACGACACCCCCGATTGACATGTCATCTACTTGGAAATTCTACAATTCACACCACAGTTGTTTTTGTATGATTTCATGACATTATGAGGTCGTTCGGCTAGTTTTGACTACCCAACGTGCCCTTTTAGAGCACACCGAACTGCTGAAAACGGCATATTCAGACGTACCACGCACACCGCACATCCGATGGGAGTTTTGTCTCCTTATACATATCACGAATAATATTCATATTGTTTTCATGTGATTTTAAGTCATTCTAAGCACGTTTTCTCTGAATTCGACCATTAGATGCCGTTTCGGTGTTTTATGACTCCAGAAATGCGTTTCTGGTCACCGCGGTAAAAAAACACCCCCGATTGACATGATGTATTCCTAGAAATTTTAAAATTCACACCACGGTTGTTGTTTTATGATTTCATGTCATTCTGCAATCATTCGGCCGGTTTTGACCACCCAACATGCCCTTTTAGTGTGCGCCGAACTGCTGAAAACGGCATATTCGGACGTACCACGCACACCGTATGTCCGATTGGCATGCCGTATCCTCCTACATGTTACAAATAATATTACTATTTTTTCGTGTGATTTCAAGTCATTATGAGCACATTTTCTCTGAATTCGACCGTTAAACGCCGTTTCGGTGTTTTTTGACTCCGAAAATGCGTTTCCGGTCACCGCGGTCAAATGACACCTCTCATTGACGTGATGTCTACGCAACCATTTTACAATTCACACCACAGTTGTTGTCATAGGATTTCATGGAATTCTGAGGTTGTTTGGTTGGTTTGACCACCCAACGTGCCCTTTTAGAGCGCGCCGAACTGCTGAAAATGGCATATTCGGACGTACCGCGCACACCGCACATCTGATGGGAGTTCCATCTCCTCCTACATGTCACGAATAATATTATTATTGTTTTTGTGTGATTTCAAGTTTTTATGAGAACTTTTGCTCTAAATTCGATCGTTAGACGCCGTGTCGGTGTTTTTTAACTCTGAAAATGTGTTTCCCGTCACCGCGGTCAAACGACACCCCCGATTGACATGTCGTTTTCCCTACCATTTCACAATTCACACCACGGTTTTTGTCATATGATTTCATGACATTCTGAGGTTGTTCGGTTGGTTTTGACCACCCAACACGACCTTTTAGAGCTCTCCGAACTACTGAAAACGACATATTCGGATATACTAGGCACACCACATGTCCGATTGGCTTTCCATCTCCTCGTATATGTCACGAATAATATTTATATTGTTTTCGTGTGATTTCAAGTCATTATGAGCATGTTTTCTCTAAATTCAACCGTTAGATGCCGTTTTAGTGTTTTATGACTCCAAAAATGCGTTTCCGGTCACCGCCGTAAAAATGACACCCCCGATTGACATGCTGTCTGCCTGCCCATTTCACAATTCACACCACGGTTGTTGTCGTATGATTTCATGGCATTCCGAGGTCATTCAGCTGGTTTTGACCACCCAACGTGCCATTTTAGAGCGCGCCGAACTGCTGAAAACGTTATATTTAGACGTACCGTGCACACCACACGTCCTATGGGTATGAAATCTCCTCCTATATGTCACGAATAATATTCCTATTGAATTTGTGTGATTTCAAGTCATTCTAAGCATGTTTGCTCTGAATTCGACTGTTAGACGCCGTTTCAGTGTTTTATGACTCCGAAAATGCGTTTCCAGTCACTATGGCCAAAAGACACCCCCGATTGACGTGTTTTCTGCCAACCATTTTACAATTCATACCTTGGTTGTTGTTGTATGATTTCATGTCATTCCAAGGTCGTTCGGCTGGTTTTGACCACCAAATGCGCCCTTTTAGAGCGCGCCAAACTGCTGAAAATGGCATATTCAGACGTACCGCGCACACCGCACGTCCGATTGGCATGTCATCTCCTCCTAGATGTCACGAATAATATTCCTATTTTTTTCGTGTGATTTTAAGTCATTCTGAGCATGTTTTCTCTGAATTCGACCGTTAGACGTTGTTTCGGTGTTTTATGACTCCAGAAATGCGTTTCAAGTAACCGCGGTCAAGCGAAACCTCCGATTGATATGTATTCTACATGGTCATTTCAAAATTCACACCACAGTTGTTGTTGTATGATTTAATGGTATTCTGAGGTCGTTCGGCTGGTTTTGACCACCGAACGCGCCCTTTTAGAGCGCGTCAAACTGCTGAAAACGGAATATTCGGACGTACCGCGCACACCACACGTCCTATCGGCATGAAGTCTCCTACTACATGTCATGAATAATATTCATATTGTTTTTGTGTGATTTCAAGTCATTCTGAGCAAGTTTTCTCTGAATTCAACCGTTAGATGCCGTTTCGGTGTTTTGTGACTCCAGAAATGCGTTTTCAATCACCGCGGTCAAAAGAAACCCCCTATTGACATTCCATATACCCAGAAATTTCACAATTCATACCACGATTGTTTTCATATGATTTCATGGCAGTCTGAGGTTGTTCGACTGGTTTTGACCACCCAACGCGCCCTTTTAGAGCACACCGAACTGCTAAAAACGACATATTCAGTCGTACCGCGCACACTACACATCCAATTGGTGTTATGTCTCCTTCTACATGTCACGAATAATATTTCTATTATTTTAGTGTGATTTCAAGTCATTCTGAGCACGTTCGCTTTGAATTCGACCGTTAGACACCATTTTAGTGTTTTATGACTCCGAAAATGTGTTTCCGGTCACCGCGGTCAAATGACACCCCTGATTGATGTGTTGTATGCCTGTACATTTTAAAATTCACACCACGGTTGTTGTCGTATGATTTCATGGCATTTCTCAGTCGTTCAACTAGTTTTGACCACCCAACGCGCCCTTTTAGAGTACGCCGAGCTGCTGAAAACGACATATTCAGGCGTACCGCGCACACCGCACTTCCAATGGGCGTGTCGTCTCCTCCTACATGTCAAGAATAATATTCCTATTGTTTTTGGGTGATTTAACATTATTCTGATCATGTTTTCTCTGAATTAAACCATTAGACACCGTTTCGGTGTTTTGTGACTCCGGAAATGCGTTTTCGGTCACCACGGTCAAAAGACACCCCCGATTGACGTTCTGTCTACCCAGACATTTCAAAATTCACACCACGGTTGTTGTCATATGATTTAATGGCATTCAGTGATCGTTCAGCTGGTTTTGACCACCCAACGCGCCCTTTTAGAGCGTACCGAACCGCCGAAAATGACATATTCAGACGTACCGCGCACACCGCACATTCGATGGGCGTGCTGTATTCTTCTACATGTCATGAACAATATTACTATTTTCTTTGTGTGATTTCACGTTATTCTGAGCATGTTTATTCTGAATTCGACCGTTAGATGCCGTTTTAGTGTTTTGTGACTCCAGAAATGCGTTTCCAGTCACCGCAGTCAAACAAAACCCCCGATTGACGTGCTGTCTGCCCGACTATTTTACAATTCAAGCCAAGGTTTTTTTCGCATGATTTCATGGCATTCTGAGGTCATTCGGATGGTTTTGACCACCCAACGAGCCCTTTTAGAGCGCGCCAAACTGCTGAAAATGGAATATTTGGACGTACCGCGCACACCGCACGTTCGATGGGCATGCCGTCTCCTCCTACATGTCATGAATAATATTCCTATTGTTTTCATATGATTTCAAGTCATTCTGAGCATGTTCTCTCTAAATTAGACCGTTAGATGCCGTTTCAGTGTTTTGTGACTCCGTAAATGCGTTTCCCGTCACCGCGGTCAAACGACACCCCCGATTGACATAACAAGCCCGATGTCATCCACATCAGATCCTCACACATGAATTGAATTCCCTTTAGGTGGTGATTATCATTACATACAGGGGCAACAACATATGACAAAACCCTGACTCAAAGTCTTTCCTTTCAAGGCACGCCGCATCCACCAAGACAATCCCCAGGTCCTCTTAAAATTTGTCTCACTCAGATGACATTATCTGTACATGATTGTCAGTCCGTAGGACCTCACATGAAACAAACCCCAGCTCATTGCCATCACTTTTATGGCGCACTACCTTGGACAAGACAATCCCCAAGAATCGTACGAATCATCTAACATTCGTGGAATTGTCTAGATGTCATTTTTCCATGTCACTGGGCATGTCATTTGGTTGCTCTGGGAACATAGGACAAGACCCACACCCAGGGGGGGTCGCCGACCCCTCCCCCCTAAAGAGACATTTGTGTTTTTCTAGCTATCCCACCAGGAAGCATCAACATTGACGAGGAGAAATACTGAGGGGTTTAGACCACCCAGAGATACCCACAGCGCATGAAAGACAACACCTGTTGCCCTAAAAGAGCTATGAAACCATAGGAACGGTCACCAACGTGACCCCTTAAGCACATGAAGGCCACCGCCATGTCATGGATGTTCGGGGGGCGCGTAGGGCTGTCCAGGGTGCGGGGGGGGGGGGATGTCCGAGGTGTGGGGGGCTGTCCGGGGGGCGGGGAGGGATGTCCGGGGGGGATGTCCAGGGTGTGTGTGTGTGTGGGGGGGGGGGGTGTCCGGGGTGTGTGGGGGGGGGGTGTCCGGGGTGTGAGGAGGGGGGGGGGATGTCTGGGGTGCAGGGGGGCTGTCCAGGGGGTGGGGAGGGATATCTGGGGGGGGGGGCTGTTTGGGGTGCAGGGCTGTCCGGGGTGCGGGGAGGGCTGTCCGAGGTGCGGGGAGGGCTGTCCGGGGTGCGGGGAGGGCTGTCCGGGGTGCGGGGAGGGATATCCGAGGTGCGGGGAGGGCTTTCCGGTGTGTGGGGGGGTGTCCGGGGTGTGGGGGTGTTGTTTGGGGTGTGTGTGTGGGGGGGGGTGTCCGGGGTGTGGGGGTGTTGTTTGGGGTGTGGGGGGGGGGATGTTTGGGGTGCGGGGGGGAGGGGGGGCTGTCCGGGGGACGGGGAGAGGCTGTCCGGGGTGTGGGGGGGGGGGGCTGTCCGGGGCCTACAAATAGTGAACCTGATCTCAGTAAACAAAAAAAAGTTTCATGGTTTATATTAGGAATCACATGGTTTTTTCAAAACTATTACAGAACATGCAATTGAAAACATTAAATAATTAAATGAACTAAAAATATCCAAATCATTAATCACCTTCAAGGTTAATTCTCAATTTGTGCTCACAAACATTGCATCAGGCCAAAACACACATGATACCCCCAAATCTCAAAAAATATCACTACAAACCCAACTTAAACATCAATAACAACCCCAAAAATAAAAAAAGAAACACACCTCATGAATATGATGCATCATGCATGGTCATGACTGTTACCTCCATCCGGTGGGCCAGGGGCCTAAAACAAATAAAAATTATGAAATTTTTCATAACAAAAATAATATAAAATAAATAAATAAATATGGTATAAAACTACGTCGTATGATCCCCTGCACCATCACCTGGATGCACATATTCTCGCACTGCTCTAACCTCAGTGATCAATTGCGCATTTAACTCTTCAGAAGCGCGCAACCATGCCTTGAAATCTGACAATTGCTGTGTCATTTGAGCAACAACAGGACCGACAACTGCAACACATGATACTAAAGAACGAGGAATACCTGTTACATAGGTCAAACTATATCCATGCCCATCCCAACCAATAATGCGATGAAAGATCTCATCCCTTCGCATGGGAAGCTGTCGCTGGTCCTCTGGCAGTTGTTCTAACTCAGATTCAAATTGATCCAGTGAAATATTTAAATATATATACACATATATGTTAATATACAGATTTATATAAGTATTGGTAATGAGTACAAGCACTTACTATCAATGCTACAACCTCTGCATCATTTTGATCATGAGTCCTCATCCACACCGACATTTTATCAGTTGGTGCACCTTGCTCCTGTAACTATATATGAATAGAATATAAACACATAACCATATTAATTAATAAATTCAAAAATGAATAATAAATACCTCATGTCGGATCTGGGACACATGACGAGTCCCGAGCCTGTGAGGTATTCCCTACAACGCTCAATTCTCAGAATGGCGTGTAGACACCTCCAACATTCAATAATTCAAATTTCAAACAAATAACACATTCTTGAAAATATATATACCAAAATAAATATACAAACTGCAACACCCTCATTAGACAAATATGCAACTAAGTCATGCCATTGAGCCGGGAGGACACCACTTGGGACTTTCTCCAGAATGTCTGGGGCACCCACATTTGGTACCCAATGATCCCTCTTGACTTTGCCTTTATAATATTTCCACATCTTACGACATTTTCTCATACAAACAAGCCAAAAATCATCGGGGCATACTTTCAAATTTTGTTATTAAAGAAAAAAATCACATATGTTAGTATTTTTTATACATATGGAAGAAAGTAAAATGGTCTTCTTACCTAAACCTCCCTCCAAAGATGATCTAATGTGTCCTGAGGGATAGAAGCCCAGTCCCGTGTGGTCAATAAGAATCGATGTGGGTAACGTATGATATGACCCAGCTGATGAATAAATGTGGGGGAATTCAGTCCCATAGGATGAAATACCTCATCAAATGAAACATCAAACGTCGTGTCAGAATTCCATGATAAAATGCCACGACCAGGGCCTCTCTTGCGAGAGGAAGAAGCAGTCGAGTCTGATCCTGTTGAAAACAATTTAATATATAATTTGATAGATGTTATAAATATATATATATATATATATATATATGTTTATAAATTACATAAAAAATAGAGACAATGACATTCAAAAATACCTCGACCCTGAGACATAGATGGTTCAGATGGATGATGTGGATATGCTTTCTCTTCCCCTGACATGCTTGCAGTAAAAAAAACCTTAGTAAGAGGACTATCCAAAGTGTCCAAAAGATAAATTGTATTATTTTTTAAAAAATCAAACACGTACAGTTTTTAATAAAACAAAAAGGTATTGAATAATTATTTGTGAATGAATTTTAAAAAATCATAAAATTAACAAAACAGATATACAAATTATGTACAAAACCAATCAATACATAGCCAAATTTTAGATTGAATTAATAAAAATTCAAGCAGCACATGAACCAAATGAAGAATACCTTAATGGGAAGATACACTGACAATAACATGAAGATACCAAAAGATAAATCACCCTAAATATTTATAAATGAATAAAAATCCAAAAGTGAGTATTAAAACTTACAAGGATTTATAAAATGGTTATATAATTTTTGATATCCCAGGACATTCAATACTGAATAGAGGGAAAACAATTATATCTTTCATTAAGTATGCAAATCGACCGTTTCTCCTTCAACAACCGCTCTAGACCAATACATATCTTCTTCACGTCCAACTATGGTATTTTGATCAAGCTGTTGGGAAGCAAACAGAACAGTCTCGGGTTTATCTTGTTCAAATAAAAACACTCCTCACTGGGACATTTTGACAACAACTTTCCAACTTGGATTTGAAGGCAAAGTAACGAAGAATACTTGTTCCGCTTGTGATGTCAAAATAAAAGGTTCATTATCAACTCGTTCATTTCTGTATAACATATACTTAAAATTCACCAATGAAAACTGATATTAATCGACTTTACATCCACTCACTAGATCAACCCAATTACACTTTAACAATATGTACTTCAACCCGTGTGTGTATAAAACTTCAATGATGTCTATCAATTGACTATAGTAATAACCAAAATCGACGAATGGAAAACCGATGCCAATTTTTTGTGTTGCTCGTTTTTCATCAATATCTTTAATGCGAAATCGAAAACCATTAGCATCTATAGATTTAGAATGACGAGCCGTTATAGATGGACCCTCAGCCAGTTAGATAAATTCTTCAGTTAGTGTGGGGTCCCCTAACTCCCTCAGCTTATGAACCTACATAATTAATAGAATCCAATAATTATTTTTGTAGAAAGAAATTAGTATAATACTTCACTCATAATGAAAAGAAATTTATACGTACATAATCCTTGAACCAATCATGAAATGATGCATAATGAGATTGTTGAATTTGATACTCAGTCGCACGATACATCTCTTCTTTTATCTCATTAATGTGTTTCTTGAAAATGATAACGCGATGTTTAAATGATAAACTTATGAAAACAAAACATGTAAAAGTTAAACAATAAAAGTGATAAGACACTTACTGCATTAATGGTGCAACTGATGGAGTATTGAACAAGATATATCGATGCACTTGTATCCACTCGATGTTGTCCATATCAAATATAGTTCCTTCTCCAACTGGACTATCATGAATCCGAGAGGGATTATCTAATTTTTTTCAACATCTATAAGATATTTTGCACAAAAATTAGTACACCCATCCATCAAATAACCATTAGCTATTGATGGCTTCAGATGAGATCTGTTGCATACATATCATTTCAATGTACTCAAATACCACTCAATAGGATACATCAACCTGAATTGCACTAGACCAGCAACCATTACTTCATCAGTTAGGTGCACTGTCAAGTGAACCATAACATCAAAAAATGAGGGGGGAAATAGTTTCTCAAAGTGAAAAAGTGTAAGTACAATTTGGTCCTGTAAACTTTTTAAATCACTCATTCGTTGATTTCTTAAAAAAATCTTTCTAAAAAAATTACTCATCTCAATCAACGGCTGAACAAAATTGGGGGATAAACAATTACAAATTGTGATCAGAATCAACTGATGAAGTAGTATGTGATTGTCATGACTTTTCAACCCTTGCAATGTCTTGCTCGTCAGATTCACACACTTTGAAATATTAGAAGAGTAACCATCAGGCACCTTGAGCATCTTTAAAATGGAAAGAAATGTCTCTTTCTCCTTTGTAGTCATCGTATACTGTGCCACAGGAATATATGCCTTGTTTCCCTCAGCTAACTATAAATGCAACTGTTTCCTTAAACTCATTTCTTCCAAATTACGATGTGCATTAACATGATCCTTTGATTTTACACTGAAACCTAAAATGGTCCACAATATGTTATAAATTTTTTTTTCAATGTGCATGACATCAAAATAATGCCTTATCATGTTAGTTTTCCAATATGGAAGACTATAAAAAATACTTTTCTTTTTCCAATTGTGACTGTGTTGCCTACCCGCAACACAGATATTACGTACTGGATGAGCCACCAAATCCTGAATTTCATATACCATGCGGATGTTTTCTTCCTCAACCTGCATAACATTTCGACTCCTATCATGATATTTGGTGCTGGGATGAACTCCCTAAAACCATCAAATTCCACTCTATCATTTCTGAACCTGTACTGAGGGGGAAGAAAATGTCTGTGACCCATGTATGCCCATTTTTTGGAATGTTTAAGCCATACAGATTTTTTACTTTTATTGCAACAAGGGAAAGAAAATTCCCATTTAGTACTCCAACCTGATAAATTTTCATAAGCTGGGAAGTCATTGATTGTCCACAATAAAGCATCCTACAGTTTGAACATTTCATTCGTTTCACAGTCATAAGTCATCACACCATCGCCCCAAAATTCATTCAACTCATCAATAAATGGTTGAAGGTAAAAATCAATCTTATCCCCTGAACTTATAGGTCCATCAATAAGAGTGGAAAGTAATATAAATTGTTGCTTCATAAAAAGCCACAAAGGAAGATTATACGGAACCAAAACCATGGGCCATGTGCTATGAGTTGCACTAACCATAGACTTTAATGGATTGAAACCATCTGCTGCCAACCCCAATCGGACATTACAAACACCTTTATCCAAGTCAAGATGTCTCTTATAAAAATCCTTCCATGCATGATAGTCTACTTGGTGGGTTAACATATCATGTTCATGAACTCTTTCTGCGTGCCATCTCATTAAATTAGAAACTTTAGATGACATAAAAAATCTTTTTAACATCAGTTTAAGGGGAAAGTAACACATTTTCTTTACAAAAACTGGTTTCCCCTATATCACAATCTGACTTTGATGAGTCTGATTTCCCCTGTTCTCTTTCCACCTAGAAGTACCACAAACCGTACAAATATCTAAATGGGTTGTTTCCTTTCTAAAAAACATAAGGTTGTTTGCACATTCATCTATGGTCTCATATGTAAAACCTAAGTTCTCTATCAACCTATGAGAATAGTAATACTACTCGAGAATCTTATCATCGACAGGAAGAAACTTTTTCAATAACACCAACAACATGTAGAATGATGTGTCTGACCACTGATTCAAAGTCTTCAAATGCAACAACTCCATGATAAATGACAATTTATTGTAAAAAGTACATCCAGGATATAATTCTATTTTTGCATCATCAAGTGCTTCATAAAACCTCCTCGAATCACAATCTACACTAGAGCGAAGATTTATCTCACTGGTCTCAAAATGCTGGATGTCAATGCCTTCAGGATCCAACCCACGTACCATTTCAGTAAGAATTTCATGAATTGGATCATTCATCCTTGCATCAATATCCATCTAAATTGCATCCGTATTTTGACAACGAACATATTATTCTCCATGATGAGTCCAAATCTTATAATTTTTCAGAAATCCATTAAAGAATAGGTGTTCCCTCACAGTATCTTGTGTGAATTGATATCTATTAACACATTTTCTACATGGAAAACTAATATAGTCACATTTAAATCCTCTGGTGATGTTAATAAACTTCATAATACCATTGAAATATTATCTAGACGTTCGATTTGGAAGATCAATCCAACTATTATACATAATAATATTTGTATAAAAAACATTTACACGAGACTTATTACATATGCATTTTCATATAAAATATATTTAAAATAAATACTAATCAATTGTTTTTGGACCATTGATAAAATAATCAAATTATATCACTGAATAATAAACAAGAGAATATATAATGGAATGTAAGTGAAAGCTCATGTCATGCCTGATTGCGCTACAAACCTGGAAGGGAGGAGCCGAAGGTGGTGCTGTGAGGGAGAGGAGAGGCAGTGGAGGGGAGCCGGAGCTGGAGGCGGTGCGGCGAGGAAGGGGACGGGCAGCGACGGCGGCGGTGAGCCAAAGGAGAGGAGGCGGTGAGGTGGCGATGGTGTAGCGAGGGTGGGATGACGAGGGAGGGGATTGAGGACAACATGGAGTCAGAGGGCGGCAGCGTCGAGGGGACGAGTAGCGGCCATGCGGGGAGGGCTGTTCGGGGTGCAGGGGGGCTGTCCGGGGTGCAGGGGGGGATGTCTGGGGGGTGATGAGGGCTGTCCAGGGTGCGGGGGGGGGGGGGGGGGGGGCTGTCCGGGGTACCGGGGGGCTGTCCGGGTGAAGGGGGGCTGTCTGGGGGGAGGGGGGTGTTCGAGGGGGAAGATGGAGGAGACCGAAGGCCGGAGGGTGGATATCGGCCAGAGGGTGGAGGCCGAAGGGTAGAGGGGTTGGAGGCTGAAGGGGGAAGAGGCTGGAGGGGACAAAGGGTGGAAGGGGTAGATGGTGGAGGGCGGGCGGAGGGGGGTAGAGGGCGGAGGGTGGGCGGAGGCTGATGAGGGTGGAGGGCGACGAGGGCAGTGAGGGGTGGAGGGAGGTGAAGGTGGAGGGAGAAGGTGGAGGGAGATGGGGGAGGGAAGCGAGGGCGATAGGGCGTGGTAGGTTTTTGCGAGGGGAGGGGGGCAGGGGAAGGGGGGGGGGAGCCTCCCAGATTTTTTTTGAAAAATCCAGCGATCGCCGGAGGCAGTCGCTATAGGCCACCTACAACGATCGCCAAATGCAGTCGCCCGTGTCAGGGGGCTTCAAAGCCCATTATTCTAGTAGTGTAAGCCAATACATGCCAAGGATTGCATCAAATTCCACCAGAGAGAGTATGACGAGGTTTTACGAATAGTTCAATCCACAGATTATGATAAGGGAGGAGTTATATTCATGGGACACAATGATTTCCCCATTTTTCGTACTCACCGACATCTTCATTTCCATGATTTGTGGTGGTGTTGGGATTGTTCTACTAAACTTTAGAGATATAAAATAATGCGTAGAATATGAATCAAAAATTACTTTTTCTATTCTTGAATGAATAACTAATTTACCTATCACCACTTCGTTGTCGGGGTTCACTTCGGTAGTAGTGATGGAAAAATCTCACCCTTGCTGCCTTGGAGGTTGTTGGTTGACTCCGAAGACCCTTGGATTAGGGAACTGATTTGAAATATGCCTTGGTTCTTTGCAGTTGTAGAAATGAACCACGCGTTGAGGTTTGAACGGAGCGTTCCTCTTCTCTGTTGCAGCCACAGGTCTTTCTTGCCGATAGTTAACAGCTAGGTGCCCTTCTCTTCCACACCTAAAGCATTTCCTCATACCCTTTAGGAAATTTCCAGGGTGCTTATTTATGCACCTTTGGAAAGTGGGGTGCTGGATCTTCTTAGCACCATTGGATTTATCCATCGGACTTCCAACATTGTAGTCCAACTTACGCTTCTTATCCCCATGATACCCCTGAGATTCTCTAATCTCCATTTCAACCTTGAGGACACATCGGACAATTTCCTCATAGCTGTCGAAGTCATGGATCATCAGCTCTTTCTGAAGGATAGGTTTCATCCCACCAAAGAAGCGATTAACCTTTCATTCAGGGGTAACGACAAAGCTAGAAGCGTATCGTGCAAGACTTGTAAATTTTACCTCGTATGCTCTAATAGATTCTTCATCTTTTTGCTTGAGGGAAAGGAAGTCCCTTTCTATCTTAATCCATAGGGTTCACAGAGAATATTTATCGAAAAACATTTACCGAAAATCATTCTATTCCAACGCCTCAATCTCCTCCTTAGGCTTCGTATTTTTTATCAACATCCACCATTGATCAGATTCACCCTCCATATGATAAACAGCCAGGAGAACCTTCTCTTTTTCAAAACATTGAAGGATAGAGAAGATATTTTCAATGGAGTTTATCCATTGTTCAGCGATTGAGGGATCAGATGATCCATTAAAAGTAGGAGGCCTTTGTCTCATGAAGCTCTCGATAGAGACTTGTTCTTTCTTAGGGGGGGTTGAACGTTCCTCTTGACCCATGTTTCTATTCAAATCTTGAGTTAGCTGGGAGAGAAGCATGAAAAAGTTCGCGATTCCCGCTCCCATTGGATTGGGAATCTCATTAGTACAGTCATCACATTGATCTTCACATCATTTGTTAGCCTGAGTCCCTTTATTACCGTCCATTGGTTGGAATAAAAGGAAAGTTAGGGATAAAAAATAAAGGGTAATACAAGGACAAAACTAGTGACTTATACATGACTTTTATTTCCTTACCTTATGAATCTATAGGCTTCAGTCTATGTTATCCATGATATACTTTCTAACATATATTCTTAGGTAATTTTTTTCCCCTTAATAATGGTTCATACTAAGCTTGTGACCCAAAGCATATACCTTGGGAGTGTCGTAACCAAGAGTGCAGAAAGACCCGTTTTCATGCACCAGTTCTCGTTCGAGTCTAGCTCAAAGCGGTGTTTTCGGGTTTTACCCCTAGGATACATCAGTGCCAGAGCCGCCTCTACCTGCTCGTATCTAGATAGGGATATATTTTCTTGATAAAAAACTTACTCAATACTCACCAAAAAATAGGAATGTTTTTATTATGATCAGTCTTGTCTCTAAGGCTTTACTAGGGTTTTCTAATCTTAATCCCAAAAATAACTAAACCTATCCTCTGATACCAACTATAACAACCCTGCTCTTTTATTACATAATTAAACATAATTTATTACATAAATTTCCCTGGATACAACATAGAAGATCGAGAGGTATAGTGTCTTTGGGGATTAGGATCATTATATAACAAATTAAAACATGAAATACAACATCTTTATTGAAAACTTCCTTTACATGACCACTACATTCCCTCGTACTTAGCATTTCATGTGATAACCTAAGGACATGCATAAGAAAAGGGTGAGAAATAAAGCCCAGTAAGAGAATAATCATGGAATAACATGAGGAATACAATAAATGTTAGATAATAAGAATATCAATAGAGAAAAAGAGAAGCATAAACATAAAGGCATGTTAAAGAATGATAATCATAACATAGAAATGCGGCAACAAAACTTAACATGAAATTAGCATGAGCCAAGGCTCATTGCACATGGAGCATGAGTAAACCCTCATTTCACATGAAGCATGAGTAAAACCTCGTTGAAATTGAATTAGCATGAGTCAACACCCATTTCACAAGACTTATCATGATACTATACTTTACCCAATGCATTGGATCTCTTTAAGGGCACACCCTTCTTAAACCTTTCATTTTATGCATAAGTGTGCCACATGGATCATATAACATGGATTCATAAAACATCATCATTTATTCCACAATAAAGTAATGTGGAATGCATACATGAAACTTTATAATCAATAAGAAAATTTACATAAAGGTTAATACCCTTGATAGAGAAATGAGAATGGTATTCACTACACAATGACATTGGCTTGAAAAATCGATGCAATTTCAGCAACGTAACAACGTGACGTAAGAATTCATAAAAATGGTTGATGAGAGAGAAAGGGATGTATCATCATATTTAAATGACATGGACAGTAAGGGGGTCATATAGATACATGGCCCAACAAATTTAATGGAAATTAGATTCATGATATAAAAGAATTGCTTGAATGTAAATGAGAAGAGAGAAATTCCTTTCGGAATTTCAGCATAGTAACAGGTGTACATGGGAGGAATTTAATGATGGAAAAGGGGTATCCCACCATTAAAACATAAATAGGGCAGTATGGGGGAGGTGAAAAACCATAACCCAACATTTATAATTGAAATGAAAAGGGCATAACAACATTAAAAAAATTGGACAAAAAATGAGAAAAGAAAAAAAAAACCCTTACTTGGAAGTATGCTTCCAAAAGCTTGACAGAGGCTTGAGAGAGGATTATTGGGAGCTTGGGGCACCTTTGGAGGATTCTAGATAGATAAGGGCAGAGGTTTGATGAACTCTAAAGGCTTTTAGTGAGGAGAAAGTGTGAGCTTGGGTGGGTTTATATAGGAAAGGTGAGATAATTCTTTATTATTTAGGTTTGGGACCCTCGCATTAAACTAATCCAAACCAAAAACCAGACCATGGTTTTTGACCATGTTTTTTGGAAAAGGGAAGTGGAAAACAATATTTTATAAGGAAAAAGTCCTAAATTCTTAAAATAATGGGGTTGGTTATGTGAAGGTGAGTCACACTCTCAAGGAAAACAATTTAAAATGACAAAATGTTTAATAAGTCTTGAAGGGTTCACTAAATCTTTGTAAAATAAATAAAACAAACCAAAAATCACATTATTTTAATGGAAAAATATATATTGGCCGAACTTAAGGTTTATAGTATTTTATTACATCACTATTGGGTCATTATGATGTCATAAAACACATTATATATTTAAACAGTATTAATTTTTACCAAAAAATTTGACTATCTCAGAAAATTATGAAAAATTTACCGTTGGATAATTTTGACATCCTGATTCCAGAAATAATATTCATTTTATCTAAATAATTTTCTAAATATGTTAATTTTTACTTTTAAAATAAAAACTGACATTTATCGAAAATTCATGGGTTTTGACAAAAATGGATTTCAAACCTTAATAAAAATTACAATTGCTTTCATAAAATTATACGATCATTTATATTTAATAAAAATTAATTTAATAATAATAATATATTATTATTAAAATATTATTTAATTCAAAAATATATCAATTTATCAAAATATATTTCTTAGTTGAACATTAACTAAAAATACTATTTGTGCTTTAAAAACTATTAAAAAGGTAACAATAATAAAATGAAAGTATATTCATTATTATATACAAAAATAATGTACGTAACCATAGTTCTAAGTTATTGTTACATAACCCCTTATAACACCCGCATAAGGCCAAAGAGTAAGGTGTGCAATGGTGACAGACTCTTGGGGTGGCTCAGATAACATTGCTCGGGTGGTAATCTCTATCAACTTCCACTTCTCTCGTAGGCGGTTCCGTTCAAGCTTGAAATGTTAGAGCTTGGCTTGGGATTGGTCAAGAGTGAATTCCAATGATGCCACCTCTTTTCTGAGCTCTGACAAATGGGATTCATATGGAGCAATTCTACTGGATGAATCCATCGCTTCTTTTTTCTGAGTAAATTAGATTGTTAAAGCTCTATATTTATATTAATCATGTAATCACTATTCAACAACTATATTAGCAACGATCACAATTCTTAAAATAAAACCAAATAATTTTACATTTTATATAAACATTTTACATAAAGAGACATTTAATTAGATCAAGAGGGATTTCCATTAATGAAAGTTTGGGTCGTTACACCATCGGAGCACGTGTGTATCACCGCTAGAGGGATTCTAGTTTGAATCTTTACAAGTGAAACAAGATAATCTGGAAGGGTCATTTTGGACGATCAATGTCATTAATGAAGAAAATACCAAAGATCCAGGTATTATTTTCTTTATAAAAATAATTAAATTAATTATAAACATGATGTGTAAGATCCTCTCTATAGGTTTCAGAACTCTTCATTCTTTATCTAAATCTTTGATTATATTATGTGGAGACTGGTGTTCATCATCGTATTGATCCCAGAATAATCATTGATCATGGTAAAAATCAAATTAGGGTTCCGTCCCAACCACACTTTCACTATTCCTGGAACCTTCAAGTGGTATCAGAGCGCTTACATCATAGTTTATAATTATTTAAATATTTCGTTGATGATTTACACATTTAATAATTTAGTTGTTTCAATTCAAGTTAATCGTTCTGTAAATATGAATCTCGAGATCTATTCCTCCCCTTTTGTTTCTCGTTCACCTTATAGAAATGATCTTTTCTTTTAATTTTGATTAAAATAAAATAGAGGATCTCATCCAGAGGTGTCAAAGGTTCCTGGTTATACAACAATAAAACTCACGGTGTGTATTCACTACTAAAAATTCGGCCATTAGTGACCGACATTGGTGATCGATAATGGACTATAGCGACCACTTAGTGACCACCAATGGCGGTCGCTTTAGGCCCGTCGCAGTAGGCCTACAGCGACCGCCAGGCGGTCGATGACCTATTGCTCGACCTAGCAAAAGCGACCTCCAGTGGCAGTCATTGTATTGATCCCCGACCGAGCTATAGTGACCACCAGTGGCAGTGGCAGTTCTGATTCTCGGCTAAGCTATAGTGACCACCAATGGCGGTCGCTATCCTGGAGAATTTTTTTTAAAAAAATTTCACGATTCCGAATAAAAAAACAGGGTAAAAATCATAAAAAAAAACAATTCCAAACAACATAAACATCAAGATCATTATAAAAAATAAATGGAAGATGTGCTTCAATGATCTAAATACATTTCAATATTTTACTTCAATAAACCTAAAATAAGATACAAAAAAACAACAACTAAACAAAACAAACATAAATTAAATATATTTATTCAGTTAATATATATAATAAAATTAAATCTGACATCAAATTATGGGTGCTATAATAATTTAAAATCCCCAATTTAAGAAATTTTATCATTTTAGGATTTTTTTTGTTTGGGGGTCTTTGATTTATCTTATGGAAGTGTTTTGTGGTCTAAAAAAAATGCTCTTCACGCACACCGTGTGAAACTGTTCAAAACAACATATTCTGTCGTACTGCGCACACCGCACATTCGATTGATGTGATGTCTCCTCCTACATGTCATGAATACTATTCATATTGTTTTCTTGTGATTTCAAGTCATTCTTAGCACGTTTTCTCTGAATTTGACCGTTACACGTCGTTTTGGCGTTTTATGACTCTAGAAATGTGTTTTCGGTCACTGCGGTCAAAAGACACCTCCGATTGACATACCGTCTACCCGACCATTTCAAAATTCACACCACGGTTGTTGTTGTATGATTTCATGGCATTCCGAGGTCGTTCAGCTAGTTTTGACCACCCAACATGCCTTTTTAGAGCGCACCGAACAGTTCAAAACAGCATATTCGGTCGTACCGCACACACCTCCTGTCTGATTGGTGTGTCGTATCCTTATACATGTCACGAATAATATTCATATTGTTTTCATGTGATTTCAAGTCATTTTGAGCACGTTTTCTCTGAATTCAACCGTTACACGTCGTTTTGGCGTTCTATGACTCCCGAAATGCGTTTTCGGTCACCATGGTCAAACAACACCTCCGATTGACGTTCTGTCTACCCGATCATTTCAAAATTCACACCATAGTTGTTGTAGTATGATTTAATGGCATTACGAGGTCATTTAGATGGTTTTGACCACCCAACACGCCCTTTTAGACTGCGCCGAACTGTTCAAAATAGCATATTTAGTCGTACCGCGCACACCGCACGTCCGATTGACATTCCGTCTCCTTCTATATGTCACGAATATTATTCATATTATTTTTGTGTGATTTCAAGTCATTATGATCACGTTTTCTCTGAATTAGACCGTTACACGCCGTTTTAGCGTTTTATGACTCCGAAAATGCGTTTCCGGTCACCGCGGTCAAACAAAACCTCTGATTGACATGAAGTCTACCCGAAAATTTCACAATTCACACCACAGTTTTTTTCGTATGATATCATGGAATTCCAAGGTCGTTCGTCAGGTTTTGACCACCCAACACGCCCTTTTAGAGCGTACTGAATTGTTCAAAACAACATATTCGGTCGTACCGCGTACACCACACGTCCGATTGACATTACATATCCTTCTACATGTCACGAATAGTATTAATATTGTTTTTGTGTGATTTAAAATCATTCTGAGCACATTTTCTCTGAATTCGACTGTTACACGTCGTTTTTGCGTTTTATGGCTCCGAAAATGCATTTCCAGTCACCGTGGTCAAAAAACACCTCTGATTGATGTTCCATCTGCCTGACCATTTCAAAATTCACACCATAGTTGTTGTCGTATGATTTCATGGAATTTCGAGGTCATTTGGCTAGTTTTGACCACCCAACGCGCCCCACCGAACTGTTCGAAACAGCATATTCGGTCGTACCGCGCACACTGCATGTCCGATTGACATTCCATATCCTCCTACATGTCATGAATCATATTCCTATTGTTTTAGTGTGATTTCAAGTCATTCTGAGCACATTTTTTCTGAATTCAACCGTTACACGTCGTTTTGACATTTTATGACTCCGGAAATGCATTTTCGATAACCTCCATCAAACGACTCCTCCGATTGACGTGCCGTCTACCTGAACATTTTAAAATTCACACCATGGTTTTTGTCGTTTGATTTAATGGTATTTCGAGGTCATTCAGATGGTTTTGACCACCCAACACGCCCTTTTAGAGCGCACCGAACTGTTCAAAACAGTATATTCGGTCGTACCACGTACACCGCACATCTGATTTATGTGTTGTCTCCTCCTACACATCACGAATACTATTCCTATTGTTTTAGTGTGATTTAAAGTCATTCTGAGCATGTTTTCATTGAATTCAACTGTTACACATCGTTTTGGCATTTTATGACTCCGGAAATGCATTTCTAGTCACCGAAGTCAAATGACACTGCCGATTGACATGCTGTCTACCCAAAAATTTCAAAATTCATACCATGGTTGTTGTAGTATGATTTCATGGAATTCCGAGTTCGTTCGACTGGTTTTGACCACCCAACTCTCCCTTTTAAAGCGTACTAAACTGTTCAAAACAACATGTTCGGTCGTACCACACACACCACATGTCTGATTGACATTCCCTCTCCTCCTACATGTCACAAATACTATTCTAATTGTTGTCGTGTGATTTCAAGTCATTCTGAGCACGTTTGCTCTGAATTCGACCGTTACACGTCGTTTTGGCACGTTTGAAAAGCGTGTGTGGGGTGATCAAAACTAGTCGAACAACCTCAGAATGCCATGAAATCAGACGAAAACAAAGGGTGGGTGAATTGTAAAATGGTTGGGCAGACAACACATCAATCAGAGGTGTTGTTTGACCGTAGTGACCGGAAGTGCATGCCGCATGTCATAAATGGATAAAACATGCATTTAAAGGTCAAATGCATACCGAACGACATCGTCATAACTTGAAAACACAGGAAAAAACCCTAATTATTATTCGTCAAGTTTACAAGGAGACAACACATCATTCAGACGCGTGGTTTGCGCGACACGACTGAATATGCATTTTTAGGTGTTTTTCACGCTTGAAATGCATGTGTGGGGGGGCTGTCCAGTGGGGGGGGGGGGGCTATCCGGGGTGGGGGGGCACTGTCTGAGGGTGGGGGGATGTCCGGGGTGGGGGGCTGTCCGGTGGGGGGGGGGGCATAACGACTAATTGGCCTAATGGCCAATTGGCCTAACAACATAGTGATCAATTATCTTAATGGCCTAAAGGTCAATTTTCTTAATGACCCAATGTCAAATTATCCCATTTACCAATTCACCTGATGCCCTAATGCCCTAATGGCATAATGGCCTAACAAACAATTGGAATAATGGCCTATTGTCTAGTTGTACAATTGGAATAATGGCATAATGGCCTAATAGCCATTTGGCCTACATCCAATTGGACAATTAGTCAACTGACCAATTTCCCTAATGGCCTAACAGCCTAATGAAAAATTTCCCTAATGAACTAATGGTCAATTTTCCTAATGAATTATAGGGTGTGGGGGGGGATGTTCAGTAGCAGGGGGGGTGTCTGGGGTGGGGGTGGGGGCTGTTCGGGGTGCGGGGGGGGGGGGGGGGCTGTCCATTGGCGCGAGGGGGGGGGGGGGTGTCCGGGGTGGGGGGTTGTCTGGGGTGTGGGGGGGGGGGGGGTTAGGAATCAAATGCTTTTTTCAAAACTATTCACAGAACATGCAATTGAAAACATTAAAGAATAAAATGAACTAAAAATATCCAAATCATTAATCAGTTTCATGGTTACTTCTCAATTCATGCAAAAAAACATTTCATAAGGTTAAAACACACATGATACCCCCAAATCTAAAAAAATATCACTTGGAACCCAACCTAAACATCAATAATAACCCCACCAATAAAAAAAGAAACACACCTCATGAATATGATGCGTCATGCATAGTCATGACTGCTATCTCCATCCGGTGGTCCAGGGGCCTACAACAAATAAAAATTATAAATATTTTCATAACAAAAATAATAGAAATTAAATAAATAAATACAGTATAAACCTGCATCGTATGATCCCCTGCACCATCACCTAGACGCACATATTCCTGCAGTGCTCTAACCTCAACGATCAATTGTGCATTTACCTCCTCGGAAGTGCGCAGCCATGCCTCGAAATATGACAACTGCTATGCCATCTAATCAACAAAAGGACCAAAAACTGAAATGCGTGATACTATAGAACAAGGAATCCCTGTTCCATAGGTCAAACTATATCCATTCCCATCCTGACCAATAATGTGATGAAAGATCTCATCCCTTCGCATGGGAAGCTGTCGCTGGTCCTCTGGAAGCTGTTCTAATTCAGCTTTAAATTGATCCTGTAAAATATTTAAATATATATACATATATATGTTAATATACAGATTTATGTAAGTGTTGGTAATTATTACAAGCACTTACTATCATTGCTATATCCTCTGGATCATTTCGATCACGAGTCCTCATCCACACCGACATTTTATCAGTCGGTGCACCTTGCTCCCGTAACTGTATATGAATAGAATATAAACACAAAACCATATTAATTAATAAATTAAAAAATGAATAATAAATACCTCATGCCAGATCTGAGACACGTGACGAATCCCGAGCCCGTGAGGTGGTCCCTGCAATGCTCGATTCTCAAAATGGCGTGCTGACACCTCCTACATTCAATTAATTCAAATTTCAAACAAATCACACATTCGTGAAAATATATATACCAAAATAAATATACAAACTGCAACATCCTTAGTAGACCAATATGAAACTAAGTCACACCACTAAGCCGAGAGGACACCTCTCAGGACTTTTTCTAGAATGTCTGGGGCACCCACATTTAGTACCCAGTGGTCCCTCTTGACTTTGCCTTTATAATCTTTCCCCATCTTACGACATTTTCTCATACACACGGGCTGAAACTCATCGGGGAATACTTTCAAATTTTTCTATTAATGAAAAAAATCACATATGTTAGTATTGTTTATACATAGGGAAGAAAGTAAAATGATCTTCTTACCTGAACCTCCCTCCAAAGACGATCTAATGTGTCCTGAGGGATAGAAGCCCAATCATGTGTGGTCAATGGAAATCGATGTGGGTCATGTATGATATGACTCATCTGACGAATAAATGAAGGTTCATTCAATCCCACAGGATGAAATAGCTCATCAAAGGAAACATCAAACATCGTGTCGAAATTCCATGACAAGATGCCACGACCAGGGCCTCTCTTGTGAGAGGATGAAGCAGTCGAGTATGATCCTATTGAAAACAATTTTATATATAATTTGACAGATGTTATAAATATATATATATATATATGTGTGTGTGTGTGTGTGTGTGTGTGTGTGTTTATCAATTACATAAAAAATAGACACAATGACATTCAAACATACCTCGACCCTGAGACATAGACGGCTCAGATGGATGATGTGGATCTGCTGCCTCTTCCCCTAACATGCCTGAAGTCATAGAAAACATTAGTAATGGTACTATCCAAAGTGTCCAAAAGATAAATTGGATTGTTTTTCAAAAAATCAAACTTTTACAATTGTTAATCAAATAAAAAGGGATTGAATAATTAGTTTTTAATGGATTTTAAAAAATCAGAAAGTTAACAAAACAGATATTCAAATTATGTACAAAACCAATCAATGCATAGCCAAATTTCAGATTTAATTAATAAAAATTCAAGCATCAAATGAACCAACTGAAGAATACCTCAATGTGAAGATACACCGACAATAACATGAAGATACCAAAAGAGAAATTACCCTAAATATTTATAAATGAATAAACTTCCAAAAGTGAGGATTAAAACTTACAAGTATTTATAAAATGGTTATATAATTTATGATATCCTAGGACATTCAATACTGAATAGTAGGAAAACAATTATACCTTTCATTAAGCATGAAAATCAGCCGTTTCTCCTTCAACGACCACTCTGACCCAATACATATCTTCTTCACGTTGAACTACAGTATGCTGATCAAGTTGTTGGGAAACAAATGGAACAATATCAGATTCATCTTGTTCAAATAAAAACACTCCTTGCCGAGACATTTTGACAACAACTTGATAACTTGGATTCAAAGGAAAAGTAATGAAGAATACTTGTTTCGATTGTGATGTCAAAATAAAAGGTTCATTATCAACTCGTTCATTTCTATATAACGTATAGTTAAAATTCACCAATGAAAATTGATATTGACCGACTTTACATCCACGCACTGATCAACCTAATTACACTTTAACAATATGTACTTCAACCCGTGTGCGTATAAAACTTCAATGATGTCTATCAATTGACCATATTAAAACCAGAATCGACAAATAGACAACTGATTCCACTTTTTTGTGTTTCTCATTTGTTGTCAACATCTTTAATGTGAAATCGAAAACCATTAGCATATACAACTTTATAATGACGAGCCGTTATACATGGACCCTTATCCAGTTGGATAAATTATTCAGTTAGCATGGGGTCCTCTAACTCCCTCAGCTTATGAACCTACATAATTCATAGAATTCAATAATGATTTGTGTATAAAGAAATTAGTATAATACTTCACTCATAATGAAAATCAATTTATACATACATAATCCTTGAACCAATCATGAAATGATGCATAATGAGATTGTTGAATTTTATACTTAGTCGCACGATACTTCTCTTCTTTCATCTCATTAATGTGTTTACTAAAAATGATAACGTGATGTTTAAATGATCAAATTATGCAAAAAAAAAAACATATAAAAGTTAAACAATAAAAGTGATAAGACACTTACTGCATTAATGGTGCAACTGATGGAGTATTGAACAAGATATATCGATGCGCTTGTATCCACTCAATGTTATCCATATCAAATATGGTTCCTTATCCAACTGGACCATCATGAATCAAAGAGGTCTTATCTAATTTTTTTTCAACCTACATAAGATATTCTGCACAAAAAGTAGTACACGCATCCATCAAATAACCATTAGCAATTGATGCCTCCAGACGAGCCCTGTTGTGTACAAATCGTTTCAATGTACTTAAATACTGCTCAATAGGATACATCCACCTGCATTGCACTGGAAGAGCATCCATTACTTCATCAGTTAGGTGAACTCTCAAGTGGACCATAACATCGAAAAATGAGGGGGGAAATGGTTTCTCAAAGTGACAAAGTATAAGTACAATTCGGTCCTGCAAACTTTTTAAATCACTCATTCATTGATTTCTTAAAAAAAGATATTTAAAAAAATTAATCATCTCAATCAACGGCTGAACAACATTGGGGGATAAATAATCACAAATTGCGATTGGAATCAACTACTAAAGTAGTATTTGATTGTCATGAATTTTCAACCCTTGCAATGTCCTGCTCGTCAGATTCACACACTTTGAAATATTAGAAGAGTAACCATCAGGCACCTTAAGCATCTTCAAAATGGAAATAAATGTCTATTTCTTCTTTATAGCCATCATATACTATGCAATAGACATATATGCCTTGTTTCCCTTAGATAACTATAAATGTAACTATTTCCTTAAACCCATTTATTCCAAATTATGACGTGCATTAACATGGTCCTTTGATTTTTCACTGACACCTAAAATGGTCCACAATATGTTATCACAAATTTTTTTTTCAATGTGCATGACATCCAAATTATGCCTTAGCATGTTAGTTTTCCAATACAGAAGACTATAAAAAATAATTTTCTTTTTCCAATTGTGAATGCGCTGCCTACCTGCAGCACGAATATTACGTAATGGATGAGCCACAAAATCCTGAATTTAATATACCGTGTGGATGTTTTCTTCCTCAATATGCGATAACATTTCGACTCCCTTCATGATATTTAGTGCTGGGATAAACTCTCTAGAACCATCAAATTCCACTCTGTCCTTTTTGAACCTTTGCTGAGGGGGGAGAAAACATATGTGACCCATGTATGCCCATTTTTTGGATTGTTTAAGCCATACAGATTTTTTACTTTTATTGCAACATGGGAAAGAAAATTTCCCTTTCATACTCTAGCCTGATAAATTTGCATAAGTCAGGAAGTCATTGATTGTCCACAATAAAGCAGCCTACCGTTTGAACATTTCATTTGTTTCACAGTCATAATTCATCACTCCATCGCCCCAAAATTCATTCAACTCATCAATCAATGGTTGAAGGTAAACATCAATCTTATCCTCCGGACTTCTAGGTCCATCAATAAGAGTGGAAATTAATATAAATTGTTGCTTCATACAAAGACATGAAGGAAGATTATACGGAACCAACACCATGGTCCATGTGCTATGAGTTTCACCAACCATAGACTTGAATGGATTGAAACCATCTGCTGCCAACCCCAATCGGACATTAAAAACATCTTTATCAAAGTCAGGATGTCCTTTATCAAAATCCTTTTATGCATAAGAGTCTGCCGGGTGGGTTAACATATCACTTTCATGAATTCTTTCTGCATGCCATCTCATTAAATTAGAAACTTTAGATGACATAAAAAATATTTTCAACATTGGTTTAAGGGGAAAGTAACACATTAGCTTTATGGAAATCAGTTTCCCCTGTATCACAATCTGACTTTGATGAGTCTGATTTCCCCTGTTCTCTTTCCACCTGGAAGCACCACAAACCGTACAAATATCTAAATGGGTAGTTTCCTTTCTAAACAACATACAGTTGTTTTCACATGCATCTATGGTCTCATATGTAAAATCTATATTCTCTGTCAACTTACAAGCATGGTAATACGAATCGAGAATTTTAGCGTCGATAGGAAGAACCTTTTTCAATAACACCAACAACATGTCGAATGATGTATATGACCACTGATTCAAAGTCTTCAAATGAAAAAACTCCACGATAAACAAAAATTTATTGTAAGAAATACATCCAAGATATAATTATGTTTTTGCATCATCAAGTGCTTCATAAAACCTCCTCGAATCACGATCTGCACCAGAGCGAAGATTTATCTCACCGGTCTCAAGATTCTGGATGTCAATGCCTTCAGGATCCAACCCACGTACCATTTCAGTAAGAATTTAATGCATTGGATCATTCATCCTTACATCAACATCCATATGAACTTCATCCATATTTTGACAACAAACATATTCTTCTCCATGATGAGTCCAACTCTTATAATTTTTTAGAAATCCGTTAAATAATAGGTTCTCCCTCACAGTATCTCGTTTTAATTGATATCTGTTAGCAAATTTTCTACATGGACAACTAATATAGTCACTTTCAAATCATCTGGTAAATTCAATAAACTGTATAATGCCATTGAAATATTCTCTAGATGTTCAATTTGGAAGATCAATCCAACTCTTATCCATAAAAATATCTATATAAGAAACATTTACACAAGATTTATTACATGATTTTTTCATATCAAATATATTTAAAATAAATACTAACCAATTGCTTGTGGAACATTGATAAAATAATCAAATTATATCTCTGAATAATAAACAAGAGAATAGATAATGGAATGTAAGTGAAAGCCCATGTCATGTAATACCTGATTGCGCTACAAACCTGGAAGAGAGGGGAGATGAAGGCGGTGCTGCGGGGGAGATGAGAGGTAGAGGAGGGGAGCCGAAGCCAGAGTCGGAGACAGTGCAGAGAGAGAGGGTATGGGTGGCGGTGGTGACACTGAGATGGAGGAGAGGATGTGGTGAGGTGGCGACAATTCAACAAGGGTGGGATGATGAGGGAGGGGACAGAGGATAGCAGGGAGCTGGAGTGGATGGGCGACAATGGCGAGGGGACAAGCAGCGACCGTGTGGGGAGGGAGGGAACTGTGCGGAGGCGGTGCCGCACGGGAGGGGACAGTGGGGGAGGGGACGGGTGGATATGGTGCGACGAGGGAGGGGGACGAAGAGGGAGGGGATGGGGGATGATAGAGAGTTGGAGTGGAGGGCGACGAAGGGACGAGGGATGGGCAGTGAAGGGGCGGAGGGTGGAGGGCGGTGGGATGAGGGGGTGAAGGGAAGATGGGCTAGAGGATAGAGGGATGAGGGTGGAGGGCAGAGGTCGAAGGGTGGAGGGCGGAGGGGGTGGAGGGCGGAGGGGGTGGAGGGTGGAGGGGGCGGGGGGCAGAGGGTGGAGGATGGAGGGCGGAGGGGGCAGAGGCTAGAGGGGGTGGAGGGTGAGGGTAGAGGGAGGAGGGCAGTGAGGTGATAGGTGATGAGGGGTAGAGAGCAGCGAGGGGACGAGTGGTGAGGGCGGAGGATGAAGGGTGATGGGGGACAGGTGGCAGCGATCGAGGGACGCGGGTAGGGTTTCGCGAGGGGAGGGGGGCGGGGGGAACCAAAGTTTTTTTTAAAGCCTAGTGGCTACTAAAGGAGGTCTCCCATGTCAGGGGGATCCAAAGCCCAATTCTCTAATAGTGATTCAACAGTACATGCCGTGTAGTCAAGGTTCAATGCTCCGGCTCTGGTTCGCCAAACCAAGCCATGTCATTGGAGTTTGTCTAAGTCTTAATGACTCTGTGTGTTGACCAGGAACATGTGACTTGGAGTTTTTATATTACACATTGTGTGGCCCAATGGACACAACATGTAGTCCCTTCAGCTTAGGGTTGGACCATGTAACCCATACACGGCTTGCCCGGCTGGATACCGTGTAACGAGGAACTGCACAACATGTGGCTCACTAGACACGCCGTGTACTATGAAGATTTCTGAAGTACACTCACACACCGTTTCCCCAAACGTGTACTTTGGATGGATGGTGAACAATAGTACACGCCATGTATTTGTAACTACATGTCGTGTACTCATCCAAATTACACAGATTTATTAAAATTTATTATTATATTATACAAACCCTTAAGATGTGTACCATCATGAAAGAATAAAGCTGAGGCACAACATGTGATAGGTGTTTTATATATATGTATTTAATTTAACATCTGCGTAATGTTCATTTCTACTCATTGGGTAGTTATGAATAGGAATTCACTGGGTTTCCTCCAAGGTACAAGTTACATAAAAAGATAATTTTAAATGAATTTATTTGTTTAAAATTATGATGGATGAGAATCTCAAAGAAATTCAGAAAAAGGGTTTAAGATAAAAGGATTGATTAATTAAAGATGATAATTAATTGATTCGAGCGTGATTTGTCTTAAACACGAATGATTGAAGAATTAAATGCTAGTTTTATTTATGTGTAAATATCATTGCATGTATGGATGATCATGAGCTAGACTAAGACCTTTGTATGTGGATGGTTTCTTTTAATTTATTTATTAAATTTGTTGGCCTGTGAACCTTCTACTCATTAATATGTAGGGTCTGCGTGCCCAAGGTTTCTTTTATGTAAAACCCCTTTTTACCCCTCACCTTCATGTGAGTTAAAAAAATTCATATGTAATGGATGGAACTCCAAAGATAGTGGAGGCGGTTCAAGATGGATCTGAGATGAAACCAATCCTAGGAGATACAGAGGTGGACAGGTGGAAGCTGTAAACACAAACCCAAAAGGTTCAAGGTGTTTCTCCCCTAGGTTAAGGTTAGTT
The DNA here is from genome assembly GCA_963277665.1 of Viscum album. Taxonomy (NCBI): domain Eukaryota; kingdom Viridiplantae; phylum Streptophyta; class Magnoliopsida; order Santalales; family Viscaceae; genus Viscum; species Viscum album. The sequence continues at coordinate 1,401,173,474 of OY728143.1, read as the reverse complement.
TATCTACCGCTAGATAAACTAACTATTAGAAAAGATCATGATCATTCCATTTACTTTATTTTATTTCTGTAATTTTCATGGTTTATCATTATGGATGTGTTTTCATGATCACATAATTAATGAATTAAACAAGCATGCAAGATGGAACTAAAATAAACCAGACTTATGCATAAATATTATCAAGACATTGTTAACCAATTAAGTAAGTTCCACTTAATATTAACAAGTGTGTGATTATAAGAAATTCACGCATAAGAGATAAAAATACCTCAAATAAAATATTAAGTCATACCAAGCCTTTAGTTACTAGATTAAGGGAAAAAATCAATAAAACTATGTGTTTGACCAACCATTTTAGGACACTTACTTTTATATAGGAAGCCCTTGTGAATGGTTTTGGGTTTACTTAACCATATTACATCAAGATAAGTAGAACTTTCTAGAATTGGTGTAATATTGGAGGCAAGAGTTGAGGAAATCCAAAGTCATGATTTTAGGATTGGAGAGTCCACTCAACAGATCAAGGAGCTGCGATCCTGCAGTTGGAAAAGACCTTCCTACCTAAATACCTTCTAATACCTTGACCAACCCTTGTTGGGGTTATGTGAAAGGAAATATGAATCCTTGCCACTGGAATTTCATGGCAACTGGACATTCCGAGTTCAATGGTGAGGGCCATTGGGACTTGATAAAATAGTGGGAGACTTAATAAAATTTATTATTTCTCATAAAATGTAATTGAGAAATTACTAATGATCTGCTCTTTTAATTTTATAATAAAAATGAAAAGCTCATCAACCACACTATCCCTATGATCAATTTTGGATAAAGAAAACATCGTCACCGGTAGTAACTTCCAAGAATGGTTTAGACCCCTTCAGGTTATCCTACGCCATGAACGGAAGTCTTACGTGATGGAGTTAGAATTACCTGATTTTCCTACTAAAGAGGCGAGTGATGAGGATCTCCAAGTCTATGATAAACATATGAACGATGCAGTTGATGTTAAATGTTTGATGTTATCATCAATGTTTAGTGAGATCATGATATCTCATGAAAACATGGATGCTTATAGAATGTTTGAGCTCCTTCATGGTTTTTATCAGGAGATAGAAACACAGGAAAGGTTTGAGATCTCTAAGGCACTCTTTTAGAGTAATCTTGGAGAAGGTTTCCTAGCTGGGCCTCATGTAGTCAAGCTCATTGGCTACATTGAGCATATGGAGGTTCTAGGGTTTAAACTCCCTGAAGAACTGGGCACCGATCTCATTCTCGCATCACTCCCTCAGAGCTTCTCTAACTTTGTTGTCAATTTAAATATGAAAAACATTGATAAATATCTATCTAGTTTTCTTATCCTCATTCTCCAAGTGGAAAAAGATATGAAGTGCAAAAATCCTTCTGTTATTATGATGAATAAAAGGAAAGGGAAGACAAAGATATTTAAGCCCAAAGCTTCTTAACAGCCTTCTAAGAAAAGGAAGATCAAAGGAGAGACAAGGGAACAAGAGGCTGTTTGTTTCACATGTGGTAAGAAGGGCCACTAGAAGAAGAACTACACCCAACCTAAGAAGAAAGGGGAAGATTCAGGTGCATTTATTATCGAATGCAATCTATCTGTTTCTACAAATTGGGTATTAGATACAGCTTGTGGTGCTCAAATATTTATCCAAATACAGGAAACAAGTAGATTCAGGAATATCGATATAAGGGAGATAGATCTACAAGTAGCCAACAGAGCCAGACTTACTGTTGTAGTTGTTGGGGACTACCACCTCACGTTTCCAACTGGGATGATCTCGGTGTTAAAGGGCTGTTTTTAGGTGCCTTCTATAAACAAAATCATAATTTATGTATCCAAACTAGATATAGATGGATTTGTTTTCAAGTTTGTAAATGAATGTTTCTTCTTTTATAAATATAACATTTGTTTTGGTAGGGTGTATTTATACAAAGGTCTTTATGTATTGAATTACACAAACCAAGTAATGGCAATCAATGACAAAGATAATTCATATGACTCATACCACAACCAACTTTGACATCACCGGCTATGTCATGTAAACAAGAAATGATTGACAAAGTTACATCAAGATGGATATTTAGATTCTTTTGAACTAAAACCACTTGGTGTATGTCATGCATGTTTACAAGGCAAAATGACCAAAGGCCTATTTAGTGGGAAAGGTGAAAGGGATAAAGAGATTATTGAATTGGTTCATACCAATGTGTGTGGACCATTTCTAGTTGAAGCAAGGGATGGGTACTCATAATTAATAACTTTTATAGATGATTTTAGTAGATATGGATATATCTACTTAATGAGGTATACATCAGATTCCTTTGATAAGTTCAAAGAATACAAGAATGAAGTTGAGAACCAGATTAGTAATCAGATTAAGAAACTATGCTCAGAACGAGGTGGGGAATATCTTAATCAAGACTTTATTGATTACTTATAGAAGTTTGGGATCCTATCCCAACTCACTCCTCCTTATACACCTCAATGGAATGGTGTAATAAAAAGGAGGAACCACACCTTGTTGGACATGGTGAGATCAATGATGAGTCATGAAAGTCTTCCATTATCCTTTTGGGGGTATGCGTTACAAACAGCGGCACACATACTAAACCAAGTACCAACTAAATTGATAAATGGTATTCCATATGAGTTCTGGAGTGGAAGAAAAGCCATGTTATATAATTTACATGTGTGGGGTAGAGAAGCATTTGTTAAGGCCTCTTCAGGAAACAAACTCACACCTTGAGGCACAAAGTGTACCTTTATAGGATACCCCAAGGAAATAAGGGGATATTAGCTATAAAACCCCTCAGAAAAAAAATTTATAGTGGAAAGACATGACATATTCCTTGAGAGGGAGCACATCTCCAAAATAGATAGTGGGAGTGAGATAGACTTTGATGAAGTCGAGGCTCAAGGTACACAATAGTTGGTACATGAACAGATTCCACAAATCCCCATGGAAGAAGAATCTATTCCAGAGACACAAGTACTGTGTAAGAGTACAAGAGAGGTTAGAGAACTGGAATGGTACGGTTTTCTAGTTACCGAGGATGGTGACTCATTATTAGTTGATAATAATGATCCTCTAACCTACAAGGAAGCAGTAAGTGGCATAGACATTACCAAGTGACAAGAAGACATGAATTCTGAAATGGATTCCATGTACCAAAACCAAGTCTTGATTTTGGTATATCCTTCAGTTGATGTAAATCCTGTTGTTTTCAAATTGGTATTCAAGAAGAAACTAGACATGGAAGGACAATTCAGTACCTATAAGGCATGACTTGTTACAAAAGGGTTTAAACAACGTCAAAGAATTGAATTTGATGAAACCTTTTCACCATTTGCAATGATGAACTCCATCAGAATTCTTCTTTCCATTGAAGATTACCATGACTATGAGATTTAGAAAATGGATGTCAAAACAACATTCCTTAACGGGAACCTTCAAGAAGATGTCTACATGACACAACCTGAAGGGGTTTTGACTCCAAAGGATTCCAATAAGGTATGAAAGTTACAGAAATCCATTTATGGATCAAAGAAAACATCCAGGTCATGAAACATTCATTTTGATAAAGCCATAAAAAAATTTGGTTTTATCAAGAATGAATGTGAGCCTTGTGTCTACAAACAGTTTAGTAGGAGTGCAGTCGTTTTCCTAATAGTATATGTTGATGACATATTACTTATTGGACATGAGATACCAGTCATAAAGTCTATTAAGGCATGGTTGAATCAATGCTTCTCCATGAAGGACTTGGGAGAGGTAGTATATATTCTTGGGATCAAGATCCATCATGATAGATCCAAGAGATTTCTAGGCCTAAGTCAAAGTACACACATTGATAAGATACTAAAGATATTTAGTATGGAACAATCCAAGAGGGGATTGTTGCTAGTGTCACATGGCATTCGTCTTTCTAAGAAAATGTTCCCTCAGACACATGAGGAAAGAAAGATAATGGAAAGGACTCTATACGCATCAGTGATTGGGTCAGTCATGTATGCCATGCTATGTACTAGGCTGCATGTTGCCTACGCATTGAGTGCGGTAGGCATATATCAAGCTGACCTAGGTGACTGACATTGGATGGAAATCAAGAATATCCTAAAGTATCTGAGGTGTACAAAGGATATGTTCCTGTTTTATGGAGGAGATAAGGAACTAGTCATCATAGGATATGCATATGCTAGTTTCCAGATAGATCAAGATGACATGAAGTCGCAAATGGGATACATTTTCACTTTGAATGGAGGTGCAGTGATCTAGGAGAGCTCAAAGCAGAGTGTGGTCGCAGATTCTACAGTAGAGATCAAGTATATTGCAGCTTCTAAGGTAGATAAAGTAGTAGTTTGGATGTGAAGCTTTGTCTAGGAGCTAGATGTGATACCTAGTAGTAAAGATCCCATCACACTATACTGTGATAATACTGTAGTGGTGACTCTCACAAAAGAGTTAAGGTCACATAAACAGAAGAAGCACATACTTCGGAAGTATCATCTCTTGAGGGATTTTTCTCAGAGATGTGAAGTTTCAGTGAGCAATATTTCCATGGAAGACAACGTGTCAAACCCCTTGACTAAATCCATGACTCAGCAGAAACATGATCACCATGTGAGGTCTAGCAAACTGAAAGTCGTAGGCAGTTGGCTCTAGTCCAAGTGGGAGTTTGTAAGAGTTGTTATCCTAGAACCAACTGGTTTTACTTTGATTACATGGATATTTAATGTATTATTACATATTTTTTATTTTTCTTCATGACTATGATGTAATAATGTCCTAGAGTATTTGTTTCATTAATAAGGTCATAGCAGTTCCCCACTATTATGAGAACCTTTAAATGCTATAACAATATTCTTAAATATATTTCTATGGTTGGATGAAATACTATGATAGGACACATAGCATGCAGACCATCAGATGCGAGTACTCCTAAGTAGATGATACTTCCTCTTATGAAGTTTTCACTTGGTAATCTCCAAGATAGGAGATTATGAGAACAAACCCGCCAGTAGGAATTCTGCATGTTTTGGTGTCATCAGGTATTTCTATCTGAGAACGTGTGTAATGATCCTTAAACTTTAAGATTATCATTAATATGTGTCATGACTCATAAAATTTTATTTACTGACGAAAACCGTCATGCAGACAGTTGGCAAGAAGTAGGGTATGTTTGGTGCATCCCGAGTGGCATGTTATTAATGGATAAGTTGAGGAAGAATTTGTCTCTTCCACTTATGGAATTTGATATCTCGGACCTTTTATTTAAATAGAACCGTCACACAAAATTTCATGGACATGGTGTAACAATGATTTTATTTTAGGTAGTCAAAGAACGATGTATCAAGCATAAAATTTGATGACACTATCATGAAACCTGCTTGATGAGATATCGCGAAAAAGGGATTATATTACACAGTGAGTGTTCGTATGTGGATGCTGTTATTGCAACTTTGAATTCTTTGTCTTGGGTGCCTTGACACATTATTAGACAATACTGTTGGACTTTAGTCAAGCCCGCAAAATTCCAATGAGAAATAATCCTAAAGGGTCACACACTAAGTGTTTTTGGTAGTCTCAGTTAAATTATATTTGAATTTAATTAATTAAACAAATATTATTCTCAAGACCATGGAATAATTTTATTCAAGTTAAAATAATCACATAAATTAAATAAAATATATTTATTTATTTTATTAAACATTTAATAAATATTTATTTACTAGTTTGTAAATAAAATATTTATTTAAGAGAATAAATTATTTAGTTATTTATTCAGGTGTTAAATAAATGGAAGTGGAGTTTGAGAAGATCAAGGTTGGTCTGGTAGTAAAATAATTATTTACAAGATGATAAATAATTATTTAACTAGTTGACACAAGTTCAAATAATAATGACACTGCTATTATTTTGTGGTGTGGAATTTTATTTATAATTCCATTTTACGCAAGTTGGTGCACCATAAATAATGATATGATATTATTATTATGAGCATGGGTTTTCTCTATGTTCATGAATGTATTTAATTTTTGTTATTCAATTAAATATTGTAACTGAAGTTCCATGCATATAAATAGACAAGTATGCCTATTGCGCCAGACACCACATGACACCGCAAGCTTGGTGAATTGAGAATTGTTGAGCCAAAAAATTTCTCTCTCAAATCCTCTTTTTTCCCCTCTCAATAACAATAGATATTCTTCAAGGCCAAAGTACAAGTGATCAAGAACAACTGACACAAGACACTTGCTTCACCACGCTAGCACCCGGAGAACGAGCGGTGTCGATCGGAGGCCATCAAAGCATGCGTGGATCACCACTAGAAGGATTCTAGTTTGAATCCTTACAAGAACAAAAAGATAACCCATAAGGGTCATTCCGGATGATCGACATCATCAATGAAGAAAATACCAAAGATCCAGGTATTATTTTCTTTATAAAATTAATTGAATTAATTATAAACATGATGTGTAAGATCCTCTCTAAAGGTTTTGGGTCTCTTCCTTCTTTATCTAAATATTTGATTCTATTCTGTGGAGACTTGTGCTCATCATTTTATTGATCCTGGAATAATCATTGATCATGGTAAAAATCAAAGTTGGGTTCTATCCCAACCATGCTTCCGTTGCATCCGGAACCTTCAATACTCTCCCCTTAAGAGGTTCTCAAGGAAGATTTAATCAAGAGGTAAATTCCTCTTTTCTTTTCTTATTCCTTTGTTATCTTTTATTTCATAACCTCTCCTCATCCAAATGGTATGAAAAATAAAGTACCATAAATTTTCTGGAATGTTGTTATTCTAATGGGGTAATTAATTATCATATCTCCTTTCTTCTCATTTTATACCAAAGAAATAAAAACACCATCCGAGATGTGTTAATTTATCACATGTAAGGATGACGGGATATCAATTTCTATTACCATCTTCAATTATGGTCATGAAACCATTTTTATGGTTTAATTAGACTATTAAATATGTATTTTATCTTATATGTTGTTCTGTAATCATTTTTCACACATGATGTAAAATAATCATACAAAACAAGTTAATTATGAGCAAAATTGCCAAATTTATCCAAGTGTTTATCATTAATGTTTTATATAATGATTCACCTTAACTAAAAATAACCAAATGAATTTTATAACCATGTAATCTTATTAATGTTCACTAATTTCATATAACTTCAATTCTGGACAACCACTCTCATCGTACATGTGTGTCCGAACATGATTATAAGTGAACTGATCATTAAAACCAAGAAAGAAAATAGACTCAAACAATTAAATTAAACCTCATAACCAATCAAAAAGGTTATGAATGAACTCAAAAGGGTTATACTAAATAATTTACATGTAAAATATGTTTTGGAGTTATTAATTAATGAACCTAATTTTATTATTCATGTCATTAAGATCAAGCGAAGAACACCATCGAACTTAAGGTAATGGATCCTCTATATTTCACTTTTATTCAAGAATTTCCTCTATGTTATTCCCTTTTATGTGTAATCCCTAATGATGGGGTATGATTTTCACCCCCCATACTTCCCTCATGATGTATAAGTTATGAGAACCCCCCTCTCATTATCTTATCTTTTTTATGTGCATATAATAATTTTTTTTGTAGATATACCAAATTCATTTATCAATACCCTTTAATTATTCTCTTTTAGGGATATACATATTTTTAAGTGATTCCATCCACAATACTTCCTGATAAGAAAACCTATTTTAAGGGAAATTCCCGAATTCTTTCCTAATTTCAAGTTCACTCTATCTTCTGTTTTAATCCACCATTGTATTTATAAAACCAGTCTTTTTTTATTATGAAAAATTTCTTGGTTCTCTTATGGTTTTATATAAAGGATTGTTCCCTTTTCTATTTTAAAGGCTCTATAGTATTTTCCTTAAAACCACATGAAAATTTTTTAATGCTAAAATTTATTAAATACTTTTCACGCATGTTGTCACTTCTACTTGAAATCACTTACCATGATACATGACTATTTTACCTTATGAATGTCCATGTATATTTTAGTTCCTTTCTTTCATGGAAACTTTTAAGATACTCTCATTTGTTATGCTTTATGACATGATTGTGGTACCCAATTCTTTCCATGGGAAACCCTTATGTTTATATAAGATTGATCATGCATGATTATTTATTTAGAAAACATATTCATGAAAAGTTAAGATGGGTACTCCCAGATAGTGCTCTAATGCATTGGGTAAAGTTGAGTCTCATGAGATGTTATGTGTGACGGTTAGCCTTGGATTGTGCTACTATGTGCAACAGTCTTGGAAATTAGCCTTGGCTTGTAGTACCATGTGCAACAGTATTGGCGGTTAGCCTCGAATCATGATAAAGTCATGTTTTATGTTTCGGCCACATTACTATGACACCATGTTTATATGATTCCATGTTTATATGTTATGATTCCATATGTTACATGCCTTTTTATATCATCATGTCATGCCCTCTATCCCATGTGCTAATGCTTTGTTCTTATTTTTATTCCCTTACTGGGCTATTTATCTCATCCCTTTGTTCATGTGTTCCTTAGGGTACCCTATACATATGTTTAAGCACACTGGAAGTTAGGATCTCAATTTGAAGATTAAATAAAGAAATGTTTTTTTGTTCCATGTTTTCAATTTTATGTACCTAGTCTTCCAAGACACAAGACTTTACAATCCTTGCCTTGTACTCTAATGTATAATTATGCTTAAAATCATTTAATGTTATATGTAAAAGGATAGGGTCACTATAACTCATTCTATAATTTCCAACATATTTTTGGAAAATGGTTTCCATTGAAAAACCTAATATTACACCCCCATGTGTTAGGGTAGGATCCTCCATCCATGGAGTTAGTACTCCCTCATGTGTAAGGTTAGGGACCTCCATCTATGGAGACAACACCCCATGTGTCAAGGTATGGTCATCTATTTATGGATTCAATACTTCCCCATGATAGGGGGCATGATCCTTCATCCAGAGAGTCAGTACTCCCCCATGTACTAGGGAATGGTCCTCTACAAGGGCCAGGGAATCCCTTGGTTGATACATAGTACCTTGATGAGGTGAAATCCCCTGTTATAGTTTCAGATATGCAGAATGAAAGTTATGGAAGTGTAGTAGATCAGGAGTCACAATACACTACTACAAAAACGGGTAAGGGAAGTGACACCCTTTTAACAGCACTAAAAAAAGCACTCATAAAGGGGGACCTTTATTAGTGCTAAAAAAATCACTGATAAAGGGGCACTTTTAACAGTGCTAAAAAAAGCACTGCTAAATGTGACCCTTTATCAACGCTTTTTTAGCGCTGATAAAGGCCCCCCCTTTATCAGCGCTTTTTTAGCGCTGTTAAAGGGGACCCCTTTATCAGTGCTTTTTTTAGTAGCGCTGATAAATGGGGGATTTATTATCACTTTTTCCTAGCGCTGATAAATGTTATGTTTCAAAAAAAATCATGAAAAATAATATATTGTTATATAATTATATTTATATTGATATAAATATAATATATATTTTTTAAATATGTTTCAGATAAGTATAAATAGACTATTACATTTAATATATAAGAAATTTAGTGAAAATGGATTTAAAATATTTTAAAAAATATTATTAATTAATAATTTTCTAATTATCATCGATTAATAATCATTTAATTACAATTTGAAGACAAAAAAATCAAAAAAATCAATAAAAGATCTAAAATAAGTTGAAAATGTAACTCAAACTTCAAACGACCATAAATTTTGATCCGAGTGTTTGTTTGAGCTCTACAACATATCAAATCAAAACCTGCGATGAGATCTATGTGCTAGTGACCAAAGGGAATCTTCTGTCACATTTTTTGAGGCAAAAAAAGTCCCAGAAGGCCTCCAAAACGGAGTTTTTAGTTGGGATACCCCGATTTGTTAACATTAAAACAAGTATAACTTCTGATCCAGATGTCCATTAGGCCTCTGCCACATATCATATCAAATATTTTTTCATTTTCTTCGATTTTTCTAGTTTTAGAGTTGAAACAGGCTTCTGTATTAGAAGTTATGGTCATTTTAACATTCTATGGCTTTACAAATACACATATATATGTATTTATTCGTAAATATATATGTGTCTGTGTGTGTGTGTCTGTGTGTGTTATATATATATATATATATATCTATGTATTTATTTATTTATAAACACACATAAAAAACATATTTTATAAATGTATTTAAAACTAATCTTATAAATATATATTAATATACAAATAAATATACGAATAAAAAATTATAACTAAAAATATATATATAAATAAATATAAATATATATTAATATACGAATGAATATATATATATACTAATATATGAATAAATATATATGTATTAATATAACTAAATATATTTATATTAATATGAATCTATATTAATATACGAATAAATATAACTATATACATATAAATATTAATATATATTAATATATGAATAAATATATATGTATTAATATAAAAAAATATATTAATATTAATATGAATATATATTAATATACGAATAAATATAACTATATATATATATAAATAGATATATCATTAAATAGAGAAAAAACAAAATGGCTTAGTGGTAAAGGTGCACACATGTAAGGGGGGAGGTTGCGGGTTCGAGTGCAGACGGAAGCAAGGAGGTGCGCGTGTGTGGGGGATGCATGGGAAGTGCACCGCGCAGGGGAGTGTGATGGGGGGGGGGGGGGGTCAAGCGCTGTTATAATCTCCCCCCCACATTATATAATTCTTTTTTATTTTATTTTATTTTTTTGACTTTTATCAGCACTTTTTAAAAGAGCTGATAAAGGGGTCGTTTATCAGTTCTTTTTTAGCGCTAATAAAAGGTGCCTTTATCATCACTTTTCTGAGTGCTGATAAAAGGGACCCCCTTTATCTTCACCTCGATTGAAAATGCTTTTTTAGGGCTGTTAATGCACTTTTCTAGCACTGATAAAGGCTATATTTGTAGTAGTGAGTATTATGATGTATCGACACATGCATATTCCTTAAAGATATTAAAAACATATTGATCCTTAGTGGTTTCCTTCATATATGGACTATAAGCATGTTATTGACTTTGGGTGTTGTGGGTCTTTCATTACCCTATGTATCACTGGTTTCTTGTGTGATGTGATCCCTTTTCGAGCTTAGCTATAAGGGTTTGGATTCTTTCTTTTCCCATGTTTTTCCTGAATTTTGAGAATATCTAATTCCTTTTGGATACTTTTTTTATTCATAAATATTAGGTTTTGATATAAATTATTGGTTTATCTTTTACTTTTATTTTTAGAGCATCCTACTGGGTATATTTATACTCTCCCCTACATGGCATTTGTACCCACTCATGTTGTGTCCATACAAATGTCACAAAGTTTAGGGATTACCATGGATATATTGGAATTGGAAGATATATTCCATAAAAGGTGATGGTGGTTCTTAGTGGAGATGGTTTTTGATAGTTTTCGTTTTAGGAGACTATGTGGTGAGGTGGTTTCTTCCCTTCCTGGAGTCAGTTTCAACCTGTGGTTGAGTTTATAGAATTTTTTATTTCCTTTTAATAATTATGAATCTATGGTATTTCACATGTCATTTTATGTCCCATTCTTACATTGTATATAGTTCAGTTGGTATATATATAATTTTAGTGTCATTGGCTATTATTGTATTTTGGAGATACATTTATGTTACTTGTTATTATAGGCCAAGGCCTCCCATGTATGTTATACCTTCTTGGTGCTAGATTCCAACCCTTGTCCTATTGAAGGTGGGCTTTGGGAGGCACACTCAGCTTACCATCAGCCTAGGTGGGGTCTCTATTAGTTGGGTCATTTCATAATAACACTCCTACTTGATCCAAATGTGGTTGAGGGGCGTTGGGTTGGGTCAGGATATTATAAATGATATCAATTTTTGTCTTTTGGGTGGTATATATAGAGATAGGTTGATTTGGGACTCATGAAATATTTATAAAAAGGAATATCTAGCCTATTTATAGTGAACCATGAGCCACCATGACATGTGGTTAGTTCAAGTGGTTAGTGAATCACTCGTTGTTTGGTCATCATCCTTATAGTTGGTTGTCCTAGGTCAAGGAAAAGGATGGTATTCACGTATCAGTTAGGAATTCATGGATAAGAAATGAAATATAGTTTAATGGTTATGAGAAAATTATGGCCTTTGATTATGAAATGGACTTTAAAATGGGTTATTTGAAAAAAGTGATTTTCAAAATGGATTATTTTGGAAAATGGGTTTTCAAATTCAATTTCAAAATGATTTTATTAATGAAAATTTTTGTTTCTTTGATTGTGATTATGATTGAAAAAGGTAGCTTGAGTGCCACTGGGTAGTCCCTTCCGGGGGTGATGGTTTATTAAAGTTTGGTAGGGTGGTGGAAGCTTGAGTACTATGGGATGGACCCTTCAGGGAGAGGAGATTTGCTGTTATATGGTGGTGGTTACATGTGGTGAGATTTTTGAGAAAATTATAGTAAAATCTATGTGGATTTAGAGGGATAATATACTAAGCTGTATAGTAGTTCTTTTAAATGATAAAATATTAAGAAATATGGTTTAAGGCTTCTACAAGGGTTAGATAATCATGGAAGATTAGTTTAAGTATATGGTTTATAGTTTTTTTCTTATCCATGTGATAATTATTCTATCAATAATATATTTTGTGTGTTTGGGTGAGTAAAATATTAGGAATTCCATTCCTATGGACTTATAACTAAATTCACAATTTCTAAGTAATTGGGTGTATTCCTAGTAAACTGTTTCTTAACAAGGATATTTTTAGGATTTTTTTGTGGTGTAATACTGATGTGGTTCTAGGATACACAATCTCTAGCATGGAATGATATTTAGACTAGTTGAAGAATCCTTATAGTAATGAGATATGACTCAGGACAGTGTTTAGTTGTGGGATCAGTGGGGTAGTAGGGTCATTTGATCTTTTTGGTTTTCATAGGAATTTGATATGGGTGGTTACCCATGATACATGGATACTTATAAAGATGATAGCTGTAGTTTTATGTTTTTTTGATTGAAATGACATGTGGGGTACATGTGATCATCTTGTTAAATTAGGAAGGTGGATTTTATGGGATATATATGAAGTATGGGTGCTGTTAGTGATTATGCAGGAGATACCCTAACATGAGGAAGGGATGCCTAGTTGAATGGTTAGGCATGTGAACCTAGATATTTTGGGATATAAATCATGGAATCTTGAGTTAAGTTTAATAGTGGAGTTTTGTTGGGGATTATTCTTTTTTGTTAATGTGAATGGATATGCTATGGTTCTAGTTATTGGATATGGTATGAATGATACTTATATACCCTCTTTACGAGGAAGAAAAGAGAGTCAAATTCTATATCTTGTAAGTGGTAGATGGAATCAAATGGCCTTGAGACCAGTCTTGAAGAATCGGTCTTAGTTATACATGCAAAACTTGGGTTAGTATGTGAGGCATGTTGGTTGGAATATAGTGATGATTTTTATGGAAATTTTCCTCTATAGTTGGGGAATATCTAATTTTTGTGATGGTTTGGAGCCATGTTGTGTATTTCTAGTAGAACCCAATGAATTATTATGTGTATCCAGTGTATATGATAGTGAAAAACCCATGGGAAGGTGGTAAACACCTTGGGTTGCATTAGATAAGTTAAGGAAAGTATTTTCTAAGGAGTCTAGTTTTGTGTAAGAAAGGGTAGAAGTTGTTTTGGAAAAGGCTATATGTGGGTTGGTCGATGGGGAATCATGTGTTAAGGTATGATTAGTCGAGTAAGGAGATTTCCATGAAGGGTTGGTAAATGAATGAATCCTTTAGAGAATCCTGGTGAAACTAAGATGATTAGGTGGATGACATGATTATATTTATAGTTCATCATAGTGGGTGGCTAGGTATTGTGGTGGATGATGGATGCTTTAGGATTTCAATGGTCCAAATGGATCACTGTGGATATTGGATAATTTTCATGGTGTCTACAAAATAGTGAATTCGACATGAGAAGACATAGAGGAATTGGTAGTGGGTTGTGGAAGGCTAGTAACAAGAGGCCATGCCAAGATCACATGGAACCAAGTGAGTATCTCAACCTATGATATATCTATTTGGATTTAGGGATTTTAGTGGTCTATAGTTGGTACATATTTATAGTAGTCATGTGGAGCATTATGATTTGAATGAAACTTGAATCAAGGCTTACATAACAGGTTTATTGGGTTTTATGGGGGTGATCTTGGGTCATGTTGAAACCTAAAAGGGACAAATTTTCTGGTCATGTTTATGGGAAAATCTCATAATGAGGAGCACACTAGTGGATATTTAAGGTAAGGATACTTCTTTGAGTAATCTAGAAACATAGGCCAAGTGTGATGTTGGTGGTATATTTGAACCAAAGGTGGTTCTGGGATTGTATTGGAAATAGGAGGTGAGCAATCAGTATATGTTGGTGCAAGGAAATATAATGGCATGGGTATTTTTTTTGATGAGTAGTTAAGTCCAGTATCATCAATATCTTACCATGGGTAGAAATTAGTATGGTATAATGACCTATTTTTGGGGATGAATGTTATTAACACATTAACCCTTTAAGATAAGGAAACAAAGACTCGATCTCCAGGTCCTAAATTTATAGTTATAGGGAATTACCTAAATGGTGGGGATACCTTTGATCAGTGACCAATACATTGGAATTTATAAAGTATTTTAACCACCATTTGTGTTTTCATTCATTAATAAAAGAGGAAGTGCATGGTTATTTTTTTATTCATGTGGGGGGAGATTCACACTACAGTAAAATAGTAACGCAAATAGTCAGAAATTAGCAGTTTCATGGATGGGTATGAAGAGGGATATTGTGGATCATATGAAAACTTCCTTATATGTTAGTAGGAAAATACTGAGTATATAAGGCTTGAATAAAAAGTTATAATTATTCCCTATTAAATTTTGTGGATAAGACCAGATGCTTATAGATTTTCTCATGAAATTACTGAAGATCTTGAAAGAGTAGGCCTTGTGGATCTTATAAAAATTTGTTCTATACCTTCACAACCCAGAACTATAGGATTAGGTGGAGTATAACTTGGGTGTGGGTTTGATGCTTAATCTTATTGATAGTGTGGATCGTTAGGAACAAGTAACAAAAAAAATATTTGATTTTCATGCATGTATGGGTGGTATGAGTATGCGAGTATATTGAAATGATAATTCTTGACCACATATGGATCATAAGGTTGGATAATATAGGGATCAAATCCTTTTACAAATATTATTAAATGATTTTTAAATATAAATATCCAATAATAAAAACCTAAAGAACGTGATCACTAGTGTATTTAGAATACTAGGTTTATAATACATAGAAAGGAAACTAAAATATGAAATCCTTATTTTATTATCCATAATGAACTTCTAAATCAATTTTAGTTCCTAAAACTGTATAAGATAACCTATGGAATACATAAAAAAAGGGTGAGCTAAAAATTTCAATAAGTGAATGAACATGATAAGGAAACATAACATGTGAGTCAAAGGTATAACATGATATCATAAAATAGAAGATTCATAAGAAATCACATAGAATAAGAACATAAATAAGTTATGGTACTGAGACCTATAGCAGAAGCCAGTGGGCCAGGTATTTTAAAATTTTCATCGATGGCACGATGAAACTTACCGTCTCTGACGATCCGAGCCCTAGTAAGGTCTGAGGATCTCATGCAAATTAAAAGAGCACAAAAATAAATCTGTAAACATACCTTTAAATATTTGAAGGTGTGGTTGACAGTAACTCCTTGTCAGTGATTGTTACTTGAAGTAACCATAACAATATCCCTATAGACCATCCACATGTGCTTCAAAAATCTGCAAGAGCACCGATCATCGAATCCCAGGTGCTACCATGACAATCCGATGACATCTTCGACGTCCCGATGATCAGAACGATCCTCTACCTTCGTTGCTTGAAGGTGTTCTTGGATTTACTCTTGAGAGAATCTCTCTCTAGAAAGAAGGAGGATATAAAGGAACTTATTTTAAATTAATGAATAGTTATTAATGCGAGCCTCTCTCTCTATTTATAGTGGATGATACAAAACACCCGATAGGGTTCCCTGGCCCCTGGAATTTTAACATCCACTCAATAATAATTATTATGAACTAAAATGAGCCATAAATATTATTATTAATTTATCACATACTTGTAATATATATAAAATATATTATGTGATAAAACCAATCCATTTAACTCAACTCGCCATTCCCACTTAATATTAAACGAACCTTAAATATTATAATAATATTCATTCGAATAATATTTTTCTCATATTTAATTAACTTGTAAATACCTTAAATAAATTCAATCCCAATTATTCATAACTTTAATAATAACGAATTTATTTATTTATTTGGTAATCGATACCTTGGAAAACACTTAGACCCCATGGTGGGGCCCACCGTGTCTAGTATACTTATTCAATTGAATAGGGTGGATTCTTGAATATGCTATTGTGTGTGACCCTATAGGAACTTATATCGATAATAGTGAATAAAATTCACAGACCAAGAGTGGAGTCTAGCAACCCATCAATGCCCCTAATGAGATAAGTTTATTCATAGCAACAACTACTAACCTATGAACACGTACTATATACTATAATATTTTTGTCTTTCAATATCTCATAAATCAGTATTCACACTTATGTCATCGCCCTTTTCTTTCTTTATTATTTATTGATCTATCTGAATGGATTTACCTTTCAATTGTTTTGGACAAATACTTGTGAAGGTAGCACCATCCTGATCAACCAGGCCTAAGATATACAACTTCCTTAACTTGGAAGTGAAAAATACTTTCTTTACCATTCAAGCAATATCAAACCACCAATGATATATCCAATATAATCCACCTCACCATGATTTCAATATCATGGTTTTTTCCTTGTATCAAAGTATGCAATCAAATGGTACACATTAATAATGATCTCAAGTCATGAGACCAATACAAATGTCTATATATAAGAACTACCAATGATACCCAAAAAATGTGGTTTTCCTATTAGCGAGTCTTTCCTCATGATCTCACTACTAGAGATCACCAAGTGTAAACTTCATGAGAAGAAGTCTCAATGCTTATGAGCCCCATCACCTAATAGTCAAATATCTACTGTATCCAGTCAGTATGATGTATCTAGACCATAATACCTTTGTTTAATATTAATGTCATAGTATCTCGAGGTTCTCATTATATCCTAGGATTTTCTATAACCTTTTGATACAAATATTAATCTGTTGAAATTACCATTAAATAGTGGACGTGGAAATATCTACACTATAATGGTAAGAATACATCATGTATATCTAACTATATACACAACATGGTAATCAAAAGTACTACATAGTTGGGTCTAGGGAACCCACTATTTAAACACTCCCAATTTCACTAGGGTGAACTTGATAACCATACTTGTTAGCTACTCACATGATGAAGATCATGTTTCTACAAAGTAATGGATTTAGCTGTTGGGTTTGCCTCATTTCCACCACTTGGCTATTCTGCTATATGCGATCTCATCTCCTTGAGTAAAACTTCTCAAGAGATGGTAAACCCAACTATATCCCTTTTTTCCACTATAATAACTTTAAATCTTGGCTATTAAGAATATCATAATTTATATTATGATAATACTTTACTTACTAGGTGAGATTCCAAGAACCAGAACAAATCATTGAATTTAACTACTTTTTAGCTACATCAGAAGTTGCAACATACTCAGTATTTGTAGGTATGACTACCACTGGATTATATGAGCTTGTCTTTATCAACACCTTATCCTAACTACGATACTAGATCAAATTGATCTATGTAATACTAGTTTGTGTCCCACAATAACTAGTATTATTTCTTTTCCATTTACCAGGTACACATCATTTGTACTTGCCAAAGTACAATCAGATAGTTTTGACTACGTCCCTTGAAATACTCTTGAATATAACTGATGTTATCCTACTATAAAGTATATCTTGGCAATATCAGTACTTTTACACATCATGGCATACTCGATTAATCCATCGCTTAAGATAATGGATATCAATTCACCACGTTTATCTCTTTCCATGTCCCAGACATGTCAACCTAGAGAGACTATGCCACATGACATTGGTAACAATTATTCACTTGAATTATTACAAATTGTATATTTCAATACTGTATCACTATATGTAAGATTTACTAGGTCCAAGAAATCATTATATCTACCTCAGTAGATCATGTTCCCTAGAACTTAGGTTTCCACTTTATGTTAATCATTGTAGAATTACTTTCATCGCGATCTTAACTAACTGTAAGACCAATATCTATTTTCCATATGTTTCCAAACATATTTATCTTGGAAAACTATGACACTCCCACTAACCTTAGATAGACACATGGAAAATATTCATTCCAAATGAATGTTCTAAGATCTTATTGCTTACTTTAATCCTAATCTGGATTTCAGTAATTTGCAACCCTTATTAGCATCATATGATGTCACTGTCTCTTCCCAGTTGCATCGTATAGAAACCTTCCATGAAATTTGATCTTGACATCCAATGGAAAATTTAATGATCTTAGAATTCAGCTATGATAAGTAAAATTATAATGGATTTTGGCATACCGACTCGATATTTCTAATTGATCCTTATTGATACCACGCTTGTACCAACCATGTATCAACTAACTTGAATAACCACTGAAGTATTCAATTTATAAGTTTTTTTTAAATTTGATACATGGAATCCATTATTGAATTTTAATTGGTCTTTTCAATCTTGGATAATTTAAATATACTACTTAATTGTAAGAATTATCATTCTCAATGAATAATGTATCACCGGCCGCGGTGATTACAAAAACCATCACCATGGTTTTTAACCTTGTTATGTAGTATGCGTCTCTGGAACATTCATATTCTACATGTACTTGTGGATCTTGTTCCTATTATAACCATTTGTGAATCTCGATCATTGACTAAATCCAAGTCAATCCATCTCTCACCATCTCTAATAGAGATGTGCACCCTTGTATAGAAATGTAGTCTAACACTTGACTACCATTTTTATATCTTAGAGATTTATGCAATATCCCCAGAAATTGTTATGATAATTACCTAAGATGCACAATGTGTTTATATTGATGAAAGTTTGTTTATATCCTAACAAATTATTTTCTATAAAAACACATCTTATGACATAATGGATTTACATCATACGATGACTCGTATGATATCCATTTGTCATTTTTTAGTTGGAATATTAGTTATGGGATTTCACTGTTATTTGAAAGGAATGTCTTGAAATATTATGGGAGTTACTACATAATGTAACATTGATCATAAATTTGATGTATAAAATGTGTGTTTAGGAATTGATCCATGCTACATTTTATTGATCAATGTTAACATGTAAAACTCGTCATCAATCCTCCTTATTAGTATCAATGTCATGATGTAGATAAGGTAATGTGCATTTAGGAATTTCTCCATGCTATATTCTTGTTGATTAATGTTAACATGTAAGAATCTTAGTCGATCCTTCTTATTAGCATCAATGTTTTTATGTAGACGAGGTAATGTGTGTTTAGGAATTACTCCACGCTATATTATCATGATCGATGAATGCTTGGTTAATATATTCTTTGGAATGTTGATCCGAAGAAAATCATATCTTCTGACCATGCTTATACTTCACTATCACATTCCTTAATAACTAAAAGGAATCTTATGAAGTATCTTACCACTAGATTTCCTATGGAATAGTTCACGCTCACTTGTTTAACTAATTACAAAAGCTTTGTGGTACACCTTTATTTCTAAAGGTTTCTTTGTCCAAACTAAATATATCGATAACACCAAAGGTGTTTAGCTGTGCCGAGATAAATACTAAAATGGGTATATAATTGAAATCCTTTTACTTTTTCTTGACAAAGAATTATCTTTCCACAACTAGGTAAAAAAGTCTTACATTTTTATATTCATCACTTATTGCCTATGATTCATGTATCATTAAACTATTTGATGAGTATGATACACCACAAACAAAATTCATTCTTGAACTTGGTATAATGTCTCATTATTTTCAAAGGGAACATGAGACAAATGTTTTGGTTATAATCAAAAACTTGTTCAACTAGAATCAATCACTTGGTAAATTGAAGTTATGTGTACTTTTCACTACTGACTTAGGAATTACCCTTTCTCAGATGCTTGGAGAATATGCCTTACTTCTTATAATGTTTCCATACTTACTTAGTTAATGTATTTAAATACACATATGTGAAAGGAATATTGTATTTGATACCCAAGAAGTATGTTTGAAACAATAGTATTATTTGATGAATATACACTGAAGAAGAAGCAAATTCTTACTTATTCAATTTAGTTCATTGTGTTTTAAACTTCCATAATTTTATTTAATAATATCCGATGCAAATAACCTCCTGTTAAATAACCATACTCCATCCTTTTAAGGATATTACGAAGGTTCCATTGGCATGAATTTCCATTGGAATTTTCACCATATCTTTCAAAATATTCACCATAAGAGCTAAAGATGGTGATTTATTTAATATTATTATTTACTTGACGAACATTACCTAAATAGGTAATGAAGAATCTACTCCATCCTACTTGTTTGTATCCTAAATGAAACTAGAGTAATTGGGTGAAAAGGTATAAGAATGAGATTCCATGAAAGATCATAGTATGCCTTTCATGTTTACACAAAGCCAGTGTAATCATAACATTCTAATCTTGCTCCACTTTCTCCTTGATAACCTCTTGGAGATGAGACTGCATGTGATATCATCCATAATACGATGTTGTATCCACAAAAAAACATCACTATTTGATGATAAAATTATGACATAACCATTATATGCTCGATTCATGAGTCTTTTGTAAGTATTTTACACCCTTGGTTCCTGAGGTGGATTAACAGGTTGGGACATCAGCACCTTGAATTTTTGATATAGTAGTATTATGCGCAAGCGCTTGTACTACACTTGAAAATTCATACTAGTTTGGAAATTAAAATTTTCCAGTATTTATCGCAGTTTTATTGTGGTATCACATTCCATTTTCTACAAAAATAATACTTAAGAAGATTAATACTTTTATGTTGATTACTGAATTAGACATTATTGATTAATTAATTAAATATTTAAATGTCTCCCACTATTTTATAGAATTCTAGGAACCCTCTTTGCTAGAATAAAAATACTCCGTCGCTTGAGTATTCGAGTGGAAAGGATCCCTGAACCTCCCCTCATAGTCTACAATATTTGGATATACTACGACTAAACACGGAAAGGGAAGCGCTGCCCTTTATCAGTGCTAAACAGAAAGCATTGATAAAGGGGTATGCCTTTATCAGCGCTAGTTAAAAGCGCTGATAAATCTACCCTTTATTAGTGATTTTTTTAGCGCTGATAAAGGTGTACCCTTTATCAGTGCTTTTGTAAAGACCCGTAAATTTCAAGGAAATTTTTTTCTTAATTTTCTTTGAAATTTTAAAAGAGTGCAGTCTCTGACGGCACCTGATTCCGAGGCCCGGTGTGCCCGGAATCATTTTCCGAAGTTTGGCTCGGGTACATTCAGTGAACGGACGAGCGGGTTTTTCTAACTTTTGAACCAGTTCCCGGAATCGAATTCTGAGGGCACCGATGAAATCGCAGCGCCGATATTTGCTTAGAAATGCCTCTTCCGGAGTTGCGTTTGCTCGGGTGTGGTTTTTAATTTTCGGGCATAAAGTTAAGAAATAAAATAATTGTTCGACAAACTTTATTTTATTTCACTTAAGCCACTTGAAGCCACTTGAAAGCCACTTAAACTGAGTTGAAACAGATAGGGTACTATCCAAAAATATCCTACCCTCTTGGTAGGATATTTTCGAGGTGGGGCCCGCACGATCCCCGCCATTTCTTTTCCTCTAAGTAACGCACCCGCGAAAACCCGTCATTATGAAAGTCAACTGACGCGTTTTCTTAAATTATTAACGCACCATTTAATTGGGTGGTTTATTTCGTGAATTAAATGAGCAGTTTCTTTCGTTGAATTAATTCTACGAATTAATGGGTCGTTACTTACCTCTTATTCGTTTGTTGGCGTAATAATAAAATAAGACCAACACGACTTTTGGAGGATTACTCGTTGAGAGGTTTTTGACAGAGGTTCTTATGCCTTCACCTTCTTTGCGAAGAACGCAAAGAACACGAAGAACATGAAGAACACGAAGAACGCGAAGAACGCGGGCCTCTGACGAAGAACTCCTAACCCGCGGAAATCGACGACGCGACGCCGTGTGCCGCGGCGCCGACGTTTCCTCTCCCGCGACGTTCTTCTGCGACATTCCTTCCTCCGCGACAAAAAACTTCGATCATCCGTTGAGGTGAGGGTTTCAGATTCCTTTTAAATTTTCCTTTGTGGTTTTTAATTCAGAAGGATTTAATTATTATTAATTAAATCTATTTTTCTTGAAACTCGGAGTTCGTCGACGCGACACCCTTCCACGACGACACGACGCCGGATACCGCGACGACGCGACGATCCCCAATTCCGCGAAGAACCCGCGAGCGACGACTTGACGAGGTAGGGATTTTTATTTTGGAAATACCCCTTTTTTATATTCCCATGAATGTTTCTTTAAAATTAAAGAACCAGATTCATATGAACAATTTTATTTTGTTAAAATTTTTGTTTCATGTGTTGAATATAATTCTCCCGTTGTTTTTATCTAACGCGGAGGGTGCGGGCTAAATGAACACGGCCCGACAACCCTCCGCCATTCTTCATTGTTGTGCGAATTTGGCTGGCGATGGAAAATCGTGAGGCAATGGCGTTTTGATGACCCCGCAGTGAAGAACGGGACCCGGGAGGAACAATGGCGCAGACAGGAAGGAAAACGGACCACCAGAACAACTCCGGGGGCCTGCGGCCGCGCGGGTCCAGCTCGCCCGCACGGGACGCGGCTGAAGCCGCGTCCGTTTGTCCAGCACGACCCCTTCGAGGGCTGCAGCACCTCCAAGCCGCGGGGTCGGCGCCCCGCAGCGTCTAGCTGCTCGGCCGCTCGGCTGAGCCGAGCCAGGCCGGTCCGACCGGCCGGGCCGGACCGGGTCCGGCCGGGTCGGGTCGACCCCGTTCTGGTTGACCCGGTTCGGCCGACCCAAGGGGGTGGGGGTGGGGGGGGGGGTCGGGCCGGGTCGGCCTGGGCCCGGACCCCCCGTCTTCGGACTGTTTTCGGTCTTTCGCCTGTAACTTGAGCTATGGGCCTCCGAACGACGCGCCGTCAGTGGCAACACGATCCTTTGATCGAGACGGTCGTTTCGATATATCGCACTCAAGGTTTCAGAATACTTTGAGTTCAGCCGGGTTGGTTCGTACACGAAACCAACCGGGCCCTCGGAGCGGAAACGCTCATTTCTTGAGCTACGGACGTCCGATTGACGTGCCGTCGGCTTTGGTGGATTCCTCTAAGTGAGATGGATCTTTTGGAATACTCTGCCCGAGGTTTGGACCCAGGTGGAGTATGGTCGGGTTGGTTTTGCCTTAAAAACCAACCGGGCCCCTGGGACGAAAAAACCAATATCTCTCAGACCGGGCGTCTGATTGACGTGCCGTCTGCGACGTTGAGTTCCTATTGACGATACGGAACTTTTGGATACATCAACCTCGTACTTTGTGTCAGTTGATGTATCAGCCTCTCGGCTCGTGGAGCGGACCCTCCGAACGAGCTTACTGTGTGCGGGAACCCTAGAGCTGGCTGCGACTGCTACTTCGACAGCGACGACCGTGCAGAGATCCTCAGTGGACTGCGACGACGACTATGCAGAGATCCTCAGTGGACTGCGACGACGACTGTGTAGAGATTCTCAGTGGACTGCGACGACTACTGCACTCAGCGATCCTACGTGGATCAGTGCTACATGTCCTGTGTGGGCCCGATCCTGTGTGGGTCCGATCCTGTGTGGGTCAGCGCTCAGCGGTTCTCTGTGAGCCAGCGCCTACAGGTCCTGTGTGGGCCCGATCCTGTGTGGGTCTTTGCGGGGGTTAGTACCTTCCGATCCGTTGTGGGTCCGATGACTTAGATGGATCAGTGATCATCTTTATCGTCATACAGGAAGTATACCTATGTGAGCTGAATCCTGTGTTACTCTCCTTTGTGGATTGTGTTGAGCTATCCTGTGTGGATTTACTGTTTACTCTCCTTTGTGGATTGTGTTGAGCTATCCTGTGTGGATTTACTGTTTACTCTCCTTTGTGGATTGTGTTGTGCTACCCTGTGTGGGTATACGTTTGCTTTCCTGTGTGGACTGGGTTGTGCTTGGGCTCGGACGTTGGAGCCAAACGGGAATCGATGACTTAGGTATATGTATGAGCATATACCTAAGCTGTGTCGGATGTTACTTCGTGATTTTATCTTTCCTTGTGGATTATCCTTTGTGGATTCTGGGAGACCTTCAGGGGTCTCGGGGTCCCTACTGAGTAGATTATACTCACCCCTGCACGGGCTATGCCCGCACTTCGTTGTGTTGGTTGCAGACGACGAACATCGCTGATCGTGGTGGGGGCGTGCGGAGCAGGATGGTACCTGGAGGTGGACCACTAGGCGGGACGTACTCGGAGCAGACAGATGGACCGAGGAGCTGTGGAGGCTTTCTGTACCCACCCTTCAGGTGGGACCTTTAGAGGACGGCTCGACGCTGTGGCTTTTCTTTTCAGTTGCTGTTTTTCCCTTTCAGTTGTACTTTACAGTTGGACTTGTATTTCCGGCCCCTTTTTACTTTAAGCACAGCTTGTTATAGTTTTTACTTAGTGTTTACTTTTCCGCTTGCTTACTCTGTGGTGCTTGTTTTCTTTTCAAAGGCAATGCCTTCCCTTTTTCCGGGATTTACACCTTGGTGCTAGTCGCCAGCCCCTGGCCTATGGAAGGCGAGCTTGGGGTAGTCACGACACGGGCCCTGAGGACGGGTCGTGACAAATTGGTATCAGAGGTGGTTGGTTCTACCGCAGACTCTGATCTTTCTTTTATGTGAAGCAATAGTGTTTAGCATATTGGGTGTGGTTATCAGTCCAGGGATTCCAGTGTTGGTGCGGCGGCCGACGTATCCGTACACCAGGACCCTGACTTCTGATTCCCGACTTAATGCACGAAAACATTGATTGCATGTGTGTTTCAAGTTTTCTTGGTGATTACTTGTGTCAGCTCACCAGGTATATTTTTCTGACCGTGGCGCACTTGTTTCCTTTTCAGGATGGCCCCACGACAGCAGCCAGCTAGGGTTCTAAGAGTAGAGCGCGACGACAGCCCGCCGAGCGACGAGGCCTCGGTACATGGCCCGTTGACAGTAGAGGCACCGACGGTACCTTTACCCGCCGAGCCCCCGATGCTTCCAGCGCCGACCGCAGATGATGCACGTCACCTCAGAGCTCTGCACGAGTTCCTGCGCCAGCAACCACCCAGGTTTCATGGGGAGACGGACCCCCAGGCAGCCGGGGACTGGCTGGAGGCGGTCGTTCGAGTTTTCAGTATAGTGAGGACACCAGCAGACCTCATGGTGATCCTCTTGGCAAGCCTACTACACGCAGCAGCAGGACGATGGTGGAGCTTGATGCTCCAGGTACACGATGAGGCATCTCTTCTCTGGACGGACTTCGAGAGCCTCTTCCGCTCAGAGATCGTCCCAGCTACCCTTCATGCGGTGCTCATCCAGGAGCTTCTTCAGCTGCAGCAGGGCAGCTTGACGGTCGCCCAGTACGCGGTGATGTTCGCTGATCTTTCTTGCTACTCGACCAACATGGTACGAGACCCCTTCTTCCGGGCCCAGACCTTTGAGCAGGGTTTGAGACACGAGATCAGGGCATCGCTGATCTCCCTCAGCATCCCGACCCAGGCAGGAGTGCTGGAGTGAGCCCTTCTGATCGAGAGCTTTCTGGCTGAGTCCACAGCGAGACCTACCGCAGGGTGGCATGTAGCGGAGTCTTCGGCAGCAGGTAGCCGACGGATGACTCAAGGTTCCAGGCAGACCAGACCTTCCGGAAGATGACCTCGGGACACTGGCTCAGCAGTGCGGGGCACACAGCGCGGAGCCAGTCTTCCGAGAGGCAGGCAGTGCTATGCGTGCGGCGGGTAGGGCCACATGGCTCATGACTGCCCGACCCGCCGTACCGAGGAGCAGCAGACGGTGGAGGGGCCACCAGGCAGAGGCAGAGGGTTGACCGTGGCGGTCCGCAGGGAGGAGGCGGATGAGGCAGAGGAGATGGCCGAGAAGCAGGTGGTGGGCGACGCTTTGAGGCTCTGCCACCACCACCACCAGGAGGTCCGCCCCGACCACAGGGAGTTGGCGGGCAGAGACAGGCACAGCTCCAGGAAGTGGAGGCCTACGACCACGGCGCGCCAGAGATGATTTGAGGTACGATCTGTGTCTATTACACCCTTGCTGCAGTTCTTATAGACACAGGAGCGAGTCACTCTTTCATAGCCGCTGCCCTTGTTCGGAGCTCAGAGATTCTGACAGAGCCGTTGGCTCGATCCTTACGGCTAGAGACCCCTACGGGAGTAGACTCGACGATTACGCACTGGTGCCTACAATGTGAGCTTACTCTATGAGGTGAGAGCTTCGGCTGGGATCTTCTTGTAGTGGCGTCGAGGCCTTACGACGTCATCTTGGGCATGGATTGGTTATCTACAGTCCATGCACAAATTGACTGCATTAGGCGCAAGGTGCGATGTGTGCGCACCGACGGGAGCAGGTTCACCTTCACCGGCGAGAAGGGAACCCTTGCAGCACAGGATAGACTCTCGCAGATGAGGGGACAACCCATCACTCATCAGTTGGATAGCCTCATCCTTGGAGCAGTTGACGTGCGAAGTCCTAGTTTTCCTGCAGTGGTGGATCAGTATGCGGACGTCTTCCCCGACGACGTTCCAGGACTACCTCCTCGCAGAGAGGTAGAATTTTATATTGACCTGTACCCCGAGACAGCCCCGATATCCAATCCAGCATATCAGATGGCCCCTGCTGAGCTTCGAGAGCTACGGGTACAGTTGGAGGACTTACAGGGCAAGGGGTTCATCTGACCCAGCGTTTCACCCTGGGCTTCCCCGATTTTGTTCGCCAAGAAGGCGGACGGGAGCTTGCGACTGTGTGTCGATTATCGTCGCCTGAACCAGGTGACAGTGAGGAACAAGTATCCGCTACTGAGGATTGATGACCTCTTCGATCAGCTCAAGGGAGCATAGTGGTTCTCGAAGATAGACCTCAGGTCAGGCTATCATCAGCTCAGAGTTCGAGACGAGGACGTGCAGAAGACGACCTTCAGGTGTCGGTATGGCCACTATGAGTTCTTGGTTATGCCATTCGGCGTAACCAATGCTCCAGTAGTGTTCATGAGCCTCATGAACAAGATCTTTCAGCCATACCTTGATTGATTTGTCGTGGTCTTCATCAACGACATTTTGGTGTACTCGACCACGGAGGAGGAGCACACCTACCACTTGCGGGTTGTACTAGACACACTCCGAGAGCACCAGCTTTATGGAAAGCTTTCAAAGTGCCAGTTATGGTTACGTGAGGTCCACTTCTTGGGGCACGTCATTTCTGAGGCGGGAGTTTCTGTGGATTCCGCGAAGATCGAGGCAGTGCTAGCTTGGTAGCCACCCAGGAGTGTGACGGAGGTGCGAAGTTTCTTGGGTCTAGCCGGATACTATCGGAGATTTGTGCCAGACTTCTCCAGAGTTGCGGCGCCACTCTCAGCGTTGAAGAAGAAGGGGAAACCCTTCGTGTGGTCAGATAGATGTCAGCAGAGCTTCTAGGAGCTGAGACAGAGATTGACCAGCGCACCTATCTTGAGGTTTCCTGAGGAGGGAGTTGGATACTTAGTCTACTGCGATGCATCAGGGACCGGACTCGGGTGTGTCCTAATGCAGGAGCGGGCCGTGATTGCCTATGGATCACGTTAGTTGAGGCCTCATGAGCAGAACTACGCTACCCATGACCTGGAGTTAGCAGTAGTGGTCTTCGCTCTGAAGACATGGCGGCACTATCTGATGGGCGAGCGCTTTACAGTCTTTTCTGACCACCAGAGTCTCAGGTACATCTTCTCTCAGAAGGACCTAAACCTGAGACAGCGGCGATGGCTCGAGTTCCTCTAGGATTATGACTTTGAGATAGTCTATACTCCTGGGAAGGGGAACGTAGTAGCCGATGCCCTCAGCAGGAGGACGGGCATTCAGCTACTTGAGGAGGTGACAGAGTAGCTGGCCGCCTTGCAGATATCCTTCGTGGATAGGGATCGAGCAGCCTTCCTTCGGTCTCTCATAGTCTCTCCTACACTTCTGCGGTGGGTCAGAGAGGCACAGCTTGGGGACGCTGACTTTGAGACGCGGCGTGCACAAATATCCTCGGGACAGGCACCTGATGGTTTCTCCCTTGGAGCAGAGCACGAAATCCTTTTCAGAGGACGTACCTTGGTACCAGTCGCTTTACGAGAGGAGGTGCTGAGAGAGTTTCACACTTCTCCTTTGGCGGTACATCCTGGAGTGGCGAAGATGTACCAGGACCTTAGACGACAGAACTGGTGGCCGGGCATGAAGAAGGCTGTGACAGAGTTGGTTTCACGGTGCCTCACCTGCCAACAGGTGAAGGCAGAGCATCAGGTACCAGCAGGCATGGTACAAACCTTGGAGGTCCCGGAGTGGAAGTGGGACGGGATATCTATGGACTTCGTGACTGGACTTCCACGCACTTCCAGAGGTCACAACTCCATTTGGGTGATTGTTGACCGACTCACCAAGTCGGCACACTTCTTACCCATCAGAGAGCAGGGCTCAGTGGAGAGCTTGGGGCGTCTCTACGTTCAGGAGATTGTACGGCTTCACGGTGTGCCATCGTCTATCGTCTCCGATCGGGACACTCTCTTTACTTCCCGGCTTTGGAAGGGGTTACAGGAGGCGTTCGGGACGCGGCTACGTCTGAGCACCGCCTTTCACCCTCCGACGGATAGTCAGACGGAGAGGACCATTCAGACTCTCGAGGACATGCTCCGCGCATGTGTCCTCGACTTTGGTCGCAGTTGGGAGGACCACCTACCCTTGGTGGAGTTCGCGTACAACAACAAATATCACTCCACCATCGGGATGGCACCATACGAGGCGTTGTACGGCAGGCCTTGCAGATCTCCTTTGTGCTGGACAGACCCTGGGGAGTCAGCACTTGTGGGACCAGAGATGGTCCGGGACACGACAGAGAAGGTCTAGGTCATCCAGGAGTGGGTGAAGACAACTCAGAGACGGCAGAAGTCATATGCTAACAGGATGCGGAGGCCACTAGAGTTCGAGGATGGCGACCACGTCTTCTTGCGTGTCTCACCTCGACGTGGTTTGCGGAGATTTGGCCGAGGCGGCAAGTTGTATCCATGCTTCATTGGACCATTCCAGGTCCTCAGTAGGATTGGTGTGGTGGCTTATCGCCTGGCTCTACCACCTCAGTTGCACCAGGTGCACAACGTCTTCCACGTATCTCAGCTGAGGAGATACGTGCACGACCCGACGCACATCATTGACTATGGGGAGCTAGACGTGGATGATGGGGCGACTTTTGCGGAGGCCCCAGTGGAGATAGAGGATCTATAGGAGCGGGTCCTACGTGGGTGATCGATTCCTCTTGTGCGCATCAGATGGCAGCACGGGAACCTCCAGGAGAGCACATGGGAGCGGGAGGCTCAGATGCGTGCTCAGTACCCACATTTGTTTCCCTAGTTTTTGATGTATCTTTACGGGGACATAAAGCCCTGAGGTGGGAGTAATGTAAAGACCTGTAAATTTCAAGGAAATTTTTTTCTTAATTTTCTTTGGAATTTTACAGGAGCACAGTTTCTGACAGCACCTGATTCCGAGGCCCGGTGTGCCTGGAATCATTTTTCGAAGTTTGGCTCGGGTACGTTTAGTGAACAGACGAGCGGGTTTTTCTAACTTTTGAACTGGTGCTCGGAATCGAATTCTGAGGGCACCGATGAAATCGCAGCGCCTGTATTTTCTTAGAAATGCCTCTTCTGGAGTTGCATTTGCTCGGGTGTGGTTTTTAATTTTCGGGCTAAAAGTTTAGAAATAAAATAATTGTTCGACAAACTTTATTTTATTTCACTTAAGCCACTTGAAGCCACTTTAAAGCCACTTAAACTGAGTTGAAACGGATAGGGTACTATCCAAAAATATCCTACCCTCTTGGTAGGATATTTGCGAGGTGGGGCCCGCACGAGCCCCGCCGTTTCTTTTCCGCTAAGTAACGCACCCGCGAAAACCTGTCATTATGAAAGTCAACTGACACGTTTTCTTAAATTCTTAACGCACCATTTAATTGGGCGGTTTATTTCGTGAATTAAATGGGAAGTTTCTTTCGTTGAATTTATTCTACGAATTAATGGGTCGTTACTTACCTCTTATTCGTTTGTTGGCATAATAATAAAATAAGACCAACACGAATTTTGGAGGATTACTCGTTGAGAGGTTTTTGACAGAGGTTCTTGTGCCTTCACCTTCTTCACGAAGAACGCGAAGAATGCGAAGAACGCCGGCCTCCGACGAAGAACGCCGAACCCGCAGAAATTGACGACGCGACGCCGTGTGCCGCGACGCCGACGTTTCCTCTCCCGCGACGTTCTTCTGCGACGTTCCTTCCTCCGCGACAAAAACCTTCGATCATCCGTTGAGGTGAGGGTTTCAGATTTCTTTTAGATTTTCCTTTGTGGTTTTTAATTCATAAGGATTTAATTATTATTAATTAAATCTTTTTGTTCTTGAACCTCAGAGTTCTTCGACGCGACACCCTTCCACGAAGACGCGACGCCGGATACCGCGACGACGCGACGATCCCCAATTCCACAAAGAACCTGCGAGCGACGACTTGACGAGGTAGAGATTTTTATTTTGGAAATACCCCTTTTTTATATTCCCGTGAACGTTTCTTTAAAATTAAAGAACCGGATTCATATGAACAATTTTATTTTGTTAAAATTGTTGTTTCATGTGTTGAATATAATTCTCCCGTTGTTTTTATCTAACACGGATGGTGCGGGCCAAACGAACACGGCCCGACAACCCTCCGCCGTTCTTCGTTGTTGTGCGAATTTGGCGGGCGACGGCAAATCGTGACGCAAGGGCGTTTTGATGATCCCGCAGTGAAGAACGGGACCCGGGAGGAACAACGGCGCAGACGGGAAGGGAAACAGACCACCAGAGTAACTCCGGTGGCCCGCGGAAGCTGCCGACGGCGCGGGTCGCCGGCGCGGCGGCGGCGGCCAGTGGACCCGCGGCCGCGCGGGTCCACCTCGCCCGCACGAGACGCGGCTGAAGCCGCGTCCGTTTGTCCAGCGCGGCCCCTTTGAGGGCCGCGACACCTCCAAGCCGCAGGGGCGGTGCCCCGCGGCGTCCAGCTGCTCGGCCGCTCGGGTCGGACCGGGTCGGGTCGACCCGGTTCGGCCGACCCAAGGGGGGGGGGGGTCGGGCCGAGTCGGCCCGGGCCCAGACCCCCCGTCTTCGGACTGTTTTCGTTCTTTCACCCGTAACTTGAGATATGGGCCTCCGAACGACGCACTGTTAGAGGCAATGCGATCCTTGGATTGAGACGGTCGTTTCGGTATATTGCACTCAAGGTTTCGGAATACTTTGAGTTCGGCCGGGTTGGTTCGTACACGAAACCAACCGGGCCCTCGGAGCGGAAACGCTCATATCTTGAGCTACGGAGGTCCGATTGACGTGCCGTCGGCTTTGGTGGATTCCTCTAAGTGAGACGGATCTTTTGGCATACTCCGCCCGAGGTTTGGACGCAGGTGGAGTACGGTCGGGTTGGTTTTGCCTTAAAAACCAACCGGGCCCCTGAGACGAAAAAGCCAATATCTCTCAGACCGGGCGTCCAATTGACGCGCCGTCTGCGACGTTGAGTTTCTGTTGACGATACAGAACTTTTGGATACATCAACCTCAGACTTTGTGTCATTTGATGCATCAGCCTCTCGGCTCGTGGAGCAGACCCTCCGAACGGGCTTGCTGTGTGCGGGAACCCTAGAGCTGGCTGCGACTGCTACTTCGACAGCGACGACCGTGCAGAGATCCTCAGTGGACTGCGAC
This sequence comes from Viscum album, assembly GCA_963277665.1. Taxonomy (NCBI): domain Eukaryota; kingdom Viridiplantae; phylum Streptophyta; class Magnoliopsida; order Santalales; family Viscaceae; genus Viscum; species Viscum album. Next base: position 1,401,141,241 of record OY728143.1, on the reverse strand, counting down.
GACGACTGTGCAGAGATCCTCAGTGGACTGCGACGACGACTGTGCAGTGATCCTCAGTGGACTGTGACGACTACTGCACTCAGCGATCCTACGTGGATCAGTGCTACAGGTCATGTGTGGGCCCGATCCTGTGTGGGTCCGATCCTGTGTGGGTCAGCGCTCAGCGGTTCTGTGTGAGCCAGCGCCTACAGGTCCTGTGTGGGCCCGATCCTGTGTGGGTCTTTGCGGGGGTTAGTACCTTCCGATCCTTTTTGGTTCCGAAGACTTAGATGGTTTAGTGATCATCTTTATCGTCATACAAGAAGTATACCTGTGTGAGCTGAATCCTGTGTTACTCTCCTTTGTGGATTGTGTTGAGCTATCCTATGTGGATTTACTGTTTACTCTCCTTTGTGGATTGTGCTGAGCTATCCTGTGTGGATTTACTGTTTACTCTCCTTTGTGGATTGTGTTGTGCTACCCTGTGTGGGTATACGTTTGCTTTCCTGTGTGGACTGGGTTGTGCTTAGGCTCGGACGTTGGAGCCGAACGGGAATCGATGACTTAGGTATATGTATGGGCATATACCTAAGCCGTGTCGGATGTTACTTCGTGATTGTATCTTTCCTTGTGGATTATCCTTTGTGGATTCTGAGAGACCTTCGGGGGTCTCGGGGTCCCTACTGAGTAGCTTATACTCACCCCTGCACGGGCTATGCCCGCACTTCGTTGTGTTGGTTGCAGACGACGGACAACGCTGATCATGGTGGGGGCGTGCGGAGCAGAACGGTACCTGGAGGTGGACCACTGGGCGGGACGTACTCGGAGCGGACAGATGGACCGAGGAGCTGTGGAGGCTATCTGTACCCACCCTTCAGGTGGGACCTTCAGAGGACGGCTCGACGCTGTGGCTTTTCTTTTCAGTTGCTGTTTTTCCCTTTCAGTTGTACTTTACAGTTGGGATTGTATTTCCGGCCCCTTTTTACTTTCAGCACAACTTGTTATAGTTTTTACTTAGTGTTTACTTTTCCGCTTGCTTACTCTGTGGCGCTTGTTTACTTTTCAAAGGCAATGCCTTCCCTTTTTCCGGGATTTACTTCTTGGTGCTAGTCGCCAGCCCCTGGCCTATGGAAGGCGGGCTTGGGGTAGTCACGACACGGGCCCCGAGGACGGGTCGTGACAGCTTTATTTAGCACTGATAAAGGTTTTTATTCTTAATTTATATAAAATTATAATATTTATAATAAAAAATAATGTTTTTTTTTTATATATTCACAATTATATACCAATATTTATAAATATATACTCTTTATTGTTACAATTCTTAATAAATAGATATATATTTATCTTATATGCCATTTTAAATAAATATATAAGAATATAAATAAATTATTAAATAAAAACCACTAAAACCTTTTTCAGCGCTCGTTAAAAGCATTGATAAAGGTATGTGTTATCAGCGCTAAAATAAAGGCACTGATAAAACATATCTCTATAAGCGCTATAATTATAGCGCTAATAAATAGGTATTTTATCAGTGCCTTTTTAGCGCTGATAGTGTATATCTTTATCAGTGCTAAAAAAGCACTGATAAAGATATGTTTTATCAGAACTTTTATTTTACCACTAATAAAACATACCTTTATCAGTGCTTTTAAAGAGCGTTGATAAAGGTTTCAACGGTTTTTATTTAATAACCCTAACAGTCCCTCCTCTCATGCACGTGGTCAAGCTTTCGTGGAAGCTGAACTAGGCCCCTCTTTCACCGCGACCTCTCCTCCTCCTCCTCCTCATTCTGCTCCTCTTCCTCCGCTGCCACCATTGGGTTTTCCTCCTCCGCTGTGACTGTCATCCTCCTCTGCCACCACTTCCTCTTCTGCCGGTGCCTCCTCCACCACCGCCTCCGCCGCCAGTGCCTCTGGTAGCACTTCCTCTGCCGCCGCTGCCTTCGCCGCCGCTACCTCCTTCATGGCTGCCTCCTCCATAGCTTCTTCATCTCCAAGGTCCATCTTGATTTGATTGTACCCAAAGCACCTTTATTATAGAAAGTCCTAGTTACTAGGGTAAAAGATTATTATTTTCTTGTTTGAGATATTATTGTTGATATGTTTACTAAATAATAGGTATTTACCTTAGATGTAATTATTTCAAATTTCTCATTCTCCATTGAAAATAGGCCTATCTACATGTATCATGGTTAGAATTTAGGACTCAAATGACATGTTCTTACAAGTTTCTAAATGATTTTTGATGGGAGGTTCATCTATTTAAAGCGTCATCAATAACTTATATATAGTTTTTCAATGTAAAAGTTTGGTGGAATTATTTTCAAATGGATTATAATGGTAGGCTAATTCGATCCTAGTTTATAATGATCCGTAGTGGTGTATGTATAGGCTCTTTATGAAATGGATGCATAGACATCCCTAGTGTGTCAAAAAAGGCATTTCGTGCTTGAAGTGATCCAAAAATGGTCATAAAATTTTATATGGATAAGGATTTTGGTTGAAGAAGAGCACCACAAAGAATCAAGAGAGGGTGAATTGAGTTCATAAATTTTTTTATCACATAAAGCACCCTTTATTTAGTCAATATAGTTTTTAATCCATTGTTTTCACCAGTAAAATACAAAAAGTAAAATATAATGAGAAAAATATCACACATAATTTTTTAGTGGGTTATTGGGGTTTGTGGGATGTGGTAAATGGTGTACTCGGTTTTAGATTATTTTATTCTCATGTTTTTCCACTATTTTATGTTTTCTTTTCAGTTGGAAATATCCTCTACTATGCACCTCTCCTCTGCCACGAACACACATCTGCCGTGTGCTGAATGACACCTTCGCGGTGAGTTTTCTCCTGTTACTCATTGGTTTCCTCTTGTTCTCATGTTATTACTGTTTGATATTGATGTTTATAATGTGAAATGTACGGGCTAAACTCCCCGCTGAAAATTGTGGCCGTTGGTGGTCCTTGTTTCCGTACTAAATGAATTGCATGTTGGTTGGTTCCTGTTGAACATTTGAATATAAAAATTGGTAATTTACGTATAATTGACTTATGAATGAACGCCCTAGGATGATAAAAATTCTATGATAACCCCTGAATTAACAAACAAAATTGAATAAGGGATGCTTTTTAAAATCTGAAATTGTGATTTTTTGGTTTGTATGGTGTTGCGATTGTGAGCATGATTGTGTTTTTGTATGGTATTTCGGTTGTTGGAATGATTGATATGTCATTTGTTTTCCATGTTGTAGTTCTTCCACCATTGAATATCAATCCAAACTTTACCCATTTCAATGGCACCACCACTTTTTTACTGGTGCAATTCCAATGAATCCTAGAAAACCACTTCTCGAAGACTCTATGAGACACTTTATGGTGTGAAGATGATGTTTTTCAGATTCTATATATTTTTAAAATACATGGTATGTAGTCTTGTTAAATGGAACATGCTTCACCATACATGGATTTCATATAGATTTTAATGCCACATAACATTTATCTCCAAAATTTACACCACATGACTCATCTTCTGACTCAAACTTGGAATAAGTTTCATTTTAAATGTTACATGTCATGTGAACATTAGTCACACACAATTTATCTCCAAGACATATACATCAGCATGAAACCATGTACATGCCATTAAATAATGGTAGAACCACATGATATGTGTTTTACTTCACTCACATCATGTATAGATACCATACAAACATGATGTTTATAGACTATACACCTTTACTGGTCATGTAAGGACTACACACCATGTATTCAATAACAATGTGATGCATAGCCGGTGAGGTGACTTAGTATGTATCTAAAGTACACACCTTTATCTCAAGTTGTTCTATATGTCATGTATTTTTAAAGGAATCATGCAGTCTTTGTAAGACTAACTTGTAATTAATTTGATATATGTAATATTAAATCAGGTATCTTATCCATACACAATGTTCACCCTACTGGAAACACCATGTATATGGATTTCACATGAGTTTAGAAATGGTAGTATACAACCAAACTTGATTGAGAACACTACACATTGTGTATCCATTGAGAAATTTGTGTGCTATGTTATTTTCATTATTATTATTTTTTTCACTTAGATGATAGTATTTCATGTATGAGAAGCACATTATAAATATCTTCTCATATAGATCACAATAGTATGTTTCCCTCAATCATTGGAAATTGTACAAGATGTGATTTGTATATTTTAATTATCTTCACTCTGCTTGATAGTTGACAAGTGAAAAGTGAGATGTTTGGAGAAAATATAAAGTATGGTACTCCCCCATGTTTTGGTGAAGAGTCCTCCATGTATAGGTTTTAGGTACTCCATGGAGATATAAAAAAGACACAGCATAGTCCCCTGTATATATATAGAGTTCATGTAATTTCACATGTTTTGGGGCAGGTTCCTCTATTTCATGTATGAGTAGGCCATTATATCCTTACATTATTTTTTTGAGGGAATCCTACTGGTTATGTTTACAATCACACCTGTATGGACTTTATAACAACATGTGATGTGTTTATTTTTATATTTTATAGTTTGAAGATGAAATTTGTGTACATAGAGTTAGTGAGGTTAGAGTAATAGTTAAATTGTATCCAATGATGGTTCATTGTAGAGGCATTTGTACCATTCTTTTTTTATAAAACACAAACAATGCTACTTGATTAATTAAAACATAATATTAGGAAATTTTGAGATTGAACCCATAAAGATGATGAATATGAATAAAGAATGGATGAATGTCAATCGGTTGATAAAAGAGTATGAAGATGGCGTGAAAGAGTTTATCAAGTTTCGAGAAGATCATGCATGTGACCTTTCTGAAATCCTTTATCTGTGTTTATGTTGTTTTTATTCAATAAAAATTAGTCCAGAGGAGTTGGAAGAACACCTGATCTTTCACGTAATATATCGAAGTTATACATATTGGAATAAATACGGAGAAAAAAGGAATGTAGGTAGTGGCTCAGATAACAGGGCATTTTATGGATCATCTGATATGATTATAAGCGTGAACAGTGAAGATGATCATATGAAGGATGTGATTATAGATGTGAATGATGATGGAGATCATATTGAGGAAATGACAAGGACAATTGAAGATGAACTTCGTGATTGCCCAAAATTGTTTGAGAAGTTAAAGAGCTATGCAAAAATGCCACTGTATGTTGGTTGCACTAAATATATAGCATTGTCAGCCATACTGAAGCTGTATAATTTGAAAGCAGGAAATGGGTGGAGTGACACCAGTTTTACGGAACAACTTTCTCTCCTTAATGACATGCTCCCATAATATAATGAACTCCCAAGCCGAACATATGATTCCAAATGAATGCTATAATCGATGGTTATAATATCTGAAAGAATACACGCCTGCCCGAATGACTGTATATTTTTTCGCAAGGACCACAAATCACTTAAATAATTCCCAAAGTGTGGTGCTTCTCGATACAAGAAATATGATTCTAGTCCTACAAAAGTTTTATATTACTTTCCAATCATTCCAAGGTTTAGGCGCCTATATAGAAGTGAGGAGACTGCAGAACAATTGACATGGCATGCAAATACAAGAATTAAAGATGGGAAACTACATCACCCGACAGACTCTCCTCAGTGGAAGAGAATTGATCATGAGTATCCTGAATTTGGAAACGATCCGAGAAACCTTCGTCTGGTGTTATCTACAGATGGGGTGAATCCTTTTGGTTTTCAAAGCAGCAGTCACAGTACATGGCTGGTTATGTTGGTAAATTATAACTTACCACCGTGGTTATGCATGAAATGAAAATACATCATGTTATCTATGCTTATATCAGGACCAAAACAATTGAGTAATGATATTGATGTTTATTTGGCTCTGTTGATCGAGGATTTGGAAATATTGTGGGATTCAGGTGTTACGTTGTATGATGCTTACAAAAATAAAGATTTCACTTTAAAATCCATGTTGTACAGGATGATAAATGACTTTCCTGCTTATGAAAATTTGTCAGGATATAGCATTAAAGGAACTCAAGGGTGTCCCATTTGTGAACAAGGTACACAGTAAATTAGGTTGAAACATTCATCGAAAACTATGTTTCTAGGACATCGCAGATTTCTACCCTGAAGACATAAGTATCGATCTTGGACGACATCATTTGATGGCAGTTCAAAAGAATGTACAACACCATCTCCACTAACAGGTGATCAATTTTTTGAGAAAGTAAAATATTTGGACACTACTTTTGGTAAATCATTTTCGAAAAACTTTATGAAAACTGGTTGGAAAAAGAGACCAGTTTTTTTATGAATTACCATACTAGAATTGTCTATATGTCAGACATTTTCTTGATGTTGTACATGTTGAAAAAAATTTATGTGATAGTGTCATCGTCATGTTGCTAAATGCACCCAGAAAAACAAAGGATGGAATTAAGGCTATATTGGACATGGTTGAGATGAGAATACGAGAAGAGTTGTCACCAGTGAAGGGTGAAAAAAGAACATTTCTTCCTCCTAATGCTTACACTCTTTTTAGGAAGGAGAGATATTAGTTTTGCAACTTCTTGAATGACATAAAGGTTCCAGAGGTGTATTTATCAAATATCAAGAACATCGTGTCAATGAGCCATTTAAAATTAAAGGGTCTGAAATCACATGACTGCCATGTTTTAATGTAATATCTAATTTCTATAGCTTTATGTTGAATTTTGCCCAATAATTTCCGCCATACATTAATGAAGCTCTATTTATTCTTCAAAGCTATATGCATCAAAGTTATAGACCCGAAAAAATTGCCAACTATGGAAAGAGAAATTGCTGTCATATTGTGTGAATTGGAAATGTTCTTCCCACCGACATTTTTCGATATGATGGTTCATTTGGTGAGAAAGATTCGAATATGTGGTCCTGTACATTATATATGGAAGTAACCCATTGAACGGTATATGAAGATTTTGAAAGGGTATGTTAAGAATCGAAGTTGGCCAGAGGGTTGTATTGCAGAGCAATATATTGTTGAGGAAGCTGTTGAATTTTGTACCGAATACCTGTTTGGTGTGAAAAAAATTGGCCTACTGAAATATCATCACACTGAGTGGCTTTAGGGTGAAGGAATTTCTGGAAGAGAGGTTGTTACAATCAATATTACAGATTGGGAGCAGGCTCACCTTTATGTTTTGCATAACAGTTTTGAGGTTGACCCATATGTTCAAACCCACAAAGAAATTATTAGGCATTTTAATCCTTTTAAGTCTGAAAAATAGATATCAGATACATATAATTGACAATTTATAGGATGGTTTTGGGACCATATTTTTAAGCAGTTAGATGAAAATCCAAACTCAATTTCAGAACAACTTCGATGGCTAGCCGGAGGAGAAAGTGTGTATGTATTATCTTACAATGCTTATGCAGTTAATGGTTATACATTCTATACTAATAAACATAATGAAGATAGTACCATGCAAAATAGTGGGGTTACACTTGTAACTGAGGCAATGCATGTTTCTGGTGATAAGGATAGAAATCCAATTTATGTGAATATGTCATACTTTGGCATCATCAAACGAATATGGGAGTTGGATTATACAAAATTAAAAGTGCCAATTTTTCAATGCAAGTGGGTTGATAATAGGAGTGCTTTTAAAATAGATGAATTAGGATTTTTGAAAGTTAATTTCAGTAAGGAAGGGGATAAAGACAAACCATTTATAATGGCATCACAGACAGTACAAGTATTTTATGTTCAAGACCCTGCAAATCGAAATTGGTCAATTGTTCTATTATCGACAAAAAAAAATGAAGGTTCAGATGAAATTTCAATGAAGGATGAACCTTTTATAGGGTCTTCACAATAATTTCATAGCGGTCCCAATGTAGATGAAGTTTTTTATGTCAGAGGAGACCACAATGAAGAGATTTACATAATCGATAGAAGAGTCAAATCTCTTCAACCTTTAAAAAAAGAGAGAGTACAATAATCAGGTTATTTGTTTATTGTAATATAAATTATGTTATGTTATTTTGTTATCTGTTCACTGCTGCTTTTATGTAATCTAAATTAAATGTTAAACCACTTCTGCAGATAATGACTTCGACACCTGCTGATGCGCCCAATCCTGAGGCACAAAAGGTCTCTCAACCAGCTGGTGGTGGTACCAGTGTAGTGCAACTACAGGTTTCTCAACCAGCTACTGGTGGTCCCAATGTATAGCAACAATAGGTTTCTCAACCTATTATTGCTGGTCCCAGTGTTGAGGTACAACGGGTTTCTCAACCTATTGCTGCTGGTCCCAGTGCTAAGGTACAATAGGTTTCTCAACCTATTGCTGATGGTCCTAGTGCTGATGCTAGCACTTCGGAGGAACATATTGATGATATTTTTGAGGAAATTCTAGTAAATGAAACCCTAAAAGTGCAAAAAAAAACAAGGGCACCGTAGTTTGATAGTGTTAGCCAAAATCCTTAAGGCAAAATCAAAATGCATCAAATTTAAGGTGGGATGGAATAAGCGAGGCCAACATGTTAACCCCAACAGATCCATCTTTAGTAGCTACATTGGAGTAGTCACTCGAAAATGCGTACAGATTGATGTAAAGTTGTGGCACCATGTTGTCACTGGGCTTAAGACACTAATGTGGGAAGATATTACGGTAACATTATGATATCATTTTTTAAATTTATTGAAATAATATAAAATACCAAAACATTGACTTACTCTTCATCATCCATTGTAGAGTGCATTTATAGTAGATTCCTCGCACAAGGAATATGTATTAAGAGTTATAGGAAAGATTCATAGAGGTTTCCGCACAATTTTAACAAAATATCATCTTAAAGATGCTGAAGGGAAAATCAAGCCACACCCATCTCCTCTTTATGCACACTTGATATCCCAAGGAGCATGAGATGCGTTTAGCAACCGTCATGGGGAGAAGAATTTTCAGGTACATTGTGTGGGGTAATACATTATTTAACGTTGCTTGTATTAATTACTTTAATTGAAAGTTTTTTATTTATGAAACAACAACTGAGTGCTGAAAATAAAAAACACGCAACAGAACCAGCGTACCCTTACCGTAAAGCAAGGATGGGGTACGATTCACTTGAGAAAAAATTGGTACGTCTTTTAAATCTACTGTACTATTTTTATGCCATAACCATGTTTCTCTATTTATATATAGATTGATGAATCGAAATCAAAATCCATATCCATCCCATGCCATGTGCTATGGAAGGAGGCTCGTGTAAATAAAGAGGGGATACTGATAGATGAAAACACACAAAAAGTGTGGGAAACATGTGTAAGTATGACATAATATAAATTTGATTTTCTTTAAATCACTATTACATTACAATGACTACTTATTTATCTATATTTTCTATATGACATAGTCATAGGAATAAAAAACACCCACACTAGATGCAGACATACTTTTAGTAGCCTTGAAGAAGCTAGAACAGTATGGCCACGTCAGAGGTGCGGGTTTTGGGGTGACACCCTGAACATATTTTCAAAAAAAAAAACAAGCGGAGGATCAAAATGAAAAAAATGGAAAAGTTGAAAAAATATATCTATTTTTAAAGAATAATTATAATACTAGAGAGAGATGATAGCAAGTTTGATGGGGGAGAGGCAAAGAGAAGAAACAACTCAACAACAACCTGTGCGTGATGATCCTGCCCCACCTCCACCAGCTTTTAGGTGAGCCATTCCCCTAAAAAACCTAACTTAGCAGAGGTAATAAATGTTTTAATAATTGTTTCTGTGAAATGTGATTCACATAGACACTGATACCTTTCCTGTACTAATATTCTACAGGGTGAAAATGACTGTAATTTATATCTATCAACTCCCACCTATCGCCTTGTAGCGAGGGCTATGGTGTTCAATACATAGAACGACATGCTACAAAATAGACAACTTCCAACAGATAATTTTAGAGTGTCAATTAACGTATCTAATGAGTCGAGTGCTGAGCTACCTATTCCAAATGATGATGACGACATTCATATGGTTGAAAAATCAGTTGGAACATTCATCTCATGGATGAAAATTCTTGTAGAAAAATATGTCAACAAGGAGGTATTCATTTCCAATTTATTTTTCAAGATGTACATTTAACATTTAATGAAAAAAGGTTTGAATCCATGAATGTTATTACAGAACGACAAAGGGAAGGGGTTGAAATGAAATATTAGCTCAAAAATATCTCAAGGATCAACCAACCGATTGAAACGGTCTACTGAGAGCACCTTCACCCCGCCCATTCTATATCCACAGTTAATATCATTGCATGCTCATGTGAATAGAATTTTGATAGATGGGAATTATCACACAGTTGATTTTGAAAAAAATATGTATGGAGAGGAAGCATCAAATTTCATTAGTGCTAAAAATGTAAATGAAATCCTCAAGTATGAATGGATAGACGCCTCAGTTATAAATGTATACATGAGGTATGTTTTCATGATTTGATTTTATAAAAGATGATATACTATGATAATTATGACTAAATACATTTTATATTTTTCATAGGCGTATATATGAAAAACAATTGAAGGGATTTCCCCCTGAACAAGAATTTGGACTCGTTAGTCCTCACACCACCTCTTTAAAATATGAAATAGATTCTGATAAAGAGGCTGTAATAATGTCATCCCTGCTCAAATAGTTTGAAAAAAAAATTACAGATGACAGACTCTTTTTAATACCAACGATGTAGGGGTAAAACTCTACAATTTAATCATATCAACTATATTTTCATTTCTTTATTTACTTATTCTTTTTTGTATTTTTAGGCAGCATTGGATGCTGATTGCAGTCAATTTGGATACTCCAAAGATTTATTTTCTAGATTCAATGCATGGATATCCAACAAACCGACCACGCATGATAGCGTCTGTTAATTTGTAATACACTAGATCCAACATTTTAAAACTAAAAATCTAGTTATATAATTTATGTTATCTTTTAATGAGGATTCTATTATGATAGGGCGGTGCATCAATATCATCTACTGCATGGAATGAATCCAGGGCCTAAGGATAAGAACGCCTACAAGATCTACAACTGGAAAAGTATCCTGGTATATATAATAACATTTCACTATCCAAACACATATCAAAAAAAATTACTTATTTGTGTCGATGTTTTTGCAGTGTCCAAAACAAAAAAATAGAAAGGACTGTGGTTATTATGTTTGTAAATTTATGAAAGAGATCGTATTTCACCAAAAAACTAGCATCCCTGACGAGGTATTTTCAAAAATAATTATGAGTTCATTTAAAATATTTATTAATACTTTGTGTATTTATATTTTTTAGTACTACCATGACATTCACAAAAACTCATATTCACAAGATGATATAGATGTGTTTAGAAACTAATGGGAAGCATACCTGATGAAAGATTGTACACAAATAGGATGAAGGTGAATTCCTACTAATGTTATCCATATATGATCATTGATATCTCCCTTTTTTACACTTATTGAGCATATATGATCACCCTTTATTATGTTTTATATCCTTAGGTTATGAATAATGGTTTTAGAAATGATTTTTCTTTCTAGTAAAGCATAACTCATTGGACTACACTGGTTGATAGTGTGGAAGTTGACCAATGTATAGTCATTCATTCCACTCACGATCATCTTAAAAGCTTGATGGGAACCAATATCTTGGATTTTCAATTTTCTAATTTTAGTTTCCCTTAGATGTGGGTGGGGGATGTCCAGGGGGGAGGGGGTGTCTAGGAGTGGGGGGTGGGGGTGTTTCCAGGAGGGAGGGGGTGTCTAGGTGTGAGGGTGGGTGGGGGTGTCTAGGAGGGGAGGGGGGCTGTCTAGTGGGTGTCCAGGAGTGGGGGGTGTCCAAAAGGGAGGGGGTGTCCATGAGTTGGGTGTCCAGGAGGGGAGGGAGAGGGTGTGTCTAGAAGGGAGGGGGTGTCCAAACAAAAATCCATTCAATTTCATTCAATACTGATAATATGCAATGGGTAGATCACTTATATAGTATCCGGAAGTGGGTCCGTAGTGAGGAAACAAAAGTTCCAACCAACCAAACCAATTCCAAGCCCATGTAAAGGCCCAAGAATTATATTCTAGTTCAATTTGAGGCCTAATATATCTTATTTAATGTCATAAAGACCCAAAATATGCATCATTTACCTTTATCACATTAGATTTATGTGAAATTTCGTTCCTATTACTCCAATATATTTTTTGTTTGGTGTTTTTCCTTGATTTGTTGAACTGTATCTCTTCAAAATATATATGATTTTATAATTAATATTATTGAATGATGGTGTATGAATAATATTTATTCCATTATCAAATAGATGATGAAAATATAGTTGGATAAAGAAGGTTATTAATGGGTATACACTAAATAACTAGGAGGGAGGGGGTTTCCAAGAGTGGAGGGGGGTGTTAGGAGGGGAGGGGGGTGTCCAGGAGGGAAGGGGGCTGTCCAGGGGGTGGGAAGGGGGCTGTCTAGGGAAAGGGAGGGGGGATGAAAGGGGAGGGAGGGGGTTGTCCAGGAGGATGTAGGGGGGTTGCAGGTGGAGTGGTGGGAGGGAGGGGGGCTGCAAGGGGAGTGGGGGGGGGGGGCTATCCAGGGGTAGAGAGGGGCTGTCTAGGGGGGCTATCTCGTGGAGGGGAGGGAGGGGGGTTGTCCAGGAGGGGAGGGGTGGATGTCCAGGAGAGGGTCCAGGAGAGGAGGGGGGCTGTCCAGGAGGTGGGAAGGGGGCTATCTAGGGAAAGGGAGGGGGGCTGCAAGGGGAGGGAGGGGGGTACTGTCTAGGGGTAGGGAGGGGGGAATTGATGTTAACCAGAGCATCGAGGAAAATTAGAAAACATGATAAAATATTGTTTTGAGCCTTTAACAAGATCACCATGTTGCCTTTAAATAGACTTTAATATCTCCATTTAGTCTATCAAAGACATGAGTAAAATACCAAAAGATAAGACTGAAATTCACCCAAATGTAGGCTGTAGAATCCATGCATTTTGTGCTATGTTTTTTTCAAAAGTTTCACCTTAGTGCTTAAAATAAGAAGCTGTTATAGTTCACTATCTCAAGAGTGATGGTTTGGTTCCATAAATGGGGTTTTTGCCTCCGAACAAGAACATCAAATGGTACCACTGGATTAAACAACACTGATTCATAATCAGCCACGGTCTGAATGGTAGTGCAAACATCTTTTATGGATAAGTTCTCACATGTTTACACTCATGTGTCCCATCCCCTCAGTTCCCTTCCATCGAAAAAAGGTTTTTCAGTTCCTTGGGATACTTGGTTCCCATTTCATGCGACTGTGATCACGTTCTCCATATTGTTCTCACCTATGTGCTATATACTCCATGCTCTGTCAACTCATGTTCCCACCTGCGCTGCTCTTGATCCAACTGCTGCTGGTGCAACAATAGAGCTTCCATTTTGGATACAATGTCTTAATTCTAAAAATTTCAAGGGTTTCTTTCTGTTTTTATAACAGAAATTTTTTTTATGACAATATGTTCATTTGGTCATACCCACTAAAATATATTATTATTATTGTTACTATTTTCATTGATAGATTTGCATTTGATTTTATTTCATTGTCCAAAGATATCATTTGGTTTTTGCTGGTTCAAGTTCACTATAGATTTGCAGAACAATATATTTTTGTTCTGTCCAGGGGGGTTGTCTAGGGAGGGGAGGGAGGGGGGTTGTCCGGGAAGGAGGGGGTGTTCGGGAGTGGAGGGGGGGGGGTGTCCAGGAGGAAAGGGGGGGTGTCCAGGAGGGGAGGGGGCTATCCAGGGGGTGGGAAGGGGGCTGTCTAGGGAAAGGGAGGGGGCTGTAAGGAAAGGGAGGGGGTTGCAGGTGGAGTGGTGGGAGGGAGGGGGGATTCAAGGGGAGGGGGGGATATCCAGGGGTAGAGAGGGGGCTGTCTAGGGGAGGGGAGGGAGGGGGTGGCTAGGAGAAGGGGGGGGGGGGGGGTTGTCTAGGAGGTGGGAAGGGGGCTATCCAGGGAAAGGGAGGGGGGCTGTAAGGGTAGAGAGGGGGGTTTTCCAGGATGAGGGAGGGGGGGGGGGGGCTGTCCAGGGGTAGGGAGGGGGCTGCAGGGGGGGTTGTCCAGGAGGAGGGACAGGGGCTGCAGGTGGAGTGGTGGGGGGGGGGGCTGTCCAGGGGTAGGGAGGGGGCTGTCCAGGGGGCTGTCTTAGGGAGGGGAGGGAGGGGGGGTTTGACTAATCACACTAAAGAACTAGGAGATCAAAATAAAAGTGAACCATTATGATCATGGCCTAAATAATTGTGTAGGTTCTCATCAAGGCCTCTCTAAAAATGAGAAATACAAAAAAATATTTATAAGTCAATGAATCATGTTGACCCTCTTCTAAAATATTAATTCAATCCAAGGAAATATGGATATGTAAATGTTGTAACAGGTAGAAATTGACATTTTATTAATGTATTCTTTCATATTAATGTTTAATTTATTTCATTATTATATTACTAACATAATATTTGTTTTCTTATATAGGTGAAATCTTTTTCCTGAGTTTGAATGCTTTGTTCGGCAACTAATACCATGGACGAAAATTTTTTAGAGCGGATCATGGATGTAAAAAAAATGAAACATCATTGTTTTTTAACTGTTTGTTGGATAATTGTAATTGTAACCAAATTAAACATTGTTTGAAATGTATATAGCAGTGTGTTGTTTTTTATTAATGATTTCAAGTAAATGTATGTAGTATTTTTTTTCTTCTGTGCTTTTTGCGTAGGTGTTGTTTGTGCTGTGTGTGCAGGTGCTATCTCATGTGTCCAGGTGCTGTGCAGGTTCTAGGTTTGCACAGGAAATTTGGACTTTATCAATGATAATTAAGCACTGATAAATGGATAATATATCAGCACTCAAAATAGCGTTGATAAAGGTAGTATTTATCAGTGCTGATAAATACAACCTTTATCAGTGCTAAAAAAAGAACTGATAAATACTACCTTTATCAGCGCTAAGCAAGCACTGATAAAAGACTACCTTTATTAGTGCATTGTTTAGTACTGATAAAGGTCCCCCTTTATCTTCTCCGAGATTAGCATCATTTTTTTAGCGCTATTAAAGGTGGTTTTTAGCGTTATTATAAGACCTATTTGTAGTAGTGCCACATCACTACTCGAAGGGTTTAAGGTAGGCCTTTGACTAACCGATCACATTAACTCATGGTTCCTTGATCTGTTGAGTGAAGTCACAACCTTTAAAATCATAACTTGATTTACTCAACACTTACATCTAAAATTATAGCAAGCTAGCTTTGGATATTTTTTTGCTGTAATTTTAGTTAAGTCAACCCACCACTCTTATAAAAACTCTCTGGTAGTAAGAGGCACCCTCGACTTTGGCATGATGAGAATCCCAAATAGCTGGTTTTGTTCAAAAATGAATGATGGAAGGTGGTAAAGACTTAATATTTCTTTGAGGGGTTTTTATGTTTTTCTCTCAATAAATGTAATCCATTTTTATTAATCTTGTTCATCTATGTTGCCATGCTCACAACTAAACATTAATAGAAAAAAATGTCACTTCTTTATGAATTTTATTATTTATTATTTTATGCATTTATACCAATATAATAAATTGCATAAAATAATAAATAAATGCATAAATGTAAACTTATATCTGACTAGTCTTGAGCATCTAAAACGACATAGAGGCATCCTACTTGAGTTGTAGCTTGACTATTGATACAGTTCACCCCGTCCAGTTTTTACGCTTCTCATCTGGAATAATGCCTCATCTTAGTGGGTTCCACATCATATCCTGAATTGTCTTGATGAATGTACACTGCCTCATCTTGGTGGGGTCGACGTCATACAATGTCTCTGTCCAAAATACAATGATACTCGTGCATAGGCGAGGTGAACTAGAGGTGTAAATGTACATCAAGTAAATTGGACAGATATGCCCTTATACATTTAGACCAAAAAGAAAGATGATGCACATACCATTATTTAAATAATCAGAGACATCACACACAGTTAAATAATTAATTAAACAATTAAATGCAGACAAACAAAGGTTGGTTCTCAAGACCAATATGCTAGTAAAATGAAGCGCAATAAAATTAAATTGCATTAAATAAGTATGAGGTTATTAATTAAATTAAATTAATTAAATAATTCAAATAATTTAATTATTTTAAGTCCCATGATTAATTTAATTTTAAATCAAAAATTAAATTAATCAATTAATTCAATTTAATATATAAAATAAATTATTTTGATTTGAATATTAATTTATTTTTTTTAACCACAATAAATATATTAATTAATTTAATTTAATATATTAATTATATTAACTCGGGCCCTGAAAAACCCTTACAGGTCTAAAGCGGGTCGCGCCATACCTGTGCAAACCCATTTTGAGCCTATCAAAGCCTGTGTTGGGTTATTCTGGGCCTGACAGATCCACCCAAACCTGTTCCAGGTTGGGCGGACATGCCCATGCCATTTTTGAGGCATTTTGGGTTGTCCAAAGAGGTACGAGGGTACCTATGGGTGGTATTTGGATCCACGAGATCTGGCTGGGGAAGTGGTTGACCAACCGACCTTGTTGGATCCGAACAACCATCATGGACTAGAGGGGAAGCCACTCATAGAGGGACGACCATCGGTGTACCGTGGTCGACTGAGTGGGCGACACTCAAGCCTGATGTGCAGTGGCTGTTATCGAAGGAGGAGGCATTTCGGAAAGCTGGGATAAGGGTGGTAGCGGCAGCAATGTAGCAGGATTTAGCTAGATCTAGGATAGGGAGGCTACCAGAGGGAAGTCTATGCGGCGTTGGTTGTCCGATGTGAGTCTGCTGCCTGCTGAAAGAAATGGCATTAGATGAGTAGGGGAAGGCATAGGAGGTCACCGATCTAGGAAGACAGTTGGCAGAGGAGGCGGCCGGCCCAGTGTCGATACTACAGCACGAAGGGAGGCGAATGGTCCGGTGGTGGGTTGCAGGGTGGCCGATGCATCGCTGAAGAGAAGGGGAGGTTGACCGTGAACAGGAGGGGCGCCGGCGGGGCTCACTATGGGTGACGACCCCATATTTGAGAGTTAGGGGATGGGGGGGGGGTGAGGCCCCCTTTTTTCCCTATTATTATTATTTTCGATTCCCTTCTTTTAAGTCAAGTCTCCCCTTTTATTTTTTTTAATTAGTTTATTTTTATGTGTGGAATTCTACACCCCTTTCACATTTTCCAAAGGCTATTCAATTATCCTCAAAATAATAATAATAAAATTATTATAATAAAACAATAATGTATTATTATTATATAATAATAATAATAAAATAAATATTATTATAATAATAAAATTATTATGAAAATTATAAACCGATCAAAACTTGGACGTTTTGATATCATAAATAAAAGATTGAAAATTTTAATACCCAAGTTCAAAATGCAAACACGATCTGTACCTAAAATTTTTGAATGGCCAAAACTTGGCCGTTCAGAATCAGATCGACACGCGGTCTGAATCGTTGGGACCTATTTCAAACTCTCTACTTAATTTTAATGAAAATTAATTTTTCTAGGCTTATAAAATTTATGTGACCGCTCTAATACCAATTGAAGGTACAAAGGCTTGCAGTAGAAGCCGATGAACTAGGGATTTTAAAATTTTCATTGACAGTATAACAGAACTTGTCGTCACCAACAATTCGAGCCCCGATAAGGTCCGATGATCTCACAAAAATTAAAATAGCACAAAAATAAAAATGTAAATTTACCTTTACAGATCTGAAGGAATGATCGACAACAACTCATCATAGGATATTGCTGCTTGAAGGAATCATAGCAGGATCCCTTTAGATCATCCACATGCACTTCAAAAATTCACAGGAGTGCTGATCATCTAATACTGGTTGCTAGAACAGCGATCCAATGATATCTTTGACACCCCGATGATCACAATGATCATCTGCCTTTGATACTTGAAGTTTTTCTTGGATTTCCTCTTGAGAGACTCTCTCTAGAAAGCAGGAGGAGAGGGAGACTCTTATTCTAAATTAATGAATATTTATTAATGAGAGAGCCTCTCTCTCTATTTATAGTGGTTGATGAAAAACACCTAGTAGGGTTCCCCGAACCCCAGAAATTTAACATCCACTAAATAATAATTATGACAAACTAAATTGCACCATAAATATTATTAATAATTTATCACATATTTCTAATATATATAAAATATATTACCTGATAAAACTGATCTATTTAACTCAACTCACCATTCTCGCTTAATATTAAATGAACTTTGAATATTATAATAATATTCATTCGAATAATATTTTTCTTGTATTTACTTAACTTGTAAATACATTAAATAAATTAAATCCCAATTATTCATAACTTTAATAATTTATTTATTTATTTCTTTGGTGATCGATACCTTGGAAAACACTCGGACCCCATTGTCACACCCCGACTTTCTAATTTATTTTTATTTTATTATTTCTGGGCTTTGTGTTCTCACGTTAAGGATCGGGATGGGACCCGGTTTAAAAATTTATGACGTGTATTGTTTTTGGTGGGTTTTAGACCCATGCACAAGCACCGCGTGGTTATCAGTGATGGTGCGGTCTCCCTAGGTTCTTGTGCAGGTGCCCAAGTGGACTGTGTTGAGGTGCGCAATTTGCATGTGCATTTTTTAAGTCGTGCGATGAGCGCGCGGGTACCTGGTTTCCAGAATTTGATAATTTATTTGGATTATGTTTTAAAAAGAATGGTTGTTAATAATAATAATATTATGTTGTTTTTATTATTATAATTATTATTATTCTTTATATTATTATTATTATTAGTTTTATTATTACAACTATTGTTATTTTATTAAAATGAAAAAAGGTCTAAACCCTAATCTACCCACGGGCCGCCCCCTCCCCCTTCCCTGTCCGCGCGCACCAGCCTTCCCCCCCCAACCGGTCCTCTCCTCTGCACCGCCTCCCCCGTCCGGCTGCTTCCTCCTCCCAGAGGAACCCTGCGAGCCTCGCTCCACGCTGCACCTGACCCCCAGCCTCACTGTGCTCTCCCCCTGTGAGTCCCCACACCTCCAGCCGAGCCACCTGCACTCACCAATCCTGGCCTCTCCCCTGCACAAGAGTGACACCCTGCCTCCCTTCCGCTCGATCTGT
Organism: Viscum album; assembly: GCA_963277665.1. NCBI lineage: Eukaryota > Viridiplantae > Streptophyta > Magnoliopsida > Santalales > Viscaceae > Viscum > Viscum album. Next base: position 1,401,122,090 of record OY728143.1, on the reverse strand, counting down.
TCCACGACGCGCCCAACTGCTGCCACCCCTACTGAATCCCTCGTCCCTCGCCTACGCCTATCGCCCTTACTTCCGACCCTCCACCCTTGTCTTACATCTACCTCCTACACCCCACCTCCGTACTTCCATTGTCCTGACCTCACATCACCTGACCCCCTTCATCCTAGCCGCTACCACTGGCCTGCCGACCAGCTCCAGTCCCAACCTCCACTGGCCTTGACGTTTCCCTTCTCTAGTAGCTCGGAAAACCCCCTTCCCTCCTTGATTTGGACCCTGCCAGTTTTTCCGCGTCCCAGCCTTGATCTCTCCTTTCTACACACCTCCGCTCGACATCCCTTTTCCATGCCAGCCAAACCCCCTACTCCTATATAATTATTTATTTAGTTATTTATTTTTTTTATTTTTCTCCATTTCACTTTTGGTGTTTTCTATTTGTTCTAACTAAATCATAATACCTCGATTTGTGTTTTTCACATTTTGATCATTGTATAGGGAATGAAAATAGTCCACTGGGTGTTGTTTATCTTTTCGCAGATGGGTCGTTGTATCCATGCTCGACTTTGAGGTAGGTGAATCCATAATTTTCCTTTCTGATGCATTTCCAAAGTGCTTGGTTCTTCAATTATAATTATTATTTTTATTGAATTATTTGTTTTTCACCATTTCCATATCCCTAATTAAACTTTCACTACATTTATAAGTTTTTAGATTTTTTTTAAGAATGTATTTTGATGTGACTCTTCAGTTATGCCTTTGTATTGGTGCATTTAGTGTTTTCGATTAAAATTCATATATGTGGTCATGCTAAATTTGTTTCTTTAGGTGCCAAATATTGTTTTGATTTTTTTATATGATTCACACTTTTGATATATTTATAGTTTGATGATAAGGGCAGTTTTGTGTTGGTTAAATTTATTAAGGATATATTTCTATTGCCATTCTTGGAAGTTTCCTAGGTTTGAGGTAACTAGGATGTTTATGGAAAATATTGTTCTCTTTTAAATTGGAAAGATCTTTTTATGAATTTTTTTTCTCTTTGTAATTTTTTTGATAATGTTTTTGGTAGGAGAATTTGGTTTGGATATTGTCAAATCTTATGTGTGTGATAAAATTCTTGGAAAGTGGGTTTTATGATCTTGTTGGGGTTGTTTTGTATTTTTTTTCCAAATGTTCTGGATGGTTGGGTTTGGTTTCTAAATCAAGAGATGACTTTATGGAAAGGGATTTCAAATGTTCTTTTGGGTGTCTAGTGTACCATTGGATGAGTTTTAAATTGAATGTGACACTTTAAAAAATGGTTTTCTCTTTAAAACTCAGTAACTTTAATGGTTTTTGATTTTTCAAATAAATTTGGTTTCCCTTGGGTGATTTCTAAGGAAGGATTTAAATGTGTTCTTTAAAGCATGGTCGTTTGCCTTTGAAACGTGTTTTAAAGTGAGTTTAAAAGGTTTTACAAAAAGAAAATGCATTAGAGTATTTGGACATAAAGGTTCATTTAGTAGTTGTAAAATGATTTGGTGTGCGTTTTGGAACTCAAGGGCCCGTTCGACACTTTTGACCCAAGGGAAGTGTTTATACTAACTTTAAAAAGATATTGTGTTTTAGTGAAAGTGTATGCCCAATTGGAAACTTGAAACATTTTATAAAATGATTTAAAGGTTAAATGGTGTGACGGCCCGGTTGGCACTTTGTTAATGTGAAATGTTTGAATGTGTATTTGGGGGCGCTTATATCTAGGGTAACCCTTTATGGGTGAACCCATAGGAAGCATCTGTGTTTGGGTTAGGTAAGTGCGGTGAGTTGAGTTATGCATGGGAGGTCCTTCCTACTTACACGGTATTATTATAACCACCATGGGTTCCCTGGCATCTTTTAGATGATCGAGTGGCGTTTACTGATCAACCCCGATTAGACGGGTTGGTACCCCTAGATTTTTTGTTAGGCCAGGCAAGCTTTGCCACTAGATTGGTTAGTTAGGGAAGCCAGTTGGTTATAGACTTAGGAGCTTCACTATACGCCGATATGTGGTTCTGAAACCAAGTAAGTCCAGGGGTCTTCTAGTGATGTTTAGGATCACCCATGGTTACTGGATTATTTTCATTGCTTGTTTACTTTCCGTGCACTAGTTTACTTTCATTTTGAGCTCTTACTTGTTTTACTCTAGTACAACATTGGTATATTCTGTTTTGGATTTTATTTATAAAATAACAAATGATTTTGGAAAATGGTATGTAACGTGTGTTGGGTTTTTAAATGAAAAAAAACGTGTTGCTTATTTTCAAATGTGAAACCCCTACTTTTATAATCGTATTTCAAACTTGCATTAATGGATTGTTTTGGGAAAAGAGACATTGGATTCTGTGGTTTATCTTGGAAACCCTACTGATCATCTTTAATGGTCATGCCTATCTTTATCATTTTAGTTGCAGGTTTCCTTACTCAGGTTTTTTTGGCCGAGTTGCTTGTTATTGGAGCAAAGTCGGCCTTTGGTCGGGAGGTGACCTATAAGGTCACTTGGAGGTATGTTTAGTTTTATTTTTTTTCCACTACTAGCGTCATGTTTATCGATTGTTTATATTTATCTGTTTTCTTGTTTATTTGTTTTTGTTCATGGGACAAATCATACCTAACAATTAAAATCTTGATTCCTGACACTGGTTTCCAGCCCATGGGGATCAGGAACGCCCTTCGGGCCATGTCGTGGACCAGCTTGGGTGACCGATTCAGGGTCGACCCGGGTTGGTTCGTGACTCTGTGGTGGGGTCCATCATGTCCAATATACCCTTTCAATCGAATATGGTTGATTCTTGAATATGCTATTGTGTGTGACCCTCTAGGCCCTTATCTCAATAACAGTGAATAAAATTCACAGACCAAGAGCAGAGTCTAGCAACCTATCAATGCCCCTAAAAAGATAAGGTTAGTCATATCAACGACTACCAACCTATGAACACGCACTGCGTACTATAATATCTTTGTCTTTAAATATCTCATAAACCAGGATTCACACTTGTGTCATCACCCTTTTCTTGATTTATTATTTATTGATCTATCTGGATGGATTTACCTTTCAACTTCTTTGGACAAAGACTTATGAAGGCAGCACCATCCTGATCAACCATGCCTAATATATATAACTTCCTTAACTTGGAAGTGAAAAATACTTTCTTTACCATTCAACCAATGTCAAACCACTAATGATGTATCCAATATAAGCTACCTCACCATGATTTCAATATCATAGTTTTTTTATTACATCAAATTATGCAATCAAATGGTACACATTGGTAATGATGTCAATTCTTGAGAACTATACACATGTCCATAGATATGAACTACCAATGACACCCAAAACATGTGCTATTCTTATTAATAGTTTTGTCCTCATGATCTCACTACTAGAGATCACCAAGTGCGCACTTCATGAGAAGAATCCTCAATTCTTATGATCCCCCATCACCTGATAGTCAAATATCTACTATGTCCAGTCATTATGATATATCTATACATATGACCTTTGTTTAAGATTAATTTCATTATATCTTGAGGTTCTCATTATATCATGATATCTTATATAAGCTTTTTATACTACAATTAATCTATGGACATTACCATTAAATAGTGGACACAGAAATATCTACATTGTAATGGTAAGAATACATCATGTATATATAACTATATACATGACATGGTAATCAAAAGTAATGCATAGTTGGGTCTTGGGAACCCACTATTTCAACAATAACATGGCTTCATAATATCATAGAAACATAGGAAATGTGGAAACAACATATAACACGACATAAACATGAGTAAAGGTTAACTACTTAGACAATATCACATGGAGGAAAAATTCTTATAATGAATTAAGTTTACTCTCTAATCCCATACATAACATATCATGAGATAAAATCTTTACCCAATATATTAGAGTTCTATCTGGGTGCACCCATCATAACATGTACATTCTTATGTGTGCCATAAAATGAAATCAATCTTAAGTCATAAACATAAAAATTACCCATGGAAATAAATAAATTTAATTTAAGAAAAGAACTTAGGGAATATATTACCTCATCAAGGTAAGGGATAATAATATATTTGTATATGTGAGAGAAATTTATATAGAATTTATAATCATTCCATAATATTAAATAGATAGAGAGAGATAAAGTGATTTAGAGAGAGAATGTTTATAACATGAAGAAAAGGGTGGTTTATAGATATCCCTTACCTTGAGCTCGACTCACCATGTATGTTATTTATCTCTCTAAATAATAAAATTATTTTAATTATTTACTTGATTAAGAACCATTTTCAAGTTTATCATTTATATTATATTCAAATACTTAATCATTTAGGTTCATGTCGGCCATTTTGAGGACATTCGACTCATATGCCCAAAATCACTTTGGTAAAAGGTCAAAGAGAAAATTAATCCACCATCTATAGAATAATAATCATGACATAATTAAAATTTTTAAACATAAATTATATTCTTAAAACCAACCATGAAGTATTTTTATGAAAAATGAAATACGTTACAAGTAGAAAGATGGTTGGCCATATATACACATGAGTAACATTTCCATTTTTAAAAGATCATGATGGAAAGAAGGTAAGTTGTATTTTATCTTTCCATAATAATAATTATATCATAAATATCATATTATTTATTTAAATGAATTTATATACACAATCCAAATGATGTGGTAATGAAAAACGAATCACATCACTTCATGGAGGTGGTAATCCACACATGCGCACAAATGAAGTTATCATCTTTTAATGAATGGAAAGGTAAGAAAATATAAGATATATTAATTTTTCAGAATGATAAAAATGTCACGAATATAATATATATACATTAAATCCATATTCATAAACATCTATGAGAGGTGATTATGGAAAACTAATTACATCAGTTTGCGAGGCGGTAGTCCTCTGTACAAACAAACAATGGATTCATTTCCCATTTGATGGAAGAGGATATGGATTCAGGTTATGAAATTTACATAATAAAATAATAAAATATTAATATATGGGATATATTGATTTTATTATATCATACTGTTTGAATAATATTTTAAGGAGTTGGAATAAGAAATAAAACAAAAACATTTGGTTAAGAACGAGACCTCTTCTTCAGACAACCTCTTTAGGTTTGCACCAAAAGCCTTCCTAGGAGGGGTTTTTAATAAAAAAATGATTTTAGGAAATTTTGAGGTAATTAATTAAAGTATTAAACCATTTATTGGCTGAAAAAAATTACTATTAAGCATGAATAAGAGAGAATATGATGTTTCCTTTTATAAGTGAGAAAGAATGCCATTTTTATAAATAAAACTATTCAATAATGGGAAGTCACTCTCAAGAAAAGAGTATCCAAAATTGATAAATTATGTAGTGAAGGGAAGATAATTTCTATAAAAATCTAAACCATTTAAAAATAAATATGTTTTAAACATGTTATTCTCTTTTCCTTTATGGTTTCTCACTTTTACTATTTTAGTTTTCACCATGATAACTTGATTTTTACCTAGGTAATTTATTGTTTAAGACTAAAAATAAAATGAGACTTATTAGATAAATTGGACCTAATAATTATAAATATTAAATTAAATTTATTAAATAAAAATCCTATTTTCTTGGAAAATTAATTTTTACACATGTGCTTATAATGCACAAAACCCCATTTTAACCTTAACCATGATAATTAATTTTTATTGTTTTTACTATTCATTACAACAAAGAATTAAGTTAAACTTGTTAAATAATATAAATTATTCTGATTAAAAATATTTAATCCATTTTATCAAATTCATTTCATATAAGTGGAAGAATTTAATTTAAAATTAAACCTCTCAAACGTTATGAAAAACAGTTTTTCAGGAAAATAAAATTTTCAAGCAATAAATGATCTTATATTGACTTTATGACTAGAAATCATAATTATATGAATTAAAATTCATATAAATACACTTATAATATATAAATTTAATTTAAATATTTCCTTACTAGGGGTTATTTTAATTAATTAAAATTGATAAACTTTATGCACATTAAAAATAGTTTTCCGAAAACCATGTTTTTAAGCATAAAAATAAACTCACACCAAAATCATAAAAAATACTTAATAAAATTAAATTAATTAGATTATTATGAATAAAACGGTTCATATTTCACTTTAATACTTAATCCAAAATATAATTGGAATTTTAAATAACTTTATTTAATGAAAATAAATTATAGTATTTGAAAATCAATAATTTTCACTATTCATTGAAAAATTAGTCATTATAGAAAAATCCCAAAATTTCACCCTAAGTTAATTTTAATATAATTATTTCAAAAATTCATTTAATTTTATAAAATAATTTTTCTAAAATTTCTAGAAATTGATTATAATATTTTCTCATAAAAAGAAATAAAAAACATTTTTTAAGAAAACATATTTTTTTGAAGAATAAAATATATTCATTAAAAATTGAGTGATTATTTCCTAGGAATTTATCAATACATTTATATTGATCATGACCTTTATATATATTCATAAATAATTAAATCCTATTCATACCTACCAAATTAATGATTGGGTTATACCAGTTATATTTAAATAATCACAGTTTGTTTAGGCTCGGTGTTTCGTGTGGTATACGCTATCAAAAATAGTTTTCTTTTTAAAGTCTTGGGGTATCACATTATTCCCACATTAATGGATTTTACCCTTGAAAATTTTTATTACACACTAAGGTGAAAATAGGTGAGGGTACTTTTACTTCATGGATTACTCTAGTTCATAGGTTGAATCTTTTTATTTATGGTTCTACCATAATATTTTGACCAGGTGAGTTACCTTATTGAATATAACTTTATCTCTATAGTCCAAGATATTAATAGAATTATCCTTATAATATTGATCATTTTCTAGATATATCACCTTTTAATTCAGTATATGTGAGGGATTTGATATATACTTCCTTAATAGGGATACATGAAATACATCGTGTACTTGAGAATGGGTTGGTGGGAGTGCTAGTTGATAATCCATAGCTTTGATACAATCAAGAATCTCAAATGGGTCGATGTACCTAGGGATTAACTTCCTCTTCTTCAAAAATCTCATGAATCTATTCCATGGAGATATATAGAGAAACACTTTATCCTTGACCTCAAACTCTAGGTCTCATTGATGATTTTCAACATAGCTCTTTCATCGACTCTGAGCAGTCCTGATGTGTTGCTGAATGGTCTTGAACTTTTCTAATATTTAATCAACCATTTCAGGTCCCAATAACTTTATTCACACCAAATTCATCCCAAAACGTAGGTGTTATACATCTCTTCCCATAAAGGTCTTCATTAGTATCCATTTGGATGATTGAGTGAAATATATTATTGTATAAGCACTTGACCAGAGGCATATATTGATCCCATACTCCTTTGAAATTCATTGAGCATGATATCAACATTTCTTCTAGTGTCTAAATAATCTTATCAGATTGGCCATCTATTTGGGCATGATAATCCGTATTGAAGTTCAAATCAGTTTTTAGATCATGTTGGAGGCTCTTCCATATCCTGGAGGTAAATATTAGATCTCGGTCAGATGAAATTGATAGTGGTATTCCATGAAGACTCAACACCTATATTATGTATATCCTTACAAGTTAATAAAGTGATAAGTCCTCTAAAATTGAAATAAATTGAGTAGTCTTTGTAAGAATATCCACCACAATCCATATGTAGTTATTTCTTCTTGATGTCTTTAGATGACTAGTGAAAAATTCCATGGTGAATTTTTTCCATTTCCATGTAGGTATAGGTAATGGTTGAATCATACCCTTAGAGTTTTTCCTTTAATCCTTCACATATTTACATACTAGACACTATTATGTATATTCTATGATATCCTTATTCATTTTATCCCACAAATAGCGTTCTCGGATATCTTGATACATCTTTGTACTCCCTAGGTGGATGGAGAAGATCGAGCTGTATGCATTATTCAAAATATTGTTCTTTATCTCCAAATTTGATGGTACACATATTTGTGACTCAAATATTACAACTATTTCTTAATCAATTTTTAACTTTGAAGATTTACATTTTTATATATCTTCCACCTTTTTCTGAATTTCCATATCATTTTTGAGCATCCTTTATCTTCTCTAGAAGGATGGTTGAGAAATTATTTGAGAAAAGAGTTATGATGTTACTTTATTTATGATTCCCATGTCTATCCTTTGCAATTATAATAAGATTGGTTCCTTCTTAATTCTTATTATTAATAATGTTTCTAGATCCTTTCTACTCAAATCATCTTCCACTTTGTTTGATTTCCTAGGATGTTAATTGATTGAGCAGTCATAGTCCTTAATCATATCTAACCATCTTTTTTGTTGCATATTAAGCTTATTATATGTGAATATAAATTTTTAGATATTATACTATGCATATAATTCACACTTATCCCCATAGAGATAATGTCACCATTTTTTTAATATAAATATCATGACAAAAAACTCCATATCATGCATTGGGTAGTTTTATTCAGGAACTTTCAACTTCCTTGAGGCATATGATATCAATTTATCATTTTGTATCAGTATCAACCCAAGAACTTATTTGAATCATCACTATATACCACAAAAAGTTCCCCACTTGAGGGAAATGTGATGACTAGTGTAGTGATAAGCCTATTTTTTAACTCCTTGAAGCTCTCTTCACATTCACTAGTCCATAAAAACTTTAACCCTTTTGATTTAGTTTGGTTAGAAGGTTTGAAAATCTTGATAAGTTTCTTAAAAATCATTGATAACATCCAACTAGTCCAAGGCAACTATGGATATCTATTACATATGTTGTTTTAAGCCACTCCTTAATTTCCTTTATCTTATAAGGGTCCACATATATCCCTTTTATAGTGATAAAATTCCCCAATATTGATACTTACTTCATCCAAAACTCACATTTACTGTACTTTGTAGTCTTACCATAATATTTCAATGCTTATCTTTACCCTCCTTAATTTTAGAGTATATCAGGATATCATCTAAAAAGACCACCACAAATTTGTTGATATGATCTCTAAAGAATCTGTTCATTAATTTCGTAAATATTTTTGGATCATTAGTGAGACCGAAAGGTATCACTAGAACTCATAGTGACCATACCTTGTTTGAAGGGTAGTTTTGGGAATATCTTCCTTCTTTACCTTTAATTGGTGATATCCCGATCAAAGTTCCACCTTAGATAATACTGGGTCCCATGTAGTTGATCAAATAAGTCGTCTATTAGTGGTAAGGGATACTTTTTCTTTATTGTGATTTTTTTGAGTTCACGATAATCATTACAGAGGCGCATTGACCAATACTTCTTCTTGGAAAAGAGGACTGACACACCCCATGGTGAAGCATTTGGATGTATAATACCCCTTTCTAGATTCTCTTGTAATTTTTTTAGATCTTCCAACTCAATAATGGAAATTCTATAATGAGTCTTTTATATGGGTAGAGATCCATGTATAAGTTTTATTGAGAACTCAACCTATCGATTAAAAGGAAGATCAAAAACCTATTTTGGAAATAAATTTGTATAATACCTCACAATAGGAATGTATTAAAGAATGATTCTCTCCTTTGTCTCGATAATTTGGTCTAAATATAATTGATCATAAGGTAATGATATCCATGCTTTAAAAAAATATTCCATGGTAGATTCATCTTCCTCCTTACACTTATATAGAATCAGAGCATGAATTGGGATGCGAAGAGTGATCTCCCTCTCTTTATAGTTTATGTTAGATTTATATAAGGACATTTTATTCATTCCTAATATAGAATCAAACTACACTAAAGGAAGTAAGATGTGATTTTCTAGAAGATTTAGTCCAAAAACATTGATTGGGGAGGAGTTATATACTTGGGATGAAACGATTGATCTATTTTTTGTTCTCATAGATAGTACAACCCCAATTTTTTGAGGTGGTGTTTTAATAGTTCAACTAAACTTTAAAAACATGAAAGAATGCATAGAAACAAAATCAAATAGTATGTTCACTATTCTTTAATGAAAAAAAGTGTACCTATGACCAAATCATTATCAAGATCCACCTCATTAAAAGTGATAACATATGACCTCCCTTGTTCTATAGGGATTAGAGGTTGTTTTAGTTGATTTTATCAAAAAAATCTTGGATTAGGGAATCGGCTTGCATAATACCCATGTTCCCTATAGTTGAAAAATTGTACCATAAGCTGAGTGTTGATTTGAAAATTCTTTTATTCTTCAACATTAATGGGTTTATTTATTTCTCTTTAGCACTGATTATCCTAATACCTCTATTTTCCACATTTAAACATCTTTTAGTTTCCTTAAGATAGTTTCTAGGGTTATTCTTCCCATACCTTTTGCATGTGGATTTTGGGTTTTGTTTTCTCTATGATATTTATCTGTTGATATAAACTAAGAAAAATAAATTTTATATTTTTTGTCTCCAGTCCCACAAGATCACTAAGAGTCACTGATCTCCATCTCAAATTTGAGGCCACAAATAATAATCTCTTCATAACTATTAAAGTACATAATTTCTAATGATTTTCATAGACTCATATTTTACCCACTAAAGAAATATTCCACCTTACTTTTGGTGTTGATGAAAAAGTCAGAGGTGTTCTATGAAAGCCTTGTGAAGTTTTCCTCATATTCCCTGATATACTCATCTTCCCTTTTCTTTAGTCTGAGGAAATCCCACTCTATTTTAATATGGTGGGAGTTTAGGGAAAATATTTATTGAAAAAAATATTTTATTGAAGTCTTCCTATTCCATTGAATCAATATCCTCTTTGGACTTTGTGTTCTTGATCAATGTCCACCACCGATCGGCTTCCCCCATAATGTGATAAATGGTCAACACAAATTTCTCTTACTCTGAGCATTTTAGGATAGTGAATATCTTCTCAATGGAGTTAATCCATTATTCCATGATGATGATATCATATGATTCATTATAGTTAGGAGTCCTTTTTTACATAAAATACCCGACTACTACTTTTTATTTTTAGGAGGAGGGAATTCCACATGATTCAATTTATTATTCATAACTTGATCTAGTTAATCTATTAATTCCATGAAGTTCTCATTTCTCACTCCCATAAGGTTAGACATATCATTGGGGCAATTATCACATTTCCTATCATGTTGGTTATTGGCACAACTTCTTCTATTTCCCACCATTAAATTAAAGAATAAAAAAAAGATGAGAATACATTAATATACAAAAAGGGAAACTTATAAAATTATAAGTAATAACTTATAAATTATAAGTTTATCCTGAATTATTAGTCTCTTAGTTTCAATATAGGTTACCTATATAATTTTTCCTTTACAATTTTCTAACCTAACAATTTGTTAAATTCCTTCATAATGCTTCATATAAAGTTTGTAAATTTCAAAAACTTATCTCATAGGAGTTTCAAACTAGGTGTTCAAAAAGGTCTCTTTTTCATGAACTAGGTTAAGATTGAGCCAAATCCTAATGCACCATTTTTTTATTTATCATCCCTAGATAAAACTATGCCATACACATCCAATTTTAGTATCCTGATAGGGGTGTAATTTCTTGGAAACCACTCACTCTATGATTCACTAAAATTCCATGATATTTTCCTATACTTTGACTTATCCTTAGGGTTCTTACTAAATTATTTTAGTCATAATCCCCAAAAATAATATACCTTTTTTTTGATACCAACTACAATGATGTGAACCTTTTACGCATATTATTACATGGTTTTTAAACATAAATATCTAATAAGTACAACCCAAAGATCGTGTGTCCTAGTGTATTTATAATACTAGTTTCATAAAACAATGAAAGGAAACTAAAACATGGAATCCTTATTTTATTCTCTATAATGAGATCTTAAATCCATTTTAGATCCTAAAACAACATAGTATGACCTGGGGAATACATAAAAGAAAAGGGTGAGTTAAAAATCATAGTAAGGGAATAAACTTGATTAGGAAACATAACATACGAGTCAAAGGTATAACATGATATCATAAAATAGAATACTCATGAGTAATCACCTGGAATCATAATATAAAGAACATGGTATCATAATATCATAGAAATATAGGAAATGTGTCAGAAAAATATAACATGACATAAAAATTATTCAAGGCTAACTACCTATATAATATCATATTGTGAATAAAGTCCCATAATGGATTAGGTTTACTCCCTAATCCCATGAATGATGTCTCATGAGACAAAAGCTTTACCCAATTCATTTTATTACCATATGTGTAACATCATATTACCTGATTTCATGTATTTTCCTTCACTTTACTTATTTTTCACTAGATTGGGTGCATCTTAAGACTCCTGAGGATGGAGAACATTTGCTGAGAAAAATGACCTAAAGTTCAGGGATGTATGTTTTTTTGAATTAATGGAGTCTGGGTATAAATGTGTTAATGGATTTTTAGGGTTCTCCCTAAGTTTAGAGAATTCCTGAGGTGGTTTGTGGATTTCGTGCAAGAACCTATAGTTTTTACAGTCTATAGGAGAAATACATTCCATGTAATGGGAGTACACAATGTGTAAGTTCTATAGGGAATATCTCATGAACCTGGTACACAATGTGAATAGAGTGTATGCTGTATAAATATTACCTGCCATGTAATTATAAAAGACCAATTTTTAATTAAAAAGCAATGATGTTTTTGGAATATTTGAGTCCTGATGATTACATGACATGTAAAGGTATTACACTCCATGTAAATGTCATGAATAAGGCTTTTAGGGTTCTTATCAACTAATATGTTTATTCATTTTTTGGTAGATCTCTCCCCTCTTGACCTAGGGCTCTCTTCCAGTGATTTTTGGAGTCTCCATTTGATTAGAATTGATTTGTTCATAGATTGATCACTATTGTAGTGGGATTGCATCTCTCTAGGTGAGTAATAATTTCTTCTTCTTCATTGATTTGATTGCAATGGAACCATTGTAGTTTTTTATCGGATCCATTGATCTGTGGTGATGTTTCTTCTTGTTTTCTTCTAGATCTGTTGTGTGATCTCATTCTAGGGTATATTTCCTTTGCTGGTTTTGGTGTGACAGGTGTGCGTTCTTGAGGTATGAATTATTTCCTCTTATTTTTCAACCGTTATGTTGAATTGAATCAATTATAATATGTGTAGGTTGATTATAGGGTATTTGTTTTCATTGTTATAATCTTATTGTTGATGGATTTTGTGGGCATGTGCGAACCTAAGTTTTGAGGTAGTTGGTTCCATCTCTAGATTGTGTTGGTGAAATTCATTCCTCCTATTTTGATAAACTGATTTATTAAATTAAGTGGCATGATATGATTGATTTGTTTTGTGTGTGCAGAACTTGGTTTTTATAAAATATGGTTTTCACCTAGTTTTTGGTAAATGGGAAAGGATTTTCAAATCATGATTTGATGGAAATGGTTTGATAAAATATCTTGGAAAATAGAGCACATGGGAAGACTTGGGTACTTAGGTGGAAGGTACAATAATAGGTATTTTCCAATGTTTGGGGTTTTTCTCATGAGGCTTTCCTCTGCTCCCCAAGCCTATTGTTCTAGGGACTTGTTAGACCTATTGGGATTCTTACTTTTTGGGGTGTTCCTATGCTCTCTATATTTGATGCATATGTCTAGTGGATTTATGTGTATGTGATTGTCTATGTTTTGTGTGAGTATCCTAGTTATCCCGACCTAGTGTGCTCCCTGGTGTGATGTTACCTGTGCTTGTAATTTTGTATTGTACCATTTTGTTGTACTATCATGGATTTGATATGATGTGTGATGCATTTATTTTGGAATGATATATATACTGTGATATAGGGATATGAAATACTTTGAAATTAATTTACCTACTTTATTTGGGAATGTGAAAAGGGTAAATTAAACTATTTTTCCATGATTTTGATAAAAAAATGTTAAACTATTATCATGCCTTATTTTATTTAAATTTGATCATTCTTGGATTATTTTTCAGATACTTGATATGGAACACATGGGTGAGATCCTACTGATATTATTATATCACACCATGTGTAACCATTTGGTGGTATGTAGACCTGGTTATGTCTTTCGGTTCAGGTAAAGGCAAGGCACCATTGTGAGGTAGTGGGGTTTTATATCAAATGAGATGGGTAGTTAGTGGTGAGATGGTGAGAGGTTTCCCATGATATCATATAGAGTTATTGGTTTTCCTATTTTGGTAGTCCTTTTTGGATGGACCTATACTTAGAGATTGTTTTCACTCTTGATTTGTTTGGATTCCATTATTTTTTTAGTTATATAATATATTTACCCTTTTCATGTTTTTTTCTATTTTATATATGTTCCATGTTGTTACTTTAGGTTGGGGAAAATCATTCCCTTTGTTTTTTTGATGCCCATGTGCTATTCGTCAGCCTGTGGGTATCAGGAACACCCTTCAGGTTTGCAGCGGATTGGGTTGGGTACAATTTAGAGAGGGTATTCAGGTTAGTTCATTGCAAAATGGCATTAAAGGTGGTCTTTACACAAGAGTCCTTGTCTTGGGATGTTTGGTAGACTGGAGATATGATTTTCAGAAATTTAGAGTTAGATTGTGGTGAGTGCCTGAATAACTCTTTCCATGATAAGACTCAAGTTACCCTGAGATTTTGGGATGTGTGTCTCATGTTATGAGTTCCTGATGATAATATCAGTTTTTTCTTATGTGATTTATAGTTTAAACTAATATTATTCTATTGTATGGTTATTTATTTTGTTTTAGTGTGAAGAAGTATGCATGTGAGTTCCTCAGGAGGATTCAATTGATGTGCCTCAAGGAAATCCTCCAATGGATCAGAACCTTATCGAGACTATCATGCATGAAGTTCATATTGTTGACTAAAATGTACCATAAGTTCAGAACGATATGGTTGAGGTATAACCAGGAGCTGTAGGAGAAAGAGATCAATAATGAGAGTTTTTACATGATAAACTACCATAATTAAAATGTACGAATAAAACTTAAGAGGCAGGGGAATATCTTGACAAGATTGATTAGATCTTCAACTTCCTTGATACACCCAATAATATCAAAGTGAAGTGCACAGTGTTTAGACTTGATGGTCCTAGAAATCATTAGTGGTATTCCATAATACAGACAGATAGTAATGTGGGCTTCAACTAGAAGGGTTTTAAGACTCTCTTATTTAATATGTTTTTTTCGGAGTCATAGATTATGATGAAGTCTCTAGAGTTCCTCTCTTTGTACTAGGGAAATAATTTGGTGTCAGCGTACACTAATTAGTTTGCTAAGCTGGTTTGTTTTTCACCAGAGGTTATAAAGAATGACCAGCTGAAAGTTTAGAAGCACCTAAAGGGTTTACAAATATGTATCAGATCACAAGTATTTATACTGAAGCTTTCGACCTATATAGAGACAATGGATAAGGCTATGATGGTGGATATGAATATGGAAGGTAAGGTTGGATATTCCACCCCTCATCTTCCACTTAGTGGTAGATTCAGTGGTGCCCTATGTTGGAACCATGGTATTCTATGCATGATTTGGAGTATTATTTGTGTTTGTTTTCAATCCTCAGTGGAAGTTCAGAATGTGTACCAGCAAAGAGATCATACAGTTCAAGCAGACAACAGTATTGAAGGTGGCGCCGTTTCCCAGTGTTTGCCAAATTTTTGGGCCTGAAAATCGACAAATGGAGAAAAGTGTTTTTGGAAAATATACTTGCACTCTATGTACTTGAAGGAGAGGAAACTTGTGCGCCATATGTTTTTCAAGATCAGAACATGGAAAAATGGCAAAGGGATAAGGGTCGCGCATGTTTTGGGCTGGTCGCGCAAGTGACCTGCACACCGTGAAGAGACTTTCGTGCCAATGTCTAGGAGGCTTGGAAACTTACGTGACTATTGTTTTTCAAGATCATAACATCAATATATGGCAAAGGAAATAAGTTTGAGAAAGTATTGGTGAGGTCGCGCAAGTGAGTAGTGCGACATGGGCTAGGGAGGATGAGCTGCGCGCCGAAACCTGCGTGCCGAGGGAAGACTTGCGTGCCACCACGTAGGGGGTCCAGTTTTCCTATAAATAGAGGACCACCCCTCCTCATTTGTAACAAAGTTCAAGACTTTGAGATTTTTCGAGCTCTATTTGCGCAAGTGGTTGAGTCGCGCAAGTGGTTGTTGGGTCATGCAAGTAGAGGCTGCGCGCTGGTAGTTGGCTGTGCGATCGAGGCAGTTGGGGAGTTAAAGGCGCAACATCGTGCAAGTTTGGTGTTGAAGGGGGCAGTGTCATGCAAGTGGTTTGGTGTCACCTGCGCGCCGCATTTGTACAACGCAAGTGACTTTCGCACCGGTATTGAAACTTGCGCGCCAGTCTTGGAGAAGCGCGCCAGGGTTGTTAAAGTACATCTTTCCTTTTGAAGCTGCACGAAAGTTGTAGGATCACCCGGTACCCTCAGCGCAAAGTGAGATTCATATTCTGGTGGGAGTTGGACTTCAATAGAGCATCTACATATAACAGAGGATGCATTCTTATGCAATAATGAAGAGACCTTCACGTCTATAAACTGATTGTGACTTCACCAAGGGTAGTGAGCCAGGGGGAGTCAACGGGAGTGACCCGAGGGAAGCAGTGAGCTATCCCTGAACCTTTGTAAAGGCAGTGAGCCTGGGACAGAGTGACTGTGCCCAAACATTTGTAATCCACAGCTAGTAAAGATTAGTAGAATTAGGTACGACCGAAAAATTGTTGGCGTATGCTCCTTGGATGTAGCCCTTAGTGGTGAACCAAGTAAAAAGTGTCGTGTCTTCTCTATGCATGTGAATGTTTTCTTTTTAACCAAATTTATCATACAGGTTCAACAAGTTCCTACCAATGTGGGAACAAGATCCATAACATTAAAAGAAAAAACTGTCACCCTGATTCACCCCTCCCCTCTCAGGGTGTCTCGGGGTCCTTCACCCTAGGGAAAAAGAGGAAGTGAAAGGATCATTGCAGGAGTAGTGTAGGTGGATCTCAGTAGTAGGACTCTTCAAAACTTTTAGTTATAGATAATGGTGTGCCTATGATTTGCAATTAGTGATTCAAGGTTTTAAACACACAACATTCTTGTACTTTACCTTCAAAGATGTGTAACATATTTTGGTGTTATGGTTATCTACAACGCTTCTATTAGGCTATTTCTATACCTCTATATGGTTAGGTATCATTGGATCCAAAGACTACTGTGACATAATCAGATGCTTAAAAGACTATAGGGATCCAACCAAATTCCATAGGAGTGAAGAACCTTCACACAGTAGATGAGTTTGTAGTGGAGGTGGATTTGGGTCCAGCGATAGTGAGAGGTACCATCTTTATTTCATACTCTATAGAAATAACTTTATTTGATACTGGTGATTCCCACTCAATTATATCTAGTCATTTTGTTTATATGATTAACCTTACAATAGAAATCATTTTTTTATGTATTTAGAGACACTTATTGGGAAGAGGAAAGAGAAGGGATGTTTGTTTTATTCTGTGCTATTGATAATGGATGTAGAGTTAGTCTGGGATTTTCTGGTTCTCAATCTGGATTTGTTCAATATCATCATTAGGATGGATTTTATTGTTTCTCATCATGATGATGGTGTTTTTTATCATTGGCATATCTCATTTCTTATGGCCTATGGGAGCTTATGGGTGTTTCAGGGAGAGTGGGATCCAAGGTCTGGTCCTGTCGGACCTTCCCACCTAGAGCTTAGGAGTTTGTTGTTTATTTTAGTAATTGTTCCCAAAGACATTTCTTCTATTGTTGATCTTCCTACCATTATTTGGGACTTTCCTAACATTTTCCCAAATGATTTCTTAGATCTTCCTCTAGAGAGAGAGGTAGATTTTACAATTGACCTGGTACCAAATATGTATCTAATATCAATATCTTATTATCGTATGGCACCAGTGGAGCTGAAAGAGACCAAGATTCAGTTGGATGATTTAGTGGTGAAGGGTTTTGTTCATCCTAGTGTTTCACCTTGGGAAGCATGGGTGATCTTTACCAAGAAGGCAGATGGTTCACTCCAGTTGTGTGTAGACTATCAAAAGTTAAATTAGGTAATATTTAATAACAAGTATCCTTCACCTCATATTAATGATTTTTTGATCAGTTAAATGAGAAAAAGTGGTTTTTGAAGATCGATCTTCAGTTGGGTTATCATCAGTTCAAAATTTAGGAGTGTGATATATCGAAGATAGTCTTTAAGAGTAGGTATAGCCATTAAAAATATATTATATTTTCATTTGGTCTAAATAATGCTCCTATAGTTTTCATGTCTTTGATGAATTGGATATTCCATTAGTATCTCGACACTTTTGTGGTAGTGTTTGTGGATTACATTTTGGTTTACTTGAGATTCGAGTTAAAGCATGAGCACCATCTGAATTTGGTTTTGGAAATCCTAATGACTTACCATTTTTGTGGAAATATTTCTAAATGAACTTTCTAGATTCAAGAAGTGAAATTCTCAGGACACATGATTTTTTAGCATGGATTATCAGTTTATCCTAAGAAGGTAAAGACTATTTTTTGTAACAACCCAGAATTTTATCAGTGGAAACTCCCTTATTATAATTATTTCATATAGTATAAATCACATAAAATCACATAGATAACACAATAAAAACTTTATCAATGATCAATGAATGAAATAAAAGGTATTTCTAGAAATTAAGGAACCTAAACCTATGGAATAATAACTTCATCTTTGGAATAGTAATGTGACCATTAGGAATAGTAATCCGGCCAATAGAATAGTAAAATCATCTATGAATGTATAAATAAAATTTAGGTATCTTATAAATGATAATATGATATAATTATATCATAGTATAAGTAAATAGATGTTTTAAAAATTATTAATTAAGTGTTGGTATTTTTATAAAACATACATGCTTATTTTGAATTTTATAATCAATATAATAATTTAAAATAAAGATTATTTTAATAAAATAGAGTTTATTTTTTAATTATACATGTTGAAAAATGTTTAGGGCGAATTTTTGGGATTTTTCTAAAATAGTTGATTTTTTGGTGAATAGTGAAATACGGTAATTTATGGTATTTAACAAATTCATGAATTATTGAGTCATAGATGATGCATGGATAATGTAAGCCCATAATCTCAAAATATATTTCATTATTTTAATATATTTATTGATAAGGTTCAAACTATTCATATTCTTGGGCTAAAATAATAAACTAATGAATAAAATAATAAAAAAACACCCCTATCATCCGCTATAAATACCACCCCTCACCACCTATTTTACACACACCTTCCAAGCCTTGAATATTTTACAATTTATACCCAATCCTATTCTCAATCCCCCCCACCCACTTCAAAGATCCTTTGGCCTTAACAAAATACCAAAACCAATTCTCCTAAGGAGGTTCTCAAGGAGAATAATTCAAGAGGTAAAATCCTCTTTCTTTTCTTTTAATTTCTTTTCAATTTCTTTTCTTTTATTATTCTCTCATAACCTACCCTTATCAAAGTTGAATGATAACTCCAGTATCTTAAATATTCTGGAATTTTGTTTTGTTAATAGAACAATCCATCACCAAACCTCTTCTACTCTCATTTTTATTCTAAAAATGAAAATGTCACTCGTGAGGTATTTATTTATCACCTTTGAGGTTGACATGTTTTCATTTTACTTTACAGCTTTCAATTATAGTCATAAAAACATTATTATGGTTAAATAATATTTTATTATACATATTATAAGTTATATAACGTTCTATAATCAATATATAATCATGATATTAAATAAAATGATATGAGTTCATGATGGTCATAAAATCCACCAAATAAATTAAATCATTTTCATTAAATATTTATCCAATTATTAACCCTCATACCATATAACAGAATAATACATAATATCATGTAATATTCTATAAGTTCATTAATAATAAATAATCTCAATTTTAGAGAATTATTCTCATTTTAGATGAACTTCAATACTTGTATGCAGGTGAACTAATCATGAAAACTAAGAAAACCAACACTCCCAAACGATGAAATTGAAATCTAAAAATCATCATAATTTCAATAAATGAACTTAATAAAATTATAATAAATCAAATACATGTATAATAGGTTCTGTATTTATTAATTAATGAATCTAATTTTATTATCTAGGATATTAAAGTGAAGAAAACATTTGGACATAAGGTAAGGGGATTCTCAAACCCAATTTCCTTTCTTTGGGTTATTCCTCTTTCATGCCAAATTTTAGTGTGAATGTTCTTTTAATATTCCTAAAATATAATTTCATTGTACTTCCATTTTAATTTTTGGGATATAAATTCTTCCAATCTTATTTTATGATGAATGTAAATATGTTTCCAAAATAACTCTTCTTTCTAAAAATACATGTTTTATTTCTCTTGATATTGTTTCTTCTTCACTCAATATTGAAGATTCTTATACCAAGTATGTTATTACCTTTTTATTTTGAAAAAAACAAGGTTTATTCATGAATTTGTGATTTGTTAAATTCTCATAAAACCTATTTCCTTTCCATGGTTTATTTTATGTCTAATATTGATATACGTTCTATGTGACATACATGATTATGTAAATGTTATGATGTGACGGGTGTGCCCATAATTATCCAATGCATTGGGTAATGTAATGTATAACATGAGATAATGCTCAATATGCATGAACATGATGCTATATTTTTTCACAATGATGATGTTATTATGATGCACATATGTTATGCATGAACATGATTCTAGATTTGTTTGAAACTATGTGTGGTGGTTGACCACTAAGACATGATGTTTCATTTTCATGCATTGAAACATTCCATACCTTTATCTAATTATTATTCTCATGATTATGATGATGATCCCATGATTATTTTATTATGATAATGATTATTCTCACCCCATTTTATATTGATTATTATTCTTATCTATCCTTTTACCAGGCTTTTAGCTCACCCCTTTCTTTGATGTATATCCTTAGGTAATTACTTATACTAAGGAGAAAATGAGGGATAATGAGAATATAGAGAATAAAGAATTAAATAATGTTTTTATTTTGTTATGTAAATGTTTTTAATGGTCCTAATTTTCCCAAGACACTAAACCTTTGGATCCTAGTTTTTAACACTTTTATGATGTTTATCTTTAAAATGATGTAATAATCATGTAAGAAAAGTAGGGCCACTATAGTTGGCATAAGATCACAATTTAGTTAATTTGGGAATTAAGATTAGAAAAAATTATTGAAATACTAAGTATATGTAAGCACTCAAGATGATCTGTTTTAGAAAAATGATAAACATAGGGATCTCATAAGATATTCCATTTGAGTTAATTTCATAAAGGAATGAATTATTTATTCACAAATTTTTGACTTATATTTTGTTCAAACCTTTTATATTTTAGAAAATTTTGGGAACCAGGTGAAACTAATCCAAAAATACATGTGAGGGAAAATGTAGCGAATGCCTGGATGACATACCCAATGCGTTGGGAGTCAGATTTCAAAATTTCATGGTAATGATTACCCAACTCTCTCAAGCTATGAAAAATAACCCGAATAATGTGGAACATACACATTCACCTAAGAGGGAGTGATTGGCTATCAAGTATTTTATATTGTAACAACCACTGATGTTTAGTGGATCTTATGATCCACTAGTTGTGGAACAATGGGTCAACTCAATAGAGAAGATATTTTCTATAATTCAATGTTTTGATATGGAGAAGGTGACTCTGTACATTTATCATTTAGATAGAGATGCCAATAAATGGTTGTAATTGATTAAGAACACCAGGAAAAAGGATGAAATTGAAGATATGGAGTGGGAAGACTTTAAGAAAATATTTATTAGTAAGTATTTCCCTTGAAATATTCATACAAAGATGGAGAGTGAATTATTAGAGCTGAAAAAGGGAAGGTGAATCTATCATGGATTATAAAGAAAATTTCACAAGTATTTCAAGGTATACCTCAAGTTTTGTTATCAATAATGATAGAAAAATAGATAGATTCTTTGTGGTTTAAAACCATGCCTTAGAAAAGATCTAGTAATTCATGACTTTGGGAGTTATGAATAAGTTGTTTGATGTGATCTCAAAGTAGATATGGAGTTGGGATAATGGTACCATGGATATACAGATAAGAAATGAAATATGGAGTTTCAAGATGTGGGATCTAATAACAAAGGTGGAAAGAAAACTCAGTCACTCACATGTCAAAAATGTGGTAAGAAGAATCATGAGAATTGCCTCAAAGGGATAGGGAAATGCTTTAAGTGTGAGAGAGAAGGCCACTAAGCTCATGAATGTCAAAAATATTTTAGGAAGTGGGAAAATGTGGTGGAGGAAAGGAGAGAACCACCCATGGTTAAATCCTTCAATTGTAGGGTGAATGGGAACTATTCAAGCTAGTGCACTAAACCTTGGGTCATTGAGGGTAATCAACATGTGAAGGTGAGCCCGAAAATAATGTGGTGACAAGTACACTAATTATTCATTCAATAATAGTGAACATACTATTTGATTCTAGTTATACACATTCTTTCATATCTTGAAAGTTTAATATAACAATTCAAACATCACCTCAAAATATGGAGGTTGAGTTATCTATGAGAACAAAAAATGGGTCAATTATTGAATCCAAAGTATATAACTCCTCCCCGGATAATGTTTTTGGACCGAACCTCCCAAAAAATCTTGGATTAATTCCTTTGGTAGAGCTTGATGCTATATTGGGAATGGATTGGCTATATTTATACAAAGACACAATCAACTTTCAAGAAAGGGAGATCACTATTTACATCTCAAGGCATCACCAAATTTTTTAGAAATGTAAGGATAAGGAAGAATCTCATTTAGAATCATCATCTCAATTGTGGATATTATTTACTTATGAGAAATCATATCTAATTCAAATTATTGATACAAAAGAGAGAATCATGCTCGGAGACATGCCCATTATGGGGATAAGTATTTCTCTAAGGTGGATCTTCGATCAGAATATCACCAATTAAAGGTGATAAAGGAATATATTCCCAAGACAACCTTTTAAATGAGGTATGGACACTATGGTTTTATAGTGATTCCTTTCAAACTTACTAATTCTCTAACAATATTCATGGAATTAATGAATAGAGC
The DNA here is from genome assembly GCA_963277665.1 of Viscum album. Taxonomy (NCBI): domain Eukaryota; kingdom Viridiplantae; phylum Streptophyta; class Magnoliopsida; order Santalales; family Viscaceae; genus Viscum; species Viscum album. The sequence continues at coordinate 1,401,098,872 of OY728143.1, read as the reverse complement.
CTTTAGAGATTACCTAAAATTTTTTTTTGGTAGTCTTTATTGATGATATTATGATATACTCCAAGAGAAAGTGGGAACATGAGGTGCATTTGAATAGTGTGCTAAAGACTTTTTGAAGGGAGAAAATTTAAGAAAGGTATAGTAAATGTGAATTCTGGATGGAGAAAGTATCATTCTTAGGGAATGATATCACCAACAAAGGAATATTTTTGGACCCTTCTAAGACAAAGGAAATATAAGAGTGACCTAGGAAAACATCTGCAATAGAGATCCATAGTTTCCTTGGTATAGTTGGGTATTACTTGTGATTTGTGAAGAACTTATCATGATTTTAAAACACACTAACCAAGATTAATTGAAAGAGGGAAAAGTTTTTTTGGACCAGTGAATGTGAAGACTACTTCAAAGAGTTAAAAAAGAGGCTTATCACTACACTGGTACTCACACTTTTGATAAGTGAGAAATTATTTGTGGTATAAAATTATGCTTTAAATAAGGGATTAGGATATGTACTGATGAAAAATGATAAAGTTATAGCCTAAGCCTCAATGTAGTTGAAAATTCATGATCAAAACTATCCTACACATGATTTGGAGTTGGTAGTTGTGATCTTTGCATTGAAAACCTGGTCACACTATCTTTGTGGGGATAATTGTGAAATATATACCAATAATATAGAGCCTAAAATATATATTCACATAGAAGGAGATTAATATGAACCATAGAATATGGTTATATCTCATCAAGAATTATGACTTCTCAATCAACTACCATCCTGTTAAATAAAATTAGGTGGAAGATTCTCTAAGTATAAAGGATCTTTCATCTTTATTAATGATGAGAATTGAGAATGATCCAATCTTCTTAAACCTATAAAGGATCGACATGGAAATCATTAAGTAAGGAAAATCAACAATCCTTTCTCAAATGATTTCTCAACCATCCCTCATGAAGAAAATAAAGGGTTCTCAAAGAAATGATGTGAAAATTCAGAAAAAGGTAGAATCTATCAGAAATGGGAAATCTATAGAGTTAAAAATGGATGAGGAAGGATTTATGAGATTTGGGTCATGACTATGTGTAATATCCAATCCAGATATAAAGAAAGATCTTCTGAATTACATGCATAGACTAACCTTCTCTATTCATCTAGGGAGCACAAAGATGTATTGAGATCTCTAAGATAAATATTGGTGGGACAATATGAAAAAGAAGATCACTAAATATACATCAAAGTGTCTGGTATGTCAACAAGTGAAGGTTTAATGGAAAAGTATAAGTGGATAATGAAACCACTATCTATACCAATATGGAAATGGGAGAACATCACCATGGAATTTGTCACAAAACTTCCAAGCATATCTAGAGGAAACAATGCTATATGGGTTGTCGTGGATCATCTTATAAAGAAATTTCACTTTATCATAATTTGAGAGGACTTATCACTAGATGAACTTGCACAAATATACATTAGGGAAGTGGTAAGGATTCATAGTAAACCACTATCTATTGTATCCAATCAAGATTTAAGATTCACCTCAACATTCTAGAAAGGATTTCAACATACTCTAAACACTGAGATGAAATTCAGTATGACTTATCATCCTCAAATTGATGGAAAATATGAGTGGACTATTTAGGCATTAGAAGAAAAGTTTAGAGCATATTCTATAGAATTTAAATGTGTATGGGATTGTAATGAATTAGATTTTCTAGAAATTATTTTTAGAAATTATTTGGGAAAATTCTGAGACTAGGCGTCGATAAGACGTGCGATTCTGAGGTCCGGTGTTCCTGAATCAGTTCATTGAAAAATGTTAAGTTATTAATAGCACACACATGAAATTTTCCTAAAAAAGTGGAATAACTCTTAAATGGTTTTCCAAATCATAAATCTGAGGGAATTGTTTTATTCAGAGTAGTGACTTTACCTTAGGCGAGGCCAAACATTATCCGACATGGGCCGACTACAAAAGATTATTTTTAGACGTAACTGTAAATAAAATAATTTAATAAAAATTATTTTAATTTAAAATCCTAATAAATCATGATTGGGAAATCAGATTGGAAATCTGAGACCACCATTGAGTTTTTAATGTGGTGTTTTCCCTAGGTGAGACTTAACTTTATTCAGTGATGGATTTTTGTGGAAAAAAACTAAAAAGGACATAATCGTCATTAAATAATTTGAAGATAAATTATTTTGTTGATGTAGTGAACATTTCCTTTAAAAAATCCTTATGAAGAAATCTCGGGGTTAGCTGCATAACCCTAGGAACACCGGTGAATCACTAGGGAGAGATTGGAGAAAGAATACTCTCAAGTGAACAATGATGGATCAGAGATTGGATCATGGATCATCATGTGAACAGAGTTGGAGGATCTCATCAATGATGGAGACACAACTGTTACTCATCAATGAATGATCCAAACTCAAGGTAGGGTTATTTTTTATTTCCTTTCCCTTTTTATATTCAAACGATGAATGTAGACTAACCCACAAACAGGTTGATCCACAGTTCGACTGTTCTTGCGAGATGGATAATTGTTGTGGGGTTTAAAAATGGGAGATAGATCATTGTGATTATATTTAGTTGTTCTTAGTTAAAACTTTTAATAAGTATGGATCAAGTATGACATGAAAAAATGCCAAGATTTTCTCTTCAGGTGTTCTTTATTCCTTTTCTCCCCCTCAACCTCTCGTGTTTTTCATATGTTCTTTGTCTTCTCCCTGAACCTTTGAAACCCTATGAAATAAATTCAAGATCAGGAACTAAACCTGAAACGGATCAGTGGAGGTGCAACGATGCATGGTGGTGACCCTAGATAGTCCAGGTGGATAGAGAGCTGGTAGGGTGAGGTTGTTGGCGGGGAGGCCAGCGGAGGTGGGACGCAGAAGGAGGATGTGTCAGATTTGGCCTGGCCAGAGGGCACGTGTTGTGGTATGAGGCCACAACATTGACCGAGGGACATGTCTAGCGGGGTTGGTCCTAGTGGTGGTGCAAGATGGTCCACTAGAGGGGTGAACGGAGGTGGCGATATGACGTGGTCTGGGCAGGGCCGCATGGGAGCCCGTGGCTGGAGCGGTGCCATGGGCGGTGACCAGGGGATGCAGTGATGATGGTCCATGTCCACAGCAGGCGAACCGCATCCGCAGAAGGTAGGACACATGGACCACACTATATTGGTGAAGCTGTAGGGCTGGAAAAATATGGGATGACTGTGTGAATGAGGTGCAACACCGCATGGAGCTTAGGGGAATGCAGTTAGGGCTGACTGCATGTGGCACACCAAGTCAGCCCGTAGCACGAGCCAACCCAGAGGGAGCTGGGCCACTCCAGCTGCCCCATGAGCTAGACTTAGTGGCCCAGCAGGCTGTGCCTAGTTGGCTGAGTCCAGCGGTCTGGGTTAGGTCGGGCCTACCTAGATTAGGTCGGGTCAACCGATGGGTTAGGTCAGACCCAAAGTAGACCAAGTCAGACTTTTTACAAAAACAACCATAACTTTGAAACCATGTGTCCATTTGATGAGAAGTTTGTGGTATTGGGACCTTTGAGATGAGATAGTACTTTTGAAATAATATAAGTGAGTTTTTTTTGAAGTTGGAATAAAATATATTGGATTAAGGAGTAGGTTCTCCCAGAACAAGCGTGCTACAAGCAGAATCCTATAGCTTGCTATGATCTTGAGACTGCATGACTTGGTGACTATGTGATTTGGGGGAAACAAGACTTGTAGAAACTCCATGTGTTAAAGAAACTCTATATGTTATCAACATTACATGTGTTATTGACACTCTGTGTGTTATAAAAACTCTGTGTGTTATCAAGACTCCATGTGTTATCGACACTCCGTGTGTTATCGAAACTCCCTGTGTTATCAAAAATTCATGTGTTATCGACACTCCATGTGTTATCGACATTACATGTGTTATCAACACTCTGTGTGTTATCAAAACTCCATGTTTTATCTACAATCCATGTGTTATCGACACTCCAAGTGTTATCGACACTCCGTGTGTTATCGACACTCCGTGTGTTATCGACACTTTGTGTGTTATTATCACTCTATGTGTTATCAATACTCTTTATTTTATAGACACTCCATGTGTTATTGAAACTTTGTGTGTTATTGAAACTTTGTGTCTTACCAAGACTATGTGTCTTATCATGAAGGATTGGGTCCTTCATTAGAGATGGAGCTTCCTCAGCTATTGGAAATAATTACAAGGAGCATACCCATTCACTTGGTGTGAAAAATACCTAGATAGGAGTTAAATCACCCTTGATGGAATTAGGAGAGGGAAACTCTATTAAATAGATACATAAGTTTCATGGGTTAGTTAGGGGAAATACTCCCTCAACTGTGGGGAAGTGGCGAGGTGTGAGTCCCTCCGCTCTCTCTTGGTAGAGAGGATGCACATGGTGTATAGTTTAAAGCAGTGCTCCCTCAACTATGTGTAGTGGTGAGGGGCACACATCTTCACTTGGGTTTCTTATCTTACATTGGGAACAAGACGATGATGAATGGACCCCTAGTGTCGGGAACTGAAGATGAACCTAGTAAAATGTTTTCGATGGAGTGAATCTCTCAAACAGGTGCCATCTGAGATGGTTGAGCTCATGGAGAGTGTCCTCCTGGTTTTTGTGTTATGATTTGAGTCTATATTGAGAATCTTGTTGCTGGCTATGAGGTTAGAACCTTATGATAATTAGTGTTTGAAATGAGTATATCTTTATGTTATTAATATATGTGTTGTAGATATATATATCTATGTGGAGATGAATCTACTATTATTTGGGGGTATACTTCATGTATTTCTTAGTGGTCTTCCTTTGTGGTTTTGGGGTGTCCTACTAAGTATTATTTTACTCACCCATATATGGGATTTTCCCTCATGTTTCATGTCTTTTAAAGATGATTTAATCTTTTATGGAGTCCTAGGTGGACCAGGACTAGGTGGTTCTTAAATTGATCAGACAGACGAGGTGTGCTCCTATGACTTTAGATAGCTGTCCTACACCTACCCTTCAGGTAGGGTTTTCTACAGCTGAGTTTTAGGAACTTGTGCATTCACATTTTCAGACTATTTCTTTTGGTGGGATTGTATTCCGAACCTATTTAATTTCCAGTTTTCCTACCGTCATACTCTGTGGTGGGTATCTTATTGTATGCACGATTTTTCTACATAGTATTTTTAAATTTTAGCATTTTGGGCTTGGAGATGTGTATAAGGACCTGGCTTAAAACATTACATAATCTTGAATTAAATTAATAATTCACATTGAGGATCTTTTCAGGTTTAGAGTTTTAGAGAATTAGGACATAACTATTACATCTCACAAGATTACAAGGTAGACACTTCTACTCAGTTTCCATAAAATAAAAAATCTTAAAAATAAACATTTCTAGTTCCATGTTTTAGATAAAATGTCTTTCCTTGATCCCATCCTTGACCCCATTCACCTTTAAGTCTTGTGGAAAACATTTCAAAAACTTGGTATGAGAATAAAAGGCTCAGTAAGGGATATAAAAATATGGAAATAAAACACTAGTCCATGTATACATAAGAATCAATGAAATCATACTTTACTCTTAAAACATAATCACTTTAACATACCTCATGAAATCATAAGATTTATGAATAAATCATAGAAATCATAAGATGTAAAGGTAACTTGAATCATTCATAACATTCTTACGTAGGGATTAACCCTCGTGGTTACATTTGGAATACCCACCACAGTATATTCCCTAAATCTCTTTGGAGAAACCTTAGTATTTGACTCCTTCTCATTACCCAATGCATTGGAGAGCTATATCGGGCTCACCCGCCCTTAGTTTATCACAGAACCACCCGATTTATTAAAAATTTCCCAAGAACCATAACATAATCATAACACTTAAAACATGCATAAAATAAACATAAAATTTCCACATTTCAATCAGAAGAGATCACATCATGATATTATCATAAATAAAAATATCTAATAAAATCATTAAAACTCTTTGAGATAAAAATCCCTTTATACTTTAAAAATATTTAAATAAGACATTTAAAAGAAATTTTAGAATCAAAGTGTCCCATACCACTTCAAAACATTTGAAATGGTTTTAAAACATTCATGTCCCTTTAAATAAATCTTTAAAACCACTTTTAAAACATGGACATGGATGATAAATTTTTAAAAGAATAAATCTTTAAAACCATTTAAAACAATGTTTTAATAAAAGAGTCCTTTTCCATTTTGAACATTTAAATTATAAGCCATAAGAAAGTAGACCATTTTCAAAACATTTAAATGAATTTAGTATAGACATAATATAGATAAAGAATGTCAAAGGGGCTGTATATACACTTTATAAAAGAATAAAAGTACATATCATTAAGAAATCTCTCAATGAGAAGAAATTGAGATGTAATCCCAATCAAAGATCATGCCATTAGAGAAAGGATAAAGAAATGACATAATTATGTGTGACAAATATAAATACACCAAATATAAGTGTATACTCAGTTTAAAACAATCATATGTAATCCACACATATTCATAGCACGACAAAATCAAGAAGTAGAGGTTTAACCCAAAGAATTGAAATTGGGTTAAGAAGTTCCCTTGTAAAAATTCGATAGCCTAATGGCGTCACATCAAATTTTAGAAAAAGAGTTGATGAGAGAGATAAAGGGTATCTCATTAATTGGATATAAAATTTATATCAATATGGATATATAAGAACATATCCCAATATAAGAATATGTAATTTAAAAGACAAAACAAAAAAAAGTCTTTTAAAAATTGGAGGGTGAAAGGTTCCCTTACCGACTTGGGTAACTTTCGAAACGTACACCCCATGAAAGAAGGACTATATGACATTGATGTAAATACTCATAAACGAAATTATATTACAAAAAGAGTAGAATAATGGTCAGTACATACACCACTCAAAGGAAATGGTGGAAAATGTAGCATAAATCTCACGGGAATAAAAGTGAGATGAAAAATCTCTTATGAAAACTCGGCAGCCTAACGACGCCAATTAAAACTTCCAAAAATGGATTTATGAGATCAAATAGGCCCTCTAATAATATGAACATAAAAATTACAGAATTATGAATATAAAATAACATTCCTAAACATAAGAAATATGAGCTTAAAAGAAATGACATAAAAGAGAGTACTTAAAAAGAAAGAGAGAGGTAAGATCCCTTACCTCAAGTCCGTCTTATCTTGTTCGTTTCTTTATATTCATGAATAATAAAATTTATTCAATTAATAATTGATTAAGGACCTCATTTAAAGTTTATTATTAAATTAATATCACATATTATAATGTTATAATAATTAGTTAATTATGTGAGATCATATTAGACGTTTTTTGTCGATGTTCAGTACATGAGTCAAAAATGAACTTGTTTGAAAAGAATTGTCCATGTAGTTATAATTACACCATCTCCAGAATAGTATTAATGATTTAAATATAATATATATCCAGTATATATTCATTTTATACTATTCCATAACATTTGGAGATAAAAAATGAAATGCACCGTTCATGGAGACGGAAGGCCGTACGTATGCATGAACGCTACTTTCATTTCTTTGTCCCATTAATGGAATTAAAACTAAATGATATATATATATATATATTATAATTCCAGTATAATATATATGTTATATATGTCACATTATTTAATTAATTTCATTCTTTATACATTCCATGTATCACATGAACGATTTGCATCACTTGAGGGGGCAGTAGTCCACACTTCCTCAAATGAAATTATCGCATTTGCACAACATGAAAAGCATAAAGGTATGTTTTAAATGTAAAATAAAGAAGAATAGATAGGAAATAAATATAATATATATCATAAATAAATATAGTTCCATCATAATAGACACCATGAGAGGTGGTAGGAGAATATAGAACAATCATCATTTCGTGAGGCAGTAATTCGCCATCCACAGAAACAATATGTTCTTTAACCATTAGACGGAGGTGTGTGTAAGTGTAGCTAGAATCCTTATCATAAAAAAATACTAGTATATTGTATATAATGTTGTTTTTAAAAAAGAAAGGAATAAAAATAGTTTAGGGGGTTGGAGAAGCAAAATAAAACAAAAGAACATTAAAGAGGACTTTACCTTTAAATCGGGTAACTCCCCTTGGTTTGAACCAAAAGAGTTTCTTGAAGAGATTTATGCCTAAGGGAAGGATTCTATTATGAAGGTATGGATGTGGAGAGATAAAATTATCAGATTTTTTCTGAGCCAATGACTTGAGAGGTGTGGGTAAGGAGGGTAGAGGTGGGGGCCTTTTATAAAAGGGAGGAGGGGCACTCTTGGAAAGTCTTGAAAGGATACTTTATTATAAAATGATTTTCGGATATAAAAGGTCAAAAAATTATATATTTAGTGGATAAGGTGATAAGGGTTAAAAATACACCCATACAATAGGTTTTTTACAAGTGTAAGTCTTAGATTTTACATTATCTTTTTATTTTATTTAAATCGTTCATTAATAAGGTAATCGCTGCATCATCATGGTGTCATAAATAAATTAATTTATTTAATGTCTAAAAATTATAAAAAAATATCATGATGTAGGAAATATTTTTATATTTATAATGAATATGTATAGTAAAAAATATGACTTGTATAACCCCATGTAAAAATTGTTTTAGTAAAACAATACATGTTTGTGACATTTTTATTTTAACTTTAAATAAAAAGTTATTAATGTCATTTTCCTACCAAAGTGGCTCCATGGGGTCCCCAAGTTGACCCATGGATTGTCTTGGTCGGCCATGACTCATCCAATAAGGGCAGGACTTGTGTCATGATCATTTCATATTATTATAAGATTATCTTTACCTTAAATTACACTAATTACCTTTAATCACGATTAATAAAACTTAAAAGTTACTATTCACCAAAAAATTATTTTAATCCCATTGAACCAAATTTTAAATCCTAATTAAAACCATGCATGTAGGATTTTTTAAATTCAAATCACAGAAGTGGTAAAGTTTCATTTAAACGAAAAATCAGTTTTTTAACTACCACTTAGTGGTTTCACTATTCATCAAAAATTGAAGTTTTTCAGAAAAATACAAAAAATTTAACATAAGATATATTTGATATTCCGAATTAAAAAATGATTTATATTTTAAAAAATTAAAAACATATAAGTTTCATTAATTAATTTAATAATTAATTCCCGCTGTCAAAACAAATAACGTGTTTTTAAGAAACAATATCTATTAAAAGATTAACACTAGTTTAAGTCCAATTTCAAAGTGAAATTAATTCCAATGAACACCATTGGATTAAATGGTAAAAATATATTCTAATTTAACTTTAAAACCAATTCAAAATATGATCTAATCATATAAATAAATTAGATTAAAAAGAGGTTTTGAATTAAAATACAACATTTTTCACTTGTTCATAAAAAATGGACTTTATCAAAAAAATAACAAAAACCTACACAAAGTAAATTTTGATATCCCAATTATAAAGAAGGATTTTATTTGGTCCAATATAACATATAAAATTTTCAACAAGTGTATTTAAAAAGGGTTCGCCATCAAAATGCGGTTAATCGACCTTTTAATGAATATTAGAATATTTACGCTTAAAATTGGATTCATTCGCATTTTAAGCCTCTAACATTTATTGGATAAAGGTAAAAATATTTGAAAAACATTTATAATCATTTTGTAGTTAGTTCTGTTCATTCCCGCCATTACAACAGCTAGGCGTTAACTACCATTTAAAATAACATTATTTTATTATTAGAGTGCAACGTAAGATTTCCAAGAAACTCGTTGTTGCGTTTTGGGTACGCCATCGAGAATAGCGTTCCATTTAAATTAATATCAACATTTTATTCACAAATATGGATAAATATAAAAATTCCATATTCTTTATTTAACTGGGGTGTTACATCCTTCCCTCCTTTTGAGAATTGTGTCCTCACAATTTTAAAATTGGGCTAAGAAACTTCATTGAAAGTTCCATATTAGAACAAGAGTCGGTAAAACTATCACTTTAAAATAAAGAAAGTGAAGTACAAAGGTCACACGAGTTAACCCATACTATGATTCGATGAAAACATGGATATGGAAGAAAAAAACAAAGGGTCATGTTCTGATGGAGAGTGATAGAAAACATGTTTAGTAGAAACTTAACCACCAGAAAATCACAAACTTGTGATGGGTTAAATGGTATTTGATTCCCCAGTAGGAAAAATTAATAGACATCATTTTTGTTTTAAGTTACTTTTCGTTGAGGAATTTATTTATGAACTTAACTGAAACTTAAGGAAACAAACTTACTTGTCATGCAGGCTTCATCTTTTACTAGATTTCCAACACAAACTCATATTTTCTACAAACAATGAGTATTCAGGATTACTTGTTCACATTAAGAGCACTATAATAAACTTCTATATAATCACATAAATCACAAAAGATGAACTATATATTTCCCATGTCTTTAGACCTTAACAAAAACCAAATTTGTTTGTATAAGATCAGATAATCCCAAAAAAAAGATAATCTTTCACAAGAAGAAAAACTACTCTTAATCTTCGAAATTTTTCAAACAACCAAAAGTTCAACAAAGACCATTCAATACAAAATTTCCCTTAAAATTCATCAAAAATAAACCAACCTAAGATTGAAACCCAAATATCTAAAGGATTTAATCTCATAGTCTTCCAAGGTAAATCTTAATATTTATCTCCAAAGAACATCAGTTACTCTTAAAGTCTCATACTGAAAAGTAATTAGCCTAATCACATATCCTCCATGAAGGTAAATTGTTTCCATATATAACCCAACATGAAATTATTCTTGATTCATAAAATCATCTAACTAAAAATAATATGTCATACTAACCAAGGACTTCACGTATTCCAGTGGTAGGCGATAAATACCAGTCGCACATTGGTTGTGGGTTCGATTCTCGCAGCTTGGTCCGACGCGATGGGTTGTCACATGGCCTGTGTGTTGTCCCTTTTTCCAAAACTATATAATTATTAAAACATTCCCAAAAAGATATAAAATCTTCAAAAATAACCATAAAATAATTTAACCTCAATTTTACATCATGCCTTTCATCTTCCATCATATAGTAACCCATAATTACCTCAAAAGTAAGGATCATATAAACCCCAATGGTTACCATTATAATTATTACCTGAACTTCCACATCGAGTTGGTTCTCTCGTACATGATGCATCAGAGAACTCACCAAGGTTCAAGTGGTTAATCATGACTCTTTGATAGTTGGTTTAGAATAACCATGAGATTCCTCATTGAATCCCCCATTTCATCCAGTATCTTAATCAGAGAACCGCCAAAGTTTCCTTCAAACCCATTGTCACTTTGGTGCCTGCTAGATCCATCCATTTACTAAAAACAAAAATGTCAGTGTGAGTATATTAAAAAAATCATCATGTACTAATGAGGAAGATAAACACTAAGGTATACTTATCCAAGTTATCTCAAAATCATTCCAACTTTCAAAAATAACAATGAATCCATCTAATATACTAACCATTATGGTTATACACAACTTGTCACTTATGATTAAACAACAATATAACCTCTAAAGTTATCTAAACCTCCCTTTGATACCAACTATAAGGACCTGGCCTTAAAACATTACATAATCTTGAATTAAATTAATAATTGACATTGAGGATATTTTCAGGTTTAGAGTTTTATAGAATTAGGACATAACTATTACATCTCACAAGATTACAAAGTAGACACTTCTACTCAGTTTCCATAAAATAAAAAATCTTAAAAATAAACATTTTTAGTTCCATGTTTTAGATAGCATGTCTTTCCTTGATCCCATCCTTGACCCTATTCACCTTTAAGTCCTGTGGAAAACATTTCAAAAACTTGGGATGAGCATAAAAGGCTCAGTAAGGGATATAAAAATATGGAAAGAAAACACTAGTCCATGTATACATAAGAATAAATGAAATCATACTTTACTCTTAAAACATAATCACTTTAACATACCTCATGAAATCATAAGATTTATGAATAACTCATAGAAATCATAAGACGTAAAGATAAATTGAGGCATTCATACAATTATTACGTAGGGAGTAACCCTCATGGTTACGTTTGGAATACCCACCACAGTATATTCCATAAATATCTTTGGATAAACCTTATCATTTAACTCCTTCGCGTTACCCAATGAATTGGAGAGCTACATCGGGCTCACCCGCCCATAGTTTATCACAGAAACACCCGATTTCATAAACATTTCCCAAGAACCATAACATAATCATAACACTTAAAACATGCATAAAAGAAACATAAAATTTCCACATTTCAATCACAAGATATCACATCATGATATTATCATAAATAAAAACATCTAATAAAATCATTAAAACTCTATGAGATAAAAATCCCTTTATACTTTGAAAATATTTAAAGAAGACATTTAAAAAAGATTTTAGAATCAAAGTGTACTTTACCACTTCGAAACTTTTGAAAGGGTTTTAAAACATTAATGTACCTATAAATAAATCCTTAAAACCATTTTTAAAACATGGACATGGATGATAAATGTTTAAAAGAATAAATCTTTAAAACCATTTAAAACAATGTTTTAATAAAAGAGTCCTTTTCCATTTTGAACATTTAAATTATAAGCCACAAGAAAGTAGAACATTTTAAAAACATTTAAATGACATTAGTATAGACATAATATAGATAAGGAATGTCAAAGGGGCTGTATATACACTTTATAAAAGAATAAAAGTGCATATCATTAAGAAATGTCTCAATGAGAATAAATTGAGATGTAATCCCAATCAAGGATCATGACATTAGAGCAAGGATAAAGAAATGACATAATTATGTGTGAAAAATATAAATACACCAAATATAAGTGGATAATCAGTGTAAAACAATCAGATTTAATCCACACATATTCATATCATGACAAAATCAAGAAGTAGTGGTTTAACCCAAAGAATTGAAATTGGGTTAAGAAGTTCCCTTGTAAAAATTCGATAGCCTAACGACGTCACATAAAATTTTAGAAGAAGAGTTAATGAGAGGGATAAAGGGCATAACATCACTTGGACATAAAATTTAAATCAATAAGGATATATAAGAACATATCCCAACATAATAAGATGTAATTTAAAAGACAAAACAAAAACAAGTCTTTTAAAAATAAGAGGGTGAAAGGTTCCCTTACCGACTTGGGTAACTTTTGAAACGTACACCCCATGAAAGAAGGACTATAAAAAATTGATGTAAATACTCATAAAAGAAATTATATTACACAAAGAGTATAATAATGGGAAGTACATACACCACTCAAAGGAAATGGTGGCAAATGTAGCATAAATCTCACGAGAATAAAAATGAGATGAAAAATCCCTTATGAAAACTCAACAGCCTAACGACGCCAATTAAAACTTCCAAAAATGGATTTATGATATCAAATAGGTTCTCTCATAATATGAACATAAAAATTACAGAATTAGGAATATAATAGAACATCCCTAAGCATAAGAAAGATGAGCTTAAAATAAATGACATAAAAGAGAGTACTTAAAAAGAAAGAGAGAGGTAGGATCCCTTACCTCAAGTACGACTTGTCTTATTCATTTCTTTATATTCCTGAATAATAAACTTTGGTCAATTAATAATTTCTTAAGTATCTCCTTTAAAGTTTATTATTCAATTCATATAACATATTATAATGTTATAGTAATTAGTTAATTATGTGAGTTCATATCAGAAGTTTTTTGTCGATGTTTGGTACATGACTCAAAAATGAACTTGTTTGAAAAGAATTGTCCATGTAGTTATAATTACACAATCTACAGAATAGTATTAATGATTTAAATATCATATATATCCAGTATATATTCATTTTATAATATTCCATAACATTTGGAGATAAAAAATGAAATGCACCGTTCATGGAGACGGTGGGCCGTACGTTCGCATGAACACAACTTTCATTTCTTTGTCCCATTAATGGAATTAAAACTAAATGAGATATATATATATATATTATAATTACATTATAATATATATGTTATATAGGTCACATTATTTCATTAATTTTATTCTTATACATTCCATGTATTACATGAACGAGTCGCATCACTTGAGGGGGCGGTAGTCCACACTTCCTCAAATGAAATTATCACATTTGCACAACATGAAAATCATAAAGGTATGTTTTAAATGTAAAATTAAGAAGCATAGAGAGGAAATAAATATAATATAATTCATAAATAAATATAGTTCCATCATAATGGCCACCATGAGAGGTGGTAGGAGAAGATAGAACAATCATCGTTTCGCGAGGCAGTAATTTTCCATCCACAGAAACAATATTTTCTTTAACCATTAGACGGAGGTGTGTGTAAGTGTAGCTCTAATCCTTATAATAACAAAATAATAATATATTTGAGATATTGGTGTTGTTACAAAATAATGGAATAAAAATAGTTTAGGGGGTTGGAGAAGCAAAATAAAACAAAAGAACATTAGAGAGGACTTTACCTTTAAATCAGGTAACTCCCCTTGGTTTGAACCAAAATGGTTTCTGTAAGAGCTTTCTTCCTAAGGGAAGGCTTCTATGATGAAGGTATGGATGTGGAGAGATGAAATTATCAGAGTTTGGCCGAGAAAATGGCTTGAGAGGTGTGTGTAAGGAGGGTAGAGGTGGGGGCCTTTTATAAGAGGGAGGAGGGGCACTCTTGGAAAGTCTTGAAAAGATACTTTATTATAAAATGATTTTCAGATATCAAAGGTCCCAAAATTATATATTTATAGGATAAGGTGATAAGGGTTTGAAATATACTCATCCAATAGGTTTTTGACAAGTGTAAGTCTTATATTTTACATTATCTTTTCATTTTATTTAAATCGTTCATTAATGAGGTAATCACTGCATCATCATGGAGTCATAAATAAATTAATTTATTTAATGTCTAAAAATTATAAAAAAATATCATGATTTAGGAAATATTTTTATATTTATAATTAATATTTATAGTAAAAAATATTACTTGTATTACCCCTTGTAAAAAATGTTTTAGTAAAACAATACATGTTTGTGACATTTTTATTTTAACTTTAAATAAAAAGTTATTAATGTCATTTTCCTACCAAAGTGGATACATGGGGTCCCCAAGTTGACCCATGGATTTTCTTGGTCGTCCATGACTCATCCAATAAGGGTAGGACATGTTTCAAGGTCATTTGATTTTATTATTACATTATCTTTACCTTAAATTACACTAATTACCTTTAATCGCGATTAATAAAACATAAAAGTTACTATTCACCAAAAAATTATTTTAATCCCATTGAACCAAATTTTACATCCTAATGACAACCATGTATGTCGGATTTTTGAAATTCAAATCACAAAAGTGGTAAATTTTCATTTAAACAAAAAATCAGTTTTTAACTACCACTTAGTGGTTTCACTATTCATCAAAAATTGATGTTTTTCAGAAAAATACCAAAAATTCACCCTAAGCTATATTTGATATTCCAAATTCAAAAATGATGTCTATTTTACAAAATTCAAAACATATATGTTGAATTAGTTAATTTAATAATTAATCCCGCTGTCAAAACAAATAGCGTGTTTTTAAGAAACAATATCTATTAAAAGATTGACACTAGTTTAAGTCCAATTTCAAAGTGAAATTAATTACAATGAACACCATTGGATTAAATGGTAAAAATATATTCTAATTTAACTTTAAAACCAATTCAAAAGATGATATAATCATATAAATAAATTAGATTAAAAAGTGGTTTTGAATTAAAATACAACATTTTTCACTTATTCATTAAAAATTGACTTTATAAAAAAAAATAACAAAAATCTACACACAGTAAATTTTGATATCCCGATTCTAAAGAAGGATTTTATTTGGTCCAATATAACATATAAAATTGTCAACAAGTGGATTTAAAAATGGTTCGCCATCAAAAGGCGGTTAATAGACCTTTTAAAGAATATTAGAATATTTACGCTTAAAATTGGATTCATTCGCATTTTAAACCTCTAACATTTATTGGATAAAAGTAAAAATATTTGAAAAACATATATAATCATTTTTAGTTAGTTCTGTTCATTCCCGCCATTACAACAGCTAGGCGTTAACTACCATTTAAAATAACATTATTTTATTATTAGAGTGCAACGTAAGATTTCCAAGAAACTCATTGTTGTGTATTGGGTACGCCATCAAGCATAGCGTTCCCTTTAAATTAATATTAAAATTTTATTCACAAATATGGATAAATATAAAAATGTCATATTCTTTATTTACCTGGGGTGTTACAATGTGTGCTTGGATACATGTACTTAGGTAAATGACTCCCATTTGTGGGATATACCTACTCGATGCTAGTCTCCACCCCCTAGCCTATCGGAGGCGGGCTTATGGTAGTCACGACATGGGACCATCTAGGATGGGTCATGACAGAGTGGTATCATAGGTGGTCGGTTCTACTTAAGGACCAAGAATCTATGAGATTGGTTTTGGGAAACAATGTTAAGTATTTCGAGTTCAAATTTTAGGCCATGGAATCTAGCATTGGTGCAATGGCTAATATATCCATACACCATGAATCTAAATTATTCTTTTTAACTCAATACATGAAAACACTGTTTGTAGGGAAAAATAATGGTACGTGCATCGTATAGGATTTTTGTGTGTTCTCGTGTCCTTATTGATTCAGCTCCCTAGGTATACTCTATTAACCGTGGTACATCTTGTTATATTTCAAGATGCATCCATGTAGATAGCCAACCAAGATTCCATTGTGTGATCATGAGGATGATCCACTGGGTGACGAGACATCAGTACAAGGATTTGTATTGGAGATAACACCTCTAGGTAGTGCACTGGCTATACCACCACCTGTAGAGAAGTACATGGTACTTGTTGTACCAATGAATGAGGAGAACATAATGAGAGAACCTCACAAGTTTCAGCAATAGACACCCCTCAAGTTTTGAGGCGAGCCTGACACACAGGCGGCTAAGGACTGTCATGTTGTGGTGATATGAGTTTTCCATCAAGTTAGGACACCAAAATATTAGATGGTGGTCTTGACAATGAGACTTCTACATGGCTTAATAGGGAGATGGTTGGGTTTGGATACCTGATCTTGTGATGAGTAGAATTTTCCATGGACAGAGTTGATAACCTTTTTTATAGAGGATTTCTCACCTTATGAGCTATGGGTTATGTGCGTTTAGGAGATTCTACAGATCCAGAAGGATGATATGTTGGTATCTAAGTATTCATCAAGGCATACCAACCATTCTAGGTACTCGATGGATATGATACATACCTAGTGCTTCGGGGGTCATACCTTTGAGCAAGGTCTACATATGTACATCTGAGCCAACATTATCTATTTATGCATTCCTACTTATGCTTGGGTTCTAGAGTGAACCTTTATGGTTGAGAGTTCTTTGGATGGGTAGATACAACCAATGGTAGTCCGTAGTGGGAAAGAGAAAGTAGAGACCTAAAAACCAAGAAGCCGACATCAGTCTCACAGACTTGTATGTGTGAAACGTTCTAAGAGGAGGTCCCAAGATAGGTGATCTATAGCTTAGGGCTCATAGAGTGAGTCCAGTCGACCTAGAGAGAGGTAATGATTTTCATGTGATGACATGGGATATCTCTCTAGAGATTTTATAGCATATCATTCTTCTGATAGGAAAATAGTGTATGGACCACTAAGGTAGAGACATTGAAAAGAATAAATAGATATTCAAGGTGGCATACATGGCAGAGGAGTTGGGAGAGGAGCAGGAGATGGTATACATTTCGACATGTAACAACCACCACCCCCAGGTGATCCACACCAGGCTTGGGGAGATGGAGGACATAGAAGGGGACAACTATATCCATTTGAGGTGTATGACACAAGGGATTCAGAAATGATTTGAATTGTGGTCTATGTTTATTCTACCTTGGCTATTATATTGATAGACATAGGTTCTAATCATTATCTTCTCTCCATGAATCTTTTTTGAGACTCAGAGATTCTGGTTGAACCATTAACCTGACCCTCACATTTGGATACTTCTACTAAAGGAGACTTAGTGATCACACACTAGTACTAACAGTGTGACCTGACTCTTAGAGGTGAGAGTTTTTATTGGGATCTCTTGGTAGCAGTGTCAAAACCCTATAATGTCATTCTTGGTATAGAATGGTTACCCACAGTTCATGCTTAAATTTACTATTTTAGGTGGATAATGTAGTGTTTCCATAGTGGTGGAATGAGGTTTTCCCTATTGGTGAAAAGGAAACCTAGGAAACACAAAATGGACTTACACAAAGCAGGGTGCAGTCGATTGATCATCAATTAGACAAATTAACCCTCTATGCAGTGGTCACTATGAGTCCTTAGTTTCCTGTAGTGGTGGTGGTGTTACAATGGATCCAAAAATGGTTAATATAGAGGAATTGGCTATAGTTCCTCTAGGATTATGACATTGAGATTTTCTATACTCTTGGGAAGGGGAATGTGGTGAAAGATTCTCTTAGTATGAGATCTAGTTTTCAGTTACTAAATGAGGTGTCGAAGTAGTTGGAATCATTGCAGTTATCCTTTGTGGATGGATAAGGGGAATCTTACCTCCAGTCTATGGTTGTCACTCCTCTACTCTTATAGTGAGTCAGGGAGCCACAACTTAGAGATACCGATTATGAGACTTTACGTGCTCAGATGTCCCCAGGGCATGCCCTTGATGAATATTCGAAAGGTGGGGATCACAATGTTATTTTTAGGGGACTCATGGTAGTACCAGTGACATTGTGGGAGGATGTTTTGAAGAAGTTCCATACTTTCCCCTTGGTCAGTACTTTCCCATTGGAACCATGAGGGCTTACTATGTGGAAAGGATGACTGTCTTATTTTAGGGCTGAGATCTGAGTTTCTATGTTTGTTTCCGGCTTCTTGTAATGTGACGTGATCCTGGGATGGATGATCCTGGAAGGCTGTTGTGATATGTGGGGCAAGGATGTCCAGTTTTTGTGGAAACAGTGGATGCCTAGAGTGGAAAGATGCATCCGGATATGAATGTGGGTGTTGGTAAGGACACCGGGGATGACAGAATGGGTTGAATTTGGGATTACCTATTGATATAGAAGTTGGGTTCTTGTTTGAATTAATTTATTGGTTTTTCAACTCACTGTGTTGGTCCCCCTGTGCTTAGAAGGGGTTTCTATTTTCTTTCTTGGGGTGCTAGGATGGAAGTGGGAAATGATATCTATGGACTTCATGATTGGTTTTCCATGAACTTCTAGGGGGGGAAATAACATCTGGGTGGTCGTTAAAGGACTCACCAAGTTGTCCCACTTTCTAGCTATTTGAGAGAAGAGCTCAGTAGATAGATTGGGACACCTATACATGTAGGAGATAATTTTACTCCATGGAATTCCATCAACAATAGTTTCAGATCATGATGCTCACTTTTTTATCTTGGTCATGGAGATCGAAGATTGGAAGGAGAGGATCCTTTTTGGACAAGTGATTCCTTTAGTTCATTCCTGGTGGAAGAATAAGAATCTCTGGAAAAGTACATGGGAGCAGGTGGCTCAGGTTCATTCTCAGCACCATCATCTATTTGGGTAGCCCTTGGGTTTGGGTTTTGGGTATTTAAATACCTAAGTTGGGGATGATTTAATTAATTTTATTTTCCAAAAATTATTTTTAGAAATTATTTGGGAAAATTCCAAGACCAAGCATGGAGACGACATGAGATTCTGAGGCCCAGTGTGCCCGAAATAGTTTGTTTAAAAATATTATGTTTTTAAAATCATGTGCACGTGGTTATCCTGAAAAAGTGGAATAAATATTAAAAGGGTGCTTGAATCAGAAATATGAGGGCACCATTGTGTTCAGAGCGATGAATTTACCTTAGGTGTGGCCTAACATCGGCCAATGTGGGCTGGCTTTGAAAGATAGTTTTTGGATGTAACCATAAATAAAATAATTTAATAAATATTATTTTATTTTAAAATGATAATAACTCATGAATGAAGGCTCAGATTGGAAATTTGAGACCACCACTGAGTTCATAATTTGGTGTTTTTTCTAGGTGTGACTTAACTTTAGTCAGTAAAAGTCTTTTGTAGGAAACCCGAAAAGGACGTAATCATCATTAAATAATTTAAAGATAAATTATTTTGTTGATGTAGTAAAAATTTCCTTTTAAAACATTCTTATGCATAAATCCCAGGGTTAGCCGAATAACCCTGGGAACACCAGATAATTTCTAGGGAGATCTTGGAGAAATAATCCTCTCGAGAGAACGATGAGGAATCAAAGATCAGATCGTGGATCGTCATGCCAATGGAGTTGGAGGATATCATCAATGACAATGAAAAAACCATTTCTCATCAATGACCAATCCAAACTTGAGATTGGGTGTTTGATCTCTTTGTGATTTCATTTCCCTTCTTACATTCAAACAAAGAATACGAACAAACGCACAAAAAAGTTGATCCGTGGTTTGACCATTCTTGTGGGATGGATAATTGTTGTGGGGTTTTGAAAGAGGAGATAGATATTTGTGATTATACGTAGTTTTTATTTTTTAAAAATTCTAACAAGGTTGGATCAAGGCCGACATGAAAAAAGTCCAAGATCCATTCTTCAGGAATTCTTTGTGCCTTTTATCCCCCCTCAACCTCTCACATTCTTCATATGTTCTTCGCCTTCTCCCACTGCCTTTGAAACCCTATATGAGCAATTCCAAATTAGAAACCAACCCCGTGACGGATCAAAGGAGGTGAAAAGGTGCACGACGATGGCTGAAGGTGGTGAACCTATCCGGTCTAAGTGGATGGTGAGATGGTAGGGCAAGGTTGTCGGTGGGGCGACCGTGGAGGCAGGATGCAGTAGGAGGCCACATCAGATCCGGTGTGTCCGGTGGGCACATACCACAAAAGGATCCCACAATGTTGACCGAGGGACACAACTATTGGGGTCGGTATAGGCGGTTGTGCAATACAGGCTTCCAGAAGGGCGATGACAGGATGCGGTCCAAGCGGAACCGCATGGGAGCTCACAACCCGGGCAGTGCCATGGGAAGAGACCGAGGGACATAGTGAGGATGGGCCACATCTGTGGTAGGCAGTCTGCATGGACCCCATGGAGGTGGTGAATATGCAGGGTAGGTGGTCAGTAGGCCAACCGCGTGAATGCGGTATGACATTGTGTGGAGCTGGGGGGCATGCAGTCGGGGTAGACCGCGTGTAGCGCGCTGAGCTGGCCCGTATCCTAGGCCAAACCAGAGGGAGTCAATCTGCTCTAGCGGCCTAGTGGTCTAGGCCAGACTGGGTTGGGTCAACCAGCGAGTTGGGTTGACCAGCCGGTTAGGTTAGGTCTGGTGGTTTGGGTCAGACCCGGGTCATACTTTTTATAAAAATAACCATAACTTTCAAACCATGTGTCCATTTGACAAGATGTTTATGGTGTTGGTACCCTTGTGATGAGATAGTACTTTTGAGATACTCTAAGTTAGTTGTTATGGAATTATGCATATAACCTATTGGATTGAGTAGTAGGTTCTCCTGGGACAAGCGCGCTATGAGCAGAATCCTATGGATGGCTGTGATCTTGAGATTGTGTGACTTGGTGACTATGCGATTTTGGGGATATATGACTTATAGACATTCTGTGTGTTATGGAAACTCCATGTGTTATCGACACTCCATGTGTTATCAACACTCTGTGTGTTATCGACACTCAGTGTGTTATTAAAACTCAGTGTCTTACCAAGACTGCGTGTATTATCGTGTGGGAGTAGGTCCTCCATTGAAGATGGAGCTTCCTCAGCTATTGGAAACAATTATAAGGAGAATACCAATTCACTTAGTGTGAACTATACCTAGATAGGAGTTATAGTTCCCTCGATAGACTGAGGAGTAGGCTAATCCATTCAGGACAGACAAAAGTTTCGTGGGATAGTTAGGGGAAGTACTCCCTGAACCGTGGGGTAGTGGTAAGGTGTGAGTACCTCCTCTCTCTCTTCCTAAAGAGGATTCATGTGGTTCATAGTTTGGAGAAGTTATCCCTCCACTGTGCATAGTGGTGAGGGGTGGACCTCTTCATTTGGGTTTCTTAGCTTGCGCTGGGCACAAGGCGATGATGATTGGACCCCTAGTGCTGGGTACTGGAACTGGACCTAGAAAAATGTTCTTGATGGTGTGAATATCTCAGATGGGTTCTATATGAGATGATTGAACTCATGGAGTGTGTCCTCCTGGTTTCTGTGTTATGATTAGATTCTATTTTGAGAATCCTATTACTGGCTATGAGGTTGGAACCTTATGATACTTAATGTATGAAATGAGTATATCTAGATGTTATTGATATATGTCTTGTAGAAATATATCTATATGGAGCTAACTATGCTATTATTTGTGGTATAATTTGTCTATTTATTAGTGGTATTCCTTTGTGATTTTGGGGTGTCCTATTGAGTATTGTTTTACTCACCCCTGCACGGGCTTTGCCCGTACGTGTCGTATCTTATACAGATGATCAATGATTTGATGGAGTCCTAGGTAGACCAAGAATAGGTGGTGCTTAGAGTGATCATATATATGTGGTGTGATCTTACGAATTCAAAAAGCTATCCTACACCTACCCTTCAGGTAGGGTTTTATACAAATGAGTTTCATGAACTTATGCATTCTCTTTTGCAGACTCTTTCTTTTGGTGGGCTTGTATTATGACCCTATTTACTTTCCAATTTTCCTACTGTCATACTCTATGGTTTGTATATTAGTGTATGAATTCTTTGTCTACTTAGTTTTTTTTACATTTCAACATTTTGGGCTTGGATATGTGTGTGTGGGTACAGGTACTTAGGAAAATGCCTCCTATTTGTGGGATATACCTACTCAACGCTAGTTGCTAGCCCCTGGCCTATCAGAGGTGGGCTTGGGGTAGTCACGACACGATCCCCTCTATGACGAGTTGTGACAGGGACCAATATCTTCCTCTAGTTGAGTTATCTTAGAACAATATTTTCCACTCGAGCATCCAAATGGATTCCTATGAATCCCATTATGGGAAAAGATATAGAACACTGACATGTTGTGATGAAGTAGGTGAAGTAAGTTACTAGGACCAAAAATGGTCAAAGAAATGGTGGAAAAGGTGAAAAAAATTCAGTGATCAATTTCATTTTTATGAGTTATTCTCTTTAAACCCAACATCTTGAGCTCGTGAAGTTTCTTGATCCACTTAATGATTTCTTAAAGCCTCACCTTTATGTGTATTTATATAAATTAGGAGAGTAATAAATGGTATTTACAAGGTTCGGTTGAAAGGACTACTCTTTATCATGTTGGTCATACCCATCAATATGGATTCTTCATTATCTACAATAATTATTTACAACACAAAGTCCATTGTGCTCTCCACCACTTCTATAATCCATTGAAAGATACAATGATTCTTCAACAATTTATCCAATAAAGAAATACATTTAACCCATGGAATTCTTTGAACCACTAAATAACTACAAAAAAGTGGTCTTCATGGTGGTACTTGGAACCATTGATAAACACAAAAATATTTAGTATTATTAAAAATATAGTAGCATTTTTCCATGATCACTTCTATTTTTTAAATAATAATAAATACTATTCAATTCAGTGACTATTTTATTTAAACCAGAGATAAATCTTTTTAAAAAACATAATCACCCCACCCACACCCCCAACGACCCATTACCCAACCCTACATGAACCCTTGTCCCCTCGACTCTGACCCCATGATCCCGGACAATGATGACCCCCATCCCTTACATCCCCAACACCACCCTAACCCCCTTCTCCCCATGACCCAAACACCCTATCCTCCTTTCCGTTCTACCTCGACCCTAATCCACTAACATCCTATTCATCTAGGATTCATAAAATTTTAAGATCATCTCCTCAAACTTTATTCTATTCACTTCCCTCTACTCGCTAGCCTCCATCTCCTTGCCTCTATAGCCTTATTCCATGACATTCGACCCCTTGATTTGAGCAGTAATATTTTTTCCATTATGTTTATTTTTTTCATGTTTTATACTTAATATTGGATTGAATCAATATTTTTCATGTGGTATTCATGTTTGTTGAATCATGTACTGACCCTGGTTAATGATGAAGTTGGGTGAGCCCTAACCCAAGCATTCTTCTAAGAAATCAAATAATATAAAGTATTATCCTCTAATAATGACCCAAAACTATATAAAAAATTAATATAAATTCATAGTCATACATTATAATGAGATTAAATATTTAATAAATATTTATTACCATGGTTAATTAATATTAATTATTTAATATTTTTATATATTTATTTATTTAACCATTTTTAGATCTATTTCAATTATATTTACACTTTTATGTATTCCTATTATTTTGTTAATATTAATTATGTGATGATATATATTTTCATTATACCTAAAACTTATTCTAAGTTTCTTAAATCTTCATGTTTTTTTATTTAATATTATTATATTAAAATAATTAAGATAGTTATCAATATTTTAATCATTTTAAAGTATTTTACTGATATTTTTAATTTATTCTTCATCTTTTTGTTTAAAATAAGTTTTATTATTGAAGAAATGTTTTTTACACAGTATTGATGTTAATAATTGATTTTGATTTTTTGATTAAACATTTATATCTTTATTTTTGAATGTATAGGGAGAAGATTGGTAGTATAATACATATGGATAAAATTTGTATTACTTTACCCTAAAACACACCTTAGTATAATAAGGGTTTAGAAGAATTTTTAGAATATGAAATTGAAAATCGATTAGTGGATGGTAGACTAAAATATCCCAGTCCTCATTGTAAATTAAAGAAATGGTTGAATAGAAAAAAATTATATAATCACCTAGTATTAAAACAATTTATTACTTTATATGTATGTTGGATTTGGCATGGAGAATCAAATTTTATGGGGTGTCAAAAAAATGACTATCCTATAAATAAAAAACAAAGTGTCCAGCCAAAGGATAATTTAGCTCGAAACTTGTTAAATGATGAATTTGGATTTATAGGATAGAATGAACAAGATTATAATATATCCACAGAACCTTCAATCGATCCTAAGTAAGTTAATATTTCTCAGAATATCAGTGAATAAAAAAATGATTTTTATGAATTAGTTGAAGAAGAAAATCAATAATTTTAGGAAGGGTGTTCCAAGTATTCAAAGATATATTTTATACTCAATTTTTATCAAATCAAGTGCCTGTAGAATTAATAAAAAATTAATTTCCATGATTTTAAAGTTTCTTCATGATGCATTTGGTGAAGCTAAGATCCCTTCATCATTCTATGAGATGAATAAAATCATCCAAAATCTTGGACTTGATTATAAAAAAGTATATGTATTACCTAATAATTGTATTCTTTATTGGGGATAAGATTATGATAAATAAGAATGCATAGGATGTAATACATTTAGAATGAAATAAATGAGCAGTAATGGGAGTAAAAATTAATGTATCACTGAAAATAAGTAAAAAAAGAAAACTCATGTAAAGGTATTTCATTACTTTCCTTTGAAAACATAGTTGTAAATATTATTCATGTCATTTAAGATTACATAATGGAATGATTTGGAAAGTAAAAATGATGACTCGATGAGACATCCAAAATATTCAATGTCATGGAAGGTGTTTGATTCATTATATACAAATTTTTCTTTACATCCTAGGAATGTAAAATTGGGATTGGATTATGATGGTTTTAAACCTTTTGGTACTTTAAGTACTAATTATAATATATGGCCAATTGTTTGGATCCCCTATAATCTACCTCTATGGATGAATATGAAGAATAAATATATCATTGTTTTGATGATTATTATAGGAAATAAAATTCTAAGAAATGACATTGATGTATACCTCCAACCTCTAATATAAGAATTTTGAGAATTATGGGATGATGGTGTGAAAACATTTGATGCATCAATAAGAAAACTATTCAAAAGTCACACTAATTTAATGTGGAAAATTAGTGACTTTCCTGGACTAGGAAACATATCCAATTGGAACAATCATATCACTTTTCCTTGTCCAGTTTTTAATTTTTATTTTGAACATAAATGATTACCTTATAGAAGAAAATGGAGTTTTATGTGTCATCACTTATTTCTTGATGTGTCTCATAAATTTATGTTTAATAGGACATAATTAAATGGATACATTTAATTAAAAAATCCACCAAAGGTGTTATCTAGTTCAAAAATATTAAGACAATTAATTAATGTCACTATAGAATTTGGAAAATGTAATCAGTTGAAAGAAGGGAGAAAAGGGTATGAGGTATAATATCCGAAGAAGTTGGAACAAAAAATTGGAATAAAATGAGTATATTTTTAAAACTTCCTTATTTGGAGTTTAATTTTATACATTTTAATCTTGATGTAATTATTATTGAGAATAAAGTCTCTAAAAATGTAATTTTTACATTGATTAATGAGAATGGTAAATTGAAAGATCATATAATGCTCATAAGGATTTGGAAGCAATGAATATAAAGCATGGTCTGTGGAAAAATGAAAATTTAAGGTATCTTTAAACTATTTTTGTAATGAAAAATCAGGAGAAATACATATTAATTATAACATTAAATAATGCAAAAGTTACATATGGATATTCAAGTTACATTTTAATGTGAATTGAATTAAAACATTGAAATTTACATGGATTGAAAAGTCATGACTCACATATTATGATGGATTAGTTTCTACCCTGGGCATTGCGTAATACATTACCTGAAAAATTAATTGCAGTTCTAGTTGATTTTTAAACATTTTTAGAGATATTTTCAAAAAAAATATAATTACTAATAATATTTACAAACTTCAAGAAATAATTATACTAACACTTTTTTATTTGGATATGTTAATTTTCCCTTTATTTTTCACTATTATGATTAATTTGATCATTCATTTGGTTGAGGGAGATAAACTTAATGGACCGATACACTATCAATGTATGTATCCAATTGAGAGGTATGTTTATATATTTTTATTTTCATTGATGAATTAAACTTATCAAATCATTGTGTAAATTTTTATTACACGTTTCTTATATTTTTTTCATCAGGTACTTAGGTTATTTGAAGTCATATATGAGGAATAAAGCTTAACCAGAAGGCTTTATTACTGAAGTTTATACAATCTAAGAGTGTATGAACTTATATTATAATTATTTGGATGTTTTGAGACTAGATTAAATTGTTTTATATGTGTTTGTGACATATATAATAATTATCATTTTAAAAAATGGTCACTGTCATTTCCAACTGGAGGAAGACCGGTTGATAAGGACCCAAATTTTACACCAACTGAATTAGTGTTACTATAATCACATAGATATGTGTTACTAAATAATCTTATTATAGATTAATTTGTTGAATAATTTATATTTAAAAAAAATATATGAATAAGGGTCCAAGTTTGAAATGAGGCGACATCAACAAAATCTATTAATAAGAATATTGTTAAATGGTTCACCTATCGTGTAAGTACATACTCATGTTCATATTATTTACATATATTTATTTTTTTATATTAAAATTATTACCTTATATATTCATGTTTAGATAATTAATATTGATAATTGAGTTGAAAATGTCATATGATTTAAATTTTTTAGTGTAAGGTCCTCCAAGGAATGCTAAGAGATTCAATGCCTATAATATTCATGGATTCCAGTTTCATACAGTTAATGGTGAAGAAGGATTTAAAAATAAAAATAGTGGTGTATTTGCACTTATATTGGTGTTATACTATAGAAATTTGGTTAATATAAACAAATTAAACTATCACGGTCAATTTTCAATTGCCTTATTCAAATACAAGTGAGAAAAAATTAACACGGGTACAATGAAACATTCATTACATTTCACTTCTATCAACATATATCTCTTTATCTATGCCAATGATCATGAAGAGAACAATCCATTTATCTTGGATTAAAAAGTGAAGATGGTTTATTTGTGGACAATGAAGTGTATGAAGTTTAGATTATTCTTATATACTTAAAATATAGAGACTTTTATGATATGGGTGATGAAGCTCAATTGATACTTTGTGATAGTGAACCTCATCAACCACAAAAAATTCAAAATATTTTCCATAAAAATATTTAACAATAGAATATACAAGAGAGGGTAAAAATGAAGTACTCTTCATAATGAAGGTTGATAATAACGGGGAAAATAAATATGAATATAATTGAATGTATAAATTAGTAATAAAATTTTATTAAAATTTCACATATGTTATTGTTCCATACATATATACAATGTTCTATTTTTTTATTTTGTATAAATACTTTAATTTTACTTTTTTTGTACATTGAATATATTATAATCCTTTTTAATTATGGTAATGTTAAGAATATTTTTTTGAGATCCCAACTGATCATCATCTTAGAGCCCACCACCCCTACCACCACCTATAGTGGATCTGAGTGATTTTACTATACTAAATACTTTTAATAAGCCACAAAATTCCTCATATGTTGTTGGTAGCTCATTGTCTAATGCACCTTTGAAAACAGAGTAGTTTATCACTCCTCCCTCTAAGGGATATTGGTGAGTTACTATTACTGGTATGTATGTCATTAGAGAAATATATATATATATATAAATTATAATTTTAATTAATTTTTCAAACATATAAATATTACAATAGAAGAGATAAAAATATGAATAAAACAAATGTATGAGACCTAAAAGACATTAAAATTATTGTTTCATTTTATGAGTTTGAGTTTCCTACTAGTGTTGTTGTCAGAATTTAAGATAGACTTGGGAATATTTCTTGTGATATGATGATCCTTCCCATTAATTATAAATATTGGAGGAATATTCCCATAACTGATAGGAATGAGGTGTTTGAAAAACAATTAATGGTAACACTAATTTAATATTCATTGATGATTAATTTGAATGGAATAAGTAAAATTATTAATATACTTATAATGTGTTATGTTTTTTATTTCAATATGTTTTATATTTTGATGTACTTGATTTTTTTTCACACCCATGTACCATGAAAAAATTGAGCAATAAATAGAGAGAATATAAGTGGATATTATGGAATGATTTTAATGGTACTTATCTAAGCACTTGAAAATTGTATAAAAAAGATCCTGAAGGTGTGTCTTGTGAGTAGTGAAGGATGTTTATTGATATTAATTGGAATGAATATCATGTGGTATTTGAGTATTTTATAGTATATTAATAACACAAACATAATATTTTTTTAATATTTATAATATTTCTAGGAATTATCTAAAAAATACAATGAATCATAAAAAACAAGTAATTCCCCAGGTCATTGGGTCATAATGTTTTTTTAGAAAAAGACAAATATTGGTTGTATGTTATCCATTATTATTTATATTATTTTATTATACCAGAAGGATTTTTTCTAACTTGTATAAATATATTTTTATAAAGGTTCATGATTTAGGTCACCCGGTTAGATGAATGGATATGTGGCTTAATGATCATTGGAAACCTGATGGTATTTTCATGAATGAACCTATAAAAGACATTGACATAAGTACTTTTCATTACCATTTAATGATATTTAATTACTATAAAAACATAATAATGATAAATTAATTAATTATATGATATAATGAAGTTTAGATAATTTATAAAATCATTGTTAATATTGTTGTATTAAAAGGTTAAAATTCAATAATTTTGGGATGTGAAACCTGTACAATTATCATTAGTTTACTAGAATTATGTAGTTACAATAATTTTAGGGAAAGAGTATCCTATGAATGTACGAGGGATGGGTTCTATGCCCACTCCATCAATTTTATTTTTTAGGTCACCGTCATAATTTACTGCTACACCACCTAGTGGGGGTTCAAGTAGTGTTATTGATCAAGAATCATCGAGGGAAATTTCAAGGATGAAAGAAAATGTGAATGAAAATGAATCTTATAGGAAAGAAAATTATTAATGGTGGTTGATAATGAAAAATTACTTAGTTTCTGTATTTTAGAGGATGAAAAGCATATTACTTGAGGAAATTTCTAGTCTTATAGCACGTCCTGCAAAGGTAAATTCTAAACTCAATCCATAACATGTTAAAATGACTACTTTAATTATTGATATAATGATATTGTATCTTTTTGAGATTTATTATAGGAGGGAGAGTTTGGGTAATATGATATGAGTGTTCTACTTTAATTGTATGGATTTATATTGGAATGAAATTAAAGGAAAACCCTCATTGAATCATTTTTATCCTGTACAAGCAAATGATACGTCAATCTGATGTGCAGTGTGCTCATAATGACTTAATAAATAGTTTTGATATATATAAAAGTCTTTAAAAACACATATTATGGGATTGAAATCAAGAAAATGATCTCATAGTTCCATATCATCATATTAAAATTATTATATATTTATTTTGGAAATATAGGAATATATGGCACATCAATATGAGTGCTAGTTTTCTCGGGATGTTTGAAAAATCATTTTTAGTGTTTTAAAAATCTAAAATAATGTAAATGGTAAAAACCATATAAAATTATCTCATATTATCATGGAATAATATCTCAACCATCATTGAATCATTTTCAATGTGTAATACTAGA
The DNA here is from genome assembly GCA_963277665.1 of Viscum album. Taxonomy (NCBI): domain Eukaryota; kingdom Viridiplantae; phylum Streptophyta; class Magnoliopsida; order Santalales; family Viscaceae; genus Viscum; species Viscum album. Next base: position 1,401,068,150 of record OY728143.1, on the reverse strand, counting down.
TGAAAAATTAATCTAACGTGCATTGTGCATGGAATGACCTAATAAGTAGTATTAATAGATATCAAAGTCATTAAAAATGCACCTTAGGGAGTAAATTAGTAAGAAAAAGATATTAGGGTTCCCTGAAATAATAATAAAATGATTTTATATTTATTTTGGAAATATATGAACTAACTATATATCAATCTGAGTGGTGATTTTTATGGGATGTCTATAAATGTATTTTTAGTGATTTAAAACTATAAAACATGTGTCTAATGGTCAAAAACATATAAATTAACCTTTTATTGGAATTAAATCACAGTAAAAACATCCTTGAATCAATTTTATTTTGTATGATTAGATAAGACATCAATTTGACAAGTGGTGTGCTTAGAATGACTTAATAAGTAGTTTTAATAAATATCAAAGTCATTAAAAACATGCCTTAGGGGGTCAAAAATAATAAAACGATCTCATATTACTATAAATTGATAGGAAAATGACATTATATTTATTTTTGAAATGTGGGAACTAACATCACATCAATCCAAGTGTCAGTTTTATCAAGATGTCTGTAAACACATTTTTAGTATTTTAAAAATCTAAAACATGCTTGTAACGGACAAAAACAAATAAAACAACATAATATTGGTGTGAAATCATAGTAAAACCATCATTTATTCCTTTTTTGGATGTAATAGTATACTATATGTCAATTTTATGTGTAGTGTTCTTGGAATGACTCAACAAGTAGTTTTATTAGATATCAAAGTTTTAAAAAAATGCACCTTAGGGGGGTAAAAGCCAAGAAAACTAGCTTAGCGAGTTGTGAAATCATAGTATAATGACCATAGATTTATTTTGGAAATGTAAGAACTGAGTCCAAATCAATTTAAGTGGTTTTTTTATTGGGATGTCCAAAAAAACATTTTTAGTTTTTTAAATCTCTAAAATATGTTTGTAACTATCAAAACCATAGAGAAAAACCTTGAATTGACATGGAATCATAGAAAAACCATAATCGAATCATTTATGATGTTTAATAATAGAAAGATCACCATTATGAAATGTTGTGTGTTTAGAAAAACTCAATAAGCAGTTTTAATAGATATCAAAGTCTTTAAAAACGTGCCTTAAGTGTTCAAAACCAAGAAAAAAAGATTTAAGTTCCATTAAATCATAGAAAAAAACCATATATTTATTTTGGAAATATAGGAACTAAAACCACATAAATCCAAGTGGTGGTTTTCTCAAAATGTCTATAAACATATTTTTAGTGTTTTAAAACTCTTAAACATTCATGTAATGATCAAAACCAAAGAGAACAACCTCAGGTTAGCATGAAATAATTAGAAAATCATATTTGATGTGTATAAGTAGATGGAACATCAATAATACATTCAGTGTGATAAGAATGACTTGATAAACAATTTTAATTGATATCAAGGTCTTTAAAAATGTTCCTTAGGTAGTAAAAACCAAGAAAAATAGCTCAGATTACCATAAAATCATAAGATAAGAACCATAGATTTATTTTAAAAATGAAGCAACTCACACCACACAATCCGAGTGGCATTTTGATAAAAATGTATACAAATTCGTTTTTAGTGTTTTATAAATCTAAAACATGCGTGTAATGTTCAAAAACATAACAAAAAACCTTGTATTAGTGTGAAATCATGGTAAAAAATATCATTGAATCATTTTTGACATGTATGAGTAATCAACACTTCAATTCATCTTGCAGCGTGCTCAGAATGACTCAATAAGTAGTTTTAATATATATCAAAGTATTTAAAAATGTTCCTTATGGGGTCAAAACTAACCAAAAAAGATCAAAGTTCTATTAAATAATTGGACAAAGAATATAGATTTATTTTGGAAATATAATAACTAGAGACACATCAATTAGAGTGGCGGTATTCTCAAGATGTTTGTGAATACATTTTTAGTGTTTTAAAACTATAAAACATGCGTGTAGTAGTAAAAACCATATAAAATAACCTATAATTGGAATTAAATCATATAAAAACCATCATTGAATATTTTTTTGATGCGTACGAGTAGAGGGTACATCAATATGATATAAAGTGTGCTTAGAATGATATAAAAAGCAGTTTTAATGGGTATCAAAGTCTTGAAAAATGTGCCTTAAGGGGTCAAAACCAAGAAAATGAGACTACAATGTCATGAAATCATAAGAAAAATACCACATATTTATTTTATAAATTTATTAACTGAATCCACATCAATATGAATGGTGGTTTTCTCGATATGTCTATAAACACATTTTTAGTGTTTTAAAACTCTAAAACAATCATGTAATGTTAAAACCATATAAAACGACCTCAGATTAGCATAAAATCATAGAAAAAATTCTATTAAATCATTTATGATGTGTAAGAGTAGTTTACATTTCAATTTTATATGTGGTGTGCTCTAAATGAATCAATAAGAAGTTTTAATAAATAAAGTCTTTAAAAACTGCTTAGATGATATGACTATACATCGGTTTAAAAACAACTTAGATTGTTTTATACTTATCCATTTCATTTTATAAGGGTTGATTCATATCTTAAAAAGGTAATTTTAATTTTTCAAATTTTTTTGGATGATATATTATTTATTTTTTTTTGTAAAATTTCATATGTTTTATTAACAAAATAAAAGATGTATGCTCAAAATTATGAATACATTCTATGTTTATTATGTTTTGTGTTTTATTTCTTAAATTTTATATTTTGTATTATAAGTGAAATATTCCAACATTAGGAAGAAGGTTGATCATTCTGATCCATGACACTCTTTATATGACATTCATGATGGATTATAATTTTTATGGTATGTTTAAACATTATCATTGATTATATTTAATCATTATTTATCATGTTCAGTGGTTTTGATTTATATTTTTTTTTGTTTTAGTTGATATGATAGTGACATGTTCAGTTTCATGCATACCAAGTCAAAATATGGAGGTGATCAAATATATTGAAGGTGGATATGGATGTGATAGTCATGGGTTGATGATGGATGTTAGACATGTTCTATATGTATATGATTACTGAGCTTATGAATGATGGATTAAGTGTATATATATACATTATGGTTGTGTATATATGATTGATTTTATTGTATATTTATGTTTTTAATTAATTAATATTTAGTTACATTGTATTAAAAATATTAAAAAATGTATAAATTTTTTAGCGACAATTTTGGTAAAATGTCGTTAAAAGAAATGACCACAAACAAAACTAGCTGTAGTTCTTCTAAAAAACCTAATTTTTTATGTATCTATTTTTTTGGATATTTGTATAACCACCATTAAAAATAAACTACCACTAAATAATATAACAATGGTTAATTTATTTTCTCTCCAATTTACTAAATTAAAAATTTAATAACCCCGCGCTAAATGAATTAAAAACTGCCACTAAATGTATAAAAATGATACATATAATAACCAACACTAAATAAAATGAAACTGATATTAATTTATTTCCAACTTTGGAATATGCGGTGGTTTTTATAACAATTTCTAATTTTTTTCCTAGTGGTTTAAACCACCACTATCAAGAAAAAAACCACCACTAAGACATTATATTTTTTTTATAGTGGATGTTGGCCTTCCTCTATGAGTACATGAATAAGTAGGTATTTATGTTCACTCTCCCAAAATCTTTAGCAGTGATGCTAGTCTTGAGACTTCCTCTAGATATTGAGTGATCAAGATCTTCCTCATCCTTCATGAATACTCAGGTTATCAATAGATCACATTCTTCTTCAATGGATCATGGATTGATATCCTTCACTCTTCTCGATAATAATATACTGGGCTCTCAGAATTATCCAATGTTTGAATAATATTCATGATCTCACACCCTTTACTTATCACCCATATTCATATATTTATACATATAATAATATCATATGAATATTTCTTTTTTACATTTGAATTTAGAAACTCTATGATATTTTGATGTAGGAAAGATCTTTTATTTTAAATCATTCAAAGATATTAATAATTTATTTATCATTAAATATAATTTAAATCCTCAATCAAAACTTCCATCTAAATATCCTAAAGTCTCTGACAAATTCCTTCTTTTTATTCTCCATGAAATCCACTTCTTTAAACCCATTCAATATCTCCACGTCAATTGGACAATGTATCATTGCCACATGGACATTATTGTATGTGGGTGTGGAGCTTAGATAATCCTTTTCTTCATCTCTGTAGGCATCTCAAAAATTTTGAGTCTTTAAGTCTTACATAGAAGTTAAATGTTCAACCAAATACTTAAGTTTGTGGTAAAATGGTTATGATCATAAAAAGGAATAAAAATAGAGTCTTATAATTATCACAACTCATAAAGGATTATCTTGAAGACTTACATTCCATATTCAAAGATTTATGTTTGACTCAAAAGATTTATTACGAGTCACAAATTCAAGATTCAAAGGCTTATGCTTGGCCAAGGGATTATGCTCATCTATTAAATGTCTTATTCATAGTAAGTTTCCAATTTTCCACCTTATCTCAAAGTATCATGATCAACATCCTCCTCAACTGAAACTCCTTTATATTCCAAGAATCACCTCTAGTTTGATGCTTTGATTCTTAGAATCTTGGATTATGATCTATTTGATAAATCATAATACTCGAACACATTAAGAGCATCATAAGAATCATCTAATTTAGTTTCACTCAGTAGGTTCAATAAAAATTCTTTACGTACTCAAACTTCTATGAGGATCAACCACATGGATTAGTCTAGATCGATCATGTCGATTGACTATATATACTAGTTTGATTGTATGTATGAACAAACCTCTGACTAATCACATGGACTACCAATTTTCTTGCATGAATTAACTATGACTTTCTCAATCTAGTATAGTTAATAGATCGAACACATAAAGATCCAATTATGAACAAACCTTTGATCAATCACACAAACAACTGATTGTCTGTGTGAAGCAACAATGCCTTTCTAAATCTAGTATACTTAGTAGATTGACCAAATGAAGATCCAATTGACAACATGATGAAATCCAATCAACTTTTCTTGAACTACCATGTGATTCTATAGTCAATGGACTAATCAGACCTTTTTCTCATTCTATAAATTCTAGAATTGATCCAATTTGACCTAAGGAACACTTCCAACATGTTATAGACAATGTATCTATATTCAAAAATAGTTTTCATGAAATCCTTGAGGATTATTTCATCAATTATCACCTTTAAAAGGATACCTTCACATGGTATCACTTTTAAAATTATCTTTTCCATAAGCAATGGTAGCATCTCACTTAAAATTATGGACTTAGATGTATTATCAAGTATGAAATCCGATGATAACTCATGAATCTATAAAAATACCTCAAGCATAATCACCTACATCATGAAAACAATATTGACATATTAACAAAAAATGAAATCCAATACTTTGGGATCAACAATATCCCTATTTGTGTTTGTTTTCAATACCTCAAAAAATATTATGTTAACATGTGATCTTCTATTTCTCCACCTTATTGACAATAAAATCAAAGGGATAGTGGGGAATACTCATATTATATATCTCTTTAAACCTCTTCTCTTAATTTAAATAAAAAATCAAGACACTTATGAGGGAATGATCACACTATATGATTTTCATTAGAAAAGAGCCTATTATAGGTCCACTCTAAGTCTACTTAGTCCAACATAGTGAATAAAACAAGTGGTATTAACCAAGGTTTTCAATGTTTTCTATAAACATAAAACTATGTGATATCATGATCTAAATATAATTTTAAGGGTTTCTTATATAGATTCCTTAATAAAAACATTACAACCTATACACATCTTAACAAACACATTAAAAAGATCAAGTGAAAATCATAAAACCCCCATTTATATCATATTTTCATCAAACAACACCCCCTTCAGAAATATGTTGAATACAATCATAACAAAGGGATGAAAGTGTGATTCTCATACCTCATACTCAAAATTTACTGGGGTTGTCTAGATTTTCTATAATTTCATGACTCATACTGCTTGTGATATATTAAAAACATTATCATCATTTTTACTCTCCCTCAATGAATTTAATTACTCCTTTATTATGGGTATTTAATAATCCATGAAGAGAAATTACTTTATGTTTTCTATAAGTTATAACCACAAACTCTTATCCTTAAAGTCCTTGTAGGTTAGAAAAAATAAAAAAGAATAATAGGGAATGAAGAGGGTACTTCTTTATTTCTTAGAAGAAACATTTAGGCTGAGTGTTTCCTCTAATATTCGACTTCTATTTTCATCCAAACTCAAAATTAGAGGAATTATTTGCACTTATTTTCATTTTTTTTTCTATAAAAAATTTCTTTCTTAACTCCTTCCCTTATACTATTTCTTTTTGTGAAGTAGTTTTCTCCACCATAATTATCAATGAAACCTCATATTCATTTGATTTCATTCTATTTTTCATGATATCTTATTGGGATGGTAGTATTGTTATGAAATCCTTTGTGAAATGCCCAATTTGCTCATATATTTTACATATATTAATCTATTTTTAAGTCACCACTATTAGATAACTCATAAACCACTTTGGAATTTTATAATTTCACTACTTGTTTTCCTTTATCCTCATCACTCATATATGCATCCTTTTCTATCCTTGAATAGTTTATTAGGCCAAACAATCAAGCAATATTTCTTGGAATTCTTATCTTTCTTAGGATTATCACTTGCATTTTTAATAAAATTAGGGGTACATGACTTCCCTTTTTTCATTATGTGAAACCTATCTAGAGATTATAGCCATACATATCTCAAATTTGTGACCATTTTATTTACACCTACCAAAAACCTCTTGCAAATATCTAAATAAATTTCAAGTGGATTGATTTTTTGAAGTTATTATCATATCTTATTTCCATTGTGAATAATCTATAATTTTTTCACCAAATCCCCCTTGTTCTTATATCATTATTAGTATTTACATATTATACAAGTACAAATAGGCTCAGTAAAATCCTTGAAACTTTTATATTCCAAATTAATTTCAAATATATCCATCATTATGTTGCTACTGTCTTAATGTAATGTAAGCCTTTTTTTTATCAGGTTCTAGGGGAATCCTTAGAATATTTCATCCATCTTTTTATTTGAATAATTATTTATCATTTTTCTTTTTCCAAACCTCCTCAATTTTTTTTTTCAACTATATTTTTAGAAATTAAATATTTACATTAAGATAGATTACATGTAGGTTTTACTTATCTATTGGAACTGATCTTCTCATTTGTTTGATAAAGTACACCATTGAACTCAATTTAACATGTTAAGTCTTATCTGACTTTTTTCAACTCATTTTGAACTATGAGAAATATAGATTAGGTACCAACCATTTATTATTATCTTTCAGTCATCTTATCTTCATAGATTACACACCATATTATTCTGATCAACTATATTTAATTTATTACTCTTGATCTCATCAACATTGGAGGATTAATTCTTGATCAAATCCTCATTTTCTTCAACCTCTTTATTTTTCTCCCTCAGCTGTTTCTTTTTTTTTCTTGTTTTGGGTAATTAGTTTAAGACAAGATACCAACTTTCCTTTCAGTTCCCATTCAAGTTTTATAATTTATTTTCTAGTATAATCACTACTTGACAACTCAAATATTTTCTCATCATAAGAAAAAATATGAATTCATTATCAAAACTTTTAGATGATTCAACCTTCTCTTTCTTACTCATAAATTTTTTTATTTTGTTTCTTGAATGGTCTTCTTATTTTTTTCTTGTTTTGTATCTTCTCATATTCCTTGTATAATTTAGATTCTTCAACCTACTTATTTGGGAATTATTTTTTTATATGACCAATATTATCATAATTATAACATTTAAGTAATTTATTACCTTCACCTTTATATTTACCATTATTGAATATCTTTGTTAAAAGAGTAACAATTTGTTTTAAGTATTAATCATCATCATAAGCATTTAAATTATTGGATTTAACAACCTATTATCCTATGAATTTTACTTTTCTCATGGCTTCAAAGTACATCTCATATTTTAACTTCTTTTTAAATGCTAGAGCCTATCTCAGTTCATATGCAATGAGAATATTGTAAAGTTAATCTGGGGACATATCTTCCTTTTATTCCAAAGATGAAACCTTGGAATGAAATATGTCTAGAAAGTTTCTCAACACCTTATTAACTATGATGAAACTTCCACTTTATCACCAAAATATTGAATGTTGCTAATAATCTCATTTAACTTAGTAAAATAATCATTTATATTCTCATCACCAACTATTTTTATATACTCAAATTTACACATCTATACCTGTATCTCGAATTCCTTCACTTTGATATTTCCTTTATAGCTACTTTTAAATTTTTCCTATATCTTATTATTATTTTTAAGGCTTATTACCTTTGTGTATACCTTTTATAAAAGGTATATCAAGATGAAATTTTTATCCTTTCCTTATGAATCTACATTTCTCTTCTTAGCTTAAATCATAGTAGTGCCTTCAGTAATGTGTGTAAAACATACTATAACAACATTTATACCTTATAATATGAGTGAAAGGAGGTAGGAAATCATCCTATTAAACCCAAAATCTTGACTTATTCTATTTAAAACCAACCTATTGAACTTGTTAATATTATCAATCCACTAAATTATTTTTCACAATGTCACCTTTGTATGAAATAAGATAAATAAGGAGATTAAAACAAAATATTACCAAGGTTTAGTTGAAAGTTATACTCTTTTCTATATTGGTTATACCCCTGAAAACGAATTCTCTAATATCTTTAATAATAATTTACAACATAGATTCAACTATGATATCCACAACTTATAGAGTCCACAAGAATATTAAACGATTCTTCAATAATAGATCCAACAAAGAAAGACCTCTGAATCCTAGTGTACTCTACACCACTAGATGTTGGTATTCCTCCACAGCCAGATGAATCAACTAGTCTACATGTGTAATCCCTAAAGTAATTCAAAAACAATGCCGGTATAGATAATTACACTATATATTAAGTGATATTAATCTTACTCATACTTTAATGATACCCAGATTCAAAAAAATCATATTTTTTTCAAAGTCTCCCGATTTTAACTCATTCCCACTCCTCGATAATAATTTATTTGGCTCTGAAAATTCTAAAAGGATCAAAAAAATATTCACGTTATTATAAACATTAATCATAACTTAAATTTATATATATATATATATATATATATATATATATAATTTTATCACATGGATATTTAGTTTCCATTCAAATTTTAAAACTCCATGATTTTCAGATTTAGGTGCGATTTTTTCTTTTAAATCGATCAAAGAGATTCTAGATTTATTTCTAATTTAATCTCATTTAAATCCTTGTAAAAACCTCCTTTTAAATATATATAAGACTCAATTAATTTCCTTATTTTTATTCTCTATGATATCCACTTATTTAAAATCATTTAAGATCTTCATGTGTATAGCATCATGTATCTTTTCCACGTGGACCTTCCTGTTTGTGGTTTTGAAGCTTATCTAATCTTTTTATCTATATTTGTAGAAATATAAAATTCTATTAGTAATGAAGTCTTATAAATAATTCATAAATTTATCCAAATATTTTTTTGTGATTAAAGTATTACAATAATGACAAGACATACACACAAAGTCTTATGATCATTACAACTCTCAAAGTCTTACACTGAAGACTTACCTTCCATATTCAAGGACTTAAATTTAAATTTAGAATACTTATGATGAACTAATAAATTAAATATTTAAAGGATAAAACTTTACCAAAGCCTTAAAATTATCACTCCAAGAACCATAAATAAAGTAGACAGAGTTTATATTTCATCATAATACTCATAAGAAAAATAATTATTACCTTAATAAATTGGATAAATTGTGGAAAAGAAATAGGTTCCATGAAAATATATTTGAATCATGATTAACCCTTAGAAAAGAAATGAGTTACATAACAATGTATTTGAAACATGATTAACCCATGAAAAAATAGGTTCCATAACAATCTCTTTAAAACATGATTAACTCATGGAAAATAAACAGGTCCCATAATAATATCTTTGAAATAATCATAATCTATTTAGAGAAATAATTATGATGTTATCATTAAAAAATATCCCCATTATATCATATTTAAAAAAAATTGATGCTGATTAATGAAAATACCATTAAAAGATAACTAAAAACATTTTTGACGAAAATAACCTTTTTAAAAAAAATAATTTTTAAAAACTAAAAATTAACAAAATATATTAAAAATAATTTTCTTTGAAAAAACCTTAAAAAAATATAAATTAAAATTCAAGTAAAATAATGTATATGATGGAAGGAAAATCTGTTCATATCAAAAGTGTTAAAAATAAACATTTTTCAAAACATTTAGAAAAGGGAGTCAAAAGTGACCCATTTATAAAACATTAAGAAACTTCCTTATAAAACCTTTTAAAAGAAGGTAAAAGATAATTTAAAATGGATTTTATGAAATCATTTATTTTTATAAAATATTTTTTAAAGAATTTTAGAAAACATGGATATAGAAGAGGAAGATATTCGATCTAAAAGAAAATACAGGATCAATATCACTTACAAATGACTTTATTGATGTTTCTTCAATCAATAAGGGAGGAAATGGAAATTAAAAATGTGAAAACCATTCATAACCAAATGATAATAAAATATATTCGTTTTAAGAAAATAATATCACATTACTTACTCAAAAAAACTTGGACATAAACTCTCCTGAAAGAAAGGATACTATAACATAAAGCTATTTCTAATTTGGTAACTCTTAAATCATAATCCCCATGAAATAACAATATAAAATTATAATTTAAATATCATGAATATAAGGATTTTGATAATATAAAAAATAAAAGGGAAATATATACACCTCACAATGAAATATAGGTTCATATTATAAACATATGTCTTAAAGAAGGAGAATTTGAGATGAATAACCCTTAAAAAAATCATACCATTGAATTTGAGAATTAATAAATGAATTTATTATGTGTATTGAATGTAAATACACATAGAAAAGTTTAAATACAACATAACATATTAAAAATTCATTACACACATAATCATATTATATCAAATATAATGAATAAGTAATATAACCTAAAAAAAGAAATTGAGTTATGAAATTATTTACCACATGGTAAATTTAAAGTTAAACCCCGTTGGATGAAATAATTGAAATTGAAACTAAAAATACTAGTATATATGAATTATCAATTATATTACATGGAAAATTAGAATTATATACACCACATAATATAAGTAAGTGGTTAATATGGCATATGTCTCATGGAAATAAAAATTGAGATGAGAAACACTTACCTCCGATCCAAATTTCTTTGTACATGTTTGAACCTACTAAATAATAAACATATATTAATTATTTAATTTATTAATAACATTTTATATGTTTAATTACTTATAATTAAATAATTTATTTAATTTATTTTTAAGTACATATTTAATTACTTAATCAGTTATGTCCATGTTGGGTGTTTTGAGGACATTCGGTTCATTGTTTCAAAACACCTTCAGTGTGTTAATTATGGTCAAAGAGGTAATTATTTCAATGTATACAGAATAATAATGAAGTTCCCAGTCAGGATCCAAGTATAACTGAGAGGGGGAGGGGGTGAATCAGTGATATCTTTTTCTTTTTAAGTTTCCCCTTTTTGAAACAACCTTCGCCTCCTGTTAAAGAGTTTCTTCCCTACTGAACACACACAACCATAAGAACACAAGATTTACAAGGTTCACTACTCAACAAGAGTAGCTACATCCTTGTTATGGTACGGAAACAATCCAGTACCACACAATCCACTAGAAAACAATCCTTTGATGAGGAATACAATGAGTAGGATATACCCTTACACTCATGCAACACTTTGAAAATAATCCAATAGTGCGTGTGCTCCCTCTTAGCACAAATAGGGTAACACAATGTTTCAGTGATTCTTTAAAATTGAACAGATGTATTCTCTAAAGTACAAATCTTCACTTTCTTACCTAGAAGCTGGTAAGAACTCTCTTACGCACTACTGAATACATGCGAAGAACCCAAATATTTCATGCAGCCTTTAGGGTGCCTTGTGCGCAATTCAAATGGCTTGCATGTAAAAATTCCCTTTTGGCTTGGAAAAACTTTTCGTGCAACTTCCCTTTTTCGTGCAAAGTTTCATTTTTCGCACAACTTCCCTATTTTTCATGCAACTTTATTTATTTCGCGAAAACCTATTTCTTTTCGCGCAACTCACTTAGCGTAAGATTTTACGTGCACCAGAGCTAGAAATTTCTTCTAAGTGTCGAGCAGCAACAAATAAGTGGGGGTCACCTCATATTTATAAGCATTTTAGACCCCGCACAAAAACCACTATTCCACGCGTAAAACCCTCTTCATGCGCGTAAAAAACTATTTTATGCAACTTCATATTTCACGCCATGCTTCAATATTTCGCGCACCTCATAGATTTTCCATTTTTCATCATTATAAGCATGAAGAACCAATTGTGCGCAAAATTTCACATCGCATTCCATATTGTGCCCAAACCCATCCTTTCACGTGACATCGTATTTTGCGCAATGATCCAATTTTTCTCACATCTCATTCCTTTGCAAATTTTTGAGCTTCTGATCTCAAAACACATTTTGTGCGAAAAACATCATTCCTCTATTTCGCGCATCCCGCAGATATTTCGCGCAACCCGCTACTATTTCGCGCACCACTTTATTTTTTTTCATGCAACCTGCCTAAATTTCCGCGAACTCTATGCCTTTGTCATTTTTTGATGTTCTGAACTTGAATGATTCCTTGCATGAAAAAATCTAAACCATCTTCAATCTTGCACACTCCATCCATTGCCAAAAATACATCTTCATCTCCCGATTTTCAGGCCCTAAAATTTGGAAAACACTGGAAAACAGCGCCACCTTAAACTGTGCTTTTTTGCTGCCCCAAGATTTTCCATTGCTTTGTCATTTATCTCTTCACTACTTCCCATAAAAATTCTTCAGCTTTCATCACTAACTCCACTATCGTGATATATATCCTTTGATAGATCAACTTAAGCATCTTCAGAGTTACAATGGGAACTGAAACTTCCCTATCCTCCAGCAGCATCATTCCTTCCAATAAAAACTTTATATGACTGACATCATCATTTATCCCCCTTTACATTATAAGGCTTGCATCACAAGTTCTCCTAAATCATGATATGTGTGAAATACATACCAGTAATGCATCGTCTGATTTTTGGTCCTTTTACAAAGTGAATTGATTTATCTTCTTTGACAACAAAATACAACACTCTGAAAAGGTTAACTCTTCAAACTTCCTTCTCCATTCAACTTGGTCCCAACAAATAATCATTAAATATTTATCATATTTATACATAAATTATACTTTTATAACCAGTTGTTAAATATGGTTATGAAAATGAACTATTTTACAATCATGGAGACGGTAAACTGTATGTACGCATGAATAACATTTCCATTTATCAATGATCATTATGGAAAGAAGGGATGTATTATTTAATATTTATATGAATATAATAATATAAAAAATTAATTTTTTATTCAAATATACTTATATAAACCATCAATGTGTTGTGTTGAATAAAAAATAATCACATCGCTTTGTGGAGGTGATCGTCCACACGTACGCACAAATGATATTATCATTTTTCAGTGTAAGAAAGAAAATGACATATCATATTTTAAGAATAATAAATATATTTTGAATATTATAATTATTTAATTTATATAACATATATTCATTAACTTTATCCTTATTAACTTCCTTGTAAAGCGTTAGTGAAAAACAAATCACATCGCTTTGTGAGACGATAGTCCACCGTACACACGAGCAATGCTATCGTATCCGCCAAAAAATGGAAAGTAAGAAGGTATATGTGATATAATAACTTAATTAGTATAAATATTATTCAAATATAATATATAAACTTTAAATATATCTTTAAAAAAATCCATGATATGAGATTATGGAAAATGAATGACATCGATTTGCGAGGCGGTAGTCCTCCGTACAGATGAATGATAATTTCATATCCCATTTGATGGAATAGTAGATGAATTTAGGTTATTAAATTAAAATAATAAAATCTAGGTATATTTAATATAGTTTTGTTATTATATAATAATAACTGAATATTATTTTAAGGATTTGGAATAAGAAATAATATAATAATGCTTGGTTAAGCACAATACCTCTTCTTCAGACATCCTCCTTAGATAGCACCAAAAGCTTTATTAGGATGAATTTATGATCAAAATAAGGGATCTATGATGTTTTTAGGGAATTAAGGAAGAAAAATTTTCAGTTATTAATTGAGACATAGGGCTTTGAAGTCATAAAGAATAGAGGATAGGGGCTGTACTTTTATAATTTAGGTGAGTGACATACTTATGATGTTTGAAAAGAAAAAGGTGTAACCATGTTTTTAAAATTAAAAAGCCCAAAAAATAGAACATTGTAGATTATTATAAATGATAAGTTTTAAATATCACCATAAAATATATTTTATACAATATTTTAGGTCATTTTAACCCTTATTGTTTTAGTTTAACCTAGGGTAAAACTATTTTCACCTTAACTACAATAATGAATTTTTACTATTTTCAATATTCATTATGGTAAAAAATTAAGTTTAAATTATTAGATAATATAAATATAATGATTCAAAATATTTAATCCATTTAAAAAAATTAAATTCACATATTTTGTAAAATTTAATTTAAAATTAAATCCACAAATGAGATGAAAAAGCAGGTTTTTAATAAGTGTATTTTTCAAGAAAAAGATGATTTTATATGAAATATATTACTAATAATAATCATTGTATGAATACCAATTAATAATTATTTATATATAATATATAAATTTAATTTATGTCATTCCTAACTATGGGTTGTTTTAATTACTTAAAGAGGATAAACATTATGCACTTCAAAATAGTTTTAAGAAAAATCTTGTTTTTAAACCCAAAAATAAACTTATAATAAAATCCAATATAAAGATGATTAAAATTTAATTAAGTAGAATAAATAATAATTATGTTAATTTAAATCATATTCAAAATATAATGGGTATTTTAAATTATGAAATTTATCGAAAAGAAATGGCATTTTTACAAAAATCAGTATTTTTCATGATTCAATAAAAAATCAATTTTTTTTATGAAAAAAACCAAAATTCCACCTTAAGTAAATTTTGATATGATGATTTCAAAATTTAAGTTAATTTTATAAAAGATTTTTTAAAAAATCTCTAAAAAGTAATTACAATAATTTCCCACAAAAATAAATAAAAATTATTTTTAAAGAAAACATATTTTTGAAGAATAAAGTTGCTTTACTAAAAATTGATTGATTATTTACTAATAATTTATATTGAGCATGAAATTTATATATATATATATTTCATAAATTATTTAATACTATTCATACCACTATTTTAATAGATAGGTTATAATGGTTATATATTTTAGGGGTCGTTTTAGCTCGGTGTTGCGTGTCAAATGTGCTATCAAACATAACTTGTTTTTTTTAATATAAGGTTGTTACATTATCTTCCATTTAAAAAATTGAATACTAAAAATTTTAACTTTAAATTTTTAATCAAATGTTTGACATTTTAAAAAAGTATCTATGTTGTAAAACCACATCGTAAAAAGGGTTAATAAAACATCCTGTTGATAAGAGAGAAAAGAAAGTACGAAGGTCGTCTAGAATAAAAAATACTAAATTTCCAAATAGGAGAACATAGGTGGGAATTTAATATTTGGACATAGAAGAAAAGGGTAATGTCTAAATAATTATGGAGAGTGATATAGATCATTGATAAAAAGAAATTTAATGATCATGATAAAGCCAAAAAACACAAAACCATAAACTAAAGAGGCGTGGAAAAGGTCATTGATATCATCAGAAATAATGGTAATAATACAAAATTTTATTTCAAGCTCCCTTTAACAGGGTTTAATAATTACTTACTATACTGAATAAGGAAATAAGTAAATATATTTACTTGATAATTTGAAATTCATTCATTTAATCAATTTTCACCACAATCTCATCTTTTTCTCCAAATAATGAGTATTCAAGATGAATTTTTTCATGCCTAAATCACTAAAATAAACTCTTAAAGGACTAAATAACCATAAAATGGATAATCAGAATATTCCACACGTCTTTATACATTAACCATAACCAAAATGGTTAGAACATGGTAAGATAATTACCAAAATGTATAAACCTTTATATGATGAAATAATACATTAATATTCAAAGTTAAATATAAATAACTCCATATAAATCATCCTATATCCCAAATAACCTTAATAACCAAAATATTAAAGAGTGTTTTAAACTCAAAGGTTATATCACAACTTTCATATTACAAGACCAAAAATATATTGATATTCTTCTAACATAACATTAATCACTTAGTCATCAAATCACTGTTCAATACCATGGTCATCTATATGATAAAACACATGTCCCCATAATTACCTTGATACCCAAGATCATATAAACCCTAAAGTTCACCAATAATATTAAAATTATGTCTATAAAAGCAATGATATTATTCCTCAAATAATTCTTCACATTAAACCTAAGGGTTATATATACCTCAACCAAATAAAATGTCTCCCAAAATATCATTAATCACTTTAACACTTCATCACTTAAAACATAAAAAGGGGTTTCTAATAATTCAAACTTATGATAAATATTAAACTTATATAACTATTATGGTATCCATAAATCTTAATACAACCTCACATAAAAACATCCAAATATCCAAAGTTATCTAAACCCTCTTTTGATACCAACTATAATAGACCGAACCCACACTCCTAGATCCAGTGATGAAAATATAAACTTTACATTTTTTAATTTTATACCGATGAATGTGACCCAATTTTATCCATCCAAAAAATTAAAACATCAAACGATAAATATTGGATCACTTAAATTCTCAAGGACCTTTTAGGTTTAGAGTTTTAGAGAATTAGGACAAGCTCTAAAATAAAAAATACCTAAGAATTCAAGAGAGTATCTTTCCCACTACACCCAGTTTTTCATATTCTATATTAGGTCATCAAAATTATCCATATGAATCCCTTCTAGTCATAATTCATTAAACATCATTCATGATTACCTAGGAAAAAGGAAACATAATAAGGATGATCTCAAATGATCAGTATGGGTGAAAATAAAAATTAATAATTAAATTTCATCAGTGAGTATAAGAAGATCATAAGGGTATGATGATATAATCAAATTTAATTAGTAAACATAAGAATATTCAAACCCATGAATACCAATATCATCAAACATTAAAACATTAAATAAGGCTTTAATAAAGGAAAGAGTAACAATAATTAATAATCATGAGACATATGATATCAATCTTAATCAAAGGAAACATTTATAACCCACAGAAAGTATAATGAAAATGTGTTGGTATCTTGGGAAATCATCTTCATAGAACACTTACAGAATCCTTATAATTGTAATAACAATATGGATGAATTACAAAATAATTCTTCAAATAATATATTCATTAATCAATGCATTGGATCCATATATAGGTTAACCCATCATATAATCTATATAAAACTCACATAGTTCTATCTGGAAACACCCATCGTATAAAAATGTCCAAGAACCACAAATAAAGTACATAAAGATTACATTTCATCACAAAACTCATAAAAAATCACTATTTCTTTCATAAATTGATTAATAAATAGAAAATAAATGGGTTTAAAGAAAATATATTTTAAACATAATTAACCCTTGGAAAATAAATGGGTTACATAATAATCTCTTTGAAACATGATTAACCCATGGAAAAGAAATGAGTTCCATAATAATCTCTTTGAAACATGATTAACCCATGTAAAAGAAATAAGTTCCATAAAGATCTCCTTGAAAAAATCATAATATATCCAGATAAAGAATGGGGATTGTATTATTAAAAAGTATACCTATTAGATTATAAGTAACAACAATGGTTTCCAACTTTGATGAATTTAAATACCATTAAAAGATCATTGAAACCATTTTTGAGGAAATAACCCTTTTCATTTTGAAAATCAATTTTAAAAACTAAAAATTCACAAAATATTGTGAAAATATTTTTCTTATAAAACAAACTTGAAAAAAATAAATGAAACTTCAAGTAAAACAATATACATGATATTGGGAAAATTCATTCATACCATAAGTCTTAAAAATAAACATTCGTTTCAAAACATTTTGAAAAAGGGAGTCAAAAGTGATATGTTTGGAATAAATTAAGAAATTTCCTTTTGAAACCTTTTAAAGGAAGGTAAAATATCATTTAAAATTGATTTTAGGAAATTATTTTTTTTAGAAAATATTTTTTTAAACATTTTAGAAAACATAGATATGGAAGAGGAAGATACCCAATCTAAAAGAAAATACAATATCTGTATCACTTACAAAAGGATTTCTTGATGTTTCTTCAATAAATAAGGAAAGAAATGGAAATTAAAAATATGAACCGCATTCATAACCATAGGATAATTAAATATGTGTGGTTTAAGAAAATAATATAATATTATTTTCTCTAAATGAACATTGAACATAAATAATCCCAAAAGAAATAATATTGTAATATAAATCATTTTCCAATTTGGTTACTCTTAAATCGTATACCCCATGAAATAATAACATCAAATGATACTTTAAATATCATAAAAATAAATATTTTCATGATATTAAATATAATTTTTTTATATATACCTCAAAAATTAATATAGCTGTATATCATAAACGTATGTCATAAATAAAGAGAATTTGAGATGAATAACCCTTATAAAATTCATAACACTGAATTTGAGAATTAATAAATGAATAAATTATGTGTATAAAATGTAAATCTACATAAAAAAGTGTAAATAAAAAATAATATAGTCAAAATTCATTATACAAATAATCATATTATATCAAATACAATGAATAAGTAATATAATCTAATGAGAAGAAATTGAGTTATGAAATTCTTTACCACTTAATAACTTTAAATTCAAATCCCATTAGATGAAATAATTAAAATTGAAACTTAACATAACATTATTTATAAATAATTCATTAAATTACATGTAAAAGGAAAAGTATATACACCAAAAAATATAAATAATTGGTGAATATAATATATATCTCACAGACATAAAAAGTGAGATGAGAAACCCTTACCTTCGGTCCGAATTTATTCATATGTATTCAAACCTCCTGTATAATAAAATTATATTAATTATTTGAATTCTTAGTAAAATTATATAGTTTTAACAAAATATACATAAATAATTTATTTAATTTATTTCTAATTTCATATTTAAATACTTAATTAGTCAAGTCCACACTAGGTATTTTGAGGATGTTCGGTTCATTGTTTCAAAACAACTTTGGTGTGTTGACCATGGTCAAAGAGGTCATTATTTCAAAAGATCTATAATAATAATAATTAAATATTTATCATATTTATACATCAATTATACTTTTAAAATAAATCATGAAATATGGTTATGAAAAATTAATTACATTATGATTATGAAGACAGTATGCCATACGTACGCATGAGTATTGTTTCCATTTTTCAACGATCATTATGGAAACAAATTTTGTATTATTTTATCTTTATATAATGATAATAATATCATAAATACTATATTATTTATTTAAATATAATTATATATATCATCCATGTGTTGTGGTGAAGAAAAAATAATCACATCACTTCGTGGAGGCGGTAGTCCACATGCACACATGAACGACATTATCATTTTTCAGTATAAGAAATAAAATGTTATATTATATTTTAAGATGGTAAATATGTTTTAAATAGAATAATTATTTAATTTATATCACATATACTCATTAAATTTATCCTTATTAACTTCTATTTAAATCATTAGTGAAAAACGAATCACATCGCTTCGAGAAGTGGTAGTCCACCGTACACACGAGCGACGTTATCGTATCCCCAACAAAATGGAAAGTTTTGAAGATATATGTGATTTAATAACTAAATAAGTATAAATATTTTAAAAATATAACACAAATATATATATTAAATCCATCATTAAAATAATTATTGAGAGGTGATGATGGAAAATGAATGACATTGATTCGCGAGATGGTAATCAGCCGTACACACGAATGATGATTTCGTATCTCATTTGATGGGAGAGGAGATGAATTTAGGTTATTAAATTAACATAATAAAATATAAATACACTTTAGATACTTTTTTATTATATAATCATAATTTAAGAGTATTTTAAAAAGGTGGAAGAAGAAATAAAATAATAACACTTGGTTAAGCACGATGCCTCTTCTTCGGACAACCTCATTAGGTAAGCACAAAAATCCTTCTTAGGATGGATTTATGATCAAAATAAGGGATCTAGGATGTGTTTAGGGAAGTAAGGAATAAAATTATATGGGTATTGTTTGATAAAAATTGATTTTAAAGTGTAAATAGAAGATAAGAGGGTGTGAAATTTTATAAGTGAGGTGAGTTGCACCCTTGTAATTTTTGAAAAGAAAACGACATACCCATGTTTTTTACATGAAACAAGGATCCAAAATAGACCATTACCAATTATTATACATAATAAGTTCAAACAATATCCATAAAATATATTTTATACAATTTTTATGTCATTTTAACCTTTATATGTTTAGTTTAACCCCTCGATAAACCTATTTTCACCTTAATTACGATAATTGATTTTTACCCTTTTCACTATTAATTATTGTAAAAAATTAAGTTTACATTATTAGATAAGATAAATTATTCTAATTAAAAATATGGAATCCATTTGAACAAATTTAATTCAAATAATTGTAAAAATTTAATATAAAATTAAACCTATATACGCAATGAAAAAGCGGGTTTTCAAGATGTGTATTTTTCAAGAAAAAGATGATTTTATATTAAGTCTATGACTACTAATAATCATTTTATGAAAAAAAATATATTTATTAATATATATTATATAAATTTAATTTAAATAATTCATAATTAGGGTTTTTATAATTAATTAAAAATTAGAAACAGTATACCCTTTAAAATAGTTTTTGATAAAATTCTGTTTTTAAACCCAAAAATTAACTTATAATAAAATCTAATATAAAGATGATTAAAATGTAATTAAATGAAATAAATAATAATTATTTTACTTTAAATCACATTCAAAACATAATAGGACTTTTAAATTACTTAATTTATTGAAAATAAATTACTTTTTTTACAAAAATCAATATTTTTCACTATTTACTAAAAAATCAATATATTCTGAAAAAAATTTCCACCCTAATTAAATTTTGATACGAATATTTCAAAAATGAATTTAATTTTTTTAAATAATTTTTTAAAAAACTTTAAAAATTATTATAATATCTTCTTACAAAAATAAATAAAAATCATTTTTGAAGAAAATATATTTTTGAAGAATAAAGTTACTTTACTAAAAGTTGATTGATTATTAACTCTATCAATAATTTATATTGAGTAGGACACACACACACATATAGAAACATATACACACACACACACAGATATATATATGTTTGTTTGTGTGTGTATCTTAAATTATTTAATACTAGTCATACTCTCTAATTTAATGGCTAGGTTATAACAGTTATATATTTCACAGGTCGTTTAAGCTCAATGTTTTATGTCGAATACACTATCGTAAATAATTTTTTTAAATCTAGAGGTGTTACATATCAACCAATTGAAGAACTAATTGATTGCATGATGAAATCCAATCGACCGTGACTAATCAATTGTGTGATATAATGTTCAATGGATTGATCACACCTTTGTATTAGTATGGAAATTCCAGACATACTCTACTCCAAACTAGGGAACATTATAAACATGTTGCAGACATTTTATCTACCCACACCAATACTTCTCATAAATTCCATGAATATAAACACATAAATCATCACATTTAAAGGGATTCATTCATGCAACAACACTTCTCAATTTCTATTTACCATAAGTAATGACAACATCTCAATTAAACTCCTAGACTTAGATGAATTATTATTCATGAAATCTAATTATGAATAATGAATCAATAACAATCCTCCAAGAATAATCACCTCTATCACCAAATACATATTAACATATTGAAAACAAATTCAATCAAACTCTTTGGTCTTAACAAGCCCCATTTGTGTTTGCTATAAATTCATCTAAAATGTTATCTTAATATACAAGCTTATATTTATCTCCATTATTGATAATAAATGTAAAGGGATAGTGTAGACTCCTAATATAATCTATCTCTTTCAAATTAACCTCCTCATTTAAATAACATATCAAGACACTTATTAAAGAAATATCACACCACATACTTTTCCTTAGAAAATATCCGTCATTAGGCCCACTCTAAGTAAACTTGGGTTGACCCGGTATAGAAAAAAAGAGGTATTTAAACAAGGTTTTAAATGTTGTCCATAAACACCAAAAAATGTGATATCATTATCAAAATATAATTTTGTAGAATTATCATATATATTCATTAAAAAAAACATTGTATCTTACACACATATTAATAAACACATTAAAAAGTTCAAGTGAAAAGTATATAAGTCCCCCTATTCACAGAATGGGAATTAGGCCAAAAATTTGGGCCTACGAGCTATGTAATGGGATACAAGACCACTGGGAATTTGGGCTATGTAATGGGTCTCCCTCTATCCAGTTAAAAGAGGTCTTTTGTTTGATTTAATAATAAAATGAGGCTTCAACCCCAACCTTTTAAAATAATACAAGTCCCCCTATGTCTCATATTTTCATCAACCAACACTCCACCTTCATAAATATGTTGAATACAATCATGAAAAATATTATGAAAGTTTGATTCTAATACCTTATACTCAAAATTTCACGGGGATATCAATATTTTATAGAATTTATAGACTCACACTACTTGTGATATATTAACAACTCCATCATTATTTTTTCTCCCTCTCATGGGATGCACTCACTCCTTCATCTTACAGTTGTAATACTTCATGAAGATAAATTAATTCATTTTTACTAGTAGTGATATCCTCAAACACCTCTCCTTAAATTCTCTATAAGTTATAAAAAATATATAAGAGTACTAGGGAATGAGGGGGGACTTTCTTTGTTTCTTAAAAGAAAAATTTTCTCTGAGAGTTTCCTCTCACCCTGTACTTCCCTTTTCTTTTAAATTATATATGGGAAAAATTATTTTCATTACTTTTCCCATTTTTTATCCACAAAAATTTTATTTCTCAACTACTTACCTTGTATTATTTCTTTACATGAAATAGTTTTCTCCATATCATTTATTAATAAAACCACATATTTATTTATTTGATCATCTTTTTAATGCTCTCTTATTGGGCTGACAGGATTGTTATGAAATTCTTTGTGTCATGCCCATTTTACTCACATAATTTACAAATCTTATTCTATTTTTAAGTCACAACTTATAGATGAATCCTAAACTAGTTCAGTGTTTTCTAAATTCAATAATTACTTTCCTTTATCCTTAGAACTCATATTTCATTACTCTATTTGTCTTGCCATATCTAGTTGGTTAAGCCAAACAATGAAGCATTATTTCTTGACATTATCAACTTTCGTAGGATTCTTACTTTATTTTTTTACATACTTAACAATATATGACTTCCATTTTTTATTATATGAAACTTATATAGGGAGTATATTCATACATACCTTAACTTTATGACAATATTGTCCACACCTTCCATACACCTATTCCAAGTATTCAAATTTGTATTGAGTGAACATATTTTTTGATATTCTCATCACAACTTGTTTCCGTTGTGAATTAGATCTCATTATCTATAAAATATCCCCCTCATATCTTTTATCATTCATGCTAATGGAATATTATACTAGTAAGAATAGGATTTGTGTCCATACCTTCTATAACACCTGAATATCCTTACAAATTTTATCCTCTAGATTGATTCTAGATCTATCCAACATTATATTGTTGTTATTGTCCTATTAAAATGAAATATTTATTTTTTTATGTTCCTGGGGTGTCCTTAAAATATTTCTTATTTATTTTTATTTTAATAATAATCTCTAATTTTTCTTATTCCAAACATCCTTATAATTATTTTTGTATCCAATTATTTTATGAATTAAATATTTTCATTGAGATATATAAGGTGTCAGTTTTAATTTCCTATTAGAAACTAACCTATCATTAGTTTTATAAGGGAACCCATAACCTCAAATAACTTAGTGAAATATTATATAACATTTTTTCAACTCATTTTGAACCTTAATACATATATATTAGGTCTCAACCAGTTCTTTTTATAATTCCCTGGCCCCAAAAGCCTAAATCTAGTGCCCACTTTATTACATTTTCATGATTACAAGGAATAAAATCCCAAAGTACCAGTCATTTTAGAAGTTTTTGAAAATTATATTACATACATGATACCCATTTTTCATTGGGAAAACAAAACAAAACTTACTACATAAAAAAAATCAACATCCTCGAAAATCATTCTAATAATTTATCTTCATATCCTAGAAAAATTAAACAAAATAATGGTGAGATCAAATGATCAGTAAGGTTAAGAGTATAAAGGTATTAATCATGATTCAATAATCATAATAAATATGGAAAGGTAAATAATTGAACAAACTCTCCATTTATACAACTAGATAAGGCATAATCAATATGGTAAGGTAAATAATTGAAACCCATGCCATTTAATCAATAAAATAAGAATGAAATGCATCCATAGATATTGTAAAAGAAAAAATATCATGGATAAATAATAATTGAATCTGAATTAAGGCAATTCTTGATCATTGGACACCATGTTTATTAGGTACATGATACCTTTACTGTTAATATCTATTCTCAATATAGTTTAAACTACTTTTATTTGACCAACTAATTCGTCTCATGAGAACCTATTGATGAATTGATGAGATATATATAACCAGGACACACCCATTTCACACAATTACAAATAATTTCTCATATATAAAATAATCTATTCAATTATTAAACAATGTTCCTTATCATTAAATATTCATATTGAATAAATAATACAAATTTATCAATAATTCCCCAGTTAATCAAATATCTTTCAAAGTAAAACCCATATGTAAAAATGGAATAATGTTTTGAAAATAATTATATAAATTATAAAATAATATTAATATTTAATATAAATTTAATTTCCAGTGATAAATTATTACAATAAAGTGATTGTTTCAATAGAAAATTAACAATCACAAAAGAAAGTGAGATTTCAAAATAACATTTACCACTTGGTAATTTTCAAATTAATAACCCTTAGAGGAGATAATTCAAATTAAAACCTCAAATAATATTAATATAAGAGGATTAATGATATAATATACCAAAAGGGATAGAACAAACAAAAAAAGTACGTGGAAAATATGACATTTATCTCACAGATGTAAAATATGAGATGAAAAACCCTTATCTTACACACTCTTTTAGTTGACCACTATTTAAACTCATGTATAATGGTTTTAATCATGTTATTAACTTATAAAATAACCATATTAATAGTTATTATATCATATATTATCCCCTTATAATATATTATTACCTATTTGTTAATAGTCTTTCATTATTTTCATTATTTTGGGTGTTAATTGTCTTGTTTTCTGAGTATGTATCGATTTGTTATTTTTTCATTACTATGACTTAGATCATGATTTAATAATAAAAATAATTTAAATCATGATTTAAATATTATATATATATTAAATATATATTTATTTAGAGTAATCTATAAAGTTTGGAGATAGGAAATGAAATACATTATTCATGGAGACGGTAGGTTGTACGTACTCATGAACACTGCTTCCATTTTCTTTTCATATTAAAATAAATAAAAGTAGACGATATATATGTATATTATAATTAAAGTATAATATTAATTTAATATTTATCACATATTTTAATTAAAACCATCCTTAATATATTCCATGTAGTGTGTGAATGAATCACATCGCTTTGAGGAGGTGGTAGTCCACACGCCCACAAATGAAGTTATCATATTCCCACAAAATAGAAATCATGAAGGTATGTGTTATATAAAAAAATAAGAATAAATAAATCATAAATATAATATATATCATATATAAAATATAAAATATAAATCCATCATTATTCTAACCTTTAAAGGTGGTAATGGAAGAACGAACGACATTAGTTCGTAAGGCGGTAGTCCGCCGTACACATAAATGATGATCACCTATCCCATTTTATGGATGTGTGGGTAGGTGTAGGTCTAAACCTTAATATAAAAACATAAAAGTATATTGAGGATACTTATTTAATTATATAATCAATATATATAATGAATTTAAGGGTTGGATAATTAAATGAAACAAAACAGATGGTTGAAGAACCTTACCTCTTATTCAGGTAACTCCTTTTGGTATATACCAAAAGCATTATTTGGTTTGATTTATTAACAAATTTAGGATTATATAATTAGGGGAGGTATTTTTATAGATTAGTTTTATAGGGTTTTGATGATATAAATTTTATTTATAGGTGTGAGGAAGGGGAAGAGTGAATTTCTTTTTGTAGTGGAGGATGAGTGACATTCTTGTAAATACCAAAAGGTGAACACTATTGGGAGGTCAAACATACCTCATGTGCTTCCAAAATAAAAAAATAATATAGTAAATGGTAATTATGGTTGATAAAAACCTCTAACACACAAAAATAAGTTCATTTTCATAATTTTGTTCCTTAACTTCTAAGTTTTCACCACATTTACCATTTTGGTTTTTATTAAGGTAACTAGTTTTATAACCTATATAATATAAACATTAAGAATAAATTAAATTGAGATATATTATAAAAGATATACCCAATTAATTATAAATATTATATCTAATTTATAAAATAAAATTTCTATACGTGTTGGAAATTAATTTTAAAACAAGCGCATGTAACGCGCAAAAATACCACTTTAACCAGAATCGTGCTAACAATGTTTTTACTATTTAGGGGTAAATATGTTCTTTATAGAAGATAAATTTTTACATGAATAAAATATATTTTATATGTATTAAAATTTAAAAAAAAATTGGTAGAATATAGGATTATTATTAAATTTTAAATCTAAATAAAATATCATTTATATTAAAATAACATTAATGTCCATTATGAAATTATTTACTTAATTTAAATTTAGAAATATAAATACAATGATTTAATTAAAATATATTAAGTTAATATATATTTAAAATGAAATATTCATCTATAAAAATATTGGAACACAATAATTCATTCAATTTTCCTCACTTTTAATATTTTTAATATCATTTATTTTATTTAATTATTAACTAAATAATAATTATGTTGACGTTTCATAAGAATTTTAAGTAACTAATTCATATCTAAAATGATAAATCATTATGATAAAAATAAATCATTTATATTTAAAAATTATATGTATAACTGAAAATATTATTTTTTTTCAATATCTCAAGGATTTATAAGTATTAAAGGTAAGGAAGGTCCATTTTTTATCTTTTTTCATACTTAACTTATTATATAGGTTAATTTCATGGAATAATATCCCACTAACTCATAAAATTTTAAAAAATATGGTATATGGTAGAAATATTTATAGACAATGGATTTTGGACAAGTGTTTAGGTCATTTTCCCCTTAATATTAAAGTTAAACCATCAAGTAAACTAATATTTACCTTAATTATTGTAATTAATCTTAATCACTCTCAGTGATATTTTTAATAAAAAACTAATTTGATGTTATTAGACTATAAATATTATAATTATTACAACTATGTATATCAATTTTTCCAAATTCAATTCACATAAGTGAAAAAAATAAATTTAAATCTAATCCAGCAGTTGTGATGAGAAAATGAGTTTTTAAAGTGAAAATGATCAAAAGTTCATTAAGTTTTTATATCTAAATTAAAAATAAAAATGATTACAATGAACCAAATTGTATTAATAGAATTAATAATTTTCTATTGTGACTTTAAAACCAATTTAAAATATAATTTAACATTAATAATCTTTTAAACAAAAAGGAAGTTTTCAAATAAAATGCAGTATTTTTCATTATTCATCAAAAAATGAAACTTATCAAAAAAATACCTAAAATTAAACCTAAGATAATTTTTGAATCATGAATTTAAAAATTAATTTTATCTTTACAAATAAATTTTATGAATTGTTTAAAATTTAGTTTTAAAATAGTTGCACCATTAAAAGGTGGAAAAACTACTTATAGAAAAATACTGTTTTTATGCATAAAACTAGATTTGTTCTAATCACATGTATATAAAATATATTAGATTAACAAATTTTTTTTATTAAATATATTTAAAATAGTAAATATTTCTTAAAATTTTGGGATCTTATGCTTATTTTTGTGTGTTCTATAAGATAATCTCAATGTTGAGTGTAGTGAAAGCATAACTTGGTGTTGTGTATAAAGAAAGATAACAATAATATTAAATTCATTCTAATAGAAAAATCTTATAAATTATTGGGGTGTTACACATTTTATTTTACACATATCTTCTCTTCAAGATCATACACCATCTTCTCCTACTCAACTTTCTTTAATTTATTATTCTTTATTTCATCAACATTGGAGGCTTCCTTCTTTATCAACTACTCATTTTCTTTAGTCACTTTTTTTCCTCCCTCAAAAGCTTATTATTTTCTATATTATGTTGGATAATATGTTTAAGATAAGATTTTAACATTCCTTTTAGTTTCCATTCATTTTATGTTCTGTATTCTCCATCATCGTCACTGTTTGAGGACTCAACTCCTTTCTCAACATGAGTAAATAAAGTGAATTCATTATCCGAATGGCTAGATGACTCACCCTTCCATTTATTTATCATAAAGATTATTATTTTTATACTTGAATGATTATTATTTTTCTTTTTATGTTTTTGTGTCTTATCATCCTCCTCATATGATTTAGATTCTTCAACCTTTTTCTTTGGGTAATATTTTGAAATATGACCAATATTATCACAATCATAACATCTAAGTAATTACTTAATTTTTCTATTCAATTTACCTTTTTTGAATATCCTTGATAGAATAGAATTTTTTTGACTTAATTATTCATCATCATCTATATAATCTGAATAATTGATTTCAATAATGTATTCTTATCTAAATTTTCCTTTTATCATAGATTCATAGGCTATCTCATTTTTACCTTCTTTTTAAATGTCAGAGCCTTTCTTATTTAATATTCAATGAGAATATTGTGAAGTTTTTCCAAGGTCATATCTCCCCTTTATTCTAAAGTTAAAACCTTGGAATCAATTCTATCCATAAAGTTTCTCATCTACTTTTAAATTATAATTAAATCCTCTAGTTTCTCACTAAAAACTCAAATGTTACTAAAAATTTAATTTACCCTGGTGAAATAGTAATATATATTCTCATAATAAACCATTTTAATATACTTATATTTACTATTATATACTTGTATCTTGGATTCTTTCACTTTGATATTGCCTTCATAACTGTTATTTATTTTTTACAATACCTCCCTAGTTGTTTGAAGTCCTATTACCTTTGTGTGGACCTTTTCTAAAAGGGATATCAAGATGAAATTTTGATCTTTTACATCTAGCTCCATATTTCTCTTATAATCATGGTTTATATTAGCACCTTCATCAATGGGTGGAAATCCCACTATAGTAGTACCTATAACTTCTATGTAGAGTGAAAAGAGGTAAGACAACATAATATTCCTTCTATTATGCTACTTTGATCCATCAAAGGTTTGAATTCATTGACTTTTCATATAATTTAAGTTCTATATTTCCCAATAACTTCTTTTTAGATATTTAAAGGGAACCTTGCTTTGATACCACTTGTTTTTCTCAGATTGGATCACTGAGAGGGGAGGGGGGTGAATTCATGATCAATTTTATTTTTACAAGTTATTCCATTTAAACCCAATATCTTAAACCTTTTAAGGTTCTCAATACACTCAATTATTTATCATAGCCCCACCTTTATGTGTAATAATAAATATAAGGAGAGCAGTACACTGTATTTACATGGTTTAGATGATAGGACTACTCCTTTCCATGTTAGTTATACCCCCCCAACATGGATTATACACTATCATCAATAATCATTTATAACACAAATTCCATTTTTCTCTCCACTAATTCTAGATTCCACAAGAATATAAAATAATTATTCAAACACATATCCAAAAAATAAAGACCTTTAGATCTTATAATTATCCACACCACTAAATATTGGTATTCCTCTATAAGTAGATGAATAAGTAGTTCTATATGAATACCCCTTAAGAACTTCATTAGTATTGTTGGTATTGAGGATTAATCCAGATCTTGAGTGATCTAGATATTTCTAATCATTCATTAATACTCAAGTGTACAAAAAATATATTTCTTCTTCAATGAATCTAAGATTTGGTTCCTACTCTCTTCTTAATAATAATGTAGCAGGCTCTTAGAATTCTCAAAGTCTCTAAAAGTATTCATGAGATCCCTCCATTTCCTTATTACATGCCTTATATATATATATATTCATAGAGTAATATCATGTGAATATTTATTTTTCATTTGAATTTGAAAACTCCATGATCATCATATACATGTGCGATCTTCTATTTTAAATATATTAGATATATTATCAAATTATTTCTCATTAAAAATAATTTAAATTCATAGTAAAAACCTCCTTTTAAATATCCTAAAGAATCATTAAATTTCCCTCTTTTTATTATGTATAAAATCCATTCCATTAAACTCATTGGAGATTCTCACGTGTATGACCTAATGCATCTTTTCCACATGGACCTTCCTGTTTGTAGGTGCATATATTATCTCATAATTTCTCCATCACTATAGACATCTCATATTTTTAAAGTCTTAAAAGATTATATAGAATTTATATGTTCATAAAAATACTTATGTTTTTGGTAAATGACTTAGGATTACAGAAATGAATACACACAAAGTCTTATGATCAACAAAACTCTAAAAGGATTACATTGAAGACTTACATTCCATATTTAAAGACTTAATTTTGAATCAGAATACTTATGATAAAGTCAACATTCAAGTTTAAAAGGCTTACACTTAACCAAAGTATTATGATCAACACTTCAAAGTATTATGCCCATGATTTTACCAATATTTTTCTTTAGTTCAAATTTACACGATTGAATTCCTCCTTGACTGAAACTCCTTTAGATTCAAAGCATCACCACTAGTTTGATTATTTTATTCTTAGTATCTTAGATCATTATGTATTTGATAAATAATTATACTTGAACCCATTAAGAAAATTATAAGCATCATCTAATTTAATTTCAATAAGAAGGTCTACTAAAAATTCTCTAAGTACTCAAACTACTATGAGGATCAACCATATAACTTAGTCTGGATTAGTTGTGTAAATAGAACACATGAAATAGTCTTGATTGACCATATGAGAAAACCTTATATCGACTATATAAACGACTAAATGAATGTGTGAAGCAACTATTCCTTTCAAAGTCTGGTACATTCAGTAGATCATTGCATAAAGAACCAATCTACCGCATGATAAAATCCAACCAGTTATGCCTGATTAACTGTGTGATACTATAGTCAGTGGATCAACACCATCTTTTTTATAGTCTAAAAATTACAAACTCTCTCTAATTTAACCTAGGGAATACTTTTAACCTATTGTAGACAATGTATCTACCTATACCAACACTTTTCATGAATTTATAAAATATCATCACATTAATATTCACATTTAAATGGTCACCATCATGCAGTAATACTTCTCTACTTCTCTTTTATAAAAAAAAATGAAACCATCTCACTTCAAATTGTAGTATTGGATGAATTATAAAACATGGAATCCAATGAAAAATCATGAATCTATAATAATCATTCAAACATAATCACCACCATCACCAAACATATATTTTAATATTTGAAAAAAATCATTCAAAAACTTTGGGATCAACACAATTATGCTAATTTTTTTAAGGTTTCATTTTTTTTTACATAAATAGAATTAGTGGTCCAACCACCATATCCCTATGTTCGACCTGATTACTTCTTAATATAAATGTATTTGTGCCCAAAATATTTCAATTAATCTATCACTTAGGGTGGGTATAATAATAAAATTTCACACATGTGCTCTATCACTCTGGGTGAGGTATCATATCACATCTTGACCATCACCTTATCACTCGTGGTGAGGTCTTGTATCATTCATTAACCACCGCCCTATCACTCAAGGTGAGGTCACATTTCACACCTTGATCACCACCCTATAACTCAGGTTGAGGCCACATATCATACCTCACCCACCACCCCATTATAGAGTGTGATGTCACATATCATGTTGTGACCACCACCCTATTACCCAAGATGAGTTCACCAGCACACAAGTAAAAGCTTTCAAAACTTAAGCATTAACTCTCTTCCATCCTCTAGCATTATAAGTGTACCTCATACTAAACTCAAAACCTGATCACTAGTCACACATGACCTATCCCCATTACCCAAATTACACCTCCTCAACATATGGAATGTTAGGATACCCTATCACTTCTAGGTCACATCACATGGGAATCAATACATCAAACTCAATAATGTGACCATTGATATACACATCCTTCTCATAAGAGGGGATATAATAGGATTCTCAGACCCACCAAAAACTCTAACCACTAAATTATATCTCATATCCATCACCCCATAGTGATCCCATGATCTAAAAGCCTTACCTAATCTTATACTCAAAAGGTTAGTATAAATTCCTTTCTAATTTCAACATCACTATACTGGTCCCAATACTCAAGAACCATCTCAATCCAAACACACTCAAATCCCCTTATAAAATAATTTCTAGACCATAAAAACATAAAACCAATACTTATAACCTATTCCCCATAATATAAATCTCATAGAATATATCTCAACTCAAAAATCATGGTGGAATCCATCCTCATTGTTGGTTTTGGGTGCAACAAAAGCATGCAGAGGAGGGAGATATATTAAAATTTATTTTAATAATATTTTACTAAAAATAAGAGTGAGGATATTTTGCATCAAATTTATAATTAATATATTTAATATTTGAATAAATAAATACATGGGTTTAGTAACTTTATTCATTGGTGAATGTTAATCATCCGAAAGTACCCTTTTATATTACCTTCATTGTTCTATGAGGATCCATAGATAAAATCCCTATAGAGGTGATCCACACGTGCTCCTATGATCTTAGATCAAAACCACTAGATCTCCAGGTTCTAGCATGATGATTCAAATGTCTCGCATTGTTCATTCTTCATTACTCATTCTTTGGTCTTGAAGAAATATATCTTTCACTTCTCATTCTTGGAAGGGAAAGAGGAGGATATGAGAGAAAATTTATTGTGCGGAATAATTCTCTATTCTCAACTTTTGGATGCTCTAAACAATAGACATAACCGTCTATTTATAGAGTTATGATTTAAGGTAATATATTATTTAAAAACATACCATCCATAAAATAATATTTATTACCTTTAATAAACCCCATGCCATATAATAATAATTATATTATTATAATTTCGTGGCATGCACCAACTTGCACAATAAAAAATATTATGAAATGGTCTTGTTACTTAATATCTGTGACCAAACTTGGTTTGGTCCATTCGAACTCCTCCATCATTTAATAAACAACTAAATAAATATTTTATTTATAAATAAATATTTCATTCAGAATCTAACGAATAAATATTTATTAAAATATTCAATAAATAAAATAAATATTTTATTCACAAGCCAATGAATAAATACTTATTTAATTTTTGTGATCAATATAACTTGAGTAAAATTATTCCTAGGACTTGAGAATAATATTTTTTCTATTAATTAAACTCAAATAGAATTTAATCGAGATCAACATAAACACTTAGTGTGTGACCCTCTAGGATTATTTATCATTCTCATTAGGTGACCTTTCCTAAAGTCCAATATTAGAAAAGGATTAAGGCACCCAATAGAAATAACTTAATTTCACAACATTGACAACCACATATGAATGCTCACTGTGTAATATAATATGTTTTTTACAATATCTCATCATGCAGTTTTCACATTTTTGTCACCAAACTATATGCTCGATATGTCTTTCTTTGACTATATAAAATAAACATGTAATTAAACCATGGCCATGGAATTTAATGCGACAGTTCTATTTCAATAAAATGGCTGAGATATCAACTTCCATAAATATGGAATGGACAAATCCTTCCTCGAATCATTAATTAATGACATGCCACTCGTGACTCAGCCAATGTATCCAACTTTTCCATGAACTGTTATCATCATGGTTTATGAAATACATCTAAGTATGTGAGTTGTAACATGAATTAATAAAAATCTTATAGTTTAAGGGCCATCACACATGCTCATAGATATGAATATCTAATGACACCAAAACATGAAAAATTGATGCTAACAGGTTTGTTCTCATAATATCCCATCTTGGAGATTACTAATTGTGAACTTCATGAGAAGAAGACTCATCTATTTATGAGTACTCACACCTGATATTCTATGTACTATGTATCCCATCATAGTACATTATCCAACCAC
Organism: Viscum album; assembly: GCA_963277665.1. Classification (NCBI taxonomy): domain Eukaryota; kingdom Viridiplantae; phylum Streptophyta; class Magnoliopsida; order Santalales; family Viscaceae; genus Viscum; species Viscum album. Next base: position 1,401,033,339 of record OY728143.1, on the reverse strand, counting down.
AAAACATTATTTTAGAATATCGTTATAACACATCCAGTTTTTCACCATAGTAGGGAACTAGTATGACCATATCAATGCAACATATACTCTAGGACATCATTACATTATATTCATGCATAGAAATAAACAATATGTAATAATAATTTTTATTAATATTCAATACATTGAATATACATGTAATCAAAGTAAAAATAGTTGGTCCTAGTATACCAACTCCAACACTCACTACATTAAATCTAATCTTAGAGGACTTATCCATCACAATACTAGATAAAAAACCTAAACCCTCCCTCAATGGGGTTTCCCCAACCACACATGAGTCAAACAACTATCTCACCCATCTCCCATTGGACTAAAATCTACCATTCCTGCCACCATAGTCTTGGGAAATCACCCTAGGGTAACCAAAACTCATAATGAGCCTAAATACCAATTATAGGACCCTTATTCATTCCATTAGTTTCCTTTCCTTTTGGTGATGATGATGTTGTGAAACTCTAAATAACATGACAAGTAAACCAGAACCCACTCTAGTTCTAGGAGTCTCTAAGACACCTATTTCGTCTACTCAAGGCACTCTCAATCCCTATCCAATTTACCTGATCTCAAACCCCATATAGTAATGAACAAACATACAAAAAATTGTCACATGGTTAAATATAATATAGAAAAACTAAATTGATAAGGATTTATTCTCCTCATGATAATCTCTATCCATCCTCGGTGGATCCCACACTAAGATATTACCATGCTATGAGACAATATCATATACTGCATGCCTAAATAATTAATTACAACAACTTATAATTAATTATAAAAACTTATAATTAATTAAAAAAATATAAACCTAGAAGAATAATCTAAGAAAACTCATTGGTCCATCCAGATACACCAAAACATAGACCAATGGCATGAAAAATGTCTAAGGTAGACCCCCACCCCCCGACACCATTATGGGTAAAATGTAACAACTTGGAATGTCATTAATGATAAATCTCTTCTTATAATTATTCTATATAATATAAATCACATAAAATCACATATATAACACAATAAAAACTTTATAAATGATGAATTAATGAAATAAGAGGTATTTTTAGAAGTTAAAAAAACTATACCTATGGAATAGTAACTTGACCTTTGGAATATTAATGTTACCATTAAGAATAGTAATCTTTCCAATAGAGTAGTAACATAACCTATAAGATTATAAATAAAATTTATCAATCTTATAAATTAAAATATGATATAATTATATCATATTATAAGTAAATATATGCTTTAAAATTGATAAATTAAGTGATGATATTTTTGTAAAACATAAATTTTTATTTACAATCTTATAATTTTTATAATAGTTCAATAGAAAATTTATTTTAATTAAATATATTTATAAATTAATATTTTGGTTTTTTATGATTATAAGATAATTTTATGAGACCTTAAGTAGTTTTTCAAAGTGTCATAAAATAGTTATAATTTTAAAATCAGTATTTTTTTGAGTAAATGATGATATTATTTAAAATTTAAATATATTATATTTATAAAATTATTTTCATAAAATGGATTTCATTTTTTAATTATACATTTTAAAAAAATGGTTAGGTTTATTTTTTTGATTTTTTCTAAAATAGTTGAATTTTTTGTGAATAGTGAAATAAAATAATTTACGATATTTAACAAATATATGAATTATTGAGTCATCGATGATATATGGATGATGTAAGCCCATACTATCAAAATATACTTCATTATTTTAATATATTTAGTAAAAATGATCAAACTATTGATAGTCTTATGCAAAAATAATAAAATAATGAATAAAATAATCAAAAACACCCCTCACCCCCTATAAATACCACCCATCACCACATATTTTCCTCACATATCAAAATACTTGAAGCTTATAAAAAATATTCTCAAGACTCTTACCCATTTCCAGGAGACGTTTTTCTTAATAAAAGACCAAAACAAATCCCCCTAAGGAGGTTCTCAAGGAGGAGAATTAAAGAGGTAAAAATCCTCTTTCATTTTCTTTTAATTTCTTTTCAAATTTTTTTTCTTATTAGCTCCTCAAATATTATTATCCAAGTGAAATAATAACTAAATTATATTATATATACTAGAATATTGTTATGTTAATGGAATAATCCATCATTAAACCTCTTCTCCCCCTTTTTATTCTAAAAATGAGAACATCGTCCGGGATTTGTCAATTTACCAACTTCATGGATGATGTGTTTATATTTTCATTTGACACCTACAAGGATGGACATAAAACCATTATAATAGTTAAAATATATTTTAAAATATATTTTATAATCCTTTTTATGTCCTATAACTAATATATATACATAATATTAAATAATAAAACTAAACTAGTTTGTGATGATCGAAAAACCGCCAAATTAATCTAAATGATTATCATTAACAATTCATCCTCATACCATATAAAAAAATGATATATAAGATCATTTAATATTATATAATTTCATTAATAACATATAATCTCAATTTTGTTAAATTATTCTCATTTTACATGAACTTCCATACATGTATACAAGTGAATCGGTCATGAAAACCAAGAAAACAAACACTCCTGAATGATGAAATTGAACACTATAACTCATAAAAATATCCATAAATGAACTTAATAAAATTAAATTTAACCAAAAACATGTATAATAGGTTATTAATTAATTAATTAATTAATATAATAGTATTATCTAGGATATTAAAGTGAATAAAGCATTCAGACATAAGGTAAGGGGATTCTCAAACCCAATTTCCTTTCTTTAAGTTATTCATATTTCATGAAATTTTTTAGTGTGTATGTTTTTAATATTCATAAAATATTATTTATTTGTTATTAAATTTTTTTATAAGATATAAATTATTCCAATATTATTTTTTGACAAATGAAAAGATTTTTCCAATATAACTATTCTTTCTAAAAAAACATCTTTTACTTCTCTTGATATTGTTTCTTCTTCACTCAAGATTGACGATTATTATACCAAGTATGTTATTCCATTTTTTTGTAACACCAATGTTTATTCATGAAAGTATTCTATATGAAATTATCATGAAAATAATTTCATTTCCATGATTTATTTTATGGTAAATATTATTATACGTTCTATGTGGCATGCATGATTATGTAAATGTTGTAATATGGTAGGTGCACCCAGAATTGTATAGTGTTCCAATTAATTGGGTAATGTGATGTATATCATGAGATAATGTTTAATATTAATGAACATAATGCTATATTTTTTCACAATGATTATGTTATGTTGATACACATATGTTATGTGTGAACGTGATACTAGATTTGTTCACAACTATTTGTGGTAGTTTACCACTAAGACATGATGTTTCATTTTTATGAATTACCACATCCCATGAATTTATCTAATTCTTTATCTCATGATTATAATACTATTATTATGTTATGATGACGATTATTATGCTCACCCCATGTTATATTGATTCATGTTCTTATCTATCCTCTTTCTAGGCTTTTAGCTCACCGATATCCTTGATGTATATCCTCAGGTAACTAATTATACTAAGGAGAACATGAGGGAAAATAAAAATACAAAGAAAAAGGAATTAAATTAATTTTTATGTTTTATCATTTAAAAGTTGTATATTCTCTTAATTTTCCCAAAAAATTAAACCTCTGTATCCTGGTTTTGTAACACTATTATATTGTTAATCTTTTAAATGATGTAATAGTAATGTAAGAAAAATATGGGTCAGTATAGTTTGTATTAGAGCATGTTTTAGTTAATTTGAGAATTAGTATAATATAACATTAGTGAAAACCATTAGTATGAGACTAATTATATGTAAGAATACAAGAAGGTTTGTGTTTCTTCCATAAATGGGGATGACCTTGTTTGTTTAAGGTTCAAAATTTCCAATCGGTTTCTAATGGGTTTATTCATAGAACCAGAAAGATCCAATGATTCTATATCCATTTGGACCTACTTTCCAAAGGTAGGTGCTCATTAGTTATGGGCCGATGAGGATTAAGAATTTTTATTGGTCGAGAGGATGGGAGGTCAGGCTCATCACACCTTTTTGGGGGGAATGATTTCCTACTCCTAGACTCTCTCATAGATTTAAGTTATGTTCACGAATCCTTATTAATTCACCAAGCATGAAAATGAGTTTTACTTTAGATTTATCAATCAATGATTGAAAGGTATGAGATTTAGAGAATATTTTATATGTATTTTAGGTTCTTCATTGATAGAGAATCATCCATATTTATTAGAGATTCTTAGTCAATGATATCCTTTAACACATTATATAGAAATACCTTGGTCATTATGATAACCATACTAGTTTTAAAGCCAATCAGTGGGGCACTTGAAGTTTATTTTCGTTCAGAAAGACAAGGATTATTTTCGAGTTGGGATCGTACCCACAGATGGGATACCTATGTATCCTTGTTAAAAAAGAAAGGAATCAGAACCCACATAGTTTGATAGGAAGGATATAGTTTAACGTCATGTGGGATGAAAAATAATTAATGAAAGATGGGCTTGAACCTTATAAAGGCTTCCTATGTACTCTAATTTTAAGGTAGAGATCAAAGTACACGTAGTTTGGGTAAAGAAATATGGGGTTTATACATGGTTAATGGCCCAGAAAGAATTGTCGTGATTACTTTCACACTCTAAGATCACGTGAGTCATGCTCGGTGTGAGAAACAAGAGGTATTAGTAAGCTTGATGATGGTGTCATAAAATATTCAGTTATGAGAAATGAAGTGGGGATTACGTATGTATGACTGCCTAGGTAAATTAAGACAAGGAATTAGGAAATAAGACCAAGAAGTAGGGTCCATAAAGGTATTTGTACTTCATGAAGATTTGGAATTTTAACCAAGGACTTACTCCTAAAGAGGAATCTCAAATTAAGAGGGACTTATGATTGGGTTTTATCCCTGAAAAGGAACCCCAAATCAAAAGAAAATAAGGTTGGGACTTACTCTTAAGAAGGAGGCCCCAAGTTAAAGGAAATTATGACTGGGGCTTACTCTTGAGAAGGAGGCACAATGTTAAAGGAAATTATGATTGGGACTTACTCCTGAGAAGGAGGCCCAAAGTTAAAGGAAATTATGATTGGGAATTACTCTTGAAAAGGAGGCCCAAATCAAAGATCTTCCCATCTCAGAGGATGAGGTTATATAAGAAACCCCTAACCAAGGTGACATAAAGCTTGTACGTCACATGGTTTTGGGAGAGGTTCTTACAAAACTCCTTTAAGACAAGGAGGCCAACAAAGGAACCATGCCATAAATGGATTTGAAGAGGGGTTTTAAGGCTGTATCTTGAAGAGGAGAAGTGGATTTAATGAAAGGAGGTGACTAGGAAGGAGGTACACAAGTATTGTTCTGGCGCGCAAGTCCTAGTCGCGCAAGTATACTTGCGCGACATGAGTCACCTTGGGTGACGAATAAACCATAGGGTAATACTTGGGCAAATTTGAACTCAAGCCCTCGGTATCATCCCTAGAGGCTTCCAAAAGTGTGGCGCACAAGTTCCCCTGAGAGGGCAAGGTGGTGCACAATTGTCTTCATTTCCATTAAGGGCTAGACACTTAGGCATGCAAGTGTTGATGAATCCTAACACTTAAGCTTTATTACTCCTCTTTAAAGCTTCCATTATAGGTAAATAATTACCTTAGAAGTGTTTGGAAGATGTCAGAAAAAGACTTGGGTGACCAGAGCTTGAATCCGAGTTTTGGAAAATTCATCCTTTAAATGGGGGGGCCCACAGGGGGTATTTATAGGCCACTGGGAACCTTGGGTGAAAAAAGAAATAGGGTGTGCAAGTGACTTGCGCAACCCATATGTGGCGTGCAAGTGACTTGCGCAACCAGAAGAAAAATTGTGCGACCCATGCTTAAAGGGTTCCTTGTTCATGCCTTTGTCAATTTTTGATGTTCTTCAAAGGATGAATCTATTTTTGCTTAAGGTATTCCCCTTTTCCATTCATTAGACTCTGTGAAGGAAAGGAGCGTCAACAAAAGTACCCCCTTAAAGTTGGATCTAAAAAAGAAGTGGGGATTTGACTCTGATGAAAATGAGAAACAAGGTTCTACGGCGTGCAGGTGGTAGGCGCGCAGGTATTGTTCTGGCACGCAAGTCCTGGCACGCAGGGTCAAATAATTTCCTATATATATGGGCATCATTTCGCACAAAGCATCCAACTTTTGAACGCTTCTCACTCTCATCACGTAGGTGTGTTAGATTTGCACTCGTCTGCACTTCTGTTCGTTGCGTCGTGCTTCCTCAGTTTGTTTCTGACTTGCGCGCCATTACTAGTACAATACAACTTGTGTGACTAGCTTAGACTTACACGCAAAGATTATACTTGCGCACCTTAATGCCTTATCCATTTTTTTCGATTTCTTCAAAAATTTTAGGAAAAAACAGACTTATTTAAAAGTTAACTTTTAGATATTTGTGCAGATTCAATGGCTCCTAGAAGAATTGGATCGGCTGATGAGTTGGCTAGCAAGAGGATTGATGACATGATGAACATATTTGGCCATGATTACTATGATATATGCAATATCACTCTCCTATATTTGGCCAAGTACTTGAAGAAATATCATGTCAATTTCCCACAGAGCATTTACTTGAATTTATATGGCCATGGTCATCTGCAAGGAGTCAATGTTCCAGATGCAAAGAACTATATTCCTCATTCATGGTTTTAAACTTACACCAATTTCGCTTCAGCAAATGTCTCAGTTGCAGGATCATTTATCAATGCTAGGACAGTGTAGAGGGCGTTCATAATGCATCATAGCCCTTTTGCCCCAGATCTGAAACCTCATACGCTCAAGATGTATCCACATTGTTATCCCTCTATTTCGGTTATACTGTGCATTAAGAGCAGCAACAATGGTGTGAAATTTCAAATTTTTTCTCCATGACATTTCCTTGTAGATATGAAAATAGAAAACCCATGGGCTGATATGTTTTCTGCTGCCAGTTGGTGGAGAGAAGACTATCATGAAATTAGAAGAATATATGAAAAGAGTACTCTTGCCAAATAGATCTTTACTTACAATGATCCATTCTCAAATCCATGTATCAATCTTCCAAGTATCTTGGATAAAAACAGAGTCACTATTTGATTAGTAGAAAATTTTCTCAAACCGCACTCAAGAACATTCTTTTTCAATTGTTCCAAGAAGATCTAGTATCACTGCGTCTCTTATTGCATCTAGTTAAATGAATGAATTCCAGGTGGCTACTGATGAAGCTCGGGATGCCGTAAATCAAATGAAGAGTTATATTAAAAGACTCTTGTAATTCTTGAAAAAGAGAAGAGACTCCAATCTGTGGATATCCTTTTAACTTTTGTGAATTAATGAAAAACACTTTCATCTTCAATCATTTGTACCTGCAATCTTTTTCTACCTACTTTAATTAATTTTACCTAAGCCAATGGGCCTAGTAAGAATAGTTTGATTTTTTCTAGGGTGATACAAACAAACCCACAAACTTTGCAACTTCTAATTGCTCAATATTACCTAAATCATACAAAATGTATGTTTAGTGAGCTGAGACTTGACATTTGTTCAGAGTTCCCTTGTCTTTTGTTGGCAGTTTAAAGTCATGCATGTCGGACATAAAAAGGCTAATGTTTAAGGTCAAATATCTTTGAACAAATGGATTAAAAATTGACTCAATTCCTTAATAATTTGTTCGAAAACATATTACCACATTCAATTATGGGGGAAAACATGTAAACTATGACTTAAGAAAATTTTAATCTGAGGGATGATATGAAAAAAGGGATAAAAGGCATTAGGGGAAGTATTTCCTAAGAGTAAAGTTACCACTATTTGACAATCCTGTTAGGGGGTTTAAGTATGTAGGGCCACTTAAGGGCATTGGATTAATAGTCAAATAATAGCATATTTTGGCTGAAAGGTCCATTATATAGACTACTTATGCAAGGCCACCAAGGGGAACGTGCTTCATAGACAGACAAAAGAACTCACAGAAATTTTACTTTTCTATTGCTAAAAACCAATGGAAGTTTATGGAGATTCAAATTTTACAAAGCACAGAGTCTGCTGTATGGAGAGAGGTACTTGAATATGGAGAGGATATTCCCAATCAATATTGTCAAAGAATTGGATGAATGTCACTCCTACGAAGGTCTGACCAAAACGTAGGGAAGGGAAATATAAACCATGGACTTGAATACTTTCAGATCATAAAAAAGAGTATGGGAAAAATTTGTTAAGGATGAATGTTTTTGCGGATCCCTACATATTTTCATTAAGACCAATAAGAACCAAAAAGGTTTTCTCCCCAAGAATTAAGTTACAACTATTTGAAAAAACCATTAGGGGGTTTGAATTATGTAGGGCCACTTAATGGTATTGGTTGCATAGTCAAATAATAACATCTTTTCACTGTCAGGTCCATTATGCAGACTACTTATGCAAGGACGCCTAAGGGCACGTGCTGCATAGTTGGGCAAAAGAATTCCTAGGTATCCAAAATTTTGTGAGAAGTCAAGAAAAGGGTTATGGAGATTTGGAAGTATTTAAGGTTAGGAGTATGACACATCAAAATGTGAATTGTCCAATTCATGAAGGAGATACACAGACCAATGCTAACCATAATCATGTTGTGGCTGGGTCCTGAATTGAGGTGCTGGACTTCACTACGTATCCCATAAGGATGAGAATCAATCCATACGTAGTTCTTGAAATACAGTTTAACATCATGTGGGATGAGAGCGTAGGAGATCTTAGTTTAAGGTCTTAGAGTTTGGACCATAATGAGGGAGACACATTGTGTGTTTTTTATAAACATGATGTGAATAAAGACTAGGGTTTTCATACCACATTCATGTGCTCACAGGGGGACTTTTCAGCTAAGGGACCAAAAGTGGAATTTGGGGTTAGGCCCAAAGACTTGGGGCTGTATTCGAGGGATTCTTGAACATTCCTACATATCCCATAAATATGGGAATCAAGCCATATGTAGTTCTTGAAATACACTATGTACAGATTTGGTTTATACATGTGAAGGGTGAAAGGAGACTTTAGTGCAATGATGGTTGGATTTGAGATTAATGGTTCGAGCATTTCCATGTATGCACGTAGTCTTTGGAATATAATATGATTGGAGATCAATGTCAATAATGATTCCCTCTTAGGTGAGGGTGTCAAATAATGTTGTAGTTTATTGTCATACAGGACAAAAGTGCGAATAGTTTAAGGTCATATGCATGGACCGGTGCTGCACAGTTTAGCATCATGTAGCTAAGACATATGGCTATGTAGTTTAATGTCTTGCAGTGAGGACAATGGGGGACTGTATAGTTTAACGTCATATAGCAAGGATGATGGTGAACCAATGTGAAGATATTTTTTTTGGGGGGGTTGGGGCTTCACGGATCAACATCGTATGAGATGGAGGTGAACCGATGTGAAGATGTTGGTTTTGGGATTGAACCTCAGGAGGTTTCCAATATACCCGACCTAGAAGGCAAGGATCACAGTCCACGTAGTTCAACTGAAGAATGAATTGGTGATCGAGCTGTACTTGAGGACAACGACACAAAGATGGTGTTGGTAATAATGCATGGTTAGCAGCCCATATAGGGTGTTATGATTGAATCTTACTCTAAGCTCACGTGAGTCATGCTCGGTGTGAGAAACAAGAGGTAGCAACAACCCTAAAAATGCACAGTTTAACATGATGTAGGAGGTATAAGGGACTATTTCACAGTTTAAATGACATGTGTCACAGACATGGGGTGCTTGGCAGTTCAATGTCTTGTAGCTCGAACGAATAGTTTAACGTCATGTTGGACGATAGTGGGGCTATGCAGTTTAATGTCCTACAACAAGGACAAAAAGGGACCATGTAGTTTAAAGTCTTGAAGTAAGGACTAAAGTAGTTTAATGTCATATGCATGGACCAGTTCTGCATAGTTTAGCATCATGTAGCTAGGACAAACTGCAATTGTGTTACAGAAAATAATTCTTCAAGAATGTTGCATTGGTTGGAGTTGTAATGAGTTCTCCATCCATTGAGATTAAAGAATAAGCTCCATTGGAGTAGACCTTATGTATTGAATAAGGTCCTTCCCACTTTGGCTCAAGCTTTAGAGGCTTCTTCCCTGGTATCATTGGAGTTATAAGGACCAATACCAATTATCCTTGAATTAATGAACGAAGACGAACTTTTTTGTTGGAAGCCTGTGCTATTCGATTCTGATAGACTTCCAAGTGGTGTAGGGTGCACGATATTTTTTCATATAATCATTCCAATTCATCCAATTTCTTTTGATATTGTTCATCTATAGATGACTGATCACAAATTTATACTCTAAGAGAAGGTAATTAAACCTCAATGGGAAATACTGCTTCTATTCCATATACCAATGAATATAGAGTTGACCGCGTAGTAGTGCGGGTGGTGGTACGATAAGCCCATAAAGCATGAAATTTTTTATCAGGCCATGATTTCTTATCTTTATCCACCATGTTTTGTTGTATTTTTGAAAGAGTATTATTTAAGTATTCTATTTGGCCATTGGCCGCTGCATGATACTGAGATGAATGGTTGGATTTGATGTTGTATTCTTGATACAACTTCCTTACCTCGAATGAACAGAAGTTGGTGCCATTTTTCATCAATATGGTATGAGGGACACCAAATATGGTAATGATGTTAGACTTGATGAAGCTAAAAACTCTTTTAGAACTAACTTCTTTGAGAGGTATTGCCTCTACCCATTTGGAAAAGAAGTCAGTATTAGTAAGAATATACTTAAACTGCTTGGATGTAGCCGAAGGGTAAGGTCCTACTACATCCATTCCCCATGTGGAAAATGGCCATGAGTATTTAGATATATGGAGAAACTCTAGGGGTTGATGAATGAAGTTGGCACATACTTGGAAAGAATGAAATTTATTAGTGAAATCAACACAATCTTGTATCATTTAAGGCTAGAAGTATCCAAGCCTTTGAATTTGATCAGACAGTCTATGTCCAGACTGGTGGGAACCACAGACTCCTGCATGTACTTCTTTCATGAAAACCACTGTCTCTTCCCCATCAATACATATGAAGATAATTCCGTCAAAACCTCGCTTGTAGGGAATTTTTTGGTGATCTGGACTATCATAAAGAGTAAAATTGACCACACGTCACCGGACTTGTTCTTTCCCGGCTCTATCAGGTAGGAGTGTTCCATTTTGAAGGTATTCCCTAATAGGTGTCATACATCCTATAGTATGACCATATGGTTCAGAAATGGGATTGATTTCATTGATTTCCTCTACTCTGATTTGAACAAAAGGTTAAACTACACGATGGTGGGAAATTCTGATGATTGTTTCATCCCATTTTGGATCTACCAGGGCTGTGGCTACATTAACCAGTGCATCAGCTTGGGAATTTTGTGATCACAGGACATAAGAAAATGTTGGTTCTGAGAGAAATTCCGCCATTAACTCTCTGAAATAATCACACAAATGGATTAACTCTTCTTTTCTGATGGAATAATCCCCATTGACTTTTTTTATTACCAAATTTGAATCACCTTTTACCTTTAAGTGATTCACCTATGCCTGAAGCGCCAATTCCAAGCCTGCGATGAGAGCTTGATATTCTGCTTCATTATTTGTACCACCTCCCAACAATAATAAGGAATAAGGTAACATTGCCTTTTCTGGGGAAATAAACACAATTCCTAACCCAACTTTGTTGAATTTAGGATCTTCAATTTTCTTCCCTGTTGGACTTCTGGAGGCACCATCAAAGTACATTTCCCATGTTTGAGGATTATCTTGAATAGAGAGGACTTCCTCATCAGGAAGTTCAATATTTAAAGATCTATCTTCTACAGATGGGTGTTCAGTAAGGGAATCAGCAAGAGCTTGGCCTTTTATTTCCTTTTGAGACACATACTAGATATCAAACTGCTGCAAAATAACTTCCCACCTTTCCAGACGTCCTGTAAGCATTGGACGACTAAGGATAAATTTGACCAGGTTATTCCGAGATTCCAATTGAACCTCATGATGTTGCAGGTAGTGTCTCAGTTTTTGAACTACAAATATTAATTCTAGGAAGCACTTTTCAATACTTTAATATCGATTTTCTACCTCAAGTATAGTCTGAATAAGATAGTAAACGCGGTTTTCATTCCCAACATCATTCTTTTGGGAAAGGAAGACACCCAATGATCGCTCTAAAGCTATCATATAGAGAATAAGTGGTCTTCCTTCAACAGGTGACATCAATACCGGTCGAATCAATAGATATCTCTTGAGAATATCGAATGCTTCTTGACATTCTTCAGTCCACTGCTAGGTGACTCCCTTCTTCATTAATTTGGTGAAGGGTAAACACTTGCCTGCCAAATTGAAAATGAAACGCCGAATATAGGACAAGTGTCCTTGAAGTCCTCTTAATTCTTTAAAATTTCGAGGAGGTGACATAACAAGGATTGATTTTGTCTTCTCAAGATCAACTTCGATACCACGATGGCATACAAAAAAGATAAGAAATTTTTCTGAGGTTACCCCGAAAGCACATTTCAAGGGGTTAATCTTCAAATTGTGTTGTCGAAGTTTGTTGAATATGATTTTCAAATCAGCCAAGTGATCAGAAGATTTTCTAGATTTAACCACAAAATCATCCACATAAAATTCAATAAATTTCCCTAAAAAGGGTTTGAAGATATGGAGCATGGCACGTTGATACGTTGCACCTGCATTATTTAGGCCAAAGGGCATTACCCGATAGAAAAACACACCTTGAGGAGCTCTGAAAGCTGTATAATCCTCATCATATGGGGCCATTCGTATTTTATTGTACCCAGAATATCCATCCATGAAGGAAAGAGCTTCGTAGCTAGCTGTTGCATCAATTAAGAGTTCTGTGATCAGAATTGGAAAATCATCCTTAGGACAATGCCGATTAAGATATCTGAAGTCAATGCAAACACTAATTTGTCCATTCTTCTTTTTCACAGGGACAATATTAGCCATCCATTTAGGATATTGAACTTCTTTGATGAATTTATCCTTGATAAGCTTATCAAATTCAGCTTCAATTTTAGAGGCATAAGTTGGGTGTGTTCTTCTTGCTGCTTGCCTGAATCTTTGATGTTCTTCTGGAAAACCCAAATGATGAGTGGAAACATTTGGATCAAGACCTGGATTTTTTGTATAATTCCAAGAAAATACATCTCGATTTTGCTTTATAAAATAAGTATAAATTTCTTTCTCTTCAAGATTCATGGACACACTAATTAAAGTGGGGCGTGGATCTTCTTATATACCCAAATTTATTTCTATGAGTTTATCCACAGTGGTAGAGATACCCTCTTCAAATGCTGGAGGAGCATCCCTAAGATCTTCCTCTTCTTCTTTAGTATGTGTTATTTCTTCTATTTATACTTTCATAGTAAATGATGAAGTAGAATTTCCATGGTCAGGGGAGAAGTTAAAACTTTAACATCATGGAGAAGAGGCTACCATTTCTGATCCTGTTGATGATGAAGGGTCTTTCTGAGGTGATAGAGAGGTGATGATGGATTGAGAATCGACATCATTATTTTCCTCTGGCATTGCTATAACTTCTTCTATCCTGGTTGATGAAGTATATAATTTCTTGATTTCAGCGGATGAAATGAAGACATCTCTATTTAAGCTTTCATCACTGCTTGGAAAATCAACAATTTCTCCCATGCTGTCTGGCTCGATTGCTGTAACTGACATTATGGAAGTTTCCATAAGAGTTTTTGGATTTAGGTCTATCCTATCAATTTGATTGATAGGTAACACATAATCTATACTCACATGTATGAATGGGTTTATTGGAATCTTTTCCAACCCATTTGGAGCATTAATTTTGGTAACCTCCTTTTTCGTGGATTTATCCTTTACCTCCATGTGATAGAATTCTGCCTCAATGTATTGAGATTCACATGTTTTTAATGGGGATTTATCACCATAAAATGTACCAATTTGACCATTGAAACAATATTTGAGACATTGATGGTATGATGAAGGTATATATACATATTGATGTAGCCAAGGTCTTCCAAGAAAAATGTTAAAGGCTGTGTCATAACGAACAACCATTAAATATGAATTAGACATAAGGTCTCAAAAATGAGTTTTGAGTGTAATCTCACCCAGAGGTTCTTGTTCATTTTTATCATATCCTTGCAACATCAAAGTAGAAGGAGATAAATCAGATTTAGTGAGGTCCAATCGACGAAGTGTATGAATATGGATGAGGTTGACTCCTGAACCATTACCAATGAAAGCTCGTTAGATATCTACATCATTTACCTTTCCAGATAAATACAAAGGTATAATATTTCCATGTACAACATCATCTTCATCCTCATATATAAAAGATATCACTGCATGACATTCTGCAGGATCATTTTCTATATGGTAGACCTCAGCTACAACAATTTCAGTTTTGAATTCCTGAGGACTTGAAAAAGCTTCAATAAACACCTCCTGAAGATCTTTTGATAGATTCAAGGCATCCAAAATTGATAACTTGGCTGGTACTTGGGACAAAAGTTTTAATACATAATAATTTTGGTCCAAAGGTCTGCGTTTCCCAACAAGAAACTATGGTTTTTCAGGTGACTTAGAAGTTGATGCTTTGTAAGTAGATGCAATCCGTATTGGGGTAGGAGTTGGAAATACTCCTGGGTTTGGAAGATTAGACCAAATAGGTCTATTTATTTTCTTATAGGAAGAAGGTTTTACCTCTAATTGATCCTCCAAAATAACTGTTCCAGGACCGAATCTGCCATGTGTGGAAGAACTTTCCTGTTCTTGTTGAGCCTGCTGAGGGGCTTTACCATGAGCTTCTGCCGCATATACAGTTCTAGTAGAGGTAGGATTGAAATAGTGGCTTCTGGAATATCCACGTCTTCCCCTATATCCTAGAACTTTGTCTCTTCCTCTAATTCCTCTGTTTGATATAGAGAATTCAGGCTCATAAAGATCGAAACTTTGGTTGGCATACATATCTGTTAAGTGAATCATGTTAACAAAACCAAAGATCAACTCTTCATCTGATGAATATTCTGCCTGATTAACCAATTCAGGCCATTCCATTTGGTGGGGTGGTGCCCGTGATTTTGAATTAGATGTCTTAAAATCTTCTAGAGTCAAATATAATTTAGGCTTTGAAATGAACTCATCTTCTTCTGATTTCTCTTCTTTCTTTGAATTATGTTTCCTTTTTAAAGATTTTTCTTCTGATGAAGGGTGTTTTTCTGTGGCAGAAATAGCAGAAGGAACCATTGGTTTCTTCAATTACATTCATAAAATGGCTTGAGTTTGGTGGATCATTTTCTTGACCATCTAATCATCATATTTATTCTCATTTTTGATTTTGACTTCATGCCACTTGACTTCTTCCTCTGGATCTGTAGCAGTAACACATGCAACCTGGGCTGAAGAACCTTTCAGTTTTACTTGTCCCGAGTACACTATCTTTTGCAAAAGGTATTTGAAAAAACAAACTCCTGAATGGGATGCCCAACATCTGATGAAATGGGAAATAGTTGGGAAGGTCTTCATCTCCTTCCTTGTTCAGCCTTTTGGGCCTTAGCAACTGAACCAGATTGTTTTCCAGAGCCGAGATGAAGTATCCAAGAACTTTTTCATTCCGGAAAGAATAAACTTTATTATTAAAATATTCATACTATTTCCTCCTTTGATATTTTTGATCATCTTAACGAGGCGGCCGTTTTTGTTGACGTTCAGGAGGTGGAGCCCTTCGATATGATGAAGGTTTTGAAGTGGAAGCAGGTACATGTGCTTGTCTAAGTGTAACTGTAGCAGTCTCTTCTTTCTACATTCTCCTTACTAGAACTGATGGAATTACATGAGTTTTAGACTTAGTCTTTCTAAGATAATCTTCAATCTGTTGACCGATTGAAGTAAGGTCTCAAAACCCTCTTGTGTATTTCATAGGGATTAACAATGTGCATAATTCATCATGTGGATTTGCCACATAGATTGGTAGAAACTCTTCTTGAGGGAGTGCTAAACTTAAGGAATATGTTAATACCTTACAATGGGAAATGAATTCTGAAACTCTTTCATTTTCCCTTTGCTTGCAATTAGTAAGATCAAAAACTACCATCTTTGGCAATGTTGAGCTGAATTGAAGAAGAAATTTTTGACGGAGATCTTCCCACCCAGTAATTGACCGAGATTGCAAGCTAGTATACCAGACGAAAGCAGGCCCTTGTAATGACTGTACAAAACACCTGAGCTTAACTACTTCTTGTTGTTGAGGAGTTCCCATAATATAATCACAATGAGAAACAAAATGTGTTAAGTGTTGTTCTGGATCTCACAAACCATTAAAAATTGGGAATGTAGTATTCACAAAATTTGACGGGGGAGGAATTGCATCCACCCATTAAAGGTAAGCTCTGTTCTCCGGTTGAACTGGTGTACACTTTCCTTCCATAGCTTCCAAACGAGTTATTAATAACTCAATGGTAGTCATTAATTTTTGAGAAACATATGGTTGATCTTAGACCTGTGCAGGTGGAAGAACTAGAGTTTGGACAGGTGCGGCGACCGGTACTGTCACTGATGGTAGCACTACCAGTTGTTGCTGTGCATGACCCATATGATTGGACCTGTGAGGGTGTACTTTTAAAGGAGGATATTCTTTATTGATCCCAGTAACTGCAACGAATTTCCTTGACTGACTGAATCTAGCACGCTTAGGAGGAAGACTACCTTGAAGTAGTTCTGCATTCAACCTCCTTAACTCCTTCATTTCTTTCTCTTGTTGTGCGAACATTTCCTCTAATGAGAGTGATTGGCCTTCTCCATAGGTAGGGTGGTATGTAACCTAACTTTTACCCTTTTCCTTAGCATGTTCCTTTCTGGAGTATGGAAGGGCATTACCCGAAGGAATATCTTGCCTCTAGGCAGCCCTTTAGATTTTGGTATACACACTTTCTTCATTTATTTTTGTGTATACAACCTCTTGAATAGTAGTTTCTTCATCCTATTTCTCTGAGTGAACCTCATGTTCTGGGGGATCAGTAATAATGACATTAATTACATTTATCGATGCATAACGCATTGCATCCCTTCTATCAGCGCTTCTGCAATACTGTCTTCTTCCATGTCCTTTACGAGACATTGCCTTTTGTTTGGTTGATCCCTCAGAAACTTCTTGATGAACCATAATTTGGAGGGAGTCTTCTGATAATTCAGCTCTGCGTTCCTCTTGTGGATTCTTCCCTAATAGAGAGAAGACTGACTTTCGCTGAGGAAGAGATTGAGAATTTGAAAAAGTCCTCAGTTTGGTGGACTGGGGTTGTTCCTGCTGTTCCTGCTCAACTCCTCGAATCCTATCTATTGATCCTGAGGGTTGGGTTAAAAGAGTCCCCAGCTTGGCGAGCTAAGGTGGCTCTTGAGCTACCATATCTAAGACTTTCTTAAAATCTCTCCTGATTTTTCGGACTTTTGTCCAGAAATTGGCTGGATGCATCATCTGACATCCACTCAAATCACCTGGCTCAGATGACCATTGGATGATTTCTGACACTTCTGTCACCTGATGATGTGCATTATCTAAACGAGAAGACTATTCGATATTATCATTTTCTTGATTCAAGAGTAATTCAACAACTTGTTCTTTATATGCATGACTTTGGGAAGAACTAGTTGAGGTCTGTTCTTGAGAAAGCATCCGATTAAACACAAAACCAGTTAGATGTGGCTAGCCATGGGAAATAACATTGCATGAGACCACCTTTGGAGGGATTTTTTGACTAAAGAGTACAGTGAAATGTAGTTCTCCATGAACAACCCATCTCCTGATATGAATATCATATGGGGCATTGATAATTAACTAGCACAATCTTTTCAACGCGCTAATGCATGAACACTGAAGGGCTCTCTGTTGCTTTTCAACCTTTGGATGTCGGGAAACTGAGAGAGATGCCAAATCAATTTGGAGTTGTAACCCTTCTATTATATTGACATGATTTTCATATTCATCATAAGATAATATTTTATCTTTTATGTGAAAAATATTTTCCCACATGTTGAGACGAATATCGTGAATACAATCTTCTATCAACATTTTTGGAATATCATACTGAGAGTCAGCCAAAGGAAAAAATATGACTGGTATTTCACCTTTCACCAGTTGTTTTCTCATATTCAGCACTTCCTCTTTATCATTCGATGAAGATTATTCTACCTGATTAGACCAAAGTTGGTGCTTCTTTTTTGATTTATCAAATTCAACAAGATTGGTAGAGAATTCATTTATCAAATTAGAATATGAATGACCTAGGGGTGGTTCAGATAATGACCTACACCCCGGGCTATCTTCTGATTGAGAAAGTATTTCAACCACTAGAGGTAAAACATCAGACATGACTGGCTTCACATTTGAAAGTGCCTCAAGATAAGAGGGATTTCTCGTTACTGTATTGTCCATTGAAGAATTTTTCAGGAAATGTGAATTACTATTGCAGAGAGGAATTTCGTAGCTAAATTCATCATTATGGGGAGGAACACCATGGTGGGTTATAACAAAAGATGATACCTCTTGCTCCTTGGTCTTTTGGGAATGCATAGGGTTATTATGGCTCTCATATGAAGATGATACTTTGAGATCGACCGAACTGTCATGAAGTAAGCCTTCATGACTAAATTTCTGATGAAGACCTTCATAATTGTTGTTGTTACTTCCAAAATCTATAAATGAGAGAGTAGAATCTTGAGTTACAACAGACAATTGTCTGAGTGCATCAAGAACTCAAGCATCAAGCAAGGCCTTATTGCAAATTGTCTCTTTATTTTTCAACTGTGTTGGATGGTTCTTTTTATTAGACACATTATTACTGATTTTGGAAACCAATTGTTGATGAAAGTGGTTACTATGGGTAGGTGTATGTGCCTGCTCAGAAGAAATGGTCATGTTAGGATGATTATCTCCATTAAAATCGGGAGTATATGCCCGAATTGATTGTTCGTATGACAAGGGGGAGTATGCCCCACAACCCTCCTGGACTAGAACAGAGGTGTGTATCTACTCTGAAGTGAAATGTTGATGATTCACTCCACTGATAAGGATATATTTATGTTTCTTTCCCTATGATTTTGCTGAATTTGTTATAATATTCTAACAGGTATCCAGAATATGGGTAGGGATTTGCTTCTTCTCTTTCACCATTGTCAGAATGTGTTTGGTGACTTTAGCAGCCGCAATGGGAATATACGTCCATTCTATGTATGGAGTAGATGTATGTGCCTACTCCTATCCTTTTTTTTTCTGTCAACGGATATTGACAGTACTTATGCATGGAGGCAGAGAGTTGAGTCTGTTCCAAATTTGTCGTTGGAGCTTTCCGACTGAATTATCCGAGTTCTACCAAACGAGACTGTTGGAAGATTTGATGAACATTGGAAGGTGTATGTGCCTTCTATGTATTCTCTGTAAAGTATGGTTGACGTGTTTCCTTCAATACTGACAAATGAGACTGCTGACAGAATTGATGATTGTAAGCTGGTGTATGTTCCTGCTTACATGTGTTCACAATATTTGGTTGGTGAAATTCTTTGGACGTAGTCAGATGAGATTGCTAACTGGTTGATGAATTATAAACAGGTGTTTGTGCCTTCCTATAGTACTCTGTTGGAATTTCCTAATAGGATTGGTGGGTTGCTGACAGACGAGTCTGCTGGACAACGGGATTAGAACGAATGGGTGTGTGTGCCCGCTCGTTGCCTGCCACCGAGTTAGGTTGATGGACTTCTTCGAAGGGGGTAGAGGTAAGAACCTACTCCCTGTTGACCGAATTTCACCTTTGAAGATTCATCTTGCATTCTTGGGTCTGAGAAACCTGAGCCGAACCCCTAAAGGTGATACCCTCATCATGTTGAGGGTGCACTACCGCACGAGTCTGGCGGCGAATGTTGATGGGAGCCCTCATAAAGGACCCCTATCTTGTTGAATTGAGTCCTTGGGTGACCTCTTCATTTACCTCCCTATAATATGGGAGAGACTGGTTGTTTCGTTCCAGGGATATCGACTCGAAACGGTTGGAAACGGTGGTTGGAACCACCTTCTTTTTTACCACTGGTCGTCGCTGTCCGGACAACCAGGGTGAATTATTAACTTGGAGGGCTTATCGAGCAGCCTATAGAGTAAGGATGGTACCGTGTTGATGGTATTCCTTCACCAACACATTTGAGACCCAGCGTTGAAGATGCTGAGTAGGTGATTTCGTCCTCAGAGAAGACGAGGATCCAGTAGGAGTAGCGGCCAAATCATTCATAGGTGTGAACTTTAATGAAGCCATTTTGTGTTGCAGAGAAATCTTGGAAAAGAGTGCCTATTTGATATAAAAAACATAATCAAGATAAACTTGGCTAAACTACATATTTTGGATGTGAACTTATGTTATTGACTTCTTTTTTGTCCCTCATATTGAGTTTAATAAGGGCCTTACAAATAAGTAAAACATCATTTTAACTTAGTTAAGGATTCACATCAGGTTCACCATTTTTTGTTTCTTCCAAAAATGGGGATGACCATGTTCGTTTAAGTTTAAAACCTTCCAATCAGTTTCTAACAGGTTTATTCATAGAACTAGAAACATCCAATGATTCTATATCCATTTGGACCTACTTTCCAAATGTAGGTGCTCATTAGTTGTGGACCGATGAGGCTTAAGAATTTGCATTGGTCGAGAGGATAGGAGGTCAGGCTCATAATACCATTTTGGGGGGAATTATTGCCTACTCCAGGACTCTCTCATAGATTTAAGTTATGTTTGCAAATCCTTATTAATTCACCAAACATGAAAATGAGTTTTCCTTTAGATTTGGCAATCAATGATTGACAGGTATGGGATTTAGAGAATCTTTTATATGTATTTGAGGTTATTAATTGATAGAGAATCATCCATATTTATTATAGATTCTTAGTCAATGATATCCTTAAACACATTATATAGAATTCCCTTGGTCATTATGATAACCATACTGGTTTTAAAGCCACTCAGTGGGGCACTTGAAGTTTATTGTCATTCAAAAAGACATGAATTATTTTGGAGTTGAGATCGTACCCGCAGATGGGATACCTACGTATCCTTGTTAAAAAAGAAAGGAATCAGAACCCACATATTTCGATAGGAATTATATAGCTTAACGTCATGTGGGATGGAAAAGAATTAATTAAATATGGGCTTGAACCTTATAAATGCTTCCTACACACTCTACTTTTAAGGCAGAGATCAAAGTCCACGTAGTTTGGGTAAAGAAATATGGGGTTTATGCATGGTTAATGGACCAGAAAGAAATTTCGTGATTACTTTCACACTCTAAGCTCACATGAGTTATGATTAGTGTAAGAAATAAGAGGTATTAGTAAGCTTGACGATGCTGCCATAAAAGATGAAGTTATGAGAAATGATGTGGGGCTTATGTATGTATGACTACCCAGGTAAATTAAGACCAGGACTTAGGAAGGAAGCCCAAGAAGTAGGGTCCATAAAGTTATTTGTACTTCATGGAGATTTGGAATTTTAACCCAGGACTTACGCTTGAAGAGGAAGCCTAAATTAAGAGGGACATATTATTGGGTTTTATTCCTGATAAGGAAGCCCAAATCAAAATAAAATAAGGTTTGGACTTACTCTTGAGAAGGAGGCCCAAAGTTAAAGGAAATTATGACTGGGGCTTACTCCTGAGAAGGATTCCCAAACTTAAAGAAAATTATGATTGGGACTTACTCCTGAGAAGGAGGCCCAAAGTTAAAGAAAATTATGATTGGGACTTACTCCTGATAAGGAGGCCCAAATCAAATATCTTCCCATCTCAGAGGATGAGGTTATATAAGAAACCCCTAACCAAGGTGACATAAAGCTTGTACGTCACGTGTTTTTGGGAGAGGTTCTTACATAACTCCTTTCAAAAAAGGATGCCAACAAAGTAACCATGCCATAAATGGTTTTGAAGAGGATTTTTAAGGCTGTATCTTGAAAAGGAGAGGTGGATTTGAATAAAGGAGGTGACCAGGAAAGAGGCACACAAGTATTGTTCTGGCATGAAAGTCCTAGTCGTGCAAGTATACTTACATGACATGAGTCACTTTGGGTGATGAATAAACCATAGGGTAATACTTGGGCGACTTTGAACTCAAGCCCTTGGTGTCATCCCTAGAGGCTTCCAGATGTGTGGCGTGCAAGTTCCCTTGAGAGGGTAAGGTGGCGCACAAGTGTCTTCATTTCCCTTAAGGGCTGGACACTTAGGCATGTAAGTGTTGATGAATCCTAACACTTAGGCTTTATTCTTCCTCTTTAGAGATTCCATTATAGGTAAATAATTACCTTATAAGTGTTCGAAAGACGTCAGAAAAATACTTGGGCGACCAGAGATTGAATTTGAGTTTTGGAAAATTTGTCCATCAAATGGGGGGCCCACAGGGGGTATTTATAGGCCACTGAGCACCTTGGGTGAAAAAAGAAATAAGGCGCACAAGTGACTTGCGCGACCCATATGTGGCGCACAAGTGACTTGCGTGACTAGAAGGAAACTTGCGTGACCCATGATTAAAGGGTTTCTTGTTCATTCCTTTGTCAATTTTTGATGTTCTTAAAAGGATGACTCTCTTTGTTCTTAAGGTATTCCTCTTTTCCATTCATTAGAATCTGTGATGGAAAGGAGTGCCAACAGTTTTTTTTAGAAAAATTCTAAACATAAAGATCCCAAAATATATGTCTATAGAGTTAATTTCACAAAGCAATAAATTATTTATTCATGACTTGTTGAATTATGATCTGTTCAAACCTTTTATATTTTAGAAAATTGTGGGAACCATGAGAAACCAGGCCTAAAAACACTTGTGAGGAAAAATGCAGTGATTTCCTAAACAACATACTCAATTCCTTGGGAGGTGGAGTTCAAAATTTCATGGTGATGATTACCTAGTTTTCTCAAGATACAATAAAAAACCTATATAATTTTTAACATCCACCTTCAACTAAGGGGAAGAAACTAACTATTGAGTCTTTTATGTGTCAATGACCACCTACATTTAATGGATCTTCTGATCCACTAGTCACAAAACAATAGGAAAACTCAATAGATAAGATCTTTTATGTGGTTTGGTGTTATGAGATGAAGGTGGTGACTCTGGAAATATATCATTTAGATGGAGAGAATGACCAATGGTGAGTGTTGATTAAGAACTTAAAGTTGATAGATGAAATTGAAGAGATGGAGTGGAAAGACTCTAGGAAAATATTTCTTAATAAGTAGTTCCCTCAAACTCTTCAGATGAATATAGATAGATAATTTATAGGTATGAATCAAAAGGATGGTGATTATATCATATATCAAAATGAAAATCTCACAAGTCTTGAAAGGTATGCCTCAGTTTTTTTATCAAAAATTATAGAAATTAGATAGATTCTTTAGTGGTTTAAAACCACACCTTTGAAAGGCTCTAGATATTCTAGACCTTGGGAGTTATGAAGAAGTCGTTCTATGTGCTCTCAAAGTGGATATAGAGTTTTGATAATGGTCCCTTGGCTATGGTGATAAGAAAAAAAAATATGATTTTTCAAGCTGGGGGATCTAATGAAAAAGGTAGAAAGAAAACTAAACCACTCACATATCAAAAATATGGGAAGAAGCATCATAGGAATTGCCTCAAAGGGATGGGAAAATGCTTCAAGTATGGGGGAGAATGCCAAAAATATCATGAATGTTGAAGATACATGAGGAATCTGGAAAATGTGGTGGAGGAAAGGAGATAACCACCCATGTTTCAATGCTTCAATTTTAGGGAGAAAGGGGACTATGCAAGCCAGTGCACTAAATCTCGAGTCCTCAAGGGTTATCAATTTCTACAGCCACCAATGCTAACAGAGAAAGGGAAAGATTATGCCATAAATACTACAGAGGTGGATCCCTATAATGATTTGGTGAAAATTAAACTGGTTATTAAGTCAAGAATAGTTAATGTACTATTTTATTTTAGTTCTATGAATTCTTTCATATCTTATACGTTTAGTAGAAATATTCAAACACCACCTAAAAATATGGAAGTTGAGTTTTCTGTGAGAAAAAAAAATGGGGAAATTATTGCATCCAAAGTATATAACTCCTACCGAGTTAATTTTTATGAAATGAACCTCCCAAAAAATCTTTTCTTACTTCCTTTGGTGGAGTTTGATGCTATATTAGGCATGGATTGGATATCTTTATACAAATACAATATCAACAACTGGGAAAGAGATACCACTATTCACATCCCAAGGCTTCCTCCAATTCTATACAAGTGTAAGGAGGAGGATGAATCATCTTTATAATCATCATATCAAGTGTGGATAATATTTCCTCATGAGAAAGCATATCTAGCTCAAATTATTAAGAAAAAGGAGAGAATCATGATCTAAGACATGCATATTATGAGGGACTAAATTGATGTGTTCCATGAATAATTTCTTGGTCTTCCTCCTAACTGAGAGTTTGAGTTCTCAATTTAACTTATTCTAGGATATATAACTATATCAAAGGAAACTTATAGAATGACCAACATTTAGTTGAAGAAACTAAAGAATCAGTTACAAGAGAATCTAGACAAGGGTTTTATATGCATAAGTGCTTCACCCTGGGGTGTGCCAGACCTCTTCATCAAGAAGAAGGATGGATAAATGTGACTCTTCATTTATTATCATGAGATCAACAAAATCATGATAAATAAAAAGTATCCCTTTCCACATATATATGACTTATTTGATCAACTACATGGTGCCAAGTATTTCTCTAAGGTGTACCTTTGGTTAGGATATCCCCAATTAAAGTTGAGAAAGGTAGATATTTCGAAGACTACCTTTCGAAAAAGGTATGAAAACTATGAGTTCATAGTGATGTCTTTTATACTCACTAATGATCTAAAAATATTCATTTACTTAATTAATTAAGTCTTTAAATATTACCTCAACAAATTTATGGTAGTATTTATAATTGATATTTTAATATACTCTAAGAGAAATGGGTAACATGAGGAGTATTTGAATTCCATTCTAAAGACTTTAAAAAGGGAGAAAATTTATGAAAAGTATAGTAAATGTGAGTTCTAGATAGAGTAAGTATCATTATTAGGGAATTTTATCACTAGAAAAGGAATATATGTGGACCCTTCCAAGACAAAGGTAATCGAAGAGTGGTCTAAGCCAACATTTGTAACAGAGATCCATAGTTTACTTGGTCTAGATGGTCATTATTGGTGATTTTTTAAGAACTTATAAAAATTGTAAAACCAAATAACCAAGTTTAATTGGAAGTGAGAATGTTTTTTTGGACCTGTGAATGTGAAGACTGCTTCAAAGAGTTAAAAAAGAGGCTTATCACCGCACCAGTACTCACACTTCTAACCAGCGGGGGACTCTTTTTGGTATAAAACGATGCTTCAAATAAAGGATTAAAATGTGTACTAATGGAAAATAATAAAGTGATAGAATAAGCCTAAATTTAGTTGAAATTTCATGAGAAAAACTATCCCATTCATGATTTAGATTTGGTAGTTGTGATCTTCCCATTGAAAATATGGCGGTATTATATGTATGAGGAGAAGTATGAAATATATACTTATCATAAGAGACTCAAATATATATTCACATAGAAGAAACTTAATATGTTCTAGTGAAGATGGTTAGAGATCATCAAGGCTTAAAACTACTCAATCCACTACTATCTTAGTAAGGAAAATAAAGTGGTGGATGCTCTAAGTAGAAATGATCCTGCATATTTATCGCTGAAGAGAATTGAGAAGGTATAATATTCATAGAACTACAAAGGATGGACATGGGAATCATTAAGGAAGGAACATCATCAATCCTTTCTCAAATGATTTATCAACCATCCCTCATGGAGAAAATAAAGGATGCTCAAATAAATGATGTGGAAATTCAAAAAAATGTATAAGCTATCAGAAATAGGAAATCCACAGAGTTAAAAATAGATGAGAAGGGTGTCATGAGATTTCGGTCATGATTATGTGTACCATACAATACAGAGATAAAGAAAGAGCTTTTGAGTGATTCACATAGATCAACATTCACTATTCACCCACTGAGCATAAATATATATTAAGATCTCTGATAGAACTATTGGTGGGACAATATGAAGAAAGAGATTATTGAATACACATAAAAGTTCCTAGTATGTCAGAAAGTGAAGGTTGAAAAGAAAAATTCTAATAGGATGATGCAACCATTACCTATACCATCTTATAAATGGGGAAAAATCACCATGTACGTTTTCACCAAACTTCTGAAGACATCTATAGGAAAAAATGCTATATAGGTTGTTATGGATCATCTTACAAATAAATATAACTTTGTCATAATTTAAGAATAATTATAAATGGATAAAATTTCTCAAATATACATCAAATAAGTGGTAAGAAAACATGTAGTACCACTATAAATTGTATCTAATCGAAATATGAGATTTACCTCTATGTTCTAAAAAAGTCTCCAATATGCTCTAAACACTGAGTTGAACATCAGTATGACTTGCCATCCCAAACTGATTGCCAATCTGAATGATATATTTAGACAATGGAAGATATGTTGAGAGAATGTTCTATAGAGTTTAAAGTAGGATGAGACCAACATCTACCTTTGACCGAGTTCTCTTACAATAATAGTTTCCACTTGAGTATCCAAATGGCTCCATATGAATCCCTTTATAGGAAAAGATGTAGAACACCATCATGTTGAGATGAAGTTGATGAACATAAGCTTCTAGGACCTGAAATGGTCGAATGAATGGTAGAGAAGGTGAAAACTATTCAGCGTCAAATCAAGGAAGCCCAAAGTTGACATAAGATATATGTATAAAATCATTAATAAGGCCTAGATTTTGAGATTAGAGACATGATATTCCTCTGTGTATCTCTATGGAGGAGGATGATGAGATTTAGGAAGAAAGGAAAGCTGGGTCCCAGGTACATCGGACCCTTCAATATTCTTGATTGTGTCAGAGCTCTGGCATATCGAATATCACTTCCACCAACCATGTTTCAAGTACATGATGTATTCCATGTATCCTTCTTGAGGAAGTATATACCAGATCCCTCACATGTACTAAATCTAGAGGTGGTACAATTGGAAAATGATCTCTCTTACAAGGAACAACTGGTGAAGATCTTGGACCATAGAGATAAAGTTATACACAAAAATACTACTCACTTGGTTAAAGTACTATAGTGGAACCATAAGTATAAAAAGGAGACATGGGAACCAGAGGAAGCGATGAAGTAGAAATACCCTCATCTGTTTATGTAAAACGGAATTTTGAGGGCGATATTTCAAAAGGGGGGAATAATGTAACAACCCATAATTTCATCAATTTGAACCCCATTATTATAATTATTCTATATAGTATAAATCACATAAAATCACATAGATAACACAATAAAAACTTTATAAATGATAAATGAGTGAAATAAGAGGTATTTTTAGAAGTTAAGGGACCTATACCTATGGAATAGTAACTTCAACTTTGGAATAGTAATGTGACCATTAGGAATAGTAACCCCGACAATAAAATAGTTACCTTATCTATGAAATTATAAATAAAATTTTGGAATCTTATAAATTGAAATATGATATAATTATATCACATTATAAGTAAATAGATGTTTTAAAGTTAATAAATTAAGTGTTGGTATTTTTGTAAAACATAAATGCTTATTTAAAATTTTATAATTAGTATAATAATTTGAAATAAAATTTATTTTCATGAAATATATTTATAAATTAATATTTCTTGTCTTAATATTATAATATAATTTTATGAGACTTTAATTAATTTTTTTAAGTGTCATAAAATCAGTTATAATTTTAAAATCAGTATTTTTCAAGTAAATGATTATTTTATTTAAAAATTAAATTTCTCAAATTTATAAAATTATTGTCATAAAATGGAGTTCATTTTTTAATTATACATATCAAAAAATTGTTAGGGTTTTTTTGGGTTTTTTCTAAATAGTTGAATTTTTAGTGAATAGTGAAATACAGTAATTTAAGATATTTAACAAATACATGAATTATTGAGTCATAGATGATGTATGGATGATGTAAGAACATAATACCTTACTCTAATTAATTATTTTAATATATTTAGTGATAATTTTCAAACTATTGATAGTCTCAAGCCAAAATAATAAAATAATGAATAGAATAATAAAAAAACACCCCTTTCATCCCCTATAAACACCATCCGTCACCACCTCTTCTCCTCACACTTAAAAATCCTTGAATCTTGTCCAAATTATTCCCAATAATCTTCCCCACATCCAATAGATTTTTGTCTCAACAAAATACCAAAACCAATTCCCCTAAGGACGTTCTCACAAAGGAGAATTCAAGAGGTAAAAATCCTCTTTCATTTTCTTTTAACTTATTTTCAATTTCTTTTATTTTATTATTCTATCCTCAACTATTCTTATACAAGTGGAATGATAAATCCAGTATCTTATATATAATTGAATTTTATTATGTTAATGGAATAATCCATCATCAAAACTCTTCTCATCTCCCTTTTATTCTACAAATGAGAACATCGTTCGTGATGTGTCAATTTACCAACTTCGTGGAAGATATGTTTTCATTTTCCTTTTTCACCTAAACTTATAGACATAAAACCATTATAATGTTTAAAATATATTGTAAAATTTATTTTTAACCATTTTTATATTTTTTTACTAACATATATACATAATATTAAATAATAAAATGAAACTAATTAGTGATGATTGAAAAACCGCCAAATTAATCTGAATGATTATCATTAACGATTCATCCTAATACCATATAAAAAAATGATATATATGTTAATTTAATATTATACAAGTTAATTAATAATATATAATCTCAATTATATAAAATTATCCTCATTTTACATGAACTTACATACATGTATACAAGTGAAACAATCATAAAAACCAAGAAAACGAATGCTCCCAAACGATGAAATTGAACACTATAACTCATCAAAATGGATATAAATGAACTTGATTAAATTATAATGGATAAAATACATGTATAATAGGTTATTTATTTATTAATTAATGAAACTAATTTGATTATCTAGGATATTAAAGTGAATAAATCATTCATACATGAGGTAAGGGGATTCTCAAACCCAATTTCCTTTATTTAGGTTATTCCGATTTCATAACAAATTTCAGTGTGGATGTTCTTTTAATATTCCTAAAATATAATTTATTTTTTCTTAAATTTTATTTTTTTGGATATAAATTATTCTAATCTAATTTTGGGACAAATGCAAATATTTTTCCAGTAGAACTCTTCTTTCTAAAAAAACATCTTTTACTTATCTTGAGATTGTTTCTTCTTCACTCAAGATTGATAATTATTATACCAAGTATGTTATTCTATTTTTATTTTGGGAACCCCAATGTTTATTAATTAAATTTAGATTTATGAAATTCTCATGAAACCCATTTCCTTTCCTTGGGTTATTTTATGTAAAATATTGTTATACATTCTATGTGGCATACATGATTATGTAAATGTTATGATGTGAAGGGTGCACCCAGAATTATACATCACTACCATGAATTGGGTAATGTGATATATATCATAAGATAATGTAAAATATGCATGAAAATGATGCTATAATTTTTCATAATGATGATGTTATGATGATGTACATATGTTATGTGTGAACACGATGCTATCTTTGTTCAAAACTAAGTGTGGTACTTGATCACTAAAATATGATGTTTAATTTTTATACATTGAAACATCCCATGACTTTATCTAATTATTCCTCTAATTATTATGATAATTATATTATTATTATGTTATGATGATGATGATTATTCTCATCCCATGTTATATTGATTCATGTTCTTATTTATCCACTTACTAGGCTTTTCGATCACCCCTTTATTTTATGTATATACTTAGGAGACTAATTATACCAAGGATAAAATGAGGGCCAATAAGTAGCTAGATAAGAAGGAATTAAATTAATTTTTATGTTTTATCATGTAAAAGTTGTGTATGGTCCTAATTTTCCCAAGACACTAAACCTCAAGATCCTAATTTTGTAACACTATTATATTGTTAATCTTTAAAATGATGTAATAGTAATTTAAGAAAAAGTAGGGTCACTATAAAAATCCATATCAATTGACATACAACCATCCACCAATTTAATACATTTAAATAAAAAACCCTAAAATAATTTAACATATAAAATAATACAATAAAATGGTTAAAATGGAGTGAATTTATAAATCCACGGAATCATTTATCAACTATATGAAAATTCCCCGTGGT
This sequence comes from Viscum album, assembly GCA_963277665.1. Taxonomy (NCBI): domain Eukaryota; kingdom Viridiplantae; phylum Streptophyta; class Magnoliopsida; order Santalales; family Viscaceae; genus Viscum; species Viscum album. The sequence continues at coordinate 1,401,002,914 of OY728143.1, read as the reverse complement.
TTGGGATGATTTCATCATGATTTGATGGAATCTTCACTCAATACCTAACCAAGAGACACCAAAATTCAATGTAAAACCAATAAATAAAATAATGTTGGAATAGGGAATGAATCAAACCTCTAAATTACCATGAATAAAACCCAAGAACCACCACATCATGGGGGGGGGGGGGGTCAAGAGAGGAAGGTGAAGGGGACGAGATGGCTGAATGGATCTCCATCGACACCCCTTTCTCCCTAAATTTGAAGGGGGTTACCATAAAATTATTGTCACTACCCTAATAAAAAACTTCCAAAAATATATCAAGTACTTGGTACACTAACACTAGGTAAATGGTGGCCTAGGTAGGAGGAGAACAGGCTTTGACACACCCCGAGTACTTAACATCCCCCCATCATGTGTGTGGTGGTTTCTCATAGAATGTCAATACCACCTGAGCCTCATTGAGTACCTAGTTCAACACCACCAGGTACTCGATGGTGTATGCAATAATTGGATATACTATAAACCTACTTCAACCCCTACTAGATCTTTTAAAACTCCTCATAAACCTTCAAATACACTAAAAATACCTTCTAGATATGTCATAACTCTTAAAATTATAATATGAATACCAATTCTCAAAACATCTCCTGCTTTGAGACTAAAAATACAAATTTCCCCTAAATTTACTAACTTGTAACAATATATGACATTAAAAACTCTCCACTATATAGCTTCTCATCTCTAATATGCACTTGATAATTTATCTTAATTTGAAATTCATCAATCAAAACCCAATACCATTCCTTGTTCTTAATTCCAAATTGATATGGGCACAACTCAATATCCCATGCACTGAACCTAGAATTGTATTTTAAATCCCTACACCAATCATTTAAACACACTCATCTTACCTCAAACAATATATCCAATACAATTTCCATGTCACCACACCCAATTACACATAAAACACCAGTTGTTACTCTACTGTAGGACTTCTCCTAAAAACACCTAGCCTCTCACTCTAAAGTGACATCACACTCACTCGATCATAATTCTTTAACTCCTAGAGGCATCATGAATATTATCAACACCCAAACCAAAGTCCAAATATAAATATTGGTGTAATTAAATGATTAAATCCTCAATCCAACCAAAACCAAAATCAAGATTTTTCATGAGCACTGGCGTACTCTTGATCTAAGTTCTTCTCAAAAAAAGAATAAATTTTTTCCTAAGTCTACTATCTCAAGAAATGACTTGACCTAAGAACCAAAAAAATTAAAATTATTATATTTTCTGAGTGACCAAATGGAATTATCCTTCTTTCACATCATTACCCTATTTGTGATCTTAACCTCCCACCCACTATTTTCACTACAACCACAATTCCATTGATGTAAGGATCATACATGAAGTGACTGATAAGATGCTCCCCACTATAAGAGTATCCTTATTTCTATCCTATTAAACTAAAACACCTGAATTACAAGGACCATTACCCATCCATTACCAAACATAATTAATGTACATGTTCAACCAACTCACACCTTATTCTAGTCTTATAGAGGTAATTGAATTTGATGCTCACCAAAACTCCATTAAAACTAGGGTTACACCCTCAAACAATCATTGAGGAACTCCCCACCATATGAATTACATGTTAACTATTATCAATCACTAACTTAGTCTGAAACCATACTTTCTCAAGAATTTTGACACACAACCCACACTAATATGATCTCATAGAACCCATCCTATTTTCCTGTTGGGGTCTATGACATAAAAAACACCAAAATTGATGAAACAAATCACTACCAAGTGAGTATTTTATTTCCATATACAACAGACTCATCCCATCACATAGGGAGAATACCACACCTATTCCTCACTACATGCTCTTATCTACCTTACACCTCAATGAATAACCAAACCCATCAGTCATTTAAACCCAAAGTGACCACATACCCAAAATCCAACAAAGTTTTTTGAATCATATTTAAATATTCAGGAACTAAATGGAACCCAACATTATTCCATTATCAATGCACTAATAAGGTTCTCCTAGAACCCTTATATTTCTTAAATACCACACACTTTTCCCAATCCATTGGCCCATGAATAGAGAAGGAACCACGTGTAACCAATTCACATTAACCTTCATACATTTATACCTTTCCCAAAGAGATCACAAAAATTCCCACTCTTCTTTTCCACATACAAAGTGAATTTTTAATAACCCTCTCATAGGTTATAAACCACCAAAAATATTGATATCATCTAAACAAAAATGAGTATAGAACCCCGTATCACATGATCACACAACCAGAATCACACTTCCATGAATTTTGTCCCATAAAACATAGAATAATATGCCTAATAAACTATCAATAAACCCCTTTCATGTTAACAAAGAATCTCAGAAGCACTCTTGATGATAATTCTATAAACCTCCCAATGAATATCACTTATTCTAAGTCTTACCTCATTATAAAATACCACTTGACCATTATTACAAAACAAAAATATATTTACCCACACTACACTCATCCTATAACCTACTATCTAGGATCAACATCCACTATCCTATAATAATATATACTCAGATCCAACTAGGATAGTAATCTATCTGACCCTATCCTCTAAACATAGCCATGATACCACACACAATGAAAGTTCCTTATAACCCAATATCTTAAGGCATCACACATACCTTTATCTATTCTCTTAAGGGTATCCAACTCAAAAATTAATCCCATGACCATTTTTTACTATCACTTATCCATAACTCACCCATGTTAAACCATCACCAAGGTATAAAATTCTTGAACCTAGCCAGAGAGGGTATCCATGCACCACCACTATATAAGGGATGTATAATAATAATAGTATGATTTCCCATGATATATTCCATATGACCTATCATTGGAAAAAAATGAGGTCTAATTGAGTATAATTTCACAAAAAATTTATATAATAACTATATAAGTTGTTTTTGAAACTTTAAAGAATTGAAACTTATTTCATAACCAATGATTAATCACCCACAAGTACACAAATGTCATGTGAATCCTATATTCAAAGTATGATACATGTACTCATGAATATTTTCACTCTGGGAAAAGAGAAAAATAAAAAAAATAACAACCTAAAATTAATATATCATGCTTGAAAAATATCTTAACTATAACAACAAAAAACTAAAAACCATAATCCCATAACCCTAGTTACTTGGAATTTTCATTGAATTGGCCTTCATGAATGACCAAATTGAGGTCTATCACAATATATAAAACATTACTATATCCATCCACTAGTCCCAAAATAGGAATAAAAATTAAAAACAAGGATTTTATTCCACTTTGTAACACCTTGAAGCATGTTTCCCAAATAACACCTAATTCATGGTTTCCACATAGCCTCAGGCATGCCTCCCTATATGCTAGAGGTTGTTGACTAGTAGTGAGAGTCAATGAGTAATTTTAGGGAGAATATACTCTATATATCATAGTAATTAATATAAATAAATATCCAAACATCATCCACGGTAGATAATAAAATTTTTCATGTATATAATTACTCTCAAATTAAACCATAACAAAATAAACATACACTATGCTATAGTAAATATATAATGCAACAAAACTATATCCCAACAGATCATCCACTGGTACGATGAAATATATAAAATAAAAAAAAACATAAAACATAAAATTAGGCTCTAATACTAACCCTAATCCCCACCTTAACGTATCACCAATCTTTAATGAGCTACTCCAGCCTAATACACTATTCAATATGTGATCAGACCTATGAAATAAACATGAGGTCATCACATGCACTGGGGTTCCCATGTGTAGTGTTAGAAATACATCTCAATAAGGTATCACCAAGTTACCATAATATAAACCATTATATATATGTGTATGAATGAGAAAAAAAATAAACAGAACATATAACAAACAAGCATGTGTATCGGGTTATCTTGCGCTAAGAAGACAAAAAAACACTCCACCATACCTAGTTTTATCACCTCTAGTAAACCATATTTTTCACAAAACAATTCATCGAAATACCATGAAAGGAATGAAAAAAATAAAGCTAGACCTGGGATTATTAAGAATATGGTAATCACTTCATATAAATCGACCAAAACCCAATCACTTAGGGTATGGTCTGTAATCAAGTCTCGTACTGACACCCTATCTCTTAGGGTGGGTCTCATAACCAAATACTACACTTTCACTCCATCACATAGGTTAAGGTATCATATCACATCTCGAACACCACCCTATAACTTAGGGTGAGATCTCATTTCATTCCATGAACACAACCTAATAACTTAGGGTGAGTTCAAGTATCACAACTTAACCACCACCCTATCAATTAGGGTGAGGTCACATATCATGCCTCAACCACCACCAAATTATTCAAGGTGAGGTCACATATCACACCTCAACCAACACCCTATCACTTAGGTTAAGGTCATGTATCATGCCTTGACTACCACCCTATCATTTAGGGGTTGGTAACTAGTATACACATCAAGGATCACACAACCTAGGCCTGAGATGATACTCAACTCACAAAAAGGGAACTAGTCATGCAATACTTAGACCCATAACCCAAACCACACCTCCTTAACATAGATCCTCCCTGGATAAACTATCCTTTAAAGGTCCTAATACTTGGGAATCAATATGTAAAAATTAACAATGTACCCATAACCATACTCATCCTACACCTAATAGGTAAATTACTAGGTTCCTTATACCCAAAATATATTTTACTATATTATATTATTCCATATTCATCACCCCATGATGATCCCACAAACCAAAGAACTTACCTAACCCTAGCCTCAAGTGGTTGATCTAGCTTCCTTTATAATTTTTATATCTTTACCCAAGTTCCTATACCCAAGGACCATCTCAATACAAATACACTAAAGTCCCCTAAGAAACTCATTTCTAGGCCATACTAATATAAAACCCACATCTCATACATGGGTTCTTATCAAATCTCTCCCACATGTGATCTCTCAACTCAACTATCATGATGGAATCCATCCTTACCACATTAAATATATTCTCAAAGGACTTATTTTCTAGATCCAAGACCACAACCCACCCTAAATGGGTTGTTCCTAACCATATGTGAGATGAAAAACCATATCACCCATCTCCCATGGGCCTAAAGCCCGCCATTCTTTCCACATAAGTCCTAAGAAACTACCCTAGGCTAAACAAACCTTATCCTAACCCCAAATACATATTTTGGGCCCCTTTTTCACTCCAATAGAATCTTTTACCCTTAGTGAAAAAGTCATTGGGAAAATCTAAATCTCACAACATGAAAAGAATCACTTTCTCTAAGTCTATAAAGATCTAATTCACCTAATTCCTCTACTCAGGATACTATCGATCAATATTTAATTTACATGAGACTGAACCCCTTGTAGGAATTCATATACATACATAAATATGCATATAGTTAAGTATCATAGGGACTACCTACCTTGATAAAGTGTTATGATCCTCAAACTGAGCTCTAACCACCCTCAGTCAAGCCTGTACTAATCTCCCACCATGCTATGATCCCTTATCACATACCACACACCCAAAAAATTAATTACAATAACTTATAATTAATTAAAAAATTTATACCCAAGCTGTATAATTGGAGAAAAATTATTGATTCATCCCATTATATGAAAACCAAGAACAATGACACACAAAAGCTCTAAGGTGTACCCCTAACGCCATTATGAGAAAAATATCTATCAATTAACATCGAACTATCTACTAATTTAATTGAATGAAATTGAAAATTTTAAATGAATTTGGAGGATGATATACCTAAATAAAAATGGTGAAAAACGATGTGTGTTTGTATGTGTTCATCGATTTACAACATCATATTTTAACCACATGAAAAATAACTTATAGTTTGGATGATTCCACCATGATTCAGTATAATAATTACTCAATCTATGACCTATAGATACCACCCATAAATGGTAAAAAAATAAATTAAAGTAAGAAAATAAAGAGTAAGGGATCATACCTTCAAATTATAGAAAAGAACACTCCCCCATCCCATAAGGGGGAGGGTAAGGGGATTATCCAACCTAATGACCCTCCCCGTTGCACCTTTCTCTCTAAATACGAAGGGGTTATAACTATAAAACTATGGTCATGATCCTAAGAAACCTCCAGAATCAAATCGGGTACCCAATACACTATAACCAGGTACCCAATGGCCTAAGAAATAGGCCATTGATCCTTGTCACACCACTCAGTACTTGAAACCCCTCCATCAGGTACCTTTTGGTTTCTAATAGAATGTCAGTACCACCTGAGCCTCATCGACTACTTGGTCCACCACTACTAGGTACTCGATGATGCCTACCATAATTGGCTACAACACCACCCTTCTCTAACCATTTACTGATATTATAACATTCCCCCAACATACAAAAAATACCTCCTAGAGATTCTACAACTCTTGGACTTTTTATATGAATCCCAATTCTCAAAACACCCCTGATCTGGGACTAAAAATTAAAAATTCCATAGAATTTACCAACCAAGAATAGTGCGAGTCATTATAATTAACATCAATATCATATATGGAATTCTATGTATATATACAAAAAAAATTTTAAAAAAAATTTTATTCTTTAAAATATTTAATTTTTAGGTGGTGAGATCATATCCCTCATATCTTTACAAACAACTTGGATAAATTCTGTTATCCCATATAAATCATTTTTAGACTCATCTCATTTTCAAACATGTTATATAATTGGATCAAATCATAAACCATGTTCATTAAAAAAATTATGTCCTTTATTGATAATAAACATTATTTATAATAAAAACTATCCTTTCATATAAGAGAAACATGATAAAACACATCCTTTGTTCTAATCCAATAGAGATTTAAATAGATCCACTATATCTAACTCCATGATGTAGAAACCCCTTGATCCATCACTTGATTGCACACTTTATTCTTTAAGAATAAATTCTGTTCCAATTTTGAGATAATATAAATATTTATAATGCTTGTTTAATGTATAGATGATATTATATACCATTTAAAATATAATAAATATTTTTATAACATAAATAATTGATATGGACTCTCACAAGATTTTATTGTAGCCCTTTATGTATTCTGGATAATTTTACCTCCAAATTACAATTTTCCCATAATGAAAAATCTTCCCTTACTTAAAATATCCTTTATTTAGTTTATAAGTTTGTTTAGAATCTCTCTAACCTCACTTAGTCTCTTTTTGTAAAATTTTTACCCTTTTCGTTCTATGCCACCATCATGGAACTTGAGGTTAGACCCCATGTGTCCTGGTAAGTAATAATTAACACCTTGAGGATATCATGTAAACTTTTATTGAAGTCATTCATGTTTTAATTCATAATAATTCATATAAAATTTTTTATTAGTAATTATATAATTAATTCCATGGAAAAATAAAGCATGATCAGTGATCCCAGTCTCACTGTTTCATTTACATACCCAATCATATTGACAATATGAGTTGATACAGAAGTACCCTCAACCATCTTACACTAAAATATTTCTTTCGAAACTTCATATCTCTCATGCATTTCTTGTTCTTAATAGAGTCTTTTCATATTTTCTATCATCCCAAAAGAATCTATATTTTCATTTTTCTTTTGAATATTATGATCCTTATAAATAATAATCAATGTAGGGACTTCAAGAGAATCATTACTATGATTACTATAAGAATATTTCTATTATTAACTAACATTATTAGTAGTAGGTTTCTAAGGATATTATTTTTATAACACATAGAAATTTTCTTTTTTACTTGAGAATTATTCTCAAGTTTTTATACCAGTTTAGAAAATTGCTTCTATTAAGATTTTCGTTCTCTAATATTGATCAAAGAGTTTATTTGAATGATGATGATATAATTTATCTATAATAAATATTTTATTAGAAGAGTTTCATATTTACATTAATGCAATAAGGACCTTTATTAAATTTTCTCTCACTAAAATGATAAACCCCTTTAAATCCATTATATCCATTAGTGGTCTAAGATACACATTTCACTAAGTAATGAGGCTATTTTGGCATTTTTCTCATTAATTATATATATTTAAGTATTAAATCATGTTAATAATACCATAAATAACTCATGGATAGTTGAGTGGGTAATTATTTTCCCAATCCATTATATATATAATCTTGGATCTATTTATTTGGTATCCTAACTCTTAGGGTTTAATAGCTAAGTGTAACCCAAAAATATATACCAAATGTAGGAACCCAACTCTTAGGGACAATCATAAATTTCTTGTATTACACAAGATAATCCATTCCCACCCTTATTGAGAATGAACCTACCTAGTTGAATATTCATGGTCTTAATATGTGTCTCTTTAAAAGGAATCCAATACTTAGTATTTTAAAGAGGATATAAATCTCACATATGTTCAAACCATATTGATGTACAACTCTTTGAAAAAACCATATCTTATGTTACAAACCTAAATTAAAATTTAAAAATATTTACACATATCCAAATGCATCACATGCATAAGTTACATGAAACTATTTCATGTAAAGGCTTATAATCAAATAAAATAAAAAATCCACACAATAGTAAGCATAGAGAGATAGGTATCCAACCCCTAATTCTCTAGAAAAATTTTAGGCTCCCATTCTAGTGAGTAGTCCAACCCAAATTCTCTATACCCATAGTTATTTAATTAAGATACTCTTTGATTCCATTATAATTTTAACACCTAATATGTATAAAATATAATTAAATTTCAAACTTAAGCACAAAACTCATTAAAAATACAAATTCAAGGTAGAAGAAAACTAAATTAATTATCCTACCTAGAATATAAATCCTTAAATGTATGCATGATTATTTAAATAATTAATCTAACACTTCAAACTAAAACATAAATCTATTCATAATATAACATGCTATATGAATAAATCAAGTAAGGAATAAACTAACTAAATAAAAATTTCCCAAATTTTGACATGAAATAAACACTTATGAACAATTCATAAAATATAAAATTATAAGTAATTTATAATTTAACATGCTTTATAGACATTGAATAACATACATAAACATGTAAATTTCATATTTATTCTAATAATAACTCTTTAATATTCTTTGTTTACATGAAATTTAATATAATCCTATTCATATTAAAAATAAATGATATTTATGAAAACTTTTATAATCATATAAACATTTCATATTTAATGTAAAAATTTAATATAAACTAAAAAAATATATTTTTTTTAAAATAAGGTTATTTAATATAAACGTTTTATATTCTCTTTTAAGAACAAATTCATAAATCAATACAAAAATTTATATATTTTCCTTATTTTATAATTTATAAATACTATATAAATTTTTCTACTATGTAAATACACTTTAAACCTATATTATATTTTCCAGAATGTTTTTTGTATAATTTAAATACCGCCTTTAATTTGAGTATCCATCGATGGAGATTTTTGAGAATTTTAATAAAAAACTATTTTTCTTTAAAATTATGAAGGCCACAACTTACCATCGTGGCATAGTTGAATTTTACAATCCATTTTGGATAGTGTATGAATCAAGGTATCAATGAAATAATGTATAACCACATTCTATTTTATCTCTATGGTCACACGATGACCATAGTCATTTTGGATAGATCCAATCCATTTTGGTTTAATGGTCTTACCATAAACCATAACCATTTTAGGATTCCATTTTTTCTTATCCAATACATTTTAGGTAAAAAATTAAAAATTCACATTCTTAAGATTATGTCATGGTCTTATTTAATGTTATAATACCATGTCATAGTTTAGTCAAAACAACCAAAGAAATGATTCTGGAAAATAGAGTATTTCGTTATGCCATGGTGATTTTATAAAATCATACCACAAGACTATTTTTATAAGAATTCCATGACAGAGAGTCATTGCCTTACAATACTCTATTTTCCCAAAAAAATTATTTGGTCATTTTTAATAAACTATGACATGGTATTATAACTTTTATAAGACATTGAACATTTTAACTTATAATTTATTCCATAGTTTTGAAATTTATATGAACCAAGACCATTTTAAAATACAACACGCCATAATTATAGAACTATCATTTTTCCAATTTCAATATCCCTTCAATAATTAAATCCAAACAAGATTTAAGTGGATCTGATACCACTGAAGGATTTTTGAGGTAATAAAACTTATAAAAACATAGAAAAAACATCATTCAAAACCTAATGTATAACAAGATCTTCCATTCATATTAGAATAAAGAAAGAAATAAATAATGACATACCATTTTCTCTATTGATCCTGAAAATATCCAAGATCATTCATATGATATTGATTATGGTCACTGAGAAGCAGTCAACGAGATCCTTCCTCCTAGATTATCCACATTATATGAAAATTTCCAAATATTTAGAAATTATCATATCTACCTCATGGTTTTATTGAACATTTTCTAAAGAGGAAGAGAGTGATAGAGTGAGGGAGAGATTTAAATGAGGAATTTCACAACATTTGGATGTGATTCACACACACATCCACAAAAAGAGACCATTTATATAGGCTATCCAAGGAAACTCCTTGAAAACCAAAATTTTAACCTATTAAATATAATGTTTCATAAACATTTCATAGGTTATAACTCCCTATAACCTTCAAATCTTTAATTTTTAATTTTTAAACATTTTTTTGGGATTTTTAAAATTCCTTGAATTATTATCACATGATAATCAATTAAAAATGATATATTAGGGTAGGAGAAGAAGGAGAAACCATTAATTATCTCATAATATGTATAATTAATGAATAACACCATGATAGTGACATTCACCCCAACATGGTGTACCCCAACATAGACCATGACATGGCCTAAACAACTATATTATGGTGGTTACTTTAGTGTACATTCCTAACATAATAGATATCATATACACTATAAAATAGAATAGTTGAATTCTATAACATTAATACCTAATGAGGACACTCAACAATGATTCTTTTAACCTTTCATATATTATGGGTAATTCTTCCTCCAATGACCAGGTTTTCTATAATAAAAGTAGTGCTCCTCCTTCCCGAATCTTACCTTAGGTTTCAATGACTAAGGATGACTATTGGGCATTCTAATATTATTATTATGACTTAAACCTTTACCCTATTGTATTATAAACAAATCAATAGATCTTGGACCACCCATGTACTTCTTAAATATCCTCAATATATTGAACAATGCATACTCTGTTGGAGTTGGTGGCCTAGAACCAACTACTTTGTACTTTATTCATTAATAAAATCCTTATCACATCTTGATTGTTCTTCGGCGTGACAATGCATGTGATAATGTCCTAAGGACAGCTGTTGCATTAATGAGTCATAGAGGATCCCTACTATGATGAGAACCCGGAAGTTCCATAACACTGTTCTTGAATATATGTTCTATAGTCAGATGATATTATTTGAGGGAAACAAATAATACAGGCTATTAGGGGTGAGGAATCATAAAACTTTGAGGCACCTTCTCATGGTGTGCGCCCTTGGTAATATCTAGGAGGATATTATGAGAACGAGACCCGCCAGTAGGAAATCCACATTTCATAGTGTCATTGGATGTTCCTATATGCGAACGTGTGTATTGGTCCTTAGACTTTAAGATTATTATTAATGAGTATTACAACTCGTGCACTTAGATGTATTGATGAAAACCGTGGCGACACACTATTCACAGCGAGGTAGGATACGTTGGGTGCGTCATGAGTAATACTATATTAATAGATAATGTGAGAAAGGATTTGTCCCTTCTATTCCATAACAGAAGTAGATATCTCAGGCCCTTTGATGGAATTGATATAGCCTAAATAAATCCATGGCCATGGTAAGGTATGGGCGAGTTCAATTCTGGGAAGTCAAAGAAAGAATAATCGAGCACATGCGTTGATGCCACTAGCATGCAACCTGCTTGATTGGAGATATCGAGACAAAGGGATTATATTACACAGTAAGCATTCGTAGGAGGTGACACGTCATTGCGGCGTTAACTTCTTTCTCTATGGGTGCCTTTGCGTGTTGCTAGACACTAACCTTGGAATTTAGGCAGGCTCCGCCTAATGCCACTGAGAAAGAGGCCTTGAGGGTCACACACTAAGTGTGTCCATGTATCTCAGTCAAATATTAATTTAACAAGTTAGATAAATATTATTCCTGACTGTGGTTTAATAATTATTTAAGGATGCCTGATCACATTTATTTTGACACTAGTTATTCGAGAGAATATATTGTGGGTGAAATAATATATATATTTATTAGTGAGTAATGTAGTTACATTTATTTAAGAAAATAAATAGCCATTACTCAAGGTCTAATAAATATGGTGGAGGAAATAAATAAAATGAAAAATAAAAGTACACTCCGTGTATATTTATATACACACTGTGTAGTTTGTTTTTCGGGATTCGTGAGAAAATATTGTTTATTTAATTAAATGATATTAAATTTAATACGTTAGGCGCATGTCAAGTAATAATGATGGTCAACTATCATTATTAATACATGGGGTATTACTAATAATTAAATGAAATGATTAAGTGTTTTTGAGAAATTAATTATTTTTATTATTCTAAGTATTATAATCTCAATTACATTATTCTCATTGAGGAGAGCCATTGTTGTGCACAACGGATTTGGAAAATACTCTCAAGCCAAGAGAGAATTCCTTTTCCACCAAGAACGCTTTCAAGTTACGAGAGCGAGATCCTCCACCGAATCATGGCGGTTGAAGGCGGACATCGCAAGCGAAATCTCTTCTGCGCTAGCACCTAGAGATCCCTTAGGCGACGTCCAGAGATACGTGGAGCACGTGTGGATCACCACCAGAGGAATCCTATAAGTGGATTCTACAATGCAATGACGGATCATAGGATCGTGACCGGAGACTCCAAAGAAGAAATAATTCCAGCGAGGTAATTATTATGAATTAATTAAATTAATTATAACCAACATATGATGATCCTATCTCAAGGGTTCCGAGACTCTTCTTTTCTTTTTCATTCTTCATTCTATTCCAAAGATTCGGCATTTTAAATCGTGATGGATCTCGGATTGAACGTTTTTTAACGTTAAAATTAAAGTTGGGCAAACCCACCAATGTGCTTCCACTGCGCCCGGAACCTACAAGTGGTATCAGAGTGGTCATATCGTTGATTATAATTATTTAGTTTTTTGTTGGTAATTTACGCATTTAATAATTTAGTTATTTTAATTCATGAATCTCGAGATCTATTCCTCCTCCCTTGTTTCTCATTCACCTCACAGAAACAAAATTTTCTTTTAATTTTGATTAAAATAAAATAGAGGAACTCATCCGATGGAGCCAAACGTTTCTTTCCATACAACACTAGAATACATGGTGTGTATTCAGAAGTACACGCCGTGTAGTCTAGGTTCAATGCATTGACTGATCCGCCAAATCAGGCTGTGTATTGGATTCTTTCTAAGAATTTAAGACACCGTGTGTTGACCAGAAACAGGTGGCACGTGGTTTCCGGAATACACGCCGTGTCGTCTAATGACCATGGCGCGTAGTCCCTTCGGGTTAGGGTTGGGCCGTGTACTCTGTACACGGCCTATCAGACTGGAAACCGTGTAACGCGGAAACTACACGGTGTGTTTCCCACTTTACACACCGTGTACTCCGAAAATTTCTGAATTACATTAACCCGCCCTGTCCCCGGGCATGTACTTCGGATGGACGGTGAAGAAAAGTACAAGATGTGTAGTCGGAACTACACGCCGTGTACTCACCCAAATTACGCAGATTTATTAAAATTTATTATTATATTATACAAACCCTTGAGACGTGTACCATGGTGCATGTGTAAAGCTGAGGCACAACAAGTGATATATGTTTTATATATGTGTGTTTAATTTAACATCTGCATAATGAACGAGAATTCACCGGGTTGCCTCCAAGGTATAAGTTACGTACAAGGATAATTTTAAATGAATTTATTTGTTTAAAATTATGATGGATGAGAATCTCAAGGAAATTTAGAAAAAGGTTTTAAGATAAAAAGATTGATTAATTAATGATAATTAATTAATTCAAGCATGATTTATATTAAAAAAATGATTAAATAATTGAATGCTAGTTTTATTTATGCGTAAATATCATTGCATGTATGGATGATCATGAGCTAGATCGAGACCTTTGTATGTGAATGGTTTCTTTTAATTTATTTATTTAAATTAAATTTGTTGGCCTGTGAGCCATCTCCTCCTTAATATGTAGGGTCTGCGCACCCAAGGATTATTTTTATAGAAACCCCTTTTTTACCCCTCACATGCGTGTGAGATAAATGCATATGTAATGGATGGAGCTCCCAAGCTATTGGAGGCAGCTCAAGTCAGGAGCCAAGGTGAAACCAATCCAAGGAGATATAAAGGTGGATAGGTGGAAAGCTGTAAACACGAACCCTAAAGGGTCAAGGTGTTTCTCCCCTAGGTCTTGGGTTAGTTTATCAACCGCTAGATAAACTAACCAATAGAAAGGCTCATGATCATACCATTTATTTTATTTCTGTCAGTTGCATGGTTTATTTATTGTGGGTGTGTTGTCACGATCACACATTTAATGAATTAAAAGAGCATGCAAGATGGAACTAAAATAAAACCAGCTTATACGTAAATATTATCTTAGACATAGTTAATCACTTTAGTATATCCCACTTAATATTAACAAGAATGCAATCAAAGATAATAAAAATGGAAATTTACGTATAAGGATAAAATCCCTCAAAAGAAATATTAAGTCGGCACAGACTTCCATAATCTTGGTTAGAATCAAACCATAGTTCAAAGTGCTTGACGAACCCTAGTTGGGGTGATTTCAGTTATTGGGGAATTCTAATTCAAGGTTTTGGGTTGAATTGACTTGGTTCGCATCAAGGGTTGACTGCCACAGTAGGACTTGGTGTGACCAAGAGGCAAAGGTTGAGGAAATCCAAAATAAAAGGATTTCAGGATTGGGGAGTCCACTCAGCGGATCAAGGAGCTGCGAGTTAATGCAGTTGGAATTTGGAATGCCTACCTAAAACCCTTCAAGTTTCTTGACCAACCCTAGTTGGGGTAATGTGAAGGGAAATATGGACCCTTTACACTAGAATATTCACGCAATAGAATATTCCTAAGTCAATGGTGAGGGCTATTAGATTTCGATAAAATAGTGGGAGACTAATAAGTATTAATTTATTTATTTGTCTCATTTTTTTGTAATAAAGTACTAAACCTTTGCTCATCTTAATTTGTATAAATGACAAGAAAATGAATTCAAACATATCATTTCACACCATACTCTAAAAGTAAAACCTTCTCACCGGCACCAATTTCCAAGAGTGGAAGAGGCATTTACGCATCATCCTTTGCCACGAAAGGAAATTGTATATTCTGGAAGAGCCTATTCCATTTACACCCAGGAAAGAGGATAGTGATGAGGAATTATCTCTCTACATGAAACACATGGATGATGCCACAGATGTCTAGTGTTTCATGCTATCGTCCATGTCTAATGAGCTCTTGAAGCAACATGAAAACATGGACGCGTATAGCACGATGTCTCACCTTAAAGATATCTACCAAGAGAAGGAGAGATAGGAAAGGTATGAGATCTCCAATGATTTGTTTACCACTAATCTTGGAGATTCTGTGCCAGATGGGCCTCATGTAGTCAAGCTTATTGGCTACATTGAACGCCTGGACATCTTAGGGATTAAATTCATGGATGAGTTGCGTACAGATCTCATCCTATCATCACTACCCAATACCTTATCTAGCTTCATTGTCAACTATAACATGACCGGAAATGAGAAGAGTTTGTCAGAGCTTCTGACCTTGATTCTCCAGGTAGACAAGGACATGGGGCATGGCAAACTTGCAGTCCTTATAGTGAACAAGAAATTAAAGGACAAGGCAAAGGGTCCAAAGACTTATAAACGGTCTGAAGCCCCCGAGCACTGTCCCTCGAATAAGGGGAAGATCTAGAGGCAGGGAAATGAATGAGAGGCAGTGTGTTTTGCATGTGGAAAGCAGGGCCACTGGAAGAGGAACTGCACCCAGAAGCATGGGGATGCTAAAGGTGCATTTGTTGTCGAGTGCAATCTTTCTATTTCTACGCATTGGGTATTAGATACAGCTTGTGGGGCTCACATCTGTATTCAAATGCAGGAACCAAGTAGATTTAGAAAGATCGCCAGAGGAGAGGTGGATCTTCGAGCTGCCAATGGCGTAAGGATGGCTACATTGGCTATTGGCGACTATCACCTCTCATTGCCAACTGGCATGATTTTGGTTTTACAAAACTGTTATTTTGTGGCTACTGTTACCAAGAACATAATTTATTTATCTTGTTTGGATATGGATGGATTTGTTTTCAAGTTTGGAAATAAGGGTTGTCACTTTTATAAGAACAACATATGTTATGGTATGACCCATTTGAATAATGGTTTGTATGTATTAAATTACAAAAACCAAGTGTTGGAAATCGATAACGAAACAAACTCACATGACTCATACATCACCCATTTATGGCATCACCGCCTTGGTCATGTGAATGAGAAGCGCTTGATAAAGCTCTGCCAAGATGGCTATTTAGACTCTACTGAGCTAAAACCACTTGATATATGTCACGCTTGTTTACAAGGAAAAATGACTAAGCCGCCTTTTGGTGGAAAAGGTGAAAGGGCCACAGAGCTTCTAGTATTGGTACACACGGATGTGTGTGGACCATTTCCAGTAGAAGCTAGAGGTGGATATTCTTACTTCATTACTTTTACTGATTATTTTAGTAGATATGGATATGTCTACTTAATGAGGTATAAGTTAGAGTCCTTAAAGAAATTTAAGAAATTCAATAATGAAGTAGAGAATCATCTTGGTAATAATATAAAGAAGATTCGATCGGATCGAGGTGGAGAATATCTGAACCAAGAGTTCATCGATCTTCTATGGGAGTCTGTGATTCTATCTCAGCTCACTCCTCTTTATACACCACAATGGAATGGTGTTAGTGAAAGGAGGAACTGTGCCTTATTGGACATGGTGAGGTCGATGATGAGTCATGCAGATCTTCCATTATCCTTTTGGGGATATGCATTACAAACTGTAGCATACACATTAAACCGAGTACCAACTAAGGCGGAAAATGGAATTCCATCTGAGTTATGGAATGGAAGGAAACCCACTTTTTCGCACACACGTGTATGGGAATGAGAGGCATTTGTTAAGGCCTTCTCAGGCAACAAACTAGCACCCCAGGGCAGGAAGTGTATCTTTATATGATATCCCAAGGAAACTAAAGGATATTACCTATATAACCCTCAAGACAAGAAAGTGACTGTTTTCAGACAAGCCGTCTTTCTTGAGAGGGATCACATCCTCAAGAAGGATAGTGGGAGAAAGATTGACTTCGACGAAGTTGATTCTCAAGATACACATGAGTTGGTATAGGAAAAAGTTCCACAGGTCCTCATAGAAGAGGTTCCAGAAACACAAGTACTGTGTAGGAGAACAAGAGAGGTAAGGGAACCAGAGAGATTTGGTTTCCTAGTCACTGAGGATGGTGAATCATTATTATTGGACAATGATGAACCTCTATCCTACAAGGAAGCAGTAGATATCTCAGAAGCTTCAAGATGGAAAGAAGATATGAATTCTGAGATGGATTCCATGTATCAGAACCAAGTCTGGGTTCTGGTCGATGATCCAGTTGATGTAAAGCCTATTGGATGAAAATGGGTATTCAAGAGAAAACTGGATATGGAAGGTCAAGTTAGCACCTATAAAGCAAGGCTAGTGGCTAAAGGATTCATACATCATAAAGGAATTGACTATGATGAAACCTTCTTACGAGTTTCCATGTTTAAATCCATAAGAATCATACTTTCCATAGCAGCTTACCATGACTATGATATTTGGAAAATGGATGTCAAAACAATATTCCTTAACAGGAACCTTCAGGAAGATGTCTATATAACACAACCAGATGGGTTTGTGACACCAGGTAAAGAAAAATGAGTTTGCAATTTGCAGAAATCCATTTATGGATTGAAGCAAGCATCCAGGTCATGGAACATTCGATTTGATGAAGCCATAAACGAATTTGGTTTCATTAAGAACCATTGTGAGCTATGTGTTTATAGGCAGTTTAATGGGAATGCGGTCATTATCCTAGTGGTATATGTTGATGAAATATTGATTATTGGAAATGACGTACCAGCCTTACAGTCAGTTAAGGACTGGTTGAACAAGTGCTTCTCCATGAAAGACTTAGGTGAAGAAGCCTACATTCTAGGGATCAAGATCATTCGTGATAGATCCAAGAGGCTGGTTGGACTAAGTCAGGGTACATACATTGACCAGATACTAAAGAGATTTAGTATGGAACAATCCAAGAGGGGATTGGTTCCAGTGTCAAATGGCTTACATCTTTCTAAGAAAATGTGTCCTCAGACACAAAAAGAGAAAGATATAATGAGTAAGATCCCATACGCTTTGGCTATAGGATCCATCATGTATGACATGTTATGTACCAGGCTTGATGTTTCCTATGCACTGATCATGGTAGGAAGATATCAAGAAGATACAGGAGAACAACATTGGACTGCTGTTAAGACTATCCTTATGTATCTGAGAAGAACTAAGGATATGTTCCTGGTGTATGGAGGAGACGGGGAGCTTGTCATTAGAGGGTATACTGATGCTGGTTTTCAAACGGATCAGAATGATCTGAATTCACAATCTGGATATGTTTTTTGTCTCAATGGAGGATCTGTGAGTTGGAAGAGTTCAAAGCATCCAATTGTCACCGATTCTATAGCGGATTCTGAGTATATATCAGCTTCTGATGCAGCCAAGGAAGCTGTCTGGATTCAGAACTTTGTCCAGGAACTTGATGTGGTGCCTACCAGTAAAGATCCCATTACATTGTATTGTGATAATACAACAGAGGTGGCTCTTGCAAAAGAACCAAGGTCACATAAACGGACAAAGAACATACTTTGGAAGTATAACCTCTTGAGGGATTTCCATCAAAGGGGTGAAGTTGAAGTGAGCAGAGTATCCACGGAAGAGAACGTGGCAGACCCCATGACTAAAGTCCTATCTCATCCGAAGCATGACTATCATGTGAGAGCTAGTGGGTTAAAGGTTGTTAGCAGTTGGCTCTAGTCCAAGTGGGAGTCTATTGGAGTTGGTGGCCTAGAACCAACTACTTTTTACTTTATTCATTAATAAATTCCTTATCACATCTTGATTGTTATTATGCATGACAATTCATGCGATAATGTCCTAAGGATAGCAGTTGCATTAATGGGTCATAGCGGATCCCTGCTATGATGAGAACTCGGAAGTTCCATAACATTGTTCTTGAATATATGTTCTATGGCCGAATGATATTATTTGAGGGACACAAATAATACAGGCCATTAGGGGTGAGGACTCATAAAACTTTGAGGCACCTTCTCATGGTGTTTTCCCTTGGTAATATCTAGGAGGATATTATGAGAACGAGACCCGCCAGTAGGAAATCCACATTTCATAGTATCATTGGATGTTCCTATCTGCGGATGTGTGTATTGGTCCTTAGACTTTAAGATTATTATTAATGGGTATTATAACTCGCACACTTAGATTTATTGACGAAAACTGTGACGACACACTGTTCGCAGTAAGGTAGGATATGTTGGGTGTGTCACGAGTAATACTGCATTAATAGATAATGCGAGAAAGTATTTGTCCCTTCTGTTCCATAACGAAAGTAGATATCTCAGGCCCTTTGATGGAATTGATATAGCCTAAATAAATACATGGCCATGGTAAGGTATGGGCGAGTTCAATTCCGGGAAGTCAAAGAAAGAATAATCGAGCACATGGGTTGATGGCACTAGCATGCAACCCACTTGATTGGAGATATCGAGACAAAGGGATTATATTACACGGTAAGCATTCGTAAGAGGTGACATGTCATTGCGGCGTTAACTTCTTTCTCTATGGGTTCCTTAGTGTGTTTCTAGACGCTAACCTTGGACTTTAGGCAGGCTCCGCCTAATGCCACTGAGAAAGAGGCCTAGAGGGTCACACACTAAGTGTGTCAATGTATCTCAGTTAAATATTAATTTAACAAGTTAGATAAATATTATTCCCGACTGTGGTTTAATAATTATTTAAGGATGCCTGATCACATTTATTTTGACACTAGTTATTCGAGAGAATATATTGTGGGTGAAATAATATATATATTTATTAGCGAGTAATGCAGTTACATTTATTTAAGAAAATAAATATCCATTACTCCAGGTCTAATAAATATAGTGGAGGAAATAAATAAAATGAAAAATAAAAGTACACGCTGTGTATATTTATATACAATCCGTGTAGTTTGTTTTTCAGGATTCATGAGAAAATATTGTTTATTTAATTAAATGATATTAAATTTAATACGTTAGGCGCATGTCAAGTAATAATGATGGTCAATTGTTATTATTAAGACATGGGGTATTACTAAGAATTAAATGAAATGATTAAATGATTTTGAGCAATTAATTCATTTTATTATTCTAAGTATTATAATCCCAATTACATTATTCTCATTGAGGAGAGTCATTGTTGTGTACAAAAGATTTGGGAAATACTCTCAACCCAAGAGAGAATTCCTTTTCCAAAAATAATGCTTTCAAGTTACGAGAGTGAGATCCTTCACCAGATCAAGGCGGTTGAAGGTGGACATCGCAAGCGAAGGCTCTTCTGCACTAGCACCTAGAGATCTCTTCGGCGACGTCCATAGATACGTGGATCATGTGTGGATCACTGCTAGAGTAATCCTGTACTTGGATTCTACAATGCAATGACGGATCACAGGATCGTGACCGGAGACTCCAACGAAGAAATAATTCCATCGAGGTAATTCTTATGAATTAATTAAATTAATTATAAGTAACATATGATGATCATATCTCAAGGGTTCCGGGACTCTTATTTTCTTTTTCATTCTTTGTTCTATTCCGAAGATTAAGCGTTTTAAATCGTGACGGATCTTAGATTGAACGTTGTTTAACGTTAAAATTAAAGTTTGGCAAACCCACCAACGCACTTCCACTGCACCCGGAACCTACATAATCTAGTATAAAAATACATTTTTACATCATTTTTTTTGTTTTTAATATCGATTTTATAGAAGAATTCATTACACAAAATGTTTTAAATATATTTTTAACATCGATTTTTATAACCAACATTGAAAATATTTATAACGTCATTTATTTTGATAATTAAAATTAAAATATAATTTTATTTAATTTTTCATGTTAGTTAATTAGACAACCGATATGAAAAATTTCCTTTTATATCATTAATTTAAATAACTTATGTGAAAAATTACCTTTCACAATGTTTATTAAAATAACCAATTTCAAATGTATATATATATATATATATTTAAAAATTATAATATTACAAATAATCCTATATAATTTTTTTAGAGAAACAACAACAACAAAAATTATTCTTCAAAAACACATATCTAATTTAATGTTAGAGTATAATTTATATATAAATTAATATTTTTAAATTTTAAAAATGAATGAAATAATTATTATTGGTGAAATCATGAAAATAATATACATATTTTATTAATAATGAAAAAATGAAAAATCAGATGAAAATAAAATAAGAAATTTCATACCTCAATTAAAGGTTATTTATCAAAGTTTTTCACCAAATCCATAGTGTATGTGGTTATTACTTCACAAAATCATGTCAAATATGTGGGTTCTTCATCCACACATCACCATTTTTTCTAGTTGCATCTAAGTTCATGGATACTATTTTCAAACCAAAACCTTGACACCGATCATGGTGGTGGTGGGTGATGAGAAAAGAATAGAGTGTTATATGTAAATATTTATGATTGATAAAAGTTTTTGAACATGATTTAAAATTTGTGAATGAAGAATTAAAAAAATATGGAAGAGGGAATATAAGGATAATGTGGGGGAAAATGGAAATTTTAGAGGGAGTATGAAAGAAAATTATGCAACATGATATATTTCTAGGTGGGGAAAAAATCATGAGTGAAATCTCATAGAAGAAGGGAATTTCATGATGTAAAAAAAATTAAAGTTCAGTTTTTAGGATATTTTTCATATTATTTTTATTGATAACTAATGTAATAAATGCCAATTATTGATGTTTTTGCATCAGTTATTTTGATAACCGAAGTTAAAAATATTTTTAACATCATTTATTTTAGTAAACGATGTTTAAAATACAAATTTTTTAGATTTTATATCAATTATTATATAAAAAATTTGATTTTTTCATGTCGATTGTATAAAAGTTGATGTGAAAAAATTTATATTATAAATACTTCTCCCAATAGTTGCGTAAAATTTTATTGAACTCATTCATGTTATAATTATCAATAAACTTTGAAACATTTTCAACATCAATTATAAACTTAAGTATATAGATAGATCAATCATTAAAGAATACCCTAACCTCTTCAAGACATTGAAGTACCCAATAATATTGAGAAAAATATATAGATATTGAAGTTTCTTTAGTCATATTGTATCTAAAAAATTCCTTTGATCATCGTACCTCTCATACATTTCTTGTTCTTGATAGTTCCTTTTAAGGTTGTCTATCATCTACAACACACCCATATTATCATGTTTCTATTGTAACTTTGACTCTATCTATATAATAATGATAGTGGAGACATCAAAAAAATACTTTAAATTCTTATCATAAGCATCTATATTTGTTTATTGAACTGATTCACTAGTTGGCTATTCAGTAGGTCATTTCTCTAACACTCATAATTTTCCCTATTACTTAAGAATGATTCTTATGTTTTTACACTGATCTAGAAAGTTTCTTACATTAAGATTTTATTTCTCTAATATTGATCTCAAAGTCATATTTAATAATAATAACTCAATTTATATACAACATAATCTTTTATCAAATGAGTATTATGTTTTACATTCATTTAATAAGGACTTTTATTAAATATACTCCTACTAAAATGATGAACTATTTTAAATTAAATCATATCCATTAGCGAGTCAAGATCTATATTTCACTAAGTGATGAGTTTGATTTAGAATTCCTCTTATAACTTATCTATTTAGGTAGGATATTATGTTAATCATGTCATATATAAATCTTGGATAGTTAAGTAGAAAAATACTTTCCCAATCCACCATATGCGTAATCCCAAACCTATTTCTCCAGTATCACAACTATTATGGATACTAGCAAAGTGAAACCCAAAACATATACTAAATACAAGCACCTAATCCTATTAGGGTCACCCATAAATTTCTTTCCTTACACAATATAATCCATGGGAACCCATCTTTGGCATGACCTACCCTATTAGATGATCGTGGTATTGATAAGTCTCACTTTGGAAGGAATCTAACACTTAATATTTTAAATGGGATTTAAATATCTCACCATCATATCTTATATATTCCATTTATATGTATTCATTATTCTGATGATTTAGTTTTTAAACCATATTCATTTTATTAAATCAATATATTTAAACCAAATCTATGTGTAACTCTTTACACAACTCATAGATTGTGTTACTAACCCAAATTAATAATCTGATTATATTTATACATATACAAATGCATACCATGTATAAGGTATATTAAACCCTTTCATGTAAAGGTTTATAATTATATGAAATCAAAAAAACCCCACAAGATTAATAATGGTGTGACAGATAAACAAATACCACTTTTCTAGAAAACACCTAAGCTCTCGGGCCAATGAGCAGTCCAACTCAAATCCCTGCTACCCATGGATCTGTTGGTTTTTAGGGATTGTCTTATGATTAAACCATTGTAAACAACTATATTTGAACTTATAAAAATGAAATAAAAGTTATGAAATGAACCTCTACAACAATGTTCTAATCTTTAAAGACCAACTGCTCCCAAATCACTATGATATTAGATCCTCCTAGATAACACAAACAAGATCAATAGAAACAATGATAGAGGGAAACACAAGGAAAATAAAAATATAAGATATTACATGGTTTATACATTCATCTTAATTCACATGGAAATACTAATTTAATTTTATTTAAATAAAATATAGTGACTATAATGCGTCAACTGATATATATCACAAATGAACCATACTACTTTTATAAGAGTTTTCAACTAGTGCTCTTAGTTGTTTCTGTCATTTTATTTTTATGGGATAAAGTCCACCTAAACTGATATTCATGAATGATCATATTTTCAGTCAATTATCTCTAATACCTCAACTTTCCCACCCAATGAACAATTTCATCTTTCATATATCTGGTGGTTCATTAATGTTTTCCACACTTCCTCTAGAACATTTTTCCTATGGTTTGACTTTTGGTAACACCTTATGGCTCTGCATTTGGTTCAACCAAATTCCGGTCCTCTGAACTTTCTTATTTCCATTTCACCACCCCATCGGGTTCTAAAAGTTTAACCTCCCAAATATATCCTTCCATGGTATTCCTTTCATCATATGGAAAATAGTTTCCACACATGGAATTAACCCAAAAATATCCCATTTTTAAATAATCTATATAGGATTCACAACTAATTCCTCCTTGAGATTTAGAAAACCTATAACTATTCTATAAACTTTCACTAAATAGTAACATGGTTTCCAACTAAATCTTCTAGTCAATCCAGTTTGACTGAGGTGCAACATCAGCTAAAGACTTCTCGATTAACCACTTTAGTCAAAATGTTTTATGGATTCCACACTCCTTTAATCTTTCATTAATTCAGCTCTCTATCCTTTAATAAATTCCATATGAATTGAAAATTCAAATGAATATGATTTATCTAATAAAGAAACATTAGAATCTTAGATAAGTGAACAATAATTTGTGAATCATAAAAGATAATTTCATCACTCTGCCTTCGTCCAAGATCCTCCAGCAAACCATTTGGAAAAATCAAATATTTTCCCACTTCTATCAAGAAAATTCCCTTATCTTCCATTTTGAGAGAGTGTACACTAGTTAAAGTTTATAAATACAACAAACTAAAGTTACTTTTAATGTAAAAAAATAGTTGTAATTGATCTTATACGAATCTAAATCTTCACTAAATCTCAAATCTATAAAACCTTTAAAATACTCCTTTGTTTCAATGAAAAGTTCCATACTTCCAAAAACTTTCAAGTACTGGACAATCCATTTCACCACCTCCTAGTGTTACCTTACTAAGTTCAACATGTATCCATTGATAACACCCACTGTTTTCAAAATTTACAGATGAGTAAAAACCACAAAATATATAAAAATTATGACAATTGATGCATATATAACTTTCACCATGTACAAAATTACTATTTTAATTATTGGTGAATTCTCATTACATAGTTTGAAATGTGTGTCCAGGGGTGTGGTAACTGGTTTTTATTCACTGATCCTAAAAAATTTCACCACCTAATGAATATAATATTCCTAAGTCAAGTACAAAGTATCATAACTTGGGTCTCTCAGGATTTGTATCCACAAAGTTTGTTTCACTAGACCAAGGTATTTCATCTCAAATCTTATAAATAAATAGATCTTTTACTCTTCAATCCTTTCATTAATTGGACCCACTATAAACATGTCAAATATATAAAGTATAAGGATAATGAAACTCCCATCATCAAACAAATTTCGTTAATAAAAATGATCAACATTGATCTAGATGAAATTCCTTTCCATAATGAAATAATTGATCCTTTGATTCCAATGCCTTATAACTTAATTCAGGCTATAAATTCTATGCCTTAAATTGAACAAAATATTATGGTTCCAATGTTTTTCAAACCCCTTTAGTTGTTCTATAAGTATTTCTTCTTATAAGTCTCCATGAATAAATTTTATATTCAAGTCCATATTCTCTAGATGCAATATTTCAAAAGGAACTATACATAATATTGTTTATATAATAGTGTGATTAACTAGTGAAGGAGAAATATTTTAGAAATAAACTCCTTCCATTTGTTTAAATCCCTTCACAAATATCCTAGCCTTATATTTTTTTTCTACCATATGATTCTCCTTTCAGTAAAAATACACTTTTTCTCAACAATTTTTTCCCAAGAGGTTTCTCTATCAACTCCCGCATTCAGGAAACAAAGAGGGGATAAAGTTTATCCCTCATAGCTAACTCCCACTTCTTATGGTCTTATAAAATCCTTGTATTATCCAGGCTCTCAGTACTTTCATACCTTTTAACTTGGAAACTTTCCCTAGTATACCTTTGAAACTATTAATACAGCTGAGCTCCTTCTGGTACTACAACTTCTGGATTGTAAAATTTCAATGCTTGAGCTTCCAAATTCCTTGAACTATCCAACACTTTAGGCCTCAAAAACACTATCAAAATTTAAACTCCTTTTAGAACCTCCTTTGATTGGTCTGGTGTTTCCAAAAATTTCATGTTTCCTAGATTTTCTAGAATGTTCATACCCTTTGTATCTCTGTATAGATGAATCTAAACTTCTAATGGTATTTTTCTTTCACCATAATTATCTTCTTAGTTCTAATACTTCCATAGAATATTTTTTTTTGAAGATTAAATTTTTACTTTTGAATACCTTTTGAATATGGTCATCCTACAGTCGAAAACTAAATTATTCATTTCCATAGCCTATAAAGTGACATGATTGAGATTTACCCTAAACATTGCATCATTCTAGGGAATCAACATGGATATAAGCTAGAGTGACAAAGAACATGTGGTGTTTTAAGTCAACTATCTTTCTGAACCAACATGATTCTAGTAGTTTCTACCCAATTAATGAATATAGACTTTGGTTGATTAAGTAGGTAGAAAATTTTATTTCTTCCACCCAAAACACCTTGGGGAACCCTACATAAATTTTCATGCTTCTATATTTATATACCAAATTCTGCTTTATAATTTCTGAAACTCCATTGTGTTCTAGAGTTCTTAGAATAGTCTTTTCAAACTAAATCCACTTATTCTAATAAAATTTCCAAAACTCCTTTCTTTCTTAATCAATACCATTTTCTAACCATAAAGAATTCAATTTACTTCTAATATCATTTTCTACTATTTCCAACCACCTGGAGAAATTCTTGATTTCATTATAATTATTCCATAAAAATTAAACCCACGCTTTTTATATGGAATCATAAATTAAGGTTACATAGAATAATAAACCTAAATGGGAGCGTGAAAGGCAGTGTCATGGGCACTTTAAAATGATATTTGATTGTTGAGTACTTAGGTGAAGTAGAGTGGCTGACCAAGGTCGTCTCTCAAAGGAGGCAGTAAATTTAACAACATATTAAAGGTATTTTTCAAATAATATAAAATGAAATAAGAATAATAATTAAAATTATGGGTTTTTATCATTTATAAATCTAGAATAAGTTTTCTAGAAGAAGGTTGTATTTTTTTGTTTTTATTTTTGAAATGAAGTTCTATTAAAATGACACAACAAGAAGATGTTTTTATAAAATATTTAAAAGGCGTAATCGATATAAATCTACCTCTTCAATCATTTATTAATAATTATAAATTAAATTAATATACAATTAATTATAATCCCTTAATTATTTAAATCCTGAACCCTACGAGAATTAACTTTACCACAAAGATGAAGTGAATTTAACCCTAGGATAACTTCGAAACATGCAATCGTAGCACCCTATTTTGATTGATGTTATAAGGTTAGATTATGGTTAGTGATAAATTAAGGCACATTTCCTCTTTATAAATTAGAATTATTTGAGTTTATGGATTATAATTGAACACTAAAAATTTATCCTGTATGGTTTTTTATTACCGATTAAGGTTTCACTCTCACAATTCACACAATTCCTGACCTCGTGTGTTTTGTGTTAATTGTTCAATTGCTTTATTAGTTTTAATTAAATTAAAAACTCAATTAATAGATCATGTTATGTGAATTTCAGTATATCATTGATTCAAAATAAATTAATGAATAAATATATAGGTCGATCAATTACTAAAAAAACTACTCTTCCATGGGCGGTGTAGTCATTGTAGAAACGTTATGCATGTGCAAAGGTCTGAAAGGGTAAAACCCAATAGTTTCTACTCTTGATTTAAAGACCAAAGACTAATATTAAGTAACAATAAAACATAGGAAAATAGGTTTATAATGAAGAAAATATAATAAATATTAGAGAAAAAATGAAGTTTATTCTGCAAACATAAATATTACAAAGCAAGAAAGAGAGGAAGGCTTCGATGAAGGGATCCTTGCATCAAGAGCTAACACTATGTTTATAAGGAGTTACAGAACCTATAAGGTGGTGAGATGACTCCTCTAAAACTCCAAAATTTTAGCACTTCACTCCTTAGTCTAACTTCCAAATGGGGTTCCCAAGGTGTTAATTTATAGCCAAAAATGGTGAGTGGTTTTGGGCACCCAGTTTTCTAGATACCACTTGTGTATCAGTTTTGAGTTGGTAAATGGAATTATCTAGAGTTTGACAAAATATAAAAGTTATAGGATATAATCTTCTATATCTCCATGTAAAATATTGCTACCAATTAAGAATTAAATCTCTATATATATCCGAAATACAAAACCAAATCATTGACTTTGTGCAGATTCTGTACCCTGTAATGATTAGTGTGGATAGACCCCATAAATAACGAATTTGGATTCTATTACTTGATATGAGTTTTATACCAGGAATTTTTGGAGTGGACACAAAATTTCAACCCATTTTGAGTCACTAATGTTGATAAATTTGCAAAACAGTGGACATATGTCCTTGGGATTCCATGCAGTTTAGCCCATTTCCCTTCTGGATCATCTCTGACCCTCCAAATCACCTTCTCCTACAACAAAATCACCAAAACAAGAATAATTTAACTTTTTAATAGTGATAAACATTTAATAATTTAATAAAATTGGATTTTAAATTTTAGATAATATTTGTCATTTTAAATATAAAATTAGTTTAAAACAACAATGTATGGGTGAAATAAAGTAGTGAATTGTGATGCGATCACACCCCCAGACTTACCCTTTTTCACTCTTGGGAAAAACCTCATATTATGTATTCCAAAAAAAATTGTGAAAAGTAAACATAAATATCAAATCAAAAAAAATTTAAAACACATATCCTTGATATCCAAAAATTCCACACAAAGAAACAAAAGATATCATGCCTTATAAAAAACCATTATTTCAAGTTCTCCATTAATACCATTTAATATATTTCCACTTCTTTTGTCCTACCATGCACAAAAAAAACATACCTAGATTTCTTTTTATCTCATCACAAAAATGTAAATTTTTCAGAAATTTCTTTCTCATCCAAACTCATACAAGGGTCACCATAGACTTGATAAATTCCTATATAGCCACACGATGTGAGTTAAGGACATATGTTTATCATGGGGAATTTTTAGGGTTGTTCTGTGGATTTCGGTTGGTAGGATTTAGATGTGAAATTTTTTTAGGATGAATGAGGGGGGATTGACTCTTTTTGAAAAAAAATTGCATTATTATAATTTTTACTCAAGTGTGGTCTCCTCCTCACTCCCCTTAGTATCAATTCAGCTCTATCATCATGAAAACTCATGGAAAGTTTACACCATTCATCATTTGATAAAAAAAATGTCAATATTATCAAACATAGTTTTTTCGTGAAAGATCCAGATAGTCACAAATTTCTTTCTTCAGTGGAAGCTCCATAAAGTCACAACTTCTTTTATCATGAAAGATTCAGAAAGGAACAACTTTCAACAGAATGATTTTTTTTCAGTAGGAAACACAACTATTTGAAATTTAATGTTCCACCCAAAGTATCACAAAATATGGTATCACAACACAAGACAACTTCCCCCACAAATAAGTTCAACTAGATTATGCAATTTCACTTCAAGAGTTGGTTGGATAGGGAAAATTGGATTGTAATGGGGATATCCTAACAGGTTTTTCATGGAGTCTAAGGTCTATAAGGATTAAATTTTCAAGGTAGGACATTATAAATAGGATTATTATGAAATATGGGCTTTAATACCAAATAAATTCCTCAATCATTTAAAACACAAGTACCTCATACCATCGATTTTTGATAGAAATAAATCAAATTATGGTTAAATAAAGCATGGTTTGGTTCTCTGAAGAAGTGAGGTAAATGTAAAGAACATGAAAATAATGGTTCATAAGCCTCACAATAAAGTAATTTAAATTATAAAGATAGTGAGATGTGGCATGGGATTCAAAATTCAGATTAATTTTTATGAAATTACTAAATATTGGAACTTGAAACAAAGTTATTTTCAGCATTTATATAAGCTCAGTTCCATGGGATAAATTTTTTAACTTATTAATATGGATTTTAAAATCATTATGAGAATCATTTTAGCTCAAAAGATTCAGAAACATGCAAAAAATTGAAAAATAAACACACAGAATTTGAAAAACACGCAATTATTTTTGAAAAACATAGAAAAACAGGAAAAAAAATAAAATTACTAAACTAAAAGTACCCTCCCCCACACTTAAAATATTTTATTGTCCTCAATGTGAACCCATGAGATGATATTTGCACATGAAATGTTGAATTTTAAATAATACAAATAATATAAAAGTGAAAGGGTTAGGAATAACCTGATATTCTCAAGTGATGATGGGGTCATGCATTGTGATGAAATCCACTGCATCAGTAGGAAGTCCCTCAATGTATTTCTTCAAACATTGCCAATTGAATGTAAAGATTCTTCCTATGTACTCTTGTGTGATATCCACTACACCATAATGAAAAACATTAGTCACAAAATAAGGACCTAACCACCTAAAACACAACTTACCAGGCCTTAGATTTAGTCATGAACTATAGAGCAATAATTTCTATCCAATTTGAAATTCTATTTTCTGGAACATTTTTTCATGAGATTATTTTGATCATTCATTGAAGAGCCTTGAGTTATCATATGAAGATAATCAAATCTCATTAAGCTCTTGAATTTGAAGCTTCCGTTGAATTCCAACATTGTCCAAATCCATGTTGCATTTCTTTATAGCCCAATAATCTCGATGCTCAAATTCCACAGGGAGATGAAAAGCTTTCCAAAAAACAATTTTAAATGGGGACACACCGATGGGAGTTTTGTATGCTATCCTATAAGCCCATAGTGAATCATCCAAGTGCTTTTTCCAATCCTTCCTATTCGGTTGTACAATTTTCTCTAAAATTTATTTCAAATCATGATTTTAAACCTCATCTTGGACATTTTTTTGGGGGTGGTATGATGTTGATGTTTTGTGTGTCACCCCATACTTTCGAAGGAGGGAAGCCAAATTTCGATTGCAGAAGTGTGTCCCTTGGTCCTTGATGATGGCCTTTTGTACTCAAAACCTACAAAAAATTTGTGTCTTGACAAAGTCTACTACAACATGATAATAATCAATCCTAGTGACCTTATCCTCCACCCATTTAATCACATAATAAATAGTAACCAAATATAAAAAAACCAAAGGAACATGGAAAATGACCCATAAAATCGATTCCCCATACATAAAAAATCTCACAGAATAGTATGGGGTGTTGGGGCATCTCGTGTCTCCTAGAAATGTTTCCAGAGTGTTGATAACATGAGCATGACTTGAAAAACACATGAGCGTCATGGAATAATCTAGGAAAATATAATCTAGAGTCTAAGACTTTCTAGTTGTTCGTTGGGGTCCAAAGTGTTCACTATAATCAAGTGTATTACAAAATGTAAAACAGACTCAAAATCATGATCAGGAACACACCTCCTAATAACTTGATCACTACACATGCGCCATAGGTATGGATCATCCCAAACATAAAATCTTAACTCACTCTTTAATTTTTGGACTTGATGTTTCTTTAAATTTTTAGGTATTTCAGATGCAACAAGGTAGTTCACTAAATCAGTATACCAAGGATGTGTACCTGAGATGGAATAAAGATGCACATCAGGGAAAGTGTCCTAAAGTGGTACCTAGTCTAATGCGTCATCCTCTAGTGTGTGAGTAAGCCTAATCATGTGGTCTGTTACCAGGTTTTTTGACCCCATATTTTCCTTTATCTCAATATCAAATTCTTGAAGAAAGAGAATCCATCAGATTAGCCTAAGCTTTGCATCCGACTTCTTCAAGAGGTACCTCAAAGTTGCATGGTCAGAAAAAAAAACTACTTTAGAGCCCAATAAATATGAATGGAATTTATCTAAAGCAAATATGTTAGTAATAAACTCCTTTTTCGTGGTTCTGTAGTTTTATTGGGCTGAATACAGTGTCTTAAATGCATATAAAATCACATGTGGACGTCCCTCCACCCTATGAGATAAGACAACTCCAACTGCGAAGTTAGAGGCATCACACATAAGCTCAAAAGGAAGCTCCCACCATGGGAGATGTATGATTGGTGGAGTGGTCAAACACTTATTTAGCTCATCAAATTCTATCCTACATGAATCATCAAACACAAAATTAGAATCCTTTTGAAGTAATCATGGCATAGGAAGATCAATATTACTAAAATATTTGATGAAGCACCGATAAAATCCTGCATTCCCTGGGAAATATCTAACATCACACACATGTGAAGGATAGGGTAAGTATGAAATGATATCTACCTTTGATCTATCAACCTCTATCCCATGTTTTGACACTACATGCCCTAAGACAATTCCATGCTCTACCATGGAATGATGATTTTTAAAGTTCAAGACCAGATTATTCTCAACACAATGATTCAAAAACTTTTCCAAACTAGAGATGAAATCATCAAATGAATACCCATACACTGTAAAATCATCCATAAATACCTCCATGCTAGTCTCAATAAAATTAGAAAAAATACTCACTATGA
Source organism: Viscum album (assembly GCA_963277665.1). Taxonomy (NCBI): domain Eukaryota; kingdom Viridiplantae; phylum Streptophyta; class Magnoliopsida; order Santalales; family Viscaceae; genus Viscum; species Viscum album. The sequence continues at coordinate 1,400,969,934 of OY728143.1, read as the reverse complement.
ATTTCTAGAAGGTACATGGGGCATTTCAAAGTCTAAATGGAATCCTATGATAAGAAAACGTACCAAATGGACAAGTGAATGTTGTCTTCTCATAATCCTTCATAGCAATAGGAACCTGAAAATATCCAAAAAATCCATCTAAAAAATAATAGTGTGTTTTCCCATCTTGTCTCTCAAGCATCTGATCAATAAATGAGAGGGGGAAATGATCCTTGCAAGTGGACTAATTTAGTTCCTATAATCAATACACACACACCAACTATTTTTTACCCTCATTGGAACTAACTCATCTTTCTCATTTTTAATAACAGTAACACCACTTTTCTTAGGGACAACTTGAATAGGACTCACCCACTGGAAATCTAAAATGGGATAAATTATACCTACCTCGAGAAATTTTTTGACCTCTTTTTTAATAACTTCTAAAAGTTTTGGATTGATTATCCTTTGTAGCTACATAAATGGTTTAGATACATCCTCCAAAATAATCATATTCATTCAAATGGAGGGGTTACTACCTGATATGTTAGCCAAGGTCCACCCAATTACCCTCATGTTCTCCCTCAAAAGATTAAAAAGTTTTTATTCATGTTCAAAAGGGAGATTGTTAGAAATTATAACATGTAATTTCTCACCACTTAACAAGTATGAGTATTTTAGATTTGGTGGTAATGGATTGAGTTATAATGTAGGGGGGTGATGTATGGATGGAGAAATTGAAGGAACTGAAATATGTGCACAATGAACATCAGTATCAAAATATACATCATCAAAATCAGAGAATAAAGCATCAAATCCATCAGCATAATCAACAAACATGTCATAATCAGAGTTCACATGATCAAAATCAGAATATTAATCCATTTAAAAATAAAATATAAGAGAGTTTTGTGCATTAGAAACAGGTGTGGAAGTACTCTTAGACATCAAACTAGAACCAATACTCATAATCTCCCTAAGCATAGGACAATCAAATTCCATGGGGCTTTTATTTGGTGGTTCAAAATGGGAGATAACAAATGCATAATGGTCCTCTTAGGGTTACTTCATGGAGTCCATAATATTAAATATCAAAACTTCATCCCCAAAATCCATGGAAAGTGTAACCTCATTGCCATTTATGATAGTTTTTTTAGTTTTTAGGAAGGTATTACCTATGATAGTGGGAGCATGAGAATTTACCTGACCATCCTCCATGTTAAGAACATAGAAATATGCTAGAAATATCATGTCTCTTACCTATACAAGTACATCCTCAAATAATCCTACTGGATATGCAGTAGCTCTATTTTCCAACTACACCACTACTCTCATCAGCTTAAACTCTCCAACTTGTAAAGAAGAAAATACATAGTGAGGTATTAAATTTATGGAATCTCCTAAATCGCAAAGAGCATCAGAAAAGTGTAACTCCCCTATAATGCATGGTATGGTGAATGTCCCAAGATCCTTGCACTTTATTTTCATTTCTAGAGTTGGTGTAATGAGTGATGAAACATTTCTTCAAATATTGATCCTCTCATTTCCCTTGAGACCTCTTTGATTAGTACAATGTTATTTTAAGAATTTGGTATAACTTGGTATTTTTTAATGGATTCAAGTAGAGGGATGTTTATCTCCACACACTTGAATGTATCCAAAACTTATTTTTTCCATCACCTCTTCAACCATCTTTTTGGTTTAGAAAACTCTATTTGGAAAATGAAGTGGTTTAGGATGGATATCATCAATATTTTTCTTACCATTATCTTTCTCCTTGGGTTTCTCAATAGTTGGTGTGGAATGGGGTCTTTCTAGATTTGAGGTGAATACCAGTGGAATGGTAGGTATAGATGTGTCATTAATTTGGTTCCCACTTCTCAATATGATGGCACTAAAATTACCCTTGGGATTTGGAGTAGGCTGGGAAAGAAGATTTCTAGAGTTCTTACTTACCAGTTCATGGAGGGCAGTGGAAATCTGGCTCATTTTTTTCTTCAAATCCCTCAGCTCTGAACCTTGACTCTTCATCTCATTCTATTGATTAAGAAAAATATTCTTCAAAAGGTCATCAGTGTTAGAATCTACCTTGGGTGGGGGATTTCCTTGTTTTTGGCTTATTGATTATTGGGTTTCAAATCTCCTTTGGAGTTGTTGGAAACCCTTCTAATAAGGTGGATGATGCTGGAAGTTTTGTTGAAAAGGGGGCCTTTGTTATTGTCTAGAGCCATACCTCATGTATGATTGATCCTTACACACTTGGTTTTATGTTGGTGAAAAGGAATCAAGCTTCTTTTAGGGATATGGTTGTTGTTTTTGCTGATATAGCCTCCCAAGAAATATAGCAGCGCAATCCTATGTCTCTTATAATTGGGAGAAATAGTCAGTTAGTGGATTATCTCAGTGAAAATAGCACAAGGCCTCGAAGGAGGGGGTTGGGATGTCTTTTTTTTCTAAGGAAATATGTCTCACCATAGTATTTAATTCTTATAACTTAGAATAGATAAAATTACTTTCAAGAGAAGATGGACTTACCTGATGCACGATCATGACCCGTACCTCGAGGCCCATTCCATGAGTACCCTAAGCCCGCCTTCCATAGGCCAGGGGCTGGCGACTAGCACCAGAATGATGTATCCATAAAATGGGAATGCATTGCCTTTTTAACCTGTACATACACAAAGTCCAAGAACACAACAAGAAGAAACCACGAAGTAAACTCCTGTAGTAAAAGTGTGCTAAAAGTAAAGGGGCTGGAATACAAGCCCAACTAAAAAGTACAAGCACAACTAAAAAGTACAAAAAATCATGGATTTTCCTCCAAGGATCCTACCTTAAGGGTAGGTACAACTCACAATTAGTAGTCCCTATGTCACATCACACCAAATGGTCTGCCTCTGAGCACCGTCCAATCATGGCTCCCTCAGCCTCAATCACTATTTTCTATTGTCTGCACAAGACACAACAAGGTGCGGACGGAGCTCATGTAGGGGTGAGCATAATGATACTCAGTAGGGACCCTGATACCACCGTAGGTCTCCCATAGTTACACAAAGAAAATAACACAAAGCAATACCTCAATCTTAAAGCATGATGCAATAGTCATTGACTCTACTTAGGTATATACCCATACATATAACTAAGTTATCAAGACATACTCAGCTCATACATGAGGGAATAACACCACAAAGGTAACAACACAAAGGTAGAATTACCATAGAGATAACACAACGAAGATAGAAGTACCACACAGGTAACACACGAAGATAGAAGCACCACACAGGTAACACCACGAAGCTAACACCACGAAGGTAGAAGTACCATATAGGTAACACCACGAAGATATAAATACCACACAGGTAACACCATGAAGATAACACCACGAAGGTAACACCAAGAAGGTAACACCAAGAAGGTAGAAGTACCACATAGGTAACACCATGAATATAGAAGTACTACATAGGTATCAACATGAAGATAACACCACAAAGGTAGAAGTACCACACAAGTAACACTACAATGATAAGACCACGAAGGTAGAAGTACCACACAAGTAACACTACAAAGATAGAAGTACCACACAAGTAACACCACGAAGATAACACCACGAAGGTAGAATTACCACATAGGTAACACCACAAAGATAAAAGCACCACACAAGTAACACCACAAAGATATAAGTACCACACAGGTAACACCACGAAGGTAGAAGTACCACACAGGTAACACCACGAAGATAGAAGTACCACATAGGTAAAACTACAAATATAGAAGCACCACATAGGTAACACCACAAAGATAGAAGTACCATATAGGTAACACCACGAAGGTAGATGTACCACACATGTAACACCACAAAGTTAACACCACAAAGGTTAAAGACTCAGCTCACATGGGGTATAACTTAAGTATAGAAGTACATATGATTAGTTTTAAGCTAGATAATCTTATTCTATTAAGAGGCACTACTATTGACCCAAATAGGATCGATAGGTATTAACCCCCAAAGACCTACACAGGATTTGACCCACATAGGATCGATAGGTACTAACCCCCATTGACCCACATAGGATCTGACCCACACAGGATAAGTATGCATTGACCCACACAGGATCATTGAGCACTAACCCACATAGGATATGATATATGCTGACCCACACAGGATCGATAGATACTAACTGACACAAGATATATGTTCTTTCTTCACGTTACAGCCAACCACTGGATTCCTTGCACCTGGTGTGCTCGAGTTCCGTAGAATCCGCCCCTTGAGATATCGGTCGTACCTCGACCACCACTAAGCTCCAAAAAGGAGTAACCCAATGGAACATCATGTCATAAGGGTTTTAACATGATAGGCAATGCGTCAATCAGACGCCCAATCTGTGAGTTATAAGTGTTTTAGTTCCAGGGGGCTGGTTGGATTCGGGTTCGATCCAACCTGGGCATACTCCAACTATCTCCAAAACTCAAGTGGAGTATGCTAAAAGGACTATCTCAATCTAAGTATCCCAAAACTGAGGACTATTCATCAAACGGACATCTGGTTCTCAAGATGTGGCCCTTTAAGTGTTTCTAGATCCGATTAGGCCTGAGTCTGGTCCGACCTGGTAGGACTGACCTGGTATGGGCTGGGCTGCGGTGGGCTCGGCCCACTAGGACGAGGTTCGACTTGGCCCGTAAGGGGGCAGCCCGACCCACAAGGGGGAGACCTACAAAGGGTATCCTTCAAGGGTGGCTTCACCCGCAAAGGGGGTGGCTCGCAAAGGGAAGCCCACAATGGGGTGACCTGCAAGGGGGTGACATCCCGCTGAGCAGGTGGCCTAGCCACGTGAGGCGCAACCCGCAAGGGGGTGGCCCACAGTCTGCCCAAGATGGCAAGGGGGTGCATTGCCCCCCGGTATCTCGAATGGCCTGAAGGCCGTTCGACTTTTTTAAATGGCAGTGCCACGTGGGCGCCGCCCAGTCGCTACAGAACTTGCTAGGTAGGCATGGGTTCTTCCACCACCACGACTTCGGCCGCAACCGTCTGCTCTCCGGTGGTGCGCTAGTTGCACCGCCTCCCCTTCTGTAGCTGCCCGATGTGCCAGCCGCCTCCTTCGACCACTGTGACTGACGAGCCGTGTCCCTTTTCTCACCGACGGCGTATGACGGCGCGCCAGACCTCCTAAGTGGACAGTTAGTGCCAGCTGCTCTGATGACCATTGTGGCTTAGTGCCATGACCTCCTCTTGTGGTGTGGGTTGTCACGCCACCTCCTTCATAGCTGGTTGGTGCCACCACGCCGGTAGTCTTCCACAGAGGGCGTAAGGGTAAAAAAGTAGTAGAGGGTTGGGGATGGGTTCATTAGGCCCACACCCTCCACGTTAGCTTTTAATCATGATGTAGGATTAAATGGTTTAAGAAAATCACTTTAATTTAAACAAGGATCAAATCCCTACCTCAAGAACAATGAAAAAACACTCGCAGTTGAGGAAGTGGGTCAGTGTTCACCGTCCCCACAACTAGATTCCAATGATGTCGCTTGATCATCGATCTTCGGTTCGAGGTTTCGATGTTTCTCTTAACTGCTCGCCGGAACTGGCTCTGTCCTCCAAGGGTTTGGCATCTCGGCACTTTTTCATCACTTCGTTTCTTGGTGAAGCAGTGCCGACACCTCTCCCCAAAATCCATATAAATAGGAGCGAGGGGGGGGGGGGGGGGTAAGTAACGACATTGGGAATTAATGAGGAATCATTAATTAAAACCCTTCATAATTACCCAACGATGTCATTAATTAAGTTTGAAAGGTCAATCCATTTATTGTCTTGACACACCGCTGTTCCCATGTTGCCATTTGTCTGTTAGAGGGAAAGAAAGAAAATAAAAATTAACTAAGTTATTTTTATTATTCTTTAAAAAGTCCCAAAACATAACATTTTCTCCAAAATTACTGTGATTAGAGTGAAGCCTCCATTAAGAGAATCCCAACACTGCAGATTCAACAGTGCTCTCATATTTTTAATCTGATCACCGGTTCAAAAGTTAGAAAACACCGCTCGCGCGTTTACTGAACGTACCTAAAAAAAGTTCAGAAAATTATTAACATTCACCCTCGACCTGCGCCGGTCGAGGTTAGGCTCCGCCTAAAGGAAATAAATTCCAATGAAATCAACGGTAATCTCAAATTTTCAATCCGAGTTACCATTTAGAATTTATTGATTTTTTAATAAAATAATTGTCACTTAATTATTTTATTTATGGCCAAAAACTAACTTTCACTAGTGGCCCATGCCGACCAATGTTAGTATCAGTCTAAAGAAAGTATACCCTCAAGATTTCAATAGTGGTATCTTATTTTCAATCTGAGTTACCGTTCATGAGTTATAAGCGTTTGAAAAATAAAATAATTTTATTTAATTATTTTATTTACGGTTATGCCATTTTTGGGTTTTCCCACTGGAGGTCTGTGCTGACTAAACTTATGTCACACCTAGGGTAAACCCGCCATCCTAAATGAAACTGTGCCCTCATATTTCTGATCTGGGAAACCGTTTAAGTGTTATTTCACTTTTTTAGGAAAATTGCTTACGCGCGCTAATTAAAGCTTAATAAAACTTTGACAGATCATTTTGGGCACTCTGAGCCTCAGAATTATGCGCTATCATATTTTGAGAACTCAAAATAATTCAATATAATTAAAAAAAATTCATAGAAAATCCGGGTCTTTAAATATACTCCTCTAACATGTGGGGTAAATCAATCACCAAATTATTGAGAGTTTTGTGCCATCTTGTTGATCAATGCACGTGCAACTACTAGTGTTTTTTCTACCAATTCTCCTCTAGCTTCAACTTCCACCATTCTCTTCTCCATGGGTTTGAGTCTATCATAGAAGTACTGGATGAGGAGTTTCTCACTAATTTGGTGATGTGGATAGCTTGAACACAACCTCTTGAATCACTCCCAGTACTCATACATTGACTCCCCTTGGGCTTTCTTGATCCCTGAGATCTTCTTACGAATTGAAGTGGTCCTTGATTCTAGAAAAAATATCTAAAAGAAAAAGGCATTTCAAATCATTCCAACATGTTACATCTTCATGTTGTAAATAATACATTCAATCCTTCGCAACTCCATTAAGTGAAAATGGTAATTCTCTTAGTTTTATTTGATCTTCAGATACATTTATTGGTTTAAGGGTTGAGAAAACCACATTAAATTCTTTTAATTTTTTTTTGATCCTCACCAAATAATCTGTGAAATTTTAGAAGAAGGTGAATTAATCCAGATTCCAGATCAAATTATGATTCGAGATTTGGGTATGCGATACAATTTGGTTGGTAGTTAATATCAGGAGTATCCAATTATATAATAGTTCTATTAAATTCATTTACATTATTTTAAGCCATTGGTTCTTGTTTTAAGTTGGAATTAGAATTGTTTCCAATTTCAATGTTCTTGGAGTGGAGGAATTCTTCAACCAGTTGAATATTGAAACTTCCCACAGACTGAGAATGTCTGATTCAAGCTTGAAGGCTACATTGAATTTCAGGGTCAAGATCTAAGAGATATTCAGGATTATTTAGTGTCATAAATCATATAAAAATAAAAATAAGGAAAGTGGACCATAATAAAAATGATAAGTTTGAGTTGATGGTCCAAAAAGAAGAAGAAAAAAATAAAAGAAGAAGAAAAAAATTCAAATTGGGTAAAGAAGAAAGAAAGAAGAGAATAAAAAAATAAAATGTAAAATAATTGAAGTACCTATAATTGGTTGAAATAATTACTTGCCTACCCATAGATGATGCCAATTTTAAAGGTTATTTCGTGGGCACTTTTGAATGATATGTGATTGTTGAGTACTTAGGTGCAGTAGAGTGACAGACCAATGTCATCTCTCAAAGGAGGTAGTAAATTTAATAACATATTAAAGGTATATTGAAAATAAAATAAAATTAAATAATAATAATAATTAAAAGTATGGGGGTTGTTTATCATTTATAAATCTATAAGAAGTTTTCTGGAAGAAGATTGTTTTTTTTGTTTTTTTTAAAATGATGTTCGATTAAAATGACATAACAAGAAGATGTTTTTTTAAATATTTAAAAGGCGTAATCAATCTAACTCTACCTCTTCAATAATTTATTAATAATTATAATTTAAATTAATATCCACTTAATTATGATCCTTTAATTTTTTAAATTTATAACCCTATAATAATTAACTTTACCACAAAGATGAAGTGAATTTAACCCTAGGCCAAATTTGGAACATGCAATCGGAACACACTTCTTTGATTGATATTATAAGGTTAGTTTATGGTCAGGTGTAAATTAAGGCACATTTCCCCTCTGGAAATTAGAATTATTTGAGTTTAGGGATTATATTTGATCACTACAAATTGATCCCATATGGTTTTGTATTACCAATTAAGGTTGCACTCTAACAATTCACACAATTCCTAACCTCGCATGTTTTGTGTTAATTGTTCAATTGCTTGCTTAGTTTAAATTAAATTAAAAATAATAAATTAATATATCATATTATTTGAATTACAGTATATCATTGATTCAAAATAAATTAATGAAGAAGGATATATATCAATCAATTACTAAAAAACCACTCTTCCTTGGGTGGTGTAGTCATCGTAGAAACATTATGCATGTGTAAAGGTTAGAAAGGGTAGAACCCAATATCAATTCTACTATTGATTTTCAGCTTAAAGAGGAATATTAAGGAATAATAAAATAGAGGAAAATAGAAGAATATAGAATAAAATTTAATAAATAAAGAGTAAAAAATAATTTTATTATGTAAACATAAATATTATAAAGAAAGAAAGAGAGGAAGGCTTTGATGAAGGTATTCTTGCTTCAAGAGACCCCCTATCAGTATAAGGCACTAGTGTAGAAAACATTTTTAATGTCCCCATTTTTTACGTTAGTTATATATAACCGATGTGAAAATATCTGATATGTGGTTTTTTATGTCGGTTATTTAATAATTGACATAAAAAATATAGAGAGTAAATTTTTTACATCGGTTATTTGATAACCGACATAAAAAATGAGGTGTCTAATGAATTTTTTACATTGTTTATAAAATAACCGACGTAAAAAGGTGGCATCTGAGGCCTTTTTGATGTCGGTTATTTGATAACCGATATAAAAACCCAAACCACATAATTTTTTACGTCTATTATTCTATAACCGACATAAAAAACCAACAGATGAAAGTTTTTACATCAGTTATTTTATAACTGACGTAAAAAATGTGGTTTCTGATGGTTTTTTACATCATTTATAGAATAACCAACATAAAAAACCAACACACGGCTTTTTTTACGTCGGTTATTTTATAACTGACGTAAATAATGTGGTATCTGATACATTTATAATGTCGATTATTATAATAACCGACGTTATAAATGTAATAAAAAATAGTTTATAACATCGGTTATTAAATAACTGACGTTATAAAACATTTAAAAACTTTATCACACCCCGTGGATTGTCATATCTAATTTTTCAATCGATAGACCTGCGAGTCGTCTCTCTCACACGAAAAACCTAGAATTGACTCTTCAATATCATTTCATTAAACTCGTTTTTCCATCATCATTTATTATCTTTACTCTCCTCGGATCTATCATCTCAACTTGAAACACTCAGGTAAGCCTCCCACAACTTTATTTCGTTTGTTTTTTTCCCGGATAGTCTATATTTACGTTTTGCAATTTTTTTTGTTTAAACTAGGTAAGATTATTCGATTTCGAACCCTCTTACCTCATTTTTCCATCATCATATTATTTATTATCACCAGATATCTTAGATCAACTTGCAATATTCAAGTAAGCCTCACCTACTTCTATTTCGTTTGTTTTTGTTTCGCGGATGCCCTACATTTATGGTAATATTTGTTGTCATTGATAACTAATGATCTCATTCACCTATATTACTGCAATTTATATCTAAACCATTGTGATACACCCATTTTGTGTACCGGTGTGATTTATTTTATAAGTATATATGGGTTTTCATGGTGGAATGTTTGTTTTGGATCCTTGGTTGTTTCTATTTTGGGTATCACTTTTTGTTGTTCCATAAACTATTTACGTCGCTTATTTTTGTGGACTATTATAAGTCTTCATATGCTATTAAAACCCGATTCATTGAACAATAGAGCATTTTAGACTAGTAGGAGATACATTTCATGGTTCTCATTTTGAATAACGGAATGATACCAAAACTAGTATATTGAGGTTAAAATCCCTAGATATGCCAAAACTAGTAGCTTGAGGTTAAAATCCCATGGTTCTAGGGGGCTGTCCAGAGGGTTCGGGGGGCTATTCAGAGGGTTGGGGGCTATCTAGGGTGTCCATAAAGGTGGGGGGGGGGGCAGTCCAGGGGTGTGTGTGTGGGGGGGGGGAGGGGTCCAAGGGGGTGGGGGTGTCAAAGGGGGTGGGGGGCTGTCCAAGGGGGTGGGTGGGTGGGGGGAGGTGGGGGGGGGGCTGTCCATGGGGGTGGGGGCCTGTCCATAGGGTTTGGGGGGTTGTTCAGGGGGGCGGCTGTCCAGAGGGTTGGGGGAGTCTAGGGGGTGTCCAAGTGGGTGGGGGTGGTGGGTGGTGTCCAGGAGGGGTGGGGGGTGTCCAAGGGGGTGGGGGTGCTTTCCAGAGGGGTGGGGGGGGGGGGGGGTGTCTAGGGGGTGGGGCGATGTCTTGAGGGGTGGGGGTTGTCCAAGGGGGTGGTGGTGTCCAGGGGGTGTCCAAGGGGTGGGGGTGATGTCTAGAGGGTTTGGGGGGCTGTCTAGAGGGTTGGGGGTGTCCAGTGTGTCCATGGAGGTGGGGGGGGGGGGGTAGTCCAGGGGTGTTTGTGTGTGTGTGTGGGGGGGGGGGGGGGTCCAAGGGGGTGGGGTGTCTAAGGGGGTGGGGGATATCTAAGGGGGTGGGGGCCTATCCAGAGGGTTTGGGGGTTGTCCAGGGGGGGGGGTTGTCCAGAGGGTTGGTGGTGTCTAGGGGGGTGTCTATGGGGGTAGGAGGTGGGTGGTGGTGTCCAGGAGGGGTGGGGGTGTCCAGGAGGGGTGGGGGGTGTTCAAGGGGGTGGGGTGGGGGGTTGTCCAGGGGGTGTCTAAGGGGGTGGTGGTGTACAAAGGGGTGCCCAAGGGGGTGGGGGGTGGTGTCCAGGGGGTGTCCAAGGGGGTGGGGGTGTTGTCTAGGGGGTGGGGGGGCTGTCCAAGGGGGTGGTGGTGTCCAGGGGGTGTCCAAGGGGGTGGGGGATAAGTGTCAGTTGGAATTGACTATTGCATCGTGCTTTGTGAGATTATGACATGATGGTTGTATTGTTTCATGGATATTAGTGTTGCAATATGATTCTATTTGGTTATATATATTTTGACCAGTCATCAACTATGAAAAAATTATGGGTTATGGGGGAGACCATGTCTTGGTTTTCAAATATGCATAGTTATCCTGACCCCATTGTGCCGTGATGATTGGATTTAAATTGTGATTTTCTCTATCCGAGTTTTTATTTTAAATTTGATTTGATTCTCAGGTTTACTCCATTTTTCCAATTTTCTATCAACCATTGGAGGCCCCATGGTTTTATTTGATTCTATGGAATTTAAAACTGTTATATCTAACTATATTTTCTTTATAAAATCATATTCAAGCATATTTTTTTAAATACACATAGATATGTTTTATATTTAAAAATTGTTTTACATTAAAATTATGATTTTTTCCATATAAAAATATATTTGTCTTATCTTAAAAAGATGTATAATTTTGATATTTTTATAGGTAATAATGAGTCGAAGTTGGATTACGACACATCGAATGAGCAATGAATATGAGGAAGGTGTTGATGCCTTTTTGTAATTTTCTAAATGAAATGTTCCAAGTAATGACATTTTTTTCTGTCCATGCCTAAAATATTTGAATATGAAGAAGTTGAAAAGTAGAGAGATAAAAGATCATCTGATTTGTCATGGTTTTAACCAGAGTTATAGACCTTGGATTTGGCATGGTGAAACTGGATGGAATGTCACTAATGATGATGATTCGCAATACGGTAACTCCGATGGAATAAAAGAAATGATTCCCGAAATTGAAGCAGAACAAATTGAGATAGAACCGATAGTTGCGCGTCTATATGGTGATGCTGAAAAACCATTGTATCTTGGTTTTACAGATTTTACGGTTTTGTCGGCGGTGTTAAGATTGATTAACCTGAAGGTGAAACATGGATGGAGTGACAGAAGTTTTACAGAGAAACTACAATTGATGAAAGACATTCTTCCAAAAGATAACGATCTTCAAGATTCGCATTATAAGGCTAAGAAAATATTATTCCCAATGAGATTGGGATATAAGAAAATACATGCCTGTTCGAATGACTGTATGATATATAGGGAGGAATATGAATTTCTGTCATAGTTTCCTAAATGTGGGACATCACGGTATAAGGTGAAAGAAAAATCACAGGCTGATATAGAGATTACAAAGATCCCTTCAAAGGTATTTTGGTATCTTCCTATAATTAATCTTTTCAAATGTTTATTTGCTAATTCACATGATGCAAAAAGGTTAAGATGGCATGATGATGAACAGTTATGTGATGGAAAAATATTTCATCAAACTGATTGTCCACAATGGAAGAAAATTGATGAGCAGTATTATACATTTGGAAATGAAATTAGAAATCTCAGACTAGGGTTGTGCACAGATGGAATGAATCCATACCGAATCCTCAGTAGCACACATAGTTCATGGCCTATTTTATTGGTAATTTACAACCTATCTCCTGAAGTTTGTATGAAGCACAAATATGTCATGTTGAGTATAATGATCTCTGGTCCGAAGCAACCCAGAAATGATATTGATGTTTACTTGTCACCATTGATTGATGATTTGAAACTTTTATGGGTGGATGGTGTTAGGGTGTATGATTATTATAAAATGGAATATTTTCAACTACATGCAGTTCTTTTGTTCACTATAATTGACTTTCCATTATATGGAAATTTTTCTGGATACAGTGTTGAAGGGCATAAAGCATACCCAATTTGTGAACAAAAGACGTCATATTGTCAATTGCATCATGGGAGGAAAATAGTGTACATGGGTCATTGAAAGTTTTTGCCTATGGATCACTCTTATAGAAGACTAAAAAAGGCATTCAATGGATCATAAGAATTTGATATTGCTCCAAAACCTTTATCCCCTGATCTTTATTTTGAGAGGGTGAAAACCCATGATGTGACATTGGGAAAGACACATAAATTTGGTAATGATAGACATATTTGGAAGAAAAGGTCAATATTTTTTGAACTACCATATTGGAGATATCATGAAGTTAAACATAATATTGATGTCATGCACGTGGAGAAGAATATCTGTGATTGTTTGATTGGAACATTGTTAGATAGTAAAGGAAAGAAAAAAGATGGGTTGAATGAAATATTAGACTTACTATTAATGAGAATACGTTTGTAGTTAGCTCCCACTCTTAATAGAAGATGAACATTTCTTCCCCTAGCTTGTCATACATTCTAAAAGAGGGAGAAAATTAGATTTTTTTAGTGTCTTCATGATATCAAAGTGCCTCAAGGTTATTCTTCAAATGTAAATTTTTTTGTCTCATTGAAGGAATTGAAGTTGATAGGTATGAAATCTCATGATTTTTGCATCATGATGCAACAAATTCTACCAGTTGCATTTCGTGGAATATTGACCATCCGTGTCAGAAAGTCTATAAGGATGTTGTGTTATTTTTTCAATTCAATTTGTAAGAAGAAGATTGATGTGAATGCTCTGAACATTTTGGAAAAGGATGCAATTTGTATACTTTGTCAATTGGAAATGTATTTTTCTCTAACTTTTTTTGATATAATGGTGCATTTAATGATTCATCTGGTTCAAGAAATAAATCTTTGTGGACCTGTATATCTTTGTTGGATGTATCCTTTTGAAAGGTATATGAAAATATTGAAGGGGTATGTTAAGAATCCATATCGACCTGAAGCCTCCATTATTTAAAAGTATATTTCTAAGGAGGTTGCGGAGTTTTGTACGAGCTGCTTGGATGCAGTGCAGCACATAGTTTTTCCTCCATCTCACCATGAATGAGTTAAAAATGAAGGAAAGAAGATTCGTGGCTTGAAAGTCAAATCATTGTCATCTGAATAGATGAAGAAGTTAGAATCATACATCTTGAATAACATATATGATTCTCAACCGTATATCACATTTCATATTAATGAGTTGAAACAATGTCATCCAAAGAAGAAAGAAATGTGGATTTTGAATGAGCACAACAAAACATTTTTTTCATGATTTAAAAAGACCTTGCTTGGTAGATCAGATGTATCAGAGACATTAAAATGGATAGTGGGTGGTCCATGTTTAAATGTGATAACATGGTACGGTTATGACATTAATGACTATACATTTCATACGAAAGCTCAGAAAAACAGAAGTGCACTTCAGAATAGTGGTGTATTGGTGTTTGCAGAAGCAATGCATTTTTCGAGTGGTAAGGAAAAAAACCCAATTTTTGCATCAAGTGAATATTATGGAGTGATTGAAGACATATGGGAGGTTAATTATTTTAAAATTAAAGTTCCTATTTTTAAATGTAAATGGTTTATTAGTAACAATAGTGTCAGACACGATGAATTTGGAATGACACTTGTTAATATAAATAGATTGGAAGACACAACTGATTCTTTTATAATGGAAACACATGATTTTTTTTTCTATGTATTAGATCAATCAGATATGCAGTGGGTTGTTGTTTTACAAGGGAAAAAACAATATGTTGGTGAAGATAAACTTGATGAAGATGATGATTTATGTGAGATCCCTACTCCCATGGAAATATTAACAGAGCATAATGATGAGCATGTTGAAGACATGGTTTGTGCCATAAGGAACGATCACAGCGAAGGAATTTGGGAAAAAAATCCATTTGTACATTCCTAAAATTACAGGTAACATTTGTTTATTTCTTGTTTACATTTATTTTTTTCATTAAATGTTAGATATTGTAAGTTTTTTCTTTATTAAAACATGCACTAAAACAAAATAAGTATAAGTTTTTGTTTGTTTTAAGTTTGTTTAGTTTAATTTATCATGTTTACCATTACATAAATTATATATCTATTATTTTTGTTCATTGAAAATTACTTTACCATGTTTATCAAGTTTACCAAGTTTACCATCTTTACCATTTTTTAACATGCTTACCATATTAACCATGTTTACTATTACGTAACTCAGTACAATTTTCTATTTTCTGATTACAGTAGTATTAAAATATTTGAATTTGTATATTTGTGAACGAATGTTTGTTTTTTTGATTTGAAGGATAATGACAGATCAATCAGTTGATTAACCACATTATTCTGGAGATGAGAATATTGGTCATACCCTTGGGGAGGAACATTCACATGCTCCTATTGATGTCCCCCAATCTTCCTCATGTGCTCCTATTATGACAAAGAGTTCAAGAGTTGGTAAACGTGGGTGCACACGTTTACCAAAATTATCTCTTTCCCATATGTAGGATCAGAGGATAATCATTGAGTTTGACGAGGATGATATTCCTAGAGGTCCAAATGCAAAAGATTTTAAGAGTTTTGTATCAACTCAGGGTAAGAGAAAAGTAATCATTTTGTATGATGACTAGAGAAGTGTGGATAAAGCGATAATCTCTTAGTTTTGGGAGACGATTTTGGTAAGATATTTTGCTATTGTTTTCATATTATTTAAATGTTTATAGTATATATAATATGTTTAACCTTTTCTTTATCAGATGAAATTTGATATTCCTGACACTGGAGGAGTCAAGAAGAAATGCTTATAGATGGATTCCAGGTGATGGAGGGATTTCAAATCAACCCTCTCATCCGATTTCATTTTTGGTCATAGGAGTCATGATAATCCATGTGGCACATATCCTTTTATAGATGAAGACACATGGAGATAGTTTGTTGAAAGTAGAAGAAAAGAGTCATTTTTAGTAAGGGCAATGTAAACTTTTATAAGCTTTCTTATATAAATGATCTTATTAATGTTTTGTTAATGATTTATTATTCTTAATTTACAGAAAACAAGGAAATCTCATCAGGAGATCCAATCTTAAAATGTATACCCTCATAGTTTATCTCAAAGAGGGTATGAATTTTTAGAAGAAAAAATGATGGAGGAAAAATTAAAAAAACTAAGAGCTGAGTCTTCAAGCTATGGAGAGGTGGCCCCTCCATCCCCTCCATCTAGACATGAAAAATGGAAGAGAGCTCGGATGAAAAAAAATGGCAATATCTTTCAGAAGAATTGAGAATCGTAGCTGAGAGGATTGTAAGATATCTATTTTATTTATTTAAGTTGACTATTTTCTTCATATAATTTCAATCATTATAGAAATGTTCAATTAATTAATACAGGACTCTCTTAAGGAGTAGAGCTAAAAAGGGGTATTTATAGCTGCTGGGAGGCAAGATATTTTATCTACATCATTGGGAAATCCCGAACATCTTGGTCGTGTATGAGGATATCTATCAGGTGTATCGGTAAGAAAAGTGTTTCCACGTTCTTCAACTTCTAACGTTGAGGGTGTTTATAAAAAAATAGAATCCTTAGAGGCTCAAGTTCATAATATTAATATGACAATGGAGGAAAATATTAGAGCGTTAGTACAGTCTATGTTTGCAGACATGAAAAGACAATTTCAGACTATAGCTCCCACTCCTCCACCTCCCCCTGCAGACCCCATTATTTATCCTCCACCTCCTCCAGTAGCTCCCACTCCCCCACCTTAGCCTGTAGACCCCATTTTTTATCCTACTCCTCTACCGCAGCTTCCTACTTATTGCGAGTTGTACGTTGATGATCCTAAACATCATATATTTGCATATGGGTTGGTATATTGTATAGGAGATACAATTCATCATAAAAAATTAGAGGTATAGAATCAGAGGGTCACTGTGCAGGATATTATAGATAGATTAGCTCAAGTAACATTACCTAAAGATGAGGTGACGACAGCTGGACATAGTATCAGCCATTTTTTAATTTGTCCATCCAGAATTCTTCGACTCATTACCATAGACGTATTTATGTTATATCTTCTATGTTATTTCATTATTAATGTTGTTTTATCATTTTAAAACTAATATATTTTTCTATTTATTTTTACAGGAATACTTCAAAGGTAAAGAAATATTGTATAGACAACATCAAAGACAAATGGCTATGACATAAGATACATATTCTAGTAGTCTTAATAGATTATCAAGATATTCAAATTTGTTGGCGGGTCATTATGAGTTTCCAATGGAAGATCATGTTTGTGGATGTGCAATAACTATGGGGATTGTGAAAAATGATATCATGGAGCTTGTTACTGGAGATAAGTTGGGCATCAACATGGTGAAATTTTTTTCCATGTAAGTCTTAACACCTTTTCCCTGCGTTATATTTATTAAAAATGTATACTTGTGTCTATTTTGTATTAGGTATCTTTATAAAATTTGTGAGAAGAATGAGCGGACATATGTATATAGATTCATGTACCCGAAATTGATTTCCCCTAAAGCATGTAAATTGGATAAGGAACAAATAATTATTTATATTGCTGAAAGACTTGAACAGAATATGGTCACACAATGTTAGATGATGCCTTTTTGTGAGAGGTAGGAAACACATATCTCTAAAAGAGTTCATTATCTTTTAATATAAAAAACCACTAAACTTAAATTTTCTTTTATCATTGATCATTGGATGTTAGAAGTTTTTTCCAAAGGGATAAAACACTTTATTGGATATGCTCTGTCCATGGTGATGTGCGGGAAAGTTTTAATAAAATATTGGAAAATTAAGTTTAAATTTCTCAATAGTTTTATATATTATAATGAATTTTAAATTTACCCTATTCGTATTATTTTCTAACAGGGTATGGGTCTACTTTTGAAAAAACACAATGAAAAGGAGTGCAAAGATCAAATATGTAAATGTGAAGGTAAATATCCATTTATAATTTGTACTTTTTTATTTATTACATAAAAATAATATATTGAATTTACAATCATTCAAACATAATTTTCATGAATAATAGGGCATCATTGAATGCAGATATTATATGTTAAGATTTATGTATGAAATAATAACAACTAGGACAGTTGTGAACTTTGACCTGGTGAGATTTCCTTTTAAACTTTTCCATAATATTTCATCTTGATTTATTCATTATACACGTTAACTACTATCCTTTTAATTTGTATCTATTTGATGACCCTCAACCCTATACTGCTCAAGACATCAAACACTTACAAGTGGAATGGTTAAATTATTTTATAGGTTTGATTGAATTTTAGTTGTTTGTAGTGTAAAATGTAATTTTGAATATTGTTGTTGTAATTGTGTATTTGGTAGTCGTTTAGGTTGGATTTAATTTTTTTGAAGTTGACAGTGTATGTTTTGAATGTTATATATGCCAATGTTTAATTTTTCTCTACTTCTTGTTTTGGTCTACTTATGATGGTTTTTCTGGTATGGATTCTGGTCTTGGAGGGAGGGGTTCCAAGGGTGTGGGGGGGTGTTAAGTTGGGGGGGGGGGGTGTCCAGGGGTGTAAGAGGGATGTCCGGTGAGGTGGGGGGGGGGGTCCTGGGTGTCCATGAGAGTGGGGGGGGGGGGCAGTCCAGGGGGTGGGAGTGTTTCCAGGAGGGTGGAAGGGCCGTCCAGGGGGTGTTCAGAGGTGTCCTGTGGGGTGAGGGGGGTTTCTAGGGGTGTGGGAGGGCTGTCCAGTGGGGGTGGGGTGGGGGGGGGGGGGCTGTCCAGTGGGGGGAGGGGGGTAGTCTAGGGGGTGGGAGAGGAGGCGCCGCCATCCCTCGGGGGGCTGAACGCCGCTGAAAGTTACTCATCACTCCCACATGTGTAACATTTTGAGAGCTCAAGCTTCACATGTGGGAGTGATGACTACCTTCCAGCGGCGTGCCACCTGAGGGGGTGTCTAGGAGGGTACGGGGGTGTCCAGGGTGTGTCTAGGAGGGTGGGGGGGCAGTCCTGGGGGTGGGGTAAGGCAGTACAGGGGTGTGGGGGGTGTCCAGGAGGGTGGGGGGGGGGGGGGTTGTCCAGGGGTGTGGGGGGCTGCCTGGGGGTGGGGGGGGGGGGGGCAGTCCAGGGGTGTGTGTGGGGGGGGGGTGTCCAGGAGGGTTGGGGTAGTCCTCGGGGTGGGGGCAGTCCAGGGGTGTGTGGGGGTGTCCAGAAGGGTGGGGGTTGTCCAGGGGTGTGGGGGGATGTCCAGGGGGTGGTGGGGAAGTCAGGGGTAGGGTGGGGGGGGTGTCCAGGAGGGTGGGGGGGGGGGGTCCAGGGGTGTTGGGGACTGTCCAGGGGGTGGGGGTAGTCCAGGGGTCTGGGGGGTGTCCAGGGGTGTGGTGGGGGATGTCCAGTGGGGTGAGGGGGTTCTGGTCTATTTTTGGTAACTTTTTTGGTCTGTTTCAGGGGTGTGGGAGGGCTGTCCAGGGGTGTGGGAGTGTTGTCTAGGGGGTGGGGGTATAAAGGAGGGTGGGGGATGTCCAGGGGTGGTGGGGATGTCCAGGGGTGTGTTGCGGGGGGGGGGGGTGTCCATGGGTGTGGGAGTGCTGTCCAGGGGTTGGGGGTATACAGGAGGGTGGGGGGATGTCCAGGGGTGGTGGGCATGTCCAGGGGTGTGTGTGGGGGGGGGGTGTCCAGGGGTGTGGTGGGGGCAGTCCAGTGGGGTGAGGGGGTTATGGTATGTTTTTGGTAAATTTCTGGTCTATTTCAAGGGAGTGGGAGGGTTGTCCAGGGGTGTGAGAGTGCAGTGTAGGGGGTGGGGTAGGGGTGGGGGGTATACAGGAGGGTGGGGGTGGGGGGGGGGGTTGTCCAGGGGTGTGTGGGATGTCCAAGGGGTGGTGGGGATGTCCAGGGGTGTGGGGGCTGTCCAGGGGGTCAGGGGCTATCCAGGTGTGTGGGGGGGGTGTCCAGGGGTGTGGTGGGGGATGTCCAGTGGGGTGAGGGGGGATGTCCAGGGGGTGGTGAGGCTATCCAGGAGGGGGGGGGGGTGGATTTCCAGGGGTGTTGAGGGATACTTAGGGGGTGGGGGAAGTCCAGGGGGGTGTCCATCAGTGTGGTGGGGGCTGTCTAGTGGGGTGAGGGGGGCTGTCTAGGGGGTGGTGGGGAAATCTAGGAGGGTGGGGGTTGTCCAGGGGTGTTGGGGGCTGTCCAGGGGGGGAGTACCGGGGTGTGTGTGTGTGTGGGTGGGGGGGGGTCAGGGGTGTGGTGGGGGCTGTTCAATGGGGTGAGGGGGTTCTGGTCTATTTTTGGTAACTTTTTTGTCTATTTCAGGGGTGTGGGAGGGCTTTCCAGGGGTATGGGAGTGTTGTCCAGGGGGTGGGGGTATACAAAAGGGTGGGGGGTTGTCCATGGGTGTGGTGGGCTATCTAGGGGTGGTGGGGATGTCCAGGGGTGTGAGGGGCTTTCCAGGGGGTGGGGGGAAGTACAGGGGTGTGGGGGGCTATCCAGGGGTGTGGTGGGGGCTGTCCAGTGGGGTGAGGGGGGATGTACAGGGGGTGGTGGGGAAGTCCAGGAAGGTGGGAGGGGGGGGTGTTAGGGGTGTTGGGGGCTGTCCAGGGGGTGGGGGGCAGTCCAGGGGCGTGGGGGGGGGGGGTGTCTAGGGGTTTGGTGGGGGCTGTCCAGGGGTGTTGGGGGCTATCTAGGGGGTGGGGGCAGTCTAAAGGTGTGTGTGCATGGGGGGGGGGGGGGCTATCCAGTGGGGTGAGGGGGTTATGGTATGTTTTTGTTAACTTTTTGTTATGTTTCAGGGGTGTGGGGGGGGGGGGGTTGTCCAGGGGTGTGGGAGTGATTTCCAGTGGATGGGGGGGCATACAAGAGGGTGAGGGGTTGTACAGGGGTGTGGGGGGCTTTCCAGGGGGTGGTGGGGATGTCCAGGGGTGTGGGGGGCTGTCCAGGGGGTGGGGGGCTGTCCAGGGGTGGGGGGGGGGGGGGGGTCCTGGGGTGTGGGGGGGGGGGGGTTCTGGTCTGTTCTAGTCTATTTTTGGTAAGATTTTTCTCTATTTTAGGTGATTTGGTTGGGCATAGAAGTGGTTTGGGTTTATTAAAAAAAATTGTTTTTTACGTCGGTTATTTTATAACGGACGTAAAAAATGCATTGGTAGGGGTTATAACGTTGGTTATTTGGAAACAGATTAAAAACTTCATTGGAGATGGTTTTTACATCGGTTATTTCATAACCGACATAATAAATTGAAATAGATTGTTGTTTTACGTCGATTATTTCATAATTGACATTGTAAATATGTTTTTACATCAGTTATATAATAATTGACATTGAAAACCGCTTGAAAGATAGGTTTATCACGTTAGTTATTTTTATAACTAACGTGATAAACACTTTGGAAGAGTGCTTTATAATGTCGGTTATTATATAACTGACATGAAAAGGTATATATCACATAGTTTATTAAATAACCAACGTAATAAATCACCCCTCCAAAGTGTTTTCCACATTAGTGTTTTATCAACCGACGTGAAAACCGCTTGGAAAACAGGTTTATCACGTTGGTTATTTTTATAACTGACGTGGTAAACGCTTCAGAAAAGTGATTTAAGACATCTGTTATTATATAAACAACATGAAAGGGTATATATCACGTCAGTTATTAAATAACCGACATCATAAAACACTCCTCCGAAGCGTTTTCCACGTCAGTTTTTTATCAACCGACGTGAAAAACCGCTTGGCAGACAGGTTTATCACGTCAGTTATATTTAATAACAAACATGATAAGCACTTCAGAAGAGTGATTTATAACATCAGTTATTATATAACCGACATGAAAGGGTATATATCATGTTGTTTATTAAATAAACGACCTCATAAATCACTCCTCTGAAGCATTTTTCACATTGGTGTTTTATCAACCGACATGAAAAACGCTTCGGATTTGTGTTTTTTACGTCGGTTGTAGAATAAACGATGTAAAAAAGTATGTCTATAACATCTCTTGTAATAACTTCGGCCAAAATCCGATGTTAAAAATTAAAAATAACCACCGTAAAAAACATTTTCCGCACTAGTGAGGAGTTCCAGAACCTCTAAGGTGGTTAGAGGAATCATCTAAAACTCCAAAATGGAAGCACTTCACTCCTTGGACGAACTTCTAAATGGGGTTCCCAAGGTGTCAATTTATATAAAAAAATGGGGAGTGGTTTTGGGAACCCAATTTTTTATATACCACTTGTGTATCGGTTTTGAGTTGGTAAATTGCATTATCTCGAGTTGGAAAAAATTTAAAAGTTTTAGGAGAGAATCTATTCTATCTTCATGTCAAATTTGGAATGCAATGAAGGACTAAAGCACGAGATATACCCGAAATACATAACCAAATCATTGACTTTGTGTAGATTTTGTCCCCTGGAAAAATTGGTGTGGATATACCCCATAATGAACGAATTGGGATTCAGTTCCTTGATATGAGTTGTCTAAAATGATGTTTTGGAGCGTCCCACAAAATATAATCCCATTTGGAGGCACATAGTTTGATAAATGTGCAATACAATGGACATATGTCCTTGGGATTCCATGCAGTTTGGCCCATTTCCCTTCTAGATCATCTCTGACACTCCAAATCACCTCCTTCCACAATGAAATCACCAAAACAAGAATAATTAATAAATAGTTATAAACATTTAATAATTAAATCAAATGGGATGTTAAATTTGAGATAATATTTTTGATTTTAAATACAAAACTAGTTTAAAACACTAATGTATGGGTGAAATAAAGCAGTGAATTGTGACGTGATCATAGTGCACTAGAGCTAGTCACCAAAATCCATGTGAACCAACTCCAAATTTCAGTGATTTGGTGTTTTCCATTTCATTTACAAGGAAAAAATCCACTTATTTTTTAAGATGAAATTCTCACACCTTACAAACCTCATGCTTCAAGACTTAAATAATCCTTTAGAAGCAAGGATATCTATCCCCATTTTCACTAATATTTTCCAGACTATCATGCCATGACTTAGTGGAAGTTATTTCACTATTATTATTTAAACCTTATAATACACCTATAAGGTATAAAGTTCCATCCATCACTCATTTTTCAATTACATTGGTGCAATGTGAATTTTTTTTTCTTAATCTAGAAACAAAGTAGAGAACCCTAAATTTTCCATTTTCACTTCTAAGATTAAGTTCTTCCTTAACCTTGGTATGTTTTACACATCCTTCAAATATAGTATGCTTATATTCCTTTTATAAATTGAAAATTTTCATTTTCCCATAAACTTAGGAGCCTTTTAATATGTAAGATAACCCTTTTCAAGTCTTCTATAAGTATAATTTGTTATACTCCCTATCCTGGAAGTAGAGTGGAATGATTCTCTAGAGTCTATAACCCATGACCCCAATGAGATAGAAACACTTAGAAATAATCCCCTCTTATCTTTTGATGTATGGTTTATAGACTCACTTATATAAGAATATATTCTAAATATCTCCCTCAAATCACTATAATTTTTCTTCATGTGACCTTTTTTCTAGAAATTCCAACACAAGGGATCACTATATACTAAGATACTCCTACTAAGACTCTTCCTAACTTTCTCATTCTATTGAATTTTCTGTAGTGTGACACTTCCTCTTCCTTCCATGTTATAAAAATTTCCAAAATATGTCTCGATCTTCTTTTAATGAAATTATTTATTCATATTCAAATCATAAATATATGAAAATTCCAAGTCATCCTTTCCACTGAAGTTACTCACAATAGTCACCATATCATCCCATGACTCTAGGAATGAAGTGAGTGACATCAACACCCAAATAGAGTCTCCAAAGGTTAACTTCACTGAATCTAAATCACATTAAAGTAATTTATGTGATTGGATTCATACCTTTATTATTGTGTTATCATGACAAAAAGTCTCCTTAGAAAGAACACCTTGTTCATGATCATGTGATTCTCATATATGTTAGATAGGGCCTTTATAAGACCTAGTCCTTTTTTTTATTTGAAATATGTTTTACACCACATTATAAGTAAGTAAAATTTTCAGCAATACAAGTACTCTATTATGGATTCTCTCCCATTCCTCCTTTTTTATCACTTCTGGTTTAGCTTTAATTAAAGGATGATCATGATCCTTATATAATGTATTATCCTCTTTCTGAATTTTCCAGAATCAAAAATACATTCCATAAAACATCTAAATGTAGGATCTAATATCATCCAATTCCATTCCCATAGAATATTTTAACTCCCAATAACTTCTTAATAATATAACAGAAAGTGATTAAAAACTATTTACTGAGGATCTCCCACAATACCAAGGGAAGAATGTTGTTACTAAACTAAGATCCGAAACACCTCAATCAGGGCATAGTCATCTAGATTACTCTATCCATGAGATCTATAAACCTTCAATGAGTTTGGTGGGATTTATTATAATTAAATCACTAGAAATAACTCTACCAAAAGTTATAAAATCAGAAGAAAATTTCTAAAATTAACTCATGCAACAATGACTTGGAATTGAAAGAAAAATTACTCCAAAATTACCACATTTTTATACCCTCCTTATAGAAAACACAAACAAGATCATCATAAACAATTATAGTTGGAAACAAATGGTAAAAAAAACATAATAGGTTATTTGGTTTTGAAATTCATCCTAATCCATGGGTAAATGCTACTGTACATTTATTTAGAGAAAAAAGAGGTTATTATAATCCATATGTCAATATAGATCATAAATGATTCATACTAATTTTATAAGAGTGTCCATACAGTGATCTCAGTTGTTTTAACTATTTGATTTATGTGGGATAAATTACAATTAAACCAATCTTCATAGATGATCCTCTTTTTGGTCAAGTATCTCCACTGCCTCAACTTTTCAACCTAATGAATAATGACAAATTCCAGAGATCTCATGATTCCTCAACTTTTCCCACGCTTCCTCTAGAAATCATCTTTTTAAGGTTTGACTAATAACAACACCTTTAGGATCTACATTTGGTTCAATAAACTTCTGGTCCTCTAAAATTTATTGTTATCGTCCTTCCACCACATCAGGTTTCTAAAGTTCAACCTATAGATTTTCTCCTTCTATCGGTTTCCTCCACTATCCTAAAAATAGTTTACACACTTAGAAGTATCCCAATTGGTTAAATACTCAATATATACCCTTAATTCCATCATAATTAAAATAACTAATATGTATAAACTATAATCCACCTTTATACTTAGGATCATAACTTATGACTAATAAAAATTCAAGGTAGAAGAAAACTAATTCAATTATTGCACCTAGTATGAATCTACTTAAATGCATGTACGGTAATTTTAAAAATTAGTTTAAGAACATTTGAACTAAATCATGCATCCATTCATAATATAAAATTTATATTTATGAATAAAAAATAATGGGATGAACTAAATAATTGATCAATTCATAAATTTAAGCATGTGATAAAAAATTTATAAACATTTCATACATAATGAATTTATAAACAAATTATAATTTAGAATGATTTATGAAAAAACCTTAAAATAAACAAACAAGAAAATTTCATATTTAATTTAAAATGTATTCCTTAATATTCTTTATTTATATAAATTTAATATAAAATCCTTCATATTCAAAATATGTGATATTTATGAAATAGTTTATAATAATATATTTGCTTCATATTTTATGTTAATACTTTACATAAGATAAATATCACCCATTTCATTTTATTTAAACCATTAATCAAATTAACTAAAAATAATTTTTTCATGTTTTAAATAATTTTCCAAATAAGGTCTTTGAATATAAACATTTTATATTATAATTTACGAATAGTTCATAAATTAATATAAAAACTTTTATATGTAAACTTATTTTATAATTTATAAACACTTTATAAATTATTTAATAATATAAATCTAATTTAAACCTAGATATTTGTTGTCCATAGGGTGTTGTTAATTTCTATGGGAAAACCGGTTTATCATTTATATGCTAAAACTACATACTAACTACTAAGGGTGTAGTATAGTATATGGAAACCCAAGGTCAAACCCATAGATACTAGGAAAAACTTAGCGTTAAATAGATAGAAGTGCTATAATACTTAAGAAAAAAGGAAACTATTAACTAACCAAGGAGAAACTAGGGGATATGAAATGTACCTGAAATTTTCAAGTTTAGGTTCATAAGTATAAAAGATATGATGATAATAACAAAGTTATCAGAATTAGATCTTGGTGAATCCCTTATTATAGGAAAGAACTCACCACTCCCTAACCTCACTTTTTCTCATGGTCGTGTACTTCATAATACTAAATAGGTTGGTAACCTAAAACCAAATTTAAACATAGAATTAAAACTAACGTAATAGTCATGGTTGAAATCTCACACTTTATAAATCACACTAGAATTCACTCTAACAATGAAAGGCAATGACCATGATCATGTAAATGGAAGATATTAAATCACACTCCCTAACCACTAGAACAATAGTCACAAATTAGGAGATAAATAAGGGATAATAAATAAAAATATTAATGTGATTACCCAAAATAAAACCATAAAAAGAATGACTTTGATTAAAAAATACCCATTTACATGTAAAACCCAGTACAAACTACTTTCTTCTCATGATTTCCATGAGTGTTTTAAAAAAAATGAAAAAATAAGTAGAAGACATCCATAGTAGCCTCTTGAAGATGGCAGTCAAAAAATATTCCCTATAATTCAATCCCCAAATACATAAAAAACTCCCATTATTTATAAACACATTCCTTCCAAGATATATCCATACTACCTCCATATTATCTTATTTATATCTGTAGGTTTATGTAGGGTAATATGTAGGGGTGAATTCACCTTAAAAAAGGTAAAGGAAATAACAAAAGAAAAAAATATTTTGAATGATTGAAGAAAATTACAACCTTTTGAATAGTTAAAAAGAACAATAATTGAATAAAAGTTGAAAAATTAAATGATATAATAATAAATTTCTATAAGAGTGGAAGAATAAAACAAAGATAGATTTATAAATAAATTTATTAAATGCTTTTGATGGATTACAAAAATTATAAAATGAATTAATGAAAGTGATATATAAGTAAAAATGTAGAAAGTAAATAAGAAACAAAATTTGGAAAATAATTTTAGTAATATATCAAGAAGAGACCCTATATATACCACCTTAATCTATTGAGTATTTAATGTATTATTTACATAGATTTAAAGGTAGATAAGATACCAAAACTCCCTTAATTTTTTGGTTGTAGCAATATACTATAATTATAATAACACTAGATTTTTCATGGGTGTAGATAAAAACTTAAAATAGAATATTCCCATTACATGTAATGGTTATGGAAAGAAAACATGAATCCATCACATTAAATGTAGTGAGCACCAATAATATAAGAAATAGGGGGAAGATAGGATTTCTTGGAAGTAATATCAGTTTAGTACAACCTTGATTCTATCTAAAGAATATGAAAAAAAACTAGGATAAAATGATAAAAAGGAGTGAGTGAGAAGATATTACAACACAAACACACACACACACACACACACACTATATTAGAGAATAGAGTATTTATAAAATGATATCACTTGAGAGATAATTGGAGATCCTAGAATGGTGGCATTGAAGAATAAATGAGAAGGTAAGTTTCTAAGGCTACAAAGAGGCCTATTCATAGTCTCTAAATCTTTTGGAAATTTTATAGAATTTTATAGGTGTAGATGATCCATTAAATATCTCATTGATCAAATTTTTTACCATAATAAATTGTGGTTGTGAAGAGATTTCATGAAGCCACCAGTTACTTGATAGCCTCCATTGGGTAGCTGATGGACCACATGGAAGTCCATACTATCTGTCTGCTACCACTGGGTAGTTGTTGTTCCGCCAATAGCTAGATAGTGTACATATGAATGCTATAGAGATGCTATCTATCTACACTAGTTATCTAGTTCTCCTATAATAGTTTTCTAGTGGACTTATGCTACTTGAGGAAGCCACTAGGCACGCCATTAGTTGTTCGATTCCACCTACTGCCTTGGTATTTAACTAATGGATCCTCTAATTTGTTGAAATTCCTTATAAGGTTCTTATAGACCCAATAAAAGGCTTCCATATTTACATTAAGAATTATTTAATGATATTTAAGGGTTCTAATAATAATCTAATAATATTTCCCCATGACTAATTTCTAATCACTTAAATTAAATCATTAAAAACTTTAAAGAGTGTGTGTGTTTATTAGAACAAAAGATAGTGAGAAGAACAATAATTTCCCCCGTTTTATGATACAAAAACTTAAATAATAAGTTAATAAAAATAAGAATATAATAAGAATATAATGATAATCATGATAAGATAAAAAATATTTTATCAAGATAATGATAATTTTCCCTTTTAAAGAATAAAAAAACACCCCCAAAATAAAATGTATCCTAACATAAAAATTTTCCATTAAAATATGAAACTTCTCACCCTTTTAGATTATAAAAAAGGAGTCATAGACGAGGTTAAATAATAATGATAAACAATATTTAAATATATGTTTATCATAATTAATGATCTTTTAAGAGATATTAAAATAAAACTTTGAAAATATTTTATAAAACATAAAAAATTTAGAAAGTGATTTTCAGTAATGATTTAGGTAGAAGAAAACAAATTTTTCATTAAAAATATAGTTCAATTGTGAAATTAAACTTTGAAAAAGTTTTTAAGGAAAATAAATAGTTAAAATAAAAATTTTGACAAAATAATTTAGAAAAAGGGTGTCTCTTCTAGGATCATTTTAATTTTAACAAGATCAGATCTCCCTTAAATAATGAATAATATCATATAAAGGGATAATAAAATTTAAACAAAACTAAATAAATAAATAAAGTATTATAAAATATTTTAAAAATAAATTCATCATTAATTTTTAGTAAATATTATGTTAATAAACCATAAAAAATTCCTCGGGCGTGTCAAACTAGGTGTGTAGTAAATTCCCACTCACTATGCCTAGATGTTTCTGACAGAAATGGGACTTCATAAAGAAATGAGATGGTCTGATAGAGGCTAATCAGTACATCCTCATTATTAAAATAAATTCAATAATTAATTCATTCATGTCGGGTTCACCATTTTTTTGTTCACCACAGAATGTGTGTTCTGGATAGGAATCACGCACATGAACTTCATCCCAATTGGTGAGGTATCCTTAAGTTCATCCACAAGACCCAGGTTCAAAACTAGGTAGAGGCATATTTTCAGGTACTGTAGCAATACTGTAGCAGGACTGTACGCTGTGCGAGTATTGCATCAGGAACTGTAGCAGGTAATGTTCAGTACTGTAGTAGTTAGAACTATTCAACTTGGGCCACCGGTTTGGGCTTGGAGTCCTTAAGGCATTCAGAACACCCAAGCCTTCAGGTCAGTAGGGCTTTTGGGGAACCTTTAAGGCTTTTGGGCCACCTCAAGGCCTTCGAGCTACACCCCAGACACACTATAAAAAAGGAAGAGCCCCATAAGAGGATTTAGAGCAGCTGAACTCACCAAAGCAGAACCAAATTGATTTTTCAGAATGAGAGGGTATGGCTATGCCATTAGGACCATCATGTGCTTGCACGGGAGGCCTAGCCAAATGATCATGTGAAGGTGAATAGATACTGTCATGATGCAGATTTTGGGGAGGGGTAGTTCTTTGTAGATAGTCTGGTTGAATTCCCTAAGAAATTCAAGTCATGTAATCTCCTAAGCCTATGGGCCATGTAATCTCTGAGACTACGAGCCTTATAAGGGCTCCCCTCATCCCTTGAAAGGGGGTTTATCAAAAAAGTTAATAAAAATGAAGGCCTTCAGGCCATTCAGGCTAGTTAGGAATCACTATTTATGAATGGTTTCCAATAGATTTGTTCATGGAACCAGAAATACCCAATGGTTATATATCTAAAGGGATATTCTTTACAAAGGAATGTTCTTGTTAGGTATTTTGACCAATGATTCTTAATAACTCACATTGGTCGAGAGGATTGGAGGTTAGACTCATCACACCCTTTTGAGGGAAATTATTTCCTTCTATGAGACTCTCTTATAGATTTAATATATGTTTGAGAATCCTTCATTGATTACCAAGTATTAATTAGTTCATCCCAATATTATTAATCAATGTTTATCAAGTGCGTAATTTATAATTATCTTTATGTATCTGAGGTTCTTCATCAACAGATATATATATATATGTATACGAGGTTTTCCATAAATTATATCCTCTTATATACTAATTAGATATTCTTTTTATTATTATTATTATGATGATGATTTTCTAGCCACGCAGTGGGGCACTCTAGAGTTTATGGTTATCCATTTAGATGAATTCCACTCTGAAGTTTATCATCATCCAGGGATATGAAAGTTGTTTTGATGTTGGGATCAAACCCATAAATAGTATTCATACGTATCCTTGGGAAAGGAATCAGAACCCATGTTGTTCAGTTCCTCTTAATGGGACACATAATACCTTTTAAGTTCATCTGATAAGGACATAACCATTAAGTTTAACATCATGTATCAATGATGTCTGAGAGGAAGGCTCCTAGTCAATGTTTTGTGTGGAACTTATACCTAGGAAACCTGGAAGGGATATGAGATTATAAGTGGAATTTTAACCTATTGGGGGTATGGTCTAGAGAGAATAGGGTTTATTTGGGGTTTTGGATTTGAACCTCAGGGAGGCTTCCTACGTATCCCATTTGAATGGGAATAAAATACAACATAGTTTGGTAGGTATCGCAGGGGAGTATGGATCTTTTATAGAAATAAGTTGGGAATTAATTCTAAAGAGTATTCCCTATAGAAGGGTCCATGAGTTATGTTTTATCTCATGGTTATTTGGGGGATTAATTCAAGGATTAATACTAAGTAGGATGCCCAAATTAGAAGAATTATGATTGTGGTTTAATCCTGAGGAGGATTCCCCTTGAGCTTAGGACCTAAGTGGGATTCCTACATGTCCTAGTTAGAGCATAAATTAGAGTTATTATAGTTCAATACTTTAGGTGGATTGTGTGGATTTCATGATCATCACTAACCTCTAATACCACGTGATTCATTCTCAATAATATAAACAAGAGTAAGTGAAATATTCAACAAATCCCAAACTTTTCATCCTTCACTGGTGGGAGAGGAGGAGGATGATAGTGGAAAAGTTCAAGGTTATAGAACTTCCCTCCCTTCACTTTACCCTGGAAAGGAATGAAGGTGAAGGATGTGGTGGTATAGAGGATCAAGTCTGAAACCTACTACACAAAAGGCTAGGGGATTACTCAAGTAGGGATTCCCTAAAATTGGTTCAGTTACAGGAGGAAGATCTATTTCCCTATTGAAGGGAAAGGCAAGTGTGATCGTTTCCCTTCCTACTAGGAACCTAAGGCTTTGGGTCTTAGAGATGATAAGGGAGGGATGTAGTCCTATCCCTAGAATCCAAGACTTAGAACTCCTCAACACTGTCCCTAGGGTAAGGGTTCTCATGGCCATAGGTATAAAAACTCACATTCACCCTAAGAACCCTATCCAACCAACTAGATAAGTGCGGGAAACCTCTGACCATTTGGAAATACAAACAAAAATGGAGGACACACAGATGTTCCCCTTTTCATGGTTGTATAATTTTGGAGGTCTTGGTGGAGGCATCAAAATGGTCCCTTTCAGAAAAGGGATCCAAAAAAGGAGAGGCCCTTCCATGGGAGGATTGGAAGAGGGCTTAAAGGAAGAATCATGTAGGTTATGGGAATAGGTTCTTGGTGCAGGTGTGCTATGTAGGTGTCCCATGTAGAGCCTAGTAGGAACTGAAAGGACTTTACATGGGGTAAAAAGTGATGGATATGCATTTGGAAATGGACTACCATGGAAAAAACACTTGGGTGATGCCTTAACCTAAGAACCATGAGTCTCCCCTGGTGTCTTTTGAAGAGTCTCATGTAGGTCCTTGCGTAAGGAAGGGGCCTCACGTAGGTGACTTCTTCTTATGAAAAAATGATTGTCAAGTTGGTGTCTTGTATTTCATACCCTAAAGGGACCTTGATCTTACTTATCCTATTCAATTATTCATTCTCTCATGTTTTAGAGAGATACCTAAGAAATTCTGAGGGACTTGGGTGAAGGTTCTATGCAATGAGAGCTCCAGGGGTTCTTCCTATTTTTCATTTGTTTAAATGAGGAGCCTAAGATTCCTATTTATAGGAAACCAGGGGACCTTGGTTAAAGGAGGTTGTCTGCATAGGTCCCCAGCGTAGGTGCTCTACACAGGTGTCTCGCATAGGGGTGAGAATACTTATGGTCCAAATAGGTGGTAGGTTCAGGTGCCCGACATAGGTTTACCCCATAGGGGGGTTATGCCTTATGGGTTGTACTGATAGTAGCTGTGTTGTCCTAGTGGCACATTGATGATATGTTCATAGAACCTCAATGTAGGTCCTCTTGGATACTCTTAATATTCTTTGATACTTAAACATATTCAAGGTTCTCTTAATAATCTTTTTTTCTCTCCTTTATAAAAAGGGAGTGTAAAAAAAAACCCTTAAGATTGGATCCAATTGAAATAGGGGGATCTAGTCCTGAGGTAAATAAAATGGAGAAAATATTATGAAGGATGAAACACTAGATCACACAAGTTGTCTATGTAGTGTTCCTGTGTAATTCATTAGTGTAGGGTGTTGGGTGTAGGTCATAAGTTTAGGTGAGTGGTGTAGGTGAGTGATGCAGGTCGGCGATGCCTATAGATACCCCCTTGCTTTTGTCTCTTTTTTAACCTAAAGCTTCTGATTTTTTTATCTCGCTGTGCAGTTCGTTCATCCTGCTACGTCGCATTGTGCATCCATGAAGCTCTCCTATTTTTTTCTCAATGTATAGTCACCTAAGAAATGAGGCTTCACAGAATCACCTTGGTTTAAAGTGTTTCACAAAAGGACATCATCAATTGAATTTGTCAAGGAATTTATGCGGGGAACCTTGTCGAAGGACCTGCGCGAGGCACCTTGTCAAAGGACCTGTGTGGGGATTTTCCTTTTCAAAATTATTGAATTTTTATAAGTTAAAATTTGAACTTTATTAAGAAAATATTTTAAATTAATGAGATAATTTGGTGCCTTCTTGTAGGTTTCTTTAAAGTGACCACTTTAATGACTTCAACTACAGAAGTTATTTTGCGTCAAACTAAAATGATCAAAGATTTTAGACTAGATTATTATGATGTCGTTGAGACTACCCTTCCTGAATTGGTGAAGTATTTTATTCCATATCAACACAGGTGTCCATGAAGTGAATACCAACCTTTGTACGGGCTTGGGCTTCTGAAGGAAACTCATATTCCATCAATTAATAAATACTTTCCAGAAACTTGGTTTTTGAAACATATCAATGCTCCCTATTCCAACATCTATATGAAGGGTGTTCCCATTAAGGAAGGAAAATGATCTATTGGATGCATTTTACATCACAATGACTACCATCATGATATTAATTCACATTTCATAGAGCCAAGACCTCATTATTATAACCTGGCCTTTTGTGTTTTGAAGATAGATCAATATAATGGCTTTAAAGAAGACTAGGATCCACACTCTATAGGGGGAGTCAGGCCTGAGTGGATGTGGGTGTTTTGGGTATCCCAAACCTATGCAGAGTTTATAAAAGAGATACAAGATTTCCATATTTATGAGGTCTTTTGGGTAGGATAGACATACATTTATAATAATATAGACATCATTCCTGAATTATTGAGCCGATAGAGTCCATAAACAAATTATTTTCACTTGACACATGGTGAGGACGACATCAATTTGTGGGATGTCTACCAAATCTTTGGGGCTCCCATTCTTGGGGAAATATATGGTGAATTTATCCCACCAAATAAGACATGGGACAATGCTGATAGGACACCACCATTATCCAATGATATATTAAAAATAACGGGGAAACTTCATAAAGACAAAGATCCTTGTCCCATGGATGACGCCCATATGAATGTATAGATGATGGATTTCTTAGAACCAGACAAAGAGAAGGGTTTTACTTGCAGGTGCCCTACCATTTTTCTCACTGTAGATAATTGGGGTGCTTCAGGCATGTTTTGTCCCACATTGGAGAAGGGTGATTACAAACATTGGGGTTACAAAGTTAAACCCAAGAATGGTGAATAATTTTTCCTAAATGTCTTCTTTTCTATGTGGATAAGCATTTACCTGCTTTAGTCCACGATTATGGTGGTGGTGTGAGGCTAGGGAATTTTGTAATTGCAGATAAATTAGTAGAGGGGGAGCATATCATATTGGATGCCCCTGTTTTAGTAGGAATATATCACTGTCTATTTCATTTATATAATGGGAAGTATACTTTTAGACTTGAAGGGAAATTATAAGTGATGTGGGGTTGGATTGAAGTGCATTTCAATTCATAGCCAGTGCCAAATTCAGTTAAGATCCCTGACAGTCGATTTCACCCATTTATTCAAAAAGTATTCTAGATTCATCCTCTAAACTTAAAACCTAATGAGGTGTTTAAGGTGATGAATGTATCTGGAGATTTTAGTTTCATTCCATTTGGTAACCCACTAATCGGGATGTTTGTTGATAACGGTAAGGAAGATAATTACAAGCTAAGGGTGTACATAATAGAATTCAGAGATAGTGTATTGGTATCCCGTATTGATGGTGAGATTATTTATGAGAATTAAATACCTTATTTGTTTGCTCTTCAGTTTAAATGTCTTCAACAATCAAGCACCTTTCCTCTTATTCATGTTAAAAATGAGAAGAATCCAATGGTAGGATGAAAATTATGGATCCTGATGTCCCTAGAGGTATCCAAAATGTCTATCACACTACCTCCATTAGAGGCATCAATTGGACTTGAGGTTGGATATGCCAAGGCCTGGGTTTCTTCATAATCTTAAGGGAATTTGATAAAGGGAACATATCAGGTAGAGGCCAAAAACTACTACTGGTCGTGGAATGAGTGGCAAGAAGGCTAGAACCAAAGATGATGTGGAGAATACAGAGCCTTCAAATACCACCAAGCAAGCTAAGGTTAATAAGTTGACACCTCCAATTCCAAGGTGGTCTAGTCACCATCATCGAGAGGAAGTCTTCGTCTCATCCCCTCATTCTTCTGAAGAATATTGAGGGCCTAAAGAGACTTTCCAATAAAAGGGTGTTTAATTTTCCCCACAACCAGCCATATTAAAGACAAGCTACGTGCAACCTTTAGCAATCCATTATTTGGAAAGAATGACTCACAATATCAAGGATGCTAGGGAGTTTCTTTAGGTTGTCCTTGAAATTACAGAGTTGGATGATATTAAAGCACTCTTTAATTGTCATCCTGACAATAATTTGGATGAGGTAGTAGAGTATATCAAGGAGATAGAGGCTTTTATATATTCAAGAGATGATCAAGTCATGACCTCAAAGAAAGTATCCAAAATTCTAGATCAAGGAGTACTTAAGGGGTAATTGTTCACCCTAGGGAGGAATGGGATGTTTATGTTAACACTGTTGATTTACTTATCTTTTATTCTTTCTATTTTATTCTCTTTTATCCACCATTACTAATATTTAGGGGATTTTACTTTTCAATTTTAAATAGGAAAAGGAGGGGCATTAGAAAATGCGTCGAATTCACTAAAGTATGGGCCTGTGGGAACCTCTATTGAGATGGTGAATAAGGACCTCGGGTCTCCATAACTCTCTCCTTGTGGAAAGACCATGATGAAAGTGATGTCGATGGAAATTCATTAGCTGTTGCCTTAGGTCTCCACTACCAAAAAGAGTAGTATAATATCTTTTAAATCTCATGAGAGTAAGTGAAAGAAATCATTAAAATTGATCTGTTGAATATATCATAGAGAATATTTTTACCTTTATCCTATATTACAAATTTCTTGACACACCTTTATGACAACGTTCATCCTTTTTGAAGAACCTATATTACTTTCATCCCTTAAATGATATGGTACTGTTCCATTAAGGATCGAGAAGGATACTCCAGGGGCGGCATAGATTTATGTTGATGAATCTATCACCTTTATAGACAAAGTGTCAAGGGGTGCATCTGTGTCTATTCTTGCTTATACAGAGAGGGGGGAGGGTCACAATAATGTTAGATTCACTTCTTTTAGGTGCCATATGCTATTTATAACATTATTATCTCCATAATATTTTAGATCTATTTTCTACACTAGAGGATTCTCCATTAGTCAATGTTGATACTCTTGTTGCTCCATAAGGAAAAAATGAGGATCCTAGACAGTCTGAGGAAGGTTTTGGTGATGATCATGACTCCGTAAGGCCTGAAAATATTGTACCAGTTGAAGAGATAGTAGAGAGGAACATCAACGGAGCTAATACTAGTCTTGATCAACATTTCATGGATACCCTAAATGGCGAGGATTCTATTATATACAAATATGTATACAATGAAATGATGGATGCACTTAATCTATACATTGATATTCCATGTTCCATGAAGGTGTTTGAGGAATTCCAAAAGAAACTGAAAGGATGTGATTTTTATCATTATTTAATTTTCCATACATAGTTTTTGTTCTTTTATATGATATTTCACATTAAATTTCAACCCATGTATCTTTTTCTGTAGTGAACATTTCAGAGGCCCTTGAAGATCAAGGCATCCAAATCCATCCTACCCTAGCTACCAGAGAGGTACTAACTTAGAATCCTAGATTGGGAGGTGCTTCAAAACCTCTAGTTACTAAGAGTATGAATTCTCAAATGAGTGTCCCCCACCATGAATTACTCATTAAAACTATTGAAGTTGGGAGTGTTAGGGAGGAATATACTCAAGCTGATAACTTATGACTGGCTGAATGTCACTGACTGTCTTGATCACGCTTCATTTTTTTATACTCTCTTAAAGATTAAAATAATTCTGATTTACTATTTCGGATTATCAGATTCTATGGATAGGTCCTAGGGTGAAGCTTCTACTTTGTCTTAACCAGCAATGAAAGGTGAAGAAGTTTCTATCTCAAAGGGAGTAGAGAAATGCACTTATTTGAGTGATTTGATTCAAGAGTACATCCCACCCCATGAAAGTGGTTCTAATTCAGACTTAGAGCTACAAGATACTCTCAGTATCATGTGTGACAAGACTTGGTAGATCATATAGAAGATGATCTCTAAGACACCTCTAGAAGAACTGCCTTCACATTTTGGCTGACTTCCATCTCTTTTTGCGTATTGGGATTTGCTGGATTTGATTATTGTCCAATTTATACTACTATGAAGGAGACTATTCTCCAGCATGAGAAAGAGTATATAATTTGGAAAGTCCTTATAAATTCTAAATTGATCACCAATTTTGATGATTTTTGAGCTGTAGTATCCCTAGTAGAGGCCAACCATAAAAAAGGTTGGTGGAATTCAGATGTAAAATTAAAGAGAAGTCATTTGAAGTGTCGCACCTTCAGTAAGAATTGGATATTTCTCAATAGGGACTTCAACAGCTCCACCAATCATTCAGAGAATCCCAATTGGAAGTGGTAACTACCATTATGGCTACCATGGAAGTGCTTCTTTAGGATGAGGATAGTAAAGCTAGTCGACTGACTGAGCTTCAAAAAGTGGTTGATAGAGATCAGGAGGTTGTTCAAAAAATGAAGAGTTATGTTTAAGGTTTCTTGAAATATATGATAGAGAGACTCCATTTTGTGGATGTTCCTTTAATTTTTATCCATAAATGAAAAGTATTTTGTTTCCAATCATATATGTCTTCATTCCTTCTTTCTATCTATAATCATAACATCAAATATGATTTTCATAGCATTAAATCTTCATACCAGCTAATTATAATTACAATGATAGGGATGGGGGGGAACTATAAAAGTTTACCTAAGCTAAAGGGCCTAGTGAGCATAGTTTGACTGTTCCTAGGGTCATATGAAAAAACCTACAAACCTGGTGTCTTTTGTGTCATCACCATAATTTTTCCCTATATCAACATGAGAGAGACTTAGTGGGTGAGACTTGGATTTTTATAGGATGACTTTTTTTAGTTTTCAACCTAATAATATTTGTGCCATTTAACTTTTTGTTTCCCAATATTTCCAAAACCATATAGAGTGTAGGTTTAGCGAAGTAAGAATCAAATTTTTTATAAAGTGCCTTTTGCAGGTTTTTAGCCTGGTGAGTACTATGTCTCTTTTTGTGGAAAGTTTAAATTCTTGCATGTTAGACTAATAAAGCTAGTGTTTTAGGTCAAAAAACTTTGACCATGAAATTTTGAAATTATAACCCAAACAAAAACTGATGTATAGGAATGTTATAATATTCTTCAGATATTTACAAGGGGAATATTGAGACAGTTTTTTGATTTTTGATTATAAAAAATGTTATTTGATAATAGATAAGGTCTCTCATAAGAACTAAGTTACCACTAGTTGATAAAACCGTTATGAGGGCTGTTTTATGCAAGGAAAACTGGGGCACATACTGCATATTCAAGTAATGGTATCCTTAGGCTGACATTCCTATTATGTGGGTGACTTATGAAAGTCCAACTAGGGAATGCACTTTATCGTTAGGTAAAGGATTTTGTGGGAATTACGACATTTAATTAATGATGAATAAAGGAAGTTTAAGATTTGGATGTATCAATACCAAAATGGGTGGATTTGTTAAGGAAAGACGTCTGAGAATAAAGGAATCATCTGTACCGACATAGGCGATGTATAGGAGGCCACTCTTACATGAATTTGATGTGTGAAGGAGGGTAAATTTTGTCAGAAAATGGATTTTTGATATTATGCTTTGCAATTTTAAAGTCATACTGTAAGGAAACTATACTGTGTAGTTTAAAGTAATGCAATAATGATATTATGTTGTACAGTTTAAAGTCATGTAGTAATGACATTATGTTGTGCAGTTTAAATTCATACAGTAAGGACATTATGTTGTGCAGTTTAAAGTTTTGTAGTAAGGAAATTATGCTGTGTAGTTTTAAGTCATGCACAAATGACATTATGAACTTTTAATTTAGGATCTTTATCTTTGACCAAAGGTTTGATGGTTCTCCAATTCTCGGTAATTTGTCTAGAAATATGATACTATATTTAGGTATGAAAGGAGAGAGTTGAAAGCTATGATTTGGGGATTCTCGGATCCAAAGAGTGATATGGGAAAAAGGGATAGTGGAATTATATGAGTTCTCTCACAGGAACAAAGTTACCATTTCTTAAAAAAACTATTATGGGGGTTGTTTTATGCAAGGAAAAATGGGAATATACTACATAGTCAATTAGTGGTATCCTTAGGCTGACAGAACTGTTATGTGGGTGACTTATGCAAGGTCAACTGGGGAATGTACTACATAGTTAAGTAAAGGATATTTCAATAATTTTGACATTATATTTATAAAATCCAATGAAAGTTTATGGAGATTTAGATTTCCCCACCCATAGAGTCTGGTTTGTGGGAAAAAGTGTCTGAATAGAGAAGGGGTATTTCAAGTAATAATTTCCAATGAATTAGGGAAATAGGTTCTTTATGAAGGTCTGAA
Organism: Viscum album; assembly: GCA_963277665.1. Lineage (NCBI taxonomy): Eukaryota > Viridiplantae > Streptophyta > Magnoliopsida > Santalales > Viscaceae > Viscum > Viscum album. The sequence continues at coordinate 1,400,930,345 of OY728143.1, read as the reverse complement.
GAAAACGTAGAAATTATGGTTCATGTAGTTTTAATTCATATGACTAGAACCAAAATATTTAGAAACAATGGATGATATGTGGTCAAATGAATCAAGGTTATTCTAGTATTCTTTGAACAAATGAAAGGGGAAAGTGTAAACCATGGTTTTTGAGACTTTCAGATCAGAAGAAATAATATGGGAAAAATATACAAGGGATGACTTTTGATTTTAGGGTTCCTCTATACTGTCGTCAAATATTAAAGGGATAGAAGAGGCTTCTCCCAAGGGAGAAGTTACCACTATTATAAAAACTCATTTTTGGGGCTGTTTTATGCAAGGACAACTAGGTAATGTACTGCATAGTCAAATAGTGGAATCCTTAGACTGATAATCTTGTTATGTGGGTGACTTATACAAGTCCAACTAGGTCACATACTACATAGTTAGGTAAATGAGCTCTCAGGTGTCATACATTCTATCACTAGAAGTTGAGGAAATATTGTGAAGATCTAAAATTATTCAAGATTAAGAGTGTGGCATGTGAAAGGGGAAATATCCAATGCACAAGGGACACATTAAGACTAATATTGGCTATAATTTTAGAGTCCCTTTCATAGATCTGACTCAAATATATAATAGGGAAATCTCTTGTTTCCTTGGTGGGTTCTCTAAGGAAAGGACCCAAAATAAAATCTCCTCTATAATTTTTTTAGTTTTATGTGGGAGAGGGAGAAATTTTTTCTTTACCCCATGGATAAGAATAAGATCTAAGGCCTAGTCTTTAATACTTATCTCAATGATATGAGAATCAAGCTGTATACAATTACTATACAGTTTAAAGTCACAAGACAAGGATATCAACCATGCAGTTTAATTTCTTACGGTAGGGACAAATGTGTCTTGACATGAATAATAATAAGATAATTTGGATGAACCAAGGTATAGGGCCCAAGTGTCATTACATATCTTTTCGAAGCAAGAATCAAGCCACACATAGTTCTAACATATACAAGTTCATGCATAAAATAAGAACTCATAATGGATCTTCTTATGTAGATTTGATTCGTACATGAGAGAGTAGAGGCATTTTCATGTTGTGATATAGTTGTGACCAAGATTGAAGATTTTTACATCACTAAGTATCTCACAAGGGTTAGAATCAAGCCATATGTAGTTCTTAAATAAAGTCCCCCACCCCGATTAAATTCATAAATGGAGGATAATGGGGGTTTTCTTGAATATGGGTTCATACATAAGATGAGAACTCATATTAAATCTCCTCACATAGATATGACTCATATATGGGAGAAAAGAGGAATTATTTGTATCATGTTCTAGTTGGGACCAATATTGAAAGTCTGGGAATCACTATATATCTCATATGAGTGATAATCAATCCATACATAGTTCTTAAAGAACCTTGTAGTTTATTTTCATGTAGTGACGACGACAAGTGTTCCTTTTAAGGTCATATAGCCAGAACTATTGATAACCCCAATCGAGAAATGAGACACCTTATTTAGGAAGATAACTTCTTTACTAAATTCCTAAACCTGTGTGAGTTGTGCTCGGTGTGCGAAACAAGGAGTGGTAAAAACTTCTTCTACAATACAAAGGTAACACAAGTGAAGGATAGAGGTAAGATGATTATATGGTTGTTGAGCTAGGGTATAGGACCCAAGCTTCACTACGTATATCATGGGGGAAATAATCAAGCCACACATAGTTCTTGATAAGGTTCCCCATGAAAGTCGGATACATACATAGGGAGTGGGGGATTTTAAATTACGGTTGGACCTGAGATTGGAGATCTTGGCGTCACTATGTATCTTAATAGAATGATAATCAAGCCCCAAGTATTTCTTGTAATTCTATGTAGTTTAACTTCATGTGATAAGGATGAAGATTAACTGACATTAAGTGATGAAAACATTGTGGTTGGGCCCAATAATGAAAGTTTTGGCATCACCATGTGTCTTATGAAAAGGATAATCGAACCACACGTAATTTTGCAAATGTTCTATGTTTAGTTTTTATTAATACACATAGGGGTAAAATATTTTTTAAAAAAAAATTGTGGCTGGACCCAAGATAGGAGATCCAGGAATCACTACATATCTCATTAGGATGTGAATCAATCCACCCATAGTTTTTGTACTTCCATGCAGTTTAACTTCATGTGGTTAGGAAAAAAATAAACCAACATGAAAACATGGAAATATTGCATTTGGTCTAGGGTGTAGAACCTAGGTGTCACTATATATATATTGATGGGACAATAATAAATCCACATGTAGTTCTTGAATAAAGGTCCCCTTTACAGGTTTGATCCATACACATAGGGAGTGAAGGGTATTTTGTGTGTGGTTATAGTTGGGCCCAAGATTAGAGATCTGGGCATCACTATGTATCTCATAGGGGTGAGAATCAAGCCACATGAAATTCTTGATAAGGTGGTTCTCCCACATCAACTAAATTTTGATGTAAGAAAGAGGGGACTTTATTTTTCCAAATATTTTCCACAATAATGGTTGAGCCTAAGATACAAGATGGTATGTGAATCAATCCATATGTTCTGGAATGTTTCCCAGTAGATATTTGGTTCCTATATAGGGAGAGGGGAAATTTTTTCTTTTTATTCATGGTTGGGCCCGATATTGGAGACTTGGATGTCACTATGTATCTCCTTAGAATGAGAATCAAGCCACACATAGTTCTTGAAGAAGGGTTCCCATGCAGGTATGATCCAAACAAAGGAAAAAATGAGGCTCAAGTGCTACCTGGGAGTGGAAATGATGTGAGTGAAGCCCTTTCATGGAAGCTTCTCATCTTTTTAGGGACCACAAATAATGTCAAATCATGGTATGTTGGGGGATTAATTAATATCAAATAAGGGAGATGTTAACTATATAGTTTAATGTCATGTGGTGAAGACACATGGTGTTTTATAGTTTCAGGTCAAGCAACTAGGACCTCATGTTGTGTAGTTTATCATCATTCAACAAGTATAATGATTCTACATAGTTTAAAGTCATGAAACATGAACGTATATGGTGATATGTAGTTTAAAATCCTACAACTAAGATGATCTCTATGTTATTACACAAAATATATCTTTTAGAACCTTTTATTGGTTGTAGATTTATTGATTTATCTATCCATTGAGATTAAGGTATAATATCCATTAGAATAAACCTTATGTATGGAGTAAGGTATCTCCCACTTTGGATCAAGCTTCAGAGGCTTATTTCCTAGTATCATCAGAGTCCTAAGGACTAATACCAATTCCCCTTAGAGGAATGAATTGAGGTGGGATTTCTTATTAAAATCTCACACTATATGATTCTGATAGAATTCCAAGTGATTAAAGGTATTCAATATTATTTCATACAATCACTCTAACTCATCCATTAATTTTTAATATTACTCATTTTTGGATAGTTGATCATATATGGAAACTCGGATCAATGGAAACTAAATTTCAATGGGCATGACTAATTTTGTTCTATACACCAACTAGTACAGGGTTTCCCATGTTGTAGTACGGTTCATATTTTGATAGGCCCATAAGGAATGTAAGAGTTTATTAGGCCAAGAATTATTATCTTTATCCACTATTTTCTAGAGTATTTTGGATAGGGTCTTTTTGAAAGCCTCTATTTTTCCATTGGCCAGTGCAGGATAGTCGGATGAATGGTTGGATTTGATATTGTATTTCTGATATAGCTTCATTACCTTAGAATAATAGAAATTGGTACCATTTTCTATCAATATTGTATGAGGAACACCAAATCTGGTAACGATATTGGTCTTAACGAAGCTGGAAATACTTTTAGACCCAACTTCTTTAAGAGGTATTGCCATAACCCATTTAGAGAAAAAGTTGGTACTATTAAGGATATACTTAAACATATTAGCTGTAGCTAGAGGATAAGGCCCCACTATATCCATTCCCCATCTAGAAAACGATTAGTAGTATTGGGCTGTATGTAGAAACTTCGGGGGTTAATGGATAAAATTGGCATGCACTTGTAAGGGATGACACTTTCAAGTGAATTTTGTGTAATCCTGCATCATCGAAGGCCAAAAGTATCCAAGAATTCACATTTGATCAGAAATCATGTAACTAGACTAGTGGGAACCACATTATTCTACATGTACTTCTTCCATGGAATCCGTAGTTTCTTCCCCATCAATGCATTCAAGGAGGATTCCATCGAAGCCTCATTTATAGAGGATATTATAGTGGTTTGAACCATCATAAATAGTGAAATTAGTTTCTCATCACTGGATCTGCTCTATTCCAACTCTGTCGAGTGGAAGTACTCCATCTTGGAGATATTCCATGATGGGTTTCATCCATCCCATGGTAGGACCATATGTCTCGGGAATGAGGATTAATTCATTGACCTTCTCTATTCTGATTTGAACAAAAGGTGAAACCACATGACAATGGGTAATGATGATTATTGTTTCATCCCAATGTGGATATTCTAGGGATGTGGATACATTTTCCAATGCATATTCCTGGGCATTTTGTGATCATGGGATGTAAGAAATTGTTGGATCTAATGGAATTTTTTATTTTAAACCTTGGACATAACCACATAGGGGAATTAACTCTTCTTTTCTAATGGAATAATCCATATTGATCTGTCTGATTACCAATTCTGAATCAAACTTCACCTCAAGGAGGTTTATCGGTACTTGGAGTTCCAACTCCAGGCCTAAAATGAGAGCCTGATATTCTACCTCATTATTGGTACCACCTTCTGATAACAGGATTCAGTATAGAAACACTATCTTTTCTAGGGAGATAAGAACAATTCTCAACCCAACTTTTTTGACCTTAGGGTCTTCCATTATCTTCCCCATTGGACTTTTGGAAGCACCTTCAAAATACATTTCCCATATTTTGGGGGTGTACTGAATAAAGAATATTTCTTCATTAAGAAGCTCAGTATTAAATGGCATCTCTTCTTTCGATTGGTGCTCATCAAAGAAATATGCAAAGTCCTAACCTATTATTGATTTTTGAGGCACACATTTTATATTTAACTACCATATAATAACTACCCATTGTCCTAGAAATCCTATTAGTATAGAATGACTGAGTATAAATTTAATAAATTTATTTAAAGAGACCAAGTGGAGAATGTGATGCTGTAGATATTGCCTCAATTTCTGAACTACAAAGATTAACTCCAAGACACTCTTCTCAATATCTAAATATTGAGCCTCTATATCGATCATGGCTTGAATGAGATAGAAAAGGTTTTTTTTTCATTCCTAGAATCATTTTTTGTGCAAGTAAACCACCTAGTTATCACTCTAAGGCTATCACATAAAGAATTAGTGGCTTTCCCTATATAGGGGGCATTAACACCGATGGGATCAAGAGGTATTTCTTGAATGTATCAAATGATTCTTGATATTCATTGGTCCATTAATACATGACCACTTCTTCATCAATTTGGTGAGGGTAAAACACTTGCCTTTCAAATTGGTTATGAAGCGCCGTATGTAGGCCAAGTGTCCTTGATGTCTTCTCAACTATTTAAAGTTTTGAGGAGGTGACATTCAAAGGGTAGATTTAGTATTTTGAGGATTGACTTCTATGCCATGATGGCATACAAAGAAGCCAAGAAATTTTCGCAAGGTTACCCCAAAAGAACATTTTAAGGGGTTCATCTTTAGATTATGCCATCGAAGCTTGCTGAAAATGGTTTCTAGCTTAGCCAGGTTATCATAGTGTTCCCTTGATTTGACCACTAGATCATCAATATAGAATTCAAAAAAATTTCCCAAGAAGGTTTTGAAGATATGATTCATAGAACATTGGTATGTGGTATTGAAATTCTTTAAGACAAATGGAATTACCCGATAGAAAAATATTCCTTGAGGAGCTATGAGGCTGTGGCTTCATCATATTCTAGGGACATCCAGATTTGGTTGTACCCAAAGTATCCATCCATGAAGGAGAGAACTTGTTAGTCAATCATTTCATCAATCAAGAGTTATGTGATTGGAATCAGGAATTCATATTTGGGACAATTCTTATTGAGATCATTGAAATCAATGAAAACTTTGATTTTCCCATTCTTATTTTTCACTAAGAAAATATTGGATATACAATTTGGATATTTCAACTCTTAGATGTAGTTGAATTTAATGATTTTGTTGACTTCAACCTCATTTTTTTAGGAGTGAGTTAGGTGTGTTATTTTTTTCTTCTTTCTTGTATCCTCAATGATATTCTAGAAAACCCAAATGATGGGTGACCACCTTAGGGTCAATATGACAACCCTACTCTTTATTAAATACTTAAAACATGATTTATTACATAAAAAATTCACTTGATACAACATAGAAGAGCGAGAGGTATAGTGTCTTTGGGGATTAGTAACATTACATAACAACTTAAATCATAGAACGTAACATCTTATTGAAAACTTCCTTTACATGACCACTACATTCCCTTGTACTTAGCATTTCATAGGATAACTTGAGGACATGCATAAAAAAGGGTGATCTATAAAGTCCAGTAATGTAATAAACATGGAATAACATGAATAATACAATACATGTTAGACAATAGGCATATCAATGGATCACAAGAGAAACATGAACATAAATCATGATAAATCATGATAATCATAACACGGAAATGTGACAACAACCCTTCACATGGAATTAGCATGATCCAAAGCTCATTGCACACAGAGAATGAGTGAACCCTCATTGCACCTGAAGTATGATTAAACACTCATTGAACTTGAATTATCATGATTCAACACTAATTTCACATCACATATCATGATACTATACTTTACCCAATGCATTAGATTACTATCAGGGTGCATACTTCTTAATCATTTCATTTCATGCATAAGTGTTCCACATGGATCATATAACATGGAATCAATAAACATCATAAGTTATTACAAGATTAAGGAATGTGGAAAAAATAAATAAAATTACCATTCAATATGTATATGTGCATAAAGTTGAATACCCTTTATAGAGACATGGGTATGGTATTCACTACACAATGATCTTGGCTTGGAAAAACACAGTGCAATTTTGGCAGCATAACAACGTGACATAAGAATTCATAAAAATTGTTGATGAGAGAGAAATGGGTGTCTCATAATATATACATGAAATGAACAGTAAGGGGTTCATATAGATACATGTCTCAACAAATTTAATGGAATTTGGATTCATGATACAAAATAATTACTTGAATGTAAATGAGGAGAGAGAAATTCCTTACGGAATTTCGGCATGGTAATAGGTATACATGGAAATAATTAAGGAGAGAGAAAAGGGATATATAATTATTAAAACATGAATAGGGAAATATGGGGGAGGTTAAAAATCATACCCCAACATTTGTAATTTAAATAAAAAGGATGCAACAATATAAAGAAACTTGGACAAAATTTAGTAAAGAAGAAATACCTTACTTGGAAGTGTGATCCCAAAGGCTTGGGAGAGGCTTAAGAGAGGCTTCTTGGGAACTTGGGGCACCTTTAGAGGATTATATAGAGAGTATGGAAGAGGTTTAATTAACTCCAAAGTCTTTGAGTAAAGACGAAGTGGGAGCTTGGGTGGGTTTATATAGGAAAGGAGAGGGAATTCTTTATTATTTAGGTTTGGGACACCACACATTAAACTAATCAAAACCACAAACCATAACATGGTTTTTCCCATGGTTTTTGCCAAAAGGTAGTTAGAAACAATATTTCATAAGTCCAATGGCAAAACTTCTAAAAATAATTGTGTTTCTTCTGTGGAGGTGAGTGGCACTCTCAAGGAAAACAATTTAAAACGACAAAATGTTTTATATGCCTTGAAGGGTGCACTAAAGCTCTGTAAAATAAATAAAACCAACCCAAAATCACATTATTATATAGGTAAAATATATATTGTCTGGAAATAATGTTTATTGTATTTTATTACATCACTATTGGGTCATTATGATGTCATAAAACACATTTTATATTTAAACGGTATTTAATTTTTATACAAAAATTCCACTGTCTCAGAAAATTATGAAAAATTAACCATTGGATAATTTTGACATCATGATTCCAAAAATAATATTCATTTTATATAAATAATTTTCTAAATATGTGAAGTTTTACTTTTAAAATAAAAATAGTCATTTATCAAAAATTTATTGGTTTGGACAAAAACAACTTTCAAACCTTAATAAAAATTACAATTGCATTCATAAAATTATACGATAATTTATATTTAATAAAAAGTAATTTAATAATAATAATAATATTTTATTAAAATATTATTTAATTCAAAAATCCATTAATTCATCAAAATAGATTTCTTAGTTGTATATTAACTAAAAATACTATTTGTTCTTTAAAAACTATTTACAAAGTAGCAATAATAAAAAGAATGTATATTCTCTATACAAGAATAATGAAAATAATTGTATTAATAAGGTCTTGTTACATAACCCCTTAAAAAACCCACATAAGACCTTATGGTAAGGTGTGAAATTTTGATAGACTCTTGGGGTGGCTCAGATAGTATTGCTCGAGTGGTAATATCTAGCAACTTCCACTTCTATCGTAGGTAGTTCCGCTCGAGCTTAACGTATTCAAGCGCAGCTTGGGATTGGTCAAGAGAGAAGACCAATGGAGACACCTCCTTTATGAGCTCCAACAAATGGGCTTTGTAAGGGTCAAGTATACTGGATGAGGCCATCACTTCCTTTGTCTGAGTAAATTCTATTTGTTAAATCCCTATATATATACTAATCATGTTATCACTGTTCAATGAATATATTAGAAACAGTCACGATTCTTAACAATATTTTAAAATACAAAACATATAACCAAATAATTGCATACATTTTACATAACCATAAGAAGACATTTAAATAGACCAAGGTAAATTTTCATTAATGAATTTTTGGGTCGTTACAATCTTCCCTGCTTAATAAATTTTACCCTCAAAATTCTATATTACCACACTAAAATAGATGTGGGTAACTTTGCTTAATCACTTCCACTGATTCCCACATCGCTTCTTCAAACTTATGGTTTCTCCACAATAATTTTATGAGGGGAATTGTCTTATTTCATAAAAAATTTTCCCTACGATCTAAGATCTTCATTGGTTGCTCCTCGTAAGAAAGATCATATTCTAGTTTTACTAACTCTAAATAGAGTACATGTAAAGGTTCTGGTTTGTAATTCCTTAAGAGGTATACATGAAATAAAACATGTAATTTGTCCATGGTAGGTGGAAGTGCTAGCTGATATGCCATAGCCCTGACACGATCAAAAATCTTGAAGGGGCCGATGTACCTAGGACTTAACTTCCCCTTCTTTCCAAACCTCATGAACTTATTTCATTGAGATATGCGTAGAAATACCATGTCTCAAACTTTAAACTCAAGGTCTCCTCGATGATAATCTGTATAACTCTTCTGTTGACTCTGGGATGACTTGATATGTTGTTTAATGGTTTTCACCTTCTCCACCATTTCTTCTACCATTTTTGGTTCTAGAAGCTTACAATCATCGGCTTCATCCCAACATGATGGTGTTCTACACCTATTCCCATATAGGGCTTCATAAGGTTCTATTCATATGCTAGAGTGGAAACTGTTATTATAGAAGAATTAAACAAGAGGAATATGTTGATCCCATCATACTTTAAAGTCTATTGAACATGATCTTAACATATCTTCCAATGTCTAAATAGTTCGATCAGATTGGAAATTAGTTTGAGGATGATAGGATGTACTGAAGTTCAGTTAATTATACAGAGCATGTTGAAGACTCTTCCAAAACCTAAAGGTGAATCTTGGATCTCGACTGAATACTATTGTTAGTGGTAATTTATGTAGCCTTACCACTTACCTATTATATATCAGTTCCAGTAGATCCAATGATAAATCCTATTGAATTGAAATGATGTGTACAGACTTTATAAGAAGATGCATAAAATACTATATTTCATTGTTTCCTTTGTATGTCTTTGGAAGTCCGCTGACAAAGTCCATGGTGATGTTCTACCATTTCCATGCTGGTATGGGCAATGGTTGCATCATCCCCTTAGACTTATGCCTCTCTACCTTCACTTTCTGAAACACCAGGCACTTTGATGTATACTCAGTGATCTCCTTCTTTATATTATCCCATCAATAATTCTCTCGGAGATCTCGATACATATTTGTGTTTCCTGGGTGAATAGAGAAATTTTAACTATGTGCATCATTCAAAAGTTTCTTCTTTAGCTCTGGACTTGATGGAACACACATTCTTTTCCCAAATCTCACAATTCCTTCTTCATTAACATTGAACTTAGAGGATTTCCCTTTTCTGATAGCTTCCAATTTCTTCTGGATTCTTACATTATCCTTTTGAGCATCCTTTAACTTTTACAAAAGAGATGGTTGATCAATAATGTAGAGACCCGAAGCATGACGTACATGTACATTACATTACTTTTGTGGAATACTTAGTACATAACAAAAACACACACACAAGGGCCGTAATAGTTTAGTGTCTTTGGAAACTCAGAACGTAATCTTCTAATCATGGTGAAAGATCTTCAACATCTCCCATAAAGATCTTCCCTTTTTTTATTACCAAAAACCTTTCTTTATATCCTGGGGAAAAGAAAACATAAAAGGGTGAGCTCAAATTCTAAGTAAGGGTAGAAAAAAGAAATATCAATCACTTCATATTCATAAGAACATAACATTTTGGAAATCTTAACCTGTAAAAGAGATCATAATATCATAACATGGGATAAATCATAGTAGTGAAATGTAATCACAATAATCATAACTTAAAACATGAAACTTTGTGGCGTACACACATAATCATAGAGAATCATTTCTTATTAGTCAAGACTCATTTCCAAGACTATCTTAGTGGACAAAGTCCATTTCTGAACTGAGTTCATTCCTCGTTTCAGTCCTGCTTCACTGAACCGGTTTAACCTGCTATTCCAGCCATGTCTATCTCATGAGATATAAAATTTTTACCCAATGAATTAGAGGGAGATATAGGTCCCACCCATCTCATAGTTATACCATTCTTATGTGTTCCACAAAATCATAAACCATACATCATAGCATAACCCATGTAATAAAAATTGGAATCTTAAACATCGTGACATCATAAAACAATTCATATAAGATAAAGGAATTCATAAAAATAATTCCATCACAACATAATCAAATCAATGTAATAATAGGGATAGAAATAGAACCCTTTATTGTCTTATATGGAAAATAATTTTGATAAAACGCTTGAACTCCATTCTTGAGGAAAATATCATTTCTACTTTAAAAAAACATTTCCTTTCTTAACATGTCATACAATTCTAAACTAAAAGAAGTTTATTAAAAATAAATTTGAAAACTTGTAAAGGAAGCTTCTTGGAAATAATGTTTTAAAAATCCATTCATGCCGTATAAGTTAAAAAAACATTCTTCTCGTACTTTTGTTGGAAAAGTAAAAAAGTACCTCGTACGAAAAATGAAAAAAGATTCCTTTCATATCTTTTAATAAAAACTCACCGAAGGGTAAAATTGGATTTAAAAAAAATTATAGGTGGATGGAAACAATATTACATATTTAGGAAACAAGGATTTGGATGATAAAATACACCCTAGTAAATACTTGCGAATAACCAATCTCGGATAAAAATTAGATTTGAAAAATTATCCCTTACCTTAGGTCTGATTTGCTTCGTAAGTGTACGAACCTCCTGTATAATGATTTAAATAATGTCATTGACTTATTACAGAATCATATTCATTGTTATGATGTCATATATGGTTCACTTATGACTTTATATTACCCGTTCTTTTGTAAATTCCATGTTAAAGAGCGTTTTGGGTAAAATCGTTTCATTTGTCGTCCGTGTTTTGACTTGTAATTATTCATATGATTACTTAGATCATGATTACTTAAATCCAGAATGTAAAACATGATTTATATATAATATATATTCAGAATATACATATATATAATAGATCAGTAAATGGAAAGAAATACACCGTTCATGGAGACGGTAGGCCGTACGTACGCATGAACACTGTTTTCGTTTCCTTATTGAGTTGAATGGAATTAAGTAGATGACATACATATATATACACATAAATACATTATCATTATTATGTCATATATTTCATGATTACTTATTATATATACTTTAAAATCATTCATGAATGGTTAACGTGGAGAATGAATCTCATCGCGTCGTGGAGACGGTAGTCCGTACGTACGCACGAGCGATGATATCGTTCTCATGATCGTGGAATTGTATTGGAGTGTATTTATACTATTTCAGAATCAATATAACTTTACAATAATCATATATAGTTATTATGTACACCATTATACCCATCCAAGTAAGGTGGTGGTGGAAAATAGATTAGACCACGACGTGGAGACGGTATTCCGTACGTACGCACGCGCGGTGATTTTGTTTTCCGTAGGATGGATAGATGGTGAAATAGGGTTGTTTCATACTTATAATAACATATCAGTGTATGAGTGATACTGATGTTATTACTTCATAATAAAACAACCTAATAATAAGAAGTGGAAGAAGAAATAAAGATGAAAGAATCGGTAACGGACATTACCTCTTCTTTGAAGCTCCTCTTTGAGTCCTCTTCTTAGGGCACTAAAATTGGTCTTTTAAGAAGACCAGGACCTCTAGGATGTTTCTAGGGAAGTGGAGAAGAGAATTTGGCAGGGTATGGCCGAGCTTGAAGGCTCAATGTGGTGTGAGGAAGAGGGGGAGGAGGTGCCCTTTTATAAGGGAGGAGAGGGGCACCTTTGGAATAACTAAAAATATTATTTTATTATAAATCCAAATTCGGTTTTAAATATCTCCAAATTGATTTATTTCGAAGCTAAGGTGGGTATGGGTCGAAATACCCTCATCTAATATAATTTATACAAGTTTAGGTTCCTATTTTAACCTTATCATTTAGATTTAACATTAAGTTAAATAATTTTACTTTTACCGTGTCTTCTTGTGTTCTTACACTATAAGGTTAATAAACATACTATAACAAGCCAAACGAACCCCAAGTTGTTTATTATTAATATATATAACCTTATCTAAGTCATTTGGCCGAAAATTAGATTTTTAGGAATAAAATAACAATTAATAATATAATATTTGTTTTAAAAACAATTTTATGTCAATTTTGACACTATTTAGTAATTGATTTTTTTGAAAATTATAACAGAATGATTAGTTTGAAAAAGGTTAATTAAATCAATACTAACATGTAATATTAACATATAAAATTAGTTTAATTCATAAAAAATCTCAAATTATATTTATTTGGGTATTTATAATATCAATTATTATAATTTTTTACTATTATGGAAATTACTGCATCATCATTGTGTCATAAATTAATTAGATTATTTAATGTCTAAAAATTATAAATAAAATATCATTATGTAGGAAAGCTTATTATATTTTTAATGAATATTTACAATCGAATTTATCTTATGTATAACCCTATATTAAAAATGTTTTATTAAATAAAAATTTATTTTAACTCTTTTAACTCTTCTTTGAATTAAATAATAATAAATGTCCTAATCTTATCCAAGTGGGCCTAAATGGTCATATTTTATTCATAAGGTTGTTTTTGGTCGAATTACACTTATCCAATAGAATTAGGACATGTGTTAGGGTAATAATAATATCATTTTTACCCTTAATTACCCTTTTTACTTTTAACTGTGGTAAAAAAAGTAAGAAGTTACTATTCACAAAAAATTATTTTCATCTCATTGAACCACATTTTACTTACTGACATCAACCATGTCTCTCAGATTTTTGAAATTCCACTCACATAAGCGGTAAAATTAATTTTTATGAGAAATTCATTTTTTTTAACTACCACTTAGTGGTTTCACTATTCATCAAAAAATGAAAGTTTCCAGAAAAATACCAAAAGTTAGGCCTAAGCTATATTTGATATTATGAACTAAAAAATGATGTCTATTTTACCAAATTCAAAACATATCAGTTTCATTAATTAATTTAAAAATTAATTTCCATCGTCAAAATAAATAGTGTGTTCTTAAGAGATAATAACTATCAAATGATTGACACTTGTTTATGTCTGGTTTAAATGCGAAATTACATCCAATGACCAAAATTGTATTAAATTGTAAAAATATATTCTAAATATACTTTAAAATCACTCAAATTAATAATTTATAACTATTAATTATTTTGATTAAAATGGTTGTTTTTAATTAAAATTTAGTAATTTTCACTATTCATCAGAAAATGAAAGTTATCCGAAAAGTACCAAAATTTCACCCTAAGCTAATTTTGATATTCTGAATCCAAAAATGAAGTCCATTTTGAAAAATAAAATTTAAAAAATTTCAAAAAGTGGTTATTACTATTCATAACGGTTAGTTTTAATAATATTTTAATAGCATATTGTTGTTTAGTGAAACTCGGTATTGCGTACTACACACGCTATCGAGGAAGGTCGTGATTGCGTGTAATGCAAGGCAAGTCAAGGATGCGTGTTGTGCAAGATCCTTTTTTTGTAGCGTACAACACAAGACATTAATGAAATTAAAAAGAATATTTTTCATAAAATCTCAGGGTGTTACATTCTACCCCCCTTAAAATGAATTTCGCCCTCGAAATTCTTCGGGGTTATAAATGGTTTACTATTCGAAAGTTTCTTTGATAGAAACCCACATCGTAAAAAGGAATACCAAAACCAATCTTTAAAAACAAAAGTATGAAACGTAATGGTTACCCAAATAAACTAATCACTGGGTTTCCACATAGGTGAAAATATGGATATGGAAGAGAAATCTAGCCATCATGTTTTGATGGAAAGTGGTAGAGAACATGGCTATGGAAAAGCCAGCAATCACAAAGCCATAAATTTGTGATGATCTAAGGTATCATCTGATTTATCAGATTTAAGAGCACTATGACAACATTTTTGGTTTTCAAGATCGTTTCCCTAAAGTTAATGAAATTGGAATTAGAAGAAATACTTTCGTGGTTTCGGTACAGTCTCACCGTTGGTCGTTCTTTGGACAATTTCCACTTCATCTCTTAAAGAAATGAAGTTGAATTTGTCATTCGTGATGTGTTCGGAGATCATGTGATAGAATGATGTGTCATTCCATCTGTCTCAAACAAAAGGTTATAAAAGTTATCAAAAATACATAAGTCCATATATAGTAAGATTAATCATATATGGTTCCTAAAATGGACTTATACTTCATATATCATACTTCTTAATATAATAAAATGAGTTTCTACTAAAAAGGGACTTCCTGTAGGCCAGTGGTAGGTGATAAAGGCCAGTCGCACTTCGGTTGTGGGTTCGATTCCCACAGCCTTGTCCGACGCGATGGGCTGTCGCCCGTCCTGCAGGTTGTCCTTTTTCTAAAGCTATATTACTATAACATCCCATCAATAATATCAAAAAAACTTCTATCCTTAATACTAACATATGTCCAACATAATCCATTCCAATATTTAGGATTATCTAAAATACTTTGGTCCAAGCTCATAGTATAAAGAAAACGATTACTTGAAATTTGACATAACAACCACGTGAATGCCATCATTTATCCCCAATATATCATAAGATATATCTTGTTGGTCAAATTACAATCATGTGAATACCTTAATCATATATTCTCTTGAAGAATGAATACCCATTAATTGAACTATAGTGAAAACATGAATGCAGTTAAAAGTTAACACTTTCCACATACCAAAATCCTCAAAATTATATATACTCAAACCATGATATCACTTAGTACTTATATCAATCATGAGCTCATGAATACTGTCAAACATTTCATTTTTTCCTTATCCCTTTATTATGCGCATATTATCTTTTTTCCAAAAATATCTCAATCACTTTCCATGGTTACTGGTACCATAAAATTATTTAAAACCACAATAGACCAATACATAAATATTCCAATATTCCACGATACTATATACAACATTATTTTGGAATCCCATTACATAAACACTTAATCATTCCACCACATCGTTGTCATATTCAACATTGCCAATGGTGATCACATGTGACTTACCTTTCTTCCTTTGCCTTAAGTGGTTGCTCATGTCGATCATCACTAACCCTTGGATTAGGGTATTTATTAGCATAATGCCCCATTTCCTTGCACTTGAAGCATTGAAGTGTAGTAGGTTCATTCTGTGTATCCCTTCTTTTGTTTGCATCATTAGACATCTTCTTCCCATCATTGCGGCATTCAAATGCCCGATGACCTTCCTTTCCACATTTGAAACATTTACTTGTCCCTTTAAGACAATCTCCACCATGCTTCTTTCCACACTTTGAGCATAAGGAAACATTCATCTTCTTTTCACCATTATTCTGAGATTTCTCCTTGAACTCCATCTTTCGTTTCTTGTCAAAACTATGAGATGGATAAGTAACACCAACTTCCATTTCTACTTTGATAGCACAACGCACAATTTCTTCAGAGCTACTGAAGTCTCTTATAGCTAATGACCTTTAAAGATTTGGTTTTAAGCCACTAAAGAATCAATCAACTTTACTTTCAGGTTGGATGATAAATCCAGATGCATACCTTGCAAGCCTTGTAAAATTCGCTTCGTATATACCAACAGATTCATCATCCTTTTGCTTTAGTTCAAGAAACTCCTTCTCCATCTTTGTTCGAAGAATACGAGGGAAGACCAGGACCTCTAGGATGTTTCTAGGGAAGTGGAGAAGAGAATTTGGCAGGGGTTGGCCGATCTTGAAGGCTCAATGTGGTGTGAGGAAGAGGGGGAGGAGGTGCCCTTTTATAAGGGAGGAGAGGGGCACCTTTGGAATAACTAAAAATATTATTTTATTATAAATCCAAATTCGGTTTTAAATAGCTCCAAATTGATTTATTACGAAGCTAAGGTGAGGATGGGTCTAAATCCTCTAATCCAATAGAATTTAGACAAGTTTAGGTTCCTATTTTAAACTTATCATTTAGATTTAACATTAAGTTAAATAATTTTACTTTTACAGTGTCTTCTTGTGTTCTTGCACTATAAGGTTAATAAACATACTATAACAAGCCAAACAAACTCCAAGTTGTTTATTATTAATATATATAACCTTATATAAGTCATTTGGCCGAACCTTAGATTTTTAGGAATAAAATAACAATTAATAATATAATATTTGTTTTAAAAACTATTTTATGTCAATTTTGACACTATTTAGTAATTGATTTTTGTGAAAATTATAAAAGAATGATTAGTTCGAAAAAAGTTAATTAAATCAATACTAACATGTCATATTAACATATAAAATTATTTTAATTCATAAAAAATCTCAAATTATATTTCTTTGGGTATTTATAATATCAATTATTCTAATTTTTCACTATTATGGTAATTACGGTATCATCATTGTGTCATAAATAAATTAAATTATTTAATGTCTAAAAATTATAAATAAAATATCATTGTGCAGGAAATATTATTAGCTTTCTAATTAATATTTACAATCGAATTTATCTTATGTATAACCCTATATTAAAAATGTTTTAGTAAATAAACATTGATTTTAACTCTTTTAACTCTTCTTTAAATTAAATAATAATAAATGTCCTAATCTGATCCAAGTAAGCCTAAATGGTCATTTTTTATTCCTAAGGTTGTTTTTGGTCGAATTACACTTATCCAATAGAATTAGGACATGTGTTAGGGTAATAATAATATCATTTTTACCCTTAATTACCCTATTTACTTTTAACCGTGGTAAAAAAAAGTTACTATTCACCAAAAATTATTTTAATCTCATTGAACCACATTTTACTTACTGAAATCAACCGTGTCTCTCGGATTTTTGAAATTCCACTCACAGAAGCGGTAAAATTAAGTTTTATGAAAAATTCATTTTTTTTAACTACCACTTAGTGGTTTCACTATTCATCAAAAAATGAAAGTTTCCTGAAAAATAACAAAAATTAGGCCTAAGCTATATTTGATATTATGAACTCAAAAATGATGGCTATTTTACCAAATTCAAAACATATCAGTTGCATTAATTAATTTAAAAATTAATTCCCGTCGTCAAAATAAATAGCGTGTTCTTAAAAGATAATAACTATCAAAAGATTGACACTTGTTTTTGTCTGGTTTAAATGTGAAATTACATCCAATGACCAAAATTGTATTAAATTGTAAAAATATATTCTAAATATACTTTAAAACCACTCAAATTAAAAATTTATCACTATTAATTATTTCAATTAAAAAGGTTGTTTTTAATTAAAATTTAGTAATTTTCACTATTCATCAGAAAATGAAAGTTATCCGAAAAGTACCAAAATTTCACCCTAAGCTAATTTCGATATTACGAATCCAAAAATGAAGTCCATTTTGAAAAATAAAATTTACGAAATTTCAAAAAGTGGTTATTACTATTCATAACGGCTAGTTTTAATAATATTTTAATAGCATATTGTTGTTTAGTGAAACTCGGTATTGCGTACTACACACGCTATCGAGGAAGGTCGTGATTGCGTGTAATGCAAGGCAAGTCAAGGATGCATGTTGTGCAAGCTCCTTTTGGTGTAGCGTACAACACAAGACATTAATGAAATTAAAAAGAATATTTTTCATAAAATCTCGGGGTGTTACAAATAATTTGTGAAAGGATTAATGATTTTACCTTCTTTAGGATTCCCATGTCCATCCTCATCAAATATAAGAAGATTGGATCCTTCTCAATTCTAATAAATGATAGAATCACTGAGTCCTTTCTACTTAGGGCATCCACCACCTTGTTCTCTTTCCTAGGGTGGTATTGGATTGAGAAGTAATAGTCTTTGATCAGATCTAACCATATTCGTTGGCACATGTTCAACTCAATATGTGTGAATATATACTTGAGGATTTTGTGGTCCGTATATATTTCACAATTCTCCCCAAAGAGATAATGCCACCAAATTTTTAAAGCAAAGATCACCGCAACCAACTCCAAATCATATGTTGTATAATTATTCCCATGAACTTTCAATTTCCTAGAAGCATAGGAAATGACTTTTTCATTTTTCATCAACACACAACCCAGGCCCTTCTTCAAAGCATCACTGAATACCACAAAAATTTATCCCATTGTAAGTAAAGTGAGCATGGGCACAATGATAAGCCTCCTTTACAACTCCTTGAAGCTTTGTTCACATTCATCAATCCAAGAAAACTTTACTCCTTCCTGAGTTAGCTTGGTAATAGGGTTGGACAATCATGAGAAATTTATCACAAATAGTTGATAATATCCAACTAACTCTAAAAAGATACAGATATCCGTTACTGATATTGGCCTCAGTCATCCCTCTATTGCAGTTGTCTTGGAGGGATCCACAAATATTCCATTTCTTGTGATGATATGACCCAAGAATGAGACCTAATTCAACCATAACTCACACTTTCTATAATTTTCATAGAGATTATCTTTTCGCAAGGTCTCTAGTACAATTCTTAGATGGTCCTCATGGTCCTCCTTTGTTTTGGAGTATATTAGAATATCATCTATAAAGACTAAAAATTGTTTTTCAAGGTAATCTCTAAAGAATCTATTCATCATGTCCATGAAGATTTCTGGAGCATTAGTGAGTCCAAAAGGCATTACTATGAATTCATAGTGCTTGTATCTTGTACGAAAATCAGTCTTGGGGATATCTTCCTTCTTCACCCTTGCTTGATAATATCTCGACCGCAAATCTACATTGGAGAAGTATCGTGCTCCACATAGCTGATCAAACAAGTCATCAATTCATGGGAGAGGATACTTGTTCTTTATCGCGATTTTTTAAGCTCATAATAATTGATGCAAAGGCACATTGACCCATCCTTCTTCTTGACAAATAGGACCGGTGCACCCCATGGTGAAGCAATTGGGTGTATAATATCTTTATCCAAATTCTCCTATAGTTGTTTATTTAGCTCCCCAAGCTCCACAACAACTATTATATATGGAGTCTTGGATATTGGCAATGCACCAGGTATATGATCAATTGAGAATTCAATGTCTCTTCTAGGAGGAAGACCAGACAATTCCTTGGGAAACACTTCGGTGAATTCCCTCACAATAGCATGTCTTCAAGGATGTTGCCTCCTTAGACTCAATCATCTGAGCTAGATACACTTTCTCATAGGGCAGTAATATCTACTCTTGATATGATGGAGTTAAAGAAGATTCATCTTCCTCCTTGCACTTGTACATAATCGAGGGTAGATTCTTAACATTGGGAGTGATTTACCTCTCATGGAAATTTATGTTGGCTCTATATAGGGAAATCCAATCCATGCCAAGAATTGCATCAAATTCCACCAAAGGGAGTATAATGAGGTTCAATGGGAAGTTCAATCCACCGATTATGACAGGGGAGGAGTTATATTCATGGGATGCAATGATTTCCCCATTTTCCATACTCACCAACATCTTTACTTCCATGATTTGTGGTGGTATTGGGATTGTTCTACTAAACTTTCAGGATATAAAAGAATGTGTAGAACTATGGAAGATAACACTACATTTATATTTTTTATTCTCATTCTACTCTATCTGATATATACATAGAGATGAGTATCTTAAATTTTTGACACATAAAGGGGAATCCAAGGACAAAATGAATGACTTATAAATAACTTTTATTTCCTTAACTTATGAATCTATAAGCTTCAATCTATGTTATCCCCGATTTACTTTCTAACATATATTATTATAGGCATTTTTTAAATTCCCTTTAATAATGGTTTATACTAAGCTTGTGAATTCACCAATGCATATACCTCAAGAGTGTCATAACCAAGAGTGCAGTAAAGCCCATTGTCGTGTACCAGGATACCATGGGTCAAGCCTAAAACTCCTTGTCATGGTTTTCACCCCTAGGCACATCTGTGCCAGAGCCGCCTCTATCTGCTTGTATCCAGACAGGTACGTATTTTCTTGATAAAACTCTTAATCAATACCCACAAAAATTAGGGATGTTTCTATTATACTCAGTCTTGTCTCTATGGCTTTACTAGGGAATTATAATCCTAATCCCAAAAATAACTAAACCTATCCTCTGATACCAACTATGACAACCCTGCTCTTTATTACATACTTAAACATGATTAATTACATAAAAACTTCACCTAATACAACATAAAATATTGAGAGGTATAGTGTATTTGGCGCTTAGTAACATTACATAACAACTTAAATAATATAAGGCAACATCTTATTCAAAAATTTCTTTACATGACCACTAGATTCCCTTGTACTTATCATTGCATAGGATAACCTGAGGACATGCATAAAAAATGGTGAGCTATAAAGCCTAGTAAGGGAATAAACATGGAATACCATGAGGAATAAAATACATTTTAGACAATAGGAATATCAATGTATCACAAGAGAAACATGAAAATAAAGGAATGATAAATCATGATAATCATAACATGGAAATGTGGAAACAACACTTAACATGGAATTAACATGAGCTAAGGCTCATTGCACATAGAGCATGAGTAAAGCCTCATTGAATATGAATCACGATTAAAACCTAATTTAACTTGAATTATTATGAGTCAACACTCATTTCACATGATTTATAATGATACTATACTTTACTTAATGCATTAGAGCGCTATCAGGGCACACCCTTCTCAATCAGTTCATTTCATGCATAAGTGTGCCACATGGATCATATTACATGGAATAAATCAACATCATAAGTTATTACATTGTTAATAAATGTAAAATAAATACATGAAATTTCCATTCAATATGTATTTGTGCATAAAGTTGAATACCATTGATAGAGACATGGGTATGGTATTCACTACACAATGATCTTGGCTTGGAAAAACATGGTGCAATTTGAACAGCATAACAGTGTGACATAAGAATTCATAAAAATTGTTGATGAGAGATAAATGGGGGTATCCTCATATATACATGAAATGGAAAGTATGGGGTCATATAGATACATGTCCCAACAATTGTAATGGAATTTAGATTCATGGTACCAAACAATTACTTGAATGAAAATGAGGAGAGAGAAATTCCTTACGGAATTTCAGCATGGTAACAGGTATAC
This sequence comes from Viscum album, assembly GCA_963277665.1. Classification (NCBI taxonomy): domain Eukaryota; kingdom Viridiplantae; phylum Streptophyta; class Magnoliopsida; order Santalales; family Viscaceae; genus Viscum; species Viscum album. The sequence continues at coordinate 1,400,908,218 of OY728143.1, read as the reverse complement.
CTGGAAGGCATTAATGAGAGAGAAATGAGATATCTAATTATTAAAACATGAAGAGGGAAGTATGGGTGAGGTGTGAAATCATACCCCAAAATTTGTAATTTAAAGCAAATGGATGTAACAATATAAAGAAACTTGGAAAAATTTTAGAAAGGAAGAAATCTCTTACTTGGAAGTGTGATCCCAAAGGCTTGGGAGAGGATTGAGAGAGGCTTCTTGGGAGATTAGGGTGAATTGGGAGGATTATAGATAGAGGAAGGAAGAGGTTTTATGAACTACAAAGGCTTTTAGTGAAGAGGAAGTTGGATCTTGGGTGGGTTTATATAAGAAAGGAGAGGGAATTCTTTATTATTTAGGTTTGGGACACCACACATTAAACTAATCAAAACCACAAACCAAACCATGGTTTTTACCCATGGTTTTTTTCAAAGGGGAGTGGAAAAAAATATTTTATAAGTCCAATGGACTAAAATTTTAAAATAATAGGGTTGCTTAAGTGGAGGTGAGTCACACTCTCAAGGAAAAAAATTTGAAAGGACAAATTGTTTTATATGCCTTGAAGGGCCCACTAAATCTTTGTAAAATAAATAAAAAAACCCAAAAATTACATTATTTAAATTTTAAAACTTATATTGGCTGAAAATATTGTTCATATTATTTTATTACATCATTATTGGGTCATTATGATGTCATAAAACACATTATATATTTAAACGATATTTAATTTTTACCCAAAAATTCGACTGTCTCAGAAAATTATGAAAAATTCACCATTGGATAATTTTAAAATCCTGATTCCAAAAATAATATTAATTTTATATTAATAAATTTCTAAATATGTTAATTTTTACTTTTAAAATAAAAACCGACATTTATCGAAAATTCATGGGTTTTGACAAAAACAACTTTCAAACCTTAATAAAAATTACAATTCCATTCATAAAATTATACGATAATTTATATTTAATAAAAATTAATTTAATAATAATAAAAACATTTTATAAAAATATCATTTAATTCAAAAATACATTAATTCATCAAAATTTATTTCATAGTTTAATATTAACTAAAAATACAATTTTTGCTTTAAAAACTATTTACAAAGTAATAATAATAAAAAGAATGTATATTCTCTATACAAGAATAATGTACCTAATCGTAGTAACATGGTCTTGTTAAATAAACCCTTAAAACACCTGCATAAGACCTTAGGGTAAGGTGTGCGATGGTGACAGACTCTTGGGGTGGCTCGGATAACATTGCTCGAGTGGTAATCTCTACCAACATACACTTCTCTCATAGGTGATTCTGCTCAAGCTTAACGTATTCAATATTGGCTTGGGATTGGTAAAGAGATAAGACCAATTATTCCACCTACTTTCCTACCTCTGAAAAATGGGATTCTTATGGGGCACGCCTACTGGATGAGGCCATCACGTCCTTTGTCTGAGTAAATTAGATTTGTTAAAGCCTTATATTTATACTAATCATGTGATCACTGTTCAAAGGCTATATTAGCAATGGTAAAAATTCTTAATGATATTTTAAAATACAAAATATAGAACAAAATAAGTGCATATGTTTTACATAACAATAAGAAGACATTTAAATAGACTAATAGAAATTTTCATTAATGATTTTTTGGGTCGTTATAGTCAAGGCCTGACATTTCTATGTAATTACAAGAAAAAACATCCTAGTGTTTCTTCAAAAATTAAGTGTATACTTCTTATCCTTCATGATTCATAGCCACACTAATTTGATTGGGGTGTGGATCTTTCTCTAGAACTAGATTTATTTCTTTGAGTTCTTCCACAATGGTGGAGATTCCTTCCTCAAATGACAAAGGGGTATCCCTGAGATCTTTCTCTTCTTCCTTTACCTCATGTGTTACTTATTATGCCTATACATGGATGGATGATGATGTAGAAATATTTTCATAGCTATAAGAGGAGATGATATTTGGACACCCACAAGAGGAGGCAACCATTTATGACCCAAACAATGATGAAGGGTATTCTTAAAGTCCTAAAGGGAAGATGAAGGATTGAGCAATAACATCAATATCATTTTTCTATTAGTGTGACAACTTATTCCAACCTGGATGGTGAAGAAGAGATTTTATGAATCATGGGGGATGAAATGAAGTCATTTTCATCCAGGATTTCATCCCCACTTAGAGAGTTAACAACTTCTCATGTTCCATCAAATTTAGTTGTCACAACTGACATTATGGAATCCACTGAACAAGTGATTGGATTTGGGACTACCCTTTCAATTTGATTAATGGTTAGTATGTTATATACACGGATATGATTGAATGTGTTATCTAGGATCTTCTTCAGACCATTTGGGGCATTGATTTGTGAAACATAATCTACCATGAACCATTTTCCTTCTTTGTAATAGAACTATGCATCAATGTAATGATATTTAAAAGACTTGAATGAGGCCTTATCACCATGTAATGTCACAATTTGATTGTTTATGCAATATTTTAGACATTGGTGGTACAATTAAGGAATGGTCGCATGCTGATGTAGCCAAGGTCTTCTTATCATAACATTTAAAGCTGTATCCTGTCAAAAAACAATGAAGTCTGGACCAAACACAAGATCCCCAAACTTATTTCTAAGCATAATTTCACCAAGAGGTTCCTATTCATTCTTTTTATAACTCTATAACATCATAGTGGAGGGAGACAATTGTGATTTAGTGGACCCAATCCGAAAATTTTCCAAATCAGAATGAGATTGACCCCTGAGCCATTGTCAATGAAGGTTCATTGGACATCAATGTCATTAATATTTCCAGATATGTATAGTGGTCTGACGTGTCCTTGTATGAAAAAATCCTCATCTTGTTCCATGAAAGATATGACAACATGTAATTTTTCAATATAATTCTCTATACAGTAAACCTTCATGATAGAAACCTGGGCTTCAAACTATTGAGGGCTTGAAAAATCCTCAATAAGTTCTTCTAGGAGATCCTTTAATAGATTTAGGGAATCCATGATTGATAAATTTTCTGGTACTTGGTCCAGTTACTTCAAAACATCGTACTTTTGATCCAAAGGTCTTCATTTCCTATCATAGCGATGTTCTTTTGAAGGTGCCTTGTGAGATGATGTTCCTGATGTGGATGGACCCTCTTCTAGGGAAGGATCTAGAAGTGCTTCTGATCTTGATGTGTTAGGCTGGTTAGGTCTTCCTACCCATCAAGGAGGTGGTGGTATAGCCTCTAATCGGTCTTCCAAGATGATCATGTTAGGGTAGACACTGTCATGTTTGGGGGAGTTCTCTTGTACTTACTGAGATCGCTTGAGGGACCTACCATGAGTTTCAACTACATAAATGGTTAGAGTAGGGTGTGGTTGAAGTAGTGGTTCATGGAATGACCACATCTTCCCCCGTATCTTTGACCATGATAACCTTTTATTTCAGTTCCCCAATAAATTATCAGGATATTAATTTCATAATTAAAATCATTATTTGAGAAGGGATCCGTTTAGTGAATAACATTAATGGAACCAAATATCAAATCCTTGACTAATGAAGATTCTGTCTGACATGTCTAATCATGTTGTGATGTTTGGAGGGACGGTGACTAGGATTTGGAGATGGTCAGTATGAAGTCTACTAAGATCAAGGAAAACTTTTTCCATGACACAAGATCATCTTCTTCTATTTTCTATTTATCCTTCTGACCATGTCATTTCTTAGAGGATTTTACTTTAAAAAACTGGGCTTTTGATGAAGTTAGATTTGCTATAGTGGAAGTAGAAGGAGGTACAACTGGCTACTTCAACTATGTTCATAGAATGGAATGAGTTCAATTGATTATTTTATTAAAAATCCAGTCACAAAACTTCTATTCACTCTTTCTTTTGACTTCTTTCCACCCACCTTCCTCCTTCGAATTGGAAGCGAAAACACATGCTACCTAGCCTAGTGAATTTTTCAGTTTCACTTACCCAGAGTCTACCATATTTTGTAGGATGTCTCTGAAAATAAATCATTCATATTTGGGGTTCCCTAGAATTTTATAGAAGGGTAAATATTTTTGGAGGTCCCCATGTCCTTAATTTTTAGGATTCGTGGGCTTTGAAAGTTGAACTATGTTGTTTTCCAAAGCCGAGATGAAGTAGATGAGGACTTGTTCTTTTCAAAAAGAATATACCTTGTTTTTCAATTCCTCAACTGCCTCCACTTTTGATCTCTTTGATCATATTTATGAGGCAGTCATTGCTGCTGACACTCAGGAGGTGGATCCCTATGGTATGATGCGGGATTTGAAGTAGGATCAGGTATAGGGGATAACTTAAGTGTAACTGTAGTGGCCTTAAATTTTCTTGCTCTTCTTCCTAGAGATGATGGAATTAATCGAGACTTGTATTTATTCTCTGTATTAGAGTTCTCTACCTATTTAGAAATTGATGCAGGGTCCTGAAACCCTCCTATGTATTTCACATGAATCAATGGTGTGCACAACTCATCACAGATATTTTATACAAAAATGGGAAATATTTTTTCTTGAGGGAGAGGCAGGTTCAAGGAGTATATCAATCCTTTCAACTGAGTAATGAAATTTGAGACTCTGTCATTATCCATTTTCTTTTAGTTTGTGAGATCAAAGATTGTTGTCTTATACAGTGTTGAGATGAATTGGAAAATAATATTTTGATAGAGATATTCCTATCCAATGATTGATCAAGACTGCAAACTTTTGTACCATACAAAGTCTATCTCCTGAAATGATTGCATGAAGCATTTGAGTTTCAATGCCTCCCGTTGCTTAGGGGTACCCATCATGGGATCACAGTGAGAGATGAAATGCATCAAGTGCTGCTTTAGATATCCTGATCCATTTATGATTGTAAATATATGATTTCCACTGTTTGGAAGGGGAGGAGTAACATTCACCCATTATGGGTAAACCTTATTTTCCAGTTTTAATGGTGCATTCCGTTCTTCCATATCTTCTAATCAAGTTGTTAGTGACTCAATGGTGTTCATAAGAATTTAGGAAACATCTAGATGAGTCGCGACATGAACAGGTGTGGCATCTTGAGCCTAAACGGGTGCAACAACTAGAATAATCATTGGTGGTGGTAATATTGGTATTTTTTGTGGATAACCCATGGGGATAGGCTTATAAGAATGTGTCTGACTAGGATTTTGTTAAATTTTCAATGGACCTAATTCATGATCTGCCTCAGTTATTGTAGAAAACCTTCTTTGTTGAGGTGCTCCAACTTGAAGTGAAAGTTTAGGATCTTCTTGTGGAGAATATCTAGTAGGAATGTTGCCTTGGAGTAACTCTTCATTAAGTCTTCTAAACTCTCTCACCTTATATTCTTGATGAGAAAATCTTTTCTATAATGAAAGGTATTGACCCTCTATATGTAGAAAGTGATACATAGTTTGACTCTTACCTTTTTCCTTATTAGGTTCCTTTCGAGGAGGTATGGGTGGATTATTTGAGGGGACAGTCGAATTTAGGGAAAGCATCTGGTTTCAGGTATGCACATATCCTTCATTTTATTCAGTGTAGACCACATCATGAATAAGAACTTCTTCCCCTGACTCCTCTAATCTGGACTCATGTTCTAGGGGATTTTTAGTCACATCATTGATGTAATTCACCGATTCATATTGTATTTTTGAATTCTATCGGTATCTCTATGAGATCTCCTTCTTCTACATCCTCCATGAGACCTTGTCCTCATATTTGTTAGTTCATTGGAATTTTTTAGTGGAAAGTAACCTAAAATTAATCCCATGATAGTTCATTTGTGTGCATTCCAAGTGAATATACTGAATCATAGGATGGAATGAACTGATAGGATTTATTTTGTGGTTTCTTCCCTAATCGGGAGAAAAATTATTTACACTAAGGAGGAGATTGATGATGTAAAAAAGCCCCCAAACCTGAGGTATGGGGATATTCATGTTCTTTCTCAAACCATTAGGATATATTTGTTGTTTCTGAGGGTTGGGTTAAAAAAAATCCCCCAGCCTTGCGGGATGGTCTAGCTCCCAAACTGTTATGGATGATAATAACATAGCTTCTCTTCTAATTTTATGGATTGTGGTATGAATGTAGGCTAGGTGCATTATCTGGAACTCACCCATATTTTTCGTTTCAGAATACCATTGTGCTATTTTAGAAATTTTCACAATCTGAAAACTGACATCCTCTAAATGGTATTCCCTCTCAATGTTATTAGGTGATTGATTCAAAATTATCTCAAAAACCTTCTCTCTTTGATCTAGACTTTGATGAGAGTTAGTAAAGATATATTCTTGTTGAGTATATCTTCAATCATGAACAAAATTCATTTGTTGTATCCAGACCGGGAAAATGAAATTTCATGATACCACCTTTGGTGGGCTTTTCTGTCTTGAGAGTGCAGAAAAAGTCAATGCTCCATGTGCACACCATCCCCTAATACAAACACTGGAAGTGTATCTACAATCAACTTTCACAACCTCATTAATGCATCCAAGAATGCACATTGAAGGGTTCCATGTTTCTTCTTGATATTTGGATTTCAGGAAGCCATGAGAGATTCGAAGTGAATTTGGAATTGTAACCCTCCTATTACATTGATGTGAGTATGATACTCATTATATGGTAATAGATTTGTTTTTAGGTGATGAAGAGTTTTCCAAATGTTGATGAGGATTTCATGCATACAATATTATGATAATAGCTCTGGAATTATATATTGATGGGTGTAAAAAGGCTAAAACATGACTGGTATTTTATCTTTAGCTAGTTTTTTTCTCATGTTCAACATATCCTCTTCATCTTTAACTAGAGGTTCCTTAACCTGGTTTGACCAGATTGGATGCTTCCTAATTGTTTTACCACAAATAATGGGATTGGTTGGGATTTCCTTTACTATGTTAGAGGGAAGTTGACCCTAAGGGTGGTTCAAATAATGATCTTCACCTTGATTTGTCTTCTGGTTGATAAATGATTTCACCTACCAGTGATAAGGCATCAGACATGACTGGCCTTGTATTTGCAAGTGCCTCAAGATAGTAGGGATTTCTCATCATTATATTATCCATTGGATAATTCTCTTACCAATGAAAATCACTACTATGGAGAAAACTTTTTCAGTGAATGTCATCATGGGGAGGACCATCATAGTGGATTACATCATGGGGTAGACCCTCTTTCTCCTTGGTCTTCTGGACACATAGTGGGTTTTTGTGGATCTCCTCATGAGATAGGCTCTAGAGATTGACTTTATTGTCACAAAACAAGATTTCATGATGAAGTGTCCAATGAGGACCTTTATAATTATTACCACTACTCCCATAATTTTTTAATGGGAGGGTAGGATCTTGAGATACAATATATAAATATCTGAGGGCTTCAAGAACTATAACATTGAGTAGATCCAGATTGAATATCAGCTCTTGATTTTCCAACTATGTTTGATAAGACTTCTTCATGGATGACTTATTACAAGAAATTGGGGCCACTTATTGGGAAAAGTGGTTGTCATGGGCATGTGTATGTGCCTTCCTTAGAGTGTCCATTAATATAGTCCAATTATATCCATTTGGTTTGGGTTTATATTCCTGATCCAATTGTCTATATGATATGGGGGAGCTTTCCACATGACCCTCCTAGATGAGAAAAAAGGTTTGTATATGTTCCAGGGTGACATGATGATGATCCAACTTTCTTATGGGGATGAAATTATGATTTCTTATCTTGGGTACTGTTGTTTTTACCATTATTATATTTTTGAAAGTTTCTAGGATTTGGGAAGAAATTTGTGTTTTCCCTTTCACCATTAACAAAATGTTTTTGGTGACTTTAGTGAATGGAATGGGGATATACATCCATTCCATTTCTAGAGTAGGTGTATGTTCATGTTCCTATACACCCTTTCCTTCCAATGGATACTAACATTACTTATGTGTGGGGGAAGATAGTTGAGTCTTCCCTCTACTTGTTGTCAGGACTTTCTGACTAACTTCTCTAAGTACTGCCAAATGAGGCTGTTGGTAGGCTTGGTGGGTGCAGGAAGGTGTATGTTCCTGCTTGTATGTTGCTACCATATTTGGTTAGAGGGATTCTTATAATATCAATAAATTATCCTACTATATTTCTTTATGGGTGTAGGTAGGTGTATGTTTCTACTTACAGTACTCCACTTGATTTGACTGGTGGGATTCATTAGATTCCACCAAATGAGTATGCTAGTTGGATGATTGAAGGCAGATGAATATATGTACTTTCTCAACGTTTTCTACTAAAATGGGATGGTGGGATTCTACAAAGGGGGAAAAGGTAGTAACATTCTCCACATTGGATGGTTTTCTTCCCTGGAGGGCCGTCTTGTGTGCCCAAGTTTGAAGGACCTAGGATAGACTGTCGAAGGAGACACCCTCATCATGTTGAGGGTTCACTACTGCATGGAATTGGTGGTGATGATTGTTGGTAGGGTACCTTGAGAAGGATACTTGTGTCTTCAGTATGAGGCTATAAGTGGCCTCATGATCACCTCCCTAAAATACAGTAGGGACTTATTACTGCATTTTGGGGATAAGCTCTTAAAACAGTTGAAGATGGCGGTCCGCATCGTCTGCTTCGGGACCACCGATTGTCACTGACCCAATGGCTGTAGGTTCTTATTGATCTGGAGGGCTTATCGGGTGGCCTCCAGGGTAGGAATAGTATGATTTTGATGGTAATATCGAACTAGTGCATTAGATACCCAGTGTTAAAGATATTGATTTCTTGATTACGTCATTTGTGCATATGTGGTCCATCCTAAGCAATAACAGGGGCATTCATGAGTGTGAACTTAAAGGAATCCATTGGATCAAAGGGAGTTATAAAAAATAGTGCATGTATATAGTAAAAATATAAACAATGAACTCTGGGAAAGAAACATCTCATTTTAATGAACACATGTGTGATTTCTTTCCTTGTATGGACCTCTTTTATCAATTGATAGGGGCCTAACAGATGAGTAACACTATCATCTTGGTTAAGGATTAACATTAGGTTCACCATTTTTTTTGTTTTTGATGGAAATATGACTTTTTTAGGAAATGGAATGGTCGAAGGAGACTAATCAGTACATCCTCTTTATTGAAATAAATTCCATAATTAATTCATTCACATCAGGTTCAACATTTTTTTGTTCCCCACATAATGTGTGTTCTAGTTAGGAATCACTATTTCCAAATAGTTTCAAATGGGTTAGTTTGTGAAACTAGAAACACCCAATGGTTCTATATCTAAAGGGACCTGCTTTCAAAAGGTAGGATCTCATTAGGTATTTTGACCAACGATTCTTAAGAACTCACATTGGTTTAAAGGATGGGAGGTCAGGCTTATCACACCCTTTTGGGGGGAATTATATCCTAATTTAGTAATCTATTATAGATTTAAGATATGTTCATGAATACTTTATTAATTCCCAATTAATAAGTAGGTCATCACAAGATTAGAAATCAATTTTTAGCAAGTTTGGAATTTATAATCATCTATATGTATTTGAGGTTCTTCATCAATGGAGATATCTGTATGTATATGAGGTTCTCCATCAACGGTATCCTCTTATATACTACTTAGATATTTTTTAGTCATTATTATGATGATGTCAGTTTTCTAGCTACGTAGTAGGGAACTCTAGAGTTTATGGTCATCTAGGTAGACAAATTTCACTTTAATGTTTATCGTCATCCAAGGAGATGAAAGTTGTTTTGATGTTGGGATCGAACCCATAAATGGGATTCCTATGTATCCCTGTGAAAGGAATCATAACCCACATAGTTTGGTTCCACTTAATGAGACACGTAATACCTTTTAAGGTCATCTGATAAGGACCTAACCATACAATTTAACGTCATGTAGAGCGGACATCTAGGTAGAAGGTTCCTAGTTAAATTTTTGTGTTGGACTTATACCTAGGCAGGCCAGGGAACTTGGAAGGGATATGAGCTTCCAAGTTGAGTTATACCCAACTAAGGATATGGCCCAGAGAGAATAATGTTGATTTAGAGAGTTGGTTTTGAACCTCAGGGAGGCTTTTTTAATGGCTTGTAACTTCTTACTCACTTACTTTGTCAAAATCCAATGTTTGGGGTGTTCTGGGAGGCAGAAATAGATCATTTCAAGAGTTTACCAAATTCTTAGTTTTTCCATCGGTGTGTCAAGGATTATAGAGTTGCATCAGTAGATCATAGTTCATATGTTAGGGAATTGGTAGGTCATCACATCGGTGGCTCAGGCATTGGCGAATCAGGCATCGGTGACTCAGGCATTGGTGACCCACATCAGTGACTCGCTCATTGGTGAGTCATTTTCCAACCTTTCTGAGTTTTTTCCATTTCCACATAATTATGATGTTAAATGAGTTAAATGTCACATTTAATGAGTTTTGGGCCATTTCAAATGGTATTTATCTTCTAAAAACCTAAACCTTCCTTTGAATCCTAAACTTCATGGTCTTGGTTGTGATCTGGATTTAATGACTTTGAAACTATTTCAATATAGATTTAGGATCTGGCCTTTATAAAGAAGAATATTCTCTTCCTTTGAAACCTTCCATTTTCTCTTGGTGTGTTGAGAACCTTTCTTCCTTGGGGATTTGTGCGCCTATGCTTTAGTAGTCTATTCAGCTTTCCAATGGAGTTTTTCCTACTGCTCGCGAGACCCCCTATTTTGGCGTAAAAAGGAATTGTTGATCATCTATGGTTCCAAGTAGGGATTTCCTTCATCTCTACTTTAATTGTGTATCATGTGGGGGTGGGTTTACTCATGTACCCTTGTGAATATGGTTAGACCCATATTTAAAGAAGATAATAAGAAGTAATAAATAAGGGGTTGAGAGTACGAGGATGATGATTGCTTTGTTTTATATTTTATCTTTGATCCATGTTATGAACTGTATGGGTTGTATTATTATAAAAATCATTTCCATTGGTGGTATCTATTTTCACACCTGTATGCTTTTTGAATCACTAGTGTAAGAATTGTAATCTGGTTAATCATATATATTAGGTTAATTATATAGATTCCCTAGGATAAAAATTATTCTGCAATCACCCCTATTTTATCAAGTGGAATTAAATTATGAGTGTTGATAAATCTGAAAAAAAACCATTTCCTTATTGGTGTGGTTGTGTGCTATGTGGGGTTCTATTCATCTCATGTATATATTGTTCTTGTGGTGTTATTTCTAGGAGTGTGGTTATGAGTATGGGGTGGTACGGGTTGCGTAATGGTATCTCGAGCTGAGAGGTTGTTTTATTGTGGAGTGGATGAACTTGTTATACAATGTGACTACATCTGGGCAATTTTTGTGGTTGGGAAGTGGGGTTACAAGACTGTTTTGTGTCATGTTCATGTTTATGGGTGTGTTGGGTGTGGTGTTTTTATATAGTGGGGCTGCCGAGTGGAGTTGTGATAAGGTGTATTGGGGGGTCTACTAGCTAAAAGGACGGACATGGTAGAATTACTTTGAAGAGTTATGGTGGTAGTGGTTGAACGAGTTTCTAGGAAGGGGGAGTGTGCAGTGGGACTGCAAGTAGGTTGAGTTTTGTTCGTTTTTATGAATGGGTGTTATAATGGGTTATTTTACCTTGTCACTTCTTCCTTGTTTGGATTTGAAGGTGGTTGTTATGGTTTCTTTGCCTTACAATAGTTGCAGTGTTTGGTAGTTGCCTGGGTAGGTATGGAATAAATAAATAAATTGATAGTGCAAAGTGAAAATTGGTTAAATGAATTGAATGGTGGTGTGTTCTGAGTTGTGACTTGTAGTGAAGGGACGCTAATTTATCAGCTTAAATAAGTGATTGTCGTTCATGGTGGTACATGCATGTAGGATTGGAAGCAAGGGTAGTTTTTGGTGTGGGCTGGTTTTTGTTTTTAAAACCCATAGGTTGGGCTGAGTGTTTGGTACCAATATATATATATATATACACACACACACACACACATGTAGTTTCTTGTGATTTCTATACACGCCCCACCTGTGTTGAGAACTACGTGCCGAACACCCCCATTGTTATGGGGGAGGGAATCCTTTCCCAACATCCCAGTGGTCGGATGGATGGCTAGTTTTTGGATCTTCCCACTCCCTCTTCTAGGCATTTGTATCCCTAGAATCTTTGCGCAAGTTGTGGTGTGTTTGTGAGGCCTAGGTTTCTATGGGATAGGTTTGCTTCCTAGGTGTTTTTGGGATGAGTTTTTTGGTGATTCCCTAGTGCCTTTGGGATGAGGTTTTAGTTTGTGGACTTGGTGTTTGCGGGCAATATGTGACGTGGTATGTGGACCAGGTGTGTGTGGGTAGGTTGTGATAGTATGGATTTTGGAAGAGCATGGTATCGTCAGGATGTTTATCATTAGGTATGAGAATTTAACCAGTGGGAAGTGGTGCGGGGTACCCAAATATCGATGTGATTACTACTTTACTTAACTTGACTTGTGTTATTTTGTGAGCCTACCTTGGTGAGTTTGGGTTGGATAGTATACCTTTTTAGGTTCTTTTGTGTTTCTACTATTTTCTCATAGGGTCAATAGTATGCTTCTCCCACTTGTGCATGAGTGACTTTGGTTTTCCCTATTTAGTATACTTGTATGATCACCCTACATATATAAAACTATTTTCAGGTTTCCAGGGATATTACATAGACCGTGTTGGACCTTACGAGCTGGGATATTGGGGATGGTTGTTGTGTCACTGCTTATCTTAATTTTGGTACTTACATTGGGGTTTTCTTATATTTTTAGTAGTTTTACTTTAAAGATGCATGTGGGATGGATTTTGATTTCTATATATATGTGTCTTGGATTTTCTTAAGGTCAATACATCTTATCTCTCGGTTTGGTTTTAAAAAAAGGGTAATTACTCCCATATTTTGTGAATGTTTACCTACCCTTGGTGCTAGTTGCCACCCCGGGGCCTATTTAGGTGGGAATCAGGGGTCATTATCTCCCTTTAATCTTAAGGAAGGAAGGTCTCGACATATTTATATCCCATACCTTATCTTGAAGAAGTTGGTTCATGATAGAATGGTATCAGAGATGATAGTTGAGAAATAGGATGGAGTTTGGAGTTAGGAATAGTGAGGATTGTATGGGTAGGTAGGGAAAAAATGTTAGGTGATCATGGTGGATGACATAGGCTAGTGAAAACTAGTCAAGACATGGGATTTTAGGCCCCCCCATGATCTGATGCAAGGACTCTGAACTTACCAAATGACCAAGTGAGGCTACACCGATTGTGGGTAGAGACCCTAGGAAAGGTACATGCATCATAATGAACTGTGTTTTTGTTTTTTTGGGAGTTTTCAGGAAATTAAAATAAAAAATAGTTTAAAATGATTCATAAATAATTAAATAATATTTGAGCTTAGTAATTCTTTGTCTACCTTTTGGCTATGGCACCTGGTCATCATCTACGAGTGGCTTAGGTAGTGGAGGCTCAGCAGGCCAATCTGGATGATCGGTGGAGGGTCGATCCAAAGGAGGAGGAAAACCAATGGAATAAGACACTTCATGATTTATAGTGGTAGACTTGGGGAAAGAAGGAGGGAATTGTTTCAGACATGAAGATAGAGAGTTTTCTTGAGGAGATGAAGATCAACATCACCTTGATTCAGGATCCAATGAAGAACTAGGTTCCCATGCCAGTGATCCATATGAGTGGTGTGGGGAATCAGTGGCGGAAGCTTTACCTTAAGGAGAGGAAGGATAATGATATTCTATGGGTTGACTTTGAGAAGTAGTTCCAGACAGAATTCCTCTCTTCAACGATGATGGCTGATAAGTGACAATAGATACTCTCCCTTCAGTAGGGGAGTATACTGGTACAAGAACTGGGGATCAAGTTCAAGGATCACCGTCATTTTCCCTGAATATATTTTTGGATGAGGAGTCTCAAGAGAGACATTTATAGGAGGCAATTTTTCCTTCCCTCGAGTATACAGTTACTCCCTTCACCCTACCGATATACTTAGAGGTTTAAAAGAAGGTTGATATAGTGGAAAGGATGAACTTGCGAGGAGGTATACCATTAGAAGGGATCTAGATGAGTTCTTCAAAGGGGAAGGTTTTCCATAGTAGTTCTCTGGCATCAGGGCCTTATAGGTTTCGATCAGTGGGGAGCCGACCCTAGACATTTCAATTCCATCCTTAAGGCTCTCTTCCTTTTCCCATGAGATTGGGGCTGAGGTGTTTTTCTTGTAGAGGCTGTAGGAACCTTTAGAGTTAGTTTCCAATTTGATCTTAGTATGGTGAAGGTGGGTAGGTCCATCGTCCACCTCATTAGAAGTTCCCAGACATGCCATTTTAGCAGTAGGGACAACAGACTTCTGCTCCACTGAGGGGAGACAAAGCTGGCATAGTCCGACTTGAGGGTGTTCCACAGGGACCTCAACCTGGGCATGGTCAAGGAGGCGACTGATAGAAAAGGGGAAAAGGAGTTGGGCACGGTCAGTTGCATTCCATAGAGGAAGCAGTTCCAGCAGGGACAAAGACCATTTTAGGTACTATCAGTTTGTTCAATACTCTTGTTTAAGCCTTGTTTGATTCCAGAGCTTTGTAGTCCTTTGTTGCACCCGATCTAGCCCATGCTCTAGGACTAGTCATAGAGGGGCTATTTGTGCCCCTGGTGTTGATTACACCAATCAGAGGTCAGGATAGAATGTTTGATGTTTTTTGGGGATGTAGATTGATGTTGGGGCCGCATTAGTCCCATGGGGATCTCTTTCTGCTATAGATGCATCTATATTATTTTATCCTTAGCATTGACTAGTTCTGCTCTATTAATGTTGTTATCGATTTCTTCTAGAGAAGAGTCATGTTTTCAGACATGAATATCCATCGTTTTGATTTCATTGGCAAGCAGAGTTGTCAGGGGGATACTGGCTTGTGGAGCCTCTTTTTTCCTTATTGGTCAAGCTATCAGTGGAATCGATGGATGATGGGATAGTGGTGGTACCCAGTGTTTTCAAAGAGTTCTTGGATGTTTTTCTCAAGGAGGTTGTGACTCTACCCCCTCAACATGATGTTGAGTTCGGGATAGATCTGCAGCCCAATGATTCTATGATTTCTATGGATTCTTATCTGATGGCACCTTATGAGCTATGGGAGCTAAGGATTAATATTGATGAACTGATAAAGAAGGGATTTATCTAGCCCATTGTGTCACTTTGGGGTGCTCCGATCTTGTTTGCGAAGAAGGCGGATGGTGGAATTAGGCTATGTATAGACTATCAAAGGTTGAATCGGTTAATGGTAACGAACCATTACCCTCTCCTGAGGATATATGATCTTTTTGAATAGTTTAGGGGATAAAGTTGGTTTTCTAAGGCCAATCTATGGTTTGGGTATCACCAGTTAAGGCGAAGGAGGGTGAAATCCTGAAGACTCTTTTCTGGTATAGGTATGTGAACTTCAAGTTTGTGGTTATATCATCTAGTGTAATAAACACACCATCCTTGTTCATGGGGCTTATGATTCTGCAGATGCTTAGAAGAAAATAGAGGAGTTGGCCGCCTTGAATTTAGATGTAGGAATGGATAGTGGCAGAGGTTTTCTATTTCAGATGATGGTGCGGTCACCTCTGATGTAGTAGGTGGAAGAATCTTAGTGGGGAGACTCAGAGTCATAGGTGATGCGTGATCACATTTACCAGGATGATGCTTTGGAGGGATGCTAATAGGATGGACAGAATTAGATGATGTTCCATGTGAAGTTATTTGTTCCTGTGAATATGCACAAGGGAGTTATCTATGAGTTTCATGGATCACCCCTAGCGGTACACCTAGGGATTTCCAAGATGTACCTTGGCTTGGAGGAATAGTTCTGGTGGCTTGGGATAAAGTGAGTAGTGGTGGAGTTTGTGGAAAAGTGCTTGGTGTTCCAGTAAGTGAAGGCTGAGTACTATGTTCTCGATGGTTTGTTGTAGCCCTTAGATGTCCCCGAGTGTAAGTGGGATGACAACTCAATGGATCTTGTCATAGGGCTACTCCGGGTTCAAGTAGGATACAATGAAATTTGGGTATTAGTGGATCAGTTGATGAAATCGGCTCAATTATTAGCAATCAAGGAGTTGAGAGAAAAAGATTCCTTAGCGTAGAGGTATGTGGATGAGGTGGTGTAGCTTGATGGAGATCCCAAATCCATTGTATTAGATTGGGATAATCATTTTACATGCCGATTCTGGAGGGGATTACGACATGCCTTTTGCACTTAGTTACTCCTCATCACTGCTTTCTACCCTCAGACAGATGGGCAGACATAGAGGACTATCCAGACATTGGAAGACATGCTAAGAGCATGCATCTTGGAACTTGGTGGTTCTTGGGTGCAACAATTTCCTTGGTTAGATTTTTCTTACAATAATAGCTATCACTCTTCCATTTACATAGATCTGTTTGAATCCCTATATGGGAGACCATGTCGTTCACCTTTGAGCTGGATAGAAGTTGGGGAGGCACATCTTCTTAGTCAGAACATGGTGTAGAGTATGATCGAGAAGGTTCAGCTTGTCTGTGAGAGGATGAAGGTAGCACAAGACCAGTATAAGTCTTATGTTGATCACGAGAGAAGGCCCTTAGAGTTAGAGGTTGGGGACCACATGTTCTTAAAGGGTTCCCCTCAATATGGGTAGTGGAGGTTCGACATTGGAAGTAAGCTTTCTCCTAAGTTCCTTATACCCTTCAAGGTGTTAGAATGAGTTGGAGAGGTGGAATACCAGTTGTCATTGCCACCATAATTGAGAAGGATCCACAACATCTTTCATGTCTCACAGCTTCTTCTATATCTTCTTGATGACTCCCATGACATTTATTGGGGAGAGTTGGATATCGAGGTTGATGCAATATTCATGGAGCGGCTAGTGGAGATCCAAGATTATTGGGAGAAGGTTCTACATGGACATAACATTCCATTGGTTCATGTATTGTGTAGGCATGGTGGCCTGGAGGAGAGTACTTGGGAAAGGGAGACATAGATGCATGACCAGTACCCAGAGTTGTTTTGAGTTCTTCCTTGTTATGTTTTACTTATAATTATTGAACCAAGTTTTCAATTATATGAGTTTATTTCTTGTTCTATAACATATGATAAATTCATGATGTATGAGGAGGGTAGGACCCGATCCCTAATCAAGACGCATTAATTCGGTTGGGATTAAACATGTTCGGGTGAGGCAGTGTTGCTGAAAGTGGATAATATCTTGACACATTGGAAGGAATTCTCTAATTCATATGTTCAGTCAGTGCAATTTTTAGTTCTGGTGTGGTAGGTCTTTTAGTTTTTTGGGTTGGAAAATCTAGGGAGAGGTGTTCTGGTATGTTGAGGTTTCACTCCATCTTTCAAAACAATACAGATTAGTTTATTCTTGAAAGGTATCATACAAGGTTGTTTTTTGGACCCCTCTTTCTTCTAGTTTTGGTTTTAAATTATTGAGGGTGAGAATAGTTTTAGAGGTATTTCATGTAATGTCCCAGAACTTCATGGTCAATTACTTTGTCAAAATGCAGTGTTTGGGATGTTTTTGGAGGCAATGGTAGCTCATTTCAAGAGTTTTCCAAATTTACAGTTTTTCCATTAGTGAGTCAGGTGTCAGTGAGTCACATTGGTAGCTCAGTGTCGGTAGACCTGGGTGTCAGTAGTTCATCGCGTCAGTGGATTAGGCTTTGGTGAATTAGGTGTCAGTGACTTAGGAATCTATGACTCACTTCATTGACTCTCCCATTGGTGAGTCATTTTCAACCTTTTCAAGTTTTTTTAGTTACATGTCCTTTTGATGTTAAATGAGTTAAATTATAGATTTAATGAGTTTTGGGCCACTTAAAATGCTATTTATCTTATAAAAACCTAAAGATTCATTTGACTCCTAAACCACATGGTCTTAGTCTTGATCTGGCTTTAATGGCCTTTAAAACTATTTACCTTTAGATTTAGGATCTAGAATTTCTAAAATAGAATCTTCTCTTCCTTTGAACCATTCCATTTTCTCTTAGTGTGCTAAGAAGTTTTCTTCCCTGGGGAGTCATGTGCCTATATTGTGGAAGCCTGTTCGGTTTTACCCTAGAGTTTTTCCTACTTCTCGCATGACAACCTGTTTTAGCAAAAGGAGGAATTGTTGATTTTCTGTTGTTCTATGTAGGGATTTTATTTCTATCTCCTTTAATTGTGTATCACGAGGAGTGAATTTACTCATGTACCCGTTTGAATATAGTTGGAACCAGATTTAAGGAAGATACTAATAAGTAATAAATGAGGGGTTGGGATTAAAAGGACGATGATCACTTTATTTTATATGTTATCTTTGATCCATGTTGTAAATTGTATAGGTTGTATTCTTCTAAAAATCATGGTCATTAGAGGACTCTATTTTCACACTTGTACGCTTTGTGAATCACTACTGTAATAATTGAAATATGGTTAATCATTTATATTTGGTTAATTATATGGATACCCCAGGATCAAACTTATTCTATGATCACCCCTATTTTATTAAGTGGTACTAAATCATGAGTACTGCTAAATCTGAATGAACCTTGCCTTGTTGGTGTGGTTGTGTTCTGTGTGTGGTTATGTTTGACTCATGTTTATGTTGTTCTTGTGGTATTGTGGATGGGA
The DNA here is from genome assembly GCA_963277665.1 of Viscum album. Taxonomy (NCBI): domain Eukaryota; kingdom Viridiplantae; phylum Streptophyta; class Magnoliopsida; order Santalales; family Viscaceae; genus Viscum; species Viscum album. Next base: position 1,400,889,582 of record OY728143.1, on the reverse strand, counting down.
GTGTGGTTGTGAGTATGGGGTGGTACGGGTGGTGTAATAGTTTCTCGGGCTAAGAGGTTGGTTGATTGTGGAGTGGATGAACTTGTTATGTAGTGGGACTGCATCTAGGAAGTGGTTGTGGTTGGGCAGTGGGGCTATAGGACTAGGTTGTGTCATGTTCATGTTTATGGGTGTGCTGGGTATGGTGTTGTTATACAGCAGGGCTACCAAGTGGGGTTGTGATGAGGTGTGTTGGGGGGTTTACATGCTTAAAGGATAGACATGGAAACATTTCTTTGAAGAGTGATGATGGCAGTGGTTGAACATGTGTCCAGGAAGAGGGAGTGTTCAGTGGTACTAAAAGCGGGTTGAGTTTTGTTTGTTTTTATGAATGGGTGTTAGAATGGGTTCTTTTACATTGGACCTTATTCATTTTTTGGATTTGGTAGTGGTTGGTATGGTTGCTTCGCCTTATAACAGTTGCAGTGTTTTGTAGTTTCCCATGTAGGGATAGAATAAATAAATAAATTGATAATGCAGAGTGACAGCTGGTTAAATGAATTGGATGGGGGTATGTTCTGAGTTTTGACTTGTAGTGAAACGACATTCATTTATTGGATTACGGAAGAAACCATCATTTGTGGTGGTGCATGTATGTAGGATGGGAAGCAATGGCAGTTTTGGTGTGAGTTGGTTGTTGTTTTGAAAACCCATAGGTTGGGTTGAGTTTTTGGTACCTATATATATACTTTTAGTTCCTTGGGATTTCTATACGCACCCCACTTGTGTTGAGCACTATGTTATGAAGACCCCCATTGTTATGGGGTAGAGTTTCCTTTCCCAACATCTTTATGGGAGGATGAATGTATGGTTATTAGCTATTATTTTCTACCTCTTCTAGGCATTGGTATCCCTAGAATATTCGGGTAGATTGTGGTGAGGTTGTGAGGCCCAGGTTTCTGTGGGAGAGGTGTGCTTCCCAGGTGTCTTTGGGATGAGTTGTGTGGTGATTCCCAGGTAACTTTGGGATGATGTTTTTGTTTGTGGCCAAAGTGTTTGTGAGTGAGATATGACATGGTATGTGGCCCAGGTGTGTGCAAGTAGGTTGTGACAGTGGGTCTTGTGGAAGAGCATGGTAGCACGAGGACATTTTCCATTAGAGATGATTAGTTAACCATTGGGAAGTGGTGCAGGGTGCCCAAATATCGATGTCCTTACTAATTTAATTTAATTTACTTGTGTTATTTTGTGAGCATTCCTTGGTGAGGTTGGGGTGGATAGTATACCTTGTTAGGCGATTTTGAGTTTCAGTTGTTTCTCACAGGGGAATTAGTTTGCTTCTCCCACTTGTGTATGGGTGACTTTGGTTTTTCCCTACTTAGTAACTTGTATGATCACGCTACCTATATAAAAATATTTTCATGTTTCTAGGGAGATTATGAGGACAGTGTTGGACCTTACTATCTTGGACGTTGGAGATGATTATTGTTTGGCTACATAGTTTTATTTTGGTACTTACTTTGGAGTTTTCTTATATTTATAGCAGTTGTACTTTAAACATGCATGTATTATAGATTTTGGTTTCTATATATATGTGTCTTGGAGTTGTTTGATGTTGATACATCTTATCTCCCAATCTTGTTTTCATAAAAAAGGGTAATTCATTCTATCTTTTGTGAATGTTTACCTACCCATGGTGCTAGTCGTCACCCCATGGCTTATTGAAGGTAGGGATCAGGGGTAATTATCTCTAATTAATCTTGAGGAAGGAAGGTCTCAGCATCCTACTATCCCTTACCTCATCTTTAAGAAGGTTAGTCATGACAGAATGGTGTTAGAACTTATTGTTGAGAGATAGGATGGAGTTTGAAGTTAGACACAGTGTAGATTGCATGCGTTGGTAAGGCAACCGTGCTAGGTGATCTTGGAACATGACGTAGTCTAGCGTAGCCCAGCTAGGATGAAATATTTTAGCCCCCCCTGTCATCCTATGCAAGGACTCTGAGCTTACCAAATGACCAAGTGAGGCTATATTGATTGCAGGGTAGAGATCCCTGAGAAGGTACATGCATTAGGATGACTTGTGTTCTTGTTTATTTTTGGAATTTTTGGGAAATTAAAATAAATTATAAGTTAAAATGAATCCTAAATAAATTAAATACTACTCGGGATTAACAATTCCTTGTTTACCTTTAATCTATGGAACTTGGTCATTGTCCACAAGTGGCTCATATAGTGGAGGCTCAGTAGTCCAATCCAGCTGATCGGCGTAGGGTTGATCCAGAGGAGGAGGATAACCAATGGAAGAAAGTGATTCATGCTTTCTAGAAGTAGACTCTAGGAAAGTACAAGGAAAGTCTCTAATACATGGAAATATAGAGTTAGATTGAGGATCTAGAGATCCCCTTCACCTTGATCCGGGCTCCGAGGGAGTACTGGGTTCTCCTAGAAGTGAGTCAGATGAGGGGAGAAATGTACCGGTGGTGGATGATTTACGTCAGGGAGAGGAAGGGGAGCAAGGTTCTATGGGTCGACTTTGATAAAGAGTTCTTGGAATAATTCCTCTCTTCGACGATGAAGGATAAGAAGCGATATGAGATACTCTACCTTTAGTAGGGGAGTATGTAGGTATGAAAACTGGGGATGAAGTTAAATTATCTCCTTAATTTTTCTCCAGATCTCTTTTTGGATTAAGATTCTCAAGCGAGATGTTTAGAGGAGGCACTCTATCTTTCCCTCTAGTATGTGGTTACTCCCTTCACCCTACCTACATACTTGGAGGTTTGGGAGAAGGATGAGGTATTGGAAAGGATGCACTCACGAGGAGGTCTACTGTGAGAAGTGAGCCAATCGAGTTCTTAAAAGGGGAAGGCTGTCAACAGAAGGTCTCTGATGTCAGGGACCTCTAGGTTTCGGCTGGTGGGGAGTTGACCCCAGTAGTTTCAGTTTTGACCTTCTGGTACTCATATTTTTTATGTGGGCTTGGGACTGAGGTATTTTGATTGTGTAGGCTGTAGGAAACTTTAGAGTTAGTGTCCAGTCTGATCTTAATATGGTGGAGGCGGTAAGGTCCAGTGCCCGCCTCAATAGTAGTTTCCAGCCAGACCATTTTAGCAGCATGGAAAACAGGATTCTGATCCATTGAGGGGAGATGGAACAGGGATAAGATGTCCTCATGGATTTCTACAGGAACCTTGACCTAAGCATAGTTATAGAGGCAGTAGACAAAAGAGGGGCAGAGGATAATGGTGTGGTCGGTTGCACGTCGTAGAGGAAATAGTTCCAGAAGGGCCGAATATCATTCATGGTAATTTTAGTTTGTTCAGTACTCATATTTCCACCTTTTTTAATTCAGGAGATTCATAATCCTTTGTTACACCTGGTCTAGCTCATGCTCTAAGACTGAACATATAGAGACTTTCTGTTCCCCTGGAGTTGAGTACACCAGTTAAAGGTCAGAACATATTATTTGATGTCTGTTAGGGATGCAGATTGATGTTTGGGCTGCATCATTCCAGTGGAGACCTCTTTATAATATTGATGTATCCATACAATGTTATCCTTGGAATGGACATTTTTTTCTCTATGCATTCTGTTATTAAATTATATTGGAGAAGAGTCATGTTTTCATACGTGAATAGCCAACATGTAGCTTTCATTAGTGAGTGGAGTTTTTAGGTGGGAAACCAGCATGTGGAGACTCTTCTTTACTTTTTGGCTGAGATATAAGTTTAATTGATGAATTCATGGATATTGTGGGTTCCCAGAGTTATTAGAGATTTATTGGATGTTTTTAACGAGAAGGTTTTGACTCTACCCCCTCTACGTGACGTTGAGTTTGAGATAGAATTTCAGCCTGGTGCTTCTCTGATTTCGATATATCCTTATCAGATGGCACCTTATGAGCTACAGGAGATAAGGATTCATATTGATGATATTATGAATAAGGAATTTATCCATCCTAGTGTGTCATTATGGGGTGCTCCAGTCTTGTTTGAAAAGAAGGAAGATGATGGTCTAAGGCTATGTATAAACTACTGGAGTTTGAATCAATTAACAGTCAAAAACCATTACCATCTCCTGAGGATAGATGATATTTTCAACTAGATTAGGAGAGAAATCTAGTTTCTAAGGTTTATCTACATTCTGGGTATCACCAGTTGGGGGTGAAGGAGGGTCACATCCTGAATACTACTTTCAGGTGCAGGTATGGGCACTTTGAATTCGTATTTATGTTGTTCGGTGTTACGAACACAACATATATGTTCATGGGGCTTATAGACTCTATCTTTTGTGAGTTACTTGACCGGTTCGTCATTGTATTCATCGATAACATCCTGATTTAATTGAAGTTGGAGGAGGATCATACCAAGCATCTCAAGGCTATCCTAGAAGTCCTTCGACACAACCATCTCTATGGAAATTTGTCCAAGTGAATGTTTTGGACATGGGAAGTCCACTTCCTTGGATATGTGGTGTCTCAATAGGGTGTATCAGTGGACCCATAGAAGGTATTGGTAGTTGTTTCTTAGTCATAACCCAAGAATGTGGAAGAGGTTCATAGTTTTCTCATTCTGGTAGGCTATTATCAGAGATTCATACCTGATTTCTCTAGAGTAGTAGCTCTATTGATTTCTATGACCATAAAAGTCCAAGCTTTTTTGTGGAGCAAGTAGAGCTAAGCAATGTTTAACTATATGAAGGGGAAGTTGGTCAGTTCCCTAGTGCTCAGGTTTCCAGAGGAAGGGGTGATGTTCAAGTTGTTTTGAAATTCTTCCCATTTGGTATTGGTTTGTGTGATGATGCAACAATCGGGATTGATCTATTATAGGTATAGAAAGTTTAATCCCCACGAATTTAAATATTACACCCATGATCTGGAGTTAGTAGCGGTCATGTTTGTGCTAAATATTTGGCAGCATTACCTTATTAGGGAGCAATTTTTGGTCTTCACAGGTCACAAGAGCTTGAGGTACATCATTTCCTAGTGAGATCTGAACTTCTGACAGTGAAGGTAGATAGATTTTCTCTAGGATTACAATTTTGATATCTCCTATACCATAGAAAATGGGAATGTTGTGGCCAATTCATTGAGCAGGAAGTCGCAAAGAGAGGTAGTTAGAGAATCTATGGATGTTTGGAGGGAAATGGAGGAGTTTTCCACCTTGCACTTAAATGCAGGAATGGATAGTGGTAGAGTCTATCTATTTTAGATGAAGTTGCATTCACTTATAAGGTAGTAGGTGGAAGAGTCTTAGTGGGGAGGCTTGGAGGCGTAGGTGATGTGTGATCACATTTACTAGGGTGATGCTCTGGAAGGATGGTCGGAGGATGGTCAAAATCAGATGTTTTTCTATGGGAAGTTGTTTGTTCCCATGACGATGTGTGAGGGATTTCACTGTGAGTTTCATGGATCACCCCTAATGGTATGCCCTAGGATTTACAAGATGTACTATGGCCTGAGGGAACAATAATGGGGGCCTGGGATGGAGCGAGCAGTAGCATAGTTTGTGGAAAATTACTTGGTGTGACAGTAATTAAAGGATAAGAACCATGTGTCTGGTGGTTTGTTGTAGCCCTTAGATGTCCCTGAGTGGAAGTGGGAAGACATATCAATGGATTTCATCACAGGGCTACCTAGGGTTTAGAGAGGTTATGATACAATCTGGGTAGTATTGTATTGGTTAATTAAAGGACTCAATTCTTAGCAATTAAGGAGTCGATCACAGTATGTGCCTTAGTGAATAGGTATGTGGATGAGGTGGTGTGACTACATGGAGTTCACAGATCTATCATCTCATATTGGGATATGTGTTTTACAATGAAATTCTAGAGGGGGCTGCAACTTGCCTTGGACACTCAGTTACATCTCAACACTACTTTACACCCTCAGACAGATGGGTGGATATAGAGGACCATCCATATGTTGTAGGATATGCTGCGAGCATGCATCTTGGACTTGGTGGGTCTTGGGTTTGACACTTGCCTTAGGTAGAGTTTGCTTACAATAATTGTTATCACTCTTCCATTGACAAGGCTCTATTCGAATCCCTATACAAGAGACCGTGTTATTCACCTTTGAGTTAGATAGAATTTGGGGAGGCACCTCTTCTTGGTCCGGACATGGTGTAGAGTGCAACCGAGAAGGTATAGCTTGTCTGTGAGAGGCTAAAGGCAGCACAAAACCGAAATAAGTCATATGATGATCACAGGAGAAGGACCTTGTAGTTAAAGGTTTGGGACCACATTTTCTCGAAGGTTTCCTCTCGATGTGGGCAGCGGAGGTTTGATAGAGGAAGTAATATTTCTACCAGGTTCATTGGACCCTTTGAGGTGTTGGGATGAGTTGGCGAGGTGGCATACCAGTTGGTTTTTCCACTGTAGTTGAGAAGGATCCAAGATGTATTTCATGTCTCCCAACTTTGTTGTTATCTTTACAATGACTCCCATGTCATTAACTGGGGAGATTTGGATATCGAGTACGACACAATATTCATGGAGGGACCAGTGGAGATCCAAGATCATCGGGATAAGGTGATTCCTAGAAATAGCATTCCCTTGGTTTGTGTGTTGTGTAGGCATGGAGGCCTGGAGGATAGTACTTGGGAAAGTGAGACGTAGATGTGTGCCTAGTACCTGAAGTTGTTTTGAGTTCCGCCTTGTTATGTTTTTCCTTTTAATGCTTGAACCATGTTTTCTATGAGATGATTTGTTTCCATATTCTATAATGTATGATAAATGAGAGGTTGGGAGTAAAAGGATTGTTATTGATTTGTTTTATATGTTATCTTTGATCCATGTTGAGAATTTTATGGTTTGTATTATTCTGAAAATCATTGTCATTGGTGGTCTCTATTTGCTCACCTGTATGCTTTGTAAATCACTACTATAAGAATTAGAATATGGTTAATCATGTATATTCAGTTAATTATATGGATTCACCAAGATCAAGTTTATTATGTGATCACCCCTATTTTATTAATTGGAATTAAATCACGAGTGCCTCTAAATCTGAATGAACCTTACCTTGTTGGTGTGATTGTGTGCTATGTGTGGTTCTGTTCAGCTCGTGTCTATGATATTCTTGTAGTGTTCTGGGTGGGAGTGTGGTTGTGATTATGTGGTGGTACGAGTGGTGTAATGGTATCTCAGGATAAGAGGTTGGTTGATTGTGGAATGGATGAACTTGTTATGTAGTGGGACTGCATATGTGTAGTGGTTGTGGTTGGTAAGGGAGGTTGAAGGACTTGGTTGTGTCATGTTCATGTTTATGGGTGTGTCAGGTGTGGTGTTGTTATGTAGTGGGGCTTCCCGGTGGGGTTTTGATGAGGTGTGTTGTGGGTTTTACTTGCTTTGAGGACAAATAGGGAGACATTACTTTGAAGAGTGATGGGGGCAGTGGTTAAATCAGTGTCCAGGAAGAGGGAGTGTGTAGTGGGACTGCAAATGGGTTGAGTTTTGTTCATTTTTATGAATGGGTGTTAGAATGAGTTCTTTTACCTTATCCCTTATTCCTTGTTTGGATTTGTAAGTGGTTGGTATGGTTTATTTTTCTTATAATAGTTGTAGTGTTTGGTAGTTTCCAAGGTAGGGATGTAATAAATAAATAAATTGATAATGTAGAGTGACAACTGGTTAAATGAAATGTATGGGGGTATGTTCTGAGTTGTGACTTTTAGTTAAGCATCATTCATTTATTGTCTTATATAAGTGACCGTCATTTGTGGCATGTACGTGCATTTAGGATTGGCAACAAGGGTATTTTTGGTGTATTTTGGTTGTTTTTTTGAAAACCCATAGGTTGGGATGAGTTTTTGGTACCTATATATATACATGTAGTTCCTTGTTATTTCTATACGCACACCACCCGTGTTGATAAATACTTGTTGAAAAACACCATTATTATAGGGTAGGGTTCCCTTTCCCAAAATCCTGGTGGGAATATAGATGGATAGTTATTGGCTCTTCTTTTCTCCCTCTTCTAGGAATTGGTTGCCCTAGTATCTTCAGGAAGGTTGTGGTGTGGTGTGAGGCCCAGGTGTCTGGGAGTGAGGTATGATTCCTAGGTGTCTTTGGGATGATTTGTGTGGTGATTCCCAGGTGTCTTTGAGATGGGGTTGTGGTTTGTGTACCAGGTTTTTATGGGAGAGATGTGGTGTTGTATGTGGACCAGGTATGTGTGGGAAGGTTGTGACAATAGGGCTTATGGAAGATCATGGTAAAGTGAGGACGTTTTCTGTTAGGGATGAGAAGTTAACCATTGGGAAGTGGTGAGGGGTACCCAAATATATATGTTCTTACTACTTTACTTTAACTAGCTTTCATTATTTTGTGATCATGCCTTGGTGAGGTTGGGGTAGATAGTATACCTTTTTAGGTGCTTTTGAGTTTATGTTTTTTTTCTCACAGGGGCATTAGTATGCTTCTCCAACATGCACATAGGTGAATTTTGTTTTTTCCTACTGATTATACTTTTATGCTCACCCTATATATATAAAACTATTTTCAGGTTTCTAGGGAGATTACACAGACCATTATGGGCCTTACTAGCTCAGACATTGGGGAGGGTTGTTGTGTCAATGTTTAGTTTTATTTTGGTACTTACTTTGGAGTATTATTATATTTCTATCATTTCTTACTTTAAACATGAATGTGGGGTGGATTTTAGTTTCTATATATATGTGTGTGTCTTAGAGTTGTTTGAGGTTGACACATCTTATCTCCTGATATTGTTTTCATAAAAAAAGGGTAATGCCTCCCATCTTATGTGAATGTCTACCTACCCTTGGTGTTAGTCACCACCCTAGGGCCTATTGGAGGTGTGACTCAAGTGTCTTTATCTCTCCTTCATCTTAAGAAAGGAAGGTCTCAACATCTTGATATCCCTTCCCTCATCTTGAAGAAGGAAGGTTATGATAGGCTTCCTATGTATCCCATTTGAATGGGAATCAAATACCACATAGTTTGATAGGTCTTGTAGGGGAGTATGGTTCTTTGAGAGAAAAAATTTGGGGCTTACTTATAAAGAGTATTTCATATAAAAGTATCCATGAGTGATGTTTTATCTCATGATTATTTGGGTGATTAATTTGGGGCTTAATCCTAAGGAGGATTCTTAGATTAAGGAAATTATGATTGGGGTTTAATCCTTAGGAGGATGCCCCTTGAACTTGGTGCCTAAGTGGGATTCCTATGTATCCTAGTTAGAGAAGGAATAAAAGTACTCATAGTTCAATCCTTCAGGTGGATTTTTTGGATTTAATGATCATAATGAAACTCTAATCCCACGTGAGTCATGCTCAGTGTGAGAAATAAGAGAAAGTGAAAGATTCAACAAACCACACACTTTTCCTCCTTCAATGGTGGAAGAGGAGGAGGGTGACGGTGGAAGAGACCAGGGTTACAACATTTAACTCTCTTCACTTCACCCTATAAAGTAATGAAGGTGATGGAAGTGTTGGTAGAGAGGAGCAATACTACAACCTCTTATATGAAAGGCTAGGAGATTACACCAGGATGGATGCCCTAAAATTGGTTCGGCACCGAGAGGAGGATCTAATTATTTGTTGAATGTAAAAGTAAGTGTGATCCTTATCCTTTCTGCTGGGAACCTGAGGATATATGTCTTAGAGATGAGAAGGTATACCCATATTTATATCCCCAGAATTTGAGACCCGGAACTCCTCGACACTATCCCTGGGGTAAGGGTTCTCATGACCATAGGGATACAAACTCACATGCACCCTGAGAAACCTGACAAGACAACTGAAAAAGTGTAGGAAACCTATTACCATAGTAATATAAACCTAAATAGAGTACATGCTGATGTGCCCCTTTTCATGGTTGTGTAAGTCTATAGGTCTTGGTGGAGGTTTCAAAATGGCCCCTTTTAGACAAGGGATCCAAAAAAGGAGAGGCCCTTCCCTGGGTGGCTTGGAAGAGGTCTTAAAGGAAGGCTTACATAGGTCATGGGTGTAGGTTCTTGGCACATTTTTCCACATAGGTGTGTCATGAATGGACTAGGAGGAACTAAAAGGCGTTCATGTAGGGTAAAAAGGGATGTGCGAGTTGTATATAACTTTGCAAATAGACTACCAGGGAAACAAAACTTAGGTGAGGCCTTAACCTAAGCACCCTGAGTCTCCCCTGGTGTCTTTTGAAGAGCCTCACATACGTCCTTGTTTAAGGGGCCTCATGTAGGTGACTTATTCTTATAGAAGAATGATCCTAGACCATGATTCTTGTATTTTAGACCCTGTAGGGACCTTGATCTTACTTATCCTCTTAAATTATCTCTTCTCTCATGTTTTAGAGAGACACCTAAGAAATTTTGGGGGACCTGGGAAAAGGTGTTCCACAATGATAGCTTCAGGGGTTCTTTCAATTTTTCATTTGTTCAAATGAGGAGCCCAAGGGTGCTATTTATAAAAAACTAGAGGATCCTAGTCAATGGAGGTTGTCTTCACAAGTCCTTGATGCAGGTTCTCAGTGTAGGTGTCTCGTGTAGGGGTGAAAAAACTTCTGGTCCACACAGGTGATAGGCATGGGTTCCCATCATAGGTGTACCGTGTACGAGGGATATTCCTTCTGAGCTGTGTTGGTAGGAGTTGTGATGGCCTAGTGGCATGTATGTGGTATGTGCATAGGTCCTCAGTGTAGGTCCTCTTAGAATTTCTTAAAATTATTTGATACTTAAACATATTAAATGTTCTCTTCATGATATTTTTTCTCTACTTTATAAAAAGGGAGTTTCAACACCAGGATAAAGATTGGGTTAAAATACATTCAAATATTATTGGGATAAAACCCATAGGATCATATATTCTAGAAATATATCCACTTGTTTTTATCAAGAAAATAATGTTTTTATTTGTGTATCAAGATCACTTAAATTTTCCAAAATTATGAAAGGTTTGAAAAATATATAATAAATAAAATATTTTATCTTGAAAAAAAATTAATATTTAATTTTTTTTGATAAATTTCCCAATATTTACAAGATAAAGAGATACGTATCACAATATAATCACACCCAAATTTACTTTAATAAAATTAAAGTGACAAAGAGGAAGGGGTTCCGTGAAAACATCAACAAGTTGAAGGTTGGTACAAACAAAGTCAATAATGGCATCACATTTTTGAAAGTGATCCAGAATAAAAAGGTGTCTCAGTTAAATTTTATTAGTGAGATAATGTTGGATAATATTTTTAGAGATAATAATATCACTAGTTTTGTCACACTTTATAGGAACATGAGAGCATGTAAGCCCAAATTATAAAATAGTAGGTCACATCCATATAACTTGAGTAAAAAAAATCCCAAAAAATATTTATTCTGCATCTGTTATATAAATAATAACATAGTTTTTCTTCTTAATAATCTACGAGATGATGGATTTTCCTAGCATATGAAAAGTTCCATTAGTACTTTTCTTATCTAGTTGGCATCCTCCAAAATTATTATCATAAAAATAAGTAATTTCAAAAAAGTTTTCCTTTAGATGAAATAAACTGATATTTTTAGATCCTTTCAAATATAAAAAAATTATTTTGAGATTCCTTAAATGTGAATCTATTATATTTTATTTAAAAATATCACAAAGTAATATACTAAACATGTTATCTGACTGGGTTACAGTAAGGTAATGTAGAATTCCAATCATACTTTTATAAATATTTTTATCAACAGTCTGACTAGATTCATCTAATGTTATCTTACAAGTTGTAGTCATGGATATTCTAATTTCCTTATCATGATTTATAACAAACTTCTTTATAAGTTTATCAATGTATTTACTCTAGTTTAAAAAAGTTATATAAGAATTTTGGAAAATTTGAAAACCAAGGAAGAATTTGAGTTATCCCATAAAACTCATTTTAAAAATTTTATCCATTAAATTGAAATATTAATTACAAAGAGTTTCATTATTTGAGTTAAAAATAACATCATTAATATAAATTTTAATTATTAATAAATCATTTAAAAAATTTTAAGAAAAAGAGTGTAATCAGATTTTCCCATTCTAAAATCATTTGATAAAAGGAATTTGGTTAACCTCACGTACTAATCCTAATGGACTTGTTCTAAACTATAAATATATTTAGTTAACATGAAAGGATGATTTTAAAATTTATTATTTTCAAAATTGGGTGGTTTCTCCATAAAAACATTTTTAGAAATGAAACCATTTATAAAATAACTTTTAACATCCATTTGAAAAAATTTAAAATTAAAATGAGTAGTTAATTCAAAAAATATTATAATTTATTTGAGTCGATAAATTGGTGAAAAGTTTTACCATAATCAATACCTCCTTTTTATTATATTATTTATAAAAAATAGATCCATGTTATAGATGATAATTCCTTAATCGCAAGTTTGTTTCAAAAAACCCACTTTTTTGAGGTATTATAGGAGCATAAAAGGAATACTGATATACTTGAGAAATAAAAAACTAATCAATGTTTTTGTTATCAAAATTTCCACCATGGGAACTTCTAAGAGAATTTGTTTGACTTTTTCATTTTTGACTTTCCTTAAATACATTACAAGCCCCATTCTTACAAGCTAAGAAGAAAACCTGTAATGAAAACGAATTTTATCAATGAAATTTCTCTTCTTATAATTATGTTATATGGTATAAACCACATACATAGCATATATAACCCAATAAAAACATTATTATTATAAGTGAAGAATTAAATAACTGGTATTTATATAAATTAAGGAACTTATATCGGTGGAATTGTAACATGACTGTTGGAATAATAATATGACCATTAGGAATAGTAATCTGGACAATAGAATAGTAACCTCACATATAAAATTATAAATAAAATCTAGGCATATTATAAATGAATATATTATATAATTATATCATAGTATAGGTAAATAAATGTTTTAAAAATGATAAATTAAGATTTGTTATTTTTATAAAATGAAAATGATTATTTAAAATTTTATAATTAATATGATCATTTAAAAGAAAATTTATTTTAATAAAATAGATTTATAAATTAATATTATGTTTTATTATAATTATAATCCAATTTTATGAGACTTTAATTAAATCTTCAAAGGGTTAAAATTTGATTATAATGTTAAAATCGATATTTTTTGAATAAATGATGATTTTATATAAAAAATAAATTTCTCATATTTATAAAATTATTTTCATAAAATGGAGTCCATTTTTGAAATCTACATTTCAAAAAATGGTTTGGGTTATTTTTTGGTATTTTTCTTATATAGTTGAATTTTTTGTGAATAATGAAATATAATAATTTATAATATAAGCTAAATATATGAATTTTTGAGTCATGGTTGATATATGAATGGTGTAACAACTATTATCTCAAATTATCCTTCATTATTTTATATATTGAGTTATAATTATCAACACTATTGATAGTCTTGAACCAAAATATTAAAATAATGAATATAATAATAAAAAATACCCCTCTCCTCCCACTATAAATACTACCTCTCACCACCTCTTTTCCTCACACCTTCCAAGCCTTTTAGATTGTCTAAATTCTGAAAAATTACATTCCCAAGTCTCTTTAACACTTACAATAGCTTCTTGTATCAAAAAAAGACCAAACTTAATTACCTTAAGAAGATTCTCAAGGAGAAGATATTCAAGAGGTAAAATCCTCCTTCATCATATTTTAATTTATTTTCTTTTCTTATTATATATTCACCTCCAATATCCAAAGAGTCATGATAACTCCAGTATCATATATATACTATAATTTTATTTTTTTTAATAGAATACCAATCATCAAACCTCTAATCATCTCCTTTTATTCTAAAAATGAAAACAGCGTATGTGATGTGTCGATTCACAGCCTTCGTGGACGACGAGTTTTTATTCTACATTACCATATTCAAGGATGGTTATAAAATAATTAGTATGGTTAAACAAGGTTTTATTTTGAATATCATAACTTTTTTTATTTTATTTAACTAATTTATAAACATAATATTTAATAAAATTAAATTATTTCGTGAAGGATGGAAAAACAGTAAAAATAAACTAAAAATTTATCATCAACATTTTATCTAATGAACCATCCTCGTATATAAAAAATGAAATATAAGACAATTTAAAATTATTTATGTTAATTAATAACATATAATTTTAATTTTATATAATTATTATAATTTTACACAAACCTCTATACTTGTATACAAGTGAAAAACTCATGAAAACCAAGAAAACGAACACTCTCAGAACAAAAAATTGAACTCTATAACTCATTAAAATGTCCCCAAATAAAGTTAATAAAATTATAATAAATAAAATAAATTTATAATAGGTTCTATATTTAGTAATTAATTAATCCAATTTGATTATCCAGGATATTAAGTTCATGTGAAGAAATAATTCATACATAAGGTAAGGGGATTCTCGAACCCAACTCCATTTCATTGGGTTTTCCCTATTTCACACCAAATATCAGTATGTATATTCCTTTAATGTCCCTTATATATCATTTAATTATTTTTTTAACTTTTCTTTTATGTGTTATAAATGTTTTCAAACTTTATTTTTATGAAAAATATAAATATTTTCCAAAATAAATTTTCATTCCAAAACACATCTTGATTATTCTTGAGTTATTTCTTCTTCGCTCAAGAGTGATGATTTCTAAAAAAATATGATCTTTATTTTTCTTCTATTAATCCAAAAGATTATTCCTGAATTAATTATTTATGAAATAATAATGAAACCCGTTCCTTTCCATTTTTTATGTCATGGTTATGATTGTTATACGTTCTATGTAGCATGGAAGATTATGTAAATGTTATGATGTGACAAGTGTGCCTGGAATTATATACCCCTCCAATCAATTGGGTAATGTGATGTATCTCATGAGATAAAGTGAAATATTAGTGAACATGATACTATATTTTTTCACAATGATTATGTTACAATTATGCACATATTTTATGTGTGAACATGATGTTAGCTTTGTTCACAACTATGTGTGGTATTTGACCACTAAGACATGATTTTCATTTTTATGCATTTAGAAACTATATACCTTTATCCAATGATTCTCTTATGATTTTGATAATAATCCCATGATTATATTATGATGATTATGATTATTCTCACTCATTTTATATTGTTTCATGTCCCTTATTCATCCTCTTACTAGGATTTTATCTTACCCCTTTCTTTGATGTGTATCCTCAGGTGACTACATGCACTAAGAAGAATGTGATATTTATAAGGATAAAGAAAAATATTTTAAATAAATATTCATGTTTTATTATGTACAAGTTATGTATGATCCTAATTTTCCCAATATATTTAACCTGATTCTATTTTTTGAATACTATTATATTGTTTATATTTAAAATGATGGAACAATCATGTAAGAAAAATTATGGTCACTGTAGTTGGAATTAGAGAATGGTTTATTTAATTTGGTAATTGGGAATAGATAATGTTAGTGAAAACCCTTAGGATAAGACTATGTATTTGTAAATATCCTAGAAACTTTGGTTTAGAAAAATGATTAACATAGGGATCACATAAGATATTCCTTTAGTGTTAACTGTGTAAAGGAATAAATTATTCATGATTTTTTGAATTACGTTTTTTTTCAAACCTTTCATATTTTAGAAAATTTTTGGAACTAAGAGAAACTAACTCAACAACCCATGTGAAGGAAAATCTTTTGATTTCCTGAATTACATCCCCAATGTATTGGGAGGTGGAGTTCAAAACATCATGGAAATTCTTACCCAACTGTCTTAGGATATAAATAATAACCTAAATCATGTGGAACATCCTTCTTAACCCAATAAGGATAAAATTTCCATTGATTCCTTTATTCAGAAACAACCACTGACATCTAGTGGATCTTCCAATCCACTAGTAGTGAAACATTGGGCACCTCAATAGAAAATAATTTTTTTGCGTACTTAACTATTCTGATAAGGATAAGGTGACTCTGGATATTTATCATTTATATGGAGAGGTTGATCATTGGTGGGCATTGATTAATAACACCAATACAAAGGATTAAATAGAAGAGATGGAGTGGGAAGACTTTAAGAAAATATTTCTTAACAAGTATTTCCCTCAAACTCTTCAAAAAAATATGGAGAGATAATTCATATAGTTGAATAAAAAGGAAGGTTAATCTATCATGGATTATAAAGAAAATTTCACAAGGCTTTAAAGGTACTCCCTGAGTTTTGTTAACAAAAATGATATAAAAATAGATAGATTCTTTAGCTATTTAAAACCACAACTTTAAAAGTCTATAGCTATTCAAGACATTAGGTGTTATGAAGAAGTTTTTTGATGCGATCTAAAAATCGAGATGGAGTTTGGATAATGGTCCCATGTATATGGATATAAGAAAATAAATATGGATATTAAAGCTGGGGAATATAATGAAAAAGGTGTAAGGAAATATCAACCACTCACATGTCAAAATTATGGGAAGAATCATTATGGGAAATTCCTCAAAGGGATAGGTAAATGATATAAGTGTGGGAGATAATTCTATCAATCTCATGAATGAATAAGAGACATGAAGAAGATGGAAAATTTGATGAAGGAAAGGAGAGAACCACCTATGGTTAAATGCTTTAACTATAGGTGGAAAGGGCGTAATGAAATTCAGTGCATTAAACCTTGAGCCCTTGATGGCAATAAACATCAAAAGATACCAAATCCAAAGGAGAAAGGGAAATATTATGACATCACTATTGTGGAAGTGGAGCAAGAAAATAATGTCATACAAGGTACACTTCCTATTTACTCAATAATGGAAAAATTCATATTTGATTTTGGTTCTATGCATTTCTTTATAGCCTGTAGGTTTTCTAGAACTATTGAATTGAAACCCCAATACCTTGAATTAGATATATCCATAAAACACATAGTGGTGTGATTATTTCAACCCAAGTGTTGGAATCTTCCCCTGTTGGTGTTTGTGGGAAGATTCTTCTAGTGAATCTCATAATACTTACCTTAGTGCAATTTATTGCTATACTGGGCATGGATTGACTCTCATTATATGGAGCACACATCAACTATCAGAAAAAGGAAATATCTATTAATATTCCAAACCATCGCATGCTCCTCTACAAATTCATGGAAGAGCATGAATCTCCTTTGAAAAATCCATCAACGGTGTGGGTGTTGATACCTTGTGAAGAATCATACCTCGCCCAAATGTTTGAAATAAAAGGAGGCACCAACCTTGAGGAAATTCCTATTATGGGGGAATACACTGATGTATTTACTAATGACATACTCATACTTCCCCCAGATCATGAGGTGGAATTATCAATAGAACTTATACCCTGATCCACTTATATCTAAAAATGTCCTTACAGGATGGACCCTGTTGAACTGGATGAGTTAAATAAGTAGTTGTGAGAGAACTTGGATAAAGGGTTCATATGCCTTAGTGCATCACCTTTGTGTTTACAAGTTCTCTTTTTCAAGAAGAGGAATGGATAAATGTAGCGGTGTATCGATTACCGAGAGCTCAATAAGATCACCATAAAGAAAAATTATCCTCATCCAAGGATTTATGACTTGTTTGATCAACTATGAGGAGCTCAATAATTTTCAAAGGTGGATATTTATTCTGGATATCGTCAATTGAAATTTTTTTGGTAGTTTTTATCAATGATATTATCATATAATCTAATATAAATGAGGAAGATGAATAATATATAAGGATTGTTCTAACAACATTAAGGAAGGATAAATTTTATTTCAAGTTCAACAAGTGTGAATTTTAGATACGGCATGTCACATTCTTTGGGAACGTGATCATAATTTAGGGAATTTATGTGGACCCTTCAGAGACAAAGGTAATTTAGGAATGCCCTAGACCCACTAGTGTCATGGAAATATATAGTTTTCATGGATTATCTAAGTAAATACTAATGATTTGTGAGGAAATTCTCATGATTGTCTAAACCACTAACTAAGTTAACATGAAAAGGGGTAACGTATGTATAGGTGGAAGAATGTGAGTAAAGCTTCAAGGAACTCAAATTGGCTAATCACTGCAGCTATACCCACACTACCAACAAGTGGATAAGGTTTTGTGATATATAGTGATGATTCAAATAAAGTCTTGGGTTATATATTCATGTAGAATGATAAAGTGATATGATACACCTCACGATAGTTGAAGATACATGAGCAGAAATACACAACACATTATCTGGAGATAACAACTATGATCTTTGCCTTGAAAATGTGGCAGCACTAACTCTATGGTGAGAAGTTTGACATATATACCAATAAAAAGAGTATAAAGTACATATTCACACATAATTAGATCAACATGCATAAAAGGGTATGTTTAGAGATAATCGAAGACTATGATTTCTTTATTCATTACCATATGAGAAAGGGGAACAAGGTAGGTGATGCTCTTAAAAAAAAGAACCTATGACTCTATCCATGATGAAAATTGAGAATGAACTCATATTTATGGAAGTTAAAAAGATGGATCTAGAAATTATAACGGTAGGTAATACATATTACCTTTCCCAAATTATTTCCCAACCATCTATCCAAGATAATATCAAGAAGGTACAAAGGGATGACATAGAGATATAAAATAAGGTGAAAGTGGTAAAGGAAGGGAATCTACATGAGTTCCACATCGATGATGATGGTGTGATTTGATTTGAAACTAGGATTTATGTGCATTCATCACTTGATATAAGGAAAGACTTATTGGATAATACATGTAGACCATATTTATACATCTTTCATAGAAGTTCCAAGATGTACCATGATCATTGATAACACTTCTGGTGGGACAATATGAAGAAAAATATTGCAAAATATATCTCAAGATGTTTAGTATATCATCAAGTTAAATCATAGTGACATAAGTACAATAGGATGATGCAACCATTACATATAACTACATGGAAATGGGAGAATATCATCATGAACTTCATCATTGGTCTCCTTAAAACATCCAAAGGAAATAATGTAATGTGGGTTGTAGTGTATTGACTCACCAAGATTTCCCACTTCATTTCTATTTAGGAATATTTTTCACTTGAAAAACATTCCAAAATATATGTGAAAGATGTTGTGATGCTACATGGGGTTCCACTTTTGATTGTATCAGATCATGATCCAATGTTCATATCTAAATTCTAGAGAATTATTCAACATGATTTGAGTACTGAATTGAATTTCAACACGACCTATCATCCCCAATCTGATAGGAAATATGAAAAAACTATTTAGACACTTGAGGACAAACTAAGGTGTTGATTAATGGAATTTAAGGGAGTATGGGATCAAAATATCCCATTGGTTGAGTTTTCATATAAGAACATCTTCCACTCGAGTATTTAGATGGCTCCATATAAAGCTTTGTATGGGAAGCGATGTAGAACTCCAACTTGTTGGGATAAAGTTTGTGAATTATAGTTACTTGGAATTGATCTTGTGTAAGAGACGATAGAGAAGGTTCAATCCATATAAAAAAAATATCAAAGATTATCAGATTCAAAAAACGTTCTATGTTGAAAACCATCAAAGGGACTTGGAGTTTGATGTTAGATAAAAATTCTCCCTTTGAATATCACCAAGGAAGAGATTCATGTGGTTTGGAAAGAAAGGGAAGCTCATCCCAAGGTACATTGTCCCCTTTGAGATCCTTGATCACATAAGAGAAGTGGTCTATCAGCTTTAAATTACAAAAAATATGGCTCAAGATCATGATGTGTTCCAGGTATCTGTCCTAAGGAAGTACATACCTGGACCCTCACATGTACTGAATTCATAGGTGGTACAACTGGAGAATGATCTGTCATATGAGGAGAAACTAGTGAAGATCTTATACCGGAGAGAAAAATTCCTACAAAAAAGAATACAAACCTTTTCAAAGTTTTATATAGGAACCATAAATATTAAGAGGTGACATGGGAACTAGAGGAAGTGATGAAGGAAAATAACTTCACCTGTTTTCACCTTAATTTGTAAAATGAAATTTCAAGGGTGAAATTTCAAAAGGGGGAAGAATAAAATAACCCAAATTTTTTTTAATGAAATTATCATTCTTATAATTATGTTATATGGTATAAAAAACATACATAGCATATAGAACCCAATAAAAACATTATTCTCATGAGTGAAGAATGAAATAAGTGGTATTTATAGAAATTAAGAAACCTATAACGATGGAATAGTAACCTGACTATTAAAATAGTAATATGAACATTAGGAATAGTAATCTAGCCAATAGAATAGTAACCTCACCTATGAAAGTATAAATAAAACTTTTGAATCTTATATATGAAAATATGATATAATTATATAATAGTATAAGTAAATAAATGTTTTAAAAATGATAATTTAAGTGTGGGTATTTTTTTAAATGCAAATGATTATTTAAAATTTTATAATTAATATAATGATTTAAAATAAAATTTATTTTTATAAAATAGATTCATAAATTAATACTATTTTTATTATAATTATAAGATAATTTTATGAGTCCATAATTAATTTTTCAAAGGGTCAAAAAATTAATTATAATATTAAAATCAATATTCTTTTAATAAATGATGATTTTATATAAAAATTAAATTTATAATTTTTAGAAAATTATTTTCCTGAAATGGAGTGCATTTTTTAAATATAAAAATTAAAAAATGGTTGGGGTTAATTTTTGGTATTTTTCTAAAATAGTTGAATCTTTTGTGAATAATGAAATACGGTAATTAACAGTATATGCTAAATATATAAATTTTTGAGTCATGGATGATGTATGGATGATATAAGAACCATTATCTCAAAATATACTTTGTTAATTAATATATTTAGTGATAAGTATCAACAATGTGGATAGTCTCGATCCAAAATAACAAAATAATGAATATAATAATAAAATATACCCCTCCTCCCTCTATAAATACCACTCCTCACCACCTATTCTCCTCACACCTTCCAAGACATTTAGATTATCTAAATTATGTATAATTAATTTCCCAATATTATTCCCCATGTCCAATATCTAATAGTATCAACAAAATACCAAACCTAAGTGCCTTAAATAGGTTCTCAAGGAGAAGATATTCAAGAGGTAAAATCCTCTTTCATTCTCTTTTAATTTATTTTCTTTTCTTATGATCTCCTCACCTCCCTTATCAAAATAGGAATGATAAATCCTATATCATATATATACTGGAATTTTATTTTTTTAATTTAATATCCATCATCAAACCTCTTCTTCTCCCATCTTATTCTAAAAAATGAAAACATCATTTGTGATGTGTCGATACACCACTTTCATGGGTGACGAGTTTTTATTTTTAATTACCACCTTCAAGGATAGATATAACACCAATATTATTGTTAAAAAATATTTTAATATAAATATTATAACATCTTTAATGTTCTAGAACTATTTTTTTAAAATAATTTTTAATTAAATGAAATTATTTCAAGATGGATGGAAAAACCGCCAAAATAAATTAAAAATTTAGCAACAGTGTTTTATCTAATGAATCATACTCATATAAAAAAAATTATATATAAGACCATTTAAACTTCTATAAGTTAATTAATAACATATAATTTCAATTCTAGAGAATTATTCTCATTTTAAATGAACTTCCATACTTATATACAAGTAAATTGATAATGAAAACGAAGACAATAAACACTTCAAGAATGAGGAAATTGATCTTTATAACTAGTAAAAATAGACATAAAAGAACTTAATAAAATTATAATACATAAAATACATGTATAATAGGTTCTATATTTAGTAATTAATGAATATAATTTTATTATCTAGGATATTAAATGCAGTTGAAGAAAGCATTTAGACATAAGGTAAGGGGATTCTTAAACCCAACTCCCTTTCTTTGGGTTGTCCCTATTTCACACAAAATTTCAGTATAAATATTTACTTAATCTTCCTTATATATAGTTTCATTAATCTTAACTTTTATTTTTGGGATATACATTTTTAGAAACTTTATTTTATAACAAATTTAAATATTTTCCAAAAGAACTCTTCTTTCCAAAACACATCTTGATTCCTCTTGAGTTATTTCTTCTTCGCTCAAGAGTGATGATTTCTAAACCAAATAGGATCTTCCTTTTTATTTTTTTACCCTACAATATTATTCAGGAATAAATTATTCATGAAATATTTATTAAAACCATTTATTTACATTGGTTATATCATGGTTATGACTGTTATATGTTCTATTTGGAAGGAATGATTATGTAAATGTTATGATGTGATTGGTGATCCCAGAATTATATCACCCTCCAATTCATTAGATAATGTGATTCATCTCATTAGATAATGTGAAATATGAATAAAAATGATACTATATTTGTTCATAATGATGATGTTATGATTATTCACATGTGTTATGCATGAACATGATGATAACTTTGTTTACAACTATGTGTGGTATTTAACCACTAAGACACAATGTTTCATTTTTATGCATTTCCACATTCCATGTATTTATCCAATGTTTCCCTTATGATGTTGATAATTATCCCATGCTTTTGTTACAATGATGATGATTATGCTCACTCATGTTATATTGTTTCATGTCCCTTATTCATCCTTTTACTGGGATTTTAGCTCACCCCTTTATTTGATATATATCCTCAAGTTACTAAATGTATTATGGAGGATGTGATATTTAAAAGGATAAATAAGAATATTTTAAATAAATATTTATGTTTTATTAAGTAAAAGTTATGTATGGTATTAATTTTCCCAAGATACTAAACCTTTGGATCCTGATCATGTAACTCTATTATATTTTTTATCTTCAAAATGATGTAATAGTCATGTAAGAAAAAGTAGGGTCACTATAAAACCCATGTAAATCTAGTATAGTCATTAATAATTATAAAGGTTTAATTTTTACCACAGATACTAGAAGATTGAGTTGGTCCAAAAAGGCCAACATAGACTAGTTTTAATTATTTAGAAGAGTAAAAAATATTTTTAGATTTAAAATACGATTTTTGTTGCTTTTTAAGTTATCAATGTTCAAAAACTAAGTTATATTTGAAAGAAAATTTTAGTAAATCACATACTAGTCAATTACATTTGAACTTGACAAGAGAGTGAATATTACATTGACCCATGTGCTAATGTTAAATCCAAAATTAATTATATTATGCACTTAAATACTTTACATTTTGACTTGATAGATATTTTCAATTAACAATATAAACATTTTTAAAATGGGATACAGTAAATAAAATCTTTTCATTCAAATTAAAAAATTTAAAGAAATAATTTTCAAAAGTAATTTTGAAACCACTATCACATAATTGACTAATACTTTGTAAATTATGATTCAAGACTTTGAAAAATAAAAAATATTCAATTATATTGGAGTTAAATAAACAAATCATACATATACCAATAATTTTACTTTTTGAGTTATCATTGAAAGTGACATGTACTCTATCAAAGTCTTATAAATGATTAAATTCAGAAGGATCATGACACATATACCTTGATCACCCATTTTATATATACTAGTAACTTCTTGGTTTGTGTTCATTAGACCCTTTTACTATAAAATATTAAAATACTAATGCTTTTGGTACCGTATTTTGGTTCCACTTAGGTAATTAAATAAATACTTTAGAATCCAAACATTTTTATAACAATATTTTTCATTTGAAATATGAGAATAGAGATGAATTACTTTTGGTCTACTATATATATAATTTTTTTAACTTCATTCATAAAAAATATGAAAAAATTTCATACAATAATTAACAATTTTATTTTAGAAAGTTCATTTAAAATTTATTCTTTTTATAAAATTTGAAAAAATAGATTGTTTTGAAAAACCAATCCTGAAATTAATTTTAACCACATATTGAAATCCCAAAATCATATTTAAAGTTTATTCACCTTTGATAAAATGAGAAAGTATGTTTTTAAGATCCTTAATTTTAAATTCCAAATTTTCAAAATTGGGTTTTCTTTTAGTTGTAAAAATAAAATCATTGTTTTCTTTAAAAAGATGATATTTTAAAAAAAAAGATTGTAACTCTTTCTAAGATCTTTAAATTTTGAAATAAGTTTGCAAAAAAATATATTTAAGCTGATATCTTGCATAAATATGATCTTCATAGCTTAATTAAGAAATAGAATAGGTAGAAGAGTAATAATGTAGACATTTATAATTTACTTCATCATATACCTTGACATTGGACATAAGGAACTTATGGATTTCATTATTTGATTTTAATATTGAAATTGATTCCTCTCTCATAGTCCAAGTAATGTTTTTAGTGATTTTTATACCTTAATTCGTGTTTTAATCAAGGGAAAATATGAATTTATGTGGCCCTTCCTTTTTTAACTAAATAAAGTAACTTTCATTTCGTGATTTTCCTTTTTGAAGTGTTGAGTAAATCTTTTCTATTCTATGTACTTGATCACCCTTTTGGAATTTTTTGTTTTCTAAGATTAAATTTCGGATGATTCATCATTTATTTCAATAAAATAAATGTTATTTCTAGTTTCATTAATCTATTTTTACACATTTTTAGCTTACATTTTCATTGTAATGTAATTTATCATGAGAGAACCAATGATTTCCTCAACCGTCATGATCTTTATGCCTTTTTCTTCTTAGATCACAGTGACTTTGAGTGCCCAATTTCTTGGTAAAACCCAAAGGATTTTCTTGAATAATGTTTCTATAGAAATAGAATCTATAAAATTACATTAAACATTACAAATATTAGTAAATAAAGTAAAAATATCAGTAATATATTTACTAGGATTCATAGATAAACTTTAAAAGTATTTTATAAACATATCTAATCGAGTATATTTAACTTTCTTGTTCCTTAATGAGTTAATTATATGATTTTCTAAATTTCATGAGCTGTTTTACATGTATAAATTCAATTAAATTCATTTTTATCTAAACTACAATGAAATTCATTCATTTCTTTACCATATAATTCAGAAGAAAAAATATCATCTAGATTCCATATATCCTCTTTTTTAATAGTAGGAGTATAACCATGTATAATAGTTTTCCATTTGGGATAACCAATATATCTTAGAATAGTGTACATGCGAGTTTTGCAATAACCATAATTATTATAATAAAAAATAGAGCATGACCTATAGAGTTCACTTTAGAAGCACCATGAGTGTTTTAAAAAACCATTTTAAAAATAAAAATTTTTCTTGAAAAAATAGTTAAATATTTTTAAAATAAAATAATATTTGAAAAATTTGGAAAACAAAAAAACAAAGCAATTCAATATCCCTTTAATAACAATTTTTATGGAAGGAAAACTTTAATCCATAAATTTAAAGTTAGTGAGCACCAATAATAGAAGAAATATGAGGAAGAGAGAATTTATAGGAAGAAATATTGTTTTAGTAAATTCTATATTCTTTCTAAAGAATACTAAGAACAACTATGAGAGTATGAGAAAAAAGTGGGAGTGAGAAGATATTACCATATGAACACAATCTAGATTAGAGAAGAGAGGATTTATAAAATAAGATCACTTAATATAAAATTGTAGATCATAGCACGTTAGAGTTATATAATGAATGGGAAAGTAAGTTTCCAAGGCCACAAAGAGTTTTATTTATAACCACTAAATGTTTCGATAATATTTTAAAATTCCTCAAGTGTAAAGGATCCATTAAAGACCACATTTAGGGTCTTTTGACTATAATCAATGCTTACTAGTAAGACCTTCTATGACACTATCAGTTACCCGGTAGCCTCCACCGTGTAGTTGGTGGACTACTTGGAACTCCATGATCTCTATATTCTACCATTAGGTAGAAAATTATTCTACACCAGATGACTGGTGGACATCTAAAGGTTGTAGAGCTACTATCCATATGTACTGGCAAGCCAGTGTTGCCTACTACATTCAGTTTCAACTAGTGGATCATCCACTATATTCAATGGCCTTTTAATGTTCTTATAGCCTCCATATATGGCTTGAATACTTCCATTAATATTTATTCAAGGACCATTCAGGATTATTATAAGAATATAACAATATTTTATCAGGATAAACTTCCAATAAATTGAATGAAATCATTAAAAAATTTAAAGAGTTTGTGTGATGACTAAAACAAAATATGGTGAGAAGCACAATAATATCTATCCATATATTTATCAATTTGTATCTATATAAAAATAAAATAGATAAATAGAAAAATTCACATGTTAAAATATTTATACCTCTATCAAAATATATCCAAAATAATCCAAGAGAGAGAGAGAGATAATGTTATACAACATTATCTATTATATCTAAAATTCATGGCATGAATTGTACCTAAAAGTTTTGTACTCACCTATTTCCTCCACTATTTTTCATGGGATTCTATGGATATGTGGAGCAAACTCAATAAATCATGATGCAAAAAAATCCATCCCAAACAATTTTTATTTTGTACTTTGATGCAGTGAAATCAATTGTTGTACCTCTCGTACCCCTCGTGGTATAATTTTCATGATCACAATCACTCTCTTATTTATCTAATATTGTTTTAAGTGTTTTTGGATGATAGTTTGCCAAGGAATTGGGCCAAGAAAGCAAGAATCCAAAAGTGGAATGATTTTCAGTCCACCGGCCAACCGGTGGATACCCACCGGCCAGCCGATGGAGCCTGGACAGAAGGCATCACCTCTGCCCAGACCACCGGCCAACCGGTGTCACATCACCGGCCAGCCGGTGGAACCCAGACAAATAGTGACACCTACTGTCTCAGCACCTGCCAACCGGTGGCCTCCTCACCGGCCAGCCGGTGGTGCCTGAGCCCGAGGCCTCTCCCTTTTTCAAAGCACCGGCCAACCGGTGGCCAAGCACCGTTCAGCCGGTGGAGCCAGTCAAACTAGCCGTTGGGCTTTGACCAGACTTGTCCACTTGCCTCCCAACGGCTCCGAAGGCCTCTCCAACGGCTCCGAAGACCCCCAAAGGCCATTTGAGGGTTCCCCCTCTATAAATAAAGGACTAGGAAGCCCCGGAAACTCACGGAAGCCCACGGGAATATTTTTCCATCATTTGGCGAACCTCCGGCGGATTGCTTCAAGGAACCTCAATTGCTCCAACTCAATTCCACAACCAAGGAGCACCACCATAGAAGCTTGGGAGCACCCTTCATCATCACCAATCAATCATTTGGCTCCCAAGGCTTCTCCCATTACGGTTTTTCATTATTTATCATTTTGAGCTTTATTTTGGGTTTGTGCCTACAAACCCTCATTTCTCTCATCCTCCTTTCATTTGGGTTTTCACACCACCTTCAAGGTGTGAAGAGGTTAGTCAAGCCTTCCCTTTAAAAGGCTTGAGTCATAGGTGAGCTAGCCTTCACCTGTAAGAAGGCTAGTGGGTTCTTTCTCAACCATTAAAAGCAAGTGGGTTCTTGCTCAACCATTAAAAGCAAGCTGTAATAGGTTCTAGACTACCTTAAAGTCTAGTGGGTTTCTTGCTAAAACCATTAAAAAGCAAGCGGTAGTAAATCTCTCAACGGTTGAGTTGGGAGCGGAGACGTAGGCTTTGGTTTAAGCCGAACTCCGTTATCAAGTTTTGTGTCTTGCCTCCTTTATTTCCGCTGCACTTTTAACTTTGATTTTAAATTGTTAATTTTTTTTAAAAGGCAATTCACCCCCCCCCCTCTTGCCATCACTCTCCGCCCAACAATTGGTATCAAAGGAAAAATTTGAGTAATACCTTCACCGGTTTCAAATTCAATATCCTTTGTGATGAATTCTTCCTCACAAGCACCCGAAGGGTATTCTTTGGGTCGGGCTCCATTCTTTGATGGAACCGACTACACTTATTGGAAAACCCGCATGACCACTTTTCTTAGAAGTATAGGTTATCCTATTTATAAAATTGTCATTCATGGTTATTCTCTCTCTTCTCCCGATGAATCCAAATGGACTCAAGCCGATATTAAAAATTTCGAGCTTGATGGCAAAGCCATGAACGCTCTACATTGCGGCCTTGATCGTAATGAGTTCAATCGAGTTTCCACATGCACCTCATCTCATGAAATCTGGAAACTTTTGGAGGTTACCCATGAGGGGACCAACAAAGTCAAGTATACTCGATTGGATATGTATCGTCAAGACTTTGAAAGTTTCACCATGCACCCACATGAAAATATTACTGAAATGTTTACTCGTTTTACTGACGTTTGCAATGGAAGAAAATCTCTTGGAGATGATGTATCTGCAGAAACGATGGTCAAAAAGATCCTTTGGATCCTACCAAGCTCATGGGCACCAAAAGTCACGACAATCCAAGAAGCAAAAGACATCAAGAACATGCCGGTCGAAGAGCTCATCGGATCCCTCATGACCTACGAGATCACCATGAGGAGGAAAGATGAAAAGGAAGGAAAACCGATCAAAGTTCCAAAGAACATCGCCTTTAAAGTTCAACAAGAAGAAAGCTCCTCCTCCTCATCGTCTTCCTCTTCAAGCGGCGATTCAGAAATGGAGAATCTTGCCCACAAGATGCACAAATTCATGAAGAAGCACAAGAAGAAGAAATCCCGCAAGGCTCAACCCAACGAAAAATCCGAGCCCGAGGTAACATGCTATGGGTGTGGCAAGAAAGGCCATTACAAGCCCGATTGTCCTCTCAACAAGAAAAAGGCCAAGCAAAAGGAAAAGAAGAAGGCATTCAAAGCCACATGGAGTGATATCTCCACATCCTCCTCCTCCTCCTCCTCAAGTGACAACGGTAAAAAATGCCTAATGGCATTTCATGAGGTAACCTCTTCTGACTCCTCTTCCTCTAGTTCTTCAAATTCTTTTAATCATTTATCATATGAGGATCTCCAATATGAAAGAGATCAATTAGAGGAAGGTTTTCACGAACGTTCTTCCAAATTTGTTGCTTTAAAAAAGAATTTCAAAAAACTTTCTTCCAAAAAGGAACAACTTCTCAAAGAAAAGGAGGAGTTGTCCCTAAAGGTCCAAAACCTTCCCGATGTTGATTCTATGGAATCAACAATCAAGGATTTAAGGGAATCTCTTGACAAGTTCACCCAAGGTGAACAAAATTTGACCAAATTGCTTGGTTCCCAACGCATATCTAGAACCACCGAAGGGCTTGGCTATTCCAAGCAAGCTTCCTCTTCCCATGCTCCTACTATTTTTTTAAGGGGGAGCTCCCAATATAAATTTTGCAACTATTGTAAAAAACCCGGGCACTTAATTTATGAGTGCAATTGCAAAAATGCCCGGTATGGAAGGCCCAAAACTATTTCCTTTAATGATGAATTTTATAGGAGAAGACCCTCCACTAGACAAGTGTGGATTGAAAAATCCCTTTTAGCGAGTCTCTCCGGGCTAAAATTTGTCTCGGTTTCAAAAACCTCTCCCCGGTGATTTGTTGTTTTTATTTAGGGGGAGTTAGGATCGTTTAATCCTTTTTGCATTTTTATTTTAAAACTTTTATTTCAAAACTTTCAATTTCAAAACTTTCAATTCAAAACTTTCAATTCAAATTTCAAAAAATTTAATTGGTTTAAAAACTCTATCTTGTTTTTCAACCTTTCCCTCAATCAAGTTTTATGCCCCGTGCTATTTTGATAATCACAAAGGGGGAGAAATTCTTGGTTGATTGGGGGAGAAATATTTCTCTCATGCTTTGCTTTACTTTTCATTTTATCTTTTAAAGCATGCCTTTCATTTCATTTTTACATTGCTTGTTTTTAGTGATTGTGATCATCAAAATAGGGGGAGATTGTTGTACCTCTCGTACCCCTCGTGGTTTAATTTTCATGATCACAATCACTCTCTTATTTATCTAATATTGTTTTAAGTGTTTTTGGATGATAGGTTGCCAAGGAATTAGGCCAAGAAAGCAAGAAGCCAAAAGTGGACTGATTTTCAGTCCACCGGGAAACCGGTGGATACCCACCGGCCAGCCGATGGAGCCTGGACAGAAGGCATCACCTCTGTCCAGACCACCGGCCAACCGGTGTCACATCACCGGCCAGCCGGTGGAACCCAGACAAATAGTGACACCTACTGTCTCAGCACCGGCCAACCGGTGGCCTCCTCACCGGCCAGCCGGTGGTGCCTGAGCCCGAGGCCTCTCCCTTTTTCAAAGCACCGGCCAACCAGTGGCCAAGCACCGGTCAGCCGGTGGAGCCAGTCAAACTAGCCGTTGGGCTTTGACCAGACTTGTCCACTTGCCTCCCAACGGCTCCGAAGGCCTCTCCAACGGCTCCGAAGACCCCCAAAGGCCATTTGAGGGTTCCCCCTCTATAAATAAAGGACTAGGAAGCCCCGGAAACTCACGGAAGCCCACGTGAACATTTTTCCATCATTTGGCGAACCTCCGGCGGATTACTTCAAGGAACCTCAATTGCTCCAACTCAATTCCACAACCAAGGAGCACCACCATAGAAGCTTGGGAGCGCCCTTCATCATCACCAATCAATCCTTTGGCGCCCAAGGCTTCTCCCATTACAGTTTTCATTATTTATCATTTTGAGCTTTATTTTGGGTTTGTGCCTACAAACCCCCATTTCTCTCATCCTCCTTTCATTTGGGTTTTCACACCACCTTCAAGGTGTGAAGAGGTTAGTCAAGCCTTCCCTTTAAAAGGCTTGAGTCATAGGTGAGCTAGCCTTCACCTGTAAGAAGGCTAGTGGGTTCTTGCTCAACCATTAAAAGCAAGTGGGTTTTTGCTCAACTATTAAAAGCAAGCTGTAATAGGTTCTAGACTACCTTAAAGTCTAGTGGGTTTCTTGCTAAAACCATTAAAAAGCAAGCGGTAGTAAATCTCTCAATGGTTGAGTTGGGAGCGGAGACGTAGGCTTTGGTTTAAGCTGAACTCCGTTATCAAGTTTTGTGTCTTGCCTCCTTTATTTCCGCTGCACTTTTAACTTTGATTTTAAATTGTTAATTTTTTTTAAAATGCAATTCACCCCCCCCCCTCTTTCCATCACTCTCCGCCCAACGGATCCGAAGGCCTTTCCAACGGCTCCGAAGACCCCCAAAGGCCATTTGAGGGTTCCCCCTCTATAAATAAAGGACTAGGAAGCCCCGGAAACTCACAGAAGCCCACGAGAACATTTTTCCATCATTTGGCGAACCTCCGGCGGATTGCTTCAAGGAACCTCAATTGCTCCAACTCAATTCCACAACCAAGGAGCACCACCATAGAAGCTTGGGAGCGCCCTTCATCATCACCAATCAATCCTTTGGTGCCCAAGGCTTCTCCCATTACGGTTTTTCATTATTTATCATTTTGAGCTTTATTTTGGGTTTGTGCCTACAAACCCCCATTTCTCTCATCCTCCTTTCATTTGGGTTTTCACACCACCTTCAAGGTGTGAAGAGGTTAGTCAAGCCTTCCCTTTAAAAGGCTTGAGTCATAGGTGAGCTAGCCTTCACCTGTAAGAAGGCTAGTGGGTTCTTTCTCAACCATTAAAATCAAGTGAGTTCTTGCTCAACCATTAAAAGCAAGCTGTAATAGGTTCTAGACTACCTTAAAGTCTAGTGGGTTTCTTGCTAAAACCATTAAAAAGCAATCGGTAGTAAATCTCTCAACGGTTGAGTTGGGAGCGGAGACGCAGGCTTTGGTTTAAGCCGAACTCCGTTATCAAGTTTTGTGTCTTGCCTCCTTTATTTCCGCTGCACTTTTAACTTTGATTTTAAATTGTTAATTTTTTTAAAAGGCAATTCACCCCCCTCTTGCCATCACTCTCTGCCCAACATCAATATTCATATCTTCTCAAAAATCTAGTATCAACTTTATCACATCATAAAAATCATCTCTAATGGTGTAAAGCTTCCTATTGAATCCTTGATATTTTTGTTTCCCTCTACCTCCTTCAACTATGTTGTGATGATTAATCTATAATTGATCACTATTATCTAGAAAATAAATCTCACATCCATGTTGTGATAGTCATGGCACAAATAGACCAGTCGTGGTGTGAAATCTACAAGCATCTCATCCAAACCTTCATGAACTGGATGCCATTATGTGAAGAAAACTATATCAGAGCAATCCTTATTCCTTTTTATTTTATTAAATTTTCCTCCAAAATCCAAAAAAGTTATTCTTTTCTCTAAAATACACAAAAACAATGAAAATTTGGTGAGAAAAATTACTTAAATAATAAAATCATTGAATTTAATATATAAATTTTAATGCATAAAATATAGACATCAAATAACCCCACACTTAAACTATGTTTTTCTTCAAGAATATATCTCCACAATGAACATAAATAAGGCCCCTAATATTAATATTTAATTATAAAATCCAACAAAATAAAACAATTATCAATGAAGAATATAATTCTCAATCATCACATAAGGAAATTTATTTTCAAATACTCATTCTTCAAAGAAATAAATCAACAATGTATTTTACTTTTCCACTTTGAAATTAATGAAGTTTTTTCTAAATTATATCCATGTATCTCAATTTATTGTTATCATTCATGAAATGTTCTTATCTTACTCAGTTTGAATATTTTTCTCTCATCACTTAAGGTAAAAATTTAAATGGAGCTATGATCATACCTCAGGTTCATGATCCCTAAATATAAGCTTATAGGGTTTTTAAAATCTCCACCCCATAGATAAAAAGTTCAAACATAATCATAAGGTCTTAACATTAAGGGTAAAATGACATTTAGGATTTGGATAAGTATGTAATGATGTGAAAATTTATTAAATCTCAAAAAGAGGCTAAACTCTGAAGTACAGTTCTTGATATTAAGTGAAAAACTACTCCCTAAATTCCATCACTCCATACTTCCCAAAATCAAATTAGTCTCATGAACTATATGAAATCATATTGAAATATAACCCACTTGTTTTATTCACTTTTTAGTGGTTTTACTTGAAATAAATCTTACACACTCACTCAAAAAAAAATTATTTCCTAGTGAAACTAATTATAATAGTAATAACAAGATCATAGGTTGAGTTAAGTGTGATTTTTTACCTACTTAAGACACAATCTATTCCCCCTTAAATTTTTCATTTTTTCCAAGAGGTTTAAACAATTAATTGCAATGGATTATAACCCATGAAACTTCCACAAAACCCAAAAACAATACCTCACATATTCTCTTCAATAAATTATATCCATTTAAACCACAAAAAACCTCTCCCCCACACTTGTTCAATTGAATATCATAAAAAAACTAAGAGTTAGGGTGAGAAAGAAATTATAAACTTTTAATATAGCTCATCCCTAACATGTTCATTAATTTATTATAATATCTTAAAGAAGTATAAATGTTAAATGTGGGTCTTAATGATAAAGTTTGAATAATAAAATGCATCAATCATCTTTAACATGAATTTATAATTTCATTTTTTTGACAAGATGTGATTCAAGTTCTAGAAGGTTGACATTCCATAAGTTTCTCTCAAGAAATATTCTTTAGAAAGAACAGGAAAAATTGTCTTAGAATACTCTCATAAATCAAAACATATGATAAAATTCAATCACTCAAGTAATGAATTATAATAATAAATTAATTGATATTAACTTTAGAAATTCAAAGCATGAAAAATATAATGTAATTTCATCTACATAAATTAACTAGCCTTTTCAAATCATGATTCATTAAATTGATACCTCCATGATTATCTCTAATCATTAAATACCCCCATATTATTCATTAAATATTATTAATAATAAAATATAAAATAGGTAATCATGGTATTCCTAAGTAATTATTGTAGTTGATATTAAATAGTTGAAAGAATATAAGGCGAGGCATGCAATTTTCAGTTAAAACTCAAAAAAGTGAACAAAATGTAGGGGATTAAAAATATAATAATGAATTAAAAACACTACTCCCCTATACATTAAATAACTTTTTTATATTAGTTTTTTTTCTGGAATTTATCATCATGGACCCACAAAACAACTCATGAGATTACAAGGTCCATGAACTTTTAAGATAAAAATATAGGCGAATTTAAAACTAAATCATAATATAATCCTAAAACAATTCCTAAGGAAAGAGTAAAAAATTGAGTTCCTAGAAATAAAATAAAAAAATGGGTTTCCACCTACAAAGTTTATTTTTTTAGGTTTGTTGGATCGACCTTACCTCTTTGATCTTATAATATGAGTATAATATAGAGTTATTATTCTAGATTTCACCAAACCCATATTATATTTTGAATAGTGTATCACTACTCTTCCTCTTAATTATATGAATCTTACAACTTTAATAAGGAGAAAACCAAGTATTGGATAACTCTTAAGATTAGGAAATAAGTTTTATTATTGTGCACACATGATAGTATTCCTCCTTTTACTCTTCTTATGGCTGAAATTCATCAAATTCTTCAATCATCTTATCAATTTTATAAACCATCGATACTTATTATTCTTCTTATTATTGTTATTTATCTTCATTCTTTGATTCAATATCAGTGTTTTTTTAAAGTGGAAACCATTATATGAAAATGTTTATTACATTCCATTACCACTTTCAGGTTTATCTTACTCATTATTTTGTTTTCCCTTTTGTTTGGGAATTTTTTTGAGACTTAAATAATCTTGGATAATTTTTTTGGTTTTTAGTAGGGAGCTACACCGTAGTGTAGTGGATTCAGTGTAGAGATCGCAATCTATGGAGTGGGGGAGGAAAATACAGATTGAGGATTTAAAGAATGGATTTTCTCGGTTATGCCAATTTGGACACCCTTATGGTGTAGAGATTTGGCTACACTATGGAGCCCTAAGAGAAATTTTGGGGTGACTCTTCCATTTTGGGGGTAGCTAAGACATGGGGCATGGATTGTTCCATAACCTTACCTGAGGTGAATCAGATCTATGTGAGGTTTGTGGTGTATTTTTAGGAGTTCAGTAGACTATGAGGGGATGTAGTGTACTTTAGGGTGGTTGTGTCGTGGTCTAGGGTAATTTTAACCTTCTTCACCATGGCCATGTTGGGTTGTGGCGTGGAATGTATTTTTACAAACATAAAATAAGGATCTCCATTTTAAATCCAATATTATCTCGCTCAAACCTCATTTTCCCTTTTATCTTTTGAAGTCTCATAATATGATTTTTTAACTCCTCGAACCTCTTCTCATTTCATATCAAAGCACTGGTAGAAGAATTTTATTCCCTTATAGTAAGTGGTATTCTTCTTGATTGGAATAATCTATTTTCATCTTCTCTCATTATTTAAGAGTGATGAATCCTCATGTTGATTATGGATTGGACCCATGTTTTTATGGATGGTATTATAGAGAATCCTTCTTAATCTTACATGCCTTAAACTCTCTATTGGTGTTCCTATTTTTATTGTTTGGTCATTTGATATTATGATTAAAAGTAGGTGGTTCTATAATGATTTACCTATAATTGAAACCCTACATTGTTTGATTGATTCAAAATTATTTTTAATTAATTTCAAAACCCATATTTGAGATGATTTAATGTTTGATTTAAAAAAGGAATGAAATTTTAAAAACCCCCCAGTTTCAATGGAATTGAAATTGTTGGCTGGATTTTGAGAAAAATTAATTCTTGAAATAAAGGTGAATTTTATGTAATTATTTGATATTGATTCTTGAGAAAATTTTATTAAAACTAAAGATGATTTTAAAAGGGAATGAATATGATGAAAACCTATGATTTGGTTTTGAAATAAAAAGGGCATGTTGAAACTGAAAATATTAAATTGAACTATGAATGATTAAATGATTTTAAATGATTAATTTTAACATTATTGATTGTTTTTTAAGCACATCTAAGCTTGGGTAGTTAGTGGTAGATTAAGACAAGCATGCTAGGACTCTGAATCCTCAGTAATGGATTGATAATGATAACACTAACTAAACCAAGTTCAACATGATTTACCATGATGCGTCCCCTGATAGTGTGTAGATTAATTTCCTATAATGGGACCCCTATTGGGGTTTTTATTTGAGTGTTCAAACATATATTGATCTATGATTATGATTGAGAAGTGTGAGGATCTTATTTCTGAAAACTATTGTAACTTAGGGATTATAAGCATGTTGATTTTTTACTTGATCATACATGTCATTGATTATGGAAATATTTTATTCATTCCAAAAATTTTATATAAATTTTTTTATATAATTTTTTTAAGTATTCATTAATATATCTATAATATTTTTTTATTAATTTCATATTTTATTGAAAATATAGAAATGAATTTCCATGCCATGTTTTATTTAAATCGAAATCATAAATGGTTTATTATTACGGAATTACTCATAGAACACTTAGTGTGACCCTACTGGGCTATTTAGATCACCCCTACCTTTGCCTTAGGGAGCTTTTATATTATATTATTGTAGGTCTGAGAAAATGGAAAGCACCACTTGGAGGTGACAAGTGCATTTCCTTCGTGAGACCTAGAGAAACAGAGGTGACTTGTGGAGATGTGATCCACCTGTTACATGGGTTATCTGAGATTTTCTTTGGTAGGTATTGTTTATTTGGATGGTATATTATTTGGGTATTATTTTACCTATTTT
Source organism: Viscum album (assembly GCA_963277665.1). Lineage (NCBI taxonomy): Eukaryota > Viridiplantae > Streptophyta > Magnoliopsida > Santalales > Viscaceae > Viscum > Viscum album. Next base: position 1,400,853,065 of record OY728143.1, on the reverse strand, counting down.
ATTCTAGTAATTTATCCTTAATGAGTGTTTCCATACCGACTTGTATTCTTTATATTCCACTATTTTGTGGAAATATTTTACCCTCTTGATATTTATATGATTCCATGTGATTTTCTCCAACCCATATGGATCAGAAATTCTCTTCATTCCATGTTAATACCAGATAAAGTATCAGTGTTATAGGGAATTTGGGATGGTTTGTGACATAGTAGTATCAAATGTGAGGTTTTGTATCTTTCCTTGATGTTGGTATGCAGTTTGGGTTGTCTTGGTAGATAGGAGGAAATATTTTCAGGACTTAGTAGGTTTTTATGAGTGATTTCCTAGCCATATATCATAGTAACAAGACTTAAGTTAGTATGGGTGGTGGGTAAGAGTGTTTTTTATGAATAATTGGATTTGATTATAGACTTTTCCCTATCTTTTATTTGAGTTTGTTGAAAACCAAATATTGAATTCTATTTAAGTAATTGATATTCCTGTATCTCTTGATTGATTTGATGATCTGTGTATCATTGTTTATGTTTCAATGTTGTCCATTAATGTTATGTCCCATAATGCCTCTGAGAAGAAATCTTAATAGTAAATAATAGGAAGTTCTGGTGAACCAAAATAGGTGAATCATCTAGTGGACCATAATCTCATTGAGATAATGGTGTGTGTTGTCCAAGCTCTGGGATAAGTACCTTCACCTATTCCCATTTAGACTCTAGTTGTGGAACCTCAAATGGATGAATCAAGAGATCATGATAAATAGTTTATTCACCATAATTTACCATATTTCCAAGGATCTAATGATCCTAAAAAGGATAAGGATTGGTTGAAAATTATAGATCTTATTTTTGAGTTCTTAGAAAAACCTAGTTTGATAAAATTGAATTATGCTACCTTAAAGCTATAAGGGATTAGTAGGAGACAACATGATTAAATGATGACAATAAAGAAACATGAGGTACTTGAGTGGAAAGACTTTATATTTATTTTCATTGATCAGTTTCATCCATAATCTATGGTCTTGTCAAAGTCCATGGAGTTTCTTAGCCTCTAGTAGGGTGATATGACCATGAAATGGTATGAAATCTATTTAGATAATATTTTTGAGTTTTCTCATAAGGTTGTTATGTATGATAAAATTAAGTCTTAAATATTTGATATGGTTCTTAAATTAGATATTTTAACCTAGGTTTTCATGCTAAAGATCACCTCTTATGATAACACACTAGATATAGCATTGATGTATGAGCTTGACCTAGCTGGTAAGTCAGGGTTGAAGGGAGTCAATTTTCTCCAAGTGTCATTTTTGTTAGATTTTTTAAATTAAAGATAATGTGTTATGATTCTTTTGGTTGTTATCGACAACAGGTTTCATCCATACCTCCTACAACTCCTAGAATATGCCATATGACTTGCTTTCGGCATGAAAAAGTTGGGAATTTGAAACAGGTTTACACCAAGGTTCCAAAGATCTATTGTTTGTGTAGATAATTAGGTCACCTGTAGAAGGTATTTCATGTATTTTATTCTCCATGTAGTGGCATGGGCTCATAAACACCTAAAATTACTACAGTACAATCAGATACTTCATAAACTAAGGGGTTTTAGCCATAGACATCCAGAATGAAGTTTATTCACACAGTGGAAGAGTCTCCAAAGGAAGGTGATGTGGGTCCAACAACTGTGATATATACCATCACTATATATTCATCTTTAGAGACTTATTTATTTGATATTGGCGTTTCTAACTTATTTATATCAACTCATATTGTGAACCTACTAAATCTTCCTACGAAGCTTTTTTCTTATGTGATGGATATTACTATTCCCCTGGGAACCAAGAGAGAGTAGGGTCTTTGATGTACCTCTTTTATTTTATCTCTATAAAGGGTTATCAACATGAAACCTTTTTAAGTCGTTTTTAGATGGATTGGATGATTTCTTATAAGACTTGGATTGACTATTATTTTTTGTGGGTCTCCCTTACTATACCCAACAAGGTGTGCCTTTCTTTTTCAGGAGAATGGGACCCAAGGTCGAGTAGAGTTAGAACTTATTTTCTGGATTTTTGTAGGGTAATATCAGTGTTTACTTTTTATATAGAGAGAGAATATTTGAGTGATGATCTCCCTCTAATTTTCATCGATTTTCTTAACATGTTTCCAATTAATTTCACTAGTTTTCCACCGATAAGAGAGATGGAGTTCTCTATTGATTTAGTAACTGGTACTTAGTCAATATTGATTCTTTATTAACATATGAAACCAAATGAACTGAAAGAGTTTAAATCTAGGTTGGATTATTTTTTAGAAAAATATTTATACACTCGAGTGTGTCGCCTTGGGTAGCACTTATTCTTTTTACTAAGAAATCCAATTGTACACTTAAACTTTGTATTTATTATTGGAAACTCAATTGAGTTATGGTAATGAAGAAGTATCCATTTCCACATATTGATTATTTGTTTGATTAGTGGAAAGGGGTGATGTGGTTCTTGAAGATTGATATTTGATATGGTTATCACCATTTGAGAATTAAAAAAATACATTCAGAAGACTGCCTTCAAGAGTAGGTATAACCATCATGATTACTTTATTATGACTTTTGTCCTAACTAATTATCCCACAGTCTTTATGACACTAATGAATAAGATATTCCTTGAGTAACTTTACTAATCCATTGTGGTAATTTTTTATGACATTTTAGTTTACTCTAAACCAAGGAGGATCATGTGTGTCATCGAGGATAGTTATAGAAATTTTGAGAAATCACTAAATTTACCTAATGATTTTCAAATGTAATTTATGGATTCAAAAAGTGAAGTTATTGGGAAACAAGGTCTCAAAAAATGGTATCTGAGTCAATCATTAAAAGGTAAAGGGTATTATGACATGGGATCAACCACATAATGTTTTCAAGATACATAGATTCTTGAAATTGGTGGGGTATTACTGTAGGTTCATTAGTGATTTCTCAAATTTGGATTCTCCAATGATCACCATCAATCAGAAAGAAGTGAATTTCTTGTGGTATGGGATGTTTCATAATTATTTTGTTGAGTTTAAACCGCTTTTTACTTCTACAACAATGTTGACACTTCTAGAGGCTAGACAAGGATATGGGATTTTTTTGATGCATCATTTTTGTGTTTGGTTTGCATTCTTATGCAGGGTGATCATGTGGTTACCTATGATTTTAGATAGCTTAGTCCACATGAGAAGAATTATTCAACCCATAACATTAAAATCATAGCTATGATGCATGATCTTAGGAGTTGGAAACATTACCTTTTCATATAAAGGTGTACTATTTTTTATGTCCATAAAATCTTGAGTTATATCTTTTCTAAAACAGAATTAAATATTGGATAGCGGCATTGGTTGGAGTACTTATAGTCTTTTGATTTTAAAATTTCCTATACCCATGGTAAGGGTAATTTTTCACTAATGCATTGAGTAAGAAACTTCTGACCTAGTCCATGAAATAATAATCAGAAGAGTGGAATCTAATGGATCTATTTGTTTGATTTTATTTTGGATTCCAAGAGGCTGTGACCAAGTTTGTTTAGATGAATGTCTAGTTTAACTCCACACTTATTAAGATGATTCTTTAAGAGAAATATCTTGATGATGAATTTCATGGATTTAAGGACTCCCTTTATAGTGAGGAGGACATTAGTGAGTGATCATTATCTTCTAAGGGTGTCCTATGTTTTAGGAAATAGTAAGTTTTACATTTTCCAATGAGAAAGTCTTTTATGGGGGTTGCCATAATTCACATCAGTAGGTGAACCTTGGTACTAAAAATATATTCTATGATATTTGAATACTATTCTAGTGGCTAGGTATAAGATAATAAACCACTAACTTTGTTTCTCATTTTTATACCTATCAACAGGTCGAGTCTTTACACCAGAAACCTTTAGGTTTACTTCATCCCCTTCCATTGAAAACTTGGAAGTGGGATTAGATTTTGATGGAAGTTTTGGTTGGGTTTCCATGTCCCCCTTGGAAGAAGATTGTGATATGGGTTTTGATCAATCAGCTGTCCAAATTGGATCACTTTATACCCATTTGAGATACAACCAAAGTTGAGGACTTGGGAAACCTCTATGTAAAAGATATTTTCTGTTTTCATGGAGTTTCATATGTTATATTTTCTAATAGGGATCCCCAGTTCACTTAATGTTTTTGGAGATACCTCTAAGTGGAACTAGGATGCTAGGTACATTTTAGCATGACATATAACCCATAGATGGATGTACAAACAGAAATATTTATATAGATTCTTGAGTACATAATTCATTCTTATATTCTAGACTTTGGAAGAGCTTGGGATGACCATTTGGAACTGATTGAGTTTTCTTACAAAAATAATTACTAGTAAGATATTATAATGGAACCTTTTGGGGCCTTATATAGTTGTCCATGGAAATATATATTGTTTTGGTTAGATATTGGTGAAACTTCTTTGGTTGGTCCATGTTTGGTTTGAGAGATAATAGTGAAGATTCATTTGATGCACCAGAGAATGAAGAAGACATAGATCCAGTATAAATATTATACTGATCATTATTGAAGATCATTGTAGTTTTCTACTAGATACTAGATTTTCTTAAAATTTTCACCTCGATTGGATCATTGACATATTAGAAAAAGGTAAATATTGTGCTAAGGTGTGTGGGTCTTTTTGAGATTGTTTAGTGGGTGGGGAAAGTGTCTTACCATTTGGAACTTCCACCGCAGTTGACTTTTATTAACAATATATTTCATGTATCATAGATCGAGATGTATAATTCTGACCCTACTCATGTACCAAGATTGAAATATCTTGATATTGAACCTAATTTATCCATGACTTATCATCTAATCAGGATTATTGATTCTGAGACAAAGGTTATTCATGGGAAGATGGTACCTTTGATATATGTACTATGGAAACATGGTTCTGATTTTCATGAGACAAAGGAGTGTGAGGCACTAATGAGAGGTAAGTAGAATCATCTTTTCAGTATGGAATCTTCTTGAAAAAATTTATGGGGACATAAAGTGTTTACGACATGGAGGTTACAACAAACCATTCTCGCCTTTGGGGTTTTCTTACTCCTTATTTTATTTTCCATTTTCATGGTGTGTTTCCAAGTCTTGTGAAGTTTTAGATAAAAATTATAGTTTTCATAATGGAGATACATCATGGTGTAGCGGATACGGTGTAAAGATTCCTATATATAGTGTGGGGGACGCTATTGTGGTGTGAGGGTTTGAGGTGCATATTTTGTCAGTTCTACCAATTTAGAAAACTTTACAGCACATGAAGTCAGCTATGTTATAAATCCATGGGAAGGATTTCAAGGTGCCTCTTCCATTTTGGAGGATAGATTTGGCATGGTGAATAAGATACACCATATCCTTACCCTGGTTTAAGTGGATTTGGATGAGGACTGCAGTGTATTTTCTAGAGGCTAATCGGCCTGGATGGGTTGCGGTATTGTCTGGGGTAGTTTACCTATGGTATAGGGTAATTTTACCCTTCTAAGTTGTGGAAATATGGGGCTGTGGTGTGGTTTGTGTTTTCACAGACTTAAAATCCCAATATCTATCTTAAATCCAAACTTCTCCCACTCAAACCTCATTCATCATTTTGAATTTTGAGGTCTCCCAAGAGGATTTTTGACTCACTCAAACTCTTCTAATATGAAATTGAAGCACCAATGGATGCATTTGACTCTTATCTGGTAAGTGATCTTCCACTTGATTTGAATACTATGTTTTCCCCTTAACTTATTATTTGAGAGTTATGAATCCTCATGTTGATGATGGATTAGACCCATGTTTTGATGGATGGTATTTTATGGTTTCCTTCTTGATCTTCCATTATTTATAATCTCTATTGGAATTCATGATTTAGGTGTTTGATAGTTTTATCTTATGATAAAAGGTAGGTGGTTCCATAAGGATTTACCCTAAAATTGAAAAACTATATTTCTTTATTTATTTAGAATGAGTTGTAAGTGATTTAAAAACCCATATTTTGATTTAAAAATGGCATGGAATTGTAAAAAACCCCAAATTTCAGTGGAATTGAATTTTTTGGTTGGATTTTGTGAAAAATAATGTCTTAACTAAAGGTGATTTTGGTTCAAGTATTTGATGATGATTCTTGATAAAATTAGGTTAAAATGAAAGATGATTTTAAAAGAGCATGAATCAGATGAAAAAATATTATTTGGTTTTGAAATAAAAAGGCATGTTGAAATTGAAATTGGGAAATTGAACTGTGAATAATGAAATGATTTAAAATGATTGATTTTATCACGATTGATTGATTTATTATTTTAGGAACATGCGAGTGTGAGTAGTTAGTGGGTGATTAGGAGAAGTAGTCTAGGACTCTTACTCCCTAAAAATTGATTGACGATGATGAAAATTACTAAACCAAGTTCGACATGATTTCTTATGATGGGTACCCTAATGGGGTGTAGATTTATTTCCCATAATGGGTCCCCTAGTGGGGTTTTGATTCAAGTGTGCACACATATCTTTAGTTGTAATGAGTATTGAGAAGTGTGAGGATACTATTACCATAAAATAACATAACTCAGGGCTTATGAACATTTTTATTTGTTTTATCTTGACTTGACTATACATTCCATTAATTATAAAATTATTTTATTCATGGAAAATATTTTATATAAACATTTTTTATATAAAATGTTCATTTAATCTTAGCTTGATATATCTTATATATTTTTTTATTAAAATCCTGTTTTGTTGAAAATATATAAATGAATTTTCCTGCCATGTTTTATTTACATTGAAATCATAAATGGTTTATTTTTATATAATTTTTAATAGAACACTTGTTGAGACTTTATGAGGCTATTTAGCTCACACCCTACCTTTTTTGGGTGTCTCTATATTATCTTATATTGGGTCTGATAAAATGGAAAGCAATACTTAAAGGTGGTGGGTGTATTTGATTTGTGAGACATGGAGTGATAGAGGTGGATGGTGGAGATGTAATCCACCTATTAAATGGTTTTTTAAATCTATTTTTGGAAGATGTTGTAACTTTGGATGATGTATTTTTTGGGTATTATTTTACCTATTTGATTAGATTAATTTATTCTTGAGGGGTGTTGACATATCAAATTGTATTATTTATCTTTCAGTATTTTGTGGAAAAACCATTCCATCTTGATCTTGATATGATTCCAGGTGCTTGTATCCAACCTCTGGTGATCACAAACACTCTTCATACCATGTTAGCACTGGCTTGGGTATTAGTGTACCAGGGTACCTAGGATAAATCATGAAAACATTGGATATTTTTATGGAGTTCTTGGGTTGTACAAGCATAGAAAAAATTATCATTTTGTTTCTACAGATTATTTAATTATTCTTTTGAGTTTTTGTCTTCATTTTCTTACACCTTTGGACCAACAATGGTACATGTTTCTTCTCTAAAATAATCAGATTTATCATTATAATTAGAACTTACCTTTTGTTTGACCTCAATCTCAATAAATTCTTCAGATGTATCCTTAGGTTATTCTTCATTACAGGATTCCTCTTTGGTCATTATCCTTTATTCTTCAGCTTCTTTTTCCATTCATTCTATGTATTTACACACCTATTTGAATAAAAATTCAATTTCATAGAAAAGCACTTCATTATCACTAAGGTACGGTTGTGGGTTATGCTCCTATGAATAATCTTTTTATTTTCTCTAAGTTCATCAATTTGGTACATGAGATCTATGATTTTAATAGAAAAATTTTCATGTTATATCAATTGTAAATTTATTCATACCATTGCAACAAAAAATACCAAAGCACGTAAAAATAAAATAAAAATAAAATGAAATAAAAACCTAAACTAAAATAAAAAAATAGAAAATTGAGAGGGAAAATATATGACCAAACTTATTGGATTAAAATTATTTTACCTAGTCTTTAACATCAATTCCAAAAACATGGCCACTCATAGGTTTTTTTGACTTCTTAATTGAAAATAAATTTAGAATTTCTATGATAAAGCTAACTACTAACTTTTAAGGTTGTATTATAGAATATGGAAGCCTGAGGTCAAACCTATAGATATTATGAATATATTAAAGGTCAATAGATTTAACTACTATAATTATTAATAAAAAATGAAACTACTAACTAAACTAGGAGAAACCCAAGTAAAATGGAATGTAATGGGAATTTTCAAGTTAGGGTTCATTAAATAGAAAATTAAATAAGATATGATGATAATCATGAAGTTTTTAGAATTAGCTACTAGTGAATCACTTGGTTTGGGTAGACACTCTCCACTCTTTGGGATTTTTTTACCATCGTCTGGTACTTTAGATTACTAAATAGGTGGGTAATCCAAAATTATATTTAAACATAGAATGAAAAATAACCCAACGTTCATGGTAGATGTCCCACACTATATAACTCACACTAGAAGAAATTTTAACACTCAAATAAAGTAATCATGATCATGTAAATGAAAGATATTAAATCAAACTCCCTCAACCCTAAAATAATTATCATGTATTAGAATAAAAATAAGGGATGGAAAATAAAATAATGGATGTGATAACCCAACATGAAATCATAAAAATAATATATTTGATTAAAAAATCCCCCCTTTACATGAAAAACCTAACAAAAACTACTACCCTATCATACTACTCATGGGAATTTAAAAAAAATAAAAGATAAAAAACCTAGAAAACATCCCTAACAACCTATTGAAGATGGTAACAAAATAATAATCCTCAAAATTAAATCCCCAAATACACAGTAGTATCCCTTTATTTATAGATAACTTCCTTCCAAGATATATCCATCATATCTTGATCCATTATTCATTATATCTATCCCTATCTTTATAAATTTGTATACATATCAAAATATACTATATAAAGTAAAAAAACCCACATGGAAAACTCCTCACACGCCTCTCAAAATATATCCAAAATAATATAATAGAGAGATATCTATGGCTAGATTGTAATATTTTTTATTTTTGTAGTTAATGGTGTGAATTGTACCTCAAAATTCATACTAACTTATTTCCTCTATTATATTTCATGGGAATGTATGAATACATGATGAAACATACTTAAACCTAGATTTGAAAAAACTATATCCTGAGCACTTCTTTACTATGTACTTGGAAATGACATAAACTGAACCTTTTTCTATGAAAACATGATTAATATATTCGAAAAAACATAATATCACCTTCATCACACCACAAAATTCTTCTCACATGGTGTAAAACATCACATTGAATCATTAAATTTTTTTTATCACTCTTCCTCCTTCAATTGCATCGCAATGATCAATATATAATGACATGGTATTATCCAGGTAGTAAATCTCATGTCTATGTAGTGATCATCACCGCATGACTAGAAATTTTTTGTGAAAAATCATCAAGTATATCATAAAAACCTTCATGTAGTGGTTATCACATTGTGAAGTAAACTATAGTGGTAAAAAACTTATTCCTTTGTATTTTCTTCTATTTTTCTACAAAATCCACTAAAGTGATCATTTTTCTTAAAATACATAAAAATAAAAATTAGGAAATAATAATTACTTATGTAATAAAATAAATGATTTTAATTTAAAAATCTTAATGTGTGAAATATGGAAATCATATCACTTCCACCAAAAAAAATTTGTATGGTTTAAAGAACCCATTAATTTAGAGGGGACTTCTAAGCCCATTCTGGTGAAGGTTTATAATAAATAAAAAACTAATTTTATTTAAAATTATTCAATCACCTGACCATTTGGAATGAACACCATAATGTGGTGGTTCCATGAAATACAACCCTTTATATGGGGAGGACTATGACCATTTTTATAACCATTATTGTCATTTTGGATATGTACTACAATACAGTTATTATTTGAATAACAAATCTTTTCATTGGAAAACCATGGTAGTTTCTTTTTCCACTACAATCAATTTGGGAAGAATATGTTTTGGTGACCTAAACTAAAACATGGTGGTATTATAAAATCACATTCCATACAAACTATGAATATTTTTCCACCATTACTTTCCAAACCTTACCATATCATGGTTAAATATCATGGTGCCACATACTATGATATAATTCTTTGTTAACTACAATATGGTAGTATCAAAGAATGATACTTTGTTTTCATGTAGTTATCTAGAACAATTTAAAAAAAACAATGATGTGGTATTATGAACATTATAGGACCACTCTTATTTTATATAACATATTATATCATGGTTTAGAAAATTCCATTAACCCTGACCATTTTCACATTAAAAATGAAATAGATCTTTAAATTTATATTTTTATAGTTTCTTCATTCTTTCACAGAATCAATACAAACAAAATGGTGTAGTCTCTAATACTACTAATGGGTATTATATGGGAAAATAGTTATTTAAACATATAGAAAAACACTAACCACAAACTATTATTCCATCATATATTTCTATCAATATTGGACTGGATAAATAAATAAAGAATGATGAATCCTTCTTTGATGATCCAAGTAATCTAAGTGCTTACATGAGACCCTGATAGAGATCAATAAGAAGAATCCAATAGAATCCGACCTTAAATGGTATCCATAGTCTATATGAATCTCCCAATACATGGTAATGACCCCATTCAAGCCATAGACTGCTAGAACCTGTGGTTTAGGGGATTGAAGAAAATCGTATTTAGAGTTATTTGACATGAGGAGTTTATCAATATTTAGAAGCGGGTCTCAAAATCACATTACCGAAGGATTGAAATTGTTTATATATCTATTCAAGGTATCACATTGGAATTCAAATGGCAATACATATTGATGAAACATTACTAAAATTTTCAAACATTACTATCTTTACAATGTATAATTGAATTATCATAATGATCAGATAATATTTAAATGATCAACATGGATGTTAAAACTCCTCAAATCATCATCACATGATTATTAAACAGATATATGGTAGTTTAAGTGGAATTATCACACAAAGTAAAGCATTATCACAAAATTAATGCACTTCCATGCTCTACACTGTGACATGGTGATATTCATCATGAAGTTGTGTATCCCAGCATAGACCATATGTCTAACATGTTACTCTATTATTTAGTTCACATATTTAACATGTTACTATATTATTTATTTAAATAATGATATTTTTTGTATTTTCAATGGATAAATTTATAAAATATCCATCAAGGATTATTTCCTCATGTATGATGTGACAATACCCTCTATATTACTCTCTTATTCTTTATACTCTTTCATCTCCTAGTGATTTCATTTGTTTGATGATAAATTAACATGTCAACTACAAAAATGAAATCATGGAAACATGATGAATGAATGTATCATTGTTATTTTATCTTGTTTTAAAACCTTTTAATCCACATTAAAGAATATATATTTTGGTGAATATATTATGTTTTCTTGGAATATATGCAACCAAGTTGTTTCCTCGCATGAGATATTTTGATGATTTTTTTCAATGTTCTAGGTAGAGAACCATAACTCTTTGCCATGTCATGTTTTTCAATATGTTCATGTTATATTAATTTTTTTATAGAAATGATAATAACCATCCAAAACGGATGACCTTGGTACCTAAAAAAACTCTGTAAATTATGAAGTTAATTATAATATATTCATAAACACCATTTTTTATTTTATAAATAAATTATTTGGTAATACGAGATTAATTTATAGATTTGTGTGTGTTTTATATGGGACATTAATTAAATTTATGATTGAATTAAAAAATGAGTGTGGGATAGGTAGTGGGAAAATAAGGAAATGGGGAACATTATTTATAGATTTTAAATAATTATAAAAAACCCCTTGGTCATTAATTTGGGGTGGATTAGTTAAAAATGTCGAATGATATGAATTAATGTGAAATGAAATGTTATAGAGAAATAATGTTTTGTTTATTATGATATGATAGTCATTTGACATGATGTATGATTTAAATTTGATAACGATTATATGTTTATGATAACCTGTTATGTTTTATATTATTTTGACTTACCTGATCATGATATTAATTGATTAACTATGGACATTTCATGCCCACCATATTCATACATGACATGTTTTATGTTTTAATGATGCTTATGAATTAGGATGGTAAAACGGCAGGCTCAAATGCTAATTTCAGAATGATTGGGTCATTATTTATACTCTTGATGCATCTTGAGAGGTGAGGTCCAAGGTATTATGTACTTAGACTCTGGAAATTGTTCTCAAGAAGGTATCAATACTTAGACACTGAGCAAGTAACTAGGAGGGATTATATTTATATTCTGAACTGAGTTCTTGGGAATATGTTACTACTCGTATTATGAGCCTAATTTTAAAAAACCTATAAAAATACTTTAAATGATGACATATTAATGATAATCCTATTTTTCATCACTGCTAAATTTTTTGATGATGATTCACTAATACAAAATAGGACTTTAACAACACTAAAAATGAACTTTATCAGTACTAGAGAAGCACCGACTACCAAAGAACAATCAAAATATATATCCTTTTATCAGCACTAAAAAATCACTAATAAAGGGGTCCTTTATCAGCACTTAAAAAATGAAGATAAAGGGTTCCTTTATCAATAATTTTAGAAGTGATGATGAAGGGAAATATTTATCAACAATTTTATTTATCTCTAATAAATGGGACCTTTACCATCTCTTATAGAAGAAGTGATAAAGGGTAACTTTATTAGAGTTTGTAAAAGAACTGATAAAGGGTACCTTTATCAGTGCTTGTAAAAGCACTGATAAAGGGGCATACTACAGTGTGTTGTAATAGTACACTACAGCACTAGAAACACCACCAGAAATCAAAAAAAATCATGTACCAATATAGAATTTAAATGAAATAAAATTTAAAACAAAAATACTAGAAAAAAACTATATTATAGAAATTTAAAAAATTGGTTAATAAAATTACATAAGTATAAATTATTACATACATTCAAAAACATCAATGTTCTTTTGTATTTTGATCCTAACTCTGACTCATGATATTGTCGAACAGACCACCCCTGATTGAGAAAAATAATGCACATTTATAAGTAAAAAATTCTTATGTTAGTAATAATATAATGAAATAAATTAATAGAAAGTGTTAATTTTAAATAAACTTTGATTAATTCCAGGAACAATATGTATTAGGTTAAGTTGTGGTTGATTCTTGCACATCACACAATTTATTGTTCATATTCAAGAATTATTTCTATGAAAATTAACTAAATAAGTGTAATATAAAAATGATAATGAAATTAATTAATTAATATCTGATAAAATGATGAGAGAAAAAATCAAGGCTCATTTTCTCAATTTTGGCGATGTGATGTACGTTTTAAAGGAAAATGACACTTATATATTAAAAAGATGCACTTAGAGTAATATTATTCACACTGTGTATCAGATTGAGGTGATTTTGATTCCTACATGTCCCAAATGATTTATGGATTTTTTTCCTAAAGTATCAATATAATATGAATGTGTTTTCTCAATTTTGAGTATGGTCAATTGTCTTTTTTTACTAAAATATCATTTTAAACTAGAAACATGAACTTTGAGTCATAATGGTCACATCATGTATCAGTTTTATGTGATACTAATTCCTACACATCAAAAATGACTTATTAATCGTTTTCCTAAATTATCAAGACAATCTGAGTGTGTTTGTTTGGTTTTCAGTGAGTGAAACTTTTTGAACTAAAATGTTAATTTTGAATTAATAATAGAAACATTTAGTCAATCCAGGCACATAGTGTATCATATTAAGATGAATCTTATTCCTACACATCAAAAATGTATTATGGATCATTTTCCTAATGTATCAAAATAATATAAATTCATCTTTTTGAGCAGGTTAACTTTATTTTTTACTAAAATTGATGTCAATTTTAAATAAAAAGATTCACTTAGAGTCATACTGATTACACTGTACATTGGATTGAGGTGAGTCTAATTTCTAAAAATACAAAATGAACTATGGATCATTTTTATAAAGTATAAAAACAATATGAATGTGTTTTAATAGTTTTGAGTATGTCACTTTTCTTTTTTACTAAAATGAAATTTTAAACTAGAAACAAACACTTTGAGTCATACCGGTCACATCGTGTGTTAGTTTAATGTGATACTAATTCCTAAATATCAAAAATGAATTATAAATAATTTTCCTAAATTTTCAATACAATCCAAGTATGTTTAGTCAGTTTTTAGTGAGTGACACTTTTTAAACTAAAATGTCAATTTTAAAATGATAATAGATACTTTTAGTCATACCGGAAACATCACGTATCCAATTGATGTGAGACTAATTCATAAATGTCAAAAATGACTTATGAATCATTTAAATAAAGTATAAAAACAATACTAATGTGTTTTCTTGGCTTTGAGAATATCAATTTTCATTTTTTACTATAATTAATGTAAATTTTAATTAAAAAGACACACTTGGAGTCATATTGATCACACTGTGCATCAGATTGAGGTATGGATGATTCCTACACATCTCAGATGACTTATGGATATTTTTTATAAATTATCAAAAAAATATTAATTTTTTATCTCAGCTTTGAGTATGTCACTTTACTTTTTTAATAAAATGCCATTTTAAATTAGGAACATGCATTTTGAGTTATACTGGTCACATAGAGTATCATTTTGATGTGATACTAATTCCTACATGTCAAAAATTACTTAGGAATAATTTTACTAAATTATCAATGCAATAAAAGTGTGTTTTATTGGTTTTTAGTGAGTGAGACTTTTTGAACTAAAATGCCAATTTTGAATTAATAATGGACTCTTTTAGTCATACTAGGTACATCATGTATCATATTGAGTTGTGGCCGATTCCAACACATCAAAAATGACTTATGGATCATTTTACTAATGTATCAAAACAATACGAATGTATCTTCTAGGTTTTGAGTATGTTAGTTTTCTTTTTTACTAAAATCAATGTCAATTTAAAATAAAAAAGATGAACTTAGAATCATATTGACTACACTGTGTGTCAGATTTAGGTTAGGATAATTCTTACATGCCTCAAATGATGTATGGATAATTTTTATTAAGTATAAAAATATTTTTAATGTTTTTTCTTATTTTTTGAGTAAGTCGCTTTTCTTTTTTGCTAAAATTTCATTTTAAACTAGAAACATGTACTTTCAGTCATACTGGTCAAATCATGTGTTATTTTGTATTGAGACTGATTAATATACAAAAAAATGAATTATTGATCATTTTAATAAATTATTAAGACAATACGAGCACGTTTTCTTGGTTTTCAGTGAGTAAAACTTTTTGAACTAAAATATAAATTTTAAAATGACAATGGACACTTTGAGTCATATCAGGCACATCATGTATCATATTGAGGTGAAGATGATTCATACAAAAAAAATGACTTACGGATCATTTTATTAAAGTATCAAAATAATACTAATGCATTTTCTTGGTTTTGATTATTTCAATTGTCTTTTTTACTAAAACTAATGTCAATTTTAAATAAAAAATACACACATTGAGTCATACTAGTCACATTGTGCATTAGATTGAGGTGAGGCTAATTCCTACACATATAAATGACATATAAATTATTTTCCTAAATTATCAAAACAATAAGAATGTGTTTTATTGGTTTTGAGTATGTCACTTGTCAGTAAAATGTCATTTTAAACTAGAGACACACACTTTGATTCATACCAGTCACATCATGTATCAATTTTATGCGAGAAAAATTTCTACTTGTCAAAAATTACTTATGAATTATTTTCCAAAATTATCAAGGAAATCCAAGAATGTTTTATTAGTTTTCATTAAGTGACACTTTTTGAACTAAAATGTTGATTTTAAACTGATAATGGGCACTTCGAGTCATACCGGGAACATCATGTATCATATTGAGGTCTAGATAGTTCATACACATCAAAAATTACTTATGGATCATTTTCCTAAAGTATAAAAGCAATCCAAATGCGTTTTCATAGTTTTGAGTATGTTAGTTGTCTTTTTTACTAAAATCAATGCAAATTTTAAATAAAAAGATGCACTTGAAGTCATACTGGTCACACCGTGCATCAGATTGAGGTGATGCTGATTCCTACATATCCTGAATTAATTAAAGATAATTTTCCTAAAGTATCAAAACAATATGAATGCATTTTCTCAGTTTTGAATATGTCACTTGTCTTTTTACTAAAATGTTATTTTAAATGGTAAACAAGAACTTTGAGTTATAATGGTCACATCGTGTATCTGTTCAGTGTGAGAATGAGTCCTGCACATCAAAAATGATTTTTTTTAATTATTTTACTAAATTATTATGAAAATCTGAGTATGTTTACTCATTTTCCATGAGTGAAACTTTTTTAATTAAAATGTGAATTTTAAATAGATAACATATATTTAGAGTCATACTGGGAATATCATGTATCAAATTGAGGCATGGATGATTCCTACACCTCAAAAATTACATATGGATCATTTTCCTAAAGGATCAAAACAATATGAATATGTTCTCTCGGTTTTGAGTATGTCAGTTTTCTTTTATACTAAAATTGATGTCAATTTTAAATAAAAATAAGCACTAGAAGTCATACTGGTCAAACCATGTTTCAGATTAAGGTGTATTTGATTCCTACACTTCCTAAAGTCTCAAAAAATCCCACATTCCAATGTTACCATGCTATTATATTTCCTTATCTAACTACCAACACTGCATATTGACTCGATGTTCTTAGATGAAAAAGGTTTTTCATCTAAGAACATCGACTCAATATGCAGTGTTGTAGTTGGAAAAATAAAGAAAATGAAAAGCATGGTAACGTTGGTATAAAGGAACAAGTTCTCTCATTTGTGTCTTATTACAAATAGTTGAAAGTAAAATATGACTTTTTAAAAGATCTATGAAAAAACTAAATAAGTATTAGATAATAATGATATGGAAATTAACTTACAAATAGTAGATAAAATGATGAAAAAATTAATTAAATATGTATTAGGAATTAAAATTTTCATGATGTTTGTATGCATTCTTAACTGATTTTCTTATTTTAATTATCTTAGTTGTAGTCTCGATGTCCAATATCTCATGAGAATGAAATTATTCAAACAAACCACCCCAAATCAAACAAAAGAGTCCACCTATATAAGAAAACAATTATTATAAGAGTAATAATAAAAATAAATAAATAAAACATAAATATGAAACAATACATTAATTATATGGAAAATTATTTTACTGTGAAAATATAAAGATTACCAATGTGATTGAGTATAAGTAGAATCGTTTCTCTTCCTGAAAAGGTAGTGGAGGGAACTTTATGGAATGTGATAAATGCCAACACTATATGGGAGAAAAGGTTTTAAGGGAGAAGATAATTGTGGAAGGTTTTTTGCATAAAGGCATGAAATATGGAAAAAAATATTCTAAAATAAAGGAACCATGAAAACATAAATTCCCAAAAGATATGTAAAAACTAAATAGGTATTTGATAAAAATGATAAGGAAATTAACTTATAAATAGTAGATAAAATGATTATAAAATTAATAAAATAATTAGTAGGAATTCACCTTTTCGTGATAGTTGTATAAATTTTTGATCCATTTCCTTATTGTCATTATCTTAGTTGTAGCCTCAAAGATAAAACTCTCACAAGTATGAGAAGCTTAAAACAAAGCACCCTAACTCGAACAAAATAACCCACCTTTATAAAAAAAACTCTTATGTGAGTAATACTAAAAAATTAAAAATAAATATAAAAAAATACATTAATTCTATAGAAAATCATTTTAATATAAAAATATCAAGATTTAATATGTGATTGAGCAGACGTAACATCATTTCTCTTCCTACAAAGTAAGTGGAGGGAACTAGAAGGAAAGTGAAAAATTCTAACACAACAGGGGTGAAAATTTTTTGAGGGGGAAGAATTCTGTCATGAAAAAACCTAGGTCAACCGTGAATTGGTCACCTGAATCGGTCTACGACAAGGCCTGAAGGGTATTCCTGATCCCAACGGGCTGGCACAAGTGCCCAGGTGTCAAATATAACATGAGGGAACAATTTACCTAGATTAATTTTATTAAAATAGACAATAAAACAAAAATCCAGATCTGAAAAAAAAATTAACTGAACGTGCCATTATTTATTTGCAGATTTTCAGTTTACATTTAAATATTACCCAAAAAGGGATACAAAGAAAAAGGAAACTAAAACAACACCCCAAAACTCCCTGAAATAAGAGGAGTAATGTCCTTGAGCCGCAACCAGTAAGATCCCAAAATTCAAGCCACTAGGAAACCAAACTACCAACCTGACACATCTTGTCTTAACCTGAAACAAAAAGACAACAAAGTCTGTATACACCCAAATATGTATGTAGGGTGTGATTAAAATCCCAATAGGATTCCACCTGGGCAGAGATTTCATGCATTAAACATTAAATGAAAAATAGATTTCCAAGACTGATATTTTATAGAAATGCTAGGATAATTTTAAGGAAAATAACGTTAATGCAGAACAACTTTGAATGAGTGAAACTTAAAATATAAACCTGTTTCAAAGAATTCACTTTTAAAGAAAACACACTTAATTTTAAAATTTACCAACCCAACCTACCATATGTCGATGGTAAGTTCAAAATAAACATTGATCACTAGTCACGAGAACACCCCAAGAATCACTCCAAATATTTTTTCAATTTTATAAAAACAATTTATGTAAAATTGAAAACCACCCTGAAAAAAGGAAAGGCATAAGAAGGATGGGAATGAAACCCCACCCAAGACCAGACCCGCTCAAAATGAGAAACAGAAAATCAGCCAAAAACCAAAAATGAGATGACCAAGAAACACTACCTAGGTCCGAACCATCTAAAAAGAACTGCCAGAAAGTCAGAACATTGAACACTGAGTCCATCTCAAAACAATCAAAGATGTTACCCATCCTTTGGACGCTGCACTTCCACTGCACCAGTGACCACCCATCCATAAAACATAGCGCCAGGATCCAGAATCCAGACCATCGAAACTTTGAGGGAGGGTAGGGTCACCATATTACATAGAACAAGATGACCAAAGAGGAGGGATCCATTTGCACTGCCCGGGTGAGAAGCAACACCGCCATACCAGAGGACCAGAGCATGAATTCCATTACTGATGATACCAACACCATCCAAAATGCCATTTGAGCCATCGGACTTGACAAAATTGGAGTCAGGCTTGATGGGGTAGAGCGAAATGGAAAACGAGTCTAGTGAGAGGCAGTACCATCCAAACCCAGGCCTAACAGAAATATGAAAAGGGCCATACCTTAGAACAAGGCCGCAAGAAAACCAGTAAGCAGAAACTATCAGAAATTGATGATTGAGGATGAGCGATGGAGAAGTATTCATCAACAGTACTCCAAATGTGAAACCAAGGGATGCAGGACTGAAATGACAAGAAGATATGCTGGAAAAGAACAGAAAAGGGTGATGAATCCGGGTCTGATAATTCCTAAGGTCACCCTCTACGACCTCATAATGACCCAGATGCAAGCAGATAACTGCCCCCAAGAGCACAAAGAGGGGAAGAGGATTTCATCAGAGCCAATATTTCAAGATTATTCCACCTATGAGCATACACTAACCTGGGAGAAGATGAATAACCTTCCAAAACCAAACCGGAAGAGTGGCGGAACCAAGTATGCTTCAATCCATCTGACACCTTCGATGGAGGAGCGATTCTCCAAATGCGGAACCAGGGGATGAATATCCAAGAAGACGCGAAGACTGGCCAGATGAATTGGGAGGAGAAATAGCGAGGGGGTGCCTCCGGCTCTGAGAAATCCCGAGGTCACCATCCGCAACCACATAATGACTTGAGATGAAGAAAAAAGACCTACCATGAAACAATCCAACGATCCCAACCGGATGAGAACCCAACGTTGGCCACCGAGCACATTCGAGACCCCTTCCACTGATCTCTCGACATGATGGCTCTGAAACATGGAAGCCACGAGGAGGAGTTGGGATGAGGAAACCGAGAGGAGCACTGAGAGTGCATGCCATCGAGAGCAAGAGAATAGGTAAGAGGGATGAAGGGAGAAGGAAGACATAGGGAAACCCTAATCTGAGGGGATCTCCCATGGTCAATGCCCCTTATAGGCCCATTAATACTGTTTCGACTTCCAAGAACACCCCTAGGAACTAGTTAGTTGTGGGGTCCTAGGTACCTCGTATCTCAATGTGAAAGTAACCATAGAAAATATCCATTAACCTTCTCGTGAACGGGCCACTATTAGGGAACATACCCATAACCTAGTGTTCCCCAATCATCATCATGATCATAGTTCAGTTAGTGTTGTCATCATCAAACTTTCTAAGTGAACCAAGGATGATAACACTCCGGATCACTAGCATACTAGTACTAGTCTACCCACCTAGATACCCAAGTTTCCCTATTATGTTCAATCAAATTTCACATGTCACATAATAATGCTTACACAATTTATCAACCAACCAAGCAACATGCATAACAAACCACCACTTGCATATCACAAACCCATTCTTGAAAACTTATACAAGATGAAATATTTCCCAAATATGTTTCATATCTTTAAAACAATTCAACAAACCATTAACACAATTTATAAAACAATTTTCAATAAACACCCCAATACCATTTAATCCAACATGCACCTTAAACCCACTTTAAAAATTAGCTGCACATTAATTCTAAATCAAAATGAAATTAACAACTTGCACATAGTACAACAATTCAATTGCATGTTTTAGAAAAATGACACCAAGTGCCACACGAAGTCTTGCATACAAAAAAAATACTCAATTTTATACAAAACTGCCACTTTAACAATTAAACGCATTCTCAACCATGCTAATTAATACTTTTGCATCGTGAAAATAATTTAACAAACCATTTGAGTAGTTCATAAAACTTTAACAAATGGTGAAACAAAATTTTTCACTCAAATACACTCAGTTTCATTTAAAACACCACTTTAAAACCAAACACACAATATTTTCATGTTAAAACATGATTTGTACCATTTATATATTTTAATAATTCAATTTAACTAATAAAAAACATTCCAAAATGCATAGTAGGGGTTTATACCTAGTACATAATCAATTTCACATGTAAAAATATATTTTTAAGCCAAAAGAATGTCAAAACTCTTTAGAAACCACATACGCACCCCAAATATACTTTATAAAACATACTAAATTAAAAAAACATGCAAAAAAAATTCATCAATTAACGATTAAGCATGGAACCAACTACCTTGGGTGTTGAAAACCCCAATACTCAGTGCTAATCTTCGATCACACACCAAACGCCCGACAGAGAACCCAAGGTGAACCCTAATTCAAACATTAAAACTAACAAGGTCAATATCGCTCCCTCAATTAAAAGAAACCCCAATTGAAACCATAAGGAAAGAGTAAAAAAATATTACCCAGTGCAAAGGTGGCACGAGGGCAGTGCTTGGGAAGTGGAGGGGTCACCGACCAAGGGCTTCTGGAAAAAGAGGTTGCCGACCATGGGGGTCGCTGGCTGAGGAGAGGGGGAACGCTGGGGAGGGTGGGGTACGAGAAGCGAGGGGGGGGGGGCAAGAGAGTGGGGTGCAGGTGGGGGTTCCCGCGAGGGAGAGGGGCACTTGCGGAGGGTGGCTCATCAGAGGAAGGTGGATGGAGGAGAGGAGGGATTTTCACAAGGGAGGAGAGGGGGTGGGGCGTGACTTGTAGGGAGAAAGAGGGGGAGGGGTGCATGGAGGTGGAGAGAGGGATGTGGGGGAGGGAATAAATCCCAGAAAAAATCAAACCTACTTAAAAAAACAAAATTAATTATAATAATAATTATAATAATTTTATTTTCTTAATAAAAGTTCATTCTCAACCTTAAAATTTATAAGATTAATAATACTAAATTTATTAATATTAATAACAACAATAATAATATTCTCTTATAATAATATTATTATTATCTTTTAAAACAATTCTTTAAATTCTATTTCGCTTCACTCTATTTAGTTTATTAATTTATTCATTCAATTTAATTAATTTTTTATTTTATTTTACTCCCTATTTAATGCATTAATTATTTTTAATACAAGGAAACAACGCGGCCAAACTACACGGCTCAAGTGACTGTGCATGGACGATGCGAAAATCTCTACCCATTCAGGAAGTGACCACACATCGCACAGATTTCGTTGTCGTGTGGTGTTCGTGCACCAGTCTAAAAACCTCAAATTTTCCAAACTTTAAAATTTTAATTCAGCACCCAAACCACAAATTTGACAATGCTGACTCGAGACCTTGAACCTGTAACACCCGGTTCCCGAGAAAAACAACTAAGATCCAACCCGAGCTGGGTTCGAGGATAAAATTAAAACCCAGGTGTGATAATTATCCCCACAATAAATGCTTTCCACCCTTAGAAATCCATCCCAAGACTACCCAGAAAATAGAACTGGTATACTCTCTTAGCTCAAAGTTATTCCAGATAAACAAAATGAAAGAGAAGCAAGAACTCTACCAACAAAGAGAAATAAAGTAAAAAATAAACTAGAGAGACTCAAAATGGACTCCTCACCATGTGACATCTTCCCCCAAAAGTCAAGACACCTCTAGTTTATTATCAAAAGAAAGAACCTCTCACCATAAAATATTCAATATCTTGGGACAAAACAACTTAAATATTCCCAAAGAGGCACACACATATCATTAGAAAAAAATAGATATTTCTGAGCGAGACTGTCAACCATTGAACCAACACCAGGGAAAAAACAGAGTTACTGACATGAGGAAGCCTGAGCGGACTCCCCACCATAAGAGGAAAAACATATAAGATGGAACCATGATACCAACAGGGGGAGGCCTGAACAGACTCCCCACAATAAAGGCTATCTAACTAACTGGCACAGGCCGACACAGAAAGCCCGACATGAGCTAACTTGGGGGATTCCCGCAGAACCAAACACCCCCCCCCCCGCAAGGGTCCGATCACAGAAACTCCAAAACACACAAAAGGCATCACATGGTTCATAGAAAAGTAACAAGGTCATCATGACTCCACCATCCAAAGGGACCACTTAGAATGAAACGGATTCACATAAAACATAAATTGTCCTAATTTCCAAAAATGAAAACAAACACAGGAACAAGGTCGCTAGGTTTTTTTTGACTACACATCATCTTCACTCTAAGACCTATGACTAGAGCTCTAATGGTTAATGCATCTCCTACCTCATAGTCAAGCACTAAAAACCCCCGACCGAAACTTCTCACTACTGGTTCACAAACAACTACATCGTGATCAAATAGCATCAACAAAACACAACACATCACCTGAACCACTCACTCCCACATGAAACTTTCACAATGACAAGGGATTAGAAGCTGAATGAACATCACCCCTTTCGACTCTGAACTAGATTTTCCATATTAGTGTCCCAACACTAACCTCTTCTTAGATGAATCAAACATGAGGCCCAAGGCCCTTTCCAACATAGGCAACACTAACAACCTAGACGACCTTCACCTTTCCTCAATGGAATTATCTTCACTACTCTCAAACAAGATCTTTAGATATGAAAGAATCAAACTTTTCCTTTGATGACTCAAAAAACTTTAGAAACTATCGTATCTTCTATACTTCCACAACCACTCTTCCACTGTAAAAAGAATCCATTTAACCTAAAATAAGACAAAATTAATTAACTGAAGGGAGTCCTTACTTTGATCAATTGGAGGGTCAGTAATTAGTGGATCACCCATGGCCACACTTCAAATATAAATATATTCTTTATGTGGGCATGAACTATCCAGGAAAGGAAATCCATGGACCCAATAAAACTAGTCCAATGGCCAAGACATACCACAAACGAACACTAGATGTGTAGAGGGAACCACTGTAAGGGCTTCCTGAAGCACTTTTCCAAAGAATCCACCAACTAAACATTTCCACACCAACTTAACAATATAATCTCAAACTCAAGACACGGGCCAACCAAAAAGAATTATTGGCACAAAATACCTCGAAAACAACATTCCCAAAATACAAAAGACATAGCATGAAAACACCAGTTATCAAAACACCAACTTTTCTTTTTTAATCTATTTTTTGAAAATAAACTTGGTTAGTGGGTTTCACCATCACCAATGGTGTACCATGGGTCTCACACATGCATGTTACCATTCCACACCAGGTACTACGTCATGTACATCCAGGAACTCATCCACTCATTCCATTTACCATCCACATTTCCATATATGCTCATCCAAGTGGTCACCCGTGAGAACACCAAAGACTAAAACCAAACCATTCCATTTTTTCAAAACCAAAACATTCAACTCACACTTTTCATAACTTACACATTAGTTTTAAAGAACTTATTTTCATAACATTTTTTACTTCCCCAAAACCAAATCATTTTTTACTTAAAAATAAAATATCTGCAATTCCACAATAGGAGACGTATAATGATGCAAGAGGAAACTAGGGCCAACGGGTGACTTGGACATATGTTTGGCAGTCATATGACAATCAATCCACCATCACTAAGAGTATTCTAGGACAATGTCTCTAGCTCCGTATGGAATTACAGGCCCTGTGAGATCACTGAGATAGTTGACCCATCTCCTATTTCATTTCCCAAATAACAAGCAACCACAAGGGCCAAAGAACTCAGATGGACCCCAACTTCCCCTGTTAACTCAAGTACTTCCATGAGGTGTGTTTTCTAGGCACCTTACTAATAGCTAGAACATTAATTTACGAAAATCCTAGCTCTAGTCTACCCTCACTCTACCCAAGAAACAAGGCCCAAAGAGAAAACCTCACCTCTGGTACCTTTTTTTCTCGAACCAACCCAGGTCAAACCTGAACCGGTCACATGAATTAGTCTGTGACAAGGACCGAAGGGTGTTTCCATTCCCCACAGGCTGGAAAAATTGCATGGGTATCAAATAGAACAGGATGGAATGATTTAACTATATTAATTTTATTAAAATATCCAATAAAAACAAAAAATCCCGATATTAATAAAAATCAATCGAACACACCATTATTTATTTTCAGATTTTCAGGTTACATTCAAACAAGACCCAAAAAAGGATAAAACACAAAAGAAAACTAAAACAATTCTCCAAAACTTCATGAAACAAGAGTAGTAATGTCCTCGATCTGCCACCACCAAGATCCCAAAACCTAAGCCACTATGAAACCAAACTGCCAAACTGAAACATCTTGTTTTAACCTAAAACAAAATGACAACAGGGTCTGCATACACCCAAAGGTGTATTCAGGGTGTGATCCAAATCCAATTAGGATGCCAATTGGGTAGATATTTAATTCATTAAAAATTAAATGAAAATCAAATTGGAAAGATTGATATTTTATAGAAATTCTAGGACAATTTTAAATAAAATAACTTTAAATCAGAACAACTTTGAATGAGTGCAACTTAAAATATAAAAGTAGTTTCAAAGAATTCACTTTTAAAGACAACAGACTTACTTTTAAAATTTACCAACCCAACCTACCATATGTCAATGATAAGTGCAAAATAAACATTGAGCACTAGTCATGGGAACAGCCCTAGGCACTAGTTAGTTGTGGGGCCCTAGGTACCTTGTATCTCAGTGTATAAGTAACCATAGAAAATGGCCAATAACCATCTCGTGCACAAGCCACTAGTAGGGAACATACCCATAACCTAGTGTTCCAAATCATCATCATCATCATCATCATCATTTTTTAGTTAATATTTTAGTAGTCAAACTTGCTAAGTGAAATAGGGACGACACCACTTTAGATCACTAGCATACTAGTCCTAGTCCACCCACCATATAACTGAGTTTTTCTATTGGGATCAATCAAGATTCACATGTTAAATAATACTACTTACACAATTTATCAACTAACCACGCATCATGCAACACAAACCACCACTTTCCTATCAAAAAACCATTCTTGAAAACTTACGCATGTCGAAATATTTCCCAAATATGTTTTGAATCTTTCAAAAAATTCAACAAACCATTAAAACAATTTATTAAACAATTTTCAATGAACACCCCAATGCCATTTCATCCAAAGTACACCCAAAACACACTTTAAAAATTAGCTTCACTTTAATGCTAAATCAAAACACAAGTTGCATCTTGCACATAGTTTAACAAATCAATTGCATGTTTTACAAAATGACACCAAGTGCCACAGAAATGCTTGCACACAAAAAATACTCAATTTTATACAAAACTACCACTTTAAAAATTAAACGCATGATCAATCATGCTAATTAATACTTTCGAACTGTGAAAATAATTTAATAAACCATTTGAGTAGTTCATAAAACTTTAACAAATGGTACAACAAAAATTTACACTCAAAATACACATAGTTTCATTTAAAACACCCCTTTAAAACCAAATGCACAATATATTTGTGTTAAAACATGATTTGAACCATTTATATATTTTAATAAATCAATCTCACAAAATACAATAATTTCAAAATACATATTAGGGGTTTATACCTAGCACCTAATCAATTTCACAAGTAAAAAAATATATTTTTAAGCCAAACGCATGTCAAAAATATTTAAAAACCACATACTCACCCCACATATACTTCATAAAACATACCAAATTAAACAAAAAAGAAAAAAATCATCAATGAATGTTTAATAATGGAACCACTTACCACGGGTGTTGAAAACCCCAATAATCGGTGCGAAGCTTCGATCACACACTAAACACATGACAAGGAACCCAAGGTGAACCCTAATTCAAACATTCGAACTAACAAGGTCAATATCGAACCCTCAATTAAAAAAAAACCCAAACCAAAACACTAAGGCAAGGGTAAAAAAATCTTACTCGGTGCAAGGGTGGCACGAGGGCAGCGCAAGGGAAGCAGAGGGGTCACCGGCCAAGGGGGCACTGGCCAAGGAGGTCTCCAGCCATGGGGGTCACTAGCGGAAGAGAGGGGGCACACTGGGAAGAGTGGGGCACGAGAATAGGGGGTGTGCGAGGTAGTGGGGTGTGGGCGGGGGTGCGCATGAGGGAGAGGGCACGTGCAGAGGGCAAATCACTGGAGGAAGGTGACCAGAGTGGAGGAGGGTTGCGCACAAGGGAGGAGATGGGGTGGGGCATGACTTTCAGGGAGAAAGAGGGAGAGGGGTGTGTGGAGGTGGAGAGAGGTAGGAGGGGGAAGGTAATAAAACCCTAAATATAATTAAACCTACTTAAAAAAACAAAATTAATTATAATAATAATTATAAGAATATTATTAGCTTAATAAAAAAATACATTCTCAAAATTAAACTTTATAAGATTAATAATATTAAAATTAGTAATACTAATAATAATAATAAAAAAATTCTCTTATAATAATAATAATAATATTACTTAAAACAATTCTTAAAATTATATTTTACTTATCTATATTTATTTTATTAATTTATTCTTTCAATTTAATTCATTTCTTAATTTTTTACTCCTAATTTAACATGTTTATTATTTTTTATACAGGGAGACCACGCAGTCACCCCGCACGGCTCAAGAAACCATGCGCAGACCATTCGATGATCTCTACCCATTCAATAAGTGACCGCACATCACATGGCTTCCGTTATTATGTGGTGTCCGCACACCAGTCTAAAACCCTCAAAATTTCCAAACTTTTAAATTTTAATCTGAGACCCAAACCCCAACTTCGACAATGCTAACTCGACCTTGAACCAGTCACACCTAATTCCTGAAAAAACAAATTAGATCCAAACTGAGTTGGGTTTGATGATAAAATAAAATCCCGGGTCTGACAATTATACCCACCATAAACGATTTCCACCCTCAGAAAGCCATCCCAAGACAACCCAGAAAATAGAACTGGTATACCCTATTATCTCAAAGTGGTTCCTGTTAAACAAAAAGAGAGAAAAGTAAGAACTCTACCAACAAAGATAAATAATGTGAAAAATAAACTTGAGAGACTAAAAATGGACTCCTTTCCAAGTGACATCTTCCCCCAAAAGTTAAGACACCTCTAGTTTATAATCAAAAGAAAGAACCTCTCACAATGAAATATTCAATATCCTGGGACAAAACACCTTAAATATTCCCAAAGAGGCTTACACATATCATGAGAAACAAATTAGATAGTTTCGAGCGAGACTATCAACCATTGAACCAACACTAGGGACAAAATAGAGTTACTAACACGAGGAAGATCGAGAAGACTCTCCGCCATAAGGAGAAACTAACACATAAGACGGAACCATGACACCAATAGGGGGTGGCCCAAATAGACTCCCCACAATAAAGGCTATCTAAATAACTGACTGGCACGAGCCGACATAGAAAGCCCGAAATAAGCTAACCTAGGGGCTTCCCGCACAACCGAACAACCCACCACAAGGGTCCAGCCATAGAGACTCCAAACCAAACAGAAGGCATAAAAAATTTAATAGCAAAGAAATAGGGTCCTCATGTATCCTCCATCCAACATGACCACTTAGAATGAAATTAATTCACAGAAAACTTAAACTATCTTCATTTACCAAACTGAAAATAGACACAGGACCGAGGTCCCTGGGGTTTTCTTAACTACACGTCAACTTCACTCTGAGACCTATGACTAGATATTTTATGGTCGATACATCTCCTACCTCACAGTCAGGCACTGAAAACCCCTGATCGAAACTTCTCCCTACTGATTCCATAAACAACTACATCGTGATCAAATAGCATCAAAAAAACGCAAAACATCTCATGAACCACACACTCCCAAATGACACTTTCACAAAGACAAGGGTTTAGAAGATTCATGCACAACACCTATTTCGACTTTGAACCAGATTTTTCACACTATTGTGCCATCATGAACCTCTTATTAGATGAACCCAATGTGAGGCCCAAGGCCCTTTCCAACATAGCCATAACCAACAACCTATACCACCTTCAACTTTCCTCACCAGAATTCTCTTCACTGCTCTAAAATGAGATATTTAGACACGACAACGTCAAAATTTTCCTTTGATGACTCAAACAAATTTAGGAACTAAGGTATGTTCTAAACTTCCACAATCACTCTTCTTCTACAAAAAGAATCCATTTAACCAAAATGAAGAGAAAATGAATTAACCAAAGGGAGTCCTTAATTTGATAAACTAGAGGGTCTATCATCATTGGATCACCTGTGGCCACACTTCAAATATACATCCATACTTTATGGAGGCATGAACTATCCAAGAAAGGAAAACCATGGACCCAATCTAACTGGTCCAATAGACAAGACATGCTGAAAGAAAACACTAGACGTGTAGAGGGAACCACTGCAAGGGCTTCCTGAAGAATTTTTCAAAAGAATCCACTAAATACACATTTACACACCAAATTACCAATATGGAATCAAACTCAAGAAATGGGCCAAACAAAAATAATTCTTGGCGAAAATTTCCTTGCAAACAACATTACCCAAACACAAAATACATAGAACGCAAACACCAGTTATCAAAACACCAACTTTTCTTTTCCAATCACTTTTTTTTGAAAATAAACAAGGTTAGTGGGTTTCACTATCACCAATGGTGTCCCATGGGTCTCATACATGCATGTTATCATGCCACACCAGGCACTATGTCATGTCTATACATGCACTCATCCAAACATGCCATTTAACATCCACCTTTCCATATATGATCATGCAAGTGGTCACCCGTGAGAACACCAAAGACTAAAACCAAAGCTTTCCATTTTTTTCAAAACCAAAACATTCAACTCACACTTCTCAAACCTTACACATAATTTTCAAAGAACTTATTTTCATAAAATTTTCCACTTCCCCAAAACCAAATCATTTTTTACTTAAAAATTAAATTTTTTTACAATTCGACAATAAGAGACGTAGAACGATGCAAGAGGAAACTAGTGCTAGATGGAAACTTGGACATATGGTTGGTGTTAATATGCCAATAACTCCACCATCACTTAGAGTATTCTAGGAAAATGTATCCGGATCCACAAGGCTTTCCAAACCCTACGATATCACTGAGACTGTTGACCCTTCTCCCATTTTATTTCCCAAATAATAAGTGACCACAAGGACCAAATAACTTAGATGGACCCTGACTTCCCCTGGTAACTCAAGTCCCTCTACGAGGTGTGTTGGCCAGGAACCTGACTCATGGCCAGAACATTGAGTTCTGAAAATCCTAGCTCTAGTCTACCCTAAATATTTCCAAGAAACAGGACCCAAAGAGAAAACCTTACCTCTGATACCATTTTGTCATGAACCAACCCAGGTCGACCCTGAACCGGTCACTTGAATCAATCTGTGACAAGACCCGAAGGGAGTTCTCAATACCCATAGGATGAAAGAAGTACCTAGGTGTCAAATAGGACACGGGGGAATGATTTACCCAGATTAATTTTATTAAAATATCCAATAAAAACAAAAAATACATATCTGAAAAAAAAATAACTGAACACACCATTATTTATTTTCAGGTTTCCAGTTTACATTTAAACATGACCCAAAAAGGGCTATAACACAAAAGGAAACTAAAACAATGCCCCAAACCTCCGTTAAACAAGAGGAGTAATGTCCTTGAGTTCCCACCACCAAGATCCCAAAACCAAGCCATTAGGAAACTAAACTTCCAACCTGAAATATCTTGTCTTAACCTGAAACAAAAAGACAACAGGGTATTCATACACCCAAAGGTGTATGCAGGGTGTGATCCAAAGCCCAGTAGGATGACACCTAAGTAGAGATTCCATGCATTAAACATTAAATAACAAATAAATTTTCAAGTTTGATATTTTACATAAATTATAGGATAATTTTAAATAA
The DNA here is from genome assembly GCA_963277665.1 of Viscum album. NCBI lineage: Eukaryota > Viridiplantae > Streptophyta > Magnoliopsida > Santalales > Viscaceae > Viscum > Viscum album. The sequence goes on along the minus strand of OY728143.1, from coordinate 1,400,822,149 downwards.
AATAACTTTAAAGAAGAAAAACTTTGAATGAGTGAAACATAAAATATAAAGCAGTTTCAAAGGATGAAATTTTAAAGACAACACACTTAATTTTAAAATTTATCAACCCAACCTACCATATGTCATGGTAAGTGTAAAATAAACATTGACCACTAGTCAAAAGAACACTCATAAGAACTAGTTAGTTGTGGGGCCCTACGTACCTTATAACTTGGTATAAAAGTAACCATAAAAAATATATAATAACCTTATTATGCATGAGACACTATTAGGTAACATACCCATAACCTAGTGGTCCCCAATCATCAGCATCATCATATTTTAGTTAGTGTTGTCATCATCAAACTTTCTAAGTGAAATAGGGATGATACCACTCTGGATCACTAGCATACTAGTCCTAGTCCTTCCACATAGATACATGGGTTTTCCTATTATGCTCAATCAAGTTTCACACAACACATAATATCGCTTACATAATTTATCAACCAACCAAGAATCATAAAACACAAACCACCACTTTCCTATCACAAACCCATTCTTGAAAACTTATGCACACCGAAATATTTCCCAAATATGTTTCACATCTTTCAAACAATTCAACAAACCATTAACACAATTTATAAAATAATTTTCAATGAACACCCCAATTCCTTTTCATCCAAAGTGCACCCAAAACCCACTTAAAAAATTAGTTGCACATAATGATAAATGAAAATTCAATTCACAGCTTTCACATAGTTTAAAAAATAAATTGCATGTTTTAAAAAATGAAACCAAGTGCCACACAAAGGCTTTCACACAAAAAAATACTCAATTTTATACAAAACCGCCACTTTAACAACAAAACACATGCTTAATCATGCTAATTAATTATTTTATACTATGCAAATAATTTAACAAACCATTTGAGTAGTTCATAAAACTTTAACAAATGGTGAAACAAAAATTTACACTCAAAATACACTTGGTTTCATTTAAAACGCCACTTTAAAACCAAACACACAATATATTTGTGTTAAAACATGATTTTCACCATTTATATATTTTAATAAATCAATTACACAAATCACAAACATTCCAAAATGCATAGTAGGGGTTTATACCTAGCACCTAATCAATTTCACATATAAAAATATATTTTTAAGCCAAACACATGCCAAAAATCTTTAGAAACCATATACGCACCCCACATATACTTCACTAAGCATACCAAATTAATCAAACAAGAAAAAAAATTCATCAATGAAGGGTTAATCATAGAACCACCTACCTCAGGTGTTGAAAACCCCAATACTCGGTGTGAAGCTTCAATCGTACACCAAAAAACATGACAAGGAACCTAAGGTGAACCCTAATTAAAATATTGGAACCCAAAAGGTCAATATCACACACTCAATTAAAAGAAACCCAAACAAAAACCCTAAGTTAAGGGTATAAAAAAGCTTAACTGGTGTAAGGGTGGCGCGAGGGAAGGGCAAGGTAAGCGGAGGGGTCGTCGACTAAGGGGGAACTAGTAAAGAAGGTCACCGTACATGGGGGTCACTAAATGAGGAGAGGGGCGCATTGGGGAGAGCGTGGAATGAGAAGAGGGGGGAGTTCAAGGTAGCAGGGTGTGGGCGGGGGTGTGCGCGAGGGAGAGGGGTGCTTGTAGAGGGAAGCTCATTGGAGGAAGGTGGCTAGTGGGGAGGAGGGCTACACATAAGGGAGAAGAGGGCGTGGGGCGTGACTTGTAGGGAGAAAGAGGAGGAGGGGTGCGTGGATGTGGAGAGAGGGAGGAGGGGGGAGAGAATAAAACCCTAAAAAAATTAAACCTACTTAAAAAAACAAAATTAATTATAATAATAATTATATGAATATTATTATACTAATAAAAAAAATACATTCTCAACATTAAAATTTATAAGATTAATAATATTAAAATTATTAATACTAATAACAATAATAATAATATTCTCTTATAATATTGTGATTATTATCATTTAAAACAATTCTTAAAATTCTATTTCAATTCCCTCTATTTATTTTATCAATTTATTCCTTAAATTTAATTTATTTATTATTTTATTTTACTCCTGATTTAACAAATTAATTATTTTTAATAGAGGGTGACCGCACAGTCACCCTGTATGGCTCAAGCGACCGTGCGTGGACCATGCAGTAATCTCTGCCCATTCAAGAAGTGATCGCGCGTCACATAGATTCTGTTGTCATGTGGTGTCCATGCACCGGTCTAAAACTCGCAAATTTTCCAAACTTTAAAAATTTAATCTGGGACCCAAACCCAAACTTTGACAATGATAACTCGAGACCTCAAACCAATCACAACCAGTTCCCAAAAAAAAACAACTGAGATCTGACTCGAGCTGGGTTCGAGGCTAAAATAAAAACCCAGGTGTGACAAAGTCTATGGAAGTTTTAGTGAAGAAGGGCATGAAACATGGACATAAATATTATAAAATAAATGAACACATCAAGGAATAATGAAAATTAAATCAACATTTCATTATGTAATTTTCCTTTAAAATAGATAAAGTATATCGTAATATTATATTTACATATTCTTAAAGGGTTTCCTTTGTTATATTATGTTTTCCATGGGATTGGTAACATCATCATGTGTAGAAGACATTGATTGTATGAGTAGTCAAACATATAATTTAGATTATGTTAAATCAGTTGAGAAAAAAATAATATAATGAGGAAAAACATAGTATATTAAAAAACATTTTTACCTTATCATTATACTCTCAATATTTTGTTACAGTTTTTAGGGATTTGGTTCTTTTATTGAGAATCAAATTCCCTTATTTGTGCTCCCCTATAATGTATACTACATTGTCTACATTTGGAATAGAATGAACTAATTATGATCTCCCAGTGAAAGGATCATCCTTGATTGAATTTTCATCTGACCCAACAATTGTTTTAGTCTCTAGTATGACAAAAGACCAATTCTTGTTTATTGTATCTGAGACATAAAATACTACCACTTCTTGTGATTCCATTATGAATGACTCATCTTTTCCACCTTCCACAATAAAATTCACCTTTATAAATCTCATTTCATCAACTTTCACTGCAGGCATATAGTCAACCCATTTGCAATGGAAAATCAACACTTGAAATGTTGTATAATCAAACTCATATATCTGTTCAATAATGCCAAAATATGATATTGTTCATAAATTTTATTCCTATACTTGTAACTAGATATGTGAATCAATTCTACCATAAGTGTAACACCATTGTTTTGCATCATATTTCATTCATAATGTTATTTTTTACAAAACATATAACCATTGATTAAAAACCCAGTGTAAGATATAACATTTTCATTTGGGCCCCTTTCTAGCCATCAAAGTCATTCATAAATTGAATTTATATTTTCAAACAACTCCACATAAATTTTATCTCATAACCATCTTATAAACTATTGATTATGTTCATTTTATATCCATCCTTTATCCCTTGATGGATTAAAATATCTAATAATTTCTTGGTGGGATTAAAATTATAGATCAACATATTCACTATTATGTAAAATGTAATGTTGCGCTTGCTACCACTCTATCAAGGTAATTATAACAACATATCTTCCAGAAATCCCTTCACCCATAATGAATTTTCTATGATGTGACTTTGGGAGACTGATGTTTTCAATGACTAATATGTAATAGGTACATAATTCAACAACTTCTACAACAATATATCATTCTGCAATACAACCTTATGGATGACTTCGATTCTCGAAATACCCTTTCAAAATCTTCATATATCGTTCAATGGGGTTCATCCATCTGTAATGGATATAACCACACATTTGAACCTCGCTAACTGAGTGGACCTTCATGTGGACCATTATATTAAAGAATTATGGTGGGAATAACATCTCTAATTCACACAATATGACTAAAATATCCTTATTCATGATCGAAAACTTCGTAGGGTCTATAAAATTATTTCATATGGATTTGAAAAAAAATCAGAGTCTTGTTAATGTATGTCATAAATTTTGATTCGGAATGTGGAAATCCACAAGCATAAAATATTTTATCAAAACATAACAGTCATGTGATTTTAGTTCCAATAACTTCAAATTAGTCACTGACATGAAATTATTGATATTTGATGAATACTACTCTAGAACTTTTACATTATTAAGGAAAAGGAAAAATTATAATTTTTCTTATCTAGATGGAGTGTAAGCAACTAGAGGAAGAAACTTTTGCCCTTTACCCTTCACCAGTTCCAAATATTCCCTTATCCCCATGTTAATCATGTCCAACCTAGCCTTGATTCCATCTTTCATTTTGCTGGGAACATTTAATAATGTGACAAAAACACTATCAAATACATGTTTTATAAATGCATGAAATCAAAAAAATATCTAACATATAAAAAATTCCAATATGGTAGTTCAAAGAAATTAGATCTCTTCTTCCAGCTTGATTTCATAAGGTTTTTTAAAAATGGATTACCAAAAACAGTGTTAATAAATTTTACTTTATCAAATAGTTGATCGCCCATTACTAGAGAAAGTGTTTTACCTTGTTCGATATTCACATCAAATGTTGTCATCCATGATCAATATTTATTTCATCAAGGTAAAAATTTATGATGTCCTAAAAACATAGTCTTTGAGGACTGTTTCAAACAAACTGAGTGTGTGCATTCTTCACAAATGAGACACCCCAACATTCCTTTAATACCATTTCTTTATAAATTTCCATAAGTGGGGAAGTAATTTATTATACCATACAAAATAGCCCTCAATGTGTTTTCTTCACTTCTATGAGGATTATACATTGTAACACTTGTATCCCAAATCAATTTCATATCTGTTGACCTCACCTGTTTTGATAATCCCAATTAGCTTTCATATACATTGATAATACCAATTTATGTTTATCAAGATGATAATAACATTAAAATAGACTCTAAAATATGTTAATACATGTTTGTCTATGTTCATATAAATTTTGAAGTAATTCTAACCCAATCAGATGTGTTTTTCATAAAACAGATAAGTGTTAAGTCACTGATCTGCGTATAGCTACTGATAAAGAGCTACCGGTACTCAGTCTACCGATAGACAGAGTCACCGATACACTAAGGTCACCAATACGCAGAGATATTGATATGTACAAGTTCACCGATAAGCTAAGATCACCGATACACAGAGCCACCAATATGTACAAGTTTACCGGTAAGCATATACCAAGTCTACCGATAGAACAGAATGGAGCTACCAATGTGCACAAGATACTGATACATAGAGCTACCGACAGACTAGAGCCACCGATAGAATCAGTCTACCGATAGAGTAAGTCCACTGATACATGTGAAAACAGCTACCGATGCAAGGAGCTACTGATAACAGAGTCTACCGATACAAGTACAGAGTCACTGATAGAATCTATCTACCTATAGAGTAAGTCCACCGATACAGGTGCAAATAGCTACCGATGCAAGGAGCTACTGATAACAAGATCTACCAATACAAGTACAAAGTCACCAATGCATTGAGCTACCGATAGCCCAAGAGAGACTGATACAGATAGTTACCAACAGAATTGAGCTACCGATAGAAGTTTACCGAGCTACATATATAAGGAGTTATTGATACCTAGAGCTACGGATGCAAAAAGCTACCAATGCAAGTTCAAAGAGCTACCGATGGAAGGACTGCTACACAAAATCCACCGTACACATCTACCAATAGAAGGCTACTAATGATTGACCAACTAGTCAAGATCTATACTCTCAATACTATTTATTTATTAAGATAACAGTTGCATTTGATGTTTTTTAATGCAGTTAATGTTATTTAATGATCTCTGTTGACATGTCAGGGAACTGTACCTAGTACCCATGCAAAAGGTAATCATTCCCATTTTTCAGAACTGAAATCTATAAAAGGGAAGATAAAGACCTGGCTAAAAAGGTGGTGGGTGTGTCTTTGTAATGATATGAGCAAGAAGTAAACATGAAGAGTATATACAAGATTCATACTAAAAAATGAGTTGCACACCGAAAGACATCCATACTCCAAGAACACTAGACATACACGAAGAAACTTATTTGAGGAGAACACAAGCTGCATCTTGAGTGGAGGACTACAACAAACACTTCATGAACTCAGGCTGACGAGCTGAACCTGGAAACAAGGAAGAAAAACGATACTATGTTTTCAGAACAAAAACCAGAGAAGGACTCAGAAGTTTTTCTAACAAATCAAACAAGTCCAGAGCTGCACTTCCAATCACTAAAGCTCTTCTAAACTCATTCTCACTTACTTTAGTGATTCTTTCATTTACATTTCAATAAGTGTGTGTACCCTATTTATTTTACACACACACACACACTATCTACTGAGCTAAACTGGAGGATTCCTAAATCCTCACTCAAACTCCATAACTCTTTGTTTCCCACTGTGGATAGTGGTAGAGGTCGAGTAAGACCAGGAAGACTGTGATCTGTTGTTTGTTTTCCCTCGTAGAACAGTGGTAGAGGTCTTTGGACCTGGACAGTATTGTACGGTTGTTTACACCGATCCAGGGTGTGGATCAATTTATATAAATTGTTTGAGAGGACTAAGTCTCGGCTTGAGACTGAACCTCTTGGTTACATCTGCTGTGCACTTTAGTTTAAGTCATAAGTATACTATATATATTTTATATTCCGCTGCTATTACTTTGAAATACAAAAATATTTTAAAGCTAATTTGATAGTTAAATTATCATGTTTTTATACTTATTGTAAAGTAGTAAGTTAGTTTCAAAAGTTAATTTAATCTTCATATTAAGTTAACTGAGACCTAATCAATCTTTGAGAAATTGATTAAACATTTACACTCTGTATAGATTCACTACATTTTAACTTTTTTTTAAATTGGTTGATTTTAAGAGAAATATTTTTAACAGAAATTTTAATTGGAACTCAATTCACCCCCCTCTTGAGTATCCACTCCGACCAACATTTGGTATCAGAGGTTTGTTTATTAATACATGTTTTCAAACATTCTGTTTTCAATTGTGATTTTAGTTTCATCATTAAAAATCTTAAATTTATTTTAGTTCTAAATTTTATCTCTTCAAAATTCTTTTCTAAAATGTAGTTATGGATAATATACTAGAGGGTGCTACTACTAACCGACCACCTTTGTCTAATGGTAGTAATTATGCCCAGTGGAAACTGAAACTGAAAATTCATTTAGAAAGTATGGGTTTTGATATCTGGACTGCTAGAGAGTCACAATATAAAATTCTAGAAACTGAAAGAACTACTTGGGATGAACCTACAAAGACTACTTACAATAATAATTGTAAAGCTATGAATGCCATGTATTGTGCTTTAGGAGATGAAGAGGTTAATAGAATTTCTGCTTGCAAATCTGCTTATGAAATTTGGGATACTTTGGCTGTTTCTCATGAAGGAACAACCAACATTAAAGAAATGAGATTGAATACTTATACTATTAAATATGATAATTTTAAAATGAATACTGATGAACCTATTTATGATATGTATCTCAGGTTGAATGAGATTGTCAACACTATGAGACCACTTGGAAAGGTTGTTCTAGCAAAGGAACAAATCATGAGAATCTTGAGATGTCTACCAGAAAGATGGAGGGGCACTTCTGTTTCCATTAGAGAATCATGTGACATCAGTATACTCCCTGTTAAGGAATTAATAGGTAAAATTATTATGTATGAGGAGGAACTTAAAGTAAATAAGGAAGAAGATGATGAACCCAAGAGAAAATCTGTGGCTTTCAAGTCTACTACTTCTAAGAGCAAAGACAAGGAGAAAATACATGAACCTACTGAAAGTATGACAAAAAGTAAAGATTCAGACTCTGATAGTGATGCTGAGTTGGCTCAAATAGCCAGGAGATTCAAGAAGTTTTATAGGAAAAAGAAATTCTTTCAAAAATTAAATTACAAAGGAAAGTATGACAACAAGGGTCATTGGAAGAAGGACTGGAAGAAATCTGATAAGGAGGATGATATAGTCTGCTATGAATGCAAGAGGAAAGGACACATCAAGGCTGACTGTCCAAAATTAAAATTCAAGAAGAAACATGATTATAAGGACAAGAAGTACAATAAAGATATGAAAGCTACTTGGAGTGCTTCAGAAGACACCACAAGTGAATCTGAAGTTTCTGATTCTAAAAAGAATCGTGCCAACATGTGTTTCATGACCAACACATCTGAGGTAACTTTAGATACTCCTGTTTTAAATTCCTATTATTCTAAAGATGATGCAGAATCTGATTCTGATTCTGAAAGAATGTCTAAGTCTAAATTATCTGAATATTTTAACATGATGGAAGAAACATGTAATGAACTTAAGGACAAGTATAAGTCACTAAAGAAACAACATTCTCTCACTACCAATGTTAAATATTCCATTGATATAGAAAAAGAAAATAATGATCAACTGTTAAAGGAAAATACTAAAGTGAAAATGTCTAATGAGAAACTTAGAAAGGACTTAGAAAAGATCACAAAGGGAAAAGATACACTAACTCAAATGTTAGGAAAGAAATTTGCACCAAATTACACTACTGGTTTGGGATACCAACCTGGAAAAAGGCAGTTTACTAAAACTAAATTTATTCCTAATTCTGGACAAAATTCTGCTTATTCCAGTTCTGGAAATTCGTATGCTTCAACTAGTTATTCATATGGTTATAGATCAAACAAAGTTTATCTTTAAAAATATATTGATTCCATAAATTATATGAGACCCATAAGAAAAAAATGGGTACCTAAAGCTTTGATTTCTAACCTATCTGGACCCAAGAAGATCTAGGTACCAAAATCATTTTCCATCTAAATCTGTTTTGTAGGAAACATGTTTGAAGAGTTCTCACAAAAAGGTATAGTACTTGGACAGTGGTTGTTCAAGACATGTTTCTGGATATTACTCTTTTTTCAAGAGTCTAACAAAGGTTGATGGAGGTCATGTCACCTTTGGAGATAATTCTAAAGGAAAAATCATCGGCTTAGGCCAGATTGGTAACCCTGATTCAGTTTTAATTTCTAAAGTTTTATTTGTTGATGGACTTAAATACAATCTTGTAAGTATTTCTCAATTATGTGATGATGGATTTAATGTGAAATTTTAAAATGATTCCTGTAATGTATTTAATTCTAAAAATGTTTTAGTATTTTTTGATTTAATAAATGAAAATGTTTATGTTATTGATTTAAATTCTTTAGCTAAGCAAAATGTTACTTGCTTAAATGCTTTTCATAAAGAGTCTTGGCATTGCCATTGAAGATTAGGACACTGCAGCATCTATTCACATAGAAAGATGACTAGGAAGAACTTGGTTAGAGATCTACCTAAACTTGAATTCCCAAATGACAAAGTTTGCAATCCCTATCAAAAGGGAAAGCAACATAAAGTTTATTTTAAATCAAAGAAAGAAGTTTCAATTTCTCAACCTCTCGAGTTGGTTCACATGGAATTTTTTGGATCTTATAGAGTTTCTAGTTTAAATGGGAAGTACTATTTATATGTTCTAGTAGATTATTTTTCTATATATACTTGGGTATACTTCTTAGCTCACAAAAGTGAAGCTTGTTCTTACTTTGTTAAATACTCCAAATCTGTAGAAAACCTTAGTGGACTTAAGATTAAAACCCTGAGAAGTGATCATGGCTGTGGGTTTGAAAATCAAGAGTTTGAATCTTATTGCTCACACAATGGCTATAGTCACAGGTTTTCTGCTCTTAGGACACCTCAACAGAATGGTGTAGTAGAAAGAAAGAATAGAACACTTCAGGAAATAGCTAGAACCTTACTTAATGAATATGACCTGCCTATTTATTTTTGGGCTGAAGCTGTGAATACAGCTTGTTATATTATTCATAGAGTCTTAATTAGAAATGTTCTTAAGAAACCCCATATGAACTATGGATCAAAATAAAACCTAAAGTTAGTTAATTTAGAGTCTTTGGCTGCAAAGTTTTTATTCTTAATACAAAGGATAATCTTGAAAAGTTTGCTTCTAAGAGTGATGAATGAATTTTTATTGGTTATTATTTAACTAGTAAATCTTATATAGTCTTTAATAAAAAAACAAATGTGTGGAAGAATCTGTTCACATCAATTTTGATGAAACTGATCCACATGAGCCTAAAACCTCTCTTGAAAATCTTGAAGAAGATTTGACTATTCTGGACCTTAATGATGAATCTAAAGAACCTGCTGTAAAAATATCCAGTTCTGGACATATTCTAGAATCTTCTTCTATTGATCCCTAGATTAGAGATGAACCTGAAATTTATAGTCCTACCTTTACTAGATCAACTAGGATCTAAAGAATCATCCTTTAGATGTTGTTATTGGTAATCTTGATAGAGGGACACATACTAAAGCTTCTCTAAGAAACCAGGTTAAACATCAAGCCTTTATTTCACAGCTAGAACCTAAAAATGTCAATTATTCTATCAATGATGAATTTTGGGTAATGGATATGCAAGAAGAGTTAAATCAATTTTAAAGAAACAATGTCTTGGAATTAGTTGACAGACCTAAGGACACTTTGACAATAGGCACTAAATGGGTTTTTAGAAACAAAGTTGATGAGTCTGGAAACATAGTTATAAAAAAATCTAGGATAATTGCACAAGGATATATTCAAGAGGAAGGTATAGACTATGAAGAAACCTTTGCACCTATAGCTAGATTAGAAGACATTACGATCTTACTTCCCTATGCTGCTCATCTGAATTTCATGTTATATCAAATGGATGTTAAAAGTGATTTTCTAAATGGTTTTATAATTGAATATGTTTTTGTTGAACAACCATCTAGATTTACTAATCCTCATTTTCAAAATAAACTTTTCAAACTTTCTAAAGCTTTATATGGTTTAAAACAAGCTCCAAGAGCTTGGTATGATAGACCTAGTAATTTTATTATTTCAAAAAGTTTTACTAAAGGAATTGCTGATCCAACTCTTTTTATTAAAAAAATTTCTAAAGATTTTTTAATAGTTCAAATCTATGTTGATGATATTATTTTTGGATCTTCTAAACACTCTTTATGTACTGATTTTTTAAAAAGTATGCAAAATGAATTTGGAATGAGTTTAATGGGAGAACTCAAATATTTTCTTGTATTTCAAGTTTTCCAAAATAAAAATGAAATTATTTTGAATCAATGTAAATATACAAAGGTTCTTTTAAAATGTTTTGGTTTTGATAGTATTAAGGAAAGTGATACTCCTATGAGTACAGTTTGTAAATTGGATGCAGATGAAACTGGGAAACCAGTGGATCAATCCAATTACAGAGGTATGATTTGAAGCTTACTTTACTTTACTGCTAGTCGACCAGATATTATGTTTAGTTTGTGTATGTGTGCAAGATTTAAAGCTAATCCAAAAGAATCTCATTTACTTGCTGTTAAAAGAATTTTTAAGTATCTTAAACATACTGTAAAATTAGGTTTGTTTTACCCAAAAGGACAATCCTTTGAGTTAATGAGTTATTCAGATGCTGACTTTGCTGGTTGCAAGTTGGATAGAAAAATCACATCCGGAAAATGTCATTTATTGGGAAAATCCTTAGTATCTTGGTGTAGTAAGAAGCAGAATTATGTAGCATTGTCCACTACTAAAGCAGAGTACATAGCAGTTGGTAGTTGCTGTGCACAAATTCTGTGGATGAAACACACTCTTTTAGACTTTGGATTTGATTTTAATCATGTCTCTATCAATTGTGATAACACTAGTGCAATAAACATTTCGAAGAACCCTGTATCTCACAGTAGGACCAAACACATTGATGTAAGTCACCATTTATTGAGAGATCATTACCAAAAGGGTGATATTACTCTTGATTTTATTAGTATTGAACATCAATTAGCTGAAATTTTCACCAAACCTTTGAGTTTGGATAGGTTAAGTTGCATTAGACATGAGTTAGGTATGATTAACCTTGATCGGTAGCAACCTCACCGATGTGGAACCTCACAGATGTAACCTCACCGATGTAACCTCACTGATGTAACCTCACCAATGTAACCTCACTGATGTATCCTCACCGATGTAACCTCACTGATGTAACCTCACCAATGTAAATTATCACTGATGTAAATCCTCACCGATGTAAATTCTCACCGATGTAACCTCACTGATAGGAACTCTCACTGATAGACCCTATCGATGTGTGCGTTGTTTTAAACTTCTATCTACCACCAGAATCTGATTTTTTTTAATATTATTTCATTTTATTTATTTATTTCATGATTCCTAAATGATAAAAATAAATTCATAGCTACTTATCAATCCACCTAGCCTCAAACCCTTACCATCAATCCTTAGATCCTGAATCTTTTGAGAACCCTAAATCCCTCTAACCAGCAATGGAAAAAAACCAAACTTCCTACCATCAGAGATGACTCTGATGAGCCGAAAGCAAAGAAGCATAAATCCGAGCCATAAGAAAGTGGAAGTGCTAGCAGAACAAGATCAGGAAGACGACCAGTGAGTCCTCATCTGCAGAATAGAGTTATTGTGATTGAAAAGGAACTCTATGTGGAATGGCTGCTTCCTAGAAAGTCATTAGTACCGGAAGTGTTGAAGGAAAAAAATGGGTAGATTGTTTTTCTAACAATAATGGACCCTACTATCCGAGGCTAGTAAATCAATTTTGTGAATTTGTATGTTTTGAGAAATCTGAAACTGAGAACTGATTAACTTCTTTTGTGAATGGAAAGGAGTTGTCCTTTTCATCGACTGAGTGGGATGAATGTCTGAAATTTCCACAAAAAGGTGTATCTGGATATTTCTTGAGAACCATACCACCTACTAGTGATATCTTCTATTATGAGACTGCTCTGGAGGAACATACTGGTGATGGAAATCAAAGACAAGTAGTAGCTGCTGAAATGAATGGAGAGAACAGATTACTGTTCAAGTTTGTTCATCATGTCTTAATACCGAGGAGAAGAGACTTTGCGAATCTAAGATATCAATATATCTATCTCCTGCATCTTTTGAGACATGGAGTCATGGTTAATCTATGAAAATTACTGATGACTAAAATGGAGGATATGATTAGACCCATGTCAAAAACTAATGCCTTGTTCTTTGCCAATTTGATCTTAGTAATGATCAAAGGAAAAGTAATAGCTTAGTCTCAAGATGAGACAATGGTAGTAAGGAACAATTTTTTTTATCACATCTACAGTTTGCAAATACATGAAAATAAATTGGAACCCATGGAGAGAAGAATGGGTCACTGATGACCAGAAGGTGTATGTTAAGTTTAATCCTGTGGATCATCCTTCAAGACCTAAGGATGTGAGGGATCCAGGTCTAGGACCTGATGAAGAAGTACCAGAATATAATGATGATTCAGAAGAGGAAGAGTCCTCTACTAATGAAGGAGGAGACCCTGATTTACCTCCTATCCCAGCTTCTTAAAATCTAGATCAACATAAATTAGATAAGGAAGAAACTGCTTTAAAGGATGTTGAAGTGGCTGCTGTAGAGAATGAAGATGATATTTTAGAAAGTGAAGCATCTCTGTCAGCTGATTTGAGCCTTAGTCTAGTGATTGAACAATCTTTAGTGCCTACTAAGGATGAAAATGAAGTTGACATACACTTTCCTATTTCAGAGGAGCCTCCTGCTGTTGCAGATATGGAATTGATAGTTGAATATTCTCCTAAAAAATAAAGACCCGCTAAGATTGTACTTGATGTTCAAGAGAATGCATCCATTGAGGGGGAGCATCAAACAAAGTTTGGAAGTGTTACAGTGGCTGTTGATATTGCGGATTGGGAAGAAGAACCGGGTTTTGTTGTTTGTGTTTTAGACTATCCTGATTCTGACAATGAAGCATCTCTCAATAGACCAAAAATTGTTTATAATGTTGAGAATGAGTTGCTACCTGACGATGTGGTCAGAATGCATGACCTGGATACTTTGAAGAAAAATTTGAATGACAGTTTTGTGGAAGAAACAAAGAAGATGGAATCTTCTCTGGTATCCATAATTCAATCGATTATGACTGTCTCGGTGTCTAGCATAACCTCTGAAAGAGTATCTGTTGCAGTTTCCCCAACTGATTTTATCACTAGAGCTGATATTGAATCCTTAAAGGATGAGCTGAAAGAGTCTTTTAGTGCCTCAGTTGCTGAGATGAAACTTTGTTTTGCTGAAGAGATGAGTATGTTGTAAAGATCTTTTGAACTTTCTCTAGGTTGTAATTTGTCAACCTTTATGGGAGAAATAGTGGAAGAAGTTAAAGACTGCCAGAATCAAGTGTCTATACTGGAATAAGATCTTGAAAATCTAAAGAAATAAGTTATCTCTTTGGACTCCTACATGAGTTCCAAATATCAAGCATACAAGGACTTAACCTATGTCAAAAGTGTTGTAATTCAGATGGTTTCAGTGTTTGAAGGTTTTAAAACTTCCATGAAAGATTATGTTAAAACCCAGGATTCCCAAGTTCAAAATCATATCAGTGGGTTAACTAAAAACATCAAGGAAACAGTAACCCTCTCTATTGGTTCTGTTGCTTCTAATCCCTTAGTGGATTTGAATCAGTTTCGAGATGTGATGAAGGAGGAGCTTTGTCAAGCTTCAACCAGTGGCTTTGTGGACTCATCCGAACAGAGCAATTTTGTGATTTATACTAGAGATTCAGCCATAGAAATAATGAAGATAGTCCAAGACTATATGAGAGAAGCTTCTGCCTCTCAGAAATAAGTGAAAGATAAGGTGGACTCCTATTTCTCTAAGATATTCACAAAGCATGAACTCAACAATCATTTCAAAATTCTGTCAGAAAATTTGAAGTTACCTCATATCAATCAAGCCTTCAGAGAACAAGTTAGAAAACTAAGGGAATTGACTCCACTGTTGGAAATATTTATGGAGAACAAGGATGACTTCATCTCTGCTATGGAGAGAAGAGGAGGAATAATTATGGATTTCAGAAATCTTTTACTGCCTTCCCTACATGTTGATGCCAGGCCAGTAATTGTACCTCATGCTTTACCTGCCTCTGCCTCTACTGCTTCTCTAGTTTAGATGACTCCTACTCAAGCTATTCGAAGCCTCACAACTATGATCACTCAAATGACTCCTTAGTACAGGCCCGACACAGTGTCAGTTTCTCAGCCTCCTGTGATCATCTCTGGTGTTCTTAAGCCTTCACCCGCATCCACACCACATGAATCCTCTTCTAATCCAAAATAAAAATCTCACATTGAGGATGTGGATTGATCAAGTGGATAAGATGTTTGATAGGAATCCATTTTATTTTGTTTTATTTCTTTGTACCTTCTTTACACTATGCAATGAAACTGGATATTATCTCTTTTCTCATTTTGTTCATATTCTCTTTGTTGTTTCCCACTTTTTGATTATCACAAAGGGGGAGAAATATTCTACAAATATTTTACAAAGGGGGAGAAATATTCTTTAAGTATAAAAGAGGGAGAAATATTCACCCATGGTGAGAAGTATTAAATGGAGAATAAATAATGGGTAGAAAGTCTCAAAGGGGGAGAGATTTTTTATCTAAGGAAGAGCTATCATGCTTTTCCCCTCTGATACTATTACACTTAATTCTTTGATACCATTAAATTTAGTTCTTTGATACCATTTTCTCTAACTCACTGATACCACTAAATTTTACCTCTGATATCATTGCATTTAAATTTATCTCGGATACTATCACATTTTCTTCTAACTCTGATCCATTATGTTCTATAAAATACTGTTTTCTCTGAGAAAATTGAATTTAATGATATATCCTCTGATACTTTTACTCACTTTTTAAAAATGATAATATCATACGTTGTGATTATCAAAAAGGGGGAGATTGTTGACCTCACCTGTTTTGATAATCCCAATTAGCTTTCATATACTTTGATAATCCCAATTTATGTTTATCAAGATGATAATAATATTAAAATAGTCTCTAAAATATGTTAATCCATGTTTGACTATGTTTATATAAATTCTAAAGTAATTCTAACCCAATCGGATGTGTTTTGCATAAAACAGATAAGTGTTAAGTCACTGATCTGTGTATAGCTACTGATAAAGAGCTACCAGTACTCAGTCTACCGATAGACTTAGTCTACCGATAGATAGAGTCACCGATACACTAAGGTCACCGATACACAGAGCTACCGATATGTACAAGTTCACCGATAAGCTAAGATCACCGATACTCAGGGCTACCGATATGTACAAGTTTACCGGTAAGCATATACCAAGTCTACCGATAGAACAGAATGGAGCTACCGATGTGAACAAGCTACTAATACATAGAGCTACCGACAGACTAGAGCTACCAATAGAATCAGTCTACCGATAGAGTAAGTCCACCAATACAAGTGCAAACAACTACCGATGCAAGGAGATACTGATAACATAGTCTACCGATACAAGTACAGAGTCACTGATAGAATCAGTCTACCGATAGAGTAAGTCCACCGATACAAGTGCAAACAGCTTCTGATGCAAGAAGCTACTGATAACAAGATCTACCGATACAAGTACAAATTCACCGATACATCGAGCTACCGATAGCCCAAGATTAACCGATACAGACAACTACTGATATAATTGAGCTCCCAATAGAAGTCTACTGAGATACCGATAGAGTAAGTCTACTAATAGAAGGAGTTACTGATACCTAGAGCTACCGATGCAAAGAGCTACCGATGCAAGTTCCAAGAGCTACCGATGGAAGGACTGCTACACAAAATCCACCGTACACATCTACCAACAGAAGGATACTAATGATTGACCAACCAGTCAAACTCTATACTCTAAATACTATTTATTTATTAAGCTAACGGTTTCATTTGATGTTTTTAATGCAGTTAATGTTATTTAATGATATATGTTGACATGACAGGGAACCGTACCCAGTACCTATGCAAAAGGTAATCATTCCCATTTTCCGGAGTTTAAAGCTATAAAAGGGATGATAAAGACCTAGCTAAAACGGAGGTGGGTGTGTCGTTGTAATGAGATGAGAAAGAAGTAAACACGAAGAGTATATAAAAGATTCATACTGAAAAATGAGCTGCACACTAAAAGACATCCATACTCCAAGAACACTAGACATACGCGAAGAAACTTATTAGAGGAGAACACAAGATGGATCTTGAGTGAAGGACTACAACAAACACTTCATCCACTCAGGCTGACGAGATGAACCTGGAACCAAGGAAGAAAAACGATACTCTGTTTTTAGGACAAAAACAATAGAAGGACTCAGAAGCTTTTCTGAGAAATCAAACGAGTCTAGAGCTGCACTACCAATCACTAAAGCTCTTCTAAACTCATTCTCACTTTCTTTAGTGATTCTTTCATTTACATTTTGAGCAGTGTGTGTACCCTATTTATTTTACACACACACTGTCTCCTAATCTAAACTGGAGGATTCTTAAATCCTCACCCAAACTCCATAACTCTTTGTTTCCCACTGTGGATATTGGTAGAGGTCGAGTAAGACCTGGACAACAATGAGCTGTTGTTTGTTTTCCCACGTAGAACAGTGGTAGAGGTATTTGGACCTGGACAATATTGTACTATTGTTTACCCCGAACCAGGGTGTCGATCAATTTATATAAATTGTTTGAGAGTACTAAGTCTTGTCTTGAGACTAAACATATTGGTTACATCTGTTGTGAACTTTAGTTTAAGTCATAAGTATACTATATATATTTTATATTCCGATGTTATTACTTTGAAATACAAAAATATTTTAAAGCGAATTTGATAGTTAAATTAGCAAGTGTTTATACTTATTGTAAACCAGTAAGTTAGTTTCAAAAGCTAATTTAATCTTCAGATTGAGTTAACTGAGACCTAATCAATCTTTGAGAAACTGATTGAACATTTACACTCTGTATAGATTCACTACAGTTTAACTTTGTTTTTAAATTGGGGGATTTTAAGAGAAATCTTTTTAACATAAATTTTAATTTGGAACTCAATTCACCCCCCTCTTGAGTGTCCACTCCGACCAACAATATCTTTAATCAGTGAATCCAAATAGATATCAATATCATTATCAGGTTTATTTGGTCCAAATATAAGTAAAGACAATAGAATATATTGGTGCTTCATGCATAACCATGGTGAAAAGTCAAAATTTACCAACATGATGGGCCATGTACTTTGAGTACTACTCTTTAAACAAAAAGGATTTATTCCATCAATAGATAACACAATAGGAATGTTTCTTGGATCATTTCCAAATTCAAGATACTCATAATCAATTTTCTCCCACTGAGGAGAATCTACTGGATAACATAGGTTCCCATATTTAATTCTTGTATCTTCAAGTCATGTCGATGGTCTCATGGTTTCCAAACATCTACATGGTATTCTAACCCATGGAATGATAGGAAAGTACCACACATATTTCAAAGGACTTTATTCATTTTTCTTGTATCAATTAGAACCATACTTAAGGCATTTTATGAGTGATTCATAGTCCTTGGGAAACAATATAAAATCATTTAGACAAGAATGTATTTTTTAGAGATCATTTTCATTGAACGTAGAATTCATTTAGCATCATATGTTCGACATGGTAGTTCATTTTCTTCTAGTATCATATCATTTAGGAGACCAAGTGGGTTTTTAAAGCTGGTGTCACTCCATCTATTTCAATCTTTAAAATTATATAACTTTAATATAGATGACAATGTAGTATATTTAGTAAAACTGGTATAAAATGGTCTCTTAGAAAAACATTTTAACTTCTTAAACAAATTTGGAAAATCATGGAGGTAATTTTCAAATTCCATTGTCATTTATTACTTGTGATATACATCATCATTTGCACTATTATTCATATCAAATGATTTATTAACCATAGTATCTTCCCAATCAGTGTGCATGTTTAGTTTTTTCCCATGTTTAGTTCAAAATTTATAGATCTAATATATTCTGTGATAAATTAAATGTTATTCCAACTCTTATAGACTAATTTTTCTTAAATATCAACAGTGTAAACATGGACAAGGGATTTGAGAAGGTTCATATTCATGATCTATTAAAAACTTGATGAACTCTTTATCTCCATATTCATAATCTTTTTTCAAATAATTATCATGCATCCATTTTTATTCATATCTCTCCTATTGGGTTCATAAAATATTCATTTTGTATAATAAATAAATAAATACACCTAAGATATTCATTATCAAAGCTGAAATTATAGATAATTATAATAATGGAAACCCAAAATTTGATTGTTTCAAATAATTTTAGTATGCTTTGAAGAAAATGGTTAATTGAATTTAATAAAAGAATTTATCCACTATAGTAGGTATTATCATCTAAATTCATCCAAAGGTGAAAGTTATATACAATTTTTATCCTCATCAGATCATCTCTTAAATATTTATCATTACATTTTTTTGTTTTACCATCATCCTCGATTTGTTGTGGACATGCACCTATGTTGCTCGAAATACTATAAGAAGTAGTCTCCAATGGGATGACTACTCCTCAGAGTAGTACAAGAAACAGAAAAGAGATAAGGGATGAGTCTCAAGAAATAATTTGAAATAATAATTTTTTGGGAGATTAAGCTGACGAGGATGACAGTTGTACCCCATTTTGTTATCATAAAAGGTTAATTCCTTCCATTAGTGACAATTACAACAATTGAACTAGTTATTAAATTGTGGTCTGTTGAAGGTGATATTTGGGGGGCATACAAGTTCTTGTATGGTATTCAAGGGGTCTCATTGATGACATGTTATGACATATGAATCCTTATGAACTCTACAAATTCTATATTTATAGGATAAATCCCACTTTTAATACTTTTAAACCACTAAGTAATACTAGTCCAACCACTATTAAAATAGACCATAAAATATTTCTTAAATACCCTAAAAATTGAATATATAATATAGGAAATTAAAATGTAATAAGAAAACCAAATATGATAAACAAGAATAATAAAATCTTATTCCATCAACTAGAAGATATAAAAATGTTTTCATAAAACATTTTAATAAATAAAGAGTTATTTCATATACATGGATGGTAATCAGAAATTCCTAGGGGTGGAACCAAAACATGCATACCTCAAATGTTGAATACCTAAAAATAATTTCTAATAATTATTCCAACATATATATAATTTTATAACCACCATTCTATTTTTTGGAGCAAGTGATGTAACAAACTAAGTAATTATTATATTTAATATTAATGGTATATCAAATATTTGAAGACATCCCAAAATTATAATTTCAATTTCTATTAAAAATCTATAAGGAATGGAAAAAATAATTTTAGGAAAAGAATATACCTAATAAGGATAAAGGTTTTAAACATCTCAAAATTCTTAGTTAATAAATTGATTTAATAATTTTGTCTAGATTGGTTGAAAATAAGAATTATTTTCAAGAAAAAGAGAAGGATTTATAATAAAAGTTTATTTTCATGGCCATTATGGGTTATACGGTGATTTTAGACAAATAGTATAAAATTTTATTCATAATGAGATAAATAATAGTAATTATGGAAGATATATAGGTTATAAGTTAAAGAAGAGATGACCCAATCTTACAAAAATAGTTTCTAAGTAAGAAGAATCTTCATAAGTAAAACTGGATGATGAATTTCAACCATTGAATGAACTTTATTAAACATGTGACAAATTAAATGGTTGTATGAATTATTGTTAAGATTTTATAAAAACTTAGATAAATGTGAAGAGATAATTAGAAATGTATTATATAAATAAATGGAATGTAATATGAATTTATTATTGATTTCACACTAAAGGATTTATAAAATAAACATCCTTTTATATTAGGTATTGGTCATTCATCTCACATATGACAAGTAAATTGATGTAATTTATGATTTTGTATAAGTTCAAAGGGTAATTAGTATTTTATAAATGGTGTATCTCTTAAGATAATTTTTTGCATATAAATGATGTTGAAAATAAAAGGCAATGATAAAGAATGATTTGTTTTTATATGGATTAAAGTAAAACATATATACTATTTATTAGATGTGCG
Organism: Viscum album; assembly: GCA_963277665.1. NCBI lineage: Eukaryota > Viridiplantae > Streptophyta > Magnoliopsida > Santalales > Viscaceae > Viscum > Viscum album. Next base: position 1,400,801,089 of record OY728143.1, on the reverse strand, counting down.
ATGAAGGAAATGATGTGATTTTTAATAAGTATTAATAAGTGGGTTATCATTTAAAAGATGGCTATATTTTTACAAAGTTATAGAAAACTAGTAAAACTATATTCTAATTTGGGGTCGGTAAAAATTTATGGTAATTTTGTTTAAAATAAGAAATTGATTTGGGGTAGTGAAAAATTGACCATATTAGACAATGAGACATTTAAATACTAAGTTAAAAAAGCTGTGTTGAGATATTTTTATGGTGACAAGATAAAATTCATAGATATTTTTTTCTAATTATACTAGTGAGATTGTTAATAATTAAAATAATAAATTAGAGATTTAATTAAAACAACCATTGGATTTCAGTCACTATGAATTATATGGACCCTCAAAGTATAAACCAATGCATTGTGATAAGTATTTCATTTCTCCCATTTATATTTATACTCAGATTATATGTATTATGTTTTAGTCGTATATATATATAATGCTCTAAAAGGGATTTAAATTTTAAGAAGTATTAAGAATGAGTTTCAATAGTTGTAAAGAAGTCTATATTAGATTATTAAATTGTTGTAAAATGGGTGCCCCCTATCGTGCCTTGGCGTTAGGTGAGGCGAGGTGCACCTGGTCTACATCACCACTAGTGAGGCAGTGTGACCTCATCGAGGTGCGTCAAAGGTGTGCACCTCATGCACCAACTCTAAAGGAGATGTTGTGCCAAGAATGGTAAAGTCGTACCATCAGCAACCAAAAGTTTGGGGAATAGGGTGATATAAATCATGGGTACAGAGGCGGCGGAAATCAAGGGTTACTTGATGGAAATCGGGGGTGGCGGCAGAAAGAATGATGATAAAAAACATAAATCAATATCATCAAACAAGCAATCAACGAGTGAAGAGGAGGAGAAAATAATATACCTTGGATTGAAGTTTTGAATCATATGAGAGAAAGTAGATATATCACCCAACCTAGAATTTTTTCAAGCCTTAGATTCGTTTGACTGTGGAATAGTCTGAGCCTTGGATTCGAGCCTGGGAATTGTTCGATCCTTGATATGATCTTGGAATCAATGATTATGAGTGTCTGAAACATACGGATTCCATGGGAAGCTTTATATATCGCGACTACTTTGCTAATGTCTAGGGTTCTTAAAATAGATCGAGACACTTTTATCAGTGCTTCTAAAAAATCATTGATAAAGATTCCTGTTATCAGCGATTATTACTTAAGCACTGATAAATGATTTATAGTTATAATTATAAATAAAAAATTGTAAATATATTTATATAATTATATATATATTTAATATATATATATAATATATTAATTATTTAAATATATTTATTATAATTTTATAATTATTTAAATATATAATTATTTATTTATAATTATATAAATACTTTTAAAAAATTATATTTATTTATTTAAAATTATAAATATATAAATGTATAAATTTAGTAAATATAAAATTATAAATATATTTATTTATAAATATTTAATTATAAGTATATTTTTAACATCATTAATGAATATTTAATTTTAAGTGCATGCATGTTAAAAATGAGTGAAATTGAATAATTAAAAATGAGTACATTTTAACAATATTGAAAAAATGGATAAGTTTTATTAATTAAATATAAATTATTATAAAAATATGGATATATATTGGAATAAAGATGAGTACATATTGAAAATATTAAAAACAGTATATGAATAAATATAAATAAATAATAGAAATTGATTAAATTCCTGAAAAAATAAAAAATATTAAAAATGAATTAATACCCAACTATAATAAAATTAAAATAAATAAATAAAATTTACTAATTAAAGATATGATATATTAAATTTACAATTTTATAATAAAATTATAAAATGAATACTAACATTTGAATAAATTACATAAATATTAGGTGTGTGTGTTTCTATATAAGATTTTATTAATTAAGTAAATATATGTGTATGTGTGTTTTATATAAAAATTTATTAATTATTTATATGTATGTGAAGTCAATATAATACATATTTTATATATGTTAAATTGAAAAATAAAACAACATTCAATTATGTTCATTACTCGATGTAATTAGTCAGTATTTTTTATTCATATTAATATTTAATTATAAATCATTCTTCACTAAATATATGACTATTTAATATAAAGCATAATTATTTTTTATTATATAATATTATTTATATACATATATACATATATATATTTAATATATACTATTTATTAATATTATCAATAATTATTTAATTAATAAAAAGTTTAACATTTTTCTTAATTCACTTATTTTTAATTTTTATTTGTTTAATTTTCATTTTACATATATCAATATGTTTAAAATATACTATTTATTAGTATTTATAATTTATATATAGTATAATCAATTTATTCATTTTTATCAATAATTATTTAATTAATAAATTTTTTAATATTTTTTATAAGATCATTTTATTTTTTAGTTATTTATTTATTTAATTTTATTCTAGAAATTTATCAGTGCTAAAAAATTATGGATAGAATATCTCTTTATCAGCACTAAAAATAAAGCGTTGATAAAGGGTACCCTTTATCAATGCAAAAAAAAGCACTGGTAAAGGGTACCTTTTATTAACACTAAAGAAAGGTGTTGATAAAGAATACAATTTATTAGCGCCAAATAAAAAAGAACTGATAAATGATACATTTTATCTATGATAAAAAAAGCACTGATAAAAGGTACCATTTACCAGCACTTGTTTTAGTGTTGATAAAGGTGTCCTTTATTTGCACTTTTTTATAGCCCGAATAAAGGTCAATGTGTGCCTGTTTTTTCATAGTGATTTATTGTAACAAACAATGTTGGGGGATGCACTATGGGGTAGTCCCCATTCAATTTCCCAAGAGGAAATGTGGATTTAATTTTGGTTCACAAAATTCCAAGAACAATTAAGTCTGGATAAATATTATATAAACAATAGGAAACCAAACAAAAATCTAAAAATCAATTCTCATTAAGAAGAAGAAAACATGATGATTAAAAAAAACTAGAATCAAGAACATGAGAAAAAAATAAAATCCATGTAAACACTTATAACAATGAACACCATGATTTTCGTTCTTTATAGAAGTAAACAAATATTAATATTCATAAATTGAACAAACAAGAATATGAGGAACAAAATCAATCAAACAAAAGTGAGATGAACATACTTAATTAATAACATAAAGTATTAAAGAAAAAACAAAACAAACATTGGGAATTTTTATGTGATTCATCCAATAAGCCCACATGCATGGGGAAGGGGTACTGAGATTCCACTATAAAAGAATAAATTATAAAAAATAAGAAAGACGCCTGAAGACACACCAAAGAAGATATCTGGGTATGGAGTTTTTGTCACTCCACGAACTCAGGGTAAAATCAAGCTCATGAATAATAACAGATACTCACAAGCTGTATGGACACATTCAACACAATAGACAAAATAAAAAAGAAGATAAAATACAAGTAAAACAGAAATAAAAAAAAGCATACTAAAAAAAACCTTACTATGGTTTGGTCACTTATTAAATGATTTAGATCCTCTAGGCTCTAAGATGCACATGGTCGATGTTGAAATCCTCATCCTCTAGGTATATTCCACACACACCACAACTTCCTTGAAAAACAAAACCTTCTTGTACTATAGTAAGAACATCAATTTCTAGCACTATAGAAACCAGATAACTACTCTCCACCAATCCCTCTCTCTCATTTATTCTACACTAGTGAATAAAACGCCAAATCCTTGCCTCTCTTTTCTTCTCTAGTGAGACAAGTACATGTGTATGGTCTTCCTCCTTATCCAGTGAAACCAGATACTCCTACCTCTACTATAATATCTAATCAGTGAAAACTAGAGCCCGAACCAAGTACTTCTCCACCACCCAAATCCAATTTATCATGAAAATGGAGTAGTTCCCCACTCAAATCGGGGAGTCGCAGAAGGGTAATGATAGTGAATCAGGTTATTTACAATAAACTGAGAATGTAAACACATGTGGATGACCATGAAATACCCCAGAAAAATCATCAAACATGAAACAAAGACATGTGATTCCACCATGTGAAAAGGTTTGATTGTGTAAGGGTGAACCAGAACCCATATTTAAGGGTTATCACATCTCCCATGTAAGGGTTTCCAAAACCGTGCATCAAGGTAACAAACAATGGCATGGGAAGGTATCCCAACCATAAAAGATCCCACACAGAAATAAGTAACATGTATACCAATATAAACACCATTATTTATATATCAATAATTAAAATTAAAAAATAAATTCTATTTAATTTTTATAACTAAAGTGAATAAAATTCAAAAATATCCACCTTGAAAATTAAATGCATAAACCTTTAACCCTCTATGTCCCTACACAACCTAACATATCACATTAATTTTTGTAACATGAAATCCTATACAAATCTAAGAGTATATTAAACTATCCTTTATATGCATCATATTGGCACACACATGATTGAATAATGACATCTAAATGACTAATAAAACATACTCAGAAATGATGTCTAAATATAAGTAACAACATTAATGGAACTCAAACCTTCACTTACCTGAGCTTCTATGCACATACTTTTAACCTAGTTACACACATGTCATCAGAGGTCCGAGGCAACTCTCCTGGGTCTGTAATACACCCAAATAAACTATATAAGTACCATTTCTCACACAAAAATAACACGGGAAAAATAGAAATGTAGAGTATAAACAAGATCAAAATATGAAATAGTTAAAATGTAATAATAACATATGAAGATGAACACCACAAAATTAAATCACACAAAAAACTAGAATAACCAAGTAAACATGGATCTGAGCATCTAAATCATATAGACACTCATACTAAATCCAAATAGACCCATCCATCTTCATAGATTCTCTATGATTACGATTCAACAACACACACCCCAAGATTATGATAAAACCACATTTATCCTAGTACACGGCCTTGTTAACTTCTTCCAAAAAGGGGGACAACCTAAATCCATATCTATTCTCAATTCAATGCCCATAAGAATCCTTAATGAGCCTGATTCATACACATCTCTACCCAATGAGAAAACTCATCCTAAATGACAAACCACCAAAAATATGTTATAACAATGAGTGGGAACCCTAAGGAACAACACCAAGAGATCAATTTCATCTCAAACATAACGGTAGATAAGGTAGAAAACAACTATAAAACACTTCACTAGTTCTCACACATACTACCACCGAGACAACACCTACACAAGCTACTCAGACACTCAAATCACAATGAGAAAGAAGAGGGAGAAAGAAAAAGAATATGATTATGTCTATCAAAAGAACAAAAAACAATAAAGGATATAAAAATATAACCCAGTCCCATGTAGATTAAATAAATAAACAATCATGTTGTAAAAATAATTACACAAAATAAAATAACAAATATTGAATTTTGGGATGAAAAATATATCTCATATTGAATCTGATACCAATTTTTGGGGGTTATTCTATTGGGAAACCCCCATTAAAAAAAACTCTAGTAGATGTGTGAATTTAATTTTGGTTTAAAAAATCCCATGATCAATCAGTATATGATAAATATTCTACAAACAATAGGGAAAAAAATAAAATATGGCATCCAATTCTCATTAAGTGAAAGAAAACATGCTGATTGAAAGAAACCATAATCAAGAATATGAGAAAAAATAAATCCAGATTCATGTAAACCCTTAGAGAAGTGAACACCTTTCTTTACATGATTTATATAAGTATTAAATGATCGATATACATAACTTGAACAAACAAGAAGCTTAGGAACATTATCAATCAAATGTAAGTGAGATGAACATCAACAGTAGTTGACATAAAGTATTAAACAATGCACAAAAAATGACACCATGAACATTTATGTGATTTTTCAAATTGTCTTATGTGCATGGGGAGGGGTTACAAGATTACACTATATAAGAATAAAGTACAAGAAACAATAAAGGCATAGACATACACACAAGAGAACTATCCAAGAATGAAGTTTTTGTCATTCTAGGAACTCATGGTCAAATTAGGCTCATGAATGGTAATATATACTCACAATATCGATAGAAAAAATCAATGTGATTGATAAAACAACAAAGGGGAGAAAATACAAGGAAACCAGAAATAAAAAGAAGCATACTAGATAGAACCACCTTACTATGGTTCATTTAGTTCTTGAATGAGTTGGATCCTCCTAGATATAAGATGCATAAGGTCGATGTTGAAATATTCAACCTTTAGTATTCTTCTAAGTATAGGCCCCACACACCATAAATTCCTCCTAAAACAGAACCTTTTCTTACTACGACAAGAACATTAGGAGCTAGCACTATGGATATCAGAACACTTTTCTCCAGCGGTCTCTCTCTCTCTCTCTCATTTATTCTCCACCATTGAATAAGAATCTAGACCCATGACTCTATTTTCTTCTCTAGTAATACAAGTATAGGAATGAAATATTCTTCCTCAAGCGAAACCATATCCTCCTGCCCATTCCATAATCTCTTGGTAAAAACAAGATCCCAAACTAGGGACCTATCTGCCCCCAAATCCTATTGCTCACAAAAATGGAGTGGCACACCACCCTGATCGAGGAGTCATGTGGGGGGGGGGGGGGTAATGATAGAATATTGGGGAAATTACAATAACCTAAGAACTCACCCACATGTGTAAGTCCATGAATTAATCCCATAAACACCATTGAACATAAAATAGGGATACATAGTGCCACTATGTGAAAATGGTGGATTGTATAAGGCTGAACCATATCCCCAACATGAGGGTCATCACATCCCCCCAGATAAGGATTTCCAAAACCATGTGTTAAGGTAACAAACATTGGCCTAAAAAGGTAACCCAGATAGAATAAATCCCACACAGAAATAAGGAATAGGTCCGTCAACATAAAAAACAACATTTATATATCAAAAATTAAAATGAAAAAAAATCTATTTAATTTTCAAAATCGAAGTGAATAAAATTCACAAAAAATATATTTGTCACATAGGTTATTTATTACTACATATATTTATGAGATATGGATTAGTCATTAATATGTTTTAGTAGGAGTTCTTTGATGTGATGTAGTTTTTTTTACAAGGGACTCCTATATCAAAAATATCGATTAATGATGATGTGAATTGTCACTTATTGTGATTTTTTTAATAGTGATGGCCTTGTAGAGGGTTTTTTTAAAATGATTTTATTTTTTTTAAAAAAATATTTAAAGGGTTTTAATGTTTTTTTTATTTACCAAAATGTATTCCAAAATCCTGATACTATATCACAATTTTGAGTTGGAACCAAAATCATGAGACAAACTCGCAAATTTGGGCATAATAATTTTTTTAAAAAAGAAACCCAAAATCACGTGATAGTATCATGATTTTGGGAATTATTTATTTTAAAAAAAACTTGAAATTGTGAGGCTTAGAAAAATAATTTTTTTAAAATACCATTTAAAGAATAATTTCAGGTGGAAAAATTTCATCAAGCACCGACATGATTTAGATTTGACAATTTTTTTATTTCATTTAACACGGATGACACATTCTTGACCACAACATTGTTCTCATTATATATATTTATTTATATCTATGTTTATTTATATATAATTATATACACACACACACACACACACATATATGTATGAATATTTATATGTATTTATGTATATTTATATTTATCTATATTTATATATATTATGCGGGTATATGTATATATATAATTATATTTAATTATATATATGTTTGCGTGCTTATGTTTATTTATGTATACATATATATATTTACGGTTATTTATTTGTATTTATATATAATTATGTATGTTTATATAAATAAATAAATATATATGTATATATTTATTTATATATATATATTATGTTGGTTCATGTATCTATATTATTATAGATAGAGGGGATTACAAGAAACCAAACACACATAAACTCATGCATCAAAGTGGGTTAAGCCACATCCCTCCCAACAACCCATTGGACTTATATTATGTGGGTGTATATATATATGTTTATATATATTTATGTGTTGATATATATATATATATGAATATATATATGTATATTTATATATATATAGATATTTACATGTATTTATATATTTATATGTATATATATTTATATATATTATGAAAAAGTATGTTTTTTGCAATGAATATTTCATCATACCACTAAATCAATTACACAGTTCAACTACATTTAAAAAGTCAAAAAATGACTAATTTGTTGTGAATTATGGCTTATGTAACTATCATAAATGATTAATTAGATTTTTCATCCTCATTTAAAAGGTCAAAAAATTAATTAGTTTGGCACGACGTCTTTCCCAATCTTCATAAATATAAATAATCAATTTTACTTTTTGAAGGATAAATAAACCTAACCCATGATCATGATGAATAAATAATAAATTGTATCTTTTTGACAAGGAAAGATGATATATTAATCTCAGAGATCTTCAGTTATAACGTCATGCAACCATAAAGGGAAATGATTGAGCCAGAGATGGTTCATGCCAGAAAACCAAAAGAAGCTAAATGATGAGCTGCTTTGTTTTCTTCCCATTTGATGAAGGAGAAAGAGCAGGCTATGAAACTTTGACTGAGAGACTGGATCTTCCTGATGAGGAAGCCAAAATTTTGGAGACCACCATCATCTGACCTGATATCATTGATGATCGTGAGATAATCTGATTCAACGTGAATAGCGTCACATCCAAAATATTTATAAAAAGTCAAACCAACAAGGATAACATAGGCCTCATAAATAGCAGGCTCCCAAAGAACATGGTAAGACTCTTGGTTAGCAGAAATGACTTGGCCCCAGTGGTTTCAGACTATCTATTCAATTCCAAAAATTTCATCCTTATAGAGAGACACATCAACATTTATCTTAAGGATTTCTTCTAGGGGAGATACCATCTTGTAATAGTTATGTGAGTGCCAAATATCCCACTTTGACCAGGGTCCCAATTCCACCCCTCGATCTAGGAGGTTGCGCATTCAATCCAGAATCTAGAAGGCTTTGAAGCATGGTTAAAGATAAAGTTATTTCATCAAATCCATATGATCCAAGCCATGATGCACAATGAATCAACTTTATTAGAAGTGAATGAAGAAGACCACATCATCAGTAGTGATGGGAGGTCTAACGCCGTATCTAGAAAAAGTTCCATAGGAGATACCCAAGCTTTCTAGATCTCCTCCACCCTAGGACACTGGATGATAGCATGCACGAGAGATTCCAAGATACCCAAACAAAGGGAAAATTTCTGTTTGTTTGTAATATGAAAAAAAGAGAGGAAGTCCCGAGTGGGAAGAATACCGGTGGACACCTTCCACACAAAATAGTGCATTTTTGGGGGGACCATCAGATGCTAGAGTGTTTTCAAAAGTCCCTCCCTTTCTTCAAGGTGAGCATCAAGAGCGAGCTTGTAACCTGATTTCATCGTATAGGATATGAAAATTTCATTACACCAATAAAGATAGTATTGTACCACATACATCACACAAGGGATGATAAGAATAATTCTTTTGTACCTTTTGTTGAACCATGAATTAATTTTTTCAAAACACCAACCACTCCTAGAGTCATCAAAGAGACAGCGGACAGTGGCATTCTCAAATCCCGAAATGACTGGGGAAGTAGCCAACTTGATATATTTATCAATTAAATAGGGATGATTCCAAATGTTTACTTTCAATCCATCCCAAATCCTCTAATATAACCCTTATCAAGTAATTTTTGTGCTCCCTAAATACTTCTCCATAGAAATATGGGACGAGGGCCAAGAGAGGAGTTCTGGAAATCCAAATGGGGAAAATATTTTTCACGAAGGATCCGCACACAAAGAGAGGAATGGTGAATCATGAGGAGCCACCCTTGTTTGGCTAGAAAGTGTATCATTAAAAAGTTAAAAGTCCAGAAAACCCATTCCACCGTCTGTTTTAGGGGCGCAGATAGATTTACAATCAATCCAATGAATTTTATTCCTTCCATTATTATAAACCCACCAAAAGTTGGAGATGTGGGAGTGTATTTGGTCAACAATTTCACCAGGAAGCTTGAGTAGGGACATTATATAGCTAGGGATAGACTGAAGAGCTTTCTTGATAATATTTTCCTTACCCACTTTAGAAATTCTTTTCAGATTCCAGCCTTTTATTTTTTCTCAATTCGATCCACCATGGATGATAAAATTTATTTTTTTGATCAGCCGACAATCATGGGTAGTACAAGGTATTTGTTATGATTATAGAACATTTGAATACCTATAGTGAGACAAATCTCCGCTCTCTTGGTCGGTGGGACCCCAAAACTAAAAGAAATTTCCGATTTTCCCCGATTGATTGCTTGTCTAGATGCCCTCTCACAAAGGTGAATTACATTGTAGATAGTGCGATATTCGTCATTTTCCATGATTGATTGATTGTATTGATACTTAGGTAAGTATAGAAAAAAATATATAAATCCAAGCACAGTCTGGGTATGCATCACATCCAATGAGTATTTTTTTAAAGTATAAAGCATCCCTATAATGTAAGGGTTATCTGAACAAGATCCGATTAATAATTGAGTAGTGTTTTTAAAATCGAACCCTACCTGAACCCGGTTTAGAGGTATAGGAACTCGATTTTACCAGGAATTTACCTGATTATCGACTATCCTAGTTTATTCCTAGTAAAAATAAAATAATTATTATAATAAAAATAAATAAATATTATATTAATTTAAAATTCAAAGATTCAAAAAGGAATAAAATTTTACAAAATAAAAATAAATAATATTAAAATCATGTAATGGTAAAATAAAATGGATGATATAACTGAAAATATAATATTAATGTAGCATTATATAATTAATATATTTATATATTTGACTAAATGAAATTAAATAATAAATAAAATACTTACAATATTTTTCTTAAATATATTATAAAAGTAATATATATTAAAAAAGATTAATATAAATATATGTAGTGGAAAAATAATGTAAATAATACACTTAAAAAACATACTTATCTTATAAATAAATAAAATTAAAAAATATGTATGTAATTAAAAATATATAATTATATTATTTTTTTCTCTATATATTTCTACTATAAATAATATTATGACTTGTAATGTTTTTTAAAATATAATCTATTTTTTAAATTAATTAAGTATAAAGTTAAATAATATTAATAATGATAATAACAATAATAACAATAATAAATAAATAATTTAATATAGTTTTATATAAACCATGTACAAAGCATCACGTCATCTAAAATAATAAATAAATTGGCAACAACCTTTAGCTAAGGGGCAAAGATAATGAGTCTTGGATTAGTTATCCCAGGATTCCACTTAAGGAATCAAAGAACCCATGAGTCTGAAATTGTTGAAGTTGTATTTATTATTAAAATTTTGTTTAAGAATGTTTTTGAGTTGTAGGTGAAGATGAAGTTATAACCACCAATGATATGAGTCCAGAGGATGTAACATGATGTGACCTAGTTAAGTGACCAGAAGTTATATTTCATGGGTAATGAAATCACTTAGTTTTCAATGCTATTTTGAGGATTTTAAACATAGAAAAGAGGAAAGTATAGGTTCAGTATATTAAAAAATTTATCAACTCTCAATCCAACACCATCTGAGCAGCCAACCATCAAAGATATAATCCAAGATAAAAAGTAGGACAATGAGGGTGGCTATGGAGGAGAAAAGGGTTGATGGGTGTTAGTGTATGTTGGAGAAGTGTAATCACCATATGTGGGGTGGCACCAAGCGAAAGAGTAAAGGATAAGTGGTCGTGGCACATGGTAGTGCCACAAAATTCAATGGTACCTTAAGTCGCATCTAGGATAATTAAAGACTGTCTTAACAAGTGATGTAGGGATCACACTAGAAACCATTGTTCACTATTTTAAAACATGGGAATATGTGGATGAAATTATATCATCTAAGTAATATTTCACATGAAGGTCGGATTGAATAAGGTAATCTCACACTAAGTTTGCAATAATCAAGAAAAATGCCTTGGGAGATCAGGATGAAGTCTGATTTTTGAACTCATGATTGGAGCACAAGAGCCTTAGCCCAGTTGGTGAGGACTTAGAAAATGAATCCAAGAGACCTGAGTTCAAAACTGGACAAAGACATAATTTTCGGGGGTTATTATAGTAGTACTGTAGTAGACAATGTTCGGTACTATATTAGTCAGAAATATTCATCTATTTGGGATTTTGGGCCACCGGTTTCGGCCTCGGGTCATTTAAGGCCTTCGGGCCACCCAAGGCCTTCGGGCCACCCCAAGTTCTTCGGGCCACCCCAAGTCCTTCTGGCCACCGCAAGGCCTTCGGGCCACTGCAAGGCCTTCAGGCCACCGCAAGGCCTTCGGGCCACCACAAGGCCTTTGGGCCACCGCAAGGTCTTCGGGCCACCCCAAGGCCCACCTCAAGGTCTTTTGGCCACCTTCAAGGTCTTCGGGCCACCTCAAGGCCTTCAGGCCACCTCAAGGCCTTCAGGCCACCTCAAGGACATCAACTGACCTAAAATTGTGCTCCAATGACCAGTCAGACTACACAAAGAGCAGACTCCAGATGTGGACTCAGAGGAGGCGCATTCACCAGAGCATAAGATAAGAGTATTTTTCAGAAAGAGAGGGTATTTCATTACCATCAGGACCAAACTATGAATGCACAAGAAGCCTATCTGAACAAGTAATGCGAAGGTGGAGATCTAATACCACGATGAAGAAGTTGGGGAGGAGCAGTTCCAAGTATAGTCTGTATATTTCCTAAGACCTACATGTGATGTACTCTCTAAGCCTGAAGGCCTTATAAGGGTTCCCCCTCATCCCTTGAAAGGGGGTTATCAAAAATCAATAAAAAAGAAGTCTTTTGTGCCATTCGGGGTAACGTATGATTAGATGATACACTCACAGAATGTGGAATGCAAATGAAATTGCTAAGATTTCTAAAAGATAATTTAATCAGAAAACACATTCATTGTAACACCCTAATATTTTGTGAAAAATATATTTTTTCAAATTAATTTCATCTTTTCAATATTTTTCATTCCACAATACAGTGAATATATCTTTTGTTATACAAAAGTACTATGTTTGGATTATGTTATACACAACACCAAGTAAATCTTGCACTAAATGCAACATGTAGATTAACGTATGGTACATGCAACACTATGTTTGGAATGAGTTACAAACAATTCCAAGTTCATTTGATAGCTTTCATTACATGTAAAACCAAGTTTTACTGAACAACAATATAATATTAATATTGCTATTAAAATATTGTTATAGTTACCACCTATCCATTGGAATGGAAGTTATGAATAAGATTAAATAAATTTTAAAAATATGATTTACACAGATATATAAAATGAATCATTTGGTTATCAATTAGTTAGAAATGAATGTAAGAACTATTTGAAAATAAAGGAATTCATTTTCTAAGAAAACTATTTTCTATGTACAAACACAATTTTATCTCGATAAATTAAACAAGCCACTTTTGATGAATGTTTTTAATAAAATTTAAATATTTTATTGACACTTATCAAATATATTTGATAGGTATAACATAATAATAAATCCAATTATATGAATAAAAAGATGTATTTCTCTAAAAGGTGATTTTCCACCTTTTAACGAAGAACCTATTTTAAATCAAATTTTTGAAATTTTTATATTCAAAAAAATAAACTTTATTTTTGAAATAATAATATTAAAATTTTCTTTAGGTGAATTTTTGTCATTTTTCTGAGAATATTTATTTTTTGATGAATAGTGGAAAACCCTAAATTTTAAATAAAAATTGAATTTTCAACTAATTTATTTATATAATTAAATTATAATTTAATTTGGTTTGAAAATATAATTTGTTCAATTGTACATCAATTTATCTAATGTAGGTCATTGGAACTAATTTCACATTGAAATTGAATATAAAAATAGTTCAAACTTTTGAACCTTTTCACTTTAAAAACATGTTGTCTCATCCCTTTTATGAGATTTATTTTAAATTAATTTACACTAGTTATATGATTATAATTTATAAAAATTGATACCATATTTGGAATAATCATAATATATAATTTCTAGTAAATTAAACTTGTTTTTGAAAAAAATATTAGTGAAATTAATTATAATTAATTACAGTGATTAAGGAAAAAATTAGTTTACTTAGTAGATAACCATTAATATTAAGGGGAAAATGACTTAAACAAATGTCCACAATCCATTGGTTTCCCATATTTCGACCATATCCCCTCTTGGATCAGATTTTATGAGTTAGTGAGACACTATTCCATGAAAGTGATCTATATAATAAGTTAAGTTAGGAAAAATACAGAAAATGAACATTCCTTACCTTTAACATTTAAAAATCCTTGAGATATGGACAAAAAACAAAATTAGTTCAGTTGTACACATTATTTTGAAATTTAAAGGAGTTTTTTTAATCATATTTATTTATATTTAATTTTTAGTGATAAATTATTTAGATTAACTACTTAAGGAATGTCAAGTGTGGTAATTATTTAGTTAATAATTAACTAAAATAAATGATACTAAAAATATTAAAATATAATTAAATTGATTGAATTATTACCTTTAATTTTTTAGATGAATATATCATGTTATATAGGTGTGAACTTAATAGATTCAAATTCCATCTCTATCTTGATATTTTTAAATTTAAATTAATTAAATAATGTCAAAATTGACATTAATGTTATTTTATAAAAAATGATATTTTATTAAAATATTTAAAATCTACTAAAAAGTTGATATTTTGATAAATTATTTTTAAAAGTTAATAAATATCAAATACTGTAAATTCATGGACCAATTCATCTTTTATAATGAAATATTTACAATTAAATAGAAAAAACATTATTAGCATAGTTTGGGTTAAAGCAGTGTTTTTGCGCGTTACATATGTTTGTTTTAAAATTAATTTCCAACACACCTAGAATATATTTTCTATAAAATAGATATCATATTTAGAATTAATTGAATCTATGTGACATCCACCAATCCATCACTCTCTCACGTGGCAAACAAGGGTTAATTACGGGACCTCAAGTGTGCCTCCCCGTACGCCAAAGGCTTCCGACTAGCAGTAGGGGTGTGAAATGTATAGTGGGAATACCATACCCCCTAGTATTAAGTGTCATAGTATAAGAAATAAACTATATAAATAAATTAAAAATCAATGTATATACATAGAAGAAAACAACAATAAGAGCCAGTTGAATAATCGAATAAATCATAAAGGAATAATGTAATGATGTTCTAGAATGTAACTAAATGTCATGCTAGAAACAATACAAGTAAAGACTAGAAGACTAAAATAAAGACTCAAAAGTATCTGATCCCGAACCACACGTCGGTCCCAAATCCAAACTCCATCCCATCCAGCAAATAATAAATCAACAACAAAGTCCTTTGACCTTGTACAAACCTACATCCACATTATCTGCTTGGGTACCAAACAACGGCCCAAATAGGGTGTGAGTATAAATTAGTAGGTTGACACAACCATGTCTAAACAAAATAGTTTGATAATAAGTGTATATAATAAAGAGATAAACATGTTTAGTAATTAATTCAATAATTAAGAAACAACAACAACCTACTTTGACTTTATGTCGAAATACCTTTGAGCAAGTATTATAACCATGCCAACCACAACCTTATAACCAAGGTAAAATAACCTTCTTTAGCACCATGCTAGAATATGTTTGATCATGTCTTATGACCATGAAAACCACCACCATATAACCATGGTATAGTCACAAAAATCTGGGTCAAATACCTGTAAGAATTATAGCATCCGGGTAAAATCCCTATAAACATTACCTCATGGGACTCGGCATAGCCCGCTCTCTATAAGCATTACATCATGGGATTGTACTGAGCCATCTCAATATCACCATTACAACATATAAGTTTGAAAGATCCAGTGTTGAGCCCAATATATATGCATTTCAGCATGAAACACAAGCCCTGTCAAACAACATGGATATCACAATATCACATCATATATCTCACTGATTAATTATACGAATTTCCATTTATCATTCATATTCCCCTTCCAATTTAAATCAAAATTGATCAATATTTATATCAAAAGAAATAAACCACAAATTAGGTATTCTATATCAAGAAATCACCTAAGGTCACATGTTATGCTAAAGACACCTTAAACCATTAGCCAATTAAATTATTTTCATAGTTTTCTCACCTCACGGATAACTATACGCCAAGTCAAAATACAATTGAAACCAAAGGAATTCATGAAATAATCACACTCATTTATTTAATTTATTTGGGTCCATCCTACATTGTCTTAGTGGTAAGCACCCCATAATCCTACAAGAAAAATGGGGGTTCAAAACCCATTGGGCGCAGGTATTGTAGCAGTACTGTAGCGGTACTGTAGCTGCGGTGGTCCTGTAGATCGGCGGGTACTGTAGCAGCAGAGGTATTGTGCGGGTACTGTAGCAGGCATGTTACTATTCACAGAATGGAAGTTGGGCCAAAAAATTGGGCCTACGAGCTATGTAATGGGCTACGAGTCCACTGGGCCTTCGGGCTATGTAATGGGTCTCCCTCTACCCAATTAAAAGTGGTGTTTGATTTGCTTTAATAATAAAATGTGGATTCGACCCCAACCTTTAAAAAAAACTGAATATCAACAAAACATCTGAGAATGGATTCAAATGCTCTACTCCCAAATGTTGCTTCGACAATCTTCAGGAATGCCTCTCCTACTATTCTAGGTCCTCTGGTGCCCAGAGGTGGTTTGGATCGACCACCCCTAGATTCGTTCAAGGATGTGATTCTTCTTTCCTCTTAGATCCGTAGTAAATGTCAGGAAAGGCCGGTGGAGGATCACATGGTTTCATCTTTATTCTCAGAAAATGGTTTCCCCTTCCTTGCGGTCTCTGCAACGTCTTTCGAGGCAGCAACGAGAATATTCAGTGGACCATGATTACGAGATTCGGGGATGAAAAACCTCTTCTCCCGGTTTTCCAGGATTGTGTCAAATAGTGGGGCCTCAACTTATCGGCCACAGTGTCAATCCTGGATTGGAAGGTGTTATGAATTTTCCTATCCTCTAAGGTGGACTTTGTTATAGCGTAGAGCAGGTTCCCTCACTGGGTGGGGTGATGGCGTTTTTCTCTCACGCGATGGTCGATGGATGTTCACTCTAGGAGGGACAACCCCCTCATAGCGGTCTAAATCTCTCTCCCTGAGCTCCCCCTTCCCCTTATGAATGAGTCTTTCCTAACTGTGATAGGGGATTATTTGGGGATGTGCCTTTGTGCGGATGATCAGATGATTTGATTAGAGGAGTCTTCGGTTGCACAAATCTATGTCGAGATAAAAATTTCTCGACCAATCCCAGACCATGTCGTGCTCTGGATCGAAGGGATGAAGGATCTTTGTCAGGTCTTGATCTACCCCTCTTATCCCTTTTTCCTCTTGTTCTGTCACATCTCAGGTCACACTCTGTAGGTTTGCCACAAAGTCCAGGGGCAGGTGCCTCATGAGTTTCTGATGCCTTTCTGGGTGAAACCCTACCTCACTGTCCTCTTCTAAGAGGAACGATCAAGGAAAAGGGGTGGTCGTCTCCCCTCCCAATCATGCATCCAAGGAATCCTCATCCAAGATTTGTCTCATTGGGAAAGCGTCCTCTAGTAGGGATCTGATTTTGGTCAACCGAGGCATCGGAAGAAAAACACATTTTAAAATTTGAGACGGGGGTCCACCTCCGAATGAGACTTTCTTCAGTAGTCCTATCAAGATCAATCCATTGTTTCCGTGGGTCACTTCCCACATATGCATTACAAATATTTTCCAGATTGATCTTGGTATTGAAGAATCAACACCTACTCAGAATTCCTCATTCGGCGAGGACCTCTCTCTGCCTTCTTCTTCTTTGCTGATGGTGACGTCCCCCCCTCCATTGTATGCACTGACGGTGCTGTCATCCCCTCCGATCTATCCTCCAACATCTCCTATTAGACATTTGGAAGATGATAAGTACCTAGTATCTTTGGTGGATGCACACAGGGATTGGCCTAGTATAGGTCACACTCTCGAGGTCGTTAGCATGAAGGTGATGTGGGGGTCACTCTATAATTTGGGAGTCTCCTATGTTGGCAAGGAGACTTCTCCCTTAGTTGGCAGCCAACCCAGCCAGTACAGCAGGCTTCATGGACCTGCAGTAGGTGGCGGGAGGAAGTCTTGGGAGTAGATGAACCACCCCACCAACCAGAGAAAACCCTTCTGTTGATTCCTCTATTTAAACGGGATTTGAATCCCATGAATGATAAAGAATGTATTTGTGTAAAATTTGGTGTGTGCTGTAATCCTACGACAAGATTCGGAGAGGAGAGAAATAAAAGTGACGCCCCGTTCTCCCGTGGATATAGTCAATCCAAGTCAAACCATGTAAATCTTTCCGTGTTACTCCTTTTGTTCCTGTTTTGTGTGTTTGAGGTACCACACACCTCCGTTACGCCCCAGAAATTGGTATCAGAGGTGAGTTGGAGCAAACAGAGTTGAACCGGCGAGGTGATGGCAAATTTTCAAGTGACCAGAAAATTTAAAGTGGTTGGAAAATTATTTTGAGGCCAGATCTGTGAAGAGGACAGTGTGACAATTCTAACGGCACAAGCGGCGTTGAAAACCGAGTTAAAACGAGCCTGGTAGGCTCGGTCAAAGTTTGGTCAAACTCGCGGGTGAACTGTACCCTGTGCCAGAGAATACGACACTATTCAAACCGCTGAAAACAATTCCAGCGAGTTTCCAGCATGAACTCCGGCATGCCACGTCAGTGCCAAATCAGTGGGTGATCTGGAACGTTTAACGTGTTTTGACTATATCTTGGTCAATTGGTGTCCGATTTCAGCGATACAGGAGTCGATTCCAACTATTTTTACCATTCTAGATGCATTCGTATGGTTAGTTTTTAAAAATTTTAACTTAATGAGGTGTTGAATAAGAGGTGCGACATCGACGGTGGTGATTGCGTTTTATGACAACGACGATGGATGGTGGTGGAGCAGTACCAAGATTTGAGATTGAGAAGTTCGATGGACGAAACAATTTTGGCTTATAGAAAAGCATGGTGAAAGATCTTTTAGTGCAACATGGCATGATCAAAACATTGATCGGAGAAAAGCCCAAGGCAACCAATAAAGATGATTGGGAATAGCTCGAGATGCGGGTTGTCATCACAATTCAGCTATGTCTGGCGAATGAGCTAAAGTACTCGGTGTTGGACGAGACATCACCAAAGGAGATCTGGAAGAAGTTGAAGCAGCAGTATATGGTGAAGTCGCTCACTAAAAAATTATTCCAGAAGAAGAAATTGTACTAGTTGCGAATGGACGAGGGAATGAATTTGTTGGATCACACCAACGAAGTCAACAAAATCCTGACATAGTTATTGGGGCTCAGTGTGAAGGTTGAAGAGGAAGAAAAAACACTTTTGATTTTTTCATCACTACCAAGCTCATTTGACGAGCTTGTGACTGCATTGCTCATGGGTAAGGTGACATTGAAGATGGATGAAGTGATGACATCACTTCAAGATACAGAGGCATTCTGAAGACCTTCAACGCATTCAGGTGAGCAAATCATGGTGATGCAAGATGATCAATTTGGGAGGAGATGACATCAATAGTCAAGAGGTAAAGAATGGCGGCCAAAATCAAGGGGACATGATCTTAGCGAAATCACCTATTTCTGGTGTGAGAAAAAGGGTCACTTTAAAAGTGACTGTGGAGAGTGCAAACGATACATTGCTAGGAAGAAGAAAGATGAAGAGGAGGATGTGAACATCACAAGATTATCAGAAAATGATGAAATATGCATGACAATGGGAAGTATGCACTCAGATGAGCGAGTTGAACAGGGAGAAGTGAAGTTTCATTACTGCAAACGATATGGTCACATGAAGAGGGAATTCCTATTTCTAAAGAGAAAGAACGAGCGAGATCAAAATCAAAAAAAAAGGAAGGATGGATTTTGGATTCGAGGAGCTCAGCACACATATGTACGACGAGAGGTACATTTGATACTTTTCACCAGGTGAGAGACTCGGTGAGACTTGGTGATGGGTCAACATGTGAGGTTCGAGGAGTCAGGATGGTGAAATTGAAGACACCCTATGGAGGAGTTTGTAAACTGACTGATGTGAAATTTTTTTTGAGGATGAGACGAAATGTGGTATCATTAAGTAGGCTTGATGCAAAAGGGTTCAAGATTTCCATAGCAGGTGGAGTTTTGGAAGTGTCATGTGGGGATGAAATGATGTTTACTGGGAAGGAGTCCTAATGGTTTTATCATTTTATGGGGAGCGCAGTCAGCCCGAGATCGAGTGAATATGGTAGAAGTGTCACATCATCTGGCATGAGGAAGCATGTTCGATTTGTTGATGAAGTTTTTGACACCTGAAATGAGACCGTAGGTCTGATTTCTACACCATATTGGTCATGAGTTGGGGATTTTTGGGGGTCACTCTCTAATTTGGGAGCCTCCATTTTTGGAAAGGAGACTTCTCCCTTGGTTAGCAGCCATCCCAGCTAGTACAACAGGCCTCATGGACCTGCAGCAGGTGGCGGGAGGAAGTCATGGGGGTAGATGAACCACCCCACCAACCGGTGAGACTGTAGGTCTAATTTCCACACCAAATTGGTCATGAGGGGAGGATTTGTGGGGGTCACTCTCTAATTTGGGAGTCTCCGTTTTTGGAAAGGAGACTTCTCCCTTGGTTAGCAGCCAACCCAGCCGGTACAGTAGGCCTCATGGACCTGCAGCAGGCAGCGGGAGGAAGTCACGGGGGTAGATGAACCACACCACCAACCGGAGAAAACCCTTCTATTGATTCCTCTATTTAAATAGTATTTGAATCCCATGAACTATAGAGAATGTATTTGTGTAATCTGTGGCGTGTGATGTAATCCTACCACAAGATACGGAGAGGAGAGAAATAAAAGTGATGCCCCATTCTCCTGTGGATGTAGGTAAACCACGCTGAACAACGTAAATCTTCCCGTGATGCTCTATTTGTTCCTGTTTTGTGTGTTTGAGGTACCACACACCTCTGCTGCTCCCCAGTAGGTGAAGAGCAGCATGTGCACCCACTATTAGTCCAAATCCTAGTGTGAGAAGCTCCCCACAATCATCTCTTTCTATCAAGGGCCAAAAATTTGGGGCCAAAACTAGAATCCCCATGGATTAATGTTTATATTTTTAATCTGGAATGCCCAAGGGCTAGAGGTTTAGGCGAAGTCCGACTTCATAGTTAACAATTTTTTTAATCGCTCAGTATCTATGGTGGAAATTCTTGAACAAAAACAAGAGTCATGAAAAATAAAAGTGCATTTCATAGTTGAAATTCTCAATGCGCCTGACCGGTACCTCTCCCTAAAAATTTCTGTAGGTACTCAAGGTTTTTTATTCTCCTTAGTCTATGCTAAATGAAATTCCTAGGACAGGTAGGTTTTATGGTGAGAATTATAAGGCCTTACCAATGATAACACCCCTTGGATTGTTGGGGAATATTTTAATACTATACCATTTCCAGAGGAGAAACATGGGGGATGTGCTTTTCCAAGGAGTGTAAGATAGGCCTTTGTTTTGTTATTGTCTAGAATAGGACTTATGGATTCAGGAATTGAGGGACACCACTTCACCTGGTGTAATAATCAATGGTGTGGAAGGAGCACTTGGTGTTGTCTTGACCGATGCTTGATGAACGAGGCTGCTATTTCTATCTTCCTAGATGCAAAAATCTTTCACCTGGTGTGGTATTTATCTAACCACTCTTCGATGTGGCTTTCTTTGAGCTCCATAACTTCAAAAGATGATCACAGTCACTTTTCTAGGATGTGGTTGGAAGAGCCGGGCTTCAATGTAATGGTCAGGGAAGCATGTAATTGTACTCACTTAGGGAACCTGTGGATATATTTCCATAATAAGATTAGGCGGCTAAAACATATGTTACAAATGTGGAGGAAGAGTTTTACAGCCCGTTATTAGGACCTGATTGTGATCATTAAGGAGGTTGAATGCATGGAGTCTATCCTGGAACAAGAATGGGAGGAAAATTTATTTAATGAAATAAGGACCAAGAAGGGTCTTCTCACTAATATTATGTTAAGGAAGGAGAGGATTTATAGAGAGGGAGCTAGAGTAACATGGATTCGTAAGGGGGACTGGAATACCAAAATTTTCCATGCGTGAATAAAATAGAGGTGCTGTATTTAAAGACCAAATATTATAAGGGAGGATGGATCCTACTACAATGACCGAGATGAAGTAGGGGAAATGAACAACAAAAACATCAATGGTTTACTGGAAATACACAATCCTAACATAGTGGAAGGATATCCAAGTGAGTAAATATATATCTTTGAGGACATCCCAAGAAGTATTATAGAGGAGATTGATGAGCTCTTGAGAAGGCCTCTGGAAGAGGATGAAGTGCGAGAGGAGGTTTGGACTTTGAACCTAGACAGTGCACCAGGGTTGGAAGACATACCCGGTTTATTTTATAGGGATGTATGGGATACCATCAAAGGAGATTTAGTGAGAGCAGTGCAGGATTTCCTCCAGGGAGGACACCTTCTGCGCAAAGATAGTGCAACCAAGATGCTTCTGATACTGAAAGTGTGTAACCCCCAGTCCATTGAGTAGTTCCAGCCTATAAGCATGTGAAACATACCTTTCAAGGTTTTGTATATCATCCTCAACAAAAGGTTAGCACCCCACTTAAATACATGGATGGAAGCAAAGAATAAAAATTTTATCAAAGGGAGATCAATACATGGTGTGATTAGAGTGGTGCAAGAAATGATTAGTGGGATCAACAACAAGAACTTAGAGAATAACATGGAAATCACATTATACATGAGAAAAGCCTATGATAGGATGGAATGGGGTTTTATTTTAAAGGTTTTTTCCTGCATGGGTTCATCTAACAGGACCCATGACCTACTATTTTGTTGCTTTAGCTCGGCGTGGATATCCACTTCGTTTATGGGTAAGTAGTTTGGGTTCCTCATGGCCTACCAAGGTCTAAGGAAAGAGGACCCCCTATCCCCCACTATCTTCATTATCTCTCAAAAATGTGTTAAGAGACTATATAAAAAAGGGTCTGTGCACGGGAAAAGTTTTCCCACATCGAGATAGGCATTCTACGAACGGTATCTCACACATGATGTTTATGGAAAAAATATGTTTATTAATGGTAGTGGGAGATAAGTTAATTGAATGAATAGGCTTCTTGGGGAATATTGTAAATGGAGTGGGCAAGTGGTGAATAGGGAGAACAACCTCTATTATACTTCTAAGAAACTTTTAGATAGGAGGGCTAAGACTCTAGATGACAACTTGAATATTATGAGGGGTTCCTTCCCCATAGAGTATCTCAGAGTGCCAGTTAGTCCTAACTCCCTTCCTGTTCATCATTTTGATAAGATTGTGGGAAATAATATAGGGCACACTTACAAATGAAAAAACATGTTCCTATCTTTTAGAGGGCCCATTACTCTGGTAGATAATGCACTTGTTTATATCCCCATGCATCTCCTGTCCACCATGAAGGTTCCCAAAAGTGTGATTACCAACATGGAGAGGATAATGGTGGCCTTCATATGGGATGGAAAGATGGATGGAAGACATCACTAGGCCTTGGGTAAGTGTCTAACAAAAACAATAGCTGAAGGGGGCATCAATTTGATGAGTGTCTCCTCGACCATGAAAGGGATGCACACTGAACTTGCATGGGAGGCTATGGAAGGCCGAACTCTATAGGTTATGATCATGCAAGATAAATATGGCCTAGATGTGGTGGTAGATAGGTATTGGCCATTGAAGATATGGAATTTTATTCACCCATACATGGAGGTCCTAGATCGTCATGCTAGGTGGCCGGTGGGTAGAGGAGATGTGGACTTTTGGTGTCAGGATTGAGGGGGGGGGGGCTGTGGTTTCTAGGTTTCCCCACTCTAGATATGTTCTTCATAGAAGCATGTGAACACAATATTTTTATTCAAACTATAATATAATAGAATCAACGTTCCACCTTTGATGAGATTCTTATTTGGGAGGATCTTGGCAGACTTATCTTCATGGGCTCCTCGTCGGGTGAGTTCACAATTAAGGCCTATGCCCGCGTGAGGAGGGACCCAAATAACAGTGACCTGTGGGGGGAAACATTATGGTGCAAGGGGATTCCCCCCAAGTTTAACTTCCTAATGTGGTGAGTGATGAATATCACTATGCCAACTGATGAAAACATCCAACACATGTTCATGACTATGACCTTCCGATACCGGTGTTGTAAAACTCTCAAACAAGAAACGGTGTAGCACCTCCTCTTTGACAGTGAATGGGATCACTGGATATGGAAGGTGTACATAGATTTCTCAGGGTGGAATGATCAAGGAGGGATATAGGAGAACCTTTTCATGTTAGTGGTTTAATGGCGCAGGCAATCATGATCCTGAGATTAAAGGTTGGGCAACAATACTAGTGGCGGGATGTTAGACCATTTGGAAATCTAGGAATGCCACCTTCCATAAGAATATCATCAGCACTAGAACCAAAATCAGCTTCAAAATGAAGATCACCTTTATAGACTTGGTCTATTTGAGTACAGAATGCCAAGGATCTCCATCAGTAAGGCCTCTCAACCTAGATGCGTCCAAACAGATAGGGAGGATGGGACAGGGGCATTGGGTATGTTGGTACCCCCTAAGAAGCGAGTTCAAACTCAACATGGACAGGTCCCTATTGGGAGGGGGGGTAGATGAGGGGTGGAGGGTTTATAAGGGACCATAGGGGGTTCATTGTCACTACTTTCTCATACTTTTATGGAAGCGGTGATTCCCTTCAGGCTAAGGAAAAGATGATGATTACGGGGTTGGAGTTAAGTGAGCAAAGAAATATCAATCAGAAGGCGAAGGAGACATATTCCTTGATCCTCTATGAAGCATTATCATGTAGTGGGAGTTGTCCTTGGAGAATATCATATTATATCAGCAAGTGAAAATAGATCATGGGAACACATACGAAGATCACTCACACATGGCATGAGGGGATTAAGATTGCGGACTTTTTGGCGTCCCAGGATTCCCCAAACCAAAATGTATCCCTCTTCCTTAACTTATGTTCCTTTATATCAGGTGGCAACAATTTTTTTAATGATGCTTTGGGCTTACAATACTTTATACCTCCATGATGTACCTCTTTTGTGTTGTGTTCTATGTGTTTCCAAAATCAATAAAAATGATAGAGTTAATTCATAAACTTTTCTATTATCAAACCATATGGTTATGATTTAGACCCACTACCTTAACCGGTGAATAATGAAACACTTCCAAAGGAAAAATCCCATGACATGGAAGGTGTAGATTATTTAAAATAGGTTCCTATATAAAAAAAGATAAAGATCAAAACCAAAAACACAACTAGTTAAAGTATTTCACTACAATGGTTGGAAGAAGAGGGAGAGAAGGAAGAAACCTAACAAAAAATACTTACAAGGGATTTCTCATACAAACAAAACATTTAGAAGGAAATTTGGCACTCCAAAATTTCTTGGAAGGTTCTCTAGGGTCAAGATAAGGGTAGTTATAGTGGAATAAAATGAAAATTAGCCACACAACATGTTTAAAATAGCAGGTTAGGGAATTACACGGTGTATAATGTAGTTACACATCGTGTAAATATTTTTAATGGAATATACCGAAAAATCCATCACCTTAGATTTATTTTATTAAGAAACCTGAAAAGTTACACAATATATAGTCCCTTTACACGGTGTGTAAATGTTCTAAATGTGTTTTTTCAACCCATTTTTCATATAAACCCCCAAAAAACCCTTTAAAATTATCAACTTACCAAGAACCCGTGTTAACACTTAATACCATTTATACCTAAAATCTATTAATTAAAACAAGAATACATCCCTAAACATTAATTCATTTTACCCAACAGATATCTCCACATGGATCCACTCCGGTTATCTCAAGTTTCCTCACAATATAAGACTACATTTATTCAAATGACATACATCCATGACGGAAAATAAATCGAAAGAAAAGAATAATGAAGAACTTAGAGAGAGAAATACCTATAAAAAGGCATGATATTAGAGTCGATATTGTCCAATAAATCGCAATTTTATTTAATCTTAATGTTTAAATTACTTAGGTTAGAAAACTAGTTACCTTAATAAAAACCATAATGATAAAAGTGGGGAAACTTAAATGTTAAAGAATAAAATTATAAAAATGAACTTCATTTTTTATGTGTAGGTTTTTATCGACCATAATTCCCCTTTAATCCATTATTTTCCCATTTTTTAAGCACATGAGGTAAGTGAGACCTCCCAATAGTGTTGACCTTTTGTATTTACAAGAATACCACCCCTCTACCTCTATAAAAAGGCATTCAATATTCCCCTTACTCACACCTCTCAAGCCACTTTGTCTCATACAAAACCTGACCAAAAAATCTCCCAACATACCCCCATTAATCCTCAAATCCTCACTTTGGGAAGAAAGGAAACCAAGGAATCCCTTTGATTCAAACCAAGAGGAGTTACCCAAAGAAGAGGTAACATCCTTCCACAAGTTCTTTTATTGCATTTTAATTCTCCACCACATCAATTATTCTTATTCCATGATTATATAATAACCTTAGTCTCATCAATATAAATATATTTTTTATTCTATGGTTTATACCTACACCTACATACATTTCCATCAAATGGGTAACAAACTTACCATTCGTGATTACGACGAACTACCGCCTCACGAAACAATGTCATTTTTTTCTGTTACCACCTTTCATGGTTGTAAATTATGATTGAAATATGTTTTTGTATAATATATATGATATTTATTATGTATTTATGATTTTGGTATTATTATATAAAACATACATTCACTATTTCCATTTTTTGGGAATATAATAACTCCATTTTTTTACATGTGAACTACAGCCTCCTCAAAGCTATGTAATTCATTCAAAATTTACATGGAATGTATTAAGGTTGAGTTTAGTAAACATATATGATATATATAAAATATTAATTCTATAAAAATTACAATATATATACATATATTTCATTTACTTTCTTTCCTTCAATATGATAATAAAATGAAAACAACGTTCATGCGTACGTACAACCTACCATCTACATAAACAATGTATTCCATTTCATATTTCCATGTATTATAGATTATTATAAATATTTATATACTGAGTATATATGATATTTATATCATGTTTTATATTTTTTAAATAATAAAATCATGATATAATTAAGAGGATCTAGAATAAAAAGTAAAAACATATATGAAAAACAAAACGGATATTACCCAAAAATGTAACATTAACAAGGAATTGTTAATAAATGGGTAATATAAAGTCATAATAAAATAATATATGGTATTAGATATAATAATATGGTTCTTTGATATATTTATAATAAACATATATTTATGATAAACTAGTTTTTAACATGTACGAAGAAAGTCAAGACTTTAAAAAAAGGGTTTTCTCGTCTCACTTTTATTTTTTGTTAGATATATGCTATATTCACCACCTATTCTTGAAGTATAGTGTTTTTAATGACCTATAAAATGGAATATCATGAATTTAATTTATTTAATTATATTAACAGTTTCAATTGATTTTATTTATTCATGGATACCATGATTCAAAATTTACTCAAGTAATAAGGGGATTTTTAGTCTCACTTTTATTAATGTGAAACTTACACCTTATTCACCACTCATTTATTTTTTGTGATGTATAAACTGACCATGAATTTAATATATGATTATTATACTTAATGTTATGGGTATTTACATACCCATTTTATGATCTCTATTTCACTGGGTTTTATGGTTCAAAAGTTACCAAATCAGTAAGGTAGTTTTGTCTGAATTTTCCTTCCTTGAGACACATGTTTTGTTATAAACCTATATTATTTTAGGAGGTGTAAATTTTCCCATTTTACATTTTATATCATGAATATAATCATTTTAATGATATTTTAATCTTCATTTAATGATGATTTTTATGCAAAATTTACCATTGTAGTAAGAGTTTATTGCAATAATCTCATCATTTATCAAGATTGTTTATGATTATGATTCCATTGATGAAATATTATAATCTATTCCTCAATAAATTTCATAATATAATTAATAAACCATTTTTAAGAAAATATGAAAATATTGATCTGTTTGATTGGAAATATGCATTGTTTCAAAACAATATTTTCTAAATTTTTTTTTAAAAAGTTTTAATTGATATTTTAAGCTCATATTCAATGAAAATTATTTTTAATAAGTTTTTAGGTTTTAAAAAGTGATTTATTTTTTTTTTCTAAGATTTTTTATATGTTTTCAATGTTATTTTCAAAGGAAATGGTTTTTAAAAAGTTGTATGTTTTAAAAACTATTTTTCAAAGAAGAAAATATAGTTTCATCAAGAAATTTTTTAAATTAATTTCAATTATTCTTTCATATGTTTTAAAATTGGTTTTAAAAGAAAATTATTTTTGAAAATGTTTTATGTTTTAAAAAGTGATTTTTCAAAGAAAGTTTATGTTTGAAGTAATCTTTTAAAATCCTTCTCCATATAAGATGATAAACTTTGATATAGTTTATGATTTACTAGGGACATGATCCAATGAAACCATTAATATTATTTCTCTAAATGGTTAATGTTTTTATGGAATGATGTTTATATAAATTTTTTCTTTTCAATGGGTTAATTATGTTTCAAAGATATTGACATGAAACCCATTTCTTTTCCATGGGTTAATTATGTTATGAAAGAATAATTTTTTAGGAGTTTTATGGTGATATATAAAATCTTTGTAATTTATTATTGTTGTTTTTCATGAACATATCTTATATAATGGGGTGACCCATATAGCACCAGGTAATACCGTTACAACTTATACGATGGGGTGGCCCGAATAGTGCGAGGTAACCCTGTTACAACATATATGATGGGGATACCTAGATAGTGCTAGGTGATACTATTATATCTCTATAATTAATTAGGTAAAGATTAATATCTCATGAGATAGTCATGGATGGAATTGGGAGTGAAAGTGATTCTGTAAAGGACTTTGTCCACTAAGATGGTCATGGGAGTGAACCATGACTACTAAGATAGTGTTGGGAGTTGAACTTGACTAATAATGGGCTTGGGAGTGAAAATTGACTACTAATATGGTATTGGGATTAAAACTTGAATACTAATATGGTTTGGAGAGTATAATAATTCCACTATAAGGAAAGGGTAGTGACTGAGGATAGTGGTGTGTCCCGCCCAGTAGGTGTAGCCCCCATGAAGTTCCTTGATAATTTTTGAAGACAAGCCTTGAATTATAGGGAATGATTTTACATTATTATATGTATGCCAAAAATTACATGTCTTATTCCTATGTTATTATTTCATGGATTATTCTCTCAATTACCTTATGATTCATGTCTTATAAATTACTAATATTTATTCCATGACACTTGATTATGATCGTTGATATGAAGTTTATGATATTTTAATGTTATGATCATGTTATCATACCATTATGATCTTGTTATGATTATATATCACCGTTGTTTACCCTTATTGAGAATTTGAGATCACCCCTTTCTTATGTTTCATTTAAAATGTTATAAAGAAGGGTTTTAAGTAGGAACACAAAAGGGGATGATCTTTGAGGAAGATGTTGAAGATATTTCACCAAGATAGAAGATTATGTCTCCAAGTTTCCAAAGACACTAAACAATTATGGTCCTTGGGGATATAATTTTGTAATGTTCTGAATATTCATCTAAAATGATGTAATATCCATGTATATTAATCCTAGGTTTCTATATTCATGGAGGGTTATATCATCACCATGACTGGAAGATAGTTATGTCCCAGTGTTTGATATTGGTTTTTTCATTGATCGAAAGTTGTGTGATATTATCTATTTGGTGGAGCACATTACTAAATATAATAATGAGAAGATTGCCTGAATAAGAAAATGTGTTGATGCATTGATGTTTATTAATTGATAACATTATGGTGAATTAAACACCATGATCCAATCTATGCCTGATTGTTGTTTTCTTTGAATAAATACATACCAAATGAGTTTGCTTTCTTCGATTGCTGATTTGGCCAGTATAGATCCATGTAATGTAGAAAGGGTCCATTACGTAATGATAAGTTGAATGATTCTTGTGAAAGAGACAATATTATTATTAATTTGAGATAAACATAATAAAATTTATGCATACTGGGAAATGATGACACAATTTTTGAAATAAAGGCATCACATTTTCAATAGACGAGGGATCCCTTGGAAGACAAGTTAACTAGGTGAGTTAACAAGACAGAGAGTAATATAAGAAGTTTCATGGAATGAGAAAAATAATTATTCCTTATTTTTTTACTCAATATAAAAAATATCATGATAATTTTATCATTGCAATTGGAGTCGAGTTCGGAGCATGTTAGATTCAAAATACAAATTTCCTATGCATTCAAAAAAAATTTGATCATAATATTTAATGTTATATAAACATATGAGTTCAAGAAAAACCTAAGGAGTGATTGAATATAGAGAGGTTATGTTTGAGAGAATTATTCCAAGTGCATCTCATGAAATTTATAACACTAGATGATATACATTGTGACAACACTGAGCTGGATGATATAAGAAAAAATATTCCTTAAAGAATTTCATTTTTCAAGCTAAGATCTTAAAAATCCTTAAAGATCATTGAATCGAAAATTCATGGAATATTTAGTGAATACTATTGACTCAAAAATCTTTAGAAGGTTTGAGGGTTTCTAATTAAAATAAGGAATGCGTGGAAGTATCAAATTTTGAAGACCCTATATCACCATACTTTTTAGGAAATGAATGAGTATAAGAGCATGTTAATTCAAAACTAAATATTTTTTATCATTAATAATTCTATTAAGAGAATCTATTTTGATGACTATCAACTAGTTTTTTCTAGATAATAAACAAGTTTTATGAAAATAAGATGCTCCATATGATTTTAGAGATAAAGAGGAAGTGCCTTATTTTGAATAACTATAAAGTTGAGGAACTAAGAGTAAAACTTATGGTTATTGAAGAGCCAAAAGATTTATTCTGAATAAGTTTCATTGTGAGAATAAATAAAATTTCAATTATTTTATAGGATCTAAATTTGAATCACATTTTTTAACTGGTGGAAACTAGTACTAATTACCATAAGGATATACAAATATATTTTTTAGAGACAAAACATTTGTATCCACTTGGGTTTTTAGTGAATATTTGTGGTACAAGATAATAACTTGACACAAAAAGGAGTATGTATGCATATTAGGAGTGAACATAGTAAAAACTTGGGTGCCTTTAATTTAATTTTCTTATCATTTAATTCATGTGAGGTTGGGTTTTAAAGTTTATAGGATCAAAACTATAATCAGTTTTAGATTTTAATTTCAGGATTAAAGGGTAATTATAAAATATCAACACTAATTCAAGCCCCCTTATCAGTAGTTTATATATTCCTGGGAACTTGAATTGATGTCAGAGAACTCAGGTTCCATCTATAAGATCCTTATTTACCCATGATAAAAAATTTAAATGTAGTAAAAATCATAGATATTCTTACCTTCTATGAAATGTTTTTAATGGATGGAAGAATAGGATGATACCCTATCTTCTATCACTTGTGTTGGAGGTGATCAATGCGAAAACTATGGGATTATTACCAATGGATAAAGATGCACCTACAAACTTTTCTAATAAAAGAAATCTCGAGTTATATGGAAAAGCATAAAATTTTATTCTAATAACCTTGTCCAATAAAGTGTTTAAAAAGGTGATGTGTATACAAGATATGAAGGAGACCTCAGAAAAAAATGAAGCATCTTCGAGATAAATATAAAAGTAAAGGAACCAAAACTTTAGACCTGGAGAAGTAAGTACAAATACATCCTGATGATGGATCGAGAAACTATTAAGGATCACTTCACTAGAGTGAATGAAGTAGTCAATAACATCATAGGATCTATAGATATCCTAGAATATTCAACTATAATTAAAAAATGATGAGGAACTTTATTGACATGTTTTGTTCTAAAGTCTTAGAATTATAAAATAAAAATTATTTTTCTCTTTACAAACTAGATAACATAATTTTTTTTGTATTATATGAAGAAATAAACAACATTAAATAAGAATATTAAGTAGGATTTCAATTTTAAATCTATGAAGAATCCTAAAGTCCAAGAACTAGAGGATGAGGGTGTGTACTTCAGTGAATCAAAAGATAAGTAAGATGATGATGAAGAGTATACGAGTATTATGTCCCTTATCTCTAGGAACATCCCGAAAGGTAGAGTCAAGTTAAAGGAAAAATCCCCTGCTTTGTGAGAAGGAATTTAAAAATTTTCAATAAATTTTTCGAAGAAGAAAGGAAGAGAGTATAATGACAATTTCATAGAATAAAAACCTCAAAGGAATATATAGAAAAAAAACTTTCAATGAAGTAAAAAAAACCCACTGGAAGTAAGAAAAATTTTACCAGAAGGACCATGTGGATCATGTTGAGTAAAAATAGAAAAGTACTACTCTACTGATGGATGTTCATTGGAAGATAAATTTTTAAATAAATTTAGAGCCTTAATGAATCACATCAAAGGAATGGAAAATACTTCAAGTAGGGAAGAATAAGAAGGTGAAAAAACTTACATGGAACACATTTGGAGATTAAAACTTGTGGATTTTATTGATGAAAACACTAAACTCAATAAATAAGTTAGGCAGTCAAAAAAGGAATGTGAAAAGAATAATGTAGGAAAAGAAAAACTTCTTAAAAAAGAATATGATTATATTGAGGAAATTAAAAGTCATAAATTTATATTTGAGGAACAAGGTAAAAAGGTAATATATATTTGTGAAAATATTATTTCTAAAGAATAATTACTATGTAAGAAACAATCAAGGTTTCTTGAGGCTAAAAAATCTTTGAAAAAGATGAATGAGAATTTCAATAAATTTTTAAAAGTTAAGGCTGAAACATCTCAAGTTGTTGAGAAAAATCACACAAAAAGTCTGAATAAATATACTTCATCTCAACTTAAAAGTACAAATGATTTTACTAACCACGAAGGGTCAAAAAATTAAGATGGGGGAATTTGGGTTGAGAAGGGATGTGATAAATCTTTCACATCCATGGATGTTAAGAGTGTCTTCTAGAAGAATGGATCCTTACTCCAAGTGAAAATGGATGTTGTAATTTATGCTGAATCTCAACAAACTTATTCCAAAAATAATTCATAATACTATGAAAGATCATTTTTCAAAATATATTATCGGTGTTATGGGATCTTGAGACAAAAAGCATATAACTATTTGAATAATATGTCACCCACTAGAGACTTGGCTATCTTGTCTAGAAGAATATGAGCAGAATTTAAAAGGAAGATGTTGTAAGAGACATACCAAAACCAAAGAGGAAAGATAATACTATTTTTTAATTCCTCAAATTTTGTGTGAATTATTTTTTAAATATTATATGGAATTATTTCGAGAGTATTCTTTTTGACAGAGTGTGATTCTGAGGCCAGGAGTGCCTGAAATAAATATTTGAAATAAATTAAACTCTGAATATCACGCACGAGCAGTTTTCCTGAAAAAGTGAAATAAATTTTAAATGGTTGCCCAAATAAAAAATCCAAGGGAACCATTGCATTCATAACATCAAATTTACCTTAGGTGGGGACTAACATTGACCGGCACGGGTCAGCTGTAGGAGTTAGTTTTTGGACATTTTAAAGGAAATAAAATAAATTAATAATTTATTTTATTTTAAATGTTTCCTTAAATGTAGTGACCTAATCCTCCCCTATTAATACTTGATTATGGAAAGTTCACATGGTTAGATGCATAACCCTATGAATTGAGGATTTTTCATTGGATCTTCAGAAGATAACCTATTGGCGGATGATGAAGATGCGATCGATTGATGCATCTCGGATTCGATGAACCTCACCAACGAACGCAACACGATGATCATTCTTCAATAAAATCAAGGAAGGGTTTTTTTATTTTGATTTAGTTCTTCCCCATTCTTTGATTTAACTACGAAGATGGATCAACCCACAGATAGGATGATCTTCGAATCATGCGTTCTTGTGGGAGGGTGTTATTTTTTTTATTTCTTTTGGGGTTTTGATTTGGGAATTGATTTTATGATAATTTTTTGATTATCTGTTGATTCGCATATTAAACCTATTAATGGGAGAGGATCAATGCCATGAAGAATGACAACAGAGGTGTGTTCTCCTTTTTTTATTGAATTTCTTCCTCTTCCGCCCTGCATTCTTCATGATTTTCATAGGGTGATGAACAATGGATCATTGTGTGTCCGTTTCATAGAACAACGATCCAAAATTAGAGATCGAACATCTGGATGACCTAGAGGAGGTGAGATGACAATGGAGGATGCTGAGTTGTCTTGGATCTGGGGAGACCATTCTTCGAGAATTCTTTATGCGAGTGGATCAATACGTTTTTTTGTGGCCAATCAGCGGTTTGAAACCAATGGAAGTAGCTTCGTGGTGTCGGGGAGACCTCAACCGTTTTATTTTCGTAGTGATCAGATCACCAAAACGAACACTAGAAGATTGACTAAGGCGGGGAATGAAGAAATGTCAGTTCTGGAAAATCCTGAAGAACACAACGTGTTCTCCGAAGAACATGCCGTGTGGGGTATGAATGGTGGAAGCTAGGGTTTCTGCACTCCACATGATGAAGATCACGACATGCCTTTGGGAAGACACAACATGTGGGCCCCACCCAATGGCTACTAGAGTTTCAGGCGGCATGAAGCAAAGACAAAGCGTGTGACCATCGTCACATGGCGTGTGGGTCCTTACACAAACTCGACGTGTATCTCAGAAGATACATAGACATGATGTGGAGTACATGACATATTCTCCACCACACAGCCAGACACGGCTGGATACGTGGGCTACCCCATGTACCAGTACATGGTCCGATACACACGGGTTGAATACATATATGGGAACATAGCCAGTGTACTCAGTGTCCTCCTCAAGTAGCGAAACATGACATGTCAATCTCTTACACACCATGTATAGCTTATTCTACATGAAAAGATTACGACACGGGCTGTTGTACACGAGCAGTACCTAGGGTCAGAGGACATGGCGTGTGACCCTTCTATACACTGTGTACTTTTTAGTACATGAATTGATCCACTTTTCCACCGTTCCTTGGATAGGTTTCATTTGGTTTAGTGCCCCCTTGATCGTTCCCCAGAAGTTCAGGTATCATTTCCCTATATAAAAGTATGATCCCTTCAGCAAGACATTCTGAGATAGATTCAGATATCCCTCTAAGAGGCCCAGGGTGAGATCTTCTATCCATTATTGACCCTAGTTAGAGTCAGGTATCGACATGACTAATCCTATAGGATGTTGATCCTATACTTAGTAGGTGAATCTATATGAGTCGCGGTATCCTCCAAGACTTGGCAGTGATCCTCATCTGTGTATCATGATCCTTTTCTACTTAGGAGTGTGTTCTCCTAGAATTAGTGTATCTGTTCTCTCTTCAGATATATCTGTGCATTTATCTCTCTTATGGAAATTCGTGACAAAAAATACTTCTCAAACGGACATCGTCAGAGCTATTAGACTTGTGGAGTGAGTTCTCCCAAACGAGTGCTTTGTATAATCATCGAACTAAATCCCTAGCGTGGGTATGTGGTCATTGTGACTTGTCTCTAGAATACATGTTTGGGTTTCAAGTATATCTGGATGTGTTTCTATTACAATATGTTCGGTAGACATATACTGTGTAGATTTGACTGTACCTTTACTTTCTATATTTCTTTGTCATTTTCAGGCTCCCCTACTGAGTATTGTTATACTCACCCCTACAAGGGCTTTGCCTGCATGTTTTGTGTATTGTGAAGACGAGTGACCTTTTGATGGAGTCTAGGGAGGACCAAGACCGGACTGAGATTTCTAAGTTCCTTACTGGATGAGGTTTTCCTATAAATATGAGAAGTAGTCACAATACCTATTTATTTCTTACAGGTTGGAATTTATTGTTTGCAGACTCTTGTTTTTTGGTGGGATTGTATTTTGGCTCAGTTTACTTTCCGCACTTTACTTCCATTGTACTCTGTTGGTTGGGTTTAGTTGTATGCAAGATTATTTTCCTTAGTGGTTTTTACATTTCAGCATTTGTGGGATTGTAAATGTGAGTGTGTGTATTGGTACTTAATAAATTCCTCCCATGTTAGTGATATGCCTACTCGGTTCTGGTCACTAGTCTCGAGCCTATTGAAGGTGGGCTTGGGGAGGCACGACGTGGGCCCCACTGGTACGGGCCCTGACAGAGTGGCATCATAGGGGTTATATTCTACCTTATAAACAAGAGTATGTGATATTTGTTTGGGGTAATAGTGTTAAGTGTTTCGATCTTAGATTTTAGGCTAGGTACTTAAGTGTAGGTGCGGGCGGCTGATGTATCCATACACCATGACTCTGATAACACACTTTTCGACTCGGTACATGAAAACACTAGTTGCGGGGAAATAAAATAATGGTAAATGAATCATATAGAAATGGGTTGTGTTTTTCATATCCTTTGTGTCATCTATCCAGATATACTCGTTGACCATGGTACTTCTTATTTCCTTACAGGATGACTTCATGACGCATACCCGCTAGGATTCAGCAGCTCAATCATGAAGATGACCCCCTTAGTGACAAGACTCTGATTTAGGGACCAATTCCCCATGAGTTACCTGAAGGTGGTGCACCTGCTAAACCACCTCTAGTGGGATAGCACATGGTACCTGCAATACTTACAAATGAGAAGAGAAGGATGAGTGCACTCTATGAGTTTCAACGATATAGACCCCTCAAGTTCTGAGGCCATCTCGATCCTCAGGTGGATAAGGAATGACTTGAGGAAATGACCAAGGTTTTCGGTTTAGTGAGGATACTAACAGACCAGATGGTGATCCTAGGACTAATCCTTCTTCAGAGTTTAGCAGTATGATAGTGGATTTTGACCACGTAGACTAATGACAAGGTTACTCTATCGTGGACAGAGTTCAAGCGAATCTTTAGGGAGGAGTTCTATCTAGTTACACTGAGAGAAGTGCACATCCAGGAGCTTCTTTATCTCCAATAGGATAGTTTGATAGTGTATGAATATTCATTGAGGTTCACCAACCTCTCCAGGTACTCAATGAATATGGTCAGGGATCAGTACTTTAAGGATCATACCTTTGAACGTGGTCTACGATGGGACATCCGAGCTAGTGTCATGACTTTATGCATTTCGACTTTTGTTGGAGTGCTTGAGCATGACTTGGTGATTGAGAGATTCTTGGCAGAGCAGAGACAACCAGTGGCAGTTAACAGTAGGTAGACAGGTGCAGAGGCCTTACCAGTAGGGAGCCAACATCCTACACAAGGATCAAGATGTATGAGATGTCACAGGAGGACCTAGGATAGGGGATTGGTAGTCCAGGGCTCTTAGGCTGGATCTAGTAATCCAAGGGAGAGGTGATGCTACTTGTGTAATGGTAGAGGACATCTCACTAGAGACTATTCAATCCATCAAGCTGCTGATTGGGAGGCTGTGGATAGACCACCAAGGTAGAGATAGAGAGTGGAGCAGGCAGACCCGCCAGGAAGCGAACATGGAAAAGGAGAAGGGAGAGATTTAGGTGGTGGAAGATGCTTTGATATACTTCCACCACCACCCACAAGAGGTCCACACCAGGATCAAGGAGCTGGTAGAAAAGGGTGGGGGTTACCTCATGCGGTCAAGGCATACAACCCAGGTACTCTAAGGATGATCCAAGGTACGATCTGTGTCTTTTCTACCTTAGGTTTCATACTTATAGACACAGGTTCCAGTCATTCCTTCCTCACCACATGTCTTGTGTGAAACCTTGATATTTCAGTAGAGCCATTGACTCGACCCTTATGGTTGGAGAAACCTACGGGAGGAGAATTGATAATCACACATCTTTTTAGATAGTGTGAACTTTCCCTTATAGGCGAGAGTTTTGGTTGGAACCTCTTGGCGGCAGCGTCGAGTCCTTACAATGTCATTATCAGTATGGATTTGTTATCTTCAGTCAATGTCCCGATTGAATACTTTAGGTGAAGAGTGCAGTGTGTCCCTAGTGATGGGATGAGGTTTTCCTTTATCGGTGAAAAGGAGACTCAGGCAGCACAGAATGGGCTCATGCATAGGAGGGTGTAGCTGATCACTCATGTTTTGGATGTCCTTACCCTTGGAGTAGTAGATGTCATTATATTTCTGTTCTCAGTAGTAGTGGAAGAGTACAAGGACGTATTTATAGAATATGTTCCAGTATTACCTCCCCACTGGGAGATTGAATTCTTCATCGACTTACACCCTGGGACAACACCGATATCCTCACTAGCATATCGGATTGCTCCCACAGAGCTTCTCGAGATGAGGGTGCAGTTGGAGGATTTGCAGAGTATGGTCTTCGTAAGACCTAGTGTTTCACCTTGTGCGGCCCCAGTGTTGTTTTCCAAGAAGGCATACGAGAGATAGAGGTTGTGTGTGGATTACCCGGACCTGAACTAGGTAACAGTGAAGAAAAAATATCCATTTCCAAGGATCAATGACCTCTTCGATAAGACGA
This sequence comes from Viscum album, assembly GCA_963277665.1. Taxonomy (NCBI): domain Eukaryota; kingdom Viridiplantae; phylum Streptophyta; class Magnoliopsida; order Santalales; family Viscaceae; genus Viscum; species Viscum album. Next base: position 1,400,762,248 of record OY728143.1, on the reverse strand, counting down.
GAGGGGTACATTGGTTCTCCAATGTTGACCTCTGTTTTGGTTATCACCAACTTATATTACGTGACTAGGACATAGCAAAGACGAATTTTAGATGCTGCTATGGTCACTACGAGTACTTGGTGATGCCGTTTGACATGATGAATGCCCCTGCAGTGTTCATGGGACTTACGAACAAGATATTCTAGTTTTACATAGACAGGTTTGTAGTGGTCTTCATTGACGACAACCTTCTGAACTCAGCGTTATAGGAGGTGCAAGTGAGACACCTACAAATGGTTCTAGACATACTCTGAGAGAATCATCTTTATGGGAAGATTTCTAAGTTCCAATTCTAGATACAGGAGGTCAAATTTTTAGGATATGTTTTCTCAATAGATGGATTAGCAGGGGACCCAACCAAGGTCAAGGTAGTGTTATCATGGGAGCCACCCTAGAGCGTGATAGAGGTACAGAGATTCCATGGGATGGCAGGATACTACCAGAGATTTATATTTGATTTCTACTAGATATCAACACCACTGATAGGCTTGACCCAAAAGGGGTAGCCTTTCATCTGGATGGAGAAGTTCCAATAGGATTTCCAGCAACTGAGGTAGAGTTTGACAAGCGCACCAATATTGATATTTCAAGAGGAGGGTGTTAGGTACGTATTATTCTACAACAAATCAGGGAATAAGCTTGGTTGTGTCCTGAGGCAGAGACAAGTGGTGATTTCTTATGGTTTTCACTATCTTAGGCCACATGAGAAGAACTATGCGACCCATGATTTTGAGTTGGCAGCGGTGGTCTTCACATTGAATATGTGGTGACACTACATGATAGATGAACGATTTATCATCTAATCTAACCATAAGATCCTCAAGTATATATTCTCGTAGAACGATCTGAATCTAAGGCATAGATGATGCCTAGAGTTCCTCCAAGATTATGACTTCTAGATCATCTATACTTATAGGAAGGGGAATGTTGTGGAAGATGCTCTCAGTAGGAGATCAAGTTCATAGACGATGAGCGGGGAATATGAGTAGTTGACCTCACTATAGCTATCCTTCATGGATGGAGGTGATGTATATTATCTTCAATCAATGGTTGTCACCTCTCCAATCTTATAGAGAGCTAGAGAGGCACAATTAGGGGATGTCGACTGCGAGTCTTTACATGCTCAGTTATCCACAAGACATGCTCCCGATGGATATTCACAAGGTGGGGAAAATTTTTTCCTTTTAAAAGGATGCACTATCATGCCAGTGGTATTTCTGGAGGATTTTATGAGGAAATTTCATACATACCCATCGGCGGTACATCCTGGAGTGGAGAAAATGTACTAGGACCTCCGATTTCAGTTTTGGTGGACATGTATGAAGAAGGCAGTGGAAAAGTTCATTTCTCAATGCCTTACATGCCAGTAGGTGAAGGCTGATCACCAGGTTCCAGTAGGGTTAGATTACACGTGGAAGTTCTAGAGTGGAAGTGGGATGGAATATCTATGTACTTTGTGACAGGATTACCAAAAATTTCCAAGGGACATAATTCCATCTGGTTGATCATTGACTGACTCACCAATTCATCCCACTTCCTAGATATCAGGGAGCATAGTTTTATAGAGACCTTGGTATCCCTCTACGTGCAGGAGATAATTTGGCTTCATGGTGTCCCTTCGATGATAATCTCAGATTGCAATGCTCATTTCACATCCCGGTTGTGGAAGGGATTACATGAGGATTTTGGGACTGAACGATGCTAGAGAACAACGTTCCATACCCAGATAGATGGTCAGACAGAGAGGACCATTCAGGTTTTGAAGGATATGTTGCGGGTCATTATCTTGGTCTTTGACCGTAGTTGGGAGGACCACCTACCACTGGTGGAGTTTGCGTAAAATAATAGCTAATACTCCACTATTTGTATAGCACTGTTCAAATACTTATACGGGTGACCCTGCCAGTCAACAATTTGCTGGACCGACCCCTGAGAGTTAGCACCCATGGGTCCAGAGATGGTGAAATCTACCACTGAGAAGGTGCATATCATTCAGGAGAAGATGTAGACTGCACAGAGTTAGCATATGTCTTATTATGACAGGCGGCAGAGACTGTTGGATTTCAAGTAGGGAGACCATGTATTCCTTCGGGTATCACATCCACAAGGGTTGTAGAGATTTGGACGGGGAAGAAAGTTGTATCCAAGGTTCATAGACCCTTTTCAGATACTGTGCAGAGTTGGAGAGGTGGCATAATTCCTAGATCTACCGCCAAGAATGCACTGGGTACATGATGTCTTCCATGTGTCACAACTGAGGAGGTATGTGCATGACCTATCACACATCATCGACTGGGGTGAGCTAGACATCGAGGATGGGTAGACCTTTACAGAGTACCCAATGGAGATCGAGGATCGAAAAGAGAGGATTATTCATGGGAAAATGATTCCCTTGGTTCATGTATGGTGGCATCATTAGAATCTTCATAAGAACACATGGGATAAGGAGCTCAGATTCATGCATAGTACCCTCATTTGTTTGAGTAGCCTTTTGTTTTGGATTTTCGGAGATGTAAAGCCCTAAGGTGTGGAAAATGTAATGTCTTAGAGTTTCTGTATATTATTTTTTAAATATTATATAGAATTATTTTGAGAGTAGGATTTTTTACGGCATGTTATTATGAGGCGCGGAGTTCCCAGAATAAATGTTTGAAATAAATTAAACTCTAAATAGCACATGTGATCAATTTTTACAAAAAAGTGAACTAACTTTTAAACAGGTTCCCAGATCAGAAATCTGAGGGCACAATTGCATTAAGAATAGAGAATTTACCTTAGGAAGGGCCTAACATTGATCGGCACAGGTTAGCTTCAGAAGTTAGTTTGTTGATGTTTTAAGGGAAATAAAATAAATCCATAATTTATTTAACTTTAAAAATTTCCTTTAATGTAGTGACCAAATACTCCCCTATTAATACCTACTTATGGAATGATTATAGGGTTAACTATATAAACCTGAGAATTGAGTATTTTTCATTGGAGTTTTGGAGGAAAATCCATTGATGGACGACGACGACGCGATCAGTGGACACATCTCGAATTTGATGAACCTCTCTAACGAACGCGATGTGATGATCTTTCTTCAATTGAATAGAGGTAGGGGTTTGTTATTTTGATTTATCTCTTTCCCGTTCCTCAATTAAACAATGTCAGTGGGTCAACCCACAAACAGGTTGATCTGTGGATCGTGCGTTCTTGCGGGAGGGTGTTATTTTTTATGTTTGTTTTGGGGTTTTTATTTGGTAATTGATTTTATGATAATTGTTTAATAATCATTTGATTTTCCTACTAAACCTATTAACAAGAGAATATTGACGCCATGATGAACAACAGTGGAGGTGCATTCCTCCTTTGTTTCTTGAATTTCTTCCTCCTTCGCCCTGTGTTCTTCACATTCTTCCTTGGTTGACGAACAAAAGATCTTTGAAAATCTATTTTGAAATGAAAGGATAAAAAAATTAGAGATTTAACATCACGACAACCTAGGGAAGGTGCGGCGGTGATGACTGATGACCAGTCAACTCAGATCGGAAGAGATTGTTATTCAAGCATTCTTCGTGCGGGTGGATCGATACGTGTTTCTGAGGCCGATCAGAGGCCTGAAACCAATGGAAGCACCATCATGGTGTTAGGGTGACCCCAAACCTTTAGTTTTGTGGAAATCAGATCACTAAAATGAGAATTGGAAGATTGAAAAAGGCATGGAACAAAGAATTGGCAGTTCTGGAAAATCTTGAAGAACACGACGTGCTCTCCCAAGAACATGTTGTGTGGGGTTTGTATAATGGCATTTAGGGTTTTTCATTACACATAGTGAAGAACATGGTGTGCCTCCGGGAAGACATGGTGTGTGGGCCCCACCCAGTGATGGCTAGAGTTTCGGGCAACATGAAGCATAGACACGACATGTGACCATCATCACACGACATGTGGGTTCTTATGTGGACTCAGCGTGTATCTTGGAAGATACATGAACACGGGGTGGAGTACACGACATGTAATCTACCACATGGCCAGACACGGCTGGATACACGAGCTACCCCATGTACCGATACATGGTCCCGGACACACGGGTTGAAGCCGTGTATGAGAACATGGCCAGCACACATGGATTCCTCCCCAGGTAGCGGAACATGACATGTCACTCACTTACACACCATGTATACCTTCTTCTATATGACAATCATTAAGACATGGGTTGTTGTACATGGGAATTACCTGAGGTCAGAGGACAAAAAATGTGAAACTTATACACGCCGTGTACTTCTTACTATATGGATTGATCTACTTATCCACCATTTCATAGATGGGTTTCATTTGGGTTAGTTCCCCCTTGCTCGTTCCCTTGAAGGTTAGGTATCATTTCCAACCACATGAGTATGATCCCTTCAGTAGGACTTTCTGAGATAAAGTCAAGTATCCCTCTGAGAGGCCCGATGTGAGATCCTCTATCCATTTTTTACCCTAGGTAGAGTCAAGTATCGACATGACTAATCCTACAAGATGTCGATCCTCTAATTAGTAGGTGAATCTGGACGAGTCGTGATATCCGCCAAGGACCTGGCAGTGATCCTCATCTATGTATCGTGATCTTTTCCTACTCAAAAGTGTGTTATACCAGAATGAGTGTATCTATTCTCTCTTTAGATCTATCAGTGCATCTGCATCTCTCATGGTTGTTCCTAAAGAATAATACTTCTTCGACAAACATCATCAGAGCTATCAGACTCGTGGATTGAGTTATCCTGAATGAGTTCTTTATGGAATCATCGAACTGAATCCCTTATTTGGGTATGCAATCATTTTGACTTATCTCTAGAATATGGGTTTGGGTTTCGAGTATATCTAAATGTGTTACTCTTGCTATATGTTTGGTATACATATACTATGTAGAGAAGACTGTACCTTTACTTTGTGTATTTCTTTGTGGTTTTTGGGGTCCCCTACTGAGTATTGTTATACTCACCCCTACACGGGCATTTCCCTCATGTGTTATGTCTGGTGCAGATGAGTGAACTTTTTATGGAGTCTAGGGAAGACAAATACTGAGCCGAGATTTATGAGTACATTATAAGCTGAGGTGTTCCTACGACTATGAGCAGCAATACCACTACCTCTTTATTGCTTACAGGTTAGACTTTGTAGTTTGAAAAGTATTGTTTTTGGTGCGATTGTATTCTGGCCTAGTTTACTTTTTGTACTTCAATTCTGTTGTACTTTGTAGGTTGGGTTTAGTTGTATTCATTTTTTTCCTTATTGGTTTTTACTTTTTCAACATTTGCGGGCTTGGAGATGTGTGCATGTGTACAGGTACTTAGACAATTCCTCCTATGATAGTGATATACCTACTCGGTGCTATTCACTAGCCCCTGTCCTATTAGAGGTGGGATTGGGGATTCGCATAGAGGGCCCCCCTGGGATGGGCCGTGATATATTTTTTAAGGATGGAAATGGGTTAGGCACCCTTAAAAAATAGAGGCACCCAAACCTGAACCCTCTTAATAGCCATGACACTTAAATTTTATTAATACTTGTTTAGTAATATGAAATTTAGAGACCAAACCCAAAATTCAATACTCATTTAAAACCTAAACCCATTAAATACCCATATATATATATATATAGATAAAACTTGTTTACAATATAGTTCTATATAAAGAAAAAACCCTATTCATTAGTTACAAAACCTGTTGCATGTAATTAATTTCCATCCATGTGATTAAAAGATCACATATTCTTGTATAAAAACAATTTTAGATTTACTAAGTGAATCATATGTATTAAAACCATACATTATTAAAATATCAAAAACAATTTCTTAATAAATTATCAACAACTTGGAAAATAGAAAAAACAAATTAGAATGAATATTATTATACCAAATTACCACAAACCCATTACATTAGGGATATATAAATGTAACGATTCATGCCTTCTTGGTCCAATAATTTTCTAGTTTTGGTGGTTGGAGGTGTTTGGGGGAGGTTTTGTGAGTTTTCGGTGGAAGATGGAGGTGTGGCAGAACTGTTGCAGGAAATACACGTCATGTAAGTGTATTACAAGATGTGAAAGTTGGTTTCATAGATTGTCCAATACCATTTCAAAACATTTATTTTTTTGAGGTTAAATAATAAAAAGGCAATGCATTTTTTAGCGAAACCAAATCTTGAGGATTACATGATGTGAAAGGGGATTACACGTCGTGTAACCCCTTGATGTAGTGTAGTTTTAAAGTTCTTTTCCAGATGAATTTTCATTCACTCCACCATGAATCCTTCTTCCTCTCATTTTGGGTGAACCCTAGGAACGCTGAGGAGTTCTTTAGGCCCTCTTGATCCTTCTTTGATCTATTGGTCCTGGTGGTTGTTCATTGGAAATATGTGGTTGATCCGTAGTAGGTTCTTCTCCATTATTGGTTGGTTTTCTCCCATTATTCACCTAGGGATTTACTATGGTGATGTTGTTTAGGATTGAGGTGTGTGTTGATTTTTATTTTGAAGATATTTTTTTTATATTAGGTTGATCCACGGTTCCTCATGGGTCTTTTTTGGTTTGAGGTCATTCTTTTTCTCCTTGCGGTGCACAATGAGTTGACAAATATTCTTTGAGGTAGATATTCCATCATTTCTCTTTATTGTGTATGATATAGGAGGGGATTAATATTTTTATCTATGGGTTATGGTTGTTCTGGTTTAATCAAAGATAAAGAATTGGTTAATTTAATTAAAAGGTTTATGTGGTGTTTTATTCAAATGATTTTATATCCTTGAAATTATTTGTGATATTGTGAATTGTATAGGCTTAATGCCCTGCTGAAAATTATGTCCACTAGTGGATTTTTTTATGATGGATATATGTGATGTGATTGCTTATTTGGTTTTAATTTTTGTGATATCACCCTAAATTGAAATTTTTTAATTACATATACTTTTCTAATGAAAATATTACCCCATGTTTTTTGGTTTTTTTGATAACACCCCTAAATTAAAGTGGAATGTGATAAAATCCCCTTTATTATTCTGTAAAAATGGAATTGATGTGTTATGATGCATGGCCGTTATTATGGGACAATGGTGTGTGGTTTCAATGGGGGTGTTGGGAGATATGTGGTTTATTTGGCCATGCTTTTGGGGCGGTGAGAAGGTGGTTTATTTTTCTATTCTTTTGGGGTGGTGAGGAGGTGGTTTATTTGGACATGCTTTTGGGGTGGTGTTTTTTTGGATGTGGTTTTGGGGTGGTGAGGTGGTGGTTTCTTTGTGCTATATTCCCAAGTAGTGATGGAATAAATAAATAATTATTTAATAATGTTTGGAATGGATTGTGTTGGTTTGGTTAATAGAATAGAAATGGTTGATAGATAATTAAATGGTGGATTGTGTGGGTAAATGTGGTTGATGCTAAATAATGAAAATAATGGGATGATTAAATAAAATTGGTTTCAAATGTTAATTGAGGTTTGTAACTTGTTGTGTGGTGTTATGCATTTAGAGGTGGTAGCAAAAGTTACGATGTTGTGAGTTGTTTTTTTGTGAACACATACGTTGATCTTTAGTGTTTGATATTATATATATATATATACTTATACATTATTTTAATTTTTATATGCACCCCACCGAGGTTGATCACTATGTTCTGACACCCACATAGTCATGTGGGGGGTATTTTTCCCAATATTTGGTGAGATGTAAGAATGCCTGGGTACCTACTCTTTCCTACTCACTCTTCAAGGTGAGGTAGGTATTACACATTATATGATGTCTTTAGGAATGTTAGTGCATTAGATAGTGGTTTTGATGGCCCAGGTATCTTCGGGTGAGATGTGATAGCCCACATGTTTGCGGGCGATATGTTATGGCCTATGTGTTTTTGTGTGAGATGTGTGTGGTCATTCTTGCGGGGTGGTGAGTCTAGGTGTCTATGGGTGAGGTGTATGTGGATGTGCTTATGGGTCGGTGAGACCATGTTTCTATAGGAGAGGTGTTTTGGGACCGTGATTATGGGGTGGTGTGGTATACAAAAGATATGGGAGTGCCAGAATGTACGATGTTGGGTGTGAGAGTATCATACCAATGGGAAAGTGGTGTGAGGTACCCTTATCAATGTGATTCATATTATATTATATCACTTGGTTTGAATAATTTGTTGATCATGCATTAGTGATGTTGGGATGGTTATTATACCATGATAAGTGTTGTTTAGTTCTTTTGTTTTCTCCTGAGAAATCATTTTTCTTCTTTCACATGTGCACAAGAGAATTTGGTTTTCCTTTTGAGTATACTTGTATTCTTACCCTATGTATATAAAACTATTTTTAGGGTTCCAAGAGGACTACATGGACTATTATGGAAATTACAATCTCAGATCATTAATAATTGTTATGTCACTACTTTAGATTTTTTTGGGTATTTTCTTTGGAGACTTTATTGTATATGAATCAGTTCTATTTATACATGCACGTGGGATAATTTTTGAATTTATTTTTATAGTTTTTTTGGATTTTTTTGTGGATGAACCATTTGATCTCTTGATCCTACTTATATTATAGAGGTTAATTCCTCCCATACATGATATTTTTATACCCTCGATGCTAGTCACCAACATGGGGCCTACTAAAGGAGGGTCTCTGAGGTCATTATCTCTCTCCCATCATTGTGGTTTATTTTAAGGGAGTGGGTTGTGACAAAGTGGTATTAGAGGTTATGGTTGAGAGATATGATAGAGTTTCGAGTTAGGCATAGTGAGTATTGCATGAGATGGTATAGAAATCATTCCAGTTGACATTGGTGCATGAAATATTCTAGATAGACTGACTAGGACACATGATTTTAGGCCCCCCATGATCTAATGCATGGACTCCGAGCTTATTGAGCAACCAAGTGAGATAGAAATTCTTCTAGGGTAGATACCTTGTAAAGGTACATTAATCATAATGACTTGTGTTCTTATTTTAATTGGGTTGTTTTGGAAAAGTTTAAATGAATAACAAAAATAATTAAATGAGTTAAAATGAATCTTAATAAAATTTCATACTACTCAGGCTTAGAAAATCCTTATTTTCCTTTCAGCTATGTCTCTTGGTCATCGTTTTCATGTGGATTGGGTAGTGGATGTCTAGTAGGTTGATTCAATTGATCGAAGAAGGGTTTATCCAGTTGATGACGATGATCAGTGACAAAAGACGTTGCATGCTTTCTTGCAATAGGCTTTGGGAAAGTATGAGGGCATTATTTCAGACATGGATATAGAGAGCTATATGGAGGATCTTGAGATCACATTCAGTTTTATCTTATCCCCAATAGAGTACTGGGTACCATTGGAAGTTATTAATGTGTGAGGAGCTAGACGCTAGCGGTGGATGTTGTATCTTGGTGACTGGAAGGAGGAAGATGTTTCATGGTTGACATCTAGGAAGAGTTTTGGGCATAGTTCCTTTCAACAACAATAAAGGATGAGAAGAGGCAGGAGTTACTCTCCCTTCACCAGGGGAGTATGTCTATGTGTGAGCTTGGGATCATGTTCAAGGACCTTATAAACTTTCCCCCTATCTTTTTCTGGATGAGGAGTCCCAAGCGAGTCATCTTGAGGAGGCACTTCATCCTTCGATTCAGTATGTAGTTACACCTTTTACATTTCCAATGTACTTAAGGGTTCAAAATAAGATATAGGTGATCGAGAAGATGCACTCAAGTGGAGTTTTTCTATGTGAGGGGAACCAACAAGGTTCCATAAGGAGTATAGTTATCGCTGATAAGCCTCAAGTGTCGGGGACTTTGAGGTTTCAACCAGTCGGGAGTCGACCTCAAGAAGATTCCCTTTTGACTTTATAGTCTCTATAGCTTTCCTGTGGGATTGTGGATGATGTGTTTCATATATGAGATTCATTAACATATTTATAACCGATTACTAGTGCCTTCTTGATCTCAGTTTGGTGGAGGTGGATAGGTTTAGTGCCATACACAGTAGCAGTTTCCAGTGAGGCTGTTTTAGCAGCAGGGGAAACTGGATTATACTCCACAGAGGGGAGATGGGACAAGTAGAGGCTGACCTCAATATGTTCCTCATGTTTAGTGACCATTACCTGAGTGTGGTCATGGAGGTGGTCATCAACAGATAAGAAGAGGAGTTGGGCATGGTCAGTTTCATGTAGTGGAGGTAGCAGTTCCAGAGGGGCTAGAGATTGTCAGAGGTATGATCCGTTTGTTTAGTATCCTTGTTTATTACTTGTTTGATTTAGTAGATTTTCATTATCTTGTTCCACCCTCTCTAGAACATGCTCTGGAACTAGATATAGAGGGAATTTCCATGACCCTGGTGTTGAATACACTAGTCTGAGGTCAAACCAGCTTGTTTGATGTTTACTGGGAATGTAGACTGATGATGGGGCCACATTAGTCTTGTGAGAATATTTTCTTGCTAAAGACGTATCCATAAAATGTCATACTTAACATCAACTAGTTATATTCCATACATTTTATTATTGGATTCTTCCATAGGAGAGTCATGTTTTCAAATGTGGATAAACAATGTTTGGTTTTTATTGGCGAGCAGGGTTTTTAGGTGGGTAGTCATTGTGTGGAGCCCCTTCTTTCCTTGTTAGATGAATTGATAGTGGAATAAGTGGACACTAATATGGTAGATTTACTAGGGTTATTGGGGGGTTCTTAAATGTTCTCTCTGAGTAGGTTCTGATTCTACCCCCTCGACATGATGTTGAGTTCGAGATAGACTTACAGCCTGGTGCTTCTCTGATTTCAATGGATCCTTATCAGATAAAACCTTCTAAGTTGTGGGAGTTGATGATTTAGATAGATGATCTGATGAATAAGGGTTTTATCTGGCCCAGTGTGTCACTATGAGGTGCTCTAGAGTTGTTCACAAAGAAGGAGGATGATAGTATGAGGTTGTGCATAGACTACTGGAGGTTGAATTAGGTGATGGTCAAAAACCCTTACCATCTTCTAAGGATAGATGATCTTTTTGACCAGTTGAGTGGTGTGATTTGGTTTTCTAAGATCAACCAATGGTCTGGATATCATCAGTTGAGGGTGATATTTAGATAGTCTTTGAGGGAAATGAATAAGAATGGATTGTTCATGGAAATCCTCAATAATAATTTTTTTACCCTTTTTGTCTTGTTTTTCTCTATTGGAATCTTTTATGGGTGGAGAAAGAGTGATTTCAATAGGGGAAATACCTTTTGGGTGAATGAGGGTAATATCCCTAAGACTACCTTCATATGTAGGTATGGGAACTTTGAGTTTGTAGTTATGCCATTCGGTGTTACGAACACACAAACCGTGATCATGGGGATTATGAACTCTGTGTTCCATGAGTTTTTGGATCATTTCGTCATAATATTCATCGATGATATCTTATTCTAATAAAATTTATATGAGGATCATGCCAAACATCTCAGAACTGTCTTGTATGTTCTTCAACGCTGCCAGATCTATGGAAAGTTGTCCAAGTGTATGTTCTAAACATGAGAGGAGCATTTCCTTGGGCATGTGGTGTCTCATCATTATGTGTAAGTAGAACAATCAAAGGTTCACGTAATTGTTTCTTGGTCAGCACCCAATAACATTGAATAGTTTCATAGTTTCATTGGTCTTAAAGGATATTATCAGAGGTTTTTACCTGATTTCTCTTGAGTTTTAGCCCTATTTAAAGCTTTGTCTAGGAAATACCAAGATTTTTTGTGTAGTGATCATTTCTAGAAAGTGTTCAGTTACCTAAAGGGGAAGCTGGTTAGTGCTCAAGTGATCTAGTTTCCTAAGGAATGGGTGATCTTTGAGGTGTTTTGTGACACTTACCATCTATAATTGGGAGGTGTGCTAATGAAGTAATGAGCAGTGATACTTTATGGGTATAGGAAGTTACGTCCCTAGGAGCATAAATATTCCACCCATGATCTGGATCTAGTATCAGATGTGTTTTCTCTGAAGTTATGGTGACATTACCTAATCGGGGATCACTTTTTGGTCTTCAAATATCACAATAGTTTGAGGTATATCTTTTCCCAGCATGATTTGAACTTAAGATAGTGAAGGTGGATGAATTTTCTTTAGGAATATAATTTTGAGATATCCTACACCCCAGGAAAATAGAATTATGTGGCTGAAACTTTGAGTAGGAAGTCATGGAAAGGTGTTTTCTGGGAATCTAGGGATCCTTGCAGAGTAGTAGTGGAGTTGGTATCCTTGCACTTAGATGCAATATTGGATGGTGGTAGAGTTTGTTTGTTTCAAATGATGGTGCAGTATTCCCTAATGCAATAGGTGGAGGATTATTAGTGGAGAGACTCATAGGTAGAGGTGATTTTCGATCGAGTTTTCTATAGAGATTTTTTAGATGTATGGTAGTAACCAGATGTTTTTTCACGATTTTTTTTTGTTTCGATTGTAATGCATGATAGAGTACTTCATGAGTTTCATAACTCACCTTTTTCAATACACCTAGGTGTTTCCAAGATGTACCATGGATTGAGTGTGCATCTTTGGTGGCCTAGGGTGAAATGGATGGTGGAGGAGGTTATGGAAACGTTTTTGGTTTTCCAATATATAAAAGATGAGAATCATGTTCCTAGTGGTTTCTTTTCATCTCATAGATATACCCGAGTGGAAATGAGATGATATCTCGATGGATTTCATCACAAGGTTACCCAGAACCCAGGGAGGTTATGTTGCTATTTGGGTGGTCGTGGATCAGTTGATGAAATTATCTCACTTATTAGGGATCAAGGAGTTGCGAATAATGGATTCTTTAGATAAGATGTATATGGATGAGGTGGTGCAGTTTTACAGAGTTTCGAGGTCCATTGTATTAGATCGGGACACACATTTTACCACATGAGTTTGGAGGGGATTATAACATGATTATGGAACTCAGTTGCTCCTTAACACTACTTTCCAATATTAGAAATATGGGAAGATAGAACAAACTATCTATAAATTGGAGGATAAGTTGAGAGCATGCATATTGGAATTTTTTGGATCTTGGGTACAACACCTTCCTATAGTAGAGTTTTCGTATAATAATGGCTACCAATATTCGATTGGCATGGCCTCATTTGAGGCATTGTACAGAAGACTGAATCATTCTCCATTATAATGGATAGAGGTCGGGGAGGTGACTATTCTTGGTCCTAATGTGGTACAAAACATTAAAGAAGAAATTAAGATTGTTCATGAGATGACAAAAGCAGCGAAACACGAAAAAAAGTCTTAAACCAATCCTAAAAGGATTCCCTTAGAGTTCAAGGTTGGGGACCACATGTTTTGGAAGGTTTCCCCTCAACATTGATAGTGGAGGTTTGGAGGAGGAATTAATATTTATCCTAGGTCTGTTGGGAACTTTGAGGTGTTGGGGAGAGTTGGAGAGGTGGTGTATCGGTTGGTATTTCCATCGTAGTTAGAAAATATCCACGATGTCTTCCACATCTCCTATCTTTGTCAGTATCTTCATGATGACTCTCATGTCATTTAATGGGGAGATTTGGATATCGTGTATAATGTGACCTTTTTGGAGTGGCCATTATAGATCTTGGATCACCAAGAGAATGAACTGCATGGATAGACTATTTCTTTGGTTTGTGTGTTGTGGAGGTATGGTGGATAAAAGGTGAGTACTTGGGAGTGAGAGACGCAGATCCATTCCATGTACCGAATGTTTTTTTTGAGTTTTTTCTTGTTATATTTTTCTTGGTGATGTGATGTTTGGATCCTTTTGTTTATGATATGATCTGTTTTCCTTGGTTTATGATGTGTGTGGTGTGATGTGTGATAGAGTCTTGACATATTAAAAGGGGAGGACTAGATTCCTAATTGATATGCATTAACTATGATGCGAATAAACCCATATGAGTGTGTTAGTGACACCCAAAGCAGATAGTATCTTGACATGAAGGATGTAATTCGTTGATTCGTGTATTTGGGATAGTGAAGTTCATTGGTTATAGTTATTGTTGGTTTTGGCTACATAGAGGTTGAGATAGTTTTGTAGTGGTTGTGTGGTAGTGTGGGTTGGGTCGGCATGTTTGGATTGTAATAGCATTTAGGGTATGATGAGATCCTTGAGAGGTATCTTACAAGTTGTTTTTTAGACCCCTTTCCTTCTGGGATTGGTTTTGGATTCTCAAGAGAGAGAGAGAGAATCATTTGAGAGGTATCTAATGTAACAGTTCATGCCTTCCCAGTTTGTTTTTTCCAGTTTTGGTGGTTGGAGGTGTTCAAGTGAGGTTCTGGGAGTTTTCGATAGAAGCAAGAGGTGCACCAAAACTAATGCCACAAGTACACACCGTGTAAGTGTATAACATGATGTGAAATATGGTTTCATGTCTTATACAAGTACGGTTCATGATGTGTATATTTTTGTGGTTAAATAATAAAAAGGCAGTGCGTTTTTCAGAAAAACTGAACCCCGAGGATTACATGTCACGAAAGGGGATTACATGTCATGTAAACCCCCAATAAAATGTAGTTTTAAAGTTATTATCTGATTTATTTTTCATTCATTCATCTATGTATACTTATTCATAACATTTTCTATGAACCCTAGGAACCTTGAGCAGTTCTTCAGTCCCTCTTCATCCCTCTTTGATCTATTGGTCTTGGTGGTTGTTTTAGTAATCCATGGTTGATATGTGGTAGGTTCTTCTCCCTTCTTGGTTGGTTTTCTTCCATTCTTATCTTGGGGATTCAGTACTATGACTTTTTTTTAGGTTTGGGGTGTGTGTTGAGTTTCATTTTTATGATATTTGGTTGCGGTGTAGGTGGATCCAAGATTCCTCATGGTGCAGTTGTGGTTTGCAGGCATTCTTCTTCACCCAGTAGTGCACAATGAGTCGAAAAAACTTCTTTAAAGTAGGAATTCCCTCATTTATCTGTATTGTGTATCATGTTGGGAGAGTTTAATTTTGTTTATATATGGGTTTTGGTTGTTACTTCTTAATCAAATATAAATAATTAGTTAATTGAATTGAAAGTGGAAAGTGGGGTATGATTTGTATGCTTTTATAGCCTTGATATTATTTGTGATATTGTGAATTGTATGGGCTTGATGCCCCACACACAATTGTGTTTGTTGGGGGATTTTTACACACTGGATATGTGTGTTGTCATTGTTTATTTGGTTTTGACTGTTGTGATATCACCTTAAAGGAAAATTTAATATTTACTTATACTTGGTTAATGAAATGGCTACCCCAAGATTTTTGGTTTCTGTGGTAACACCTCTAAATTAAAGTGTAATGTGATAAATAACATTTATAAATCATTAAAAATTTATTTTTATGTGTTATAATGCTTTTCCATTTTTATGGTATGGTGGTGTGTGGTTGCAATGGGTGTAGCACAATATGTGTTTTATTTGTCTGTGCTTTTGGGACGACGAGGAGGTGGTTTGTTTGGCCATTATTTTGGGGTAGTTAGGAGGTGGTTTGTTTGGATGTGCTTTTGGGGTAGTGAGGAGGTGTTTTTTTGGACGTGATTTTGGAGTGGCAATGAGGTGGTTTTTTTCGTGATTTTGGGGTGGAAAAGTGGTGGTTGCTTTGTGCTATATGCCTGAGTAGTGATGGAATAAATAAATAATTGTCTAATAATGTTTGGAATTTCTTGGGTTGGTTTGGTTAATGGAATATAAATGGTTAATGTATAATTACATAGTGGGTTTGTGGTTAAACTTGGTTGATGCTAAATATTGATAATAATGAGATGATTAGATGAAATTGGTTAGAAATGTGAAACGAGGTTTGTGACTTGTTGTGTGGTTTTATGTATTTAGAGGTGCCAACCAAAGCGATGGTGTTGTGAGTTAGTTTGTTTGTTTATGAACCCATAAGTTGGTATTGAGTGTTTGACATTATATATATATACTTGTAAATTCTTCTGACTTTTATATTCACCCCACTTAAGTTGAGCACTATGTGCCAACACTCGCATAGTCATGTAGGGGTATTTTTCCCAACATCCGGCGAGGAGTACAGATGGATGGGTACACTGCTATTTCCCACTCTCTCTTCTAGGAAAGGTAGGTATTGGACATGATATGATGGATGTTGGTCTGTTAGTGCATTATATGGTGGTTGTGATGGTCCAAGTGTCTTTGGTCGAGATGTGATGGCTCAGGTGTTTGCGGGTGAGATGTTATGGCTGGGGTGTTTTTGGGTGAGATGTATGTGGATATACTTAAGGGGCGGCAAGCCCAGGTGTCTACGGCCGATGTGTGTGTGGCTGTGATTATGGGTAAGTGAGCTAAGGTGTCTTTGGGAGAGGTGTGTTGTGACCATGCTTGTGGAGTGGTATGGTATATGGAAGAGATGGGAGTGCCAGGACGTACGACATTCGGTGTGAGAGCGACATACTGATAAGAAAGTGGTGCGGGGCACCCTTATCAATGTGATTCCTATTATATTATATTATTTGGTTTGCTTTATTTGGTGATCATTCCTTTGTGAGTTTGGGATATACCTTCATAGGTGATATTTGGTATTGCTGTTTTTTATAGGGGCACTAGTATGCTTCTTTCACATGTGCATGAGAGACTTTGGTTTGCCTACTGAGTATACTTGTATGTTCACCCTACATATATAAAAATGTTTCCATGTCTCTAGGAGGACTATGTGGACTGCACTTAACATTAATATCTTGGATCCTTGACAGTTTTTGTATCGCTGCTTTAGCTTTTCTTTTGGGTATTTACTTTAAAAAATTTATTTTATCTGTATCAGTTCTATTTATACATGCATGTGGGATGGGTTTTGGATTTATTTTTATATTTTTTATTAGCGTTTTTTATGGATAAACCATCATATCTCCCAATACTACTTATATTATAGGGGGTAATTCCTCCCATACATGAGATTTTTATTCCCTCGGTGCTAGTTACCAACCCGGGGCCTACTGTAGGTGAGACTCAGGGGTCATTATCTCCCTCCCCTCATTGCAGTATCTTTGTAGGGAGGGGTCATGACAATAAATATGGTGTTGCGATGTTTGGTTACAAAAAGGTGACTATTTAGTGCAAGAAAACCAACAATATTTTACTCCACAAACATGATGATTACACAAATATTGTCATATCAAAAACACTAATTTATTAAAGATCACACTAACATCCAATATACATGATCTCTCTTTATGTGTGGATAACTCCCCTTTCCATGATGGTTCAAGTAGTTACACCTCTTTCAAGGGGTACACACATACTGTTCTCCTTCCTCATGTGACAGTTTATGTAAGAGGCAACATAGTTATCCACTAGTTGGAGGTGAGGGGTACAAATAGGATATAAGCAATGGCTTATCCAACTATAAGTGGGGTGTGAAGACGATAAAGGGTTCAAGGTGATAGATGGTAGATAAAATCAAAGATAGGGTGAAGATCAGAAGGGGGGAGTGAGATGATAAGAAAAAAAATAGATTAATGATAATATAATAATGGTGGTGTGATCTAATCAAATATATTTGGTATCATAGAATCTTGAGACACCCACTACTCATAAGGAACTCCACCACACACATTGTTGTAATGACCCAAAATTTTAAAAATAAAATCCCCTTTGTGATTGAATTAAATTCCCTATTATGGTCATAGAAAACACATGGACTTATTTTGTTTTATTATATCCAATAATATTTAAATGATCATTAAACATCATAAATTATAATAATAAAGTTGTTTAATAGTGATTATATGATCAATATACATATTGGGTTATAATAAATCCAATTGACACAGACAAAATAAGCAATGACCTCAACTAGTAGGATCATACCCTATGAATCCCCTTTATGAGAGCTTCCAAGGGATACATCATCACTAGTATTTTCCCTTGACCAAGAACAAGCTGAGATCCAAAAAATAAAACATTATAAAAACCATTTATGAGATAAGTTCAAGATCATCGAGACCATGACCCAAACCATGTATGTCGAACCACCCCATGAAAATCTCACCATCACGTACCTTAAACTTAGGGAGTTAACTTGTGTAATAAAGGGATACATATTAAGACCCTAATTATAAGAATATATATATTGTAGTTTTATATAATAATGGTTATATTTACTTTTTTTTTGATAATTTATAAATTATTTTGATTTTGATATGATAAAACATAAATTGTATTTTTATGTAATATGAAATCTCCATTAAGACATTATTTTTTGATGAATTCATGAATTTTAAAAATAAATTATATTTTAATAAAATAATAAAATTAAATAATATTTATTAAATATAAATTATAATATATGTTTTATGAAGTAAAATGTAATTTTTATAAGGTTTTGAAAACTGTTATTGTTAAAAAACCCAACATTTCTCAATAAATGTTGATTAATATTTTAAATGTGAAAACTCGCATTTTTAGAATTTTTTTTGATAAAACAAATAATATTTTTGGAATCAGCACATTGAAATTATCTAATTGTTAAATTTTCATAATTTTCAAAGACAATCGAATTTTCGGGTAAAAAATTAAATATGATATAAATATACGATGTATATTATGACATCATATGACCCAAAAGTGATGTAATAAATGCTATAAAAGGTATAAAAAACAAAATCTATGTTTCTTCTTTAAAATAGAGTGAATTTTAGATTATTTTATTAATTTTATAAATCCTTTATGAATCCTTCAAATCTTATATTATATTTTAATATTTTAAAATAATTTCTTTATAAACATGAGTCACTTACACATCACCAAAGATAATATTTTAATGAGTTAGTACCTTAGAATTATAAAATAATAAAAAAATTACATTTTAAATAAACCATAGGAAAAAACCATTGGAATTTTTATGGTTTTGAATATTTTATTATATAGATTCCAAAACCTAAGTTTGAGAAATAATAAAGAAATACCCTCTCTTTTCCTATATAAACTCTCCCAAGCTACCCTTATCCTTCACTCAAAAACTATATCCCCTCTCTATAGTCCTCCCAAGGTCCACCCAATATCTCATGAAGCTTTTCCAAATATTTTTTAATCACCATCTCAAGGTAAGATATCCTTTACTCTCCTCTTTTTTTAGGAATTTTCATCATTTTATGCCTTATATCTCTAATTCCTGATGTTGGTATATGATTTTACACATAACTATTACTATCATTTTGATTTAAAAATTTTTATAGACCCATTTATCTCTCATTAAAACATTTTATTAATATTTATGTATTGTCGTTATACTTTCAAAATTTCACTATGAGTTTTCCATGCCAAACCTTTATATTTTGAATAATATCACTATTTACACTCAAGGGTATTCCAATAGACATGACTATACTTCTTTTATTGGGTAAATACATGTATTTATTCGATATCATTTATATTGGAATTAAATTTAATGAAATATGATCCCATGTTTAATGATTTATGAGGCACACTTATGCATGTACATGATATGAAAGCAATAGGTGTGATTAGAATTATATAGAGTTCCAATGCATTGGGTAATGTTTTAATCTTATGAGATGCCATTTATGGGATTAGGGAGTGACCCTAATACATCATGAGACTTTTTAAACCATGTTATTACATAGTGGTGGTTATACTTGACAAATATTTATGATTTCATGATTAAAGTTGTTTCCACTTTCTCATGACGCCTTTATGTTTTCATTTTATATCATGCATCTCTGTCAATGTTTATGATTATCACCCCTTTTTATGTCCCTTTGAAATTCCTATTGTATAAAAGTAATAATTTATTAATTTTATGTCATGTTTATTAACTTACTGGGATTTATATCTCACCCCTTTCTTATGTATGTACCTAGGTTATCCTATGCATTATTAAGAATGATAGAATATTATGAGCAAGTTAAGAAGCTTTTCAATAATGTTGATATAACACTCATTTTTAAGTAGTAATTTAATATACCAAATTAACTAAAGAAACTAAAATTATTAATATTTTGGGATATAATATGTGTTTTCTTATTTAATAAATCCCGAATTAATGTGTAATAAAGATAAGGGTTTCTATAGTTGTCAATAGAGGGATGTTTAGTTATTTTCTAGATTATGATAAGAAAAATCTAGGAAAAGCCTTAGGGATGACACTAAACATAATAATAAATCACTATATTTTTGTAAAGTACAAAGTAACTGGTTTCTAATAAAATACATCCCTGCATAGATACTATAATTGGATATGGATCTGGCACATGTATACCTAGGGGTAACACCCGAAAATGCTGTATTGAGGAAGAATAGGTCAAGAAATAGTGAACAACAATGGGATTTTTTTCACACCTAGTTTGAAACTTTTGATGGATATTATTTGGTAAATTCAAAAACTCATTATGAACCATTATCAAGGGAATAAAATGTTCTTATAAGAGTATCTGTTAGAAAATATATCCTAAAAAACATAGATTGAAGCCTAGAAATCCATAAGTTAACAAATTAAATGTAATTTATAAATTAATCCTTTAATGTTATTGGATTTATATTTATGTGCTAAATAATTTAAAATTAATCATCCCTATTTTTCACTTTATTCTATATAATGGCCAGAAATAGGAGGAATCAAGTAAAAAACCAATGCAAAGGGAAATGTGATGACTGCCCAAAAGAGATTCCCAAAATGATGGGAGATGGGATAAAAAAATTTGTGATGATACTCTCTTATTTTAATTAGGTTCTAAATAGCACCTGAATCAGGAGGAGTGCCCAAGTCCCCCTAAGAAATAACAAGTTTCAATTTATACCTTTATGTGACAAGGGTCTCTAACTTTCAATGGATCATTTGATCCCTTAATCACAGAGCAATGAGTCAACAACATTGAGAATATATTCTCCATAATTTAATGTTCTGAGTGGGATAATGTCTTACTAGATGCTTATAATATGGAGGGATACTCTGATCAGTGGTGGAAATTAATAAATAATACGAAGCCTGCGGAAGATATCGAAGCGATGTGGTGGAAGGAATTCCATAAAATGTTTTTGAAAAATATTTTCCATGAACTTTCCAAATTAAAATGGAAAAGGATTTCATTACCCTCAAGAAAAAATGATGAATCCCTTAGGGTGTATGAGGAAAATTTTACAAGACTTTCACAACACGCCTTAGACTTTTTCATTAACCCTAAATGAAAAGTTGATCGCTTCTTTGGTGGGATAAAGTTGAGTATATACAAATCCCTTTTGATTTGAGACTTTTATAGATATGAGAAGATTGTCTGATGTACCCTCAAATTCTAAATGAATATAAGTGAATCTCAAGGGTCTCATAGGGATAAGAAGATGAAAGTGGAATTTAATTTTTGCTGTGCGATGGATAAATCTAATAGAGGTAATAAATTTAAGCATCCCACTTATCAAAACTATGGAAAGAAGCACCCTAGAAATTAAATAAAGGGTATTTGGATATTATTTAGGTGTGGGATGGAAGGGAACCTAGATAGTTATTTATAATGGGAGAAACCCACCAATGTAATAGATGAGAAGAAGATTATATTCCACCCTGAGCCTATTGTCCAATGTTTCAACTACAAGGAATAAGGGAACATTAAAAACCAATGTGCTAACCCAATAGTGGTTGGAGATAGTCAATTACATCAATATCCAAGGTAGTATGGGAATGATTATACCATTATAACTACTGAGGTGGTTCCAAACAATGAATTGGTGACATGTACACTAGTTGTTCATTCAAGAACAATTAATGTACTTTTTGATTCTGGTTCTATGTATTCCTTAATATCACATTATTTTAGTAGAACAATTCTAACACCCACACAAATCATGGAAGTATAAATGTCGGTGAAAATTGAAAATGGGGAAATTATTGCATCCCAAGTATATAACTCCTCCCCTATCAAAATTTATAGACCGAACATCCCAACAAACCTTGTGATACTACATTTTTTTTTGAATTTGATAAAATTATACATATGTATTGACCTTCCTTACATAGATACAACATAAATTTCCATAAGAAGGAAATAAATCTTCATATCAAGAATCTTCTTCTGATTCTATACATGTTCAAGGAGGAGGATGAATCTTCTTTTGCGTCAATATCACAAGCATGAATATTATTTCCCTATGAAAACTCGTATTTAGATCAAATGATTGATTATAAAAAAATATCATCCTTGAAGACATGCCCATTATGAGGAAATACACTGAAGTATTTATGGAAGAATTGTTTGGTCTTCCTCTTAGCCGAGATGTTGAATTTTCAATCAATATTATACCTTGGGATTTTACAATATCCAAGACTCCATATAGAATGTATGTTGTGGAACTTGAGGAGATAAAGATACAAATAAAGTAGAATTTAGATAAAGGTTTCATACACCCAAGTGCTTCATCTTGGGGTGCACCAGTACTCTTCATCAAGAAGAAGGATGGGTCAACGTGCCTTTTCAGTAATTATTGTGAGCTCAACAAGATCACGATAAAGAACATGTATCCTCTTCCATGGATTGATGAATTCTTTAATCATCTATGTGGATCCCAATACTTATCAAAGGTGGATCTTTATTCAATGTATTATCAAGTAAGGGTGAAGAATGAGGACATCCACAAGACTTCTTCCTATACAAGGTACGAGAACTATGAGTTCATAGTAATTACATTCAAACTCACTAATGATCCAACAATATTCATGGACTTGATGAATAGATTATTTAGAGATTACCTCAAAAAATTTGTGGTAGTATTTATAGATGATATTCTAATATAATACAAAATCAAGGAGGAGCATGAGGAGAATCGAAGAACTATGATAAGGACAATATAAAAGAAGAAGATTTATGAAAAGTATATAAAATTTGAGTTATGGTTGAAGGATGTCCCATTATTTGGTCATATTATCACAAGTGAGTGGATATATGCGGTCCATTAAAAGATAGAATCAATTTAATGATGACAAAGTCCAATATATGTGATAGAAATATGTAGTTTCCTTAGGCTAGATGGGTATTATCATTGATTTGTGAGAAATTTCTCCTGATTTTCCAACCCTCTAACCAAGATAACTCAGAAGGGATTCAATTTTTTTTTGTAATAATGAATTTGAAGAAATCTTTAAGGAGTTTAAAAAGAGGCTTATCACTGCACCTATACTTATGATACCCCTAAGTGGGTAACATTTTATGGTATATAATGATGCTTCGAAGAAGTGATTGGGATATGTACTAATACAGAATAAAAAAGTGATATCTTATGCCTCAAGGCAGTTGACGGTTCATGAATAGAACTACCCAATGCATGATCTTGAGTTGGCCTTAGTAATATTCTCTTTGTAAATCTTCCAACATTATCTCTTTGGGGGAAAGTGTGAAATATATACGGATCATAATAGACTCAAGTATATATTCACATAGAAAGAGATAAATATGTGAAATAAAATATGGTTAGTTATGATTAAGGTCTATGATTTCTCCATACACTACCATCCTATGAAAGAAAATAAACTGGTAGATGCTCTAAGTAGAAAGGATTTGGAAATTTTATAACTGATAAGAATTTAGAAGGATATTATCTTCTTAGACTTAAAAAGGTTGGACATGGGAATCATAAAGGAAGTAATATATTCAATCCTTTCACAAATGAGTGCTCAACCATACCTTATAGATAGGATAAATTATTCTCAAAGAGAGGATGTAGAAATTTAGAATAATGTGGAAGCTATAAGAAAAGTGATATCCTTAGTGTTTAAAATTAATGGAGAAGGAGTTTTAAGATTTGAGTATTAATTATGTGTGCCATAAAATACTAAGTTAAAGAAGGAATTATTGGATGATGCACATATCTCGACCTTCTCCATAAATTTAGGGATCATAAATATGTATTGAGATCTCCAAAGAAAATATTGGTGGAGAAATATGAAGAAGGTGATAAAAAAAATGCAACAAAGTGTCTTTTATGTTATAAAGTGAATGATGAAAGGAAAAAATCTAAGGGGATGATGAAACCATTATCCATACCAACATGGAAATGAGAAAACATAACCATGGACTTTGTGACTATTCATCCTAAGACATCAAGAGAAAATAATGATATATGGGTTGTGGTGGATCGCTTATAAATACTTCTTACTTCATTGCAATCTAAGAGGACTTCTCACTAGGTCAACTTTCAAGGATATACATAAGAGAAGTGGTGATTCTTAATGGAACATTGATATTAATTGTATCTGATCAAGATCCAAGATTTTCTTCTAAATTTTGTAAGAGTCACCAACATGATTTAAATACCAAGTTAAACTTCAGAATAGATTACCACCATCAAAATAATAGCCAATATGATCAAACTGTCTACACACTTGAGGAAATATTGAGAGCATGCACAATGAACTTCAAATGAGAATGGGATAAAAATATTCCTCTTGTTAAGTTCTCATATAATAATATTTTCCACTAAAGTATCCAAATGGATCCCTATTAATCCTTTTATGGAAATAGGTGTAGAATACCTATATGCTGGGACGAAGTTGGTGAACACAAATTTCTGGGTCCTAAAATGCTCAAGGAAATGGTGGAAAAAGTCAAGACCATTTAGCAGCACATCATAGCTTCTCAGAGTCAATAGAAAATATATACTAAAAATAATATATGAGACCTAGAGTTTGAAGTTGGATATAAGGTATTATTACACATATCTCCATGGAATAAAGTCACAAGATTTGGTAATACGGGAAAGCTTAGTCCAAAATACATAAGTCCCTTTGAGATCCTTGATGATATCAATGTGGTGGCCTATCGACTAGCACTCCTAACTAAACTATATCAAGAACATGATGTGTTCAATTTATCCCTCTTGAGGAAATTAATACCAGACCCATTACATGTGATGAATTTAGAGGTGGTACCATTAGATAATGAACTTTCATATGAGGAGTAACCGATGAATATCTTCGATCATATTCTTTTAAATAAGACAATGAAACTGGTCAAAGTGATATAGAGAAACTACCAGTTTGAATAAGTGAAATGGGAACCAAAGGAGGCGATGAAAGTGAATTACCCTCATCCATTTTAGTATGTAAAATTAAAAGTTTGAGGGAGAAATTTATAAAGGGTGGAATATTGTAGTGACCCAAACTTTTATAAATAAAATATTCTTTGTGATTGAATTAAATTACTTATTATGGTTATAGAAAACACATGCACTTATTTTGTTTTATTATATCATATAGGATTTAAATGAGCGTTATGTATTATAACTGTTAATAATATATCCTTTGAACAATGGTCATATTATTTTTATAAATATAGGGTTATCATAAATCCAATTGACAAAGACAAAAGAAACAATGAATTCAACCAGTAGGATTGTACCCTATGATGACCATTTACCAGAGCTTCCAAGGGAGATAAAATCACTAATATTTTCCCTTGAACAAGCCAAATCTGTAATCCAACAACTAAATCATGATTTAAACCATTTACAAGAGAAGTTTAAACTCATCGATATCACAACCCAAACCATGTACACTGAACCACCCCATGAAAATATCACCGTCACACACCTTACCCTCAGGGAGTTTGTTGGTGTAATAAAGGGGTTCATATCAAGACCATAATAATATGAATATATATATATATATTATTTTTCATAGAATAATAGTTATATTTACTTATTATTTTTGTTACTTTTTAAATTATTTTGACTTAACACGATAAAACACAAGTTGTATTTTTGTGTAATAAGAAATTTTAATTAAGAAATTCCTTTTCGACGAATTCATGAATTTAAAAAAAAATTATATTAAAAAAATTAAATTAAATAATTTTTTTTAAATATAATTGAAAACATAATTTTTTGAAGTCAAATGTGATTTTTTATAAGGGTTTGAAAACGGTTATTGTCAAAAGCCCAACATTTCTCCATAAAGGTTGTTTTTTATTTTCAAAGTGAAAATTAAAATTTTTAGAAAATTATTTTGATAAAACAAATATTATTTTTGGAATCAGGATTTCAAAATTATACAATAGTTATTTTTTCATAATTTTCTGAGATAATGGAATTTGTTGGTAAAAAATTAAATATGGTATAAATATATGGTGTGTATTTCGAAATCATAATGATGAAAAAGTGATCTAATAAATGATATAAAAGGGATAAATAGCCAAATACATGTTTACCATTAAAAATAGTGTTTTTAGGTTATTTTATAAGTTCTATAAAGCCATTATGAATACTTCAAAACCTATATTATACTTTAGGGTTTTAAAACCATTTATTTATAAACATGAATCACTTCCACATCACCAAAAGTACTATTTTAATGATTTCAGACCTTTACCTTATAAAATATTTAAAAAACTATTATTTGGAAGAAACTATGTGAAAAAACCATTAGATAGTCTGTATTTTTGATTATTTATTATATAGATTCCAAAACCTATGTTTGAGAAATAATAAAGAACTCCCCTCTCTTTTTTAGTATAAAACCACCCAATCCCGCTTCCTATTCTCTAAAAAATTTAGAGCACATCCTTACTCCCCCTTTATAAAGTTATCATAAGGTTTCCCAAATCTCTCAATAAGCTCCTCCTAAAATGTTGGAATCACTCTTTCAAGGTAAGGAATCCTTTCATTCTCCTATTTATCCAAGCATCTCCACCATTCTATGCATTATATTTCCAATTACTAATTCTGAGATATGTTTTTTCAAATCCTTATTACGTTCCATTTTATGTAAAAATGATTATAAACCTCTTTATCTCCCATTAAATTTTTTTATTAATCTTTAAGTACTGTCGTTATGCTTCCAAAATTTCACAATGATTTACCATGCCAAACCTTTGTATTGTAAATACCATTGCTATATCCACTCAAGTGTATTCATCAAGACATACCTATAATTATTTTTTTGGTGAATTATATATATTTAGTTCACACTCCTTTATCTTGTAATTAAATGTGATTAAATATGGTCCTATGCTTCAAGTTTTTTGCATTCAAATGTTTATGGATTGTTTTATGATCTCTATGTTTACCCTTACTGAGCATTTGAGCTCACCGTTTTTATGTTTTCTTCTCCCCAGGATATAAAGAAAGGTTTTAGGTAAGAAAACCAAAAGGGGAAGATCTTTATGGGAGATGTTGAAGATCTTTCACCCTGATTAGAAGATTACATTCCAAGTTTCCAAAGACACTAAACTAATACGATCTTTGGGCGTATGTTTTTTCTCATGTATTAAGTATTCTACGAAAGTAATGTAATGCCCATGTACGTCAGGATTCAGGTCTCTACAATTATTGTATTTTTTCCCACAATTTTATGACGTCTTTCTGGTTATCCTTGTCATATTATTATGATTTCATATTTAAATTTGTTTTCATTTTCCCATGTCGCCTTTATGTTATCATGCCAGATCATGCCTCTTTGTTCATTTTTATGATTCTCACGCCTTTTTATGTCCCATTGAAATTAATATTTTCTAACATATAATAAATTATTCATGTTATTCCATGTTTATTCTCTTACTAGGCACTATAGCTCATCCCTTTATTAGGCATGTCCCTTGGTTATCCCATGAAGTATTAAGAATGATGGAATATTATGAGCAAATTAAAGAAGTTTTCAATAATACCAATGTACCACCTTTTTTTAAGTTATAATGTAATGTACCTAATTACCCAAAGAAAATAAAATTCTTAATCTTCTAGGTTGTAATATGTGTGTTCTTACGTAATAAAACATACATTAATGTGTAATAAAGATAATGGTTGTCATAATCATGGAACACATACAATTTTTATTTTCATTAAACAAACTCCTATAAGAGTTTCCTATGATACATATAAGTATTAATAAAAATTATAAATAAATTATTTGAAATTATTAATTTTTATGAAATATGTTTGTTTACTCCAATTTTAAAATTATATGATACAAATAAAGGAATAATAATAATAATAATAAATATACACGAGTTCATGTTTTAGGTACCATATCATAGGTACCCAAACCATATCTGAATTCAAAAGGGGAATGGAATTTACTTCATGAACCTAATTTAAACCTGACTTAGGCCTACCCAAACCTAAATTAATCTGTTCAGGTAGTATTGGGTACCGATTTATCAGATACCCATTAGAATCCCTATATTTTTATAACTTTCTTGAAAAGAACGATGGTTAGCGTAAGTCATAAGAAAGTATAAATTTAGTCCACCATAAAACTTGAGCTCATATATTACAACCTATGTGGGTTGATGTGATAAAAATCAATAAAGTGAGATTTATACTTTATCACATCCATTTATGATTTCACATGGATGAATAATGTAATTTTCATGAAAAATAAATCAAAATCTGTGGATATGTTCATGATATTAATAAGGTAAGTTAAAAATGAGTTGGGTGAATATATTTCTAAGTCAAGAATAGATAATGGCATGGAATAAAAAAGTAACTTTATTAAGTCCTACCAAAAGAAACATGTAATTAAACACCAGATAATTTTCAGAACAGATGTTTACTACACCCATAATAACAAATGACTCCCCATGAGATGTGTTATCAAAAGAAACCTACTATGAAATTTTTTGATGTTTTTGGAAGCCCATGTTTATTGATGATAAAAAATCAATATTTAGTAATGTTTGATGAAAAAATAGAATAACGAGTATTAATGAGATATTCATTCAACATAAGAAGCTATATGTGTTGGAATAAAAAACTACATATGCTGGTTGATTCCTTTGATGTATAAGTTATTCAAAATAATACCACCTTAATGGAAACTGATGAAGAATATATGGATGGATTAATGGAAGATTAAATTACAAATTTTAAAAGAGTTGATGAAAAGGATTATGACTATGAGACTAATCTTCTCTATGCTAATTCCAATTAGTCTAGTGATGATGAAAATAAGATCAAAAGAAAAAGTCTAATGTTCCAGAAATTTTAAAAATATATTGAACCAAAAAATATCATCATAATTCAGGAATATCTAGTTAAGACTGGATGAATGTTGAATATGAAAGTTTGATCATTTAATACATCTATATTACATCATTTTAGATGAATATTGAACACATATCATAAAGAAAACACACCCCAAAACTATAGAGGTTTAGAGTATTTTAAGACCAGATACATAATCATCTTATTTAATGAAAGATATTCTACATAACCCCAAAATATATTCTCACATAGTATACTTCTTAGAAAAACCCCACTTAAAACATTTCTTGATAACCAGGGGAAATGAAAAATAGGAAAGGGTGGCTTTAGATACTTAGTAAGTGTAAACATAATAGATATCAATCAATGATCACAAGTGATCATAAGATAATCATACGGGTTTGAGAACATTATCATAACTTACATAATAATACCCAATCATTCAAAGATCATTGATCATAAATAATGGAATAAGTATTTGTCACAACAAAGTTCACAAGTCATAAGTGTGAGGAATCATGAATAATTAATCACGAGCCATGAGAACATATCATAAGAATAATTAATAAGTATTTGGTATACACAAAAGTATAGAAAATAATTTCCTTAGTCAAGGCTCACTTATAAGGATATAATAGTGGATTAGGTTCTCTCCCCATTCCATCATTTACTTAGTCAAGGTTTAATCCCAAGACTATCATAGTAGACAAAGTCCCTTACCAAATTGGGTTCACTCCACATTTTAGTCATTATCTCATTAGATATCCTTATTTACCCAATGCATTCAAGGACTATATAAGTATAGTCCCACCTATCACATAATGAAACATATACATGTGTGCCACAAGATCATAAAACATTCATCATATCATTATATCATATCATAATTTTTTTTGAAGGAAATGGGTTTCATAAAAAATTCATTATTTCATAATAGCATAACCCAAGGAAAATAAAGAAGTTTCATAAAGGTTTCATCATAACTTAATTAACCTGTGGGAAAGAAATGAGTTCCACAGAATCATCCTTAAATCACCATCATCATAATCCATTCAAAGAAAGAAAGTGGATGGTATCATAAGATCATATGTCCAGTGAAGCATAAAAATACTTAAATGATATTAACATAGATAAAAAATACCTTTAAAATATCATTCAAACCTTTCTTTGAAAACATGAGAAAATATTATTTTATTTTGATAAAATTTTAACTAAAAATTCCCATAATAATAAAAAATAATTATTTAAAAATAACCATGAAAAATTATAAATTAATATTAAAATAAAAAAATGGTCATGATGGAAAGAAAAACAATTCATGTGTATATGTTAAAAGAAAACATTCCATTCACACTTTTGTAAAAAAAATGAATTATTCATAAAATGTTTTTTAAAAAACATTCATTTCTAAAATTTTAAAATAAATTAAAATTTAATGAAAGTGATTTTTTAAAAACATTTAAATTATATTTTAAAACATCCATTAAACAATTTTTAAGATTAGGGACATGGAATAAAAAATTAATCACCCAAAGATGAAATAAGTTCAGATTTTCTTTAAAAACATTTTCCCGATAATTTTTTGTAAAAAGGAGAGGGAAAAAATAATAATACATAAAAAATTTAGAATAACTATAGAAGAATAAAATATAGGGGGTTTAATGGTTAAGATCCCTAGAATTTCCCTCAATAAAAATTTAACATAGATAATCTGGAAAAGAAATGAGACTGTAGCATAAACCCTTACCGCTTGGTAACTTTTGAATCATAACCACCATGAGAGAAATAACTTCAAATAAAAATTTAAAGAAAATAAAATTAAGGTTATAAATGATACAACATATCAAATATGAATTATATACACCTCATAAAATAATATAGGTGTATAACATAACATATGTATCAAAGAAGATAATTTGAGATGATAAACCCTTACCACTTTGGTAACTTTCAAAACAAAACTCCTTAGATGAATTAATTTTAATTTTATATTTAAATACCATGAATTAATAATTTTTTATGAATTAACATATAAAATTATTATTATATACACATTATAAAAATAAATAGGTTCATAATATCAAACATGTCTCAATAAAACAATATTAAGACGAAGAACCCTTACCTCAAGTATCATCTTGATTCATATGCATTCAAACTTACTGTATCATAAATATAGATTTATTATACATATATTACAAAAATATAGTCATACATATCGTACCATATATCATTTAATTATAACATATTATCACCCATTTATTAAAAATTCTTTATCAAAATCACTGTTTCGGGTGATAACAGTTTCACTTTTTATGCATATTTCAATTCGGAAGTTCAAGTCCATGTACATTGATCACGGTTAAATAATATGAATATTTTTAATCATGTCATGATTATAATATTTAATTATTATATAAAATTTTATAACCATTTATATAAATAAGTTATGATAAATGAATTACATCCCTTCATGGAGATGATCATCCGTACGTATGCATAGGTGATGTTTTTTACTTTTAGATATATATAAAAAAATAAGGGTAAAATATAATTCACATTTAAAAATTATTATTATATAATAAAAATAATATATATTCATTAAATATAACCTTATTAATTTCCATGTAAATAGGAAATGAAAAATTTATCACATCGCTTCGTGGAGGTGGTAGTCCACAAGTACTCATGAGTGATGTTATCATTTTTCAATGGATGAGAAGGTAAGAAGGTAAATACGATACTATAATTATACTATCATATTTATATCATAAATATAATATATAAATATTAAATCCATCATAATAACCAACCATGAATTATGGTTTTGGAAAATGAATCACATAATTATGTGGAGGCGGTAGTCCACACATACTTAGGGGCGATACTTTCATTTCCCAATTAGTGGAAAAGAGATGGATAAAGGTTATTACATAAACATAATAACATACTATTATATGTAAGACAATTATTTTATTATATTTTATGGTTATGATAGAATTTAATGAGGTAAAATAATATGTAAAATGAAAGAGATTGGTTAAAATTGTTGCCTCCTCTTTCAGGGACCACATTTGGATCTCTTCTCAAGGACCATAGGGATGATAATTTTACGATAAAAAAACTTCAAGAACTTGGATAAGGAATTTTATAAGAGGTTTTTTTAGGATTTTATTAAGCTAAATGGATCAATTTGGTGTTAATAATAGTGTATAGTTTGTGTGATTTTATAGTGAAAGAAATTACACTCTTGTAATTACTTAATAGATTAAAATATAATAAATTATTTTTAATGTTCAAATGTTTCCAAGTGAGTAAAATATAAATTCTATGATAGGTTAAGGTTTAAATTACTTCAAAAAAAATAATATTTTTACTATTTTATATGGAATTTTAAATCTTATTGTTTAGTTTTACCCCTTCATTAATCAATTTTAACCTTAACCATGGTAATAAAATTTTCAATACTAAAGGGTTATAAATTTACTTTTATGTTAAATTTTTTTAAAAAGTAAATGGATGAAATTTTCAACCATATAAAACCTCATTTACATCTTTAAATATTTTTTTTATTTTTTAATTTTTTAATAAAATAATATATAACATAAAATACCATTAATGTCATTTTGAGACTATTCATTTAATTTAAATTTAAATTTAGGAAGATAATAATATATTTATAATATAGTCCCTTTAATCATCAATTATAAATTATAATTACACATATAATTTTTTTCACACCGTAATTCATCCAAAACTTATTTATTAATATTAAAAATAACCTTTTATAACATACTATAACCACTTTTATTCCTCATGAAAAAATATTAGAGTTTTTAAAAGAAAAGAGAGTGACATTTTGTATTTTTATTTACTTAGAATAATATATAAGTCATTATCAAATATAAATGGAAACAATTACCATAATTTAGAATTTTGGACGTGGATGGTTAAAATTCACTCATAAAATATATTAAAGTCATGTTTTAGGGTTATATTAAGGTTTATCCTAGAATTTTCACCCTATTTTACTCGTTTTACCCTTATCATGGTTACAACATTTTTACCAAGGTTACTATTCATAATGTCAAAAAATAAAAATGTGTATTTAATAAATTAGAACCTATTAATTCAAAATAAGGAACAATTTTTCAGCATTAAATTTATATAAGTGCTAGAAATAAATTTAACTATAAATTTGTAAAACAAAATTAAAAATTGTCTTTAGAAAAATGTGTTTTTATGTAAAAAATTGAACTTATACCAAAATACAGTATAATGTTGATTATTTTATAATTTATTATATTATTTATAATCAAATGAGTCTTATGTTACCTTAAGATAAAATTAAAAATATAATATTACTTTTAAATAACTTTATTTAAATAAAAAAAATTATAATTTTACAAAAATCGACATTTTCACTATTCACATAAACATAAATCTTTTCAGAAAAATTCCAAAAATTCATCGTATGATAATATTGACATGTTGATTTCAAAACTTATATTCAATTACTCAAATATAATATCTAAATATTGAATAAATTAATTATAATTTCTTTGCACAAAATGTAATAAAAACCATATTTGAAGAAAACATATTTTTTAAGCATAAAAATACCTTAATAAATATTAAGTACATATTTACTATGAATTAATAAATAAATTTTATTTGAGAAAAAAAATTTATATATGATTTTTTAATGTGGTTAATAATATTTATACCTGGAAATTTAATGAATAGGTTCTAATAAATCACTATTTTTTAGTGTTGTGTGTCAAGAATTCTATAAAAAACATACAATTTAATTAAAGATAAAAATATTATAAAATATAAGTGTGTTACAGTCTATGCCCATTGTAATGAAACTGGCCCTATTTGCTCACAGTTGGTGGTTACTTTTTTAAATTGGCTTAAGATTCAAGAAATCTCATCCCAAAGGACTAAATATTTTAGTAGTATTAAAAAACTTGATAAATATTTCAAATTAAAATTAAATTTTAATCATAAAATACAAAATGGATTTTTATTGAGTCTGCCATTATTCCCCCTTTGTGTAATCTTGCATACCAGTCATAATATACTTCTTGGAATCATGTAGAAAAATAAATCATAAGAAATGGTTGAGATCAAATACTTAGTAGGGGTAAGCGTATGACAAAAACCATCATAAATAAATAATCATAAACATTATGGCAAGGTGGATAATTAAAACACATTCCATTTAAACATAATCTTGAGAATAATATGGCAAGAACAAATGATAATAAAATAATTCCATATAAATAATCACATAAGAATGAAACATAATCATGGATATTCTACTAAATTAATAATCACATGTAATATCAATAACTAATCTTATAATGAGTGAATTCATTATGTATAAAAACATAAACATACTATTAAGGCTTTATCCAATACACCATACATAAACGGGCAATGCCTCAACCAACACCCAAACTAGTTTGTATCATGAGACCTACTGATGCATCGAGGGGCTATAGTGGGCCACTACCATCACTTAATCAGTCTAATTAATTCCTCATATTAAAGGGTTAAAACATAAATAACATATATATACTAAATATATATAACTTTCTCTAATCAGTAAACATAATCACAAACCTTTCTGAGTAATATGGTGAATGGTATTAAAATAGAACATCCACATTCAAACTTGTCATAAAATTTTTAATAAAATATGGGATATGATATCATAATAGATCAACCTCAATTAAGAAAAAAATTCAATAAAGGATGATGACATAGTTGAAATAACTCTATTAAAATCATTTATAATTAGTGAGTGAAATACCCCTTTTTTACATTGGAATCATTTGTTTAAAATGGAGTGCAATTTTAAAAGAAAAAATTTTCATTAAAAAGAACCCTTTGAACTTATAAAGTAATATTAAATACATTAGGTAATCATGATAGTGGAAAAATCCACTCTTTACACATAAGTTAAAAAAACATTCCTTCCATTTTTTTGAAAAAGTCATAAAGTACCTCGTTTGGAAAACCACAAAAAGATTTCTTTCAAAACATTTTATAAAAATATGAACACGGGTAAAAATAATTTAAACATTTTTAGGATAATAGTAAAAAACATGTTGAAAACCTTTTTTTTAAAAAAAATACATGGAAGAAAAATTTTCCCCAATGGAGTCTTAAAATTAAATAATCTCGAATAATAATGAGATTGTGAAATGACCCATACCATAGGTTCGATTTATTCCATACATGTACAAAACTCATGTATAGTGGGTTTATACATATTAATTACTTATAAAAGAATATTATTAATATCCATGATATCATATATGACCTTCTTATAAAATTTTGTTACATGTTTATTAAAAACATTTATTCATTTCACTGTTTTATGTGTTAATTGTCTTGTTTTCCAGTGATTATTTTGTCTTGAAGTCGTCTTTCATATAGAATAGGATATATTTATTTCATTTTCAGAATAATATTAAGTTTTTATATATAATATTTATTCATTATATACATTTTTATAATCATTATTTAATGGTTAACATGTAAAATTAATCACATTGCGTTGTGGAGACAGTAGGCCGTACGTATGCACAAACGATAATATCATTTCCTTAATGGTGAAAGGGTAAAAAATTTAATGGTATATTAATTTTTTTAGAATTACAATAATTTCATAATTATCATATATATCCATTATTTCTACCATTATACCCATCCAAGTAAATTGGTGATGAAAAACAGATTACACCACGATGTATAGACAGTAAGCCGTATGTACACATGCGTAGTGATTTCATTTTTTGTAGGATGAATAAAATTTGTAATATGGTTGTATGATAATAATAATAAAATATAAGTATATATATTGTTCTTAAGTTATTATTTTATCATGGAAACAACATATGAAGAGGAATTAGAAGAAGAAATGATCTTGGATGGGTTGGTAAAAATGATTACCTCTTTTTTTCGGTGGATTTCCTTTAGATCTCTTCTCAAGGGATATAGGGTTGGTATTTTTAGAATAAAAGGATATCCATAACTATTATAAGGACTTTATAAAGATAAATTTTTATGATTTGGTCAATCTATAAGGCTCAAAGTGGTGTGAATAAGTGGGGGAGTAGGTATCCTTTTATAACTGAGGTGAGGGGCACTTTTGGAAACCCTCAAAATATTAACTTAATATAAATTAATTTTCAATTCCGAATGGCTCAAAAGTGATTTATTTAGAATATAATATGATTAATAGTTTAAATAATATCAAAAAATAATTTTTATACAAATTTAATTCACATTCATAACCTTATCTTTTGGCTTTAACCCTTAAATTATCTTTTTAACTATTACCGTGATGACAAGTGTTTTTAATCCTTAAGGGTTAATATAGTTACTATAAAATGAAAAACTAAATATAAATGGATAATTGATGAAATTTTAAACCTTATATTAATTATTTGATTAAATTTTATATTTTTAAGAATATTATATCATTTAATAAAATATTATTTATTTTAATATGACATTAATGCCAATTTTGATTCTATTCATTACATTGACTTTTTAAAAAAATCAATAAAAAAGATATTTTCAAACAAAAACTTCTAAAAAATCAATAAAAGTTAAATTTTTTCTATAAAATTCATGGATGACATTAATTATACTAAATTATATTTATTTTAATATATTTATAATCATTTATTTGATATTCCCATTAATTAAATAATTACGGCATCATCATTGTATAAGCCAAGGTAATTATTTATTTTGATAAAAAATAAAAAATTATCATGATGAGTATAAAAATTTTATCTTTAAATTTTTTGTTTATATTCAAATATATTCTTTGAATAACCACATATTAAAAATGTAATACTTATTAAAAACATGATTATGACATATTTGGATATTCTTGAAATAAAATACTATAAATGGATTAAAGTTATCCAAGTGGATAAACGAGGCCATAGAATCATTACAAGGATGATTTTGGTTGAAAATAAATCATCCAATAAAATTATTACAAGTTTTAGTATAATTTTAAAATTTTTATAATATTATTTTTAACTCTAAATTACCTGATTTACCTTAAACCGTGGTAATTAAAATTATTATGTTTAATATTCATATTGATAAAAAATAAAAGGGAACTATATACTAAATTTGAACCTTATGATTAAAAATATTGAATAAAATTTTAATAATTCAATTCACATAAGTTTTAGAAATTAATTTAAAATTAATCCTGTAAACAGGATGAAACAACAAGTTTTTAAAGTAAATATTTCCAAAAGATTAAAATGTTTTTATATCTAATTTCAATATAAAATTGATTACAATTAACAAAATTATATTAAATTATGTATAATTTAACTATTTATTCTTTGAAAACAATTTAAAATTTTATTTAATTATATAAATTAATTATATAAAAATAATGATTTCAATTAAAATGAAGTATTTTTTTACTATTAATAAAAATGAAACATGTCAGAAAAACACCAAAATTTCAACCAAAGTAAAATTTGATATTAAAATTTAAAAAATTCATTTTATTTTTTCAAATATAATTTATTATAGTTTCAAAAACTATATTTAAAATAGGTTCTCCAACAAAAGGTGGAAAAACTATCTTTTTATAAAAATATATCTTTTATGTATAAAATTAGATTTGTTCTTATATCATGTATAGAAAGCACATAGGATGAATGTTAAAAATTATATTATATATATATATATATTATATATCATTAATATAATTCCAAAAAGTGTGATTTTATTATTTTATTGATATAAGACACACTTGTGCGCATTTAAATAGAATTTTAGTAAATGATTTCCTTTTATTTTAAAATGGGTTTTATTTTATTTTATAAATAATTTGTCACTAAATAATTCATTATATTTAAATGTGTAAACCATATTTTCATAATTTAGTTAATCCTTATCATTTCTTCCAATCTAATGGCTAGGTTATTATGTCAATATTTAAATTATAATATTTAGTTGTTTGTTTAAGCTCGATGTGGCGTATCAAGTAAGCTATCGAACATAGTTTTTCATTTTAAAACACTAGGGATGTTACATTATCACCCCTTTAATAAATTTCATAATCACAATTTGAACTCAAGATAAAAAACAAGGGGTTTTACTTTTCAAAATACCCTTGTGGAAATCCCACATCAGAAAAAGGATTAATGAAACTTTAACTTTAAAACAAAGAAAGGGAAGCATGAAGGTAATCTAAGATAACACATACTAGGGTTCTATATAATAAATCATATAAATAGAATAGAAAAATGACCATTAATTTCTGATGGGGATTGATAAAGAACATGATCATGAAAAATTTAATAATCATAAAACCATAAATCTTTGATGGGTTAAAAAGGCCATTGATTTCTTAGGAAGTAGAGTAAACAGATAATGTTTTTGTTTCAAAATATTTTCCCAAGAGTTGATAGAATCCTTTAGATAGGAACTTGAGATAATAAAATTACTTGATTAATATCCTTTTCATGAGAAAAATATCATCCTTTGGATGTGCTTGTATCAATTTTCACTTCATCTCTTACACTTAGAGATGGATATTCAAGATGGATTTTTATTCATAAAGCACTTTTAATGAAATATCCATTAGTCATTCCTTATACCTTTAAGGTAAAAACCCATAACTCCATAAAAGAAATTTACCATCCTATTTTTATATAGTATATATCAAATAAAATCAATTAGAGTACATACTAAAAACATCATAAATAATGAATGAATAAAAATAAGAGGTATTTTTATAAGTTAAGGAACTAATACTGATAAAATAGTAACTTCAACTTAGGAACAGTAATATGACCTTTATACATAGAAAACTTTCCTAATTAAAAGTAAAAATTCCCCTAAAATTATAAATAAAATTTAGGCACCATATAAATGAATGTATGATATGATTATATCATAGTATAAGTAAATGAATATTTTAAAAATTATTAAGTAAGTGTTGGTATTTTTGTAAGTCATAAATATATAATAAAAATTTTATAATTGATAAAATGATTTAAAAGAATATTTATTTTCATAAAATTTATTAATAAATTAACATTTTTTGTCTTATTATATTAGGATAATTTTATGAGAACTTAGTTAATTTTTAAAGTTGTTATAAAATCAGTTATAAATTTAAAATCTGTATTTTTTGAGTAAATGATGGTTTTAATTAAAAATTAAATTTCTGATATTTAAAAAATTATTTTCATAAAATTGAATTAATTTTTGAATTATACACATCAAAAAATATTTAAGATTAATTTTTTATATTTTTCTAAAATACTTGAATTTTTAGTGAATAGTAAAATATATTAATTTACGATAAATGCTAAATACATGATTTATTGAGTCATAGGTGTTGTATGGATGATGTAAGCACACTTGGTTCAAAATAACATGAAATTATTAATGTTTTTGGTGACAATAATCAATACTATTGATTTTCTTGAGAAAAATAATAAAATAATTAATAAGATTTTAAAAAATCACCCCTCTCCTCCACTATAAACACCACCCTCACCCCTCTTCTACTCACACCTCTAAGACTTGAATCTAGTTAAAATTATACCAACATCATTTTAACTAGTCTCTCCCACATTTCTAGGATCTCTTAGTATTAACAAAAAACCAAAACCAATCCCCTTAAGGAGGTTCTCAAGGAGGAGTATTCAAGAGGTAAAATTATCTTCCTTTTCCTTTTTAATTTCTTCTCAAGTTCTTTGCATTTATTATTCCCTCTTAAAATCCTATATAAATATGATCATGATAAATATAATATAATATAAAAATTATAATTATATCATTTTAATGGAATGTCCATTATCAATCTCCTAAAAAAATATCTATTTTATTTTAAAAACGAAATCATTGTCTAAGAGGTGCCGATTTACAACCTTCGTGGATGAAGAACTTTCGTTCTTCAATTTCTACTTCAGGGATGCTCATAAAACAATTTTAATGGTTTAAAAATATTATAAAATATGTATTATTTCTTATTTAATGTTGTTGAACCATCATATATACATGACATTAAATAATATAACAAAACTAGTTAGTTGTGATCGAAAAATCACTAAAATTAAGCTAAATGATTATCATTAACATGTTATCTAATGATTCATCCTCATATATGGGAAAAAATAATACATAACAACAATTAATCTTCTATTTTTTCATTAAAAATATTTAATTATAATTATGGATAATTATTCCCATTTTACATGAACTCCATTACTTATAATGAAGCGAACTGATCATGAAAATCAAGGAAATGAACACTCAATAAGGTCAAAATTAAATATTATAACTTATCAAAAAGTCCATAAGTAAACATAAAAAATTTATAATAAATCAAATAAATTTAGAAGAAGTTAATTAATTAATTAATTAATAGATTTAATTTGATTATCCAGGATGTTAAGGTCAAGTTCAGAACACATTCAGACATAGGGTAAGAGTTTTTTTCCGAAACCTCTATTTTTATTTGGGTTATAGTTTATTTCTCTATAAGTCAATGTAATTCATCATTATTTTTATATAATTCTTATAAATTATTTGTATATTTTTCAAAATCATATATCTAGATCAGTTCATCTTTATTTTATGGGATAATAAATGTTTTATAGGGTTCCCATTTCATTTCTTCTCGATATGCAAGCCCAATTAAAGAGAACACCTCGATTTCTTACCCATTTTCAAGTGACGTCCATAATATATTTTAAGGCACAATTATTTAAAAAAACAATAATATTTTCATAAAAAATTATATTTTTTCATTTTAGTTTTTATGAAAACAATCATTTCAAGTTAAAATGACTTTTCCAAATGAAATATTTTCAAAGTAAAACGAATATTTCTCTCAAAAAATACTTGATTATTTTATTATATTATTTTCATATATTTTAGAAAAACTATATAATTATATTATTTATTGAGGTTTATCTCTTATTTTCATCATCCAACATATTTTATTAAATGGTTTATGATCAGTTTGACTATGGATGTGTTATCTTAATACTATTCACCTTACTGATCAGAATGGTTAGTGATTATGTTTACAGATTGAGGAAAGTTATTTAGATTACATATGTATATGTTGTTTATGTTTAACTACATTGATATGAGGAATTAATTATACTTATTAAGTGATGGGTTTGGCCCTCTATATCCCCTCGATGCATCGACAGGTCTCATGAGACAAAACAGATATGGACTCGGTTGAGGCTTTATCCATTTTTAGATATGGTTTTGGTTGAGGCTTTAAACATTTTCAAATTTATTGGTCGAGGAATAAATTTTATTTTTTAGATGTAAAAAATTATGAATTACCTCATTATGATATTAGTAATTTATTGTCAATGTGATTATTCAACTAGTAGAATATCCATGGTTATGTTTTGTTATGGAATTATTTAATCATATTTTATTCCAACCATTTTCTGCTCAAGATTATATTTTAATAGAATGTATAATTTTAGTTATTCATCATGACTCATATTTATGATTATTATTTTTTAATTAACCTTAATGAGCATCTAAGATCACCCCTTTGATATGTTTTATTTCTCTTAGGATATGAAGAAGTATATTATGAATGACCTATTGGGATAATTATGGATTTGTGGATGTTTCCAAAGAAATTTCCAAAATGTATTCCTTTTCAATTTGTAATATAAAACTTATGTATGTATTTGGTTTTCCAAAACTACTAAACTATTCGGTCCTTTGGGATATGACTTCTTTGTTTTTATTCCAATAGGATGAATTAAGGTACTAACTCTCAGAAACTGGGGTCAGGGTCTTTACATTTTGTATCAAAGAAAGTTTCATAGAAACCTTGGAAAGTAGATTTAGAAAATATAGATTAAGGAAAAACCCTAAGATATAATTTTAGTATAAGAATACAAGAACATCCTAGAATTTTATTAAGGTAATTTTGTTAAGGTAGAGATTATGTGGATATTCCTAGAAATACATCCCTGTCTTGATACTACAAGTGGATGTGATTATGGCACAAATATAATTAGGAGTAAAAACTCCAACATGGTGTTTCCGACCTGATTTAGGGTAACTTGGTACAAGATAATGGGACTTACTGTGCACATTGTTTGAAACTCCCGTGGCATAATATAAGGATAATTCACATTTTCTTTACAAACCATTATAAAGGATTTAAAAGTAAATTTTCCTCAAAGAAATCATGTTTTTTATTATGAGGTTAGATATGCATAAGATTTCGATTTATGTTAAGTATTTTTCTAGTTGAAATTATACATTATGATTCATAACCTAATCTACTATATTCCATTATTTATAATTGGTTCCTATAGGAAGGAATGGAAACCATATCAATGCACATATCCCATATAGGGACTTCCATCATATTTAAGATAATGATATTGGTACTGGAGTTGTGACTGTTGTTGAGAAAATTATAACTATTCTAGGAATGTTGACTCACGTTATGAACAATAACCTTAACTATATAGAGAATTCTGATCCATAATGTGGAAAAGAAATGTTGGACCTTATATGCGACAATAACCTCCACCATTCAATTGACTACAAACCCATTTATAGCACTATAGTGGATATGTTCCTTAGAAAAGATATTTCTCACTTTGGGATGTAATAAAAGGTAGAAGGTTTTCATGGACGTTTATCATCTATTGGGAGATGCAGATCAATGATGGTCATTAATTCAAAACACAAATCAGGAGGAAAAAAATAAAAAATATGGAATAAAGGGATTTAAGTATAATTTTCTAGAAAAATATTTTCCTAAAAAAAAGAGCAGATATGGAAAGGAAATTCTTGAGTCTAAAATAAAAAGAGGTTGAAAATGCTGTAAAGTATAAATCCAACTGTAAAATGTTATAATTCCATGCCATGAGATACATATGTAATACAAGGAGCAAGATTGATTGATTATTTGTTGGTTCAAAATCATTCCTCTAAAGGGAACTAGTCTCCCAAAGTTTCTCATCATACAATGATAGTCTCATGTGCTATCAAGATAGAGAAATAATTCCCTAAGTATTATGAATTTGAGGGGAAAAAATAGAATAAGAGGGTGGTGGAGGATAGAATGAATTAAGGGAAGAATAAAAAGAGGAATTTTTCAACATGAAAAACTTATGGAAGAAAACACCCTGGTGCCTTCTTAAAAGGAAAATGAGTTTTCTATAGTTGTGGATAGAAATTCCATCATGCTAGTGATTGCAAGAGAAAGAAAGAAGATATCAATGTTAAATGCTATAATTTTAGGGAGATGGGACACTATGCTAATGATTGTCTAAAGTGTCAAGGAAATGTGCCTTAAAACATTCCAAGGGAGTATGTATAAGCTTATGCGATCACAACTAATAAGGTTGAAATTCCTAATGATGTGTTGGCAAGTAATTTAATTATTTCCTCAAAATTATAAAATGATTTATTTTATTATGAATCATAACATTATTTTATATCTTATTATTTTTCTAATAAAATTATACATTTCCCTTTTGATTTAATAAAGTATTTTTCAGTCAAAATTCCCAAGGGAAGTGTCATTGAAACAAATATGTGTCCGTCAGTCCCCATTATGACACATAAATGTTCTTTTGTTTCTGATATATTCATCATAATAATAATTGAATTTTATATAATCCTTGATATGTATTGGATTTCAAATTATGATGCGAAAATCTGTTACAAGAAGAAGAAATTTAAATTTTGTGAGAACAATGTAGAATACCTTATCTTTAGAGCATAAAAATAATCATATGCTTCTTATCTAGATCCACCCCAGTAGCTCTACTGAATGAAATTCTTGGGGAGGATGAGAACAGAATATCTATGTGTGAGGATTTTTTTTTTCAAATTGAGTATGTACCTATTACGCAAGATTATATTTATGTATTTCTAGAGGATTTACCTAGACATCCTCTAGAGCGGGAAGTTGAGTTCTCTATTGATTTAATTCCTGGTTCAATACCTATATAAAAAACTTCTTATAGAATCACCACTTTGGAATTAATAGAACTGAAGAAAAAATTAGAGTAATTGATTGATAAAGGATTTATTCACCCTAGTGTTTCTCCACGGGGAGCCTCTATTATCTTTATCAAGAAGAAAGATGGATCCATGAGGCTGTGCATTGATTATAGAGAAATCAATGCTATTACAATAAAGAATAATTATTACTTACCTCCCATTGATGATTTATTTGATCAACTTCATGGAGATCAATACTTTTCAAAGATTGAAATTAGATCTGGATATCATCAGTTGTGTGTGAGTAAGGAATATATTTCAAAGACAACATTTTGAACTAGGTATGGACATTAAAAGTTTACAGTAATGACATTTGGATAGACAAATGTACCCTATTTTTTCATGGATCAAATGAACATAGTTTTCCGAGAATATCTTGATAATTTTTTTTGTGGTATTTATTGATGATATCATGATATACTCTAAGATCTATGAAGACCAAGATAATCACTTACATATTGTTTTGAAGACTCTTAGAAGAAATGAATAATATGGTAAGTTTAGAAATAGTGAATTTCGGATTAAATCAGTTTCTTTTCTTGGACATATTGTCACTAAGGATAGAATCTCATTTGGTCCTATGAAGACAAAGGCTGTTTGGGAATGGCCTACATTAATGAACATAATCTAGGTATGCATTTTTATTGGTTTATAAGGTTATTATCAGTAGTTCATTCATAACTTCACCTGATTAGCTAACCCATTAACCAATATTACTCTTAAAGGGGTTAATTTTGTATGGAAAAAATA
This sequence comes from Viscum album, assembly GCA_963277665.1. NCBI lineage: Eukaryota > Viridiplantae > Streptophyta > Magnoliopsida > Santalales > Viscaceae > Viscum > Viscum album. The sequence continues at coordinate 1,400,717,491 of OY728143.1, read as the reverse complement.
ATATGAAGAATATTTTAATGAATTAAAGAGGACATTAGTGAATTACCCAATCCTGAATTACCATTAGGAAATGGTGGATCTGTGATTTATAGTGACACATCAAGGAAAGGACTTGGTTGTGTACTTATGAATAATGATAGAGTTATTTCCTATGCATCAAGGTAGTTAAAAAATCATGAAAAAAACTATCCAACTCATGATCTTGAGTTAGTAACTATAATATTTTCTATGAAGATATGGAGAAATTATCTCTATAGAGAAAGATGTTAGATATATATAGATCTAAAAAGTTTGAAATATATATCTCCTCACAAAAATAACTAAAAATGAGGAGGTGGTGATGGATCGACCTGATCAAGTATTATGATTGTTCAATAAACCACCACCCAGGAAAGGCGAATAAGGCAGTAGATGCATTGAGCAAGAATGATCTTGGGGTTCTAAATAAAATGAGGATTTAAAATGATCTTATATACATGGATCTAGTAAGGTTAGATTTAGAAATTATTAAGGGTGGTGAAGAATCAAAATTTTTTCAAATATTTTATAAAATATCTATATTAGAAAGAATTAAAAGTTCTCAGTATGGTGATGAGAATCTTCAAAAGAAAATTAATTTTATGAATGATGGAAAGTCGACAGACTTTATGTATGAGTATGGAATTATGAAATTTGGGAGTAGGATATGTTTTCCCTCTATCCTCGATCTAAAAAGGGAGTTATTGGATGATGCCTATAGTTTTAATTTCTCTATACACCTTGGTAGTACTAAGATTTATAAATATTTGAAGGAATATTTTTGGTGGGATAACATGAAGCAGGAAATTACTGATTATGTATCAAGATGTTTAGTCTGTCAAGAAGTGAAGGCCAAAATATGACATCCAAGAGGATTAATGAAACCTATGTGTATTAATACATGGAAATGGGATGATATAACCATGTATTCTTTCACAGGATTTCCAAAAACTCTAAGAAATAATGACAAAATATGGGTGATTGTTTATCAACTTACCAAATCTGCACATTTCCTTGCTATAAGGGAGGATTTTACACTGGAACACCTATCAACACTCTATATTAATTAAGCTGTAAGATTTCATGGAGCACCACTGTCAATTGTGTCTGATCTTGATTCATAATTTATGTTAAAATTTTGGAAAATTATTCCATAAGCTTTGGATATTGAGAAAAATTTGAGTACTACTTATCACCCTCAAACTGATAGGAAGTTAGAAAGGATGATCCAATATTTAGAAGACATATTTGGATCACGATAAATTTATTTTCAAGGTATGTGGGATTAGTATTTAACATTGATAATGTTTTCCTACAACAATATTTTTTATTGTAGTATTCAAATGGCACCATATGAATAATTGTATGGAAAGAGATGTTGTACGCCAATGTGTTAGGATGAAGTTAGTGAAAGGAAGATTGTAGGCCTAGAGATTGTAAAGGAGACAACAACCAAGGTAAAAACTATTCAAACCCATATCAAATCTTCTCAAAGTAGGAAAAGTTTCTATGATGATAATCAAGGAAAGGATTTGGAATTTAAAGTGGTAAATCACATTTTATTGAATGTATCTCAATGGAAGGGTGTTATAAGATTTGGGAAGAAAGGGAAACTGATCCCCTGGTACATTGTTCCTTTATAAAACTCTATAGAGAATTAGAGCTATGGATTATCATTTGGTGATTACACCTAGACTTTATAAATTACACAACGTGTTTCACATCTCTTTGTTTAGGAAGTACATGATAAACCCAACACATGTACTCACTTAAAAAGGAATATAATTGTAACCTGATTTATCTTACTATGAAGAGCCTGTCATGATTCAAGAAACTAAAGAATAGATGTTGAGGAATCAGACCACTCGGCTGGTAAAGGTACTTTAGAAAAATCATAAAATTTAAGAGGTGACGTGGGAGCCTGAGGAGCTTATGACAAAGAACTAGCCATATATTTTTATGGGGTGACAATATAGAAATTTTGAGGACGTAATTTTTATAGGGGGAGAATGTAATGACCCATAACTCCATCAATTAAATTTTCCTTCTTATGTTTATATTGTATAGATGACATGAAATCACTTATAGAACATAATACAAACATCATAAATGAAGAATGAATAAAATAAGAGGTACTTATATAAGTTAAGGAACCGATACCGATATAATAATGACTTTACCTTAGGAATAGTAACATGACCCTTATGAATAGTAAATTGGCCTAATGAATAGTAAACATGCCCATGAAAGTATAAATAAAATTTATTCACCTTATAAATCAATTTATGATGTAATTATATCATAGTATAAGTAAATGAATATTTTAAAAATTATTAAGTGTTGGTATTTTTGTAAGTCATAAATATATAATTATAATTTTATAATTAATAAAATTATTTAAAAGAAAATTTATTTTCAAAAAATGTATTCATAAATTAACATTTTGTTTTCTTATGATTTTATGATAATTTTATGAGACCTTAGTTAATTTTTGAAAGTGTATTAAAATCTGCTATAAATTTAAAATCTGTATTTTTTGAGTAAATGTTTGTTTTAATTAAAAATTAAATTTATCATATTTAGAAAATTATTTTCATAAAATGGATTTCATTTATGAATTATAAACATCTAAAAATGGTTAGGGTGATTTTATTTGATATTTTTCTAAAATACTTGAATATATAGGGAATAGTAAAATACGATAATTTACGATAAATGCTAAATACATGATTTATTGAGTCATAGGTTATGTATGGCCAATTTAAGAAAACATAGTTTGAAATCACATGAAATTATTACTGAATTTGGATACATGAATCAACACTATTGTTTGTCTTGAGAAAAATAATAAAATAATAAATAAGATATTCAAAAATCACCCCTCTCCACCACTATAAATACCACCCCTCACCCCCTCCTCTCCTCACACCTATATGACTTAAATATTCTCAAAATTATGCCCAAATAATCTTACCTAGTCTATCCCCCATGTTTAGGATCTCTTCGTCTTAACTAAAGATCAAATCCAATCCCCTTAAGGAGTTTCTCAAGAGGTGTATTCAAGAGGTAAAATCCTCTTCCTTTTCTTTTTAATTTCTTCTCACATTCATTTCATTTATTATTCTATCCTAACATAATATGTATAAATTATCATGATAAATACAGTATAATCTATATATTTTAATGATATCATGTTAATGGAATATCCATTATCAATCTCTTTACTCTCCCTATTTAATTTTAAAAATGAAATCATCGTCAGAGAGGATCCGATTTACAACCTTCGTGGACGACGAACTTTCTTTTTTCAATTTATCCTTCACGGATGGTCATGAAACAATTTTTATGGTTTAAAAAAATTATGAAATATGTATTATATCTTATTTAATGTTCTGGAAACATCATATATACATGATATTAAATCATAGAACAAAACTAGTTAGTTGTGATCGAAAAAGCGCAAAAATTAAGCTAAACGATTATCATTAACATGTTATTTAGTGATTCATCATCATATATGGAATAAAAATAATACATAATACCAATTAAACTTTTGGTTGTTCATTAATAACATTTAATTCCAATTATGGAGAATTATACCCATTTTAAAAGAACTCCATTACTTATAATCAGGAAAACAGATCATGAAATTCAAGGAAACGAACAGTCTAGAATGATAGAATTCAATATTATAACTTATCAAAAAGAACATAAATGAACCTAGTAAAATTATAATAAATCAAATAAATGTATAAAAGTTTCTTAATTAAATAATTAATTTATTTAACTTGATTATCAAGGATGTTAAGGTCAAGAGCATAACACATTCAAACATAAGGTACATCTTTTCTTCCGAAACCTCGATTTTCATTCGGGTTATGATTTATTTCTCTATACACCAATTTAATCCATCATTATTTTTATAAAATTATTATAAATTTTATATATTTTTTCCAAAATCAGATATCTTGATTATTTAATCATTATTTTATGGTGTACTAAAGGTTTTACAAGGTTCTATTCTCATTTCTTCCCAATACACAAGCCCAATTAAAGGGAACATCTCAATTTCATATCCATTTTAAAGTGCCATCCATAATCTATTTTAATACAGTATTACTTTTCTTAAAATGATACTCTTTTCATGAAAATATATATTTGTTCATTTATGGTTTTATATAAACAATCATGTCAAGTAAAAAAGACATTTCTAAAAGAACTATTATTTTCAAAGTAAAACAAATATTTCTCTAAAGAAATACTCGATGATTTTATTAGAGTATTTTTATCTATTTCAACACCTATATTGAATTTTATTCTTTATTGAGTTTTATCTCTTATGTTCATCATCCAAAATATTTTATTAAATGGTTTATGATCAATTTGAATGTGGATGTGCTATCTTAATACCATTCACCTTACTACTCAGAATGGTTAGTGACTATGTTTATAAATTGGGGGAAGTTATTTACATTACATATGTATATGTTGTTCATGTTTATCCCCATTTGTATGAAGAATTTATTGGACTTATTAAGTGATTTTTGGGGCTCTTTATAGCCTCTTGATGCATTGATAGATCTCACGAGACAAAACAGATGTGGACTTGGCTGAGGCCTTGCCCATTTTAAGATATGGTTTTGGCTAAGGCCTTAATAATTTTCAGATGTCTTGGATGATACCTCAATGGTATTTTTAATATGTCCCGAATTATTCATTATCTCATTATGATATTAGTAATTGATAGTCCCTATGATTATTATACTAGTTGAATATCCACGGTTATGTTTTTTTAATGAATTATTTAATCATCTTTAATTCCCACCATCTTATGCTCGAGATTATGTTTTAATGACATGTATACTTTTAGTTATTCACCATGAATTATATTTATGCTTCTTCTATTTTGCTTACCCTTACCAAGTATCTGATCTCACTCCTTTCATATGTTTTATTTCTCCCAGGATGTGAAGAATTATATTATGAATGACCCACTAAGATAATAAAGGAGTTGTGGATGTTTCCAAAGAAATTTATAAAATTTATTTCCTTTCAAGTTGTAATGTAAAAATTATGTATGTATCTAGTTTTACAAAAATAATCAAATATTTGGTCCTTCAGGATATGAATTATTTGTTTATTATGCCAATGTGATGAAGGCACCAACTCTGGGAAACTGGGGTCAGGGTATTTACATTTGAATATAATAATAAATAAGGCTAGAACCGGTTATCCATTATGATAAATCATACTTTAACCATAAGAAATAATATCCAACATTAAACCTAATCCATTTCCTCAGTAGCTAATTTTACGATTCATCCAAAATATGTCTATCCAAATACAAAGACAAGGGATTTATTAAAAGGTCTCTAAATTCCAAAAATCAACTTAAAATCATATTTCACCCAAAAAACATAATGAAGATATTTTTTTTTCACATACCAAATATATAAATACCTGTCTCACCTTTAAATCTTAATGAAAACATCCATGATTCTAATAATAAAATCACAGGTATATTTCTTAAATCCAAACATGTATTAAACACAGTATAAACTATCAAATCACTAACCACATTCATAATCACCAATAACACTCCATAAACATATCATGTTTATTATTATCTCATCATCAAGAATATATTAAGGGTTCCATTCCCTAAATCATTTTTTTTAAAAGATCAACTTGTTATTAAATCACATTTTCCTAGTTATCACTATCATTCAACATATTCTCTAAAATACTTAAAGAAGAATTACTGTAGTATAATACTTATATGTTTCATTAGTCTTATAAGGATAATTTCATACAATATATTTATTAGATCAAAGAAAACAATAAAAAATCATTCCATTTCATCTATATCAATAGCATAATATTGACTTTTATCCCTTAGATTCTTATTAAGTATATTACCTTGATGCTTTGGGAATTCTTTTTCAAAGTGCCCCATCTACTTATAGTTAAAAAATTTCACATTTAAAGATTCTTTCTTTCCCTTGAAATCACAACCCTGATGACCTTTATATTCATAATTTTAACAAACTCATATTCCCTTTATAAAAGTACCAGGGTGTTTCTTTCCACAATTATCACATGTTGGAAAATCGTTCATTCCCTTATCCCTTTATCTATCTCTTACTCAACATTTCTATTTTTCTCTCACTTTCCCTTAATGTTTTAAGATTTAGATAATTATTTATCTATCTTGATAGCACATCATAATATATCTTTATATGATGAGAAACTTTGGGAGATTAGTTCATTTTGGGGAAATGGATTGTACCCATCAAAGAAACAATCAATATTACTCCTTGGGTTACGTATGTAGTCCGTAGTATGCCTTGATAACCTTATAATGTTTGATTCATATTTAGAAACATTATCATCCTCATTTTCCCTTAGAATCAGAAATTTTCTCCCCATATTCATTCGCTATTCATGAGGAAAATATTTTTTTAAGAAATGTTCTTTAAAATACTTCCATTCCATGTTTGATATTTTTTATTCCTACATGTTTTTCATCAATTATGACCATTTATCTGCATATCCCAAGAGACTATTAACTATTATGATAACCTTATCCCTTTTATTACTTTCCAAAGAGAGAAATACATTTTCTAAGGAACTTAACCATTACTCAGCTACAAATGGATTTGTACTCCCATTGAATGATGAAGGTTGTTATCTCATGAAGCGGTCTAGCATGGTTCCTCCACATTATGGATCAAGCTCTTCCATATGGGTAAGGTTATTTCTCATAAATTTAGTCAAATATCCAAGTATATTTATAAGTTGGTCACTAGTTGTAGCTCCATCTCCAAAATCAATATCTTTTATAGGAGGGAAATCCCTACATGGATTACGTGCATTGATACAGTTTACATTCCTTCCACTATGTTCCATTTATAAATAATTTAATTTATTATATTAGATCATAAAATTATGAAACATAATGTATAATCTCAAAAATAGTGAATCACATAACCTAAATTGTAAATTTAGGTATACCTAATTCACTAAATCTTAAAATTAGGTTATTTTTACATATTTCTAAATTTTCTAATTGGGATTTATTATATTTTACTAAAAAAAGTTACCAAGGTTTCTACTAAACTAGTGCTGATACCAACTATAACGACCTTGACCCCCGTTGTCCAGAGTCGACAGTTACTTTATTATATTAGCATAAGATACAATCAATCACATCCCAAAGGACTTAATATTTTAGTAGTATTGGTAAAATAGATACATATTTGAAATTCAAATTAAATTTTGAACATAAAATATAAAAAAGTATTTTCATTGAGTCTTCCATTATCCCCCCTTTGTGTAACCTTGCATATTAGACATAATATACTTCTTGGAATCCGGGGGGAAAATAAAACATACAAAAAAGTGAGATTAGATGCTCATTAAGGGTAAGAATATACCAAAAACTATCATAAAAAATAATTATAAACATTAAGGAAAGGTTAATAATTGAAGCACAATCCATTTAAACATAATCTTGATCATAATATGGCAGTAATAAATGATAATCAAATAATTCCATATAAATAATCACATGAGAATGAAATATAACAATGGATATTATAATAATTGAATAATCACATGGAATATTAATAAATAATCATATAATGTAGGAATTCATAATTCTAGACATCATAAACATACCATTAAGACATCGACCAGGACACTATACATAAACATGTAAGACCTCATCTAATACCCAAAATAGTTTGTCTCACGATACCTACCGATGAATCAAGGGGCTATAGCGGGCCCAAACCATCACTTACTAAGTCCAATGAATTCATCATATGAATGGGGTGAAACATAAACAACATACACATACTTAATGTAAATAACATTCCCTGATCAATAAGCACAATCACAAACTATTCTGAGTAATTTGTTAAATAGTATCAAAATAGTACATCCACAATCAAACTGATCATAAACCATTTAATAAAATATGGTATATGATATCATAATAGATAAAACTAAATAAAGAATAAAATTAAAAAAAGTATGTTGAAATAGATGAAAATACTTTACTAAAATCAATGAAAATTCTTGAGAGAAATACCCTTTTTCACAATAAAATCATTTATTTAAAAGGTCATGCAATTTTAAAAGATTTTTTTATTAAAAAGAACCTTTTAAACTCATAAATTAATATTCAATAAATTAAGGTGTCATTAAAGAGGAAAAATCCACTCATGCTGCATAATTTAAAAAAACATTCCTTCCATATTTTTGTTAAAAAAGTCACAAAATTCTTCATTTGGAAAATATCAAAAAGATTCCTTTCAAACCATTTTTTAAAAACAAGAACATAGGTATAAATAATTTAATTTTTTTAGGATAATAATATTTTTTTTTGATTTTTTTAGAAAACATGGACATGGAATAAATATGTTCCCCAATAGCGACTTAAACTAAAACAATGCTGAATAATAATGAGATTGTGAAATGAATATTACTTTAGTCATGATTTCTTCTGTACGTGTATGAAACTCCTGTATAGTGGTTTCAAACATATTATTAACTTATAATGGGATTATATTAATATTTATTATATCATATATTATCTTCTTATAACATTTTGTTACTCATTTATTAATAATATTTTATTCATTTCGCGGTTTCAGGTGTCAATTTCCCTATTTTACCATGCTTGTTTTTTCTTGAAAGTCCCATTTATTATGAATAGGATATATTTCATTCATATAAAAAATTATATTAAGTTTATAGATATAATATTTAATCATTATATAAATTTTAATAATCATTCTTGAATGGTTAATATGGAAAATGAATCACATAGCATCATAGAGATGGTAAACTATACGTACGTACGAGCAACGATATCATTCCCATAATGGTAAAAGGGTAAGGAAGTGGATGGTATATTTATTTTTAAATAATAATTATCATTTCATAGTTATCATACAAATCAATTATTTTTATAATTATATCAATCTAATTAATGTAGTGATGAAAAACAGATTACACCACGACGTGGGGATGGTAAGCCATATGTACGTACGCACAATGATTTATTTTTTTTATAGTATAGATAAAAGGTGGAATATGGTTGTACCATAATAATAATAACATATCAGAATATAGATGATACTATATTTATTAATTTATAATGTAAATAAAACATTAAGAGGAAGTAAAATAATAAATGAACTTGGATGTGTGGGTAAAAATGATTACCTATTCTTCAATGGACTTCCTTTAGATATTTTTTCAACGGATATAAGGTTGGTATTTTTGGAACACAAGGATATCCAAAACTTGGATAAGGATTTTGAGAAGATAAATTGGTAGGGTTTGGTTGAGATAGAAGGCTTAATGTGGTGTTAAGAAGTGAGGGAGGAGGTTCCCATTTAAAATTGAGGTGAGACGTACTTTTGGAAACTCTCAAAATATTAAATTAATATAAATTAATTTTCAATAAATGGATCCAAAGTGAGTTATTTAGAAGCTATGATAATTATGGGTTAAAATAATCTCAACCAATAATTTTTATACATGTCTATGTCACATTCGTAAACTTATCTATTGGATTTAACCCTTAATTAATCTTTTTAACTCTTACCACGAAGACATGTATCTCTACTATTTAATGGTTAATATAGTTACTATAAAATGAAAAAATAACCATAACTAAATCATTGATTAAATTTTAATCCTTATAAAAATCATCTAGCCAAATTTTATATTTTTATAAATTTTATATCATTAAATAAAATATTATTTATTTTAATATAACATGAATGACAATTTTTATACTATTCATTACTTTGACTTTTAAAAAAAATCAATAAAACAAGATATCTTAGAACCGAAACATATAACAAATAAATAACATGTTAAATATATTTATAAAATTCGTGGATAAAATGAATTATCCCAAATTATATTTATTTTAATATTTTTATAATCATTGATTTGATATTTCCTTTAATTAAATAACTACTGTATCATCATTGTATAAGCCTTTAAAGAAATTATTTATTTCTTAAAAATTAAAATTAAATTATCATGATAAATATAAAAATTGTCTATTTAAAATTAATATTTATAGTCAAAGATATTTTTTTAATAACCACATATTAAAAATGTAATACTTATTAAAAACATGATTATGCCATATTTGGCTTTTCTTAAAATAAAATAGTAGAAAGAGATTAAAGTAATCCATGTGGCTCCATGAGGCTATTAAATTATCCCAAGGATAATTTTGGTTGACACTAAATCATACAATAAAATTAGGAAAAGTGTTAGTGTAATTTTATAATATTTATAATATTATTTTCAACTCTTAATTCCCCATTTTACCATTAAGCGTGGTAACTAAAATTACTAACTTTACTATTGTTATTATACAAAAATAAAATGTACATATATAATAAATTTGTACCTTATTATTAAAAATATGGAATAAATTTTTAATAATTAAATTCAAAGAAGTTGAAAAAATTAATTTAAAATTAATCACGTAGATGAGATGAAAAAACGAGTTTTTTAAGTAAAAATGTTCAAAAGATTGAAATATTTATATATATAATTTTAATGTAAAATTTATTACAATAAACTAAATATATATAATTTAAATATAAATACTTCAAAACCAATTTAAAATAATATTTAAATATATAAATAAATTAGACAAAAATACAGTTCTCAATTAAAGAGCAATATATTTTTTACTATTCATCAAAAATGAAACATACCAAAAAAATAAAAAAAATAAACCAAAAGTAAATTTTTATATTAAAATTTCAAAAATAAAGTTTATTTAGTCAAATATAATTTATAAAAGTTTCGAAAACTATATTTAAAATATGTACTCCATTAAAAGGTAGTAAAACTATCTGTTTATAAAAATACATCTTTTATGCATAAAATTGGATTTGTTATTATATCATGTCTAGAAAACAAATAGGATGAATTTTAAACATTATATTGAATTTATTTTATATATATTTCATTAATATAATCCAAAAAGTGTTATTTTTCTTATTTCATTGCTATAAAACACACTTGTGTGCATTTAAATAGTTTTTTAGTAAAAGATTTACTTTTATTTTAAAAAAGGGTTCTATCTTCATTTATAAATAATTGGTCAAAAAATAATTCATTATATTTAATTTTTTAAACCATATTTTAATAATTTAGTTAATCCTATTCATTCTCTCAATTATAACAGTTAGGTTATAATGGTAATATTTAAATAATAATATTTAGTTGTTCGTTTAAGTTTTATGTAGCCTATCATTTATGCTATCGAATATAGTGTTTCCTTTTAAAAAACATAGAATGTTACATACATTAAATAAATTTCTCCCTATAAATTTTAATTATCATTTACTAGAGTTATTATATCATTACATAGTAATAAAATTTGATGTAGATTTTGTGATAACTAATTTCTATGTCACTACTAGTTAACTTAGTGTTTACTAATTAATTATTTCTAAAACTAAGTATGAATAATTATAAGAGTCATATGTTTCCAAAAATATACCTTGATATCAGAGTGATACTTTCTATATAAGACTTGTTATATTTTTCTTCCTCTTAACCAAGTTAAGGAAATTGTTTACCATTAAGGTAGGGAATACGAGATAACATACTCACTTTATTTCTTTTTATTATATAAGAACAATTTCATTATTTGGTTGTGATAAAATACATTTAAAATTCTATCTCATCTTTTAATCCATGAAATTAATATTAAAGATTTTTTTCTTGCATGAAGAGCTAAAATTAACTTTTAATGAATCATAACACCCATATAATAATAAGATATTTACCAAAACCAAAGTGGTTAGAAAAAGTTATCCCATATGGATATATCTAATATGATAAAACAATAAATTTACCTATAAAGCCTAAAAAACAATACCCAAGGTTCAACTTAAATCATTCCATAAATAATTAACTTTAAGACTCTTCCATAATATGTCTGACCAAATTCAAAACCCAAAAATATAAAATATTTGATCACATATTTTTTCAAAGTTAAAATTTAACATTTATCATAGATAAGTATAATTATCTCATAATGTCACATAGCAAACACATGAAAACTATGATCATATATTTCCTTAAAATATACCAATCCTTTCCCAAAATATCAGAATCACCATAAAACCATAATAAAATCATATATTATTCCATAAATTAACTTATTCTTCATTCCTCAAATTATGTTTACCTTAATCATATAATGTTACCAATATAGTATACTTCTTCAAAACTAATTTTGATCACTTAGTCACCAAGTCACTTTTAAATCCCATGCTTATATATATAATAAAAATATGTTCCTAAAATATAATAACTATATTATCCCAATTTACTATAATTACCTCAACATCATATATCATATTAACCCCAAAGGTTATTAATAACTTTTAAAATTATGTACACAAAATATAAAATCATTATTCCTCAAATAAACTTTTCATTAAAAAACACACTAAACAAAAGGGTTTTAATCCCACAAATGTCTCTTAAATCCTTAATCATCTTAAACTCCCATCACATAAAACAAAAAAATGGATTTTATGCCTTTAAACTTATGATAAACCTTAAACTTATAAACCAATTCCATTCTTAGTTTATCCCATATAACTATGGTATATCATAGGTTTCTATAGAATCTATCCTCTAGTTTATCATAATGGTTTATAAAGAAAATGTGAATTAACCCAAGCATATCCTTCTGGAGTGTCTAACTAGGTGTAAATATTAAACCCACTAATCATGCACCAATTAATATCTAGTGAATAATGAATATTACCCATTCAGATTTTTCACCCCTAGGTTCATCTATTCCATAGCTGTATCTACCTACTAGTATCCAAGAAAGGATGAATTTTCATGAAAAACACATAATCTATACTTTACCACAAATTTAAGATATTATTATATACTCAGACTTATCTATAGGTGTTTTAATAAAATTTTCTGATACTAACATGTAAAGATTAACTAAACCATTATTTGATACCAACTATAGTGACCTGATTATATCATACATATATATATTACATCATTTTAGAGGAATATTCAATACATATCATAAAAACATTCTCTATAACTATAAAGTTTAAGAGTCTTTGGATACTAGATATATAATCATCTTATTTCATGAAATATCTACAACATCTCCCACAAATATATTCTCATATAGCACACTTCTTAAACATAGCATACTTTAAAAAAAATCTTCAAAACCTAGTGAAAGGAATCATAAAAAAGGAGAGCTCAGATGATTATTAAGGGTAAACATAATAGATATAAATCAATGATAATAAGTGAGAATATGATAAACTTAGGTTTATAAGAACATGATGATAACTTACAATAATCATACTCTATCATTAAAAGATCATTAATCATAAATAATTACATAAGGATTTGTTATAACAAAATACATAATTCATAAGTTTGTAGAATCATCAATAATCAATCATTATCCATGAGAACATATAATAAGCATAATACATAAGTTTTTGGCATACATATAAGTATTGAAAATAATTTCAATAGTCAAGGATCATCATAAAGGTTATTATAGTGGATTGGGTTCACTCCTCATTCCATCATTTTCTTAACCAAAGTTCAATACTAATACTATCATAGTGAACTGGCTCTCTTACTAAAATGGGTTCACTCTCTATTCCATTCTTTATTATATCATGAGATATCTATCTTTACCCAATTCATTGGAGGACTATATAATCTTGATCCCACCAGTTACATAATGAAAACTATACATATGTATTCCATAATATCACAAATCATTCACCACATCATCATATCATATCATAACCCATATAAAATAAATGAGTTTCATAAAAATTTCCTCATTTCATCATATCACAACTAATGTAAAAGAAACATGATTCATAAAGGTTTCATCATAACTTAATTAACCCATGGGAATGAAATAGGTTTCATAGAATCATCCTTAAATCATCATTATCATAAGTCATCCGTAGAAAGAAAGTGGATGGTATAAAAGGATCACATCCCAATTGAATCATAACAATAATTAAAGGATGTTTACATAGATGAAAATACCATTAAAATATCATTCAAATCTTTCTTTGAAAACATGAGTATATATACTTTTATTTGGATAAGATTTTAACTAAAAATTACCAAAATATTGAGAAAATTCTATTCTTTTAAAATAACCTTGGAAAATTGTAAATGAATCTTCAAATAAAATAATTATAATGATGGTGATAAAGACTATTCACAAAATGTATGTTAAAATAAAACATTTCTTTTACGCCTCTATTAAAAGTCAAAAATGATTAGTTTAGAAAAATTTTATTTGAAAATATTACCTTTAAAAAATTATGTATATGGTAAAAGTTAATGAAAATTAGCTTTTTAAAAAATTTCAAGTATAGGTAAAAACTTCCATAAAACAATTTTTATAAGTGTGGACATGGAATAAAAAGTTCATCGACCAAAGAGGAAACAATGTTGGATTTTCATCAAAAATATTTTCTGGATAATTTTTAGTAAAAAAGAGGAAATGGTAATAATAAATAGAAATTTCATAAATAACTAAAGGAGAAGAAAATATATGCATTTTAAAGGTTAAGAACCATATAATTTCTGTTAATGAAAATTTATCATACACAATCTTGAAAATGAATAAGATTGTAACATAAACCCTTAATGCTTTGGTAACTATCAAATCATAAACCAAATGAAAGAAATAAATTCAAATGAAACATTAATTAACATAATAATATGGTTATTCATGATAAAAAATATTATAGGTTTAGTAGATACAACTCATGAAATAATATATGTGTATAACATAACATATGTCCCAAAGAAGACAATTTGAGATGACAAACCCTTGACACTTTGATAACTTTTGAACAAAAAACACTTGGATGAATTAATTTTAATTTTAAATTTAAATAACATGAATTAATAATTATTCATGATATAAAAGTTCAAAGTAGTAGTATATACAACTCATAAACATAAATACGTGCATAACATCAATCATATATGAATGAAATAATATTGATACAAAGAACAATTATCTCAAGTCTCGTACTGCTTCATATTCATTCAAAACCCATGTATAATAAATATATATTTATTATAAATATTTTTAAAAATCACATTCATACATATCATTCTATATATTATTTAATTATAGTATATTATCAACAGTTTATTAATAATCCTTTATTAAAATCACTATTTTGGGTGATAACTGTTTCATTTTTTATGCATGTTTTGAGTTGGAAGTTCTAGTCCTTGTAATTTGATCATAGTTAAATCACATACATGATTTTAATCACGTAATAATTATCATATGTAATCATTATATACAATTTTATAATCATTATATAAATCAGTTATGAAAAATGAATTTTACACATTATGGAGACGATAATTCGTACGTACCCACGAGTGATATTTTCACATTTCGATGGATAGAATAAAATAAAGATAAATTATAATTCAAAATTAAAGAATAATTATTATATAATTAAAATCACATATATTCATTGAATTTATCCTTATTATCATCCATGTGAATAGGTAATTAAAAACTAATCACATCGCTTTATGGATGTGGTAGTCCACACATACACACAATCGACATTATCATTTTCTAATGAATGTAAAAGTAATAAGGAAGATAAGATATTATAATTACATAATAATATTTATTTCATAAATATAATATATAAATACTAAACCCATTATAATAACCTACCATAAAATATGGTGGTGGAAAATTAATCATATCGTTATGTGGATGCGGTAGTCCACACATACACACAAATGATACTTTCATTTCCCATTTAATGGAAATGAGATGGATAAATCTTATTAAATAAAAAAATCATAGAATATTTTATATATTTATTTTATTATATTGTAATGTTTAGTAACGAATTAAAGGCGGTAGAAGAAGAAGCAAAATGAAAGAGATCGGTCGAAATAATTACCTCCTCTTTGAGAGACCTCATTTAAAGGACCCTAGGGATGGTATTTTGAGGAGAAAAACACATCCAAGAATTGTATAATGATATTTAGAATAGAGTTTTTAATTATTTAGTTGAGTTAAATGGCTCAAGGTGGTGTAAATAATAGAGGATAGGTGGTTTCCTTTTATTGTGAAAGAAAGGATGCATACGAAATTACTTAAAATATTTAAATATAACAGTTTTGTTTCACATTAAAGTGACCAAAAGTGACCAAAATTTTGAAATAAATATAGAGTAAGTTTGAAATAATATTAACCAATAAAATTTTTATAGATTAATGTGTAATTTTAAACCATATATTTTTATTTATCCCCTTTATTAGCCAATTTTAACCATAAGCGTGGTAATAAAATTTTCAACACTAATGGGTTGTAAATTTACTTATAAAGAAAATGATTGCTAAAAAATGGTCAAGGTATGAAATTTTATAACCTATACCTCCCCCTTTTCCTATATCAATATTTTTAAAACATTTAATAGAATATTATATAACATAAAATATCATTAATTCCATTTTTGGGACTATTCATTTAATTGAATTTTAATTTTAGGAAGAAAATAATTTATTTATAATATATAACATTTAAACATCACTTATACATTATAATTACCCATAAATTTCTCGGAATATCACAATTAATTCAAAATTGATTTAATTTAATGTTTTAAAATTATTTTGTAATTTTTTTCACTGCTTGCACAAACTCTATGTCAGCATTGCGTAAGAATTTAAGGTAATTATAACATAACTAGAAATTTAAAATAAATTAATACCATAAAAATAATCTATTAATATTAAAAATATCTAATTATAAACTACCATAAAATCTTGTTATCCACATGAAAAAATATTATTGTTTAAAAAAAAGAGAGTTATATTTTTTATTTTTCTTTACTTAAAATTATAAGTCATTATCAAAGAAAAATAGAACAAAATTTCCATAAAATATAAAAATATATGATTATGGTCTAAAAAACTTATAAAATAGATTAATTTAAAGTTTTAGGGTCATTTTAAAGTCTTATACCATAGTTTTAACCCTATTTTACTTTTTTTACCCTTATTGTGGTGCCAACATTTTTTCCAAGGTTACTGTTCATAATGATTAAAAATAAAGGGGTTTATTTAACAAATTTAAACCTATGATTAGAAACATGGAATAAAATTTTCAGAATTTAATTTTTATAAGTGAAAATAATCAATTTTAATATAAATTTGTAAAACACAATGAAAAACAGTTTTTAGAAAAATGAATTTTTAAGCCCAAAACAAACTTATAAAAAAATGAAGTGTATTTATGATTAATATCTAGTTAATTATATTATTTATAATTAAAATATATTTAATTTAATTTAATTTAATTTCTAGTTAGAAACGTAACATTACTTCTAAATTACTTGATTTAATGAAAATAAATGGCAGTTTTACAAAAATCACTATTTTCACTATTCACTTAAAAATAAATCTTTTGAAAAAATCCCAAAAATTAACTCTAGGATAATATTTAAATATTGATTTAAAAATGATATTAAATTACTCAAATAATATTCCTAAATATTATAGAAATAAATTATAATTTCCTTACACAAAATATAATAAAAACTGGTTTTGAAGAAAACATATTTTTTGAAGGATAAAATGACTTACTAAATATTGAGTACTTATTTATTATAAATTAACAAATTAATTTTATTGGGGTAAAAATTTATATACACACACACACAAATATATATATATATATATATATATATTATAATATGGTTAATCCTATTCATACATGTCATTGACTTAACAAATTTTCACATTACGTCACATCATATATAACAACTTTTGAAATCATATCCAAAACTCATTTTGGAAAAGTTATAATATATTTTTATCACTTTATAAATAATATTTAATACAAATAATAATAAAACCATCACAGGTATAGATGATATATATTTTTTTCATCACGATCATTTGAGTTTTAAATATACATCCTTAAAAAAATTAGAAGATTCAACGATCTATAAAGAATAAAGTATATTTTTGGAAAAAAAGTGAAAGTGGAAATTAAAGAGTTATTTAATATTTACATAGATGTGGTATAAAGAAGAAATATTATAAAAAATAGTCTTTAATAAGATAAAATATGTTTTATGATTTAAAAATTGCTTGGTTTGTAGTTTTATTATCAAATGTAAAATTTTCAACTCAATTGAACCTTGATTAGACTTCAAGGTCAAAATTTCATCTTTTAGTTGCACTAAATAATAAGGATATAAAAAGTATAAAGTATATTTTTCAAAAAAAAAATGATATAGGAAATGAAATATTTGTTTAAAACTAAAAATAATAAACAATATAAAATATAAAATATAAAATAGCATTTTAATAAGATAAATTATGTTTTATATTTAAAAATCACAAAATTTTGAGTTTTATTATCAAATGTCAAGATATCAAATCAATACAACTTTGATTGGCCATCAAGGTAAAAATTTAATCATCCAATTGCACTAAATAATAATGTTATGCAAAGTATAATGTATATTTTTGAAAAAAATTGAATTAGAAATTAGAGATTTGTTTAATACTATAAATAATATATAGTACAAAATAATGAATAAAAAATAGTGTTTTAATAAGATAAAATATCTTTTATGATTTAAAAATCATTTAGTTTTGAGTTTTATTATCAAATATCAAAATGTGAACTCTCTCCAACCTTGATTGGACTTCAAGGTAAAAATTTCATCTTCCACTGACATTACGTCATATATAAAAACTTGTGAAATCATATCCAAAACTCATTTAAGAAAATTTATAATATAATTTTTCCATGTGTTACATCATATGTAATAACTTGTAAAAATTCATCCAAAACATCTTCTGGATATCCTCCAAAACACTACTAGGGTTGTTCTTAAAGTTTTTTACAAACACATTTTAACAAAACTAAATCCTCATTCCCATAAATGATGAGTGTGACCTTACAGGTATTAGTGACCTTTACAATAATTGTAAATTCCACAATAAATAAATTTAATAAAAAATAAATTTTTAGAAAAAATAAATGAAACTTAATAAATTTAGGTGTATGGGGTGATCTCTACCAAACACATGTATCTTTATACCTGTGTCCTATATCTATATCATATGAAAGTATAAATAATAACATAATATTTTCATTTAAGACATCTATTGACCATGGGACACAAAATATCACTTTGTGAACAATGTAAATAATTACAATTTTTTATAATTATTAATAAATGGGAAATGATTTATTTTTCATCATTGTTTAGTAGTGATTATTATAAAACCTTGAGAAATGTTTTTTAAAACCATAAATCCACTTTTATTTCCCTACCCAATTTGACTAACCCTCCTCCATCATTATTTTCCACGATTCAATGTCTTCCCCCCACCCCACCTTGTTATATATCCACCACCATCCCCCTACCCATTCGAGGTGTCATCACACTCTTTTCTCCATGTTTTTTTGTTTTCCATTCCTCTTTATCTCATTTCCACCTCCCTTTCCTTACATATAAGGATTTTAATATTCATTACTTCTATAAAATTTTCATTACCATGATATTTTTATAAAATATAATAGAACATGTGCACGATGAGTGATTATTATGTAACTTATTTATGAGATTGGGAAATATTATTTTGTATGATAATTTTTTCAGTTATGTTTTTAGAGAGTAAAAATTGTTTATACATGGGTAAGTGACTAATAAACAATTTTACAACCTAGAAAATAAGTTTTTCATCATATTTTATAAGGATGAATCAATAAATCCCAAAAAATATTATTTTAAATAAACAACACATTGATTTATTAAACACTACATCATCAAGGAGGTCAAATTTTATATGTTCACCATATTATGATGTTTTAAAAAATACTTTAATATTTGAGAATGATGATTCACATATAGGGTATGAGTTTTTGTTATAGACGAGGGATCAAATATCAAAGTACATAAAAAATAAGGCAATTAATAAAGACAAATAATATATTTCTAATTGAGAAACACATATTTATTTAGAGAATCTTCTATCATTCATCTATTGGAACTACCCTTATTTATTGGTTTACATTATTATTATTTATTTCTCATAACCACTATATTAATTAAAAATGTGTAACTGGTTAATGGTGTATTTATATATATATATATATATATTCTATTATTATCCTTATCATGATGATATAAACCATTTTATATTTTCAGGGATGAGGTTCTCTAACATTATAAGTACTGAGATTTGTATAATCTATGAAAATTGGACACCATGAAAAATATTATTTTAAAAATGAACATGATAATTTGTTTTAATGTTTTTTAGAATATGATACAGTCCATCATTTGAAATCATATACAATATGTTCAATTATGAAATCATTTAGGATTTATTATATATTTAAAAGGGTTTCAATATAATCTATCATCAGAGTATTCAATATAAACATCAACAAATACAATGATCCATGGATGATCACATCATTATACTGATCCAATTGGTCATTCAAACTATCATTTAACATTCCTACCATGTAATATAAGTCCACTCTCATACTTATTACATATATGAATATCGATTTTTTTTGGAATACATACAAAAATATTGTGTATACCCTTGAAGTTGAAATCACCATTGACTAGGTTATTATGTATTTCATGCATATACATTGTTCTATTTTGTTTTTTTAATTTAAATTATTTTACTTGTGTGTTTTTTATAGATTTAATATGTTCTCAACAATTTGAAATATAGGAATTTCAAGAAAAAAAATTCAAGATCCACAAAGATTATCATCTCAAAGCACATTGCCTACACCATCAACTACAATGGACCCGATTGATTCCACTATACTATAGATCATTAGTGAGTCATCAGCTTCCCCAAAATATTTTTCTAGTTCACCATCCAATGCATCTATAATGGTTGAGCGGTTGGTTACTCCTTTATCTAATAGATACTGACAGGTTGACATTATTGGTATGCATGTCATTATAAAAAACCATATATATTTGTTAATTATTTGTTATTTTTTTGAAATGGAAAAGAATAAAAATAGAAGAGATATAAATATAAATATGATGGATTTATGAGACTCAAGTGACATTAAAATTCTATTCCATTTGATGATTTTGGAGCGTTATTGGTGACACTTCCAAAATCTATGGAAAAATTCTTAGGCATCTTACTTGTGAGACAGCGAGTCTTACAATTAATTATAAATATCGGAGGCATATTCCAATAGTTTGGAAGAATGAGGTATTTGAATTTCAAATAAATGTAATATCAATTTAACAATTATTGGTGATCTACTCAAAATATATAATTAAAACAATTAATATACTTATAAATTGTTAGTTTTTTTATTTCTAGATGTTTTTTCATTTCTATGTGCCCGAATCCATTCTAGACCCATGAACCATGAAAAATATGGGTAAGAAATTGAGATAATTTAATAAGGGATTACATAATGAGTTTTTTGAAAAATATAAAAGTACTTATAAAATGTACAAAAAAATTGCATGAAATCATGTCTCATTAATTATGGAAGTTGTTTGTTGATATTAACAAGAATGAAATATCATGCACTGGACTAGATCATCTAAATGACACCCGAGTAGGGTCATAACATGACCTTGAGTGTTCCTTCATGTATTTCAGAGGCTTCCAACTAGTGGTGAGGGTCTAAAATAGATATGTGGAGGATATTAAATAAATAAAAAATCCCCAAGGTCATGCAATATTCTACTAAGAATTCAACATAACTCTTCTATATAATGAATATCCCAAAATCCCATGGAAAAGAAACAATGAGATAAGATGGACCCAAGGTCTATAATATAAAGAAATATACATAATGAAACAAAACCTAAAAAAGAACCAGTAATAGATAAACATATATAACATGTATTATCAAATAAATGCAACAACAACACACTGGATGATGCATATGTGGAACAATAATAGAAAAAAATAAAATAGACTCCGACCCAACTCACCTAATCCAACCCACTGAATCCTAAATCTCTAGAAAAATCTAGTGTAAACTATATGATCAGCTACAAGAAGTACCATCCCAATAAGAAAACATAAGGTCTACCCATGTACATCGAAACACATTTCATGTATGTGGGTAATGGATGAGTCAAATGACCCAATAAGAACCATCAATGCCTCAACAATTTTGATTACTATTTTGATCAAATGGGTGTGAATGAAATACACATAACTATATAAGTTGTGCTCATAAAACACACACACATGGAAAATTAACACAAAATTCACATAGAAGAATACATTTTAGATTATCCTGTATTAACCAGGACACCACGACACCTGATGTCACCTACTTTAGAAAAATTTGGTAATATTTCTGTCGGAGTCACCATGATAGGAAGCTCACCATGGGAAAGGTGTAACATAGAAAGTCCTAAGAATAACTAAACCCATAAATCAACCAAACCAACATCAATTAATCAGTTAAGGTAACACATTAAGTACCCAAACCAACCCTTTTCATCCCAGGGTGGTTGCAAATCAAGTACCCAAACTATTCCACTTGGGGAGATTGCACATTAATATCATATGAAGTATCCAAAACATCCTGCTAAGGGACCAAGCTATCCTTCTTGGGG
The DNA here is from genome assembly GCA_963277665.1 of Viscum album. Taxonomy (NCBI): domain Eukaryota; kingdom Viridiplantae; phylum Streptophyta; class Magnoliopsida; order Santalales; family Viscaceae; genus Viscum; species Viscum album. The sequence goes on along the minus strand of OY728143.1, from coordinate 1,400,694,746 downwards.
AGGCTCCACATAAATATTATATCAAGTACCCAAAACATCCCCTTTTACTTAGGGGTGGTCAGACATCAATACTACATCAAGTTATCAACTACAACTTCTCACTCAAAGATGACCACATATCATGTCATGTTCCTATGATATCACATATCAACCCACCATTAAATCATCCAAGGAATTTTCAAAACCATAAATCTCAACATATCACATAATAGGATGAAATAATATCGCATAATCAAGAATTTTCATAAGGTAAAGCACCAACCAAATGAAACACTCCTAGAATAAAAGTACTATAGGGATAACCCTTGTCTTATTCCTTAACAACCTATCAAGGTTGTTCACATAACCAATTTTACACTCAACACCTCCATAAGTGATGGAAATCATTTATAAAACTCATATGTTGGACCAATAGGTCACCTAAGTCTTATCCAAGACCAAAAAATCACCCAAATATCTTTTTACCGAAGAGAAAAACCCCTTCGCACTTTATGTAACAAAACACAGTTTCATAAAACCTAACTTATTTACCCAACTCATCCCTCTAAGGTCCATTTACGTTAATTCAAACCAACTTGGTAACTTTGATACTAATAAAATCACATCATTGGTCCTAATAACATAGTAATACATCAACATGAAATATAAATCACATACAAGGAAATCAAAACTTGGAAACACATACAAAAGAAATCTTTCTTTAGAAAATAGGTCATTGCCCACATGAGGTCATACGAACCAAAAAAAATTCAACTAATTCCATTCAAATTTACATTAAAAACCAATTAATATCCTATATAAAAATCATTTAAAAAAGAAATCATGTACCATATTACTCTTTTTAGGACCTTAGAATACATTCCATTAAAAAATTTCTTAAGAAACACCATATTTTTTTTGAACTTTAATTTCAAAACCATTCTTGAAATCACCATATTTATTTTAAAATTCATTTCAAATCAAAACCCTTTATAAAATAATATTTAAAGTGGAAACCTTTTTACTTTTATAATTACCACCCATGCCATAAACCAATCCGTATGCATGGTCATCAAAACCTGTTTGACCAATGTGCCACCAATTAACTATTTAGAAAGCTATGTGGTCCTGGTTGACTATTAGTTCAACATGAGCCCTTACTAATTTATGGAGAAAGTTCAAACAAGGAATTAAACACACTATAATAATTATAATGATAATATACAAACAAAATATTACAAATTGAATAAGAAACTTAAGAACTCCATGACGACTTACCTTAACCAATGATCTGTAAATAGATCAGAATCTTATACTGACCTCCTCTGAGTCCACAAGAACCCATATCATCCACAAACACCATTAATTTAATAAATCAATAATTTAAATTAAAATCTGAATATGGAGTAATAAACACCAATATCTTTGGGTGATATCATGATGTTGAAACCAAATGCAACGAGGTATAATCCCCTCCCAAAATGAACCGTACCTAAGCAACAAAAATCCCCAATTTATTCATCTGAGGCAATAGTCGATTAAATAAAATTTCACAAAGAATACAAATAAATTCATGAGAAAAAATAACTCAATAAAAAAGAAGAATGATGACCTGAATACCTCCTCCTGGGACCTCTTCTACAAGTTACACACCATATCCCCATGAACTGGGATGAGTTTTCCATGCTCCGATGGAATTTTCTCCCCAAAAAACTAATCGAGTGAACCAAAATTAAATGAAAACAAGGGAAATAATAAAGTGGATAAGGGAATAAATATTACATTAAATCCATGTGATGAAAACATCCTAAACAACCTGGTTTGAAAGGAGAAAAAGGGGGGAGAATGGATGATGCAAAGAGGGATCTCCCTCTTCTTTCAGTCGACTAAAATTGAAGGATCCCAAGAGGGTTCCAAATAGGAACCCTATAAATTACCAAAACCCCTTCTAAAAACACTTTAGAAAATATTTCTAATTTCATGACTATGATGGTCATTCCATTATTCCCTAACAACCATGACTTGTTATAGTTTGGCCCATCTAGGTCACAAAGTGACCTCTCACCCCATGGCAGAGGACCCCACTCTATAGGCCACCATCATAGTGTAGCCCCTCTTGTCCATAGCATGAATATATCTATATAGAGGGAATAACCACTAAAAAAGACCATCATTATGTATCTAGAGTGGTCACACAATGATGGGATGTCCTCCGAAGGCCTCATAAAACGACTCCCTGCTACCAAGGTTTGATACTTTACAACCAAAGACCATCACATTATGGAACCTTTCAAAAATTTCATGATAATACATAAGGGTAAAACCATAGTGAACATTACATATAGTACTTATCTATATTTTATAAATCTAGGCATTATATTGTGGCACTCCTCCTCTACATCATGTCGTCCTTCCTCACTCAACCTACATGTCATGAAAACACTTGAAACACCATGAACTCCCTGGATACTCAATAACTCATGTCATGTCACCCCTTGATCATGGTGTGATCTTGTATCATGTTACTCATCACAACACAAATACTTATTTAATACAACATTATCATGTATCATCTAATCACCACACTGTGACTCCCTAGTGTCATGACATGAAATTTTTCCTACTATAGAATTTAATCTACTAACCCCCAAGAACTCACTTAGGATGTTATTTAACTAATATAACACTGCAAAAATATACAATAAATCATTAAAAATAATAATCAAAACTATCACTCCTCAATCTGAATCCAAAAAAAACAAAATTTCAATGATTTTAACCAACCCATAACAATACGGATCATTAAAAAATACCTACTATAATACTTCTCATCCTCAAGAATATATAGTGGTTTCTCAACCATAAAACCTGAATTATCTTAGTATATAATTCATTATTAATTAACTACATTATTTCTCTAAAAAGTAAGGTGAATATATTGCGCAAATCCAACCAGTGAGCCACATTATTCACTAAAGGATGAGCTAACCACCCGTCAAGCTTCCCCTAGCTCAATACATGACCACCATCACATATCTCATGTAATTTAAATATAAGATATTAATAAACTCTACAAATAAAGTTATTGATTCACTATATGTACTTTTATACATCATCACCAGTCAATCCTTCTCTATCCAACCTTCCCTGAAACGATTAGACTCACCTACCAACACATTTCCACATCTCCAGATCATGATGCCTTAGTTACCAATGGAATAACAGAATCATCCAATACCCAAACTAATTATGAAAACTTCACTAAGTGTAATTACTTGGTTTAATCCTTTACTAACTAAATATGTCATCTTACTCAACCTACAAGTACTGAGGTGTCTCCATTATGACTCACTCTCAGATTCCACTGTATCCATAAACCTAACCAACAGAAGGGTTATTGATTAAAAAATGATTTGATGCTCCCCAACATAGAAGTATCCTCATCTTTTCCTAACGAAATCCAAACACCTGATCTATATGTCTTATATAAAATTTATTACCAAATGAAATGACTAGATGAAACCACCCTAGTCATACACGAGCGCTAACATGAAACACTGATCCCCAAACACTAAGATAGTGCTCAACCACACTTGTAAATAACATGAAACCAATGTGATAAATACCCTTTCATCTATAGTCTTATGGGTCTCCCCACTATAAGAACAGACTCATAAAGTGAAATTCAGACTAATAGATCACTCCTCCAAAATAATCACATACCCAAACCCAAATAAATTCGTCCAAACCGTCGAACCAAAAAAATATCATCTTACTACTCAAAACCAACATCAAGATCCATACCACAAGACTAAAACACATTAATCTCTTGAAATAACCATGGAAGATCCACTGAATGTAAAATTTAAACACCCAGGTTATCCCTGTTCTACAACTAAAAACTAAGAAAACATGGTCTACACCGACACCGGTTTCTTTTTTACAACATCCAAATAAACTAGGTCCAAAACCATAAAACACACTTAGTGATTCATAAAAAAACATCACACTAGTTTAGAAAATAATTAAATCATCTAGGTCACTCCTAGATATAACATTAAAATACAAGTATCCCAAATTATATAGGTATATGTTTCTTTTTTTAAAACTAACTCAAAACATTTTACTAACACCAATCTCACTTGAGTTTCCAAAATACCTTTTTTATTTTAATGAATTTTACACTTAATATATAATTTTAAAAATACCTATACTTTTCTATAATTTAATTTCCTCAAAAGATGATTTTGTTTCGAAAATTGTTTTAAAACCAAATCTCAAAAACTATTTCCTAAAAAAATCAAAATAAGATAATATAAATAATTTCAAATTCATTAGCTCCACAATACATTTAAATAAAACACAAATTATAAAACCATTTTACACACATGATTTTTTTTAAATTAGTTTTTTTTCCAAAAAAACACATATTGAAAATAATTTCCTTATGTAATCCAATAAGAAAAATAACAATCAATCAAATAATCCCCTCAAATTCATATTAATATAATAACCCCTTATAATGTATTTAGGAAAATGTTGTATATATTATTAGTTAATTTAATTAATAGTGGATCTCAATAAAGAAATATGTTAAACAAAACCACCCATAGTTATATATATGACACCCTAAGCATGCCAATATGATGATTCATGAAAAAATCATTGGATCTTGGATGAGCGCTATGAATCCTCTAGAGTTTCATACATCCTATATTTAGATTCTTATTCTAGCACCTCACTCATTCTAGAGTGCTTAGTCCCAACATTGAACACCCCTTAACAACTCGGGTTTTAACCTAATCCATGTTGTCCAGGTAGGAAACCAGTCCACCTCTTGAGTCTAAACAACCTATATTTATCTCTAACGATCACTTTCCCATCCCAAAACATGCAATGATTCAATTTTGTTACAACCTATCCAAGATCTTTCAATAAACATTCAATTGGGGTCATTACAAGACCTCAATCATGACTCCCCATATGAAAAAACTATTTATTATTGATGAGGGCCTAAAAATATCATTGGGAGAGTATTCCTTTAATAATAAAAACTTAGGGTCATTCTTGATTCTACAAAAAAATCATCATGAACCGTCCATATAGCGAACATCCCTAAAATCTATGTACAAGAAGAAGAGTTCCATGAGGGCTACCACAATCCTAAATATAGATCAATAAAAAACTATATGATGTATCAAAACATAATAAAGAAACAAATAATAGATAAACATATATCACAAGTATCATCAAATAAAAACAAAATTGACACATTGGTTGGTACATATATAGAATAATACCTAAAAAATAAACTTTTCTCTAGACTAACATCTATAATCAATCTTGCTGAATACTTAGACTCCAAAACCCACTATAGAGAACCATGTGTCTGAATCTAAGATTTACCTTCTCTAAAATAAAACATAAGGTATACCATTGTAAATCGAAACTCATGTCATGTATGTGGGTAGGGGGTGAGTCCAATGACATAGTAGGAATCCCAAATGTATTAATAATTATATAATAATTATATAATCCAATGGATGTGGATAAAATACATATTAGGTGTATAAATCATGCTCGTGTAACACACCCATATGAAACATAACAAAAAATGATTATATAAGTATACATGTCTGGTTTTTTAATGCTAATTAACCACCATGACACCTGACTTAACCTATTTTAACCAATCATTGTAGTATATCTGTCAAATTCATCATAATAGGAACCCCACCATAGGAAAGACATGATATAGCAAATACTGTTCATATTGAAACCCATTATATACCCATACAATCCCCTATTGATCAAGGGAGGTAACACATTCATCACCCAAACCAAACCTTATTATCCCAGGGTAGACGCACATAATGTATCCCACACCATCCTTTGTGGGGATGACACACATAAATATCATATCATGTACCCAAACCATCCAAATCAAGTGATTCCTCACATAAATATCATCTCAAGTACCCAAACCACACCCTCTTTCTCATGGGAGGTTTCAAACAAATTACACAAATTCCTAACCCACATTATTACTCAAGGATGGCCACATCCATTCTCATGCCATCACATCCCAACCAACTATCCTCTCATACTAGATATGGTTACAACCATTTGCCAAAATATATCACACAAAAAGGAGAAATAACATCACATAACCAAGCCTCACCATAGGGACAAACATTAAACCAAGGAAAAACTCCAAGAATAAAAGTACTATATGGATAACCCTTTCATCCTTACTCACCAACCTTTCATGGTTTCTCACATAATCCATTTCACACTAAACACCTTCACAAATGAAGTAACTCATTTCCCAAACCCATATATCATACAAATAGTTCACTCAAGTCTAAACTGAGCCCAACAACTCACCTTAGGATCTTTTTACAAAAGAGGAAAACCCCTCCCCAATTCATGGAATTAGACATGATTCCATAGAACCTAAATCATATAACCATATCAACCCTCTAAGGGATATTTAAATCAATTAAAACAAACTTGGACAGTTTCATACTAAGAGAAATACACCATCAGGCCTACTCATGAAATTATGAATGATCTTGTAATAGAAAAACTATATAAGGAATTCATAATTAGGAAACACATACAAAATAAATCATGTTTTAAAAAATAGTGCATCACCCACATGAGTTCAACTGAACCAAAACCAATATGAACCAAGACTATGCATCTTTAAATTAAAAAATAATTCAAATATTCTTTACAAATCATTTATAAAAGGCATTACATGTTATCTTATGTAAAAATTGTGAAGATTCTTCCAAAAATAGAGTAATTTCATTGAAAGGAGTAATTTTTGAGGACCCTTTGGTTATTTGAGAGTAATGAAATCAAGATTTATCTAGGTGGAAATGTCTTTGATGAAATTTTGTGAAATTATGATGGATGTTAGCATGTTCATTAGTCTAATCACTTAAAATTAATTTTTTATTATTATAAGAAAGGATGGCCAAACACCACCTAATACAATTTCATTAGTCTGTAAGAAATTTAGGTAGAGGTTGCAATCACTAGTATAAGACCATGTGTATGTTTGAATTACTCCAATGGGTTTTATGAAAAAGGGTAAGTAATAAGAATTTTTTTTATTAACCATTGATTTTTGGTTAATATGTGGAAATAAATATATTAGTATTTTCATAGTGCAATAGAAGAAAAATTATGAATATAGGAGGTTAGTACAACCAGATGACTAAGTGGGACCCTCTATACAATGGGGGTTCATAAGATCTTGATTTTTTTAGACTTGAATCAGGATTGAATTAACATAAAATTGGGTTTTATTTAAGTACCATTTTATTGGGTTTTATTTTGGGGTATTTTTGGGTGAATATTAAGAAAAATATAAGAAAAAGAGGTTGTACAAGGTTGGCGCATGATTAGAGAAAAATGTGCACCCAATCCAAGAAACAGTACAACCCTAGAATGTGGGGGTCCACATGGCTGGTGCACTGATTCTAGACTGTATTCCCTAAAATTATAATTGTGAGCCCTAGAAATAACAGGCACATTTTTGGTGCATGGTTAGGGAAAACCGTGTTCCCCTGCCCAGGAAACCTTGCGCGAGAATTAATTTAGCTCGAAAATTATTTTAAAAATTACTCAGACCCCCGAGACTCAGCTATTTTAACCCCATTAAACCCTAGGTCCCCATTCATGTTTTGGGAGCTATTCAAACGAATTTTTGGCCCTCCCAACCTTCATTATCCATTAGTCGAAGCCAGACTGAAGGTCCTTTCTCTCCTGGTAAGTGGATTCTTCTCTCAATGCTTTCCCAGTCATCCTCCCACCATCTCTCATTCTTTTTTATGGGTAGTAATTCTCCATTTTCTAGATCTAGATCTATATTTTTTGAATATAGATCTTGTCTTATGGATCTAGATTAAGAATTAAATATATCTTATTCTTATTTATCTGGATTTAGGTTTTGATATTCAGATCTCGATCTACGTCATTGTACTACCCAAAATTTTGATATTTCAATTGGGAAATCATTTTTCGATGTATGAGGTAGGTAGTCTGATCTTAAATTACCATATTCTTGATTGGATGAATATATGAAATTTTTTAAAATTTATAGAGTTTTTTAGAGATTGGAATTTCTGAATTGAATTTTTTAATGAGGCCAATTAATTAATTGAGGAAGTGAGGATTTTATTGAATATTAGGAATTATGGAATTAGGATAATTAATTGTTGAATTAATTATCAGATTATAAATTGTGGAATTTGGGATTTGATTGAATAATGGAATGGTGGAGTTGGGATAATTTATTGATGAATTAATTATCAAAGTATTGAATAGTGAAATTGTGGGATTTGGGGAAATTAATTTTTCCATATTGACGTTATAGTGTAATATAATTAATTAGGAAATTAATTAGGGAATATTAATATAATTATTTAGGATAATTTATTGGAGAATTAATTATAAGATATTGATATTATGAATTGAATAATTAATTACTGAATTAATTATGAGACATTGAAATTGCATGTTTAAATAATTAATTGGTGAATTAATTATTAGATGATTATATTATGAAAATATTAATTAATTATTGAATTAATTAATTGGTGACTGAGATATATATATTGTTTTACTATTATGATATATGTGATTATTAAATATTGAATGGTAACATGCTCATTCAACCGAGTTTTATGAATGAGAACATGCTTATTCAATTATGTATTATTAAATGGTGAATGGTAACATGGACATTCGACCAAAAAAATAGTAACATGGTCATTCAATAGTGAGAATAAATTAATGGTAACATGGTCATTGATTTTTTAAAATAATAATGGTAGCATGGTTATTTAATGGTATGAATAAATGAATGGTAACATGGTTATTCATTTGTGAAAATAAGAATGTTAACATGTTCATTTAATGGTGTGAATAAATGAATGGTAACACGGTCATTCATTTGTGAAAATAAGAATGGTTACATGGACATTCAAATACATGATATCCCTCAAGGATAGTCATATTTCAACACGGTTTAAAATAGGTATTAAGGAATGGGTGTCCATGGGAACCTGAGGTTTATGTAGTTAAATAATGATTAAATGATAATGTGAAAACTATTTAATTTTGTATTGTAATTATTTATTTATACAAATGCATACACTTCTTTGACTCGATATTGTTTTAGAGACAATTAGAGGTGACCTACTGAGTTATACTCACACCTTACTTGGGCTGCCTGATCAATACCTGAATATACTTTTTTGTTTCACGATAGATTAATGGAAAATTCCCTATCATAGATGGATGAGTTGGGATGGAGCTTGGATGAGGGAACCTGACATGGTTTGGGACCTTCTTGGGAGTTGTCCGTGTTCTTATTTTTAGTTTTCATCATAGACACTTGACAATTACTTTAGCATGACATGTTTTCTGCTTTAGTTAGATATTTTTTTCCTATATTTTTTTCCTTGATATATTAGAGTTATTTATTGAAATATATTACTTACACTATGTTTTATTATTTCCGATGGTGTATTACTCCGATCAAAAAGGGAATAGTCTCCCCATGAATGAATTATGAGATCCTTGCTACTAGTTGGTAGCCTCTGACCTACATAGAGGCATGATTAAGGTTATGTGACCAACCGGTTCAGGGAATCAGCGTGGTTTACCCAGGCCGGGATGTTACAAAGTGTAATCAAACCTCTAATTTTATTTTCTTCTTCTTTTATCTTATTGTTTGGGAAAGGTAGAAATGAGACTAGGAATGTTCAGGGGCTTGGTAATGAGCTTGGACAAGGGAGTTTCCGACCTATGTACGGGAGAAAACCCATGTACTCTGGGTGGTATTGTTTTTTTTATTGTTTTCTATTATAGTTGAATATTATTTATCCTTGGGAGAAACACTTGTTATTTTGTGAGATTATTATTTCTGATTTTTTTGAGAATTGACTTGTGGCTAGCTATAACATAAGATTTGAGTTTTCTTGCATCATTTTAGGTAGTCATCATTATTTTTTGACATGCATTATTTTAGGCATGCATGCAAAAATGGGTTTTTGGTAAGTTATTAAACTTATAGTATTTTTCCTTTCTTGTGAGATTGAATTGAAAATGGTGCCTAAAATAAAATCGATAATGGTAAAATAATGAAAAATGATAATAAATGGGCGTCTAAATGAAAAACACGATATGGGAATGTGTTTACCCTTGTTAACCAAGTCCTAGGTGTAGGATGGTTAAGGGTGGTAATAGAACATCATTTGTGACCACATGGTGAGCCTTGAGAAAAATGATTGTTGTAACTTGTTATAATTTTCATCAATTGTAAATGTGATAAAGTCATGTTATGTGTCGTAAGGTGTATTTTTGGATTTTTAGAGATATTCCTCCACGATGACACTTGTTGAGAAGATGACCTGAGTACATAGCTAGGAATGATCCCCCAGTGATGCAACATGAGGCATCAGTTGTGCAAGTTGAAGAAGTATGGGGGTAGTACGAAGAGAACTTCACTCTCTTCATGAAACTCATGGAAAGAGACTCAAGGTGGGTTGTGAAGTGAATGTCCGACCTGATGAGGGAGTTTTAGTTACAACACCGTTTGAATTTTACTAGAGAGGGTGGACCTGAGGAAGCTATGTTCTAGGTTGAGTCCATCAAGATGATACATGGCCACTTGGAGACTCCTGCTAATAAGAGGGTCATGTTGGCCACTTATATTCTATGAGGATTAGAAAAGTGTTGGTGGGACATTCATGCATGTAATGGAAGAGATTATGGGATGCTATGGAAGGAATTTCCTGGAGAACTTCTACCTAGAGATGCTGAGATAAGAGAGGGGAGTGGAGTTAATGAGGCTGAATCATGGAATAATGTCTATGATATACTATGATAGAGGTTTTATAGACCTTAATCACTTTTCTCTAGAATTATCAATAGAAGATATAGCTATGGTGAGATGTTTTTAGGATGGAATGAAGTGTGAGATTATGTCCAAAGTTAAACTCTTTTAATTAAAGAAGTTTGTTGATGTAGTGGATCAGGCTCTCATAAATGAGGGGAAAATGAAGGAGGATTCATGTACCGACTATAAAGTTTCTACTAGATGAGAAGGAGGTACGACTGTTGAGAACATGAAGCATTGTTAGGATAGCTTTATTCAGAGTAGTGGAAAGTAGAGTACATAGGTAGGAGGGTCATCTTCATAGGACCTTATTGGAGTGAGCTGTCATCAGTGCAGTAGTCCAATCCATTATCATAGGGACTATCCCTGACCACTAGTAGAGTTCCAGTCTTTCAGTAAGATGAGTCATTTGAAGAAGTTCTAGAAGGTCACCGTAATAGACAGTTAATGATGGTGGAGTTACACATAACTAGGGTGCATGAAGGGGATCTTCTATACCTTATCAGACCAGAAACTAGAGTTCTACTGGATGAGGAAGTAGAGAAATAAGACATGGTGCTTCGAGGAAAGAGTGCCCATATCAGTAGAATGTTAAAATTCAAGGGAGTCAGACAACATCACAAGGAATAGGGGTAGGATAGTTTCATCCAGTGAAACCTACACTTTTAGACAGTGAGGCTGGTCCATCAATATAAAGAGGCACTATTATAGTATCTTTTAATTTAGCTAGTTCATTATTTGATACCCGCACATATCATTCCTTTATATCTACAAATATTTTCAAAGGTTTGAGCCTAGTAGAGGATTTTTTGAGCGGTGTAATGACTATAGATACACCATTGGGAGTACGTTCCAGAGAAATCTATTTGTGCAAGGGGTGTTCCTTAAATATTAGGGAGTACTATTTTCTATGGGATATCTATATTCTTGATATTTTAGGCTTCTACCTAATTATAGGTATGGACTGGATAGTATCATACCAAGCCCAAATTGATTGTTACAGTAGGAGAGTGACATTTATGCCTTCTAAGGGTGAAAACTATATTCACCATGGGGAGGGGAATATTTAGGTAGGATGAGTAGGGAAAACTACACAGAAAATGAGAGATTTCACAGCACAGGTTTCTATTTTATTTCTGGATGATGAAGTTAAAAAGCATGATATCTTTCTTCAGTCGTGGAATAGTTTCATGATGTTTTTCCTGAATACTTGTCAAGACTGCCACCTAATAGAGATGTGAGATTCACTATTGAACCCATTTCGGGGGTTGATATAGTATCTATTCCACCATAAATAATGGCAGAAATAAAACATCAAGAGATCAAGACTCAACTAGTGGATTTGGAGGATAAAGGGTTTATCCATCCGAGTATGTCACCTTGGGGATCACCGGTATTGCTTTCAGAGAAGGATAACATAATTTAACAATTATATGTTAATTAACATAATTTAAACAAGATGAATATAAAGAACTGATATCCTCTTCCATGTATCGAAGATCATTTTGAAGAGCTTGTGTGTTCTCGAAGATCGACTTGAGGTCGGGGTATCATCGGATGAGAGTTTGGACTTCTAATAAACCCAAGAATGATTTCAAAAGAAGGTATAACGTTTATGATTTTTTTTGTAATGCTGTTCGGGCTGGCGAATGCACCATAAGTTTTTATGGACTTAATGAACAAGGAATTACATCCATACCTAGATTAATTTTTGTTGGTGTTCATGGATGACACCTTGTTGTACTCCAAGACTCATGAGGATCATTCCCAACATCTTAACATCATCCTGAGTATAATTAGAGAGAATCAATTATCTGCTAAGATATCTAAGTTTTAGTTTTGAAATTACTAGGTACACTTCATGGGGAAGATCATCTCGGAGGAAGGTATGTTTATGGACCCATAAAAAGTGCATGCAGTGGTTTCTTGGGATAATCCCAAGAACATGTTCGATATCCATAGCTTTATGTGGTTAGCTGGATACTACAGGAGATTCATCTAGGACTTTTCCCATTTGTAAGTGCCAATTACGGGCTTAAAAAAGAAAAGGATAAAGTTTGAATGGTTAGAATATTGTTGATAATTACTTTTAGGAGTTGAATAAATGTTTCAATTCTGCACCAATCTTAATCCTACCTGCGCCAGGTGAGGAGTACACAATGTATTGCGATGATTCTAGGATCAGAATTGAAGCTGTTTTGATATAGGGAGATTGAGTTGTGGAATATGAGTCATAGAAACTAAGGACACATGAACAAAACTACCCTACACATGACATCGATCTAGTGATATTGGTTTATGATTTGAAGTGTTGGCAACACTATATATTAGGAGAGAAGTTTATGGTGTTTACTGATCATAGTAACTCAGGGAACATCTTTTCACGGAAATATTTGATTCTCTAACAACAAATATGGGTTGAATGTATATAGTAATTATATTTTGAGTTAACATATATTCATTAGAAGGGAAACAATGTTACTGATGCTTTGAGCAATAAAAATCAGACTGAGGTAGTTCAAGAGTCTAATGCTAAGTGGAAGATGATGACCTTGCTGGATGAGATGCACGTTGTAGTTCAAAAGATTCAGGAGCAGATGAATCTTTTATCAATTTTAGTGGAGTATGAACTTTTGAGATGGATTAGAGACATATATTATGAGGTTCCAGAGTGTTTGACCTTGAGGAAAAGTATTGAAGTTAGGGATTCACCTTCACATTATAACATAGATGACGATGAGATCATATATGTCTGGAATCAGGTTGTCTTGCCTACAATCATGTGGGAGGAGATCATATGGGAGGTTCATTACTCAAAGTGGGTAGTACATCTAGGTGTGACCAAAATTTATCATGAACTATGATAATAGTTTCGGTGGCAGGGCATGAAAATGGAGATACCGAGGTTCATAACATGATGCTACACCTGTTAGAAGGTATAGGTAGAGCATCATAGACCTGGAATTTTTCTACAGCCATTTCCCATTCTGTAATGGTAGTGGTATTAAATGACGATGGATTTTGTGTTGGGTATCTTGAAGGTGCAAAGAAAGAATGATTATATCTAGATTATTATGGATAGACTGACGAAAGTAGCACATTTCATTCCTTTATAGGAAACCTTCTTAGTGAATTAGTTGGGATATCTATATGTACGAGATATATTTCATCTGAATAGGGTTCCAAAAACTACAGTTTCAAATTTTGACTCATGTTTCACTTCACACTTCTATCTGGTATTATAGAAGGTTTTTAGAACATAGGTTTTTTTTAGTATGATTTTCCACCCATAGACAGATCGGCAGTTAGAGCATACCATATAGGTGCTTCATGATATGTTGTAGGAATGTGTTCTTGACTTTGGTTGGTCTTGGGATAAGGAATTGGATTTATTAGAGTTTGAATATAACAACAATTATTAGGAAACTATACAGATTGTTCCATATAAGGATATTTATGGAAGGCCATACAGATCACTGCTATGCTGGATGGAGGCAGGAGAGTCAGAGTTGTTGCAACTGATTCTCATGCAGAAGACGTCATACCCGGTTCAGCTAGTTCGGAAATATATGGCTACAACTTAGAGTACTTATAAGTCATATGATAACAGACGAAGATGTCCCCAATAGTTTACAAATAGTTATCATGTATTTATACGGGTGTATCCTAGGTTAGGTCACTGCATGATATAGAGATAGGGAAAGATGGCGCCTAGGTTTATTGGACCATTCAAGATTGTAGAGAGAATTAGGTTGGTGGTATAATGATTGGTTCTTTCACAAAATACATAACTACACATGATATTTTCCATGTATCACAACTTGGAAAGTATCACCATGACCCTTCTAAGGTGATCTATGTGGATGATTTTGAGCATGAGATAGATGTGTCCTTTGAGGAGTATCCGATACGTGTGTTGGATCACAGTGAGAAGGTATTGTGGGGAAATAATGTGTTGATAGTTTGTGTATTATGGAAACAAGGTCATGTTCAGAAGGATACTTGGGAGAGAGAAACCGATATAAGGGATTAGTGGCATGATCTTTTTGTCTTAGAATCTTAGAGAGTCTTAGGAGTACAACTAGAGGATGAACAGTTATAAGGTAGGGAGATTGTAAGATCCCACTTTTTTTTGGAGTTGACTCGGGATTTAATTCAGGTACTTTTTGTTTTAATTTAAGTACCTTTTTATTGGGTTTTACCATGGGGGTGTTTTTGGTAAAAATTAAGAAAAATGGAAGAAAAAGGGTTGTTCTTGGTTAGCACACGGTTATGAAAAACTATGCACCCAGCCCAGCAAACCATCCAACCATAGATAAGGGGTTTTCATATCCAATATATGGTTTTCTAATCTATGTAACATGAAAATAAAAACCATTCACCCTATAAATAATAGGCATATAGTTGACACATGGTTATGGAAAAAAGTGCACCCCTACCCAAGAAACCATGTGCGATAATTAATTTAGATCAGAAATCATTTTAAAAATACCCCAAAATCTTGTGACTCTCCTATTTTGACCCCCATTTGACCCTTGATTATCATTCATGTTTTGGGAGCTCTCTAGATTAATTCCAATCCCTCCAAACTCAATTCTTCATGAATCGAAGCTAGGTCGAAGGCCGCTTCTCTCCCGGTAAGTGGATTATTCTCTCAATGCTTTCCCATTCATCCTACCTAAATATATCATTCTTTTGATGAGAAGTGATTCTATGTTTTTCTATATCTAGATATAGATTTATAGATTCCATATCTAGGATTATAGATCTATATTGGGAAATAAGGAGGTCTTGTTTTTTTATCTTGATTTAGGTTTTGAGATTTAGATATATATATTTGTGTCATTGTGCTGCCCAAATTTTATAGATTTCCATTGGGTGATCATTCATAGATGTTTGAGGTAGTTGGTCTAATCTTCAATTCCCATAGTTATGATTTGATGTGTGTATGAAAATGTTTAGAAATTATAGAGTTTTTTATTGGTTTTAATTTCTAAATTAAATTAATTAATGTGGTGAATTAATTAATTAAGGAATTTGGGATTTGATTGAATATTGGGAATTTTAGAATTATGATAATTAATTGATTAATTAATTATCAAAATATGAATTTGGGAATTTGGTATTTGAATGAATAATATATTCGTGGATTTGGGATAATAATTTAATGAATTAATTATCAAAGTATTGAATTGTGAAATTGTGGGATTTGGGGATAATTAGTTTGGGGAAACTAATTATGCCATATTGATGTTATAGTTTGAGACAATTAATTAGAATATTAACTATGAAATATTGATATCATTATTTGAGATAATCAATTATAGAATTAATTATAATATATTTATGTTATGAATTGAATAATTAATTTGTGTATTAATTATGAGACATTGAAATTGTGTGTTTGAATAATTAATTGGTGAATCAATTGTTGGAAGTCAATATTGTAAAAAAATTAATTAATTTTTTAATTAATTAATGTGTTATTGCGATATATGTATTATTGTGTTATTATGATATATGCGATTATTAAATGGTGAATGAAAACATGATCATATGACCAAGTTTTATGAACGACAACATGCTAATTCAATTATGTATTATTAAATAGTGAATTGTAACATAGAAAGTTTTCCCAAAATAAAGAATGGTAACATTGTCATTCAATGATGTGAATAAATGAATGGTAACATGGTCATTCATTTGTGAAAATAATAATGGTAACATGGTTATTCAATGGTGTAAATAAATGAATGTTAACATGGCCATTAGTTTTTGTAAATAATAATGGAAACATGGTCATTCAATAGTGTGACTAAATGAATGGTAAATGGTCATTAATTTGCAAAAATAAGAATGGTAACATGGAAATTCAGATACGTAATATCCCTCTAGGATAATTCAAATTCTGGAATAGGCCAAAGAAGGTATTGAGCTATGGGTGTCCACGAGAACCCAATGTTTATGTGATTAAATAAAGATTAATTGATAATGTGATAACTATTTAATTGTTCATTGTAATTATTTCTGTATACAACTATATACACTATTTTGACTGGATATTGTTTTAGACATCGTTGGTGGTGGATTACTGAGTCATACTCACACCCTACTCGGGCCTCCTGATTGGTACCCAAATAGAATTTATTATTATGGGACAAGTTTAGTGAAAACGGATTGTGTTAGATGGCTGAGTTGGGATGGATCTTGGATGAGGTAACCAGACATGGTTCATGAACCACTTGGGAGTCATCACTAGCTCAGGGTACCGACGTGTGGCACCTGGGTCACAATGTTACAGGGTGATACTAATTTTCTGATGTGTCATGCAATACTTGGATATAGTGATATACATGTCTTACAAGTCAGAGGGATTTTATATGCCTATCATAAAGTGGTACAAAATCTATAATTTATTTTCTTAATGTAATACAGTGGTTGGCTAGGGTAATATCACTTGAGAATCTTTTGTGGTTCAAGCAATCATTATTCATAATCACTTATTATCTTTTTAGTTTTTTATATTTTATACAAGAATTGAAATATTTGGGAGGGGTAGTATATCGAATTAAAAATAAAACTAAATATGAAATGTAAATGGAAACAGAATGAATGTAGGTTAGAGAGAATCACCTAATGTAAACCTTAATCATCTATTATTAATTTCATATTGACTTAATGAATACACTCAATCAAGTGAGAACACCCTCTTAATTTTTAGCATCAATGAGTATATTTTTTCCCTCTTACCCCTTTTGTGGCATTGTTTGAAATGATATTAAGATATTTATTTCTATTTAGAATAATTTTTTAAGGGAAATAAAGGTAGATTTTTAATCTTCAAATAGTATTGAACTCTTAACTTAGATTTAAAATAATTTTTTGTTCATCCTCACATCTTTACAAAATAAATTTCTTTCGCAAATAGTGACATACAAAAGTATACAATAGATCACCGATAATCTCAATATATTTTTTGAATTAGTAGAATTTTCCCTACCCCATACTTAAGTTCAACCATATTCTTAAAATTAAATTCATGATCAGGTGGATATGAATTATTTTATTTTAATGTGTTTACTAAATACGGTTGTTCATGGCTACCTGAGGCTTATAAAATGGTTATATGCAAGGGAAGGATTGGATATATAGTTCAATGAAAAATCGGTTTTCCAAAATGGTTCCTCAAACATTTTTCAAAAATTTCATTAAATCTAACATATCTGAATAATACTAAAACAAAAATTTCTAGATTTATTATCATGCTTTATGAATATTAAGAAAAATAGAAATAGAAAGAAGATTTTAAATAGGATTAGAAACCACTTATGTTTGAGAAAAATTTAAACATAATGGACAACACTAGTGTACATTGAGTTTCCAAACTGATTAAACTTTATTAAATAATCAGATTAAAAATCATGAAAAAAATTCATTTAAAACTTTTAAAAATTATAATCAAGTAGTTTTTTGAAAACATCAAGATGGTCTCAAAATACCAAAGTTTTCAATGAAACACAAAAGATCCTAAAAACACCTGAAAAATCAAAAGAAATAAGAAAAATGTGTTTCCAAAAATTAATTATGATCTTCATAGGTTGAAAATCCTACCCCAAACCTATCTAAAATCAACCCTTTCAGTTCCAACATGAGTAAAACTGATTTATAATGATTAAAATAATATAAAATAAAAATAAAAATTGATTTTGTTGGTCCTAAAGACAACTTTGGGTTATTATCTTAAATTACACCTATTAATAACCTATAATAAAAATTAAAATTGTAAGGAAATTTGTTGAAATTAATGTAAATGAATAGAAAATAAAAGAAAAGATTAAGATAAATATTTGTTTAACCCCCCAAGTGGGCCCTAGGTTGTGAATACCCCAATAAAGTTAGTACCTTCTATTATACATTGTATGATGGCAAGTGAATCCTATTTTATTTAAACCAACATCACTTATTCATTCAATATTATATTAATTCACAGTTCTTATTTAGTTACTCAGGTCTAGAGTATATCAAGTCCATCCCCATAGCTATTAGGCATATCATACATGGTGGAGGTAAGATTAAAAATGGGTCCTCATCCTTGGTGACTGTAACTTCAACAACATATTCCTTAACTTCTCATGCCTGGTCACATATTATTTCATCAACAAAATTATAAAAGGGAAATTAAAATAATACACTTAGTTGAATAAAATTAAAACAATAATAATCAATACCATGATCTTCCCCTTTTAAGTGTAAAGTATTTTACATGAGTTCTTTAAGAAAAGTCATAAGGGATTCCCCTTATAATCCATCTAATAGGTTTTCAATGTGTTCGGGGAGATCCATGTATTAATAATTAAGTGATTAATTTTTTTTCTTCATCCCCCACAATAAACCATAAATTGTATAAATATTAAAAAAATGAAATTATGGGATTTAAAACTCAATTTAGTTTCAATAATATATAAAGAAATTTATTTCAAGAGTGGATTGAATCCCTGATATGGTTTAGCTTCAATTTCTTCTTTATTTATCAAGGCCTATTAGTAGAGGGTAGCATTGTATGGAGGAAGGTACTCTGGATCTTCCAATATTTCATAAAACTCAAAAATTTAGGTGGTTTCTTCCTCCAAGATCATAGATAGGTACAATAGTGTAGTTTCTCATTCTTCAATGATGGTAAGATTATGTGTCATTTCAATACTTACAAACTCAATTCAGAATTTATATAAATATTTTTGATCTATCATATATACATCACTAGGATAGTATTATTAATCAATCTCATCTATATTTTCATGGAAGGAATCGATCAGGATCCTGAGGCGATTGGGTTCAATATGGTCTTCTAGTAAGGAATAAAACTTGAGGATTTCTTTTGAAACATTGGGAGGGTTGAAGGGAGAATATTTTTGTACACTAGCACTTATTGATGGAACTATAAGTTTTAATTTTTGATCTTAGTTAATTATAAGGTCAAAGGGTTCAATAATGGGTACTCGAGGGACCTTTTGAGGACCTTGACGACCTCCTTGAATCCCCCCTCTAAAAAAATCTACATTCGAGCTTCCCTCACCTATGTTGCAAATAAAGAAAAATTATATTCCATTGGTGATGGTGAGTTATTTTATTTATATTTTTATATTTATTTTGAAATTAATAAAATATTTACAATGTTTAAATAAATATTGAGAAAGATACTTATTAGATCCCTAACAATGACACCAAGTTTTGACACACCTGTCATAGGGCGGTACAAAAGCTATAACTTATTTGACTAATGCAACACTATAACCAAACATGGTCATATCACATGAGAATATTTTATATTTCAAGAACTAAATATTCCTAATAACTTTTCATCATTTTTATATTTTATATTTTATAAAAGTAATGAAATATTTTATATTTTTTTTATAGAATATAAACTAAAATAAATATGAAATATAGATAAAAACATAATGAATCTAGGTTAGAGAGAAATGAGATTATCCCTGAAGTATCACCTAGTATTAACCTTCATAATCTATTACTGACATCATATTTACTTAATGAAAATAATAAATCAAGTGATACAACTATATTCTACCATTTTTGAGAGTATATAGTGTACCCATCATGTATACTATACACTCACCAATTAATCAGGGGAGAAAGGTATATAAGAATCAACTAAAATTTAGACAATCATAATAAGGATTGCACTCAATAAAAATTATCTTTTAAGTATCTTAAAGAAAATAAGAAACATAAAATATTAATTCATAAAGACTTGGGTTAAAACATCAAATTAATACCCTAAGAGATTCCTTGGGTTAACTAGTTATGATTATGAGAATAAGAGATCAAAATATGAAGAGAAGAGACACAATAAGAGATAAGTGAAAGAAATGGGAGTACATAAAAAATGTGATTACATATTGAAAAGAAAAAAACATGAAGTAAAACTACATCATAACATTTGCCTTATTTCTCCATTTAGTGGTCAATCCCTTTGACAATAATTCCTCTCTCTCCTTTACATGTAGTGATTTTCATTTTTTCTATAATTGTAAATCTATTTATTTCTAAAATCCTTATTCATAGTGTGAATCTTATGGTGATAAAACATATTCTCATTATTCATCCAAAGATCTTATAATATCTTTTATTTTAAACCCAAAAACCTATGAATTTCATTATTTGGTACTAATCTGATTGCATATCATGTTTATACCCACATAACAGCCTCCAATATGTGGTATAAGTGGTGAGGTAGTGACCCCAATTTTCATCTTAAATTGTAGGTGAGTTTCATAAAGCCTTATTTTGATCGTACTTCATTTGAATTTCAAAAAGGCATGGATCGAACATGATTCGAAAAGACATGGATCAATCATGAGGTACATAGTTAATGGATTGTGTGTTAGACAAGTGATTGTATAGTCAATTGAGAACATCTTCACAAAGTTTATCGATCAATCACATGACATGATGTTTATATAGACTTGTCCCATGCTTACGTAGAGTCTGAAATGGTGGTTATGGTATACCATAAGGTGTTGGATCATATTTACATAGGGTTTCTTTGATGGTTACATAGACTTTTCTAATTCTATCATGATGTTTACTCTTCTAGGTTCATGTGTATACAGTCTAAATGTGGTGAAACACTACATTGATGTGTACACAAACTATTCCTTTTTCATTTTTCATATATTCTCCTTTAGTGATTCTAGATTATTCATTTAAACATAAAATCACCATGATTTATTTATAATAGACTCCATCCACTTGAAATAGTTATAAAATAACCATATATTAAATATAGGATATATTCTAATAATTCCCAAAGGTATATAAAATAATTAAAAACCAATAATTAAGAAATTTTCACATTAAAGTCTTAAATACTCTTATAATTAAAATAGGTTATAATTAACCATTAAATGATTATTTGGTGAGATTAAATTCATTAAAATACCAAATTAAAAATAGGAAATTATTGACTCTATCATGATTGTACATTATACTTATAATGAAATTAATGATTCAATGTCTTCTCTCATGGATGTAAGATGTAAATACAAACCATGTAAAAATTAATATGTCTTTTATTTCCATTAATTTATTATTTTCTTGAATGTTTGTGTGATTTGGGATAAATCTATCTTGAGTGGGAATTAGAATTAGTGTGGTGATTTAGGCGAATCATATTCTACCAAGTTTCAGTACACTAAAGTTATGAAGGGTTCCTATCAAAGACCTATTTCATCCAATGTGGTCTTCCAGTGATGAGCTTCTAGTGTTTGAATTTTTTATGGAATTATTAACAATTGGTATCATATAAACATAAGGTTTATGAAGGCTCATCAGTTTAATAAAAAATATACCAGTTAACATTCTCAATTATTGAGATGTTTTTTATTTAGTAGGAATTATGGTATTAGAATGAGATGATGTCAGAAAAATGAAATATCCAAGTCAAAAGAATTCATTGAGAAAGATTTTAGTAAATGGGGGATAAAATTAGAGGATTATCTCATCTATAAATATCTATAAATTCTATTTAAAGGTGATAAAATTGATAAATATGAATAATAAAATCCAAAAAAAGAGTTAGTATTTGTTAAGATGTCATTATCTTGAAATGTGGCTCTATAAATCTGGAAAAATAATAATAAAACATAGTTAATATCATCCCTGACAAACATGTATGAGAATCCTACAACACCTAACAATGTGTATTTAACATGATAGTTGTTCCACATGAGGATATTTGAAGGTAGGTGTTCTTTCAATCATGTGAATGAATTCAACTTGAATAGGATACAACCATAGTTTTGTTAGGTTAACATTTAAAGACGTTTTTTGTGTGATATTCTTATTATCAACATTACCGAAATCATAGGAGTCAATTCTAATGGTAGAAAGTAAATCTAGTGGTAAAGGTGAACCAATCATTGGTGACATCCCCAACATTATTCTGAATGAAGATATTTGGAGTAGGGAGGCTTAATAATCTTTCAGTGATTCATTAATTATTTATGGAATAGGGTTCTCAGTTAATCAAATAATTTGAAGGTGGTTTCAAAGAAATTTTAGAGAGAGGAGTAAAGCTAAATCTACTAGATCTGAACCAGTGTGTTGGAACTATGGTAAAAAGGGTCATCTCAAGAATTATTTCTTGAAGAAAAAGGGAAATTTTAGAAGGCTATATTCCAAAGGATTTAATTTAGTGAATAAAACTACAAAATTTTATTCTAATATACCTATGAGTGTCAACATACCATTAAAATATTTGATCATAGATTCTAGTGCATCTTACCACTCCATTGTTTAAAATGGATATATAATGAATTATATATCCAAATGATTTGGGAGACTGAATCTAGAATATTATGAAACTCTTGATATCATGGGTATGGAATATGTTAATGTTCTGTTAAAGAATTTATGTTCATCATATTCCAGGACTTCATAAGAACTTGATTTTAATCACATAGTTGGATGAATCTAGATATAGAATAAAATTTAAAAATAGTATGTGAAAAATAATTGGGATATCTCTTATTACCGATAAATATGTAAAGGATATCACATTGTATCTAATTAGAAGGGAAGTGGGAGCTATACTTCTTGGTAGTTCATCTTCTGGAAGTATGATTTTTTTTCATTATTGAACTGGGTATCTCACTGAGAAAGGGTTGAAGGTTCTAGTGGGAAAAATAATATTAAATATGGAACATTGATATTTTAGGATTTGTGAGAGTTGTATACTTAGGATGTAGTGAAAATTAATTTTTAACTTGACCATAAGAACACTAAAAAACTGTATGTGGGAACTTGTACATATGAATGTACAAGGACCTACCCCAGTTAAATCTCATGGAGGATAATAATATATTTTCACTTCTATTGAATACTCTATAGGTAAATTATGGATATATTTCCTAAAAAAATTTCATGTGCATGGAGTGTTTCTAAAATTGAAATCTATGGTTGAAAGGAAAATATGATACAAGTTTAAATTATCTAGATCATATAATGCGTGCGAGTACACTGTAATAAGTTTCCAAAAACTCGATAGACACAAAGGAATTAGGCATAAGAAAAGTATACCCTGAATTACTAAGAAAAATAAAATAGTTAAATTAATAAATCAAACATTGATGGAAAGAGAGATAAGAATGGATTTTTAGGGATTCCCAATACATTTTAGGTGGAATCAGTTGGTACCATAACATACTTGATCAATTGGATCCCCTCAATGATAATGAGACATAAATTATTGAAAACACCATGGATAAAAAAGTTACCATATTTATATATACTCAGGATATTTTGATGTATATACTATGCACAAGTTGATTCCAAATATAGAGATAATCTTGATTGTTAATCTCATGCAAGTTTCCTTAGAAATTTATTTTCAGCCTTTGGTGTCTTGGGGATGTCACCTAAGGTTAGTGGAACCTCTGAACCAACCCAAGCTAATGGTTTGGGTGGGGATGATATAGTCTTATTCATATAAGGACCTTATCCAATAGTCCATTAAAAATGTTCTTCAGAAACCCTGAATTTGTTTTGAAATACAATTTCAAAACTGATTATCAAAACCACCATTTTCCTTTTAAAATCATATTCAAATCATACAATTTTTTAAAATAAAAATATTAAAAAACCCCTATACTTTTAGAAATCCATTTCACACCACCAACCAATCTATAAAGAGGTCCACTAACATCTATTTGAACAAGGATCCACCAATGAACCATTTATCTAGCTATATGGTCCTTGTTGACTGTTAGTTCAATGTGAACCCATACCTAATTTTTGGAAAAGATCAAACAAAGCATGAAATATTTTGAAAATAATTATAATTATGGACTAAGAATATTAAATTACTAGGTAAATAGGATAATAATAAATATCAAGGAAAATTACCTCAATAGGTGATTCATAAATAGATCCCAACCTCATACCAACCTCCTCAGATTCCAAGAGAACATATCACTTCTGTAAACACAATCAAATTAATAAATTTATCATTTCAAAAATCCCATGATAGAATAAACTATGAAAAACTCATTGGAGGGTATCAGAAATCTATAACCACAAGCAACAGTGTATGTACCACGCCCAATTTATTGACCTAAAGAAATATTAATTTTATCCAATTTTATGAAAAACCTAATTATTTTTTTGGGAAACATACCTCAAGACAAATGATGAATGAAGGCATGAATACATCCTCCCAAGCATCACACCAATGATCCATGACATGGGATTATTCCACCATGCTTTGGAAAACTTTTATCCCCACAACCATAACTAGGTGAACCAAAATAATGGAAGAAAATAAATAAGAATGAATAGAAGAAGGGGATGAATACTAACTTAAATATATGTGACAAAACCATTCTGAACAACCTGGGTCAAAGGGTGATAAATGTGGGAGAATTAAAGAACTAAAGAGGGAACTCCCTCTTTTTGAATTTGATTTTAACTGAAGGATCCTGAGGGGGGTTCCAAATAGGTCCCCTTGAAAATTACCAATAGTATGCTCTAAATTTTTTTCCCAATAACTTAGACCTGGTGTGACCAAGATGGTTATGTAATGAATCCTCAATGCCTAAGTCATGTAACATAGTGGTCCATTTAGGTTATGTTTTGACCTCCTTCCCCTAGGTTAAGGTCTTTATCCAATAGGAGAACATCGTATTTTGGCCCCTCTGGGTCATGGAGAAACCTTCCCTAAATAGGGGTCTCGATCCTTTGTCAAGACACTAAAACAACATGACTAGGTCAGTCACACCATGATGGAAAATTATCTAATGGCCTCATGAACTTACTCCCCACCTTTAATCCACAAGCCTTCCCCAAAATATGTCATCATGTTGTGGTACCCTCCTACCACAATATGACCATACGTAAGTGTAAACCCATGGATAATCTTATGTATAAGATTTATCCATATCTAAAAAAATCTAGGTGGTACACCGTGGTTCCCCGCCCCTATGTTATAACCTCCTTCCTCACCCATCCATTAAATTTCCATAACACCCTTCATTTCATGACCTCCTAGGCCACTATAGACCTCACATCGTGGTACCCCTTGGTCCCAATGCGATCCTAGATCAAGGCAATCATCATGCCATGAAGCCCTCTTGGTTACATTGAAATCGTGGAACAAATTCTACTATGTCGCAACTCCCCCATGTCACAATGTAAAATTATATTTTATATATAATTTTATCTACCTACACATGATAACATCTTTTAGTTGTTCTTACACCAAGATACTATTCAAAAAATATCCCATAAATCATTTAAAACATGATCAAAACTCTCAATCCTCAACTCGAATCCAAAACATCAAATTTTCCCTGATTATAACCAACTTGTAATGACACAGGTCATCACATACATCTCATGAGATATTATTATATTTTATAGTAAATTAAGAACATAAAAAATTAAAAAAAATGTTTTTATTAATATAACATTTTTTTGGAAATAACTAAAAGAAAATCAATCTTTGAATAAAAGTATTAACTATACTACTAGTTCATGGAGTTTTTCCCAAAAAGGATCAATCTTGATTGTATTTTATTCATTATTATTTATATTCTTATATATACCTATTTTTAACTTTATATTTATATAATTTATTTATAATGGTTAAGGATTTATGGAACCTAATTGGACATACATAGATGTGACATCACATTCATCAGAACATGTATGACAGTTTCTCGAATTAACCTACCCAAAAATTTTAGAAAAATATTTTCCATTATATTTTTTTCATTACCATTATCAATATCAGATAACTAATAAAATATTTATCATTTTTTTTGTTTTAATAGGCTAAAATTAAAAATGTTTGGGATGAAAACCATTAAAAATCAGGTTTGGTTTCCTAGAATAATGTAGTTGCACTCATTTTAGGGAAGTGTCACATAAAACATGTTTAGGGGATGGGCTATAAGGCCTTTTTTTGGTATTTAAAGGTTATATTTTTAGTGTTTTGAAGTTTGAGAAGTCTTAGTACAAAATTGGTTAAAATTGAGGTTGCGCCTTGCATAACCACATCATTGTCTTTGAAACCATGTAAGGGGTTAGGGGGACCTCTCTATGGTCTCTATATAGTCACTCAGGATTATATAACATGGCTCTGTTAGTGGGGTATTTTTGGGATAGTTCTCTCTACATGGTAGTCACAGGGTAACTAGGGACCGTGTATTCGGGTCATGCGATCACTTAAAAACCCTATCAAAACCCTAATTTTAACATGAATTTAGTAATTTCACTCACATTTATTCCCCCCTCACTGTACTTTCATTTTTTGACCCAATAGTAAAATTTTGGGGGATCCTATCCCTCTAGATATTATATCCCTTGATTTTTGGTAGATTCAGTATTAATATTTAAGGAAAGAACCTCTAAATCCTCTTTTCCACTCTTGTTCTAGGTTTCTCTTGATGGAAACACTAACCAATTAGAGTTTTTGTGATTTTTATGGTAATTATTGATTTAATATATGTATTTTGGTTCTAGGTATTTGAGGAGACAAAGTAGAGTATGGATACTGTTTTCTATGGTGTGTATTCATGTTTTCACTGGACTTGAGGTAGGTGGATTGTCATGTACATTGATTCTATTAAGATAATATGTATTTAGTATGGATTTAATTTAATCACTTTTATTATATTAAGATATTTGGGTGTTGGTGTGGTTTTCTTTTGAAAATTAATTTTTTTTGGTGTGTATTGTTTTTAGTAAACATGAAGTGGTGATTTTTGAGGTGCGTGGGTGTTTTTAGAAAAAATGGGGTTGGAGTATTCAATTATTTTAGATATTGAATCATGGAATTGAGTTTCCAAGTGTATCGATTTGTATTTGATATTATTATTGGTATTGATTTTATGGTGTTAGTGTATTATTTATTATGATTTGTAATGATTGATATTGAATTGTTGTTTTTTTTATTTTTTTGAGTGACCAGGCAAGAGTCATGGTGAACTCCCGGTTGGGTTTGGAGACGTTACCTATAAGGGAATGGGGATGTGGTGGAAACTCCCACCTGGGAGCAGGGACCTTATTGCACATTAAAAGGTGTGGTTTGGGGGTATTTATTCCTCTAATGAGTAGGTTATACCAAAATATTTGTTAGTTTCTCATGACCTAGGTTTCCCTTGGGTTTGGTGGTTGGCTTGGGTGTGTGAGTTAACTTTGGCTATGTTGGTTATATTTTGTTATTTGATTTTGATACCATGAGATATTATTTACTATTTATTTTTATTTTTGTTTTTATGGTTCATGATTCTTGTTTTATGAGTTTTATAAAAATTTCATGGGTTGGGGCATTCTTTATAAAAATCATACCAACATTTTAGTTTTTTCACATGTTTCATTACATGGGGAGCGTTAGGGATATCCTATAATGTCTATTACCCACCTCCTATTCACCCAATATGGTGTATGGGTATTTTATATGTGATATATTAAAAGTAAGTTTATGGTTTTATTCTTTAGTAATGGAGGTTCATATCTATGTCTTGGATCTATGGTGTAGGAGGAGTTTCATTTGGCGGGTTGACTCATAGAGTTTCTGAGGAGGTTTGGTGGATCCAACATTTTCCTTTTGAGGGTGTTGTGTTGTGTTTCTAAATAGGAATCCACTTTTAAAAATTTTAATTCAATTTTAATTTCGGTGTGTAACTACTTATTTTGGAAATAAATTTTTAGAATGTATTATATGGTCATAGTTTTTTATTATTCCACCATGTTTCATTTTGACTACAGGATTGGTATAGATGATTTACATACACCTCATGACGAAATTTTAGTAATGGTCGACATGGAGATGGTGTGGATTTGAGTGTAAACCATACCCCAATAGTATTTTCAAGACCCTTATTATTTATTTCTATAATTATTTGGCTCATAGGATGCACCTAAGTCTTAGTATGTAGCGAACCAAATTATCCAAAAAGTGAGACCTAATTTATTTTTGAGTTTTGAGAATCTGGTCCTTTAAAAAGGGTAAAATGGTAAATTTACCCTATTGGTTGACCTTAGAAAAAATATATTATGGTTCTATTGAACTTTGAATTTAGTATTTATCCTTGTGTTGAATTTTCTTGAAATTCAAAGCAAGTTTAATTTTAAGGGATACTTAATATTTAATAAATAAATAAATATTTATCCCGTAAGAAAGAATATTAATATATACTAGAAATAATATTGGGTGGAAATTGTAACACTATGATTTTTTTCTAGTATAATAGTATTTTACTAGGATTGGTATAATTTTTATAATAAGTCATTGAATATTTAGACTGAGAATTGTGAGATTTAATCAAAAAAATTACTATTTTTATTAAGTTGTTTGTGGGGACATGGATATGCCATGTAACGATGAAAAGGAAATGACATTCCATGTGGTGATGAAATGGAATGTTAAATTTTTTAAGGTAGGATGGCTATTTTTAGAGATTTTATCGAATTTAACAGAATTAATTAATTCTTGAAATTATGAGGGGAAATTAAACAATGGACTTTATAGAGAATTTATGGGAATAAGCTATCTTTCCTCTAACTAATCCCTTTCACACCATTAGAAAATATTCCATCTCCCTATATTTGGTTTTTAGTGGAATACATTATAGAATATCATCCCCTCCCCCCCTCTCTCCTCGCAATAGAGGGTGTTCTTCATGTTCTTCATGGAAGTGCTGACAATGATGATTGAAGAACATAATGTGATGATCAAGCAATGAAAATACACCATCAAGGTAGGACTATTTTTATAATCCACACACGACAGTTTTCTTGAGTAGTTTTATCCCCATCTTCTCATTATTTAATTACCTAAATTATATTTAGTGAGGGAATGAATGAATTTTTTAAATATTTAAGACATGAATGTTTATGAAAACATTGGTTAAAAATAAAATGAGGTTTTTTATTAAGAATAACTATTAGAAAAATAATTTCATGGTTAACATAAATTGGAATTATTTTTAACCATTGTTAGATTATGTAATATGATTATGTGTTTTTAAATTATTTTATTTTATGATAATTTATCTATGAATTTTTAATCTAATAGTTTTTGATGGTTAAAGAGATTAATATTCATTATAAAAATTTAATTATTTATTATAAAAATAATTTTTCCAATGAAAAATGTGATTAAATTTTTTTTGTGAAAAATAATCAGATATTGAAAAAGGAATATTATTAGAATATATTATTATTTTTTCCAACACACATACAAAAAAATTATATTTCTTATTTCAATATTTCTGTTTCACAAATATGATTATTTCTGAATATAATATAACATCAAAGTGGAAATGAATTAAATAATAATTAATTAGATAATTCAAATGGATTATCTACTCCTCAAAAGAATAAATATTATTTTTATACATCAATAATATTTAATTCTATGATCATGCTTTCATGATTATTTAATTATTTAATTATTAAATTTCTAGCATGGAATAAACATGAGGTTGAAGACTCAATGTTTGTAAATAATATTATATTGAGAATTATCCTTAGTTTATTTCTCTAATAAATTTTGTTCATGGTGATGAATATTATTAATATTTAAAATCTATAAATTATTACTTGTTATTTTAATTTTTTTCCATTACTATCAATTCCATAGGGAATTTATTGCGTTGGTTATTACAATTTATTTATTCCGTTATTCTCATACCATTCAATTTTGAACTTGTTCTTAGGTGGATGAAAATTACACTAACCTCAATTTTTTACCATCATTTAGTAATGATTTATTTTCAATTATTGGACACTAAAACTATTAATTGGTAGCGTTACAGGTTCTCACAAGCTAGCATAGGTGAAGTGTATGACCAATAATAGAGGTGAGACCGATGGAAAATGTGATAGTGGTGTTTGAAAAAATGAAATAAAGAATTTGGAATTCAATATATTTTTTATTACATGGTTTATAGTCCCTGGTCACATACCATGTATGTATCCAAATGCAATTTTTTCATTTTAAATAATTCCACATGAAATGAAACTACTGAAAAATATTGGTGTGTGACTCAAACTTTGTAACGAACCAATGTTTCTAAATGGAAATTACCTTCTCATAATTATTTCATAAAATCAAATGAAAACACAACATAATGAACTACTAAGTTCTAGTTGACCTTTAAATAAAAGTTTGATACCTCTATGTTTGGAATTTTAAAAATCCGACATACACGGTTGTAATCAGTAAGTTATTTGGAGTCCGATAAGAAAAACTTAATTTTTATTGAATAATAACCAACCCTAAAGAATAGTAACATACCCTTATGAATAGTGATATAACCTAATTAATAGAAAACTCAACTATGATAGTAAAAAAATAATATTCATGTTAGAAGTACGATATACCTCTATTTTAGAAGAAGTTAATGAATATTTTAAAACTGGTTTTGATAATAAATTATTATTTTAATTAAATTTTAAAATAATAATATTTAGAAAATTAATTTTGAAAAATGGACTTCATTTTTGTATTCTACATGTCGAAAAATGTTTTGGGTTAATTTTTGGGATTTTTCTGAAATACTTGAATTTTTTATGAATAGTAAAATATGATAATTTACAAAAAATGATAAATAAAGGATTTATGGAGTCATTGATGATATTATGATAATTTAAGCCCACTTGGTTTGGGATCACATGATAAAATTACTATTATTGGTCAGGGAATACTTACTATTCCTTGTCTTGTGAATAAATAATAAATTAATGATTATAATATTATGAAATCCCCCTCCTCCACTATAAAAACCCCCCTTCACCCCCTTTTCTTTGCACTCCTCTCAAGACTTGTTCCTTGCCATTATTCTGACCAAATCTCTTCCCAAGATCCCCCCACGTCCAAAATCTTGTATCCTCTTCAAAATACCAAAACCTCTCCCCTTAAGAGGTTCTCAAAGGAGGAAGTCTCAAGAGGTAAAATTCCTCTTCCCAATTTCTTATTTTCTTTTAAGTTCTATTTCTTTTTGTTTCTTTACTCACCTCCTTTCACCATAATAGTATGATAAATACCATAACATACATTTAAATGAATGTTTTCATGCTAATGATATATTTCATTATCTTCTCTCCTTTCCCCACCCTTTTATTTGAATGAAATGAAAGCACCGTTTGAGATATGCTAATTTAGCACATTCAAGGACAACGATTTATCAATTCCTATTATTATATTTAATTCTGGTCCTGAAAAAATTTGTGTTATGGTTGAACCAGATTATTATATTTGTAATATATCCTATTTTTGGTTCTGTAATCCTTTTGTACAAACGGTATTAAGTTATAAAACAAAACATGTTCTTTGTAATGAAATCCAACGACGAACAAAAACAGTTATCACTAAGTTTAAATATATAATAATTTGAAATAACTCTAACTAACCTAATGAAAATTAAAACCATGTAATATCTTTTATGTTCACTAAAAAATATAACTTCAATTATGGACACCCACTTTCATCTTACATATAATTCAAATATGAATATAAGTGAACCGACCTTTTAAAGCCAAGTAAACAAATGAGTCCGAATAATGAAATTGAATCATATAACTAATGAAAAAGTATTTGAATAAACTAAAAAGGGTTATAATAAATAAATTACATATATAAGAGGTTATCTAATTATTAATTAATAAGCCTAAATTTTTTTATTCAGGTCTCTAATAACAGGTGGAGATCACCAACGGATTTATAGTAACAGATCCTCTCCTTTTCACTCTTAATAATGATTATTCTCTATGCTATGACTTTTTGATGTAATACCAAGTGATGGGGTATGTTTTATCACCTCCCCATACTTCCCTAATGTTTTATAAGTGATTATAAACCCCTAATATCTCTCATAAATCTCTCTATGTTACACCTGATACCATGCCGATAAACCGTAAGGGATTCTATCCGAACTTCCTTTATTCTTATGGGTTACTCTACCTTTCTTTTTTAACAAAATGTAGTTGTATTTTCTTTTTATGTAAAACTTATACATTATGTTTATATTATCCGTTATCATGTTCCAAGATCCATCTCTCAGTCTCTTTCGGGGATATACATTCTTTTAACTGAATCCCTCCTCGATACTTCCCAATAAGCACACTCGTTTTAAAGGAACTACCCTGACTTTTACCCAATATCATGTGCATTATATCCTCTATTTTAAGACACAATTTTCTTTATAAAATCAGTATTTTTATTATGAAAACCTTATTGGTTAAATTCTGGTTTTATATAAAATAATGTCATCTTTACTATTTTAAAATCTCTATAGTATTTTCCTTAAAACCGCACAAAAATGTTTTAATGCTAATATTTCTCAAATACATTTCTTATATGATTCCACTTATATTTGTTACCACCTACCATGTTACATGCCTATATTACCTTATGAAAATCTATGTATGTTCTAATCCATTTATTTCATGGACACTTTCATGATACACTCATTGATTATGCTTTATGTCATGATTGTGGTACCCAATTATCTCAATTGGTAACCTTATGTTTATATATGGTTGATTATGTATGATTTTTTATGTGGAAATAATATTTATGTGGAAAGAATATTTATGTGGAAATAATATTCATGAAAATATTGAGATGGGTGTACCCAGATAGCGCTTCAATGCATGGGGTAATGTTAAGTCTCATGAGATGCGATGTGAAACGAGATTGGAGGCTATCCTTGACCCATACTGAAATGGGAAACGGGATTGGATATTAGACTTGACCCATAATAAATAAATGTTTTATGATTCTGCCACATTTATATGATTTCATGTTTATGTGATCCCATGATTGTATGATATTATATGTTCCATGTTTTGGATATCAATATGTCATGCCTCCTAACTCACATGCTTAAGATGTATCTTTATGTTCATTCCATTACTGTGCTTTTCTACTCATCCCTTTATTCATGTGTTCCCCAGGGTACCCTATGTATATGTAAGGGCTTAAAGGAAGTTAGAATATCTTTGTGGATATTAAATAAAGAAGTGTTTTTTTATCCCCATGTGTTATGTTATATGTACCTAGTCTTCCAAGACACTCGACTTAATGGTCCTTGGCTTGTACTCTGATGATTAATTTGGGATAAAATAATGAAATTTTATATGTAAAAGGATTAGGTTGCTATATTTGGTATCAGAGGATGGTCTAGTTATATTTGGAGATTAGGAATAGATCACCTTAGTGAGAACCTTAAGGATGAGACTAAGTATTAGAAAACATTCCATAATTTTGGCGAGTATTGAGTAAGTGGTTTATCAAAAAAATACATCCTTGTCTAGATACGAGCAGGTAGAGGAGGCTCTGTCACAAATGTATCTAGGAATAAAACCCGAAAACACTACTTTGAACTAGACTGGAAGGAGAACTAGTGCACGACAACGGGCCTTACTGCACTCTTGGTTACGACACTCTTGTGGGATATGCTTTGGTAGATTCATTATCTTAGTACAAAACATTATTAAAGGACAAAGATAATCCCATAAGAATATATGTTAAGAAATATATTGAGGATAACTGAGATATAAACCTAATGAATCACAAGTTAGGATATAATTCTTCTTTATAAGTTTATACTTTTATGTTCAAAGTTTCCTTTTCATGCCTGATATCTAAGTATTCAAGACCTCTAGTTATACGTTATTTTTATTAGTTAATAGCGGGAAATAGAAGAACAAGTTCCAACATCCAATGTGATATGAAATGTGATTACTTATCTAATGATATTCCTGATGTGACAGAAGCAGGTGCTCAAAACTTCATGGAATTACTTGCTCAGTTGGCTTGAGTTATGAATAATAACATGAATCAGGTGGAACGTACTCCTCCTCCAAAGAAAGATCAAGTTGTTGTAGAATCCTTCATACGTAAAATGCCTCCCATGTTTAGTGGGTCTTCTGATACCCTCCTCTCAGAACAGTGGATTAACTCTATTGAAAATATTTCCTCCATCCTCCAGTGCTCAGAAAAATAGAAAGTTGTAGTAGCGGTCTATTGTTTTGATGGGGAAGATGATTAGTGGTGGACACTAATCAAGAATACAAAGTACCAAGAGGAAATTGATTCCATAGATTGGGAGGAATTTAAGAGAATGTTTTTCAACAAATATTTTCTTCGAACCCTCTATCTCAAGATGGAAAGAGAGTTCCTTGGACTCAAGCAGAAGGAAGATGAGTCCATCGGGGCGTATGAAGCAAACTATACAAGGATTTCATGGTACGCCTCTACCTGTGTCATGAACACCAAAAGTAAGGTGGATCACTTATTTAGTAGACTAAAGTTGAGTCTATGAAAAGTGTTGGCGATTCTAGACTTCGACAGTTATGAGAAAATTTTCCGTTGTTCCCTTAAGGTTGAAATAGAGATTGGAGACTCTCAGTGGTCTCATGGGCATAGTGATAAGGAGCAGAAAATAGAGAACATCATGGGGGGTTCATCAAAAAAATCCAATGATGGAAAGAAGCCTCACTTTCCCTTTTGAAAAAATTGTGGGAAGAAGCATCTTGGTGACTATCTCAAGGTAACCAAGAATTTCTTCAAATGTCTAAGGATTGGTCATCTATCCAAGAACTTTTGAAGGGATATGTAAAATCCCACTAATGTTGAAGAAGAAATGATGTTTTAGATAAAAACTCAGCCTACAGTGCAGTGTTACAAGTACAAGGAGCTTGGGCATTATGCGAACAATTGCCCTAAGATGAGGGTTGTTGGAGGCAATTAACAACAAACTCCATGGAAACAAGGAAGGTCTTATGCTATCACTACTGCTGAGGTGGAGTCGGAAAATGATGTGATGATAGGTATGCTTGTTATTTATTCAATAATAGCGAACGTACTATTTGATTTTGGTTCTATGCATTCTTTCATATCTTGAAAGTTTAGTAGAAATATTCAACCACCACCTCAAAATTTGGTGGCAAAGTTATCTATGAGGACATCAAATGGAGATATTATTGTGTCCATGGTTTATAAATTCTCTCCGGTTAACGTTTGTGGACTGAACCTCCCAGAAAATATCGTCATACTTCCTTTAGTGGAGTTTGCCACTATATTTGGCATGGATTGGATATCTTTGTACAAGGCCAACATAAATTTTCAGGAAAGGGAGATCACTTCTAAAATCCTGAAGCATCCTCTGATTCTTTACATGTGTAAGGAAGAAGATGAGTTTCCTTTAGAATCTTCATCACAAGTTTGGATACTGCTTCCTTTTGAGCAAGCATATCTAGCTCAAATGATTGGGACAGAGGATAGAATCATGCTTGAAGACATTCCCATCATGAGTGATTACAATGATGTATTCCCTAAAGATTTTCCTGGTATTCATCCTGAACGAGAGGTTTATTTCTAAATTGAACTTATCCCTAGATCACTACCAATCTCAAATACACCTTACAGAATGGCCGCCATAGAGATGGAAGAGCTGAATAAGTAGTTACAGGAGAATATAGAGAAGGGTTTTATACACCCGAGTGCTTCACTATGGGGTGCTCCGGTCCCCCTCATCAAGAATAAGGATGGATCAATGAGCCTCTACATTGATTATCATGAGCTCAATAAAATCATGATAAAGAACAAGTATCCCCTTCCACATATAGTTGACTTGTTCGATCAGCTTCGTGGGGACAGTTATTTCTCTAAGGTGGACCTTCGATTAGGATATAACCAACTAAAGGTGAGGAAGGAAGATATTCCCAAGACTACCTTTAGAATGTGGTATGGACACTATGAGTTCATAGTGATTCCCTTCGGACTCACTAATTCTCCAGAAATTTTCATGTATTTAATGAATAGAGTCTTTAGAGGTTACCTCTACAAATTTGTGGTGGTCTTTATTGATGATATTATGATATACTCCAAGAGAAAGGAGGAACACGAGGAGCATTTGGAAACTGTGTTAAAGACTTTGTGAAGGGGGAAGTTGTATGAAATGTATAGTAAATGTGAGTTCTGGATGGAGGAAGTATCATTATTGGGGCATGTTATCACTAGGAAAGGGATATCTATGGACCCTTCCAAGACGAAGGCAATTGAAGACTGGACGAGTCCAAATTCTGTAATAGAGATCCACATATTTTTGGGTCTAGCTTGGTATTATCGATGAATCATCAAGAAATTTTCACGATTGTCAAACCCAATGACCAAGATGACATGGAAGAGAGTAAATTTTGTTTTGAGACAAGAATGTGAGGACTGTTTCAAGGAGTTGAAAAAGAGGCTTATCACTACGCCAGTACTCACACTCACTTCAAGTGGAGAACTATTTGTGATGTATAGTTATGATTATAAGAAATTATTGGGCTGTGTACTAATGGTAAATGATAAATTGATAGCCTATGACTCAATGTATCTTAAAATCCATGAGCAAAACTATCCTACGCATGATCTGGATTTAGCGGTTGTGATCTTTGCGTTGAAAATATAGTGGCATTATCTCTATGGAAAAAATGTGAGATATATACTAACCACAAGAGTCTCAAATATATATTCACACAGAAAGAGCTTAATATGCACCAGTGAAGATGGATAGAGCTCATCAAGGATTATGACTGCTCAATCCACTACCATCCTAGTAAGGCAAACAAGGTGACATATTCTTTAAGTAGAAAGGATCCTACATCTTTATCAATGATGAGAATTGAAAAGGATCCAATTTTCTTAGATTTTCAAAGGATAGACATGGGAATCATTAAGGTTGGAACATCATCAATCCTTTCTCAAATGATTGTTCAACCATACCTCTTGGAGAAAATAAAGTATTGTCAAAGAAAGGATGTGGAAATTCAGAAAAGGGTGTAAGCTGTTAAAAATGGGAAATCCTCAGATTTCAAAATTGATGAGGAAGGAGTTGTAATATTTGGGACATGATTATGTGTACCATCTGATACAAAGATAAATAAGGAGATATTGAATGATGCACATAGCTCGACCTTCTCTATCCACCCAAGGAGCACATAGATGTATCGAGATCTCCGAGAAAATATTTGGTGGGACAATATAAAAATGGAGATTTCCGAATATACATCAAAGTGCCTCGTATGTCAGTAAGTGAAGGCTGAGAGACAAAAGTCTAAGGGGATGATGCAACCACTACCCATACTATAATGGAAGTGGGAGAACATTACCATGGACTTTGTCACTGGACTTCCAAAGACATCAATAGCAAACAATGCTATATGGGTCATTGTGGATTGTCTTACGAAGACAACTCACTTTATCACGATTCGAGATTACTTCTCATTGGATAAACTTGCATGGATTTACATCAAATAAGTAGTAAGGCTGCATGGTGTAACACCCAAAGATTTCTCGGTACTCTTCTCTTTGAATAATACAGTAGCGTGTGTTGTACGCAACTTCGAGTACTAACACACACCACAACCAATCAAAGTAGCCGTTATGAATAGTAATACCTAATTTTTGAAATTTTAAAAATTTATTTTTCCAAATGGACTTCGTTTTTGTATTCGTAATATCAAAATTATCCTAAGTTGAATTTTTTGTAACTTTCTGAGAACTTCCAATTTTTTTGAATAGTGAAAAAAAATACATAAAACAACTTTTTTAATAAAAATAATTTATTGCGGTAAATTATACTATTTAGTGGTTTTAAAGTATAATTAGAATATATTTTTACCATTTTATCCAATGGTGGTCATTAGAATTAATTTAACATTGAAATTGGACATAAACAATTGCCAATCTTTTTATATAAATTGTTTCTTAAAAACACGCTATTTGTTGTAACAGCGGGAATTAATTATAAAATTAATTAATGCAACTTGTATATTTGGAATTTTGTAAAATATACATCATTTTTGAATTCAGAATATCAATTATAGCTTAGGGTGGAATTTTGGCCTTATTCTGAAAACTTTAATTTTTGATGAATAGTGAAACCACTAAGTGGTTGTTAAAAAACTGATTTTTCGTTAAAATGAAACATTACCACTTCTGTGTTTTGAATTTCAAAAATCCGACATACATGGTTGTCATTAAGAAGTAAAATGTGGTTCAATGAGATTAAAATAATTTTTTGGTGAATAGTAACTTTTATGTTCTTAATCACGATTAGAGGTAATTAGTGTAGTTTAAGGTAAAAATAATGTTTTAATAATATGAGATGAGCTTGACACATGTCCTACCCTCATTGGATGTGCCATGGCCGACCAAGACAATCCATGGGTCAACTTGGGGACCCCATGGAGCCACTTTAGTTGTAAAATGACATAAATACCTTTTATTTAATGTTAAAGTAAAAACCGACACAAACATGAAAGGTTTTTACTAAAACAATTTTTACATGGGGTAATAAAAGTCATATTTTTGACTATAAATATTCATTAGAAAGATAAAACGATTTCCTACATCATGATATTTTTTTTATAATTTTTAGACATTAAATAAATTAAATTATTTATGACACCATGATGATGCATCGATTACCTCATCAAATAACGATTTAAATAAAATGAAAAGATAATGTAAAATACAAGTCTTAAACTTGTAAAAAACCTATTGGATGATTATATTTCTAACCCTTATCACCTTAACCTCGAATTATATAAGTGTGGGACCTCTAAAATCCGAAACTCATTTTATAATAAAGTGACTTTTCTTTACTTTCCAAGAGTGCCCCTGCTCTCCACTTATAAAAGGCCCCCACCTCTACCACCTTACTCACACTTTCAAAGCCTTTTGGCTTGGCCAAACTCTGCCCAAATACTCTCCCAACTTCCCTCCCTTACTCCTAGAAGCCTCACTTTGGGCATAAGTCTTTCCAAGGAAGCCTTTGGCTCAAATCAAAAGAGTTACCCAATTTTAAGGTAATGTCTTCTCTTATGTTATTTTGTGTTATTTTGCTTATCCAAACCCCTAAACTGTTTTTATTCTTTTCTTTTGTAACAACACCAGTATCCTCAATATACTAGTATGTTTGTATAATGAGTATTCGAGCTACACTTACACACACCTACATCTAATGGTTAAAGAACATACAGTTTCTGTGGATGACGAATTTCTGCCTCACGAAACGATGATTGTTCAACACTCATAAAACACCTTCAAAGGTGCCCATTAAGATGTCACTATATTTATAAATGATATATAATATTTTTATGTTTTACTTATGGTTATTTATTTTTCATTTATGGCATACCTTTATTGTTTCCATTATGGGTAAACGTGCTATTTTCATTTTAGGAAGTGCGGACTACCGCCCCCTCAAAGTGATTTGAATCGTTAATGCCATATGTGGGATGTATAAAGGATGGAGTAAATGATATTATATATGATGTTATACTGGAATTATAATATACCTTTATATCATTATGATTTCATTAAATATGAAATAGAAATGAAAGTAGCGTTCATGCGTACGTACGGCTTACCGTCTCCATGAACAGTACATTTCATTTCTTACCTCTAAACATTATGGAATATTATAAATGCATGTATATACTGGATATATATGAGATATATGATATCTATATCATGAATATAATTCTGGATATAATGGATATATCACCACATGAACAACTTGTAATTATAAGAATGTTATTTTTGACTCAAGTACCTAAGATCGACAAAATGACCGTTATAAACTTAAATAATTACATAATGTTCATAACATGGTAATAAGGGATATAAAAAGAATAATTTACATGAAAAAGGTTCTTAATTAAATAGAAATTAACTCTAGTTTATTATTCAGGATGTTAAAGAACAGTCGAGTCAGGACAGGACGCAAGGTAAGGGAATTTCTTAACCCAACTTCCATTCTTTGGGTTAATCTCCTAC
The DNA here is from genome assembly GCA_963277665.1 of Viscum album. Classification (NCBI taxonomy): domain Eukaryota; kingdom Viridiplantae; phylum Streptophyta; class Magnoliopsida; order Santalales; family Viscaceae; genus Viscum; species Viscum album. The sequence goes on along the minus strand of OY728143.1, from coordinate 1,400,653,992 downwards.
TTTCAAGTTATGTCATGATATTATTATGTCCTATTTTGTATTTTTACATTCTTCATGTGTACTTATAGTGAATACACATAATAGATCTATTTAATTTTAAAAATGATCTTTTTAAGGACTTCGTCTCAATCTCCTTTCATTGAGGCATATTTGGTTTTATACACAACTTTATTTTATACGGTGTATAAACCCCTTTGACTTTTACGTTTATTCAAAAAAAATCTTTTTATACGAAGCGTTTTACTAGACGACAAAAAGGGAATGTTTTTCTTTCCGTACATATGTGACGACAACGACTTCTCCGCCGCCGTGACCATTATTTGAGTTTCGGCTTCCTCTACAAGCCATCACTTTTTTTAAAGAAAAATAAATACAATGGTTTAACTTTCTTTTATTTTGGTATTGAAAATGGTTTTGAAAGCGTTTTTATTATATCAATGTGTTGTATTGATATCTTGTGATTGAAATGTGGAAATGTTATGTTTCCTTTATGCATGTTTTATGTGATACGATTATGTTATGGTTTATGATATGTTTAAACCTATTCATATGAGGAATGAATTGGAGTTAATAAGTGACGGGTGGAGCCCACTATAGCTCCTCGATGCATCAGTAGGTCTCATGAGACAAACTAGTGTCTTGGCATGAGGCCTTGAAAAAATCTTATTTGTGGTCTTGGCACGAGGCCTTGGCTACATGGTTATGATAGTCTGGCATTATGCATTCCATCATTATGAAAGTGGTTATAGATATTGCATGTGATTATTCGACCAGTAGAATATCCATGTGAATAAGTAAATGGAATTATCTCATTTTACTTTTGCCATATTATGTTGAAGTTCATGTTTAAAAGGATTTTGTTTTAGTTATACATTGCCTTAAATGTTAATGTTTATTTATGAAAGCTTCCGCAATATTGTTATCCTTACTGAGCATCTGAGCTCACCCCTTTCAATGTTTTAATATTTTCCAGGATGTGAAGAAGTATTTTATGAATGACCTGCAGGGATAGTCAGAAGAGGATATGAGTGTGGACTATGGAGACTTTATTATTGTAGTATTTCACTTTATGATGTAATGTACATTTATGAATTTATCTAGTGTTTCCAAGGCTACAAAACTAATCGGTCTTTCGATACTTGATCTTTTGTGATCATTCCAATTTTACGAAGAAATGCACCGACTCTGGGTAGCTGGGGTCGGGGCGTTATAGTTGGTATTAGAGGAAGTTTAGTACTAACCTTGGAAGCTAGATTTAGATAAACTCTGATTAGAGCACATAGCCCAAAGATAGACTTTGAGGATTAGTATATAAAAACTTCCTAGAATTTTGGTAATATAGAGATTTTGTGAGTTTTCCGAGCAATACATCCCTGTCTGGATACGAGCAGGTAGAGGTGGCTCTAGCACAGATGTACCTAGGGGTAAAACCCGAAAACACCACTTTGAGCTAGACTCGAATGGGAACTGGTGCACGACAATGGGCCTTACTGCACTCTTGGTTACGACACTCCCGAGGGATATGCTTAGGATAATTCTCATTTCTTTACAAACCACTATGAAGGGTTATGAGTATATAATTCCTCAAAGAAAACTTTTTTTTATGATTATGGATTATATCCATAAAATAGTTCAATTAGTGTTAAGTGTTTTACAAGTACGGAATTATGTATTTTGATTCATAAACTAATATAGTTTCTGCCATTGTTTAGAAATGGCGCCCAGTGGAAGGAATGGAAACCGTATCAATGCACGCACTTCGTGTAGGGATTGCCCTCCTGCTCAAGATAATTATTGTGGAGATGGAGATACAACTGGTGTTGATCAACTTATTACCATATTGGGGAAACTCACTCAAGTTATGAATAATAACCTTACTCGTATGGAGCACCCTGATCCCCAACGTGGAGGATCAATGTTAGACCGCTTCATGAGGCAACAACCGCCAACTTTTAATGGGGGTACAAATCCATTAGTAGTGGAGCAATGGATAAAATCCATAGAGAAAATATTCCATGCCTTGGGGAGTAGCGAAAGGGAGAAGGTTGTCATGGCAGTTTACCGCCTCACTGGAGATGTCGATCAGTGGTGGTCGCTGATTCAAAACACAAAGGAAGATGATGACGTATCAAATATGGAATGGAGGGAGTTCAAAGAGCTTTTCTTAGAAAAATACTTTCCTCATGACCCTCGAGCAGATATGGAAAGGCAATTTCTGAGTCTGAGGTAGAAAAGGGATGAGAATGTCGCAAAGTATGAGGCTAACTTTACAAGGTTAGCGAGGCATGCTGCAGATTATATACGTAACCCGAGAAGTAAGATTTATCGTTTCTTTGATGGGCTAAAACCATTTTTCCGTTGAGATTTAGTATCACAATCTTTCTCAACATACGAATATATTGTCTCGTGTGCAATAAAGACGGAAAAATAATTCTCTAAGTCTTATGACTCTAAAGAAAAGAAAGAGAAGAAGAGATATTCTGATCAATCTGGAAATGGAAATAAGGGGAAGAAGGGAAGAGTTGAATATCAGTCCTGTAGTAAATGTGGGAAGAAACACCCTGGTACTTGCTTGAAGGGAATGGGAGTCTGTAACAAGTGTTGCGAAAAAGGCCACCAAGCTCATGATTGCAAGGGAAAGAAAGTTGTTGTCAATGTGGAATGCTATAATTGTAGAGAGATGGGTCATTATGCAAATGAATTTCCTAAGCGCCAGGGGAACTTACCTCATAAGAGGCCAAGGGATCAAGGCCAAGCTTATGCTATCACTACTGCTGAGGTTGAAGCTCCAAAAGACGTGGTGGAAGGTAATTTAATGGTTTCCTCAAGTTTAGAAAATGCATTATTTGACTCTGGGTCATCGCATTGTTTCATATCTTACCAGTTTGCTAAGAAAATTAGATATTTCCAGTTTGATTTAACAAGAGAATTTTCAGTCAAAACTCCTAAGGGAAGTATTATTGCAACAAAGTTTTGTGAATCAGTACCCATTAGAGCACATAACTGTTCTTTATCCGATGATCTCATTGTCATACCTATGATTGAGTTTGAAATAATCCTCGGTATGGATTGGATTTCAGACTATGATGAAAAGATTTATTGTAAGAAGAAGGAGGTTACGATTTTTTATGATGATGATAAGGAACACCTTATTTTTAGAGAAGAATCTCCACCACCTAATTCTTATTTAGATCCACCCCCAGTGGCTCAACTAAGTTCAATTACTGGGGAGGAAGAGAATGAAATGACTAATAGATAGGAAAGGAATGTTCAAATAGAGGATGTACCTATTGTGAAAGAATATGTAGATGTGTTTCCGGAAGATTTACCTGGACATCCTCCAGAATGAGAAGTTGAGTTTTCCATTGATTTGATTCCTGGATTGAGGCCCATATCGAAGACCCCTTATAGGATGGCCACTGTGGAATTAGTTGAACTAAAGAAACAACTAGAGGAATTGAGTAATAAGGGATTTATTTTCCCTAGTGTTTCTCCATGGGGAGCCCCTGTCCTTTTTGTTAAGAAGAAAGATGGAACTATGAGGTTGTGCGTTGACTACAGGGAGATCAATGCTATAACAATAAAGAACAAGTATCCCCTACCTCTCATTGATGATTAATTTGACCAATTGCATGAAGCTCAATACTTTTCAAAGATTGACCTTCGATCGGGATACCATCAGTTGTGCGTGAAGAAGGAAGATATTCCGAAGACAACATTTCGAACAAGGTACGGGCATTACGAGTTTACTGTAATGCCTTTTGGATTGAATAATGCACCCTCTGTATTCATGGATCTAATGAATAGAGTTTTCAATTAACATCTAGATGATTTTGTGGTGGTATTTATTGATGACATCTTGGTGTACTCCAAAATCTACGAAGATCATGAAAATCATTTGCGTATTATTTTGAAGACTCTTAGGAGGCATGAATTATATGGGAAGTTTAGCAAGTGTGAATTCTGGCTTCAGGAGATTTCTTTCCTTGGCATCATTGTCTCTAAGGATGGAATTTCCGTTTATTCTTCTAAGACCAAGGCAATCCAAGAATGTCTAGCACCGACGAGTATAACTGAGGTACGCAACTTTATTGGTTTGGCAGGTTATTATCGACGTTTTGTCTAGAATTTTTCCCGATTGGCTAACCCATTGACAAAGCTCACACATAAAGGGGTTAAATTTTTCTGGAAAAAAGAGTGTGAAGAATGTTTTGAAGAACTAAATAGAAGATTAGTCAATGCTCCTATATTGACTCTACCATCAGGGAATGATGGGTTCGTTATTTATAGTGATGCATCAATGAAAGGACTTGGTTGTGTCCTTATGCAGAATGATAGGGTTATTGCCTATGCATCACGACAGCTGAAAATTCATGAGCAAAACTATCCTACTCATGATCTCGAGTTAGCTGCTGTAATCTTTTCCTTGAAGATATGGAGACATTATCTCTATGGTGAAAAATGTGAGATATATACCAATCACAAGAGTTTGAAATATATTTTCTCACAAAAAGAACTCAACATGAGGCAAAGATGATGGCTTGAACTACTCAAGGATTATGATTGCACGATACAATACCACCCAGGGAAGGAAAATAAGGTTGCAGATGCTTTTGTAGAAAATATCATGGAGTTTTGAACATGATGAGAGTGGAAAGGGATCCTATTTTTATGGATATAGTAAAGATGGATATGGGAATCACCATGGAGGGTGAAACATCAATTTTTTTTCAAATAGTTGCCAAACCATCTTTACTAGAAAGGATAAAGAGTTCTCAACCCGATGATGAAGTGTTGAAAAGGAAGATTAAAGCTATGAATGATGGGCGGTTGAGTGACTTTGTTTATGAAGATGGTATTTTGAAATTTGGGAGGAGACTTTGTGTTCCCGATATACCTGATTTAAAGAGGGAATTGTTGGATGATGCTCATAGTTCCAATTTCTCTATACACCCTGGGAGCACAAAAATGTATAGAGATTTAAAGGGAAATTTTTGGTGGGACTACATGAAAAGGGAGATTGCCGATTTTGTGTCAAGATGTATGGTTTGCCAACAAGTGAAAGCTAGAAGGCAACATCCTGGTGGAGTATTGCAACCTTTTCCCATACTTGAGTGGAAATGGTATAATATTACGATGGATTTTTTCATGGGACTACCAAAGACTCCTAGAAGAAATGACGCAATATGGGTCATTGTTGATCATCTCACGAAGTCAGCACATTTTCTTGTTATAATGGAAGATCTACCACTTGAACGTCTAACAAGACTGTATATTAATGAAGTTGTGAGACTTCATGGAGTACCCCTGTCGATTGTCTCGGATCGTGATCCTCGTTTTACATCAAGATTCTGGAAAAGTCTTCAGAAGGCCTTGGATACTGAACTTTGTTTGAGCACTGCTTACCACCCTCAAACAGATGGACAATCAGAAATAACTATTTAAACCTTAGAAGACATGTTGAGATCATGCTCACTTGACTTTCAAGGAATGCGGGATCAATATTTACCTCTGGTAGAATTTTCTTATAACAACATCTTCCATTCAAGTATTCAGATGGCACCATATGAAGCGTTATACGGAAAGAGATGTCGCACACCAACCTGTTGGGATGACGTTGGTGAAAGAAAACATGTAGGCCCAGAACTGGTGGAGGAAACGATGGAAAAGGTGAAGGTAATCCAAAACAACATCAAAGCAGCTCAAAGTAGGCAGAAGAGCTATGCTGACAATCGAAGGAAGGATTTGGAGTTTCAGGAAGGAGATCATGTTTTCTTGAAGGTATCACCATGGAAGGGAGTTATACGTTTCGGTAAGAAGGGTAAATTGAGTCCCAGGTACATCGGACCCTTCGAAATTCTAGAACGAATTGGGGATGTAGCTTACCGTTTGGCAATGCCGCCAAGTCTCTCCAAAGTTCATGATGTATTCCACGTATCACTGTTGAGAAAATACATGCCTGACCCAACGCATTTAATCACCTATGAGGAATTAGAACTGGAACCCGATCTTTCTTATTGAGAAGAGCCCGTCAGGATTCTTGATACAAGAGAACAAGTGCTGAGAAACTGGACGACTCGTCTGTTAAAAGTTCTATGGAGAAACCATAAGATAGAGGAGGCAACGAGGGAACCCGAGGAACTTATGATGAAGAATCACCCGAGTCTTTTTATAAAGTGATATTATATGAAATTTCGAGGACGAAATTATTTAAATGAGGGGAGAATGTAACACCCAAAGCTTTCTCGGTACTCTTCTCTTTGAATAATACAGTAGCGTGTGCTGTACGAAACTTCGAGTACTAACACACACCACAACTAATCAAAGTAGCCGTTATGAATAATAATACCTAATTTTTGAAATTTTATAAATTTTATTTTTCCAAATGGACTTCATTTTTGTATTCATAATATCAAAATTATCCTAAGTTGAATTTTTTGTAACTTTCTGAGAACTTCCAATTTTTTTGAATAGTGAAAAAATACTTAAAACAACTTTTTAAATCAAAATAATTTATTGTGGTAAATTATACTATTTAGTGGTTTTAAAGTATAATTAGAATATATTTTTACCATTTTATCCAATGGTTGTCATTATAATTAATTTAACATTAAAATTGGACATAAACAATTGCCAATCTTTTGATATAAATTGTTTCTTAAAAACACGCTATTTGTTGTAACAGCGGGAATTAATTATAAAATTAATTAATGGAACTTGTAATTTTGGAATTTTGTAAAATAGACATCATTTTTGAATTCGGAATATCAATTATAGCTTAGGGTGAAATTTTGGCCTTATTCTGAAAAACATCAATTTTTGATGAATAGTGAAACCACTAAGTGGTTGTTAAAAAACTGATTTTTCGTTAAAATGAAACATTACCACTTCTGTGTTTTGAATTTGAAAAATCCGACATACATGGTTTTCATTAAGAAGTAAAATGTGGTTCAATGATATTGAAATAATTTTTTGTAGAATAGTAACTTTTAAGTTCTTAATCGCGATTAGAGGTAATTAGTGTAGTTGAAGGTAAAAATAATGTTTTAATAATATGAGATGAGCTTGACACATGTCCTACCCTCATTGGATGTTCCATGGTCGACCAAGAAAATACATGGGTCAAATTGGGGACCCCATGGAGCCACTTTAGTTGGAAAATGACTTAAATACCTTTTATTTAATGTTAAAGTAAAAAATGACACAAACATGAAATGTTTTACTAAAAAATTTTTTACATGGGGTTATACAAGTCATATTTTTTACTATAAATATTCATTAGAAAGCTAAAAAGATTTCCTACATCATGATATTTTTTTTTATAATTTTTAGACATTAAATAAATTATATTATTTATGACACCATGATGATGCATTGATTACCTCATCAATTAACGATTTAAATAAAATGAAAAGATAATGTAAAATCCAAGGCTTACACTTGTCAAAAACCTATTGGATGAGTAGATTTCGAACCCTGATCACCTTACCCTCAAATGATATAAGTGTGGGACCTCTAAAATCCGAAACTCATTTTATAATAAAGTGACTTTTCTTTACTTTCCAAGAGTGCCCCTCCTCTCCACTTATAAAAGGCCCCCACCTCTACCACCTTACTCACACTTTCAAAGCCTTTTGGCTCGGCAAACCTCTGCCCAAATGCTCTCCCAACTTCCCTCCCTTACTCCTAGAAGCCTCACTTTGGGCAGAAGTCTTCCCAAGGAAGCCTTTGGCTCAAATCAAAAGAGTTACCCAATTTTAAGGTAATGTCTTCTCTTATGTTATTTTGTTTTATTTTGCTTATCCAAACCCCTAAACTATTTTTATTCCTTTATTTTGTAACAAAACCAGTATCCTCAATATACTATGATGTTGTTATAATGATTATTCGAGCTACACTTACACACACCTACATCTAATGGATAAAGAACATACGGTTTCTGTGGATGGTGAATTTATGCCTCACGAAATGATGATTGTTCAACACTCATAAAACACCTTCAAAGGTGGCCATTAAGATGTCACTATATTTATAAATGATATATAATATGTTTATGTTTTACTTAAGGTTCTGTATTTTTCATTTATGGCATACCTTTATTGTTTCCATTATGGGTAAACAAGATATTTTCATCTTAGGAAGTGCGGACTACCGCCCCCTCAAAGTGATTTGAATCATTAATGCCATATGTGGGATTATAAAGTATGGAGTAAATGATATTATATATGATATCATACTGGAATTATAATATACCTTTATATCATTATGATTTCATTAAATATGAACTAGAAATGAAAGTAGCGTTCATGCGTACGTACGGCTTACCGTCTCTATGAACGGTGCATTTCATTTCTTACCTCTAAACGTTATGGAATATTATAAATGCATGTATATACTGGATATATATGAGATATATGATATCTATATCATTAATATAATTTTGGATATAATTGATATATCACCACATGAACAACTTGTAATTATAATAATGTTATTTTTGACTCAAGTACCTAAGATCGACAAAATGACCGTTATAAACTTAAATAATTACATAATGTTCATAACATGGTAATAAGGGATATAAAATGAATAATGAACATGAAAAAGGTTCTTAAGTAAATAGGAATTAACTCTAGTTTATTATTCAGGAGGTTAAAGAACGGTCGAGTCAGGACAGGACGCAAGGTAAGGGAATTTCTTAACCCAACTTCCATTCTTTGGGTTAATCTCCTACTTTCAAGTTATGTCATGATATTATTATGTCCTATTTTGTATTTTTACTTTCTTCATGTGTAACTATAGTGAATACACATAAGAAATCTATTTAAGTTTAAAAATGATCTTTTTAATGACTTCGTCTCAATCTCCTTTCATTGAGGCATATTTGGTTTTATACACAACTTTCTTTTATACGGTGTATAAACCCCTTTGACTTTTACGTTTATTCAAAAGGAATATTTTTATACAAAGCGTTTTACTAAACGACAAAAAGGGAATGTTTTTCTTTCCATACATATGTGGCGACAACGACTTCTCCGCCGCCGTGACCATTATTTGAGTTTCAGCTTCCTCTACAAGCCATCAAATTTTTTAAAGAAAAATAAATACAAAGTTTTAACTTTCTTTTATTTTGATATTGAAAATGGTTTTGAAAGCGTTTTTATTATATCAATGTGTTGTATTGATATCTTGTGATTGAAATGTGGAAATGTTATGTTTCCTTTATGCATGTTTTATGTGATATGATTATGTTATGGTTTATGATATGTTTAAACCTATTCATATGAGGAATGCATTAGACTAAATAAGTGACGGGTGGAGCCCGCTATAGCTCCTCGATGCATCGGTAGGTCTCATGAGACAAACTAGTGTCTTGGCACGAGGCCTTGACAAAATCTTATTTGTGGTCTTGGCACGAGGCCTTAGCTACGTGGTTATGATAGTCTGGCATTATGCATTCCGTCATTATGAAAGTGGTTATTGATATTGCATGTGATTATTCGACTAGTAGAATATCCATGTGAATAAGTAAATGGCATTATCTCATTTTACTTTTTCCATATTATGTTGAAGTTCATGTTTAAAAGGCTTTTGTTTTAGTTATACATTGCCTTAAATGTTAATGTTTATTTATGAAAGCTTCCGCAATATTGTTATCCTTACTGAGCATCTGAGCTCACCCCTTTCAATGTTTTAATATTTTCCAGGATGTGAAGAAGTATTTTATGAATGACCTGCAAGGATAGTCAGAAGAGGATATGAGTGTGGACTATGGAGACTTTGTTATTATAGTTTTTCACTTTATGATGTAATGTACGTTTATGAATGTATCTAGTGTTTCCAAGGATACTAAACTAATCAGTCTTTCGAGACTTGATCTTTTGTGATCATGCCAATGTTATGAAGTAATGCACCGACTCTGGGTAGCTGGGGTCGGGGCATTACACATGGAGTACCACTATCTATTTAATCTGATCGTGATCTGAGGTTCACCTCAATGTTTTGGAAAAGTCTCAGACATGCTCTAAGAACTGAATTTCAGTACGACCTATCATCCTCAAACAGATGACCAATATGAGATAAATATTCAGACATTAGAATACATGTTGATAGCATGTTCAATGGAATTCAAAGGAGGATGGGGAAAACATCTTCCACTGGTTGAATTACCCTACAACAATAGATTCCACTCGAGCATCTGAATGGCACTATATAAATCCCTTTTTGGGAAAATGTGCAGAACACTGGTGTGTTGATATGAAGTCGGTGAGCATAAGCTGCTAGGACCTGAAATGGTCGAAGAAATGGTGGAGAAGGTGAAATCCATTCAGTAGCATATCAAGGCAGCCCAAAGTTGAAAAAAGAGTTATGCAGATAACTGTCGATGAGACCTTGGGATCAATGTTGGAGACAAGGTATTTATACATATATCCCCTAGGAAAAAGTTCATGAGGTTTGGGAAGAAAGGGAAGTTAAGTCCCAGGTACATCAGCCCCTTCGAGATCCTTGATCGAGTTGGAGCTGTGGCCTATCAACTGGCACTTCCACCTACCATGTCGAAAGTACATGATGTCTTTCATGTACCCCTCTTAAGAAAGTACATACTAGACCTCTTCACATATACTCTCTTCAAAGGTGGTACAGTTGGAGGATGATCTCTCTTACGAGGAGCATCCAGTGAAGATCATGGATCGTAAAGACAAAGTTCTACGCAAAAATACTACTTATCTGGTCAAGGTACTATGAAGAAACCATATATATGAAGAGGAAACATGGGAACTGGAAGAAGCAATGAAGAAAAATTACCCACACCCATTTTTGGCTTAGAATGTAAAATGAAATTTCGAGGGAAAAATTTCATAAGGGGGGAAGAAGGTAACGACCCAATGTTTTTCAATTGACATTCCCTTATCATATGTATTTCATAAAATCACATGAAAACATAAAATAAAGAAATACTAAGGTCTAGGTGAACTTTAAACATAAGTTTGACACCTCTGTGTTTAGAATTTCGAAAATCCAACATACACGGTTGTAATCAGTACGTTATTTGGAGTCCGATAAGAAAAACATAATTTTTATTATATAGTAACCTACCCTAATGAATAACAACATAACCATATGAATAGTGATATACCTAATTAATATTAACCTCACCTATGATAGTATAAAAATAATATTAATCCTGGATGTACGATATACCTATATTTTAGAATAAGTTACTGAATGTTTTAAAACTGGTTTTGATAATAAATTATTTTTTTAAATATAAATTAAAATAATCATATTTATGAATTTATTTTTGAAAAATGGACTTCATTTTTGGATTCTACACGTCGAAAAATGGTTATTGTGATTTTTTGGGATTTTTCTGAAATACTTGAATTTTTTATGAATAGTAAAATACGATAATTTAGAATAAATGATAAATAAGGGATTTATTGAGCCATTGATGATGTAATGATAATGTAATCCCACTAGGTTTGGGATCACATGATGAAATTACTATTATTGGTCATGGAATACTTAATATTCCTTGTCTTGTCAAGAAATAATAAATTAATGATTATAATATTATGAAATCTCTCCTCTCGTCCACTATGAAATCCCCTTCACTCCCTCTTCTCTTCACTCATCTCAAGCCTTGTGGCTTGCCATTATTCTTCCCAAATCTCTCCCCAATATCCTCCACCACTTCCAAAATCTCCCATCCTCTTCAAAATACCAAAACCTCCCCTCTTAAGAGGTTCTCAAAGGAGGAAGTACCAAGATGTAAAATTTCTCTTCCCAATTTCTTCTTTTCTTTTAAGTTCTCTTTCTTTTTTTTTCCTTCCTCACCTACTTCCAAAATAATAGTATGATAAATCTGGTAACATACATGTAATTGAATTTTTTCATGCTAATGGAATATTTCATTAACTTCTCTCTTTTTCCCACAATTTTATTTGAATGAAATGAAAGCACCGTTTGAGATGTGCTAATTTAGCACATTCAAGGACAACCGTTTATCAGTTTCTATTATTATCTTTAATTATGGTCATGAAACCATTTGTGTTATGATTGAACCCGATTATTATATATTTAATATATTCTATTTTTTGTCCTGTAATCTCTTTGTACAAATGGTATTAAGTTATAAAGAAAAATATGTTCTTTGTAATCAAATCCACCGATTAACAAAACCGGTTATCACTATAGTTATATATATAATAATTTGACATCACTCTAAGTAACCTAATTAAAATTAAAACCAATTAATCTCCTGGATGTGAACTAAAGAATATAACTTTAATTCTGGACTATCAATTTCATCTTACATAACATCCAAACTTAAATATAAGTGAACCGATCTTTTAAAGCCAAGTAAACAAATGAGTCCAAACAATGAAATTGAACCTTATAACTAATCAAAAAGGCTTTGAATGAACTAAAAAAGTTTATAATAAATAAAATACATATATAAGAGGTTATGTAATTATTAATTAATAATCCAAAATATTTTTATTCAGGTATTTAGTAACAAGTGGAGAACAACAAAAGATTTAAGGTAAGGGATCCTCTCTTTTTCACTCTTAATCAAGATTGTTCTCTATGCTATGACTTTTTTGTGTAATACCATGTGATGGGGTATGTTTTATAACCTCCCTTGTACTTACCTAATGTTTTATAAGTGATGAGAAACCCATTATCTTTCTCATAAAGCTCTCTTAGTTACACCCGATACCATTCTGATAAACAGTAATGGATTCTACTCAAACTTACTTTATTCCTTCAGGTTACTCTATCATTCTTTTTTACCAAAATGTAGTTTTCTTTTCTTTTTATGTAAAAATTCTACACTCTATTTATATTTGTTACCACCCACCATGTTATATGCTTATATTACCTTATGAACGTCCATGTATGTTCTAATCCTTTTCTTTCATGGACACTTTCTTGATACACTCATTGGTTATGCTTTATGTCATTATTGTGGTACCCAATTCTCTCCATGGGTAACCTTATGTTTATGTATAGTTGATTATGTATGATTATTTATGATAAAAGAATATTTATGTGGAAATAATATTTTTGTGGCAAGAATATTCATGAAACTTTTGAGATGGGTGCACCCATATAACACTTCAATGCATTGGGTAAGGTTAAGTCTCATGAGATGCGATGTGAAACAGGATTGGTGGTTAGCCTTGACCCATACTGAAATAGGAAACATGATTGGTGGTTAGCCTTGACCCATTCTAAGAAATATTTTATTAATCTTCCACATTTATATGATTCCAGGTTTATATTATCCCATGATTATATGATATTATATGTTCCACTTTTTGGATATCAATATGTCATGCCTTCTAACTAATGTGCTTAATATGTATCCTTATGTTCATTCCCTTACAGGTATTTTCAGCTCATCACATTGTTCATGTGTTCCCTCGGGTACCCTTTGCAGATGTAAGGGCTCAAAGGAAGTTAGAATCTCTTTATGAAGATTAAATATAAAAGTGTTTTTTAGCCCCATGTTTTATGTTATATGTACCTAGTCTTCCAAGACACTAGACTTAACGATCCTTGGATTGTACTCTAATGATTAATTATTCTTAAAATCATTAAATTTTATATGTAAAAGGATCAGGTATCTGTAAACATAGATACACAAGTGTTACACATAATTTTAAATAACACATTCCATGTTTCATAAGATGGTATCCATTTTTGTATACTCAGTGTACATGACCAATCTACTTGGTAGAACCATACATCGTGTGAGCCTATGAACATGAATTATATCTCAGTAAAATGTGACTTAACATGTAAAGTAAAGACACACCCAAAAGTTGAAAAATACCCAAAAATTGTGTATTTTTAAGAAAAATCATATATTTTAAACTTAGAGAGTTACTTCCGCATGTTCACAACTTTGTATGACATCCACGATGTGTATTACTATAAGCTAGGTGTTATGAGTACATCTTTTTTACTATGTCACATGACATGAGCTCTCTTGACTATACAAGTACAAGGGTATAGGAATCAATACATTCCATGTGTAGCTATTAACAAACCATATATCTTGGTAATGGGAAGCTTGATGTGTATAGTATTGGCATACCCAAAATTTGAGAAATACCCACACACCTGTGTTTAGAAGATAAGTTATATACTGTACACTTATATATTTACTTAGGAATGATTCTCGATATATATGACATCAAAGATGAGTAGTACTACATGTTGGGTACTATTAGTACATGTCATGTACTATGTTACATTTATCAAGCTCTATTCATAGTATAATCCCAAGGTTCTAGGAAGAAATAAATTTGGTGAAACTCACTAGACACATCTTATAAGTGGTATTCACATGGATTAAGTAGTGTTAGTACAAGACCAAAGTTTCGTGAGGGACCCACATTCCATGTACCCTACTAGACACATAGTGTAATGAGAAATTTATAGTATTCTTGATGATTTATCACCTAGGTGATGGTTTTTAATGTATTAGTGGTCTTATCCATATATTTAAGAATATAGAGTTTGATAGTATGACCTATTTTTTCATTAGAGGACATCTATGTGAGGTTTTGAGTAGTAAAAGAATCTTAGGTTTATAAAGATAATGCCAGGGTTCAATTAATGTGTTTTGAGTAGACATAGAGTTTTGGTTCTCCCATGTGTGTTGGGTCCTGGTCCTAGCCATCAAGTATTTCCCCAATGAAAAATTCATGATATGGTTAGGTTCCCCATATAATAGATGGATTTTAGGTAATTTTTGGGTTTGGAACCTTCTATAATGGAAGTACCTTTTGGAAACTTCAAACACAAAACAAAATTTCAGAACACTCATTTTGGAATGAACCCAAATCATTGAAGAATCTGAAAATGAGATGGAAAAACACTCCAAAATCACACTGTAATGCTTTTGATACATGCTAGGAAACAAAATTATGAAAAAAATGGTATGGAAATATAAGAAAATATTAACACAATTATTTTACGTGGTTCAGACTTAGTCCTACTATATTAGGGTAATGCTGAAAACTTTTATTAAATAAGTTTAATGATATTAGAATTTCAAACTATTTCAACCTAAATGGTCTTTCCCAAATATTTATAGAAGGGACTATCTAGTGCAACCAACTCCACCACTAGTTTAACAATGTGAGGGATCATTCACTATGTTTGACCATTGATAATGTTCCACCACCTCAAATGAATTTTCTAGTGAACAATGAATGCATTTGAAAACTCTATGTTCTCTCCTTGAATATCCTTATGAATAAAACCTTATGTAACTTCAAAATTTATTCATACACAAGTCTTTTAAATCTCCAAAATTCCACCTACTAGAGTCATCATTATTGCTTCTAATTTATATACTTATAAACTTCTAGACACATGTTTTTTCACTTTACTATCTCTATCCAATTTTAGAATTAGAATTATAGATTATCACCTACCAAAAAATCCAAAAATTAACTAGAAAATGGTTCACACATCAATAAAAACTAAAAATATCCCACTTTATAATCATTTTTAGGTTTCATCACATATTCCTTAAACTATATCCAAAAATACCTTCTACTCTCAAACTTCCTTTTTAGTATCTTGATTTCCCAAAAATGCTTCCTACTATCCTAGAAAAACTAAGGCACCTCAACACCCTAAAATTTCTCAAAATACAACCTTAGTCTACATATCTTATGGATTATGGAATCTACTAACCTTTTATAGCACTATCAATTTTTCCTCTAAGAACATTTAGATAACTTTATACTTCAACTAAATATGATTTGTTATTGATAGGAACATAAAATTACTTACAAGATATACCAAACTCTAGGAATCATAGAATATCATTCTAGTTTCTTGAATTTTTCCTTGATCCATCAACTTTCCCTTTATCCAAATCAACTCATTAAAATTTTCTATAATAGCAACCTACTATTCCTCTGTTATTGAATGTGAAACTATAGGTTCAAGCGTAAATATCTAAATCATAGTTGTTTTTTATGGTAAAAAATAGCTAATAGAACTCCCCCAAGTATCTTCATCTCACCTAAATTTTTAATTTAAAAACCTTAATACAATTCATCTATTCTGAAATAGAGGGATATACTTTCAAAACCATTCAGATACTGATGTTTCCACTTAACCACTTCCCAATGTTCTCTTAGAGGATTATTCATGAATATACTAAAAAGTCCCACTATATGTGAAATGTAAATATATATACAAACCATTTTATGTGAAACACACCAAGATTTTATTAAAAATATTTTTTTTTCAAAAACATTTAATTTTCTTTGATATCTTACATTATGCGCAACACTACGTTTTAACAAACCACAATATCAAATTATTATTATTATTTAAAAAATTACTATTATAAAATAGCCACTAAATATGTAAGTATAAATAAGAATAAACACATTTTAAAAATTAATTTTAAAGTGTTTAGATAAATAAAATATTTTTATAAATAAGTACTTACTTTTTATTAAAGTCTTTATATGCTTTGAACATAATTTTTTCTCAAAAATATATTTGTATTAATTTTTGGGAATAGATAATAAAGTTAATTTTTGAAACTTTTAGAAAATTTATTTGAAAAAATTAACTTAATTTTTGGAATAAACATATAAAACAAATTTATGGTGAAATTTTATAATTTATTGAAAAGATTATTTTTTTGATGAATAGTGAAAACACTCCTTTTTATTAAAAATTGTATTTTGTTTATATTAATTGCAAACTTTATTATAGTTTAAAAATATTTTAAAAGTAAAATTATTACAATTTTGTTATTGATAAACCAATTTAGTTCATTGGAATTAAATTAATATTGATTTTTGATATTAAAACATTCTATAATTTTGAAAATTTTCTCTTTAGAAAGACTCTTTTTTATCGTGTCTGTGAGTTTAATTTTAAATTAAATTTTACCACTTATATGAATAGAATTTAGAAAAAATATTTCCTTATCTAGAATCAGAATAAAAGAGATTATATAATAAGGTCACCTTAATTTTTGGTCAAAATTAATAGTAAAAACAGTAAAAATTAATTATTGAGGTTAAGGTTAGAACAAGATTATCGTGTTATTAAACTAAAAAGACAAGTGGTAAAATAACCTAAAAACATTTAAAAATACCATTTTACGGCCATATATAGACCTTATAACTTATAATTTTTAATAGTGACCCATTTTGGATCCATTTGGGATGTTTAAAATGTGTCTACAGTTTTTATTTTCAAAGATTTCAAGTATGTCATCTCCCCCAGTTATAAAATAGAAACCCCTATCCTATGATATTATCACTTAAAAAACCCTTTGGTTTGGCCAAGAACTAACCAAATATCTTACTTAATTCCCTACCAATATCCTAAAAGACTTATTTTTTTAGTAGACAATCCTAGGAAGTATTTTCGTATAAACATAAAGAGGTTATCCTGAGAATAAGTGAAATTATTAAAATTATGTTTTTATTTTATATTTTTTTACACCTCCTTAAAAAATATCCCATCTATGATGAAATAATAAAACTATAATCTCCCATATAATTAGAGTCTAATTTGTTAATTTAATAACCTATATCCACCTCGTATTCCTTAAAATGGGAAACAAAACCATCAATCGTATGTACGATTGACTACCACCCCATGAACTGATGTATTTTATTTGTATCACTAACTCTCAGAATTGATTATAATGTTGTATGGGGGACTAATTCTCTGTGAATAAATGTGATTATTTTCCTAATTAATATTTATATGGAAGGTAATAAGGGTAAATTTAAGGAATATATGTGATATATATGAAATCATAATGACTCTAGAAAAGGTGATATATTATTTTCCTTCTCTTCATTCCATACATCAATAATATAGAAACAATGTTCATGTGTACATATGACCTACTGTATCCATGAATGATGTCATTCATTTTCTATATCTAGATTTTATGTATTAATATACATAAATATATAATAAATATATATGATATTAATATTATTGTTTAAATTATGAATATTATGTAACCATGATCAAAGTAGAAGGACCAAATATGCCAAATCAAAACATAAATGAAAAACAAAGTAACTATTACCTGAAATGTGATTTTAACAAATAATTGTTAATAAAAAGGTAACAAATGGTTATAGGTAAATAATATATTGTATGATACATATGAGTATAGTTATATAATAGATGTATAACAAAACTATATTTAATATATAGTATGTTCAAACATGTATGAAGGATGTTGGGACTTAGGTAAGAGGATTTTGATCATACCTTTATTTTTGTGGGACACTTGACTCATACCTCACTTTTTTATTTTATATGGTGTATATAATTAATATGAATGTATTTTATGATTTATTTTGTGATCTACATATCCATATAATGTTATTTATTCCATGTGGATTATGATTCAAATGATTCCAAATCGGTAAATGTTTTATGGTATAATCTCATTGTTTATCTAGATTATTTAAGATTATGATTACAATGATGAAATATTAAAAAATTTCTCTCAATAAACTCATATAATTATCTTATCCCATGGTTATGTCATTAAAAATAATGTGTTCCTTTCATTTTCTGATCTTTATGTACTCAAGATTTAAAAATAATTATTTTAAGAAAAATCAACTGTATTTCTCTCTTCAGATGAAATTCCTTTCTATTCCATGTCCATGTTTTCTAAAAATGTTTTCAATAATATTTTTACTATTATCCAAATATTGTTTAATGTAATTTTTACCCTTTTTTAAATTTTTAAAAATTAATTTAAAAGGAATATTCTTATCTTTTTCCAAATGAGTTACTTTTGACTTTTTATTGAAAATGTGAAAGGATTCTTTGTTTTTAACATATATGAAATGGATGGTATTTTACGCCATCATGAAAACTCAATGTTTTAGAGATTCCATTTTGAGTTTACAAGGTTATTTTCAAGGGAAATATTTTCTTCAAAATTTTCAAAATTTTCATATTTCATTTAAATTATTTTATGGTAAAATGGTTATTTTCCTCAAGAAATGTTTCAAGTGATCTTCAACATCATTGTGCATATAAGATAAAATAATTTGATGTTACCAAATTTTTAATGGGGATATAATCCAATAATAACATCCTTAATATTTCCTTAGATTATTCATGGTTATGATAACAGGATGTTTATGAAACTCGTTCATTTTTTACAGGTTATTCTATGATGAAATGATGAAATTTTTATGAAACACATTTATTTTATATGGGTTATGATATGATGAAATGTTTATGAAACAAACATTTATCCATGGGTTTTGAGATGATGATTTTTATGGTCTTTTGGAAAACTTATGTATGGTTTTCGTAATGTGATGGTGGTTATATTATAACCAAGTATGATGATTAATTTATAACTAGGGATAGTGTTTATGTTATAACTAAGGATGATGGTTACATTATAAACAAGGATATGTGGGACCTATATCTATCTCTAATGCATTGGGAAATAATTGATATCTAATGAGATAAATTGTGCTGGAATAGAGAGTGAACTGATTTCAGAAAGGGAATCTATCCACTATTATAGTATTGGGAGTGATCATTGACTACTATTTTAGTTTGGGGAGTGAACACATTCCACTATGGTAGCCATGAAAGTAATCCTTGAATACTAAGGATATGATGTTATATACTTATGTGTATACCAAAAATCCATGTCTTATGCATATGTTAATCTCTCACCGCTCATGTTATTTTATTAATTTATGATTTGTGTCTTATGAACTGCCAAAATTTATGTTATGACTCAAGTTTATGATCTGCGATATGTACGTTGTGGTTTTAAAAAATAATTCTGATGTTCTCATACCTTTATGCTCATGTTATTTTGATATCTCTCTTGTTTACACTTACTGAGCATCTAATCTCATATTCTATTATGTTTACTTTCTCCAAGATATGAAGAAAGGTATTATGTATGACATTTCTAAGAAGGATGCTAGTTATGATGAACTTAGTGGGACATGATATAGTTTAATTATGAATCATTAGTGTATGTATCCGAGTTTCTAAAGGCACTAGACCTAAATAATTCTGGCATGTATTTTAATGTTATGTAATGAATATTCATATAATAATATTATATATATATATATGTATGTAAATTTCATCTCTTTATAGTTTTTATTAGAGAAAGGTTTAGTTAACCTTTGAAAAATAGGATGATAAAAATTTAGTAAGAATCCTAAGGATAAGCCTACGTATAAATCAAGGTATAGGAAAATGTCATGGAATTTTTGTGAAGGATAGAATTATTGGTTTCCATGAAATTATATTCCTATACGGATACTATAAGTGGATTTAGCTCTCAAAAAATTGTACCTATGGGTAATAACTCCAAAATTGAGCATTGAGATGGACTTTATCGTCACCTAGTATATGACAATGGGTCTTACTGCACAACTGGTTTGACACCTACGAGGGATACACTTTTGGAATTGACAAAATCTTCACAAACCATCATGAAGGATTAGAATAGATGCTAACCACTAATGAACTATGTTGAACCTAATTTTTCATGGATTTAAAATATGGTTTAAAAAATTATACATCCTATGAATTGTTTTTCATGACTAATCACTATGATTAATGGTTCTTAATAGTCATACAAATAATTTTTGTTTTAGTAAAGAATTGAATATAGAATGATGTGGTTGGGGTGGTTATAGAAAAGCTCAAATATTTAAGTACCCTGATTTATCTTAGTTATATGAATTTATATATATCATTAAAATTTTATAGGAATGTTAATTCATATGCCAAATAATTTTATATTGAATTAGTAGTGAGAACCCCTAATGCTACAATGATTGGATCTCAAGTATATGATTCTTCACAAGATGAAGTTTACATCCATCCAATGGCCCTAAGGCCTTCATTTTTTATTGATTTTCTGATAATCCACCTTTCAAGGGGTGATGAGGAACCCTTACAAGGCATGTAGGCATTAGTATTAAATGTCCCATAGGCCTTAGAGAATTCATTGCCTGTAAGATTAAAACATTACATACAACCCAGAATAACTACTTATAATTTCTCCTCCCCAATATCTTCATCATCAAATCAGCTCTCCACCTTCGCATGGCTGCTCGGCTAGGCTCTCCCATGCAATCACAGGCTTGTACCGATGGTATTTTTCATACCCTCTCATTATTGCAATCCATTTAGCTTTTGCTATGGTGAAATCTTCTTTGCTCATCCTCATTCTAGAGCTTGTTCATTTTATGTTTTTTGGCTTGCATCTGCACTAAAGGTGGGCCGAAGGCCTTGAGGTGGCCCGAAAGCCTTACTGACTCGAAGGCCTAGGTGGCCCAAATTCATTAAAGGACTTGGGGACAAAATCGGTGGCCCAAAGGCCCAAATAAGGGAATAATCCCGATTGCTACATTTCCAAACAGTGTCTGCTACAGTTCCTGCTACAATACTGCACAGTTCTGCTATAGTACTTCTACAGTACTGCTACAATACCCAAAAAATATGCCTCTACTTGGATTTGATTCTGGGTCGTCTAGATGCACTTATGGAGTCCTCACTAACGGGGCTGAGGCTCATGTTCCAAGTTGAATTTTATAGGAATGTGCTTCTTACAAACCTCATTATCCACCCTTTAGATGAATTTGATGTTATCTTAGGCATGGATTGGATTTATCTATTTAAATTCCACATCAATTTATAAGGAAGGGAATTAATATTTGATATTCCACACCAACCTATGATCATATATTAGTGTGATGATAGATATAAATTTATAATGGAGATCACATCCATTATATGGGTCTTGATTCCCATTCAAAAGTGGTATTTATCTCATATGGTTGGGGAGAAACTCAATATTGATGATATGCCTATTATGATGGAGTTTATTGATGTCTTCATATAAGATTATCCTAGTATTCCGTTGAAATATGAAGTTGAGTTCTCAATAAAACTCATACCTAGTACTAAACCTATTTCAATGACTCCCTATAGAAATACCCTAATTGTGTTGTAGGAATTGATGAAGAAACTCCCAGATAATATCGACAAAGGATTCATTAGTCCAATTGTGTCTCGTTGGAGTGAACATACTATTTTGTTAATAATAATGGACCAATGTGAACCTATATTGATATTAGGAGTTGAATAAGATCACAATTAAGAATAAGTATCCTCTACCCCATATTGATGACTTGTTTGATCAACTTCATGGAGCTTAATACTTTTCTAAGATTGACCTTCATTTTGGATATTATAAATTAAAGATCAAGAAAAGGGATATAACCAAGGCCACATTTCTTACAAGGTATGAATACTATGTGTATATAGTGATGCTATTATGTCTTACCAATTACCCTACTATTTTTATACATTTAATGAATATAGTATTTATATATTACCTTGAAAAATTCTTGGTATTCTTTATAGATAATATTCTCGTTTATTCAAAGTGAAAGGAAGAGTACAAAGATCCATTGATAATTAACTGAAGACCCTAAGGAAGGATAATTTGTATGAAAAATTTACTATGTTTTATTTTTGGATATAAAATTTTTCATTTTTGGGTTCTATAATCCCAAGTGGGGGTTTATATGTAGATCATCCAATAAGGAGGCTATTGGACATTTCATTAGACCAACCATGGTAACTGAGATCTGAAATTTTCTTGGTTTGGTTGGATATTATTAAAGGTTTGTGGAGAATTTATTATGACTACGTAATCTACTCACCAAGTTAACTCTGAAGGGAGATAAGTTCATATGGATAGATAAATGTGAGGGAAATTTCAAGGAACTAATGAGAAGATTAGACACTGCACCTCTGCTTACATTACCCTATAGTTTAGAAGGGTTTGTAATCTATAATAATGAATCAAAGAAAGGATTAGGATGTGTTATCACGTATAATGACGTGTTTATAGCTTATTCCTCTCAAACATTGAAGGTTCATGAGAAAAATTACCAAACTCTTGATTTTGAGTTAGGTTTAGTAATTTTTTAATTAATGATATGGAGGAATTATCTTTATGGAGAAAAGTGTGATATATACACTAATCACAAAATCTTATATTATATATTCATATATAGCGAGTAAAATATACACTAGAGAAGATGGTTGGAGCTATTTAAAGATTATGAATGCTTAATACATTATTACCTAGGGAAAGTGAACAAGGTGGTCGATGATTTGATTGAAAATGATCATACAAGATCATTCATGATTTAGATAATAAAATATATATTATATATGTATTTTAATTGGACGGATCTTGAAAGATTTAAGGAATGAGAGAAATATTATCTTTCTAAAATAAGTTTTCAACCATCTATCCATGTTAGTATTAAAGAGGCATAGAAGGATGATGTGGAGCTATAGAAGAAGGTGAGAAATTATATTGAGTTTAATGTCGATTGTGGTGGATTAATAAGGTTAATGAACCATGTACGTGTTCCATCCAAACCATATTTTACGAAAGGGATGTTATAGGAAGCTCATAGTTCTTCATTATCTATTTATATGGAAGTAACAAGATGTATAGAGATCTGAAGGAGTATTTTTGGTGGTATGAAATGAAGAGAGATTTTGAAGTTTTTGTATCCTAATTCTTGGTATGTCAGAAAGTTAAGTTTGAGAGACAAAATTCTATGGGTATGTTGCAACCATTACCTATAAAAAAATATAAATGGGAAAACATCAACATGGATTTTTCATTGGACTCTCCAAAACATCTAAAGGAAATAATGCTATATGGGTTGTAGCCAATCACCTCAAAAAGTTATAAAAATTTATCATTATCAGAGAATATTTATATCTAGTTCATCTTTATAGGAGGTAAATTAAGGAAGTGGCATTATTACATAGATTACCACATTCCATTATATCTAATAGGGATCCAAGGTTTACCTTGATGTTCTGTAGAATTATTTGACAAGCTCTTGATAAAAAATTGAGTTTCAGTACTGCATATCAACCTCAGAGTGATGATTAGTTTTAGATAATAATTAAAACCCTAGAAGATATGTTTAGATCCTTTTTCTATGGATTTAAAAGGTGTTTGAGATCAAAACCTCCCTCTAGTTGAGTTTTCTTACAACAATAACTTTCACTCGAGCATTCAGATCACTCTATATGCATCCTTATATGTAAGTAATATTAAAACTCAAACATGTAGGATATATTTAGAGAAATAAAGCTATTATGACTATATCTAGTGAATGAAATGGTGTAGAATGTTAGATCTATTCAACAACATATAAGGAAATCACAAAGTAAGCATAAAAGTTATGTTGATAATCGCTGGTGTGATCTCGAATATGAAGTTGGTGATAAGGTGTTTCTAAGAATTTCTCCATGGAAAAAGGCAATAAGATTTGAAAAAGGGGAATATAATCCCTAGGAATATCATACCCTTTGAAATTATTGATTTTATTGGGACTTTATCTTATCTCTTGGCGCTTCCATCCAACCTCTCTTAGGTTCATGATGTGTCCGATGTAACTCCCATGAGGAAACACCTACCTTATCTATCACATACACTGAACTTAGACTGAAAATTATTATTTTTTAATTTTTGAAACACTTTTTGGTTAAGTGAGAACCCACCATACAAATAATTTTGAGGCTAATTGATAACCATCATATCATCACAAGGAACCATTCACAGGATGAGAAAAGAACCCTATCCAGGACTAAACTGGTCCAAAAAACACCAAAAAAACATGTGAGACCATCACTTTGTGGCTATGTGAGAACCATACTCAATATCCTCCATGATCAAAAACGTCATCATCAAATCTGGAAACACCATCCCAATTCTCCAAAGACACCTTAGAACTAGCCCAAAGTGGGGGTGTGCATGAAGGGTGAGGCCAAAAGATCATAGGAGAATCATCAAATGAAGTTATCAGATCCTGGAACACAAACAAAACCCCAAAGGTCCAAACAGTGAAATAGGGGAGAACGACTGAGGAAATTGCTCAATCACCAAGAGTTCCAGAGGTCACCCTTTGTGACCTCGTATAAACTCAGGAGAGGACGTTGGCCATACCTGTTCTGACCCAAAGAAATCAAAAAATAAGAAATGATGAGGAGAGTACATCATTGGTACCAAGTATTCCAACATCTGACATCCACATATGCATAATAAAAATGATAAAAAACAATGCACCTTATTCAAAGACACCAGAAACCCGCGCAGGAATGGGAAGAAGCACAAACACAAAATCGAAGATAGATATGGAAAAACCGCACTGAATCAAGCCCCTGCACATACAGCCATCAAGATAAACACCAGAGGATTCAGTATCTAAAGATCTGAACCACCAAATTGTGAAGGGGGTTGATTCACTGATATAAATCCTAAATATACGTTCCATTGCTTCACCGAAAGAGATCCCGACCATACATGATAGGGTCCCAGAGAGTCGAAGCAATTACAACGGCCTCATGGCGACAGGATCTGTAAGGGATAGAGGTCCTATGGACAGCAGCGTGTGGAGGAGCCAGATGAATCCGTATAAAGGAGGGGAGTCAGAGTCAATAAACATCACACCTCATTTGCAACGTCGCGTGAAGAGGATCTGAAGTATCTTCTATCACGTTAAGTGATGACGAGCTGGATGAATCGTCATCGCTACCACCTCAATGAAACCAAGAAACCCTAGAAGGGAGTGTATCTCTAAGGAGAGTACGGGGCCATCCCCCCTATGTAAAATCCACTACCAACATTATACACTGAAATTAGTGGTTATAATTCCGGATAATTATCTTTCTTATGAAGATAAACCACTGGATATTCTAGACCATACTAAGAATGTTCTATGAAACAAGATCACCCACATGGTCAATGTTTTGTGGTGAAACCAACAACTTGAGGAAGCTACGTGGGAACCTAAGGATGTAATAATTTAGAAGTATCCTTTGTTTTTTATACCAAAGTGATGGAATCTCAATAGAGAAATTCATTTTAAAGGGGATAAAATGTAGCAAACTTATATTTTATGAAATATATTTTTTCCAAATAAATTTAATTTATTCACTAGCTTGTGTTACATGCAACACTGAGTTTTAACGAAACTTGGTACACTGTTAATATTATTATTTGAAACATGACCATCATAACCCATATATTAAATTTTTATGTATGAATATTTTTTTTGAAAACTAAGTATAATGGATTTAGATAAATATTATATATTTATAAATAAGTACCTAATTTTTAGTAAAGTCTTTATATTCTTTAAAAATAAATTTTCTTAAAAAATGATATGTATTGATTTTTGAAAATAAGTAATAAAATTAAACATTGAAACTTTTAGAAAATTTATTTGAAAAAATTAAATTCATTTTTAGTCAATATTTCCAAATTTTTTTAGGTTGATATTTTAATAATTTTATAAAAAGATTAATTTTTCAATGAATAGTAAAAAATACATATATTTATTAAAAACTTACTTCTTATTTAAATAATTTACAAAGTTACATCATATTTTAAGAATGTTTGAAAAATAAATTTTGTAAAATTATTTTATTATTAAACCAATTTAATTCATTTAAATCTAATTAATATTGTCTTTTGATATTAAAACATTCTGTACTTATGAAAATTTTCTAATTAGAAAAATGTATACTCATCACGTCTGCCGGTTCAATTTAAAATTAAAATTTTAAAATTATTTGAGTAGAATTTAGAAAAATAGATTATATATTTTTAATAATCATAATTAATTTTATATAATAACTTAAAATTATTTTTTGGTCAAACTGAATAGTAAAAATAGTAAAAATTAATTACTATTGTCAAGGTTAAAACATGTTTACTAGGGGTAGACAAAAGATAAGGGGTAAAATAACCTAAAAAATTGTCCAAATACTATTTTTTAGACATATTTAGACCTTATAAACTCTATGGTTTCATAATGACCCATCTTGGATCGTTGTGTTGTGTTTAAAACGTGGGTACACCTCTTTCTTTTCAAATATTCCAAGTGTGTCCTCTTCCCCACTTATAAAAGGGAGCCCACTATCCTCTCCTATTCACAATTGAAAAAACCCTTTGGTTTGGATATAACTATCAAAATATCTTAATTAATTCAATCCCCACAAATTAGATGAACAAATTTTATTATGAAACCCTCCTAATAAGGATTTATCTATAAACCTAAAGATGTTCTCTGAAGATGAGGTAAAATTATTAATCTTGTCTTTTTATTTAATTTATTATTCCACCTCATTCAAATATTCTCCAAATATTATGATATAATAAAACCATTATATCCCGTATAATTATATTATAATATGTTAATTTAATAACTTATATCCACCTCCTCTTCCATCAAATGGGAAACAAAACCGTCAATCATGTGTACAAGAGACTACACCTCACGAACCAATGTAATTAATTTTATATAACCACCTATAACAGATGATTATAATGACCGATTTAAAATATTTATATGATATATATGAAATAATTATACTAATTTAATTATTTTATCACATATACATTCTTAATTTCCATTCTATGGTAATACGATAACACTGCTCATGTGTACAACAGACTACTGCATCACAAAGGTATGTGATTTGTTTTTAAATTACACTTTAAATGGAAGGTAATAAGGATATATTTAATGAATATATGTCATATATATGAAACAATAATTACTTTTTAAATGTGATATATTATTTATCTTTCTTTCATTACATCCGTCTAGAAAATGGAAACAACGTTCATGTGTATGTATGACCTACCATCTTCATGAACGGTGTGTTTGATTTTCTATCACTAAAATTTATAGATTAATATAAAAACATATATGATTAATATATATGATATTTATATCACGGTTAAAAAATTTTATATGATGAAACCATTATCAATATAAAAGGACCAAAAATACCGAATCAAAACACACATGAAAAACAATTCAATTATCACCTTAAACATGATTTTAACATGGAATTGTTAATAAATGGATAATGAAAGGTCATAGGTAAATCATATATATTATGATGAATATGAGTATGTTTATTTAATATATTTATAATAAACCTATATTTATTATAAAGTAGATTCAAATGTGTATGAAGGAAGTCAAGATTTAAGGTGAGGGGATTTTCATCTCACTTTTATTTCCATGGGACACATACCTTATACACCACTTATTTCTTTTTTGTGGTGTATATACTACCCATAAATTTTTTTTATGATTATTATCATGAAATTATGGGATATACATATCCATATAATTTTCTTTATTTAATGGGGCTGATGATCCAAAAGATACTAAAGTGGTAACGGTTTTATGCCACACTATCATTGTTTATGAGGATTATTTATGATTATGCTTAAAATGATGAAAAATTATGCTATCTCACTCAAGAAACTCAGATATTTTCATTATATTTTGGTTATGTCATGAAAATACATGTTTTCCTTTAATTTTTTTTATCTTTTTGTACTCAATTTTGGAAAGTTTTTAAAAAAAATTAAACTTAATTCTCTCTTTGGTCGACAATAATTTTTAGTTCATGTCCATGTTCTATAAAAATGTTTTCAAGAATATTTTTACTATTGTGAAAATATTTTTTAAAGTAATTTTTACCTTTGTTTAATTTTTTAATTTTTTTTTAAAATAATATTCTTTTTTTCCAAATGAGGTACTTTTGAATTTTTAGCATTTTCTTTTCCATGGGTTATGTATTGATGAAATTTTTATGAAACCCTCTTCTTTCAATGGGTTCTGATATGATGAATGATTTAGGATATTCTAGATAACTTATGTATTGTTTTTATTATATGATGGTTTTTATGTTATAACTAAGGAATATGGTAACATTATAACCAAATACGATGATTATGTTATAACCAAGGATAGTGGTTACATTATAACCAATGACAGGAGGGACCTATATATCCCTCTAATGAATTGGGTAAAAATTGAAATATCATGAGATAAAAATGACTCGAATGGGGATTTAACAAATTTCAGTAAGAGACTCTATCCAAAATTATAGTTTTGGGAGTGAACCTTTATTACTATGATGATTTGGGGAGTGAACCCATTCCACTATGATAGTTTTGGAAGTAAGCCTTTATTAATAACGAAATGATATTCTCTGCTTATGTTTTTTCCACAAATCCATGCATTATTTCTATTTTACGCTATCATAGATAATTTTATTTGATTTCCTTATGATTCATGTATTATTAATAACCAATATTTATTCTATGACTCAAGTTTAGGATCTTTGATATAAAAAGGTATGATTTTTAAATATTATTTTCATGTTATCATATCCTTATGATCATGTTATGTTGATATCTCCTTTGTTTACCCTCACTGAGAGTATGATATCACCCTCAATTATATTTACTTTCCCCAGGTTATTGAGAATGGTATTATGTATGACATCTATAATATCGGTGCTAGTTATGAATAATTTAGTGGGATATGATATAGTTCATTTATGTACTAGTTGTTTAAATATAAGAGTTTCCAAAGGCACTTTATCTAAATGATTCTAGCATGTATCCTTATGTTATTTAATAAATTTTCATCTAATAAGATTATATATATATATATATGAATGAGAATTTCAGATCTCTAGAGTATACATGAATATTATGAATATTGATGCAAGTGGAAACTTTTCTATGTAACCAACCTCTACTTCTTTTTTAGGTGCTTTCTTATTTTTATATCAAATTATCCGACCAAGGGAGTGGTAACTATAATTACCTCTATAATTCTAATTCATTCCACCAATTCTATTTTAATTAAACCAATTCACAAACAATGTTATAGAATATAAGTCCCTTGTAATCCACGTCCCCAAGATCTATTTTTCACGACCAAGAATCTTCCTCCGAAAAATTATGGACAATTAAATATTAACTACATTAATAATTTTCTATACTGGTCTAATAATAGGAATTCCATCCATATAAATATTTAAAATTATTAAAATCTCATCAACAAACCAATTTTGGTATAAAAAATGGTCTGTATTTCTATAAATGAAGTTTTATTCCTCCACAAAGGCCTTAAAATTTCAATTTCAGTACCATGATTGTTAATTCAACCCACAAAAGAATTTTTTTATCTTGAACACAAGACCCTCATTTTGTTTATCCCTGAAACCCTTTTAATGATCTATGAAAATATCCTTATTTAAATATTCATGAAGAAATGTGGTTTCAATTTCTAACTTCTCTAGATGCAACCCTTGAATAGAAACAATTCAGAGTACCGTTTGTTTTTTCATGTACTTAACAACCATAGAGAAGATTTAAAGAAATATAATCTATTTATTGATATATCTTCATAACAAGCCTTTACTTGTTCTTATTTCTACTATATGCTTACCCCTTAATCCAATAAACCCAATCATTCCGATGTAATTTCCTCACAAAAGGCCATTCTGTTAGCTCTCATGTCTCTAAAACATATAAGGATTATATTTTATCCCTCATCACTAACTCCCTCTATTTTGAGTTACATAGACTTGCAGCCTCTTTGAGACTCTTAGGTTCTCCATCACATGTGAGATGAAAATAGTGCATATTACTTCCATATCTCTACACATGGAACTTAATACTAGTAGATAACCAAAATAAATTCTACAACCCAACTCCTTCTAGAACCACTGATTCTGGAACTTCATTTCAAGAGATCTACCCTGAGCTTCTATAGTCTCAAATATTTTTGATACTTACCATCTTATAAACACTATCAATACTTGACTTCCACCCAAAACCTCATCCAAAAATTATTTTGTTTCTATAATTTTCATACTCGTAGAACTATTAATAACATCTAAAACTTCTAGAATTACATTGAGATGAACCTTACCTTTTGATGATTCTTTGATATCATCTATAAATCTCACTTAGTTCCTATATTTATACAGGATCTATTCATTAAATATAACAATCTAGATTCTAAAAACCTTCTATAAGTTGTATCATAGAGATTAATTCCAGAGTCCTCATCATCATACCCTACAAAGAAATATTCTTGGATATTTGCCTCTAAATTATCCCTTTATTAAGAAAAAATGTGGATATAGGTGAGTACACCAAATAATTTGAGATCATCAATTTTAGTCTTCTTTTTGGAAAAATATTCTTCTAAAATTTTGTACCTGAATTAAGAAGAAGGTTTTTTGTTCACTGAGTAGGAATCAATATTCATATCCTCCACCCAAAACTCCTTGTGGTAACTATATTGTAACCTCATGATCCTTTACTTTACCAAAAAATTCTGATTTATCCTCTAAATGAATCCATTTTTTTTTCATATTTCATAGTACAAACTTCTCAATTTATATGAATTTACACCAGTTGAACCTATATAATTTTCCACTTTTTTATTCCCCACCATTGTCAAACCATAATCATTTTAGTTTACATCTGGTCACTTTTCCCTCCATGGATCTCCATCGAATGAAGGTTATAAAAAAAATTCAGATTAATGATTAAAAAAGAACATCCATACCTTCCATGTAACATCATCAATGATGGTAACATACTATAATGAATCTTCATGATAGTGGATCAGAGAAGGATCCTATACATCTATATGAACCATCTGTAACATCTGATCCTTGGTCTCATTTACTTCCATTTTGATTGTCACCTTTCACTGCTATGCAAGGATATATTATTTTCATGTTTTGTAATCCATAATTTTTATCTTCAAAATTCCTTTATAAATAAGAACTTCCCCGACTTTTTCACTCTAGTGACCAAGATGTTCATGATATAAAGTCATGGATCCTAAAGTTGTTTTTTGGCATGAATTTCTCTTTCTGAAAGTCATATTAGGTATAATATTCCATCTTTGAATCCATTATCCATCAACATTGAACCACATGTAACTTTTCAAGACCCATCCACAAATATATTATAAAAACCCATATCTTCTAGCCATCCTATTGAAATCATGTTCTTCATCAACATAGATATATGTCTCACTCTTTGAAACTTCAACAAGCCTCTATTATAAGTTTGTACAACAAAATAAAACTTTCCCATAATCTCGATAGTTTCATCATCCATAAGATATAATTTGTCAAACCTTTCATAATTACCCATGTTTATATTCTCATATGTATGTTAAAAGAAGCTCTAAAGTCAATGACCGAGGACTCAAGTGGACCGAAGAAACTCAATAAAATTATTCTTGTTTCTTTTTAAATATAATTTAAATATTCACTTCAAGAATAATACGTTATATAATGAAACCTATACCCACTTCAATATTTTTTATATGTAATTTCTTCCCATAACACCTACATAAGGGACTAGATTCAACTGAACTACTTTGGATTCTAATTTTTCTTTCTTTCCCTTTCTTGTGACCTTTACATGGAAATAGACACCACTAATTTATATAATAAATGCATTTTTAGTTGATGTTTGAAACTCCTTATATGGAATATCCTCATTTAAAATTAAATTTTGAACATCCTCTAATACCATGTAACTTTTACCACTAGAGTTACTCACTTCAGTAACCATCATATCCCAATATTATCCAAGGGATGAAAGGAACAACAATACCAACCATAGATTCATGAACTTGAATACTATAGATTCAAGATGACTCTGAATCGTGTTGAAGTCATTGATATGATCATATTTTATCTTTCTTTCGGACATTATCATACTAAATAACCTTTCCAATATAAAAACATTCTTTATTATAGTTGGCTTGGCATACATATTAGAAGGATTCTTCATATATTCTAAAGTTGTATTCACTTCATAGATGTTTTAGTCCACATTATGGGCTAGTGACATCTAGATCAACCCCAGTTATTTCTTATCAATCATTTACCATTATTTATTTTTCATCACTTTTAGTTTCATGCTTGTTAAAAAAATATCAATATTCTTTTTCAATAGACAATACTTTATGTGTATTTTCCAAAATATAAAATATATTCCTTTGAACCTCTAAATACAAACCTTACCCTCATCTAATGTCATCCACTTGAATTCAATTAACTCTTATTGAATTCAAAATACATAATAGGGGTTAGGAACTTCTTAACATAATTTATTTTACAAGGGAAATGAAATAATGATACTATTAAATTGATATTTAAAACACCTTATCCAGGGTCTGGTCATACCAAAATCTGTAAATTATATTTAATAGCACTTATTTGGTCAAAAAATTATCATAATGTAAGTATATTCTGAAATATTTTAATATAGGAAAGAGATTTAGAACTATCATTTTAGAATGAACCCATTTATATGATGTATCTTGAATTAATAAATAAATTCACCAAAACCACACACTATAACACTTTTGATACACACAGAAAAATAATTTTTGAAAGAAAATGATAAGGAATTAAAATTAAATAATAACACAAGTAGTTTACATGGTTTAGACTTATGCCTAATCTATAGTAGGAATGAAAATAAATTTTAGTAATGAAGCATAAGAAGATTATAGTGTAAAATAGTTACAATATAAATGAACCTTCCCCAATATTTAAAGTAGGTCCCTTCTAGTGCAACTAGATCCACCGCCTTCTAATAATTCAGTGAAATCATCCACTATGTTTTACCATTAACTGAGCTCAACTACCTCAAATGAAATTTCTAATTAAAAATGTGTAAAACCATAATTCTTACGAGTTCTCCTTATAGAAACTTTTTAGGAAAACCTTATGTAACTTCAAAATTGATTCTTATGAAAATACTTTGTGGATCCACACTTCTACCCCAATGACTCATCATTATTTCTCATGATTGTTATTCTTCTAGAGTTACAGAATTTAGTTGTGCCACTTCAACATATTTGTCATGTTTCATAACTGGAATTTAAAATTCACTCATTCTATAAGTTATAATATATAGCCAAAATTTTTTTCCACCATCCAACCTAACAGTACACCCCCATGTTTCAGTGTAGGGTTCTCCATCCATGGAGATAGTACTCCCCTGTGTGATGGGGTAGGGTCCTCCATCCATGGATCCCACACCCCCATGTTTTGGTGTAGGGTAATCCATCATTTTAGTCAGTACTCCCCATTTAGAGGGGGTAAAATCCTCCATGTATGGATTCAATAACCCCCATGTGTTGGTTTAGGGTCCCCCATAGTGTTCAGGTACTCCCTTGGTTAGTATATAATACCTTGATGATGTACAACCCACCACTATTATTTCAAAGAGGTAGCATTAAAGTTATGGAGGTTTATTAGTGCATGCTTCATGATTATTATGATATATCAACACATGAGGATTAATTCAATATACTAAAACATATTTATCTTTTTTTGGTTACATTTATATAGGACATACAATTATGATGTTGACTTTGGGTGTTACATCTCTTTTATTTCCCTACGTATCGCTGGTTTCTTGTGTAATATGATCCTCTGTTGAGATTATATATGAGTATTTTTATCCTTCATTTTACTTTTTTTTAAATTTGGATCATATTTATTTCCTTTAGTATACTTTCAATTATTCATCATTCTTGGGTTTTGAGATGAAATATTGGTTTATTTTTTTTGCTTTTAGTGTGCCCTATTGGGCATATTTTTACTCACCCCTATATGGTCTTTACTCACACTCATTTTTTTTGTATGTATAGATATCAATCAATTTAAGGATAACCATTTATCTAGTGGACTTGGAGGATCTATTTCATATATAGTTATGGTAATTCATAATGGAAATGGATATGTATTGTTTTTTTCCCAGGAGTTGATGTGGTGAGGTGGTTTCTTACCTTCTTGGGGTCATATAAACCCCTTGTATGAGTATAATACATTTTTTATTTCTTTTTTGGGATATTCCTCTATGTAATTTCACTAGTTATTTTACGTCAAATGCTTACATTGTATACATTATAGAATATATATATATATATATATATATTAGGGTTTTTAGATATTATTTCATTTTGGGAATGTATTTAAGTAAAATGTTATTATAGGATAAGGATTAACATTTATATTATTCCTTCTTAATTCTAGACACCAAACCTTAGCTCACTAAAGGTGGGATTTTGATGTCACACTCAGATTTTAATTAGCCAAGGTGGGGTCCCAATTGGTCAGTTCATGTCATATTAACACTATGCC
Organism: Viscum album; assembly: GCA_963277665.1. Lineage (NCBI taxonomy): Eukaryota > Viridiplantae > Streptophyta > Magnoliopsida > Santalales > Viscaceae > Viscum > Viscum album. Next base: position 1,400,618,850 of record OY728143.1, on the reverse strand, counting down.
CTGATTCAAGTGAGTTTATAGTGTTTTTTTTCTGGTTAGGATATTATAAATTGTATAAATCATTGTATTTGGGGTAGTATATATGTAGATATGTTGATTTGGGACTCATTAAATAGTTATAAAATGGTATAACTAACATCTTTATTATAGACCATGAGTCACTAAAATATGTGGGTAGTTTAAGTTGTTGGTGAATCACTTGTTGTTTTGTCACCATACTTATAGTTGGTTGTCATCGGTCAAGGAAAAATATAGTCTTTATGTATCAATTATGAATTCATGGATAAGAAATGAAACATGGTTTATGGTTTTGATAAAATGATGGACTTTGATTCTGAAATAGATTTAAAAATTCTTTTTTGTAAATATTGATTTTAAAAATGGATTATTTAGAAAAATTGATATTCAAAGATAGATACAAAAACAATTTTATTTATAAAATTTTTGGTTCCTTTGATTGTGATTGTACTTGAAAAAGGGAGCTTGAGTTCCACTGGGTAATACCATCAGGGAGTGAGGGATTCCTAAAGTGTGTTAAGCTGATGTTAGCTTGAGTGGCATGTGATGGAATCTTTAGGGAGGGGATATTTTCTGGTAATGGTGGTTGTTACATGAGGTGAAATTTTCTATAAAATTATAGTAACATTTATGTAGATTTGGGAGATAATATGGTAATTAGTACAATGATTCTTTTATATTTGGAAATCTTAGGTAATATAGGTTAAGAATTATGTGGGGGTTGTAGAAACATGGATGATTAATTAGATTATATGGTTTCTAGGTTTTTTATTAACCATGGGAGAATGATGTGGTCAGGGAGAGATTTTGTGAATTTATATGAGAATGATTTATATAATGTCATGCCTATGTGATTATGACTAAATTCATAATTTCTATAGAATTGGGTGTATTTTTGGTAGGCTTTTGGTTTACAAGGAAATTATTTGGATTTTTTTTGATGTAATACCAATATGGTTCTAGTATACATGATCTATAGTGTGGTATAACCTTTGGACTAGTATCATAATCTTAATAGTAATGAGATATGACTTAGGGTAGTGATTAATTATGAGTTCAGTGGGGTAGTATGGTTATTTGATCGTGGTGGTTTCTAGTGGAATGTTATATGGGTGGTAACCCATGATAAATGGATTCTATCAAAGAAGAGAGGTGTGGATAGTGTTTTTGATTAAAATGACATGTGGGTTATATGTTACCATCTTGTTAAATCATGTAGGTGTATTTCTTGGGGTATATATGAAGTGTTAGCATTAGTAGTGATCATGTAGGAGATGTGATCTAATTATGAGAGGGATTCCCATTTGAATGTTTAGGTATGTGATCCTGGAGATTTTTTCCTAGAAATCCAAGAATCTTGAGTTGAGTTTAATAGTGAAGGGGTTAGAATTATGAATTTTTGGTAATGATAATGGGTATGCTATGGTGAAAGATATTGGGTATAATATGAATGGTACTTAGATACCCTCTTACTAAGGAAGAAAATAGAGTCAACTTATGTATCTTGTATGTAGAAAATGGAATTGAATGACCTAGAGATCAGTCTTGAATAAGTGGTCTAAATTATACATATACAACTTGGGTTAGTATATGAGGCATGTTGGTTAAAATCTAATGATGAATTTTATAGGAAAAATAAATTTTCCCTATAGTTGAGGACCATCTAATTTTTATGATGGTTTGAGTTATGTAGTGAACTAATAGAGTAACCTAATGATTGATCATGAGTTGGAAGTGTCAGTGATAGTTAAAACCCCATGGGAAAAGGGTAAACACCTTGGTTTTATTTATAATAGTTAAGGAAAGTACTCTATAAGGTGTTTTTTTTGTGTAGGAGTAAGGGATGGAGTTTTTCTAGGAAAGTATAAATGTTGGCTGGTCTATAGAGAATCGTGTACTAAGGTTTGGTCAACTAAGTAAGGAGATCTCTCTATGGGGTCAATAAATGAAAAAATCCTTTAGGGAATCTTGGTGTAACCAATATGATTAGTTTTCCAACATTATTTTATTTATAGTTCATCATAATGGGTGGTTAGGTATGGGGAGGGGGTGATGTATGCTTTGGGATATTGGTGGGACGAATATCTCAGTGTCGATATAATGGAATTTTCATGGTGTTTACACTGTAGTGAATTAAACCTAAGAAGATATCAAGAAATTTGTAGTGGGATGTTGTGGGATGGTAATAATAGGTCATGCCTATGTCACATGGAACCAAGTGAGTCTATCACCCTATGATATATCTATCCCGATTCAGATATTTTAGTGGTTTATTGTTGGTATATCTGTACAACATTCAAATGGAGAACAATAATTTTCACGCACCTTGAATCAAGGATTACATAACAATCTTATTGGGTTCTATGGTGAGTGATCATGGGTCATTTTGAAACCCAAATAGGGACACATTTACTGGTTTTGTATATGGGTACATATCATGATAAAGAGTAAACCAAAAAATGTTTAAGGTAATTATGCTTGTTCGAATAATCTATCAACATATGTTAAGAGTGGAGTTGGTAGTATATTTTAACCAAAGATGGTTTTGGTCTTGTTTTGGAATTGGGATTTGAATGGTCAGGATATATGGGTACAAATAAATATGATGGTATGAGTATTAGTTTTTTATGATTAGTTAAGTCTGATATCATTGATATATTTCCATGTGTAGACATTAGTATGTTATAATGACCAGGTTTTCGGGATAACTATTATTAATTAACTAAAACTTTGAAATAGGGTGATAGATACTCAATCAAAAGGTTTTAGATGTTTAGTTTTTAGAAATTCACTAAATTATGGGGATGCCTTTGATCAGTGACTGAGGAATTAGACTCTGTGAAATATTGTGACCACCATTTGGGTTTTCATTCCTTAATAAAAGAGGTGTGTGGGTCATTTTTTCATTCATGTGGGGGGTGATTCAAACTATAGTAAAATAAAAATGAAAAAAATTTGTAAATTAAAAGTTTCATTGATGAGTATAAAGAGGGATGTTTTTGGATTATATGAAAAATGTCTTACATGTTTTTAGGGAATGATAGGGAAGATAAGTCTTGACTAAAAAGTTGTAATTGTTAACTATTCTAGTTTGTGGATGGGAACAATTGCTTATAGATTATCTCATGACATTACTAATGATATTTAAAAAGCATGAATTGAGAATCATATTGAAATCTTTCTTATACCTTCATAAATTATCACATTAGGATTAGGTGGAGTATAATTTTCGTATGGGTTTGATGCTTAATCATATAGGTAGTGCATGTGATCAAGATAAGGTATCATTGAATTTTTTCTATATGCATGCATGTCTAGGTTTTATGATAATGCGAGTATATTTGAATGGTAATGGATGATCTTTGAAGGATCAGAAGGTTAGAAAATGTATGTATCAGTTTATTTCTATTTTTTTGTGATTAAAAATGGAATTATGAGTGATTCTTATAAATATAATAGATTATAGGAATGTTTATGGTGAGAAATTCAAGTGACCACATTTGTTTTGGGTGGAGGTTTTATATAGAATGACATAAAGACTTGAAAAAATGTTAGGGTTTTTTTTGGGTTCATTTATCCTTTTTTATGTCAGAAGCATTGGTTATGGTCAAGGGTTTATGATTTTAGTTATATATCACTTTTGGATCATACCAAAGTATTTGAGGAGTGGTTTTGATTCCTAGTAGCATGAGATGCAGATGATATCTTGGGGAATAACCTTAATACATTATGAACTTATGATATTAAAGATCATATTCATATGAGATATTTTCATTCTTATGCACCATTTTACATGGGACCAGGAAATTATGGTCTATCTGAGGATAAGTGGGAATTGATTACTTGGTGAAGCCAATTATCAAGAATCGTGATATGATATATTGTATAAATTATAAATTGACGCTATATTTTTGAGATAAAAAAAATCATTTAGTTACATTAAATAGAAAACCTTTAGACTTATTTACACCAGTATTGTGTTTGGAGGTTATTACCATGGTACAATTATATTTGTATCATGAAATAAAGGATATGAATCTTTAAGATAGGGGTATTTAAATCTTTATTAGTATATAAAATATATAAAATATTAGTTGGCATGATAACATGTATTACTTATTTTACATATCCTATTTTTGGATGACGTCATGAGATTCATATGCATGCTGGAGTGATTTATTCGATCATGTATTCTTTTGATAATGGATCCTTCATGGGGTTTCTTATAAAATTGAGATAACATTTATGTTAATGATGATCATGTATTCCATTTATAACAAGGTTCCCTATCATTTAGTGACCTATGGAACCACTCCTATTTCAAGATGCTCATCCTGGCTAACCTACATCAATCATCTTGTTTGATCTAGCATCGAACAAACCCCTTTATTCCAGTAACTATTCCATGAACATATCATGGGCCACCAATCTAGTGTAAGACTCAAAACATACCTTCACTTATATCACTTTACAAAGTGAACATATATGGGTCTCTTATTAGGTGTAAGCTCTAGTCTACCCAAACTAATCCATTTCACCTATAAACCCAACCTCCCTTCCCGATAGAGTAACCAATAAAGAGGGGTAGATATCCATACATGGGCCTTCTACTATGTGTCAGCCACAAACTTTCCAAAAATACTTTATAATCTAGTTACCAATGGTCAGGGGTATAGAAATATGTATATGAGCCTCCTATGAGGTGTAAGTCCCAGCCTTTCTTGTCTCACTTCCTCATATAGTTACTAATAAATATAGGGTTATACATACATATTTGGGCATCCTACTAGGTGTAATCCCCAACCAATTCAATATTAATTCCTAATATAATTACCAATAGATAGGGGGTATACATTTATATATGAATCTCCTACTAGGTGTAAGCCCCAACATTTCGAGTCTCCCTTCCCCATCTAGTAACCGATAAACAAGGGGGTAGGCATACAAATATGGTAATCCTATTAGGTGTAATTAAAAACTATTCCACTCTTCCTTACCTATATAGGTACCAATAGATGGGGGTGGGATCCATATATGATGCTCCTATTAGGTGCTTTACACAATCTTTATAGTCTTCATTCCTCATTAAGTTACTAATATATAGGGAGTAGAGATCCATAAATGGGCCTCCTACTAGGTGAAAGCTTTGATTTTTCTACCCTTCCTTCCTCATATAGTTACCAATAGATAGTTGGTATAAATATATATTTGGGACTCTTACCAGGTGTAATAGTTAACATTTCTAGTCATCCTTACTCATCTAGTTACAAACTGATAAGGGGTAAATATCCATATATAGGCCTCCAAATAGGTATAACCCCAACCTTTCAAGTCTTAATTATTTTTATAATTAATAATATAAAATGAGGTATAAATCCATATATGGGACTCCTAATAGGTGTAAGCCCCAATTTTCTAGTCTCCCTTCCTCATCTAGTTACTTACAGAGAAGGAGTAAATATCTCTATATGGGACTCCTATCAGTTTTAGGCCATAAACATACCCTCTATTTTATAATTACTAATATATAAGATGAAATAATAAGGTCTATCCAAACATAATACCTAGACAAAAAATTATTAGGCACTTTTCACCTAATAGTACTAGCTACATGACTTTAAATTACGTAGTATGATGTCCTTACTACATAACATTAACCTGTATGGTATGATCCTATCATGCAACTTTAAATTGTGAAAATTGGATGATACAAGATTTGATTATTTTTAACCATGATATTTAGGAATCCTATGTGAGGTTCAAGGTTGTAAAAACTTAAAATTCACCTAATTGGTCCTTGTAACAAGACCTTAAAAGGTATGATGTGTCCTATTAAGTGGTACTGAACCATGGAGGTTCTGATTCCCTTCATAGGGACATGTATGAAGGTCTTTAATGGGACTAATACTAACTCTATAAAACCTTCCATATCCTTTCACAGGAGCCCAAGACTCCCTGGGCGGTGATAAATTACATAGTGATAACCTATATGGCTCCAAACTATAAAGTGACAAAATGATTGGATCTATTGAGAGAAAATATAATTCCCATGTTCAGTGGACTAAATTAATTTTATCATTTAATGAATTTCATATAGATAAAAGGAATTATTCATGGGAATTATTCATGAAAATATCTTAAATCTTTAAGAGAGTCCTAGAGTAGGCATCAATTCCCTACAAAAGGGAAAGATAATCCTAAAATTACATTATCTAAACCAATGCGCAACCCAAAACATCCCTGGTAAGCTCCCAATGACCACCTTCCATTAGAAATAAGGTCTACACCAACTTTAAACCTAGATGAAAATTACATATCAAAAAAATAAACCAAAACCCTATCAGTGAAGGTAAGGTCCTCAATCAAGTCTTTTATCATCACCATATTGGTTAGTCTATTTTTTTCATATTTTTTAAATTTTTTAATATAAATATATTATATTTATGGTTTTTTTATTCTTAAATAGAAATATTTTTTACATATTCTATCCCTTAAAACCATGAAAATGTGTTCTTTACTGAATATATGATTTTTTTACTACTATGTGTGGTTTCTCTTTTTTTAATTAATTAAGTTTTCTTAAGGATATAACAATAATATTTTTTTTGTTATGTGAATATTTTCTATGTAAGAATCAAGGACGGGTCATCCAAGTTATGTATGAGTTAAATAAATATGTATATGAGAAATCCAAGCTAACACAGAAGCCACCTGTGTAAGAGTAACCAAAATTAAACACCTACCACCCAAGAATAAAATGAGATGATGTGTATTACATAGTAGTAAATGAGATCACTATATAGTAATAAATAGATTCATAAAAATACTATGTAATAATAAATGTCACTCATGAAAGATTAAACCTTTTCGAAAACTCCCCTATATAAGAGTAACTCCAACATTTCCTCCCATTATCCCAACACTATCTTGAGATTCAATGTATCCTCGGGATTATTAAACACCATATAGAGGTCCAAATGAATCCTCATGAATCTCCAATGACATCTTGGTCTCCAATTCCTCCTCAGTATTTTCAATGCATTATTGTGATCCAATGTAACCTCAAGCTTCCAAAATGGATCCTTATCCCCAATTCTATAAATTCCACTTAGATAGAGTACCTGTGAAATATCATTATATATGATCAATTCCAATATTATGTGGATCATAAAACTAAAATTTAAATACATATATCTAATCACAAGGACTTGTTAAGCATATTTAATAGTGATTTTTTTTCATTTAAGTTTTTTTTTTCTGAAATTGGGAAATCAATTTTAAGACTGTTAGGTAGAAGTAGATGATTGCAGGAGTTGTTTCATACTAAATCAAACCATCTTCCACCAAAATTATGGGTTGAATTTTTATGATCTTATAATTAGTTTGGAATATAAGAAGATATTTACATGTAGGGAAATATTTTGAGAAGATATTTTTTTAGTGGAAATATAAATTCACCCATATTTCAAGGAGAAGTCTAAGGAATCTCAAATTATTCAACACCATTTCAAACACCCCTTCATCACCATTATATAACTATTAACATCATAAAAACCTTACCTAATATATATATACCTCCATATATCTATACCCAAAGAGTGGAGGTGAAATTATAGACTTAGGGGCATTGGATTCTAAGAACACTAATAAGGGTTACTTCCTTTCTCTCCATGCTTTTCACTGCACTTAGAATGTTAGGATGTTCATTTTATAGGGGTGAGGGGACTAGAATCATTTATTGTTTTGTGTATATATTGGAACCTAATTTTTTTATTATTAAAAATTTATTCTTATTAATTTTATATTAGTTAGATGATTAGAGGTTGAGGGTGGGGTAATGAGAATTGAAGCCCAAACCAAGCACATAAGTAATGACTACTTCATATTAGTGGATGAGAGACCTAGGGTGTAGTGGAAACACAATAATAGGAATAATAACATAATAACTACATATTATTAAAAAGATAAACCTTACATAGTCTCTTTGAATTATGATAATGTTCTTAGGCTATCGTGAGAGTAGAGTTTAAGGAACTCATGATGCTGCTAAGGAAATTTTATTGGCTAATCCACTTGATATTCATTGTAAGGTTGATTAATACCATAATTTACAATTTCTATAAACATTAATTAATAATACTATGGTTTTTTTATTACTTTACCACTTATTAACCACAAAAAAACACCCATATAATTAAAATTTAAAAACACAAAAAATACATTTAAATTTATGCTTTTCCACAGAAGCAATTTTTCATTCCCTGATTCTATTAGACCACTGAGAGTGGCAGGGGAGAATTAGTGATAAATTTTATTTTTAAGATTTATTCCCTTAAAACACAACCTATTTAACTTGTTGTTGTTCTCATTCCACTCAATGATTTCTTATATCCTCACCTTTTTGTGAAGTAATATAAATAAGAAGAGTAATACTAAGTATTTACACAGTTTGTTTGAAAGGCCTACTCTTTAGCATATTATTTATACCCCTCAACATGAATTATTCAATATCCTTAAAAATAATTTATGAAATAGATTCCACAATTCTCTCCATCACTTCTAGATTCCACTATATAATTTAATTATTCTTCAACAATTGATCCAACTAAGAAAGTCCTTTGACTCCTAGTGTTCCCTACACCACTAGATCGCTTCAAAAAAGAGGGATCCGTGGAAATTATGGGAAACACCTATAAATAAAAACATATTTATTATTATTAAAATTATATTGGATATTTTCTATGACCAACATTATTTTTTAAATAATAATAAAAAATATCCAATTTAGATTTAATTTTATTAAAACTGCTATTAAAATATTAAAAAAAACTAATCAACCCACCAACCCCAATGACCCCTACCTAGAACCCACATGCACCCTTATCCAATCAACAATAACCCCCAACCTGACCAATTATGATGAAAACCCCTGATAGATTCTCCCCCTTCCCCTTCTCCAGGTGACCCCACCCCTTGTGCCCCCGACACCGCCCTAGATCTCTTCTCCCCACAACCCGAAACCATACCCTACTTTCCCTTCTACCTTGAAATATATCCCATAACCTACAATATATCCATGAGTTCTATGTATCTGATATTGTCCCCATGGCTTCCATTCTATTCTCTACCCTCTCATTGTCGACCTCCACCCCCTAGCCTCACTGGCCATATTCCATGACATTCGACCCCTTTGATTGAGTGATAATATTTCGTTCTTTATGTTGTATCTATTTTCCATGTTTTATATTTAATATTGGGATATATTAATAATTTTTTAGGTGGGATTTGTGTTTTTATGAATCATGTCCCTACCCTTGTCAATGATAAAGTTGGTTGATCCCAACCCCATGTGTACTTCCAATAAATCACATAAATAGAAAGTATTATCCATTAATAATGACCTGGAACTATATTAGATAATAAAATAAATTTATAATCATACATTAAAATTAAATTAAATTTTTAATAAATGTTTATCAATATGATTAGTTACTATTAATTATTTAATATATATATATATATTTAACCACATTTTACATCTATTTCAATTATATTTACACTTTTATGTATTCCTATTATTTTGTTAATATTAATAGTGTGATGATATAAATTTTCATTTTTCCTAAAACATATTCCGAGCTTCATAAATCTTCATGATTTTTTTATTTAATATAACTATATTAAAATAATTAAAATCGTTATCATTATTCTAATCATTTCACAATATGTTACTAATATTTTAATTTATTTTTCATCATTTAGTTTAAAATAATTTTTCTTATTGAAGAAAAGATTTTCACATAGATTTGATGTTAATAATTGATTTTAATTATTTGATTAAAAATTTATATATGTATATTTGAATGTATATGGAGAAGAGTTGTAATCCAATATATATGGATAAAAGTTGGAACACATTACCCTAAAACACACTTTAGTATGCTAAGGTTTTAGAGGATTTTTTAGATTATGAAATTAAAAATCAATCAGTATATGGTAGAATAAAATTTCCATGTCTTGATTGTAAATTCAAGTGATGGTTGAATATAAATAAAGTATATGAGCATTTGATATTGAAACAATATCCTAGTATATATGCATGTTAGATTTGGCATGGTGAGTCAAAATTTATGGGATGTTAAATAAATGGATATCATGTCAATGAAACAATAATTGACCCAACAAAGAATAATTCAGTTCAAAATGTGATAAATCATGGATTTGGATTTACATGATACAATTACTGAGATTATAATAGATCAAAAAAACCTTTAGTTTATCTAGATAAAGTTAATCTTTCTTATAACTTTAGTAACCAAAAAATTAGTTTTACGAATTATTTGAAGATAAAAATCAATAATTGTATGAAGGGTGTCCCAAGTATTTAAAGAAATATTTTATACTCAATTTGTATTATATCAAGTGTCTTTGGAATTACTAAAAATACAATGTCCTTGATTTTAGAGTTTCTTCATGGTGCATTCAGTGAGGCTAATATCCCAACATCATTCTACGAGATGAATAAAATCATCAAAAACATTGGACATGATTATACAAAAATATATGCATGACCTAATGATTTCATGCTTTATCTGGGAGAAGATTTTGATAAATAAGAACGCATAAGATTTCATATAAGTATATGGAAATTAAGGTGAAAAAGTTTCAGAAAAAAATAATTTAACACCAGGAATAATTAAAATAAGAAAACTATTATAAAGTTATTATATTACTTTCCTTTGAAACAATATTTAAAAAGATTAATCATGTCATCTAAGACTGTATATGACATGATGTAGCATGATTTTGAAAGTAAAAATAATGACTCAATGAGTCATAAAAAATATTTAATTCCATGTAAGGTGTTTGATTAATTATGTCTATATTGTTCTTCATATCCTAGGAATGTACATTTGGTATTGAATTATGATGGTTTTAACCCATTCGTTAACTTAAGTACTAATTATAGCATATGGCCAGTTGTTTTGATCCCCTATAGGCTACCTTTATGGATGAATATGAATAAATATTATATAATTATTTTGATTATTATTATAGGAAATCAAATGCCTGGAAATGACAATGATTTATACCTTCTACCTCTAATAAAATAATTATGAGAATTATGGGATGATGGAATGTAAAAATTTGATGCATTAATCACAAAACTATTCAAAATTCATACTACTTTAACGAAAAAAATTAGTGACTTTTCTAGATGAGGAAACTTATTTAGTTGGAACAATCATCTTGTTTGGCTTGTCCAATTTGTAATTTTTATTTTGAACAATAAAGATTACCTCATAGCAGACAATGGTTCTTTATGTGTCATCACTGATTTCCTGATGCATCATAGAAATTTTGGTTCAATAAGACATAATTCAATGGAGATATTGAGTTGATAAAGTCATTGAATTAGTTATCTATTTTATAAATCATAGGATAATTAATGAATTTCACAGTAGAATTTGGAAAATGTAATCAGTTGAAAAAAGGGGGGAAAAGGATACGAGGTATATTATCTAAAATATTTGAAATGTAATAGTGGAATAAAATGAGTATATTATTCAAACATACTTATTAAGAGTTTAATTTGATACATCATAATATTGAAATAATTCATATTAAGAAGAAGGTACGTGACAATTTAATTTTTATATTTCTTAACAAGAATGGTAAATTGAACGATCACCTAAATTATCTTAAGGATTTGGAAGAAGTGAATATAAAGTGTGGTTTATGGGAAAATGAGAATGAAAATAATCCTTTAACTATTTTTTAATGAAATTCCATGATAAATACATATTCCTTAGAACTTTAAAGAATTTAAAAGTTCCATATGGATATTCTAGTAACATTTTAAATTTAATTGACTTAAAACTTCAAAAGTTATATGGATTGAAAAGTCATGCATATCATTTTATTATGGATTAGCTGTTACCTGTAGCATTGTGTAATACATTACCTAAAAAATTAATTGAGTTTCTAGTTAAATTTTTCATCTTTTTCAAATACCTTTAGGAAAAAACTCTAAATACATCATATATTGAAAAAATTAATGAAATAATTGTGTTAACACATTTTCATTTGGATATTTTATTTTCCCCTTCATTTTCCACTATCATGATTCAATTAACTATTCATTTGGTTGAGGAATAGAAGCTTGTTGTAGTAGTTTTTACCCGTGGAATTGTGTAATATGTTACCTAAGAAATTAATTGAATTTATATTTGAAATTTTCACCTTTATCAAATATATTTATGAAAAAACTATAAAAACTACTGATCTTGAAAAACTTAAATAAATAATCATGTTAACACTTTGTCATTTGAATATGTTATTTTCCCCTTTATTTTTCACAATTATGATTCATTTGACTATTCATTTGGTAGAGGAAGCTAAAATTAATTTAGCTATAAACTATTGATAAATATATATAATTGATAGGTATGTTGATATTATTTATATTTTCATTTATTTATTCAATTTATCAAATAATTATGTAAATTTCTTTTAACATGTTTATGATATTTTTTCCATCAGGTAATTATGTCACTTTAAATTATATGTGAGGAATAAAGATAAAAAAGAAGGATCTATTTATGATGTTTAAATAGGATAATAGTATAAAATATTTTATTCTAGATATTTTAATGATTTTGAGACTATATTTAATTAAGTTGGATGTGTTTATGACATCTCAAAGAATTCCCTGTAACACTCTAACTCCAGAAACCCAAAGCCGATGCATTATTTTTTTACATTGGCATTATTACAAGGAATACAATTCCAAATGACCAATCAGTTTATAAATTTTGGAAAAAAATTTACATAAAAAATACCCATATTATATTGGTAAATGGAAATTAAAAAATTATACATAATAAAATAAGATGAACAGTGTAACACCATGAGATTTTGTGAATTATTTTTTTCCAATTAATTTATCTTTTAGATATTTTTCATTTCACATGACATATTTATATATATATATATTTCAAAACACTAATTCAAACATTAATTTTACACTCAATACCAACTTGGTTGGCACTACATGCAATACCAACATGGCTTTCACTACAAGCAACACCATCTTAGCATACGATGCACGCAACACTGAGTTTTAGGAAACATATTTATATATATATATATATATTTAATTAAATTAGAAAATTATATCCTAACCATTAAACAAAGTTATACAAATGGTAATAAAAACTTTCCAAATACTTTTTATAATTTATTTATAAAAATAATACATTTTGATAATGAAAGATGAGACTTTTGAAAAACGGTTTTTTTGAATTGACCGATTTTAATAATAAAATTAATTTTAGACAGATTTAGAAATTTAATTTGATAAAATAAAATTTATTATTTATAATGTAGAAATTATCCTATGGTTAGTTTTTTGGATTTTTCTGAGAAACTCTAATTTTTGATGAATAGTGAAAACACTACTTTTTAGTTAAAAAATGCATTTTTGTCTAACAAATTATTAATTATTTATTATATTATAAAAATGTTATATGGTAAAATTAGATAAATATTATTAATATTAATATAATTTAATTCATTATAATTAATTTCACTTTGAAATAAAATCTTAACAAACTTTTGATCTTTTTCCTACTTTAAAACTCTGTTATTTCATTATGTCTGCAAGATTAACACTCATATTAATTTTTATTCCTATATAAATTGAATTCAAAAAAATCTAACATAAAAAACTTTATTCAGTATAATATTTATAGTCTAATAATACCATGCTAATTTTTTACCAAAATGATTAATAAAAGTGATTAAAATTAATTATAGCGGTTAAGGCCAAATTAAGCTTAATTAGGGACTAAATCTTAAAATTAAGGGCCCAAATGACCAATAAACTTATCTAAAACCCATTAGAGGTCCATATATAGTCCATAAAACTTCCTTTATTGAATTGTTTTGGTTTGGTTTTAATTTTTTTAGGTAAGAACATGTGCAAACCAAACTTGTTTCTATAAATTCCAAATGAGTCATTTTCCTTCACTATAAAAGGCAACCACCTCTACCCATTCGTCACATATCTCAAAACTTTTAATTTAGGAAAATATATATCAAAATATACTATCAAAAATAATACCTTATAAATTTAAGTATCACTTTAGGTAGAAAGCATCTCGAGGAATCCTTTTAGCACAAACCAAAATGAGTTACCCGATTTAGAGGTAACATCTTCTCTCAAGCTCCTTTCCTTCATTTCAATTATTCACCCCCTATAATCCCTTTATTAAATTATCATGTAAAAAATAGTATAATAAATATAATAGTATGTTTTTATACAAATATTTATACCTACACTTACAAAAACCTCTCTCTAATGGATATCTAACATACGGTTTCTGTGTATGATGAACTACTGCCTCACAAAATGAAGATTATTTATTTCTCCATTACCACCAATCATGGTGGCCATTATGATGGGAAATATATTTATATATGTTATATATATATATTAGGTATTTAAGACTCTTTATTCAGTTTTACAAAAAATACATTTTTTACTTCCCATTTGGTGTTAATACGATAATCTCGTTTGAGGAAGTGTGGACTACCACCCCCTCAAAGCGATCTGATTAGTTCACACACCACATAAAATGTATTACGGATGAGTTTTTTGAAATGATATGATATATATAAAATATTAATACTACTTTAATAATTATATATATATAGATAAATATATATACATTTGTCATTTACATACTTTCTTTTAATATGATAATAAAAATGGAAACAACGTTCATGCCTACGTACGACTTACCGTATCTATGAACAGTGTATTCCATTTCTTAAATCTATATGATATAAATTATTAAAATATAAATATAATGAATATAAATTATATTTATACAATTATCTAGATTATGTAATCATGATATAAATATAAATACCAATAATATAACAAATTAAGACACATATGAAAAACAAAGCGAATATTACCTGAAGTGAAACCTTAACATAATATTTTTAACAAGAGATTAATATAAGGTTATAATCTAAAAATATATGGTATTATGTATAATAATATGATTCTATAAAATATTTATAATAAAATTATATTTATTAGACAAGAATCTTCTACGAGTACGGAGAGTGTCAAGACACAAGGTAAGGGGATTTCATCCCTCTTTTAATTTTTGTGAGATACAAGCTATGTTTTCCACTCTTTCCTTTTTTGTGGTGTACGTATTGTATATTATAGTAGTATTTGTATCTTATAATACTTTTTATGTGTATTCACATGTCCATTTTATGATTCTTGTTTCATGGGTTTTAACTTTCAAAAGTTACCAAATCGGTAAAACAGTTTTGTCTCAATTTACCTTCTTTGAGATTCATGTTTTGGTAGGCACCTTAACTCTTCTTAGAGGTGTATATAATTAAATTTTAAATTTTATATCATGAATATATTTATTTTAATGATATATTAAGATTTATTTAATTTAATTTTCTTACATGTATAATATGATCCCAAGTTACTGAGTTATAAGATTTTGTTGAGACAATCTCATCGCTTTATGAGATTATTTATGTTTACGCTTACGTTGATGAAATATTATGATAGATATATCATGAATATTCAATAGTTTAATTATGATATATTATTTAATAATATATGCATTTATTATTCCCATATTCTACTCTATGGTACAAAAGATATTTATGAAAGTATTTTTAGAAAAGCTCTACTTTACCGTCTCTTCTGACAAAAATTTATGTTTTCTAAAAAGGGCTTCCTAGAATATTATACCATTTTACTATAAGCTTTAAAATTAATTTTTACCCATTTTTTTCTTTTACCAATCTATTCTATGGAATCTTCTTGTATCTTCCTGAATAAAGAACTTTTATAACCTTTTTAACCATGGAAAAAGAATATTCTTTTGACCTCATACAACATGTATAGATTTTCCCACTGTCATTCCCTTGAAGCTTTATTTTCATTTTCAAAGAGTTCATATTTAAGATTTGTTTTTAAACTTTTTTTCAAAACATTTTAAATATTATTTTATAAATTTTTAAGTAAAATGGTTTTCAAAACGTTTTCAAGATTCTTTTATAAGTTTTCAAGGAAAATGGGTTCTAAAATGTTTTAAAGATCTATTTATAAGATTTCCAATTATTTTCAATGAAATGGTTTTCAAAAAGTTTTCTGGATTATTTTATAAGTTTTCAAGAAAAATAGTTTTTAAAACATTTTTAAGATCTATTTATAAGTTTTCAATGTATTTTAAAAGAATTGGTTTTCAAAAGGTTTTCAATATCATTTTAAATATTTTCAAAAAAATGGGTTTTAGAACATTTTAAACATCTATTTATAAGTTTTCAAAGAATTTTAGAAGAAATGGTTTTCAAAACATTTTCATGATTTATTTGTATGTTTTCAATTTTTTTTCAAAGAAAATCGTTTTTAAAATGTTTTGAAGTTTATTTTATATGTTTTCAAGGAAACAGGCTTTCAAATTGATTTCATAGGTTTCAAGGTAATTTCTATGAAAATGATTTTCAAATGGTTTTATGTAATAAATATCATTTTTTAAACACAAAAAGATATTTTCATCAAGAATTTTTTTAGAAGATATTTCAAATTATTTTCCATCTAACATGGTATCTATTTACGTTACTCATGCCTTTGTTGGAAATGATCTAAAGTTTCTATTCATGTCCTTTCTTTTAATTAGTTATTCTTAATGTCATGGTCTTTATGAAACCCATTTCTCCTTCATGGGTTATAAATATAAAAAACCCATTACTATTTTATGGGTTTTTCTTATGATGAAATGATTATGAAACCCATCTCTTTACACAGGTTATGATATGTTTATATGTTTATGATACCCATTTCATTTCTTGGGTTATTATATGATTATTTATGATCTTGTGGCACATGTATGTATGATTTATTTATTTTATGGATGAGAGATATATCTCCATAAAATGCATTGGGTAAAGATTTATATATCATGATAAAATATAAAATGGTAATAGGAGTGATCCATTACTACTATGATGGGTATGGGAGTGAACCATGACCACTAAGATGGTTTGAGGGGTGAACTCATGAAAATATGATGGCCATGGGAGTGAACCATGACTACTATGATGGTATGGGTAGCGAACCCATACTGTTAATATGTTCTTATCAGTGATTACTTGGATAATATGGAAATAATTATATGCTTATGTGTTTTGAAAAATTCCATGTCCTATTTCTATATTATGCTTTCATGGATTATGCTCTTTATTTCATATGATTCATGTCTTATTAACTGCCAATATTTATGCCATGATTTCAGTTACGTTCTTTGATATGAATGGTATGCTATTATATTTATAAGATCACATTATCATACCCTTATAATCATGTTTATGCTTACATGTCCCCTTTGTTTACCCTTACTAAGCATTTGAGCTTACCCCTTTTATGTTTCCTTTCCCCCAGGTTATGATGACATGTACTATATTGATATGTCTTAGAAGGGTTCTAGTCAAGAAGAACCTAGTGGAAGATGATGTAGCTCAAAAATGTACCAGAGTTTATTTTTCCATGTTTCTAAAGGAATTATACCAACTACGGTCTCTAGACATCAATTTGTATAATGTTTAAGTATTTTCCAAAATTATGCAATGTTAATGATTGAAAAGAAAGGGTCACTATAGGTGGAATCAGAGAAATGGTATAGTTAACCTCTGTAAACTAGGATGAGAAAACTCTAGTGAGATCCCTAGGTACATTTATAAGGATATCTCTAGGGATGTATCTAACTATAAGTATAAGGATGAGTTAATGTTTAGGAAAATGTCTTGTAATTTTGGTGAAGGATAAAGTGAGTGGTGTCCTATAAATACATCCATGTCTGGATACTACAAGTAGATGTGGCTTTGGAACATATGTACCTACTAGTAACAACTATGAAAAGATTTTCTAGGCTTGACCTGAGGTAAAATGGTACACGATAATGGGCCTGGATATACACCTGGTTTGACACTTCAAGGGGATATGCTTTGAGAATTCACAAACTCTTCACAAACCACCATGAATGATTTAGATATAATTTAGCTATGAATAACCAATGATAAACCCAAGGTGTCATATATTTTTTAAGGTGTCATGATTTATAAATCCTATAAGTAGTTCTTTTCACGGATATATGGTTTTCTTTTATGATAAGTAATGCTCACACTATGATTTTGGTTTTAGTAAATGGCGAGAACCAGAAGTAACTGAATTAATGTTGAATGTGATGGAAGATTTTTTGATGAGTAGTCAAGTGGGATGATCATTGGAGTGAAATATTTCATGATCATGCCTAATAAGTTTTGATGGAACATGATTAACAATTTTTACCTTAACAAACTTTTAGACACACCAAGGAAGAGAAAAAAGGAGATTACCGAGAGTTCGGGTAACTGAGACCATGGTGGAGAGAATATTTGGTTTCCTTTTTTCCAAGAATCTGGATAGAATCATCTAATTGAATTAATTATAATAATAAGAATGTGTTTTGGATTTGGAAAACAAGGACACAAAGTATGAGACTATAAGGTAAAAATAAAGAGTTCGGTTAACGAAATGGTTCGGAATTTTGGACTCCCTAAGTCATCAATGAAGGTTAAGTGTTTTAAGTGTATAAAAGATGTTCATTATACAACCCAATGTCTCAAGAGGAATGTTACCGAATATAGTAAACAAGGTGGTGTGAGTAATGGTTACATTTATAATGATGATGAGGATACCGATAAAATGTGAAAAGAAAGAGGTATTATTGTTAATGGATTAAGGATGAAGTAATCAAAGTGTTTATATATTTGGATTAAATAGTTATTAATGATGAAATATATAAGGATTATTCTACTTATGTTATTTCTCTTTGTATTTACAAGTTTATGTTGAATATTATCTATGGAATGGTGAAGTGATTTAATTTCAAGATGATATTTTGACTAAGGGAAGGTAACCCATAATATGTTCCTTATAATAAGACAATGTTGTATGGATAACGATACATGAGATGTGAATAAGTAAATTGGAATGTATTGATTACCTTGGAACTAAGTAAGGACTTTTTATAGGTTGTTTATTCTACCACTAATGAAGTTTACAACATTTCTGTATTTAAGGATTAAATCCAATATACTTTTGAATGAGGAAGCATGCATATTTTCCAAAATGATTTATGGTAATTCAGGTTATTACCATGTTTAAAGAGAATATATGATGAGCGTATTAATATGTTTGGAATGTGACAACCAAGAGCTAAATTGTAATATATATTAGAATCAATGTTAATCATATTTCTTTACTCTCTTTCTAATGTTTTTAATTTTTCATCTTTGATAAGGGTTATAAGGATAACTGTTCATGAAAAGTTTATGTTAAACTTTAGAGGAAGTATTTGTGAAATGAGTTTGGGTTAAAAACCTTAGTTAAAATGATAATTAGTGATTAAAATTATTTAAAAGATGTCAATATTATATATTATATTAGTTTGGTTTTTAAAAAATGTACATCATGTATGTCAGGTGGCAACCAATAAAGTTCGGCAAGGTTATGGGTCTTGAACCCATGACAGATGGATGAAAAGGGTTTCACACCAACCACTAGCCTATATGATGTCCTGGGTAATGTATAATTATATTTTTTGAATAAATATTTATAATAAACTATTAGTGTTACTTTTTATAAATTAATTCATGTTTGTTTTTTATGTGAAAAATAGCTATACTTTTTATTCATTTATGGGATTTAAGGTCCATTAAAATTGTATTGTAGTGCTTTATTCATCAAAGTTAATTTCTAGAAATTCATTCAATGATGTAATTGATATATTAGAAAAAATTCAAAGAAAAATCTAAGAATTAATTTTTTTATAGAAATTTATCAAGAATTAGTCAACATTTTGAAAGTAATCAATTTTTTTTAATACATTAATTTTTGTTAAGATGATGGCCTTTTAAATCATCATAGATTTATGACTTTGAGGCCCTAAAATTTACTTTGATGATTCACTTGTTTGTGATTGATTAACTCAATCACTCCCTATAAATATTTACGCTTTTCATCCATGTCCAATCTTTACACCAACCTTATGTTCTCCAATGTAGAAACCTTGTTATATGTTACTTTGGGTAACCGTTATGGTTTCAAATTAATCTTCTTAAGGGAAGTTATAGTATCCATTTTTATGATTTGGGTTTCTATGAATGAAATATTAAAGTATTAAAACTTCCCAGATGAATTTCAAGGGTGAAATTCATTTTAAGGGGGGTAGAATGTAACACCCTGCAATTTTGCGAAATATTTTTTTTGAATTAATTTATATTTTTGATATTTTTAATTTCATTATACATAGTTATATATATATAAACACTATATAAAACATTAATTTCACATGAAATAAAAACTTGGATTGTTCTACATGCATTACCAACTTGGCAAGCACTACAATTAACACTGGTTTCGTGTATGATGAACACAACACTAAGTTTATATGAAACACACACACACACACATATAATTAATTAAATTATAAAATTATAACCTAAAAATTAAACATAGATATAGTAATATTTGTAATGTTCTGACCCTAGTTACCCAGAGTCAGTGCATTATTAAATAACATTGGCATGATCACAAGGTATCAATTCCCGAAAGACCAGTCAGTTTAATAGACTTAGAAGTACAAGATACTTACATAAGTTTTACATTACATTATGAAATGAAAAAACACAACATTGTGTTTTCATTTAACACATTCATCTCCCTTAGACTATACCTACTTGTCAGTCATAATATACTTCTTCTCATCCTTGAAAAAATAAAATGTAGAAAGGAGTGAGCTTAGATGCTCAGTAAGGATAACAATATATCAAAAACTTTCATAAATAAGCATAAAAATTTAAGGTAATATATAATAATAAAACACAAGACGTTTAAACATTAACTTCAGCATAATATGGAAAAGATAAATCAAATAATTCCATTTAGTTATTTACCTGGATATTCTACTATTCAAATAATCACATGTAATATCAATATCCAATTTCATAATGATGGAATGCATAATTCCAGACATCATAACCACATAGTCAATGCCTCTTGAAAAGACTACAAATAATATTTTTTCAAGGCCTTGTACCAGGACACTAGTTTGTCTCATGAGACCTACCGTT
The DNA here is from genome assembly GCA_963277665.1 of Viscum album. Taxonomy (NCBI): domain Eukaryota; kingdom Viridiplantae; phylum Streptophyta; class Magnoliopsida; order Santalales; family Viscaceae; genus Viscum; species Viscum album. The sequence goes on along the minus strand of OY728143.1, from coordinate 1,400,597,613 downwards.
GCATCAAGGAGCTATAGTGGGATCCACCCATTACTTACTAAGTCCAATTCATTCCTCATATGAAAAGGTTTAAACATAACATAAACATTAATATTAAAACTATCATATGAAATATCAATAATTTATCCATAAGCCATGAATGGTATAAAAATAATACATCCATAGTAAAAAATATCACAAAAACGTCAATACAATATGGTATATTTGTATCATAATAAGTCAACTTTCAACAAGTTTAAAATCCATCAAAGGATGTTGACATAGATGAAATGAAAACTATTTTAAAGAAATACCTGTTTCAATTTTGAAACCATTTAAAAGTAAAATAATTATAAAAGAAAACATTTATTTTAGAAATATTCTTATAATCTTGTAAGGGATGCTTTGAAAATTTTATAATGGAAGAGAATAGCCACACCCACTATATATGTTAAAAAAGACATTCTTACCTTAATTTGTCAAAACGGTCATAGAGTACCTTGTTTGGAATATGACAAAAATATTCATTTATAAAATTTTTATAAAAATTAAAACAAGTTTATAAATGTATTTAACCCATAGTCTAAGAAATAGTAAAAATGTTTTGAAATAAATTTTTATGAAATACGTATGTGGATGATAAAGAGGTCCCAGTAGATACTCATATATAAACAACCTCAGATAATAAAGAGATTGTAAAATTAAACCTTACCTTTTAATTTTACTTGATCAAGAGTATGTTAAAATCCTGTATAATAGTTAAATAATTGTTATTAAATTACACAAGAACCAGATAAATAAATATGATATCATATAGGATCTTCTAATATTACTTTGTTAATAATATTTCAGTAGTATCATCGTTTCAGGTGTTAAGTGATTCGTTTTCCTTTATATGTTTTGTTATGTAAGTCATGTTTGTTATGGATAAGATGTATTTGATTCATATACAGAATGATATTAATTTCTTAAACATTATTTTTTAATCCTAAAATGATATTTATTCTTGAATGTTTATGGTGGGGAATGAATCTCATTGCGTTGGTGGAGAAGACAACCCGTATGTACGCACGAGTGACAATATCATTCTATTGATGGTGAACTAGTATGTAATTTGATGATATATAATATATAAATAATCCTTAACATTTTATATTTATTATTTACATAATTTATACTCATTATTATACCCATAAAAATAATGATGTGTTTGAATAACAAACTACACCACGACGTGGAGACGGTAAGCCGTACGTACACATGTATGATGACTTGTCATTCATAGAATAGATATAATGATGAATATGGTGTAACATATTTATAATAACATAACAGAATGTATAAGGCACTGGAGTTTACTATTTTGGTTTGGAAGAAATAAAGAAATAGGAAGTGGAAGAAGAAAAGAACTTTGAAAGAGGTGGTGAAATTATTACCTCTTCTTTGGGTGCTTCCTTTTGATTTGATCAAAAGGGATCCTTAGGTTGAATTTTTGATCAAAGTAAGGCCTATAAGTAAAAGGGAGGGTAGTTGGGAGGATATTTGGGTAGGGGTTGGCTGAGACAAATGGCTTTGGAGGTGTGATTTTTAGATAAGGGGAAGAACACTTTTATAAGAGAGGTGAGGGTCACTTTAGGAAAACCTTGAAATATTATTTTATTATACAATAATATTTAGTTTGTAATGGCTCAAAAATGATTTATTTCTAGGTCAAGGTTGTTATGGGTCTAAAATCTCTCAACCAATAGGTTTTAGATAGGTCTAGGTCACCATATTAACCTTATCTTTTTTATTTAACTCCTGGTTAAATAGTTTAACATTTACCATGTCTCCTTGTATTTTTATATTATAGGGTTAATAAACTTACTATAAAATGCCATGAGAACCCCAAGTGTTTCATTAATGACATATATATTACTATATAATTCCTTTGGTTGTACCTTATATTTTTAGGACTATAATATCATTTAATAATATAGTATTTGTTTTAAAAAGTCATTTATATCAAATTTTGACACTATTTAGTATTTGATTTTTGTTAATGTCCTAACAACTTGATTACTTCAAAAAAAATTAATCAACCATAAAATTTCATATTAACCTATAAAATTATTTTAATTCATAAAATGTCTCTATTTACATTTATTTGGATATTTATAATATCAATTATTTTAATATTTCATTAATAAGATAATTACTTCATCATTATTGTGTAATAAATAAATTTAATTCTTTAATGTCTAAAAATTATAAATAAAATAAAATTATGTAGGAAATAATTTTATCTTTATAATGAATATTTATAGTCGAATTTATCTTATATGTATCCCTATATTAAAAATGTTTTAGTTATGAAACTTTGAATTTAACACTTTTAACACTTCTTTAAATAAAATAATAATAAATGTCGTAATCCAATACAAGTGGACCAAAAGGATCATATTTTATTACTAGGGTTGTTTTTGGTCAAAATATACTTATTAAATAGAATTATTACTTGTTTTTTGGTAATAATAATATCATTTTTACCTTTAATTACCATATTTACATTTAACTGTTCCAAATAAAATTCAAAATTTACTATTCATAAAAAAATATTTTCATCTTATTGAACCACATTTTACTTAATAATATCAATAGTGTCTCTCGGATTTTTGAAATTCAATTCATAGAAGTGGTAAAATTATGTTTTATGCATATTTTTTAACGTGCTAAGAAGGTGGGTAAAAGTCGTTAAAAAGTTCAATAAAATTTTATACATCTAATCTTTTTATAAAATGAATCCAATGAATTAAATTAAACTAATATAAGTTTTATGTATCTATTTTGACTTAAAATTTATTTAAATAAAATAAATAATTATTTAAATGAAAAGTTGGTTTTAAACAATAACGTTGTGTTTTTCATTATTCATCAAAAAATGAAAGTTTTAGAAAAATACCAAAAATTTACCCTAAGTTAATTTTGATATTCCGAATCAAAAATAAAGTCCATTTTAAAAAATAAAATTTATAAAATTTCAAAAACTGGGTATTACTATTCATAACAGCCAGTTCTATTGGTCGCGGTGTGCTAGAACCCGAAGTTTCATATAGCGCAATCTATTGTATTATTCAAAGGGAAATGTACCGTGGAAGCTTGGGGTGTTACATTATCCCCTATTTCAAATAATTTATTCCTAAAAATTTATACAATTCTACTGCATAAAAAGATTCAGGTGGTTATTCATCATATGTTCCTTGGGTTCCCACGTTGCCTCTTCCATATTTTGATTTCTCCATAGAACTTTTACTAGATGACTTGTTCGGTTTCTCAACACTTGTTCTCTTGTATCAAGAATATTCACAGGCTCTTCACAATAAGACAAATATGGTTTCTATTAAATTTTCTCATAGGTGAGTACATACATTGGGTCAGGCATGTATTTTCTCAACAGTGATACGTGAAACACATCATGATCTTTGGAGACACTTTGTGGCATTTCCAAACATTAATCTATAACTCCAATTCATTCTAGAATTTTGAAAGGTCCAATGTACCTGAGAATCAATTTACCCTTCTTACCAAAACGAATAACACCATTACATAGAGATACCTTCATGAAAAAATGATCTTCATCTTGAAATTCTAAATCATTACTTCGGTTATTAGCATAGATCTTTTGCCTAATTTGAGATTCTTGGATGTGGGTTTAGATAACCATAACCTTTTCCATTGTTTCCTCAACAAGTTCTGGGCCTATGAGTTTTCTTTCACCAACATCATCCCAACAAGTTGGTTTGTGATATATCTTTCCATATAACACTTTATATGGTTCTGTCTGAATACTTGAAAGGAAGCTATTCTTATAGAAACATTCTACCAGAGGTAAATATTGGTCCCACATACATTGAAAATCAAGTGAGAAAGATCAAAACATGTCTTCTAATGTTTTAATAGTCTGTTCTGATTGTCCATCAGTTTAAGGGTGGTAGGAAGTCCTCAAACAAAGTTTTTTATCTTGGGCCTTCTGAAGAATTTTCCAGAATATTGATGTAAAATGGGGATAACGATCAGAAACAATCGATAGGGGTACTCCATGAAGTCTTTCAACTTCATTAGTATATATTATTTCTATATGTTCAAGTGTTAAATCTTCTCTTATAGAAAGAAAATGTGCTTACTTGGTAAGACGATCAACAATGAACCATATTGTATTATTCCTTCTAGGAGTCTTTGGTAGTCCCATGAAAAATTCTAGTGTAATATCATCCCATTTCAACTTAGGTATGAGAATAGGTTGCATGACACCTCTAAGATGTTGTCTTATATCTTTCAGTTGTTAAAAAACCATACATGTTGACTGATAATCAATAATCTCCCTCTTCATGTTGTCCCAACAAAAATGTTTCTTCAAATCTCTATACATCTTAGTGCTACCAGGGTGTATAGAGAAATTGGAGCTATGAGAATCACCCAACAATTCTCTTTTTAGATCAGGTATTTGGGAACACAAATTATCTTCCCAAATTTCAAAATTCCATCTTCATATACGAAGTCACTCAATATCCCATCATTCACAACTTTAATCTTATTTTAAAGCTCCTCCTCATCAGTCTGAAAACTCTTTATCATTTATAGTAAAGATGGTTTGGAAACCATTTGAAAAAGTATTTATGTTTCCACTTACATGGTTATTCCCATATCCATCTTTACTATATCCATGAAAATAGGATCCCTTTCAAATCTCATCTTGTTCAAAACTCCATCATCCTTTCTGATCAAAGAATCTTCCACCTTATTTGCCTTCCCCGAGTTGTAGTGTATAGTGAAATCATAATCCTTGAGTAGTTCAAGCCATCGCCTTTTTTTTTCATGTTGAGTTCTTTTTGTGAGAAAATATAATTCAAACTGTTGTGATCAGTATAAATCTCACATTTTTTACCACAGAGATAGTGTATCCATATTTTTAGAGAAAAGATTATAGCTGCTAACTCAAGATCTTGAGTGGGATAGTTTTGCTCATGAATTTTTACCTATCATGATTCATTTTCAAGAACACTATATTTCTACATAAGAACACAACCAAGTCCTTTCTTTGAAGCATCAATATAAATAAAAACACATCTTTTCCTGATGGTAGTGTAAATATAAGAGCATTGACTAATATTCTCTTCAGTTCTTCAAAAAAATTCTTCACACTCTTTTGTACAAACAAATTTAACCCCTTTACGTGTGAGCTTGGTTAATGGGTTTGCCAATTGGGAAAAATTCTGGATGAAATGCTGATAATAACTTGCTAAACCAATAAAACTGCTTACATCAGTTATACTCTTTGGTGATTTCCATTCTTGTATTTCTCTTATATTTGAAGGATCGATAGAGATTCCATCCTTAGAGACAATATGGATAAGAAAAGAAATTCCTTGAAGCCAAAATTCACATTTTCTAAACTTCCCATATAATTCATTTCTTCTGAGGGTTTTCAAAATAGTGTGCAATTGATTTTCATGATAGTCGTAGATTTATGTGTATAACAAGATATCATCAATAAATACCACTACAAAGTCATTAAGACATTCCTTGAAAACTGTATTCATTAGATCCATAAAAACAGAGGGTGTATTAGTCCATCCAAAAAGAATTACTGTAAACTCGTAATGCTCGTACCTGGTTCAAAATGCTGTTTTTGAAATGTATTCATTCTTCACACACAACTGATGACACCCAGATCAAAGGTTAATCTTTGAAAAATATTGATATCCATGAAGTTTTTTGAATAAATCATCAATGCTAGGTAGGGGATACATGTTATTTATTGTTATAGAATTGATCTCCCTGTAGTCAATGCACAACATCATAGATCCATATTTCTTATTAATAAAAAGAATAGGGGCTCCCCATAGAGAAACAATAGGGAGAATAAATCCATTATTAGTCAATTACTCTAGTTGTTTCTCTAATTCCACTAACTATAAAGTGTCCATTCTATAAGGGGTCTTTTATATGGGCCTTGAACCAAGAAATGAATCAATGGAAAACTCAATTTCTTGTTCTGGACGATGTCCAGGTAAATCCTATTGAAACACATTATCAAATTATTGAAAAATAGGTAAATACTATATTTGAACATTCCTTTCCTCAACTATAGTTATTTCACTCTCTTCCTCCCCAATAATTGAATTTAGTAGAGCTACTAAGGGTGGATCTAGATAAGAATCAGATGATGACGTTTTTTCTCTAAAGATAAGGTACACTTTATCATCATCGAAAATTGTAGCCTCCTTCTTCTTACAACAAATTTTCACATCATGGTCCAAAATCCAATCCATACTAAGGATTATATCAAATTAAATCATGGGTATTATGATGAGATCATCAGGTAAAGAACATTTATATTCCTGAATGGGAACTAATTTACAAAACATTGTTGCAATGATACTGCCCTTAGGAGTTTTAACTGACAAAAACATTGTTAAATAAAATTGAAAACATCTAATTTTATTAGAAAACTGGGAATATATGAAACAATGCGATGATCCAGAATCAAATAATGCATTATCTAAACTTAATGAAACCATTAAATTACCTGCCTCCATGTGTTTAAGATCTTAAAACATAGTATTAGTGATCTCATAAGCTTGGCCTTGCTCCCTTGGCCTTTTCCAAGGTAAGTTTTCTTAGTGCTCAGGACATTTGTTTTCACAATTCTCCTTTTCTATACAATTTTAGATGTTTTTGCATAATTCCCCTTTTCTCTACAATTGTATCATTTAACATTGACAACCTCTTTCTTTCACTTGCAATCACGAGCTTGGTGGCCTTTTTCACCACACTTGTAATAGACTATCAGTCTGTTCAGGAAAGTACACAGGTGTTTCTTCCCACATTTACCATAGGATATATATATATTTAACTTTTCCCTTATTCCCCTTATTTCCATTTCTAGAGTGTTCACCAGATCTCTTCTTCTCTTTCTTTGCTTTAAAGTCATAAGACTTGGAGAATTCCTTTTTTTCTTTATAGCACATGGGAAAATATATTCATACAATGAAAAGGATTGTGAGACTAATGATCAATGAAGAAATGGTTTTAAACCATCAATGAAATGATCAAACTTACTCCTTGGGTTATGTATATAATCTTCTGTATGCATTTCTAAACTTGTAAAGTTATCCACATACTTTGCGACCGTATCATCCTCCTTTTTCCATAGACTCATAAATTGTCTTTCCATATCTACTCGATGGTCACGAGGAAAGTATTTTTCTATGAAAATATCTTTAAAATCCCTCCATTCCATATTTGATACTTCTACATCTTCCTTTTATGTTTTAAATTAATGACCACCATTCGTCTACATCTCCCGTGAGGTGATAAATTGCCATGAAAACTTTTTCCCTTTCACTAATCCCCAAAGAATGAAATATTTTCTCTAAGGAAATTATCCATTTCTCAGCTGAAAATGTACATGTAGTCCCATTTAATGTTGTTGGTTGTTTCCTCATGAATTGGTCTAACATTGAGCATCCACATTGTGGATCAGGGTGCTCCATACGGGTAAGGTTATTATTCATAACCTGAGTGAGTGGTTCTAGTATGGTGATAATATCTTCAACACCAGTTGCATCACCATCTCCACTATAATTATCTTGAGTAGAAGGGAAATCCCTACATGGATTACATGTGTTTATATTGTTTCCATTCCTTCCACTAGGCACCATTTCTAAACAATGTCATACACTAGATTAGTTTGTGATTCGCAATACATAATTCGAAACTAGTAAAACACTTAACATAAATTGAATAGTTTATAGATATAATCCATAATCATAAAAAAAAATTCTTTGAGGAAGTATATACTCATAAATCCTTCATAATGGTTTGTAAAGAAAATTTGAATTATCCTAAGCATATCCCCCAGGAGTGTCGTAACCAAGAGTGAAGCAAGGCCCGTTGTCATGTACCAGGATACCTCAGGTCAATCCCAAAACTCCTTGTCAGAGTTTTCACTACTAGGTACATCAGTGCTAAAGATTTCACTACCTAGACGTATCTAGATAAGGATGTAATGCTTGGAAAACTCACAAAATCTATGCATTACCAAAATTCTAGGAAGTTTTTTTTACTAATCATCAAAGTCTATCTTAGGGTAATGTTCTCTAATCAGATTTTTTCTAAATATAGCTTCCAAGGTTTGTATTAAACTTACTCTGATACCATATTTAATGCCCTGACCCTAGTTACCCAGATTTGGTGAATTATTACATAATATTGGCAGGTTAACAAGGGATCAAATCCTAAAATACCGATCAGTTTAGTAGCCTTGTAAGTACAAGATGCATACATAACTTTTACATTACATTATGAAATAAAAAACAACAACATTGTGTCTCTTTTAACACACTTATCTCCCTTAGACTATCCCTACAGGTTGGTCATAATATATTTATTTTCATCCTGTGAAAAATAAAACATAGAAAAGGGTGAGCTAAGATTCTCAGTAAGAATAACAATATGGCAGAAACTTTCATAAATAAGCATAAAAATTTAAGGCAATGTATAAGAAAAAAACACAAGCCTTTTAAACTTAAAAATCAGCATAATATGTCAATGAAAAATCAAATAATTCCATTTACTTATTCCCTTGGATATTCTACTAGTCGAATAATCACATGTAATATCAATATCCAATTTCATAATGATGGAATGCATAATTCCATACTTCATAACCACATAGTCAAGGCCTCATGCCATGACTACAAAGAAGACTTTGTTAAGGCCTTGTTCCAGGACACTAGTTTGTCTCATGAGACCTACCGATGCATAGAGGAGTTATAGAAGGCTTCACCCATCACTTACTAAGTCCAATACATTCCTCATATGAAAAGGTTTAAACAAAATATAAACATTCGTATTAAAAATAGCATACAAAATGTCAATAATTATCCATAAAACATGAATGGTATAGAAATAACACATCCATAGTAAGACATATCACAAAACCATCAATAAAATATGGAAGATTTGTATCATAATAATTCAACTTTAAACATGTTGAAAATCCAACAAAGGATGTTGACATAGATGAAATGAAAACTTTTCGAAAGAAATAAATATTTCTATTTTGAAACCATTTAAAAGTCACATAATTATAAAAGAAAACATTTATTTTGGAAATATTCTTATAAGATTGTAAGAGAAGCTTCAAAGATGTTATAATGGTATAAAATAGTCTCACCAACCGTATAAGTTAAAAATGACATACTTACCATAATTTGTCGAAACAGTCATAAAGTACCTTGTTTTGAAAACGACCGAAAGATTCCTTTATAAAATTTTTATTAAAAGTAAAACAAGAGTATAAATGAATTTAAACCATTTTCTAGGAAAATGAAAAAAATGTTTTGAAATACATTTTTATGAAAAATGGATGTGGATGATAAATATTTCCCAGAAAATACTCACGTATAAACAACCTTGGATAACAAATAGATTATAAAATTAACCCTTACCTTGTACTTATCCTTGGTCGAGGGTACGTTAAAATCCTGAATAATAGTTAAATAATTGTTATTAAATTATACAAGAACCACATACCTAAATATTATATCATATATGATCTTCTAATATTGCTTTATTTGTAATATTTCACTAGTATCATTGTTTTAGTTGTTAACTTATTCATTATTATTTATACGTTTTTTTATATAAGTCATGTTTTTTTATGGGTAAGATGTATTTGATTCATACCCATAAAGATATTAAGTTCTTAAAAATTATTTATCTAATAATAAAATGATATTTATTCTTGAATGGTTACAATGGGGAATGAATCTCGTCACGTTCGTGGAGATGGTAATCCGTACGTACGCATGAACAACAATATCATTATATTGATGGTGAAATCGTATGTAATTGGATGATATATCATATATTAATAATCCTTAACATGTTATATTTATTATTTACATCCATTATACTCATTATTATTCCCATCCAAATAATGAAGTGTTTGAATAACAAACTACACGGCGACGTGGAGAAGGTAAGCCGTACGTACACACGTATGGTGACTTGTCTTTCATAGAATAGATAGAATAATGAATATTATTGTACAATTTTTATAATAACATCACATTATATATAAGGTACTATATTTTATAATTTTTTTTATGGAAACAACAAATAAAGAGGAAGTGGAAGAAGAAAAGGACTTTGAAAGAGGTGGTGAAATTATTACTTCTTCTTCGGGTGTTTCCTTTTGATTCCATCAAAATAGATACTTAGGTTGGATTTATGATCAAATTAAGACCTCTAGGTCAAAAAAAGGGTAGTTTGGAGGATATTTGGGCAGGGTTTGGCAGAGCCAAATGGCTTTGGATGTGTGCTTTTGAGGGAAGGCGAAGTACCTTTTTATAAGAGAGGAGAGAGTCACTTTAGGAAAAGTTTGAAATATTATTTTATTATAAAATAATATTAGGCTTATAAAGAATCCAAATTGATTTATTTATATTCTAATGTGGGGATGGATCAAAACCTCTCTACCAATAGGTTTTATATAGGTTTAGGTCACCATATTAACATTATGTTTTAGATTTAAATCTTGGTTAAATAGTTTAACATTTACCGTATCTCGTTGTATTTTTATATTATATGGTTAATGAACATACTATAAAACACAAATGGAACACAAAATGGTTCATTAAAAACTTATCTGTTATTATATATTTCCTTTTTCTAAACCTTATATTTTTAGTACTATTATATCCTTTAATAATATAGTATTTGTTTTAAAAACTCATTTTTGTCAGTTTGGACACTATTTAGTATCTGATTTTTGTTAAAGTCCTAAAAACTTGATTACTTCAATAAAAATAATTTAATCAATAAGAAAATGTCATATTAACCTATAAAATTATTTTAATTCAACAAAAGTTTCTATATACATTTATTTGGATATTTATAATATCAATTATTCTAATCTTTAATTAATAAGGTAATTATTGCATCATCATTGTGTCATAAATAAATTTAATTATTTAATGTCTAAAAATTATAAATAAAATACCATTATGTAGAAAATCCTTTTATATTTCTAATGAACATTTATAGACGAATTTAAATTATGTTTAACCATATATTAAAAATGTTTTAGTTACGAAACATTGAATTTAACACTTTTAACTCTTCTTCAAATAAAAAAATAATAAATGTCCTAATCTAATCCAAGTTGACCAAAAGAATAATATTTTATTCATAAGGTTGTTTTTGGTCAAAATACACTTATCTAATAGAATTAGGACATGTGTTAGGGTAATAATAATACAAATTTTACCTTTAATTTCCCTATTTACTTTTAACCGTGGTAAATAAAAGTCAAAAGTTACTATTCACCAAAAATTATTTTCATCTTATTGAACCAAATTTTACTTAATGACATCAACCGTGTCTTTCATATATTTTAAATTAAATTCATAGAAGAGGTAAAATTATGTTTTATGCATATTTGCTAACGTGTCTAAAAGGTGGGTAAAAGACGTTAAAAAATTCAACAAAATTTTATACATCTAATCTTATTATAAAATGACTCCACTAAATTACATTGAACTAATATTGGTATTATGTTCCTATTTTTACTTAAAATAAACTTAAATAAAATAAATAATTATTTAAATAAAAATTCGGTTTTAAAGAGTAACGCAATGTTTTTCACTATTCATCAAAAATTAAAAGTTTTTAAAAAAATATGAAAAATTCACCCATGGCTAATCTTGATATTATGAATCCAAAAAGGAAGTACATTTTGAAAAATAAAATTTTTAAATTTTCAAAAAGTGGGTATTACTATTCATAACGGGATGTTTGATTGGTCATGGTGTACTAGAACTTGAAGTTGCGTACAATGCAAGCTATTGTATTATTCAATGGGAAACGTACCATGGAAGCTTGGGGGGTTACAATAGTAATAACTAATTTCTAAAAAAATTATAATTTTTTATATTAATAAAAATATTGATAATAAAATATTGGACTTTTGAAATACCGCTTTCTTGAATGGAACAATTGTAATAATAAAATTAAATTTAGGCAAATCTTGAAATTTAATTTGATAAAATAAAATTCATTTTTTTATTAAGAATATAGAAATTATCCTAGGGTAATTTTTTGGGATTTTTCTGAGAAAATTCATTTTTTGATGAATAGTGAAAAATACTGTTTTTTTGTTAAAAACTACCTTTTTTTAAAATTAATTTTTAATAAAAAATAATATTATAAATATTTTTTAAGGTCAAATTAGATAAATATTGTATCTATTAATTTAATTTAACTCATAATAATCACTTTCACTTTGAAACCGAATGTAAAATCATAAGAAACTTTTTAACTCTTTCCTACTTTAAAACCCCGTTATTTCGGCCCATCTGCTGGATTTGAAGTAATATTAATTTTTTCTACTCATGTGAATTGAGTTTTAAAAAATACTAAATATAACATTTTTTGTAGTCTAATATTTTTATTCTAATAATACTGTATTAATTTTTTACCAAAATGATTAGTAAAAGTGATTAAAATTAAACATAGTGGTTAAGGCCAAATTAAAATTAATTAGTGACTAAACATTACAATTAAGGGAACAAAGAAACAATACACTTTTCCAAAAGCCATTATCTATCCATATTTCATCCATAAACCTTATATTATTTAGTTTTTTGGTTTTTATTACTTGGTTTCGGTAAGAACATCTGCACACCTAACTTATTTCTAAAAATTTTAAATGAGTCATTTTCCTTCACTATAAAAGGCCACCACATTTACCCATTACTCACACATATTAAACCTTTTAAGTTACAAAAATATCGTCCCAAATAGCCTCCAAAAAATCCTCCCTTTTACCTTTTGGTCTTTATTTGGGCATAAATCCTCTCATGGAATCCTTTTGGAACAAACTAAAAGTTGTTACCCGATTTAGAGGTAACATCTTCTCTCAAGTTCCTTTCCTTTATTTCACTTATTACCCCCATCCACTATATTTATTACATTATTGTGTAAAAAACCAGTATCATACATATACTAGTATGTTTTTATGAAAATACAACGACCTAAACTTACCCAAAACTCTATCTAATAGATAGAGAACATATTGTGTTTGCGTATGACAAACTACTATCTCATGAAATGATGATTGTTCATTTATCCATTACCACAAATCATGGTGGAAATTATGATGGAAACTCTATTTATATATGTTATATATAATATCTATTATTTATTTAATCTTCTATATACATTTTTACACCACATACCTTTTTTTAAATCTAATTTGGTGTTAATACGATAATCTCATTTGAGAAAGTGTGAACTACAGCCCCCTCAAAGCGGTGTGATTCATTCTTACACAACATGAAATTCATTAAGGATGGGTTTAGTGAAATTATATGATATATATAATATATTAATGCTACTTTAATAATGATATATATATACATACATACATACATATATATACATATGTTATTTACGCACTTTATTTCAATACGATAATCAAAACGGAAACAACGTTCATGCGTATGTACGACTTACCTTCTCCATAAAAGGTGAATTACATTTCATAATTATATATTTAATAAATTATAATATAAATATAATGTATATAAATGATATTCATATCATTATCTATATTCTGGTATCATGATATAAGTATAAGGATCAACGATATAATGAATTAAGACACATGCGAAAAGAAAATCAAATATTACCCAAAGTGAAACATTAACAAAGGATCGTTAACAAGATGGTAATATATGGTTATAATAAAAAATATATATTATATTATTTATAAGAATATTATTCTGTAAAATATGTTTAATAAACTTATATTTATTATATAAGAAGCTTGAACTAGTATGGAGATAGTCAAGACACAAGGTAAGGGGATTTCATAACACTTTTAATTTCGATGAGATATAAGCTATGTTCAAAACTATTTCCTTTTATGTGGTGTATGTAATGACCATGATTGTATTATATGTATCTTATGATTAAATTTATTTTTATTCACATTTTAATTTTATTATCTTTATTTCATGGGGTTTAACATTCAAATGATAGCAAATCGGTAAAATAGTTTTGTCTCAATTTTCCCTCTCTGAAATTTATGTTTTTTATGCACTTAAACTCTTATTTATGGTTTATATAATTCCATTTTACATGTTATATCATGAATATAATTATTTTAATGATCTATTTATCTTAATTTAATTTAATTTTTTACATGGAGAGTATGATCCCAAGCTACCAAGTTATAAGAGTTTATTGAGAAAATCTCATTGCTTTCTAAGATTGTTTATGCTTCCCATGATGAAATATTATGATCCATATCTCAAGAATATTCATGAGTCTCTTTATGCTATTTTATATTAGTATATACTAATTTATTGGTACCATATTCTACTCTTTGGTACATAATATCATTAAGAAAGTTTTTTAGGAAAGCCCGATTTTACCCTTTCTTCGGTAAGGAATCTATGTTTTATAAAAAAGGTTTACAAGAATATTATACCATTATAATATAATATTTAAAAGGACTTTTTAACATTTTTGTATTTTACCAATATATTCATGGTAATATTTATATCTATTTTCTGAAAAGGATCTTCTCTAACATTTTTTACCATGCAAAAGGAATGTTCTTTTGACCTTTTACGACATGTACAAATTTACCTATTATCATTCTTTTGAAGCTTAATTTTAATTTTCAATAGGTTAATCTTTAAGAAAATGTTTTTAAAAATTTATTCCAAATTTTTTTCAATAATATTTTATATTTTATCAAGTAAAATGGTTTTCAAGATTTTGTCAAGTTTTTTTTATAATTTTTCAAGGAAAATGGGTTTTAAAACGTTTTCAAGATCTATTTATAAGATTTTAATGTATTTTAAAAGAAATGGTTTTCAAAAAAATTTCAAGATTATTTTATAAATTTTCAAGGAAAATGGGTTTTAAATCTTTTTCAAGATGTATTTAAATGTTTTCAAAATATTTTCAATGAAATGGTTTTCAAAAAGTTTTCAATATTCTTTTATAAATTTTCAAGAAAAATGGTTTTTAAATTTTTTTCAAGATCTATTTATAAGTTTTCAATGAATTTTCAAAGAAATTGTTTTAAAAAGTTTTTAAGATTTATTTATATTTTTTCAAAGTGTTTTCAAAGAAAATAGTTTTTAAAATGTTTTTAATCTTATTTTATAAGATTTCAAGGGAAAAGTTTTTCAAAATGACATTATAAGTTTTAAGGTATTTTCTAAGAAAATTATTTTCAAATGGTTTTATGTATTAAAAATACCTTTTCAAAAAAGAAAGGAAATTATCCTCAAGAAACATTATTAGATGGTATTTCAAAATTATTTTCCATATAAGATGACATCTATTGATGTTACTCATTCATTTCTAGGAAATGATCTAAAGGTTACATTAACATCATTTATATGAATAAGTTATGATTAATGTCATGGTATTTATGAAACCCATTTCTCATTCATGGGTTTTAGGTATATGAAATTTGTTTCTCTTTTATAGGTTATGATTATGATGAAGTGATTATGAAACCTGTCTCTTTCAACAAGTTATGCTATGTTTACATGTTTATGATACCCATTTCATTTCATGGGTTATGATATGATTATTTATGATCTTTTGAAATATGTATGTATGATTTATTTATTTTACAAGTGGGACATATATCTCTCTTCAATGCATTGGGTGAAGTATTATATCTCATTAGAAAAACTAAGATGGTTTGGAAAGTTAACCTTTACTAATATGATGGCCATGGGAGTGAACCATGAATGATAAGATGGTATGTGGAATGAACTCATACTACTATAATGGCCATGGGAGTGAACTACGACTACTATTATGATATGGGGATTGAACCCATACTACTAATATGGACTTGGTAGTGATTCTTTGGCAACTATAGAAATCATTATATGATTATGTGTTTACAGAAATTTTATTTCTTATTCATATCTTATGATTTGATGTATTATGCTATTTATTTCATATTATTCATGTCTTATAAACTGCCAATATTTATTTCCTGATTTCAATTATGATCTTTGATATGCACGGTATGATCTTCTATTTATAGGATCACATTATCAAACCCTTATACTCATGTTTATACTTACATGTCTCCCTTATTTACCCTTAATAAGAATTTAAGATCACCCCTTTTATGTTTCCTTTACACCATCTTATTATGAAATTTAATATTTTTGATATGTCTAAGAAGGGTGATAGTCAAGAATAACCTAGTGGGAGATGATGTAGCTCACATATGTACCAGTGTTTATGTTTACATGTTTCCAAAGGTAATATTCCATCTACAGTCTTTGGGAATATATTTTTATAATTTTTAAGTATTCTGAAAAATTTCTGTAATGTTAATGTTTTAATGGAGAAGGTTTCTATAAACAATCTCCTTAAAAGCTTATTTAAATATTTCTTCTTCATAATCTATAAAAGGGGAAAAATAATGGTGAACTTAAATTCTTAGTAAGGGTAATCTTACAAGGGAAATAATAATGAATCAATAATAGTAATCAATATGGAAAGGTAAACAACTAAATACACTTTCTATTTAAATGACTAGATAAGGCATAATAAATATGGTAAGGTAAATAACCGAAACACATTCAATTTAATAAATAAACATAGAATTAAATGGATCCATAGATATATAAAAGATAAATATCTTGGATAAATAATTATAGAGTCTGAATGAGGGAAATGATTAATTATTTGACTCTATGTTTACATGGTACATGATACCTTTAATGTTAAGGCATTTCACATGATGGTTTATAATATGTTGGGTAAAAACCCTTCGATTGGACAAAATGATTTGTCTCATGAGACTACTGACACATCAAGGGTTTATCTATAACCGGGACATAACCATGTATTAACTTTCCAAATCATTCCTCATATATTTAACAATAAATTTAATTTTTGAAAAATGTGCCTTATCAAATATCTGCATTGAGTAAAAATGTGAATTTATCATTAATTCACTACTTTATCAAATAAATATAAAAATAAACACCATATGTAAAAATGGTATACGGTTTAAGAAATAAAAAAATCCATGCATGATAATGTGTATACTTAATATAAATTTAATTTTTAATGAAAATTATAATTATGATTTTTTTTGTTTCAAGAGAAATCTAACAATCACAAAATAAAGTGATATTGAAAATATAACTTTTACCACTTGGTAATTTTCAAGTAAAAACCCCTTAGATGAGATAATTCAAAGTAAAAAAAATACGATGAATATAAAAGGATTCATGATATAATATATCAAAATAGTCATTAGACACACCACTCAAAATAAGTAAGTGGTGAATATGACATTTATCTAATAGATGTAAAAAGTGAGATAAAAATCCCTTACCTTGCATTGCCTTTTGTGGGAATGTCATTTAATCTCTTGTATAATGGTTTTAAAGAACCATATTAATTAATTATTAAATACCCATATTAATATTTATTATATCATATATCATCTTATTATAATGTCTTATAACCCTTTTGTTAGTAATCTTTCATTATTTTCACTATTTTGGGCGTTAATTGCCCAGTTTCTCAAGTAAGTTTTGGATTGTTATCTGTTGTCCATATTAATTATATCAGGATTTAATCATCTAAAGAATGTACATCATGATTTAATTATCATATATATTCATTATATATTTATTTATAATAATTAATAATATTTGGATATATGAAATTAAATTCACCGTTAATGGAGATGGTATGTCGTACGTACGCATGAATGCTATATCCATTTCTTTGTCGTATTTAAAAGAATGAAAAAATGACATATATAGGTATATTATAGTTACAGAATCATATTTATTCCATATATGTCACATATTTTTATTAAATCCATCCTTAGTACATTCTATGTAAAGTGTGAACGTATCACATCACTTTGAGGAGGCGATAGTCCACACATCCACAAACGATGTTATCGTATTCCCAAAAAATAGAAAGAATAAGGTTATGTTTTATTTAAAAATTCCATAAGAATAAATAAATAATAAATTTCATATATATAATTTATAAAAAAAATTCATCGTAATTCCCAACCACAAGAAATGGTATAGTAAAAATAAACAACATCTTTTTGTGAAGTAGTAGTTAACTGTAAACACGAACGATGAGTTCATTACCTATTTGGTGGAAGTGCATGTAATTATTGGTCAAAATAATATAATAAAAAAATCACAATATACTTAATATACTGATTTTATTATATAATCATGGAATAAGAATATTTTAAGAGGGTATATAATTAAATAAAGAAAGACGTTGAGGCAGGATGTTACCTCTTCTTTGGGTAACTCCTTTTGGTTTGTACCAAAGGTATTTGTTGGATGGATTTATTCCATAAGGGAGGATTATAGGATGATTTGAGTGGAGTTTTGATAGTATTTTATCATATTTTGGGCTATAAAATTTCTTTATATGTGTGAATAAGTGGGAGGGGTGAGTTCTATTTTATAGTGTAGTAGGAGTGACATTCTTGTAAATTTTTAAAAATGGAATTCCACCCATGTTTATTCCATGGAAAGTGGATCCAATAATTAAAAAATATATAAAAAATTTAGGATAAGGTCTAAGTCCATACAATGTATTTTTTACAATCTTTTAGGTTATTTGAGCCATTAAGTTTAAGGTTTGCTCTTTTATAAAGCTAATTTTTCTTTTAATTGTTGTAATTAATTTTAATTACTTTCACCAATATTTATGGATCAAAAATAAGTTTAACTTATTATACATTATATATAATTCAGATTACAAATATTTAATACAATTTTCCAAATTTCTATCATATAAGTGGCATAAAATTAATCTAAAATTAATCTTGGAGATGGGATGAAAAAGCAGGTTTTTAAAGTAAAAACATTTAAATGTTTCCTAAGTTTTATATCAAATTCTGAAGTGAAATTTATTACATAGAACTAAATTGGATTAAATTTTATAAAATTTATCTAATTATACTTTAAAACAAAATCAAAAAATAATTTAACTATATAAATAAATTAGTCTAAAAATCATTTTGGAACTAAAATTCAGTATTTTTCACTATTCATCAAGAAATGAAACTTCATTGAAAAATTCAAAAAATTCACACTATGATAATTTTGATGTAATAATTTCAAAAATTATGTTTATTTTAAAATACAGGATTTATAAAAGTTCCGGAAATTATATTTAAAATAGGTTACCCTTGAAAAGGTGGTAAATTTTTCTTAAGAAAAATATTGATTTTTATGTGAAATATTGGGTTTGTTAATATCTTATACTTATCATATATATTGGATAAATGTAAAAAAATATTTTATTTAATATATAATATATATTACATTAATACCAATCGCTAATTTTAATTAATTTAATTTATTATGATAAAAAATCTTTGTGAGCATAAAAATAGTTTCATATAAAAACATTCCCTTTTATATACAATTGGCTGTTATATTCATTAATAATTAGTTTTTAACCAATGAATTCGTTTTATATTTGTGTAAACCAAGTATTTTCATAAGTTAGTTAGTACTATTCATAACCTCTAATTTAACGACTATGTTCTTTCTTATTATATTAAATAATAATATTTTAATAATATATTATTGTTCAGTAAAACTCAATCTTGTGTGTAATGAAAGCTATTGAATAAGATCATTATTGTGTGTAATTAAAGATATATTAGTGTTTTATTTCATTTCAAGATATATAAAAAATTAATTTTCTTTAAGATATTAAATATACCATAAAGTCTTCAGAGGCCACTATTAGAAAAAAACTATATAGCAACAGTATGAAGCTATTAGTATAGGTATCCAAACCATTTTTATAGCCTACAACAATAGTTTGGAGGGTTGTTGGATGTTATGGCTTCAGTATAGACCTATACCAATAGTTTTTGAAAAGCAGTTGCTATATTTCATATAGAAAAACCTATACCAACGGTTTTAAAAAACCGTTGGTATTGGTAGTGTAAAATATAAAAGCCTGTTCCTCCTATTTATAACCCAACTACCTAAACACTAACCTCAGATGAATTTTATGGACATAATCATATATATATATATATATATATTTACCTTTATTTTATCTTCTGATTTATTTAATGTTATTTTATAGTAGAATCAATAAAAATATATGGGTCTATATACCAATGGTTCTCAAAACTATTAGCATAGGTCTATACCAAAAAATTTTAGAACCGTTGGTATAAGAACCATGATTTTTTGAGCTACACCAATGGTTCTAGAAAAACCATTAGCATAGGGTAGATTTATATAAATGGTTTTGTACAAAACTATTGGTATATCTCAAATTTCTAGTGGTGGGTTATATTCCCGGTGTTGCATGTCATACATGCTATTGAATAAAATTTACTCTTTTATAATTTTCAAGGTGCTACATTCTACCCACCTTAAATAAATTGAATACTAACAATTTAAACATTATCTCAGAAATCTAGGGTTTGATATTTAAAAATATTATTACTGAAAAACAGAAAATATAGATAGGTTTAATAACAGATCTTCTTAATAAGATTGAAAATGAAAAGGGAACGATACTACAAAACTGGACTTTCAAATAAAAGTACATAAGTGAAAACATGGACATTGAAGAAAAATATAACCATCGAGTTCTGATAGAGTGTGATTGAGAACATGTTCAACTGAAAGTTGATTACCATAAAGTCATAAACTAGAGGTGTGAGAAAGGTCATTAATATTATAAAAATGATGAGAATAGGATAAATTTTTTGTTTCAAAACCCATTTCCTAGAGTTGATTAATTCTTATACTCTATAAGAATTTGGGTAAATATAATTAATTAATATATTTATATTTCATAAGAATAGTATTATCTTTTGGTTGTTACTTGAATAATTTCCACTTCATCCCTTAACACAAGCTACATCATAGTTTGATGTAACACATAAATATCTAAAACCTCATCCAAAGATCAACATAATAGATTTCATAAATGGTAAAATTTTATAAAAGATTGTGATATAACACATTAGAAGGAAGGTAACTAAATTTAAAAAATGAACTTATCATTAGCCTTCAATCAACATGATGTATCTCTTTAATCATCACATATGAAACATTTGAAAAACATTATCATGTATTCTCTTTAAATATGGTAATAAATTGAATTAAAATGAAACTTTATTGGAAACATACATTCTTCCTTATTCCTTAAGTAAAATAGATGTTATTGGATATATTCCATAAATACAAAAGTTTTGTAAACTCTATCAATGATGGCATATACCACTTTTTTGATAAATAATTAATTAGATACAAGGCAGTCAGTACATATCCAAGTCAAACATTTATTTATCCAAACAACATTTTATCAACATTAAGAACATATTAAGTATTATCTTTCCTTCAACCATGTATTTTATTAAATGTTTTTCTTTCTACTAAATCACTTTTCTTGGTACCATTCAACATATGATGACAAATCATTAATGAAAAATTATTGTAGTACAATCATTATATATTTCCTAATTCATATGACTAGAATATAATCTATAAGACACTTCTACAACTATTTATTAGATCCAAATACATAATTACATTAATCATTCCACTTAGGTTGTTTCAATAACATATTATTGACCTTGATCATTTAGATTCTTTTAAGTTATATTCTCTTGATTCTTAGAGAAGTTGTTTTCATAGTTCCCTATCATCTTGAAATTATAACATTTAATAGTAGCATTTTCCTTCATCTATTTCAATTCTTTTTCCTGGTTACGTTTCTCCGCACTAATAACAAACTTTAAATACTTTCAAGCATTTACCAGGGAGTTTCATTCCATAGTTATCACATGTTAAAAAATCCTTCTTTTCCCTTTTTACCTTTATATACAATTTACTATTTCTTTCTCTTCTTCTATTTCTTCCCTTACAATCCATATGACTTGGATAATTCTTTCTCAATCTTGATAGCACATAAAACCGTTTCATCATATGAAGAAAAGTTTTTAGGCACTTGTAACCTTTGAAGACTTGGATTAGGTCCTTAAAATAAATGTTAAATCATGATTTCTATATTTCATATGAAATTCTTAACATACCATTATAACCTTTTAAAGGTAGCTTTATACTCTACAATACTTTCTTCCTCCTTTTTCTTTAAACTAAGGATATTTATATTAATCAAAGTTTGTTGCACATGATGGGAATATTTTTCAAATAATATGTCTTCATTATCTTTTTATTCTACAAGTTATATTTACTCTTTCTCCATAGTATTTTGTATCAATGGACACCATTGATCTGCATCGCCATTGAGACAATATACTACAATGTAAAATTTTCCTTTTCCCCAAATCCCAATTTTATAAATATCTTCTACAAATACTTAATACATTTCTCATCTTCCTTTGGATCAGTATTCCTACGAAATTATGGGGGCCTCTATCACAAAAAGAAATCCAACATTAGATAATCTCATTATGGAATAGTTTTCTCCATCTAGGCATGGTTATGTGTCATAACCTCATTAAGCTACCCTAATATATCCATAACTTTCTTAGTCCCAATACGAGTAATATTAATTTTCTCAATAGGTAAATCTCTACATTGTCAATAACTATTGATACCATTCTTCCTTCTAGGCCCCATTTCTAAACAATGTCACATAGTAGATTAGATCATAAAATTATGAACATTCTATAATTCTAAATATTGATTAAAACTTAACATAAATTAAAAAATTTATGCATAGATTATCTCATAATCATAAATATGGATTCTTTGGATACATATTTAGTTTCAAATAATTCATAATGATATGAAAATAAAATGTGAATTATCCTAAGTGTATCCCCTAAGAGTGTCAAACCAGGTACACAATAATCAATGTTGTCTTGTACTCACTTATGCTTGAGTTAGGCCTGACACACCTTTTTAGAGTTTTTACCCTTAGATACATCTATACCAAAACCACATCCACTTATAGTATCCATAGATATATGTATTTCTAGGAAGACCAACATAATCTATAAATTACCAAAATTATTTGATGTTATTTTATACTTATCCAAAAAAGTCTATATTATGGTTATGTTTAGTAATCTATGTTTTATAAATCTACTTTCCATGGTTTTTGATAAACTTGATTTGATACCAACTACAATGCTCAGGCCCCATAAGCCCGGAACCAGTGCATTATTTTATTACACTAACATGATTTCAAGGAATTAAATCCCCAAGTGGTGACCAATTTAGAAATATTTGAAAACCATATTACATACATGATACCAATATTACATTAGGAAAAGTAAAATAAAAATGATTAAATATAAAATGAGATAAAAATTCTTCTTGAAATATTATTCAAACATTTACTCTTCATAACTTGGGGAAGGGAAACAAAATAAGGGTGAGTTCAAATGATAAGTACGAGTAAGTGAACTATAAAAATAATAATTAATCGATAAGAATAATCAATATGGAAAGGTAAATAACTGAACACACTTTCCATTTTAATAGTCGGATAATAAATAATCAATATAAAAATTTAAATAATTTAATCACATTACATTTAATAAAAAACTAAGAATAAAATGAATCCATAGATATATATAATAAAAATATCATGGATATATAATAACTAAGTTTGAATGAGTTAAATTATTAATTATTGGATTCCATGTTTCCTAGGTACATGGTAGATTTTCCTTCAATACTATTTCATTGGGATTTAAATGGGAGTGGAATGGGTTTACGTTGATGTTTTGGATAAGAGGGGAGTTATAAGACCTCACTAAATCATACACCTGGGGTATTCCATCTGTCTGTCTTCCCTAAAAACGTCCAAAGGTTCCCTCATCTATAGCTGGGTACACACCTACTTTACAAAGTCCGGTAGTCATATACTTTTTTGGGATCAACAACTCTCAGTGACTCACATTTGTCGAGTGGATAGGAGGTTGAGATCATCACACCCTTTTGGGGGGATTTATTGCATACTTAGGAACTCTCTTATATATTTAAGATATTTTTGTGAAATCCTTACTATACCCCGATATGAGATTGGTTACCCCCATGTCAATGGATTGATTATGAACATGTATCGATATGAACGATTGTGTGTATATCACGGGTTCTCCAACCCTATCTTATTTAATTATGATGCTTTGAGCTATGGATGTGTTTGATCACTCCACAGTTTATGGTGTCCAGGGAGATGGCTGGTGTCTTGGGGATGGGTTTGAACCTCTATGAGGCATCCTACATATCCTGTGAAAAAAAAATCAAAACCCATGTTGTTTGTTTGACATAGTTTAATCTCATATAAATGAACCCATCCATTCAGTTTAACATCATGTAGTAAGGACATGAAATCAGGATCAGACCTCAATGAGGTTTCCTACATTACTTATTTAATATAGCAATCAGAGTACAAATAGTTCTTGATACAGGCACCTATGTCATGAGAGGTATGAAAATAAAGGCCCAAGGAAGGGCTTATGAATATGAAACCGCCTAGGATTGATTCATAAAAAATATATCCCTTTGAGAAAGAATGGGATATAATCATACTTATATCCCATTGATGGGCCCATGCTAGGGGAATTCTCAACATGCAGTTAGTAAAACCATCACTAGTCTCTAAGCCCACGTTTTCCAGGATCGATATGAGAAACAAGAGATAATGGTAAGTTGAACATATTGCATTAGATATTTTCCATAAGGGTATTACACATTAAAGTTTCCCTTTTAGACACATGATTACCCATCTCATGGATGATATGGTATAGATTTCAGGCCTTAAGAAGGTGTCCTAGATATCCTAAATATGGTGGGAATCAGATTCCTCATATTTTAGTTTTTCTCAATCCTACTAATGGTCTGAGGTACTTGAGGGTATGATTAGGGATTTTATGTATAATGTTGCTCGTGTGTGATTACTCTTATTACCCACTGATGTAAAAGGAATAATGGAATACCTGTGAGAGGATTTAATCCCATTGGCTAGGAATAATTGGAATAAGAGGGGACTTACACTGAAGTGGATGCCCATTGGATCTCAGGCCTTAGGAAGGTTTCCTATATATCCCAGTCATGGTAGGAATCAGAGTTCTCATAGTTCAGTTATCCCGTAACCCACTAATAGGTTAAGGTGGATGATCACACTCAGAGACATTACAACTATCCATTAGATTTTAGGAATTCTAGGAGATCATACTGAAATGGATGCCCTATAGTTGGAGAAATATTATATTATGTCGGTAATTGAGGCTTACACACTAAGGATTCCCAATTGGTGTACTCATTTCATGTCATTGATTAGGGATTACACTCTAAGGCAACCCCTTTGGTCATGTCTCACACTCTAAGGATTCCCGTTTGGTATACTCATATCATGTCATTAATCGAGGCTTACACTCTAAGGTTGCTCGTTTGGTCGGAGCTTACACTCTAAGGCCACCCCTTTGGTATACTCATTCTTTATCTTTTAACAGATTAAAGAAAGGTAGTGATGACCATGATGGTATGTCTGAGTGCATAATTTCAATAGGTTCATATGAGTTCACAACCCTAGATTATCAAGGAAACTTCCCTTATTAAAGGGGGAATGTGGCTGGAGATTCCTGGAAGGGGTTTGCATGACATGAGTCCAAGTAGGTATGCCAGACAAGGTTGTCATACCATAGAGTATTTTTATGACATGTCTTGACCATCTACTGGGCATGTCTTGATTGTCTGCCTGATATTTTTGGGAACTAATCTGTCATGAGAGACACATCTAAGGGTTTCTTGTTGAGTGATTAACATGACTTGGATACCTTCAAGTGGGAAAAGAATCATGTCCAAGATTCTTTACATGACCAAAGCGGTCATGTTTGGGGTCTTTCACATTATTAACTAACTTGCCTCAATTGAATTCATTTGAGTATGTGGTCTTGTCTGGGGTCTTGCACATGATCAAATCATACATGGTCATGCATTGTCACATGATTTACCTGACTTGTCTTCGCACCGTTGCATGTCAATATGGCCATGTCTATGGACAATTGAATGATCATTACGACATGTAAATGTATCCTTATTATGATCAAATTACATTTTCTAGAGCTCTTCTTGAGACAAAATTGTAAACACCCATAAAAATTCAAGGAATTTTTTTTTTAATTTTCTTTGGAATTTTAAAAGAACGCAGTTTCTGACGGAACCGGATTCCGAGGCCCGGTGTGCCCGGAATCATTTCCCAAAGTTTGGCTCGGGTACATTCAGTGAACGAATGAGCAGGTTTCTATAACTTTTGAACCGGTGCTCGTAATCAAATCTTGAGGGTACCGATGAAATCGCAGCGCCGGTAATTGCATAGAAACGCCTTTTCCAGAGTTGTGTTTTCTCCGGTGTGGTTTTTATTTTTTGGGGTTAAGTTAAGAAATAAAATAAAGTGGTACGACAACTTTATTTTTATTTCATTTAAAGCCACTTAAAATCCACTTAAAGCCACTTAAGCTAAGTTGAAGTGGATAGGGTGCAATCCAAAATATCCTACCCTCTTGGTAGGATATTTTTGAGGTGGGGCCCGTACGAGCCCCACCGTTTCTTTTCCCCTAAGTAACACACCTATGAAAACTCCTCTTTAATGAAAGTCAACTGGTGCATTTTTTTAAAACTCTTAACACCTCTATTAAATGGACAGTTTAGTCATTACCATTAATTCACCGAATTAATGGGTCGTTACTTAATTTGTTTTTCAAATTGTTGGCATGTAATAAAATAAGATCAATACCCTTTTTGTTGATGGGTTGCTTGTTGAGAGGATTTGGAGAACCTTACCTTCATCCTCCTTCGCGAAGAATGCGAAGAACGCGAAGAACGCCGGCCTTCGACGAAAGGCGATGAAGAACGTTGAACCTTCGGAGATCGATGACGTGACGTCGTGTACCGTGACGCCGACGATTCTCCTCCCGCGACGTTCTTCTGTGACGATCCTTCCCCGCGACAATCTTCGATCAACACTGATTGAGGTAGGGGATTACGGATCTTTTAAATTTCCTTTATGTATTTTATCCTTAACATGGATTTAACTCGTGAAATTAAATCTATGAGTTTTCTTTAACCCTCGGAGATCGTCGACGCAACGCCGTATACCGCGACCACGCGACGCCCTTCCACGACATGAAGATCCTCTTCTTCCGCGACGGTCAATTTCGCGAAAAACTCTCGTTCGACGATAACTACGAGGTATGGGTTTGTTTTATTTAAATATTTGTGATTTATAACTGCGATGTTGATTAAATAATTTTTGAGAGACTTCTAAAACTACTAACGCGGTGGGTGCGGACTAACGAACAAGTCCGAACCCACCGTCCATTTCGTTCTTGGTGTGCGAAACAGCGGACGTCGACAAAATCAACCGCACGGGAGATGTAAGGTCCTCATAGTGAAGGAAGGACCCCAGGAGGGTTTTTGGCGAAGACGGAAAGGATTTCAGACCACCAGAACTCATCCAGTGGTCCGCGGAGCAGACCGCCGGTGCGCCACACCGACACGGCGGCACCAGCAGCGGAAGGTGGCGGCGCCCGGCGCGCCTCCGAGGAGAACTGCCGCGGCGTCGGTCGGAAAACCCGCGACCATGGGGGTCCGAAGAGAGACGGGACACGGCCGGCTATCGCGTCCGCTAGAAAGGGTCGCCCCATGTGGGACCGCGGTCCTCTCACGTGAGGGCAGCACGCCCCCCGCGCTGCCCGGCTGTAACCGGCCGAGCCGACCCCCGGCGGCCGGGCCGCGCCCGCGCCGGCCGGGCCGGGTCGCGCCCAGGCCGGGCCGGGCCACCCTTGCCGGGCCGAGCCGCGCCAGCCGGTTCGAACCCGGACCCGGGTTGGGTCGACCCGGTTCTGGTCGACCCAAGGGGGTGTTGGGCCGGGTCGGCCCGGGCCCAGACCCCCCGTTTTCGGACCTTTTCAGACTTTTGCCCATATCTTGAGCTACGAGCCTCCGATCGACATGAAATCAGCGGCGATGCGATCCTTGGATTGAGAAAATAGTTTTGGTATATCGCACTCAAGGTTTCAGAATAATTTGGGTTCGGTCGGGTTGGTTCGTACACGAAACCAACCGGGCCCTCGGAGCAGAAACACCCATATCTTGAGCTCCGAACGTCCGATTAATGTGTCGTCGACTTTGTTAGATTCTTCTAAGTGAGACGGATATTTTGGCTTACTCCGCCCGAGGTTTGGACGCAGGTGGAGTACAGTCGGGTTGGTTTTGACTTAAAAACCAACCGGGCCCCTAGGACGAAAAAGCCAATAACTCTCAGATCGGATGTCCGATTGACGCATCGTCTGCGATGTTGAGTTCCTGTTGACGATACAGAACTTTTGGATACATCAACTCTGGACTATGTGTCAGTTGATGTATCAGCCTCTTGGCTCATGGATCGGACCCTCCCGAACGAGCTTGTTGTGTGCGGGAACCCTAGAGCTGGCTGCGACGACGACGACGACAACGGTGCAAAGATCCTTAGTGGATTCGACGATGACTACAGCACTCTGCAAAACTTTGTGGGTCAGTGCTACCGATCCTGTGTGGGTCTGATTCTGTGTGGGTCAGTACTCAGCGGTCCTGTGTGGGCCAGCGCCTACAGATCCTGTGTGGGTCATTGCGGGGGTTAGTACCTATCGATCCTTTGTGGGTCCGACGACTTAGATGAATCAGTGCCAATATCTGGTCATCTTTACCGTCATATGAAGTAGTATACATGAGTGAAATGAATCTTGTTTTTCTTTCCTATGTGGATTGTGTTGTGCTATCCTGTGTGGATTTACGTTTTGCTTTCCTGTGTGGACTGGGTTGTACTTTGGCTCGGATGTTGGAGCTGAACAAGAATTGGTGACTTAGGTATATGTATGGGCATATACCTAAGCAGTGTCAGATGTTACTTTGTGATTGTATCTTTCCTTTGTGGATTATCCATTGTGGATTCTGGGAGACCTTTGGGGGTCTCGGGGTCCCTACTGAGTAGCTTATACTCACCCCTGCACGGGATATGCCCGCACTACGTTGTGTTGGTTATAGACAATGGACATCGATGATCGTGGTTGAGGCTTGCGGAGCAGGATGGTACCTGGAGGTGGACCACTGGGCGGGACGTACTCGGAGCGGTCGGCTGGACCCGAGGAGTAGTGGAGGCTATTTGTACCCACCCTTCAGGTGGGATTTCCAGTAGACAGCTCGACATTGTAGCTTTACTTTTCAGTTGCTGTTTTCCCTTTCCAGTTGTACTTTACTTTCAGTTTGGGTTTGTATACTGGACCACTTACTTTTCCGCACTTACTGTTGTACCAGTTTTTATTTAGTGTTTACTTCTGTCTGCTTGCTCTGTGGTGTTTGTGGTTTACTTTACAAAGGAAATTCCTTCCCTTTTTACCGGGATTTACGCCTTGGTGCTAGTCTCCAGCCCCTGGCCTATGGAAGGCGGGCTTGGGGTAGTCACGGCACGAGCCCCGAGGATGGGCTGTGACAAATTGGTTTAAGAGGAGTTCGGTTCTACCACAGAACATGGGACTCTGATCTTTTTCTATGTGAAGAAATAGTGTTTAGCGTATTGGGTGTGGTTATCAGTTCAGGGAGTCCAGTGTTGGTGCGGCAGCCGACGTATCCGTACATCAGGACCCTGACTTATGATTTCCGACTTAATGTATGAAAACATTGATTGCATGCGTGTTTCAAGTTTTATTTGTGATTACTTTGTGTCAGCTCACCAGGTATACTGTTCTGACCGTGACACACCTGTTTCATTTTCAGGATGGCCCCACGATGGCAGCCAGCTAGGGTTCTGAGAGTTGAGCATGACGACAACCCAGCGAGCGACGAAGCCTCGGTACAGGGCCCTTTGACAGCTGAGGCACCGGCGATACCTCTACCCGCTGAGCCACGGATGCTTCCAGCCCCAACTGCTGATGATACACGTCGCCTTAGTACACTGCATGAGTTCCAGCGCCAGCGACCGCCCAGGTTCCACGGGGAGATGGACCCCCAGGCATTAGAGGACTGGCTGGAGGCAGTTGTACGAGTTTTTCGGTTAGTGAGGACACCAGCAGACCTCATGGTGATCCTCACAGCGAGCCTACTGCACGCGGCAGTGGGCCGATGATGGAGCTTGATGCTCCAGGTGCATGATGAAGCATCTTTTCTCTGGAAAAACTTTGAGAGCCTCTTCTGCTGAGAGTTAGTCCCGGCCACCCTCCGTGCGGTACGCATCCAGGAGCTTCTTCAGCTACAGCAGGGCAACTTGATGGTCGCCCAGTACTCGGTGAGATTTACCGATCTCTCGCGCTACTCGACAGACATGGTACGGGACCCGTTCTTCCGGGCCCGGACCTTTGACCAGGGATTGAGACATGAGATCAGGGCATCGCTGATCTCCCTCAGCATTCCAACTCAGGAAGGAGTACAGAAGTGGGCCTTTTTGATCGAGAGCTTCCTTGCGGAGCCTTCATCAGCAGCGAGACCTACCACGGGGCGACACGTAGCAGAGTCTTCTGCGGCAGGCAGTCGACAGATGACTCATGGGTCCAGGCAGACCAGACCCTCACGCAGACGACCTTAGGACACTGGATCAGCAGTGCGGGGCACACAGCATGGAGCCAGTCTTTCGAGAGGCATGCAGTGCTACACATGCGGCGGGCAGGGACACATGGCTCGTGACTGCCCGACCCACTGTGTCGAGGAGCAGCAGACGGTTGAGGGGCCACCCAGGCAGATGCAGAGGGTCAACCATGGCGGTCCGCAGGGAGCAAGTGGACGAGGCAGAGGAGCTGGCCGAGCAGCAGGTGGTGGGAGACGCTTTGAGGCTCTACCACCACCACCACCAGGAGGTCTACGCCGACCACAGGGAGCTGGCGGGCAGAGGCAGGCACAACTCTAGGCAGCGGAGGCCTAAGACCACGACGCACCCGAGATGATTCGAGGTACTATCTGTGTCTATTCCACCCTTGATGCAGTTCTTATAGACACAGGAGTGAGTCACTTTTTCATAGCCACTACCCTTGTTCGGAGCTCGGAGATTCTGACAGAGCTGTTGGCTCGATCCTTACGGCTAGAGACTCCTACGATAGCAGACTCGACGATTACGCACAGGTGCTGGCAGTGTGAGCTAACTCTAGGAGGTGAGAGCTTCATATGGGATCTTCTTGTAGCGGCGTCGAGGCCTTACGATGTCATCTTGGGCATGGATTGGTTATCTACAGTCCATGCACAGATTGACTGTTTTAGGCGCAAGGTGCGATGTGTACGCACCGACGGGAGTAGGTTCACCTTCACCATCGAGAAGGGAGCCTTTGCAGCATAGGATGGACTTACACAGAGGAGAGGAATGCCCATCACTCATCAGTTGTCTAGTCTTATCCTAGGAGCAGTTGACGTGCAGAGTCCTGGTTTTCCTGCAGTGGTGGATCAGTATACAGACATCTTTCCCGACGATGTTCCAGGACTACCTCCTCCCAGAAAGGTAGACTTTTATATTGATCTGTACCCCGGGACAGCCCTGATATCCACTCCAGAATATCGGATGGACCCCGTTGAGCTTCGAGAGTTACAAGTATAGTTGTAGGACTTGCAGGGAAATGGTTTCATCCGAACTAGTGTTTCACCCTGGGCTTCCCCAATATTGTTCTCCAAGAAGGCGGATGAGAGCTTGCGACTTTGTGTCGACTATCGTAGCCTGAACCAGGTGACAGTGAGGAACAAGTATCCACTACTAAGGATTGATGACCTCTTCGATCAGCTCAAGGGAGCATGTTGGTTCTCAAAGATAGACCTTAGGTCAGGCTATCATCAGCTTAGAGTTCGGGATGAGGACGTGCAGAAGACGAACTTCAGATGTCGGTATGGCCACTATGAGTTCTTGGTTATACCATTCGGCATAAACAATGCTCAAGCGGTGTTCATGGGCCTCATGAATAGGATCTTTCAGCCATACCTCGATCGATTTTTCGTGGTCTTCATCGACGACATTTTGATTTACTCGACGACTGAGGAGGAGCACGCCTACAACTTACGAGTTGTACTGGACACCCTCCGAGAGCACCAGCTTTATGGAAATCTCTCGAAGTGTCAGTTTTGGATACGTGAGGTCCACCTCTTGGGACACGTCATCTCTGAGGCGGGAGTTGCGGTGGATCCTGCGAAGATCGAGGCAGAGCTAACTTGGGAGCCACCCAAGAGCGTGACAGAGGTGCGGAGTTTCTTGGGACTAGCTGGATACTATCGAAGATTTGTACCAGACTTCTCCAGAGTTACGGCACCAATATCATCTCTTACGAAGAAGGGGAAACCCTTTGTGTGGTCAGACAGATGTCATCAGAGCTTCCAGGAGCTGAGACAGAGATTCACCAGCGCCCCTATCTTGAGGCTTCCAGAGGAGGGAGTTGGGTACGTAGTCTACTGCGATGCATCAGGGACCGGACTCGGATGTGTCCTAATGAAAGAGCGGGAAGTGATCTCCTATGGATCACGTCAGTTGAGGCTGCATGAGTAGAACTATGCTACCCATGACCTGGAGTTAGCAGTAGTGGTCTTTGCTCTGAACACATGGCGACACTATCTGATGGGCGAGCGCTTTACAGTCTTTTCTGACCATCAGAGTATTAGGTACATCTTCTCTCAGAAGGACCTGAACCTGAGACAGCGGCGATCGCTCGAGTTCCTCCAAGACTATGAATTTGAGATAGTCTATACTCCTGGGAAGGGGAACGTGGTAGCCGATGCTCTCAGCAAGAGGACGGGCATTCAGCTACTTGAGGAGGCAACATAGCAGCTAGCCGCTTTGCGGATATCCTTTGTGGATAGAGATAGAGCAGATTTCCTCCAGTCACTCACAGTCTCTCCTCTACTACTACAGCAGGTCAGAGAGGCAAAGCGTGGAGACGCTGACTGTGAGACGCGGTGTGCGCAGATATCCTCAGGATAGGCACCTGATGGTTTCTCCTTTGGAGCAGAGAACGACGTCCTTTTGAGAGGACATACCTTGGTACCAGTTGCCTTACGGGAGGAGGTGCTGAGAGAGTTTCACATTTCTCCTTTGGCGGTACATCCTGGAGTGGCGAAGATGTGCCAGGACCTCAGACGACAGCACTGGTGGCCAGGCATGAAGAAGGCTGTGGCAGAGTTCGTTTCTTGATGCCTCACCTTCCAGCAGGTGAAGGCAGAGCACTAGGTACCAGCAGGCTTGGTAGAACCCTTGGAGGTCCCGAAGTGGAAGTGGTACGGGATATCTATGGACTTCGTGACTGGGCTTCCACGTTCCTCTAGAGGTCATGACTCCATATGGGTGATTGTCAACTGACTCACCAAGTCGTCTCACTTCTTACCCATCAGAGAGCAGGGCTCAGTGGAGAGTTTGGGACGTCTCTACGTTCTGGAGATTGTACGGCTTCACGGTGTGCCATCATCTATCGTCTCCAATCAAGATGCTCTCTTTACTTCCCGGCGTTGGAAGGGGTTGCAGGAGGTGTTCGGGGTGCAGCTACGTCTGAGCACTGCCTTTCACCCTCAGACAGATGGTCAGATGGAGAGGACCATTCAGTCTCTCGAGTACATGCTCCGCACATGTGTCCTCGACTTTGGTCGCAGTTGGGAGGACCAATTAACCTTGGTGGAGTTTGCGTACAATAACAGTTACCACTCCACCATCGGGATGGCACCATACGAGGTGTTGTACGACCAACCTTGAAGATCTTCTTTGTGCCGGACAGACCCTGGGGAGTCAGTACTTGTGGGCCCAGAGATGGTCCGGGACACGACAGAGAAGGTCTAGGTCATCCAGGAGAGGATGAGGACAGCTCCGAGCCGGAAGAAGTATTATGTTGACAGGAGGTGGAGGCCACTAGAGTTCGAGGATGGCGACCACGTCTTCTTGTGTGTCTCACCTTGATGTGGATTACAGAGATTCGGTCGAGGCGGCAAGTTGTCTCCATGCTTCATCGGACCATTCTAGGTCCTCAGCAGGATTGGAGAGGTGGCTTATCGCCTGGCTCTACCACCTCAGTTGCACCGGGTGCACGACGTCTTCGACGTATCCCAGCTGAGGAGATACGTGCACGATCCGTCGCATATCATTGACCATGGGGAGTTAGACGTTGATGATGGGGAGACTTTTGCAGAGGTCCCAGTGGAGATCGAGGATCGATAGGAGCGGGTCCTACGTGGATGGTCGATTCCTCTAGTGCACATCAGATGGAAACACAGGAACCTCCAGGAGAGCACTTGGGAGCGGGAGGCTCAGATGCGTACTCAGTACCCACTTTTGTTTCCCTAGTTTATGATGTATCTTTATGGGGACGTAAATCCCTGAGGTGGGAGTGATGTAAAGACCCATAAAAATTCATGGAATTTTTTTTCTAAATTTTCTTTGGAATTTTACAAGAACGCAGTTTCTAACGGCACCTGATTCCGAGGCCCGGTGTGCCCGGAATCATTTTTCGAAATTTGGCTTGGGTACGTTCAGTGAACGAATGAGCAGGTTTTTCTAACTTTTGAACCAGTTCTCGGAATCAAATTCTGAGGGCACCGATGAAATCGCATCGCCGATAATTTCTTAGAAACACCTTTTCCGGAGTTGCGTTTGCTCAGGTGTGGTTTTTATTTTTCGGGGTTAAGTTAAGAAATAAAATAAAGTGGTGCAACAATTTTTTTTTTATTTCAATTAAAGCCACTTAAAAGCGACTTAAAGCCACTTAAGCTAAGTTGAAGCGGATAGGGTGCAATCTAAAATATCCTACCCCCTTGGTAGGATATTTGTGAGGTGGGGCCCACACAAGCCCCACCGTTTCTTTTCCCCTAAGTAATGCACCCGTGAAAAATCCTCTTTAATGAAAGTCAACTGGTGTGTTTTTTTTAAAACTCTTAACGCCCCTATTAAATGGACAGTTAAGTCGTTACCATTAATTCACCGAATTAATGGGTCGTTACTTAATTTTTTTTTCAAATTGTTGGCATG
Source organism: Viscum album (assembly GCA_963277665.1). NCBI lineage: Eukaryota > Viridiplantae > Streptophyta > Magnoliopsida > Santalales > Viscaceae > Viscum > Viscum album. The sequence goes on along the minus strand of OY728143.1, from coordinate 1,400,562,576 downwards.
TAATAAAATAAGACAAACACACTTTTTTTGACGGGTTTATTATTGAGAGTATTTGGAGAGACCTTACCTTCATCCTCCTTCGCGAAGAACGCGAAGAACGTGAAGAACGCTGGCCTTTGACGAAAGGCGACGAAGAACGCTGAACCTTCGGAGATCGACGACGCGACGCTGTGTACCGCGACGCCGACTATTCTCCTCCCGCGACGTTCTTCTGCGACGATCCTTCCCCGCGACAATCTTCGATCAACACAGATTGAGGTAGGGGATTACAGATCTTTTAAATTTCCATTGTGGATTTTATCCTTAACATGGATTTAACTCGTGAAATTAAATATATGTGTTTTCTTTAACCCTCAGAGATCGTCGACGCAACGCCGTATACCGCGACGACGCGACGCCCTTCCGTGACGTGACGATCCTCTTCTTCCGTGATGGTCAATTCCGCGAAGAACTATCATTAGACGAAAAATACGAGGTAGGGGTTTGTTTTTATTTAAATCATTTTGATTTATACCCGCGATGTTGATTAAATAATTGTTGAGAGACTTTTAAAACCGCTAACGTGGTTGGTGCAGACAAACGAACAAGTCCGAACCCACCGCCCCTTTCGTTCCTGGTGTGCGAAACAGCGGACATCGACAAAATCAACAACACGAGTGATGTAAGGTCCTCATAGTGAAGGACGGACCCTAGGAGGGCTTTTGGCGAAGACGACACGGATTTCCGACCACCAGAACTCATCCGGTGGTCCGCGGAGCAGACTGCCGGCACGCCACACCGGCACGGCGGTGCCGGCAGTGGAAGGTGGCGGCACCCGGCGTGCCACCGAGGAGAACCGCTGCGGCTGAAGCCGCAGCGGCGGCAGGCAGACCCGCGACCGCGCGGGTCCGGCGAGAGATGGGACGCGGCCAGCTGCTGCGTCCGCTGGAAAGGGCGGCCCCACGCGGGGCCGCAGTCCTCTCACGCGGGGGCAGAACGCCCCCCGCGCCGCTCGGCTGTAATCGGCCGTGCCGACCCCTGGTGTCTAGGCCGCGCCCGCGCCGGCCGGGCCGGGTCGCGCCCAAGCCGGGCCGGGTCGGTTCGGGCCCAGACCCCCCGTTTTCGGACCTTTTCGGACTTTTGCCCATATCTTGAGCTACGAGCCTCCGATCAACACACCGTCAGCAGTGATGTGATCCTTGGATCAAGATGGTCGTTTTGGTATATCTCACTCAAGGTTGTGGAATACTTTGGGTTTGGCCGGGTTGGTTCGTACACGAAACCAACCGGGCCCTCGGAGTGGAAACACCCATATCTTGAGCTCCGGAGATCTGATTGACGTTTCGTCAACTTTGTTGGATTCCTATAAGTGAGATGGATCTTTGGGTTACTCTTCCCGGGGTTTGGATGCAGGTGGAGTACGGTCGGGTTGGTTTTTACTTAAAAACCAACCGGGCCCCTGGGACGAAAAAGCCAATAACTCTCAGACCGGGCGTCCGATTGACGCGCCGTCTGCGACGTTGAGTTCCTGTTGACAATACGGAACTTTTGGATACGTCAACTCTGGACTATGTGTCAGTTGATGTATCAGCCTCTCGGCTCGTGGAGCGGACCCTCCCGAATGAGCTTGCTGTGTGCGGGAACCCTAGAGCTGGCTGCGACGACGACGACTGTGCAGAGATCCTCAGTGGATTCGACGACGACTGCATCACTCAGCAATCCTTTGTGGGTCAGTGCTACCAATCCTGTGTGGGTCCGATCCTGTGTCGGTCCAATCATGTGTGGGTTAGCGCTCAGCAGTCCTGTGTGGGCCAGCGCCTACAGATCCTGTGTGGGTCCGATCCTGTGAGGGTCATTGCGGGGGTTAGTTACCTATCGATCCATTGTGGGTCAGATCCTTTGTGGGTCATTGCGGGGGTTAGTTACCTATCGATCCTTTGTGGGTCAGATCCTTTGTGGGTCATTGCGGGGGTTAGTACCTATCGATCATTTGTGGGTCTGACGACTTAGATGAATCAGTGGCAATATCTGGTCATCTTTACCGTCATATGAAGTAGTATACCAGAGTGAGCTGAATCTTGTTTTTCTTTCTTATATGGATTGGGTTGTGCTATACTGTGTGGATTTACGTTTTTCTTTCCTATGTGGACTGGGTTATACTTGGGCTCAGATGTTGGAGCTGAATGAGAATTGGTGACTTAGATATATGTATGGGCATATACCTAAGCAGTGTCGGATGTTACTTCGTGATTGTATCTTTCCTTTGTGGATTCTGGGAGACCTTCGGGGGTCTCGGGGTCCCTACTGAGTAGCTTATACTCACCCCTGCATGGGCTATGCCCGCACTACGTTGTGTTGGTTACAGACAACGGACAACGCTGATCGTGGTTGAGGCTTGCGGAGCAAGACGGTACCTGGAGGTGGACCATTGGGCAGGACGTACTCGGAGCGGTCGGTTGGACCCGAGGAGCAGTGGAGGCTATCTGTACCCACCCTTCAGGTGGGATTTCCAGTAGAAAGCTCGATGTTGCAGCTTTACTTTTCAGTTGTTGTTTTCCCTTTCTAGTTGTACTTTACTTTCAGTTTGGGTTTGTATACTGGCCCACTTACTTCTCCGCACTTATTGTTGTACCAGTTTTTATTTAGTGTTTACTTCTTCCTGCTTTCTCTGTGGTGTTTGTGGTTTATTTTACAAAGGCAATGCCTTCCCTTTTTACCGGGATTTACGCCTTGGTGCTAGTCGCCAGCCCCTGGCCTATGGAAGGCGGGCTTGGGGTAGTCACGGAACGGGCCCCGAGGACGGGTCGTGACAAAAATAGACATGTCAATGGGCCATCCCAGGATCATCTTAGCTTGTCTTAAAACTACCACATGGTAATTCCACCATGTTAATGTGTAATCCCATGATAGTACTGACATGTAAATGATGTATCACAAGGTCATACATGATTTTCCATATCTTACCTTGTGATAATGAAGATATTTCAAGGGGCCATCACCTGATCAAATTTACTTGTCCTTAGGTCTTCATATGACTTTAATGATATCTCAAAAGGTTGTCATGAGGTCATACCAAATTTTCTAAGGCTTATCTTGAAATTGAAAGGGCATGTCCAAGGTTTCCCATGGATATTGTGAGACCATTGAAGGGTATCATGATCATTTTTCCTTAAATAATTCTCATAGAGGGGCCTCACAGATATGATAAGGGTATTGTTCCCATCCATGTTCCACAAGTGAATGTACAAAGAGATCAAGCCTACGGTATATATAGGAAATATTTTCCTATGGGTTCTCCAATGGGATGAGTCTATAAACATGTTGGAGGGTTTCTTAATGATGCTCCCTTATCCATGAAATTCTCAAGAAGTCAAAAGTAACTTGAATGGGAGCCTATATATATGTGTGGAGGATCCCGAATGATACTTCCAACATGGGTGGGGGTTTCTTAGTGTACACAGACAAGGGTTTTCCTAATAGATGACTAACATGCTAGGTGGTGTCCTCATGACATTGCATTATTCCCTCATATATAAGATCCACATGACCTTATTAAGGACTTATGATGATCAATGTGGTGATATGAGAGGATTTTTGTATCAATTCATCCACATGCATGGGTAAAGGCATGCACTACATGGGAAGGGGAAATTCATAGACAGAGACCAAGGGTCATGTGTAAGGGTTGTGTGTGAGCGTCATAAGACTAAGTGTTTTCAACATCATGGGAGGGCTTTCATGTTTTCTAGTGCATGACCACAATTTCCGGAATGGGTGACCCTCATGCCCGAGGGCCTTTTCCGGATGGCCGAACAGAGGTATCACATGACCAAGGGATCCTTCTGCATGGTGCATGAACTCCCAAGGGTCACACGAGAGGCTCGACAAACACATATGAGGACTGTTTCTTAGTCCATAGGGAGGATACATGGATAAGGGTCCTTTTTGATGTAGCATATCTTAAGGTCTTATTGGTAAATAGGTGGGCATGATCATGAGTCTAGACATTCGTTAGAAGGCGTCTTCATGGAAATGCATGTGATTGTAGCCATTATCCTGAACAATTCACATGATAGGGATATTTTCTGGATGTCTAACCCATACATAGTCACATGATTTGAAGGGAGGGGTTTTTCTATAGTTTATGATGCCGTGTAGAGGGCCTATGATAGGTGTCTGCAGACTGAGAAAATTCTATCCAAGGTTGACCATGAGTTCCATGAAACAAATGGGATTAAAATATTGCAAGGTTGAAGGCTAGAATGTTGTGTCGCATGAGATTCTATTTCTCATGCGATCACATGATCCAAAAGAAGGCCTTGTATGGGGTTATGTGAATGAGTATGGGGGGTGAGAACCAAGGTTGTCCATGTGGAAAAAGTCTATACTTAGTGGGGTCTCAAAACCATTGATGTATCATGTGATCGTGTGATCATAACATGTTAATCAGATGTCACATGTCACTTTATTCATCTTGGGGTCTCCTAATCCTCAAAATATCATGCAGATTTTTCTCATGATTACATGAGGAGTTATCTGGTTGGTGGAGGTTGATTTTCCTTCATTTATGGAGTTCCTTCCCCTCTCCCCTTTTCATGTGTTTTTATGGATGGGAGCTCAGTATATAGAGTATGCATAAGGATGAAGGTGGATCTACTTTTTATGGGATGGAGGCAGTGTATACTGGTTGACGCTGTGAAGATCACATATGATGATCATGTCATTTGATCATGGAATGAATATGTTTTCATTCTATGGAATCACATGATCAAATAAATTATGATTTAAATCAAAACAGAAAATCATCGAAGGTGGAAGGACTTCATGGTCGCTGATGTACTTCGGACACTCTAGTGATTGTCCTCACCTTGATCACATGATCAAAGGATGATCAGGTGACATATTTGAGTGTTGTTGGGGACTCTTGTGAATGGACATAGATCTCATGCATTGGATCCCATGATAGCTCATTTTGGTCATTTCAAACTTTATCGAATATCAGTAAAGTACCAGAGAGATGGTAGTGATGACGGCTAAGTGTCAGGTGTGCCTCGGGACACCGAACCAGGGTGTTGGGAGGTTGAAGATGAGGGTCTTGTAGTGCTCAGGCTTGGATTTATTTGATCAAATTATGTTTGGGATTGTAGTGGTTGTCCAATATTAGTTGAATTAATGATCGAATGGTGAAGATCATCAGGTAACATGATCAAATGAACCAGGTTTGATTACTGTAAAAATATAGCATCCCAAATTGAACATCCAAACCACATACCCACAAATATATAATCCATTTCATGGATTTAAATAGTTTGATCTAGAAACAGGGTTGACAATAGTACCACTTGCATCACTTCCACCATGGGATTCAACCCACCTAGTCTTGGGCTCAGACTATGCTCATGCACCTAAGGGCTAGCACAACACAAGCCCTATACACATGCTTGGATTGTCTCTTGTGGGACATATTCTCCCCTGCTGGTCTGCTGGCTGGCCCTGGCTGACTCCCAATGGGCATGGTTGACCTTTGTTCCCATATAGACCTATGGCCTATTTGGCTAGTGGCAAGATATATTTTTTAGCAAAGGGTGGTATAAAAAACTAAGAATAAAATTCAAAGTATAATACAAGAGTCCCAAAGTGACCCCTCTTAAATCCTAAGACTTCATTTATACCATATCAAAGTATTATTCCATAGTCCTTGAATATTCAGTAGAAAAGTGTGAGATAAAAAAATATCATTCCCAAAAAATCCTCACTCCTTTGAATAATTTTATTTATAATAAAAAGAATATGATTCTAGGATAAAATTAGATCACTTTTTCGTGCATCTGAATATATGAAGATTCAAGATACTTAACATTGTAAGAGGATCTATCCCACGTATGTCTCAGGAACTCTCAATTGTTATAAAGATGAAAAATTAATCCACAATTGTTCATATGAACACAATATATGATGTAGATTTGACTTGGGGAATGGATACCCCTAAATTATAATTTATATGCATTCCAAATAGAATAGGTATTGGGTGGAAAGGAAATTATGGAGGTATCCAATGTAATTTACTTATATGTCTATATGTACCCTATGATGATGGGAATAAAGCCACAATTAGTTTTGAAATATGTCACTACGTAGATCAAAATCATGCATAAGAGATGCATGTTCATGGATAGAGAACCCTATAATGAATGTCCTCACATATATCTAACTCATATTTTAGAGGGGAACTATCACTATTTGGTGATGAAATCCTAGGTAACGATCCATGTCTTAGTGGATATTTTGATCCGATCACCCATGATTACCATCCTTTGTGTGTAATACCATAGAGATTCGATTTCTAGGATTTGAGTATTTGATTTTCAACAGGCTACTCTTTGAGAAATTATCATAAATTCCCACTAACATGAAATTCTTCATTGGTCTACCTGCTCTAGTAGTCTAGAGATTGTCTGATTAAAAAGGAACATTCAGATATGATATCTTTCCTAAATACTCTAACTTTTTCCTAATTCAAGGGACATAGAGGGAATAACATTATTTTTTCTAAGGCCATATAGCGATCCCCACAATCATTATCTCTTTTTATTTGTTTTCCCTAAATTTTTCCAAAGCTTTATATGGGGAAAGACTTAACTGGAATGGGCTTGTATTTTTCTCAACCATAACTCTTATAGGTTTCCATCCTGACATGTTTTGTGCCTATTTCATTTTGTAGATGCTCAGTATTACCTAGATCACACAAAGCACATGCCCAGCAAGTGGAGAATTAACTTTTTCCCAAGATTCCATTATTGGATTTTCATCATGGTGAGCATTATGTCTCTTTTAGTTGGCAATTTCAAGGTCTTGTAAACTAGACCATCATTATGTTTTAGTTTAGGGTCTTCTATATCATACCTTTTGGTGTACTGTAGTTTAAGTTATTATAGATTAGACCTTATTATTTCTAGAGTTTAGGGTATTCTAGCTCAAAACATTTGGTGTACTGTAGTTTATGTTTTTCTAACTTGAACCTTTTTATTGTAGAGTTTCATCATGGTACTGCTAAGGCTGATGAGGATTGGAGTTTCATTCTTACAAGGAGTATATGCCTTTATTTGGGGGTGTTAAATTGATAATGATTCAATAGCATGTCCAAGAAAATATGATTTCCAGTCTTTTCCAAGGGCTATGGATGGTTTATGGAATGAAATATGGCTGATGGAGAAATACTAGGGATATTAGGCCTACCTGGATAGTTAGGGTATGGGTGATATAAACCATAACCTAAATATTTGATTATGTTAATATATGATGGGGAAGAAATTATTGGTATGTACCATAACATTTTGATATGTTTGGTTATGCTTTAGTGTTTCTAGGGCTCACAAGGATTATAATTTTCTCTTATACAGGGAGGATATTTCTTTAGTTGGTGGGTTAAATCCCTTTATGCATCGAGAGAATGGATGAATAAAGATGATCTCCACTTTTTTCCAAGGTTCATGAATGATTTTCAAAGACTGAAATATCTAGATAATGAAGTTGGATATGGAAGGAAAGCTATCCAGAAAGGTCTCTAGAACCCTAGGTAAATCAAACTATTGTGTTATAAAGCCCAAGACCTACACCCTATGGTTTTGAATCATGAGGTGTTGGCCATAAAAGGTTCTAGAATGAAGTGTCACATTATAGCCTTTAGAAAAGGTACAAAACATGGTGGTGCAACATTGAGGATGTTGGATCCACTTGAATAGTCTATTATAGAGACTTTAAATCATAGTCTAACGTGCCTAGTTCATGGTGGAGGTATTGGGAAGTCACATCAGGGATATATTAAAACCCTATTTGGTGATTTGGTCCGCTATAATGAAGCTAGGTTCACAAGAATTAGAAATTCCTTTATGTTGGAAAAAGATGTCTCCGATTGGTGGGTCTAAAGCCCTTCTGAGTCAGTAGTATGGACATTTAAGAGACCTCTTTTCTTCTTCAGGGGTAATGAAATGTTTGTGAAAACCCAAGTTGATTTAAATCATGATGTGTGATTTATAGAAAACGTAAGATCCAAGAATGATTTGAGCACCCTAAAAGTTTCTCCACCACCTAGAGAACATGTTCTTATTGTGAGGAAATGTGACAAACCATTACTCTAACTTTTTTTGGATCAGGGGTTCCAATGAGCATATATTGGATTATACTAGGGTTGTAGAGAAGACCCTATGATCTTTATGCCTTTTATTTACACCATAATTTTTTCCTAAACTCTAAAGATGAAGATTTATCAGGTGTAGACTCAACTTTTTCTCATGTGGTAAACAAAAATTCTAATGTGATACCCATATAACTGATAAAAACAAAATTTAATGGTTAAATTCATGGTTTTCAAAAATGATAAGCATGGTTTTATAAATGTGAAACCTCATGTATTATGTCATTAACTAAATAAATTTTTATCAAGAATAAGTGTTAATAAACTTTAAATCCTTACCATATAATAATTATTTTATGAGAGTTTTTAAAAACTAATATTTTCACTTTTGAACCCAAATATCAACTTTTTTAGAAAATTCCCAAAAAATTACCATAAGATAATTTTTATATGATGGTTCTAGAAATGATTTTTTTTTCATATTAATAATTATCCAAATATTATAAATTAAAATTTTAAATAAATATACTTATTTATTGAAATTTAGACATTTCATTGAAAAATAAACATTCTAACCATTATAAAAATTACTTAGGACTCTGTTAAAATATATTATCTTGTAAGTAGTGTTCTATGAGATTATTTCATGAAAGTAATTTTTATATAGAAATTATATATTTACCATAATTGTTTTAATATAATATGAATTTATTATCCCAAAATAATACAATTTTGATTATATAATTAAATAATCTTGATGATCATTAAATATGTCGGTGTAAGAAACAAAAATAACGAGCAACTATTTTATTTACTAATGGTAATAATGTTGATCAACTATATTGGACAATAAACATAAATTCTGATGATCACATTTCTGTATGAATACACTATAATACTTATTCTTTATCATTCAATTCAATTCAAATCAAGTTTTAATTTCATTTTCGTAAGAAATTTTGTATTACTAACTCTCGTTTTATTTTCTGTAGTGTTGTCCATGGGTGGAATGATTTTAGGGGATCAAGGTGACCCAAAATTTTTAATATTACTTTATTTATTCTCTTTTAATATTCCAATTTTAATATATATATATATATATTAATAATAGGAATTATTTTAAACTAAATTTACCATTTTTAAATTAGTTATTGTTAGTTTTAAGTAAGTGTATTCAATCCTTTTATTATTTCTGGTTATAAAATTTCATCCCAACCTATGATGTGAAAAGTTATAATGAAATGTAAAAGTATTTCTATACGATCATAATAAACTTTTCATTATAAAATAATGGTTATATTAATAACATAAAGTATTTTTTGGGACTTTACATTCTTCTCCCCTTAAATAAATTGCATCCTCACAATTTTACACATTGATGGAACTTACTAAACCCAAATTTTCACTTATATTTCATCTATAGAGAAGACATATTATGAACACCTAGGAGATATTAATCATATCTGTTCATACTTATCACATTCTTATCAAAATAATTATTATCTATCTAAAGATATATACCAAAATATTCAAAATCTTAATTCCCTATAATAAAAAAACTCTGCTATGATACCAAATGAGACATAGTAGACCCTCACTTCTGAATCGGGTTCTAAACATGCATACATTTTATTTCAGCACATGAATTACAACAAAATAACATGATCAAAGGTTCAATGTCTTTGGTAACTAGGTACAATTACAAATAAACACATTGTATAATACTTATTTGCTCCAAAATTATTTCCCACACATGTAACTTCCTTACATGTATACCTTTCATTTCTATTCCTGGGGAAGAAGGGGAAAGATAAAGAAAGGGTGAACTATAAAGCCTAGTAAGGGAATAAACATGGGAATACAACATAACACATGAGCTATAAAACATATAATACTAACATAAAATCATGGATCATGAATAAACATAAGGAAAGGAAACATATAGAACACTAAATCATATGATCATAAAAATATAGAAATGTGGCAAAAATATATAACACGAATCAAACATGTTTCAAGGATAGTTACCAAGACTATATTACATGGTGTAAAAAGTACCATAATGTATTAGGTTTACTCCCTGATCTTATACATAATGTATCATGAGACTAAAAAATTAACCAATCCATTGGAGTGCTATCTGGGCACACAGATTCTAACATGTTCATTCATATGTGTGCCACATAAATAATCAAACATAAGGAATAAACTTAAGGGTTACCAATGGAATAAAATGGGAATTGTAATCATGCCACAAGGAATAATCAGATGTTATATAACAATGTTATCGATGAAATAAAGGATTTAAATAATTCTTGATCATTCATAAATGAATAATAAGAATAGATCTTGAATAATGATGTCAAAATAAATTGAAAATAAGAATTATAGTGTCTAGGTAACTTTAGAAATGTGTCACTTAAGTATAGTTTTAGTGAAAATAATAAAGATTATTTAAAGAGGATAAAGGTATAATTATTTCAATAAAACCAATAAATAAATAAATAATTTTTTCATGATAAATTAATTGGTTTTATAATAATATTCGGGGCTTATAATATTTTATAGAGTGTACTTGAAAATGGGTAAGAAATTGAGATGTTCCCTTTAATCGGGGTTGCTTATCGTGAGGAATTGAGAAGGGAACCTTGAAAACATATAATTCCCCATGATAGAAGGATGCAATGAGATAAATAAATTTTTTTGGTAAATATAAAAGTAATATAGGATAAGTATATTAGAATAATTAAGTGCTAAACTGAATAAAATAGAGAGAAAATGTAACCCAAAAGAAATTTCAAGGTTTAGAAAGGTCCCTTACCTTATGTCAGAATGTGTTTTGAACATTCACTTAATGTCCTAGATAATAAAATTAAATCCATTAATTAATTAATTATTAAAATTTTTCATATATATTTTACTTATTATAATTTTACTAAGTTCATTTATGACTATTTCGATCAGTTATAAAGATCAATTTCATTGTTCTAGGAGAATTCATTTCAATGTTTCATGGTCGGTTCATTTGTGTATCATTGTGGATGTTCTTTTAAAATGTAAATAAAACTACATTACTGAAATTAGATGGTATTAATGAACTTAAAAAATTTTAAATGGTCCCATATATCATTTCTTTCTGACAAGATTATGATTCATTTCATAAAATAATAATGATAAATGTTTAGTTTATTTTAGCGGTCTTTCTGACCATCATGAACTAGTTTAATTTTATTCAATATTATGTATATATATTAGTTACATAACACGAAATAAGATATAATATACATATTAAAATCTTATTTAACCATAATAATACTTTATGACCATCCATGAAGGTGTTAATGGAAAATGAAAACTCATTATCCATGAAGGCGGTGAACCAACATATCACATATGAAGCTTTAATTTTTAGAAAAATAGGTGAAAATATGGGACTGAATGAATGAAATTAAATTAAAAAAAATAAAATCATAGTATATATATTATATTATATTTATCATGTCACTATGGATAGGGGGTAGGATGAGGTATAAGATATAAATAATCTAAAATAGAAAGATGAAGGATTTTATCTCTTGAATGTCACCTCATTGAGAACCTCTATAAGGAACTTGTAATCAGTACTTGGGTGATACCAGTAAAACATGAACATGGTGATAGTGGTAAGGACATGGTTTTATAGATATTTTAAGATATCCAAGTCTTGTGAGAAGAAAAGGGGTGGTGAGGGTTGGTATTTATACTTATGGAGGGGTGGTTTGAAGTGATTAAATATTGATTATTTTATATTTAAAGCCAACCAACGTTGGGTGGAATTAGTTTCAAATAATTTGGTTGATAATTAATTTTTTAAAATATTTTTATTGTATATAAATAAATCAAGCACCCATTACATTTTTAATGAATTTTAATATTTTACCTTTTAACTTTAACCCGCTACACTATTTAACTTATACTGTGGTGACATTTTTTTTACCAGGATAACTTTTTTGTGTCCAAAAATGAAATTGAAAATATTACCTAATTTGAAATTATGAATCCAAATATTCAATAATTTTTTCTTGATTAAATTTGTAAAATTGGTAAAAATAATTTCTAATGTGATACTCGTATAATTCATAAAAATAGTTTTTTAATGGTTAAAATCATGGTTTTTAAAAACAATAAGCATGTGTTTATAAATATAACACCTTATGTATTATTTCATACCATAAATAAATCTTTATCATTAATAAGGTTTAATAAAATTTAAATCATGATCTATTATTATTATTTCATAATATTTATGTAAAAAACATTTTTACTTTTTAAACCAAAAATCGACTTTCTTTAAAAATTTCCAAAAAATACCAAACTCTAATTCTGATGTGATGGGTCCAAAAATTAATTTTATTTCATAAAAATAATTTTATAAATATTAAAATTTAATATTTTAAATATATTTCCTTATTTATTGAAATTTAGCAATTTTATAGAAAAGTAAACATTCCGAGAATTAAAGAAATAACTTATGACTTTGTTAAGATATATTATCATGTAAAAAGTGTTTTATAAGATTATTTCATGAAATTAAATTTTTATATAGAACTTATATATTCACCATAAAACACATTTTTAATAGAATATGTTTATAGTATCATAAAATAATATAATTTTGATTATATTATTAAATAATCTTGATGATCATTTAAATGTGTTGACGTAAGAAAAAATAATAATGACTAACTATTTTATTAACTAATGGTAATAATTCCAATAAACTATATTAGTTTAAAATCATAAATTAGGATGATCATATTTCCCTAAATATACACCACCATACTAATTCTTTATCATTTACTTAAATTAAAATCAATGTTCAATATCATTTCCAAAATGAATATTATATTACTAACTCTCTATTTCTTTACTATAACATTGTTCATGGGTAGGATGATTATAGGGGATTGTGGTGACCCAAATTTTTATATTTTTATTTATTTATTCTTTATTATTTTTAAAATTTAAATATTTTTATTATTAATAGGAATTGTTATAGAAAATATTTACCATTAATAAATAAAGTTTTGTTAGCTTCATAGTAAGTGTCTTAAATACTTTTACTATTCTTGGTTGTAAAATTCCATCTCAACATATGATTTAATATTTTATTATTAAATGTAAAATTATTTCTATGTGTTTATAATAAAAAACCATTATAAAATAATAGTTCTATTAATAACATAATAGAATTTATGGGGCATTACAATCTATCTCAGATGATATAAATGAATGTTGAATCCCATTAAGAAATTCTGTTATGAAATTTAATGTTCAAATTAGTCATAAAAAAATATTTATGGCCAAAATACTATAGTACACTTTAATGATTAAAAACTAGAATTTTCCTAAAATTTTCAAATTAATAATTAAATCCAAAATTTTATATAAATAAACATATTTATCATAATGTGTGGAGATTATATCATTTATTATCAAAAAAATATTTAGTAAAAATGTACTTTTTGAAATACTCCTCACACACCCTTTAGAAATATTGGGAAAAGTCATAGGTCATGTATTCCATAGAATTGTAACAAGGTAGGCATGTTGACATTTCCTAATCTAAAGTGGAAATATTGGAAAAGTAAGAATCTTATCAAAATGTCTATATCAATACGTTTGAAATTAATTGCCCTATAAATTTTATCAAAACAAAATCTAGTGAGATTAAGGACACTAATCATAGAGAAAAAATTTGTGGACCTAAAATTCCATTAATTCCCCATGTGTGTGTGTGGAAACCATTTCAAGCTCATATCTCTACCTTTATTCAGTATATTTAGATTAAGTAAACAATTTATACATAGTTTAATTCTACTGAACATGTTCTATAGTCCTTCCCAATTAAATTTCAAGACACCCTCACTTAATAATTCCCAAAAGTCAAACCTTAAACTCACAACATAAATATCCCCATATATTGTGCATTTAATCACTCTAATATTTATTAAGATAATAAATATTTTCTTTTCATTTTTTATTTTTTTTATTTTTTTGAGGGTGTACAACTGTCAGATATCAGGTACACATGCATAAGTCAATTTATTATAATAATGGAACCAATCAGAATAGAAATTAATATATAGATCAAACACCAATTTACGATGAAAAAATTGCCTAACATGGATATACCTTCAATCGAGTAGGAAAAATTTCACATGTCATGGTTTCATATAATGTATTTGGAGAAATCAATGAAACAATTTACCATGAAAAAATTTCACAATAAATGTCGTTAAAATCTTAAAGGTTTTATAATGAAATGACCAATAATATCATCGAAAACTTCTATTTTTATAAAAATCAACCCTTAATTATGAAATCTTTCTCATGCATATCATGCTAGAAATGAATTGTGAAAAATTAAACATGAATTTTTCATATGTTCCACATGTAAATGAGAATGTTACATGATGTTTTTTATTTCTTTATTTTTTTATTTACTGAAAAATAACATAAAACGCATACACAAAACACACAAATGAACACAAAAAAATGATGATTGTAAATAATATAAGAAAAAATATAATCCCATACCCCAAAATATTAAATTAACGTCAATGTAAACCTAACATATTATATATTCACTTGAAATATATAGTTATAAATAATAAAAATAATATAAAAGTGAAAGGGTTAGGGACTGCCAGATGTTCTTAAGTGATGATGGTGTTATGCGGTGTGATGAAATCAACTGCATTTGTGGGAAGTCTCTCAACATATTTCATCAACTGGTACCCTTTTATTGTAAATATATTTATTATTTCATCTTGTGTGATCTCCACTACACCATAAGAAAAAACATTAGATACAAAATAAGGTCCTAATCATCTGGAACACAACATACCTGAAATAAACATAGGTTGTCAAATATAAAGAATAACTTTCTATCCCTAATGAAACTACCTTTTTGGATCATCTTGTCATGGGATGATTTTTACCAATATTTATAGAGCGTTGAACACTCATATGATGATAATCATATCTCCTCTAACTCTTGATATTTAAGCTTCCTTTAATATCATATGACATCCATGGTGTCACTTTTATGTGGGGGTATTTATTTTATCGTTTATCCCCTTGAGTTTGAGGTGTTTTGGGATTAAAGGGTGAAATTTTGTGAAGCCTTTCCTAGTTCCATGGTTAAGGCACATAGTTAGTTTAACCATTCCACCTAAGTTTGAAACCCATGCACCCTTTGAGAGTGGATATCTACATGCTTACTACATGGTTTGTTTAATTGTGTGTGTAAACATAAAACCCACATGGAGAGAGGTATTTTACCTTTTGGGATCATTTTAAGTGGGGTTTCTTACCTTGGCCTCCTCACTCAATTTCCCCCCAACTTGGATTCCTCCCATGGGATTCCCTTCCCTTATAAAGCTCCACAAAGTGGAATTTGAAGTGGTTTCATGGGTGTTCTTTACCCAGTATAAAAGGTTAGATATTCCTTCTCATTATTCATGGATTCTCGTCCATTCCCCCCTCCTCCTCTAACCATAGTGTCTATGTTTGACTAATTTTTATGCCAAGTGTTGTGCTATTTGTTTTTAGTTTTTTTCCTAGGGGCTGTAAGCCATCCTTTGAGACATAATCCAATGTATTTTTTTGTTAGTTACATGATTCCACCACTTGAGGTAGGTGTTTATGATTCATTTACTTTTTTTAAGAGTTCCATGATTACTTTATTATTTTAATGTGTTTTAGATTTAGAGTAATGATGTCTAAGATTGATAGTTTGTATTTTTCAACGGATTTTGATCCTTGGGTGGGTTTTTTTTGAAAAAATTAAGTGATTTTATTAGTGAAATTGAACTTGGATTTGAAATGATGTTTTATGAATCCTTTGTATACGATAAGATGATAATGAGGGTTTTAATTTTGAAATGAACTTATTATTTGGTCATTAGAAAAAAAAGGGTGTAGAGACTCGAAGCCTGACGTACATGGAAATTACATTAATTTTGCAGAATACTTAATACATGACAAAAAACAGACACCCAAATATCATATTAGTTTAGTGTCTTTGGAAACTCGGAAGGTAATGTTCTAATCATGGTGAAAGATCTTCAACCTCTCCCATAAATATCTTCCCCTTTTGGTTTTCTTACCTAAAACCTTTACTTATATCCTGGGGAGAAGAAAACATAAAAAGGGTGAGCTCAAATTCTCAGTAAGGGTAAACATATAGAACATAAAACAATCCATAAACATTTGAATGAAAAAACTTGAACATAAAATCTAAACATCAAAATCTTGAGCAAAGACATAAATCTTTGAAGTATGTAAGGCATATATCATAACGGAAAATTAATCATGATAAAATAGCATGGGAATAAAAAATGTGATTGTGGAAACCATTAAGCACATGATATGATTTCCATAGTAGCCAAGGCATTGCTTCCAAGACCATCTTAGTGGACAAAGCCCCTTTTTGGATCGAGTTCACTCCTCGTTCTAGTCCTGTATTACTGAACCAGATTAACTTACCATTCTAGCCATGTCTATCTCATGAGATATAAATCTTTACCCAATTAATTTTAGGGAGATATAGGTCCCACCCATCTCATAATGAAATCATTCTTTCATGTTCCAAAAAATCATAAATCATACATCATAGCATAACCCATGTAATAGAATGAGATTCATAAACATCATTCCATCATAACATAATCCATATAAAAAATGGATATCATTTTATCATAAGAAGAATCAAACCATGTAAATAATAGAGACATTATACTTGAAACATAATCATAATAAATAATGTCATTTTAGATGGAGAATTGTTTTGATAAAACACTTGTAATGAATCCTTGAGGAAAATATCCTTTCTTCTTCAAAATCATTTTCTTTTCACAAAATTCCATGTAATTTTAAAAGAAAACGGTTTTTTTGAAAATAATTAGGCAATATTTTAGATTAAACTTCATAAAAATGAGGCGTTTTGAAACTATAAAAAATCCGTTCATGCCGTATAAGTTAAAAAAGCATTCATCTCGTACTTTTGTCGGAAAAGTCAAAAAGTACCTCGTATGGTAAACAAAAAAAACTACTCTTTACATACCATGTAGTAAAAGTAAAAAATGGGTAAAAAGGACTGTAAACATACATTAAAACATTATTATAAAACTTGTACATGGATGATAAATATAACCCTAGTAAATACTTACGTATAAGCAATCTCGGATAGAAAACAATTGAGATTGAAACATTATCCCTTACCTTATGTCTGATATGCTTCGTATGTATCCGAAACTCCTGTATAATGATTTGAATAATGTCATTTATTTATTAAAAAAATATATTCATTGTTATGATATCATATATGGTTTACTTATGACTTTATATTACGTGTTCTTTTGTAAATTCGATGTAAAAGCCGCGATTTGGGTAAAATCGTTTTGTGTTTCGACTTGTTGTTCTTGATATTATTACTTATATCCTGATTTACTTAATTCCAGAATGTAAAACATGATTTATATATAATATATATTGATAATATACAAATATATATATGATAGATCAATAAATGGAATGAAATACACCGTTCATGGAGACGGTAGGCCGTACGTATGCATGAATACTGTTTTCGTTTCCTTATTGAATTGAATGGAATTAAGTAGATTAAATACATATATATATATACACATAAATACATTATCATTATTATGTCTTATATTTCATTATTATTAATTATATATACTTTATAATCATTCATGAATGGTTATCATGGAGAATGAATTTTATCGCGTCGTGGAGACGGTAGTCCGTACGTACGCACAAGCTATGATATCATTCCCATGATCGTGGAATTGTATTGAAGTGTATGTATAATATTTCAGAATCAATATCAATTTACAATAATCATATATTTTTATTTATTTACACCATTATACCCATTAAAGTAAGGTGGTGGTCGAAAACAGATCACACCACGGCGTGGAAACGGTATTCTGTACATACGCATGCACGTTGATTTCGTTTTCTGTAGGATGGATAGAAGGTGAAATAAGACTGTTTCATATTTATAATAACATATCAGTATATAAGTAATACTGATGTTATTACTTTATAATGAGAAAACTAATGAAGAATAAGTAGAAGAAGAAAGAAACTTGAGGGAATCGGAAGAAGAGATTACCTCTTCTTCGACGCACCTCCTTTAAGACTTCTCTTAAAGAAGTAGTGTTGGTATTTTGAGAAGACCATAACCACCAGAATGTTTCTAGGGAAGTGGAGAAGAGAAACGAGCATGGGTTGGCCGATCTTCAAGGATCAAAAGGGTGTGAAGGGAAGAGGGAAGGGGTGACCTTTTTATAAAGGAGGAGAGGGGAACCTTTGAAAAAACTTAAAATATTATTTTATAATAAAGTCATATTTGGTTTTTAATAGCTCCAAATTGATTTATTTCGAAGATAAGGTGGGGATGGGTTGAAATAAACTCAAACAAAAGGTTTTAGACAAGTTTAGGTTACTATTTTATCCTTATCATTTAGATTTAACTCTAAGTTAAATAATTTAACTTTTACCGTGTCTTTTTGTTTTCTTACACTATATGGTTGATATACTTACTATAAGAAGCCAAAAGAACCACAAGTGGTTCATTATTAATATATATATACTTATATAAGTCATTTGGCAAAACCTTAGATTTTTAAGAATATAGTAATAATTAATAATATAATATTTGTTTTAAATACTATTTTATGTCAATTTTGACACTATTTGGTAATTGATTTTTGTGAAAATCATTAAAGCGTGATTAGTTCTAAAAAAACTTCATTAAATAAATAATAACATGTCATATTAACCTAGTAAATTAGTGGACATCCTATGAAGTCTCAAATTACAATTATTTGGGTATTTATAACATCAATTATGTTAATATTTCATTAATAATATAATTACTACATCATCATTGTTTCATAAATAAATTAATTATTTAATGTCTAAAAATTATAAATAAAAACCATTATGTAGGAAATCTTTTTATCTTTCTAATGAATATTTATAGTTGAATTTATCTTTTGTATAACCCTATATTAAAAATGTTTTAGTTATTAAACATTGATTATAACCATTTTAACTCTTCTTTAAATAAAATAACAATAAATGTCTTAATCCAATCCAAGTGCACCTAAAGGGAAATATTTTATTCCTAAGGTTGTTTTTAGTTGAATTAAACTTATCAAATAGAATTAGGACATGTGTTAGGGTGATTATAATATCATTTTTACCCTTAATTACCCTATTTAATTTTAACCTTGGTAAATAAAAGTAAAAAGTTACTATTCACCAAAAATAATTTTTGTCTTATTGAACCACATTTTACTCCTTGATATTAACCGTGTCTCCAAGATTTTCAAAATTTCACTCACGGAAGGGGTAAAATTATGTTTTATGTGCACATGAGCCTTAGCCCAGTCGGTAAGGACTCCGTAAGTGCATCAAAGCGACTAGGGATCAAATCAGGCAGAGGTAGAATTTCTGGGGTACTGTAGTATTACTGTAGCAGTACTATAGTAGGTACTATAGTGGGAACTGTAGTAGGCACTGTTTGGCATTGTAGCAGCCAAGAATATGCCTCCGTTTGGGCCTTCGAGTCGCCGATTTTGTCCCTGAGTCCTGTAAGGCCTTCGGGACACCCAGGCCTTCGGGTCAGTAAGGCCTTTGGGCCACCTCAAGGCCTTCACGCCACCTTAAGTGCAGATGAAAATAAAACAACCTACAAGGAACGAGCTCTATAAGGAGGATGAGCAAGTAGCTTTCACCACAGCAGAAGCCAAACAGATTGCAAGAATGAGAGGGTATGACACCTGCCATCGGGACAAGCCTGTGCATGCATGGGAATGTCTAGCCGAATAGCCATGTGAAGGTGGAGAGTTGATTCATGATGAGGATGCTGGGGAGGAGAAGTTCCAAGTAGTTAGTATGGGTTGTATGTAATGTTTGAAGCCTACGAGCAATGAATTCCAATAAGGCCTACGGGGCATGTAATACTTATGCCTACGAGCCTTGTAAGGGTTGCACCTCACCCCTTGAAAGGAGGATTATCAAAATCAATAAAAAAATCAAGGTCTTCGGGCCATTGGAGGATGTTTTATGTAAGTTTGAAAAAAGCCCCTCGGAGGTAGGTAAAAGATGGTGAAAAGTTCAATAAAATTTTTATATATCGAAAATTATTATAAAATGACTCCAATGAATTACATTGAACTTATATAGGTATTATGTATCAATTTTGACCTAAAATAAATTTAAATAAAATAAATAATTATTTAAATAAAAAATCAGTTTTTAAATAGTAACCTAGTGTTTTCACTATTCATCAAAAATTGAATGTTTTTAGAAAAATACCAAAAATTCACCACAGGCTAATTTCGATATTCCGAATCCAAAAATTAAGTCCATTTTGAAATAAAAAATTTCTAAAATTTCAAAAAGTGGGTATTACTATTAATAACGGATATTTCATAATAATATTATAATAATATCTCGTTTAGTGAAACTTGGTATTGTGTATAACACATGCTATTGTGGAAGGCCGTGGTTGCGTGTAGTGAAAGATTAATTTTGTTGTTGCGTATAATAGAATCAAACCTTATTTCATTTATACATTGAATATATATATACACTCAATGTTGCGTAAAATAATTTTTATCAAACGAAAATGAAATTGTGTGTGACACGATCCAAGATTAGTATTGTGTATACTGCAAGCTAATACGGTGTTGCGTATAGAACAAGATAATTTTGGTGTTTTGTACAACACAATACATCAATGAAATTAAAAATAATAATTCTCATAAAATCTCGAGTTGTTACATTATATCCCCCTTAAAATGAATTTCACACTCTAAATTCATTAGGGTTATAAATCGTTTACTACTTGAAATTTTATTTAATAGAAACCCACATCATAAAAAGTAATACAAAATCTTGATTTTAAAAATTAATTTATGAAATGTAATGGTTACCCAAATTAACTTATCCCTGGGTTTCCACATAAGAGAACATAGGTGAAAATATGGATATGGAAGATAAATCTAACCATCAAGTTCTAATGGAGAGTGGTAGAGAACATGGCTATAAAAAATCCAATAATCAGAAAGTCATAAATTTGTGATGATCTAAGGTACCATATGATTAATCAGATATGAGAGTACTAGAAAAACATTTTTGGTTTACAAGATCATTTCCTTAACGTTGATGATCTTTTACATAAGGAGAAATACTTACTTGATTTTAGTGTAATATCATTGTTGGTCATTCCATGAAAAACGTACACTTCATATCTATTTAAATAAATGAAGCTGAATTCATGAAGTGTTAGCAGATCATGCGATAGAATGATAATTCATCCCAGATGTTTCTATCACAAAATGGTTAGCATAAGTTATTAAATATACACAAGTCAATCTATGTTGAGATTAACCGTATATGATTCCAACAATGGACTTATACTTCATCTATCATACTGGTTAATAAAATAAAACTACTTTCTACTAACCAGGGACTTCTTGTAGGCCAGTGGTATGCAATAAAGGCATGTCTCACTTCAGTTGTGGGTTCGATTCTCACAGCCTTGTCCGACGCGATGGGCTGTCACCCATCCTACAGGTTGTCCTTTTTTTAAAACTATATTATTATAACATTCCATAAAGAATATCTAAAAAAAAGTTCTATCCTTAAACAATTCTATCTTATGTCCACCTTAATCCATTCCAACCTTTAATCTCATCGAAAATACTTCTGTCCAATCTTATAGTATAAAGAAAATGATTACTAGAAATGTCATCAACCAAGCATGTGAATACCATCATTTATCCCCCATTTAAGATATATATTGTTAGTCACATTCCAAACATGTGAATACGTTAATAATGTATTCTATTGAAAAATGAATACCCATTGAACCTTAGTGAAAACATGAATGCTCTCAAAAGTTAACTCTTTCCACATACCAAAATCCCAAAAATTCTATATACTCAAACCATGATATCACTTAGTCCTTATATCAATCATGAGCTCATGAATACTATCAAACATCTCATTATCTCTTTATCCCTTCATTATGCACATATCATCTACTTTCCAAAAAAATCTAAATAACCATTCATGGTTACCGGTACCATTCAACATATACTTTCATATACTCTAGGAAAAACAATAGTGTAATAATCCTTAGATGTGTCCTTATTCCATAGTACCATTACTTATACAATACAACTCTTGATAAACAAATATCATTCCACTACCTTCTTAAACCACTGACTGAGATTCTTTATTTCATTCATCTCATATATCATTTGTAGTCTCTTCATCATCATCAACATAAATACCACCCATACGACCATGCTGATTCTCTTCATGAGATTTTCCCTTAGGGAATTGGTTTTCATAATGCCCATACATTCCATATTTAAAACATCGAATCATTGTTGATGTCATAACAATACCATTATCCTTCTCCAAGGTGTTAACTGAACCTTTTCCATTACAATTACTGGATTTGTGTCTTTCTTTTCTACACCCAAAGAATCTTCCAGTTCCTTTGAAACAATCTCCCTGATGCCTCTTCCCACATGATTTACATGAGGGGAATTTAACTTTGTTTCCTCTATAATCATCATGAAACTCCATCTTTCTCTTATTAGCTGAGTCGGGATACTTACAAAAGTTGAAATTATTGATCATATTATGAGATTGCTGATTACGCATAATAATGATGTTTGGACTTCTAGATCAAATTTAATTTGGTTTCTCATGAAGAATATCATTCCATTTTCCATAATATTCTACATTAACAAGAATCCACATGTTTCCTACAATTTATTAAAACCCAAAAAGAATAGTGTGAGAGGTAAAAATCATAATCAAGGGGAAGTACCTTCAATATCTAACATCTTAGGTTTCATTGTATCATCATTATCATAATTATAGGACTACAACCTATACTTATACTTAACCTTAGGGACATCCCTAGACATACCTTAGAAATATCTCTATGGATCTCACTAAAGTTTTCGCATCCTAGTTTTCAAAGGTTAACTAAAACTTCGCTCTGATACCAATTATAGAGACCTGAATCCTGATGTAAATGGACATTACATTACTTTTTCAGAATACTTAATACATGACAAAAAACAGACGCCCACAGAACGTATTAGTTTAGCGTCTTTGGAAACTCAGTACGTAATCTTATAATCTTGGTGAAAGATCTTCAACATCTCCCATTAAGATCTTCCCCTTTTGTTTTTCTTAACTAAAAGTTTTCTTTATGTCCTGGGGTGAAGAAAAAATAAAAATGGTGAGCTCAAATTCTCATTAAGGGTAAACATAGAGAACAAAAAACAATATATAAACATTTGAATGCAAAAATGTGAACATAAAATCTAAACATCAAAATCTTGAGAAAAGACATAAATATTGGTAGTATGTAAGGCATATATTATAAAGTAACATTAATCATGATAAAATAGAATGGGAATAAAACATGTGATTGTGGCAACCATTAAGTACATGATATGATTTCCATAGTAGCCAAGGCATTGATGCCAAGACCATCTTAGTGGACAAAGTCCCTTTCTGGATCGAGTTCAGTCCTCGTTCCAGTCCTGTATTACAGAACTGGATTAACTTACCATTCCATCCATGTCTATCTCATGAGATATAAATCTTTACCCAATGCATTGGAGGGAGATATATGTCCCACCCATCTAATAATGAAATCATTCTTTCGTGTGCCACAAAATCATAAATCATTCATCATAGCATAACCCATGTAATAGAATGAGATTCTTAAACATCATGCCATCATAACATAATACATATAAAAAAATGGATATAATTTCATCATAATAAGAATAAAACCATTTAAATAATGGATACATTATACTTGAAACATAATCATATTAAATAATGTCATTTTATATGGAAAATTGTTTTGATAAAACACTTGAAATGAATCCTTGAGGAAAATATCCTTTCTTCTTCAAAATCATTTTCTTTTAACAAAATGCCATGTAATTTTAAAAGAAAATAGTTTTGATTAAAATAATCATGCAATCTTGTAGAGGGGGCTTCATAAAAATGAGGCGTTATGAAACAGAAAAAAATCCGTTCATGCCGTATAAGTTAAAAAAACATTCTTCTCGTACTTTTGTCAGAAAAGTGAAAAAGTACCTTGTATGGTAAACAAAAAAAAGATTCCTTCCATACCATGTAGTAAAAGTAAAAAATTGGTAAAAATGACTTTAAAAATACATGAAAACATTTTTATAAAACTTGTACATGGATGATAAATATAACCCCAGTAAATACTTACGTATAAGCAATCTTGAATAGAAAATAATTGAGATTGCAACATTATCCCTTACCTTCTGTCCGATATGATTCGTATGTATCCGAACCTCTTGTATAAGGATTTAAATAATTTCATTGACTTATTATAGAAATATATTCATTTTTATGATATCATATATGGTTTACTTATGACTTTAATTTACCCGTTCTTTTGTAAATTCGATGTAAAAGCATCGATTTGGGTAAAATCATTTCATGTTTCGACTTGTTTATATTGATATTATTACTTATATCCGGATTTACTTAATTAGAAAATGTAAAACATGATTTATATATAATATATATTCATCATATACATATATATATTATATATGGATAAATGGAATTAAATACACCATTCATGGAGACGGTAGGCCGTACGTATGCATGAATGATGTTCTCGTTTCCTTGTTGAATTGAATGGAATTAAGTAGATGAAATACATATATATATATATATATATACATAAATCCAGTATCATTATTATGTCATATATTTCATTATTATTCATTATATATACTTTATAATCATTCATGAATGGATAACATGGAGAATGAATCTCATCGCGTCATGGAGATGGTAGTCCGTACGTACGCACGAGCGATGATATCATTCCCATGATCGTGGAATTGTATTGAAGTGTATTTATAATATTTCAGAGTCAATATCAATTTAATATAATCATATATAGTTATTTATTTACACAATTATACCCATCCAAGTAAGGTGGTGGTCGAAAACAGATTACACCACAGCGTGGAGACGGTATTCCATACGTACGCACGCACGGTGATTTAATTTTCCATAGGATGAATAGAAGGTGAAATAAGGTTGTTTCATATTTATAATAACATATAAGTATATAACTAATACTGATTTTTTTACTTTATAATGAGACAACTAAAGAATAAGAAGTAGAAGAAGAAAGAAACTTAAGAGAATCGGAAGAAGATATTACCTCTTCTTCGACACACCTCCTTTAAGCCTTTTCTTAAGGAAGTAGATTTGGTCTTTTAGGAAGACCAGAACCTCCAGAATGTTTCTTTAGAAGTGGAGAAGAAAAATGGTCAGGGGTTTTCCGAGCTTCAAGGCTAAAAATGGTGTTAATGGAAGAGGTAAGGGGTGCCCTTTTTATAAGGCAGGAGAGGGGCACCTTTGGAAAAACTTAAAATATTCTTTTATAATAAAGTCATATTAGTTTTTAAATAGCTCAAAATTGACTTATTTTGAATATATGGTGGGGATGGATAGAAATACTCTCAACCAATATGTTTTAGAAAAGTTTAGGTTACTATTTTATCCTTATCGTTTAGATTTAACTCTAAGTTAAATAATTTAACCTTTACCGTGTCTTTTTTTTTCTTACACTATATGGTTGATATACTTACTATAACAAGACAAAAAACCCTAAGTGGTTCATTATTAATATATATATATCCTTATCTAAGTCATTTAGCCGAACCATATATTTTTACTAATATAATAACAATTAATAATATAATATTTGTTTTAAAAACTATTTTATGTCAATTTTGACACTATTTGGTAATTGATTTTTATGAAAATCATACCAGCATGATTAGTTCTAAAAAAGTTAATTAAATCAATAATAACATGTCATATTAACTTATGAAATTAGTGTAATTTATAAAAAGTCTCATATTACATTTATTTGGGTATTTATAACATCAATTATGTTAATATTTTATTAATAAGATAATTACTGCATCATCAATGTGTCATAAATAAATTAAATTATTTAATATCTAAAAATTATAAATAAAATATCATTATGTAGGAAATCTTTTTAGATTTCTAATTAATATTTATAGTTTAATTTAACTTATGTATAACCGTATATTATAAATGTTTTAGTTATTAAACATTGATTATAACCATTTTAACTCTTCTTTAAATAAAATAACAATAAATGTCCTAATCTAATCCAAGTGAACCTAAAGGGAAATATTTTATTCCTAGGGTTTTTTTTGGTCTAATTAAACTTATCCAATAGAATTAGTACTTGTTTTAGGGTAATAATAATATAATTTTTACCTTAATTACCCTATTTACTTTTAACCGTGGTAAATAAAAGTAAAAAGTTACTATTCACCAAAAATTATTTTTATCTTATTGAACCACATTTTCCTCCTTGATATTAACCGTGTCTCTCGGATTTTTGAAATTTCACTCATAGAAGCGGTAAAATTATGTTTTTTGTAAGTTTGCAAAAAGCTCCTAGGAGGTAGGTAAAAGATGGTGAAAAGTTCAATAAACTTTTTATATATCGAAAATTATTATAAAATGACTCCAATGAATTACATTGAACTTATATAGATAATATGTATCAATTTTGACTAAAATAAATTTAAATAAAATAAATAATTATTTAAATAAAAAGCCTGGGTTTAAATAGTAACCTAGTTTTTTCATTATTCATCAGAAATTGAAAGTTTTCAGAAAAATACCAAAAAATCACCCTAGGATAATTTCGATATTCCAAATCCAAAAATGAAGTCCATTTTGAAATAAAAAATTTCAAAAATTTCAAAAAGTGGGTATTACTATTAATAATGGCTAGTTCATAATAATATTATAATAATATCTCATTTAGTGAAACTTGGTATTGCGTATAACGCACGCTATCATGGAAGGTCGTGGTTCCGTGTAATGAAAGCCAAGTTAGGGTTATGTGTAGTGCAAGATTCATTTTGTTGTTGCGTATAATATAATCAAACCATATTTTATTTATACATTGAATATATATATTTACACTCAATGTTGCGTAAAATAACTTCTATCAAACGAACATGAAATTGTGTGTGACACGTTCCAAGATTAGTGTTGTGTATATTGCAAGCTAATACGGTGTTGTGTATAGAACAAGCTAATTTTGGTGTCGCATACAATACAAGACATCAATGAAATTAAAAATAATAATTCTCATAAAATACCAGGTTGTTACAAAGGGGGTTTCAAAGGGGATTTATAACTTTTTATTAAAAGGGTTTATTCATTTTAATGTTTTGTAATTGTTTTATGAAGAAAAATTATGTTTCCTTTACTTGTATG
Organism: Viscum album; assembly: GCA_963277665.1. Lineage (NCBI taxonomy): Eukaryota > Viridiplantae > Streptophyta > Magnoliopsida > Santalales > Viscaceae > Viscum > Viscum album. Next base: position 1,400,535,005 of record OY728143.1, on the reverse strand, counting down.
ATTATGTTTTTATTTCATCACTCTTTATTTCAGAATTGTGCTTGAATTCAAAATGATTTTAACAAAAGTGGATTCTTAAAAGTATATGTATTATATATGAGAAGTGAAGTCCCAATTGTCACTTTATTATGTGATATTGATTGTTCCCTTCTTAACCACCTTTGTTATTATTGATGTGTTTTCTTATCCATGTGATTTATGAGTTGTGATGTGATTCATGATTTTCTTATGTGTTGAATCTCATTTTTAGGATATTGTAAGAGGTTGGAAGGATGTTATTATAGTGTTATCCCTAGGGCATTGAAATTGACACATAATGAAGTTAATTGTTCATTGATCATGTCTATTATTATTCTTTGAGGAGAATGAGGTTTCTAGGTGGGAATTAGTGGGAAAATGCTTGGATAGTTGAGGTCTTTGATGGGTTGTACCCCACTTAGATATACAGAACACATGGATTTGGGGTTTTCAGCAAGGAGATTGCTTAGAGTGATTCAAAGGATGGATTCATGACCATTAACCTTCCTGTAGTTAGTTTTACTTTTACATGTCATGTGCTAACCTGTTAGTCTTTGTGGTGTTGCCTCATACAATGTATCTATGTTATTACTTTTCTATATGTATTGTACTTTGTGTTGATTTTTTTAGATTCCATTTCTAGATGTGTTTATTCATTTGTAGTTTAGTCATGTTATTGGATTGTTTTGTTACAACCATTTTTGATAATTATTGGTGAAATATTATGTCCGAGTTTGATGGCACTGTACCATTCTTCCCTTTTACCTTTTTTGGGTTAGTATAATCTTTTGAGGGAAAATGGGAGAAATATTTTCAAATCTGTGATTTTGGTTGGCATTATTTTGAAATATTTTAAAACCATGTGTAGATTTTGATTTAAATTGTGTGTTGTATTAAAGGAAGAAATTTGGATTCCTTTAAAATTGGATTTGTTTTATAGGAGAACCATTTTTCAAAATGTTTCTATAGTTGAAATTTGTTTTGATAAAACTACTATAACATATGTTTTAAAAATTTTGTGCTTTGGGGAAATGCATGTTCCATATTTGGATTTTTATTATACTATGCATAAAGGATATGAAAACCTATTTGTATACTTTATTTAAATAATATCAGTTTTGGTTTCTTTTAAAAAACGAATGAATTGGAATCATGGTGGTGTATTATTGGCATCAGATCACACCCTACATTCTCATAGTAATATTTATGTATTATTCACGTCTTGTGTAGTTTACTCTAGGTTTTGGATTTAAACATGGATATGGTTCTATATTCCTTGGGAAGCGGTTGGTTGATGGGATCATTATGGTGAATTGAGTCACATGGAGATAGAGACCGGACAATCAGTTCTATGGAACTGGTTGGCTTGAGTTTTTGGTTTGACATCTTTGGTCTTCAAGTATATTTATTTAGCTCCCTTTATAGTTTTTTAAATCTATGTCTCTTATTGGTCATTTTTTATAAGGCATATTTTGGGTTTTATGAAATATTTATATATTGTTATGAAATGTTTGGATGTTTATATTTGGGTTAATTAGGGTAAAACCATCCCCAATGATTACGTTTGATACCCTTGATGTTATTGTGATCCTGGGGGGATCAAGGATGCTCCTCATGTATGTGTTGAGATCGATTTAGAGTCTATTGAATGGACTTCCCAAATTGGTTCATAAAAAATGGAATTATAGGAAAACCCTATTTTTTATTTTGTTGTGTCTAGGTAGTCTGGAGACTAGTACATTCATTGAGACTTGGGTGGAGTTTGAGGGCTAGGGTCTGGTTAGCTCTTTGACATACTAAACCTCATGTTGCAATGGGAGTATTGGGCTTATGTCTTGATCTTGAGTTTAGATTTGTATTATTTGTTGGATTTTCTATGCGTTGATATGATTATTTGATCCCCATTGAGTGTATCAATAATTTCAGGGTTTAGTTTGAGTTTCATAAGTGAAAATGGTAAACACACTAGGTTTTCACAGTTAGCATGCATAGTTTGGTAAACTTTATAGTGCCTATGTGACATGTATCTTTAACCATGATTGTTCATGTTTCATTGTTAGTGGATGGTTTAATATACCATGTAGACAAATAGTTCACAATTCATTTTCTCTTATAGATTTCTTTGTTTCACTCTTTATAGATTGACTCCAATAGAGTATGCCATTGGTGTAGTATCATGTAGGGGTTTTAATTGGGATTTTTAAGGAAATTGGTTTGGATGAATATGGTTTTATTTGATATATATGATGGTTTGCTTTGTTTTTCCCTTGGGTAATTTTTTTTTGAAATTATAAAATTAGTTTTTAAAATGGAAAAGATATATCATTTTTGAAAACCTATTTTATGATAGTTTGAAAACAATGTGTAATTTTCTTTTAAAACTGATCTAAGGAAAAGTTTTGAGTTGAAAAACATTTTTTTTAAAAAGTGATTTTTGAAAGAAGTTTAATTCATAAAGTGAGTGTTTTAATAATTGGTTTATGAAAGTTTCTTACTTTAGATTGTTTATCTCAAAGAGTATTTTTGATTTTTTTTCAAAAAAAGTGGGAGGTTTACTTTTTATGAAAAGTTATATGATGATTTTTAGAAATAAGTTGGTTAACACTTTATTTAAATGACTTATGATACTGGTGGGTCTCAATGGTGGGCGAAGGTTTTTGGAAAAGAGAGGTGGAATATGTTTGATCTTTCAAGTTATATTTTAAAAGTGGTTTGAAGTTTTTTTTCAAAGGGTGTTATCAAGTGGTGTTTATTAGATTCCCTTGGTTATGTTGTTTGTTGTTTCGTTTGAGGATCATGGTTAGTTAGGATAGTGCCTTGTGTTTTTTTCAAAGTTCCTCCTAGAAAGGTCTTAGAAAAAGAGAGAGTGTTGTTCTAGGGGTTCTCAATTTACAGTTTTTTCCTAGGGTTTTGACCTCCTCTATTCTAGATGTCGTTCCTTGAGTACTCAATGTTTTTAAAATTCCTTTGTGATAAACTCTATTCCTTTCATAATGGGTTTTTTTAAAAGTATTCAAGGTGAATTGTTTTTTCTTGAATGTTTGGTTCCACGTGGAATTTCAAGAGATACTTTGAATAATGAGTGGTGTTAAGTTTTAAAACTTGATTTAAAATTCGATGTTTCATTTTAAATGTGTATTTACTTTTATGGGTCATAAAATAAATTGGTAGGTGTTGTTAGTAACATACAATGTTTTTTATTTGGTGATCCAAGTAGTGATTTTAAGTTCCAAGTTATTTGGAATTTTTTGGGAAATCATTTTCAAATGGTGTGATATTTGAAAATGTTTTGGCACCGACTAGGTCATATTATGAAATCATAAATGGGTGTTTTGAGGCTTTTGAGGGTCTTAAAAGAAATTCTTAAGTTTTTGAAATTTTTATTCTTTTGGTTTGTGAAAATTCATTTGGAATATGTTTTTGAAAACAGATTTCAAGAGCTTGGTTTTTGAAATAATTGTGTGATGTGGGGTTTCAACAATTGAAAAGTGTCACTTTTTGTGTTTTTAATAATAGAATGGGTGAGTTGTGTTTTAATTCAACTTCAAATTGGATTTTGGAAATTATTTTAAAGGTGGTTTTGGAAATGAAATGTCCATTGATTTGAATTGTTTTTGGGAAAATGTTTGAAGTAGGACAAAATTAATTTTGGTTGGTTATGTGTTTTTCATAGATATAGTCATCTTTTAGTATTTTATAAAAGGGTTTGTGGCCTTGATAAGTGATTTTTAATTGGATATTTATTTAAGATGAATGGTAGAATTTTTTTATTAAATTATTTTGTATGTTTTTCTTTTTAATTATTGTTGTTTTTGTGAGTATGTTTAGGCTTGTGATATGTATTTTTTTTTCTTGGGTGCATGCCTCTTTATTTTAGCTGGCTTCTTCCAATTCCGCAAGTGTTTTCTTGTTTTTTGGAATATTTCAAGGCCAGTTCCTTGATGATTTGGGTATAGGTGACCTTTGGGTTAGTTCATGGGTAATTATGATGGATGTTGACTTTGGGTCATTAAGAACTTCATAGTACTAGTTTTGTGGGGTTCTCCATGGGATAAGGTTCTATAATGAGGTCCATATTTACCCCTTGAGTACGGTTGTCTGGGTTAGGATCTAGTGTCATATCTTTTTGCGGAATGCCTTAAGGTTTTCCCTTATAGTGGTGAGTGATAATATTGTTGGTGGATCAACCATATGAATATTGACTTCCTTGAGGTTGCTTTTCCTTTGAGTAAGTGCGGATGTTTTCTTAAGAGTAATTTGCATCCTTTTTGGAGAAGTTCTCCCATTGTGGAGATATTTGTTCGAGATGTTCTCTTTTGTTAATACTTTTATGAAATTCCTAAAATGTGGTTAGACCCATGTCTGGTCTCCATTTCATTTTGGGTCTTGTATTGGTTGGAGTGGTTTTTATTTTCTCAGAGACATTTGGTATCCTTGTAGACTTAGTGGTTCAGTTTTGAGGAATCATTGTTACTCTAGAGTTTCTTCTTAGGGACCTTTCTAGTGATTTATTATCTAAATCACCTAACTTTATAGAGGGTTGGTTGTATCATATTTGTTTTTACCCATGTATTAACTTGAAAATTTGTGGGAAAAAAGAGTCTTGGTGGGGAGATTGTGACACCCATGGTGTCAAATTTATGTGGGGGTATTTGTTGTATGGTTTAACACCTCGAATTTAAGGTGTTCTGGGCTACAAGGGTGAACTTTTGGGGACTTTTTTTAGGTTTCTCGGTTAAGGTGCATAGTTAGTTTAAACATGAAGCTTAAGTGTATAGCTCATGCACCCATTGATAGTGGAGATATTCATGGATTCCACACAATTTATTAATGATGTGATTAAAACACTCTACACACTCAAATATGGGAATTTTTTTACTTTTAGGTTCTTTTTAAGTGGGGTTTCTTCCCTAGACCTCCTCACTCGATTTTTCCTAACATAACACATCCCATGGGATTCTCTTACTGTCTAAAGCTCCATTAAGAGGATTTTATGGGGGGTTTTTGTGATTATTCTCATGATTTTAATGTTTAGAGGTTCCTTATCGATCTTCTTGGGTATTCGTTCATTTTACCCATATCCTCTAACCCTATTGGCCATTTTTTCCAATGTTCTTGCTTAGGACTATGTTAAATTGGGGGTTTTATTTCTAGGGGTTGTGGGGCCTTATTTGATACATAATTAAGTGGATTTCATTAGAGGTGAAATAATTCCACCACTTGAGATAGGTCTTTCCAATTCGTTGAATTTTTTAAGTGTTCCATGTTTGATATATTATTTAAATGTGTTTTAGATTTAATGTAATTATTTATATGTTATCTAGTTTGGATTTTTCAAATTATTTCCATGTTTTGGTGGGTTTCCCTTTGGAAAAAGTTGGTGATTTTTCTTAGTGCAATAGAGCATGGTTTTGAAATGATATTTTATTCATCCTTAATGTTTGATAAAATGAAAATGAGGGTTTTCTTTATGAAATGCACTTGATCTTTAAGATTTAGGCCAAATTGGATTTTCAAATTGGTTTCCATTTTTGTGTTTAATTTTTTTTCACTTTTTAAAGTGGTGGCATTATTTTATAAAGAAAAAACAGTTTCATTAGCTTTTTTGATTTTGGTTGTATTTGATTATGATTTCTTTTGGAACTATGTTTAAAATCCAAATGAATTTTAAAAAAAGGTTGACTCCAAAATTATATGTATTATTTTTGATAAGTTAAGGCATAGTTTTTACTTTGTGATTTGATGGTGATTGTTGCCTTATTGAACCCCTGGGTTTTTGTTGATAAGTTCATTTATAATTATAATGGATGGTTTGTTATGTGATTCATGTTGTGATTCTGTGTCCTAGCTGATTTTAAGGGTAGTGTGGGAGGTGGGAAGGATGTTATTGTGGTGTCAGACCTAGCGACATATTATTGTCATGTGATTATGTTTATTATCAATTGGACAAATCTATTATTATTCTATGAGGAGAATGAGGTTTCTAAGTGGGAATTTATGGGACATTTCTTGGCTATTTTAAAGTTTTCACTAGCTATACCCCCTTAGTTATACACAACACATGGATTTGGGGGTTTCTAACTGAGGAAACTGATTAGATATTTAGTGGATATATGTGTGACCATTAACTTATTAAAAGTTAATTTTAATTTTTCGTATCTTGCACGGTCCTATTAGTCCATGTGGTGTTGCCTCATGCTACGTGTCAATGATATGAATTAGTTATATGTATTGGCCTATGTGTTGTATTTTTATTGGATGGAGTTTAATAATGTGTTAATTATTTTAGGGTTTAGTGATGTTGTTGGATAATTTTGTTCCATAAATGTTTGAGCCTTATTAGGGATCTTTTATGGATGATATTGATGGTAGATTCCTTTTCTTTCCACTTTTCTTATTTTGGGGTTGGTAAAATGATTTGAGGGAAAAATGGGAGAAAAATTTACGAAGTGGTACTTTTGGTTGATTTCAATAGTGTGGTATTTTAAAGTTAATGCCTTGGTTTCCTTTGAAATTGGCTTTATTTTGGAAAATCACCATTTTTTTGTGAAATTCTTCTAGAAGTGGAATTGGTTTTGGTAAAACCTTTTTCTGGGATTTTTTACAAATGTCATGATTTGGATAAATTTGAGATCCATATTTGGGTTTTCTTATACTATATATAAAGTAAATAAACACCTATTTGTATACTTTATTTCCAAATTATCTGTTTTGGTTTCTTTTATTAAATAAGTTAATTTAACCCATGATGGTATTATTGTAGATTTGGATCACATATTATATACTCACATTGGTGGGTATATAGTCTTCATGTATTATGCAGGTTCCTATAGGTTTTTACTTTCTGGTTAGATTTGATTCTTTCTTAATTTGGAAGCAATTGGTTGATAAGATCATGGTGGTGACTTGATCCACATATAAATGGAGATCAAACCTTTATTTTTCATGGAAATTATTGGCTTGAGTTATTGGTTCGACCTCCTTGTTCTTCCAAACTATTTATTTATCTTCTATTGTATCTTTGTAACTCTATATATATTGTTGTATATTTTTTATGAGATGTATTTTTATTTTTATTCCAGATTTTATATTGGTATTCCATGTTTGGAAGTTTATTTTTGGTTTCTTGAGGGTGAAAACAACCCTGGTTGTTTTGTTTGATAATCATGATGTTTGTCGTTGGCCAAGGGGATCAAGGACGCTCCTCGAGCATGTGGTGGGAAGGATATGGAGTTCACTGGATAGACATCCCAATTTAGTTCATTAGATCTTAAATTAGAGTCTTTCATGACATCCTATAAGTCCAAAAAGCATCATCCATGTTATTTATCCAATCTTTTCTATTTGGATGCATTTTTTTTCTCAAAAATTAATTTCAACTCCCGATTTGAAACTTTGGCATCTCCATCTTTTTGGGGTAGTAAGAAGTATATTTTTTGTGTGTAACCCCATAATTATAAAGGAGATAATCCACATTGTGGTTGAAAAAGTTTTACCATTGGTCATTGATGAAATCCTTCAGCATTCTAATCCTAAAAAAATCTATGCTTTGAAAAAATAAACAACAACATTTGAATCATCCATCTTGGTGGCATTAGCCTCCACCCATTTTCTAACATAATAATCAAAAACATGGATTTAAAAGAAAATAAATTATATGGTAAATGGAACCATAAAATAAATTCCGCATATATAAAAAATATCATAGAATAATATAGGTTTTTTAGTATATCACATTTCCAAGAAATATTTCTAGTATGTTGGAAATGTGAGCATGACGTACAAAACACATGATCATAATGGACCAAGATTGGATAATACAATATAGATTCTAAGACTTTACTATATATTATTTAGGCTCCACATTTTCCACCACATATAAAAAAAATGTAGAAAATACTCCAAATGAATATTAGGAAGATGCATCTTAATAACATGGACACTACACATGTTCCATAGATAGGTATCATACCATAAATAATACATAGAATCATTTTTTAGTTTTTAGAATTAGTGTTTCTTTATGTTTTATGGTATTTTAGATTTGAAAATATAGTTAACTAAATAATCATACTAAGGATGTGTACCTGAGAGTTCATAAATATGCTCATAATGAAATACATCTCGAAGTGGTACCAGGTCTAAGGTGTCATCATCTACAATGTGAGTGATCCTACTCATGTGTTCTGATGCTAAGTTCTCTGAACCCTTATTTTACATTATCATAATATTGAGCTCTTGAAGAAGGATAATCCAATATATAAGTTAGGTCTTTGCATGTTTCTTCTTTAAGAGGTACCTCAAATCTTCATTGTCAGGAAAACAAACTACTTTATAACACAACAAATAATAACGAAATTTATCTAAAGATAATATGACATAAAGAAACTCCTTTTTTATGATATTGTGGTTTATTTTGGATGAAACAGATGTCATTTAAGTGTATGTGATCACATGAGAATGTACCTCCACCATATATGACAATACTACTTTAACAACAAAGTTGGAAGAATCACACATAAGCTCGAATGGAAGCTCCCACCATGGGGGATGAATGAAAATTGGTTTGGTGTTACTATTATTCTTCTCATAAAAGAAATTACTAAGAGAATAATTAAACAAAAAATCATAATACTTTTGATAAAATATTCAAAAAAATATAAACCTTATTAAAATATATGATGAAGCATCGATAGAAACATGTATGTCCTAATAAATATCTTACATAACACACAGAAGTAAGTTGTTAAAATGTGGAAATAATTTCAACCTTAGATCTATCAACCTATATTCTATGTTTTGAGACTACATTACCTAGGTAAATTCAATTATATTCCATGAAATGACATTTTATAAAAATTTAAAATAGATTTTTCTCAATGTAATGATGTGACACATTACCCAAAATAAAGAGAAAATCATAAAATAAGAAACTATACGAAGTCAAATAATGCATAAACACCTCTATAAAAGCCTTAAGTAAATTACTAAAGATAATAATTAGTATCTCTAGAAGTTACCTCAATCATTACAAAGTCCAAATGAAATCATTAGATAAGAAAATGAACCAAATGGGTAGGTGAATGTTTTTTCTCCTGATTCACTACTTCATTGGGAACCTGAAAATTGCCTGAGAAACTATCCATGAAACAATAGTGTGTCCAAAATATAAGTCTCTCAAGAATATGGTAAATTAATAAAAGGTTGAAATAGTCTTTACCAGTGGATTGATTAGGTTTCCTATAATAAATGCACACTCACCAACAATTTTTCATTCTCATAGGAACTAACTCACAATTTTAATTTTTTATAACAGAAAAACTAGTTTTCTTTGGTAAAACTGGGATATGGATAATCCATTGATAGTAAAAAACTATTTAAGTGAAACCCTCCTTAATTAATGTTTCTACTTCTTTATTTACAACTTCTAATAATGGGGGTTTATGTCTCCTTTGTGGTTGCCTAACCATTTTATCCCCATACTCTAAAAAATCTTATGTATATAAATGGAGGGACTAATACCTGATATGCCTTATAAGCTCCAACCAATTACCCAAATATTATCCTTTAAAATATTTAATTTTTTTATTCAGCTTAGATATTATTAGAAATTATTATATGAAAATTTCCATCTTTCAATAGGTATGAATATTTTAGGTTTGGTGGAAATGGTTTGAGCTCTAGTTTGTATGGGTTCTTTATTGATGTAAATGACACGGGAACTAGAATATGTTCCCAATAAATTTCAAGGTCTAAATATAAATCTTCAACATCAGTAAATAACGTATAAAATATAAAAAAATCTATATCCCTATCATAATTATAAATTACATTCTCATAATTAGAAAGAGAAACCATAAAAAATAAAAAATGAGTGTGGTTTGATCCTGATTAATAGGCATGAAAGTATTTTGAAACATCAAACTAGAACAAATCCTCATGATATCTATAATAATAGAATGATACCCATTTTAAAAATATTTTAAATCATTATTTAGATAATCATCAAAATATGGGTCAGAATGATAGATTAAGAGAGCATAATATTCTTCTATGGGGGTACTTCATGGAGTCTAAAATGTTAAATATTATGATATCATATCCAAACTCCATATAAAGTGTACCCTCAAAGAAATTTATGATTTCATTGGTATTTTGGAGTAAGATCCTACAAATATGGATGCATTAGAACCTTCCTGATCACACTCTATATTTAAAATGTATAAATCCATAGGAAATATCACGTCCCTTACTCGAACAAGTACATCATCAAGGAATCCCATTGGATATGTCATAATTCTATTTTACAATTACAACACTACTCTTTTCAGCCTCAACCCACAAATATATAAATAATAGAAAATATAGTGAGGCCTAACATTTATTGAAGCTCCCAAATCACATAAAGAAATAGAGAAGTGAAACTCTCTTATATTTATTTGAATGGTGAATGTCTCGAGGGATTTTCACTTTTTTGGAATCATAAATGATGGAATGATGAGTGAAGTTAAATTCCTTACAAGATTGATCCTCTTATATAAATTTACAACTCTTCTATTTGAATACAATTCCTTCAAAAACTTAGCATGCCTTATAATTTTCTTGATTGTTTAAATTAGGGGGTTGTTGATCTCAAGACAGTCGAATGTATCCAAAAAATATATTTATATATCCTATTCACCCATATTCTTTGTTTATAAAACTCTATTTATAAATATATGGGTTTTTGGAGGAACATCATCAATATCTTAATTACCTTTATCTTTCTCCTTTTGTTGGTCACTTTTTGGCCTTGAATGGGGCTTATTTAGAGTTGAGGTAAATCTTAGTGGACAGATAGGAGCATATGTATAATTTTTTTTCTTCCCACTTTTCATTGTTATAAAACTAAAATTCCCCTTGGGAATTGGAGTAGATTGGGAAGGAATATTTATTGAGTTTTTCTCTAGTTCGTAGAGGGTAGTGAAAATATAACTTACTTTCATCTTCAACTCCCTCAACTCTATACCCTGAATCTTCAAATCATTCAATTTATTATGAAAAATTTGTTTCATAGGATCATTAGTTTTAGAATATACATTTTTTTGGAAGATAGTTTCTATTGTTAACATGTTGATTATCAGGCTTTAAATCTCTTATGAGGTTGTTTAAAACCATATTGGTAAGGCATAGGTTGTTAGAAGTTTCTTTTTAAATGGGTCCTTTGTTTTTGTACATAGACATAACTCATGTCCGAGTAATATTACCACCCTAGGATGTATGTCAGTAAAAAGGAATCATACTTATTTTATAGATTTGGTTGTTGCTGCTACTAATATTGTCTCCTAAGGAATACAGCTACATGATCATTTATCTTTAATAATTTATGGAAATTGAAAATATGGTGGACTAATTCATTTTAAATTCAATAAGACCACATAAGAGTGTTTTGGGATTTATTTTGATCCAAATAAACCTATCTCACCATAGTGGTCAATTTTCCCAACTTAGTATCAATTAAATGATATTAACGAGAATAAGGACTTACCTGATGTACTCCTCTAACATGTGGCGTACCTCAATATCGAATTTTTTGTGATTTTTTTCATATTATAAATAAATTCACATGAAGATTATAGTGTTTTTTTGACTTATTCCTATCAAATAGAGAAAAATATACATTTACAGATGGTAAGGGAGGTTAGGGTTACAAGAGGTTACAAGTGTGAATGAGGAAATTAGAGCACATATTTTAATCCATATTGAGCAAACATTTTGTCCTTTAAGACGTTTGAACTATCTATTATTCCATATGGACGATTTTTATCAATCCAGTCCTTTATATACTATTGAAATTTTATACCAATCCAATCCTTAATGAAGTATATATGGATAAAATAGTAAAGTTGTGTCCATTTTAATGATTCCAATCTAGATTACACTTCATAGACCATTTCCACTAATAAAATAAAATATCCAACTCATATGGTCGAAATGAATGTTTTAGATCTTTGAGCAAGGATTTGTTTTTGAAATTTCAAGTTAAAATATTCCATATAAAATTATTTATGGCCAAAATAATTTAGTGTAATTTAAAGTGTGAAAACTATAATTGTCATAAAATTTTCAAATAAATGATCTAATAAAAAATATTACATAAATAAACATATTTAACATAATGTGAGAAAAACATATCATTTATTAAAAAATATATATAGTAATTTTTTATCATTGATTACGAAAATAAAAAATGTCATGTGAAATTTTTTGAATATATTCTATGTCTATTCTATTTCATATTCCTTTTCTTAAATGATATGGTCTATATTTTAGGAAGAAGATGCTGCCAGTAGGCAAGAGGTTTATAATTTTTTTTCCACAATACAATTTAGAATATATCCACAATGGATTATAGTATTTGTGATATGGTTAAACACTATCAATGAATATACTAAATTTATTATTTATTATTATTTTTATTGATTTCTATCTTGTTTTTATTTCAATTGACGTAATAGTGATGTGATTAGTTTTATGTAACCTAAGTTTAGATATGGAGGTGGTCAGATATAGTGGATTGGTATATGGATATGATGGTCATGGGTTGATGGAAGTTGTTGGACCCATTCTATATGTATATTATTATGGATATTTTGACTAATGGATCGAGTATAGATATGTGAAAATGCTTTTTTATATATAACTGAGTTTATTATAAATTTATTTTTTAATTAATTAATATTTAGATACATTATATAAAAAAAATTAAAAATGATTTTGTATAAATTTTTAGCTTCTATTTTTGTAAACCACCCTTAAAAGAAACCACCACTAACAAAACTAGTGATAGTTCTTCTATAAAATATTAATTTTTTATTTATCTATATTATTGTGATTTATATAAACATCTCAAAAAAAACTTCCACATAAAAATATTATAATTATTAAATTATTTTCTCCCCAATTTATTAAATTAAAAATTTAATGAAAAAAACAATGTAAAATGAATAACAACTCACTGCTAAATATATAAAAATGTCTCATTTCTAAATCAATTCTACATAAACTAAAACCACTACTAAATGAATTCTGACGGTGGAATACATTGTGGTTTGTGTGACCATCACTAATTTATTTTATGATGGTTTAAACTATTGCTAGTAATAGAAAACCACCACTAAGGCACCATTTTTTTATAGTATACATTGTTTTTCTTCTTTGAGAAAATGAATAAGAAGGTATGTGTGTTTACTCCATCAAGAACTTCACTAGTAGTGTTATTATTATGAATTTATCTATATCTTAAGTGATCTAGACTTTCTTCATCCTTCATGAATACTCAGGTGCACAATAATCTTTTTATTTTTCAATGGATCAGGGATTCAGATCTTTCTCTCTCCTAAATAATAGTGTATCAAGCACTCAATATTCTCAATGTTATGATATTCATAATGTCAAAACATTTTTTTCTCACCCACATTCAGATACTTATACATAGAATAATATCTCACAATTTTTTTTCATTTGAATTTTGAAACTATTTAATATTTGTACGGAAGTGAGACCATATCTCTTAAATTTGTCAAAGATATCACAAATTTATTCCTCATTCAATCTCGTTGAAATACTTAATAAAAAACAACCTTTTTAAATCTCTTGAAGACTTATTAAAGTTCAATCTTTTTATTCTTCAAGAAATCCACTTCTTTAATATCATTCAAGATATTCAAGTGCATGGCCTCATGTATCTTTTCCACATGGACCTTATTGCATGTGGGTGTAGATATTATCTCATAATTTAATTCTTCTCTATATAAATATCAAGTTTTATAAGTCTTTAAGGCTTACAAAAAATTCATACATTCATACAATGACTTAATTTTGTAGTAAAAGGATTATAATCATGACAAGGTATGATTACAGTGTCTTGTGATCAATACAATTCTCAAGGGATTATATTGAAGACTTACTCTAATGGCCTGAATGGCTTCATTTTATTTTTATTTTTATAATCCACCTTTCAAGGGGTGAGGTGAAACCCTTACAAGGCCCGTAGGCGTAAGTATTACATGGATTATAAGAGTTATGATGAAGTCATATATTTAAGATTCAAAGGATTATACTTAAACAACGTCTTATTATCTACACTTTAATGTATTATGTATATAAATTTTCCAATTATATACATAATCTCAAAGTTACACGATCAACTTCATCCTTTAATGAAACTCATTTAGATCCAAAGCATCACCACCAGTTTAATTCATTGATTATGAACATCTTGGATCATGATATATTTGAACAAATCATAGTAACTGAAACCATTAAGAAGAAAATACACATCTTATGATTCAATTTCACTCAGTAGTTCTACTAAAAATTCTCTAAGCACTCAATATTTTATGAGGATCAACAATATGTATTATTCTGGATTAACTATGTCAAATGACCACGTGAACTAGTCTTGATCAGACATATTATAAAACCTCAGATTGACCACATGAACAACTGATCAACCGTGTGAATAAACTATGTATTTCTCAATTTGGTATAGTTAATAGATCAACCAAATGAAAAAGTAATCAATTGTGTGATCAAATTTAATAAATTGGGTCGAATCGACCACGTGATTCCATGGTCAATGAATAAATAACACCTTGTTTTAGTCCATAAATTCCAAACTTGATCCACATTATACCAAGGCACACTTCTAACATGTTATAGACAATGTCTCTAATGTTACTAAAACTTTTCATGAAATACATGAAGATATTCACATCAATCATCACATTTATAGGGATTCATTAGTGAAAAAACACTTCTCAAATTTTCTTTACCACAAGAAATGAAAAAATCACTTAAATTTATATACTTGGAATCATTTTCAATCATATCATAAAATTTTGACTCTTTAATCTGTAACAATACCTCAAGAATCATCACCTCCATTACCAATCACAAATTTTAATAGCGATAAAAATGAAATAAAATATCATGGGCTCAAAAATATCGTAATTTTTGTTTGTTTTCAATACCTATAAAATCATATCTCATTATGAAAGATTCTATTTCACCCCCTTATTGACAATAAATGAAAAAGGACAATGGGGTACCCTCATCTCATCAATATTCTTAATCCTATTCTTTTCCATTGAAGAATAACTCAATCCACTTATGAAGGAAGGACCACACCACATTTTTTTCATTAGAAAAGGTACTTCAGTAGGTTCATTATAAGTATACTTGGGTAAGTTCTGTGTAGAAAAAATGTGGTATTAACCAAGGTTTTAAATGTTTTCTATAAATTTTCACCTATGTGATATCATACTCAAAATATCATTTTTGGGGTTTTTTATACAGATTCATTAAGAAAAACATTTCATCTTACACCCATCATAAAAAAATATAAAAAATTGAAATTTCAAGGTATACAACTCCCTCTTTGTATCATATCTTCCTAAAAAACTCCCTATTCATAAATATGTTGAATACAATTATAAGAAAGGGATGAATGTGTGACTCTCATAACACATACTTCAGATTTCATGGGTCCATCTATATTTTCTAGAATCTCCTAACTCACACTTATTGTGATGCATTTGAAACTTCATCAACATCCCCCCTCATGGTACTCACTCACTCTATTGTCATGGGGATTTAATAATCCCTATAGAGAAATTCCTTTACACTATCTAATAGTGATAGTATCAAACATATATCATTCAATTCCTTGTTGTTTAATACAAATAAAAAACAATAATATGGAATATAGAAGGACCTTCTTTATTTATCAGAAGATACATTTGTATCGATAGTTTCCTCACAAATTAAACCTCTCATTTCTTCCAAACTCAGCATGATAAGAATTATTTTCACTTATTTTCCTCTTTTCTACATCAATCATTTGAATTCTCAACTCCTTCCCTTTTACTATTTCTATTTGTGAAGAAGTTTTTCCACCATAGTTACCAATGTAACCTCATATTCATTTTCTTGCATTCTCCTTTTCAAAATCTCTAGGATGGTAGGATTGTTGATACATCCTTTGTTTCATGCCCAGTTTTCTCATATATTTCACATATCTTTGTTTGGTTTTTTAATTTACCACTATTATATAAATCTTGTAATACATCATCATTTCCCAATTTTATTACTTATTTTCCATTAACATCATTAAAAATATATTCTCTATTGATTTGTCTAGCCTTGTCCTGTTAGTTAGGATAAACAATCAAGAACTCTTTCTTGACATTGTCTACTTTTTTAGAATTATAAGTTTGCTTTTTAAAAAACTTAACAATAAATGGCTTTCATTTTTCATTATGTGAAACCACTATAGGGATTATAAACACACATTCCTTATCTTTGTGACCATATTGTTGACACACACCACACACCTCTTCCAAATATTCAAAATCTATTCTCAGTAGAAATTTTTTGTAAATTTCTCATCAAAAAACATTTCCATTGTGATGTTTCTCTAATTTTCCATAAAACCCCCTTGGGTTCCTGTATCATTCTTGAAAATGAAATATTATACTAGTAATAATAGGCATTGTTTCCATACATTCTAAAATGCTAACATAACCCTTGAAGCTTTTATCTTCTAGATTGATTCCAAATCTATCCAACATAATGTTTTTGTAATCCTACTACAATTTATTTTTCTTAGGTTTCTGGGGTATCTTTGGTATATTCTATCTATATTTAGATTTGAATAATTTCCTTTAATTTTTCTTGGTATAAACCTCCTCAAAATTATTTTTTTTCAGTTTTATTGTCAGAAATTCTATATTTACATTGAGATAGATTAAGAACATATTTTACTTGCTTGTTGGAATATATCTTATCATTAGTTTGAGAAGTTCTACCCTTGAACTCAACTGACTTGTTTATTACATAAATGAATTTTTCAACTTATTTTGATCCATGATACATATAGATTAGGTCTCACTTGGATTTTATTAAATTACATCCAACTTCTCTTCTATATCACACACCATCTACTCCAGGTCAACTATCATTAATTTATGCTTCTTAATATCTTAATAATGTCAAGAATCCTTCTTGATCAAATATTATTATTTTTAGAATCTTTATTTTTCTCATTCAGTACCTTTTTATTTTCTAATTTGTGCTGAGTAATATATTTAAGACAAGATTCCAACATGCCTTTCAATTTTCATTCAAGTTCTATCCTTTCTTCTCCCACTTCATCACCACTTGAAAAATCAAATAATTTCTCAGTACAGGAAAAGAATATGACTTCATTATCTAAATTACAAGTCACCCTCCCCATTATTTATCATAAATATTTTCTTGAATAAATCTTCTTATGTTTTTTTGTTTTTATGTCTTCCCATCTTCCCAATCTAGTTCATATTCTTCAACCTACTTCTTTGGAAAATATTTTTCAATATGACCCATATTATCAAAAGTATAACATATAAGAAACATTCAATTTCCATATACTATTAATGAATCTATTTGAAAAAAAAGAAATAATTTGGTTAAAGTCTTCTTCTCTGAATTTTCTTTTTCTCATGAATATTAATGTTATCAAATCTCTTACCTTTTTTTTAATGTTTTAGTATTTGTCATTTCATATGTAATGATAATATTAATAAATTTAATACAAGTAAATATATTCCCTTTATTCTAAATATTAATCCTTTGAATCAAATCTTGTTGGATACCTATTGTCTCAAAAATACCATATGCATATTATTCATTTTGATTCTCACAGATACCCTTGTTTGTTTTAATGATGAAATTATATTAATTGTTTTCAGGAATATATTTCTTTATAAGTTTATCTTATTTATGTGTAAAAATATTTTGTTAAGTATTATGGACATTTTTGAATATATTCTGAAACACAGTTCATACCCTATGTTTCTAAGCCTAACATATAGTTTGGAAAACCTACATTTGTAAAGAAATGTATGGATCATGTACCTCATGCTGTTGGAAAAAGTGTAGATTTTTAACCCTACATTTGGAAGAAACCCTATTTAATAAGGAATAAATGTACGGGTTTCAACCTTATTTTCATAAAAAATCATATATTGTCAACCCCATATTCATGTTTTGTCATCATGTGAAGGAACCCTACATTTAACTGGTTAATTATGATGTTTTTATTTATAGATTTTATCTATCCTTTTTGAAATGGTATATTCTAAAGTAGATATCTATTTAAATTTATTTTATGATCAATTAAAAGTATCATATTCAATGTATTAAATCATACCTATTTCTAATGGAATTTATAAATCTCTTGAATGGTTTAAAATCAAATGATCGTTATTTTTTAGGAGATCTTCTTGGATCTATTATGAATGAAATCTATCCAAGTTTTTATTTTTAAATTGAAATATAATTTTAATTTTCTACAATGTATGATATCTTTTTGAATATAGAGTTGATGAAGGAGATAAAATATTAACTAACTCTATTATTCTAAATAATATTCACTTTAGATACATATATGTTTAAATCTTGTGTTGTGAAAACTATTGGTTAACTATTAATATTTATATTTGTATGTTACTATTTTTATTAAAGATCATTTGAAAATAATATCTCTTCATAACTATTAATTCTTAAAGAAATTTACCATTGAATGATAAGATCCATTTTTTTCAGTTGCTACTGAAACTGTGAACAAGACTTTGTTTATACAATCCAATAAATATATATTGATTTATTAGTGTTTCGACTGCTCAAACTCAGTTTTGGTGGATTATCAACTTCTTAGAATAAGATGAGGTTTTTTAGTTCCCTATAAAAGAACTAGAAGGCTCTACAAAAGCCATATTATAAAGAAGTCAACTTCCAGTACTCAGTTGTTAATGGTCTTGTGATAAGAGGATCTATCTAGTAAAAATCACCAAGCTTGCAGAAAGATCATTGGTGGGTTCGACTAGGGGATATTTATTCCCTTAACCACTATAAAAATTTGTTCTGTTATACTTCCCTTTTTATGTTTCTCAACTACCTTAAAAAATAGAACACTGTTGATGTTCCTGATTTTTTTATATCTTTTCATGCCCATTATTGAGTTTAAAGACATGTTTTCACCAAATAATCAATATTTTATCGGAAAAATACTTTATTTTAGTATTCATGGTGATTTTCAGGTGTTTTCTACAAAAAGTCACAAATTATAAATGACCAAAATAAAAATTTATATATACATGTCATGTACTTTATAGACACACACCATATACTTTTACCTAGACACAGATCAGATAGCTCATTACACACCCATGTAGTCGGTCAGAGATAACATGCCATGTACTCCATGATCAGACACCATGTATTCCCTTCCATTAGTGTTTTTTACATGAAATTGACTCTATACACCATATAGGGTGGTGCTATACATCGCTTACCCCACCAACCAACCGACAATGCATTTAATGTCAAAGTGGTAGCACATTAGTTCACCAACTGGAGGAGAAATGAAAGAAGAACCAGGTGACCCAGGTACACAACATGTACTTTATGGTACATGCTGTGTATTCTAAAATCAAATAAAAATAGTGGTATCCCCCCATATTCTAAGTTGGAAACTCTAGGGGGAGGTGTTATGGCTCTGTCGTTTAATCTCCTCTTAGATCCAAATTTTAGTTTCTTTCCTATTTTCAATTCTATTTTGGTGTAAGTTTCCCTTTCCCCTTGTTGATCTCATATCCATGGTAGAAATTAAGTTTTTTCTCAATCCTTACACCATGAAAATGTTCATAAGTGTCTAGTTCTCCCATTTTAGGGTTGCAATAAAATATTTTTATTTGTTGTAATTGAAATTCTGGTGTGTTTCTTTAGTTAGTATTTTTTGTTTTAAAATTACTTTAATGAATAAAATTCCATAATCATTGTTTGTGTTTTGTCAGACCAAGAATGACACCAATAAAGATAACTAAAGGAGTTTCAATAGGAGAACCCATAACCATTGGGTGTTCTTATTGCCACTATTTTAGCGGTAAATATGTTTAATGGGCTTTAAGTGTTTAATCTCTAGACCAAGGGATTAATCTTTTAATCACATAATTTATTATTATCAGACTAAAAAACAACAATTTATTTAATTCCCCATACTAAAAAAGTTTCATTAGTTAATTTAATACCAAATAATGAACATTAAAATAAACCCTAATTGAATTTCAACCATGAAACATTTTTCATCTATTTTTCAAATAAATTTTTTAGTTTTAATTTAATTTTAGCAAATAGTTTCATATTTTTAATTTTTCCCTTCAATCAATTTTTTTGGATTCTCAATTTTAAATCATCTGATTTTCACTATTATTGTTTCTATGTTTCCCATTTGGGATGGGCCCTAACTACCACTAACTACCTAGTTAGTCATATTAGAAGATAACAAATACATTCTTCTAATTTTCCTCACCTTTTGATGGGGGCGGGTCAAATTATGGTGTTGTTGTTAGGGATTAATGGAAAGAAATAGTGAAATTAGAGTTAAGGTTGGTTTACCTAGATTACATATAATTTCTCCCATTTTATTATTGTTTTTTTCTTGGGAACCACAACCCCACATCCCATTGATTATTCTTCGTACAATTCACCTTGAGATAATTTTTATCCTCATTATCCAGTGTTGTCGTACTCATACCTCGAAGAGTATTATCCATACATGGATGATGGGTTCCAATATAAGGAAAACCCATGTACATTTTTACCCCACCCTTCTATTATTCTCCTCTATAATCTTATTTAGGTAATAGAAAAAGGTTATTATTAATAATATATGCCTTTACCACATTCTAGTTGAACCAAACCGAAAGGTTATGCTGACTAGGATATATGGTAGAATAGATCTCTAGGATAATTTCAAATTTGGGTACTACAGTTGAGTGTGAGGATGGCTGTTATGATTCCTTTTCAACTGAAGAAGCATGTTATGTTGTGGTCCCCACCATTCATTCACTCTAAATTTATGAACATAATTTTATGAACTCATACATTGAGTATCGGGACCAATCACATCATGTTAATACTGAATTTGATCACACTTTTATTTCAAAACCCTCTATTTATCACTCACCTACTCTAGAGGAGTCCTGTAATTATTTTCAGATGTTCATCATTGAAGATTCGGAACATCATTAGGTGAATTTCATGCCTAATCACACCTAGGCACAATACCACCTTCAGAATCTATTGTCCATGGAAGAAGGATACTACAAGCCGCCACCCAAACCACCTAAAGGTTGAGAAATATGGTTAAAAGAAAAAGGTTTTGAATGCATGTGGTGGTTAGTAAATTGAAATCCACAATTGCCTTCAGACTACCAATAAGTAACTCAACATAGATCAAGCTAAATACCTAAAACAAAGGCACTTTCTAGGAGGCAACCCAACCATTCTTCTCTCCCACCTTTCATTATTTTCAATTTTTAATAAAAACACGGTGTGTACTTCCCTTTAACATGCCATGTACTCTAATTTCACTCATCTATAGTAGAAATAAGAAACAAAATGAGCCTACACGCCGTGTGTCTTTACATAAATGGTGTCTAATTTAAAAATTAGTGTATATTATTATACAAAGTTTTCTATAATTTAATATTTATTAAGTTAATAATCAGGAATGAAGCCTTTGTCGATGGAAATGTTGCTGGAGTGTATTTGAGATATTGTCGATTCAAATCACTCCACACCTACCTTTGGTAAATGGTTTTTTCTTTTTGAACCTGTGTTTTAATTAAATGATGTTTGATATGTTTTCAATATCAGTAAAACCCATTTAAAATAAAATAAAACCAATGGTGGGGTTGAATTGACTAGCTGTGTCATAACCCAAGGATCAAAAAGACCCGGGTTCAAGCCCTACTAACTATTTCAGTTCCATCATTTTACCATAAATAAAACTAAAAAATTTGTATTTAGGTAGAATTTGTGTGTACCATGATTTCATAATAATTTGAAACGTTTTCAAAAATAATAAATCACCTAGGGGTGATGTGGGATAATTGGAAGAATCATATCCTAGGGTTCAAAAGACCCAAGTACTGTCACGACCCGCCCTCGGGGTCCGTGCCGTGACTACCCCAAGCCCGCCTTCCATAGGCCAGGGGCTGGTGACTATCACCAAGGTGTAAATCCCGGTAAAAAGGGAAGGCATTGCCTTTGTAAAGTAAACAAACACCACAGAGTAAGCAAGTGGAAAGTAAACACTAAGCAAAAGCAGAGTACAACTGAAAGTGCGGAAAAGTAAATGGGCCAGTATATAGACCCAAATTGAATGTAAAGTACAACTCGAAAGGGAAAACAACAACTGAAAAGTAAAAGCCGCTACACCGATCTGTCCACTGGAAATCCCACCTGAAGGGTGGGTACAGATAGCTCCACTGCTCCACGGGTCCCGCCGTCCGCTCCGGGCACGTCCCGCCTAGTGGTCCACCTCCAGGTATCGTCCTACTCTGCAAGCCTCAGCTAAGATCAACGCTGTCTGTCGTCTGAAACCAACACAACATAGTGCGGGCAAAGCCCGTGCAAGGGTGTGTATAAGCTACTCAGTAGGGACCCCGAGACCCCTGAAGGTCTCTCAAAATCCACAAAGGATAAACCACGAAGAAAGGTACAATCACGAAGTAACAACCGACACTGCTTAGGTATATGCCCATACATATACCTAAGTCATCAATTTCAAATACGCTCCAACCTCCGAGCCCAAGTACAACTCAGTCCACACAGGAAAGTAAACGTATTCCACACAGGAAAGCAAAACGTGATCCACACAGGATAGCACAACATAATCCACACAAGAAAGCAACAAGATTCAGCTCACACAGGTATACTTCTTCGAAAGACGATAAAGATGATCTCTGATCCATCTATGTCGTCGGACCCATGAAGGATCGATAGGTAACTAACCCCCGCAAAAGACCCACACAGGATCGGGCCCACATAGGACCTGTAGGCGCTGGTTCACACAGGATCGCTGAGCGCAAAGACCCACACAGGATCGGACCCACACAGGATCGGGCCCACACATGACCTGTAGCACTGATCCACGTAGGATCGCTGAGTGATGTAGTCGTCGTCGTCGAATCCACACAGGATCTCTGTACTGTCGTCGTCGCAGTCACAGTAGCAGTAGTAGCAGTAGTCACAGTCACAGTCACAGCCAGCACTAGGGTTCCCGCACACAGCAAGCTCGTACAGGAGGGTCCGCTCCACGAGCCGAGAGGCTGATACATCAACTGTCACAAAGACTAGAGTTGATGTATCCAAAAGTTCAGTATCGTCAACAGGAACTCAACGCAATAAACGGCGCGTCGATCGGATGCCCGGTCTGAGAGTTATTGGCATTTTCGTTCCCGGGGCCCGGTTGGTTTTTAAGGCAAACCAACCCACCCGTACTCCACCAGCGTCCAAACCTCGGGCGGAGTATGCCAAAAAATCCGTCTCACTAAGAGGAACACAACAAAGCTGACGACACGTCAATTGGACGTCCGTAGCTCGAGATATGAGCGTTTCCGCTCCGAAGGCCCGGTTGGTTTCGTGTACGAACCAACCCGGCCGAACTCAAAATATTCCGAAACCTTGAGTACAATATACCGAATCGACCGTCTCGATCCAAGGATCGTGTAGCCGCTGACGGTTTATCAATCGGAGGTCAGTGGCTCAAGTTATGGCCAAAAGACCGAAGACGACACGAAAATGGGGGGTCCGGGTCCGGGCCGACCCGGCCCGACCCCCCTGGGTCGGCTCGAATCGGGTCGACCCGACCCGGGTCCAACCCGGCCCGGCCGGCGGCGGCGCGGCCTGGCGCCGCTGGGGTCACGCGCGGGGGGCTAAGCCCCCACTTCCAGCATGGCGGCGCGGCTTTTAGCCGCGCCATTTTGAAACCCCCCCCCCCCCCCCCTCATGGGGGGCCTGCTTTGAAGGGAACTGGGGGGCCGCCTGCCCCCCTCAAGGAAACCGCCCCCCCAATTAAATGGGGGGGGGGGCTTTTGAGCGCTGGCCGGGGGAATTAAATTCCCCCAGATTTTGACCATCCGGCCGGCCACCTGGCCGAACGGTTTTTCTCCAACGGGACCGGCAAACCGGTCCCCTTTCCGGCTTCTGACGCCGGCGGCCCGGCCGCCGGTCTTCTCGTCCCGCCGCGGCCCGGAACCGGCCGCGGTGTTCGTCGTCCGGCGCGGTGCGACGGCACCGCGCCCCTCCGTCGCGCCTTTGATTCCCTTCGACGTGGCGCGATGACGTCGCGTTCTTGATGATCCTTCCACGGCGCGGCGCGACGACGCCGCGCAATATAAGCGTGCGAATAACCGCGTGGTGCGACGGCACCACACCATCTTGTTTCATCCGCAATATAAATCAACAAGAACAAAGGAGGGGGTTCGGACGTGTTCATGCGGTCTGGCCCCCTCACGTTAAATGATAATACAAATTTAAATATCCTCACGTTAGTCATGCCAGAACCACGAACAAGAATAAATAAATAAACAAATAACAACAACCCCTACCTTGGGTTCAGGTTCGAAGATTGTCAACGACCCGCGGAAGACAACGTCGCGGAGGTCGGGCGTCGCGGTAATCGTTCGTCAAATCCGATGCCGAAGAGGTACGTCCGAAGAGGTACGTCGTTGGAGAATCTTCGTATGCCGACGAAGGATGTCCGAGGAGGAAGCGGCGTTCCCTTTCGTTGACACGGAAGACGAAGAAGAGAGGAGCGGCGTTCTTCGTTGGAGCTTGATCGTTCTTCGCCAAAGCTTGAGCGTTCTTCGTCAAAGTTTGAAGAAGAAGGAGAAGAACCCAAAAGCTCTCAAGATGGCTAAAAAATTCTAACCAAATAAAATAAGATAGAGTCTTATTTTATTCACAAACTTTACAAATTGAATTTCAAAGGTTTGAAATTGAAATAAGATAAGTCCAAAATTAAATAACAATTTTTCATGTCATTTAAAGAGGGGTTAAAGGGAGTTTGAGAGAAGATGGAAGGTTTAGGTTCGTGTGGGTCCCACCACACTTAATCCTCTCAAGGGAGGTTAAGTGGGTGTGGGTCCCACCCCTAACTTCCTTTGAGAGAAGTTAACCAACAAAAGTAAAATAAAAAGTGTTCCACATTTTTTATTCAACTTTTTATAATTCTCCCAAAAACTAACTTTCGTCCCGCAATAAACGCAACTTCGGAAAAGGTCTCCTTAAGCGAATATCGGCGTTGTGAGTTCATCGGTGTCCTCGGATTTCAATTCCGAGCACCGGATCAAAAGTTAGAAATTCCCGCTCGTTCGTTCACTAAACGTACCCGAGCCAAACTTCAGAAAATGATTCCGGGCACTCCGGGCCTCGGAATCAGGTTCCGTCTGAAACCGCGCTCTTGTAAAATTCCAAAGAAAATTATGAAAAAATTTCCCTTGAATTTTACGGGTCTTTACATTACTCCCACCTCAGGGCTTTACGTCCCCGTAAAGATACATAAAAAACTAGGGAAACAAATGAGGGTACTGAGCACACATCTGAGCCTCCTGCTCCCATGTGCTCTCCTGGAGATTCCCGTGCTTCCATCTGATGCGCACAAGAGGAATCGATCGCCCACGCAGGACCCACTCCTGTCGATCCTCTATCTCCACCAGGACCTCTGTAAAAGTCGCCCCATCGTCAATGTCAAGCTCCCCATGGTCAATGATGTGCGTCGGGTCGTGCACGTATCTCCTCAGCTGAGATACGTGGAAGACGTCATGCACCCGGTGAAACTGAGGTGGTAGATCCAGACGATAAGCCACCTCTCCAACCCTGCTGAGGACCTGGAAGGGTCCGATGAAGCGCGGAGACAACTTGCCGCCTCGGCCAAATCTCCGAATACCACGTCGAGGTGAGACCCGCAAGAAGACGTGGTCGCCATCCTCGAACTCTAATGGCCTCCGCCTCCTGTCAGCATATGACTTCTGTCGGCTCTGAGCTGTCCTCATCCGCTCCTGGATGACCTGGACCTTCTCTGTCGTGGCCTGGACCATCTCCGGTCCTACAAGTGCTCACTCCCCAGGGTCTGTCCAGCACAAAGGAGATCTACAAGGTCGGCCGCACAATGCCTCGTATGGTGCCATCCCGATGGTGGAGTGGTAGCTGTTGTTTTACGAAAACTCCACCAAGGGTAGGTGGTCCTCCCAGCTACGACCAAAGTCGATGACACATGCGCGGAGCATGTCCTCGAGAGTCTGAATGGTCCTCTCCGTCTGACCATCCGTCTAAGGGTGAAAGGCTGTGATCAGACATAGCTGCGTCCCGAACGCCTCCTGTAACCCCTTCCAAAGCCGGGAAGTAAAGCGAGCATCTTGATCGGAGACGATAGATGATGGCACGCCGTGGAGCCGCACAATCTCCTGAACGTAGAGACGTCCCAAGCTCTCCACTGAGCCCTGCTCTCTGATGGGTAAGAAGTGTGCCGACTTGGTGAGTCGGTCAACAATCACCCAGATGGAGTCGTGACCTCTGGAAGTACGTGGTAGTCCAGTCACGAAGTCCATAGATATCCCATCCCACTTCCACTCCGGGACCTCCAAGGGCTGTACCAAGCCTGCTGGTACCTGATGCTCTACCTTCACCTGCTGACAGGTGAGGCATCGAGAAACGAACTCTTCCACTTCCTTCTTCATGCCCGGCCACCAGTGCTGTCGTCTGAGGTCCTGCTACATCTTCGCCACTCCAGGATGTACCGCCAAAGGAGAAGTGTGAAACTCTCTCAGCACTTCCTCTCGCAAAGCGACTGATACCATGGTACGTCCTCTGAAAAGGATGTCATGCTCTACTCCAAGGGAGAAACCATCAGGTGCCTGTCCCAAGGATATCTGAGCATGCCGTGTCTCACAGTCAGCGTCCTCACGCTGTGCCTCTCTGACCCACTGCAGTAGTGGAGGGGTGACTGTGAGAGACTGGAGGAAGACTGCTCTATCTCTATCCACGAAGGATATCTGTAAAGAGGCTAGCTGCTCCGTCGCCTCCTCAAGTAGCTGAATGCCCGTCCTCCTGCTGAGGGCATCGGCTACTACGTTCCCCTTCCTAGGAGTATAGACTATTTCAAAGTCATAGTCCTGGAGGAACTCGAGCCATCGCCGCTGTCTCAGGTTCAGGTCCTTCTGCGAGAAGATATACCTGAGACTCTGATGATCGGAAAAGACTGTAAAGCGCTCGCCAATCAGATAGTGTCACCATGTCTTCAGAGCGAAGACCACTGCTGCTAACTCCAGGTCATGGGTAGCGTAGTTCTGCTCATGCGGCCTCAACTGACGTGATCCATAGGCGATCACTGCCCAATCCTGCATCAGAACACATCCGAGTCCGGTCCCTGATGCATTGCAGTAAACTACGTACCCTACTCCCTCCTCGGGAAACCTCAAGATAGGTGCGCTAGTCAATCTCTGCCTCAGCTCATGGAAGCTCTACTGACATCTGTCTGACCACACGATGGGTTTCCCCTTCTTCATCAATGCTGTGAGTGGTGCCGCAACTCTAGAGAAGTCTGGCACGAATCTCTGATAGTATCCAGCTAGTCCCAAGAAACTCCGAACCTCAGTCACGCTCCTGGGTGGCTCCCATGCTAACACAGCCTCAATCTTCGCAGGATCCACTGAAACTACCTCCTCAGAGATAACGTGTCCCAAGAAGTGGACCTCACGTATCCAGAACTGGCACTTCGAGAGCTTACCATAAAGCTGGTGCTCTCGGAGTGTGTCTAGTATAACTCGCAAGTGATAGGCGTGCTCCTCCTCAGTCGTAGAGTAAATCAGAATGTCGTCGATGAAGACCACGACAAACCGATCAAGGTATGGCTGAAAGATCCTGTTCATGAGAGCCATGAACACTGCTGGAGCATTGGTTACACCGAAAGGCATAACCAAGAACTCATAGTGTCCATACCGACATCTGAAGGCCGTCTTCTGCACATCCTCGACTCTGACTTTGAGCTGATGATAACCTGACCTGAGGTCTATCTTCGAGAACCACCATGCTCCCTTGAGCTGATCAAAGAGGTCATCAATCCTCAGTAGCGGATACTTGTTCCTCATTGTCACCTGGTTCAGGCGACGATAGTCAACACAAAGTCGCAAGCTCCTGTCCGCCTTCTTGGCGAACAAAATCGGGGAAGCCCAGGGTGAAACACTGGGTCAGATGAACCCCTTGCCCTGCAAGTCCTCCAACTGTACCCGTAGCTCTCAAAGCTCGGCGAGGGCTATCTGATATGCTGGAGTGGATATCGGGGTTGTCCCGGGGTACAAGTCAATAAAAAAGTCTACCTCTCTACGAGGAGGTAGCCCTGGTACGTCGTCGGGGAAAACGTCCGCAAAATGATCCACCACTGCAGGAAAACCAGGACTCCGCACGTCAACTGCTCCAAGGATGAGGCTAGATAACTGATGAGTAATGGGTTGTCCTCTCCTCCGAGGAAGTCCATCCTGTGCTGCTAAGGCTCCCTTATCGCCGGTGACGGTGAACCTGCTCCCATCGGTGCGTACACATCGCACCTTGCGCCTAAAATAGTCAATCTGTGCATGGACCGTAGATAGTCAATCCATGCCCAAGATGACGTCGTAAGGCCTCGACGCTGCTACAAGAAGATCCCAGCCGAAGCTCTCGCCTCCTAGAGTAAGCTCACACTGCCGGCACCAGTGCGTAATCGTCGGGTCTGCTCCCGTAGGAGTCTCTAGCCGTAAGGATCGAGCCAACGGCTCTGTCGGAATCTCCGAGCTCCGAACAATGGCAGCAGCTATGAAAGAGTGACTCGCTACTCTGTCTATAAGAACTGCAGCAAGGGTGGAATAGACACAGATAGTACCTCGAATCATCTCGGGTGCGCCGTGATCGTAGGCCTCTGCTGCCTGGAGCTGTGCCTGTCTCTGCCCGCCAGCTCCCTGTGGTCGGGGTGGACCTCCTGGTGGTGGTGGTGGCAGAGCCTCAAAGCGTCGCCCACCACCGACTGCTCGTCCAGCTCCTCGGCCTCATCCGCCTCCTCCCTGCGGACTGCCACGGTCGACCCTCTGCCTCTACCTCGGTGGTCCCTCAACCGACTGCTGCTCCTCGGCACGGCGGGTCGGGCAGTCACGAGCCATGTGGCCCTGCCCGCCGCACGAGTAGCACTGTCTGCCTCTCGAAAGACTGGCTCCATGCTGTGTGCTCCGCACTGCTGAGCCTGTGTCCTGAGGTCGTCTGCCCAAAGGTCTGGTCTGCCTGGACCCCTGAGTCATCCGTCGACTGCCTCCTGCAGATGACTCTGCCACGTGCCGCCCTGCGGTGGGTCGCTACGCTGGTGTAGACTCAGTAAGGAAGCTCTCGATCAGAAGGGCCCACTCCAGTACTCCTGTCTGAGTCGGTATGCTGAGGGAGATCAGCGATGCCCAGATCTCGTGTCTCAAACCCTGCTCGAAGGTCCGGGCCCGGAAGAATGGGTCCCGTACCATGTCGGTCGAGTAGCGCGAGAGATCAGTAAATCTCGCCGAGTACTGAGCAACCGTCATGCTGCCCTGCCGCAGCTGAAGAAGCTACTGGATACACACCGCACGAAGGGTGGCTGGGACGAACTCCGAGCGGAAGAGGCTCTCAAAGTCTGTCCATAGAAGATATGCCTCATCGTGCACCTGGAGCATCAAGCTCCACCATCGTCCTGCTGCTGCGTGTAGTAGGCTCGCAACGAGGATCACCATGAGGTCTGCTGGTGTCCTCACTAGCCTAAAAACAAGTACTACTGCCTCCAGCCAGTCCTCTGCTGCCTGGGGATCCGTCTCCCCGTGAAACCTGGGTGGTCGTTGGTGCTGAAACTCATGCAGTGCGCTGAGGCGACGTGCATCGTCAGCGGCTGGTGCTGGAAGCATCGGGGGCTCGGCGGGTAGTGCCACCGCCGGTGCCACTGCTGACAAAGGGCCCTGCACCGAGGCCTCGTCGCTCGGTGGGCTGTCATCACACTCTACTCTCGGAACCCTAGCTGGCTGCCGTCGTGGGGCCATCCTGAAAAGAAAACAGGTGCGCCACGGTCAGAACAGTATACCTGGTGAGCTGATATAAAGTAATCACAAAGAAAACTTTGAAACACACACGCAATCAATGTTTTCGTGCATTAAGTCGGAAATCAGAAGTCAGGGTCCTGGTGTACGGATACGTCGGCCGCCGCACCAACACTGGACTCCCTGGACTGATAACCACACTCAATACACTAAACATTATTGCTTCACATAGAAAAGATCAGAGTTCGCGGTAGAACCGATATTCTCTGATACCAATTTGTCACGACCCGCCCTCGGGGTCCGTGTCGTGACTACCCAAGCCCGCCTTCCATAGGCCAGGGGCTGGAGACTAGCACCAAGGGGTAAATCCCTGTAAAAAGTGAAGACATTGCCTTTGTAAAGTAAACAAACACCACAGAGTAAGCAAGCAGAAAGTAAACACTAAGCAAAAGCAAAGTACAACTGAAAGTGCGGAAAAGTAAATGGGCCAGTATCCAAACCCAAACTGAAAGTAAAGTACAACTCGAAAGGGAAAATAGTAACTGAAAAGTAAAAGCCGCTACACCGAGTTGTCCACTGGAAATCCCACCTGAAGGGTGGGTACAGATAGCTCCACTGCTCCACGGGTCCCGTCGTCCGCTCCGAGCATGTCCCGCCCAGTGGTCCACCTCCAGGTATCATCCTGCTCTGCAAGCCTCAGCTAAGATCAACGCTGTCCGTCGTCTGCAACCAACACAACGTAGTGCGGGCAAAGCCTGTGCAGGGGTGAGTATAAGCTACTCAGTAGGGACCCCGAGACCCCTGAAGGTCTCTCAAAATCCACAAAGGATAAACCACGAAGAAAGGTACAATCACGAAGTAACAACCGACACTGCTTAGGTATATGCCCATACATATACCTAAGTCATCAATTTCAAATATGCTCCAACCTCCGAGCCCAAGTACAACTCAGTCCACACAGGAAAGTAAACGTATTCCACACAGGAAAGCAAAACGTGATCCACACAGGATAGCACAACATAATCCACACAGGAAAGCAACAAGATTCAGCTCACACAGGTATACTTCTTCAAAAGACGATAAAGATGATCCTTGATCCATCTATGTCATTGGACCCACGAAGGATCGATAGGTAACTAACCCCCGCAAAAGACCCACACAGGATCGGGCCCACATAGGACCTGTAGACGCTGGTTCACACAGGACCGCTGAGCGCAAAGACCCACACAGGATCGGACCCACACAGGATCGGGACCACACAGGACCTGTAGCACTGATCCACGTAGGTTCGCTGAGTGCTGTAGTCGTCGTCGTCGAATCCACACAGAATCTCCGTACTGTCGTCGTCGCAGTCACAGTAGCAGTAGTAGCAGTAGTCACAGTCGCAGTCACAACCAGCACTAGGGTTCCCGCACACAGCAAGCTCGTACAGGAGGGTCCGCTCCACGAGCTGAGAGGCTGATACATCAACTGTCACAAAGACTAGAGTTAATGTATCCAAAAGTTCCGTATCGTCAACATGAACTCAACGCAACAGACGGTGCGTCGATCGGACGCCCGGTCTGAGAGTTATTTGCATTTTCGTTCCCGGGGCCCGGTTGGTTTTTAAGGAAAACCAACCCGACCGTACTCCACCTGCGTCCAAACCTCGGGCGCAGTACGCCAAAAGATCCTTCTCACTAATAGGAACACAACAAAGCTGACGACACGTCTATTGGACGTCCGTAGCTCGAGATATGAGCGTTTCCGCTCCGAAGGCCCGGTTGGTTTCGTGTACGAACCAACCCGGCCGAACTCAAAATATTCCGAAACCTTGAGTGCGATATACCGAATCGACCGTCTCGATCCAAGGCTCGTGTAGCCGCTGACGGTTCGTCAATCGGAGGTCCGTGGCGCATGTTATGGCCAAAAGACCGAAAACGACACGAAAACGGGGGGTCCGGGTCCGGGCCGACCCGGCCCGACCCCCCCTGGGTCGGCCCGAACCGGGTTGACCCGAACCAGGTCAACCCGACCCGGGTCCGACCCGGCCCGGCGCGGCGGCGCGGTCCGGCGCGGCGGCGCGGCCCGGCCGGCGGCGGCGCGGCCTGGCGCCGCTGGGGTCACACGCGGGGGGCTAAGCCCCCGCTTCCAGCATGGCGGCGCGGCTTTTAGCCGCGCCATTTTGAAACCCCCCCCCCCCTTGTGGGGGGCCTGCTTTGAAAGGAACCGGGGGGCCGCCTGCCCCCTCAAGGAAACCGCCCCCCCAATTAAATGGGGGGGATTTTGAGCGCTGGCCGGGGGAATTAAATTCCCCCGGATTTTGACCATCCGGCCGGCCACCTGGCCGGCCGGTTTTTCTCCAACGGGACCGGCAAACCGGTCCCCTTTCCGGCTTCCGACGCCGGCGGCCCGGCCGCCAGTCTTCTCGTCCTGCCGCGGCCTGGAACCGGCCGCGGTGTTCGTCGTCCGGCGCGGTGCGACGACACCGCGCCCCTCCGCCGCGCCTTTGATTCCCTTTGACGCGGCGCGACGGCGTCGCGTTCTTGATGATCCTTCCACGGCGGGGCACGACGGCGCCGCGCAATATAAGCGTGCGAATAACCGCGTGGTGCGACGGCACCACACCATCTTGTTTCATCCGCAATATAAATCAACAAGAACAAAGGAGGGGGTTCGGCCGTGTTCATGCGGTCCGGCCCCCTCACGTTAAATGATAATACAAATTTAAATATCCTCACTTTAGTCATGCCAGAACCACGAACAAGAATAAATAAATAAAAAAATAACAACAACCCCTACCTTGGGTTCAAGTTCGAAGATTGTCAACGACCCGCGGAAGACAACGTCGCGGAGGTCGGGCGTCGCGGTAATCGTTCGTCAAATCCGATGATGAAGAGGTACGTCCGAAGAGGTACGTCGTTGGAGAATCTTCGTATGCCGACGAAGGAAGTCTGAGGAGGAAGCGGCGTTCCCTTTCGTTGACACAGAAGACGATGAAGAGAGGAGCGGTGTTCTTCGTCGGAGCTTGAGCGTTCTTCGCCAAAGCTTGAGCGTTCTTCGTCAAAGTTTGAAGAAGAAGGAGAAGAACCAAAAATCTCTCAAGATGGCTAAACAATTCTAACCAAATAAAATAAGATAGAGTCTTATTTTATTCACAAACTTAACAAATTGAATTTCAATGGTTTGAAATTCAAATAAGATAACTCCAAAATTAAATAACAATTTGTCATGTCATTTAAAGAGGGGTTAAAGGGAGTTTGAGAGAAGATGGAAGGATTAGGTTCGTGTGGGTCCCACCACACTTAATCCTCTCAAGGGAGGTTAAGTGGGTGTGGGTCCCACCCCTAACTTCCTTTGAGAGAAGTTAACCAACAAAAGTAAAATAAAAAGTGTTCAACATTTTTTATTCAACTTTTTATAATTCTCCCAAAAACTAACTTTCGTCCCGCAATAAACGCAACTTTGGAAAAGGTCTCCTTAAGCGAATATCGGTGTTGCGAGTTCATCGGTGTCCTCGGATTTCAATTCCGAGCACCGGATCAAAAGTTAGAAATTCCCGCTCGTTCGTTCACTGAACGTACCCGAGCCAAACTTCAGAAAATGATTCCGGGCACTCCGGGCCTCGGAATCAGGTGCCGTCTGAAACCGCGCTCTTGTAAAATTCCAAAGAAAATTAAGAAAAAATTTCCCTTGAATTTTACGGGTCTTTACAAGTACGAATTCAGCTAATCTCGTCGCATCATCCCCATCATTAAAAAAATAAAACCACACATCATGCATTCTTATTTTCCCAATCATGTACTACATCTATAATTTAAATATTAAAAATTAATAAAAATGTGTAGTACTACAACCCTCTCTCCAGTAGTTGAGGTCTTGCATTCGGATCTGCCGGTCATCAGTTCAAATCTCACCCTAAGCACTGGACTGAAGGTTATAGTTCTCTTTTTCATAATTTAGTAAACACAATGTGTATTTCCATGGTACACTACATGCATAGGTTTATTTTTCATATGTAAATATTTATATTTTTTAATTATTTAATAATAATTATTATATAGTTTAATATAATAATTATAAATATTATAAAAAAACTCTTACATGGATTGTGTGGCCCTGTACACGTCTTGTGTCCTAGATATAAAAACCAGGAACCCTACCCGACCCAACTCTATGTCACATAACCCCCTCTCATTTTTTTATTCTCGAGACTTCTTTTGCACACCTCTCCGCCTCCCCACCTTAAACCTCTTATTTTAGTTCAAATTTGGGATGTTTTTCATTTTCATTATGATCCTAAATCAAGGTATTCCTTTACATGCACCACATTTAATTGTTTTGGGATCATGGTAGGTGTTTGACCAAACCCTCAGTGCATGAGATCAAAATATGAACACACACTGTTTAAAAAAAGTACACAACCACATAGTATTTGTTTTAAATTTGAAAAGTACTTGGTGTGTGTCCAATATTAAATTCCATGTACAATTGTTTCTATATAGCTCATTTAACCATGTGTACTGATCCTCTGTACAATGTATTAAATGAAAACCATCTTGTTTACTGGTTCATAATGATTTTTCCATGTCTGGGTTTACACATCGGTTGGTTTCACATGCCCCAACACACAGTGTGTGTGTTTGGTACATGTCATGGCAGAATTTGTGTAAGGGAAGACACAGGTTGGACCCCATGTTCTCAGACATGGAGTGTCTCTACTATTACATGACGTGTACTACCCATTTTCAAACATAGTCCCACTTGGCATGTTCCCCCATATTACATAGATTTTCACCATGATACCATTAAATGTTGTGTACCTTGGAGATACACATCCTATACTTGTCTTTATGTGTTTTATCACTTGTTCCTTTTCTTTCATTATTTAATTTTATTTTTATCTCTTCTATTTTTTCATTTCAGATCATAGAAGATGGATATCGAGAAATGGGGAAGCAGTCCGCATCCACTACCGATAGGGAGTGACCCCATTTGATTTGTATCAGGAGCTCTATGACACCTTTAGTGATATATATTACTGTGTCATAACTATAAACTTTTGCGATGCTGCCTCCTCTCCAACCGGCACCCACACCTTCAGAATCCACCTGTTTGATAGACATATTGACACTATCTATGGAAACCACTGATCCTATCTCTACAACAAATGCACCATATACAACTACCAAGGGCTCCAACCCAGTAGATCCTCTTGATAGCATGATACTATTGGATGCAGCCACACCCCATTCCACAGTTGGCATGAACTCAGAGCTTACTACTATAGCAGCTACTCCATCCACATCCTCTATAGCCGGACCTTCTATGATAGTAGTTGAGGCTCCACCACAACCAACTCTGGTGGAAGCTTAACCTAAGCCACATCCCTACCTGGTTTCTAATGAGTGAAATCTTATTCTATATAGGTTTCAATTTATTTCACGATGTACAATTATACAAAGCAGGAGCTTCCTAGACATTGATGTTCCACATTATCTAAGTGTCTGGGAGGAGATTGTTGAGTTCCTTGGGCACACACATCTTCTTGACACACTCTACGTCATCAATCTTATATTCCCAGATCTATTTTTGGAGTTCATTCCTACCTTCAAGTTTTATGGGTCGGCCTATGGCTATACTCCAATCGACATGACAACACGAGTTCAATTTAGGCCAGGAGACTACCATTTTTCTCTCACCATGGTGGTGTTTGAATGAGGGTGCAGTTTTTACCCCCATCCTTCCACCCCACCCCCTATTCCACCCATACTATCCCTGAGCACTCTAACCTAATTACTATGTGGAGGTAGCTTTCTAGGTATGAACACGAGTATACCACCACATTTCAAAAGAGAACTCTCATAGTTTCCTATCCCCTCCATTTCATCCATCATTCCTTAAATTCCATTCTTTTACCTCTTCCTGAGGATATGGGTGTCATGTTCAGCCGTGACATGGGGATCCTCATATACCTTTTCTGATTTGATTACCCAAGACTCCCTTATTTTTTCACCTACTATTTTAATTCCATGATGTATGGTCATTAGGGAAACCTAAAAAATTGTTTATGTGACACTCGGTTAGCACATTACTTGGGGGTGTTTGAGATATCTCATCCTAATGATCTCTTAGGATCTCTACAGTGCATGGACTTTGTCATTCTTATACGCATGAGGATCTTTAAGCATCAGGGAGATAGATTTGTGCTCATTCAAGATGCTCTAGATCATGTAGGGGTGATAGATGACCCACATCCCCCTGGTGGTGCTGCTAATCTGGTATAAACCCCTCCACCAATAAACACCCCTTCTCCACTAGTGGACCTTACTTATTCCTCCCATTTATATTCTTCTTCCATACATTTTTATTCTATCCCATCCATATCCCCAACTCCACTCACAGCCTTGGCTGATCTTCATATCTCCCTCCGCGTATCCACTACAGATAGTAATTAGGCTACCATGGCTCAGACACAGACACATGTGGAGAAAATATTGATCCTAATTCTCTAGAACAAGGGCCTTAAACTTCCACCAGTGTCTTCTCCTCCACCTAATCCTCATCATTCAGTAGCACTACCTCAATTTCTAGCTCTATCCACTGACTCCATTCTTATATTTACTACTGGACCAGATTCCACTACTACTACTTCCACCAGAGCTTTAGTTGTTGAGATCACAATATAGAGAATAGAGCTAGTGCCTTAAGATTCAACTATTGCTACACTTGTTCTTCCAGATCCCCCAGTTATAGAATATGCCTCTTATGAGGCAACACAATGACTATTTCTGCACATTTATTTCATTATATATATATATATATCTTTTGTGCTATGTTTATGATGTGATGGTTTATGTGCATACAAAATTATTTTTCTATTTCACTGACAGTCAATGTACTTTGGAGCATTATGGTCATCTCAATCTAGGTTCTTTCCATATTTTTGAGCTCTCCACGAAGGGTGGGGTTATTATTTTGGTGTTTATTTTCATCTCTTTACTTTTATTTCTCTTATTTCACTACTTTTCCTCACCCTGATCCACTTTTTTTCCCACATCCTCTTCTCTTAGTGTTTCCCTTAGGGGACCATGTGTAATGTTAAGTGTATGTGAGAGTGTCTGAATAAACTAGTCTTTTCCTTAAACAGATCTAGGATAAATAATTAATAAATGGAATATTTTAAAAATATGATTTTTTTAATAATTATAGATTTAAATAATATATACATAAATGATAATATTGAATGTTACATGTTTATTTTAATATTAAAGTATTTTAAAATGTTTTTTATATAGTTTTATTTTTTATTTAAATTCTTAACCATTCACATTTTTTAGATTGACCATTTTTATTCATGTCTTGACTTAATTAACCTTTTATTATCCACATTCCCACGATCTATTATGAATATTTTTTCATATTATTTATTATACCAACTTTATTGATAGATTCTGGGGATATTCATGTCCACTGGAACTTGCAGGTTTTTCATTTTTAAAACATAATGACTTTGAATCGCATTATAATGATTGTGGCATTTGATTAATATTTTCATCCCCTTCGACCTTGTGACCTACACTACATCTAACCTTTGTAAAACCCATGGAAACTATGTTATAACTTTATAAGAAGACAAATTACAAGCCTATTTATCCATCCTACAATTATTCTTTTATAATTTTTCATGATTATTCATTTGAGATTATAAGATGTATTTTTGCTATTCATGGCACATTTTGGTGAGTGACCATAAAATAAAGTGCGGGGGAGAGTTAATTTCATTAATTTGGGAACACTAACATAAAAGGCCTTTAATAGTGCTATAAAAGGCATTTATTTTCACTAAAAAAGTTCTGATAATTGAATCATGGTTGAAAGCCCAAAACTTTTATCAATTCTAAAAAAGCCCTGATAAAGGAAAATCTATTAAATGGGTATTTTTTTCGAACACCTTTTCCCCTAACCCCTTTAACAATGCTTCCACAACCCCTTCAATAGTGCTCCACACCACATTTATCAGCACTTATCACCCCACCACCCCTTTTATCAGTGCTTTTCAAATTTCTATCCACATGAGCGTCGACCTGGATTCGAACCTTACACCTCTCCTTCAAAGATGGAATGCCTTTACCACTATACCACGTTATTTTATAGTCTGTTTAATGATATTTCTGTTTATTTATATATATATACATATATTTATATAATTATTTTTACATACATTTATACAATATATGTGTGTGTGATATATATTATATTTATTTAAATATATTATATATTATATTCATTTACATATATTAGATTATAATATATATATATATATTTATTAACCCACACACATATGTATATATAAAATTTATAAATATATTTGTATTATGTAAAAAATGGTTATATATTGTTTTAAATAATTTTTCAGAATATGTATTTATTTAGATATATTAGAATATACATTTTTATATAAACATAACGATATATGTATTTATATGAGTTATTTATCATAAGTAAATATAAGAAAACATAAATATATTTAATTATAAATAAAATTAAATTGTGAAAAATGATAAAATTTAAAAACCATAATATCAGTATGAATGTAATACATAGAAATAAATTCAGTCCCCACTGAAAAATGGCAGAAATACCCCTTTAAATGAGGCTGAAAATCTATCAAATGTTAAAAAATCGAGGTACCCCAACTAAAACATCTGTTTTAAAGGACTTATAGGACTTTTTTGGCCTCAAAAAATTTTAAAAAATTATATTTTTTCCATTAAGGTCATAGAACTTGTCACACACTTCGATTTGATATGTGGTAGGGCTCAAACGGAAACCTGGATCAAAAGTTATGGCTCTTTGATGTTTGAGTTATGTTTTCAACTTATTTTAGATCTTTTTTTAATATTTTGGTTTTTTCCTTCAAATTGATATTAATAGACTATTAATTGGAAATAAAAATAAAATTATTAAAATAAAAATATATTTTTAGTTATATTATAATCCATTTTCACTAAATATATTATATATTAAGTGTAAGTGTCAGTTTACCTTTTCTACAAAATATTTTAATAAATATATAATATATTTATATTAATAGAAATATATTTATATAAACATAAATATATTTATATAAATATAAATATATAAATATATAAATATATTATTTTTGATGAAAAATAATTTTTTAATTATACTTTTATCAGTGATTCTAAAAAAGCACTGATAAATGGGGGGTTTTAAAAGCACCTTGTTTATCACTATTAAAGACCCCCTATGATAGTGCTTATTTTAGTGTTAATAAAGGGGTTCTTTAACATCATTTTTAGATAGCACTGTTAAATCCCTAGTGCTAGATAAACCCAGTTTTGTAGTAGTGGAAGAAGGGTTCTGACCCACTATTTTTTACATTCCTAGTGGCCCCTTAAAAAGATTCGAAAAAAGAGGATCCCTAATTCATTAATTACACTTATTGTTGGTTTACAACCCCATATAAGAAATGTAATATCATGGTGATGGTAAAATTTGGGAGTTCTTGTTGGGGATGATTTTTCATTTATCTTTGTTTGAATATCGTGCTTTTATTATTTAAGAATTCAGCCTCCTTTTTCAAGATTCTGAGATTATTTTCACATCATTACTTACCTACCCGAATCCTAAGAATCCTTTGAACCTTATTGAAAGACCTCTTGATTTTTCTGATTTGATTTATAATTTGAGAATAAGAATACTTGGAAGATTATGGATAGAGTGAATATACTTTCGATTGAGCATAACTCTAATTAAATTATCTTGAGTGATGTGTCTGTCATTTTATGGTGAGGGAAATCATCATGTGGCATGTGTATTTAGAAAAAGTTGAACAATATGAATAAATGAGAATGAATTTATTTAATTGAATTATATAAGAGGCATGATTTGAATATCTGTGGAATGAAAATATGTTTTGTGCCTTTTTAAAATCCATAGATATGGATTTAGTATATATAAGTATAATAAATTTGATGCTTACCTTTTTAGAGTATGGATTATTACTGATTATATGTTGATATTTTTCTTGAGGGAAAGAAAATTACTAAAAGTGGGGGATTTTGATGTGACCTATTTGTGTATATCTTTTCATGCCTGTTAGTGAGTATAAATAAATGTTTTTACTGAATATACAATATTTTGTGGAATAAATAATTTATTTTAGTGTTCAATGGGGTTTTAGGTGTTTTGTAGCCAATGTCACAAATTGGGAATGATTATAATAAAAATTTATATTTACAAATCATTTACTTTATAAACACATGCTACGTACTTTCACACATACATGGATCGGCTAGCCAAGTACACTCCCATGTAGCTGATCAGAGATAAAACACAGTGTACTCCATTCTCACATGCCATGTATTCCCTTCCAGAATAATTTTTTTGGATAAAACAGACTCTAAAAATGATGTGGGGTGGTGATAAATGTTGTGTACCCCACCAAGCGACTACTAACACATTTGATGTCCAAGGGGTGTCACATTAGTTCACCAACCGGTGGAGGAACCAAAGAAGAACCAGTTGACCCAGGTATATGACATGAAATTTATGGCACACACTATGTAATATAAAAATATATAGATAGAGATTCATCCCCCCATGTTCAAATTAGGACACTCTAGGGTGAGGTACTGCCACTATGTCATTTGATATCCCCTCATATCAAAATTTATGTTTTCTTTTTGTTTTTAATTCTTTTTTAGCATAATTCTCCATTTACCCTTCTTCCTCTCATATCCATGGTAGGGATTGATTTTCTACTCAATCTGCACACCGTGACCATAGCCATTAGAGGCTAGTTAAATTGTGTTTTTCATTGTAATAAAATATTGTGATTTTTTTAATTGAAATTCTAGTGTGTTACCTTAGTTATAAATTTTTATTTTACAATTCATATAATGAAACAAATTACATAATCATTGTTGGAGTCATATCAAACCAAGAACAACACCAATGGAGATAACTAATGTTTTTTTAATAGGAGAACCCATGACTATTGGGTGAGCATGTTTCCACCTTTTTAGGTGTAAAAATTTTTAACATGTTTTAAGTATTTATTCCCCAGACTGAGGTATTAAATATTTTAATCATGTAATTTATTGTTACTAGACCAAGAAACAACAATTTATTTGAATCTAAGTGGTAGAAAAGTTTCTTAAATTAATTTAATTGTAATGAACGACCAATATAATATACCCTAATTGAATTGAAACCCTGACACGTTTGTCTTTAGTCTGTTCTGTAAACTCTTCTATTTTAATTTAATTTTCACAAATAGTTTCAGTTTTTTAATTATTCTCATTAATAAATTTTATTTCTGGATAATAAATTTTGAATCAGACGACTTACACTATTTTTGTTTCTATATTTTCCCTATGGGATTAACCATGATTGCCGATAACTACCTAGTTATTCAGATCAAAATGGGTTAAATAAATTCTACCAATTTTCCACACCTTGTGACAAGAGCGAGACTGCATATCTATATAATTTTCAAAGAAGGATAAAAGTCAGATTCTGTTTAAGATTATCAAAAAGACACAATTCACCCCCTCTTGTGTTTCTTTTTATTATTCTAACCAAACAATTAGTATCAAAGGGTTTCTTTTTGAAGAAAGTAGATAAGATCAAGTAATCTCAAAGTATAAGGTCTATAAAATGTTATATTTCAATGACAGAACTAAAAGAATTTATGTCAATAGTATGTTATCTCTACTCTAATGCTGATAATTATGGATTATGGAAGGATCAGACAATTATCTATTTTGAAAAATATTGGATTCAATGTATATATTAATATTTTAACTTAGTATTAAATTCTGGAAAAACCAGAAACACGGGGTGCTACAAAAAAGTAGAGTATGATATAAATTTGGTAGAAATGAATGATGTTATATGTGGAATTTGTCTAGATGAATTCAACCTAGTATCACAGTGTTTTAATTCCTATGAAAAATGGAAAACTATTATTGGTTCCTGTTAAAGAATTGAAAATCTTTATAAATTAAGATACACTACTGCAAAACTGAAATGTGATACATTCAGAATGTATGATGGTGAAAGAATCACACATATGAATGAGAGATTGATAGAGATATCCAACTGTGTTACTAATTTAGGAACTTTAATTTTACAATCCTATCAGGTACTAAAATTAATTAGAGTTCAACCCTTTAAATGGATTGGAATATCTACTATTATTTGATAATCATCACTAGTCAATGATTTGACAATAAAATAATTTATCAGTAGCATAATGATGTATGAAGCAAAGATATAAGATTAATATAAGTATAAAAAGATTATAAAAATAAAAAAAATACAAACCGTAGAGTTACTTATCAAAAGCATGAAAATAAATTAAAATAAGATTAAAAATTTTCAAATGATTCAGATTGTTTAGATTTTGAAATTGAACTAGATAAACTAACTTAAAGATTCATCAAATTTTAAAATAAAAAGAGAGGATTTAAGAAGACCTTAAGGAAATATGAAATAGGATCTAAAGAATTATTATGAAATGAATGTAAATAGATGGGGAATATCTGACCTTATTTTCCACAATTAAAAGATGAAAAGATAAATATGGGGAAGAAAGAAAGGAAAAATCAGATGAGAATTGATTATGAGTGAAAAGGAAAGAAATATATAAAGGATACTTATAGTGAATATGAATACTCTAAGAGATATTTTAAATGTAACTCAAAAAAATAGATAAAAAATATGAAAGAAAATATGTTCTTTATAGGTAAGGAAGAAGATGAGGTATGATACTATTATTCTTGGCCTCTGATTCTGCAAGATGCTCTAATGGAAAATTATATTTTTACTAGTATTTTCTTGAAGAAATATATGAATATTTAGTAAAAAAAATAAGTCACTAAAGAATATTTATAATTCTATTTTGAGTGAAAAATATTTTATGTTAAAACATCATCAAGAATTAAAAGATAATTTCAAAAAATCAACATCAAATTATGTTGATCATGAAAATAGAATAAAAGAACTACATGATGAATTTGATTTATTTAAAATTGTTGTAAGAATATTAAATAAAGAAGACAAAAACTTAAATCAACTCCTAGGAAAGAAATTTTTCAATAAAAAAAATAAGGAAAAACAAGAAATGGTAAAAAAATAAAATATCTAGAAATTTATTTATACCTAGTTTTAAAAAAAACATATCAAAGATTAATAGTTTCTATTATAGAATTAAGGGACATTAATCTAATGAATACTATTTTAGAAATCCTTATATTAGTGGAATTAAAATGCCTTTTATTTCCTGAAATATATATGACTAATTTACTTCTAATTTTGCAAAAATAAAAAATATGGATACCTAGATATTTTATTACTGACATGGTCGGACACAAGAAAATATTGGTAACTATTTTTTTTAAATAT
Source organism: Viscum album (assembly GCA_963277665.1). Lineage (NCBI taxonomy): Eukaryota > Viridiplantae > Streptophyta > Magnoliopsida > Santalales > Viscaceae > Viscum > Viscum album. Next base: position 1,400,491,623 of record OY728143.1, on the reverse strand, counting down.
TTATATAAAAAATTTCATAAGAAAAAAAGTGATATAGGATATATGGTTTATGGATACTCAAGACACATGAGTTGATACTCTTCAAATTTTCATACATCAGAAAAATTACTTGGATAACTAATCACCTTTATATACAATACTAAAGGGAATATCATTGAAGTTGGATTAGTTAGAGATCCAGAATCAATTTCAATAAATAAGGTGCTATATATTCAAAGGATAAAGAAAAATCTGATAAGAATTTATTAAATTTGTGATGATGAATTTTATGTTGATTTTCCTAATAATTCGAGCTCAGTTTTTAAAGATATATTTCTTAAATTTAAAGCAGTCATAACTGAAGATTTTTATACCTTGGATCTTAATTCATTGTGTAAACAGAATTTTAATTGTTTAAATATTGAGGAAAATGAATAATAAATTTGGAATAGGAGACTTAGACACTTCAATGTCATTTATTTATATAAATTTTCTAAGAAACACCTATTTTTTGATTTTCCATTTCTTAAATTTGATAAAAATAGATTCTGTGATACATTTAATACTTTAAAGCATCACAAGTCTTCCTTTAAATCTATTAACAATGTTTCTACATCCAAACAACTTGAACTTATCAACATGGAACTATTTGGTCCATCAAGAGTAGAAAGTCTGGATGGAAGATCATATGCTTATGTGTTCATTGATGAATTTTCAAGATTTACATGGGTTTATTTTCTAATGCTTAAAAGTGAAGTTTTCTCTATTTTTGAAATCTTTTTTAAAATTTTTCAAAATGAAAAAGATTTTAAAATAATTTTATTATGATGTGATCATGGGGATGAATTTTAGAATCAAGAATTTAATTCTTTTTTCTCAATATTAGGTATTAAACCCACATTCTCTTCACAAAAAACAACTTAAAAAATGGAATTATAGAAAGAAGAAATATAAATATTCAAGAAATGGTAATTAATATGATAAATTAATATAGTCTTCATAATTATTATGGGAAGAAGCTATAAACATAAATTTATATATCATGAATAGAGTTTTAATAAGACCCCTTATTAAAAATACACACTATGAACTACTGAATACTAGAATACCTAAAGTCAGATGCATTAAAGTGTTTAGATTCAAGGTATATACCTCGAATAATAAGGAAAAACTTGGTAAAACTGATCCAAATTCTGATAAAGAAATATTTTTAGGTTATTATTCTACCTCTAATGTATATAGAGTATATAATAAAAAGTCAAAGATTGCCGAATAATCCATTCATGTGGAGTTATTCAGAAGAAAAATCAAATAGATGAAGTTGTTGGTTCTTTATAAAGCATGAGACTAGAATTATATAATATTGATTTTGAAAACAAACTAGATGATATTTTGTCTAGTTCATAAGAACACGAAACTGATGAACCTAAAATTGTCGTAACTAGAAAATATAAAATCTTAAAGGACCACCATTTAGAAACTATAATAAGAGATATATGTAGTAGAGTAATAACTAGAAGTAATGTTAGAAACCTAAATATTATCTTTCATCTTATCTCAATTAGAACCTAAAACTATAGAATAATAATTAGAAGATAAAAGTTGGAAAATTGATATTTAGGAATAACTCAACTAATTTAATAGAAATAGAGTTTGGAAATTAGTTGATAGATAATCCAATCATCCTATAATTGAAACCAAATGGGTCTTTATAAATAAACATGATGACCAAGAAATAAATACAAGAAATAAAGTTAGATTAGTAGCTAAAGAATACAATTAGGAATAAGTAATAAACTATGATGAAACCATTTCACTTGTTTCTAGATTAGAATAAATTAGAATCCTTATAGCTAATACTTATCATATTAATTTTAAATTATATCATATTGATGCAAAATAAGATTTTATAAATGTATATTTAATGGAGGAAGTTTATATTTAACAACAACCAGGATTTGAAAATCCTCATCTACAAAATTTAGTTTTTGAACTTAATAAAGCCCTTTATAGCCTTAAAAAACACTTAAATCTTGGAATAAAATATTAAGTTCTTTACTTTTAGAAAATGGATTTTTTGTTCGGTTAGCAGATCCAACTCTTTTTAAGAAATATTTTTTTTTCTAATATACTATTTATTAAAATCTATGTAGATGATGTTATTTTTTGTTCAACAAATAAAAATATTTGTAATGATTTTTCAGAAATTATGAAAAAAGAATTTTAAATGAGTATAATTGGAGAATTAAATTTATTTATTGGATTTAAAATGTATAAATAAATTATGGAAATATTTTAAATCGAAGTAAATATATTATCGACTTATTGAAAAAATTTGGACTTGCAAATAGTAAGACCTATACAACCCCCATTTGTAACAATAGAAAACTTGATTTAGATGATATTGGAAAGCTAGTTGAGAACATGTTATATAATGGTATGAGTAGTAGCTTACTATATCTTACTTCTAAAAGAGTAGACATTTTTTCTGTTTTTCTACATGATAGATTTCAATAAAACCCAAACTAATACCATCTCAATGATTTTAAAATATTTTTTAGATATTTAAAAGGAACAATTTTCAATAACTAATTTATCTAAAAAAATTTATTTTAATTTAATTCATATTCAAATACTAAATTTGGAGGTTTTATATTATATTAAAAAATTACATCAGGAACCTATCAATTTTTAAGAAAATCCTTAATTTTATGGCCAAGTAAGAAAAAACATCCAGCTCCTCTATCAACAGTTGAGGTAGAATATATATCTGATCGAATTTTCTATGAACAAGTGTTGTGGATAAAACACAATTTACTCGACTTTAGACTTAATTTCAATAATATTCCTATTTTATGTGACAATATTAGTGAAATTAATATTTCCAAAAATCTTATAAGTCACTCCAGAACCATGAACATTGATATAAGAAAAAATTTTCTAAGAGATCATGTTCTTAAAAAAATATAACTTTAGAATTTGTAAATACTGAATATCAAATTTATGATATTTTCACTAAAAAACTTCCAACTACTAGTTTTGAATTTTTTAAGGGAGAGTTATGAATATTAAATTTTAAATAATGTTTTATATGTTTCTTTAATTTTGTTTTAACTATTTTACTTTTTTTTATTCAAATATTATTTATTTATCTACTAATTTTTCTAAATTATTATTTATTTTTTTTAAATATAATCATTTCAATTATTAAATAATGATTACAATCCATATTTTCCTATAGAAACCTAAACTGGTGTCACCAAAACCATTAGAGAAGTATCTCTCTCTCTATATATCTTTCACTCTTACCCTTAGTGTTCAAAACCTTTAAAATTATAAAGTCTTATCATTCAACCTTCTAATTATAAATAAGGTTGATGGAAAATAGGAAATATTAAGGATAACCAATCAGATCAAATCATCAATGCATCAACTACAGAAAAATTATTCACAGGAAAGTTGTAGATTTTTAATGGTTGTATGAGAAAAATATTCAATTGAAGAGATATATATATTTTAAATTTAGAATTCACTTTTATTAAATAAAACACTGAATATATGTATGAAATAGAATTAAATGAGTTTTGTAGAAATTTTCAATTTACCTTTGGTGACATAGAGGTTGTTATCATTTCAAGGGTAAATGATACAAATTTTTCTTTATCTTATCTAGAAATTGAAAATATTTTTAAGTTTCCCCATGAAATATTTTTTCACTTTAAACTTTGATCCATTAGAAACCATGATCATAAATCAAAATATATTATGTCTTTCTTATTTATACAAAAACTAGTTCAAAAAATGTTTGTAAAGTATAATGAGGCTTACCTTAAGGTGATGTTCAAATTCTTTTAATTAGAAATACTTCTTAGACTTACTGAGTTAGAAAAAAATTCTTTATCGCAATATGTATTTAATGTTTTTGACGATGGGTGATATTATGTTTAATTTCTCTAGATATGTGACCCTATACAAGGATCACTATTGTTAGGAAGAGGAAAAAAATGTATTTTTATTAATATAAAAGGATTGTTTCTCTTATTTTGTATAAAAAAACAAATAATAAAAATGTAAAAATGCACACTAGGTGTCATCACAACGACATTCAGAATTTTGGAACAATAAGAAAAATAGGTTTCTTCTAGAGTATAAACAAAAGAAATTTGTTACCTGCTAGTGATGAACACAAAAAATTATCAAGTTCTCTTGCTCAGGGGGAGGAAGGAAATGTAAAATTAGCTAGATCAGTTCGTATTCAAGAAGAATAAGTTAGAGAATCCACAATAGATGATGTTTTTCAAATAAATAGATGCAGAATAAGATATGAATCATATGATCAATAAAATGGAATATATGTTCAGGAATATCTTGAAGAAAATATGGAAGAAGAAAAAACTGGGGCCCTTTTCATCTTACTTAGAATAATAGATGAACATACAGAATAGGATCCTAAAGTTCATCCGCAAGAAGCTACGACTGGTACAACTAGTGAATTTGACCAACTAGTATTTTTAGGAGTCTCAATCATTCTTGATAAACAATGAAATGAGGATCCACTTTAAAATAGGATTGATAAAGAAGATAACGAAAATGATCAAGTTGAGGAAACTACTTAAGGAGGAGGGCACAAACAACCATCCGTAGTTAAACCGACTAGGTTAATAGAAAATCCAACGGTCTTTGTTGTTGCAGATTCATTAGACAATGCTATTTATATATCTACTAAAAGACAGAGGTTCTAAATATTGTATCTTCCTCCTCTAGTGATAAATATAAATGAAAGTATTTATCCTTTTATTATTAAGTCCTACCATCATGAAATCAAGAAGAACAATCTTCAAATTCTTTTGATAATCATTTTAATGGATTAGTCCTCCAATTCAATAGAATGAAGGATGATAATTCTTCTCTGCAAAGAGAGATAAAGTATACAATGAAATATTTATAATATTTAATAAATTGAACTATTCCATGAGAAGGATATGGAATAATACGTATTCATATGAAAACACTTCAAGATAGTTCAATTTTCAGAAGATATTTTGATTCATTTCAAAGATAAATGTCAGATCAGTTTAGAAAAATGAGAGAAGGGTCAAGCTCAAAATCATATTTCAACGATTTAAGGAAATATTTGCAATGCCTGTTTTAATCATTAAATAATAGTAAAAATCCATCCATATCATCTTTTTATTATTCACAAACATCATCATATTTAATCAGATGTCTTGAATCAATTAATACAGTTTTTTCTGATTTAAAAAGTTGACTACATTCACTTAGTGTAACAATGCCCCTCTGAATTTCTTGTTGAACAACCAGGGAGAATTTATTGACAAGTTAACCTAAGGAGTTCCTTGTATAAGAAATATTCTAAATCAGTATGGTGAAATGAACTCACATTTAATTCCGTCTAAATAAATTGTTCAAGAGGTTTTGAAAGTGAATATGGTTGAAATCTTAAAAGTTGGTCAAGATTAAAGAATTTTTATGATACAATTAGATGATAACTTTAGTGAAATTTTTAGAGTACTAATGTCTGAGCTGAAAGATTTTAATTAGGATATTCAAGCTTATTAGGATTCTAAAACACCTTTAAAGAAAAACCTCTCACCCTCATCCAATACTACCTTTAGAAAACTCACATGTACTCACTTATGAAGGAATAGAATTAAAACCTAACTTATCTTATTGTGAAGTGCCTATCTAGATTCTGGACCCTAAATAATAGGTGCTAAGGAATCAGACAACTCAACTGGTACAGGTACTTTAGAAAAATCATAAATTTGAATTGGTGATGTGGGAGCCTGATGATCTTATGATGAAGAAGTACACAAATCTTTTTGTGGGGTGAAAATATAGAAATATCAAGGACAAATATTTTGTAGGAGGGGAAAATGTAACGACCCAAAACTCCATCAATGAAATTTACCTTCTTATGTTTATATAGTATGGATGATATAAAATTTCTCAGAGAACATAATACAAAAATCATAAATGAAGAATGAATAAAATAATAGGTATTTATATAAGTTAAGGAACCGATACCGATATAATAGTAACTTGACCTTAGGAATAGTAATATGACCCGTATGAATAGTAAATCAACCTAATAAATATTAACCATGATAATGAAAGTATAAATAAAATTTATGCACCTTATAAATGAATATATTATATAATTACATCATAGTATAAGTAAATGAATATTTTAAAAATTATTAAGTAAGTGTTTGTATTTTTGTAAGTCATAAATATTTGATTATAATTTTATAATTAATAAATTGATTTAAAAGAAAATTTATTTTCAAAAAATATATTTATAAATTAATTGTTTTTGTCTTATAATTTTGGGATAATTTAATGAGGCCTTTGTAAGGTTTTGAAAGTGTTATAAAATTAGTTATAAATTTAAAATATGTATTTTTTGAGTAAATGGTGGTTTTAATTAAAAATTAAATTTATCATACTTAGAAAATTATTTTAATAAAATAGAGTTTATTTCTAAATTCTAAATGTCCAAAAATATTTAGGGTGATTTTTTTAGATTTTTATAAGATACTTGAACTTTTGGTGAATAGTAAAATATGATAATTTACGATAAATGCTAAATACATGATTTATTGAGTCATAGGTTTTGTATGGAAAACGTAAGCACACTTGGTTCGAACTCACATGCACTTATTACTCTATTTCGTCACAATAATCAACAACATTTCTTTTCTTGTGAAAAATAATAAAATAATCAATTAGATATTCAAAAATCACCCCTCATCCACTATAAATACCACCCCTCACCCCCTATTCTCCTCACACATATAAGACTTGAAGCCTATCAAAATTATTTTCAAATACTCTTCTTTAGTCTCTCCCCCATGTCCAGTATCTCTTGGACTTACCAAAGGACCAAAACCAATACACTTAAGGAGGTTCTCAAGGAAGATTTTTCAAGAGGTAAAATCTTTTTCCTTTTCCTTTTAATTTCATCTCATGTTATTTTCATTTATTATTCTATACTCACCTACTATGTACAAATGATCATCATAAATATATTATAATCTATATAATATAATGATATCATGTTAATGTAATATCCATAATCAATCTCCTTACTCTCTCTATTTTATTTTAAAATGAAATCATCGTCTAGGTGGTGCCGATTTACAACCTTTGTGGATGACGAACATTCATTATTGAATTTATCCTTCAAGGCCTGTCATGAAACAATTATTATGGTTAAACCAGATTATAAAATATGTATTATATCTTATGAAATTTTTTAAAACCGTCTTATATACATGAAATTAAATAATTGAACAAAATTAGTTAGTTTTGATCGAAAAAATGCTAAAATTAAGCTAAAAGATTATCGTTAACATGTTATTTAATGATTCCTCCTCATATATAGAATAAAAATAATACATAATACCAATTAAACTTATTTGTATTCATTAATAATATTTAATTCCAATTATTTATAATTATACCCATTTTACATGAACTCCATTTCTTATAATCAAGCAAACCGATCATGAAAATCAAGGAAACAAACACTCTAGAATGATAGAATTCAATATTATAACTTATCAAAGAAGAAATAAATGAAATTAATAAATTATAATAAATAAAAAACATTAATATAATTTTATGAATTTAAAAATTTATTTATTTAATTTGATTATCCCAAATATTAAGGTCAAGTGAAGAACACATTCATACATAATGTAAGGGTTTTCCTCCCGAACCTCCATTTTCATTCGGGTTATGATTTCTTTCTCGATACACCAATGCAATTAATAATTATTTTTATATAATTATTATAATATATATATATATATTCCAAAATCATATATCCTGATCATTTCATCATTCTTTGATGGGGTAATAATTTTTTACAAGGTTCCATTCTCATTTGTTCCCGTTACACAAGCTCAATTAAAGGGAACATCTCAATTTCTTCTCAATTTTCAAGTTCCATACAAAATCTATTTTAATACACCATTGTTTTTCTAAAAATGATACAATTTTCATGAAAAAAAATATTTTTCCATTTATAGTTTCGTACAAACAATCATGTCAAGTACAAATGACTTTTCCAAATGAACTATTCTTTTCAAAGTAAAAAGAGTATTTCTCTCAAGAAATCCTAGATTAATTTTTTAGATTATTTTTATATATTAAAACATCTATATTGAATTTTATTCTTTATTGAGTTTTATATCTTATGTTAATCATCCAATATATGTTATTAAAAGGGTTTTCATTAGTTTTATTGTGGATGGGATATCTTAATATCATTCACCTTACTACTCAGAATGGTTAGTGATCATGTTTATAGATTATGGGAAGTTATTTAAATTACATATTAATATGTTGTTTATGTATAAAATAATTCATATGAAGAATGAATTAGACTTTTTATGTGATAGGTGGGGCCTGATATAGCCCCTAGATGCATTGGTAAGTCTCATGATACAAAACAGATACGGATTTGGCCGAGGCCTTGCCCATTTTCAGATATGGCTTTTGTAGATGCATAAATGATTTTTAGATGTCTTGTACGAGGCCTCGATGGTTTTTTTAGATGTCCAAAATTATGCATTCCCTCATTATGGTATTAGTAATTGATATTCCATGTGATTATTTGACTATTATAATATTCGTGGTTATGTTTTGTTGTGGAATTATTTAAACATCTTTTATTTTACCATTTTATGCTCAAGATTATGTTTTAATGACCTGTATACTTTTAGTTATTTTCTATGAATTATATTTATTATTCTTCTATTTTACATACCCTTACTGGGAATCTAATATCACACCTTTCATATGTTTTATTTCCCCCAGTATGTGAATAAGTATATTATGAATGACCTACAGGGATTATCTAGGAGTTTTGGATGTTTCCAAAGAAATTTATAAAATGTATTTCCTTTAAAGTTTTAATGTAAACCTTATGTATATATCTGGTTTTAAAAAACAACTAAACTATTTTGTCCTTCGGGATAAAACTTCTTTGTTTATTATGCCAATATGATAATGTAAGGCACCAAATCTTGGAAACTGGGGTCGGGGTATTTACATTTGAATATTACAAAAAAAACTAGAACCGGTTATCCAATATGATAAATCATACATTAAACACAAGAAATAATATCTAATATTAAACTTAATGCATTACATAAGTAGTTGACTTTATGAACCATCCAAAATATGTCCATCCAAATTCAAAGACCAAAGATTTATTAGGATGGTCAATAAATTCCAAAAACCAACTTAACATAATCTTTTCCCCAAACAACATAATGTAGATATGTTTTTCAAACATTAAATATATTAATACCTTTATCACCTTTAAATATTAATGAAAACATCGATGATTTTAATAAAAAAAATCACATATATATTTCTTAAATCCAAACATGTATTAAACAATGTATAAACCATCAAATCAGTAACCACTTTCATAGTCACTAATAATATTATATAAACATATTATTTTCATTATTATCTCAACATCAAGAATATATTAAGGGTTTGATTCCCTAAATCATGTTTTTTTCAAAAGGTAAACTTTTTATTAAATCACCTTTCTTGGATATCGGTATCATTAAATATATTCTCTTTAATCCTTAAAGAAGAATTATTTTAGTATAATACATATATGTTTTTCAGTATTATAAGGATAATTTAATACAATATATTTCTTAGATAAAAAAATAAAAAAAATCATTCAAGTTCATCTATATCAATAGAATAATCTTAACATTAATCCATTGGTATCTTATTAGGTATATTATCTTCACACATTTGGCATTCGTTTACAGAGTGGCCCATATCCTTACAATTGAAACATTGAAAATTTATAGATTCTTTCTATCCCTATCAACCATGAGCCTGATGACCTTTATTTCTACAATTGAAAAAACCCATATTCCCTTCACCAGGGTGTTTCTTTCCAAAATTATCACATGTGAAAACATAATTCTTTCCCTTTTCCCTTTATTTGTCTCTTACTCAACCTTTCTCTTTTTATATTACATTCACTTAAAGTTTTAAGACTTAGATAATTATTTCTCTATATTGATAGAAAATCATATTATAACTTCATAAGATGAGAAAGTTTGGGAGACCAATTCTTTTTAGATAAATGGATTTAACCAATCAATGAAAAAATCAATATTACTACACGGGTTACCTATGTAGTCCGTAGAATACCTTAATAAACTTATAATGTTTGATTCATATTTAGAAACATTCTCATCCTCATTTTTCCTCAGACTCATATATTGTATCCCCATATTTGTTCTCTATTTACAAGGAAAATATTTTTCTAGGAAATGTTACTTAAAATACATCCATTCCATGTTTTTTATTTCTTCATCCTCTTTTGTGTTTTAATTCAATTACTACCATTGATATGAATATTCCAAGAGATGATAAGATTCCATGATAACCTTCTCCCTTTCATTACTTCCCAAATAGAGAAATATATTTTCTAAGGAACTTATCCATTTCCCAATTAGAAATGTATATGTAGTCTTATTGAATGATGAAGGTTGTTATCTCATTAAGTAGTATAGCATTGTTCCTCACATCATGGATCATGTTGTTCTATATGGGAAAGATTATTTCTCATAACCTGAGTGAACTATCCCAGAATATTTATAAGTTTTTCATCACCAGTTGTAGCTCTAGCTCCAACATCATTATCTTGTATAGAAAGGAAATCCCTACATGGATTATGTTCATTGATAAAATTTCCTTTTATTATACTAAATACCATTTTTAAAAAATGTAATACATTATATAAGATCATAACATTATGAAACATAATGTATAATCTCCAAACTAGTGAATCACATAACCGAAATTGTAAATTTAGGTATAACTAATTCACTAAATCTTAAACTTATCTTATTTATACATATTTATAAATTTTTTCATTAGGATTCATTATGTTTTCATAAAAATAGTTACCAATGATTCTACTAAACTTGTTATGATACCAAATATAATGACTGCAACCCCAGTTACCCAAAGTCGGTGGTTAGTTTCTTATATTAGCATAAGATAAAAGAAATTTCATCCCAAAAGACTGAATATTTTAGTAATCTTGGTAAAATAGATACATATTTGAATTTAAAATTATATTTTAAACATAAAATAAAAAAAGTATTTTCATTGAGTCTTCCATTATCCCTCCCTTTGTGTAACCACACATATTAGACAAAATATACTTCTTAAAATCTTGAGGAAAAATAAAACATAAGTAATAGGTGATATTAGATGCTCAGTAAGGGTAGGTGTATACCAGAAACCATCATAAACAAATAATCATAAACATTAAGGCAAGGTGAATAATTGAAACACAATCCATTTAAACATAATCTTTATCATAATATGGAAATAATAAATTATAATCAAATAAAACCATATAAATAATCACATGAGAATGAAACAAAAACATGGATATTCTAATAATAGAATAATCACATGGAATATTAATAAATGATCATATAATTAAGGAATACATAATTCTATAGATCAAAAACATACCATTAAGGAATTGACTACGACACTATACATAAAAATGTAAGGCCTCGTCTAATAAATAAAATAGTTTGTCTCATGAGAATTACTGATAAATTAAGGGGCTATAAAAGGACCCACCAATAACTTACATAGTCTAATGAATTCATCATATGAATGGGGTCAAACATAAGAAAATACATACTAAATGTTAATAACGTTCCCCAATCAATAAACATAATCACAAACCATTATGATTAATTTAGTGAATATTATAAAAATAGTACATCCACAGTCAAAATGATCATAAACCATTTAATAAAATATGGTAGATGATATCATAATAGATAAAACTCAATGAGTCAAAAAATTCAACAAATTATATTGACATATATGAAAATAATCTACTAAAATCATTGAAAATTCTTAAGATAAATACCTTTTTTTACATTTCAATCATTAATTTAAGAGGAAATACAATTTTAAAAGAAAAAAATTTCATTAAAAGGAAAATTTTTAGCTTATAAATTAATTATTAATACATTAATGTGTCACGATAGAGGAAAAATACACTCATGTTTCATAATTTAAAGAAACATTCCTTCTATATTTTATTAAAAAATTCATAAAGTACTTCATTTGGAAAATGAAAAAAAGTCTCCTTTCAGACCATTTTATAAAAATAAAAACATGGGTAGAAAGAATTTAATTTTTTAGAATAATAGTAAAATTCTTTTTGAAATTTTTTTTAGAAAACATGGACATGGAATAAAAATGTTCTCCAATGGTGACTTAAACATAAAAAATCTTGAATAATAATGAGATTGTGAAATGAATCTTACCTTAGGCCTGATTTCTTATATAAATGTATGAAACTAATATATAGTGGTTTTAAACATGTTATTAACTAATAATGGAATATTATTAATATTTATGATATCATATTTGATCTCCTCATTACATTTTGTTACTCATTTATTATTAATATTTTATTCATTTAGTTGTTTCGGGTGTTAATTGCCCTATTTTCCCATGCATGTTTTTCTTGAAATTCCCATTTCTTATGACTAAGATAAATTAAATTCATATAAAAAATTATATTAAGTTCATATATAAAGTATTTAATCATTATATACATTTATATAATCATTCTTGAATGGTTAACAAGGAAAATTAATCACATCACATCGTGGAGATGGCAGACTGTACGTACGCACGATCGATGATATCATTCCCTTAATTATGAAAGGGTAAAGAAGTGGTTGGTACATTATTTTTTGAAGAATAATTATCATGTCATATTTATCATATATATAAATTATTTTCATCATTATACCCATCCAAGTAGAGTGGTTATGAAAAACAGATTACACCACGACGTGGAGATGGTAAGTCGTACGTACGCACCAGCAATGCTTCCATTTTTTGTAGTATGGATAAAATGTAGAATATGGTTGTACCATAATCATAATAAAATCTCATAATATATATTATATTGTATTTATTAACTCATTATGTAATTAACACATTAAGAAGTAGTAGAAGAATAAATGAACCTAGATGAGTGAGTAAAAATGATTGTATCTTCTTCGAGGGACTTCCTTTAGATATTTTCTCAAGGGATATAGGGTTGATCTTTTTGGAAGACCAGGATATCCATAACATGGATAAGGATGTTGGTAAGAGAAATGGGTAGGTTTTGGTTGAGATATAAGGCTCAATGTGGGGTAAAGAAGTGGGGGATGAGGTTCCCTTTTATAATTGAGGTGAGACACACTTTTGGAAACTCTCAAAATATTAAATTAATATAAATTAATTTTCAATAAAAAATGGATCAAAAGTGAGTTATTTAGAAGATATGATAATTATGGGTTGAAATTATCTCAAAAAATAATTTTTATACAAGTCTAGGTCACATTCGTAACCTTATCTCTTGGCTTTAACCCTAAATTAATCTTTTCAACTCTTACTACGACGACATGTGTTTCTACTACTTAAGGGTTAATATAATTAATATAAAATGAAAGAATAACCATAAATATATCATTGATGAAATTTTAAACCTTATAAAAATCATCTAGATGAATTTGTATATTTTTATAAATTTTATATCACTCAATAAATATTATTTATTTTAATATAACATGAATGTCAATTTTGATACTATTCATTATTTTGACCTTAAAATAAATAAATAAAACAAGATATATTAGAACCAACACTTATAAAATATCAATAGAATTTAAAATATATTTATAAAATTATTGGATAATATTAATTACCTCAAATTGTATTTATTTTAATATTTTTATTATCATTTATTTGATATTCCTTTTAATTAAATAATTACTGCATCGCCGTTGGATAAAACATTAGGGTAATTATTTATTTCATAAAAATTTAAATTAAATTATCACGATAAATATAAAAAATTTAGATTTAAAATTAATATATATAGTTGAAAATATTCTTTGAATAACCACATATTAAAAATGTAATACTTATTAAAAACAAGTGTATGATATACTTGGCATTTCTTAAAAAAAAATACTATAAAGGGATTAAAGCCATCCAAGTTGCTCCATAAGGTCATTAAATCAGACCCAAGATTATTGTTTTTGACATAAACTCATCCAATAAAATTAGGACAATTTTTAGTGTAATTTTATAATATTTATAATATAATTTTTAACTCTTAATTACCCATTTTACCATTAACTGTGGTAATTAAAATTAATAAGTTTACTATTCATGTTGTCCAAAAAATAAAAGGTAAATACATAATAAATTTTTACCTTATGATTCAAAATATTGAATAAAATTTAAATAATTCAATTCATAGAAGTTGAAGAAATTAATTTAAAACTAATCTGGCAGATGGGTTGAAACAATGAGTTTTTATAGTAAAAATGTTCAAAAGATTGAAATGTTTTTATATATAATTTCAATGTAAAATTGATTAATATGACCCAAATAAGATTAAACTATGTATAATTTAAATATTTATACTTTAAAACAAATTTAAAATTGTAATTAAATATTAAAATAAATTAGTCAAAAATACAGTTCTGAATTAAAATGCAATATTTTTTACTATTCATAAAAATGAAACATACCATAAAAATAAAATAAAATCCACCAAAGAAAATTTTTATATTATTATTTTAAAAATAAAGTCTATTTAGTCAAATATAATTTATAAAATCTTAAAAAATTAGATTTAAAACATGTGCGCCATTAAATGGTGGTAAAACACTCTCTTTATAAAAATACATCTTTCATGCGTAAAATTGGATTTTTTATTATATAATGTTAAGAAAACACATATAATGAATTTTAAACCTTATATTGAATATATTGTATATATATTCCATTAATATAATTAAAATGTGTTTTTTATTATTTTATTTCTTTAAAACACACTTGTGCACATTTAAATAGCTTTTAGTAAAATATTTCCTTTTATTTTAAAAAGGGTTTTCTATTCATTTATAAATAATTCACTATATTTAAATTTCTAAACCATATTTTGATAATTTAGTTAATCATATTCATTCCCTCAATTCAAACTGCTAGGTTATAATGGTAACATTTAAATAATAATATTTAGCCGTTTGTTTAAGCTTGATGTAGCCTATAATGTATGCTATTGAATATGTTGTTTCCTTTGAAAAAACACGCGATGTTGCATACATTGCATAAATTTCTCCCTAGAATGTTTAATTATCAATTACTAGAGTTACTATATCTTTATATAATAATAAAATTTAATGTATATTTTTTGATAACTAATTTCTATGTCACTACTAGTAAACATAGTTTTTACTAATTAAGTATTTAAACAACTAAGTATGAATAATTATACGAGTCCTAGGTTTCTGAAAACATGCCTTGATATCAGATATATACTTTCTTTATAATACTTGATAGATTTATCTTCCTCTTAATTAAGTTAAGTAAATAGTTTTCCATTAAGGTAGAGAATACGAGATAACATACTCACTTTATTTCTTTCAATCTTATAAGAAAACTTTCATCCTTTGGTTGTGATACAATAAATTTCAACTTATATCCCATCTCTTACTCCATGAAATGAATATTCTGATTTTTTTTCTTGCATGAAGCACCAAAATAAAATTTTAATAAATCATAACATCAATAAAATAATAAGCTATCTACCAAAACCAAAATGGTTAGAAAATGTTATCTTATATGGATATATATTCATATGATGAAATAATACATTGACCTCTAAATCTTGAACAATAATACATAAGGTTCAACTTAAATCATTCCAAAAATAGTTAACCTTAAGACTCTTCTAAAATATGTCTGACCAAATTAAAAACCAAAAAGTCCAAAAGATTTGATCATGTGTTTTTTCAAATATATACTTTAACATTTATCCCAGATCAATTTAAAGTATCTCTAATGTCAAATACCAAACACATGAAAACTATGATCATATATTTTCTTAAAATAAGCTAATCCTTTCCGAAAATATCCGAATCACTATAAAACCATAATAAAATCATATATTATTCAATAAATTTACTCAATATCCATTCCTAAAATTATGTTTACCTTAATCATATAATGTTCCCAATATAATATACTTCATCAAAAATAATATTTATCCCTCAGTCACCAAGTCACTTTTAAATCCCGTGGTTATCTATAAAATAAAAATATGTTCCTAAAATTTAATAACTCTATTATCCTAATTAACCATAATTACCTCAACATCAAATATAATATTAAACCCAAAGGTTATCAATAAATTTAAAATTATGTCCACAAAATTTAAAAGAATTATTCCTCAGATAACATGTCTATTAAAACACACACTAAATAGAAGAGTTTTATTCCCACAAATGTCTCCTAAAATTTCTTAAATAATATTAAAATACCATCACCTAAAACAGAAAAATGGAATCTATGACTTTAAAATTATGATAAACCATAGACTTATCAACTCATGTCATTCTTAGTTTACCCCATATCACTATGATATATCATATGGTTCAAAAGAATCTACCTTCTAGTTTATCATAATGGTTCAAAAAGAAAATGTGAATTAACCCAAGAATATCCTTCTAGAGTGTCTAGCCAGGTGTAAAGTATTAGATACACTATTCATGCACCAATGAAGATCTAGTGAATACTGAATCTTCCCCATGTAGACATTTCACCCCTAGGTGCATCTATTTCATAGTTTTATCCACTTGCTAGTATCTAGTAAAGGATGAATTTTCAAGAAAAAACACACAATTACTACTTTACCCCAACCTTTGGATATTATTATATACTAAAACTTATCTATAGGTGTTATAATAATGTTTTTTGACCCTAATATCTAATGATTAACTAAACCCTTCTCTGATACCAACTATAAAGACCTAATTATATCATACAAATATATTACATCATTGTAGATGAATATTCAATACATTTCATAAAAAAATCCCTATAATTGTAAAGGTTTAGAGTCTCTAGATACTAGATAGATAATCATATTATTTCATGAAATATCTACAAAATGTTTTACAAATATCATCTCACGTAGTACACTTATTAGATGTAACGACCCAGACCCGAGCAACCACTCGAACTGTGCCAAACGGGCCGGGTGTCACAACCTTAGGTGCACCTACCCTGAATTCCAAAGGCTGCTGACTAGCAGCGAGGGTTTGAATAGGTATAGTGGGGAGGAAATACCCTCTCGGAGGAATAAAAATGGTACTGGTCCAAGTATAACAATAAAAAGTGTAGTGGATATAAATGACTCAGCAGACTCAAACCAGACCTGCATAGCAGAAACATATCAAATATTAATAAACCAGTGGAAGAGATATAGAAACAACAGCAGCAAAAAGTAAATAGAATAACATGATGATGAACACAAGCAACTACTACTGTAAACAAAGAAGGCATGCATCGAAAGCAAGTCATACACCTCAATATATAATGGCGCCAATGGATAACCAATATTTTTTACATAATAAGGTAAGTATGCTGATACAAAAGGGAAAAACTAAACAAAGTAACTCCAGCAAGGCACTACCTCAAGGTCCATACCAGTCTCCATGCCAACAACACTAAAGTCATACTCCTGAGGCTGACCCTCTACCTGCACGCAATTTCATAAAGTCTGCACGCATCCCGAAGGGCCAGTGTAGGGTGTGAGAAAAGTCTCAGTAGGATACCACCAAAGGGTGCATACCTAATATAAGTGTTCAGGCAGACATTCTTACATAATAAAAGCAGTAAACATTACAATTCTCAAAAGTAACCATGAACTTCACTGGTGCTCAGCGGCCACCAGGAAGTGTCACCTGCTTTGGCCAGCGCTGGAATCTTTGGACGTAACCCGACACCACATGCCACCTGACACCATGTGTCTCAAGTAACTAAATCCTAAAGGAATTCCCAACAATCGTAACCCAGCTAGGAAGCTCAACCTTCCCATGGCACAACATCCGGAGGAACAATGATTCCTGTCCTCAAAAGATAACTGGAGGGACTGTGATGTCTACCCTCAAATCACGACGAGCCTCTGCCCCGAACCTGACCACCTCCAAGCTGTCTCCTGAAGGCTCCTCACCTTCCATGTGGCTTCTTATGGAATGTACCCCCAAACCAAATATACCTAACCGCATCTACCGGGGTCCTCTACCCAGCGAGTGTCTGTACCACCTCATCTCGGAGTCTATCTTTGTGCACACTACTCAAAATTATCCGGTGAGCAGTAATCACCTCAATATGTCCCCAAGCCACAGCACCTTTGACACCTAATGTACCTGCGAACTTGTCGGTAAAGTCTGACAGCCTCACCATCCAAGTAACCTGTCCAAGCCCAACCCGACAGTCAAACTACCTTAACCGACGTCTATGACGCCCAATCCCATGGTAGCAACCACCGAAAGTAAACCAATAAAAATCCCCAACATGTGATCCCCATCACTCGACAATATATCTGGGCCATGACCAACACAAAAAGCAGTTCAACATAGGTAATATCACACATTGCATATTCATACTTGAAAGTATCACATTAAACAGGCAATTACTAAAGAGTCAAATTGCATTAACTTGTGTTATCCAATATCAGCACCTAAGGTCTTAAATGCCTTAAACAAATTAATAACATGCTTTAACAAATCAAACTCAACAGTTTAATCCAACAGTGTCAAAAGCAGTCTGAACCAAGTAGTTTGAATATTGGTCCAAATCATACGCATTTCAGCACCCCTGGCCGAATTGCCCCAAATGAGCTATGACCTCTAACCCGGCCTCGCTCAAGCACAACAAGGGCCAGGGAATATCTAGAGGCATCCCAAAATGAAGATAAACTATTAAAGATAAGTGAAAAATGGTTTTTCTCAATACCCAACATTGCGCCCGAAGGTCACAACCCCAAATTATCTATGAAAACTCGAAAGAAGGTATGCACCACCCACCTTGTACTCGTACGATTACACTCCTTTGATATCAGCCTCTAAAACAGTCCGAATCACAGTAAATATGCATTTCCATCAAATCCCGGAAATTCTGTTCATATGGAATCTGTGGAGAAATAGGTGAGGAATCAAGGACAAAGAAGGATGCACAGGGTTAGCCTCACCGATGTGGTCCCGCAGCCACCAACGGATCGAAGAACGGACAACATATGATGATTTTGGGTGGGTTTCTATTTTTTGGAGGTTCTCAGAAGAATCATTCATCCAACGGGGAAGAAGAAGACATTTTCCAAAATAAGACGCGACGACGTCTCGGACGGTCAAATAAAAATAAATGTACACAGTGTGTATTTTCAAAGTACACGCCGTGCAGATGTGTTTCCGTACTCCGACTTAAGCAGAGTCTAGCACATGGCTTGGACTGTGTACACGGTCAACTCAAGGCCAGGGACTCGGCCTCTACATGGAACAATGTTACACGGCATGTCAAGGAAGACTACACACCATGTAGATGGAAATTTACACCTGTGCACCACACGACAAGTACTTGGCCTCGCACGGTTAAGGATACACTGCGTGTCTATAAATGCATGCCGTGTAGTAAGAAACTTCTACATGGTCATCACACAACATATACTATGTGAGCACACGGTCGGTCACTCAGTTAACACATAAACGACGTGTACTTAAAGTACACAGTGTGTTGTCTGGAAATTTCCAGAAACTATCCAGATTTTCCTGACTTCTCAGAAACTAGTAAAAAAAAATCAAACAGGGTCGGGATTTTGACCCATTCTAAAGACCTGGGTTCTTACAAACTCACCACCTTAACGTAGCTCGTCCCTGAGCTACCAAACGAAACCAGGAGATGGTAACGAACATGCCCATCCCGGTTAAATAACTCGGACTACCCCGGTCTCAAGGTTCTTGATAAATTCCTAAAGGGTTACCCACCTTAGGAATTGCCAACACGGTCTCAACCCGAATAAATATCAAAGAAATCAAAATAAACAAACAAGGCCAAAAGACCTATTTCCCGGACCCATGGTCCTCCCATGAAACATCATCACCCCTACACCTCCTCGTTGCTCACGTGTAGCTTCTGACACCCAACGTAACCCTCACTGCATCGGTGTCCGCCTCCATGAGGCCATGCATCAAATAGATTCTCCCATCAAACCTGGCACCATGCACCTCAAGTAAACCACATCCTGGATGCCCCAATTCCCATGACACCTCAAGTAACCCGCATCCTTGATGCTCCTAATGCCACACATCTCAAACATATAAATAAAATATATAACACATCCGATATGATGTCAATCCCACTAACTAGCATCTAGTCAGTCCATAAGTATCTTGTGCAGCCTGTGCACTCAACCAAACATACCTCAAATGGGCATTCCAAAAGAAAGCAAGGACAATCACTGCCACACCCACAATGTACCTGCCACCAATGTCATCTCTCTAGCCTGCTCAATCCCTAGCAGCTCCACAGCGTGCACCTGGCCTGAAGCACGACTGCCTGATGCCTGACCTCCCTATGTTGTTGCTTCAGTCACCGACCACTGACCCCTCAGCTGGATCCTGCTATCCCTGTCACGTCCTCCGCGTGCAGCTGAACCTCAACTACCCTCTCTTAGTACCAAACCTAAACCAACACTTAGCACCATAGTCTGTCCTGCTCCCTGCCTGCTAGCTATATGAGAATCCTACCTACAAAACCTCTCCAAATTCCCGACCTGTCCACAGGCCCGACACTCCTTTGGGGGCATACCGCACTGAGCCCGAACATGTCCCGACTGTCCACACTGAAAGAAAACCACTATTGAACTGCCACGGTGTGGTCTAACTGATTCCTTGGCCTGCTCGACCTAATGGAACTCATCTCTCCCCCGCTTCCTGCTATCCAAACCACCACCTGAAGCTGTCACCCTGTCAATGTAGGGCCTATCCCTCTGGTTTCCCTCTGCTATAAGCGCCTGGTTCACCGCCTCAGAGAAGGAGCCCAGCTTGAAGATGTTTACCTGGACCCGAATGGCGTGTCGTAAGCCATCATCGAAGCATCTCACACTAATTGCGTCATCGCTCACCACACGAGGTGTAAAATGAGACAACTCTGTGATGGTGGATGCGTAGTCCATGACAGACATCTCTCCCTGCTGAAGACTTAAGAACTCCCGAGCTCTCTCTTCCCTCAGCATCTCCGGATAAAAGTGCTCGAAGAAACGTTCCTTAAATCCCTTCTATGCCAGTCCCTCGTTCCTACGAGCCCGAACCTGCACATCCCACCAACGCTTCGCCGGTCCTCTCAGCATGTACATCGCCAACTTGACCCTTTGCCCTGGAGTCATCTCGAGCTGCTCGAAGATGATCTCCATACTCTCTATCGAGTTCTCAACCGCTTGTGGACTACCCTCAACCTGAAAAAGTGTTGGGTGCTGTGACTGGAACTCCCGCATCAGATATTCCATAGAAGGTTCTACACCATGCATGCCTCTGTCAATCCTCTACAAGACACGTACCAGGCTAGCTCAGAGTTGCTCGTTAAGCCACTGTTTGAACGCTACCAAAGCCAGATGTTGCCCTGCCTACACTGGATCCTAAACCTGATCATGTCTGCGAGTCTATACCTGTGGCTCATGCTCTGCCTGCACCGGATTCTGAACCTGATCCTAGGGCATTGTATCATCTCCTGCCAGACACTCCATCGAGTCATGAAGGAGTAACCCGCTGAATACCATAAATGGTTAGACATCCCATATATATCTTACAATATATTCCACGTAGATAAGGAAAGCAGTAAAGAGGCAGTGTATCACAACTAACCTTACTCTCCCCTATATCAACCCATGCACTCGGCATCCCGACCTCACGAAATCCTTACCCACCCTCAATAGAGCAAAGTATCAATAGTATCTCAGGCCATGCCCATCCTGACAACCAACATTTCCTCAATCCCGATGACCATGTCGCCCAATCCTGACAGTTACACTAACTGAACCATAGTACCTGCCATCTCTCATAAGAGCTATACCCATAAATCCCACCACATGCAATCCTACAAAATACAAATCATGGCATATACATTGAATTAAACAAGAAATTATATCAGGAGTTTCACCTATTCACATTTAAAGCATATATAGCATGGAAATTGATTATATTCACATGGTATTATCACTTCACAAAGCATACGTGCAATTATGAAACTGAAATATCCTAAAATGTGCCTATCAAAAGGCAAACAAACAAGCCTTTCCATACTGGCCAAGGTTTTCATATCATAATCAATAACATCACACAACAAGTGATCCACCAAGGTGGAAATCATATAAACCGTAATATGAGAAAAACAAATAGCAACCCCCACCCACGGTAACTCAATCCATCCCTCATACATGGGGCTGCAGGCACCCAAGCACGATTTCAAAATCCAGTTCCAATAACCACCTATCTCCATTCTACCATATCCCAAATAGTAAAACCAGAAAAAAAAAATAAAAAGAGAAGTCTGAGACTCATTAGTATCCAACAAAGCAATGCTACTAAATCCTTGTCAAGAACCTCCTATGATACCACTTTGTAACGACCCGAACCCGAGCAGCCACCCAAACAATGCCAAACGGGTCGGGTGTCACTACCTTAAGCGCACCTCCCCTGAACGCCAAAGGCTTCCGACTAGCAGCGAGGGTCTGAATAGGTATATTGGGGAGCCTATACCCTCTTGGTGGAATAAAAATGGTACTGGTCCGAGTATAATAATAAAAAGTGCAACGAAAATAAATGACTCAGCAGACTCAAACCAGACCCGCATAGCGAAAACAAATCAAATATCAATAAACCAGTGGAAGAAATATAGAAACAACAGTAGCAGAAAGTAAACAGAACAACATGCGGAAGAATACAAGCAAATACTAATGTAAACAAACAAGGCATGCATCGAAATAAATTCATACAACTCAATATTTAATGGATCCAATGGCTAACCAACAGTTGCTACATAATAAGGTAAGAATGATGATACAAAAGGTAAAAACAAAACAAAGTAACTCCAAAAAGGCACGACCTCAAGGTCCATAGCAGTCTCCATGCCAACAACACTAAAGTCCAGCTCCTAAGGCCGACCCTCTACCTACACACAATTCCATAAATTCTACATGCATCCCAAAGGTCCCGTGTAGGGTGTGAGAAATGTCTCAGTAGGATACCACCCAAGGGTGCGTACCTAATATATGTTTTAGGCAGAAATTTCTATATAAGAAAAGCAGTAAATAGTACAATGCTCAAAATTAAACACAAACTTCACTGGTGCTCAGCAGCCACCAGGAAGTGTCACCTACTTCGGCCAGCATCGGAATATTTAGATGTAACAGGGCACCACATGCCACCTGATACCATGTGTCTCAATTACATATGTCCTGAAGGCCTTCCCAACAATCTTAACCCAGCTCGGAAGCTCAAACTTCCCATGACACAACATCTGGAGGAACAGCAATGCCTGTCCTCAAAAGATAATCAGAGAGACAGTGGTGTCTGCCCTCAAATCACGGCGATCCTCTACCCCCAACCTGACTGCCTCAAAGTTGTCTCCTGAACGCTCCTCACCTTCCACGTGGCTTCATATGGTAAGCACCCATAAAACAAATATACCTAACCGCATCTACAGGGGGCCTCTACCCAGCGAGTGGCCGTACCACCTCATCTCAGAGTCTATCTATGTGAACAATACTCAAAAGTACCCAGTGAACGGTAATCACCTCAATATGTCCCCAAGCCATAACACCTCTGACACCACATGTTCCTGCGAACCTATCGGTCAATTCTGATAGCCCCTCCATCTACGTAACCCGACCAAGACCAACCTGATAGTCCAATTACCTCAACCGATGTCCATGATGCCCAATCTCGTGGTAGCAACCACCGAAAGTAAACCGAGAAAAAGCCCCAACCTGTGATCCCCATCACTCGACAATATATATGGGTCATTCCCAACAGAACAAGTACTTCAACACAGGTAATATCACTTATTGAATATTTATACTTGAAAGTATCACTTTAAACAGGAAAAAACTAAAGAGTCAATTTGCACTAACTTGTGTTATCCCATATCAGCTCCTAAGGTCTTAAATGCCTTAAAAAAATTAATAACATGATTTAACAAATCAAACTCAATAGTTTAATCCAACAGTGTAAAAAGTAGTATAAACCAAGCACTCTGAATATTGGTCCAAATCATATGCATTTCAGTACCCCTAGACGAATTTCCCCAAATGAGCTATGAACTCTAACCTGACCATGCTCAAGCACAACAAGGGTCAGGGAATACCCAGAGGCATCAAAAAATAAAGATAAACTGTTAAAGATAAATGAACAAGGGTTTTGATCAATACCCAACATTGTTTCCGAAGGTCACAACCCCCAATTATCTACAAAAACATGAAAGAAGGTATGAACCACCCACCTCATACTGGTACGATGACACTCCTTTGATATCAGCCTCTGAATCAGTCTGAATCATGGTAGATCTGCATTTCCGTCAAATCCTGGAAATTACGTTTGGATGAAATCTGCGGAGAAATAGGTGAGGAATCAAGGTCGAAGAAGGGTACACGGGGTTATCCTCTCTCATGCGGTCCCACAGCCACCAACGGATCAAAGAACATACAACGTATGAAGATTCTGGGTGGGTTTCTATTTTCAGAGGTTCTCGGACAAACCGTTCGTCCAACGAGGAAGAAGAAGAAATTTTCAGAAATAAGAATCGACGACGTATCGGACGATCAAATAAAAATGAATGTACACGGAATGTATTTTCAAATTACACGCCTTGTAGATGGGTTTCTATACTTTGACTTAAGCAGAGTCCATCACACGGCTTGGACGGTGTACATAGTCAACACAAGGTCAGGGAATCGGCCTATACACAGAACAAAGTTACATGGCCGGTCAAGGAAGACTACACGCTGTGTAGATGGAAATTTATACTTGGGAACCACAAAACATGTACTTGGACTCTCATAGTTAAGGATACACAGTGTTTCTATAAATACACACCGGGTAGTAAGAAACTTCTACACGGTCATCACACGGCATGTACTCGGTGAGCACACGGTCGGTCACTCAGTTAAAACATACACGGCGTGTACTTAATGTACATAGCGTGTAGTCTGGAAATTTCCAGAAACTATCCAGATTTTCCAGACTTCTCAGAAACTAGTAAAAAAAATGAAACAGTGTCGGGATTTTGAACCGTTCTAAAGACTTGGGTTCTTACATTAGACATAGAATACTTAAAACATTTTCTTTAAAACCTAGGTAAATGAATCATAAAAAAGTGATCTCAGATTCCCAATAAGGGTAAACATAAAAGATATAAATCAATGATCATAAGTGATAATATGTTAAACATAAGGGTATGAGAACTTATAATAATCAAAATATATCTATCAAATATCATTAATCATAAATCATGGCATAAGTATTTGTTCTAAAAAAATACATAATTCCTAAGTTTGGAGAATCATCAATAATGAATCACTAGCCATGATAACATATCATAAGAATAATAAATATGTTTTTAAGTAAATATATTCATAGAAAATAATGTCAATAGTCAAGGCTCACTACAAAGGCAATTATAGTGGATTGGGTTCACTCTCCATTCCTTTATTTTCTTATTCGAGGTTCAATACCAAGAATATCATAGTTTACTATCTCTTTTACTAATCTAGGTTTAATAACCATTCCATTCCTTATTATATCATGAGATATACATATTTACCCAATGCATTGGAGTACTATATAATTTTGAGCCCACTGGTTACAAAATGAAAATCATATGTATGTATGCCACAATTTCATAAATCATTCATCATATCATCATATCATATCATAACCCATGTAAAGTAAATGAGTTTTATAAAATTTTAATCATTTCAACAAATCACAACCAATTGAAAAGAAACATGATTCATAAAGGTTTCATCATAACATAATTAACCCATGGGAAATAAATAGGTTTCATAGAATCATCCTTACATCATCATCATCATTATTCATCCATAGAAAGAAAGTGTATGGTATCATTGGATCATATGCCTATTAAATCATTAAAATACTTAAATTATGTTTATATAGATGAAAAATACCATTAAAGGATCATTCAAACGTTTCTTTGAAAACATGAGAAAATATCTTTTTTATAAGATTTTAACTAAAAATTACTAGAACATTAAAAAAATTCTATTATTTTAAAATAACTATAGATAATTTTAAATGAATATTTATATAAAATAATTATTATGATGGTGAGAAAAACTATTCATGGTGAATATTTTAAAATAAATCATTCCTTTTAAAAATTTAAAAAAAGTCAAAAAATGCATTGTTTATAAAACATTTATTTGAAAATATTCCATTTTAAAAAATATATATATAAAGTAAAAGATAATAAAAATTACCTTTTTAAAAAACTCCAAGTATAGGTAAAAACTTCCATAACACAATTTTAATGAGCATGGACAAAGAATAAAAATTTTAACGACCAAAGAGGAAATAATGTTGGCTTTTCTTCATAAAACATTTTATTGATAATTTTTAGTAACAAAGAGAGGAAAATGTTAATAATACATAAAAAGTTCATAAATAACCAAAGGAGAATAAAATATATGGGGTTTAGTGGTTAATAAAAATATAATTTACCTTAATAGAAATTTATCACATACAATCTTGAAAAGAAATAAGTTTGTAACATAAACCCTTAATGTTTTGGTAACATTCGAATCGTAAACCACATGAAATAAATAACTTCAAATGAAAATTTAATTTTTATAAAAATATGGGTATTCATGATAAAAAATATAGTATGGGTTGTAGATACACCTCGTGAGAGAATACCTGTGTATAACATAACATATGTCCCAAAGATGACAATTTGAGAGGGTAAACCCTTGCCACATTGATAACATTCAAACAAAAACCATTTAAAGAATTAATTTTAATTTAAAACATAAATACCATGAATTAAGAATTATTCATGATATAAAATTTCAAATTAGTAGTATATAAAACTCATAAACATATATAAGTTCAAAATAATAAACATTTCTCTAAAAAATAATATTGATACGAAGAACAATTATCTCAAGTCTCATACTACTTCATATGAATTAAAAACCCATGTATAATAAATATATATTTATTATAAATATATTGAAAATCACATTCATACATATCATACCATATATTATTTAATTGTAGCATATTATCACCATTTTATTAATAATTATTTATTAAAATCACTATTTTGGATGATAATTGTTTCATTGTTTTTGCATGTTTTGAGTTGGATGTTTTGGTCATTGTACTTTGATCATGGTTAAATAATATATATAATTTTAATCATGTAATAATTATCATATGTAATCATTATATAAATAGGTTATAAAAATGAATTTCATCACTTTTTGACGACAATAATCCATACGTACCCACGAGTGATATTTTCACTATTCGATGGATGGAAAAAAATAAAATAAAATTATAATTCACCATTAAGGAGTCATTATTATTTCATGAAAATCATATATATTAATTAAATTCATCCTTATTATCATCCACATGAAGATAAAATGAAAAAATAATCACATCGTTTTACGAAGGTGGTAGTCCACACATACACACAATTGACATTATCATTTTCCAACAGATATGAAGGTAATAAGGAAGATAAGATATTATAATTACATAATAATAATTATTTCACAAATATCATATATAACTATTAAACCAATATAATAACCTACCATTAAATATGGTGGTGGAAAATGAATCATATCCGTACGTGGATGCGGTAGTCCACACGTACACACAAACGATACTTTCATTTACCATTTAATGGAAATGAGATGGATAAAGGTTATTAAATAAAAAATAAAATCATATTATAATTTATATATTTATTTTATTATATTTTAATGTTTGGTAAAGAATTTAATGAGGTAGAAGAAGAAGAAAAATGAAATTGATCGGTCGAAACAATTACTTCCTATTTGAGAGACCTCATTTGGAGGACCATAGGGATGATATTTTGAGGATAAAAAAACCTCCAAGAATTGTATAATGTTGTTTATAAGAGTTTTTTAAATATTTTTTTGAGTTAAATGGCTCAAGGTGGTGTCAATAATGGAAGAGAGGTGGCATCCTTTTGTAGTGAGGGAAAGGATGCAAATGGAATTACTTAAAATATTTAAATATAATAACTTATTTTTCATGTTAAAGTGAAACAAGCAACCAAAATTTTGGAGGTAATATAGGGTATGTTTTAAATAATTTTAAACAATAAATTGTGGATAGGTTAATGTAGAATTTTAAACAATATATTTCTATTTAACCCCTTTGTTAACAAATTTTAACCATTACAATGGTAATAACTTCTTCAATGATAAAAGGTTTTAAATTTACTTATAAGGTAATAATTGGTAAAAAAATTGTCAAGGTATGAAATTTTATTCCCTATACCACCCCCTTTTCCTATTTAAATATTTTTAAATAATTTAATAGAATATTATATAATATAAAATATCATTAATGTCATTTTTTGGGACTATTCATATAATTTGACTTTAATATTAGGAATAAAAAAACTTATTTATAATATATAACATTTAAAAATAACTTATACATTATAGTTACCCATAAAATTTTTTTAACTCCACAATTAATCTAAAATTGATTTATTTTAAATTTTTGAAAATTATTTTGTAAATTTTTCAACTACTTGCACAAACACCTTGTCGAGATTTTGTAAGTATTTATGGTAATTATACCATAAATAAAAATTTAAAATAATTTACTATAATAATAAAAATTTATTAATATTTAAAATAACCATCTATAACTTACCATAAAATCTTTTTATCCACATGAAAAAATGTTATAGTTTATAAAAGAAAAGAGAGTGATATTTTGTATTTTTCATTACATAAAATTATATGTAAGTAATTATCAGAGAAAAATGGAACTTAATTTCCATAAAATATAAAATTAGATGATTATGTTATAAAAAAACTTATAAAATAGATTAATTAAAATTTTTTAGGGTTATTTTAAAGTCGTATCCCATAGTTTTAACCCTGTTTTACTTGTTTTCCCCATACCGTGGTGACAACATATTTATCAAGGTTGTTATTAACAATGACAAAAAAGAAAAGGTGTTATTTACAAAATTAAAACCTATGATTCCAAAAATGGAATAAAATTTTCAATATTTAATTTCTATAAGTGGTAGAAATAAATTTAATATAAACGTGTAAAACAGAATGATAAACCGTTTTTAGAAAAATGTATTTTTAAGCCGAAAAATGAACTTATAAAAAATGAAGTATAATTGTGATTAATACCTAGTTAATTAAATTATTTATAATTAAAATACACTCATTTTTCTTTAAGTTATAATTCTGAACATGATAGTACTTTTAAATTAATTTATTTAATGAAAAGGAATGGTGATTTTACAAAAAAATCACTATTTTCACTATTCACTTAAAAAAATCTTTTGAAAAAATATGAAAAATTAACCCTATGATAATATTTACATATTTATTTAAAAAATATATTAAATTAATATAATAGTATATCTAAATACTATAGAAATTAATTATAATTTTCATGCACAAAATGTAATAAAAACTACTTTTGAATAAAACTTATTTTTTTGAAGCATAAATGACTTACTAAATATTTATTACCTATTTGTTATAAATTAATCAATAAATTTTATTAATTTAAAAATTTATATACATATATATATTATAATGTGGTTAGTACTATTCATACATGTCATTGACTTAACAAATTTTCACATTACGTCACATCATCTATAATAACTTTCGAAATCATATTCAAAACACATTTTGGAAAAGTTATAATATATTTTAATCATTTTATAGATAATATGTAATAAAAATTATAATAAAACAATCACAATTACATATGATCTATATTTTTTCCATCAGAATCATTTGAGCTTTAAATATAAATCCTTCAAAAAATTAGAAAATTCCAAGATCTATAATGTATAAAGTATATTTTTGAAAAAAAAATTGAAAGAGGAAATTAAAGAGTTATTTCATATTTACATCTATGTGGAAGAAAATCGGACACATTATAAAATAATTTTATTTCATAATATAAATATTTTTTATGATTGAAAAATCACTTGGTTTTTAATTTTATTATCAAATGTCAAATATTCAACTCAATCAAACCTTGATTGGACATCAAGGTCAAAATTTCATCTTTGAGGTGAACTAAATAATATGTACCTAAAATATATGATGTATATTTTAAAAAAGAATGAAAGTGGAAATGAAAGAATTGTTTAAAAATAAAAATTATAAATAGTATAAATTAAAAAATTAAAAAAAGTGTCTTAATAAGATAAATTATGTTTATGATTTTAAAATTACACAGTTTTGAGTTTTATTATTAAAATTTTAAGATATTAAATCAATTCAACCTTAATTGGCCATCAAGGTCAAAATTTAATCATCTCCTTGAATAAATAATAAAGTTATACAAATTATAAAGTATATTTTTGAAAAAAAATATTAAAGAAGAAATGATAAATTTGTTTAATACTATAAATAATAAATAGTACAAAATAATGAATGAAAAATAGTGTTTTAATAATATAAAATATTTTTTATGATTTAAAAAACATTTATTTTTTATTTTCAATATCAAATATCAAAATTTTACGTCAATCCAACCTTGATTTTCCTTCAATGTAAAAATTTCATCTTCCACTGACATTATATCATATATAAAAACTTGTGAAATGATATCCAAAACTAATTTTAGAAAGGTTATCATATATTTTTTCCTTGTGTTACATAATATGTAATATCTTTTAAAAATTCATCCAAAACAACTTTTGGATATCCTCCAAAACACTACTAGGGTAGTTCTTAAAGGTTTACACAAAAACATTTTAACAAAACTAATTCCTCACTCCCAAAACAATTGAGTGTGACCTTATGGTTCTTTGTGACATTTACTATAATTTTAAATTCCATAATATATAAATTTAATAAAAATGCAGTTTCTAGTAAAAATAAATGTCACTTAAGCTATTTAGGGGTATGAGGTGATCTCTAAGAAACACATGTATCTTTATAACTATGTCCTCTACCTATATCATATGAAATTATGCATAATCACATAATCTTTTTATTTAAGAAATTGATTGACCATGGGAAAAATATCACTTAGGGAACACTGTTAATAATGAATTTTTTTTATAATCATTACTAAATGAGAAGTCATTTCTTTCTCATCATTGTTTCATAGAAATTATTATAAAACCTTGATAAATGTTTTTTAAAACCTTAAATCCACTTTCCTTTACCCCACTTGATTTGACTAAGATTCCTCCCTCATCGTGCTCTATAATTTTATGTCATCACCCAACCCCACCTTGCCATGTCATCACCACCAGCATCATACCCCATCATGGTGTCATCACACTTCTTTCCCCATATTGTTTTAATTCCCATTCCTCATCATCTCATCACCACCTCCTTTTCCTTCCATAAAGGGATTTTTCATATTCATTACCACAATAAAATTTACATGACCATGATATTCTTATAAAATATAATAGAACATGTGTACTATGAGTGATTAATTTGTAACTTATTTGTGATCTTGGGTATGATTCTATTGTATGATAATTTATTCAGTTATGTTTTTTAGAGAGTGAAAATGGTTTATACATGGGTAAGTGACTAATAGAAAATTCCAACCTAAAAAATAAGTGGTGCATCATAGTTGATAAGGATGCATCACTAAATCTAATCAATTATTATTTTTAAATAAACAAAATATTTATTTATTAAACACTACACCATCAAGGAGGTATAATTTAATATGTTCACCACATTATGATGTTTTAAAAAATATCTTAATATTTTTGAATGATGCTTGTCATATGGTGTATGATTTTTTTATAGACGATGGATCAAATATAAAGTTACTTAAAGAATAAGGTAATTGATAAAGTCAAATAATATATATTAACTTGAGAAACACCTATTTATTTAGAGAATCTACTATCATTAATTTATTGGAACTACCCTTATTAATTGGTATACATTATTATTATTTATTTATCATAACCACTGTATTAATTAAAAATGGATAAGTGGTTAATGGTGTATTTTTATATGTGTATTTTTTCTATTATTATCCTTATCATGATGATATAAACCATTTTAAATTTTCATGGATGATGTTTTCTAACATTATAGGTACAGAGATTTGTATAATCTATGAAAATTGTCCCCCATGAACAATATTATTCTAAACAGGCACATGATCACTTGTTTTAAGGTTTTTTAGAAAATGATACACTCCATAATTCAAAATCACATAAAATATGTTCAAATATGAAGTCATTTAGGATCAATTATATATTTATTAGGGTTTCAATATAATCTATCATCACATCAGTAAATAAAAAAATTAATAAATAAAATGATCCTTGGACGATCACATCATTATATTGATCCAATTGTTCATTAAAACTATCATGTAACATTAGTAACATGTAATATAAATCCACT
Source organism: Viscum album (assembly GCA_963277665.1). Classification (NCBI taxonomy): domain Eukaryota; kingdom Viridiplantae; phylum Streptophyta; class Magnoliopsida; order Santalales; family Viscaceae; genus Viscum; species Viscum album. Next base: position 1,400,459,024 of record OY728143.1, on the reverse strand, counting down.
CTCGTACTTGTGACATATATAAATGTCTATTTTTTGGAATACCTAAAATATATTATGTCTACCCTTGAAGTTGAAATCACCATTGACTAGGTTATTATGTATTTCAAACACATACATTGTTCTATTTTATTTTTTTAATTTAAAATTATTTTACTTTTGTGTTTTTTATATATTGAATATATTCTTAATAACTTTAAATATAGGAATTTATAGAAAAAAATAAAGATCCTCAAAGATCATCATCTCAAAGAACATCATTTCCACCATCACATACAATAGACCCAATTGATTGCACTATACTATAGATCATTAGTGAGTCATCAGCTTCCCCAACAGATGTTTATACTTCACCATCTGATTCATCTATAGTGGTCTATTAGATGGTTACTCTTTTATGTAACAGATACTAACAGGTTTTCATTATTATTATGCATGTCATTATAAAAAATATATATTTTTATTAATTATTTTTTGTGTTTCTAAAATGGATAAGAATAAAAATAGAAGAGATATAAATATAAATATGATGGATGTATGAGACTAAGGTGACTTTGAAACTTTGTTCCATTTGATGAGTTTGAAGTGTTATTGGTGACACTTCCAAAATATATGGAAAAATTCTTGGGTATATTACTTGTGAGACAATGAGTCTTACAATTAATTATAAATATTATAGGAACATTCCAATAGCTTGGAAGAATGTGGTATTTGAATTTTAAATAAAGGTAATATCAATTTATGATTTATTCGTGATGTATTCAAAATATCTACGTAAAAATATTAATATACTTATAAATTGTTAGGTTTTTTTTCTAGATATTTTTTAATTTCTATGTTCTCGAATCCATTCCAGACCCATGAACCATGAAAAATATGGGAAATAAATTGAGAGACATTAATAATGGATTATGGAATGAGTTTAATGAAACATCCCAAAGTACTTTGAATATGTACAAAAAAAGTACATGAAATCAAGTATCAAGAGTAGTGGAAGTGGTTTGTTGATATTAACATGGATGAAATATCATGCACCAAACTAGATTATCTAAATGAGACCTATGTAGAGTCGTTACATGACCTTGAGTGTTCCTCCCCATTTTTCAAAGGCTTCTAACTAGTGGCGAGGGCCTAAAATAGTTATGTAGAGACTATTAACTTAATAATAAATCTCCAAGGTCATGCAAGATTCTACTAAGAATCCAACATGACTCTTCCATATAATTGATATCCCAAAATCCTATGGAATAGAAAAAAAGAGCTAAGATGGAACCAAGGTCTATAATATAAATCAACATACATGATGAAATATATCCTAACAAAGAACTAGTAATATATAAACATATATAACATGTATTATCAAATAAATACAACAACACAGTGGTTGATACATATATGGAACAATAATAGAATAAATTTAAATATTCTGTAACCCAACACACCTAAAGCAACCCACTAAATCCTAAATATCTGCAATACACTAGACTAAACTACAAGATCATCTACAATAAGTACCTTCCTAGGATGAAAAAATAATGTCTACCCATGTACATCGAAAAACTTGTCATGTACGTGTTTAAAGGGTGAGTCCAATGACCTAATAAGAACTGCCAATGCTTCAAAAATATTTATTAATATTATGATCAAATAGATGTTAATGAAATACACATAGGTGTATTATTTTTTCTCATAAAACACACCCACCAAGAAAACATAACAAAAAATTCACATAGAAGCATACATTTTATGTAATAATGTGATAACTAGGCCATCACGACACCTAACATCACCTACATCAAATGTTTTTGGTAATATTTATATTAGATTCTGCATTATAGGAATCCCACCATAGGAAAGGTGTAAAATAGAAAGTCATAGGAATCTATAAACCCATAAATTATCCTAACAAACACCTATTAATCTGGTAAGGTAACACATTAAAAACCCAAACCAACCCTTCTCATCCCAGGGTGGTTGCACATCAAGTACCAAAACTATTCCTCTTGGGGAGGTTGTACATTAATATCATATCAAGTATCTAAAACATCCTATTAAGGGACCAGGCTATCCTTCTAGGGGAGTCTTCACATCAATATTATATCAAGTACCCAAACCATCCCCTCTTATTTATGGGTGGTCACACATCAATCCTATATCAAGTTACCGACCACACCTTCTTACTCAAGGATGATGACATATCACATCATGTTCCTATGATATCACATCCCAACACACCATACTCTTATCTTAGGCATGATCAAAACAATCAGTGTCAACATATCACACAGCAGGATGAAATAATATCACATAATCAAGAATTTCCATAGGTTCAATCACCAACCAAATGAATCACTCCGGGTATAAAAGTACCATAGTGATATCCTTTGGCTCGTTATGCAACAACCTATCAAGGTTGTTCACATAACCAAGTTTATATTAAACACCTCCCAAAGTGAAGTAAATAATTTCTAAAACTCATATGTTAGACCACTAGGCCACCTATGTCTTATCCAATCCCAAAAAATCACACTAATCCCTTTTTACCATAGAAAACCCCTCCTCACTTCATGTGATAGAACACGGTTCCATTGAACCTAACTCATTTACCCCACTAAGTCCTATAAGGGACATTTACATCAATTCAAACCAACATGGTCACTTTGATACCAAGATAATCACATAATTGGGCCTACTCACACAATAATACATCAACATTAAATATAAATCACATACAAGGAAATAAATTTTTTGAAACACATACAAAAGAAATAATTATTTAGAAAATAGGTCATTTCCCACATGAGTTCATAAGAACAAAAAAAAATCAACTAATTCCATTCAAATTTAATTTAAAAACGAAGTCATATCCTCTATAAAAACTATTTATAAAATACATCATGTACCATGTTACTCCTTTTAGGCCCTTAGAATACATTCCATTAAATAATTTCTTTAGAAACCCCTATTTTTTTTGAATTATCATTTCAAAACCATTCTTGAAATCAACATATTTCTCTTAAAATTTCTTTCGAATCAAATTCCTTTTTAAAATAAAATTTAAATAAGAAACCCATTTACTTTTAGAAATACAACCCATGCCATAAACCAATCCATAAATATGGTCATTGAAACTTGTTTGACCAATGTACCACCAATTAACTATTTATAAATCAATGTGGTCCTTATTGACTATGAGGTCAATGTGATCCCATACCAAATTATGGGGAAAGTTCACACAATAAATTAAACAATACATAATAATTATAATGATAATATACAAACAAAATATTATAACGTGAAAAAGATACTTAAGAAATCAATGACCACTTACCTCAATCAGTGATATGTAAATAGATCATAAGCTCATATTGATCTTTTTTGATTCCACAAGCACCCATATCATCCATAAACACCATTTAATTAAAAAATAAATAATTTAAAATTAAAATAAAAATATTTATTAATAAACACCAATCATTTTGGGTGATATTGTGATGTTGAAACCATATTCAATGAGGTATAATTCACTCCCAAAATTCCCCCATACCTAAACCTAAACAAATACCTAATTTATTCATCTGAGATACCAATAAATTAAATAAAATTCACCAAAAATAATAAAATAAATTCATGAGGAAAAATAACTCAATAAAAATGGAGAATTATGACCTAGATACGTCCTCTAGGGAACTCCTCTATAATTCACAAACCAAACCCCCATGAATAAGGGTGAGTATTCCATGCTATGATGGGATTTTCTCCCCGAAAAACTAATCGAGTGAACCAAAATTAAATGAAAACAAGGGAAATAATAAAGTGGATAAGAGGAGAAATATTACCTTAAATCCATGTGATGAAAAAATCCTAAACAACATAGATTGAAAATAGAAAAAAGGGAATAATGGATGATCTAAAGAGGGATCTCCCTCTACTTTTAAACTAATGAAAATTTAGCCTCACCCTAGTTGGTGAGGTATCTCTCAGTGCATCCATGAGACCCAGGTTCAAAAAAGGTGGAAGAATAATTCTAGGTTATTGTAGTAGTACTGTATCCAAACTGTTCGGTATTGTAGCAGCTATAACTATTCACCTTGGACCACTGGTTTGGGCTTAGTGTCCTTAAGGCGTTCGGGCCATCCAGGCTTTTGGGTAAGGATTTCAGGCCACCACTAAGGCCTTCGGGCCACCTCAAGGCTTTTGGACCACCTCAAGTACTTCAGGGCCACCTGATATGCAGATGCCCAGACAGATTCTACAAGGAACCAACTATATATGAGGATTCAATAGCAAGATGCATTCACTAGGGAAGGGCTAATGAATTTGGAATATTGAGAGGGTATGGAATTGCCATCAGTATCAGGATAGTGAATATCTGCACTATAAAACAAACCCAACAACTATGAAAAGGTGGAGAGCTAATCAAGATGTAGATGTTGGGGAGGGGAAATTTCAAGTAGTCATAGTCTGTATGATTTCCTTAAGACCTACAGGTTATGTAATGTCTCCAATCCTACACGAAATGTAATTAATAAGCCTACGAGCCTTTTAAGGGTTCCCCCTCTTCTCTTAAAAGGGGGGTTTTCAAAAATCAATAAAAATGGAAGCATACGTGCCATTCAGACATTCCATTATTCCCTAACACCCAAGCTCTACCATGGTGTGGCCCATCTAGGTCACCGAGTGACCTCTCTCCCCCAAGGCAGAGATCCCTGCCCCATAGGCCACCATCATAGTGTATCTCCTCTAGTCTATAGGATGAATATCCTTATATAGAGGGAATACCACCTAAAAAAACTATCATTATGTATCTAGAGGGGTAACACCATGAAGGACCATCCTCAGAAGGCCTCATAAAATGACTCCCTACTACATAGCTTTGAGACTTTCCAACCAAAGAACATCACATTATGGAACCTTTCTACAATTTCAGAACCATACATTAGGGTAAAACTATAGTGAACCTGAAATATAGTACCTATCCATATTTTATAAATCTAGTCATTATGTTGTGGTGCTCCTCCTCTACATCATCACTTCCTTACCCAACATACATGTCATGAAAACACTCGAAACACCATGAAGTCCATGGCTACTTAGTATCTCATTTCATATCACCCCTTGATCGTGATGTGATCTTAGATCATGAAACTCATCACACCACAAATACTTATTTGATACAACATGATCATGGACCATCCAATTGCCACACTGTGACTCCCCAGTGTCATAACTTAAAATTTTTCCTATGGTTGAACTTAGTCTACCAACACTGAATAACACAATTAGGGTGTTCTTTAACTAATATAAAACCCCAAACATATACCATAAATAATTAAAAACATAATCACAACTCCCTGTCCTCAATCTGAATATAAAATATCAAAATTTCACTGATTATAACCAACCCATAATGATGCGGGTCATTAAAAACTTCCTACTATAACACTTATCATCTTCAAGAAGATATAGCAGTTTCTCAACCATAAGACCTGAATTGTATATATCTATAATTCATTACTAACTCATTACATTATTTCTCTAAAAACTAATGTGAATCTTTTGAGCAAACCCAATAACCAAGGAACATTATTCACCAAAGGCTGAGATACCCACTCATCAATATTCCCCTAAGTACATACATGAACACCATCACATATCTCATGTAATTTCAATGTAATATATCCATAAAATATCCAAATTAAGTTTTTTCTCCATCTTATGTACTTATATACATTATCACAAGTCAATCCTTCTCAAACCAACCTTCCCTGAAATGACTAGCCTCACCTACCAACACATTTCTACATCTCCTGATCATAATGTCTTAATTATCAAAGGAATAATAGAATCATCCAATAACCAAAAGAATTATGATCAATTCACTAATTTCAATTTCATAGTTTAATCCTTGACTAACAAAATATGTCATCATACTCAACCTACAAGTACTGAGGTTTCACCAATCCGGCTCACTCTCGGATTCCAATACATCCATAACCCTAACCAACAAAAGGGTCATCGATTCACAACCGATTTGATTCTCCCCACCATAAAAGTATCCTTATATTTGCCTCACTAAATCCAAACACTTAATCCATATGGATCATATAAAAGTCATTACTAAATGAAATTACTGGATGCAACCACCATGCTCAGACTCGAGTGCCAACATGAAACACATATCACCAAACACTGAGATGGTGCTTAACCACTCCCACAAATCACAAGAAACCAATGTTATAAATACTCTTTAATCTATAGGATTATGGTTTTCCCACTATAATATTAAACCCATAAAGTCCAATTCATACTAATGGAGCACTCTACCAGAGGAATAAACTACCAAAACCCAAATAAATCGGTAAAAATTGTGAAACCAAAAAAATATCATACTGATACTCTAACTCAACATGAAAATCCATCCGAAAAAACTATAACACAAGAATATTTTGAAATAACAATGCAATACCCATTTAATTAACAATTTAAACACTTGATTTATCCCTATTATGCCACTAAAAACAATGAAAACATGGTCTACACTGACTATGGTTTCTTTTTTCCATCATCCGGACAAAACAGGGCCAAACCCATAAAACACACTTAGTGCTTCCCAAAAAAACATCACACTAGTTGAATAAATTATTCAATCATCTAGGTCACTCCTAGTTAGAACATTAAAACCCAAGGATCCCAATTTATATAGGTACTAATTTTTTTTTAAAAACCAACTAAAAACATTTTACCAACACCAATCTCACCTGAGTTTTCAAAATAACGTTTTCAATTTTAAGTAATTTTCCACTTAAACCATAATTTCAAAAATCCCTAGACTTTTCTATCATTTTATTTTCTCAAAAGATTATTTTTTTATCAAAATTGTTTTAAAACCAAATTTGAAAATCTATTTCCTAAAAAAAATCAAAAATACATAATGTAGATAATCTCAAATTCATTTGATCCATAATACATTTAATGTATAACCAAATTATAAAACCATTTTACACACACCGTATTATATACCTGAATTTTCTTTCAAAATATGTTTTTTTCTAAAAAAATACACATCTTTAAAATAATTTCCATATGGAATCCTATAAGAAAAATCAAAATCAATCAAATAATCCCCTCAAATCCATATTAATATAATAAAGCCTTATAATGTATTTAGGAAAAATAGTATATATTATAAGTTAATTTAATTAATAGTGGATCTCATTAAAGCAATTTGGAAAAAAACAACACATAGGTATATGTATGACGCCCTAAGAATGCCTATATAATGATGCATGAATAACTCATTGACTCTTGGTTGAGTGCTATGAATTATCCATTGTATCATCCGTTATATATTTAGATTATTATTCCAACACCTCACTCATCCTAGAGTGCCTAGTCCCAACATTGAACCCCCCTTAACAAATTGGGTTTTAACCATATCCATGCTGGCTAGGTAGGCAACCAGACCACCTCTTAAGTCCTAACAACCTATATTTATCTCTAACTATCACTTTACCATACCAAAACATGAAATGATAAAATTATGTTACACCCTAACTAAGATCTATCAAACAACACTTATAAGAGGTCATAATACGACCTCAAGCATGCCTCCCCATTATCCAACAACTATTTATTAGTGACAAGGGCCTAAAAATATCATTGGGAGATTATTCCATTAATAATAAAAACAAAGGGTCATTCTTGATTCTACAAAAAATTCATCATGAACAGTTTGAATAGAAAACATCCCAAAAATATATGTACAAGAAGAAGGGTTCCAGGAGGGCCCCACAATTCCAAATATAGATCAATAAAAAACTACATGATGAATCAAAAAATAACCGAGAAACAAATAATAGATAAACATATATAATTAGTATCATCAAATAAATACAAAATTTACATATTGGTTGGTACATATATATAATAATACCTGAAAAATAAATTTTCCTCTCAACCAACTAATATAATCAATATTGTTGAATAGTAGACTCCAAAAGCCACTAGAGAGAACCATGTGTCAGAATCTAAGTAGTGCCTTCCCTATAAAAAAATTAGGTATACCCATGTAAATCGAAACTCATGTCATGTACATGGGTAGGGGTGATTCCAATGACCTAGTAGGAATCACAAATGTCTTAATAATTCCAAAATAATTATATAATCAAATGGATGTAGATAAAATACATATAAGGTGTAAAATTCATTCTTGTGTAACACGCCTATCTGAAACATAACACAAAATTCTTACATAAGTATTCATTTCTGGTTTTTGTATGCTAGTTATACCACCATGAAACCTTACTCCACCTATTTTATCCAATGATAGTAATATATATGTCAAATTCATCATGATAGGAACCCCACCATAGTAAAGTAATGACATATCCAATACTGTTCATATTAATACCCATTAATTACCCATACAATCCCCTCTCGATCAAGGGATGTTTTATATTAAACACCCAAATAATCCTATATTATCATATGATGGATGCACATAAAGTACCCCAAACCATCCTTCTTGGGGAGGTCACACATAAATATCATATCATGTACCCAAGCCATCTAACTCGAGGGATTCCTCACATAAATATCATATGAAGTACCCAAACCACCCTATCTTACTCATGGGAGGGTTTAAACAAATTCCAAAAGTTCATGAACCAAATTCTCACTCAAGGTTATCCATATCCCTTCCCATGTTATCACATCCCAACCAACTATTCTATCATACTATATATGGTCACAACTATTTTCCAAAATATATCACATAAAAAGGATAAAGAACATCACATAACCAAGCATCACTACAGGGTCAAACATTAACCCAATGAAACACTCCAAGAATAAAATTTCCATATAGATAACCCTTGACTCATTCCATACAAACCTTTCATGGTTTCACACATAACCCAGTTCACACTAAACACCTTCACAGGTGAAGTAACTCATTTACCAAACCCATATATCAAACAACTAGTTCACTCATGTCTTAGTTGATCCCAATAACTCACATTAGGATATTTTTACCAAAGAGGAAAACCCCTCCCCATATCATGGAATCAAACATGATTCAATAGAACTTGAATCATTTAACCATATCGACCCTCTAAGGGATATTTATATCAAGTAAACCAAACTTCTACCCTTTAATACTAAGATAAATACATTGTCAGGCCTACTAATGAAATTATGAATTATCTTTAACAGAAACACTATATAAGTAAATCAGAATTATGAACACACATATAAAAAATCATGTTTTAAAAAATAGGGCATCACCCACATGGATTCAAATGGAACAAAACCAATCTAAACCAAGACTATACATCTTTACTTTTAAAAAATAAGTCAAATATTATTTATAAATCATTTATAAAAGTAATTCCATGTTATTATACATATAAATTATGAATATTCTTCTAAAAATAGAGTAATTTCATTAAAATCAGTAATTTTTTAGGACCCTTTGTCCATGTGAGAGTAATGAAATCAGGATTTATCTAGGTGGAAATGTGTTTTATGGAAGTTTGTGAAATTATGATGGATGTCAGCATGTTCATTAGTCAACTAAATAAAAATTACTTTTTATTATTATTCTAGGAAAGGATGTCCAAACACTCCCTAATACAAGTTCGTTAGTCTAATAGAAATTCAGGAAGAGGTTGCAATCACCAATAGAAGACCATGTGTATGTTTGAATTACTCCAATGGGTTTTATGGAAAATGAGTAAGTAATAAGAAAAAAATATTATTCACCACATATTGGTGCTTAATATGGGGAAATAAACAAGATATTAGTAGTTTGATAGTACAACAGATGGACAACCGTGAATGTAAGAGGTCAGTACAACCAGATGACTAGGTGAGATCCTCTATATAAAGGGGGTGTGTAAGATCTTGATTTCTTTAGTTGAATTAGGCTTGTATTCAGTTAATTTCTTTTATTTAAGTACCTTTTTATTGGGTTTTACCTTGGTATGTTTTTGGGTGAAAATTAAGAAAAATTTAGAAAAAGAGTTTGTGCATGGTTGGTGCCTGGTTAGAGAAAACTGTGCGACCAATCCCAAATATAATAAAACCCAAGATAGTTGGGGCCACATTGATGGTGCATAGTTTTATAAAACTTGTTCTCTAAAAATAAAATTTTTCATCCTATAAATAACATGCATAAGTTTGGCGCATAGTTAGGGAAAACCATACACTCCTGCCAAGGAAACCATGCAGAGGAATTAATTTAGCTTGAAAATTATTTTAAAAATTCCATGAACCCATGAGACTCAACTATTTCAACCCCCATTAAACCCTAGGTCCTCATGGATGTTTTAGGAGCTCCCTAGATGAATTTTAGGACCTCCCAAGCTTCTTTATTTGCGAGTTGAATCTATAATGAAGGTAATTTCTCTCCTGGTAAGTGGATTCTTCTCTCTAAGTTATCCCATTCATCCTCCCTCCTTATCTCATTATTTTTATAGGAAGTAATTATCGATTTTATAGATCTAGATTAAGATTTTTTGAATCTATATCTAGGATTGTGGATCTATATTGGGAATTAAATATATCTTCTTCTATTTATCTTGATTCGGCTTTTGAGATTTGGATCTAGATCTATGCCATTGTGCTACCAAAATTTTGGAGATTTCCATCAGGCGATTGTCTATTAATGTTTATGGTAGGTGGTCTAATATTCAATTCCCATAGTTTTTATTTGATGAATGTATAAAAAATTGAAAAAATTATAGAGTTTTTTAGTGATTATAATTTCTAAATTGAATTTTTAAATGTGGACAATTAATTAATTCTGGAATTGGGGATTTGATTAAATGTTGGGAATTGTGAAATTGGAATTATTAATTGATGAATTAATTATAAAGGAATTAATCATGGAATTTTGTATTTTATTTAATAATATAATGGTTTTTTTGATAATTTATCGATGAATTAACTATAAAATTATTGAATTGTGAAATTGTGGGATTTGAGGATAATAATTTGGGGAAATTAATTATGATATATTGATGTTATGGTTTAATATAATTACTTAGGAAATTAATTATGGAATATTAATTTCATTATTTAAGATAATTAATTGGATAATTAATTATAAGATATTGATATTATTAATTGAATAATTAATTGGTGAATTAATTATGAAATATTGGAATTGTGTGTTTGAATAATTAATTGGTGAATTAATTGTTGGATGTTGATATTGTGAAAATATTGATTTATTATTTAATTATTTAATGGGTGATTGAGATATTTATATTATTTTTTTATTATGATATATGTTATTATTAAATAGTGAATAGTAACATGCCCGTTCGACCAAGTTTTATGAAGGATATCATGCTCATTAAATTATGTGTTATTAAAAGGTGAATGGTGACATGGAAATTTGGTCAAAAACAAAAAATGGTCACATTGTCATTCAATTGTGTGAATAAATTAATGGTAACATAGTCACTGATTTATGAAAATAAGAATGGTAACATGGTCAATCAATGGTGTGAATAAATGAATGGTAACATGGTCATTCATTTTTAAAAATAAGAACATTTACATAATCATTCAATGGTTTGACTAAATTAATGGTAACATTGTCATTAATTTGTGAAAATAATAATGCAAACTCGTACATTCAAATATATGATATCCCTCAGGTATAGTTCAGATTCTCACACAGGCTGAAGCAGGTGTTGCTGTATGGGTGTCCATGGGAACCCGAGGTTTATACAGTTAAATAAAGATTAATTGATAATGTGATAAATATTTAATTATTCATTGTAATTATATATTTATAAACATTCATACAACATTTTGACTATATATTATTTTAGACACCATTAGTGGTGCCTACTAAGTTGTGCTCACACCCTACTAGGGCTGCCTAATCGATACCCGAATAGACGTTATTGTTAAATGATAGGTTCTAGGAAAATTCACTATGATAGATGGATGAGTTGGGAAGGATCTTGGATAAGGGAACCTGATGTGGTTTAGGACCTTCTTTGTAGTCATCACTAACCTTATTTTTAGTTTTCATTATAGACACTTGACACTTTCTTTGTCATGACATATTTTCTGCTTTAGTGGGATATTGTTTTACCTATATCATTTTCCTTGATCTATTAGAGTTATTTATTGAAATATATTGCTTCCAATATGTTTTATTATTAAAGAATGGTGTATTAATCTGATCAAATAGGGACTAGTCTCCCCATTAATGACTTATCATACCCTTACTACTAGTTAATAACCTCTCACACACACGGAGGCATTGTTGAGGTTATGTGACTGACCAGATCGGGGCACCAGTGTGCTTTACCCAGATTAGAACTTTACAAAGTTGTATTAGACCTTCAGTTTTATTTTATTATTATTTTATCTTACTGTTTGGGAAAGGTAAACATGATACTAGGAAGAGTTAGAGGATTGGTAATGATCTCTTTCAAGGGAGTTGTCAACCCATGTATGGGAGAAAACCCATGTACTCAGAGTGGGATTGTTGTTATTATTGTTTACTATTACAGTTGAATATTATTTCACCTTGGGTGACACACATTTTGTTGGGTGTGATTGTTGTTTTTAATTTTTTTAAATTGACTAGTGTCTTAGAATGACACAAGAGTTGAGTTTTCATGCATCATTTTAGGCACTGAATATTATTTTGTGACACACGTCAATTTATGAACACACAATAAAATGGGTTTTGGGTAAGTTGTTGAACTTATATTGTTTTTGTATTTTCTTGTGGGATTTAATTCAAAATGGTGCCTAAAATAAAATTTATAATGGTAAAATGATGAAAAATGAGAATAAATGGGTGTTTTAGTGAAAAAATGATGTGATAATGTGCTTACCCTTGTTAACCAAGTCCGAGGTGTAGGATGGTTAAAAGTGGTAATAGAGCCTTAGTTGTGACCTCATAGTGAGACTTGGGAAAAAGTATTGTTGTGACTTGTTATAATTTTCGTCCTATGTAAATGTGATAAAGTCATGTTATGTGTCATAAGGTGAATGTTTGGATTTGAAGAGATATTCCTTCATGATGATGCTTGTTGAGAATATGACCTAAGGACATGGGTAGGAATGATCTTCCAGTTATGGAACCTGAGGCATCGATTGGGAATGTTGAGGAAGTATGGGAGTAGTTCCAAGAGAACTTCGCTCGCTTCATGAAACTCATGGAAAGAGACTAAAGGCGGGTTATGAAGAGAATGTCTGACATAACGAGGGAGTTTTATTTATAGCACCCTTGGAAGTTTACTAGAGAGGGTGGACCTGAGGGAGACGAGTTCTTATTTGAGTCCATAATGAAAATACATGACAACTTGGATACTTTTGATAAGAAGAGGGTCATGTTGGACACTAATATGCTATGAGGATCAGCAAAGCGCTGGTGGTATATTCATGATCAGAATGGATAGGCCGATGGGATGCTATGGAAGGAAAATCTTGGAGCACATCTACCTAGAGACACTGAGACAAGATAGGTAAGTGGAGTTCATGTGGTTGAATCATGAATGAATGTCCATGATAGACTATGCTGCAGGTTTTATAGACCTTAATATCTTTGCTCCAACATTAACAGGAGATGAGATAGCTACTATGAGATTATTTCAGGATGGAATGAAGTGTGAGATTAAGTCCCATGTTAGACTATTTTGATTAAATAAGTTTGTTGATGTGGTGGATCAGGATATCATATATGAGGGGAACCCAAAGGAGGATTCCAGTTCAAAATAGAATGTTGATACTAAATAAGAAGGAGGTGTGACTTTTGAGAAACTGAAGCACTGTTAAGATATCTTTATTCAGTGTAGTGGAAAGTAGAGTACATAGGTTGGTGGTTCAGTTTCATAGGAACTTATTGGAGTGATCTATCATCAGTGTGGTAGTTTGATCCATTATCATAGAGATTTCCCGCAACCACTAGTGCAGTGACAGTCAAGCAGTAAGATGAGACATCTGTAGAAGTTATGAAGGTCACCATGATAGACAATTAATGATCACGACATTAGACAGAACTAGGGTGCATGAAAGGGATGTTATACACCTTATCATACTAGAAGCTTGAGTTCTACTGTATGAGGAAGCAGAGGTAGAGGGAATGGTGATTCTGGGAAAGAGCCCCTATATCAGCAGAGTGGTGAAATGCAATGGAGTCGGACAACATCACAAGGAAGAGGGGTAGGATAGTTTCATGCAGCACAACCTAAAGTTATAGATAGTGTGGTTGGGCCATCAATAGTGAGATGTAATATTTTAGTATATTTTACATTATCTTTTTCCTTATTTGATATTTTATCCTCTCATTCCCTTATATCATCAAATATTATTGTTTTTTTGAGCCTGGTGGTTGATTTTTTGAGCGGTGTAACGACTATAGATACACCATTGGGAGTACGTTCTAGAGACATCTGTTTGTGAAAGGGGTGTTCTCTAAATATATAGAAGTATCATTTTTTATGGGATCTCTATATTCTTGATATTTTAGGCTTCAAACTAATTATAGGTATGGACTAGATAGTCTCATACCGAGTCCAAATTGATTGTTACCATATGTGAGTGACCTTTACACATCCTAAGGGTGACAACTATATTCCCCATGGGGAGTGGGATATACAGGTAGGCTAAGTGGGGAAAACTACTAAGAAACTGGGAGAGATCACAACCCAAGTTTCAAGTTTATTATAAGATGATGAAGTTATAAAGAGTTATATCTTTCTCTAGTGGTGGAATAGTTTCAGGATGTTTTTTATGAATAATTCTCAAGGTTTCCACTTGATAGATATGTGGAATTCACTATTGAAATCATGTCCGAGGCTGGGCTAGTATCTATTCAACCACACAGAATAGCACCGACAGAGCTTCAAGAGATTAAGACTCAGCTGAAGGAGTTGGAGGATAAAGGGTTTATCTGTTCAAGTATGTCACCCTGGGTATCACCTGTATTGTTTGCAAAGAAGGATGAAAGGAGTTGACACTTGTATGTTTATTAATAGAAGTTGAACAAGATGACTATAAATAATCGATATTCTCTTCTGTTTATCGAATATATTTTTTAAGATCTTGTGTGTTCTTGAAGATTGACCTGAGATCAGGGTATCATTGGATGAGAGTTAGGAATTCTGATATACCAAGGACTACTTTAAAAATTAGGTATGACCTTTTTGAGTTTTTCATAATGTCGTTTGGGTTGAAGAATTCACTAGATGTTTTTATGGACTTAATGAATAGGGTATTCCATCCATACCTAGATTAATTTGTGATTGTGTTCATGAATTACATCTTGGTGTACTTCAAGACTCATGATGATCATTCCCAACATCTTGACATCATCTTGGGTACAATGAGAGACAATCAACTATATTCCATGATATATAAGTTTTATTTTTGGATTGACTAGGTACACTTCTTGGGGAACATCATCTCAGAGGAAGGTGTGTCTATGGACCAAAAAAAAGTGAAAGTATTGGTTTCATGGGAGTATCCCAAGAATGTGTTTCATATCCATAGATTTTTGTGGTTAGTTGGATACTACATGAGATTAATCCAGGACTTTTCCCATTTTTAAGTTCCAATTATGGGATTGAAAAAGAAAAGGATATAGTTTTAATGGTAGAAATATTGTGAGAATTCCTTCTAGGAGTTGTAGAAGCCTTTTAAATATACACTAATCATAATCCTACCTAATCTAGGTGAGGAGTACACAGTGTATTGCGGTTCATCTAGGATCGGAATTGGATATGTGTTGATTTAGGGAGATCGAGTTATGGAATATGGGCCATGGAAACTGAGGCCACATGAATAGAACTACCCTACACATGACCTAGAGCTAGTGATAGTGGTTTATGATAAGAAGTGTTGGCTACACTATCAATTGGGAGAGAAGTTTATTGTGTTTACCGATCATAAGAACTTAAGGAATGTCTTATCACAATGAGATTTGAATATCCATACACAAAAATGGGTTGAATATATATAGTCATTTTATTTTGAGCTAGAATATATGCTTGGGAAGGGAAATAGTGTTACTAATGCTTTAAGAAAGAGAAAAATCAGACTTAGGTAGTTCAGAAGTCTAGTTTCAAGTGGAAGATGATGACCATACTAGCCGAGATGCATGTTGTGGTTCAGGAGATCCATGAGTAGATGAATCTTGTGTCAGTTTGAATGGATTGTACACTTTAGAGATGGATTAGAGATAATTAGTATGAGGATCCAGAGAGTTTGAACTTGAGGTAAAGTCTTGAAGTTGGGGATTCATCTTCACATTGAAGGATAGAGGAGGATGATATCATCTATCTCACAAATTAGGTTGTCATGCCAACAAGCATGATAGAGGAGCTCATATAGAAGATTCATGCCTCGAAGTGGGAATTACATCTAGGTGTGACCAAAATTTTCCATGACCTATGAAGATAGTTTAGGTGGAAGGGTATGAAAATAGAGATATCAGGGTTCATGACATGATTCTACACCTATCAGCAGGGAAAGGTAGAGAATCAATGACCTGGAGGTTTGCTATAACCATTTCCCATTCCAGAATGGAAGGGAGATGATGTGAAAATGGATTTTGTGGTGGGTATCATAAATATTCCCATGAAGAATGATTATATCTAGTTTATTATGGATAATCTAATGAATGTAGCACATTTATTGACTATATAAGAAACCTTCTTAGTGGATTATTTGGGATGAATATATGTACGAGAGATAGTTCACCTGCACGGGATGCCATGGACTATAGTTACAAATTGTGACTCATGCTTCACTTCACACTTCTAGTAGGTATTACACAATGTTCTTAGAACATAGGTTTTATTGAATATGAATTTCCACCCATAAACAGATTGGAAGATAGAGTTTTCTATAAAGGTGCTTGACGATATGTTGTGTGCATGTGTTCATGACTTCGATGGGTCTTGAGAGAAGCACCTGGATTTATTATAGTTTGAATATAATAATAATTATCATGAAACTATATAGATGGATCCATATGAGGCTCTTTATGGTGGGCTATGCAGATCACTATTATGATGGATAGAGGCAGGTGAGTAAGAGTTGTTGGGATCTAGTCTCATGTAAAAGATGTTAGATCTGGTTCATCTAGTTCAGAAATGTATGGATACAACTTAGGGTAGTTATAATTAATATGATAATATATGAAGATGACCCATATAGTTTACAGATAGTGATCATGTATTCTTATGGGTATATCCTATGTTACGTCACCCCATGATATAAAGATAGGGAAAGTTGGTGCCTAGGTTTGTCGGACCATTTGAGATTATGGAGAGAATCAGGCTTGTAGAATAATTATTAGCCCTTCCACAAAAATATTTCACTATGCATGATATTTTCCATATATCAAACCTTTGATGGGATCACCTTGACCCTTCTCATGTGGTCGATGTGGATAATGTCGATCTTGAAATAGATGTGTTCTTTAAGGAGAATCCTATACATGTGTCAGATCATAGTGAAAAGGTGTTGTGGGGAATGACTGTGCTGATAATTTTTTTATTGTGCAAACATGGGCATGTGAAAGAGGTGACTTGGAAGAGAGAATCAGATATAAGGGATCAGTGGCGTGATCTATTTTGGCATGGAATATTAGATAAGTTGAGAGTGAAGCTATAGTATGAGATATTATAAGGTGGGGAGATTGTAAGATCAGAACTTTTTTTTGGAGTTGACTCAAGATTTAATTCAGTTAATTTTTATTTTTATTTATGTACCTTTTATTAGGTTTTATCTTGGGGGTATGTTTGGGTAAAAATTAAGAAAAATTAAAGAAAAATGGGTTGTTCTCGGTTGGTGTATGGTTAGAGGGAACTATGCACCCATCCCAAGACACCATACAACCCTAGATAGTAGGGGTTCACATAACTGGCGTATGGTTTTCTAAACTGTGTACCCTAAAAAGAAAAACCTTGTAACCCAGAAATAATAATCACAGATTTGGTGAATGGTTAGGGAAAACCATGTTCCCTTTCATAGGAAACCGTGCGTGATAATTAATTTAGATCAAAAATTATTTTAAAAATTCCTCAGACCCTCGAAACACACCTATTTTGACCCCCATTTGACCCTAGGTTTTCATTCATGTTTTGGGATCTCTCTGAAAGAATTCCAGTCCCTATAACCTCCATTCTTCAGGAATAAAAGATGATCTAAATCCACATCTCTCCTAGTAAGCTGATTATTATCTTAATGCTTTCCCATTCAAACTCCTTCATGCTCTCATTATTTTGACAGTAAGTAATTCTCTGATTTTCAAGATCTAGATCTACATTTAGTCAATCTATATCTAGGATTGGGGATCTATATTGGGAATTAAATGTATCTTGTTTTTTATCTTTATTTAGGGTTTTAGATTTAGATTTATATCAAAATCATTGTAATCCCCAAATTTTGGATATTTCCATTGGTTAATCATTCATGGATGTTTGAGGTGGGTGGTTTAATATTCAATTAACATAGTCATGATTTTATGTGTGTGTGAAAATGTTTAGAATTGATAGAGTTTTTTTAGTGATTGGAATTTATATATTGAATTATTTAATATGGTCAATTAATTAATTGAGGAGTTGTGGATTTGATTGAATATTGGGAATCATAGAATTGGGATAATAAATTTATGAATTAATTATCAAAGTATTGATTGGGGAATTTGGGATTTGATTGAATAGTGGAATGGTGGAGTATGGATAATTAATTAATGAATTAATTCTCAAAGTATTGAATTGTTAAATTGTGGGATAATTAATTTGGGGAAATTAATTATACCATATTAATATTATGGATTGAGAAAATTTATTGGGAAATTAACTATGGAATATTGTTATAATTATTTGAGATAATTAATTGGATAATTAATTATAATATATTAATGTTATGAATTGAATAATTAAATGGAGAGTTAATTATGAGACATTGAAATTGTGCATTTCAATAATTAATTGGTGAATTAATTATGGGATCTTGATATTGTTAAAAGATTAATTAATTAATTAATTAATTAATTAATGGGTTATTGAGATATATGTATTATTTTCTTTTTATGATATATGTGATTATTAAATGGTGAATGGAAACATGATCATTTGAACATGTTTTATGAATGGTAACATGCTCATTCAATTATGTATTATTAAATGGTAAATATTAATAAGGAAATTTGGCCAAAAATAAAGAATGGAAACATTTTATTTCAATTATGTGAATAAATGAATGGTAACATGGTCATTAATTAGTGAAAATAAGATTGGTTACATTGTCATTCAATGGTGTGTGTAAATGAATGTAAACCAAGGCATTTATTTTTTAAAATTAGAATGGTAACATGTTCATTAAATGGTGTGACTAAATGAATGGTAAATGTTCATTAATTAGTGAAAATAATAATGGTAACATGGACGTTCAGATACACGATATCCCTTAGGGATAATTAAGATTCTGGCATGGGCTAAAGAAAGTATTGAGGTACGAGTGTCCACTAGAAACCAGTGTTTTTGTGGTTAAATAAAGATTACTTGATAATGTGATAACTATTTAATTATTCATTTTAGTTATTTCTTTATATATCTACATACACTATTTTTGCTGGATATTATTTTAGACACCGTTTGTGGTGGTCTACTGAGTTATACTCACACCCTACTTGGGCTGCCTGATCGGTACCCGAATAGGCTTCATTATTTCATGATGGGTTAA
This sequence comes from Viscum album, assembly GCA_963277665.1. Taxonomy (NCBI): domain Eukaryota; kingdom Viridiplantae; phylum Streptophyta; class Magnoliopsida; order Santalales; family Viscaceae; genus Viscum; species Viscum album. The sequence continues at coordinate 1,400,439,296 of OY728143.1, read as the reverse complement.
AAGAAAATACCATGTGTTAGATGGATGAGTTGTGATGGATCTTGGATGAGGTAACCAGACATGGTTCATAAACCACTTAGGAGTTATCACTAACTCAGGGCGCTGATGTGTGGCACCCAGGTTTGAATGTTATAGTGTGAGACTACTTTGTTGATGTGTCATGCAATACTTTGATGTAGTGATATACATGTATTACAAGTAAGAGTGGTTTTATACGCCTATCGTAATGTGCTAAAAAATCTATAATTTATTCTCCTGATTCAAAATAGCGGTTGGATAGGGTCATCTCACTTGATAAGATTTTGTGGTTCAAGCATTCATTAGTCATAATCACTTATTATCTTTTTATTTTTTTATATTTTATGAAAGAAATGAATTATTTTGGAGGGGTAGTTTATAGAAGTAAAAAATAAAACTAAATATTAAATATATATGCAAACAGAATGAATGTAGGTTAGAGAGAATCACCTAATGGGAACCTTTATCATCAATTATTAATTTCTTATTTAATTAATGAATACACTTAATCATGTGAGAACGCCCTCTTATTACATTATTGTGAGTATATAGTGTACCAATCATGTACACTACACACTCACTTGCTCTATCAAGAGAGATAAGTATAGATATATCAACTAAACTTTAGATAATCACAACAAGGACCATAATTAATATAGATTATCCTTAGAGTATCTTAATGAAAATAAGAAACATTAAACATGAATGAATAAAAACATGTGTTAGAATATTGAATTACTCCCCCAAAATATTCCTTGGGTTTTCTACTCATGATTATGTTCATAAGAGATCACAATGAGAAGAGCAGAGATACAACAAAAGAGAAGAAAAATAAGTTAGATCACTTTATTAAAATATTTTATTGCATATTGAAAAGAAAAAAACCTGACACAAAAATATAATAGAACTTAGGCCCAATTTCTCCCTGTAATGGTTGATCCACTTCATAACAGTTCAAATTTCACATAGTTTCAACTTTTCAAAAGTCTGAAATTATTCCATTCTCAAACACCCTTCCACATGTGAATATTTTAGTGTTCAAACATAATCTCATTCTTCTTTTTAATATCTCAGATGATCTTTTATTTAAACCCGCATGAACCAAAAATCTCATTCTTTTGTTTTGATCTAATTACCTTTTATGTTTATACCCTTATAGAAGCCTCATGTTGGTGGTACAAGTACCGAGGCCAAGGCCTCATGTTTTGGTTTTAAGTGTATGCGAATTTCATGCAGACTGCTTGTGAGAATCCTTTAGTAAAATTTTATAATGTCAAGGATCAACCCTAATTTTCACATGCATAGACTAAATGTGAGTTTCACAGTAAATGGATCTTGTGATAAACAAGTGATTTTGTGTTTGATTGAAAATTTATTTACGTAGTCAATTGATTAACCACATGGAATGATGTTAATGAAAAAATTGTTCCATACTTACGTATGGTTCAGAATTTTGGTTATGATAGACTATAAAGTACTTCATGATGTTTAATAAAGGTTTCATTGATGGTTACACAGGCTTACCCAAGACTTTATTGATGCTTACACAACCATGTTAATGCATACAAAAGGTAAATGATGTGTATGTAACACTATATTGATGTGTACACAGGCTGTGCCTTTTTCATTTTTTTCATATTATGTAACAATAATTCTATATTCTCCATTTAAACATAAAAATCACAATGATTTATTAATAATAGACTCCATCCACCTGAAACAATAATAAAAAAACCAAATATCAAATGCATCCTTTATTTTATTAATTAATAAAGATAGATAAAAAAAATTAAAAACTAAGATTTATGTTGTTTTAACATTTAAGTCCAAAATATTCATATAATTCAAATAGGTGATAATTACCCATTATATTATGAACTGATGGGATTAAAATCATTGAAATTACTAGAAAAATATATGAAATTAATGACTATATCAATTCCCCAACATTGAGTGTAAAAATTCATTCAATCTCTTGTTACTCCTCATGTGCATATTGTGCTTCTCTCACTAGATTAGTATCTATATTCACCTAATAATTTTGAATTACACATTTTTTCATTCTTAAGAGAATGTATGATTTATATATACTTGATAACCACCTATAATATATACTTTATAGAATCAAAAAATTATGTTTTTCATGAGGTATTTACTCAAGATATTATGAGGTTTAAGGGTTCGTTGGAATCAAATGTTAAACTCTTGATCTTGAAGGAGGAGGCTTGAATACCATGTAAATAAAAATGCATGAGAAAATTTAAACTCAAGAATAAGTCCTCATTCATACCCCCTTGTAAATTTACACCTAAAAAACCACTTGTTTTTTTGTAAATCCATACCTTAGAATTTTTTAGCATCAATGAGTATATTTTTCCCTCTTCCCCATTTTGTGGCATTGTTTCAACTGATATTCAGATCTTCATTTCTATTCAAAATCATAGTTGTAAGGGAAATAGAGGTATATTTTTGATCTTAAAATAGTGTTTAACTCCTAACCTAGCATAGAATGAAAATTTTGGTCATCCTAATATCTTTCTTAAATAAATTTATTTCCCAAATAGTAATAGAAAAAATTACACAGTAGCTCACTGATAATCTCGATAGATTTTTTGAATTGTTAGAATTTTACCTACCCCAAACTTAAGTTTAACTATATTCTTGAAATTAAATTTTATGTTCAGGTGGATTATAAGTATTTTATTTAAATATCTTTACCTAATATGGTTGTTTATGGTTACCCAAGACTTATAAAAGGGTGGGATGAAAGGGAAGGATTGGATATAGAGTTCATTGAAAAATGGGTTTTTCTAAATGGATCCTCAATAATTTGTATCACATTTCATGAAATATAACATCTTTTAATAATATTAAAACAACATGTTCTAGATTTACTATCATTATTTATGACTGTTAAAAAAAATAGAAATAGATAAAAGATGTCAAATAGGCTTAAAAACCTCTCAGGTTTGAGAAAAATTTAAACATTATGGACAACACTAGTGCACATTTAGCTTCAAATGTAATTCAACATTATTATATACTTTGATTAAATATCATGAAAAAATTCATTTAAAACTTTTAAAATTTTAATTCAAGTAGTTTTGTTTAAAAAACATCAAGATGGTACCGACTTACTAATGTTTTCAATGAATCTCAAATGATCCTAAAAGCACATAAAAAATCCAATGAAATAGAAAAATTTTGATTCCAAAAATTAATTAGGATATTAATAGGATGAAAATCATCTCTTAAACCTTTCTAAACCCAACCCTTTTAGTTCAAGCATGAGTAAAAATGATTTATTTTTAAAAAAAATATATAAAATAAAAATAAAAATTGATTTTATTGGTCTTAATGAAAAATTGGAGTTAGTCTCATAAGTTCCACCTACTGAGAACCTATAATAAAAGAAAAAACATAAGAAAATTTATTGAAAGTAAATTAAATGAATAGAAAAAAAGAGAAAAGGAATAACTACATATTGGTTTGACCCCCTAAGTGGGCCCTTGGTTGTGACTACCCCAAGAAAGTCAATACCTTATATTATCCATAGTTTGATGGTGATAAGAGCTTACTTTATTTAAAACACCAACACTTATTAATTAAATATTATATTAATTCACACTTATTTTTCACTTCCTCATGTATAGAGTATATCAAGTCCATCCCCATAACTATCAGAAATTTCTTACATAGTGGATGTATGATTAAAAATGGTTCCTCCACCTTTTTTATTGTAATTTCATCAACCTCTTCCTTTAATTATTGTGTCTGATCACATATTATTTCATCAACAAAATTATAAAAGAGAAATTAAAAGAATACACTTATTTGAATAAAAGTAAAATAATAATAATCAATACCATGATCTTCCCCTTTTAAGTGCATAGTTTTTTACACAAGTTATTTAAGAAAATTCATATGGGATTCCTCTTATACTCTCTCTAATTGGTTTTCAATGGGTTATGGGAGTTCCATGTATTAATCATTAAGTGATTCATTTTATTCTTCATCCCATAGGATATACCATACATTGTCAAAATCAGGATAATTGAAATTATGGTAGTTAAAACTCAGTTTAGTTTCAATAAAATTTAAGAAATTGAGTTAAAGAGTGGATTGAATCCCTAAGATGGTTCAACTTCAATTTCTTCTTTATTTCTCAAGGCCTTTTAGTACAAGGTATAAATGTATGGAGGAAGGTACTCTAGACCCTCCAATATTTTTTAAAACTCCAAAACATAAGTGATTTCTTCCCCCAAGATCATAGAGAGGTATAATAGTGTTGTTTCTCATTCTTCAAAGATGGTAAGATCATGTGTCATTTCAATTCCTACAACCTCAATTCAAAATTTAAATAAATATTGTTGATCTATCATATGTACATCGCTAGGAAATTATTATTCATCAATATCCTCTATATGTTCATGGAAGGACTTGCTTAGGATCATGTAAAGGTTGGGTTCAAGATGGTATTCTAGTAAGGAATAAACCCCGAGGATTTATTTTGAAAATTTGGGAGGGATGAGGAGAGAATATTTGTGTATAATAGGAACTTATTGATGAAACTCTAAGAAGTAATTTTGGATCTTAGTTAATTATAGGGTCAAAGGGTTCAATAATGGGTACTCTAGGGCCCTTTTTAGGACCTTGATGACCTCCTTGAATCCCCCCTCTAAGAAAATCCACCTTCGAGTTTCCCTCACCTATATTAAAATTGATGAAAAATTATATTCCATGGGTGAGGGAGAGTTATTTTTTTATATTTTTAAATTTATTTTTTATGTAATACAATATTTACAATGTCAAAATAAGTAGTGAGAAAAATAATGATTGGATCTCTAGAAATGACACCATGTATTGACACACCTATCATAGGGTGGTACAAAATCTATAATTTATTTGAATAATGAAACACTATCCCCAACCAGGGTCATCTCACTTGAGGATATTTTATAGTTCAAGAACTAAATATTCTTAATCACATCTGATCATTTTTGTGTTTTCTATTTTACAAAATTAATGAAATATTGTTTTTCTTATGGAATACAAACTAAAACTAAATATGAAATGTAGATAAAAACATAATGAATCTAGGTTAGAGATAAAGGAGATTAACCCTAGAGTGTCACCAAGTATGAACCTTCATAGTCTATTATTAATATTATATTTACTTAATGGACATAATAAATTGAGTGATAAAACTATATTCTACCATTGTTGTGAGTAAATAGTGTACTCATCCTATATACCATACACTCACCTCTTTAATATAGGGAGAAAAGTGTAGAAGAAGAAACTAAAATTGAGAAAATCACAAAAAGGAATACACTCAATGAAAATTACCTTTTGAGTATCTTAAAGAAAATATGAAACCTAAAATATTAATGCATAACAGTTTCAGTTCAAACACCGGTTTAATACCCTAAAATATTCCATGGGTTAACTAGTCATGATTATGAGCATAATAGATCAAAATCAGAAGATAAAAAACAAAAGAAGAGATAAGTGAATGAAATCAGAGAACATATAAAATGTGATTACATATTGAAAAGAAAAGAAAACATGATGTAAAAATACACCAGAACATTGTAATTATTTCTCTATTTAGTGTTTGATACTCTTCACAATAGTACCTCTCTATTCTTTACATGTAGTCATTTTTACTTTTTCTAAAATTATAAATCTATTTCATTCTAAAATCCTTAGTCCTCATGTGAATCATATGGTGATCAAAAATCCTATCATTATTCCTCTAAATATCTTAGAATATATTTTATTTTAAACCCCCACAACCTATGGATTTAATTATTTGGTTCTAATTAGATTTCCTATCTTGTTTAGACCCACATAAAAAACTTTTATTTGTGGTATAAGTGATGAGGTAGTGGAACCAATTTTCATCTTAAAGTGTAACTGAGTTTCATGAATCCTTCTGGGTTCATCCTTCATTTTTCTAAAGAGCATGTTACAGCCATGAGGTGAAAAGAAATGGATCAATCAGGAGTTAAAAAGTTAATGGATTGTGTGTTAGACAAGTGACCGTGTAATCAATTGAGAACATATTTACATAGTTTATTTATAAATCACATGAAATGATGTTTACATAGACTTGTCCCATGCTTACATAGAGTCTGAAATGATGGTTATGGTAGATCATAAGGTGTTGGATGAAATTTACATAGGGTTTAATTGATGGTTACACATATTTTTATAAGAATTTCATGATGTTTATTCTTCTAGGTTCATGTGTTTGTAGTCTGAATGAGGTGTATGAAACACTACATTGATGTGCACACATGATGTTCCTTTGTCATTATTTCCATATTTTGCATTATTGATTCTTGATTCTTCATTAAAACATAAAATCACTATGATTTATTTATAATTGACCCCATCCACTTGAAATAGTTATAAAGTCACCAAATATTAATCATATTATATATTCTAATAATTCCCAAAGAGATATAAAATAATTTAAAACCAATATTTAAAACATTATCACATTAATGTCCAAAATATTCTTATAATTAAAATAACTGATAATTAACCATTAAATAATGATTTGGTGAGATTAAAGAAATAAAAATACCAAGTGAAATATAAGAAATTATTGACTCTGTCATGATTGTACATTTTACTTATGGTGAAATTAATGATTCAATGTCTTCTCTCAGGGATGTAGGATGTAAATCCAAAAAATGTAAAATCAATATGTCTTTTATTACCTTTCATTTATTATTTGTTTGACTGTTTGTGTGATTTGTAGTAAATTAAACTTGAGTGGGATTTGGATTTAGTGTGGTGATTTGGGTGAAGCATAATCTTCCATGTTTTAGTACATTAAAGTTATAAAGGGTTCCTATTAAAGACCTATTTCTTCCAATGAAGTGTTCTAGTGTTGAACTTCTAGTGTCTGAAGTTATGATGGAGTTATCAACAATTAGTATCAGAGAAACATAAGGTTCATTAATCCTTGTCAATTTACTCAAAAATATCTCAGTTAACATTCTCACTTATTGATATTTTTTATTTAGTATAAATTATAGTATTAGAATGAGATGATTTCATATGATAAAAATCTATAGGTCAAAAAAATCATTGAGAATGATTTTAGATGTTGGGGGATGAAAATAGATGATTATCTCATCTATAAAGATCTATAAATTCTATTCAAATGTGTGAAAATAGAGAGAAATGAATAAGAAAAGCCAAAAAAGAGTTAGGAGATGTTAGGATGTCATTCGCTTAAAATGTGGTTCTAAAAATTTGGGAAAATAAGAATAAAAAATTGTTAATATCATCCATAACAAACATGTATGAGAATCTTACAACACCTAACAAGGTGTGTTTAACACGATAATTGCTCAAAATGAGTCTATTTGAAGAGAGGTGTTCTATCAATCATGTGAATGAATTCAACTTGACCAGGATCAAACTTGAGTTGTGATAGGTTAACATTTATAGATGATTTTTGTGTGATATTCCTATTATCAGCATTACTGAAATCATAGGAGGCAATGGTAATGGTAGAAAGTAAATCCAATAGTAAAGCTGACCCAATCATTGATGGTATCCACAACTTGATTCGGAAATAAAATATATGGAGGATGGAGTCTTAAAAATATTTCAGTGATTCATTAAATATTGATGGAATCAATTTCTCACTTAATAAAATAATTTGGAGGTGGTTTGAAAGAAATTTGAGAGAGTGGTGTAAAGGAAATTCTACCAGATTCAGACCAGTGTGTTGGAATTATGGTAAAAAGGTTCATATCAAGAATGATTTCTAGAAGTTCCAGGGAAATTTTATAATACCAACTTCCAGAGGATTTAATTTGGTGAATTAAACTACACAAATATATGCTAATATACTTATGAGTGTCAATATACCTGTGAAATATTTGATCATATATTCTGGTTTGTCTTTCCACTCCATTGGTGAAAAGTTATGTATAATTAATTATATATCTAAAATCCTTAAGAGAGTGAATCTAGAAGATGATTAAACACTTGATATCATGTTTATGTGATATTTTAAAATTTTGTTGAATAATGGAAGTTCTCTTGTGATTAAAGAAGTTCATCATATTCTAGGACTTCATAAGAACTTGTTTTCAATAAAATAGTTTGATGAAGCTGGATATGGACTGAACCTTATAAATAGTATGTAAAAATTAACTTGCATACCTACTATTATAGATAAATATGAAAATTATAAGACATTGTATTTGATTTTAAGGGAATTGAGAGATATACTTGTTGGTACTTTAACTTTTGGAAGTTCAATTTTTTGGAATTATTGAATTGAGTGTCACATTGATAAAGGTATGAAGGTTCTACTGGAAAAAATCATATTAAAGATGAAACATTGATATTTCAGGTGTTGTGAGAGTTGTATACTAAGGATGCAGTGAAAATTAATTTTTAACTTGATCAGAAGAACACCAAAAAAATGGAAGTGGGAACTTGTACATACAGATGTCCAAGGACATACCCTAGTTAAATATCATGGAGGATTATAATACTTTGTCACTTTTATTTAATAATCTATTGGAAAATTATGTATATACTTTATAAAAATATTTAAACTGTGTGGAGTTTTTTTAAAATGAAAATTTGTGGTTGGAAGGAAAATATGATGAAAGTTTAAATTCTCGAGGTCAGATAATGTAGGTGAGTACATCGTAAGAAGTTTCCAAAACCCCTACAGACACAAAGGAATTAGGAATAAGAAAAATTTACCTTGAATTCCTAGGGAAAATGGAATAGTTAAATGAATGAATCAAACATTGATGGAAAGAGAGATAAGAATGGATTTTCATGGATTCCCAAAACATTTTAGGTGGAAGCAATTAGTATCATAACATACTTGACAAATTGTATCCCCTCAAAGCTTATGGGACATGAATTATTAGAAACACTATGGATAAGAAATGTACCAGATTTATATCAACTCAAGGTATTTTGATGTATAAACTATGTACTAGTTGATTCAAAATATAGTAATAATATTGATAATAAATCTCATGCAAGTTCCAATATAGGATATGTTGATGAAAATTGTAGGATTCATCTTTGGGATAGTGATAAAAATAGGTACATCATAAGTATATTCATTATATTTAATGAAAAATTAATTTTTAAGGAAATTAACTTTAAAGTAAAGGATGTTGAAGGTGAATGAAATAACTCTAATTCCAGTGGTCCTGAATAGAGGTAAATAAATTTCACAAATTATGGATATTTGAAAAATATTTGAGACTAAATGAAGTCAAAAAATTATGGTGGAAAGACCAGAGTGGCATAAGAAGGATCAGGAGTGAGGTCAATGGAGGAAACTATTTAAAGTTATAGAAGTAGTAAAATGTTGTTAAGAGTTATTAATGATGAACCTCTAGATAATTTTGTTCAATAAAGAGTATAGTTGTAGGTAAAATTATAGAGGTAAACAAGAAGCAGATGAATAATACATTGGTATGAAGTTAACTTGAATTTAATTCTTTTAATGGACAGAGGAGAACCCATAATCTTAGAAGAAGTTCTTACCCTTAGATATCTTTTAATAAAGATTAGGAATTTGTGTACAAACTTAAGAAAAGTATCTATTGGTTCAAAAAATCACCAAGGAAGTGGAACCAAAAGATCAATTTTTTCATGAAGGAGGATGATTTCATATAGAGAAGCTCAGATCACTACTATTATTAAAAGGAGTATAGTGATTGTAATTTCATTATTCTACTATTATACGTAGATGAAATACTTATTGTGGGCCTGTTAATGCAATTAATTTAAGAGATTAATAAATCCCTATTAATGAAGTTTGAAATTAAAGATATTAGAGAAATGAGGAAAATATTAGTCAATAGGATTGAGAGAGACAAAAAAACAAGAATTTTGGTTTTATATAAGAATGAATATGAATATATTATTGTAGGAATGTTCACGATGATTGGATATAAATATATTTTCACTCATCATACTAGACACTTTAAACTATCAAAGTAACAAGAACTACAGATGAAATAATAGGATAAAAACATGGTGAGTATACCACATTATTTAGTGATAGAAAGTCTCATGTTTTACATGGCATTAACTTGACCAGATATTTACCGTGCAGTAAGATTTATTATAAGTTTCATGTAAAATATGAGGAAAGAACATTGGGAAGTTGTGAAGTGGATTCTATGATATATCAAAGGAATAGAAGATATAACCATTTTATTTATAGATGATGATCCATTAGTTGGGTATATTGATGCAAACTTTGGGGGAGAATCAGATTCATAGAGAAAAATTGGGTGTGTATTTACCTTCGGTGAAATTATGGTCACCTAGATGTTCAGGTGAAAACCGGTGATTGCATTATCTACAATGAAATTTGGATATGTGGTATGAATAGAATAAACAATGGTAATGATATGGTTGAAACTTTTTATGAAGAACATAAAATTATATAATAAAATGAATCAATCTACTATGATAGTTAGAGTGATATACATTTTTGCAAGAATGTACCATTTTGTGTGATGATAAATTACTTCATCCTACAACACCATTATATTTGTAAATTAATTGAATTTTTAGTATTGGGGTTATGGAAGATAGTTAAATGACAAATTCTAGAGGAAATGTTTATGATTGATTTATTCTAGGAGAGCTTGAGGTAACATTGTGACTTGGTTAGACTTTGGTGAATGTGAATAAATGAATCAGAGCATTGTATACATCAAAATTATAGTAAGTTATGTTTTCCAATGTGTTTAAGGTTGATATGAATTCCTTAAAGTAGTATTCAAGTGGGAGATTTTTTTTGACTGAATAATCTTCTCAAAGTAGAGTAATTTAATCAAAATAAGTAAGTTTAGAGGACCATTTGATCATGTGATAATATTTAAAAGATTATTTAGCTGGGTGGTGATGTGGTTTCCATAATTTCTTGAAATTATATTGGATTTAATTATGTTATTAAATATATTATAAATTCAAATAGAGTATACAACCACTGAAAGAAGGAATTTTCTACATTTGAATCACTCTATTATGTTTTGAAAAAAATGAGTAATGAATGGGGAGCACATTTTCTCAAACTATGATTGAAATTAAATTAAATGAAAGTAATAGGATATCAGTAGTTTCACAATGCACTAGTTGGATAACCATGAATGTACGATGTTAGTGAAATATGATGATTGAATGGGATATTCTATATAATGGGGTAGGGCCACATTGATGATGAGACACACAATTATTAGATGTAGTGATCTATGTGTCTTATAAGTCATAGTGATTGTATACTATACTTATAATGAAATTAAATATGTAATTTATTTTCTAATAGACATATGATATATATCCAAACCATGTAAAATCATTGTTTCTTTTACTTTATTTCACTTATGATTTTATTTAATGTTTTTTTATTTGGAGTAAATAAGTCTTGAGTTTGAATTGGATTTAGTGAAATGATTTGAGTTAAGTATATTATTATATGTTTCGGTACATTGAAGTTTTATAAGGTTCCTACCAAAGATCTGTTTTCACTAGTGTGGTCTTCTTATGATGGACTTTTAGTGTGAGAAGTTCTGTTACAATTATAAATATTTTTTAAAACACCCCTGGTTTTTGGTAATTTACCCATTTATTTTGTATTTTTAATTTACTTAGTAATTGGTTTGAGTTTTATGAAATCCTGTATGGTTTTTGTGTCTTTTTTAAGTGTTTTTGGAGGTTCACGGCTTGATCACCGTAAGGGGAAACTAGGTGGGTTTCTCCAAGAAACCATTCAACAAGGCTTAAGAGTATAGAGGGTGCACATGACTGGAACTCAGTTCTTTGGTGTTCCATTTTATTTGGAAGAAAGTTTTTATGGATATAAGTGCATTAGATATCTATAATAAATAGTAAGCCTTCATTTTATTTCTTTTTTTCTTTATATCTTCTCATATCCTCACCTATAATGATATATCAATCCATTATGGATAAATCTATGATTTATAAAGTGTTTTGATGAGTTCTTGTTACAATATATTAAGGGAAATAGGTTTTCATCCTTTTTATAGTGGTTTATTAGTGTTTCTATATATTTTCACTACTCATTGAGTGGTAGAAGAGTTCTCTATGTTCTCTACTTATTCTAGATCTTAAGGTATTAGTTTTACTAAATTTGTTTCTTATATTTTAAAAGGAAATTTTGGAGAATTTCTCAAATAAAAACCCTTTTCGTTTATTATGTGAGAAGAGTGGGAATTTTAATGGATATTGAAAAACCTATTGATTTTTCATTTTAAATTATTTTTTTGTTTTAATGAAAGTTTGATTTTTGATGAAATGTTTTAAAAATATATTTTTTCTATGTAGAATAGTTTGGTATGAGAACATGGAATATATTTTTGGATTGTGTTCTTGTTAATGTGGGAAAAATCATTGTCAAAAGTACCACCATGAAATAATTGAACATTAGACAAATCATGGTAAAATGTTCCACTATTAAAAAATAAAAGAGGGGATATATCATGGTTAAATGTTTCACTGTAAAATTTGTTCACTAAGCGGTGACTTGGTGAAAGTATGACTCAAAACTCATCGGTATGGTCCAGGTTATGCAAGTGTGTGTGCATGTGTGTGCATGTTTGTGAGTGGGACACATGGAAATGGTATTCCAAGTATAACAAAATGATAAATAATGAATTGATAAAATTTTTATACTTTTATTTTGAAATATTTTTATATCGATATACTACATTAATGTTTCCTATATTTGTTTAAAGATATATATTTAGAATATGACATAAGTTGTTCATTTTCTAGTGGTATGTGTGGGAAGATTTTGGTATATTTTCTTTTTGGTATGATTAACCACCCCTTACATATTAACATTAGTGCATATACATATGTTTTTCATTGTGACATAGTTAAATGAAAGGTCTCACATATCTCTAGTGGAGCATCATGACGCTACTTCCTCATGATGTTTCAGGCTTAGAGTTTCTTATTTGGAGTCATTGGAGTGATATATCATTAATGTTATTTTTTAGGATATATTTTGGTTTTCCTGAGTCACCTTATTATACCTTGTCACTTCTACTCTAATTTTTTCCTTTATTGGTTTGTATTTTGTGTTTTATTATTTCAATAATTCAACATATATCTAGTTTAATTATATATATTTTTTCTTTATGGTTTGAAATTTTTATAAAGGTAGAATCACCCCCATTTTCTAGGTAAGATGATTAAATTTATTTTCAGCCTTTGGTGTCTTGGGGACTCCACCTAAGGTTAGTGTAACCTCTGACCTAGGACAAGACAATGGGTTGGGTGGGGATGTTACTGTCTTACTCATACAAGGCCCTTATCCAGTATTCCATTAAAATTTTTCTTTAGAAACCTGAATTTGTTTTGAAATATAATTTCCAAATCATTAATGAAACCACCCTTCTCCTTTAAAATCCTATTAAAATCTATCCAATTTTTAAAATAAAAATATAAAAAGTAAACCACTATAGTTTTATAAATCCAATTCACAACACCAACCAATCTATAAAGAGGGACACTAACACTTTTTTGACCAAGGATCCACTAATGAACCATTTCTCTAGCTATACAGTCATTATTGACTGTTATTTAAATGTGAACCCATCCCAAATTTTGGGGAAAACTCATACAAAGCATGAAATATTTTTAAAATAATTATAATTATGGTGTAAGAATATTAAATTACCAGGAAAATAGGATAATAAAAAATATCAAGGACGTTCACCTCAATATGAGATTCATAAATAGATCCCAAGATCATAACAAACTCCTCTGAGTCCAAGATCACATATCTCATCTGTAAACAACATCAAATTAATAAATTTATCAATTCAAAAATCCCATGATAGAATAACCGATGAAAAAATCACAAGAAAGTATCACAGTACTAAAACCACAAGCAATAGTGTTTTTCCCTCGCCCAATTTAATAACATAAGGCAATATTATTTAAATAATTTTGTTTAAAAATACCTAAATATTTTTTCGGAAAAATATACCTCAAGATAAATGATGAATGAAGGAATTAATACATCCTCTTAGTAATCACACCAAAGCTCCATGACGTGGGATGATTCTACAATTCTTCAGAAAAATTGTATCACAAAAACCATAACTAGTTGAACCAAAATCATAGGAAAACAAGTTTGAAGAACAAATAGGAGAAGAGGAAGAATCCTAACTTAAATCTATGTGAAAGAACCATTCAAAAAAACATAGTTCAAAGGTTGATAAAGGGGGGGGGGGATGGAACAACTAAAGAGGTAACTCCTTATTATTCTATTAGATTTTAACTAAAGGATCCCGAGGGGGTTCCTAATAGGTCCCATTGAAAATTACCAACAGTATGATCTAAAAATCATTCCTAAAAACTTAGTCATGGTGTGACCATGGTGGTTATGTAATGACTCCTCAATGACTAGGTCATGTCATAGAGTGATCCATTTAGGTTATTTTTTTACCACTTTCCCCTAGGTAAAGGGCTTTATCCTATTAGAAAATATCATATTGTGGCCCCTATGGGTCATGGTGTGACTTCCCCAAATAGAGGTCTTGATCCTCTGGCAATACACTATAACAACGTGACTAGGTTAGTCATGCTATGATGGAAAATTCTCTAAGGGCCTCAAGACACAACTCCCCACCACCAAGACACAAGCCTTCCACACTCTAGGTAATTATGTTATGGTTCCCTTCTACAACAATATGAACATACATAAGGGTAAGCTCATGGATACCATTATGTATAAGATTTTTCCATATCAAAAAAATATAGGTGTCACACCGTGGTTTCCCTCCACTATGTTATAACCCCCTTCCTCACCCATTCTATAAATTTCTATAACAACCTTTATTTCATGACCTCCTAGGCCACTATAGACCTCCCATTGTGGCACCCATTGATCAAAATGTGATCCTAGATCAAGACAGTCATCATTCCATGATGCCTTCTTGGTTACAACGTTATCATGGAACAACAGCCCGCCACACCGCAACTCCCCTGGGTCACGGTGTGAAATTATATTTTCTATAAAATATTATCTACCTATACTTAAGAACATAGTTTGTTTGTTTTTACACAAAGATACTGATGTTCTCAGTTAGGATCCAAGTATCATTGAGAGGGGGAGGGGGCGAATCAGTGATATCTTTTTCTTTTTATGTTTCCCCTTTTTGAAACAACCTTCGCCTCCTATTAAAGAGTTTCTTCCTTGCAGAACACACACAACCACAGGAACACAAGATTTACAAGGTTCACTACTCTATAAGAGTAGCTATGTCCTTGGTATGGTACGGAAACAATCCAGTACCACACAATCCACTAGAAATCAATCCTTTGATGTGGAATACAATGAGTAGGATATACCCTTACACTCGTGCAGCACTTTGAAAACAATCCAATAGTGCGTGTGCTCCCTATTAGCACAAATAGGGTAACACAATGTTTCAGTGATTATTTAAAATTGAACAGATGTATTCTCTAAAGTACAAATCTTCACTTTCTAACCCGAAAGCCAGTAAGAACTCTCTTACGCACTACTGAATACGTGCAAAGACCCCAAATATTTCGCGCATCCTTTAGGGTGCCTTGCACACAATTCAAATGGATTGCCCGTAAAAATGCCCTTTTGGCGCAGAAATCATTTTCGCGCAACTTCCCTTTTTCGTGCAAAGATTCACTTTTCATGCTGCTTCCAAATTTTTTCACGCAACTGTCATTATTTCGCGAAAACCTTTTTTTTTCGCGCACCCCACTTAGTGTAAGATTTTACACGCACCAGATTTCAGAATTTCTTCTATGTGTCGAGTCTACATAAAATGAGAAGGGTTAGCCTCATAATTATAGGCATTTTTGACCCCACGCGCAAAACACTAATCCACACGTAAAACCTTCTTCATGCGCGTAAAAACTCTTTTATGCAATTTCATATTTCGCGCCATGCTTCAATATTTTGTGCACCTCATGACTTTGCCATTTTTCATCCTTCTAAGCATGAAGCACCAATTGTGCGCAAAATTCCACAACGCATTCCTTATTGCGCGCAAATTCATCCTTTCACACGACATCGTATTTCGTGCAATGATCCAATTTTTCGCGTAGCTCATGCCTTTGAAAAATTTTTAGTTTCTGATCTTGAAAGACCTTTCACGCGAAAAACACCATTCCACTATTTCACGCATCCCGCAGATATTTTGCGCAACCCTCTACTATTTCGTGCACTGCTTTATTTTTTCGCGCAACCTGTCTAAATTTCCACGCAATCCATGACTTTATCATTTTTCGATGTTCTGACCTTGAATCATGACTTGCATGCAAAAATCTAAACCATCTTCAATCTTTCATGCTTCATCCATTCCCAAACACATTTCTTCATCTCCCAATTTTCAGGCCCTAAAATTTGGAAAACACTGGAAAACAACGCCACCTTAAACTGTGCTTTTCTGCCGTCCCTAGATTGTCCATTGCTTTGTCATTTTATCTCTTCACTTCTTCCCATAACCATTCTTCTGCTCTTATCACGAATCCCACTATCATGATATTTATCCTTTGATAGATCAGCTTTAGCATCGTCAGAGTTGCAATGGGAACTGAAACTTCCCTATCCCCCAGCAACATCATTCCTTCCAATCAAAACTTTATATGACTGGCATCATCATTTCTTCCACTTTCCTTCATAAGGCTTGCATCACAAGTTCTCATAACTCATGATATGTGTGAAATACATACCAGCAATGCATCGTCTGATTTTAGATCCTTCTACAAAGGGAATGGATTTGTCTTCTTTGACAACAAAATACAACACTCTACAAAGGATAACTCTTCAAACTTTCTTCTCTATTCAACTTTGTCCCAAAAGATACCAGTCCCAAAATATCTCATAAATCATTTAAAACATGTTCAAAACTCTCAATCCTCAACTCGAATCCAAAACATCAAATTTTACTTGATTTTCACCTACCAGTAATGACCTAGGTAATCACATGAATATCATGATATATTATTATCTTTTATAGTAACATAAAAAAATAAAAAAATTATAAATATAATTTTAAATTAATATCAAATTTTTTAGGAAATAATTAAAAGAAAATCAAGACTTGAATAAAAGTTTGCACTATACTACTCGTTCATTGAGTTTTTCCCAAAAAGGATCAATCTTCATTGTTTTTTTTCATTATTATTTATATTATTATATAAAAATAATATTTTTTAACTTTATATTTATATAATTTATTTATAATAGTTAAGGATTTAGTGAACCCGATTGGACAAACATAGATGTCGCATCACATTCATCAGAACACTATTGATTATTTCTTGAATGAACCTACCAAATATATTTGGAAACATATTTTCCATTATCTATTTTCTTAATTACCATTATAACTATTAGATAAATAATTAAATATTTATCATTTTTTTGTTTTTATAGGATAAGATTCAATAAGTTTGGGATGAAAACCATTTAAAATCATGGTTGGTTTCCCAGAATAATACATTTGCACTCAGTTTAGGGATGTATCATATTAAACATGTTCAGGGGATGGGTTATATGGCCTTGGTTATGGTATTTTAAGGTTATATTTTTAGTGTTTTAAAGTATAAGAAGTGTTAGGATAAAAGTTGGTAAAATTGGGGATGGGCCTTGCATTACCATAACATTGTTTTTTAGACCGTGTAATGGGTTGGGGGGTCACTCTCCATGGTCTCTATACAGACACTCGGGATTGTATAACATGGATAAGTTTTTGGGGGATTTTTGGGATAGTGGTATCTACATGGCTGTCTAATGGTCACCAGGGACCGTGTATTCAGGTCATGCAATCACTTAAAACCCTATCCAAACCCTCATTTTAACATAAATTTATTACATTCACTCACATTTCTTCCCCCTGATCCTGCTTTTATTTTTGGATGACCCATAGTAAAATTTTGGGGGATCCTCTCCCTCATGATATTATCTCCCTTGATTTTTGGTTGGTTATGTATTCATATACAAGGAAATACCCTCCAGGTCCTCTCCTCTCCTCTTGTTCTTCGGTTCTCTCGGTGGAAACACTAACTAGGTAATGTTTATGTGATATTTTTGGTAATGATTTATT
Organism: Viscum album; assembly: GCA_963277665.1. Lineage (NCBI taxonomy): Eukaryota > Viridiplantae > Streptophyta > Magnoliopsida > Santalales > Viscaceae > Viscum > Viscum album. The sequence continues at coordinate 1,400,421,135 of OY728143.1, read as the reverse complement.
TAATATAAGTATTTTAGTAATAGGGATTTAAGGATCCAAAGTTGAGTGTGGATATTGTTTTTTATCATGTGTCTTCATGTTTTCACTATATTTGAGGCAGGTGGGTTCTCATGTTCGTTGATTATATGAAGATAATATGTATTTAGTGTGTATTTCATTGAGTCACTTTTATATTATTAATATGTTTGGGTGTTAGTGTGTTTTTTGTGAAAATTGAAGGTTTTTTGGTTGTGTTATTTTTATTAAACATGAAGTAGTTATTTCCCAAGTGCGTGGGTGTTTTTAAAAAAAATGGGGTTAGAGTATTGAATTATTTTAGATGTTGAGTTATGGAATTGAGTTCATAATTGTGTTGATTTGAATTTGATATTATTTGTGGCATTGAGTTTATGGAGTTATTTTATTATTTATTATTATTTGTAATGATTGATATTGAATATTGATTTTTTGATTTTTTTGAGTGACCAGGAAAGAGTCATGGTAAACTCCCAGTTGGGTGTGGAGAGATTACCTGTAAGGGATTGGGGATGTGGTGGAAACTCCCACTTGGGTATGGGGAGCTTATTGGACATCATAATGTGAGGTTTGGGGGTATCTGGTCCTCTCATGAGTAGGTTATACCAAAATATTGGTTGGTTACTCATGAACTAGGTTTCCCTTGGGTTTGGTAGTTGGATTGGGTGTGTGAGTTAACTTTGGTCTTGTTGGTTATATTTTGTTATTTTATTTTGATACCGTGAGATCTTATTTATCATGTGATTATGTCATCATCACATACAAATATGGCATCACATGATGCTCTATTCGACATTTGATCTCCTGGTCCTCAAAAGATCATGCAGTTGGTCCTCGTAATTATTCGAGGAGTTCTCCAGGCAGTAGTGGTCAAAAATCATTATTTTCTATAGATCCTTAACCTCTCCCGTTTTCTTGAGTTTTTATGTATGGGATCTTGATATATATAGGACACATGAGGATGAAGGTGGAATCTCTTGGTATGGTATGGAGGATATGTGTATTGGTTGACACATCGAAGATTGCGTCACATGATCATCTAATTTGATCATGTGATGCCTCTGTTTTACTTATGTGGTGTCACATGATCAGATAAAATCTGATTTAAATTGGATGGAAAATCATTAGAGGTATAAGGGATTCATGGTCACTAAAATACTTGTGACACCCTGGTGATTTTCCTCGCCTCAGTATCATGATCAAAAGATGATCATGTGAAAAATTAGAGTGTTGTCGGTGACTCTCATTAAAGGCCATTGGACCTCATGGGTTGGGTATCATGATGGATTGTGTCAGACCTCTCAGAAATTCTTAGATATCAAAAAAGTATAAGAGAGATGGCAGTGATAATGGGAGAGTATCAGGTGTGCCTAAAGATGATAAACCAAGGCATAAGTAGGTTGAATACAAGGGTATTTTAGCACACATACTCATCTTAATTTGATAATGAGATAACCAGTTTTTAACTGGATGGCCATGATAAGCAGAAGTCATGATCAGATGGCACGGATCATTAGGCGGCATGATCGGATAAACTAGGTTTGATCACTTTTAAAATATCATGTCCCACATAAAACTTATACTCCACTTCCCCTTTAGTATGTAATCCATTTCATGGATGTCATTGGATCGAGCCAACAATAAGGTCAATACCCATACCATCTACATCAATTCCACCATGGGCTTAGACCAACCATGTCTTTGGCTTGAACAATGCATGTGCACCCACGAGCTTGCAAAACACAAGCCCTATATATGTGCCTGACTTGTCGCTTGCGGGAGTTATTCCCCCCTTGTTCCACTAGATTTCCCAAGATGACTCCCACTCAGTGTGGTTGACCTTTGGTCCCACATGGGCCTGTGGTATAATTATCCTGGCTAGATGGTGGTTAGCCATATTTTTTGGCCAAGTGTGGTATAAAAAACTATAAATATAATTCTTTATAGAGTACACGATTCCCAAAGAGATCCCCCTTAAATCCTAAGACTTCATATATTCCATATCCAAGAATTATTCCATGGTCATTGAATCTTTAGTAGAAAAATGTGAGATGCACAAATATTGGTGCCAACAAATACCATTCAAATTACGATTTATAAAATTTCAGGTAAAAACCTATTTGATTGGCCAAAATGATTCATCTTATGAGACTATCGATACATAAAGGGGATATATATAAATAGGGCCCACACATGTAGTAACTATCCAAATAATTCCTTGTATGTCGAATAATCGATCTAATTCAAGAAATATGTGCCCTATCAAATATCTGTATTGATTAAATGATTCAGACTTATCAATAATTCACCTGTTAATCCAATAACTATCAAAGTAAAAACCCTTTGTAAAAATGGTACAATGTTTAAGGAATTATAATATCCATACATGAGAATATGTATATTTAATATAAATTTAATGTTCAATAAAAATGATCATAATTAAGTTATTTTTTCAAGAGAAACATAACAATCACAAAATAAAGTGATATTGAAAAGATAACTTTTACGACTTGGTAATTATCATGTCAAAACATCTTGGATGAGATAATTCAAAGTAAAAACATAAAAAATATAAAGATAAAATAATTAATGCTATAATATATCAAAAGGGGTGGTAGATACACCAAACAAAATAAGTAAGTGGTGAATATGAAATTTATCTCACATATGTAAAAAGTGAGATGAAAACCTCTTACCTTGCATTTCATTTTGCGTGAACAGACATTAACTACATGTATAATGGTTTTAATAATGTTAATAAATTATTATAGAACCATATTAATATTTATTCTATCATATATTGTCTTTATATAATATCTTATTACCCTTTTGTTAGAAATATTTCATTATTTTAACTATTTCAGGTGTTGATTGCCTAGTTTCTCGAGTAAGTTTTGACTTGTTATTTATTTTTCCTATTTCTTAGATCATGATTTCATAATATTGAGAATGGAAAACATGATTTAATTATCATATATATTCAGTATATATATATTTATAATAATAAATAATATTTTGAGATAGTTAATGAAAATCACAATTCATGGAGATGGTTGGTCGTACTTATGCATGAACACCACTTATATTTCTTTATCATATTTAAAATAATTAAAATTAAATGATATATATATATAAGTATGTTTTAATTCAAGTATAATATTTATTTCACACATTTCACATATTTTAATTAAAACTATCTTTAGTACATTCCATGTAAAGTGTGAACGTTTTACATTTCTTTGAGGAGGTGGTAGTCCCCATGTCCACAAATGAGGTTATCGTATTCCCACAAAATAGAAAGTGTAAAGATATGTGTTCTATAAAAATTACAGAATCATAAATACTATATATATATCATGTATATCATATATAAATAATGTTTTCATCATAATTATGAACCATGAGAGGTGGTAAATGAAAAATGAACGACACCGTTTCGTGAGGCGGTAGTTCACCGTACACACGAATGGTATCTTTGTTACCTATTTTATAAAAATATGTGTAAGTGAAAATAAGAACCTTAGAATTACAAAATATAAGTATTTTTAAGATACTTAGGTTATTATATAATCATTTAATAAGAATATTTTATGTGGTGGAGAATGAAAATAACACAAAAGATCTTGAGGAAGGATGTTACATCTTCTTTGGGTAACTCCATTTTATTTTCACCAAAGGGAATCCATGGATGGATTTATTCCAAAATTCAGGCTTCTAGGATTAGTGGAGGGGGTTTGGGAGATTATTTAAGTATATATTTTGTGAGAAAAAGTGTTTTATAGGCATGACTAAGTGGGAGGGGTGAGATCCTTTTTATAGTGGAGGAGTGGCATTCATGAGTTTTTTTGAAAAGGGAACTCCACATACATTTTTTCTATGGAAAGTGGATCCAATAATGAACCAAATAAGATAAAAGGTAGGATAGGGTCCAAATATGGCCATCCAATGGATTTTTTATAAGTCAATAGGACATTTTGGCCCTTAAGTTTAAAGTTTGGAACTTTGTAAGGCTAATTTTTTGTAACACCCCGTGATTTTGAAAATAATTATTGAATGCATAAAACACTGAGTCTATAAAAACAACATTTTGTTATAACCCCACAAATAAGAATAATTTTTTTACTTCCCTTATTTGAATTTTGAAAAACTGATATACACGGTTGCATTTAGTAATATATTTAGAGTCTGATAAGATCAACATATATTTTTGGTGAATAGTAACTCGACCCTTATGAATAGTAACATACCATTATGAATAGTAATGAATAGTAAATCAGCCAAAAAAATAGAAACTTCACCCATGAATGTATAAACACAATTTACACATCTCATAAGGGAAAAAATGACCATAGCATAAGAATTGGTATTTTTGTATGTCATAAATATTTTAATTACAATTTTATGATTAATTTAATATTTTGAAATTGAAATATATATTCAAAAAATTTAATCATAAATTGTTATTTTATTTTATCATGGTTATAAGATAATTTTAGTAGTCCTTTAGTAACTTATAAAAGTGTTATAATATGAGTTATAGTTTTAATGTTTTTTTTGAATAAATAATGATTTTATTTAAAAATTGAATAAAAATATTTAGAAACATATTTTAGAAAAATGAATTTAATTTTTGAATTATAAACATAAAAAAATGGTTAGGGTGAATTTTTTATATTTTTCTAAAATATTAAAATTTTTTATAAACAATGAAGTACAATAATTTATCGTATATATACATTATGAGTTAAATACACTATTCATAGCATCATCACTGATGTAATCACCCTTTTTTAAAACTCACATAAACTTACTACTATTTTTTCTCATGGAATCATCACAATTTGTTGTCTTATGGAAAAATAATAAATGAATGACTAAAATATTACGAAAACCCTACTCTCCTCCACTATAAAAAACAACCACACTCCCCTATTCTCTTCACTCTTCTCAAGACTTATGCCTTGTGTAAATTCTATTCAAATATTCTCCCAAGATTCTCCCCCACGTCCATAATCCCTTGGTCTCACAAAAAGAACAAATATTCTCCCCTAAAGAGGCACTTAAGGATGATTAATTCAAGAGGTAAATTCATCTTTTTCAATTCCTTCACCTTCTTTTCAAGTTCCTTTTCTTTCTTTTCTATCCTCACCTCTCCTCATCCAAATTTTATGAAAACTAAAGTACCTTAAATGTACATTAATTTTTTTATGATTATGTAATAAGTTATTATCATCTCTCATTTACCCTTATTTAATGATAATAATAAAAAAACACCATCTGAGATAAGCTAATTTACCACATTCAAGGATGATGGGTTTTCAATTTTTATTAACATCTTAAATTATTATCATGAACCATTATTATGGTGGAACCAGACTATAATATATGTATTATTTATCATCTATGGTTCTACAAACTATTTTTACACATGGTTTTGATTTATGAAACAAAATGAGTTCGTTGTGTTTAAAAAACGCCAATAAACCCAAACAGTTATCATTACATAATTTATATAATGATTCATATTACCTCCAAGTAACAAAATGAAATTAAAAAACATGTAAAATTTTGTATATTCACTAATAAAATATAACATAAATTCTGTAGAACCATCCCCATTTTACATGATTCTCCATTCATGTATATAAGTATACCGCTCATGATATAAGCAGACATGAACAATGAAATTGAACCTCTTAACCCATAAAAAATTCAATGAATAAAATTAATAAGGTTATAATAAATAAATTAAATTTAGAAGAGGTTTTATTAATTATTAATTAATGAACCTAAATTTTATTACTCAGGTCATTAAGATCAAGTGAAGAAACCATCAGACTTAAGTTAAGGGGTGTCCTCATCTCACTTCTATTTTTGTGAGACATTCCTCATTAACCAATATTAATTGTGTATGGTGTATGTATACTAACCATTTATGTATCAAATCATGGATATATTTATTTTCATGGTATTCAATTTATCATTTTATGATTATTAATTTTGGGAAATACAATGTGGTAAAATATTTCTACCCGAACCTCCATTTTCATTTTGGTTACTCTTATTCTCTACTTACCTCAATAAAATTATTATTTATTCTTATTTAATCAACAAAAATTTTATGTGAATGTTATATATAATTGTAACAACTTGAAAACTTCTTTAGTTTATGGTTATTTACATGTTTTAAAAGGATCATCAAAATTTTATCCAGATAAACAAACCCGATTCAAGGGAACTTCTCGAATTCTTATAAGTTTTAAAGTGTACAACAGAATCTGTATTAAGCCACCATTATTTTTTTATAAAAACACTTATTTTTTCTTAAAAAAAATATCTTGGATAATTTCTAGATTTAAGACAACAATCATTCCATTACACATTAAAATTCTATTTAATACTTTTTTTAAAATGCTCTAAAATGCTTTATTTCTAAAGATTCTTAAGAACTCTTTTTACATGGGTTCACTTCATTAGGACATAATTTATGCATAAAATATAATTTCTATGTATGCTACTTTTATTTTCTTGGATATACATTTTTGAAATTTATTTCAGGTCAAATAAAAATGATTTTCCTAAATAACGCGTCTTTCATAAGAAAAAATGATTTTTCTCATCTCACATTAACTTTTATGAAATATATTCTTTTTTCACCACTAATTCCATGAATGTGGTGTATGTAATAACCTTTGGTATATCATATACAAATTATCCTAATTCTCATTTATTCTAAGAGATTATTATTTGAATGTTTCAAGGTGGAATGGGACACTATGGAATGATTAATGAGAATTTCTTCAAGAAATTTTCAATTGTATCATTAAAAAGTATATTAATTTATGTCAATATACCTTGTTCAATATTTTAATTCATTGAGTTATATCTATTATGATATCATCTAAAATATATTGTTGAATGGGTTCTGATTAGTTTGACTATGGATGTGATATCTTGATACCATTCACCATTTTACTCTAAATGGTTGATGTTTATGTTAAATGATTGGGGAAAATTATTTTCATTTCAATTATTAGTTACAATATGAATGTATATTTTTATTATGTTCACCCCTTTCATATGATTAATGCATTGTAATTAGTAATTTATGGTTGGGGTCTTCTATACCCTCTCAATACATCAGTAGATCTCATGAGACAAATTGATATGGACTTGGTTGAGGCCTTTCCCATTTTTAGATATGGTTTTCGCCAAAGCCTTAATCATTTTTAGATTTATTTCCAGATGATTTGATGATAAATTTCAGAATGTCCAACATATACATTAACCTCATCATGAAACTAGTAATTGAAAGTTCATGTGGTTATTCGACTAGTATTATACACAAGATCATGCTTTATTATAGAATTATTATTTCAGAAATTATTCTTGCATAATGTGTTCAAGTTTATTTTTAAAGGTATCGGTTTAAGTTATTCACCATGCCTAATGTTTATGATTATGATATCTTCTGCTGTATTGATTACCCTTGTTGAACATCTTATCTCACCCCTTTCTTGTGTTTCATTTTCTCTGTACATGAAGAATTTTATTATGAATGACCTGGAGGGATAAACATAGAGTCGTGGATGTTCCCAATAAAACTTATATGTTGTATTTCATTTCAAGATGTAATTTTGAACCTATGTATATATCTGGTTTTCACTAAACTAATCAATACTTTGGGATAATATTTTATTGTAAGAATACCAATGTAATGTATTATGGCACCGACTCTGGGAAATTGGGGTCGGGTCTTTACATTTTTCTCACAATCATTGTAATTAATTTTAATTACTTTCACTAATATTTTGGGTCAAAAACCAAGTTGAACTTATTGGAAATTAGAAATTATTATTATTCCAAACTTGTAATCCATTTTTTGAAATTCCAATCATATAAGTGGTATAAATTAATTTTAATTTAATCCCACAGATGGGACGAAAAAATGTGCTTTTAACGAAAAAATGTTCAAAAGTTTGCTATGTTTTTATATCAAATTTTGAAGGGGAATTGATTCCAATGAAATAAAATGGATTTAATTATATAAAATTGGTATAATTATACTTTAAAACCAAATCAAAACATAATTTAACTATATAAATAAATTAGTCTAAAAAGTACTTTTGAATTAAAATTTGGTATTTTTAACTATTCATAAAAAAATGAAACGTCAATGAAAAATATCAAAAATTCACCCTAACTTAAATTTTGATGTTAATATTTCAAAAATAAAGTTTATTTTTTTACATATAACCTTTATAAAAGTTACAAAAATTGAATTTAAAATAGGTTCTCTATTAAAATGTGGTAAAAGTGCCTTTATAAAAATATTGATTTTTATGAGAGATATTGGGTTTTTCATATATTATATTTATAAAATATATCGGATGAATGTAATATTTTTTTTATTGAATATATAATGTATACATTACATTAATATCACTCACTAATTGTAATTAAATTAATTTATTAGGATAAAACAACTTTGCGAGCATACAATTAGTTTTCTATAAAAACATTCCCATTTATATTAAATTGGTTCTTATATTAATTTTTAATTAAACTTTAAAAAATGAATTAATTTTATGTTAGTGTAAACTATTGATTTTTATAAGTTAGTAAATAATATTCATATCCATTAATTTAACATTTATGTTATTTTTTATTATATTAAATAATAATATTTTAATAATATATTGTTGTTTAGTAAAACTTTGTTTTGTGTGTAATGAAAACAATCTAACAAGGTCATTCATGAATGCAAGGAAATATAACTTAATGTTTGAGTGAATTCCAAGATTTAAAATATATTAATTTTTTTATGATATTAAATGCACCAAAATTTCTCGAGAGGTTATATTTCTTTCTATGTTTGGTGTTGTGTGTCAAACACGTTATCAAATAAAATATATTATTATAGAATTTTTGGGGTGTTACATTACCATTTTGAAAAATGGTCATTTGTATTTCCAACCAGAGGAAAATTTTATGGAAATAGATCAATTGTTACATTGACTGTATTAGAGTTACTTCAAGAACATAGATATGTTCTACTCAATAGTCTTATTGAAGATCCATTTATTGAATAATTTTTATTACAAACAAGGAGATTTCTAAGGGTTCAAGCATGAAATGAGGGGAAATTAAAAAATATATATTAATAAGAAGATTGTAAAATAGTTTTCATGTCATGTAATTACATACTCATATTCATTGTATTGATGATTATATGTTTTTTATGTTAAAATTAACACCATATATATTCTTTTATATATAATGAATGCTGATAATTGAGCTAAAATTTTAGTTGATTTGATGTTTTTTGTCTTGAGGTCATTTAGGGAAGGCTAAGAGATCCAATGCCTACAATATTCATGGATTTATGTTTCATTATATTAATCATTAAAATGGCTTTAAAACAGAAAATAGTGGTTTATTTACACTTGTATGGGTGGGATACTATATAAATATAGTTAATATAATAAAATTAAACTATCATTGTAAATTTTTAGTTCTCATATTCAAATAAAAGTCGGTCAATTTTAATAGGTGTATTATGAAATATTCAATTCATTTTACTTTTGTATACCTATCACTATTGATTTATAATGGTGAGCATCAAAATCATGATTTATTTATCATCGATTCAAAAGAAAAGATGGTTTATTATGTTTATGGTGAAGTAAATTAATGTTGTAGTGTTATAGTATACATAAAACAAAAATACCTGTATGATATAAGAGATGAATCTCAATTGGTACTTTGTGACAGTGAACATTATTAACTACAAAACATTCAACGTTTTTTACCAGATAATATTTAAACAATATAACTTTCAAGAGAAGGTGAAAATGAAGTACTATTCATAATAGAGGTTGATAAAAATGAGGAAAATGATGATAATGATAATTGAATGTATAAAATTTTAAGGAAACTATATTAAAATTCCACATATTTGTGTATTTAATACAAATATACATTGTACTATTTTTTTATTTTGTATAAATATTTTTCTTATAATTTTTTTTTCATTGAATATATTATAATATATGTGAATTATAGAAATGTAAAGAACAATATTTTGAGTCCCATCTGACCATGATCTTGTAGAACACCTACTCTAGCATCACCTCTAATAAATTTTAGTGATTACACTATAGAATATACTTTTAGCAAGCCATCAATTTCCCCATATGATATAGTTATATCACCTTCTGATACACCTTTGATGGTGTATAAGTTGGTCTCTACTCCATCTAGGAGATATTGGGGAGTTACCACAACTAGAATGTATATCATAGTAAGAAAAAACTATATAGTTGGATTAAATTTTTAATGAATATGTCAAATTGATAAATATAACTACATAAGAATACAAATATGAATACAATAGATGTATGAGAACTGAAATGTTTTAAAATCATTAGTCCATTTTATAAGTTTAGGTTTCTTAATCGTGATTTGATCTGAATATTTGGAAGATTCTTGGGTAGATTTCTTTTGATATGGTGATCCTACCCATTAATTATAAATATTAGAGGCATATTCCCATAGCATGGAATAATTAAGTGTTTTAAACCAATGCCACATCAATCTGAGTGGAAGTTTTCTTAAGATATACATAATTTGTTTCTAAAACATGATTATAATTGTTAAAACCATAGAAAATGATCTTTTATTGGAATGAAAACATGGTGAAACCATCAGAGAATCATTTTTGATGTGTATGAGTAGAATAAACCACAAACTAACATTTTATGTGATCAGAATGACCCAATAACTAGTTTTAATAGATATCAAAGTCTTTTAAAAGATGCCTTATGGGGTAAAAACAAAAAAATCGAGATTAAAGTACAATAAAATAATGGGTAAATGAAAAATTATTTATTTTGGAAATGTAAGAGATGAATCCACATCAATTCATGTGGTTATTTTCTTGGGATGTTTGTAAACACATTTTTAGTCTTTATATCTCTTAAACATCCATGTAGCAGTCAAAACATAGAAAACAACCTCATATTGGTGTGAAATAAAAGGAAAACCATCATTGAATCATTTTTACATGTAAAAGTATAAAACATTTCAATCTGACATGTGGTATGCTTGAAATTAATTAATAAGTAGTTTTAATATATATCAATGTCTTTAAAGATTTTCCTTAGGGGGGTTAAAACTACGAAAATGAGCTCTAAGATTTGTGAAATCAGAGGAAAAAACCTTAGAATTACTTTGGAAATGTTGGAAATAATTCCATATAAATTTGAGGTGATGTTCTCTCATGATGCATGTTAACACATTTTTATTGATTCAAAACTCTAAAATAAGCATGTAATGGTCAAAAAATATAAAACAATCTCAAATTAGCATGAAATCATTATATAGCTGTTGATGAATTATTTTTTTCATATAAGAGAATATAAAACATTAATCTGATGTGAGGTGTGCTTGAAATTACTCAATAAGTTTTTTAATAGATATCAAAGTCTTTAAAAGAACACCTTATTGGTCCAAAACAAGTAAACTAGCATAGAGTGTTTTTAAATCCTAGGAAAATGTCCCTGGATTTATTTTTGAAATATAAGAACTAAATCCACATCATTCCAAGTGATAGTTTGCTCTGGATGTCTACAAACACATTTTTTGTTTATTTAAAACACTAAAACATGAGTGTAATAGTCAAAACCATAGAAAATTACCATTTATTTGAGTGAAATCATATGACAATCATCATTGAATTATTTTTTATTTTTAATAGTATAAGGCATGTCAATGCAATGTGTGGTGTGATCAGAATGGTTCAATAAGTAGTTTTCATAGATATCAAAGTGTTGAAAAATGTGAATTAGTGGTTAAAAACCCAGAAAATGAGATTAAGGTGACATGAAATCATAGGAAAATAACTGTATATTTATTTTAGAAATATAGGATCTGATGTTAGATCAATTCATTTGGTAGTTTACCCGTGATGTCAATAAAAACATTTTTAGTGTTTTTAAACTTTATAACAAATGTGTAATAGTTGAAACCATATAAAACAACCTTATGTTAGAGTAAAATCATTGAAAACCCATATTTGAATCATTTATATTGTCTACAAGAGTATGAAACATCAATCCAACATGTGATGCTCTCAAAATGACTCAATAAAAAGTTTTAATGGATATAAATGACTTTAAAAACATTACATAGGGGGGAAATGCCATGTAAAAGAGCATAGAGTCACATTAAATCATAGGAAAATTATGATATATTATTTTGGAGATATATAAACTAATTCCACATCAAACTAAGTGGTGTATTCTGGTGTGTCCATAATGAAATTTTTATTGTTTTAAAACTCTAAAACACGATTGTAATGGTCAAAACCATAAAATACAAACTTGTATTGGTGTGAAATCACAAGAAAACTATCATTGAATCATTTTTGTCTGGTATGAGTGAATATAACTTTAATTCAAGGTGAAATGTTCTCAAAATTACTTACTAAGAAGTTTTAATATAATTTAAAGTCATTAAAAATGTTCCATTAGGGGTAAAAACCAAGAAAAAACCCTGTGTTCCATGAAATGATAATAAATAATATAGATTTATTTAATAAATATAGTAACTAGTTCCATAAAAATATGATTTTTGGTTTACTCTATATGTTCGTAAACACATTGTTTGTTTTTTAAAACACTAAAACATGTACATGATGGTAAAAACCATAGAAAAAAACCTCGAATTGGCATGAAATCAAAGTACAACCATAATTGAATCATTTTTTTACATGTATTTGTAGAGGGTAAATCAATTTGATAGGTGGTGTGCTTATAATGACTCAATAATCAATTTTAATAGATATTAAAGTCTTTAAAAACATGCCTTAGTGGGTAAAAACCAAGAAAACAAGATTAGAGTGTCAAGAAAACATAATATTCTAACCTTATATTTATTTTAGAAATATCGGAATTGACACCACATCAATGTAAGTTACTGTTTTCTTAGGATGTTTGTGGAGATAATTTTAGTGTTTTAAAACTCTAAAACATGCATGTGATCGTAAAAAATATATAAAAAGACATAATATTATCATGAAATCATAGTAAAACTGATATTGAATCATTTTATATTCATATGTGTACAATACATGTCCATATGATGCGTGGTCTTCTCAAAATGACTCAATAAGTAGTTTTAATAGACATCAAAGTGTTTTAAAAATTCTTAGAATGTATGATTACACATATATTTAAAAACTCTATAAATTGTTTTAATATTATCCATTTTAAGTTAAATTAGTTTATTTTTATGTTAAATAGGTAAATTTATGTTTTAAAAGTTTTTTAGATTGTATATTATTTTTGTTACTAAAATTTCATATGCTTGATTGAAAGGCTCTATCGTGGGAACCCTCAAACGGTGTGTACATTTTTAGTACTTTGGTGCAATAGAGTGGTTAAAAAAGTTAATTCATTAAGGTGGAATTTTTAAAACCAAATATTAAATTTATTTTTGAAAAAACTAAAAAAATATAGTATTCAAAATCACAGGGGGTTGTACAGTTATAAAAAAAGATGATTTATATTTGTAGAAGATTGTATTTTTTATTTTTTCCATTTTTAAAAATTTATTAGTAAAACACAATGGGAATATTTTTTTTTAAAAAAAATATTAATTATATGGAATAATCGTTCCAAATACACGAGTTCAAAAAATCATTATTCATTATTCTTTTAATTAAAATTCATTAAAACATAATCCACTATTTTATCAAATTCCAAACTCTATGAAAGTTGATCTAACCACTAAGATGACAGTTATTAAACCATAAGATAAATTTGAAATGTAAAATACTAGTACCCTTTATTGATTATCATTACTAGGGTATCTTAAGGTTAATGGTTAAATAGGGCACAAAACCACATAGTAATTTTGAATTAATTTAGTGTAGTAACTATATTTGAACTCTACAAATTGATCCCAAGTTGTCTTGTTTTTCCAGTTAAGTTTTCTTTCTCAAAAATCATAGATTACATGACCTCATGTGCATAGTGTCTACCCTATAAATTATTTTTAAATAAATAACCAATTCATAGATTAAAATTATGTAAATAATAATGATATTCTATTTAAAAACAAATCATATAATTTTGTGAAAATTAGAATGATTACTAAGAAAAGCTACTCTTCCATGGGCGGAGTAATCATTTTTGAAATGGCTTACATATGAAATGGTATATAAATATAATAACCCAATGATGTTTCTAATCTTAATTTACATCCCAATGAAGATAATTAGAGAAGAATAAAATTGAAAAAAATATAACAAATAGAAGTTAAACTCAAAATTTTTGTATAAAAACACCAACATTACAACATGAAGAAGAGGAATTATTCGATAATGTAATCTTTACTTCAAGAGATGTCCCTCTTTAAATTTCTGGTGAATTAATGTGAAACCACTTCCCATTAGCCCTAAATCTCTTAATTTATTTATAAACCCCTAAAATGGAGAAAAACACAAATTTATAGATGATAGGGGAGACTTGGGTTACAAGAGGTTACATGTGTGAATAAAAATATTCATCCAACTATTTTAATCTATATTGAGCTGACTTGTTGACCCAGAAAATTCATAAAACATTGTTATTCTATATGTATCATCTGGTCAAAATTTATTCCTCTATCAATTTTACAAATTTAATACCCACACAATCGTGAATGAAGAATATATGACCCAAATGGTGAAGTTGTGGGAATTTTAACAATTCCAGTTAGCTTTGATTTTAGGTCCCATTTACATCAATAAAGAATATGATCTACGAGACACCCAAACCTTCACTTACAAATCCTGGGTTAAACTTCTATATTTTTTATTTCATCACATTAATTATAACAAAATCTAAAGATCAAAAGTTCGGTGTCTTTGGTAACTTGGTAAAATTACAACTAAACACATTGTATAATAATTATTTATTCCAAAATGATTCTCCACAAATGAAACATCATTATACATATCCCATTCATTTCTATTCATGGTGAAGAAATGGAAACATAAAAAATGGGTGATCTATAAAGCCCTGTAAGGGAATAAATATGGTAATTAAGCATACCACATGAGTTACAAAACATAATATGATAAAAAAAATCATGGATCATGAATAACCATATTTAAGAACTGCATATAGAACATGTAATCATATGATCATGGAAACATTGCCATATAGAATCAACATATAACATGGTATAAACATGAGTTAAGGATAATTTCCAATACTATATCACATGGTGGGAAAAGTCTAATAATGAACTAGGTTTATTCCCTAATCCCATAAATAACGTCTCATGAGACTAAAACATTTCCCAATGAATTTAATAGATATATTTGAACACTCATTTTAACATTTTAATGAATATGCGTGACACATTAATAATTAGACATAAGGAATTAACATAAGGGTTACCCATAGAATGAAATGGGTATTGTAATAATGTCATAAGGAATAACCAAAGGGAGTATAATAATTGTATATATAAAATAAGGTATTTAAACCATTATTATCCATTAATAAAGAAATAATAAGAATATATCATGAAAAATGATGTCCAACTGAATTGAAAACATGAAATATTATGGCAGGGTAACTTTAGAAATGTTTCAATAAAGCATAGTTTTAGGGAAAATAATAAAGAGTATTTAAAGAGGATAAAGGTATAATTATTTCCATAAAACTAGAAACTAAATAAAAATTCTTTTTCATTACAAATTAAGTGGTTTTATAAAAATATTTTGGGCGTAAAATATTTTATAAAGTGTAAGTTAAAATGGGTCAGAAATAGAGAAGTTCTCTTTAATCGGGGTTTCTTATCATGCAGAATTGAGAAGGGAACCTTTTAAAAAATTTAATTCCCTAACAATGAAGGATGAATTGTGATACATAATTTTTTTTGTTACATATACACATAACATATGGTAAGTATATAAGAATAATTATGTTATAAATTAAGGAAAAGATAGATAACCCAAATGAAATTTGGAGGTTTAGAAATATCCCTTACCTTATGTCCGAATGTGTTCTACAATTACACTTAATGTAATGGAAAATCAAATTATATCAATTAATTACTTAATAAAAAACATTTTCCATCAATATTTAATTTATTAAAATTTTACTAAGTTCATTTATGGATATTTCGATGAGTTTTAAAGATTAATTTCATCATTCTGGGAGCATTCCTTTCATTGTTTCATGGTCGATTCATTTTTTTCTGATTATGTATGTTTTTTCAATTGGAAATAAAACTACAGAATTGAAATGAAATGGTATTAATTCACTTACATAAGTTTAAATGGATCTATATGTCAATTTTTCTTATATGAGGATGATTAATTTGATAAAAAGTTAATGATAAATGTTTATTTTTTTGGCCGTTTTTCTGGACATCATTATCTAGTTTTGTTTTATTTAATATTATCTCTATATATTAGTTCCAAAACATAAAATAAGTTATAAAATACCTATTAAAATTTTATTTAAATATAATAATAATTTTATGATCATCCATGAGGGTGGTAATATAAAATGAAAACTCTTCGTCCATGAAGGTGATGGACTGACATATCACAGATGGTGTTTTCATTTTTTGAATAAAAGTCGAAGAGATGGGAATGGATTATTGATATTACATTAAAATAATTACATTAAATTATATATTTTATACTAAATTTATCATTTCACTTTTTATATGGGGTTAGGATAAGGTAAAAGTAAGAATTAATTTAAAAGTGAAAGATGGAGGATTTTACCTTTTGAGTATCGTCTCCTAGAGAACCTCATTAAGGAACTTGGAATTCGTATTTGAGTGATACAAGAAGAACTTAGACATAGGGAGAGTGGGTAGGATAGGTTTCGGTAGATATTTTAAGATATTAAATGCCTTTTAGTGTAAATATGGTGGTGAGTGGTTGTATATATAATTGTTTAAGGGTGGTTGTAAGTGATTAAATAATGATTCTTTTATATTTAATGAAAACAACCTTTTGGTGGAATTAATTCGAATGATTTTGGTTGATAATTAATTTTTTAAATGTTTTTTAATGTATATAAATACATAAAATACCCATTAATTGTTGAATTATATATATATATATATATATATTAATCCTTTACATTATAACCTTAACCTGCTACACTATTTAAGATATACAGCGGTAATGTTTTTTTACCACAATAACTTTTTTGTGTCCAAAAATGAAATTGAAGATATTGCATAATTTTAATGTTATTAATAAAAATAATAAATTCATTTTTATATATTAAATTTATAAAATTGGTAAACAAAAATTCTAATGTGATACCCATATAACTCATAAAATCAATTTTTTAAATGTTAAAATACCGGTCTTAAAACTGCTAAAAATGTGTTTATAAATGTGAAAAATTATGTATTATGTCATTACCTAAATCAATTTTGATCAATAATAAGATTTAATAAACTTTAAATCATTACCATATAATAATTATTTCATAAGCGTTTTGTAAAAACAATATTTTTACTTTTTAAACAAAAAAATAACTTTTTTAAGAAATTCCCATAAAAATAACCTAAGATAATTTTGACAACATGGGTCTAAAAATTAATTTTTTTCATAAAAATAATTGTCTAAATATGATAATTTAAAATTTTAAAAAAAATATACTTATTTATTTAAATTTATAAATTTCATAGAAAAATAAACATTCTGACCATTATAAAAACTACTTAGGACTTTGCTAAAATATATTATTTTGTTAAAAATGTTTTGTAATATTATTTAATGAAAGTAATTTTTATATAGAAATTATATATTTACCATAATTGTTTTAATATAATATGTTTATATTCTCCCAAAATAATATAATTTTGATTATATCATTAAATAATCTTGATGATCATTTAAATGTGTCGACGTAACCAAAAACCATAATGACCAACTATTTTATTGACTAATGGTAATAATTCCAATCAACTATATTACTCAATAAACATAAATGATGATGTTAATATTTCCCTATGAATACACTATAACACTTAATATTTTTAATTCAATTCAACTAAAATCAAGGTTCAATATCATTTCCAAAAGAAAAATTGTATTACTAACTCTCTTTTTCTTTTCTATACTATTGTCAGTGGGTGGGATGATTCTAGGGGATCGAGGTGACCCAAATTTTTTTATTTTAATTTAATTATTCTCTTTTAAAATTCCAATTTTAATATCTATATTAACAAATGGAATTATTGTAGACTAAATGTACCATTCTTAAATAAATTGTTGATAGTTTTAAGTAAGTGTGTTCAATCATTTTACTATTCCTAGTTATAAAATTTCATTTCAACCTATGATGTAAAAAGTTATAATGAAATGTAAAATTATTTCTCTGTGCTCATAATAAAATGTTAATCATAAATTAATATTTATATTAATAATATGAAGGATTTTTGGGGCTTTACATTTTTCTCCCCTTAATGAAATTGCGTCCTCACAATTTTAATTGTTGAATAAAACTTACTAAACCAAAATGTTCACTTAAATGTCATATATTGAGAGGAAACACTATGAAAACCTTGAAGATATTAATAATATATAGCCATAATTACCTCATTATTATAGATAAAGTTGTTATCTATCTAAATATATATACACAATTACTCAAAATCCAAATTTACAATAATAAACAATCTTTGCTCTGATACCAAATGCGACACTGCAGAACCTCACTTATGAATCGAGTTCTAAACATGCATATTTTTTATTTTAGCACATGAATTACCACAAAACCCCAAGATAAAAAGTTCAGTGTCTTTGGTAACTAGGTAAAATTACAACTAAACAAATTGTATAATACTTATTTATTCTAAACTTATTTTCCACACATGTAACTTATTTATATTTGTCCCTTTCATTTCTATTCTTGGGGAAGAAGGTGAAATATAAATAAAGGTTGAACTATAAAGCCTATTAAGGGTATAAACATGGTAATAGAGTATAACACATGAGTTATAAAACATATAATTATAACATACAATCATGAATTGTGAATTAATATATGAAAGGATAACATATAGAACATGGAATCGTATGATCATAGAAATATAGTAATATGGATGCAATATATAACATGAATTAAAAATGTGTCATGGATAATTTCCATGACTAAATAACATGGTGTACAAAGTTTCATAATGTATTCGGTTTACTCCCTAATCCTATACATAACATCTCATGAGACTAAAACATTACCCAATGCATTGGAGCGCTACTTGGGCACACTGATTTTAACATGTTCATTCATATGTGTGCCATATAAATAATCAAACACAAGGAATAAACATAAGGGTTACCTATGGAATAAAATTATTATTATAATCATGTCATAAGGCATAACCAGATGTCATATAATAATTATACCCATGGAATAAGGGATTTAAATCATTCTTGGTCATTTACAAATGAATAATATGAATAGATCATGAATAATGATGTCAAAATAAATTGAAAACAAGAAATATATTGACTAGGTAACTTTATAAATATTCCACTTAAGTACAGTTTTAGTGAAAAGAATAAAGAGTATTTAAATAGGATAAAGGTATAATTATTTCTATAAAATATTAAATGAAATAAGTAAGTTTTTCAAGATAAATTAATTCATTTTAAAAAAATATTTAGGTCTTATAATATTTTATGGAGTGTACTTGAAAATGGGTAAGAAATAGAGAAGTTCCCTTTAATCGGGGTTTCTTACCATAAGGATTGAGAAGGGAACATTTTAAAACATATAATTGCACATCATAAAAGGATGAAATGAGATACATACATATTTTTGTTAAATATAAATGGAATATAGGAGAAGTATATAAGAATAATTAATTGATAAATTTAGGCAAGTAGAGGGAAAATGTAACCGAAAAGAAATTTGGAGGTTTGGAAAGATCCCTTACCTTATGTCTAAATGTGTTATGAACATTCACTTAATGTACTGGATAATAAAATTAGATTTATTAATTACTTAATAAATTAAAATTTTCATATATTTTTGTTTATTATAATTTTAATGAGTTCATTTATGGCTATCTTGATGAGTTAGAGAGATTGATTTCATCATTCTAGGAGCATTCATTTCAAGGTTTCATGGTCGGTTCATTTTTGTATCATTATGGATGTTCTTTTAAAATGGAAAATAAACTAAAAAATTAAAATTATATGGTATTAATGAACTTCAAAAAGTTTAAATGGTCCCATGTATCATTTTTTTCAACATGAGTATGTTTCATTTGATAAAATGTCAATGATAAATGTTTAGTTTATTTTGGCTGTCTTTCCGACCATCATGAACTAGTTTCATTTTATTTAATATCAAGTCTATATATTAGTTACATAACATTAAATAAGATATAATATACCTATTAAAATATTATTTAACCATAATAATACTTTTATGACCATCCATGAAGGTGTTAATCAAAACCAAAACTCGTAGTTCAAGAAGGAAGTGAACCGACAATTCACACACTATGTTTTCATTTTTAGAATAAAAGGAGAAAAGATGGGATTTAATGATTTATATTACATTAAAAGAATAAAATCACTGCATATATATTATACTATATTTATAATGTAACATTGGATAGGGGTTAGGATGAGTTAAAAGAATGAAATAATTTAAAATATAAAGAAGGAGGATTTTACCTCTTGAATGTCGCCTCATTGAGAACCATTATAAGGAACTTGCAATTGGTATTTCTATGAGACCACTAAAAATTGAACATGGGGATAGTGTTAAGGAGATGTTTTTATTGATATTTGAACATATTCAAGGATTTTTAGGAGAAAAGGGGTGGTGAGGGTTGGTATTTATACTTGTGGAGGGGTGGTTTCAAGTGATTAAATATTGATTATTTTATATTTAAAGCCAACTACCTTTGAGTGGAATTAATTTCAAAGAATTTTGTTAATAATTAATATTTTAAATGATGTTTAATGTATATAAATACATTAAACAACCGTTAATTTTTTTTACATATTTTAATATTTTACTTTTTAACTTTAACTCACTACACTGTTTAACTTATACTGCGATAATGGTTTTTTAACATGATAACTTTTTTGTGTCCAAAAACAAAATTGACAATATTGATTAATTTTTAAATTCTCAATCCAAATATTCAATAATTTTTTGTTGATTAAATTTAAAAAATTTGTAAAACATAATTGTAATTAGATACTCATATAACTCATAAAAAGAGTTTTTTTAAAATATAAAATCATGGGTTTTAAAAATGATAAGAATGTGTATCTAAATGTAACAAATTATGTATTATTTCATCACCTAAATAAAGTTTGATAAAGAATAAGGTTTAATAAAATTTAAATCATGATCACATAATAATTATTTGATAACATTTATGTAAATATAATATTTATATGTTTTAAACCAAAAATAAATTTTTTTAGAAAATTAAAAAAAATACCATATGCTAATTTTGATATTTTGGGTACACAAATTAATTTTATTTCATCAAAATAATTTTCTAAATATTATAATTTAGAATTTTAATTCAATATCTTTATTTATTGAAATTTATCAATTTCATATAAAAATAAACATTCTAAGCATTATAAAAATTACTTATGACTCTGTTAAAATATATTACCAGGTAAAAAGTGTTTGTAATATTATTTAATGAAGTTAACATTTTTATAGAACTCATATATATACCATAATTTTATTAATATAATATGTTTATAGTCTAATAAAATAATAAAATTTCGATTATATCATTAAATAATATCAATGATCATTTAAATGTGTTGAAGTAACAAAAAATAAAAATAACCAAATATTTTATTAACTAATGGTAAAAATTTCAATCAACTATAGTATTTTACAATCATAAATTATGATGATCATATTTCCCTAAATATATTCCATCATACATATTCTTTATCATTCACTTTAATTAAAATCAAGGTTCAATATCTTTTCCAAAATGAATATTATATTACCAACTCTCTATTTCTTTACTATAGCACAGTTTGTGGGTTGGATGATTCTATGGGATTGAGGTGACCGAAATTTTTAGATTATTATTTATTTTTTCTCTACTAGTCTTACCATTTTAATATTTTTATTATTAATATAAATTATTGGGGATTGAATTTACTATTCTTAAATAAAGTGTTGTTAGTTTTCCAGTAGGTGTATTCAATACTTTTTCTATTTCGGATTGTAAAATTTTATCTGAACCTATGATGTAAAAAAGTTAATATGAAATGTAAAAGTATTTATATGTGTTCATAATAAAAAAACATTATAAAATAACAGTTTTATTAATAACATAATGAAATTTTTGGGGCATTACAATCTAGCTCAGATGGAATAAATGAAAGTTTTACCCCATTAAGGAATTTTGTTATGAAATTATAATTTCAAATTAGTCATAATATATATATTTAAGCCTAAAATACTATACTACACTTTAATGAGTGAAAATTAGAATTTTCATAAACTTTTCAGATTAATAATTGAATCCCAAATATTCCATAAATAAACATATTTATCAAAATGTGTGGAAATTATAAGATTTTTTATCAAAAAATATATTTAATAAAAATGTGATTTATCAACTACCCCCCACTCACCCTTTAGAAATACTAGGAAAAGTCACAAGTCATGTATTCTAGAGAATTGTAACAAGGTAATAATGTTATAATTTCCTTATATAATGTGTAAATATAGGAAAAGTAAGAATATCATCAGTAAGTCAATATCAATAGGTTTGAAATTAATTTTCTCCTTATTTTTATCAAAACAAAATTCAGTGAGATCAAGTAAACTAATCATAGAGAAACAAGTTATGGACCTAAAATTCCATTAATTCCCCATATCTGTGTGTGGAAACCATTTCAAGCTCATATCTCTACCGTTTCTTTAGTATACCCAGATCAAGTAAACCATTTATTATTACATAGATTAATTCTACTAAACCTGTTATACAATCATTTCCAATCAAATTTCAAGACACACTCACTTAAGAACTCCATAAATTCAAACCTTAAACTCCCAACCTAAATAATCTCCATGTGTTGTGAATTTAATCACTCCAATATATATTAAGATAATAATTAGTTTTCTTTTTATTATTATTGATTTTTTGAGGGTTTTCAACTGTCAGATATCAGGTATACATGCATAGGTCAAGTTGGTATAGTAATGAAACTGATCAAAATAGAAATGAATATATGGATCAAACATTGATATAAGATGAAAAAATTTCCTAACATAGCTATACCTTCAATCAAGTAGTAAAAAGTCCACATGTCAGAGTTTCCTGTAAATTATGTGAAGAAATCAATGATACAATTTACCATGAAAAAATATCACAAATAATGTTGTAAAAAAATATGATTTTTTATAATGAAATGACCTATAATATCATCAAAGTCTTCTATTATTATAAAAATAAACCCTTAATTTTTAAATCTTTCTCATGCTTATCATGTTACAAATAAATTATGAAAAGTTAAACATGAATTTTTCATATGTTCTTCATGTAAATGAGAATGTTACAATAAATTTTTATTTCTTTATTTTTTTCCTTTTTAAAAAATAACACAAAACACATACAAAAAATACACAAATGAACACCAAAATGATTATCATAAATAAGATACACCTAAATATTTTCCCCTACCATAGAATATTAGATTACCCTCAATTTGTACCTATGATAATATATATTCAAGTGAAATGTATAATTATAAATAAGAATAATAATATAAAAGTGAAAGGGTTAGGGACTTCCAGATGTTCTCAAATGATGATGGTGTCATCCGGTGTGATGAAATCAACTGCATGTGTGGTAAGTCTCTCAATATATTACATCAAACACTACCCTATTATTATAAATCTATTTATTATGTCATCTTTTGTGATCCCCACTACTCCATAAGAAAAACAAATAGATACAACATAAGGTTGTAACCATCCAGAACACTACATACCTAAAATAAAAATTAGTTTTGAAATGTAAATAAAAACTTCTTCTCCCTAATAAAACTCTCATTTTTTAGTCATCTTGTCATGGGTTGATTTTTACCAATATTTATAAAAAATTAAACTCACATATGATTATAATCAGATCTCCTCTGCCTCTTGATTTTGAAGCTTCTTTTGATCTCTTGTGACATCCATGGTTTCGCCTTTATGTGGAGGTATTTTTTAGATGGTTTAGCACCTCAAGTTTGAGGTGTTTTGGGATGAAAGGGTGAAGTTATGCTGAGTGTTTCCTGGTTTCTTGGTTAAGGTTCATGGTTATTTTAACCATGCCACCTAAGTGTTCATTTCATGCACCCTTTGAAAGTGGCATCTGCATAGTTACTACATGGTTTGTTTAATTTTGTGTGTAAACCATTAAACCAACTCCAAGAGAGGTATTTTTTAAAATTTTGGCTCTTTTTATGTGGGGTTTCTTCCCTTAGACTCCTCAATCGATTCCCCCCCCCCCAACATGGACTCATTAAATGGGATTATCATCCTCTATAAAGCTCCTCTATATATATTATCAAGTGGTTTCTTGGTGATTCTACACCCATTATGAAATGTTAGAGTTTCCTTCTCATTATTCTTTGATTTTCTTCCACTTCCTCTTTCTCTTATAACTATAGTGTCTATGTTTGACTGATTTTCATTCAAAATATTGTGCTAAATTTTTTATTTTTCTTCCTAGGTGTTGCGAGACATTATTTGAGACCTAATCCAATGTATTTTGTTGGAGAAGACATGATTCCACCACTTGAGGGAGGTGTTTTTTATTCATTTACTTTTTTTAATATTTCCATGATTAATTTATTCTTTTAATGTGTTTTAGATTTAATGTAATGATTTATATGATAGATAGTTTATATTTTTTGAAGGTTTTTAATCCTTGGGCGGGGTTTTGTTTAAAAAATGTGGGTGATTTTATTAGTTAAATGGAACTTAGTTTTGAAATGATGCTTTATGAATCCTTCATATTTGATAGAATGCCAAGGAGGGTTTTCTTTGTGAAGGAACTTCTTCTTTGGGATTTAAGTAAAAAGAAGGTTTCAAAGTGGATTTATAAATCTAGTTAAAAGGGTTTCTTCATTTTAAAGTTGTGGAATTGTTTTGTGAAGAAAAATGGTTTTTTCTTTGGCTTGTTTGCTTATGTTTTTATTTAATTATGGTTTCTTTAAGAATTATGTTTGAATTAAAAATGGTTTTTAAAAAAGTGGATTCCCCAAATTATATGTATAATTTGTGAGATATGAAGTCCCAGTTGTCACTTTGTGACGTGATATATATTGTTCCCTTCTTGACCACCTTGGTTGTTGTTGATGTGTTTTCTTATCCATGTGATTTATTCATTGTGATGTGATTCATGTTTTCCTTCTATATTGGAACTCTTTTTAAGGGTAGTGTAAGAGGTGCGAAGGATGTGATTATGGTTTTAGCCTTAGGATCTTATTCTTATCACATAATTAAATTAATTGTTCATGGATCATGTTTATTATTATTCCATGAGGAGACTGAAGTTTATAATTGGGAAGTATTTGGAAAATTCTTTTATAGTTTTGTATTTTATTGGTTATACCCCCTTATTTATAAATAACACCTAGGTTTGTGGTTTTTACCAATGAGAATACTTAGAGAGATTCAGTGGATGGATGCACGCCCATTAACCTTTCAGTTGTTTGTTTTAATTTTACATGTCTTATGTTATGTTATTAGTCCTTGTGGTGTTTCCTCATACTATGTATTTATGTTAAACCTTTTCTATATGTATTTTCCTATGTGTTGATTATTGTTTTGGTGGACTTTATTTATGTGTTGATTCTTTTATAGTTTATTCATGTTGTTGGATAGTTTTATTCCAACCATTTGTGAGAATTATGAGTGAAAATTTCTATTCGATATTGATGTTAGTGTACCTTTCTTTCAATTTACCTATTTTTGGGGTTAGTAAAAGCTTTTGAGGGAAAAATAGGAGAAAACGTTCCAGATTTGTACTTTTGGTTGCAATTATTTTAAAATATTTTAAAACCATGTGTATATTTTTATTTCAAATGTGTTTTTTTTGAAGGTAAAGAGTTGGTTTCCTTTGAAATTTGATTTGTTTTATAAAATAACCATTTTTTGAAATGTTTATATAGGTGAAATCGGTTTTGGTAAAACCACTTTATGGTATTCTTTAAAAATGTTGTGCTATGGGGAAATGCTTGTTCCACATTTGGTTTCTCTTATACGATGCATAAAGTAAATGAAGACATATTTGTATACTTTATTTCCAATCTACTAGTTTTAGTTTGTTTAAAAAAAATGAATGATTTAGAATCATGGTGGTATCCTACTGGCTTCAGATCACACCCTACATACTTAGGATTATAGGTATGTAGTATTCATGCCTTTTGTAGTTTACTCTAGGTTTTGGATTTTAAGTTGTATACGGTTCAATATTCCAAGGGAAGTATTTGTTTAATGGGATCGTGGTAGTAAATTGAGTCAAATGGAGATGGAGATCGGACCTTCATTTATATAGAACCGGTTGGCTTGAATTTCTGGTTTGGCCTATTTGGTTTTCAAGTCTGTTTATTTAGCTTATTTTATAGTTTTGTAACTCTATGTCTCTTATTGGTTATTTTTTATAAGATGTATTTTGGTTTTTATGCAAATTTTTTATATTTTTATGCAATGTTTGGATGTTTATATTTGGGTTATTTAGGGTGGAATCATCCCCAATGATTATGTTTGATTCCCATGATGTTATCATCATCCTAGGAGGATTGGGGATGAACCATGGGTATGTGGTGAGCCTGATTATGAGTCTATTGAATGGACTTACCAAATTGGTTCATTAAAAAAATGGTATTATAAGAAAATATTATTTGTTATGTTTTTGTGTTTGGGTATTATGGAGACTATTATATTCATTGAGGCTTGGGTGGATTTTGTGGGCAAGGGCCTAGACAGCTTTTTGACAAACCGAACCTCAAGTTTCCATGGGAGTATTGGGTTTGATTCTTGATCTGCAGTTTTTAATTAAATGTTTTTTTGAATTTTTATGTGTTGAGATGATTCCTTGAACCCAACTATGTGTATCATTGATTTTAGGGTTTAGTTTGAGTTTCTGAAGTGAAAATGGTGAACAGACTAGGTTATCATGGTTAGTATGCATAGTCTGGTAAACTGTGTAGTGCTCATGTGACATGTATGTTCAACCATGATTGTTTATGCTTCACAGTTGGTGTATGGTTTCATAAACCATATGAAAAAATAGTTGAAAATTCTTTTTCCCTTCTAGAATTTTTTTCCTCGCACTCTTTTTAGATTGAATCTAATAGAGTATGTCATTGGCATAGTGGCATGTATAAGGTTTTAATTGGGATTTTAAGGGAAGTGGTGTGGCTGAATCTGGTTTTATTTGATATGTATGTTGGTGTTTTTGGTTTATTACCTTGGGGAATTTATTTTTCAAAGTGGAAAATTGGTTTTTAAATTGTAAAATATATATCATTTTTGAAAACCTATTTTTTGACTGTTTAAAAACCATGTGTAATTTTTTAAAAACTGATCTAATGAAAATGTTTTGAGTTGAAAATCATTTTCATTTAAAAAGTGATTTTTTTGAATCACTTTAACTCTTAATGCAAGTGGTTTAGTAATTGTTTTATGAAATTTTCTTCTTTGTGATGGTTTATTTCAAAGAGGAGTTTTGAAAAAAAATCGAAAAAATTGCGAGGTTTACATTTTTTTAAAAGTTATATGATTATGTTTAAAAAGAAGGGGGTTAAAACATTCATTAAATGACTTATGATACTGGTGGGTTTCAATGTTGGGTTGCAGTTTTGAGAAAAGAGAAGTGTAAAATGGGTGACATTTTAAGTAGTTTTTAAAAGTGGATTGATGTTTTTTTCAAAGGATATTATGAAATGGTGTTTATTTGATTCCCTTGGTCATGGGGTTTATTATTTTGTTTGAATATCATGGTTGGTTGGGTTCTTGTCTTGTGTTTTTTCTTCTAATTTCCTCTAATAAATGTCTTATAATAAGAGAGAGTTTTGTTCCATGGGGTTGACAATAATAGTTTTTTTCCTAGGGTTTTGGACTCCTCTATTCTAGATGTCATGACTAGATTGATAATTGTTTTTAAAATTCCTTTGTGTTAAAGTTTACCCCTTTCATAATAGAAGTTTTCATTATTAAAAGTATTCAAGGGGAACTTTTTTATTATTAAAAGGTGGTTTCCACTTATAATTTCAGGAGATACTTTTAGTAATGAGTGGTTTTAAGTTTTAAAACTTGATATAAAATTGGATGTTACATTTCAAATGTGTAATAACCTCATTTTTTCATTAAATTAATTGGTAGATGTTTTTTCAAACTTCTAATGTTTTTCTTTGGTGATCCAGGTAATGATTTTTTGTTCCAAGTTATTGTAAAATTTTTTAAATAGAATTTTCAATTAGGTGTGATATTTTAAATTGTTTTGACACTGACTATGTCATACTGTGAAATTTTAAATGGGTGTTTTAAGTCTATTGAGGTTCTTAAAGGAAAATTCTTAAGTTTTTGAAAATTTTCTTCTTTTAGTTTGCGAAAATTAATTTGGAATATATTTTTAAAAACAGATTTCAAGAGATTTGTTTTGATAGAATGGTTTCAAGTGGGGATTCAACAATTCATAAGTTTCATTTTTTTTGTGTTTTGAAAAATAGAATATGTGAGTTTAGTTTTCATTCAAATTAAAATTCGATTGTTGAAATGATTTAAAAGGTTATTTTGGAAATAAAATGTGTGGTGATTTGAATATTGTTTTGGGAAAACTCTTGAAATAGGCCCAAATGAATTTTAGTAATGTGTTTTCTTAGAAATAATCATATTTCCGTATTTTATAAAAGGGGTTGCGATCTAGAAAATTTGTTTTCATGTGGATATTTATTTAATATGAATGGTAGAATTTTTTTATTAAATTATTGTGTATGTTTTTTTTGTGCTTATGTTTAGGCTTGTGAGATGTATTATTTTCTAAGATTTGTATAATGCCTTTTTATTTCAGTTGTCTTCTTTGAATGCCTCACTCTAGTGTTTTCTTATTTTTTGGACTATTTCAAGGATAGTTCCTTGATGATTTGGGTATAGGTAAACTTTAAATTAGTGTATGGGTAATTATGATGGATGTTCATTTGGGTCTTTATGAACTTCATAGTAATAGTTTTGAGGGGTTCTCCCTAGGATAATATTCTCTATTTAAGTCCATGTTTACCCATTGAGAACTACGGTCTGGGTTAGGATCCAATGTCATCTATTTTTGTAGAATGCCTTAAGGTTTTCACTTTTTGAGGTGAGTGCTAAAAGTTTTGGTGGATTGACCATATGAATGTTGAGTTCCTTGAGGTTGGGTTTCCTTTGATCATGTGTTTATTTTTTTCATATGAGTTTTTTGAAACCTTTTTGGAGACATTTTCCCACTGCGGAGATCTTCGTTCGAGGTGTTCTCTTTTGATAAACCTTTTTTGAAATTTCTAAAAGGTGGGGAGACCCATGTATAGTCTCCATTGTCTTTTGGGTCTTGTATTGGTGAGAGTGGTTTTGATTTTCTTGGATATATTTTGTAGCCTCGTTGACTTAGTGGTTTGGTTTTTATGAGTCATTGTTACTCTGGAGTTTCTTCCTAGGGGTATTTCTAGTGATTTATCATCCAAATCACCTTACTTCATAGAGGGTGGTTTGTTTCTTATTCTTTTTTACCCCTGTCTTTACATGGAACATTTTGGGGGAAAAATAGACTCTGTGGGAATTTTTTGACACCCTTGGTGTCACATTTATATGGGGGTATTAGTTGGATGGTTTAAACCCTCGAGTTTGAGGTGTTCTAGGATGCAAGGGTGAAATTTTGGGGACATTTTCTAGGTTTACCAGTTAAGGTGCATATTTAGTTTAACCATGCAGCCTAAGTGTGTAGTTTATGCACCATTTGATAGTGGAGATATTCATGGTTTACACACAGTTTTTAACCATGTGATTAAACTACACAACAAACTCAAAGAGGGGAATTTTTGACCTTTTAGGTTCTCTTTAAGTGTGGTCTCTTCCCTTAGCCTCCTCACTCAATTTCCCCGAACTTAACACATCCCATGGGCTTCTATTCCTCTCCAAAGCTCCTATAGGTGGATTTTAAGGGGTGGGGGGTGGTGATTATTCACCTGATTTAAAAGGTTATAACTTCTTTATGATTCTTCTTTGGTATTTTCCCATTTTACCATCCCCTCTAAACCTGTTGGCCACGTTTTTCCAATGTTCTTTCTTAGGGATGTGTTAAATTAGACGTTTTATTTCTAGGTGTTTTGAGTGATTATTTGATACATAATTTAGTGTAATTCATCATAGGTGAAATGATTCCACCACTTGAGATATATTGTTCCAATTCATTTAATTTTTATGGGTTCCATGGTTGATTTATTGTTTAAAATCATTTTATAATAAAAGTAATTATGTATATGATAGCTTGTATGGATTTTTCAAATATTTTCCATGTTTGGGTGGGTTTTCCTTTGGAAAAAGTGGGTGATTATTTTAGTTCAATATAACTTGGTTTTGAAATGACATTGTATTCACCCTTCATGTTTTATAAACTTCTAATGAGGGTTTTCTTTGTGAAATGCACTTGTTTTTTATGATTTAGGAAAAACTATGTTTTAAAATTGTTTACCATTTTTGTGTTTAGTTTTTTCCTCATTTTAAAGTGGTGGAATTATTTTATAAAGAAAAACTAAGTTCCATTAATTTTTTTTTTGATTTTGGATGTATTTCATTATTATTTATTTTAGAGTTATGTTTAAAATGAAAATTATTTTTTAAAAAGGGTATTTACAAAAGTATATGTATTCTTTTTAACAAGTGAATGCCTAGTTTTCTATTTGTGATGTGATATTGACTATTCCCTTGTTGACCCTACTTGGGTTTTGTTGATGTATTTACTTATCCTTGTGATGGATTCTTTGTGATGTGATACATGTTGTGATTCTGTGTTGGGGATCATTTTAAGGGCAGTGTGGGAGGTGGGAAGGATGTGAATTTTGTGTTAGACCTAGGGGATATTATTATCATGTGATGATTTTTATTATTCATGGGACACATCCTTTATTATTCCATGTGGATACTAAGGTATCTAAGTGGGAATTATTGGAAATTTTATTATCTAGTTGAGGGTTTTTTCTAGCTCGACCCCCTTAGTTATACATAACACTTGGCTTTGGGATTTTTTTTCACAGACGAATCTTCTTAGAGATTTAGTGGATATATGTGTGACCATTAACATATCAAAAGTTAGTCATAATTTTTCATGTCTTGTGATATCCTATTAGTCCATGTGGTGTTTCCTCATACTACATGTCATTGATATGAATGTGTTATATGTATTGGCCCGTGTGTTGATTTTTTCTTGGATGGACTTTATTGATATGTTGTTTATTTTATGATTTAGTTATGTCTTTGGATAGATTTATTCCATAAATTTTTTTCTATTATTAGTGATCATATATGGATGGTATTTATGGTAGTTTACCATGTTTTCCATGTACCTTATTTTGGTGTTGGTAAAATATTTTTACAGAAAAATGGTAGAAAAATTTACAAAGTTATACTTTTGGTTGATATTATTTAGAAATATTTTAAAACCATATGTGTCTTTTGATTTAAATGGTGTGGTGTTTTAAAGGTAAAGCCTTGGATTCCTATTAAATCTTCTTTTTTTTGGAAAATCACAATTTTTGTGAAATGTTTTGAAAAGTGGAATCGGTTATGGTAAAACCTTTTCTATATTTTTTACAAATGTTGTGCTTTAGATAAATGCAAGTTCGATATTTGGTTTTTTATACTAAATATAAAGGAAATAAAATCCTATTTGTTTACTTTATTTATAAACATAATTTTTTGGATTCTCCTAAAAAATAAATTAATTGAACTCATGGTGATATCCTTATAGATTTGGATCACATATTATATACTCACATTGGTGGGTAAGTAGTCTTCAAGTCTTATGCATGTTTCTATAGGTTTTGACTTTCTAGTTGGATTCAGTCATGTCTTACGTGGGATGCAGTTGGTTGATAGTATCATGGTGGTGACTTGAGTGACATGGTGATTCAAATCAGACCTTTAGATTCATGGAACCAGTTGGATTGAGTTTTTGGTTTGACCTCCTTAGTCTTTGAGACTATTCCTTTAGCTTCTATTGTATCATTGTAACTCTATATCTCTTGTTGGTAATTTTTTATGAGATGTATTTTGGTATTTATTCCATCTTTTATATTGTTATTTCAGGTTTTTATATTTATTTTTGGGTTATTGAGGGTGAAAACATCCCTGATTGTTATGTTTGATAACCATGATGCTTGTCGTTAGCCTAGGGGATTGGGGATGCTCCTCAAGTATGTGGTGGGACAAATCTAGAGTCTACTGGATAGACATCCCATTTTGGTTCATTAAATATCCAATTAGAGTCTTTCATGATATCCTATAAGTCCAAATATAATTATCCATGTTATTTCTTCAATATTTTCTATTTGGATGCATGGTTTTATCAAAAATCAATTTCAACTCCCGGTTTGAAACTTTGGCCTGACCATTTTTTGGGGTGGTATGAAGTAGATGTTTTGTGTGTCACCCCATAATTATAAAGGAGAGAATCCACATTGTGATAAAAAAAAGTATGAACCTAGGTCACTAATTATATCCTTATATATTATAAACCTATAAAAATTCTATGCACTGACAAAAATAAACTACAACATGTGAATCATCCATCCTGGTGGAGTTGGCCTCCATCCATTTTTTAACATAATCATAAAAAACATGGATATAAACAAAACTAAATGATACAAAAAAGGGACCCATAAAATCAATTCCCCATATATAAAAAATCTCACAGAATAATATGGTTTCTAAGCATATCATATTTCCTTGAAATATCTCTAGCGTGTTGGCAATGTGATAATTACATATAAAACACGGGATCATAATGGAACAAGATTTTATAATATAATATAGATTCTAAGACAATCCTATCTATTGTTTAGGGTCCAAATGTTCCACCATATATGAAAAAATATAGAAAGGAATCCAAATCAATATTAGGAACACACATCTTAATAACATGGCCATTACACAAGTGCCATAGGTAGGGATCATACCTTAAATAATACATAGAATGAATTTTTAGTTTTTAGACTATGTTTATTTTTATTTTAAAATATTTCAGAGGTGGAAATATATTTAACTAAATCCTCATACTAAGGATGTGTACGTGAGTGTTCATAAAGATGCTCATCAGTTTGTTCATCCTGAAGTGGTGTCGGGTCAACGGTGTCATCATCTACTGTGTGGGTGATCCTACTTGTGTGTTTTGATATCGAGTTATCTGAAACCTTATCTTCCTTTATATTAATATTTAACTCTTGAATAAGTATCATCCAATATATAAGTTATGTTGTTTCATCTGGCTTCTTCAAGAGGTACCTCAATGCTGTATGTTCAGAAAAAACAACTACTTTAGAGCCCAATAAATAAGAACAAAATTTATGTTCAGAAAATATGACATAAAGAAACTTCTTTTTTTGGTATTTTAGTTTATTTGGTCTGAAAAAAAATGACTTTTAAGTTTATATGATCACATAATAATGTCCCCCCACCAACTATGATAATACTACTTTGACTGCAAAGTTGGAAGAATCACAAATAAACTCGATTGGAAGCTCCCACCATGGGGGATGAATGACAATTGGTGTGGTGGTACTTTTATTATTCTCATAAAATTAATACCAAAAATAATAATTAAATAAAAAATCATAATCCTTTTTATATAATAATAATAATAAATAAAAATCTTATTAAAATATCTGATGAAGCGTCGATAAAATCATATGTGTCATAATAAAGATCTTACATCACACACACAAGTAAGTTATAAAAATGTGGAAATAATGTCACCATTAGATCTATCAACCTATATTATATGTTTTGTGACTACATGACCTAGGGAAATTAACTTATCTAACACAAAATGAAATTTTATCATAATTAAAACCATATTTTTCTCAATGCAATTATGTAACACATTACCCAAACTCAAGAGAAACTCATCAAATAAGAAACAATATGATGTAAAGTAATTCATAAATACCTCTTTAAAAGTATTAAGTAAATCATAAAAAATACTCATTATCAGCTTTGGAATGTACCTATTTCATTACAAAGTCTAAATGAAATCATTCGATATAAAAATGAACCGAATGGGTAGGTGAATGTGTTTTTCTCTTGGTTAAATACTACAATGGGAACCAAAAAATATCCAGAGAAACCATGCATAAAACAATAGTGTGTACTACCTATATGTCTCTCAAGAATATGGTTAATTAATATAAAGGTGAAATTGTATTTACTAGTGTATTAATTTATTTTCCTATAATCTATGCACATTCACAAACAATTTTTCACTCTCATAGAAACCAACTCATCATTTTCATTTTTTATAATAACGAACACGATTTTATTTGGTATAACCTGGATATGGATAAACCATTCAGAGTGTGAAACAATGTAAATGAAAGCCTCCTTAAGTAATTTTTATAATTATTTATTTAAAACATCAAATAATGGGGGGGGGGTTAAGTCTCCTTTGTTGTTTCCTAACAAGTTCATCCCCAAACTCCAAAAAATCCTATGTATGGAAATGGAGGGACTATTACCCAATATTCCTTCTAAGTTCCACCAAATTACCCAAATATTATCCTTTAAAATACTTAAAATTCATGTTTTTTATTCAGATAGGATATTATTAGAAATTATTACTTGAAATATTTCATCTTTCTCTATGTATGAATATTTTATATTCGGTAGAAATGGTTTGACTTCCAGTTTGTATGGGTTATGTATTGATGGAAATGATATGGGAACTGAAATATGTACACAAAAAATGTCAAGGTATAAATATAAATCTTCAAAATCAGTAAATAATATATAAAATATATCATAAAAATAAATATCCATTTCATAATCATAAATTATATGCTCATAATTTGAAAAATAATCTACAAAAAAATAAGAAATGAGTGTTGTTTGATCATGATAAGTATGCGTGAAAGTATTTTTCAAAATAAAACTAGAACCAATCCTCATTATATCTCTAATAATATAATGATCCCCATTTGAAAAATATTTTATATCATTATTTCTAGGATAATTAAAATATGGTTCAGAATAATAGATTAAAAGGGAAGAATGGTCTTCTGAGGGGTACTTCATGGAGTCTAAAATGATAAATATTATGATATCATCTCCAAATTAAATATTAAGTTTACCTTCAATTAAATTTATGATTGTATTTGTATTTTTGAGCAAATATACTACCAATATGGATGCATGAGAATGTAACCGATAACCCAATATATTCAATATGTATAAATCCATAGGATATATTATTTCCCTTACTCGAACAAGTACATCATCAAGGACTCCCATCAGATATGTCATATTTCTATTTTCCAATTCCACCACTACTCATTTAATCACAAAACCACCAATATAAAAATAATAGAAAATATAGTGATTATATACATTTATTAAAGCTCCCAAATAACACAAATTAATAGGAAAGTGAAACACTCTTATATTTGTTGGACTGGTGATTGTCCCAGGGTCTGCACTTTTTTGGAATCACTAAGGTCGGCATGATGAGTGAAGATATATTTCAACCATGATTCATTATATTATATAACTTTATCCCTCTTCTATTTGTATAAAATTTTTATGATAATATGTTTATAGTCTCATAAAATAATATAATTTTTATTATATCATTAAATAATCTTGATGATCATTTAAATGTGTCGACGTAACAAAAATTAATAATGACCAATTATTTTATTAACTAATGGTAATAATTATGATAAACTATATTTGTTTACAATCATAAATTATTATGATCATATTACTCTAAATATATACCATCATAATTATTATTTTTCATTCACTTCAATTAAAATCAAGGTTCAATATCATTTCCAAAATTAATATTATATTACCAACTCTTCAATCCTTTTACTATTCATGGTTGTAAAATTTCATAACAACCTATGATGTAAAAAATTATTATGAAAAGTAAAATTATTTCTATGTGTTCATAATAAAAAATCATTATAAAATAATAGTTCTATTAATAACATAATGGAATTTTTGGGCATTACAATCTAGCTCATATGGTATAAATGAAATTTGTATCCCATTATGGAATTTTCTTATGAAATTTAAAGTTCAAATTAGTCTCACAAAAAATATTTATGCCCAAAATAATGTAATACTCTTTAATGTGTAAAAACTTGAATTTTCATAAAATTTTCAAATTAATAATTTAATTCCAAATTTTCTATATATAAACTTATTTATCAAAATTTGGGGAAATTATATCATTTATTATCAAAAAACTATTTAGTAAGAATGTGCTTTATCAACTACCCCACACCCACCCTTTGAAAATAAAATGCAAATTCACTATTCATGTATTCTAGAGAATTATAACAAGGTAGGCATGTTGACATTTCCCAATCTAAATTGGAAATATAAGAATATCATAAGTAAGTCAATATCAATAAATTTGAAATTAATTGTCTCATAAATTTTATCAAAACAAAATTCATTGAGATTTAGGACACTAATCATAGAGAAACAAGTTATGGCCCTAAAAATCTACTAATTCCCCCCATGTGTGTGTGGAAACCATTTCAAGATCATATAATTACCCTTTCTTCAATATATTCAGGTCAAGTAAACCATTTCTTCTAACTTAGTTTAATTCTACTGAACATGTTCTATAGTCCTTTCCAATCAAATTTCAAGACACACTCACTTAAGAATTCCTCACCTAAATATCCCTATATGTTGTTTATTTCATTGCTCTAAAATTTATTAGTATAATAATCAATTTTTTTGTTTTTTTTATTTTTAATTTTTTAGGGTTTAAAACTGTTGGATATCAAGTAAACATGCTTTGGTAAATTTGGTATAGTAATGAAACAGATCAGAATAGAAATGAATACATGGATAAAAAACTTATGTATGATGAAAAACATTCCTAACATGGATATACCTTCAATTCAGTAGGAAAAATTTCATTTTTCATGGTTACGTGTAAAGTATGGGGAGAAATCAATGACAAAATTTACCATGAAAAAATATTACAAATAATGTTTTCAAAATATAAAAGGTTATATAATGAAATGCCTAATAATATCATCGAATACTTCTATTTATATAAAAATAAAACCTTAATTATGAAATATTTCTCATGATTATCATGTTATGAATGAATTATGAAAAATAAAACATTAACTTTTCATATGTTACATGATGTTATTTATTTTTTAATTTTTTTTGTCTTTTTTAAAAATAACAAAAAAGGCACACACAAAACACACAAATGAAGACAAAAATGAAAATCCTAAACAAGATACCCCAAAATATTTTCCCCAACCAAAAAATAATACATTACCCTCAATATGTACCTATTATATTATATGTGCACATGGAATGTATAATTCTATAGAAGAAAAATAATATAAATGTGAAATGGTTAGAGACTGCTAGATTTTCTCAAGTGATGATGGCGTCATGCGGTGTGATGAAATAAAATTCATGTGTGGGAAGTCTCTCAATGTATTTCATCAACCGCTACCCTATTACTGTAAATCTATTTATTATTTCATATTGTGTGATCTCCACTACACCATAAGACAAAATATCAGATACAACATAAGGCCCTAACTTTCTATAACACAAAATTATTGAAATAAACTTCGATTATGAAATGTAAAGAAGAACATTGTCTCACTAATGAAACTCCCTTTTTTGGATCATCTTTTGATGTTTGATATTTACCAATATTTATAGATCCTTAAACTATCATATGATTATAATCAGATTTCCTCTGACTCTTAATGTTGAAGCTTCCTTTGATCTCCCATGACATCCATGGTGTCACCTTTCTATGGGGGTATTTATTAGAGAGTTTAAACCCTCGAGTTTAATGTGTTTTAGGCTGAAAGGAAGATTTTTTTGGTGTCTTCCTCGGTTTCATGGTTAAGGTGCATGGGTAGTTTAACCATGACACCAAAGTGTGCATTTAATTCACCCCTTGAGAGTGGGTATCTACATGGTAACTACATGGTTTGTTTAATTTTGTGTGTAAACCATGAAACCAACTTGAAGAGATGTATTTTTGACCTTTTGGGATATTTTTAAGTGGGGTTTCTTCCCTTGGCCTCCTCAATCAATTTTCCCCCAACTTGGATTCCACCCATGGGATTATCTTCCTCTACAAATCTCCTATAATTGGATTTTAATGTTGTTTCATGGTGATTATTCACTTAGTATGAAGGGTTAGAGTTTCCTTCTCATTAATCATGGATTCTCTTCCATTTTCTCTTTCTTATATAACTATTGTGTTCAGGTTTGACTAATTTTCAATCCAATTGTTGTGATAATTGTTTCGTTTTTTTTCTAGTGTTTTTGAGCCATTCTTTAAGACCTAATACAATGCATTTTGTTTGTGGAGACATTATTCCACCACTTGAGGTCGGTGTTTTTGATTCATTAACTTTTTTCAGAGTTCCATGATTACTCGATTCCTTTAATGTGTTTTAGATTTAAAATAATGATGTATATGAGAGATAATTTGTATTTTCAATGGTTTTTAATCTTTATGGGGGGTTTCATTTGGAAAATTTTGGTGATTTATTAGTAAAATGGAACTTGGTTTTGAAATTATTTTTTATGAATCCTTTAATTTGATAAAATTTTATGGTGGGTTTTCTTTTTGTAATGAACTTATTCTTTTGGATTTAGGAAAATGGGGGGTTCTTAAGTGGATTTATAATTTTGTGTTAAAAGGGTTTCTTCATTTTAAAGTTTTGGAATTGTTTTATGAATAAAAATAGTGTTTCCTTGACTTTTTTTATTATGTTTTTGTTTCATTATGCTTTATTTTAGAACTATTCTTGAATTAAAAATGTTTTTAAAAAAAAATGGACTCCAAAAAGTATATATATTATGTGTTAGAAGTGAAACCCCATTTTTCAGTTTGTGATGTGATATCGATTGTTCCCTTCTTGACCACCTTGGTTGTTGTTGATGTATTTTATTGTCCGTGTGATTTATGATTTTTGATGTGATTCATGTTATTATTAGGCATTGGAGCTAATTTTAAGGGTATTTTAAGAGGTGGGAATGATTTGATTATGGTTTTAGCCCCATGGTATTGTTATTGTCACATAATGAAATTTATTGTTCATGGATCCTATGATAACCCTGCTTTTTATTACACAATTAGACATTAGTTATTACAAAATATTAACTTAATAAAACATAGAATATCGTGAGGTATAGTGTCTTTGGGGCTTAGGATCATTACATAACAACTTAAAACATTAAATACAACATCGTTATTGAAAACATCCTTTACATGACCACTACATTCCCTCATACTTAGCATTGCATGGGATAACCTGAAGACACGCATAAGAAAAGGATGAGCTATAAAGCCCAGTAAGGGAATAATCATGGAATAAAATAACGAATAAAATACATGTTAGAAAATAGGCATATCAATATATTACAATAGAAGCATAAATATAAAGGCATGATAAATCATGATAATCATAACATGAAAATGTGGCAACAACACTTAACAATGAATTAGCATGAGCCAATGCTCATTACACAAGGAGCATGAGTAAACCCTCATTACATATGAATCATGAGTAAACCCTCATTACATATGAATCATGAGTAAACCCTCAATGAACATTAATCATCATGAGTAAACACCCATTTCACATGACGTATCATGATACTATACTTTACCCAATGCATTGGAGCGCTATAAGGGCGCACCCTTCTTAAACATTTCATTTCATGCATACATGTGCTACATGGATCATAAAACATTGAATCATTCAACATAATATTTTATACCATGATAATAGAATATGGAATACATACATGAAAATCTTTAAACAATAACTAAATGTGCATAAAGGTTAATACCCTTGATAGAGAAATGGGCATGGTATTCACTACACAATGACTTTGGCTTGGAAAAGCATGATGCAATTTCTACAGCATAACGGCGTGACATAAGAACTCATAAAAATAGTTGATCAGAGAGAAAGGGGTGTCTCATAATATTTAAATTCATGGAAATTAATGGGTTCATATATATACATTTCCCAAAAAAATTAATGGAATTTAGATTCGTGATACAAAATAATTTCTTGAATGTAAATGAGGAGAGAGATATTACTTTTAGAATTTCGGTATAGTATCGAGTGTACATAGGAGGAATTTAATGAGATTTAAATGGGTATCACATCATTAAATAATAAATATGGTAGTATGGGGGAGGTTAGAAACCATACCTCAACATTTATAATTGAAATAAAAAGGGAATAATAATTTAAAGAATATTGGACAAAAATGAGAAAGGAAGAAAAACCCTTACTTGGAAGTGTGGTTCTAAAGGCTTGGGAGAGGCTTGAGAGAGGATTATTGGAAGATTGGGGTACCTTGGAAGGATTATAGAGAGATAAGGGAAG
Organism: Viscum album; assembly: GCA_963277665.1. NCBI lineage: Eukaryota > Viridiplantae > Streptophyta > Magnoliopsida > Santalales > Viscaceae > Viscum > Viscum album. The sequence goes on along the minus strand of OY728143.1, from coordinate 1,400,380,427 downwards.
TGTTTTGAAGAACTCAAAATTCTTTGAGTGATGGTGAAGTGGGAGCTTGGGTGGGTTAATATAGGAAAGGTGATGGAATTCTTTATTATTTAGGTTTGGGACACCTCACATTGAACTAATCCAAACCAAAAATCAGCCCATGATTTTTCCCATGGTTTTTGGAGAAGGGAAGTGGAAAAAGGTATTTTATAAGTCCAAATTTATAACTTCTTAAAATAATGGCGTGACTTTTGTGGACGTGACTCACACTCCCAAGGAAAATAATTTAAAAACATAAAATGTTTAATTAGTATTGAAGGGTCCACTAAAGCTTTGTAAAATATATCAAACAAACCCAAGATCACATTATGTTAATTTTAACACATTTATTGTCTGAAAATAAAATTTATAGTATTTTATTACATCACTATTGGGTCATTATGATGTCATAAAACACATTATTTATTTAAACGGTATTTAATTTTTACCCAAAATTTTGACTGTCTCAGAAAACTATGAAAAATTCAAGATTGGATAATTTAAATGTCTTGATTTGAGAAATAATATTCATTTCATCTAAAAAAATTTCTAAATATGTTAATTTTTACTTTTAATATAAAAACCATCATTTATCGAAAATTCATTAGTTTTGACAAAAATGGCTTTCAAACCGTAATAAAAATTAAAATTGCATTCATAAAATTATTTGATCATTTATATTTTATAAAAATTAATTTCATAATAATAATAATATTTTATTAAAATTTTATTTAATTCAAAAATCAATTAATTCAACAAAATATTTTTCTTAGTTGAACATTAAGTAAAAATACTATTTGTGCTTTAAAAACTATTTACAAGGTAACAATAATAAAATGAAAGTATATTCATTATTATATAATAAAATAATGTACATAACCATAGTACTAGGGTATTTTTACATAACCACATATGAAACCCTCATAAGACTTAAGAGTATGGTGTGTGATGGTGATAGACTCTTGGGGTGGCTCAGATAACATTGCTCAGCTGGTAATCTCTATCAACTTCTACTTCTCTCATAGGAAGTCCCACTCGAGGTTAATGTATTCAAGCTTGGATTGGTCTTGGTCAAGAGTGATTCCCAAATACGTAACCTCCCTTTTGAGCTCTGAAAAATGGGCTTCGTATGGGGAACGTCTACTAGATGAGGCCATCGATTCCTTTGTTTGAGTAAATTGGATTTTTTAAAGTCCTATATTTATACTAATAATGTGATCATTGTTCAAAAACTGTATTATCAATGGTCATAATTCATATTAGTATTTTAAAATTAAAAAACTTAAAACCAAAGAATTTGACCTTTTATATAAACATTTTACATAAATATAAATTTTATTATATCAAGAGGTATTTCCATTAATGAAAGTTTGGGTCGGTACAATCTTCCCCCCTTAAGAAATTTCTCCCTAGAAATTTCTTTTTACCATACTAAAACTGATGTGGGTAACTCTACTTCATCATTTCCTTTGATTCCCACATCGCTTCTTCAAACTTGTGGTTTCTCCACAACACCTTTACGAGGGGCATTGTATTATTTTGTAGAATTTTTTCTCTACGATATAAGATCATCATTGTTTTCTCCTCGGACGAAAGATCATCCTCTAACTGTACCACCTCTAAAGAGAGTACATGTAATGGGTCCGATATGTACTTAATTAAGAGGGATACATGAAAGAAATCCTGTACTTTGGCCATGGTAGGTGGAAGAACTAGTCGATAGGCCCCAACCCCGACACGATCAAGAATCTCAAAGGGCCCGATGTACCTTGGACATAAAATCTCTTTCTTTCCAAACCTCGTGACCTTCTTCCATAGAGATATGTGTAGAAATACCAGGTATCAAACTTTAAACTCAAGGTCTCATTGATGTTTATATGCATAACTCTTTTGTCGACTCTGGGATGCCTTGATTTGTTGCTAAATTTTTTTCACCTTCCCCACCATTTCTTCAACCATTTCTGGTCCAAACAGCTTACGTTCACTAACCTCATCCAAAAACGTCGGTGTTCTACACCTTTTCCCATAAAGGTCTTCATATGGTGCAATTTGGAAGCTCGAGTGGAAACTGTTATTATAAGAGAACTCAACCAGTGGAAGATGTTGAACCAATCCTCCTTTAAAGTCCCTTAAGCATGCTCTCAACATGTCCTCAAGTGTTTAGATAGTCCACTCGGATTGGCCATTAGTTTGAGGATGATAGGACGTACTGAAGTTCAGTTCAGTATTCAGAGCATGTTGATGAATCTTACAAAATATAGAGGTGAATCTTGGATCTCGAATGGACAAAATAGATAATTGTACTCCATGAAGCTTTACCACTTCCTTGATATATATCAATTCCAGTTGATCCAATGAGAAATCCACCTAAATAGAAATAAAGTGTGAAGCCTTTGTAAGAAGATCCAAGATAACCTAGATTTCATTATTGCCTTTGGATGTCATCGGAATTCCAGTGACAAAGTCCATGGTGATGTTCTCATATTTCTATCCTGGTATGGGAAATGGTTGAATCATCCCCTTAGTCTTCTGCCTCTCTGCCTTCACTTACTGACACACACGACACTTTGATGTATATTAAAAAATCTCTTTCTTCGTATTACCCCACCAATAATGCTCTCGGAGATCTTGATACATCTTTGTCTTTCCGGGGTGAATAGAGAAATTTAAACTATGCGCATCATCCAAAAGTTCCTTCTTCAGCTCCGGACTTGATGGAACACATAGTATTTACCCAAATCTCATAATTCCTTCTTCATTAACATTAATCTTCAAGTATTTCCCTTTTCCAATAGCTTCAACTTTTTTTCTAAATTCCCACATCATCCTTTTGAGCATCCTTTAACCGTTCCAAAAGTGATGGTTGAGAAATAATTTCGGAAAGGATTGATGATGTTCCCTTCTTTATGATTCCCATGTCTATCTTCATGAAATATAAGAAGATTGGATCCATTTCAATTCTCATCAACGATATAATTATTGGGTCCTTTCTACTTAGTGCATCTGCCACATTTTTCGCTTTCCCAGGGTGATAATGGATTGAGCAGTCATAGTTTTGGATCAGCTCTGACCATCTTCGTTGGCACATGTTTAACTATTTCTCTGTGAATATATACTTGAGGATTTTGTGGTCGATATATATTTCACACTTCTCCCGAAATAGATAATGCCGACAAATTTTCAAAGAAAATATCACTACATCCAACTCGAGGTCATGTTTTGGACAGTACTATTCACGAGCATTCAATTGCCTTAAAGCATAGGCAATGACATTTTCATTTTTCATAAACACACATCCCAGGACCTTCTTCGAAGCATCACTAAATACAACAAAAGTTCTCCACTTGTGGGTAAAGTGAGGATGGGCATACTGATAAGCCTCCTTTTCAACTCATTGAATATTTATTCACATTTATCACTCCAATAAAACATTACTACCTTCCGAGTTAGCTTGGTAAGAGGGTTGGACAATTGTGAGAAATTTCTCACAAATTGTCATGAATATCCTACTAACCCCAAGAAGCTATGGATATCCATTACCGATGGTGGCCTCATCCATCCGTTAATTTCATCTGTTTTGGAGAGATCCATAGATATCCCATTGCCTATGATGATATGGCCCAATAATGAGACCTCCTTCAACCATAACTCACACTTTCTGTAATTTTCATAGAGCTTCTCCTTCCGTAAGGTCTCTAGTATAGTTCTTAGATGCTCCTCATGATCCTCCATGGTTTTGGAGTATATCAGAATATCATCTATAAAGACTACCACAAATTTGTTGAGGTAATATCTAAAGACTCTATTCATCAAGTCCATGAAGATTTATAGAGAATTAGTGAGTCTAAAAGGCATTAATATGGATTCATAGTGCCTGTATCTTATATGAATAGTAGTATTATGGATATCTTCCATCTTCACCCTTACTTGATAATACCCTGACCACAAATCCACCTTTGATAATTATTGTGATCCAAACAGCTGATAAAACAGGTCATCAATTCGTGGGAGAGGATATTTGTTATTTATCATGATTTTGTTAATATCACGATAATCAATACAAAGGAACATTGACCGATCCTTGTTGATGAAGAGGACTGGTTCACCCCATGGTGAAGCACTTGGGCATATAAACCCTTAATAAAAATTCTCCGGTAGTTTTTTCTTCAGCTCCTCAAGCTCTACAACAGCCATTATATATGATTTCTTGGATATTGGAAATTCCCCAGGTATAAGATCAATTGAGATTTCAACATATCTTCTAGGAGGAAGACCAGGAAATTCCTCAGGAAACACTTTAGCGAATTCCCTCAAAATAGGAATGTCTTCTATGATGGTTTCCTCCTTATACTCAATCATCTGAGCCAGATACGTGTGCTCATGGGGTAGTAATATCCATGCTTGAGATGATGGACCTAAAGAAGGTTCATCTTCCTCTATGAACTTGTAAAGAATCAGGGTTCAATTATCCACATGGAGAGTGATTTCCCTCTCACGATAATTTATGTTGGCTCTTTATATGGAATCCCAATCCATGAAAAAAATTGAAAATTTTTTTACCATAGGGAGTATGACTAGGTTCATCGAGAAGTTTAATCCACAGAGTATGACAGGGGAGGAATTATATTTATGGGATACAATGATTTCCACATTTTCCGTACTCACCTACATCTTCACATCCATGATTTGTGGTGGTGATATGATTCTTCTACTAAACTTTTGAGATACAAAATAATGTGTAGAACCTGAATGAAAAAGTAAGTACACTATTCTTGAATTAATAACTAGAGTACTTTTTACCACTTCGTTTTTGTGGTTCACTTTGGTAGTAGTGATGGAAAAAAGCTTTCCCTTACTACCTTGGAGGTTGTTGGTTTCCTCGGAAAACCATTGGATTGGGGCACCAATTTTCCATATGCCCTGGTTCTTTGCAGTTGTAGCAATGAACCACACATTGAGGTTCGAACAGAGTGTTCCTCTCCTCTATCGCAGCTGTGAGTCTTTCTTGCCGACAGTTAATAGCTAGGTACCCTTATCTTCCACACCTAAATCATTTCTTGGTCCCCATTGGCCAGTTTCCAAGGTGCGTTTTTCCACACTTTTGGAAAGTGGGGTGCTAGATATTCTTAGCACAGTTGGATTTATCTATCGGACCACCAGAATTGAATTCCACCTTATGCTTCTTATCCCCATGATACCCCTGAGATTCTCCAATCTCCATTTCGACCTTGAGGTCACATCAGAAAATTTCATCATAGCTGTCGAAGTCATGGATTTCCAGCGCTTTTCGCAGGCTAGGTTTCAGCCCACCAAAGAAGCGGTCAACCTTGCATTCTGGGGTAACGACAAAGATAGAGGCGTATCATGAAAGCCTTGTGAAGTTTTCCATGTATTCTCCAAATGATTCATTGTATTTTTTCATGAGGACAAGGAAGTTCTTTTCCATCTTATGCCGGAGGGTGCATGGAAAATATTTATCAAAAAACATCTTTCAGAAATCCTTCCATTCCAATGCCTCGATCTCCTCCTCAGGCTTCGTATTTTTTATCAACATCCACCATTGATCATCTTCAAACTCCATATGATAAGCATCCCGGAGAACATTCTCTTGTTCAGAACATTGAAGGATGCATAAGATCTTTTCAATGGATTTGACTGATTTTTCAGCGATTGATGGATTAGATGATCCATATAAAGTTGGAGGCCTTTGTCTCATGAAGCTCTCGATAGCATATTTTTATTTCTTAGGGGGGTTGAACGTTTCTCTTGACCCATGTTTCTATTAAAATCTTGAGTCATATGAGAGAGAAGCGTGACAAAGTTTTTGATTCCCGCTCCCATTGGATTGGGCATCTCATTAGTACAGTCATCACATTGATTTTCACACCGGTTGTTAGCCGAAGTCCTCCTATTACCGGCCATTGGCTGGAATAAAATGAATTTTTGGGGTAACACATAAAGGTTAATCCATGAACAAAGCTGATGACTTATAAAAAGCTTTTATTTCCTTAACATATGAATCTATTGGATTCAGTCTATGTTATCCATGATCTTCTTTCTAACATATATTCTTAGGGAATTTTTTTGTCCTTAAATAATGGTTCATAATACGCTTGTGAATTTACCAAATCATATCCCCTAGGAGTGTAATAACCGATAGTGAAGTAAGGCCCATTTTCGTGCATCAGTTCTCATTCAAGTCTAGCTCAAAGTGGTGTTTTCGGGGTTTTACCCCTATGATACACTTGTTCCAGAGCCACCTCTACCTGATTGTGTCCAGGGATGGATGTGTTTTCTTGATAAACCACTTACTCAAAACTCACCAATACTTAGGGATGTTTTTATTATACTTATTCTTGTATATAAGTCTTCACTAGGGTTTTCTAATTCTAATCCCAAAAAAAATAAACCTATACTCTGATACCAACTATGACAACCCTTCTTTTTATTACACAATTAAACATAATTCATTACACAAACATCACTTGATACAAAATAGAATATTGAGAGGTCTAGTGTCTTTGGGGATTAGGTTCATTACATAACAACTTAAAAAATGAAATATAACATCTTTATTGAAATCTTCCTTTACATGACCACTAAATTCCCCCGTACTTAGCATTGTATGGGATAACCTAAAGACATGCATAAGAAAAGGGTGAGCAATAAATCCCAATAAAGGAATAATCATGGAATAACATGGGGAATACAATACATGTTAGACAACAAGAATATCAATAGAGTACAAGAGAATTATAAACATAAATGCATGAAAAAGAATGATAATCATAACATCAAAATGTTGCAATAACACTTAACATGGAATTAGCATGAGCCAAGGCTCATTGCACATGGAGCATGAGTAATCCATCATTGCACATGATGCACAAGTAAACCCCCATTGAACATGAATTATCATGAGTAAACACCCATTGCACATGACGTATCATGATACTATACATTACCCAATTCATTGGAGCGCTATCAGGGTGCACCCTTCTTAAACATTTCATTTCATGCATAAGTGTGCCACACGGATCAGAAAACATTGAATCATTCAACATAATCTTCTATTCGGCGACAAACGAATATGGAATAGATACATGAAACTCTTTAAACAATAAGTAAATGTCTATAAAGGTGAATACCCTTAATAGAGAAATGGGAATGATATTCACTACACAATGACTTTGGCTTGGAAAAGTGTGGTGCAATTTCGGCACCATAACGGCGTGACATAAGAACTCATAAAAATGGTTGATGAGAGAGAAAGGGGTGTATCATCATATTGACATGACATGGATAGTATGGGGGTAATATAGATACATATCCTAACAAATTTAATTGAATTCCGATTAATGATACAGAATAATTTTTTGAATGTAAATGAGGAGAGAGAAATTCCTTTTAGAATTTCAGCATAGTAACGAGTGTACATGGGGGGAATTTAATGAGATATAAATGGGTCTCACATAATTAAAAAAATGAGCAAAGTATGGGGTAGGATAAAAACCATACCCCAACCTTTATAATTGAAATAAAAAGGGCATAACAATTAAAAGAATATTGGACAAAAATGAGAAAGAAAGAAAACCCCTTACTTGGAAGTGTGATTCCAATGGCTTGAGAGAGGCTTCTTGGGAGCTTGGGGAACCTTCGCAGGATTCTAGAGAGAGTAGGACATAGTTTGGAAGAACTCCAAAGGCTTTGAGTGAGTAGGAAGAGGGATATTGGGTGGGTTTATATAAGAATGATTAGGGAATTTTTTATTATTTAGGTTTGGGAGACACCACATTAAATTGGTCCAAACCACAAACAACCCATTTTTTGACATTGGTTTTTGGAAAAGGGAAGTGGAAAAAATTATTTTTTATGGCCATGGTCTTAACATATTTAAATAATGGGGTGGCCAATGGGGAGGTGAGTCACACTCCCAAGGAAAACTATTTTAAAGACAAAATGTTTAATAAGTCTTGAAGGGTCCACTAAAGCTTTGTAAAATAAACCAAAAAAACACAAGATCACATTATTTTAATGGTAAAAAATATATTGGATGAACATAAAGTTTATAGTATTTTATTACATCACTATTGGGATATTATGATTTCATAAAACACATTATAATTTTAAATAGTATTTAATTTTAACCCAAAAATTTGATTGTCTAAGAAAATTAACAAAAATTAACAATTGGAAAATTTTGACGTTATGATTCAAGAAATAATATTAATTTTATATAAATATTTTTCTAAATATGTTAATTTTTACTTTTAAAATAAAAACTGAAATTTATCGAAAATTCATAGGTTTTGACAAAAATGGCTTTGAAACCTTAATAAAAATTACAATTGCGTTCATAAAATTACATGATCATTTATATTTAGTAAAAAATAATTTAATAATAATAATGATATTTTATTAAAATATTATTTAATTAAAAAATCCATTAATTCATCAAAATATATTTCATAGTTGAACATTAACTAAAATTACTACTTGTGCTTTAAAAAACTATTTTCAAGATAACAATAATAAAATGAAAGTATATTCATTATTATATTCCAAAATAATGTACATAACCATAGTACTAGGGTCTTATAACATAACCCCATATGACACCCACATAAGACCAAAGAGTAAGGTGTGTGATGGTGACAGACTCTTGGGGTGACTCTGATAGCATTATTTGGGTGGTAATCTCTATCAACTTTCACTTCTCTCATAGGAGGTCCCACTCAAGCTTAAATTATTCAAGCTCAGCTTGGGATTGGTCAAGATTGAAGCCCAAAGACTCCACCTCCCTTCTGATCTCTGAAAAATGGGCTTCGTATGGGGCACGTCTACTGGATGAGGCCATCACCTCCTTTGTCGTAGAAAATTGGATTTGTTAAAGCCCTCTATTTATACTAATCACGTTATCAATGTTCCACGGCTATATTAACAACTGTCAAAATTCATAATAGTATTTTAAAATTATAAAACATAAAACCAAATAAGTTTTCATTTTATATAAACATTTTACATAAAGATACATTTAATTAGGTCAAGTGGGATTTCTATTAATGAATGTTTGGGTCGTTACAATCTTCCCCCCTTATAAAATTTCACCCTCAAAATTCCTTTTCCCACACTAAAACAGATGTGGGTAACTATGCTTCATCATTTACTCTGATTCCCACATAACTTCTTCAAACTTGTAGTTTTTTTACAACACCTTGATGAAGGGAATTGTCTTATTTCATATAACTTTTTCTCTACGATCTTAGATCTTCACTGGTTGCTTCTCATAAGAAAGATCATCCTATAACTATACCACCTCTGAAGGGAGTACATGTGAAGGGTCCGATATGTACTTCCTTGAGTGGGATACATGAAAGAAATCATGTACTTTGGACATGGTAGGTGGAAGTGCTAGTCGATAGTCCACAACCTCGACACGATCAAGAATCTCGAAGGGGCCGATGTACCTTGGACATAACTTCCCTTTCTTTCCAAACCTGATGACCTTATTTCATGAAGATATGCCTAGAAATACCATGTCACCAACTTTAAACTCAAGGTATCATCGACGGTTATCTGTATAACTCTTCTGTTGACTCTGGCCTACCTTGATATGTTGCTGAATGGTTTTCACCTTCTCCACCATTTCCTCGACCATTTCTGGTCCTAGAAGCTTACGCTCACCAACCTCATCCCAACACACCATTGTTATTCACCTTTTCCCATAAAGGGATTCATATGGTTCTATTTGGATGCCTGAGTGGAAACTATTATTATAAGAGAAATTAACTAGAGGAAGATGTTGATCCCATCCTTATTTAAAGTCTATTGAGCACGCTCTCAACATGTCCTCAAATTTTTGTATAGTCTGCTCAGATTGTCCATAAGTTTGAGGATGATAGGTCATACTAAAGTTCAGTTCAGTATTCAGAGCATGTTAAAGAATCTTCCAAAACATAGAGGTAAATTGTTGATCTCGATTGGAAACAATAGATAGTGGAACTCCATGCAGCCTTAAAACTTCCTTGATATATATTCATTCCAGTTGATCCATTGAGAAATCCTCCCAAATAGCAATTAAGTGTGCAACCTTTTTAAGACGATCCAAAACAACCCATATTTCATTGTTTCCTTTGGATGTCTTCAGAAGTCTGGTGAAAAAGTCCATGGTGATGTTATCCCATTTCCATTTTGATATGGGAAATGGTTGCATCATCCCTTTAGACTTCTGCCTCTCTACCTTCACTTGCTGACACACCAAGAACCTTGATGTATATTTAGCGATCTCCTTATTTTTATTATCCCACCAATAATTATCTCCGAGATCTCAATACATCTTTGTGTTTCCTAGGTGAATAGAGAAATTTGAACTATATTCATCATCCAAACATTTCTTCTTCAGCTCCGGACATGATGGAACACATACTCATTTCCCAAATCTCACAATTCCTTCTTCATTAACATTAAACTCATAGTATTTCCTTTTTCCGATAGCTTCCACTTTTTACTGAATTCCCACATCATCTTTTTAACCCTCCTTTATCTTTTCCACAAGTGACGGTTGAGCTATCATTTGTGAAAGGATTGATGATGTTCCATTCTTTATGATTCCCATGTTCATCTTCATCCAATATAACAATATTGGATCCTTTTCAATTCTCATCATTGATAAATTGATGGGTACTTTTTACTTAGGGAATCTACTACCTTGTTTGCTTTCCTAGGGTGGTAATGGATTGAATAGTCAAAGTCTTTCATCTTCTCTAACCATCTTTATTGGTGCATGTTCAACTATTTTTGTGTGAATATATACTTGGGGATTTTGTGGTCCATATATATTTCACACTTCTTCCCAAAGAGATAATGCTTCCACATTCTCAAAGAGAAGATCACTACAGCCAACTTGAGGTTATGTGTTGGATAGTTCTATTCATGAAATTTAAATTTCCTTGAAGGATAAGAAATGACTTTGTTAATTTTCATCAACACACATCCCAGGCCCTTCTTCAAATCATCACTGAATACCACAAAAAGGTATCTACTTGTGGGTAAAGTGAGTACAGGCACAATGATAAGCCTCCTTTTCAACTCCTTGAAGGTTTCTTCGTATTCATCACTCAAATAAAACATTACTCCCTTCTATGTTATCTTCATTAGAGGGTTGGAAAATCGTGAGAAATTTCTCACAAATGTTCAATAATATATAGATAACCCCAAGAAGCTATGTATATCTGTTACCGATGTTGGCCTCAGACATCCCTCAATTTCTCCTTTTTTAGAGGGATCCACAGATATTCCATTATTTGTGATGATATGGCCAAATAATGAAAACTCTTTCAACCAAAACTCAAACTAGTTGTTCTTTGCATAGAGATTCTCCTTCTGCATGGTCTCTAGTACAGTTCTTATATGCTCCTCATGATCCTCCTTAGTTTTGGAGTATATCAGATTATTATCTATAAAGACTACCAAAAATTTGTCGAGGTAATATCTAAAGACTCTACTCATCATGTCCATGAATATTTCTAGAGAATTAGTGATTCCTAAATTCATTACTGTGAATTCATAGTGCTCTTATCTTGTACGAAAAGTAGTCTTGGGGATATCTTCCTTTTTCACCATAACTTGATAATATATTGACCAAAAATCCACCTTGGAGAAGTATTGTGCTCCATGCAACTAATCGAACAAGTCATCAATTCGTGGGAGAGGATACTTGTTATTTATCATGATTTTGTTAATATCGCGATAATCAATGCAACGGCGCATTGAACCATCCTTTTTCGGGATGAATAGGACTGGTGCACCCCATGCTGAAGCACTTGGGCATATAAAATCTTTATCAAGATTATCATATAATTGTTTCTTCATCTCCTCATTCTCCACAACAAACATTCTATATGGAGTCTTGGATATTGGAAATGCCCTAGATATAAGATCAATTTAGAATTAAACATATCTTCTAGGAGGAATACCAATCAATTCCTCAGGAAACACTTCAGTGAATTCCCTCACAATAGACATGTCTTATAGCATGGTTTTATCCTTAGACTCAATCACTTGAGACTATTACGCGTCCTCATAAGGCAGTAATATCCATCCTGGAGATGATGGAGCTAAATAAGTTTCATCTTCCCCCTTTCACTTGTAAAGAATCAGGGGTTGATTCTCCACATGGATAGTGATTTCCCTCTCACGACAATTTATGTTGGCTCTTTATAAAAAAATCCAATCCATGACAAGAATTGAATCAAATTCCACCATAGGGAGTATGATGAGGTTCTTCGGGAAGTTTAATCCATATATTATGATAGGGGATGAGTTATATTTATGGGATGAAATGTTTTCCCCATTTTTCGTACTCACCGACATCTTCACTTCCATGATTTGTGGTGGTACTTGGATTATTCTACTAAACATTTGAGATATAAACGAATGTGTAGAACCCAAATAAAAAATTATGTTCTCTATTCTTGAATGAATAACTAGTGTACCTGTCACCACTTCATTTTCGGGGTTCACTTCGGTAGTAGTGATGGCAAAATCTCGCCCTTTCTCCCTTGGAGGTTGTTGGCTGCCTCTGAAAACCCTTGACTTAGGGCACTGATTTTCATGATTCCCTAGTTCTTTGAAGATTTAGAAATGAACCATGAGTTATGGTTTGAAAAGAGAATTAATCTATACTGTCATAGTTGTGGGTATTTATTACTGACATTTAATATCCATGGGACCTTCTCTTCCACACCTAAAGCATTTCCCGGTCCCCTTCAGGCAGTTTTTGAGGTGCTTTTTTCTACACCTTTGGCAAGTGGGGTGCATGATCTTCTTAGCACTATTGGATTTATCTATCGGACATCCATCATTGAATTCCACCTTACGCTTCTTATCCCTATGATACCTCTATGATTATCCTATCTCCATTTCAAAATTGAGGGCACATAGGACAATTTCCTCATAGCTATCAAAGTCACGTATCGCCAGCGCTTTCCACAGGCTAGCTTTCAGCCCACCAAAGAATCAGTCATCCTTGCATTTGGGGGTAACGACAAAGTTGGAGGCGTATCGTGCAAGCCTTGTGAAGTTTTCTTTGTACGTTCTGATAGATTCTTAATCTTTTTTTCTTTAGGGAAAGGAAGTCCCTTTCCATCTTAAGCTAGAGGGTGCACAAAAATTATTTATTGAAAAACATATTCCGAAAATCCTTCCTTTCCAACGCCTCGATCTCCACCTCAAGATTCGTATTATTGATCAACTACCATCATTGATCAGATTCACCCTCCATATGATAAGTATCCAGGAGAAACTTCTCTTTTTAAGAACATTGAAGGATGAAGAAGATCGTTTCAATGAAATTGATCCATTGTTCAGAGATTGAGGGATCAGATGATCCATTAAAAGTATGAGGCCTTTGCCTCATGAAGCTCTAGATAGCTAATTTTTCTTTCTTAGGGGGAGTTGAACATTCTCTTAACCCATGTTTCTATTCAAATCTTGAGTTATCTAAGAGAGAATCGTGACAAAGTTCATGATTCTTACTCCCATTGGATTGGGCATCTCATTAGTACAGTCATCACATTGATCTTCAGATCGGTTGTTAGCTCGTGCCCTCCTATTACCGGCCATTGGTTGGAATAAAAGGAAACATAGGGTTAACACATAAACTGTACTCCAAGGAATAAACTGATGAATTATAAATAACTTTTATTTCCTTAACATATGAATCTATTGCCTTCAGTCTATGTTATCCATGATCAAATTTCCATCATATATTCTTAGGGAATTTTTTTCCCTTAATAATGGTTCATACTAAGCTTGTGCATTTACCAAATCATATCCCCCAGGAGTGTAGTAACCAAGAGTGCAGTAAGGCCCATTTTTGTGCACCAGTTCTTGTTTGAGTCTAGCTCAAAGCGGTGTTTTCGGGTTTTACCCCTAGGATACATCTGTGCCAGAGATGCCTCTACCTACTCGTATCCATACAGGGATGTATTTTCTTGATAAACCACTTACTCAATACTCAAAAATACTTAGGTATGTTTTTATTATACTTATTCTTGAATCTAAGTCTTCACTGGGTTTTTCTAATCCTAATCCCAAAAATAACTAAACCTATCTTCTGATACCAACTATGACATCCCTGCTTTTTATTACACAATTAAACATAAGTTATTACATAAACATCACTTGATAAAACATAAGAGATCGATAGGTCTAGTGTATTTGGGTCTTAGGATCATTACATAACAACATAAAACATGAAATACAACATCATTATTGAAAACATCTTTAACATGACCACTACATTACCTCATACTTAGCATTGCATGGGATAACCTGAGGACATGTATAAGAAAAGGGTGATCTATAAAGCCCAGTAAGGGAATAATCATGGAATGACATGAGGAATACAATATATGTTAGATATTAGGTATGTAAATAGAGAAAAATAGAAGCACAGACATAAATTCATGATAAAGCATGATAATCATAAGATGGAAATGTGGCAACAACACTTAACATCAAATTAGCATGAGCTAAGGCTCATTGCACATTGAGGATGAGTACACCCTCAATTCACATGAAGCATGAGTAAAACCTCATTGAACTTGAATTATCATGAGTAAACACCCATTTAAAATGATGTATCATGTTATTATACTTTACCCAATGCATTGGAGTGCTATCAGGTCACACCCTTCTTAAACATTTCATTTCATGCATAAGTGTGCCACATGGATTATAAAACATTGAATCATTCAATATAATCCTTTATTACATGATAAATGAATATGTAATACATACCTAAAACTCTTTAAACAATATATAAATGTGCATAAAGGTTAATACCCTTGATATAGAAATGGGCATGGTATTCACTACATAATGACTTTGGCTTGGAAAAGCATGCTGTAATTTCGGATGCATAATGGTGTGACATAAGAACTCATAAAAATGGTTGTTGAGAGAGAAAGGGGAATCTCATCATATTTAAATGACATGTATAGTAATGGGGTAATATAGATACGTGTACCAACAAATTTAATGGAATTTAGATTCATGATACAAAATAATTGCTTGAATGTAAATGAGGAGAGAGAAATTCCTTTTGAAAGTTCGACATAGTAACGAGTGTACATGGGAGGCATTTAATGAGAGAGAAATGGGTCTACAATAATTATACCATAAATAGGGAAGTATGGGGTAGGGGTGAAACCATACCCCAACATTTATAATTGAAATAAAAATGGCATTACAATTTAAAGAATATTGGAAAAAATGAGGAAGGAAGAAAAACCCTTACATGGAAGTGTGCTTCCAAAGGCATGAGAGAGGCTTGATAGAGGATTCTTGGGATCTTGGGGCACCTTGGTAGGATTCTAGAGAGAGGAGGTAAGAGGATGGACTAAATAAAAAGTATTTTTGTGAGGAGGAATCAGGATCTTGGGTGGGTTTATATATGAAAGGTGAGTGAATTCTTTATTATTTAGGTTTGTGACACCTCACATTAAACTAATCCAAACTATAAACCAACCCATGGATTTTGAATATATTTTTTTATAAAAGGTAAGTTAAAAACAATATTTTATAAGTCTAATGTCCTAACGTCTTAAAATAATGCGGTGGCTTATGTGGAGGTGAGTCATACTCCCAAGGAAAACAATTTAAAAAGAAAAAATGTTTAATAAGTCTTGAAAGGTCCACTAATGCTTTGTAAAATAAATCAAACAAACCAAAAATCACAATATATTAGTGGTAAAACATATATTCAAAGAACATAAAGTTTATAGTATTTTATTACATCATGATTGGGTCATTATGTTGTCATAAAACAGATTATATAATTAAACAGTATTTAATTTTTACCCAAAAATTTGACTGTTTTATAAAATTATTAAAAATTCACCATTGGATAATTTCAACATCCTAATTCCAGAAATAATATTCATTTTATCTAAATAATTTTATAAATATGTTAATTTTTTCTTTTAAAATAAAAAACGACATTTATCGAAAATTCATGGGTTTTTGACAAAAATGGCTTTCAAACCTTAATAAAAATTACAATTTCATTCATAAAATTATATGATAATTTATATTTAATAAAAATTAATTTAATAATAATAATAATATTTTACTAAAATATTATTTAATTCAAAAATCCCTTAATTCATCAAAATATATTTCTTAGTTGAA
Organism: Viscum album; assembly: GCA_963277665.1. Taxonomy (NCBI): domain Eukaryota; kingdom Viridiplantae; phylum Streptophyta; class Magnoliopsida; order Santalales; family Viscaceae; genus Viscum; species Viscum album. Next base: position 1,400,364,215 of record OY728143.1, on the reverse strand, counting down.
CATTAACTAAAAATACTATTTGTGCTTTTTAAACTATTTACAATGTAACAATAATAAAATGAAAGTATATTCATTATTATATACCAAAATAATGTACATAACCATATTACTAAGGTCTTGTTACATATCCCCTTATAACACCCACATAAGACTGAAGACTAAGGTGTGCGATGGTGATAGACTCTTGGGGTGGCTTAGATAACATTGCTCGGGTGGTAATCTCTATCAACTCCCTCTTTTCTCATAGGTGGTCCCACTCGAGATTAACGTATTCAAGTTCAGAATGGTATTTGTTAAGAGATAATCCCAAAGACACAACCTCCCTTCCAAACTCTGAAAAATGGTCTTTGTATGTGGCACATCTACTGGATGAGGTCATCGCTTCCTTTCTCTGAGTAAATTGGATTTTTAATGCCCTATACTTATACTAATAATATGATAACTGTTCAACATCTATATTAGCATCCTTCACAATTATTAATAGTATTTTAAAATCCAAAAACATAAAACCAAAGAATTTGACATTTTAAATAAACATTTTACATAAAGAGATATTTAATTAGATCAAGAGGGATTTACATTAATGAAATTTTGTGTCATTACAGATCATGTCTATTATTATTCCATGAGGAGACTAAGGTTTTTAAGTGGGAGTAGTGGGGAAATCCTTGTATAGTTTAGGGTTTTTATTGGATGATCCTCCCTTATTTATACATAAAAAATGGATTTTGGTGTTTTAACCAAGGAGAATACTTACAGTGATTTAGTAGATGGATGCATGGATATTAACCTACTAGTAGTTAGTTCTAATTTTACATGCCTTATGATATCCTCTTAGTCCTTATGGCATTGCCTCATACTATTTATTTTTTTTATGCCATTGCTATATGTATTTTCATGTGTGTCAATTAATGTTTAGATGGAGTTTCTTGATGTGTTGATTCTTTGATAGTTCATTCATATGGTCAGATAGTTTTGTTCCAAACATTTGTGAAAATTATCGGTGAAATTTTATGTTCAATATTGATGGTAATTTACCTTTTTGGGGTTATTAAAAGGTTTTGAGGGAAAATGGGAGAAATTTTTTAAAATTAGTACTTTTGGTTGGCATTATTTTTAAATGATTTAAAACCATGTGTAGGTTTTGATTTCAAATTTGTGTTGTTTTGATGGAAAAGAGATCGTTTCCTTTGAAATTGGATTTATTTTATAAAATAAATTTTTTTGAAATGTTTCTATAGGGGAAATTGGTTTTGATAAAACCACATTATGGAATGCTTTAAAAATTTTGTTCTTTGGGGAAATGCATGTTCCTTATTTGATTTTTCTTATACTGTGCATTAAGGAAATAGAAAAGTATTTTTATAATTTATTTCCAAACTATCAGTTTAGTTTTCTTTTAAAAAATGAATGAATTAGACTCATGGTGGTATCCTACTGGCTTCATATCACACCCTACATATGCATGATAATAGGTATGTAGTATTCAGGTCTTGTGTTGTTTACTCCATGTTTTGGATTTAAAGTTGGATATGGTTACGTATTCCTTGGGAAGTGGTTGGTTTATTGGATAGTGGTGGTTAATTGAGTCAAATGGAGATGGATATCGGACCATCATTTATATGGAATTATTTGGCTTCAATTTTTGGTTTGACCTATTTGCTGTTCAAGACTATATTTTAGATTCCTTTGTAGTTTTTTAACTTTTTGTCTCTTATTGGTTATTTTTAATAAGACATATATTGGTTTTTATGCCATACTTTTATATTTTTATGGAATGTTTGGATGTTTATATTTGGGTTATTTAGGGTAAAACCATCCCCAATGATTATGTTTGATTCCCTTGATGTTATTTTCATCCTGGGGGGACTGAGGTTGATCCAAGGGTATGTGGTGAACCCTATTGGGAGTCCATTTGATAGACTTACTAAATTGGTTCATTAAAAAATGGTATTATATAAACAACAAATTTGTTTTTTTTTGTGTATGAGTTGTTTGGATACTAGAATATTCATTGAGGCTTGGGTGGTGTTTGCAGGCAATGGCCTGACCATCACTTTGACATACTAAAACTCCATTTTCCAAGGGATTATTGGTTTTGAGTCTTTATCTTGAGTTTGGATTTGTATTTTTTGATGTATTTTTGATGTGTTGAGAATATTCTTTGATCCCCATTGATTGTATCAATGATTTAAAGGTTTAGTTTGAGTTTCTGAAGTAAAAATGGCGAATAGACTAGGTTTTCATGGTTAGTATTCATAGTCTGGCAATATATGTAGTGCCCATGTGACATGTATCTGTAACCATGATTGTTCAAGTTTTATGTTAGGTGCATGGTTTATTAACCCATGTGACCAAATAGTTCACAATGAATTTTCCCTTATATAATTTTTTTCCTCCCACTCTTTCTAGATTTAATCCAATAGATTATTCCATTGGCATAATGTATGGTAGGGGGTTTTAATTAGGATTTTAGGGGTAGCGTTTTGTATAAATGTGGTTTTATTTGAGATTCATGTTGCTGCGTTTGGTTTTATCCCTTGGGGAATTTATTTTTCAATGTTGAAAATTAATTTTTAAAATGAAAGAGATTTACCTTTTTTAAAACCTATTTTATGATAGTCAAAAAACCATGTGTAATTATTTTAAAACCGATCTAAAGAAAAAAAATTTATTTGATAATTATTTTCATTTAAAAAATTGATTTTTAATCACTTTAAATCTTAATGTTAGTGGTTTAATAATTGGTTTATGAATGTTTCTTCCTTGAGATGGTTTATTTCATAGATGAGTTTTGAAATTGTTTTTGAAAAAAGTGTGTGGTTTCATTTTTATGAAAATTTATATGATGATTTCATAGAAATAAGGGGGTTAACACTTTCTTTAAATGACTTGAGACTCGTGGGCCTCAATGTTGGGTTGAAATTTTGAAAAAAGAGTAGTGTAAAATAGTTGATCTTTGAAGTGATATTTTAAAGGTGATTTTAAGTTTTTTTTTCAAAGTATGTTACAAAATAGTTATTATCTGATTCCATTTGTCATAAGAATTATTATTTTATTTGGGGATCATGGTTGGTTGGGAACATGTCTTGTTTTTTTCTATGTGCCTCCTATAAAGGTCCTAGAATAAGAGAGTGTGTTGTTCAAGGGTGTTCTCCTATAATTTTTTTGTTCTAAGGGTTTTGAACTCCTCTATTATAGATTTCATGCCTTGAGTACTCAATGTTTTAATAATTCCATTGTGTTAAAATTTATCCCTTTAATAATCGAAGTTTTCATTTTCAATAGTATTCAAGATGAATTAGTTTTTCTTAAAAGGTGGTTTCCACATGTAATTTCAATAGATACTTGGAATAATGAGTGGTGTAAAGTTTTTGAACATTATTTAAAATTGGATGTTGCATTTTAAATGTGTATTGACCTCATTTGGGTCATTAAATGAATTGGTAGGTGTTTTTTCGAACATCCAATGTTTTTTATTTGGTGACCCAAGTAGTGATTTTAACTTCCATGTGATTTGGAACATTTGGAAAATTCATTTTTAATGGGGTGTGATATTTTAAAATTTCATGACACTGACAATGTCATATTGTGAAATCTTAAATGGGTGTTTTGAGGCCATTGAGTGTCTTAGAATAAAATTCTTATGTTTTTGAAATTTTTCTTCTTTTAATTAGTGAAAATTCATTTGGAATATGTTTTTCAAAATAGATTTTAAGGGCTTAGTTTTGAAATAATGGTTTGAAGTGGGGCTTCATCAATTTAAAAGTATCACTTTTGGTATTTTTAAAAATAGAATTGGGGAGTTGTGTTATACTTCAATATCAATTTGGATTGTGGAGAAAATTTGAAATTTGGTTTTGGAAATGAAATGTGTGATGATTTGAATTGTTTTTGGTAAAGCACTTGAAATAGGACAAAATGACTTTTGGATGGTTATGTGTTTTTCTATGAAATGGTCCTCTTTATGTATATTATAGAAGGGTTGTTGACCTAGAAAAGTGATTTTAAAGTGGATATTTATTTAAGATGAATGGTTTAATTATTTGATTAAATTTTTTTTTTATGTTTTTTCTTTTTATTTCTTGTTGTTTTTGTGCTTATGTTTAGGACTGTGAGATGTATTGTTTTTTGAGCTTGGTTGCATGCCTATTTATTTCTGTTGTCTTCTTTTAATGTATCTTGTGTTTTCTTGTTTTTTGGACTATTTCAAGGCTAGTTCCTTGATGATTTGGGTATAGGAAACCATTGAGTTAGTGCATGGGTAATTATGTTGGATGTTTCCTTTGGATATTTATGAACATCATGGTACTAGTTTTGTGGGGTTCTCCTTGGGACAGTGTTGTGTCTTGAGGTCCAAGTTTACCCATTGAGTATTGTGGTTTGGGTTAAGTGCCAATGTCATCTCGTTTTGTGGAATTCCTTAACGTTTTCCTTTATAGTGGTGAGTTCTAATCTTGTTGGTGTATCGACCATGTAAATTTTTAGTTACTTGAGGTTGGTTTCCTTTGAGTATGTTTCGATCTTTTCCTCATAGTTATTTGGAACCTTTTTGATGAAATTTTCCCTTGTGGATATATTTGTTTGATGTGTTCTCTTTTGTTAAACCTTTTATGAAATTTATAAAAGGTGGGGAGGGCCATTTCTAGTCTCAATTTCATTTTGGGTCTTTTCTTTGTGACATTGGTTCTGTTTTTATTGGGTACATTTGGTATCATTGTGGATTTAGTCGTTTAGTTTTGAAGAATCTTTATTACTCTAGAGTTTCTTCTTAGGGACATTTCTAGTGATTTATCATCCAAATAACCTTACTTAATAGTGGGTGGGTTGTGTATTATTGTTTTTTACCCATGTATTGACATGGGAAATATTTGGTAAAAAAAGAGACATGTTGGGGATTTTGTGATCTCCTCAGTGTGAAATTTATGTGGGGGTATTTGTTGAATGGTCTAACCCCTCGAGTTTGAGGTGTTCTAGGCTGCAAGGGTGAAATTTTGGGGACATTTTCTAGGTTTCCCAGTTGAGGTGCATAGTTAGTTTAACCATGTAGCCTAAATGTGTAGCTCATCCACCATTTGATAGTGGATATATTCATTATTGCACCATAGTTTTTTAACCATGTGATTAAACCACACAACACACTCAAGTAGGGGAGTTTTTACCTTTTGGGTTCTTTTTAAGTGGGGTTTCTTCCCTTGAACTCCTCACTGAATTACCCCTACCTTAAGACATACCTTGGGATTCTTTTGACATGACCTATCCCTTGGGGCTCATGTTGTGACTACCCGATGTCTTCCTTCCATAGGCCAGGGGCGGACGACTAGCACTAGAAAGGCATATCCCTAAATGGGAAGGCAATTACTTTAAACCTGTACAAACACACAAACTATAACGCAACAAGAAGCAACCACAAAGTAAAATGATGCAGTAAAAGAGTGTAAAATGTAAAGGTACAATAATAAAAGCCCAAATGAAAAGTACAAGTAAAACTAAAACGTAAAAATATAGCTGAAAAGTGAAAACAGCTCTGAGATCATCCTCCTAGGGTCCTACCTGAAGGGTAGGTACAAATCACGACCAACTATCCCTACGTCACATCACGCCAAATAGTCTACCTCCGAGTAACATCTAGTCATGGATCCCTCCGCCTCAATAAATGTTGTCCATCATCTGCACAAGACACAACAAGGTGCGGGAATATCCTATGTAGGGGTGAGTATTACGATACTCAGTAGGGACCCCGAGACCCCCGTAGGTCACCTAGAGTTCCACAATGGAAAATACCACAAAGGTAACGCCACAAAGGTAAAAGTTCCACACAATTATCACCACAATGATAGTATCACAAAGGTAAAAGTACCACATATGTATCACTACGAAGATAGTACCATGAAGGTAAAAGTACCACACATGTATCACCACGAAGATAGTACCACGAAGGTAAAAGTACCACAAAGGTATCCCCACGAAGATAGTACCACGAAAGTAAAATTACCACACAAGTATCACTACAAAAATAGTATCATGAAGGTAAAATTACTACACAGGTATCACCATGAATATAGTACCACGAAGGTAAAAGTACCACACAAGTATCACCACGAAGGTAAAAGTACCACACAGGTATCACCACGAAGATAGTACCACAAAGGTAAAATTACCACACACGTATCACAATGAAGATAGCATCACAAATGTGAAAGTTCCACATAGGTATTACCACAAATATAGTACCACGATGTTAAAGGAATCATCTCAAACCAAGTATTACTGAAGTATAAAAGATCAATCGCGAAGCTAGATCATCTTATTCTATTAAGAGGCACAGATTTTGATAATACAAAGTCTTACCGAAACTGGATTGATAGGTACTAACCCCTGAAACGATCCTCATACGATTCGACCCTCCCAGATTGGATAGGTACTAACCCCCGAAATGACCCACATAGGATCTGACCCACACAAGATTGGTATGCACTAACCCATATAAGATCTTTGCGCACTGAACAAAACAGGATCTAACCCACACAGGATTGGTATGTGCTGACCCACACAGGATCTGATCCACACATGATTGGTGCTGACCCACATAGTATCGCTTAGTACAAACCTCCGTATGATCTGTCTCCAACCTCCGACTCACTGCCAGCCATTGGATTCCACACACCCATTGCACTTGAGTTCCTTAGTATCTTCCCCTAAAGATATTTTTCATACCTAAAATTCCACTAAGCTCTACAATGTAGTAACCCAAAGGACTACCATGTCATAAGGGTTCCAACGTGATAGATAGTGTTTCAATTGGATGCCTAGTCTGTGAGTTATAAGCATTTTAGCTCCGTGGCCTCGGTTGGATCCGGGTTCAATCCAACCCAGCCATACTCCAAATATCTCCAAAACTCTAGAAGAGTATTCCAAAAAGGAACACCTCGATACAAGGATCTCAACTCCACCAACGGTTCATCAAACAGACGCCCGGTTCTCAGAATATGACCCTTTAAGTGTCAACCCGAGTTTGGTCCGACCTGGTCAAACTTACCCTGCCCGACCCGGTCAGACTGACCCTGCCCGACCCGATATGGACTGGGTCATGGCGGGCTCGGACCGCTGGCCTGAGGTCTTTCCCAACATGAAAGGGGGCGGCCCTCAAAGGCAGCCTACAAGGGCGGCCCGACCCAAAAATGGAGGCCCGCAAAGGGTGGCTCAAACCGCAAAGGGGCGGCCCAGAAAGGGTGGCCTAGCCACATAGGGAACGACCCACAGGGGGAGGCCCCACCCGCGTAGGGCGCAACCCACAAGGGGGTGGACCGACCCGCTTAGGGGGAGCCCGCGAGGGGGCAACCCTACCATAGTCCGCTGGAGTTGGTGAGGGGGGGTGGGGTTTCACCCTCGGTCCCCCGAGCTCCCGAATGGCCTGAATCCCATTCGGTTTGTGAAGTGACGTGGCCAGGTGGGAATCACCCGGTCATCACGGTACCCGCCGGAGGTGCAGGTTCTGCATCAAGCACGGCATCGGTCATAGATTCTTCTCACCATCGGTGCACTGGTTGTGCCGCCTCTCCTTCTGCAGCTGGCTGATGTGTCAGTCGCCTCCTCCATCTGTCGCGGCTGACAAGTCGTGACCCTCTAATCCCCGGGGGCATGCGACAGCGCGCCGCTCTTCTTCTGTGGCCGATCAGGGCCAGACACTCCGATGATCGCTACATCTCTATGTTGCAGCCTCCTCTTGCGATGTAAGTCACCGCACTGCCTTCTTCGTAGTTGGTCGGTGTCACCATGCCGATGGTCTTCCAATGAGGCACAAGGATATCAAGTTAGCGTAGGGTATGATCCATACTCGTTAGTCCCACACCCTCTTTGTTAGCTCGTAAACAAGAGGGAGGATAAAGGGGTTCAAGAAAAATTCACTTCAAATAAACAATAATAAAATCTCTACCTGAAGAACGATGGTTAGTGAACGTTTGTGGAAGCGGTACGATGTTCGCCGTCCTCCGCAAATAGCTTCCAACAGCGCTGCTCGTACGTCGATATTCGATTTGTGGCTCAGTGTCTCTTGTCACCACCCACCAAAACTGGCTACATATTCCAAGGGTTTGGCATCTTAGCACTAGTTCAGCACTTCGTTGCTTGGCGAAGCAATGCCGATACCCCTCCACAAGTTCTATATAAATAGGAGAAGGGGAGGGTAAGTAACGACGTTGAAAATTAATGGTGGCTCATTAATTAGGAAGCTTCTAAATTCACCAACGCTGTTGTTACTTAGATTTAAGGGTAAATCCATTTAATGGATTGATACATTGTGGGCCCCACAATCCACTTGTCTGTTAGAGGATAAAAATAAAAATAAAATAATAAAATAATTTTATTTTATTTCTTTTAAAAAGTCACAAAACACAACTTTTTCTCCAGACCTACTGAGGTCAAAGTAAAGTCCCTCTTAAGTGAATCTTGGTGCTACAGATTCAACGGTGCCCTCATATTTTTAATCCGAGCACCAGTTCAAATGTTAGGAAATGCCGCTCATGCGCTTACTGAATGTACCCAATAAAAGTTTAGAAAATCATTAACAATCACCCCCGACTAACGCTGATTGAGGTTAGAATCCACCTAAGGATAAAATTCCCTCACAAGATCAATGGTACTCTCTCATTTTCAATCTGAGTTACTATTTAGATGTTATGGATTTTACAATAAAATATTTTTCACTTATTTATTTTATTTACGGACAAATACTAACGTTCACTGGTGGATCGAACCAGCCAACATTAGTATCTTACTAAAGAGATAATACCCTCACGAGCTCTGCGGTGGTCTCATATTTTTAATTCGAGTCAACGTTCGTGAGATAAAAGCCTTTGAAAAATAAAATAACTTTAATTATTTTATTTATGGTTTTTCCATTTTTAGGTTTTCTCATAGGAGGTCTGCACTGACTAAAATTAAGTCCCACCTAGGGTAAACCTTATATCCTAATCGCAACGATGCCCTCAGATTTCTAATTTGGAAAACTGTTTAAGAGTTATTCTAATTTTTCCGGAAAACTACTTATGCGTGCTAATTATATCTTAACAAAACATCGACGGATCATTCCGGGCACTTCGGGCCTCGGAATCATGCGCCGTCAGATTTTGCGATCTAAAACTAATTCCATATAATTAAAAAAATCCAAAAATTCTGGGACATCACATTCTCCCCACCATAGGGATTTACATCCCAAAAAGCCAAAACAAAGGCAAATCAAACAAATGAGGGTATTGAGCATGAATCTGAGCCTCCCGCTCCCATGTTCTCTCCTAGAGGTCCCCGTGCTGCCACCAAACTCACACTATAGAGATCGATCATCCACAAAGGACTCTCTCATGATGATCCTCTATCTCTATAAGAAACTCTGTAAAAGTCACCCCATCATCAACGTTTAACTCACCCTAGTCGATAACGTGCGATGGATCATGCACGCATCTCCTCAGCTTCGACACAAGGAAAAAATTATGCACCTAGTGCATCTGTGGGGAAATAGATAGATAGTACGCTACCTCACCCACTCTATTGAGAATGTGGAATAGTCTAATGAACCTCGGTTATAGATTGTTTCCTCGGACAAACCTCTGAAATCCTTGTTAGGGTGAGTCCCATAGGAAGATATTTTCTCCCTCAACAACTCCTCCGAAAGCATAACTGGTATCATGGTGTGTTCTCTAAAGAGAAAGACATGCTCCCCACCTTCATAAAATACTTCAGGAGACCATCTTGAGGATATCTGAGCATATTAGGCCTCACAGTCAACGTCTCAAGTTGTGCCTCCTGTACTCGCTAAATATTTGGGGGAGTGATGGTCATAGACTGAAGGTATGAAACTCTATCTTTATCCATAAAGGATATTCGCAGTGCAACTAGTTTCTCTGATGCCTCAATCATCAGTTGTAAACCAGACCTACTGTTGAGTGCATTTTCTACCACATTCCCCTACCCAAGAGTATAGACTATCTAAAGGTCATAGTCCTGGAGGAACTCTAGCCATCGTTGTTGTCTCATGTTTAGGGAATTATATGAGAAGATATAACTGAGACTCCTATGATCAGAATAAACAGTAAACCCTTCACCCATCCGGTAGTTCTGCCACATATTTAGTGTAAAGACCACTGCTGCTAACTCTATGTTAGGGGTAGCATAGTTCTGCTCGTGCTGTCTCAACTACCATGATCCCTAGGCGATCACTTACCACTCCTGCATCAAGAAACAACCTAGTATGGTCCCTGATGCGTTTCAGTATACTATATACCTAACGCCCTCTTCTGGTGGCCTCAATAAGGGGGCACTTGTTAGTCTCTATCTCAGCTCCAAAAAGCTCTTCTGACACTTCTCCATCCATAGGAAAGGATCCCCCTTCTTTGTCAAAGCTAAAAAAGGTGTCTCTACCCTGGACAAGTCTCGTACAAATCTCTGGTAGTCCCCATCGAAAGCAGAATTCCCTTTTCCTTTGGGGAGGTAATCCTGGAAACATCTTTTAAAAAGATGTCCCCACACTCTGCCACTATTGTTGAGAATTGAAAACCCAAAACTACTACTACCACAAGGGTACAGTTGGCCGACTCAAGTGTGATTGGCTACACCCACCCATGCATGAGTTTATCATGTGCTACCTGAGTTTCCTTTTTCTCCAACCCAGGGAAACTCATTCCAACACTCTAGATATACTACATCCTTTTTTTAATATAGTCAATTTGAGCATGAACTGTGGATGACCAGTCCATACCCAAGCTAACTTTGTAAGGCCTCGACACTACTACCAAGAGGTTCCAACCGAAACTCGCATATCAAGGGTCAGATCACAACATCAGCATAAGTGTGATTATCGAGTCTCCTCCCAAAGGTATCTCTATCCCTGAGGGACAAGTCAATGGTTGAAACGAAAACTCTAGGTCATGAACAAGATTCATGGGAATGATTAGTCCCTATGTCTATTAATACGACAACTAGTAGTAGACATAGACAATACCTCGAATCATTCTTATATCCACTAGGTCACACTCCTTGATCGCATGGAGCTACTCCCTTCCCCTGTCCTCCAGCTCCCTGAGCTTGGTGGAGACTACATTGGGGTGATGGTTGTATCATGTCAAAAAACATACAACCTCATGCTACTCTCTCAGATCCACTTCCACATCTATTTACATGATGATTCGTCTATCCTTAAAACTTCCTCTTCTCAAAAAACATTACACGCCTATGTGTTTGAGACTGGCATCAGTTTCTTTCTTTCCTACCGAAAACATTCACAGTCTATATTAGCTCACCCAAAGAAAATTCAACCAAAAAGGTTTTCTATATCACCCTAACAATAGAAGGAATGCATGAAGGAATAGTTCTAGCTCGGATGTCCCTAAACACACCTCATTTGGAGGTCTAATCCCTGAAGCACTGACCATACTCTATTCATCAAGTACCCAAGATGGTCAGTATGCCACAATGAATACTAAGCTACCAAAATTTTGTCCTACCGAAGCTATAGAAGCTCTTGGGAACCCCCACACATTATCATTTTATTAAATGAGACCTCCTTCTATGAGGAAGGTTCTCAAGCTTGTCCATAGAAGAGTCACCTTTTTACAAGATTAGGGTAATCTAAACACTATCATCGTCCATCTGAGCCATGAAAAAGGCTCTCTACGAGGACCAACATCTGATTGAATAGTGCCTTGTCTAGATGGAAACTCAGCCACCTCCTCAAGCTAGTCCTTAACCGCCTGTGAGTCGGTCTCACCTCAAAACCTGAAAGGTATCTGATGCTAAAACACCTGTAAGGAACTATGTCTACATGTTTCCTCTACTAGTACCACTAGTTGTAACTTCTGACCTACGAGAATTGATATAGATAGTACACTACCCGAAGGTATTATCTTAGGCAATGGTCCATGTACTAAATCCTCATAACCATGAGGACAATCTTTATGGTCACACACTGATAAAGACTAGCAGCAAGGATCACTATATGATCTGCTGGTGTCCCAACTAGTTGGAAAACTCTTGTCATAGCCTCCAGCAAGTTATCAGTTGCCTGGGGATCTGTCTTGCCTCGAAACCTTGAAGGCCTCTTCTAATAGAAATCGTGCAACGTTCTCAGTCGGTTTGCACCCTCTGATGGTGGGGCTGGTGTCATCTTCTTCCCAACAGGTGGTGGTGCTACTGGTGCACCACCCGAAGGTGATAACACTGTAAGAGGGCCCTACACTAAAGCCTCATCACTCGGTGGTCCATCATCGTGTACTCCCTTAGGAATCCTGGATGGCTGTCTACGTGGTAGCTTCCTGAAGGAAAAATGGTGCTCTTTGGTCAATAAGTTATACCTGGTGATCTGAATCAAAGAAATCAGAAAGAAAAAACCTCCCAAAAACATACACAATTAGTGTTTTCGTGCACTTAGTCAGAAATCAGAATTCAATGTCTTGGTGTATGGATATGTCTGCCACCGCACCAACACTTGACTCCCCGAACTAAAAACCACACTAATAACACTTAACACTATTCCTACTTGGAAAATATCAGATTCCTAGTTCTTTAGTAGAACTGACTCCTTTGATACCACTATGTCACGACCCGTCCCTCGGGGCCAATGTTGTGACTATCCCAAGCCCGCCTTCTATAGGCTAGGGGATGGCAACTATCAGTGGAAAGGCATATCCCTATAGAGGAAGGCATTTCCTTTAAACCTATACAAACACACAGACTGGAATACAAAAAGAAGAAACCACGAAGTAAACTGCTATAGTGAAAGTGTTCTAAGAGTAAAGGGTGTGAAATACAAGCCGAGATGAAAAGTACAAGTACAATTGAAAAGAAAAAATACAGCAAAAAAGTGAAAAGAACTCATGGAATGTCCTCAAAGGGTCCTACCTGAAGGGTAGATATAGCTCGCGATCAGTAGTCCCTGCGTCACGTCACCCCAAATAGTCCAACTCTAAGTACCATCTTGTCCTGGCTCCCTCATTCTCAATCAATGTTGTTCGTCATCTTCAAAAGACATAATAAGGTGTGGGCATAGCCCATGTAGGGGTTCATATTATGATACTCAGTAGGGACCCCGAGACACCTGTAGGTCTCCCAGAGTTCCAAAAAGAAAAATACCACAAAGGTAACACCAAAAAGGTAACACCACGAAGGTAAAAGTACCACACAGGTATCACCATGAAGTTAGTACCACGAAGGTAAAAGTACCACACATGTATCACCACGAACATAGTGCCACGAAGGTAAAAGTACCACACTTGTATCACTACAAAGATAGTACCACGAAGGTAAAATTACCACATAGGTTTCATCACGAAGATAGTACCACGAATGTAAAATTACCACAGAGGTATCACCACAAAGATAGTACCATGAAGGTAAAAGTACCACACAAGTATCACTATGAAGATAATACCACGAAGGTAAAAGTACCACACATGTATCACCATGAAGATAGTACCACGAAGGTAAAAGTACCACATAGGTATCACCATGAATATAGTACCACTAAGGTAAAACTACCACATAGGTATCACCTTGAAGATAGTACCACAAAGGTAAAATTATTGTACAGGTATTACCATGAAGATAATACCACGAAGATAAAGGGCTCGGATCACCTCAGGCATTAGCGAAATATAGAAGTACAGATGATAAGTCAGGAATCTAGATCATCTTATTCTATCAAGAGGAATTTATTCTGACCATACGGTGTCTAGCCCACACAGGATCGATACGTACTAACACTCGCAACGATCCACACAGGATCTGAGACCCACCCATATTTGATTGGTACTAACCCCCAAAATGAACTACATAAGATCAATATGCACTGACCGAAATAGGATTCTAGAGCGCTGAACCACACAGGATCTGAGCCAAAAAGGGTCGGTGCTGATCCACACAGGATCGCTCGGTAATAACCTCCGTAGAATTTGTCTCCAACCTTCGCCTCACGACCAGCCACTGGATTCCTCGCACATGGTGCACTCGAGTTCCATAGTATCTATCCCTACAGATATTGGTTGTGCCTCAACCACCACTAAGATTCAAAAAGGAGTAACCCAAAATAATTCCACCTCTTAAGGGTTCCAATGCGAAAAATGGTGCATAAATTTGATACCCGGTCAGTGAGTTATAAGCATTTTTGCTTCGGGGGGCCTGTTGGATTCAGGGTTGATCCAACCTGAATGTACTAAAACTGTCTCCAAAACTCAATAAAAGTATACCAAAAAGTACTATCGTGATACAAGGATCCCAATGATGCAGACGGTTTGTCAAAAGGAAGTCCAGTTCTAAAGATATGGCCCTTTAAGTGTTTCTGGGCCCGGTTGGGCCTGGGTCCGGTCTGACCCGATCTGGGATGGGCCACAGTGGGATCGACCCACTAGGATAAGGTCTAGCCCGGCTCACAAAGTCATCCTGACCCGCAAAGGGTGGCCCACAAAGGGCGGCCCATAAGGGCGGCCTAACCAACAAAGGGCGGCCCAACCTATGTAGGGCCTGGCCATGGAGGGCGCGACCTGCAAGGGGGTGGCCCGACCCGTGTAGTGCGCAGACCGGCCGCGAAGGGCACGAAACGCAAGGGGGTAGCCCGTAAGGGGGGAAGCCTGGCCCGTGTAGGGTGCATCTCTCAAGGGGGTGGCCAGAATGCTGTCCATCTGAGCTGGATAGGGGGGGGGGGTGAACCCCAGTCTCCCAAGCTCCCGAACGGCCCAGAGGACATTCAGTTTGTGATGCAGTGGAACCATGTTGTCATGGCCTAGTCGTTGTGGAACCCGCTGGAGGTGAGGGTTCTGCCTGTGTCATGTCTTTGGCCACGACTTCTTCTCACAAGTGGTGCGCTGGTCGTGCCGCCTCCCTGCTCGCTGGTAGAGTGCTGGTCGTGCGGCCTCTCCTTCCATAGCTAACCGATGTGTCGGCCACCTCCTCCATCCACTACGGCTGACGAGTTATGGCCCTCTTCTCACTAGCGGCGTGCCACACTTCCTTCGCAGTCGTTCTATGCTGGCCGCTTCGATGACCATCATAGCTTTGTGTTGTGGCCTCCTCTTGCGATGTGCATCAATGCACTACATTCTTCGTATCTGGTCAGTGCCACCGCCTCGGCGGTCTTCCCTGGAGGTGAAAGGATAGAAAGGTAGAGAAGGGTTCATGCCATGTTTTTTAGGCCCATGCCCTCCACGTTATCTCCTAAACAAGAGGGAGGATAAAGGGATTCATGAAAAATACACTTGAAATAATCAATAATTAAACCTCTACCTCAAGAATTATGGTGAGAACGTGTTTGTGGAATTGGGTCAGTGTTTTTCATCCTCGACAATTAGATTCCAACGACAGTGCTCATTCATCAATCATCAGTTTGTTGTTTTGTGTTGCTAATCACCATCTGCCGGAACCAGCTCCGTCTTCTAAGGGTTTGGTGTCTGGAAACTTGGTCAGCACTTCATTTCATGGCTAAGCAGTGCCGATACCACTCCCCAAACTCCATATAAATTGGAGAGGGGTAGGGTAAGTAACGATGTTGGAAATTAATTTTGTCTCATTAATTAGGAAGATTCATAATTTACCAATTCTTATGTCACTTATATTGAACGGTCAAGCCATTTAATGGCCAGACACATCGCAGGCTAGTCACTCCTCTAGTCTATTAGAGGATAAGAATGAAAATAAAAAAATTATTTTATTTTATTTTATTTTTTTAAAAAGTCACAAAACATAAAATTTTCTCTAGAACTACTGTTTTCAATGTAAAGTCTCCCTTAAGAGAATCTCGGTGCTATGGATTTAACGTTGCCCCCAAATTTTTAATCTGAGAACCAGTTCAAATGTTAGGAAACATCGCTTTCGTGTTCACTAAATGTACCCAAATTTTTTTAGAAAGTCATTAACTGTCACCCTCAACTCATGCCAGTTAAGTTTAGGCTCCGCCTAAGAAGAAAATTACCTCACGAGCTCAAAGGTACTCTCTGATTTTCAATCCGAGTTACCGTTTAGATGTTATGTAATTTATAATAAAATAATTGTAACATAGTTATTTTATTAACGGACAAAAACTAACTTTCATTGGTGGCCCACACTAGCCAATGTTAGTATCTTTCTAAAGAGAGAATACCCTCACAAGCTCAACAGTGGTCTCCAATTTTTAATATGAGTCACCTTTCGTGAGTTATAAGAATTTGAAAAATAAAATAACGTTATTTAATTATTTTATTTATGGTTATTCCATTTTCGGGTTTTCTCACAGGAGACCTGCAATGACTAAACATAAGTCGCGCCTAGGGTGAACCCTCTATCTTGAACACAACGGTGCCCTCAAAATTATCATCTGGGAAATCATTTAATAGTTATTCCACTTTTTCAAGAAAACTTCTTACATGTACTAATTAAAGATTAACAAAACTTCAAAGGATCATTTCAGACACTCCAGGCTTCAAAATCACTCGCTGTCAGATTTCATGGTCTCGAAATAATTCCATATAATTAAAAACAATTATATGGAAATTCCTGGGCATTACATATTTTACTCTCTAAATCTCCCCTAGGTTGATTTTTAAGGAGGTTTTGGTGATTATTCACCTGACTTTAAAGGTTAGAGCTTCATTATCCTTCTTCTTGGGTATTCTTCCATTTTACCCATCCCCTCAAACCCAATTGTCCTTGTTTTTCCATTAAATATGATAGCTAGTTTGGATTTGTCATATGTTTTCCCTGTTTGGGTGGGGTTTCCTTTGAAAAAAGTGGGAAAGTTTCTTAGTTCAATAAAACATGGTTTAGAAATGATATTTTATTAATCCTTCATGTTTGATAACATTAAAATGAGGGTTTTCATTATGAAATTCTCTTATTCTTTAATATTTATTCTAAATTGGGTTTTATTATTGTTTTCCCTTTTTGTGTTTAAATTTTCTCCTCATTTTAACGTGGTGGAATTATTTTATGAAGAAAAATGAATCTCCCTTAACTTTTTTGAGTTTGTTTGTATTTTATTATAAATTATTTTAGAACTATGTTTGAAATCCAAATGATTTTTAAAAAAGGTTATTTCCAAAATTATATGTATTATTTTTGACATGTGATGTCCTAGTTTTCACTTGGCGATGTGATATTGATTGTTCCCTTATTGACCCCCTTTGATTTTTGTTGATGTGTTTACTTATCCTTGTTATGAATGCTTTGTGATTCTGTGTCGGGGATCATTTTGAGGGTAGTATGGGAGGTGGGAAGGATTTTATTGTGGTGTTAGACCCAGGGTCATATTATTGTCATGTGATGAATTTTATTTTTCATGGGGAACATCCATTATTATTCAATGTGGATAATAAGGTTTCTAGGAGGGAATTAGTGGTACATTTCTTTTCTAGTTGAGGGTTTTCACTGGAAAACCCACTTAGTTATACGTAACACCAGGATTTAGGGTTTTTCACTGAGGAAACATCTTATAGATATAGTGGATGAATGTGTGACCATTAACTTATCAAAAGTTAATCATGATTTTCTGGGTCTTGTGCTATCATGTTTTTCCTTGTGGTGTTTCCTTATGATACGTGTCAATGATACCAATTAGTTATATATATTTACCCTTATGTTGTTTTTTTCTTGGATGGAATTTATTGATGTGTTGATTCTTTTAGGGTTTATTCGTGTTTTTGTCTAGATTTATTCCATCCATTTTTGTGCATTATCGGCGATCTTTTATAAATTATATTTATGGTTGTTTAACTTGTTTTCTAATTACCTTCTTTTGGGGTTGGTAAAATATTTTGAGGGAAAAAATGGGAGAACAATTTCCAAAGAGGTACTTTTGGATGGTATTATTTAGATATATTTCAAAACCATGTGTGGGTTTTGATTTAAATGGTGTAGTGTTTAAAAGGTAAATCCTTTGTTTCCTTTGAAATTATATTTTTTTTGGAAAATATCCATTTTTGTGAAATGGTTCTTGAAGTGGAATTGGTTTTGGTAAAACCTTTTTCTAGATTTTTTTCTCAAATTGTTTGCTTTGGATAAATGTTAGTTCCATATTTGGGTTATCTTATAATATATATAAAGTAGATAAAAAGGTATTTTTATACTTTATTTCCAAAATATCAGTTTTTTTGTTCTCTTAAAAATGAACATAATTGAACTAATGGTGGTATCCTTCTAGATTTGGATCACATATTATATACTCTCATTGGTGAGTATATAGTCTTCAAGTCTTATGTAGGTTACTTTAGGTTTAGACTTTCTGGTTGGATTTTTTCTTATCTTACTTGGGATTTATTTGGATGATAAGATTATGTTAGAGTCTTGATTCATATGGGGATGGATATCAGACCTTTAGATTCATGGCATCAGTTGGCTTGAGTTTTTGGTTCGACCTACTTGTTCTTCCAGAATATTTATTTTGCTTCTATTGTATCTCTGTAAATCTATATATCTTTTTGGTTATTTTTATGATATGTATTTTCATATTTTTTCAAGATTTTATATTGTTATTCCACATTTGGATGTTTGTGTTTGGGTTCCTTAGGGTGAAAACATCCATGATAATGATTTTCGATAACCATGATTCTTGTCGTTAGACCAGGGGATTGGGGATGCTCCTCGAGTATGTGGTGGGATAGATATGGATTCCTTAGGATAGAAATACCATGTTGGTACATTAAATGTAGAATTAGAGTCTTTCATGCCAGCTTATAAGTCCAAAGTGCATCATCCCTATTATTTCTCTGATATTTTCTATTTGGATTCATGGTTTTCTCAAAAATCAATTTCAACTCCCAGTTTGAAACAGTGGAATGGAAATTTATATTGGGGTGGTATAAAGTAGTTGTTTTGTGTGTAACCCCATAATTATAAAGGAGAGAATACAAATTGATGTTGAAAAATTATGACCCTCAGTCACTGATGATAGCCTTCAATATTTTAAACCTACAAAAAATCTATGCTCTAATAAAATAAACTACAACATGTGAATTATCCATCCCAGTGGTGTTGGCCTCCATCAATTTGTTAACATAATAATCGAAAACATGGATAAAAAAATAAATGGTATGGGAAATGAGCCCATAAAATCAATTCCCTATACATAAAAAATCTCACATAATAATATTGTTTTTAAGTATATCATGTTTCCCAAAAATATTTTTAGTGCGTTGGAAATGTGATCATGACTTACAAATCATACAATTAATAATACCTAGAATATCATTTTCATTTTTATACTTTGTGTTTATTTATATTTTAAGGTATTTCAGAGTTGAAAATATAGTTAAATAAATAATCATACTAAGGATATGTACCTAACAGTGCATAAATATGCTCATTAGGAAATTTATCCCGAAGTGGTACTGGGTCAAATGTGTCATCATCTACCGTGTGAGTGATCATACTCGTATGTTTTGATAGTTAATTCCCTGGACCCTTATTTTAATTTATCTTAATATTTAACTCTTGAAGATGGATAATACAATATATATGTTTGGCCTTTGTATCTTGCTTCTTCAAGAGGTACCTCGTTGTTTCATGGTTAGAAAAGACAACTACCTTAGAGCCCAATAAAAAGGACGAAATATTTGTAAAGAAAATATGACATAAAGAAACTCATTTTCTGCGGTCTTGTATTTTATTTGGGATGAAACCAATGTCCTTTAAGTTTATGTGATCACATGAGAATTTCCCTCCACTAACTATGATAATACTACTTTAACTACGAATTTGGAAGAATCACAGATAAGCTCGAATGGAATGTCCCACTAATGGAGATGAAAGACAATTGGTGTGGTGGTACTTTTATTCTTATCATAAAAGAAATCCCTAAAAAATAATTAAATACACAATCATAATCATTTTTGAGGTAATAATAATAATAAATAGAAATATTATGAAAATATCTGATGAAATGTCGATAGAAACCTTTCTGTCCTAAAATAGATCTTACATCACAAACAGAAGTTATGAAAATGTGGAAATAATTTCAACCAAAATCTATCGACCAATATTATATGTTTTGAGACTATATTAACTAGGTAAATTCCCTTATCTACAATGAAATGACATTTTATAAAAAATAAAACAAGATTTTTCTCAATGTAATGATGTAAAACATTACCCAAACTTAAGAGAAACTCATCATATAAAAAACCATATGAAGTAAAATAATCATTAAATACCTCTATAAATGTCTAAATTAAATCATAAAAAATACTCATTATCATATTTGGAAGGTACCTAGGTCATTACAATGTAGGAATTAAATCATTCGATATGAAAATGAACAGAATGGGTAGGTGAATATTTTTTTCTCCTTGTTCACTACTACAATGGGAATCTATAAATAGCCAGAGAAACATTCCATAAAACAATAGTGTGTCCTGCCTATAAGTCTCTCAAAAATATGGTTAATCAATATAATGGTGAAATAGTCTTTACTAGAGGATTTATTCAGCTTCCTATAACTTATGCACACTCGCTAACTATTTTGCACTCTCATAGGAACTAAATCATCATTTTCATTTTTTATAATGGTGAACATGGTTTTCTTTGGTATAACCTAGATATGGATAAACCACTGAGAGTGTGAAACAAGGTAAATGAAATACTCCTTAATTAAAATTTTCACCTCTTTCTTTTCAACTTCTAATAATGGGGGGTTAAGTCTCCAATGTGTTTGCCTAACAAGTTTAGCCCCGTACTCTAAAAAATCCTATGTATAGAAATGGAGGGACTAATAC
Organism: Viscum album; assembly: GCA_963277665.1. NCBI lineage: Eukaryota > Viridiplantae > Streptophyta > Magnoliopsida > Santalales > Viscaceae > Viscum > Viscum album. Next base: position 1,400,343,492 of record OY728143.1, on the reverse strand, counting down.
ATAGTATTCCTTCTAAGTTACACCAAATTACCCTAATATTATCGTTTAAAATTTTTAAAATTTGTATTTTCTTATTCATCTAAGATGTTATTGGAAATTATTATAGGAAATTTTTCATCTTACAACTCTTATGAATATTTTAAGTTTGCTGGTAATGGTTTGAGTTCCAGTTTGTATGTGTTATGCATTGATGGAAATGACATGGGAACTGAAATATCTGCACAATAAATTTCATGTTCTAAATATAAATATACAAAATCAATAAATAATGTATAAAATACATCAGAAAAATTAATATCTATTTCATAATCAGAAAGTACATGCTCATAATTAGAAAAAGAATATATATATAATTAGAAATGAGTGTGGTTTGATCATGATAAATAGGCATGAAAGTATTTTTCAACATCAAACTATAACCAATCCTCATGATATCTCTAATAATATAATGATCCCCTTTTGAAAATTCTTTTAAATCATTATTTATAGAATCATTAAAACATGGGTAATAATAATAGATTAAAAGAGAAGAATGGTAAGGGGTACTTCATGGAATCTAAAATGTTAAATATTAATATATTATCTCAAAATTCCATATAAAGTGTACCCTCAAGTAAATTTATGAATGTATTGGTATTTTTGAGTAAGATAATACCAAGATGGAGGAATTGTAATGAACCTAATCACCCTCTATATTAAACATGTATAAATCCATAGGATAAATAATGTCCCTTACTCAAATATATACATAATCAAGGACTCCCATCAGATATATCATATTTATATTTTACAATTCCACCACTACTCTTTTCAGCCTAAAAACACCAATATATAATGAATATAAATAGAGTGAGGCCTTACATTTATTGAAGCTCCCAAGTCACATAAAGCATTAGGATATTGAAACTCCCTTATATTTGTTGGAATGGTGAATGTCCCAGGGTATTTTCACTTTTTTTGGAATAAAAAAGGTTGGCATGATGAGTGAAGATATATTGCTACAAATATTCAACCTATTATATACCTTTATCCCTCTTAAAATGTTATACAATTTATAATATAATATGTTTATAGTCTCATAAAATAATATTTTTTTTATATCATTAAATAATCATGATGATCATTTAAATGTGTTAACGTAACAAAAAATAATAATGACTAACTGTTTTATTAACTAACTATGATAATACAAATCAAATATATTAGTTTACAATCATAAATTTTGATAATCATATTCCCCTAAATATATACCATCATACTTATTTTTTATTATTCACTTCAATTAAAATCAAGGTTATTTATCATTTCCAAAATGAATATTATATTACCAACTCTTTAATCCTTTTACAATTCCTTATTGTAGAATTTCATCTCAACCTATGATGTAAAAACTTATTATGAAATGTAATAGTACTTATATGTGTTCATAATAAAACAAGTATTTCTATGTGTTCATAATAAAACAATCATTATAAATGAATAGTTATATTAATAACATAATGGATTTTTTGGGGCATTACAATCTAGCTCAAATGGTGTAAATTAATGTTTTATCCCATTACTGAATTTTGTTTTGGAATTTAAAGTTCAAATTAGTCAAAAAATATTATTCCCAAAATAATATAATATAGTTTAATGAGTAAAAACTATAATTTTCATAACATTTTCAAATTAATAATTGAATCAAAATTTTCCATATATAAACATATTTATCACAATATGTGGAAATTATATCATTTATTATCAGAAAAATATACAGTAAAATTTCTTTTTATTAACTAACCACACTCATCCTTTGTAAATACTAGGCAAATTCACACGTCATGTATTCAAGAGAATTGTAATAAGGTAAGAATTTTGACATTTCCCAGTCTAAAATGGAAATATATGAAAAGTAAGAATCACATCAGTAAGTCAGAATAAATAAATTTCAAATTAATTGTCTCATAAATTTTATCAAAACAAAATTCATTGATATTAAGGACAATAATCATAGAGAAAAAAGTTATGGCTCTAAAATTTCATTGATTCCCAACATGTGTGTGTGGAAACCATTTCAAGCTCATATCTTTAACTTTTCTGCAGTATATTCAGGTCATGTAAACCATTTCTTCTTACTTACTTTAATTCTACAGAACATGTTATATAGTCTTTTCCAATCAAATTTCAATACACACTCACTTATGAATTCCAGAAATTCAAACCTTAAACACCCAACCTAAATATCCTCATATGTTGTGTATTTTATCACTCCAATATTTATTAAGATAATAAACATTTTTTTTCCTATTTTCTTTTTGATTTTTTAGGGTTTACAACTATTTGATATTAGGTACACATGCATAGGTTAATTTGGTATAGTAATGAAACCGATCAGAATTGAAATTAATATATGGATTAAACACTGATGTTAGATGATAAAAATTATCTAACATGGCTATACATTCAATCAAGAAGGAAAAAGTTTCATGTTTCATGGTTTCATGTAAAGTATGTGGATAAATCAATGACACAATTTACCATGAAAAAATATCACAAATAATGTTTTCAAAATATCAATGTATTTATATTGAAATGACAAATAATATCATCAAATAATTCTACTTTTACAAAAATAAACCATTAATTAGGAGATATTTCTCATGATTATCATGTTACCAATTAATTATAAAAATATTAAAAATTATTTTTTCATATGTTCCTCATGTAAATGATCATGTTACATGATGTTTTTTTCTTTATTTTTTGTCTTTTGAAAAAATAACACAAATCACATACACAAAACACACAAATGAACACAAAAATGAATATCATAAATAAGATACCCCAAAATATTTTCCCCTACCCTAAAATATTACATTACCCTCAATGTGTACCTATGATATGATATATGCACATGAAATTTATAATTCTAAATAAGAATAATAATATAAAAGTGAAAGGGTTAGGGACTGCCAAATATTCTCAATTGATGATGGTGTCATGTGGTGTGATTAAATCAAATGCATGGGTGATAAGTCTCTCAATGTATTACATCAACTGCTACCCTTATACTTTAAATATATTAATTATTTCATCTTGTGTGATATCTACTACACCATATGAAAAACATTAGATAAAAAATAATTCCCTAACCATATGGAACACAACATAACTGAAATAATCATCAGTTGTTAAATGTAAATAAGAAATTTTCCTCCCTAATGAAACTCCCTTTCTTGGATCATCTTATCATGGTTTGATTTTTAAAAACATTTATATATCCTTGAACTCTCATATGATTATAATCAGATATATTCTACCACTTGATGTTGAATCTTCCTTTGATCTCCTGTAACATCCATGGTGTCCCCTTTATGTGGGGGTATTTGTTAGATGGTTTAACCCCTCATATTTGAGGTGTTTTGGGATGAAATGGAGAAATTTTTCAGAGTATTTCCAGGTTGCATGGTTAAGTTTCACGTTTAGATTAACCATGCCACCTAAGTGTTCATTTTATACACCCCTTGAGAGTGGGTGTATACATAGTTACTACATGCCTTGTTTAATTGTGTGTGTAAACCATTAAACCCACTCAAAGAGAGATATTTTTAACATTTTGTGTTCTTTTTAAGTGGGGTTTATTCCCTTGGACTACTCACTAGATTTCCCCCCAATTTGGATTCTTCCCATGGGATTATCTTCCTCCACAAATCACCTCTAATTGGATTTTGAAGTGGTTTCATGGTTATTATTCACCTAATATGAAAGGGTAGAGTTTCCGTCTCATTATTCATGGATTTTATTCCATTTCCTCCTTCTCTTATAACCATAGTGTCCATGTTTGACTTATTTCCATTTCAGGTTTTGTGCTAATTGTTTTCTTCATAGGGTCTGTGATCCATCCTTTGAGACCTAATATAACATATGTTGTTGTTGGCTATATGATTCCCCCACTTAAGGTATGTGTTTTTGATTTGTTGAATTTTTTAAGAGTTATATTATTACTTTATTCATTTAATGTGTTATAGATTTAAAGTAATTATTTATATGTTAGATAGTTTGGATTTTTAAAATGTTTTTAATCCTTGGATGGGGTTTCGTTTGGGGAAAGAGGGTGATTTTATTAGTGCAATGGAACTTGGTTTTGAAATGATGTTTATGAATCCTTCATATTTGACAAAATGCTAAGGTTGGTTTTATTTTTGAAATACACTTATTCTTTGGGATTTAAAAAAATGTGGGTTTCAATGTGGTTTTATAATTTTGTGTCAAAATAGTTTCGTCATTTTAAAGTTGTGGAATTGTTTTATGAAGAAAAATGGTGTTTCCTTGACTTGTTTGATTATGTTTTTGTTTCATTAGGATTTCTCTTATAATTATTCTTGAATTAAAAATGTTTTTTAAAAAGTGAATTCCCAAAAGTATATGTATTATATGTGAGAAGTGAAAGCCAAATTGTCACTGTGTGATGTGATATTGATTGTTACCTTCTTGGCCATCTTGGTTGTTTTTATGTGTTTTCTTATCCCTGTGATTTATTCTTGGTGATGTGATTCATGTTTTTTTGTGTTGGAGATTATTTTAAGGGTATTGGAAGAGGTGGGAAGGATGTGATTATGGTGTTAGCCCCAACATATTGTTATTTTCACCTAATTAAATTTATTGTTCATTGATCTTGTCTTGTATTATTCATTGAGGAGACCAAGGTTTCTAAGTGGGAAGTAGTGGGAAAATTATTGTATAGTTTACGTTTTTGATTAGATGTACCACCCATAGTTATACATAAAAAATAGATTTTTGGTTTTAAACAATGTGACTAATTAGAGAGATTCAGCAGATGGATGCATGGACATTAACCTATCATTAATTAGTTCTAATTTTATATGAATTGTGATATCATGTAATTCCTTGTGGAATTGCCACATACTATGTATTTATGTTATACCATTGATATATGTATTTTCCTGTGTGTCAATTATTGTTTGGATGGAATTTTTTGATGTGTTAACTCTTTTTTAGTTTAGTTATGTTGTTGGATATTTTTTTCCAAGAATTTCTGAGAATTATCAGTGAAATTTTATGTCTAAGATTAATGGTGGTGTACCTTTATTTCCTTTTATCTTTTTTGAGGTTAGTAAAATATTTTTAGGTAAACATGGGAGAAACATTTTCAAATTGTTAATTTTTGTTGACATTATTTTGAAAATTTTTAAATCCATGTGTAGGTATTGATTTCAAGTGTTTGTTTTTTTGAAGGTAAAAAAAGATGGTTTCCTTTGAAATTGGATTTGTTTTATAAAATAACCATTTTTTGAAATGTAACTATAGGTGAAATTGGTTTTGATAAAAACCACTTTATGGTATGCTTTAAAAATGTTGGGCTTTGGGGAAATGCATGTTCCATATTTGGTTTTTCTTATACTATTCATAATGAAAATAAAAACCAATTTTTATACATTATTTCCAAATAATAAGTTTTGGTTTCTTTAAAAAAATGAATGAATTAGAGTCATGGTGGTATCCTACTGGCTTTATATCACACCCTACATACTCATGATAATAAGTATGTAGTATTCATGTCCTATATAGTTTACTCCAAGTTTTGGATTATAAGTTGAATATGGTTCCATATTCCTTGGTATGTGGTTGGTTGATGGGATTGTGGGGGTGAATTGAGTCAAATGGAGATGGGGATTGGAACTTTAGTTCTATGGAACCGGTTGGCTTGAATTTTTTGGTTTAAACTATTTGGTCATGAAGTCTATTTATTTAGCTTCCTTTATAGTTCTGTAACATTATGTATCTTATTAGTTATTTTTTATAAGACGTATTTTGGTTTTTATGCCAAATTTTTATATTTTGATGGAATGTTTTGATGTTTATATTTGGTTTTTAGGGTGAAACCATCCCTAATGATATTGTTTGATACCCATGATGTTATTTTCAGCTTGGGGGGATCGGGGCTGATCCCTGGGTATATGGTGATCCTGATTGGGAGTCCATTGGATAGACTTACCAAATTGGTTTGTTAAAAAATGGTATTATAGGAACACCATATTTGTTATTTTGTCGTGTCTAGGTAGTCTTGAGACTAGTATATTCATGTCTTGGGTGGAGTTTGGGGGAAAGGGCCTGACCAACTCTTTGACATGCTGAACCTAAAGTTTCCATGGGATTATTGTGTTTGATTCTTGTTCGTGAGTTTAAATTTGGATGTTTTGATGATTTTAGATGTGTTGATATGATTCTTTGATCCCCATTGAGTGTATAAATGATTTCAGGGTTTAGTTTGAGTTTATGAAGTGAAAATGGTGAACAGACAAGGTTTTCATAGTTAGAATGCATAGTCTAGTAAACTGTTTAGTGCCTGTGTGATATGTATCTTCAACCATTATTGTTCATGTTTCATGGTTGGAGAATGGTTTATTAACCCATGTTTCTATATAGCTCACAATTCATTTTCCTTTCTAGAATTTGTTTCCTTCCAGTCTTTTTAGATTGACTCCAATAGAGTATTCCATTGGTGTAGTGTCATGTAGGGGGATGTAATTAGGATTTTTAGGGGAAGTTGTTTGGCTGAATGTGTTTTTATTTGAAATTTCTTTTGGTTTGTTTGGTTTTTATTCTTGGGGAATTTAGTTTTCAAAGTGGAAAACCAGTTTTTAAAATTGAAACTATTTATCATTTTTTGAAAACTTATTTTATTATAGATTGAAAACTATGTGTAATTTTTTTAAAACTGATATAAAGAAACTATTTTGAGTTTAAAATAATTTTCATTTAAAATTTTATTTTTAAGTACTTTAACTATTAAATTGAGTGTTTTAATATTTGGTTTATGAAAGTTTCATCCATGAGATGGTTTATTTCAAAGTGAAGTTTTGAAATTGTTTTTGAAAAAAGTGTGAGGTTTACTTTTAATGAAAAATTATATGATGATTTTTATAATGAATGGAGGTTAACCAATTGTTAAAATGAATTATGAGACTGGTGGGTCTCAATGTTGTGATGAGGTTTTTAGAAAATATCAGTATAAAATGGTAGATCTTTCAAGTGATATTTTAAAAGTTTTTTGATGTTGTTTTCAAAGGATGTTTTGAAATGGTGTTTATTTGATTCCCTTGGTCATAGAGTTTATTGTTTTTTTAGTATCATGGTTGATTGGGATCATAACTTTTGTTGTTTTATAAGTTCCTCCAATAAAGGTCCTATAATAAGAGAGAACATGTTCCATGGGGTTCTCCATTAACTATTTTTTTCCTAGGGTTCTGGCCTCCTCTATTCTAGATGTTGCGCCTTGAGTGATCAATGTTTTTAAAATTCCTTTTTGTTACATTTTGCCCCTTTTTTAAGGGATGTTTTAATTTTCAAAAGTATTCATGGTAAATTATTTTTTTTAAAGGTGGTTTCATCTTGGAATTTTAAGAGATACTTAGAATAATTAGTGGTGTTATGTTTTAAAACATGATTTAAAATTTGATGTTACATTTTAAATGTGTATTGAACTCATTTGGGTAATTAAATGAATTGGTAGGTGTTTTTTTGAACATCCAATGTTTTTATTTTGTGATCCATGTAGTTATTTTATGTTCCACATGATTTGGAAATTTTTTAAAAAGAATTTTCAATAAGGTGTGATATTTAAAAATGTTTTAAAACTGACTAGGTCATATTGTGAATCATTAAATGGAGTTTATGATGATATTGAGGGTCTTAAAAGAAAATTACTACGTTTTTGAAAACTTTCTTCTTTTAGGTTGTGAAAATTCATTTGTTATATGTTTTTAAAAATAGATTTCAAGAGCTTAGTTTTGAAAGAATGGTTTTAAGTGCGGCTTAAACAATTGAAAAGTGTAACTTTTGGTGTTTTGAATTATATAATGGGTGAGTTTTCTTTTAAATCAACTTCAAATTGGATTATGGAAATAACTTTAATGGTGTTTTTTTATATGAAATGTGCGGTGATTTGAATTGTGTTTTGGGAAAATTTTTTAAATTGCACAAAATGAGTTTTGGTTGGTTATGGGTTTTTCTTAGAAATATCCCTCTTTCAGTATTTTATAAAAGGGTTTGTGACATAGAAATGTGTTTTTCAAGTGGATATTTATTTAAGATGAATGGTATAAATTTTGTAATAAATTATTATCATTTTTTTCTTTTTATTTGTTGTTGTTTTTGTGCTTATGTTTAGGCTTGTGAGATGTACTATTTTTTTATCTTGGGTGCATGCCTCTTTATTTCGGTTGTCTATTTTTTATTCCTCAAGTGTTTTCTTATTTTTTGGAATATTTAAAGGATAGTTCCTTGATGATTTGGTTATAGGTAACCATTGGGTTAGTGAATGGGTAATTATGATGGATGTTCCCTTCAGGTATTTAAGAACTTTATAGTACTAGTTTTTTTGGGTTCTCCATGGAATAATGTTCTGTATTAGAGTCAATGTTTTCCCATTAAGTACGATGGTCTGGGTTAGGAGCCAATATCATCACTTTTTTGTGGAATTTATTATAGTTTTCCCTTATATAGGTGAGTTATAATCTTGTTGGTGGATCGATCATATGAATGTTGAGTTCCTTAAGGTTGGTTTTCTTTTGAGTATGTGAGGATTGTATTCCTAAGAGTTCTTTGGAGCCTTTTTGGAGACATTTTCCCATTGCAGAGATCTTTGTTCAAGGTGTTATCTTTTGTTAAACCTTTTACGAAATATATAAAATGTGGGGAGACCCATGTATGGTCTCCATTTACTTTTGTGACTTGTATTGGTGAGAGTGGTTTTGTTTTTCTTGAAGACATTTTGTATACTTATAGACTTAGTGGTTCAGTTTTGAGTAATCTTCGTTACTATGGAGTTTCTTCCTATGGAAAATTCTAGTGATTTGTCATCCAAATCACCTTACATCATCAAGGGTGGGTTGTATATTATTATTTTTTACCCCTGTGTGGACTTTGGAAATTTTGTTGACAAAAAGAGTCTTGGTGGGGAGTTTGTGACACCCTTGGTGTCACAATTATGTGGGGGTATTTTTTGGATAGTTTAACCCCTCGAATTTAACGTGCTCTAGGATGCAAGGGTGAAATTTTTGGGACATTTTCTAGGTTTCCCAATTAAGGTGCATAGTTATTTTAACCATACAGCCTAAGTATGTATCTTCTTCACCCTTTGATAGTGGAGATATTCATAGTTTCCATACAGTTTTTTAATCATATGATTAAACCACACAACACACTAAAAGAGGGTAATTTTTGACGTTTTGTGTTCTTTTTAAGTAGGGATTCTTCCCTTGGACTCCTAACTCGATTTCCCCTAACTTAACACATCCCATGGGATTTTTTTCCTCTCTAAATCACCTCTCAGTGGATTTTTAAGGGGTGCTTCAGTGATTATTCACCCAATTTTAATGGTTATTGCTTCTTTATCATTATTCATGGGTATTATTTCATTTTACCCATCTTCTATTACCCTATTTTCCATGTTTCTCCAATGTTATTCCTTAGGGATGTGTTAAATTGGGGGTTTTATTGCTAGGGTTTGTGAGACATTCATTGATACATAATTTAATGGATTTTATCAGATGTGAAATGATTCCACCACTTGAGATAGGTCATTCCAATTAATTTCCTTTTTTAAGAGTTATATGTTTAATTTATTGTTTAATTATGTTTTAGACTTAAATTAATTATGTATATGATAGCTATTTTTCAAATTTTTTCCATGTTTGGCCGTGTTTTCCTTTGGAACAATTGGGAAATTTCTTAGTTTAATAGAACATGGTTTGGAAATGATATTTTATTCATCCTTCATGTTTGATAAAATTCTTATGGGGGGTTTCTATGTGAAATTCACTTGTTCATTAGGATTTAGGACCAATTGGGTTTAAAAATTAGTTTCCATTTTTTTGTTTAAATTTTTTCCTCAATTTAATGTCGTGTAATTATTTTATAAAGAAAAACGATGTTCCCTTAAATTTTTTTATTTTGGTTGTATTTGATTATGATTTCTTCTAGAACTCTATTTGAAATCCAAATGATTTTAAAAAAAGTGTATGTCCAAAAGTATACATATTGTTTTTGATAAGTGAAGGACAAGTTTTGACATTGTGATGTGATATTGATTATTCCCTTGTTGACCCCCTTGGTTTTTGTTCACCTGTTTACTTATCCTTGTTATGGATTCTTTGTGATGTGATTCATGTTGTGATTCTATGTCAGGGATCATTTTAAGGGTAGCCTGGGAGGTGGGAAGGATGTGATTGTCCTGTTAGACCTAGGTGAATATTATTTTCATGTGATGATGTTGATTATTAAAGGGAAACTTCTATTATTATTCCATTTCGATACTAAGGTTTCTAAGTGAGATGTAGCGAGACATTTCTTAGTTATTTGAGGGTTTTCCCTGGCTAGACCCCCTTAGTTATACATAACACCTAGCTTTGGGGTTTGTCACTAAGAAAACTTATTAGAGATTCAGTGGATGTATGAGTGACCATTAACTTATCAAAATTTGATCTTAATTTTTCTTATCTTGTTCTATCCTGTTAGTCCACGTGGTGTTTCCTCATGATACATGTCAATGATATGAATTAGTTATATGTATTTCCCCATGTGTTGATTTTTTATTGGATGGAATTTATTGATGTGTGGATTATTTTAGGATTCAGTCATGTTGTTGGATTGATTTTTTTCATCAATTTTTGATAATTATCTGTTATATTTTATGGATGATATTGATAGTAGTTTACCTTGTTTTGGGGTTGGTAAAATATTTTGAGGGAAAAATGGGAGAAAAATTTCCAAATTTGTACTTTTGGTTGGTATTCTTTGGAAATATTTTAAAACCATGTGTGGGTTTTGATTTAAATGTTGTGGTATTTTAAAGTAAAATCCATGGTTTCCTTTGAAATTGGATTTGTTTTGTAAAATAACCATTGAAATGGTTCTAGAAGTGGAATTGGTTACGGTAAAACCTTTTTTAGGAATTTTTTACAAATGTTGTGATTTAGATAAATGTGAGTTCTATATTTTGGTTTTCTTATACTGTATATAAAGTAATAAACATATTTTTATACTTTACTTCCAATCTATAAGTTTTGTATTATCTTAAAAATGAAATTAATTGAACTCATGGTGGTATCCATCTAGATTTGGATCATATGTTATATACTCATATTGGTGGGTATGTTGTCTTAAAGTCTTATGCAGGTTCCTCTAGGTTTTGACTTTCTGGTTAGATTTGGTCCTGTCTTACTTAAGATGTATTTGGTTAATAAGATCATGGTGGTAACTTGAGTCAAATAGAGATGGAGATTAGACCATTAGTTTTATGGAACCAGTTGGCTTGAGTTGTTGGTTCGACCTCCTTGGTCTTTCAGACTATTTCATTAGCTTCTATTATATATTTGTAACTCTACATACATTGTTGGTTATTTTTTTGAGTTATTTTTTGTAATTATTCCATATTTTATATTGTTATTACATGTTTGGATGTTTATGTTTGGTTTCTTGAGGGTGAAAAAATCCATGATAGTTATGTTTGATAACCATGGTGTTTGTCGTTAGCCTAGGGGATCGAGGAAGCTCCTCGAGTATGTGGTGAGCCAGATCTGGAGTCTTCTATATAGACATCCCATGTTGGTTAATTTCATCTACAATAGGAGTCTTTCATGCAATCCTATAAGTCCAAAGAGCATCATCCATGTCATTTCTCTGATCTTTTCTATTTGAATGCATGGTTTTCTCAAAAATCAATTTCAACACCCAGTTTGAAACTTTTTCATGGACATTTTTTGGGGTGGTATGAAGTGGATGTTTCATGTGTAAACCCATAATAATGAAGTAGATAATCCACATTTTGGTTGAGAAATTATGACCCTTGTTCACTGATGATAGCCTTTGATATTATAAGCCTAAAATAAATCTATGCTCTAACAAAATAAACAACAATATGTGAATCATCCATCCTGGTAGTGTTGGCCTCCACCCATTTTTTCACATAATCATCGACGACATGGATATAAAAGAAACTAAATGAGTTGGGAAATGGAACCATAAAATCAATTCCACAAACATCAAAAATCTCAGAAAATAATGTAGTTTTTAAGAATATCATATTTCCTAAAAATATATCAAGTGTGTTGGCAATGTGAGCATGACTTACAAAAAAAAAAGAACATAACGAAACAATATTTGATAATATGATATAAATTCTATGACTTTCCTATCTATTTTTAGGGTAAAAATTTTCCACCACGTATGAAAAAAATATATAAAAGACTCCAAATAAATATTAGGAACACACATCTTAATAACATGGCCACTACACATGTGCCATAGGTTGGAATCATACCATAAATAATACCTAGAATCACTTTTTAGTTTTTAGATTTTATGTTTATTTATATTTTAATGTATTTAAAATGTTAAAATATAGTTAACTAAATCATCATTCTAAGTATGTGTACTTGAGATTTCATAAATACATTGATCATGAAATTCATCCTGAAGTGGTACCTGGTCAAAGGTACCATCATCTATTATGTGACTGATCCTACTCATGTGTTTTTATACATAGTTATTTTAACCATTATTTTACTTTATCTTAATATTTATATCTTGAATTAGGATCATCCAATATGTATGTTTGGTATTTGCATCTGGCCTCTTCAAGAGGAACCTCAAAGCTGGATGGTAAAAAAACAACAGCTTTAGAGCCCAATAAATAAAAATGAAATTTATATAAAGAAAATATGACAGAAAGAAACTCCTTTTTTGTGGTATTTTAGTTTATTTGGGATCAAACCAATATCCTTGAAGTTTATGTGATCACATGAGAATTTTCCTCCACCATCTATGATAAGACTACTTTAGCTTCAAAGTTAGAATAATCACACAAAAGCTAAAATAGAAGCTCCCACCATGGGGTATGAATGAAAATTGGTGTGATGGTACTTTTATTCTTATCATAAAATAAATCAAAGAAATAATAATTAAAAACTAAATCATAATACTTTTTTATGAAATAATAATATTAAACATAAATCTTATTAAAATATCTGATGAAGTGTTGATAGAAACATGTGTGTCCTAATAAATAACATACATTACACACACAAGTAAGTTATGAAAGTGTGGAAATAATGTTTACCGTAGATCTATAAACCTATATTCTATGTTTTGAGATTACATTAACTAGGTAAATTAACTTGTCTACCAAGAAATGAAATTTTATAAAAATTAAAACTATATTTTTCTCAATGAAATGATGTAACACATCACCCATACTCAAAAGAAACTCATAAAATAAGAAACCATGTGACGTAAAATAATTCATAAATACCACTATAAAGTCTAAATTAAATAACAAAAGATATTCATTAGAATATATGGAGGGTACCTAGGTCATTAAAAAGTTGAAATTAAATCATTTGATAAGAAAATGAACTGAATATGTTGGTTAATGTTTTTATACTAGTTCACTACTACAAAGGGAATATGAAAATAGCTTGAGAAACCATCCATGAAACAATTGTGTGTCCTGCCAAAAATTCACTCAGTAATATGTTTAATGAATAGAAGTTTGAAATGGTATTTACTAGTGGATTGATTCAGTTTCCTATAATCTATTCATACTCACCAACTATTTTGCAATCCCATAGGAACTAACTTGTCATTTTCATTTTTTATAATAGTGAACATGGTTTTCTTTGGTATACCCTGGATATGGATAAACCATTTATAATACAAAACAATGTAAATGAAAACCTCCTTAATTAATTATTCTACTTATTTCTTTATAACATATAATAATGGGGGGGGTTGAAGTCTTCGTTTTGGTTTCCTCACCAATTCAACCCCATACTTTACAAAATTTTGTGTATATAAATAGAGGGACTAATACCCAATATTCCTTCTAAGGTCCCCCAAATTACCCAAATATTATGCATTAAAAGATTTAAAATTGGTTTTTTTTATTCAGCTAGGATATTATTAGAAATTATTATAAGAATTTGTTCATATTTCAACAGGTATGAATATTTTATGTTTGGTGGAAATTGTTTGAGTTCTAGTTTGTATGGGTTCTGTATTGATGGAAATGACATGGGAACTAAAATATGTGCACAATAAATGTTAATTTCCAAATATGAATCTTCAACATCAATAAATAGTTAATAAAATCCATCATAAAAATCAATATCCATGTCATAATAAGAATGCACATGATCATAATTAGAAAAAGAATCCATAAAAATTACAAATGAGTGTGGTTTGATCATGATAAATAGGCATGAAATTATTTTTCAACATCAAACTAGAAAAAATACTCATGATAATTTTAATAATAGAATTATCCCCATTTGAAAAATATTTTAAATTATTATTTAAATAATCATTATTATATGGGTCAGAATGATAGATTAAAAGAGCAGAATGGTCTCTTAAGAGGTACTTCATAGAGTCTAAAATGTTAAATTTTATGATATCATCTCTAAATTCCATATAATGTTTACCCTCAAATAAATTTATGATTATATTGGTATTTTGTAGTAAGATCCTACCAATATGGATGCTTGAGAATGTACCTGATAACCCTATATATTCAACATGCATAAATCCATTGGATAGATCATGTCCCTTACTCAAACAACTACATCAACAAGGACTACCATAAGATATGTCATATATCTATTTTCTAACTCTTCCACTACTCTTTTCAGCCTCAACCCACAAATATATAAAGAATAGAAAATAGAGTTAGGCCTTACATTTATTGAAGCTCCCAAATCACATGAAGAATTATGAATGTGGAACTACCTTATCTTTGTTGTAATGGTGAATGTTCTAGTGTGTTTTCACTTTTTTGGAATAACCAAGTTTGACAGATGTGTGAAGATATATTCTTACCAATTTTTATCCTCTTAAATACCTTTATCACTTTTATATTTTTATGCAATTTTTTCAAAAACATAGCATTTCATGTAATATTCTTGATGGTTTAAAGTATGGGGTTGTTGATATCAACACACTTGAATGTATCCAAAAAATATATTATATATTCTCATCATCCATATTATTTGTTTGTAAAATAGTATTTATAAATAAAAGGGTTTTAGGAAGAACATTATCAATTTTTACTTACATTAGGTATGTCCTTGTTTAGAGTTGAGGTAAATCATGGGGATGTGGTTGTTACTAATACTAATATTTTCTCCTAGGGAATACACCTATAAGATCCTTTATCTCATATAATTTGTGGAAATAGTAAATATGATGGTCTATTTCAGTGTAGATTATATAAGACCACATAGTAGTGTGTTGGGATTTCTTTGGATCCAAATAAATCTATCTCACCATAGTATTCAATTCACCCAACATAGTATCAATTAAATGAATTTAAAGAGAAGAAGGACTGACCTAATGTACTCCTGTAACATGTAGGGTACCAAAATATCCAAATTGTAGGGAGTTTTTTTTTCATATTATCAATAAATTTACATGAATATTCTAGTGTTTTTGACCAATTTCCCTCAACTGGAGAAAAATATACATTTACACATGATAGGGGAGGAAAGGGTTTCGATAGGTTACAAGTGTGAATGAGGAAATTCAACCACATATTTTAATCCATATTACACAAACTTTTTTACCTTTAAGACATGTGAACTATCTATTATTATATAAGGTTAAATTTTTCTTAATAAATTCCTTTATATAAAATCCAAATTTTATACAATTCCAATACATAATGAAGGATATATGGACAAAATAGTATATTTGTGTCCGTTTTGACGAGTTCAATCCTTATTTGAGTTCATGGACCATTTACTCTAATAAAATGCAATATCCAACTCATATGGTCAAAATTAATGTTACAGATCATTGAGAAAATATTTTTTTGAAATTTCAAGTAAAAATAATCCATATAAATTTATTTATGGTCAAAATAATTTACTGGAATTTAAAGTGTCAAAAATATAATAATCATCAAAATATCAAATGGATGATATAATACCAAATACTCTATAAATAAACATATTTAACATAATGTGAATAAATTATGTCATTTATGAAAAACATATTTAGTTATTTTTTTAATTGATTAAAAAAATAAAAATTCCATGTGAAATTTTTGGAATATATTTTATGCCTATTTCATTTCATCTTCATTTTCTTAAATGTTATGGTCTATCTTGCAGGACAAAGATGCTACCAGTAGGCAAGATGTTGATAATTTTGATCCAAAACACTCTTTAAAAGATATCCATGATGGATTATAGTATTTGTGGTATGGTTAAACACTATCATTCACTCTACTAAAATTATTATTTATTGTGTTTTTTATTTTGATTTCTATATTATTTTTGTTTCAGTTGATATAATTGTGATGTGATTAGTTTTATGTATGATGAGTTTATCTATGGTGGTGGTAAGATGTAGTTCCATAGTATATGGATATTATGGTCATGGGTGGATGGATTATATTGGACCCATTATATATGTATATGATTATTGAGCTTTTTACTAATGGACTAAGTAAAGATGTGTGAAAATTTGGTTTTATATATAATTTAGTTTATTGTAAATTTTTTTTCGAATTAATTAATATTTACTTACAATATATAAAAAAACTAAAATTTATTTTGTATAAATTCTTAGATGTTGTTTTTGTAAATTTCCATTAAAAGAAACCACAACTAACAAAACTAGTGATAGTTAATCTATAAAATATTAATTTTTTATTTATCTATATTGTTGTGATTTGTATAAACATCTCAAAAAATACCACTTAAAAATATAAAAATTATCAATTTATTTTCAACCCAATTTAGTAAATTAAAAATTTAATGGAAAAACCATTGAAAAATGAATAAAAACCCTCTACTAAATGTATTAAAATGACGTATATATAAATAGAAGATACATAAACTGAAACCACTACTTAATGAATGTTGAATGCGGAATATATTTTAGTTTGTATGACCATCACTAATTTCTTTTATGATGGTTTAAACTATCGATTGTAAGAAAAAAACTCCACTAAGACACCATTTTTATATAATCTACATTGGTGCTTCTCTATGAGAAAATTAATAAGTATGTATGCATGTTTTATCCATTATTAACATCATTAGTAGTGTTTTTCTTGTGACTTTTTTTATATCTTTAGTGATCTAGACTTTCATCGTCCTTTATGAATAATTAGGTGCACAAAATTCTTTTTATTCTTAAATGAATCATGGATTCAAATCTTTCTCTCTCCTAAATAATAATGTATCAAGAACTCAAAATTCTCAAAGTGATGATATTAACAAGGTCCCACCCTTTCTTTCTCACCCACATTCATATATTTACACATAGGATAATATCTTACAAAAAAATCATTTGAATTTGGAAACTTCCTGATATTTGAATGCAGGTGTGGATTTCTCTTTTAAATTGGTCAAAGATATAAATAACTTATTCCGAATTCAAAATCATTTAAATCATTTATAAAAAGATACCTTTTCAAAACACTTAAGGACTTAGTAAATTTCAGTATTTTTATTCTTCATGAAATCCAATTCTTTAATCTCATTCATGATCTTCTGTGCATGGCCTCGTGTTTCCTTTCTACATGGACCTTCTTGCATGTGGATGTAGATATTATCTCATCATTTTCTTCTTCTATGTAGAAATATAAAATTTTATAAGTCATGAAGGCTTACAAAAAATTCATACATTCATCTAAACACATAATTTGGTTATAAATGGTTTATGATCATGATAGGGTATACAGAAAAAGTATTATAATCAACAAAATTGTCAAGGTATTATGTTGAAGACTTAAATTCCATCTTAAAAGAATTTTTTTAACCATATAAGAGTTATAATGAATTCATTCAATTATGCTTAAAAGTATTATAAATAAAAAAGGTCTTATTATCTACTCTTCAATGTATTATGTATATGAATTTTCCCATTTTCTACCTGATATCAAAATTACACAATCAACTTCCTCCTTGAATGAAACTAGTTTTGATCCAATGTATCACCTCTAGTATAGTGATTTTATTTTGAACATCTTGGATCATAATCTATTTGAAATAAATAATAATAATTAAAACCATGAAGAATAGAATACACATATTATGATTCAATTTCACTCAGTAGGTCTACTGAAAATTCTCTAAGCACCCAATATTCTGTGAGGATAAACCATATGGATCGGTCTAGATTAACCATGTAAACTGGCCACATGAACTAGCATGGATTAGTCATATTAGGAAACATTATATCGACCACATTAACAACTGCTCCACCATGTGAATCAACTGTGTATCTCTCAATCCAGTATAGTTAGTAGATCGACCACATGAAGAAGTAAACGAATGTATGATCAAATGCAATCAATTGCTTCTAATCGACTATGAGATTCTATGGTCATTAAATAAAGAACACCTTGGTTTCAGTCTATAAATTCTATTCATGATCCACTACAACCCTAGGAACACTTCCAACATGTTATAAATAGTGTCTCTAATGCCGCTAACACTTGTGATGAAATCCATGAAGATAATAACACCAATCATCACATTTATAGGGATGTATTTGTGTAAAAATAGATCTCAAATTATCTTTACCATAAGAAATGAAAAAAAACACTTAAATTTATAGATTTGGATGCATTTTCCAGCATAAAAACAAATTTTTGATCTTGAATATATAACAATACCTCAAGAATAATCACCTTCATTACCAATCACATATTTAAATAATGATAAGAAACAAATTCAGATACTTTGGGATCAATAATATCCATTTTTTATTATTTTCAATACCTTTAAATTCTTATCTCAATATATGAGCTTCTATTTCTCCCCTTATTGACAATAAATGAAAAAAGTAAAATTGGGTATCCCCATCTCATCTGTATTTTAAATCATATTATTTTCATTTGAAGAATAACTGAAGGAACTTATGAGGGAAGGATCACACCACATATTTTTCATTTGAAAAGGTACTTTAGTAGGTTAGTTATAAATATACTTGGGGTAATTCAGTGTTGACAAAATGTGGTATTAAAAAATGTTTTAAATGTTTTTTATAAATATCCACCTATGTTATATCTTTCTCAACATATCATTATAGGGGTTTCTTATATATATTCACTAAGATGAACAGTGCATCTTACACCCATCTTAACAAACACGTTAATAAGTTCAATTGAAAAGTATAAAACTCCCCCTTTGTATCATATCTTCATAAAAAACTCCCCATTCATAAATATATTGAATAAAATCATAAGAAACATATGAATGTGTGACTCTCATAACACATACTCTAGATTTCATGAGGTCATTTGGATTTTCCATAATCTTTTAACTCATACTTATTGTGATTCATTAAAAACTTCTTCATCATCACCACCATCAAGCTACTCACTCACTCTATTATCATGGGAATTTAATAATCCATAAAGATAAATTCCTTTATGTTTTATATCAATGAAAGGATAAAATATATATCATTCAATTCCTGGAAGGTTAACACAAATTAAAAATAATAATACGGAATAATGAATCACCTTCTTTATTTATCAGAGGAAACATTTCGACTAAGAGTTTCCTTAAAAATTAAACCTCTATTTTCTTCCAAACCCAACATGGAAAAAAAATTTCACTTCTTTTCCACTTTTCTAAATCAATAATTTTAATTATCAACTCTTTCCCTTATACTATTTTTTTGAAGCAATTTTTCCACCACAGTTCCCAATGTAACTTCATATTCAATTTCTTGCATTCTTATTTTCACAATATCTTCTTTGGATGGTAGGATTATTGCGAACTTTTTTATTTCATTCCCAATTCTCTCAATTCATTCACATATATTTTTCTAGTTTTTTAATTCACTGCTATTATATGACACTTTTACAACTTTATCCTTTCCTAATTTCAATAATTGTTTTCCTTTTACCCCATTAGAAATATATTCTTCCTCTATTTGTCTATCCTTGTAATTTTTCTTAGGAAAAAAAATCATGAACTATTTCATGACATTCTCATATTTCTTAGGATTATAAGTTATCTATTGAAAACAATAACAATGAATTAATTTCATTTTTCATTATGTGAAACCACTATATGGATTCTATCCATACATTCATTAGCTATGTGACCATCTTGTCCACACATACCACACACCTCTTCCAAATATTCAAATCTATTCTCAGTGGAAAAATTTCGTGAGGATCTTATAGAAAATCCCTTCTGTTGTGATTTTTCTCTCATTTTCCATCAAATCCTCTTTTCTATCTTGTATCATTCTTGAATATGAAATATTATACCTGTAAGAATAGCCATCATGTCCATACTATCGAAAACACTAACAGAACCCTTCAAACTATTATCTTCCAGATTGATTCCAAATCTATCCAAAATTATTTTTTTGTAATCCTAATACAATTTAAAACTTATGTTTCTTATGTTTTTTGGTGTATCATTAGTTTATTCTATCCTTCTTTTAATTGGAAGAATCGCCTCCCATTTTTCTTAGTATAAAGCTCCTCATAATTATTTTTTTCACTTGTGTTGTCTGAAATTCCATATTTATATTGGGATAGATTCGGTGCAGATTTTACTTTCTTGTTAGAATCTATCTTCTCATCAGTTTTAGAAGGTCCACCCTTGAACTCAAATAAGTTTTTCATGACGTATATGACTTTTTTCAACTCATTTTGAACCATGATACATATATATTAGGTCTCACTCAGGTTTTCATCTCTTACATTAAACTTCTCTTCAATATGAAACAACATATTCCCCAGTTCAACAGTCTATAATTTATTCTTGTTGATCTCATAAACATGTGAGGCTTCCTTATTAATAAAATATTCTTTTTTATTTAGGTTATTTATTTTTCTCCTTCATTTCCTTCTTATTTTCTATTTTGTGTTGTGTAATATATTTAAGACAAGATTCCAACATGCCTTTCAATTCTCATTAATGTTTCATCCTTTCTTCTCCCACATCATCACCACATGAAGAATAAAATAAATTCTCAATATGATAATATAATATGACTTCATTGTCTGAATTTTTGTTTCACCCTCATATTTCTTTATCATAATGTTTTTTTTTTCGTGAAGAAATTTTCTTAATTTGTTTTTCGTTTTTTTTTCTTCCTGCATTCCTTATCTAATTCAGATTCTTCAACCTAATTCTTTGGAAAATATTTTTCAATATGACCTATATTATCACAAGTATAAAATCTATTAAATTTATTAACATTTCATTTACATTTACCATTTTTGAATCTATTTGAAAAAATAGAAACAATTTGGTTGAAGTCTTCTTCTCTAGCTGTTCATTTTCTCATAAATGTGAAGGTTATCCCATATTTTACTTTATTTTTAAATGTTGGATCATTTATCATTTCATATGTAATGATAATATTGTAAATTTAATCAAAGGAAATATCTTCCCTTTATTCCAAATATTAAACCTTGGAATAAAATCATGTTGTCCATGTATTGTGTCAAAAATACTCTATGAATATTATTGATTTTGATTCCCACAAATACCCTTATTTGTTTTAATGATGAAACTACTTTAATTATTTTTCAAGAATATATTTATTAATAATTTTATCTTATTTATGGTTTAAAATATTTTATTAAGTATTCTAGACATGCTTTAATGTATTCTAGAAACACTGTTCATACCCTACGTTTCTAAGCCTAAAATATAGTTTGGAAACCCTATGTTTGGAATGAAACATATGGATCATATACCCTATGTTATAGGAAAAGTGTATATTTTAAACCCTTCATTTGGTAGAAACCCTCAGTTTGAATGAATAAATGTATGGTTTTTCAACCCTATTTTTATAAAAAATCATACATTTCCAACCCTACTTTTGGGTTTTGTCGTTATGTGATGGAACCCTACGTTTGACTGGTCAATGATGAAATTTTTATTTAAATATATTATCCATCATTTCTACAATGGTATTTTCAAAAGTAATTATGTATTTAAATATATTTTATGATCAATTCAAAGGCTCATATTCAATAGATAAAATCATCCCTATTTCTAAGGGAAGTTACGAATATCTTTAATGGTTTAAATTCAAACGATCATTATTTTTTAGGAGATATTATTGGATCTGTTATGACTAAAATCAATACAAGTTTCTCTTGTTAAATAGAAATAGTATTTTCATTATCTATAGTGTGTGATTGTTCTACCTCTAAGGTGGTGCATTTACAGATGATATGGAAATGGATGACGAGGATCATCACTCATCCCTTTTCTATAGAGGTGGTTTCTTGTCGAATAACCATTCCTTTGTTTCGACTCGTTAATTGTCACTATTCTTTAAAGAATGTTGAATTAACCTTTCTGGAACTGTTGATCCCAACGAGTGATTGTGTGGGGGTCAAGCGCTCATGAAATCAGTCTTTCTCGGATGTATCATCCTTGGATGGTCTTCAATGGGTTTATTCATGGAGCCAAGAACACCCAACAGCCCTGGTATCCATGATTCATGGACTTAATATCCAAAGTTAGGCACTCGTAGGCTGAGGATTTGGCCAATGACACTTAAGGACTCCATTGGTCGGGAGGATGGGAGGTTAGGCTCACTATTCCCTTCTGGGGGAGGATTGTTTCATGTTTTGGGACTCTCTTATATATTTAAGTTATGTTCTTTTGTTTGTTAATCCTTGGTTAATTCTTGAAGAATGTGTCCATGGGCTACCCTTGGTTTTTAAAATCGTAGTAAGCATGCATATATTTGATGCTACAGAGGTGATGCTAACTTGGGCCATGTAATAAGGCGCTCTGGAGTTTATCATTATCCAAGGGGGACATAAGGTGACTTGATGTGGAGATCATTACCACAAGAAGGGATTCCTATGTATCCTTGGGAGATGAATTTGAACCCACATAGTTTGGAATGTGTGGGTCTTACACATGGAAGATACCCATTTGACGAGACATGTTTGGGTGGAACCTTTATGGATGAGAACCCTTTTGAGCTTGATCCTTTTGGTAGGCATCCTATGTATCCAGTTTTGTTCAGGAATCAGAGTTCTTGTAGTTCAAATGTTGTGGGGATTACGTATTGGAGCTTCCCATTTAAGGAGGCATGATTGGGTGGACCCTTTATGGACGAGCACCCATTCGAGCTCAGGACTTTTGGTAGGCGTCCTATATATCCTGATTTAATTAAGAATTAAAGTTCTTGTAGTTCAGATTTTGTGGCTGTTTTAATATTTACAAACCTCTAAGACTATGTGAGTCATGATCAGTCTGAGAAACAAGAGTATTTGAAAGATCTAACAATTCACATGACTCCTCCCCAGTTGGTGTAGGAGAGAGGGCCCATGGAGGAAGAGGTTGGGGCGACCATGGGTGAGGGCGCACAACAATGAACCCTTTAATGTGAGATGATATTAAAGGTAATGTGACCCTACCTCAAAATATTGGGGACATAAATTAGTGGGAGGGCCCCGGAGCATGTTCTGGGAAGGGGAAGAGTATTGTCCTCATCAAAGGGGGGAGTGAACATAACCCCTTTGACTGATCATTATTCCTCAGTGAATGGAAAATAAAGTGATCACCCTTAGTCTCGATAATAGGTAGCTTCACGTCAGCGTCCCAAGGATAGGCTCCGAGTTATCGTGCAAAGGTATCCTCATAGGTATTCTTGAAGTCTGAACCTTTTTTGGGTGGGTCTATGTGACTCCTCCTACTGTGGGTATGTAGACTCAATTGGGCGCACTGATGCACCTGATGGTCTGATCATGCGAGTCCAGTGGATTTGGAGAAGGATTTTTCCTAATGTTGGAGGAATGGTTAGTGGAGGGACCATAGAGGACTAGACGGTGGTGGAGCGGTGAGGTTGGAACCAGTGGTAACAATACCCAAAAACACCCCATTCTGCGTATTGACTTTTTATGCGAGATGGGGGAGGATCCTCATACCATAGTGGTATGTGGGAAGAGGGGTCATCTGCATACCAATACGGTACATGGGAATGGGTATAGGAAACCATGTAACATAGTAGTACACAGCCCATCACGCTACATTGGGTTCCATCCACATGAGGATCTGGTACACGGTGTTGGGTTTAGTCCGTGTAGCGTACCGCTACACGGAGCACCATATTGAAGAGGGATCTGGGGGGTCATTGTTCACAAAGATTTCAACCATGAGAATCCATTGGTTCATGGTTCACTATTTAGGTTTGAAGTTCTGTTATTTTTATTCAATTACCATGTTTTATAGTTCGTGGTCGGCTATACCTATGAAGGAGTGTCTATCGGTTCATGCTTTGCCGATGAAACAAGGCAGAAGTCAGAGTTCAACCTCTAAGTCTCCATCAATATTTCTTTGTTCTACCTTCTCTCTTTCTATATCATTTTCTGTGTTTCTTCATACTTATACTATGATTTTTTTATAGAGCATCAGATCGATCATATATATTGGTCACATGACACCATTTGTGGAGGCCCATTGAAGCAATATTATGACCCATGGGAGACTCGATCAACCGGGGTTTGTGGAGGAATTAGGTCACGATAATGGTTTGTGGAACCCTTCCTGTTCACTTAATCCCATGAACTAATGGTTTCACGGTATGGTATGTAGACTGGACTTACACACACACCTCTTTAGTTTGACACAGTTCACAGTTTTCCTTGAACACTAGCCATCACCGCGTAGGGCAATGGTTCATGGACCATCTCGTATACCTGGTGGTTCATGATCCATCTTTTCTGTATACCTTTCCTGGTGATTGTATTAATTTCACTTAAAAACGTTGGAAACTTGAATTCCTTCAAATTCCTTCAAATAATTTCAACTCAATTTGAGTCCCTTCACCTTTATAGACTTGTAGAAGCACTTATTTCCTTATGCAAAGTGATTGTGGGGAGAGTTTTCCCTATTGGAAGAATTTTCAGGACCCTACAAATTCCCCCCATCAAAATGGTGTCCATTTGGAATGAAAAGGGTACTATTTTGATGTAGAAGTGATCCTGATGTGAAATTCATTGCATTAGAATAGGTATACCCAGTAGG
Organism: Viscum album; assembly: GCA_963277665.1. Classification (NCBI taxonomy): domain Eukaryota; kingdom Viridiplantae; phylum Streptophyta; class Magnoliopsida; order Santalales; family Viscaceae; genus Viscum; species Viscum album. Next base: position 1,400,318,452 of record OY728143.1, on the reverse strand, counting down.
AGGGGACCACACCTATATATAGGGGCCCAAGTCATTTTCCATTCCCCATTTCTCATGGAGAAAAGAATTCACAATTTTCCTGACCTTCGTTTCTCTTGTGTACTGTACTGCTTGCAAAAATATTATTCATGAAATGCTCTATACATTCTACGAACTGATTTCCTGGAAGTTTCTTCATCCACGTACCATATTTTTGATTCTGTGAACGGGACTGAGGAATTTTAATATTTAAAATCCAGATTCTGCATGGAATAATGATATGTGGCTGGCCTGTGTGTATACCGAACATGAATTAGTGAACTGAACTTCAAAAAATAATAATAAAGACTTAAATTTTAATCCACAACTTCTGAACATGAACTTAACCGATACCAAGGTTCATTGTTTCTTCGTTCTGCGTAACGTTTTGTTAACTGGCCATTGGTTCGCGGGCCTGAGCCTCACGGTTATTTCACATACCATGGCTGTACTTGGTGAACTACATCTGCATAACATAGTTGTGGGTGGAGTAGCTTCTGTGTGTCATGATGCACATGAAATTATTTTTCCGCGTACCATTTCTTGGAACAGTACGCAGAACCTTTTGCAAACAGGATTTAAGTACTTTAGCCATTTTTTTCTTAGACTTCTCCCAAAAATTGTTTATTGGAATGACTTATCATTAGCTTATGTATTTTATAATGCATGTTTTAATGGCTGATTCATAGGCTACTGCTGATGTCGTTCCTTCTTCTGAGGATATTATTACTTCCCCACTTTCTTTTGCTGATGAAAGATTAAAAGATATGGTGGCTCTTCTTGACGACACAACTCTAGTCATTCCATATCACCCATCCCTTGTGAATATATTCACAGTGGTTCCATGGGAGTACCCGGTCTCAAATAGGCTTCCTTCTTACGGGTTTGGCCTTTTTTCTAACACAGTGATCCCGACGCCAAACCTGATTGATCTGTCCACTTCCTAAGTAATTAATATTTCTATTCTGATGGCCTTGATTTTTTCAAAGGGGAGGTACCTTTAGAGATATACCACCTCCGGGACTTTGTTTCACTATGCACCTTGAACCTTAGAGGGAGCACAGAAAAAACCTGATCAGATGGCCCACTATTACCATAACATATCGAGGAAGGCCACAACGAATGAGCAGCACAATTGGATATCTTTATGGGACCTTCATCTGGGAATCTTGTTTGGTTTGGAATGGGGGTGTCCCTTTAGGGTTCTCCAGAGTTGTGAAGAATTATGATCCCAACTATAAGTTGTGGGATTGCACAAGGCCGCCTGGGTTTCCCAGACATATTCCCATCATCCTACTGCCCTCATTTTATAGCTCTAAAGCAGGTGGAGTCTATATACTACCACATTACATTTGACCCACAGGTAGGTTGGCATCAGCCTTTGGGAAATCTTGCTGATTTTAGGAGTCCCTATCATTGGGGACTTGTACGGTGAATTTCATCCATCCAACGATTTTTGGGATGATGAGAAAAGAAGCCCCCCCCCTAGCCAAGAAACTTATCATCCAGGAAAATACACTTTTGGAGGAAAAAAATCCCTATCGAAAGCAAGACATTTAGTTTGTTAACTGGTTTGGTGCTTTTTCTAAGCATACTAGTCTCGAGACCAATCCTCAGAGACCTAGGGATTCTCCCCCCAAAGACACTCGAAGGCGAGTGGGTACATATTGACCCATGTTAGAAGAGGGGGATTTCTGGAAATGGTGATGGGGTATCATCCCTAAGGTTTATCAATTATTTCCACTAGTGGGTTTCTTGGCCATGTTCTTGAGTGGGTGGATTTTACTAGTGCAGGAATCTGGTGGTGTAAGAGCCTAAACCTTTATCATGGCTGCTTAGTTGGCCACCAGAAAATGCATCAATTTGGATATCCCCATGTTTCCCCAAATAAACCGCCTGTTGATCCGAATCAGCGAAGGGGGTCACCCTACCAGATGGTTGGACCTTATCAAATTATTTAGGGATGTATTGGATCCCACATAGGGGGTTATTCCTACATCAATTTCTTACCGATGCTGCATTCGAACCTCTGATTGTATCTTCATCGAACCAGTGGGGTCATGCCAGTGGTTTGGGCCTCACAGGATAAGAAAGAGGAGAAGACCATAAGAAATGAACATGACCTAATTGGTTGACTCAAAATTTATGAACGTTTATCATACCAACCTTATGATTCCCCCACTGGTACCATTATGAACAATGCATCTGAATAATTCATCAATCTAGGTTACTTATTTTCTTTGGGATAAGTCATACTGGTTGCTCGTATTAGAGGGAAACTTCTCTACAATGGCTATGCACCCTACAGGTTTAGTCAGTAATTAAACTACATTTAGAAGTTGTGCCTTCCTACTCTTAACAGTGCTTTCTTGGAGAAACATCTGATGATAGATAGTTAATTGAGGCGGATGTTTACCCAGGAAGACACACAGAGCCAGGCTGGGCTTCCAAATCCAAGGTATTTCTTTCCATTCCTTACCATGAACTATGTTGAGGCCTGGGTAAAATTGTACCCTGATGGCCAATTATCTGACTTGGTTCCAATTGTGGCGACTTCTACGAAATCCAAGGAGAAGGGAAGGGGGAAGCAAAAGGATGTTTCCAAACACCCTCGACCTGGAAAATTTATTTGAAGGTCTCTTCGCTCCCTCCATAGGAATGTTATAAAAGATGGGGTTATGAACTCACTAGTATCCGAACAAGATGCTATTGAGATTCCATCATCTGTTCCTTCTGAGACCAATTTTCCCATTGCTTGGAGGAAATAGAACAATTTAAAAGGACGTCCACCTTCCCATGGTCAGTCCTCTTGCATCTTATGGAAACTCCTCAAGACTAGGCACATTTCCTTTATTAGTATTGGTTTCGTGTCAGCACCGAATGGCATTTCTTTCTATGAGGATCCAGATGAGGTGGGTTGCTACCTTAAGAAACTTGAGACCCTTATCCACTCCCGAAATGGTCACTACAAGTACTCGTATCGGGTAGGTTCCATGTTGCGACCAAAAACCAACGATAAGGATGACGACGTCGTTGGATTACCTACTATGACCGCCATGAAAAAGGTTTCCTCCTGTCATCAATCATCTCATAAACACACTCCTTCACGAGTTCATAAGTTTTTAGGGATGTCTGGGAAACAATTACTATTGTTGAAGCTGGCCCTGCTTCCTCATAATAATCTTTTAGAACTGGCCATCCCAATTACGGCTACGTTTCTAGAAGCCTGGAGATTCATGGATGAATTGAGGGCGAGCACCTCAGATGAAGTTATATAGAGGCATGTTCAAAGGGAATGCTTGGATCATCCAGGTTTTGGGGGATCCATTGATATTACTTGTATTTTGGCTGATGAAGAACCTAATGAGGTGGTATCTTACTTGACTAAAATGGATAGGTTCCTTTATGCTCCTACAGGCAGGCATTACTGGTCAGATCACATGGCGCTAATGGAAGTATTTCCATGGTGGATGAGAGAGGTATTTTCTGCAACCTTTCGTCTTAAATTCATTTATCACAAAGAAGCTGAAAGGTTCCCACTTTACAACTTATTTTTTAGGGTCCTTCCAGGTCTCAGGAGATGACTTTTTCTCCGATTTATTCTCCCAAAGGTACTATAGATGGGGAGTATTCCCCCTCAACGGTAGGGGGTACAACTAAAGGAAATTATGGATCCTAAGAGAATATGTAGGTAGTGATTACAAACCCTTATAGGGAGTTTCATCCTCCATCTCCTCTTTTTTATCTTATTCAAGAGCCATCTCCCCAACAGTCAATGAAATTCAAGCAAGCCTCCCTGCTATCAAAGAATATTAGACGGGGGGTCAAAAGTAAATGTCTTCTCACATGGTGATTGAACCAAATGTCATTACTATTTTTGACTCACTAGTACATATATGTGTTTTGACGTAGGTCCTATGGGTAACCAGACATCAACCACTCAGGCATCTATAACCCCTATCCCTCTTAGGGTGGAGGAAGGTTCTCGATCTATTTTAGTTTACCAAGGTATGGAAATAGGGGAAAATGAAGGGGTCAGGGGAGCTGTTGACCTTTCAATTGTGCCTACCCCTACTCAAACAATTTCGGCCCCAACAATGGAAATACATCCAAAAGATGAGGGATCATTTGATCGTGACAAGCCAACTCACATGGATAGGGACATGACAGTATTTTTGGTGGGGGCCAAGTCCAGTGATGAGCACTCAGTTTTGATGGATCATGGAGGGGCTTCTAATATCAATGAGCTAATAAATCTCGACCGAGCAGATTTTTTCCATATAGTGGGAATTGCTTCAAAATCTGATACTCTGCCTTCTCATCGTATCTCTAAAAAAATTCATGGTCGGGGAGGCTGATGTTTCATCCCCTGAAAATATGGGGTGGTCTATCGTTCAATTTTTTCTAGTTCTGAGAGGGGTTATGTTTTCTGCCCCCAATATTCTAAGACCAGTATCCTTATATGTAATTTCTATCCCCACAAGTCTTATATTAACTATAATCCTTTTAAGGGTCATCTTGAGAACTATTTATTTAGCTAGTCATTGCCCTGGTTTCTCAGTAACCGCACATATCCATGGAGCACAGATAATGATTGAAGATGAATTGCCACCAGTTTTGGATTGTGATACTATTGTGAGAGTGGGAGTTATTTTCATATTATCCTTGTCCATAGGATTACAACCACAAGCCTTGGAAATAGTGGTGGACTCCCATACTTTTTCATCCATTACAATTACCAAATATGATGGTACCGCTGGGTTGAGCCATGCTATAGTTTCTGACTCAATTCCCCCTGACAACATTCATTCCTGACTACATTTCATTGTCAAGGAGTGATTCCAAGGGTGATGAAGAAGGCCTGGTTTATTTTCATCCCACTCAAAAAAATGTGTGGATAAATATCGGGAGATTAATTTTCCATACTCCATTGGATGATATTTTAGTGAAATTTCCCAAGTTAAAACACCAGTTAGTGGTTCTGGGATTTTTTGGGTTTAACTATCATGGAATATATGTCCTAGAAAAGATGGTTTTTGCTGCAAGGGAGTCAACTAGTATACTTAAATCTCAACATTCTGATGTGGAGTCAGTAGAAAATCTTACTACTACACAAAAAATCCTTGTTGATGAAGCTGCCACCCATGCTGAAATGGTTTGAAGGTTTAAAGACAGACATAAAAATAAAGAGTCCTTGTTGGAACAACTTGACTAGGAAGTGGAATAGAAAAACCACAAACTGGAGTAGCTCAAGCAGGAACGAGCCCAGGCTACAGCCACTATTATGGAGGGGAATTGGAATGTGCAAGAGGAAGCAAGGACAAGTATCTGAGATATAAGGCATGAATATGCACTGAGGGAGAGTGAATAAATCAAGAATTTGAATTTATTAATGTTCCAATAAGAGGTAGAGGATTCACACTGATCGTTGGTGCATCTTTGTGACTCCGTCGAGCGTCTCTTGTAAAAATCATGTCGTGGTTTTGAGGAGAGGATCTAGGACTTGGATGCCCACTATATGTATCTTATGGAATATGATGGAACTAGTTTTCCTTGGGATCATCTTTCTTTTCCTTTTCCTGATATGGTAATTATATTTTAATCAGTCATTGATTCTAGAACATGAATTGATATCAGTAAACTAAAATAATCAAATCGAGCTCTAATTTGTTTTCCTAAGTCGCGGAACTCAACAAGCATAGTTCGACTATTGTTGAGGTTTTAAGAAACACCTCACAACCTTTTATGTATTTTTCATTATAACCCTAATTTTCCTAATCCTACTTTCCATGGGCTTAGCATGTATAACATGACTTTTGTTTAGGTCTCCCTTTGAGGGTTTTCACCCAAACAAGATTTATGACGTTTCTAATGGCTCAATGTCTCCCTTCTTTTTTGTAATGGACCAAAACCTAACTTTTTCCTATAGGTGCCCTTTTGCAGACTTTTCCTTTGGAAATTATGACGTATTTTTCACTGACAGTTCATAGTCCAACCACTCAAACTTATTACTGATGTTTTCAGTTGAACAACATTGACCAGACTTAATGGGGTAGGGACCTGACTAGGGACCACCAACCGAGAATGTTATAATACCCTCCAGACATGGATTAGTAATTTTTCTTAACCCTCGATTTGTTTATTCTTGACACGCATGAGGCTTGGGAGCCACTTTAGGCATACAGAGGTAGGAAAGGACTCTCCTAGGGATGAATTTTCCTTTGATTGATGGCCATTTTTGTTGGTGATATACTTCAAGCCATCGTGGCATGATGTGCATAGTCAGGAAAAGGAGTCTACAGGATACTGGCCTTCAATTTCTGATAGCTTGATTGGATTTTAATCATTTTGAATTTATTTTTAAATCATATTCCATAGTGGGTTGTTGGCCTGAGCAGTGGTTTCTGAATATATTAGGGAAATTCTTGTCATTTTTGAGTGGGAAACTATTCCCGCATGTTTCTCTCTTTCATGAGGGATATATGGTGAATGATCAAGTTAATTAAGAGTCTTTTTAAGGTCAGGCGAATTTGGGAAGAAAGAGGTACATAAGGATTCATCCAGGAGACCTCCAAATATGATTGTGTGATAATACATTATTGTCATTTGAGCATAAAAAAGAAAGAAAGGACTCTCCTAGGGATGAATTTCCCTTTGATTGACTGCCATTTGTTGTGGGAAATGTATGCAGAGCCACCGGGGCATGATAATCATAATCAAGAAAATGTGTCTGTAGGATACTGGCCTCCCATTTTCAATGGATATTGATGATTATGGAGATTGGGACCCTTCTTAACATGGTGTGTGACATTCAATGAGGGGTTCACTTAAGCATAAAAATGAAAATTTTAAATTATCTTCTTCAAGGAAACACAAATAAGAGTGGGGGCACTCTTTTTTTGTATGCGGGTCAACTTCACGCATATGGATTGGATATCTTTAGAATCCTCCAAAGATATCAGAGAAGAATTGGGCCTGTATATTCCGATATATATAGGATATATGTAAATAGGAAAGTGTAATACATGACTTTAAGGTCCCTTTAATTAGGAGAGATGGTATGAGGCTTGGAATCCATTAGGCATACTGAGATAGGAGATGTTTCTCTTGGGGAAGAATTTGCTTTTGATTGGTGGTCATTTTTGTGGGAAATGTATGTAGAGACACTGGGGTGTGATGTGCATAGTCAAGCAAAGGTGTCTGCAAGACACTGGCCTTTCATATCAGATGGCCTTGGAGGGTTATGGGGATTCAAGATCACTCAAATCATGGAGGTTGGAGTATGTCAGGAGTGTATCTGGACATATTGGGGGAATTCATGTCGTTAATTACTCATTGAATGAGGCGTCCCTTGTGTATATTTGACTTGTATGTAGGGTGAGGCATTCGTTCTATTTTTGGGATACCTAGTTATTTAACATTACATTGCCAGGATATATTGTTCCTCTTAGGGGAGGGAATCGTGAAATGCCTTTTACGGTCGTGATGTTAGGACCAAATTCAAGGACCGTTTTTCTATAATTCCATGATATATCTCTCACTGAAATCCGTAAGCCCACATGAGCTATGAACGGTATGACAGACTAGGAATTACGATGATTCCGTTTCATTTATTAGGAATAGAAAAACCAGTGTTAGAGGGAACTTTTGGCCTTAAACCACTGCCTTTCATTTTAGAGTCATGTAGTGAGGAAGATTTTGGACTTGTATTTTAACGTCATGCAGTGAGGAAAATTTTGGCCTTGTAGTTTAATGTCAATGGGTGAGGACGATTTTGGCCTTGCAGTTTAATGTCATGCAGTGGGGATAATTTTTTCTTTGCAGCTTATCATCATGCAGTGGGGACAATTTTGTCCTTGCAGTTTAAAGTCATGCAGTGAGGATGATATTACTGTCATAAATACCTTCACTAGTTTCAGGTTAATCACAAGCCGGATGTTCCTACCATTCCTTATACATGAGTGCTGATAGAAGGTGTAAACCATATCCCCATGAGAAACATGAATCAGGAGGGATGACATGAGTCTTGGAAGTAATTGGGCATACTAGTATAGGAAAGGACTCTCTCGAGGACGAATTTTCCTTTGATTCATGACTGTTTTTGTGGGAAATATATGCAGAGCCACCGAGGCATGATAAGCATAGTCACAAAAAGGTGTTTGCAGGACACTGGCCTTCCACTCGAGATGAACTTGGATGATTATGGGGACCCAAGTTTTCCTAAGGTATTGAGTGTGACAAACGGGAAATATGTGCTTGGGAATGTGATAATACTCGGACCATGATTAACTGTGAACTACATAGAGCATCCACATAGGTCTAACCCATATAGATAAGGGAAAGCAGGATCTTTTGACTTTTCATGACTGAGAGGCATTTGCGGAATCTCATAATACCAAATAATGAGCCACACATAAATCTCAATGAATTTCATAGTTTATTGTCATTTGATAGGACCTTTCATAGACTCCTCGTACAAGTATGACATACAAATGGGGGAAAAGGTCATTTTTTGCTGGTGGTTGGGCCAGGATACTGAATTTGAGCATCACTACGTATCATGAAAATGTTGGAATCAATCCACATGTAGTTATGATTGTTCCCTAAAGTGTTTTCTTGATGGGTTGGGGACATTTGAAGGAATTTTGGTTTCACTTGATATAGGTGATAGGCCTATCATATTCCCCTATGACTTATTTGTATAAGAGAATCCTTACCACTGATCCTAAGATCATGTGAGTTATACTCAGTGTGAGATACAAGGAGTGGTCATATAATATCTTTCGCAAGTACGTGGAGGTAGTGAATATGATGGGGGAATTTTCTTTTTCTTTCCTGGTGGGGCTGGCCTAATATTGAGGATCGAGGCATTACTACATATCCTATGAGGACAAGAATCAAGCCATACATAGTTTTGTATGTACCCTGTACCAATTTGGCTCGGTCCAAAGGGTAGAGGAACTTTCATTCTACCCATAATGGTTTTTGGGTCTACCCTATTACCCCATAGTTGACTTTCATAATAGAATCTCTACCACGAATCCTAAGCTCACGAGACCTATAATCGATGTGAGAAACAAGGGGTGATAAGGGTTTCATCTACGAATATGCGTAGATAGGGGGCATGATGGAGGCATTCTTTGATGGGGGATAGGCCAGGATAAAAGATCAAAGTGTCTTAACATATCCTGTGAGGGAAGGAATCAAGCTACATGTAGTTTTGTATAAGATCATGCAGTTTATTATCATGAGATTAGGACATTTTATGCTATGTTGTTTAACTCCTCATGGCAAGGACATGAGCCATTATTTAATGCCATGGTTTAGGGATGAGTTCCTTACAATTTAATGTCACGTGGAAAGGATAATGAATCATAGTTTAAGGTCTTAGAGTTTGGGCCATGATATAGGAGAATTGTTTTACTCATAATTTAAGGCCTTAGAGTTTGGACCATGATATGGGTTCACGAGATTGTGACCTAAAATTTAAAGTCTTAGAGCTCAGACCTTAACATTGTGGGGTATTTTTATGACTCATAGTTTAGGTTCGTAGAGTCTGGACCATAACATGGGGTGCATTTTTTTGACTCGTAGTTTAGGGTCGTAGAGTTTGGACCATAACATTGGGTCTATTTTTATGACTCATACTTTAGGGTCATAGAGTTTAGACCATAACATTGGAGACTATTTTTTATGACTCATAGTTTAGGTTCATATAGTTTGGACCATAAAATGGGGTCTATTTTTTATGACTCATAGTTTAGGGTCGTAGAGTTTCAATCATAACATTGAGTATATTTTAATGACTCATTGTTTATGGTCATAATGGTTGGAACTTAACATTGCAAGATATTTTTTTATGACTCATAGTTTAGGATAATAGAGTTTGGACCATAACATGGGGTCTATTATTATGAATCATAGTTCAGGGTTGTAGAGTTTGGAACATAACATTGGTTCTATTTTTATGACTCATAGTTTAAGGTCGTAGAGTTTGTACCATAACATTGGGTCTATTTTTATGACTCATAATTTAGGGTCGTAGAGTTTGTACCATAACATTGGAGGATATTTTTTATGACTCATATTTTAGGGTTGTAGAGTTTGGACTATAACATGGGGTCTATTTTTGTGACTCAGAGTTTTGGGTTTTACATTTTGGACTATAAAATTGGGTCTATTTTTATGGATCATAGTTTAGGTTCATAGAGTTTGGACCATAACATTTGGACTATTTTTTTGACTCATAGTTTAGGGTCGTAGAGTTTGGACCATAACATTATTTCTATTTTTATTACTCATATATTAGGGTCTTAGAGCTTAGACCAAAACATTGGTTCTATTTTTATGACTCGTAGTTTAGGTTTTTGGAGTTTGGACCATAAAATTGGGCCATGTGAAGTATTTCTTCAAGAAATTCCCATTTGTAGGAGCCGTGATGATCTGTCCAGCCATTGATATCAGGGTTTATGCTCCATTGGAATAGACCCTATGTATAACATACGGTCTTTCCCACTTTGGGTGATGATTTGGGGGATTCTTATCGAGTATCATCAGGGTTCTGATGACTAACACCATTTTTCCTTTGATAAAATATATATGGAAAACCTTTTTTGTTGAAGGTTCATTCCATCCAACTTTGGTAGATTTCAAAATGGTGCAAGGTATGCAGTCTTTCATCATCTAGTTGTTCCAACTCATCAAAGCATCTCTTGAATTTATCATCCGTAGACATTTTATCGCAAATGGACACACAAAGTGATGACACTTAGATTTAGATAGGTAACACCACCTCTGCCCTATATACTAGTGAGTACGGGGTTTCCTGGGTGGTCGTTTTGGTCGTGGTCCAATAAGCCCATAAAGCATGAAAGAGATTTTATGGCCACAATTTCTTATCCTTATTGACTATATTTAGAAGTGTGTTGGACAAAGTCTTGTTAAAAGCCTCTATCTAACCATTGGCCACTACGTGGTAGCGGGACGACCGATTCTCTTTGATTCCACACTCGTAGTAAAACTTGTCCAGCTTAGCAGAGAAGAAGCTGGTGTCGTTGTTTGTCAGTATTGTATGAGGGACACCAAATCTGGAGATGATGTTGGTCTTAAAAAAGATAAAGATGATTTTCCCCAACTTCCTTAAGGGGTTCTTCATCACCCCATTAGGAAAATAAGTTGGTCTCCATGAGTATGAACTTGAATTTTCTGGCTACGTCTAGAGGATATGGCCCCACAACATCCATTCCCCAAGAAACGAATGGATCTAAGTACTTAGCTGTATGCAGAAAATCTAGGGTGGTGTATGAAATTATCATGAACTTGGAACGAATGGCACTTCTTAGTGAATATGGAACAATATTGTATCATGGTGTGTGAGTAATACACAAGCCTCTAGATTTGGTGAAAGAGCTTGGTTACTGATTGGTGTGCTCCCAAATCTATAGCGTGCAACTTTTTCATGATGGAAACTGTTTCTTCTCCATCAATGCACCTGATAAGGACTCTATCAAGACCTCGTTTGTAGAGTACCTTCTCTCGGTTTACCCCATTGTATAGGACAAAGTTGAAAGCCCGCCTTCAGACCTAGTTCCTTCCAGCCCTATGTGGTGGGAGCTCACTGTGCCGAAGGTAATTTTCAATGGGTGACATCCAACCAGAGGTATGAATCTAAGGATTAGGAACAATACTAATTTAATTGATTTCCTTTTTATTTCTCTGGATGAATGGAAAGACCATCCAGCGGTGAGCAATGATAATGATTGTTTCATGTCAGTCGGGATCAGCCAGGGTTGTGGCTGCATTTTCCAAAGCATCGGCTTGAGCATTTTTTGACTGGGGTTCATAAGTCAATGTTTTTTATGATGGAAATTTTTCCATCAGTTCTTGAACATGGTTAATCAAATAAACCAATAATTTTTTTTGGATAGCATAGTCACTGTTGACCTGTTTGATAACTAGCTTCGAATCACACTTTATTTTTATGTGTTTTGCTTGCACCTGGAGAGCCAATTCTAGGCCTGAAATGAGGGCCCGATACTCTACGTTATTGTTCAAACATCCTTCCGAAATTAAAAAAGAGTAATGTAGTATTTCCTTTTCAGTAGATACAAGTATAACTCCCATACCTACTTTGTTGAGCTTGGGATCCTCCATCCTTTTCCTTTTCAAGCTTTAGGAAGCACCATCGAAGAACATTTCTCATGCTCGAGGGTCCTCCTGGACGGAAAACACCTCTCCATCCAAAATTTCATCATCCAATGGGGTTGTCTCTTCTGAGGGGTGATCATCCAATAACTATTCTAATGTTGGACTTTAATGGCCTTCTAGGACATGTATCATATGTCAAACTATTGTAGGATGACCGCCCATCCTGATAGGCACCTCTTCCACATGAGATGGTTGTGGATATATTTGAGCAGGTTGTATTGGTAGACCAGGTGGACCTCATGATGCTATAGGTAATGCCTGAGCTTCTAAAATGTGAATATTAGGGCTAGGTGGTTCTTTTTAATCTTTAAATACCGAGTTTGGACATCGATAATTGTTTTAATAAGGTAGTAGAGGCTGTTATCATTGCCAGTATCATTCTTCTGTACAAGGAAGGCACCTAACGACCATTCTATGGTGGTTATGTAAAAAATGAGAGGTCTCCACTTGACTGACGACATGATCATTGGTGGGATTAGGAGGCATATTTTAATATTTTCGAACACTTCTTAGAAAATAATTATCCCATTTATACGTAACTCCTTTTTTCGTGAGCTTTGTGAAAGGTAAACATTTACCTACCAGGTTGGATATGAAGCACCAAATGTTGGATAGATTCCCCTAGAGACCTCTCAACTTAGTGAGGTTGCGAGGTGGGGATATGCCAAGAATGAATTTTTTCTTCTCAGGGTCGACTTCGATGTCGTGATGGCGTCTGGAGAAGCTGAGGAATTTTCCCAAGGTAATTCTAGAGGCACATTTAAGAGGATTACTCTTTAAATTATTCTATCACAATTTGTTGATGATAGTTTCATAATCAACTAGGTGGTTCGAGCATTTCTGTGATTTAACCACCAATTCGTGGACATAACACTCAATGAAGATTCCCAAGAAGGGCTTGAATGTGCAATGCATAGCGTGATGATATTTGTCTATGGAATTATTTCGACCAAAGGGAATCAATTTGTAACAAAAAAACTCCCTATGGTTCCATAAAATCAATATATTATTCATCTACCCAGGACATCTAGATTTGGTTGTATCCAGAATAGAAATCCATGAAAGATAGGGCTTCATATCCGGCTGTTTCCTTGATCAACAATTCTGTGATCGAGATAGGGAAGTCATCTTTTGGGAAATGCTGATTAAGGTCCCTGAATTCAATAAAATTTCTAATCTACCCATTATTATTTTTGACAGGGACTATGTTCACCAACCAAATCTGATATTGTACCTCCTGTTTGAAGCTGGATTTTATCATCTTTTCCACCTCATCCACTATTTTGGAAGCATGTGTCGGGTGCATCCTTCTAGATTCTGGTTTATAGCCCTGGTGATCTTATGGTAAACCCGTATGATGGGTGGAAACTTCGGGATTGGGGCCTGTCATCTCTTTATAATTATAGGAAAACACATCTCGGTTATTCTTTAGGAAGGAGGTGTATGCCTCCTGCTCCTCGAAAGGCATTTCCACACAGATCAAAGTGGGATGCAGGTCATCTTTAGTGCCAAGATTTATCTCCATAAGTTCATCAATTGTGGTAGAGAAACATTCTTAGAATGAAAGAGGGGAATCTTTGAGGTCTTGTACCTCTTCTTCTTCGTCTTCTTCATCATCATCATCTTCATAATCTTCATCAACATCTTCTTCTGATGGAGAGAGGATTTTTGAGATGAACTTTCTAATGTTGAAATGGAAATCATCTTTTGACATAGTGTGTGAGGCAAGGGTCGTTTGATGTCCCAAGGATGGGCCTGAAGCATCTTTGATATGGATTTTCCCATCATTGAGGGTGTCAGCCCGTTGTTTCAGGTCCTTACACTCAATGGTCGTAACAGAGACCATGAAGAAAACTAAGTCTACATCTGGGCTTGCGATTAGGCATTCATCTTGGCTGATGGGTAGTACATACTCCTCCCCACATTTCTAGAGGGGGATGATGGGATACATCTCTAATCCATTTGGGGCATTGATATAATCAACGTCATCAGCCGAGAGATGTTTTTCTTCTGATTCATAGAACCCGACGTCGATATAGTGAAACTCACATCACTCAAACATGGATTTATCATCATGCAACATACCAGTTTTCCCATTAGTGAAATATTTGATGCACTGATCGTATGAGGATGGAATTACAGTATGATGATGTAGCCAAGGCCTCTCTAATAGGATGTCGAAGGTCATACTTTACCGCACCACTAGGAAAATTGAGTCTGATATGAGATCTCAGAGCCAAGTTAGAAGCTTTATTCATCCCAACAGTCTCTGATCACTTTTCTCGTATCCTAGTAGAGTTGTAGTGCAGGGTGTCAGGATATCTTCATCATATCACATCCAACGAAGCGTTCACAGCGGGAGGAGGTTAACTCTGGAGCCATTGTCAATGAAGATCCTCTGGACATCGATTCCATTTATCTTTCCATACACATATAAGGGTTTGATTTTCACTTGCATGATAGAATATTGATACCTATATATGAAGGAGACGACAGTGTGACATTCTTCTGAACCAGTATCCATTCAGTAGACTTCAGTCGCTACTACTTTGGCATCGAACTCCTGGGGACTTAGTAAGGCTTCGTGAGTGCCTCTCTAAGATCTTTGGATAGGCTCAATTAATTTAGGATTGATAGATTTTCTAGTACTGAATCCAGCTGCTTCAAAATATCCTATTTCTTCTCTAAAGTTCAGTGCCTCCCATTATGGGGTTTCTCTTTTACAGACACTTTAGGGTTTTTAGATTTGGACATAGATGGTTTGGCCTCTTTAGCAGGGACCAGTGGTGATGCAGTCTTTTCAACATTTGGCTGAACTGGTTTGCCTATATACCTTGGGTGATTTGATATTTGTTCTTCCCCTGATGGATATTCCAAGATAAAATGGCTTTTTTTGAGAGTGAAAGAGCATACCAGTTCTTACTATGTCCGTCGGAGGGTCCTTCCACAAGTTTCTATGATTCTAATGGTTTGACTTGTGGCATGGCTGGGAATTTGACTCCTACTACGACCATGCCTCTCAAGAAAACTTTGACCTATGCAGGCTATTCCTCTGGCTCTCCAGTCTAGAATAGGGAATTCAGGTTCATGACCATAGTCTTCATCAGAGAAGGGTTCCATCAAGTGAATGAAATTAATGGATCAGAAGATCATTTATTGATCTGACACTATTTTTGTCAAACTGTCTCCTTCTGATGGTGTCATTTGGCAGGGCAGTTCCCATTGTACCATTTGGAGGGATAGTACCCATTATACCATTTGGTGGGGTGGTGCCCGTTAAACCGTTTGGCGGGGCGGTTCCCATTTTACCATTTGGCTGGGTAGTGCCCGTTGTGCCAAGACTGCTGGCATGAAGTCCAAAAGTTTCAACACTGACTTTGTATTTGGTATTAGCTCATCTTCTGGCTATTTTTTTCATCCCATCTAGCCTTTAGAGGATAGCGGAGCTGAGGGGGATGGTTGTGCTGTATTAAGAGATTTTGGTGGCATAATTGGTTGTTTAAAATACACCTGGAGGATAACATGGACCTGGTTGATAGTCTTCCAAGTCATATAATTGTCAAACTTTAGCTCCATAATTGTGAATGTCTTCTATTCTTCTTCTTCTCTTGAGTTTGAGGTGGAAACATACGCCACATGTGCTTTTGGTGGGCCCAACATGAATTGCCTAGGATCCACCATCTTTTGCAGGAGATACCTGAAAATAAAGAACTCTTGGATGGTATGTCCCTATATTCAGTGATATGAACAATAATTTGGATAGCCATCGAGACCTATTTCATAGACTCACTTTGGATCTAGTAGCCGGAGCTGATTGCAATTCGTGATGACTATGAAATAGTCGTGGACCTGGTCATCTCGAAATGAATAAACTTTATTTCTTCATTCTTTGATCAAATTTATTTTAGGACATCATATTTCATCTTGTCAAGTTGGGGGTGGTTGTTGGCGTCCAGAGGGTCTCTCATGGTTTGGTTCGGGCCTCGAAACTGGATCTAGTGCCGAGGGTGGCTTAAGCATGACAGAAGTAACTTCATCTTTTCCCATTATTTTCCCTAGGGATAATGGGGTCATTCAAGACCTGAGGTTGGTCTATTGCAAGGGGTATTCTATCCTTTGGGAGATGGAATAGAAGTCTATAATTCCACTGGTGTACTTCACTAGGATGAATGGTTTTTGAAATTCATCCCAAACGTTATTGATGCATATTGCAAGCATCTCATCCTGGGGGAGTAGCCGGTTCAAGGAATATGTTAGGCCCTTCCATCTATAAATGAAGTTTGAGACTCTTTTGTTCAATCACTGTTTGTAGTTCATGAGGTTACTGCAGTTTTCTTGGGCATCATCGAACTGAACTTGAAGATAAACTGTCACCAGAGGTCCTCCGAGCCTATAATTGAATTGGTTGGTAGACTAGTATACCATTCAAAGGTGAGACCTACAAGGTTCATACAATGCACCAGAGTTTTACGTCTTCTTTCTTCTATGTATTTCCCATAATAAGATCACATTTAGAGTCATATTGAATCAAATGATTTTGTGGGTCCCCTAATCCATTGAATATGGGGAATATGGGTTTCCCAAAGTTTGGCGGTGGCAGAACATTTCTCACCCACCTGGGGTAGGGTTTGCGCTCTGGTTTTATCGGAGAATGCTGCCCCTCCATGGCTTCTAGTCATGTTGTTAGCTGCTCAACGATGTTTAAGAGCCCTTGATGCATGTCCTTTCAGACTTGATCTTGATCTGGTGTGGCAGTGGCCAAGACTGGGTATACTGGTGCTACTTGAATTTGGGGTTGATACCCAGCCAAAGGTATCATTTGAGGGTTAACTTGGATATATTCTAGCTACCTTCCCAGTAAGGGGAAGTCTTTATGTCCTTCTGGGGATGGGTTTAAGGATTTTCTTAGCTTGACTTCATTCACCGGAATGAGTGCATGTGGTATGGGCACCTCTTCTGGGAGCATTTTCTGACGTTCCGCAGGGGGAACACTTTCGATGAGGAAACTCCCTCAACATAGCTTGACATTAATTCTCCAGATCTCTTTCATTTCCTCCTCCTTCCTAGGGAACCTTTCCTTGAGGGCTAAATATTCATTCTCATGGGGAGATGGAGGTAGTTTATAGATGACCTTGGATTTATTTTTTCTTCTTGTTGGTGTTTCTTTGAGAAGGTAGTGATGGGTTAGTTGAAGGGTCGCCCAAATTTATGATTTC
Organism: Viscum album; assembly: GCA_963277665.1. Lineage (NCBI taxonomy): Eukaryota > Viridiplantae > Streptophyta > Magnoliopsida > Santalales > Viscaceae > Viscum > Viscum album. The sequence goes on along the minus strand of OY728143.1, from coordinate 1,400,301,011 downwards.
TCTCTGGTTTCAGGTATACACTCCATCAGGCTCATTGTGGGATTCCTCTAGGAGGGATCCATCTTCCTTCACGTCTCCTCCCTCTCTGTCGTTTCTTGTGATATCAGTGGGGTTTATGTTTACAACGTTCACTAAGGAATACCGCATTGGGGGTGGTGTACCGAGTTTCGAATGGTAAAAAGGATTTTTTACCCTTTGCTAGACTTTCTCCTTCCATTCAGCGGTATTCATCGGGTTTCCTAGAAATAATTGACCCAAAGGGAGCCCTGGTCTGACCTTGTAACACGTCTTTGTCTCGGAGGGTGTGAACCATGAGAAGGGGCAAAACAGGTAACTCCTCTGTCCATCATTCTTTCTAGATGGTGGAAGAAATAAATCTGTTGTGCGGGGATTTGAGGTAAAAATTCCCCTAGCCCTGGGGGTTGGGGTTGTTCCCATTCTCATTTTGATGCGCTACAGCATAGATTTTTCAGTCATACGAGGGAATTTTGATTTAAAAATGCCCCCAACCCTTGGGGATGGGGTTGTTCTCATATCGCAGCGTTAGCCGCCACTATTTCCAACCTTTCAATTTCACGTACTCCCGCATGGGTGTGAGTTGAGTGTAAATTGGGCCCACACGGAATCTATGACATATTAATGACATGTACACTTCTTACTGACTGGAATCCCTAAGGCAGGAATCCTATTTGATGTTCCTGGTTTCCTGAATCAGAAGATTTTCAATGGCTTGATCCCTTTGGCCCTGACACTTTTGAGACTTACTCCAGGCCGGTTTTTGTTGAGTATCCCATATTCTTTGAGTAGGGGTTTCACTTGATTGTTTCCTTGGGTTGATGACACTACAAGATTGCATTTCCAATGGGGCCTGCTAAAAGGGATGTGGGGTGAAGTGAAAAGCTGCATGTTTTCCCCACCCCGAATGTGAACTCCAGTTTGGATGTTTCCAATAAGGGGATGCAATTTATGAAGTGCATGGAGACAAGCAAATTCAATGTTTTTCATTCTTCTTCTTGATTGTGGCTACCTTACAGATGAGAGGGATTCTAGGTCAATTAGGCGGTGAAGCTCCCTTATTGTGCTGACATGGTCTGTGTACCCTACGTTGGGTGGGAACTTTTCTTTCATCTTTCAAAGAGTCATCGATATATTGAGGTGAATGTAATGCATTCATTCCACATAAAAGTCTCCAGGTATTCTGACCTGAGAAGTGGTCATGGGCCAATACATCAATGGTATATTATCCTTGGCTTGTTGTATTCTCTCAAGCAACATATCATGAAGTTGTTCTTATGGAGGCTTCTCTACTTGATATGCCCAGCTCGACTGCTTCCTAAAGATTTCGTTCTAAGAAATCAGGCTGGTGGGTGCCTTATTGATTTGCAGATGAAGTGAGGGTGGCTCATAAGATGAGCATGGCCCTGGGACATCCTCTGGTTGAGAAAGAATATCGCTCATTATAGACAGAGTGCCTGATGTGTCTGACTCCTTTCTGAGAGTCTCAGCATATGAGGGATTTCTCATATATGTTCCGAAAGGGGAGTACGATCTTTCCAGCATGGATTTTGGTCACAAGGAGGACCTTCACAAGTGGTTCTACGATGTAGATGACTACCATTTCAACATAATTCCCATCCATGGTGATTTTCTTTACAACATATACCCTAGGGAGGACCTTGATAGTGGGAAATAGAAATGGGAGGACCTTCTTGCAAATTGATGTCACTATGGGGAGGACCTTCATAGCAACTTTCATTGTAGGGAGGGACTTCACAATGACCGTCATCATGGTGAGGACTACCATCATGACTTGATATCTGATTATAGGGGGAATTTCTATAGTGTACATCCTGGGGAGGGACTTTAGGATGTAATGAAATGAGGGAAAGACCTTCTCACTTCTTGGAGTTTCCATGGGGAGGACCTTACTATCAACATTCATTAAGTAGATGGCCTTCACAATGACTGCCATCATGGACAGGACTACCATCAGGACTTGATGTCCGACTATAGAGAGAATCATATCTATAGTGTATACCATGGGGAGGAACATCAAGGCGGACAACAACAAGGGGAGGACCTTCTTTTTGTGTGATCTTCAGGTCAATGGGAGGGCTACCCCGATGGTCATTTGGAGATAGTCTATCATTATTGATCATTCATTAACCATAGATTATGCCCCTATGGGTGCTCTATGGAGGACCTTCAGAGCTGTTGGTAGCGACCTTATGGGGAGGACCTTCACAAATTCTATCACCACTTCCATAATTTGGTAATAGAATGATATGGTCTTGATACTTTTTTGATATATGTTTGAGGGTGTCAAGAACCCCAGCTTCCAGTAGAGTAGTGTCATGTATGTGCTCTTCATTTTCTGGATTCCTTTGGCACCTATCATTTTTGAGCGCTCTCTTCTGGGTAACCATGGACATGTGTTATTGGTAATGAACTTAATATACATGATCCTATCTTATTGGGATCTATGATGACATCGGGATATACCGATAGACATATTGAGTTTTGTAAGGGATATATGCTTGCCCTGGAGTGGCCACCATGTTGGACTAGCATCCCCCAGTTGGAATGGGTATTTGTTCCTGATCGGTTGTCTGTATGTCATGAGGTATTTCCATAGACCCTCCAGGGCTAGAACAGGGATTCATAACTCCTCCAGAGTGACTAACACATTTTTTGAGTGAGTCATTTCATTCGAGGAAACCATGTCATGGGCGCGATACAATAATATCATGTCATGTTTGGAGGATATGGCCTAGAATCGACGTCTAATATTCCATCATTTCTAGGATGTGCTGGGATACATATTTGGCTAGAATGGGTATGAAGTTTCATTTTGATGTCGGGGAACGAGTTTTGCCTACTCCGGTCCTCCATGAGTTACCAGTAGATACTAATTGTTCTCCTGCACCAAGATAGATGAATTATCCTCTCACTAGTTATTTTCTTCGGTTGCCATGGTATTTGACTGGTGGTCTTCCAATTCATGATCGGGGATTTTCATCTTCTCTCTTGCTGCTATATTTTTCTCACAGGCCTTGTATGCATCCGCAGGAATTTGACTATGCTAGTAATTATTTTCCACCCTATTTGGATGGTTGGATTGATATGCATCCGCAGGTGTTTGTACCTGCATGTAGCTAAGTGCTGCCCTATTTGGTTTACAGGCTTCTTGTGCATTAGTAGGTATTTGTGCCCACATAAAGCTAGTTGACACCTATTTTTATGGTGAGTTTGTTGTGCTTTAGCAGATAATTTCATCTTCCTATAGCTTGTCGCTCTGTCTGCACGGTGGGACTAGAGAGTGCTAGCAGGAACTTGCGTGTGCTCGTACTGTGCCACCCTATTTTTGTGGTGGGCTTGAGTGGAGAGGGTGGAGTTGTCGGTCTGCTCGTTGAATGCTTCCACATTAGTATGGAATAACTACTACTCAGAAACCAGGGTGATATAATTTTCCTAATTATATATTCTCTGCCCTTGTTGGGAAGCCTGGGGGCCCTGGGTCTCCTGGACTTTGGCAGGATCCCTTGGCATAAGGTCCTCCTCAGCATGAGGACGCTAGGTCATATGGTGTCAGCAACGACGCTCTCTAGTGGGGGCTCATGAGTAGTAGCCCTGTACAGTTGGGATTACATCATTGATATTGACTTCATCTGCCTCCCTAATATAAGGTAGGTAGTCTATGTCACGTTCCATGGACATGCTCCAAAAACGGGTTGAGATGACCATTGGGTCCACCTTGCGCTGGGGTACCCTCAGCGGCTAAAGAAGTGGCTAGAGGACCATTGCAGACTGGAGGGGTGGTCTTGCAGCCTCTAGCGTGGGGATATTACCATTTTGGTGGTACTTCGTGATCATTGTATTAGATATCGAGCATTGAAGATGTTGGGTATGTGAGGGGGTCCAACTCTTCATTGAGGCACTCGGCTGCCTATGGGATCACTGATGTGCATGTCTTCATGGTTTGTTGGGATGTCATTTGGATCGAAGGTTTCTCTGTGGGAACCTATAATAAACATATATGACATAAAAACCACAAAACATCATCAAATTATCATTCCTTTAAACATATTCATATTTGGAGATTCAACTTGCCCCCTTCCCCTTTTCTTTTACAGCGGGGGGAAGGGGCTTGAGTGGGGTGAGATCACCATCTTGGTTAGGGATTCACGTCGGGTTAACAATTTTTGTTATGACACCGATGTGGTGTGTTTAGCATGCATCAAGGAAATCAAAATGGTTAAATGTGTAGTATCCATTTGTCTTTTATCATTGGGGTAGAACCACCACTTTGGTTAAGGATTCAAATCAGGTTCCCCATTTTTGTTCTGCCTCCGAGGTGGCGCATTTACGGGTAGTATCGAAATGACCAATTAGGATCATCACCTATACCTATTTATATAGAGGCATGTTCTTGTTGAATTTACCATTCATTTGTTTTGATCCCTTCGGCATCATTATCCATTAAATAATGTTGAATTAACCCTACATGCACTATTGGTCCTAGTAGGCGATTGAATAGTGGTCAAACAATCATGTAATCAGTCCTCCTCAGATGTAACTTCCTTATATGGTCTCCAATGGGTTTATTTGTGGATTTTAGAATTCCCAACAGCCCTAGTATCTATGATTTATGGACCCGCTTTTGAAATCTAGGTGCTCGTCAACTGACGATTTGGTCAACGACACATAAGGACTCCAGTGGTCGAGAGGATGGAAGGTCAGGCATATCGTGCCCTTACGGGGGTGGATTGTTTAATGTTACATGACTCTCTTGTAGATTTATGTTGTGTTCATATGTTTATTAATCCTTGGTTCCTTCTTGAGGAGTGTTTCCATGGGCTACCTTTGGTTTGCAAAATCTTCTTAATCATGCATATATTTGATGCTATGGAGGTGATGCTGACATGAGCCGTTTAATAAGTTGATCTAGAGTTTATCATCATCTAGGGGTATATAAGATTACTTGATGTTGGGATTGGGCCTAAAAGGATGGATCCTACGTATCCTTGGGAGAGGAATCAAAACCCACATAGTTCGGGATGTGTGGGGCTTACGAATGGGAGTTTCCCATTTGAAAGGACATGGTTGGGTGGGACCTTTATGGATGGGCACCCTTTTGTGCACAGGACTTCTGGTAGGCATCCTATGTATCCTATTTTAATCAGGAATTTGAGTTCTCATAGTTTAGATAGTGTGTAAATTACGCATGGGAGTTTCCCATTTAAGGAGTCATGATTGGGTGGACCCTTTATGGATGTGAACCCATTCGAGAACTAGCTTTCTAGTAGGCGTCCTACATAGCATGATTTAATTAGGAATCAGAGTTCTCATAGTTCAGATGGTGTGGATGTTTTAATCTTTAAAAAACTCTAATCCCATGTGATTCATGCTCGGTGTGAGAAACAAGAGGATTTTGTAGATCCAAAAATTCACATTCCTTATCCCCTATTGGTCGAGGAGGGAGAGCCCATAACGAAAGAGGCTGGGGAGACCGTGGGGGAGGGCACGGAGCAATGAACCCTTTAATGTGAGATGAAATTAAATTTCCTGTGACCCTAACTCAAAGGATTAGGGACTTACCTTAGTGGGAGGGGCCCAGACCACGTTCTGGGAAGGGGAGGAGTTTCTTTCTTAGAAAAGGGGGGAGAGAAAGTAACCCCTTCGACTGATCATTGTTCCCCATTGAATGGGAAAGAAAGTGATCACGCATAGTCTTGAGAAAAAGGAGGTTCACATCGGTATCCCATGGTTGTGCTTCGAGTTACCATGGGAATGTAGCCTCCTAGGAATTCCCGAAGCCTGCACCTTTGTGGGGAGGGCCTTCGTGACTCTACTTACTCTGGGTATGTAGATTCAATGGGGTGCACTGATGCACCTAATGGTCTGATCATATGGGTCCAGTGGATTGGGAGGAGGATTTGGCCTAATACTAGAGGTCTGGTTAGTATAGGTACCATGGGGTACTAGATCGTAGTGGAGGGGTGAGGTTGGAACTAGTGGGAACAATACCCGAAAACACCCCATTCCATGTACTGACTTTTTATGTGGGATGGGGGAGGCTCTGCATTCGATAGTGGAAGGGGTCGTTTGCTTAAAAATATGGTTCGCAGGCATGGGTATAGGGAACTACATACCATAGTGGTATGCATCCCATCACACCACTTTGGGTTCCATCCGTGTACTGATGCAGTACATGGTGCTGGGTTTAGTCTGCGTAGAAGTACTCTACACGGAGCACCATATTGAAGGGGGTTCAGGGGATCATCGTTCATGGGGAGTTCATCTATGATAATCCATTGGTTCATAGTTCACTATTTAGGTTTGCAGTTCTATTATTATTATTCAATTCCCCCATTTTATGGTTTGCGACCGGCTGTACCAGTGGAGGAGTGGTGCACAGATCGTGCTTCGCTGATGAAACAAGACAGAAGCTGGAGTGCATCCCCAAATCTCCATCACGCTTTTTCCATCCCTCGTTCTCTCTATCCATATCCCATTATGTGTGTCTTCGTACTTCTACAGTGATCCTTTTATATTGAATCGAAGCGATTGTATCTATTGGGAATGCGAGACCATTTGCGGAGTCCCATTGAATCAATATTCTAACCCGCGGGAGACTCGATCAACTAGGGTTTGAGGAGGCTTTGATTCACGATAATGGTTTGATGAACCCTTCCAGTTCGCATCATCTGCGAACTGATGGGTTTTTGGTATGGTACGTGGACCATCCTTATGCGCACAAATCCATCATTAGATGCGGTTTGCGGTTTGCCTTGCTCACTGGCCATTGCCTCATGGCCCAGCATTTTGCGGACCGTCTCGTATACCTGGAGGTTCGCGATCCTTCGACTTCACATACGTTTCTCAGGGGTGGTACATGGGCCACTTAAAAATCCTTTAAAACTTGAATTCTTTTAGGTTTTTACAAATAATTGGAACTCAATTTGAGTCCCTTCCCCTTGACAGTCTTCTAGAAGCACTTTCTTCCTTCATCAAAGCGATTATGGGGTGATTTTCGCCTATTAGCGGAATTTTCAGGACCCTACAATGATATATTTTTTAATATAGAGTTTTTAAATGAGATAAAATATCAAAAAACTCTATTATTATGATGAATCTACACTTTAGAGACATATATGCTTCAATCTTCTGTTGTGAAATTTATCGGATAACTATTACTACTTATATTTGTTTTTTACTTTTTTTTATTGAAAATCATTTGAAAATAGTATATCTTAAAATCTATTAATTATTAAATACATTTACCATTGAAGGAAATGATCCATTTTTTTCAGTTTCTAGTAAAACTATGAACAAGACTTTATTTATTCAATCAAATAAATATATATTGATTTATTAGATTTTTGACTGCTCATACTCATTTTTTGTGACGTATCATCTTCTTAGACTAATATATGGTTTTTGGTTCCCTATAAAAGAACCCTAAGGCTCTATAGATGACTTATAATAAATATTTCAACTAACTCTACTCAGTTGTTAATGGTCTTTTGATAAGAGGAGTTGTCTAGTAAAAATCACCGTGCTCGTAGAAAGAGCATTGTTGGATTGGACCAGGGGATATTTATTCGCCAAATCACTATTAAAATTTGTTGTGTTATAATTATCTTTATATGTTTCTCAACTTCATTAAAGAAGAGAACATTTTTGATGTTACTAATTTTTTATATCTTTAGATGCCTATTATTAAATTTAAAAACATTTTTTCACTGAATACACAATATTTTATGGGAAAAATAATTTTTTTTATTTGTTCATGGTGATTTTAAAGTGTTTTCTATCCAAAGTCACAAATTGGGAATGAACCAAATAAAATTTATATATACATGTCATGTACTTTATAAACACATGCTGCATACTTTTACCCAGACACATATCAACTAGCTCAGTACACGCCCATGTAGTCGGTCAAATTTTACACACCATGTACCCCATTCTCACACACCATGTATTCGATTCCAGAAGCATTTGTCTGTTGAAATAGACTCTATATGCCTTGTGGGCCGGTACTACTCATAGTGTACCCCAAAAATCGACTGACGATGCATTTAATGTCAAATGGGTAGCACAGTAGTTCACCAAATGGTGGAGAAACTAAAAAAGAAACAGTTGACCCTGGTACATGTCATGTACTTTAAGGAACACACCATGTAGTCTAAATATCTATAAGTAGACTGGTATCCCCCGATGTTTGAAGTTGGAAGCTTTAGGGGGAGGTGTTGTGGCTCTGCTATTTAATATCCCATTGATAAAACAATATTTTATTGAATATTTTATTGATAATAAATGATATAATTTCCTCACATTGTGTTAAATATGTTCAATTAGAAATTATTTGGGATTAGATCAGTCATTTGAATATTTGATGAAAATTCCAGTTTTACACTTTCAAAATCACTGTAGTATTTCAATCATAAATATTTTTATTGAAATTATTTGAACTTAATATTTTGTAACTATGTTCCTTACTTTAGGGGCTACAACTTTCATTCAGGACACTAGATCAAAAGAATGCATTTGGATGGAATAATTGGGCCATAAAGTCAAAGGTGGGCTGGACACACCAGAATGGAGAAGCTTCTGTATTTCGGCCATAACTCCTTCATCTGGGACTGGATAAAGCCCAAATTTTTAGAGGAGATATAGGAACCATATCCTCACATATGATAAATCTATAAGGTGGCCAATTCATGCATTTTTTGGTAAAATCGGCAGTGCAAGTGGTAATAAAATAATTGTCTGAATTTCCACATTCACACTTGAAACCACTTGTAACTTCTCCTCCCCTCCCCTCTATAAATTGGAGTTTTTCTCATTTTTAGGGGTTGGGACGTGAATTATGATGTTTAGGGTAGAGGAGAATAGGTTCCACTGAAATTATTTAAGTAATTAAATAAGGTTCGCTCTTGAATCAAGGATCCCTTCATCGAAGCCCTATTCTTCTTCCTAATGTTGTAATGTTTTGTATTTTCTTAATAAACTTCTTTGTTCATATTTTATTTCTTATATTTTCTTCGGTTTTGTTTAAATTTCTTCTTCTCTTAATCTTTCTCTTTGGGAAAGAATTATTGGGTATAAGAGTTATTGGGTTATACCCATTATAAACCCTTGCAAATGCAATTCGCTTCTACGATGATTACGCCACCCATGGAAGAGTAGTTATTTTTAGTAATCGATCAACCTATATCCTTATTCATTAATTTATTTTGAATCAATGAGATAATATAATTCACTTAATATGATCCATGAATTTTGTTTTTAAATTGTAAGAAGCTAATCAAGCAATTGAACAATTAAGAAAAGAACTCGTGAGGTCGGGATTTTGTGTAAATTGTGAGAGCGCGATCTTAATCGGTAATACAAGACCATACGGGATAAATTTGTACAGTTAGAATATAATCCCTAAACACAATTCATCCTCATTTCCAGAATGGATATGTTCCTTAATTTACCACTGACAATAATCTATCCTTAGAAAATTAATCAAAGTAGGGTGTTTCGACTGCATGTTCCGAAGATAGCCTAAGGTTAAATTCACATCATCTTTGTGGTAAGGTTAATTCTTGTATGGTTCGGGGGTTAAAAAATTAAGGGATCATAATTAAGTGAATATTAATTTAAATTATAATTATTAATAAATTATTTAAGAGATGGAGTTAGATCGATTACATCTTTTAAATATTTTCTAAAAAAACATCTTTTTGTTGTGTCATTTTAATCGAACTTCATTTCAAAACTAAAAAAAACATACAATATTCTTACAGAAAAATTCTTCTAGATTCATAAACTATAAAAAACACCCATCATTTCAAATAGTTTTTTTTATTCTCTTTTATTTTATTTTTAGAATAACTTTAAAAGGTTTTTTTAAATCTACTTCCTCCTTTGAGAGATGACCTTGGTCAGCCACTCTGCTGCACCTAAGTACCCAAAAATCACATTAATCATTCGAGGGTGCCCACGACAGTGCTCTTTCAAATAGGAGCCATTTCTGGGGTGGCAAGTAATTTATTCAACCATTTAGAGGTATTTCTTTTATTTATCATTTTATTAATTTCTTCACCTCTCTCTTTTATCTTTCCCCTTTCTCAAGTTTTCATTTTTATCATCATCTTCTTTTCTTTTTGAACCATCAACTCAAACTTCTCATTTTTATTTTACTATGGTTCACTTTATTTCTTTTAATTTTTATTTGATTTATGACACAAACTAATCCTGAAGATCTCTTTGATCTTGACCCTGGGATTGAACGTAGACTTAGGGCTCGAATAAGACATTCTCATTCTACAGGAAGTTTCAATATTCAACCAGTTGGTGAATTACTCTCTTCTGGAAACATTGCAATTGGAAGAAATTAAAATTCAAACATAAAAGAGGAACCAATGTCTAGAAATAATGGAAATGAACTTAATACAACCATTCAATAATTGGCTGCACCTGATATTAACTATCAACAAAATTGTATTGCATACCCGAATCTCGAATCGGACTTTGAGTTAAAATCTAGGTTAATTCACCTTCTTCCAAAATTGCATGGCTTATCTGGTGAGGATCTAAAAAAACACCTTAAAGAATTTAATGTGGTTTTCTCAACCCTTAAACCATGATATGTTTCTGAACATCAAATCAAATTAAGATCATTCCTATTCCCACTTGATGGAGCTGCGAAAGATTGGATGTATTATTTACAACCCGAGGATGTAACTTGTTGGAACGATTTGAAATGTATTTTATTGTATAGATTTTTTTCCAGAATAGAGGACCACTTCCATTCATAAGAAGATCTATGGGATCAAGCAAGCACAAGGGGAGTCAATGTATGAGTATCGGGAGAGATTCAAGAAGTTGTGTGCAAGCTGTCCACATCACCAAATCAGTTAGCAGCTCCTCATTCAGTAATTCTATAAAGGACTCACACCTATGGAGAGGAGTATAGTGGATGTCGCAGTAGGAGGGGCAGTGGTGGACAAGACACCAGTAGCCGCACGTGCACTGATCGACAAGATGACACAAAAATCCCAACAATTTGGCGATCGAGGTACACCACATGTTAGGGGAGTACATCAGGTAAGTCCTTCTCTTGAAAGTCATTTGATTGATACCAAGTTGGAAGAATTGACCACTATGGTGAGGTAGATTGAATTGGCTCAAAAGACATCCCAACCCCCTACTTCAAGGCCTTGTGGCATTTTCACTAAGACAGGCCACCGAACTGAATATTTCCCACAACTACAAGAGACAGAGGATTGCGCAGCAGTATTCCCAGGGAGACCATTTCAGCAGCAACAACAACCATATACCCAAAAGAAGTTTTATTCATTTTCTTGAACATATAACCAAGGGTGTAAAGATCAACCAGACATGAGGTATGGCTCTGGACAACAACAAATGCCACCCTTTCAACAAAACTTCCAGCAGCGTCTACCTTACCAGCAGGGTTTCCAACAACCCCAAAGGAGATTTGAAGCCCAAGCATCAACAAGCCAACAATAAGGGAATCCCCCACCAAAGGTAGATTCTAATATTGATGATATTTTGAAGCAAATTTTTCTTAACCAACAAAATGAGCCGAAGAGTCAAAGTTCGGAGCTAAGGGAGTTGAAGACTCAAATGAGCCAGATTGCCACCACCCTCCATAAACTTGTAAGTAAGAATTCTAGAAATCTACCTTCCCAACCCACTCCAAATCAAAAGGGGAATGTTAGTGAAATCACATTGAGAAGTGGGAAACAAATGAACGATACATCTGTACCTACCATTCCACCGGGATTCACCTCTACTCCAGAGAAGTCGCATTCTATACCAACTGATGAGGAATCCAAGGAGAAAGATAAAGGTAAGAAAAAGATTGATGGTGTTCCTCCTAAACCCCTTCCTTTTCCAAACAGGGTTGTTCAAACCAAGAAGATGGCTGAAAAGTCAATGCAATATGAGGTTTTGGACACATTCAAGCGTGTGGAGATCAACATTCCTCTACTTGATGCCATTAAAAAAATCCAAAGGTATGCCAAATTATTAAAATAACTCTACACCAATCGAAGAGGGATCAAGGAAATGAGAGGATCAACCTTCGAAAGAATGTCTCAGCACTCATTACACCAACTCTTGCAATGCCAACAATTTTCAAGGATCCCAGGACATTCACCATCCCATCTACCATAGGGGAGTTTCACTTATCTGATGCTATTTGTGATTTAGGAGCTTCAATAAATGTGATGCCTCACTCTGTATTCTCTTTTTATAGGTTGGTGAGTTGAAGGAGACGAGGGTAGTGGTGAAATTAGCGAATAGACCTACGACATATCCAGTGGGAGTCCTTGAGGATGTACTTGTCCGGGTAAGAGACATGATATTTCCAGTAGATTTCTATGTGCTTAACATGGAGGATGATCAGGTAAGTTCTCAGAGTCCCATAATCTTAGGTAGACCCTTCCTCAAAACTGAAAAAACTATTATAAATGTCAATGATGGTATGCTTTCCATGGAATTTGGGGATGAAGTTGTGATATTTAATGTTATGGATTCCATGAAGTACCCCTCAGAGGATCATTCTGCATTTTTTATCTCCCATTTTGAAGCACCAAGTAAAAACACCATAGAATTGGATTGTCCTATGCTTAGGGAGATTATGAGTATTGGTTCTAGTTTGATGTCTAAGAGTACTTCCACACTTGTTTCTAAGGAACAAGACTATCTATGATTTGATTTTGAAATGGAGTCATATTCTAATTTTGATCATGTGAACTCTGATTATGACATGGCTGTTGAGTATGCTGATGGATTTGATGATTTATTCTCTGAGTTTGAAGATGTATATTCTGATACTGATGCTCTTTGTGCACATATTTCAGTTCCTTCTATGTATCCATCAATACACCATCCCCCTACACTGGAACTCAAGACATTTCCACCAAATATGAAATACTAATACTTGTTTAGTGGTGAGAAATTACCTGTTATCATTGCTAAAAATCTCCCTTTTGAACATGAAGAAATTTTTTTGAATCTTTTGAGGGAGAACATCAGGGAAATTGGGTGGACCTTGGCTAACATATCAGGTGTTAGCCCCTCCATTTGCATGCATAAGATTCTTTTGGAGGATGTGGCTAAAATGGTGAGGCAACCACAATGGAGACTCAATCCAACCCTTCTGGAGGTTTTTATAAAAGAGGTTGAAAAATTTCTCGAGGCAGGTATAATTTACCCTATTTCTGACTCACAATGGGTTAGCCCTATCCAGGTTGTACCAAAGAAAACTGGTTTCACTGTTATAAAAAATGAAAATGATGAGTTAGTTCCTGTGAGAGTACAAAACAGTTGGCGAGTGTGTATTGATTATAGGAAACTAAATCAATCCACTCATAGGGACCATTTACCACTTACATTCATTGACCAGATGCTTGAGAGACTTGTAGGTAGGACACGTTATTGCTTCTTGTATGGGTTTTATGGCTATTTTTAGGTTCCCATTACATTAGAGGACTAGGAGAAGACGACATTCACCTTCCCATTCTCTACCTTTTCTTACCGAATGATGCCATTTGGACTTTGCAATTCCCCAGGAACTTTCTAGAGATGCATGGTGAGTATTTTCTCAGATTTCATTGAGACCTGCATGGATGTTTTTATGGATGATTTTACAATTTACGGATCCTCATTTGATAAATGTCTCTCTAGTTTGGGTGATGTGTTTAATCATTGTATTGAGAAGAATCTGGTCTTAAATTTTGAAAACTTTCATTTCATGGTCGAAAAGGGAATTGTCTTAGGTCATATAGTCTCACAACATGGAATTTAAGTTGATATATCTAAGGTAGACATTATTTCATCCCTTCCATATCCTACATTTGTGCATGATGTTCGATCATTCCTTAGACAAGCTAGATTTTATCAATGATTCATCAGAGTTTTTAGTAAGATCGCTCTACCCTTATCTCGATTACTTCAAAAAGATATTGACTTCAATTTTGATGATTCGTGCAGGTTACCATTTGATGAGCTAATGAAGTGTCTGACCACTCCACTGATCATACAACCCCCATGGTGGGACCTTCCATTTGAGCTTATGTGTGATGCATCCAACTTCGCGGTAGGAGTTGTCTTATCTCAGAGGGTGGAGGGACGTTCACATGTGGATTCATATGCATCGAGGACGTTGTATTCTGCCTAATCAAACTACAACACGACAGAAAAGGAGTTTATTGCTGTTATATTTGCATTAGCTAAGTTTTGTTCATATTTATTGGGATCTAAAGTAGTAGCTTTTCTGACCATTTAGCTTTAAGGTACCTCCAAAAGAAGCCAGATGTAAAGCCATGATTTATCCTTTTGATGATCCTTCTTCAAGAGTTTGACATAGAGATAAAGGATAAGAAGGGGTTATAGAATTTGGTGGAATACCATAAGATTAGGCATACTCACACACTAGAGGAGGACACCTTGGACCAGGTACCACTCCAGGACACTTTCCCCGATTAGCATCTCTATACCATCTCAGGTACGCATCCTTGGTATGCTGATTTTGTTAATTACATTGTTTCCTATGAAATCCCAGCAAATTTGAAGAATCATCAAGTCCAAAAATTAAAAAGTGAGTTTAGGTATTATGTGTGGGATGATCCTTACCTCTGGCACATGTGTAGTGACCAAGTCATTAGGAGGTGTGTTCCTGATCATGAGTTTGAGTCTGTTTTGCATTTCTGTCATACACTTGCTTGTGGTGGACACTTTGGACCCCAACGAACATCTAGGAATGTTTTAGACTCTAGATTATATTGTCCAAGCTTATTCCATGATGCCCATGTGTTTTGTAAGTCATGCTCTCATTCCAACACACTGGGAACATTTCTAAGTGACGTGAGATTCCCCAACAACCCATATATTCTTTGAGATTTTTGATGTATGGGGCATTGATTTTATGGGTCCTTTTCCTAGTTCATTTGTATTTTTGTATATTTTGGTTTCTATTGATTATGTGAGTAAATGGGTGGAGGCCAAGGCCACCAGGACTGATGGTTCTCATATTGTAGTGGATTTTTTCAAGGCTCAAATTTTCTGCAGGTTTGGAGTACCAAAGGCCATCATTAGTGACCAAGGGACACACTTTTGCAATCAGAATTTTTATACCCTCCTTCGAAAGTATGGGGTGACACAAAAAACATCAACACCATACCACCCCCAAACAAATGGTCAGGCTGAGGTTTCAAATTGTGATTTGAAACAAATCTTGGAGAAAACCGTGCATCCAAATAGGAAAGATTGGAGCAAGTGCTTGCATGATGCATTGTGGGATTATAGGACAGTATATAAGACCCCCATTGGTATGTCCCCATTTCGGAATGTTTTTGGTAAATCATTTCATCTCCCAGTGGAAGTCGAGCATCGGGCATATTTGGCTATAAAGAAATGCAACATGGATTTGGCTCAAGCTAGAATTCAAAGGAAGTTGAAAATTCAAGAGCATGAGGAGATTCGACTATCATCATATGAGAACTCAAGGCTCTATAAGGAAAGATCAAAAGTATATCATGATTTTCACGACCCGACCTCGGGGCCCGTGCCGTGACTACCCCAAGCCCGCCTTCCATAGGCCAGGGGCTGGCGACTAGCACCAATGGCGTAAATCCCGATAACTGGGAAGGCATTGCCATTACAAAAGCAAACAAACACCACAGAGTAAGCAAGCGGAAAAGTAAACACAAGCGAAGAAAAGAAAAAGGGCCGGAAATACAAGCCCAACTGTAAAGTACAACTCGAAAGGGAAAAACAGCAGCTGGAAGAACGAAGCGGCTCCTGGGTCGTCCTCCTCGATTCCTACCTGAAGGGTAGGTACAGATGGCTCAGCTCCTGGATCGTCCACCACGGGTCCTACCTGAAGGGTAGGTACAGATAGCTCCTCTACTCCTCGGGTCCTGTTGTCTACTCCGGGTACGTCCGCCCAGTGGTCCTCCTCCGGGTACCGACCTGCTCCGCAAGCCTCAACTGCGATCTGCGCTGTCCGTCGTCTGCAACCAACACAACGAAGTGCGGGCATAGCCCGTGCAGGGGTGAGTATAAGCTACTCAGTAGGGACCCCGAGACCCTTAAGGTCTCACTAAATCCAACAGGGATATCCACAAAGCAAAGACAGCAATCTCGAAGTAACATCAGACTCTACTTAGGTATATGCCCATACATATACCTAAGTCATCAAGTAGCCCATCCAATCACAAGGATACACAAAAATCATGAAATCAATGGATAACCATCACCCAGGTACATGCCCATACATATACCTAAGTTATCAAGCGACCCATCTCAATCATGAGGAAACGCAAAGATTCATTGACTCAGCTCAACCAGGATTTTTCATTATCGAAACCGTAGCTACTGAAGAGCTCCGTCTCTAGAGTGTACAGTGGTCCTGTCACGACTCCGAGGTACTGCTCACTAACCTAAGACTGCTGAGGTACTCCTCCTGTCGAGTACTGCGGGTTTGCGGCCAACTACCGGGCGCTCCGTCCGCTGAGGGTCTGTCGCCAAATACCGGGCGCTCACCCAAATAGCCTACTGAGGTACTCCTCCTGTCGAGTACCGCGGGTTTGCTGCCAACTACCGGGCGCTCCGTCCGCCGTGGGTCTGTCGCCAAATACCGGGCGCTCCGTCCACTGGGCTAGTCGACTCACTCCATGTCGAGTCGGTCAAGCAGTCGTCAGGTCTCAGCCGGCTACACGGTCTCCGTACTCTGCACGCTCGTCTCCGGGAGGGTCCGCTCCATGAGCTACTGGTCGATACTCCAAGTATCTCAAAGTCCAACGAAGAAGTGCCACATACGTCCACTTCGTCAAAGGAGTCTCAACGCAACAGACGGCGCGTCAATCGGACGCCCGGTCTGTGAGTTATCAGCCTTTTCGTCCCAGGGGCCCGGTTGGTTTCGTGAGCAAAACCAATCCCGGCCGTATCTCAACGGTACCCCGAACTCCCATAGGGTATACTCATAGGGACCGTTACTAAACGTAAACACCAACGCCGCTGACGGTTCGTCGAACGGACGTCCTGTCTGAAAGATATCATCTTTTCCGTTCCAGGGGCCCGGTTGGATTTCGGGTGCGATCCAACCCGGCCACTACTATCTGTATCCAAAACTCGGGCGAAGGATGTCAAAAGTTCCGTATCGTAAACAGGAACTCAACGCAACAGACGGTGCGTCGATCGGACGCCCGGTCTGAGAGTTATTGGCATTCTCGTCCCCGGGGCCCGGTTGGTTTTTAAGGCAAAACCAACCCGACCGTACTCCACTTGCGTCCAAATCTCGGGCGGAGTATGCCAAAAGATCCGTCTCACTAAGAGGAACACAACGCGGCTGACGACACGTCAATCGGACGTCCGTAGCTCAAGATATGTGAATTTGACCGAAATGGTCCGAAAACGGGGGGGTCCGGGTCCGGGCCGACCCGGCCCGACCCGACCCCCCCTGGGTCGGCCCGAACCGGGTCCGACCCGGTTGTCCCGGCCCCGCCCGGCCAGGGCCGGTCCGGCTCGGCTCGGCCGAGCGGCCTGACAGCCCCGCGGCACCCGCGGGGTGTCGCGCTGGACACCCGCGGGGTGCCGCCTGACAACCCCGCGGCACCCGCGGGGTGTCGCGCTGGACACCCGCGGGTGTCGCGCTGGACACCCGCGGGGTGTCGCCTGACAACCCCGCGGCACCCGCGGGGTGTCGCGCTGGACACCCGCGGGGTGTCGCCAGACAGCCCCGCGGCACCCGCGGGGTGCCACCCTGGACACCCGCGGGGTGCCGCCGCCTCCGGCCGCCGGCGCCGCCGCGCCGGCGACCCGCGCCGCCGCCGGCTTCCGCGGGCCACCGGAGACGCTCCGGTGGTCCGATTTGCTTCCCGTCTGCGCCTACGGTCATCCCGGGACCCGACCTTCACTGCGGAGGCCTCAAAATTAACTTGCGGCCTCGTTTGTCGTCGCCCGTCAATCTGCGCTCAAGAACAAAATAAAATTAATTTAATCTGCGGCCTCTTTGGTGCGGCGCGACGACGTCGCGTGCTTGATCGACTTTCTCGGCGTGGCGCGAAGGCGTCTCGATCTTGTTTGATTTCGTTCCACAGCGCGGCGCGACGGCGCCGCTCAATAGTTGCCGTACGATTCCCGCGTGGTGCGACGGCACCAAGCCATCTCGCTCCATCCGCAAGAAACAACAAGAATAAAGGAGGGGGGGTTCGGCCGTGTTTGTGCGGCCCGACCCCCCTCGCATTAGATTGATAACAATCGGCCTTTCTAGAACGAAAATCCATCACAATCTTTTTAAAATAAATAAAAAGATTCGGAAACAAGGGCCGACAAAGAAAAAGAACCTTCAAGATCGAAGGAAAGATCAACAACTTTAAAAAGGTTTAAAACCCCTACCTCAAGCGTTGTCGCTCGTGAGTTCGTCGCGGAAGAGGACGATCGTCGCGGAAGAAACGTCGCCGGAGAAACGTCGTTGATTCCGTTGTCGTCGAGGTGCATCCGAAGGGAGAACGTCGCTTGGAAAGGAACGATCGTCGCGGAAGAAACGTCGCGGAAGAAGCGTCGTTGATTTCCGCGGTTTCGGCGTTCTTCGCCGGAAGCCGGCGTTCTTCGCGTTCTTCGCCGAAGAAGAACGCTCTCCTCCAAATTCTCCCCACGCCACAAGCTTCCACCCAAAATAAAATAAGAGTAATCTTATTTTATTAACGCACAAGCAACGATTAAAAAAAAAAGAAAAAAAGAAACGAACAATTAATTCCAAGAATTAATTTACCAAAGAAACCGCCCAATTAATTGGACGAAAGAAACAGCCCAATTAAATGGTCTGTTAAGAATTTAGAAAACGCGTCGGTTGACTTTCAGTTTCTTTGACGGGTTTTCGCGGGTGCGTTACTTAGCGGAAAGAAACGGCGGGGTTCGTGCGGGCCCCACCTCACAAATATCCTACCAAGGGGTAGGATATTTCTGGATAGCATCCTATCCAGTTCAACTCAGTTCAAGCCGCCTTTAAGTGGCTTCAAGTGGCTTCCAAGTGGCTTAAGCGAAATAAAATAAAGTTGTCGCAAAATTATTTTATTTCTTAACTTTAAGCCTGAAAATTAAAAACCACATCCGAGCAAACGCAACTCCGGAAGAGGCGTTTCTAAGCGAATACCGGCGCTGCGATTTCATCGGTGCCCTCAGAATTTGATTCCGGGCACCGGTTAAAAAGTTAGAAAAACCCGCTCGTCCGTTCACTGAACGTACCCGAGCCAAACTTCGGAAAATGATTCCGGGCACACCGGGCCTCGGAATCAGGTGCCGTCAGAAACTGCGTTCTTGTAAAATTCCAAAGAAAATTAAGAAAAAAATTTCCTTGAAATTTACGGGTCTTTACATTACTCCCACCACAGGGCTTTACGTCCCCGTAAAGCTTCACCACAAACTTAGGGAAACAAAGCGGTACTGAGCACGCATCTGAGCCTTCCGCTCCCATGTGCTCACCTGGAGGTTCCCGCGCTGCCAAAGAAAGTGCACAAGAGGAATCGACCATCCTCCTAGGATCCGCTCCTGTCGATCCTCGATCCCCATAGGAACCTCTGTATAAGACACTCATCGCCATCGTCTATCTCCTCATGGTCGATGATACGCGAGGGGGTTGAGCACGTATCTCCTCAGTTGGGATACGTGGAAAACGTCGTGCACCTAGTGCAACTGAAGTGGATGGGCCAAGCGGTAAACCACCTCGCCTACCCAGCTGAGGACCTAGAAAGGTCTGTTGAACCTCGGAGATAACTTGCCTCCCAGGCCACATCTCCGTAAACCTCGTCGAGGTGAGACCCGTAAGAAGACGTGGTCGTCATCCCCGAACTCCAGAGGTCCCCATTTCTGTTAGAACTGAAACTCAAAACGACTGCTGCTATGAGGGTAAGGTTGACCGACTCAAGAATGATTGGTCGCACCCTCCTGTGCAAGAGTTACCCTGCACTGCCTGGGGTTTCCTTTTTACGCCGACCAAGGAAAACCCACCCCAACGTTTGCCTAATACCGTCAATTTGAGTGTGAACAGTTATTGCCCATTCCATACTCAAACTAACGTCGTAAGGCCTCGACGCTGCCACCAAGAGATTCCAACCAGAACCCTCGCCTCGAAGGTCTGACCACACCGCCGGCGTAAGTGTGATTATCGAGTCTCCTCCCAAGGTATCTCCAGACGTGAGGGTCAAGTCCACGGCTTACCGGAAACTCTAGGTCTGGAACAAGATTTGTGGAAGCGAGGAATGATTCATACCGACGTCTGTTACTACAGCAGCTAGTAGTGGACATAGACTGTCCCTTGAATCATTTCTAGAGCCATTGGGTCACACTCCTTGACCGCATGCAGCTGCACTCTTCCTCCGCCATTCAGCTCCCTGAGCCTGGCGGGAATAACCAAGGCGGGTGGTTGTAGCATGCTAGGATGTACACCACCTCATGCTGCTCACCTAGCAGTGCCTCCACGTCTGCTGCTTTGTAGACTCATCTCTCCTTTAAGCTTCCTGTTCTTGAAACATTTAACACGCCCGAGTCTCTAAGACTGGCACTGGTTTCCTGTTTCTTACTGCACTGTGCAGTCTTCATCCGCTCCTGGATGACTGCACCTCCTTTGCATATGATCTGGAAGAGCTGCTAAAATTTCTCCTTTGCCGAAAAGAGAAACCTGGTCTCATCCCCTCTCTAGATGAACCACGCCCATTGCCTAATACAGTCAATCCTGGCATGAAGGATGCATTCATGCCATGGATGACGTCGTAAGGCCTCGACGTAACTACTAAGAGATCCAACTGTCACTCTCGCCTCCAAGGGTCGAGTCACACTGTCGGCATCAGTGTGAGGTCACTGGGTCTCCTCCAGTTGAAATCTCGAAAGTGAGGGTCAAGTCAACAGTTTAACCGGGACCACTCAGTAACATCACAAAAGAGGACAGGAAGGCAAACATCACAAGATAAGTGTCTTTATTTTATTGCAGCTCATGGTACAAAGACACAAAAACAACATCAACATGGAACTAGAAGTACAAGAGACGTATCCACTAGCTCCGCTCCTGCCCACCTGCTCCAGGATCTCTACTGCCTTGTCCACTGCTCAACTGTTGCTCAAGCATTCGTCGCTGCCTCTGCCTCGGTGGCTCCTCAAAAGCCTATGGATCAACTGTACGAGGTGTCGGACAGTCACGTGCCAGGTGACCCTTTCCGCGGCATGAGTAACACAACCTGCTCCTTGCACGGCTGGCTCTGTTCCCTCTCCGGGTGCCCCGCACCACCAGTCCTAAAACCGGAGATCGCCCAACTGCTTGTCTGGTCCTCCTAGACCTCTCCATCATCTGTCTACTGCCCACAGATGACTCGGCTTCTGATCGAGAAACACGCGGCAAAGGCAGCAGCTCCCGAACACCCTCGGGGTGTAGAGCTACTGGCACAAACTCCACCCTGAAGAAGGTCTCGAAGTCTTCCCATGTGAAAGCCATCCCATCGCAAAACTGGAACAAGTGGCTCCACCACCTGCCTGCTGCTGCCTGAAGAAGGCTGGCAGCAAAGGTCACCATGAAGTCTGATGGCGTCCCCACTAGCCTGAAGACTCCCTCCACAGCCTCCAGCCAATCCTCAGCCGCCTGCGGGTCCGTCTCTCCCCCGAACCTGGGTGGCCTCTGGCGCTGGAACTCATGCAGTGCGCGCAAGTAGCGGGCATCGCCTACTGCTGGGGCTGGTGGCATCGGTGGCCCAACGTATGGTAGTATCGCTGGTGCCTCCGCTGGTGCCTCAACTACAAGAGGGCCCTGTACCGAAGCCTCGTCGCTCGACAGACTATCAGTACGCACATCCCTCCGGGCTCTAGCTGGTCGTCCGAGAAAAGGCATCCTGAAAGGAACAACGTAACACGGTCAAACGATTATACCTGGTGAGCTGACCTGGTTTGAGCTGTTTTAAGGGGGGAAACCTTTTAAAACACACACGCAATCAGTGTTTTCGTGCACAAAGTCGGAAATCAGTTTCCAGGGTCCTGGTGTATGGATACGTCGGCCGCCCGCACCAACACTGGACTCCCTGAACTGAAAACCACACTCGGTACCCTTAACACTATTGCTTCATAGAAAGAAAGATCAGAGTCTACGGTAGAACCGACCACCTCTGATACCAATCTTTCACGACCCGACCTCGGGGCCCGTGCCGTGACTACCCCAAGCCCGCCTTCCATAGGCCAGGGGCTGGCGACTAGCACCAATGGCGTAAATCCCGATAACTGGGAAGGCATTGCCATTACAAAAGCAAACAAACACCACAGAGTAAGCAAGCGGAAAAGTAAACACAAGCGAAGAAAAGAAAAAGGGCCGGAAATACAAGCCCAACTGTAAAGTACAACTCGAAAGGGAAAAACAGCAGCTGGAAGAACGAAGCGGCTCCTGGGTCGTCCTCCTCGATTCCTACCTGAAGGGTAGGTACAGATGGCTCAGCTCCTGGATCGTCCACCACGGGTCCTACCTGAAGGGTAGGTACAGATAGCTCCTCTACTCCTCGGGTCCTGTTGTCTACTCCGGGTACGTCCGCCCAGTGGTCCTCCTCCGGGTACCGACCTGCTCCGCAAGCCTCAACTGCGATCTGCGCTGTCCGTCGTCTGCAACCAACACAACGAAGTGCGGGCATAGCCCGTGCAGGGGTGAGTATAAGCTACTCAGTAGGGACCCCGAGACCCTTAAGGTCTCACTAAATCCAACAGGGATATCCACAAAGCAAAGACAGCAATCTCGAAGTAACATCAGACTCTACTTAGGTATATGCCCATACATATACCTAAGTCATCAAGTAGCCCATCCAATCACAAGGATACACAAAAATCATGAAATCAATGGATAACCATCACCCAGGTACATGCCCATACATATACCTAAGTTATCAAGCGACCCATCTCAATCATGAGGAAACGCAAAGATTCATTGACTCAGCTCAACCAGGATTTTTCATTATCGAAACCGTAGCTACTGAAGAGCTCCGTCTCTAGAGTGTACAGTGGTCCTGTCACGACTCCGAGGTACTGCTCACTAACCTAAGACTGCTGAGGTACTCCTCCTGTCGAGTACTGCGGGTTTGCGGCCAACTACCGGGCGCTCCGTCCGCTGAGGGTCTGTCGCCAAATACCGGGCGCTCACCCAAATAGCCTACTGAGGTACTCCTCCTGTCGAGTACCGCGGGTTTGCTGCCAACTACCGGGCGCTCCGTCCGCCGTGGGTCTGTCGCCAAATACCGGGCGCTCCGTCCACTGGGCTAGTCGACTCACTCCATGTCGAGTCGGTCAAGCAGTCGTCAGGTCTCAGCCGGCTACACGGTCTCCGTACTCTGCACGCTCGTCTCCGGGAGGGTCCGCTCCATGAGCTACTGGTCGATACTCCAAGTATCTCAAAGTCCAACGAAGAAGTGCCACATACGTCCACTTCGTCAAAGGAGTCTCAACGCAACAGACGGCGCGTCAATCGGACGCCCGGTCTGTGAGTTATCAGCCTTTTCGTCCCAGGGGCCCGGTTGGTTTCGTGAGCAAAACCAATCCCGGCCGTATCTCAACGGTACCCCGAACTCCCATAGGGTATACTCATAGGGACCGTTACTAAACGTAAACACCAACGCCGCTGACGGTTCGTCGAACGGACGTCCTGTCTGAAAGATATCATCTTTTCCGTTCCAGGGGCCCGGTTGGATTTCGGGTGCGATCCAACCCGGCCACTACTATCTGTATCCAAAACTCGGGCGAAGGATGTCAAAAGTTCCGTATCGTAAACAGGAACTCAACGCAACAGACGGTGCGTCGATCGGACGCCCGGTCTGAGAGTTATTGGCATTCTCGTCCCCGGGGCCCGGTTGGTTTTTAAGGCAAAACCAACCCGACCGTACTCCACTTGCGTCCAAATCTCGGGCGGAGTATGCCAAAAGATCCGTCTCACTAAGAGGAACACAACGCGGCTGACGACACGTCAATCGGACGTCCGTAGCTCAAGATATGTGAATTTGACCGAAATGGTCCGAAAACGGGGGGGTCCGGGTCCGGGCCGACCCGGCCCGACCCGACCCCCCCTGGGTCGGCCCGAACCGGGTCCGACCCGGTTGTCCCGGCCCCGCCCGGCCAGGGCCGGTCCGGCTCGGCTCGGCCGAGCGGCCTGACAGCCCCGCGGCACCCGCGGGGTGTCGCGCTGGACACCCGCGGGGTGCCGCCTGACAACCCCGCGGCACCCGCGGGGTGTCGCGCTGGACACCCGCGGGTGTCGCGCTGGACACCCGCGGGGTGTCGCCTGACAACCCCGCGGCACCCGCGGGGTGTCGCGCTGGACACCCGCGGGGTGTCGCCAGACAGCCCCGCGGCACCCGCGGGGTGCCACCCTGGACACCCGCGGGGTGCCGCCGCCTCCGGCCGCCGGCGCCGCCGCGCCGGCGACCCGCGCCGCCGCCGGCTTCCGCGGGCCACCGGAGACGCTCCGGTGGTCCGATTTGCTTCCCGTCTGCGCCTACGGTCATCCCGGGACCCGACCTTCACTGCGGAGGCCTCAAAATTAACTTGCGGCCTCGTTTGTCGTCGCCCGTCAATCTGCGCTCAAGAACAAAATAAAATTAATTTAATCTGCGGCCTCTTTGGTGCGGCGCGACGACGTCGCGTGCTTGATCGACTTTCTCGGCGTGGCGCGAAGGCGTCTCGATCTTGTTTGATTTCGTTCCACAGCGCGGCGCGACGGCGCCGCTCAATAGTTGCCGTACGATTCCCGCGTGGTGCGACGGCACCAAGCCATCTCGCTCCATCCGCAAGAAACAACAAGAATAAAGGAGGGGGGGTTCGGCCGTGTTTGTGCGGCCCGACCCCCCTCGCATTAGATTGATAACAATCGGCCTTTCTAGAACGAAAATCCATCACAATCTTTTTAAAATAAATAAAAAGATTCGGAAACAAGGGCCGACAAAGAAAAAGAACCTTCAAGATCGAAGGAAAGATCAACAACTTTAAAAAGGTTTAAAACCCCTACCTCAAGCGTTGTCGCTCGTGAGTTCGTCGCGGAAGAGGACGATCGTCGCGGAAGAAACGTCGCCGGAGAAACGTCGTTGATTCCGTTGTCGTCGAGGTGCATCCGAAGGGAGAACGTCGCTTGGAAAGGAACGATCGTCGCGGAAGAAACGTCGCGGAAGAAGCGTCGTTGATTTCCGCGGTTTCGGCGTTCTTCGCCGGAAGCCGGCGTTCTTCGCGTTCTTCGCCGAAGAAGAACGCTCTCCTCCAAATTCTCCCCACGCCACAAGCTTCCACCCAAAATAAAATAAGAGTAATCTTATTTTATTAACGCACAAGCAACGATTAAAAAAAAAAGAAAAAAAGAAACGAACAATTAATTCCAAGAATTAATTTACCAAAGAAACCGCCCAATTAATTGGACGAAAGAAACAGCCCAATTAAATGGTCTGTTAAGAATTTAGAAAACGCGTCGGTTGACTTTCAGTTTCTTTGACGGGTTTTCGCGGGTGCGTTACTTAGCGGAAAGAAACGGCGGGGTTCGTGCGGGCCCCACCTCACAAATATCCTACCAAGGGGTAGGATATTTCTGGATAGCATCCTATCCAGTTCAACTCAGTTCAAGCCGCCTTTAAGTGGCTTCAAGTGGCTTCCAAGTGGCTTAAGCGAAATAAAATAAAGTTGTCGCAAAATTATTTTATTTCTTAACTTTAAGCCTGAAAATTAAAAACCACATCCGAGCAAACGCAACTCCGGAAGAGGCGTTTCTAAGCGAATACCGGCGCTGCGATTTCATCGGTGCCCTCAGAATTTGATTCCGGGCACCGGTTAAAAAGTTAGAAAAACCCGCTCGTCCGTTCACTGAACGTACCCGAGCCAAACTTCGGAAAATGATTCCGGGCACACCGGGCCTCGGAATCAGGTGCCGTCAGAAACTGCGTTCTTGTAAAATTCCAAAGAAAATTAAGAAAAAAATTTCCTTGAAATTTACGGGTCTTTACAATGATATAATGATCTAACAAATGGAGTTTCATGTTGGAGAGAAAGTCATTCTCTACAGTTCACGACTGATGCTGATGCTTGGTAAGTTGCGTTCCAGATGGTTAGGTCCTTATATTTTATTTAATTTTTTTCCTTATGGTGCAGTGGAGATCACACAAGAGGACAATGTTAGGAGATTTACAGTCAATGGGAAACTTTTGATGAGATAAATTGAGGGACTTCCTACTAATGCGGTGGATTTTATCACGCTGCATGACCCCATCATCACTTGAGCACATCAGGCTGTTCCTAACCCTTTCAATTTTATATTATTTGTCCTATTTAAAAATTCTGTATTTCCTATTCATATATCATCTCATGGGTTCACATTGAGGACAATGCAATTTTTTAAGTGTGGGGGAGGGAACCTTTTAGTTTATTAAATTAAATTGTTTTCCTGTTAAAAAAACAAAAACAAAAAAAAATTGTGTGTTTTTCAAATTTTGTGTGTTTATTTTTCAATTTTCTTTGTTTTTTTGAAATTTTTGAGCTGAAAATATTCTCATCATAATTTTTAAATGCATATATATTAGTGAAACAATTTATCCCATGAAACTAAGCTTAAATGAATGCTGAAATTACTTTGTTTCAAGTCCAAATATTTAGTAATTTCATGAAAAGTACACTGAATTTTGAATCACATGCCACATTTCACTGTCTTTATATTTGAAATCACTTTCCTGTGAGGCTTCTGAACCATTATTTTCATATTATTTACATTCACCTCATTTCTGGAGATAACCAAACCATGCTTGATTTAACCAGAATTTGATCTATTCCTGTCAAAACATGAGGGTTTGAGGTACTTATGTTTAAATGACTGAGGCATTTGTTTGGTATTAAATCCCATATTTCAAATAATCCTTTTTATAATGGTCTACCATGTACATTTAATCCTTTTAGCCTTTATAATCTATACACAACCTGTTAGGTTAGCCACATTACAAGCCAATTTTCCCTATCCAACCAACTCTTGAAGTGAAATTGCATAATCTAGTTGCGCTTAAGTGTAGGAGAAGCTATGTTGTGTTGTTCTACCACATTTTGTGATACATTGGGTGGAAAATTAAATTCTGAAGATATGTGTTTACTGATGAAGAAATTCATTATATTGAAATTTGTGCCTTTTCTGGAGCTTTCATGACAAGTGAAGCTGTGCCTTTTCTGGAGCTTCTAATTGAGGTGGAAAGCTGTGCCTATCTAGAGTTTTCAAGAAAATAATGTTTGAGAAGATTGACATTTTTGATACTGAAATAATGAATGGTGTAAACTTTTCATGACTTTTCATGATGATTTAGCTGAATTGATACTATGGGAATTGAGGAGAAGACTATATTTAAGTGAAAATTAGATTAATGCATTTTGGCTTCAAAAAGAGTCAAGCCCTCCTTATTCAGCCTCAAATTTTTCACATCTTAATCCTACCAACCGGAAGCCACAGAACAACCCTTAAAATTCTTAATGATAAACAGATGTCCTTGACTCACATGGAGTAGAGATATAGGAATTTATCAAGCCTATGGTGACCCTTGTATGAGTTTGGATGAGAAAGACATTGCAAAAAAAATTGATATTTGTGTGATAAGAGAAAATTCATGCGAGGTAAGTGTTTTGTGTATGATAGGATAAATAAAGTGGAAATATATTGAATGATATAAATGAAGAACGTGATATAATGTTTTTTTATGAGGCATGATATCTTTTGTTTCTTGTTTTGTAATTGTTTGATCTCAAGGGTATGTGTTTTAAAATTTGTTTTGATTTGATATTGATGTTTACTTGATATGAGGTTTTGCCCAGTAGTGAAAAAGGTTATGTGTGGGGGAGTTGATAAAACAATATTTTATTGAATATTTTATTGATAATAAATGATATAATTTCCTCACATTATGTTAAATATGTTCAATTAGAAAGTATTTGGGATTAGATCATTCATTTGAATATTTGATGAAATTTCTAGTTTTACCCTTTCAAAATCACTGTAGTATTTCAATAATAAATATTTTTATTGGAATTATTTGAACTTAATATTTTGTAACTATTTTCCTTACTTCATTGTCTACAACTTTTATTCAGGAAACTAGATCAAATAAATGCATTTGGATGGAATAATTGGGCCATACAATCAAAGGTGGGCTGGACACGCCAGAATGGAGAAGCTTTTGTATTTCGGCCATAACACCTTCATCTAGGCCTGGATTAATCCCATATTTTTATAGGAGATAAATAACCCATATCCTCACCTATTATCCATCTGAAATCCCACAAATTCACTCGTTTTTGGTGGTAAAATGGGCTATGCAAGTTGGAATAAAATATTTGGCCGAATTTCCACATTCACACTTGAAACCACTTGTAACCTCTCCTCCCCTCCCCTATATGAATTGGATATTTTCTCATTTGGAGGGGTTGGGACATGAATTAGGAAGATTAGTGCATATAAGAGGAGGTTCCACTCCAATCTTCCAATCAATTAAATAAGGGTAGCTCTTGAAGCATGGATCCCTTCGTCGAAGCCCTATTCTTCTTTCTCATGTTGTAATGTTTGTGTTTTCTTAATAAACTTCTTTGTTCATCATTTATTTCTTCTCTTTTATTCTATTTTATTTAAATTTCTTCTTCTCTTAATCTTACTATTTGGTCTTTAATTCTTTATTAGAAGCGTTATTGGGTTATACCCATTATAAACCCTTGCAAATGAAATTCGGTTCTACGATGATTACGCCACCCATGGAAGAGTAGTTATTTTTAGTAATCGATCGACCTATATCCTTTTTCATTAATTTATTTTGAATAAATGAGCTACTGTAATTAAATTAATATGATCCATGAATTTTTTAAATTGTAAGAAGCTAAGAAAGCAATTGAACAATTAACACAAAAACACGCGAGGTCGGGATTTTGTGTAAATTGTGAGACCACGATCTTAATCGGTAATACAAGACCTTACAGGATAAATTTGTAGAGTTAGAATGTAATCCATAAACACAATTCATCCTAATTTACATATTGGATATGTTCCTTAATTTACCACTGACCATAATCTATCCTTAGAACATTAATCAATGCAGGGTGTTGCGATTGCATGTTCCGAAGTTAGCCTAAGGTTAAATTCACTTCATCTTTATGGTAAGGTTAATTCTTCTAGGGTTTGGGGGTTAACAAATTAAGGTATCATAATTAAGTGAATATTAATTTAAATGATAATTATTAATAAATGATGAATTGGTAGATTTAGATCTATTACGTCTTTTAAATATTGTCAAAAAACATCTTTTTGTTGTGTCATTTTAATCGAACTTCATTTCAAAACAAAAAACAAAAAAATATAGAATATTCTTCCATAAAAATTCTTCTAGATTCATAAACTATAACCAACCCCCATCCTTTCAAATATTGTTTTTATTCTCTTTTATTTTATTTTTAGAATACCTTTAAAAAGTTGTTTTAAATCTACTTCCTCCTTTGAGAGATGACCTTGGTCAGCCACTCTGCTGCACCTAAGTACTCCAAAATCACATTAATCATTCGAGGGAACCCACGATAGCACTCATTAAAATTGGCGCTGTTTCCAGGGAGGCAAGTAAGTTATTCAACCATTTAGAGGTATTTATTTTATTTTTCATTTTATTATTTTCTTCACCTCTCTCTTTTATCTTTCCCCTTTCTCAAGTTTTCATTTTTCTCATCCTCTTCTTTTCTTTTTGCACCATCAACTCAATCTTCTCATTTTTATTTTACTATGGTCCACTTTCTTTATTTTCATTTTTATTTGATTTATGACAAGAACTAATCCTGAAGATCTCTTTGATCTTGACCCTGAGATTGAACATAGAATTAGGGCTCGAATCAGAAATTCTCAGTCTACAGGATGTTTCAATATTCAACCAGTTGGTGAATTACTCTCTTCTGGAAACATTGAAATTGGAAGAAATTAAAATTCAAACATAAAAGAGGAACCAATGGCTGGAAATAATGGAAATGAACTTAATAGAACCATTCGAGAATTGGCTGCGCCTAATATTAACTATCAACTAAATTGTATTGCATACCCGAATTTCGAATCAGACTTTGAGTTAAAATCTAGGTTAATTCACCTTCTTCCAAAACTTCATGGCTTATCTGGTGAGGATCCAAACAAACACCTTAAAGAATTTAATATGGTTTGATCAACCCTTAAACAAAGAAATGCTTCTGAAAATCAAATCAAATTAAGAGCATTCACATTCTCACTTGATGGAGCTGCGAAAGATTGGATGTATTATTTACAACCCAAGGATGTAACTTGTTGGAACGATTTAAAACGTCTTTTCTTGCAGAGATTTTTTCCAGCATCGAGGACCACTTCCATTCTTAAGGAGATCTCGGGGATCAAGCAAGAACAAGGGGTCTCTATGTATGAGTATTTGGAGAGATTCAAGAAGTTTTGTGCAAGATGTACACAACACCAAATCAGTGAGCAACTCATCATTCAGTACTTCTATGAAGGACTCATACCAATTGGAGAGGAGCATGGTGGATGCTGCAGTAGGATGGGCAGTGGTGGATAAGACACCAATAGCCTCACATGCATTGATCGACAAGATGGCACAAAACTCCCAATAATTTGGCGATCGAGGTACACCACATGTTAAGGGAGTAAATCAGGTATGTCCTTCTTCTCTTGAAAGTCATTTGATTGATACCAAGTTGGAAGAATTGACCACTATGGTGAGGCATATTAAATTGGCTCAAAAGAAATCCCAACCCCCTCCCTCAAGGCCTTGTGGCATTTTCACTGAGACAAGACACCCAACTGACTGTTTCCCACAACTACAAGAGATAGAGGATTGCTCAGCAGTATTCCCAGGGAGACCATTTTAGCAGCAACAACAACCATATCCCCAAAATAAGTTTGATACATTTGTTACAACATATAACCAAGGGTGGAAAGATCATCCGGACATGAGGTATGGCTCTGGACAACAACAAAGGCCACTTTTTCAATAAAACTTCCAGCAGCCTCCGCCTTACCAGTAGGGTTTCCAACAACCCCAAAGGAGATTTGAAGCCCAAGCATCAACAAGCCAACAACAAGGGAATCCCCCACCAAAGGTAGATTCTAATACTGATGATATTTTGAAGCAAATTGTTCTTAATCAACAAAATGAGATGAAGAGTCAATGTTTGGAGCTGTGGGAGTTGAAGACTCAAATGAGCCAGATTGCCACCACCCTCCATGAACTTGTAAGTAAGAATTCCGGAAATCTACCTTCCCAACCCACTAAAAATGCAAAGGGGAATGTTAGTTCCATCACATTGAGAAGTGGGAAGCAAATGAATGACACATCTGTACCTACCATTCCACTGGGATTCACCTCTACTCCAGAGAATCCGCATTCCATACCAACTGATGAGCAATCCAAGGAGAAAGATAATGGTAAGAAAAAGATTGATGATGTTCCTCTTAAACCCCTTCCTTTTCCAAACAGGGTTGTTTAAACCAAGAATATGGCTGAAGAAGAAATTCAAAAGGAGGTTTTGGACACATCCATGCGTGTGGAGATCAACATTCCTCTACTTGATTCCATTAAGAAAATCCCAAGGTATGCAAAATTATTAAAAGAACTCTACACCAATCGAAGAGGGCTCAAGGCAAATGAGAGGATCTACCTTGGAAGGAATGTATTAGCACTCATTACACCAACTCTAGCAATGCCAACA
This sequence comes from Viscum album, assembly GCA_963277665.1. Lineage (NCBI taxonomy): Eukaryota > Viridiplantae > Streptophyta > Magnoliopsida > Santalales > Viscaceae > Viscum > Viscum album. The sequence continues at coordinate 1,400,269,244 of OY728143.1, read as the reverse complement.
AATTGAAACGATCCCGGGACATTTACCATCCCATGTACTATAGGGGAGTTTCACTTCTATTATTCTCTTTGTGATTTATGAACTTTAATAAATGTGATTCCTCACTCTGTATTCTCTTCTTTACAGGTTGGTGAGTTGAAGCCGATGAGAGTAGTGGTGCAATTAGTGAATAGAGTTACGACATATCCAGCGGGAGTCCTTGAGTATGTACTTGTCCAAGTAAGAGACATGATATTTAAAGTATATTTCTACATGCTTATCCTGGAGGATGATCGGGTAAGTTCTCAGGATCCCATAATTTTAGGTAGACCCTTCCTCAAAACTACAAAAACAATCATAAATGTCAATGAGGGTACACTTTCCATGGAATTTGGGGATGATGTTGTGATATTTAATATTATGGATACCATGAAGTACCCCTGAAGGGATCATTCGGCATTTTTTATGTCCCATTTTGAACCACCATGTAAAAACACCATGGAATTGGATTGTCCTATGCTTAGGGAGATTTTGAGTATTGGTTCTAGTTTGAATTCTAAGAGTACTCCCACACCTGTTTCTATGGAACAAGACTCTCTAAGATTTGATTTTGAAATTGAGTCATATTCTAATTTTGATCATGTGAACTATGATTATGACATGGTTGTTGAGTATGCTGATGGATTTGATGATTTACTACTTGATTCTGATGATTTATATTCTGATACTAATGCTCTTTGTGAACATATTTTAGTCCCTTCTATATATCCATTCATACACCACCCCCTACACTGAAACTCAATCCATTTCCAGAAAATTTGAAATACTCATACTTGTTGAGTGGTGATAAATTACCTATTATCATTGCTAACAATCTCCCTTTTGAACATGAAGAAAAACTTTTGAATCTATTGAGGGAGAACATCATGACAATCGGGTGGACCTTGGATGACATATCAGGTATTAGCCCCTCCATTTTCATGCATAGGATTCTTTTAGAGGATGGGGATAAACCGGTGAGGTAACCACAAAGGAGACTCAATCCAACCCTTCTGGGGGTTGTTAAAGAAGAGGTTGAAAAATTGCTCAAGGCAGGTATAATTTAACTTATTTCTGACTCACAATGGGTTAGCCCTGTCTAGGTTGTACCAAAGAAAACTGGTTTCACTATTATAAAAAATGAAAATGATGAGTTAGTTCCTGTGATAGTACAAAACAGTTGGCGAGTGAGTATTGATTATAGGAAACTAAATCAATCCACTCGTAAACACCATTTCCCACTTCCATTCATTGACCAGATGCCTGAGAGACTTGCAGGTAGGACACATTATTGCTTCTTGGATGGTTTCTCTGGCTATTTTAGGTTCCAATTGCAGCTGAGGACCACGAGAAGACAACATTCACCTACCTATTCGGTACCGTTTCTTACCGAAGGATTACATTTGGACTTTACAAAGCCCCAGGTACATTCCAGAGATGCATGGTGAGTATTTTCTCAGATTTCATTAAGACCTGCATGGAGGTTTTTATGGATGATTTTACAGTTTATGGATCCTCATTTGATGAATGTATCTCTAGTTTGGGTGATGTGTTGCATCATTGTATTGAGAAGAATCTAGTCTAAAATTTTGAAAAATGTCATTTCATGCTCGAAAAGGGAGTTGTCTTAGGTCATATAGTCTCACAACATGGCATTGAAGTTGATAAATCTAAGGTAGACATTATTTCATCCCTTCTATATCCTATATGTGTGCGTGATGTTCAACCATTCCTTGGACATTCTGGATTTTATCGACGCTTCATCAGATATTTTAGTAAGATAGCTCTACCCTTATCTTGATTGCTTCAAAAAGATATTGACTTCAATTTTGATGATTCATGCAGGGTATCATGTGATGAGATAAAGAAGTGTCTGACCACTCCACCGATCATACAACCCCCGAGGTGGGACCTTCCATTTGAGCTTATGTGTGATGCATCCAACTTTGTGGTTGGAGCTGTCTTATCTCAGATGGCGGAGGGACGTTCACATGTGATTTCATATGCATCGAGGACGTTGGATTCTGCCCAATCAAACTACACCTCAACAAAAAATGAGTTTCTTGCTATTATATTTTTCATTAGATAAATTTCATTCATATTTATTGGGATATAAAGTAGTTTTTTTTTCTGACCATGCAGCTTTAAGAAACCTCCTAAAGAAGCCAGATGTAAATCCACGACTTATCCATTGGATGCTCCTTCTTTAAGAGATTGACATTGAGATAAAGGACAAAAAGGGGTTAGAGAATTTGGTGGCAGACCACATGAGTAGTCTTACTCACACACTAGAGGGGGACACCTTGGACCAGGTACCACTTCAGGACACTTTCCTTGATGAGCATCTCTATATCATCTTAGGTACGCATCCTTGGTATGTTGATTTAGTTAATTACATTGTTTCCTCTGAAATCCTAGAAAATTTGAAGAATCATCACGTCCAGAAATTAAAAAGTGAGTCTAGGTATTATGTGTGGGATGATCCTTACCTCTGGCGCATGTGTAGTGACCAAGTCATTGGGAGGTGTGTTCCCGATCATGAGTTTGAGTCTGTTTTGCATTTCTGTCATACACTTTCTTGTGGTGGACACTTTGGAACCCAATATATAGCTTGGAATGTTTTGGACTCTGGATTATATTGGCCTAGATTATTCCATTATGCCCACGTGTTTTGTAAGTCATGCTCTCATTTCCAACACACTAGGAACATTTATAAGAAACATGAGATGCCCCAACAACCCATATTATTCTGTGAGATTTTTGATGTATGGGGCATTGATTTTATGGGTTCTTTTCCTAGTTCATTTTTATTTTTGTATATTTTGGTTTCTGTTGATTATGTGAGTAAATGTGTGGTGGCCAAGGCCACCAGGACAGATGATTCTCATGTTGTAGTGGATTTTGTCGAGGATAAAATTTTCTGCAGGTTTGGAGTACCAAAGTCCATCATCAGTGACCAAGGGACACACTTTTGTAATAGGAATTTTTCTTCCCTCCTTTGAAAGTATGGGGTGACACACAAAATATCAACACCATACCACCCCCAAACAAATGTCCAGGCTGAGGTTTCAAATGGTGAGTTGAAACAAATCTTGGAGAAAACCGTGCAGCCAAATAGGAAAGATAGAAGCAAGTGCTTGCATGATGCATTGTGGGGTTATAGGACAACATACAAGACCCCCATTAGTATGTCCCCATTTCAGATTGTTTTTGGGAAAGCATGTCATCTCCCAGTGGAAGTCGAGAATCAGGCATATTGGGCTATAAAGAAATGCAACATGGATTTGGCACAAGCTGGAATTCAAAGGAAGTTGCAAATTCAAGAGGTTGAGGAGATCCGATTGTCATCATATGAGAACTCAAGGCTCTATAAGGAAAGATCAAAAGCATCTCATGATAGAATGATCCAACAAAGGGAGTTTCATGTTGGAGAGAAAGTCCTTCTCTACAGTTCATGACTAAATCTGATGCCTGGTAAGTTGCATTCTAGATGGTTAGGTACTTATATTGTATTTAATGTTTTTCCTTACGGTGTAGTGGATATCACACAAGAGGACATTGGTAGGAGCTTTAAAGTAAATGGGAAATGTTTGAAGAGATACATTTAGGGAATTCCTACTAATGCAGTGGATTTTATCACACTGCGTGACCACATCATCACTTGATCACATCAGGCTGTTCCTAACCCTTTCATGTTTATATTATTTGTCCTATTTAAAAATTCTGCATTTCATGTGCATATATCATCTCATGGGTTCACATTGAGGACAATGCAATATTTTATGTTTGGGGGAGGTAACCTTTTAGTTTATTAATTTCAATTGTTTTCCTCTTTAAAAAAAACCAAAAAAAACAAAAAATATTTGTGTGTTTTTCAAATTTTGTGTGTTTTTTTTTCAATTTTCTTTGTGTTATTGAAATTTTTGAGCTTAAATGATTCTCATAATAATTTTGAAATGCATATCAATGAGTGAAACAATTTATCCCATGAAACTAAGCTTAAATGAAGGCTGGGATGACTTTGTTTCAAGTTCAAATATTTAGTAATTTCATGAAAAGTACACTGAATTTTGAATCACATGCCACATTTCAATGTCTTTTTATTTGAAATCACTTTCATGTGAGGCTTCTGAACCATTATTTTCAGATTCTTTACCTTCACATCACTTCTTGAGAGAACCAAACCACACTTCATTTAACCAAAATATGATCTATTCATGTCAAAACTTGAGGGTTTGAGGTACTTGTGTTTAAATGATTGAGACATTTGTTTGTTATTAAAGCCCCTATTTCAAAGAATCCTTTTTATAATTGCCTACCTTGAACATTTAATACTTTTAGCCCTTATAATCCATGCACATCCTGTTAGGTTAGCCACATTACTAGCCAATTTTCCCTATCCGTCCAACTCTTGATGTGAAATTGCATAATCTAGTTGAGCTTAAGTGTGGGGGAAGCTATGTTGTGTTGTTATACCACATTCTGTGATACTTTGGGTGGAATATTAAATTCTGAAGAGATGTGTTTTCTACTGAAGAAATTCATTATAATTAAATCTATGCCTTTTCTGGAGCATTCATGACAAGTGAAGTTGTGCCTTTTCTGGAGCTTCTAATTGAGGTGGAAAGCTGTGCCTATATGGAGATTTCAAGAAAATCATGATTGAGAAGACTGAATTTTTTGATGTTGAAATGATGAATGGTGTAAACATTTCATGACTTTTCATGATGATGGAGATGAACTGATACTATATGAATTGAGGAGAAGACTATATTTATGTGAAAATTAGATTAATGAAATTTTTCTTCAAAAAGAATCATGCCCTCCTTATTATGCCTCAAGGTTTTTCACATCTTAATCCTACCAACCGAAAGCCGCAGAACAAACCTGAAAAGTCTTCATGATAAACACATGTCCTTGACTCACATTGAGTAGAGATATAGAAATTTTATCAAGCCTATGGTGACCCTTGTATGAGTTTGGATGAGAAAGACATTGCAAAAAAATTGATATTTGTGTGATAAGAGAAAATTCAAGCGAGGTAAGTGTTTTGTGCATGGGAGGACAAATAATGTGGAAATATATTGAATGATATAAATGAAGAACTTGAAATAATGTTTTTTATGATGCAAGATATCTTTTGTTTCTTGGTGTGTAATTGTTTGATCTCAAGGATATGTGTTTTAAAATTTGTTTTGATTTGATATTGATGTTTACTTGATATGAGGTTTTTTCCTGGAGTGAAAAAGGGTAAGTGTGGGGGAATTGATAAAAAAATATTTTATTAAATATTTTATTGATAATAAGTGATATAATTTCCTCACATTGTGTTAAATATGTTCAATTAGAAAGTATTTTGGATTAGATCATTCATTTGAATATTTGATGAAAATTCTAGTTTTACCCTTTCAAAATCACTGTAGTATTTCAATCATAAATATTTTTATTGGAATTATTTGAACTTACTATTTTGTAACTATGTTCCATACTTCATGGGATACAACTTTCATTCAGGACACTAGATCAAAAGACTGCATTTGTATGGAATAATTATGCCTTAAAGTTAAAGGTTGGCTGGACACGCCAGAATGGAAAAGCTTCTGTATTTCGACCATAACTCCTTCATCTGAGCCTAGATTAAGCCCAAATATTTTTATGAGATAGATAACCCATATCCTCACATTTGAGCCTTCTATAAGTCCATCTAATTCATGCGTTTTGGTGGTCAAATAGGCGGTTCAAGTTAGAATAAAATATTTGGCCGAATTTCCACATTCACAATTGAAACCACTTGTAACCTCTCTTCCCCCACCCTCTATAAATTGATTTTTTTCTCATTTGGAGGGCTTGGGACGTGAATTTTGAATTTTAGGTCAGAAGAGAAGAGGTTCCACTCCAATTATCCAAACAAATAAATAACGGTATCTCTTGAAGCAATGATCCCATTGTCGAAGCCCTATTCTTCTTTCTCATGTTGTAATGTTTATGTTTTCTTAATAAAATTCTTTGTTCTTCTTTTATTTCTTCTCTTTTCTTATATTTTATTTAAATTTATTCATTTATTAATCTTCCTCATTGGGCTGGAATTGTTGAGTAGAAGCGTTATTGGGTTATACCCATTATAAACCTTTGCAAATGCAATTCGCTTCTACGATGAATACGCCACCCATGGAAGAGTAGTTATTTTTAGTAATCAATCGAACTATATCATTATTAATTAATTTATTTTGAATCAATGAGCTACTGTAATTCACATAATATGATCCATGTATTGTGTTTTTAAATTGTAAGAAGCTAATCAAGCAATTGAACAATAAACACAAAAACACGCGAGGTCGGGATTTTGTGTAAATTGTGAGAGCGCGATCTTCATCGGTAATACAAGACCATACGGGATAAATTTGTAGAGTTCGAATATAATCACTAAACAAAATTCATCCTAATTTCCAAAAATGGATATGTGCCTTAATTTACCACTGACCATAAGCTATCCTTAGAACATTAATCAAAGCAAGGTGTTGCGATTGCATGTTCCGAAGTTAGCCTAAGGTTAAATTCAATTCATCTTTGTGGTAAGGTTAATTCTCGTAGGGTTTGGGGGTTAACAAATTAAGGCATCATAATTAAGTGAATATTTATTTAAATGATAATGATTAATAAATGAATGAAGAGGTAGAGTTAGATTGATTACGTCTTTTAAATATTGTCTAAAAACATCTTTTTGTTGTGCCATTTCAATCGAACTTCATTTCAAAACAAAAAACAAAAAAATATACAATATTCTTCCAGAAAACTTCTTCTAGATTCATAAACTATAACCAACCCCCATCCTTTAAAATAGTGTTTTTATTATCTTTTATTTTATTTTTAGAATACCTTTAAAATTTTGTTTTAAATCTACTTCCTCCTTTGAGAGACGACCTTGGTCAGCCACTCTGCTGCACCTAAGTATCCCAAAATCACATTAATCATTTGAGGGCACCCACGACAGCGCTCTTTCAACCCTCAGATCCAAATTTGATTTATCTTCCTATTTTCAATTCTATTTTAGTGTAATTCTCACTTTCCCCTTCTTCCTCTCATATCCATGGATGGTATTGTGTTACATATCAATCTATACACAATTACCATGTCCATAAGAGTCTATTTCTCCCATTTTAGGGTAGTAAAAAAATATTTTGATTTTTTGTAATTGAAATTCTGGTGTGTTTATTTAGTTATGATTTTTTTTAAATTTCCTTTAATGAATAAAATTACATAATCATTATCGGTGTTGTGTTAGAGAAAGAACGACACCAATGGAGATAAATAAAGGAGTTTCAATAGGAGAACCCATGACCATTGGGTGACCTTGTTGCCACTATTTTAGGGTTAAATATGTTTAATGGGTTTTAAGTTTTTAATCACCAGACTAAGGGATTATTCTTTTAATCACATATTTTATTATTATCAGACCAAAAAATTACTATTTATTTAAATCCCCATGGTAAAAAATTTTCATTAATTAATTTAATACTAAATAACGGCCATTACAATAAATCCTAATTAAATTTCATCCCCAAAACATTTGTCTTCTATTTTTTCGGTAACATTTTTTATTATAATTTAATTTTCACAAATATTTTCATAGTTTTAATTGATCCCTTGAATCAATTTTGTATGGATACTCTATTTTAACTCATTTGATTTTCTCTATAATTATTTCTCTATTTCCCCGATGGGAAAGGCCATAACTACCACTAACTACCTAGTTAGTTAGATCAAAAAGGGAATAAATAAATTCTTCTAATTTTCCTTACCTTTTGATGGGAGTATGTCAAATTATGGTGTCGTTGTCAGGGGAACAATGGAAAAAAATAGTGAAAGTTCAGTTAAGGATGGTTTTCTGATAATATCTCTCATTGCCTTTTTTTTCTTTGGAACCACAACCCCACATCCCTTGGATTATTATCCGATTGGGGAATTGTACGATCCACCTTGAGATAATTTTTATCAACATGATCTAGTGTTGTTGTACTCATACCCGGATGAGTATTATCTATACATGGATGATGGGTTCCAATATGATGAAAATCCCATGTGAATTTTTCACCCCATCCATCTCTTATTATCCAATAGAATCAACTTTTGGAAATAACGAAAGGTTATTATCAATAATGGAGGCCATTACCACATGCCAGTTGGACCAAAACAAAAGTTTGGGATGGCTAGGAAATATGGTAGAATAGATATCTGGGATAATTTCAAATTTGAATACTACCGTTGAGTATGAGGCTAGGTGTTTTGATTCATTTTCAACTAAGGAGGCATGCTATGACGTGGGACCCACCTATCATTCACTAGAAATTTCTGAAAATAATTTTTAAAACTCGTAATTTGAGTATCAAGACCAATCACATCATGTTAATACTGAATTTGATCACACTTTTATTTCAAAACCCTCTTTTTATCACTCACCTACTCCATAAGAGTCCTGTAATTTTTTTTAGTTGTTCAGCATTGTGAAGTAGAAACTTCATGAGTCAAAGGTCATACCTAATCACACCCAGGCATAATACCGCCTTCAAAATATATGGGCCATGGAGAAAGGATACTACAAGCCGCCACACAAACCACCTGAAGGTTGAGAAATTTGGTTAAATTAAGAAGGCGCCGAGCACATGTGGTGGTTCACACAGTGAAAGCCACATCCACCTTCTAATTATTGGTATGTACCTCAACTTAGGTCAGGCTAAATACATAAAAAAATGAACTTGTTGGGAGGCAACCCAACCAATATTCTCCACACTCTTTCTTTATTATTGGTTTTTAATAAACACATTGTGTGTAATTACCTTTAACACACCGTCTACCACCATTTCACTCGTCTAAAGTAGAAATAAGAGAAAAATGATCTTAAACAATATATGTATTTACATATATGGTGTGTACATTAATTATTGTATATTTTTATAGAATTTTTTTATAATTTTATATTCATTAAGTTAATAATTTGGAATTAATCCTTTGTCGATGGAAAGGTTGCTGGAGTGTATCTGAGCTATCGCTTGTTCGAATCACTCCAAACCTGCATTCGGTACATTTTTTGAACCCATGTTTTCATTAAATGACATGTGATATGTTTTCAAAATAAATAAATCCATTTTAAAATAAAATAAAACCAATAGTTTTTTTTAATTTACTAGTCGTGTTGTAGCCCTTAGATCCAAAAGTCTCTACTTCGAGTCATGCTAACCGGTTCAGTTCCATAATTTTTCACTTAAATAAAACCATAGAGTGTGTATTTAGGTATAATTATTATATACCCTGATTTAATTATAATTTACATCATTTTCATAAATAATAAATCACCTATAGATTATGTGGGATAATTTGAAGATTCATATCCCAGGGTTCAAAAGACCCATGTTTGAATTCAGGTAATCTCGCTGCGTCAACCCAATATTTCAAAAATTTAAACCACATGTAATGTATTCTTCTTTTCATAGTGCAATACTACATCTATAAATTAAATATTAAAAGTTAATAAAAATGTTCAATACTACAACCTTCTCTCCAGTGGTTGAGGTATTACATTCAGATCGATCGGTTGTTGGTTTGAATCGATCCCCGAGCACTGGACTGATGGTTATAGTTATCTTTTTTATAAATTATGAAACACATCAGGTATTTCCATGGTACACTACATGTATAGGATTATTTTTCATTTGTAAATATTTATAGTTATTTTTATATTTAATTATTTAATTATAATTATTATATAGCTTGTTATAATAATTATAGATATGATGAAAAACACTCTTACACAGATTATGTGGATATGTACTCACCATGTGTCCCAACTATAAAGGTCGGGAACCCTACCCATCCCAACTATGTGTCACGTGACCCCCTATCATCGTTTCTTCTTTAGGATTCCTCCATACTCTTCTCTACCTCCCCACCAAAAGTCACTTATTCTAGTTTGATTTTGGCCAGTTTTTCATTTTCATTATGATCATCAATCAAGGTATTCCCTTATACGCCACTTATTTTAGGGGTTTACATGTGTTTAAAGAGATTTTTAGATCAGGTTTGGAATTTGACCAAACCTATAACACATGCACTTAAAAGATGAACTCACGTTGTGTACTAAAAGTACAGAACCACAAAATCTCTGTTTTAAATTTGAAAAATACTTGGAATGTGTCCTATATTAGATTCCATGTATAGTTGTTTCTATATAGCTTAGCTAACCCCATTTACTGATATCATGTACAAATTCTTACATGAAAACCAACCCGTGTACCGATTCTTAATGATTTGTCCTTGTTCGGGCTCACACATGGGTTGGTTGAACTTTTCCCAACACACAATGTGTGTTTGGTACATGTTATGGAAGAATTTGTGTAATGAAACACAAAGTTTAGACCCCATGTTATTACACATGGAGTGTGTCCACTGTTATATGTCATGTACTACCCATTTCTCAAACACATTTTCATTCAACATGTTCCTACAAACTGCACGGATTGGCATCATGATGCCATTACACACCATGTACCCTAGAGATACATGTCGTGTACTTGTATTTGCTATGTTTTCTCACTTTTATTTTTTATTTTTTATTTTTCTTTTCTATTTTTATCTTCTGTTTTTTTAGAAAATGGAAGATGGATATCGATTAGGGGAGAATCATCCCGCATCCACTACCGATGGGGAGTAACCCCATTGGATCTGTATCAGGAGGTCAATGACACATTTAGTGATAGATACTCCAGTTTCATAACCACCAACTTTGGCAATTATACCTCCTCTATAATGACCCAATCTTGACGTACATGGAAAATACATTACTTTTTCAGAATACATAATACATGAAAAAAAATTCCCAAGGACCGTATTAGTTTAGTGTCATTGGAAATTTGGAACATAATCTTATAGTCATGGTGAAAGATCTTCAACATCTCCCATAAATATCTCCCACTTTATTTTCTTACCTAAAACATTTATTTATATCCTGGGGAAAAGAAAACATAAATTGGGTAAGCTCAAATGCTCAGTAAGGGTAAACATGGAGAACATAAAATAATCCATAAACATTTTAACGTAAAAACATGAACATAAAACACCAAAATCATGAGTAATGACATAAATATTGGAAGTACCTAAGGAATAGATCAGAAAGAAACATTAATCATGATTAAATATCATGGGAATACAACATGTAATTGTGGAAAACCATTAATCATGTGATATGATTTCCATAGTATCTAAGGCATTGCTACAAATACCATTATAGTGGACAAAGTCCATTATTGAATTGGGTTTACTTGCTATTCCAGCCCTGTATTACAGAAGCAGATTTATTTGGCATTCCAGCCATGTCAATATCATGAGATATAAATCATTACCAAATGAATTGGAGGGATATATTTTTCCAACCAATCTAATAATGAAATCATTCTTACGTGTGCCATAAAATAAACATAAATAATTTATCATAACCCAAATAATAAAAAGGGTTTCATAAATATAATCCCATCATAGAATAATCCATATAAAACAAATGGATATCATTTCATCATAAGAAAAATAAAACCATGCAAATAATAGAGACATTATACATGAAACATATCCATATAATGTCATCTTAGATGGGAAATAGTTCTAATAAAACACTTGAAATGAAATCTTGAGGGAAAAATCCATTCTTCTTAAAAATAAGATTCTTTTTACAGAAATACATGCAATTTAAAAAAATTATTTTGTTGGAAATAATCATGAAATCATGTAGAGGAAGCTTCATGAAAATAAGGCGTTATGAAACTGTAAAAATCTGTTCATGCTGTATAAGATAAAAAAACATTCTGCTTGTACTTTTGCGGGAAAAGTAAAAAAGTACCACGTATGGTAAAAAAATATTCCTTACATACCATGTAGTAAAATTTATAAATTTGTAAGGACTTTAAAAATAAATGAATTTTTTTTATAAAACATGGACATGGATGATAAATATAACCCCAGTAAATACTTATGAATAAACAATATTAGTTAAGAACGCGATTGGAATAATTATCCCTTACCTTATGTCCAATTTATTCTGTATGTGTCTGATACTCCTGTATAGTGGGTGTAAACATATTATTAAGTTTTAATAGAACCATAATAATATTTATTATATCATATATGATTCCCTTATGACTTTATATTACCCGTTCATTTTTCAATTCCATGTTAAAGCTATGTTTTGGGTAAAATCGTTTCATTTATCATACTTGTTTTGACTTGAAATTATTCATATGGTTACTTAGATCAAGATTACATATATCTAGAATGTATAACATGATTTATATATAATATATATTCAGAATATACATATATATAATAGGTCGATAAATAAAATGAAATACACCATTCATGGAGGTGGTAGGCTGTATGTACGCATGAACGCTATTTTTGTTTCCTTATTAAATTGAATAGAAGTAATTAAATATTATATACATAAACCCAGTATCATTATTATTTCATATATTTCATGATTATTTATTATATATACTTTATAATCATTCTGTAATGGTTAACATGGATAATGAATCTCATCGCATCGTAGAGACGGTAATCCGTACATACGCACGAGCGATGATATCGTTCAATAATTATTGAATAGAATTGGAGTGGATGATATAATATATAATAATTATAATAATTTTATAATAATCATATATATTTATTATTTCCACCATTATACCCATCCAAGAAAGGTGGTGGAAAAAAATATTACACCACAACATGGAGACAGTATTCCGTACGTATGCACATGCGATGATTTCATTTTTTGTAGGATGTATAGAAGGTGAAATAGGGTTGTTTAATATTTATAATAACATATCAGTATACTAGTTATATGGTTGTTATTACTTTATAATTAAACAAGTGATGATGAGTATGTATAAGAAGAAATAAATTTGAAATAATCGGTAATGGATATTACCTCTTCTTCAACACGCCTCTTCTAAACCTCCTCATAGGGAACTAAATATGGTCTTTGAAGACTACCAGGACCTCTAGTATATTTCTAGGGAAGTTTAGAAGAGAAATGGATAAGGTGTGGCTGAACTTGAAGGCTCAAAAATATTTTTAAGAGGAGAGGGAGGAGGTGACCTTTTAAAAGAGAGGAGAGGGGCACTTTTGGACAACTCCAAAATTTTAATTTACTACAAACTCAAAACCCACCTAAAAACCTCCAAAATGACTCAACATAAAAGATGAAATGAGATATGTTTTTAATATCATCAAAAAAAAATTTAGAATTTTTGGGAATCTATTTTAAACCTTATAATTTTGTTTTATCCTTATTTATTATATTTAATTTTATTTGTGGTAATAAGATTCGAAATTTTAAATTGTTATAAATACCTATTTATGTGTTGTGAATTGTCCATAATTGGATACTTTATTACATTTTATACCACGTAAATTTAAATATATAATTGTTAAATATTTTTGTGATTTTTAGACAATTTAATAATATGTTATTTTTATAAAATATCAATAGTATAAATTTTGACACTATTCAATTATTTGAATTTAAATAAAACCCACACATAAGATATATTTCAGCCAAAATATTTAATAGATCCCTAACCTGTAATATTAATCTTGAAAATTTGTGGATCACATTAAATAGTTCATATAATATTTATTTTAATATTTTTAAAACCATTTATTTGATATTTCAATCAATAAAATAATTTCTACCTCATTATTGTGTCACCATTAATGATAATTATATAATCCCTAAAAATTATAAATAAATTCTAAAGATGTAGATAATTTTATTAGATTTCTGGTGACTATTTAGTTTTGAATTTTTATGAATTTTATCACTAAATTAAAATTATTACACTTATAAGATATACGAGAGTGACATGTTGTCACTGTAACACCCCAAGCTTCTACGGTACGTTTCCCTTTGAATAATGCGATAGCGTGTGTTGTACGCAACCTCGAGTTCTAACACACACCACAACTAATTAAACTAGCCGTTGTGAATAGTAATACCTCATTTTTGAAATTATATATATTTTATATTTGAAAATGGACTTCATTTTTGGACTCGGAATATCGAATTTAGCCTAAGGTGAATTTTTGGTACTTTTCGGATAACTTTCATATTTTGATGAATAGTGAAAATTACTAAATTTTAATTAAAAACAACTTTTTTAATCAAAATAATTAATAGTGATAAATTGTGAATTTGAGTGGTTTTAAATTATATTTAGAATATATTTTTACCATTTAATATAATGTTGTTCATTGGACATAATTTTACAATTAAACCGAACATAAACAAGTGTCAATCTTTTGATAGTTATTATCTCTTAAAAAACACGCTTTTTGTTTTGACAGCGGGAATTAATTTTAAATTAATTTCTGCCACTTCTGTGTTTTGAATTTAGGAAAATGGATTCCATATTTGGAATTAGGATGTTCAAATTGTGTAAATAGGTAACTTTTATTTTTAGACATTTTGAATAGTTACTGCGGTAAATATTTTATTTACCATGGTTAAGGGTAAATCCGGTAAATAAGGGTTAAAAAAATAATATTATAATAATACTAAATTACCCTAAAAACGTGTCTTAACCCTATTGGTTGATAGATGGTCGACCATGGGAATCTTTGTGTCAATTTTGGGACCCCATGGATCCACTTGTAAGTGATAATGACACTTTATTTTAATTTAGTTAAAATGAATACAAAAATGGCACAAGCATATATCTTTTAGAACAACAATTTTTACATAGGGTTATATATGTTGGATTTTAGATTATAAATATTCATTAGAAAGCTAAAAAGATTTCCTACATAATGACATTTTATTTATAATTTTTAGACATTAAATAATTTATTTTATTTATGACACAATGATGATGCAGTAATTACTATAATAGTGAAAAATTAAAATAATTGATATTATAAATACCCAAATAAATATAATATGAAACTTTTAATGAATTAAACTAATTTTCTAGGCTAATATGATATATTAGGATTGATTTAATGGACATTGTTCGAAGTAATCAATCTGTTATGAGTTTCACAAAAATCAACTATTGAATAGTGTCAAAATTGACATAAAAGAGTTCTTAAAACAAATATTATATTATTAATTGATATTAAATTCCTAAAAATCTAAGGTTCGGCCAAGAGACTTATATTATGATAGCTTAATCATTAATGGACCACTTGGGGGTCGCTTGGATGTATATAGTATGTTTATTAACCATATTATATAAAAATACAAAGAGACATTGTAAAAGTGAAACTAATTAACTTAGAGTTAATACTTAAAGATAAGGTTAATATAAGTACCCAAACCTGTCTAAATTCTATTGGTTGAGTGGTTTTCGACCTATCCCTACCTTAAACTTTGAATAGTAAACTTTGGAGCCTTTATAAACCGAATATGAATTTATTATAAATTAATATTTCTAGCTTTTCCAAAGGTGCCCCTCACCCCTCTTATAAAAGGGCACTCCTCCTTCTCATTTCTTCACACCTTCAAAGCCTTTTGGTTCGGCCAAACTCTGCCCAAATACTCTCCCAACATCCCTCACTACAACCTAGAGGCCTTAGTTTGATCAGAAAGCCAACCTAAGGATCCCTTTTGATCAAATCAAAAGGAAGAACCCGAAGAAGAGGTAATGATTTCACCACCCTTTTCTAAGTTCATTTCTTCTTCCACTTCTTCTTACTTTGTTCTTACCATTCTAAAATAATAACTCCAGTATCTCACATATACTGTGATGTTATTATAAGTATGGTACAACCATATTCAGTATTCTATCCACCCTTTGAATAACATGTCACCATACGTGCGTACGTACGGCTTACCGTCTCCACGTCGTGGTGTAATTGTTATTCAATATAATATTATTTGGATGGGTATAATAATGATGTGTAACTCATATAAATAATAAATATAACATGTTAATGATTCTTTATATATGATATACCATTCATTTATATATTATTTTAATATCAAAAGAATGATATTGTCGCTCGTGCGTACGTACGGACTACCGTCTCCACGAACGCGATGAGATTCATTCTCCATCGTATCCATTCAAGTATAATTATCATTTTATGATTTAAAAATGATGTTTAAGGACTTGATATCATTCTGGATATGAATAATATACAACAAACATGGCTTATGTAACAAAACATATAAAAGAAAATGAGTAAGTTAACACCCGAAACGATGATAATTCTAAGATATTATTAATAAATCAATGTTAAAAGATCATATATGATATCATATTAATATATATGATTCTTGTATAATTTAATAACAATTATTTCACCATTATATATGAGGTTAACCTACCCCAACCAAGGAAAATTACAAGGTACGGGTTATTTCACAATCTCTTCATTATCCGAGGTTGTTTATATGTAATAATCTACTGGGATCTCTTTATCATCCACATCCATGTTTCTTAAAAATGTATTTCAAAACATTTTTACTATTTACAAGAATATGGGTTAAAGTCATTTATACCTTTTTTGGACTTTTTATAAGAGGTTTATAAAGGAATCTTTCCGTCGTTTTCAAAACAAGGTCCTTTTTAACCTTTTCGACAGAATTGAGGTAAGAATGTTTTTTTTTAACTTATACGGCGGGTGCGGTTATTTTACGCCGTTATAAAATCTTCAAAGCTTTCCTTACAAGCTTAGAAGAATATTTTCAAAGAAAATGTTTTATTTTATATGGATCTTAAATGATTTCAAAATAAAATGAGATATTTCTTTAAAAAGAATTTTGATTTCATCTATGTCAACATCCTTTGATGGATTTTAAGATTATTTGAAGTTGATTTATTATGATACAAAACTTCTATATTGTATTGAAGGTTTTGTGATATGTTTGACTGTGGATGTGCTATTTTTATACCATTCATAGTTTATTGTGAAAGTATTGACATTTCGTATGCTAGTTTTAATACGAATGTTTATGTTATGTTTAAACCTTTTCATATGGGAATGCATTGGACTTAATAAGTGACGGGTGGAGCCCGCTATAGCTCCTCGATGCATCGGTAGGTCTAATGAGACAAAATAGTGTCTTGTCACAAGGCCTTGACAAAATCTTATTTGTGGTCTTAGCACGAGGCCTTGGCTAGGTGGTTATGATAGTCTGGCATTATGCATTCCAACATTATGAAAGTGGTTATTGATTTTTGCATGTGATTATTCGATTAGTAGAATATCCATGTGAACAAGTAAATGGCATTATTTCATTTTACTTTTTCCATACTATGTTGAAGTTCAATTTTAAAAGGCTTTTGTTTTAGTAATTCATTGCCTTAAATGTTTATGCTTATGTTGAATGTTCCGCTATATTGTTATCCTTACTGGGCATTTGAGCTCACCCCTTTTCTATGTTTTATTTTTCCCAGGTAGTGAAGAAGTAAATTATGAATGACTTGCAGGGATATTATGAGGGGTTAATAGTGTGGATATGAAGACTTTGTTGTTGTAGTAGTTTTTCACTTTGAAATGTAATGTAAAACTTTATGATTATATCTAGTGTTTCCAAGGCTACTAAACCAATCGGTCTTTTGAGATTTGATCTTCTTGTGATCATGACAATGTTACGAAGTAATGCACCGACTCTGGGTAGCTGGGGTCGGGGCGTTACAGTTGGTATCAGAGGAAGTTTAGTACAAACCTTGGAAGCTAGATTTAGATAAACTCTGATTAGAGCACGTAGACCTAAGATGAACTTTGAGGATTAGTGTAGAAGAACTTCCTAGAATTTTGGTATTGTAGAGATTTTGTGAGTTTTCCGAGCAATACATCCCTGTCTGGATACGAGCAGGTAGAGGCGGCTCTGGCACAGATGTACCTAGGGGTAAAACCCGAAAACACCGCTTTGAGCTAGACTCGAACGGGAACTGGTGCACGACAACGGGCCTTGCTGCACTCTTGGTTACGACTCTCCCGGGGGATATGCTTAGGATAAATCTCACTTTCTTTACAAATCATTATGAAGGGTTTATGAGTATATACTTCCTCAAAGAAAACATATTTATGATTATGGATTATATCCATAGATAGTTCAATTTATGTTTAGTGTTTTATAAGTATGGGATTATGTATTTTGATGCATAAACTGATCTAGTTTATGCCATTTTTTTTAGAAATGGCGCCTAGTGGAAGAAATGGAAACCGTATCAATGCACGCACTCCATGTAGGGATTGCCCTCCTGCTCAAGATAATTATAGTGGGGCTGGTGATGCAACTGGTGCTGATCAGCTAATCACCGTACTGGGACAACTTACTCAGGTTATGAATAATAACCTTACCCGTATGGAGCACCCTGATCCACAACGTGGAGGATCAATGTTAGATAGAATCATGAGACAACAACCACCAACGTTCAATGGGAGTACAAATCCCTTAGTAGCTGAGCAATGGATATTTTCCCTAGAGAAAATATTTCAGGCTTTGGGGAGTAGTGAAAGGGAAAAAGTTACCATGGCAGTTTACCGCCTCACTGGAGATGCTGATCAATGGTGGTCATTGATTCAAAACATGAAGGAAGATGATGAAGTATCAAACATGGAATGGAGGGAGTTCAAAGATCTGTTTTTAGAAAAATACTTTCCTCGCGACCATCGAGCAGATATGGAAAGACAATTTCTGAGTCTGAGACAAAAGGAGGATGAGAATGTCACAAAGTATGAGGCTAACTTTACAAGGTTAGCAAGGTACGCTGGTGATTATATTCGCAACCCAAGAAGTAAGATTGATCGTTTCTTTGATGGGTTAAAACCATTTCTCCGTCGAGCATTAGTCTCACAATCATTTTCATCGTACGAAGACATTGTCTCATGTGCTATCAAGACCGAAAAGGAATTCTCTAAGTCTTATGACTTTAAAGCAAAGCAAGAGAAGAAGAGACCTGCTGATCAATCTGGGAATGGAAATAAGGGGAAGAAGGGAAAGGTTGAATATCCATATTGTGGTAAGTGCGGGAAGAAACACCCCGGTGCTTGCCTGAAGGGAATGGGAGTCTGTTACAAGTGTGGTGAAAAAGGCCACCAAGCTCATGATTGCAAGGGGAAGAAGGAAGCTACCAACGTTCAGTGCTACAATTGCAGAGAGATGGGGCATTATGCAAATGCATGTCCTAAGCGTCAGGAGAACATACCTCAGAAAAGTCCAAGGGATCAAGGACAGGCTTATGCTATCACTACTGCTGAGGTAGAAGCTCCGAAAGACGTGGTGGCAGGTAATTTAATGGTTTCCTCAAGTTTAGCAAATGCATTATTTGATTCTGGATCATCGCATTGTTTCATATCTTCCCAGTTTGCTAAGAAAATTAGATATTTCCAATTTGATTTAATAAGGGAGTTGTCAGTTAAAACTCCTAAGGGAAGTATCGTTGCAACAAAGTTTTGTGAATCAGTCCCCATTAGAGCACATAAATTTTCTTTATCTGCTGATTTCATCGTCATACCTATGATTGAGTTTGATATAATCCTCGGTATGGACTGGCTTTCGGACTATGATGCGAAGATTTATTGTAAGAAGAAAGAGGTTACGATTCTTTATGATAATGATAAGGAGCACCTTATTTTTAGAGCAGAATCGTCACCACCTAATTCTTATTTAGATCCACCCCCTGTAGCTCAACTTAATTCAATTATCGGGGAGGAAGAGAATGAAATAACTGTCGGTGAGGAAAGGAATGTTCAAATAGAGGATGTACCTATTGTGAAAGAATTTGTAGATGTATTTCCGGAAGATTTACCTGGACATCCTCCAGAACGAGAAGTTGAGTTTTCTATTGATTTGATTCCTGGATCAAGGCCTATATCGAAGACCCCTTATAGAATGGCCACTGTAGAGCTAGTCGAACTAAAGAAACAACTAGAGGAATTGAGTAATAAGGGATTTATTCGCCCTAGTGTTTCTCCATGGGGAGCCCCTGTTCTTTTTGTTAAAAAGAAAGATGGATCTATGAGGTTATGTATCGACTACAGGGAGATCAATGCTATAACAATAAAGAACAAGTATCCCCTACCTCGTATTGATGATTTATTTGACCAACTGCATGGAGCTCAATACTTTTCAAAGATTGACCTTCGATCTGGATACCATCAGTTGTGTGTGAAGAAGGAAGACGTTCCGAAAACAGCATTTCGAACCAGGTATGGGCATTACGAGTTTACTGTAATGCCGTTTGGATTGACTAATGCACCATCTGTATTCATGGATCTGATGAATAGAGTTTTCAAGGAGTATCTCGATGAATTTGTGGTAGTATTTATTGATGATATATTGGTATACTCCAAAACCTATGAAGATCATGAAAATCACTTGCGCATTATCTTGAAGACTCTGAGGAGGCATGAATTATATGGAAAGTTTAGCAAGTGTGAATTCTGGCTTCAGGAGATTTCTTTTCTTGGCCATATTGTCTCTAAAGATGGAATCTCTGTTGATCCTTCTAAGACCAAGGCAATCCAAGAATGGCCAGCACCTACGAGTATAACTGAGGTACGTAGTTTTATTGGTTTGGCAGGTTATTATCGATGTTTCGTCCACAATTTTGCCCGATTGGCTAACCCATTAACGAAGCTCACACGTAAAGGGGTTAAATTTGTTTGGACAAAAGAGTGTGAAGAATGTTTCGAAGAATTGAAGAAAAGATTAGTCAATGCTCCTATATTGACTCTACCATCGGGGAATGATGGGTTCGTTATTTATAGTGATGCATCAAAGAAAGGACTTGGTTGTGTCCTTATGCAGAATGATAGAGTTGTTGCCTATGCATCACGACAGTTGAAAATTCATGAACAAAACTATCCTACTCATGATCTTGAGTTAGCAGCTGTGATCTTTGCTTTGAAGATATGGAGGCACTACCTCTATGGTGAAAAATGTGAGATTTATACTGATCACAAGAGTTTGAAGTATATTTTCTCACAAAAAGAACTCAACATGAGGCAAAGGAGATGGCTTGAATTACTCAAGGATTATGATTGTACGATACACTACCACCCAGGGAAGGCAAACAAGGTGGCATATTCTTTGAGTAGAAAAGACCATGGAGTTTTGAACAATATGAGAATTGAAAGGGATCCAATTTTCATGGAGCTAGTGAAGATGGACATGGGAATAACCAGGGAAGGTGAAACATCAATGCTTTTTCAAATGGTTGCCAAACCATCTTTACTAGAAAGGATTAAGAGTTCTCAGACCGATGATGAAGAATTCCAAAAGAAGATTAAAGCTGTGAATGATGGGAGATTGAGAGACTTTGTGTATGAAGATGGAATTTTGAAATTCGGGAAGAGACTTTGTGTTCCCGATATACCTGATCTAAAAAGGGAATTGCTGGATGATGCTCATAGTTCCAATTTCTCTATACACCCTGGGAGCACCAAAATGTATAGAGATTTGAAGGAACATTTTTGGTGGGACAACATGAAGAGGGAGATTTCTGATTTTGTGTCAAGATGTATGGTTTGTCAACAAGTGAAAGCTGGAAGGCAACAGCCTGGAGGAGTCATGCAACCTCTTCCCATACCGGAGTGGAAATGGGACAATATTACGATGGACTTTGTCATGGGGCTACCAAAGACTCCTAGAAGGAACGATGCAATATGGGTTATTGTTGATCGTCTTACCAAGACAGCACATTTTCTTGCTATAAGAGAAGATCTACCCCTGGAACGTCTAGCAAGACTATATATTAATGAAGTTGTGAGACTTCAGGGAGTACCCCTATCGATTGTTTCTGATCGTGATCCCCGTTTTACTTCAAGATTCTGGAAAAGTCTTCAGAAATCCCTGGATACTGAACTTCATTTGAGCACTGCTTACCACCCTCAGACAGACGGACAATCAGAACGGACTATTCAAACCTTAGAAGACATGTTGAGATCTTGCTCACTTGATTTTCAGGGTATGTGGGATCAATATTTACCACTGGTAGAATATTCCTATAACAATAGCTTCCATTCAAGTATTCAGATGGCACCATATGAAGCATTATATGGAAAGAGATGTCGTACACCAACCTGTTGGGATGACGTTGGTGAAAGAAAACTTGTAGGCCCAGAACTGGTGGAGGAAACGGTGGAAAAGGTGAAAGTAATCCAAAATCACATCAAAGCAGCTCAAAGTAGGCAGAAGAGCTATGCCGATAATCGAAGGAAGGATTTGGAATTTCAAGTCGGTGATCATGTTTTCCTGAAGGTATCTCCGTGGAAGGGAGTCATACTTTTTGGTAAGAAAGGTAAATTGAGTCCCAGGTACATCGGACCTTTCGAAATTCTAGAACGAATTGGGGCTGTAGCTTACCGATTGGCAATGCCGCCAAGTCTCTCCAAAGTTCACGATGTGTTCCACGTATCTCTGTTGAGGAAATACATGCCTGACCCAATGCATGTACTCACCTATGAAGATTTAGAACTGGAACCCGATCTGTCTTATTGCGAAGAGCCCATCAAGATTCTTGATACGAGAGAACAAGTGCTGAGAAACCGGACGACGCGTCTGGTAAAAGTTTTGTGGAGGAATCATAAGATGGAAGAGGCAACGTGGGAACCCGAGGAACTTATGATGAAGAACCACCCGAGTCTTTTTATGCAGTAATACCCTAGAAATTGCGAGGACGCAATTATTTGAAGGAGGGGAGAATGTAACACCCCAAGCTTCTACGGTACGTTTCCCTTTGAATAATGCGATAGCGTGTGTTGTACGCAACCTCGAGTTCTAACACACACCACAACTAATTAAACTAGCCGTTGTGAATAGTAATACCTATTTTTTGAAATTATATATATTTTATATTTGAAAATGGACTTCATTTTTGGACTCGGAATATCGAATTTAGCCTAAGGTGAAATTTTGGTACTTTTCGGATAACTTTCATATTTTGATGAATAGTGAAAATTACTAAATTTTAATTAAAAACAACTTTTTTAATCAAAATAATTAATAGTGATAAATTGTGAATTTGAGTGGTTTTAAATTATATTTAGAATATATTTTTACCATTTAATATAATGTTGTTCATTGGACATAATTTTACAATTAAACCGAACATAAACAAGTGTCAATCTTTTGATAGTTATTATCTCTTAAAAAACACGCTTTTTGTTTTGACAGCGGGAATTAATTTTAAATTAATTTCTGCCACTTCTGTGTTTTGAATTTAGGAAAATGGATTACATATTTGGAATCAGGATGTTCAAATTTTGTAAATAGATAACTTTTATTTTTAGACATTTTGAATAGTTACTGCGGTAAATATTTTATTTACCATGGTTAAGGGTAAATCCGGTAAATAAGGGTTAAAAAAAATAATATTATAATAATACTAAATTACCCTAAAAACGTGTCTTAACCCTATTGGTTGATAGATGGTCGACCATGGGCATCTTTGTGTCAATTTTGGGACCCCATGGATCCACTTGTAAGTGATAATGACACTTTATTTTAATTTAGTTAAAATGAATACAAAAATGACACAAGCATATATCTTTTAGAACAACAATTTTTACATAGGGTTATATATGTTGGATTTTAGATTATAAATATTCATTAGAAAGCTAAAAAGATTTCCTACATAATGATATTTTATTTATAATTTTTAGACATTAAATAATTTATTTTATTTATGACACAATGATGATGCAGTAATTACTATAATAGTGAAAAATTAAAATAATTGATATTATAAATACCCAAATAAATATAATATGAAACTTTTAATGAATTAAACTAATTTTCTAGGCTAATATGATATATTAGGATTGATTTAATGGACTTTGTTCGAAGTAATAAATCTTTTATGAGTTTCACAAAAATCAACTATTGAATAGTGTCAAAATTGACATAAAAGAGTTCTTAAAACAAATATTATATTATTAATTGATATTAAATTCCTAAAAATCTAAGGTTCGGCCAAGAGACTTATATTATGATAGGTTAATCATTAATGGACCACTTGGGGGTCGCTTGGATGTATATAGTAAGTTTATTAACCATATTATATAAAAATACAAAGAGACATTGTAAAAGTGAAACTAATTAACTTAGAGTTAATACTTAAAGATAAGGTTAATATAAGTACCCAAACCTGTCTAAATTCTATTGGTTGAGTGGTTTTCGACCTATCCCCACCTTAACCTTTGAATAGTCAACTTTGGAGCCTTTAGAAACCGAATATGAATTTATTATAAATTAATATTTCTAGCTTTTCCAAAGGTGCCCCTCACCCCTCTTATAAAAGGGCACTCCTCCTTCTCATATCTTCACACCTTCAAAGCCTTTTGGTTCGGCCAAACTCTGCCCAAATACTCTCCAAACATCCCTCACTACAACCTAGAGGCCTTAGTTTGATCATAAAGCCAACCTAAGGAGCCCTTTTGATCAAATCAAAAGGAAGAACCCGAAGAAGAGGTAATGATTTCACCACCCTTTTCTAAGTTCATTTCTTCTTCCACTTCTTCTTCCTTTGTTCTTACCATTCTAAAATAATAACTCCAGTATCTCACATATACTGTGATGTTATTATAAGTATGGTACAACCATATTCAGTATTCTATCCTCCCTTTGAATAACATGTCACCATACGTGCGTACGTACGGCTTACCGTCTCCACGTCATGGTGTAATTGTTATTCAATATAATATTATTTGGATGGGTATAATAATGATGTGTAACTCATGTAAATAATAAATATAACATGTTAATGATTCTGTATATATGATATACCATTCATTTATATATTATTTTAATATCAAAAGAATGATATTGTCGCTCGTGCGTACGTACGGACTACCGTCTCCACGAACGCGATGAGATTCATTCTCCATCGTATCCATTCAAGTATAATTATCATTTTATGATTTAAAAATGATGTTTAAGGACTTGATATCATTCTGGATATGAATAATATACAACAAACATGGCTTATGTAACAAAACATATAAAAGAAAATGAGTAAGTTAACACCCGAAACGATGATAATTCTAAGATATTATTAATAAATCAATGTTAAAAGATCATATATGATATCATATTAATATATATGATTCTTGTATAATTTAATAACGATTATTTCACCATTATACAGGAGGTTAACCTACCCCAACCAAGGAAAATTACAAGGTAAGGGTTATTTCACAATCTCTTCATTATCCGAGGTTGTTTATATGTAATAATCTACTGGGATCTCTTTATCATCCACATCCATGTTTCTTAAAAATGTATTTCAAAACATTTTTACTATTTACAAGAATATGGGTTAAAGTAATTTATACCTTTTTTGGACTTTTTATAAGAGGTTTATAAAGGTATCTTTCCGTCGTTTTCAAAACAAGGTCTTTTTTAACCTTTTCGACAGAATTGAGGTAATAATGTTTTTTTTAACTTATACGGCGGGTGCGGTTATTTTACGCCGTTATAAAATCTTCAAAGCTTTCCTTACAAGCTTATAAGAATATTTTCAAAGAAAATGTTTTATTTTATATGGATCTTAAATGATTTCAAAATAAAAGGAGATATTTCTTTAAAAAGAATTTTGATTTCATCTATGTCAACATCCTTTGATGGATTTTAAGATTATTTGAAGTTGATTTATTATGATACAAAACTACTATATTGTATTGAAGGTTTTGTGATATGTTTGACTGTGGATGTGCTATTTTTATACCATTCATAGTTTATTGTGAAAGTATTGACATTTCGTATGCTAGTTTTAATACGAATGTTTATGTTATGTTTAAACCTTTTCATATGGGAATGCATTGGACTTAATAAGTGACGGGTGGAGCCCGCTATAGCTCCTCGATGCATCGGTAGGTCTCATGAGACAAACTAGTGTCTTGGCACAAGGCCTTGACAAAATCTTATTTGTGGTCTTGGAACGAGGCCTTGGCTAGGTGGTTATGATAGTCTGGCATTATGCATTCCAACATTATGAAAGTGGTTATTGATTTTTGCATGTGATTATTCGATTAGTAGAATATCCATGTGAACAAGTAAATGGCATTATTTCATTTTACTTTTGCCATACTATGTTGAAGTTCAATTTTAAAAGGCTTTTGTTTTAGTAATTCATTGCCTTAAATGTTTATGCTTATGTTGAATGTTCCGCTATATTGTTATCCTTACTGGGCATTTGAGCTCACCCCTTTTCTATGTTTTATTTTTCCCAGGTAGTGAAGAAGTAAATTATGAATGACTTGCAGGGATATTATGAGGGGTTAATAGTGTGGATATGAAGACTTTGTTGTTGTAGTAGTTTTTCACTTTGAAATGTAATGTAAAACTTTATGATTATATCTAGTGTTTCCAAGGCTACTAAACCAATCGGTCTTTCGAGATTTGATCTTCTTGTGATCATGCCAATGTTACGAAGTAATGCACCGACTTTGGGTAGCTGGGGTCGGGGCGTTACAGTCACATTCTCTAGTTTTAATAATAATTATATCATTTTCATTGTCTAAAGTCCATTAAATGAATCTATTCTGAACCTTAGTTGATATCGGTCGACTTTTATTCGTCTAATAGAATTTTGGTAGGTACTAGGGTGATTTTATAATTTTATTTTTGCCCTTAATTACCTAATTTACCTTTAACTGTATTAAATAAAATTTACCGTAGTTACTATTCATAATGTCTAAAAATAAAAAGTAGTCTATTAACATAATTTGGACCTACTGATTCCAATTAGGGAATCCATTTTTTGAAATTCAAAACACATAAGTTACAGTATTTAATTTAAAAACAATCCCGCTGTTCAGAAAATGGGTTTTAAAATTCAAAACATTGCAAAAGATTGAAATGTTTTTACCTATGAATTCAATGAAAAAATTAATGATAATGAATTACATTATATTAAATGGTAAAAATATATTCTATTTATACTTTAAAAAAATTAAATATTATAATCTAACCATATTAATTATCTTTATGAAAAGAAGTTGTTTTTAATTAAAATTTAGCATATTTTTACTATTCATCAATATATGAAAGTTGAAAGAAAAAAATTAAAAAATTATCCAAAGAAAATTTTTATATACTTATTGTAATTAATAAGTTTATTTTTTCAAATTGAACTCATAAACGTGTCAAAAACTAGATTTAAAGTGGGTGCTCCATCAAAAGGCGGCAAAACTACATTTTTTGAAAAATACATATTTTACCCAAAAAATTTATTTTGTTCTCATACAATGTTCTAGATAATGAGTAAGGTGAATGATAATGTTATAAAATTCAAAATTTGTTTAATAATATTCATAATTTCTAGTTCATAAGTACAATATATTTTTGTTTAGTGAAACTCTGTATTGCGTACAACACACGCTATTGAGGAAGGTCTCTCTTGCACGCAACACAAGCCAAGAATAGTGTTTGTTTATACTACAAGCTAATACGATGTTGTGTATAATGCAAGATAGTATTTGTGTAGTGTACGACACAAGACATCAAAGAAATTAAAAATAATATTTCTCATAAAATATCGGGGTGTTACATTCTACCCCCCTTAAAATGAATTTTTCCCTCAAAATATTGCAGGGTTATAAATGTTTTACTACATGAAAGTTTCTTTTATATAAAACCACATTGTAAAAAGGAATAATAAACCATAATTTTAGAAACTAAAGTATGAAACGTAATGGTTACCCAAATTAACTCATCACTGGGTTTCCACATAGGATAACATATGTGAAAATATGGATATGGAAGAGAAGTCTAACCATCAAGTTATGATGGAGGGTGGTAGAGAACATGACAATGAAAAAGGAAACAAAGCATGAAGCCATAAATTTGTGATGATCTAAGTAACCATCTGATTCATTGGATATGAGGGTAATAGGACAATATTTTTGGTTTTCAAGATCATTTCCCTAAAGTTGATGAATTTTTGCATAAGGATAAATACTTACTTGATTTTAGTGTAATATCATCATTGGTCATCATTGGTCATTATTGAAGTGTTAGCAGATCATGCGATAGAATGATAGGTTATTCCATCTGTCTCAAACAAATGGTTAGAAAAAGTTATTAAATATACCAATGTCCATATATGGTGAGATTAACCATATATGATTCCAAAAATGGACTTATACTTCAACTATCATACAACTTAATAAAATAAAACTATTTTATATTAACTAGGGATTTATTGTAGGCTAGTGGTAGGCGATAAAGGCTTGTCTCACTTCGGTTGTGGGTTCGATTCCTGCATCCTTGTCTGAAGCGATAGGTTGTCGCCCGTCCTACGGGTTTTCCTTTTTCTATTATAACATTTCAGATATAATATCAGAGAGTTTTAACCTTACACAATACTATCTGATTTCTAACTTATTCCATTACAATATTTAGGCTTATCCAAAATACTTCTGTCCAATATCATAGTATAAATAAAAAGATTACTAGATAGGTCATATACAAAGCATTTGATTACCATCATTTATCACCCATATCTCATAAGATATATCATGTTCTTCATATTCCAAACATATGAATACCTTAATCGTTTATTATTTTGAAACATGAATTACCATAGAACCTTAGTGAAAACATGAATGATGTCAAAAGTTAATTATTTCCACATACCAAAATCCCAAAATTTCTATATACTAAAACCATGATGTCACTTTGTCCTTATATCAGTCATGATCTCATTAATACTATCAAACATATTATTTTCTCTATATCCCATCATTATGTGCACCTCATCTTCTTTCCAAAAATATTAAAATCACTTTTCATGGTTACTAGTACCATAGAATTATTGAAAACCAATACATAGATATTCCAATATTCCATAATACTGTAAATGAGATTCCACAACACTATTTTGGAATCACGTTACATATACACTTAATCATTCCACTACGGTGTTCTCATATTCAAAATCACTAATAGTGATCGCATGTGACTTCTCTTTGTCCTTTTCCTTATGGGGTTGTTGATGTCGATCATCATTAACCCTTGGATAAGGGCATTGGTTAGCATAATGGACAATTTCATTACACTTGTAGCATTGATGTGTTGGTGGTTCATTCTCTATATTATTTTATCTATTCACATCATTAGCTACCTTTTTCCATTACTTCAACACTCAGCTACTCGATGACCTTCTTTTCCACACTTAAAAAAAAATTCTAGTCCCTTTAAGACAATCTCCACCATGCTTCTTTCCACAGTTTGAGCATAATGAAACATTTGTCTTCTTTTTACCATTGTTTTTGAGATTTTTCCTTGAAATCCATCTTTATTTTCTTGACAAAACCATGAGATGGATATGTAACATGAACTTCCAGTTCTACCTTGATTGCACAATGCACAATTTCTTCATAGCTACAAAAGTCTCTTATAGCTAATTCCCTTCAAAGACTTGGTTTTAAGCCACTAATGAATCGAAAAACATTACTTTCAGGTTGGATGATAAATCCAGATGCATACCTTTCCAGACTTGTAAAATTCGCCTCATATATACAAATAGATTCATCATCCTTTTGATTAAGCTCAAGGAACTCCTTTTCTATCTTTGCTCGAATAATACGGGGGGAGTACTTATTGAAAAACAAGTTCTTGAACTCGTCCCATTCAATGGATTAAATTTTATCTTGGGGCCTTGTATTCATAATTAGAGTCCAAAACTGGACTGATTCACCTTCTAAACAGTAAATATCCAAAATTACTTTTTCATGTTCTGAACAATGAAGTATGGAAAATATCTTTTCAGTGGTACCGATCCATTGTTCAGCAACAGGTGGATCAGAAGACCCACTGAAAGAAGGTAGACGTTGCATTATTAATGACTTAATAGAATATTGTTCCTTTCTAAGCTCATTTGGAAGCCTAGAATGATTCATATCTAGTGTAATTATAACAATAAGATTTTTTACTCAATTTCCCATAACAGTTTTTTGTTCATAATAACAATCATTGCATTGACCAGTGAATTGATCATTAACACAGTTCCTTCGGGTTCCATCCATTATCTCAAACCCAAAAAGAATAGTGTGAGAGGGAAAAATCATACTAGGAAAACAACATAATCAAGGGGAGTACTTTAAATCTCTAACATCTTAGGTTTAATCCTAGGTTATTCATGATCATTATCATTTTTCTAGGACTATAAACTATTCTTACAATTAACCTTACAGACATCCCTATACATACCTTAGAAATATCTCTAGGGATCTCACTAAATATTTTTCATCCTAGTTTCCAAAGGTTAACTAAACCTTTCCTCTAATAACAAATATAAAGATCCAAGCTTGATGTACATGGACATTACATTACTTTTGAAGAATACTAAATACAGTAAAAAAAAATTCCCAAGGACCATATTAGTTTACTGTCTTCAGAAACTTAGAACATAATCTTCTAATCATGGTGAAAGATCTTCAACATCTCCCATAAAGATTCCCCCTTTCTTATTACCTAAAACCTTTCTTTATATCCTGGGGAAAATAAAACATAAAAAGGGTGAGCTCAAATTATCAGTAAGGGTAAACATGTAGAACATAAAAAAATCCATAAACATTTGAACGTAAAAACATTAACATAAAACATCAAAATCAGGAGTAATGACACAAATCTTGGAAGTACATAAGCCAAAGACCAGAAAGGATCATTAATCATGATAGAATATCATGAGAATAAAACATGTAACTGTGGAAAACCATTAAACACATGATATGTTTTCCATAGTATCCAAGGAATTGCTGCAAAGACCATCATAGTGGACAAAGTCCATTACTGAATCGGGTTTACTTGCCATTCCAGCCTTGTATTACTGAACAAGATTTACTTGTCGTTCTAGCCATGTCTATCTCATTAGATATAAATCATTACCCAATGCATTTTAGGGCAATATAGGTCCCACCCATCTCATAATGAAATCATTCTTACATGTGACACAAAATAAACATAAATAATTCATCATAACCCAAAGAATAAAATGGGTTTCATAAATGTCATCCCATCATAAAATTATCCATATAAAACAAATGTATATAATTTCATCATAAGAAAAATCAAACCATGTAAATAATAGTGACATTATACATGAAACATATCCATAGAATGTCATCTTATATGGGAAATTGTTTTGATAAAACACTTGAAATGAATTCTTGAGGGAAATATCATTTCTTATTCAAAATCAGTTTATTTTCACGAAATTCCATTAAATTTTAAAAGAAAATGATTTTTTTGAAAATAATAATGAAATAATGTAGAGTAATATTCATGAAAATAAGGCATTATGAAACATTAAAAATCTGTTCATGCCGTATAAGTTAAAAAAATTCTCCTCGTACTTTTTCTAGACAAGTCAAAAAGTACCTCGTATGGTAAACAAAAAAAAGATTCCTTAAATACCATATAGTAAATGTAAAAAATTGGTAAAAAAGACTTTAAACATACATGAAAACATTTTTAGAAAACATGTACATGGATGATAAATATAACACTAGTAAATGCTTATGAATAAACAATCTTGGTTAAGAACGAGATTGGAATAATCATCCCTTACCTTATGTCCAATTTCTTTCATATGTGTCTGATACATTAGTATAGTGGGTTTAATAATATTATTAACTAGTAATAAAACCATTATAATATTTATGATATCATATATGATTCACTTACGACTTTATATTACACATTCATTTGTCAATTCCATGTTAAAACAATGTTTTGGTTAAAATAGTTACATTTATCGTATGTGATTTGAATTGAAATTATTAATATGATTATATAGATCATGATTACTTACTTCCATAATTTAAAACATGATTTATATATAATATATATTTAGAATATACATATATATAATAGATCGATAAATGGAATGAAATACACCGTTCATGGAGACTGTAGGCCGTATGTACGCATGAATGATGTTTTCGTTTCCTTATTAAATTGAATGGAAGTAAGTAAATAATATATACATATATCAATTATAATTATTATTTCATATATTTCATGTTTATTTGTTATATATACATTATAATAATTCTGGAATGGTTGACATGGAGAATGAATCTCATCGCATCGTGGAGACAGTAATCTGTACGTATGCACGAGCGATGATATCATTCCCATAATTATTGAATGGAATTGGAATGGATGAAATAATATAGAATAATTAGAATCAGGTTATAATAATCATATATAGTTATTATTTCCACCACTATACCCATCCATGTAAGGTGGTTGAAAAATAGATTACACCACAACGTAGAGACGGTATTCCGTACGTACGCACGCGCGGTGATTTTTTTTGTAGGATGGATAGAACATGAAATAGGTTTGTTTTATATTTATAATAACATATCATTATATTAGTTATAATGATGTTATTACTTTATAGTGAAACAAATAAACACAAAGAAGTTGAAGAAGAAATAAATTCGAAAGAATTGGTAAAGGATATTTCCTCTTCTTCGACGCGCCTCTTCTAAACCACCTCTTGGTGCTCTAAAGTTGGTCTTTGAAGAAAAACTGGACCACTAGTATGTTTCTAGGGTAGTGGATAAGATAAATGGACAGGTTTGGGCCGAGATTGAAGGCTCAAAATGTTGTTAAGAGGAGAGGGAGGAGGTTCCCTTTTATGATAGAGGAGAGGGGCACTTTTGGAAACCTCCAAAATATTAATTTACAATAAACTCAAACCCCACCTAAAAACCTAAAAAATGACTCAACATAGAATATGATATGCGATAAGGTTTTAATCTCACCAGCCAATAAAATTTTGACATTTTTTGAATTTATTTTAATCCTTATCATTTTGTTTTATCTTTATTTAATCTATTTAATATTATTTGTTGTAATAAGATTCTAAATTCTAAATTGTTATAAATAATTAGTTATGTGTTGTAAATTGTCCATAATTGGATAATTTATAACATTTCAGACCATATAAATTTCAATTTATTATTTTTAAATATTTTCGTGATATTTAAACAATTTAATAATATGTTATTTTTATAAATTATCAATAGTGTCAATTTGGACACTATTTAATTATTTGAATTTAAATAAAATCCACACAAGAGATATATTAAAACAAAAATATTTAATAGATCCCTAACATGTAATATGAATCTTGAAAATTCGTTGAGCGCATTAAATAGTTCATAAAATATTTATTTTATTATTTTTAAAACCATTTATTTGATATTTTAATCAATAAAATAATTTCTACATCATTATTGTGTCAACATTAATGATAATTATTTGATACCTAAAAATTCTAAATAAATTCACATTATGTAGATAAATTTGTTATCTTTCTGGTGAATAATTATATTTTATGGTTTATGAAGTTTATCACTAAATTAAAATTATTACACTTATAAGATATAAGAGAGTGACTTGTTGTCACTATCTTTGGTTTTAATAATAATTACATCCTTTTCATGGTAAAAAGTACATGAAATGAATATATTCAGACCCTTAGTTGATATGAGTCGACTTTTATTCAACCAATAGAATTTTAGCAGGTGTTAGGGTAATTTTATAATTTTATTTTTACCCTTAATTACCCGATTTACATTTAACTGTGGTAAATAAAATTTACCATAGTTACTATTCATAATGTCTAAAAATAAATAGTAACCTATTAACATAATTTAGACCTAATGATTCCATACATGTATTCAATTTCTCCAAATTCAAAACCCACAGAAATTGTAGTATTTAATTCAAAATTATCCCACTGTTGAGAAAATGGGTTTTAAAAGTTAAAACATTGTAAAAGATTGAAATGTTTTTACATGTTAATTCAATTTAAAATTAATGATAATGACTTAAAATATATTAAATGGTAAAAATATATTCTATTAATACTTTAAAACCATTCAATATTATAATTTAACAATATAAATTATCTCTATGAAAAAATTTGTTTTTAATGAAAATTTAGCGTATTTTTAATATTCATCAAAATATGAAAGTTGGCAGAAAAATATTAATAAATTATAAAAACTAAATTTTTATATAATTATTTCAATGAATAAGTTTATTTTGTCAAATTTAACTCATAAACGTGTCAAAAACTAGATTTAAAGTGGGTGCACCATCAAAAGGTGACAAAAGTGCATTTTTTGAAAAATACTTATTTTACATGAAAATTTTATTTTGTTCTCATAACATGTTCTATATAATGTGTAAGATGAATGATAATGTTATAAAATACAAAACATGGTTAATAATATTCATAATGGATAATTCATAAGAATAATATATCGTTGTTTAGTGAAACTCAATATTTCGTACAACACACACTATTGTGGAAGGTCACTTTTGCGCACAACACAAGACAAGAATAGTGTTTGCATATACTAAAAACTAATAAGGTCTTGCATATAGAACAAACTAATATTGGTGTAATGTACAACACAAGACATCAAAGAAATTAAAAATAATATTTCTCATAAAATATCGGGGTGTTTCATCCTCTCCCTCGACACCCACACCTTCGACATTGGATGGTCCAACAAACACTATGACACCATATATGGATTCCATTGATCCTATTGCTTCCACAAATACACCATTAAAAACTACTGAGTGCTCCAACACAATAGACCATCTTACTAGCACGACACTATTGGATGCGGCCACACCCCCTTCCACAGCTGACATGAACATAGAGCCTCTTATTATATCCAATACTCCACCCACATCCTCTATAGACGAACCTTCTATGATAGTAGTTGCGGCTCCACCACAAATATCTCTAGTGGATGTTCAACCTCAGTTCCACCCCTACCTAGTTTTTGATGAGTGAAATCCTACAGCAGACCAGTTGCGGAGTATTTCATGACATACCATTTAGTTGAGCGGGCGCTTCTTAGACATTACTATTCCACATTATCTGGGCATCTGGGAAGAGATTTATGAGTTCCTTGGGCACAAACATATTCTTGAAATAGTTTAGGTCAGTAATCCTATATTCTGAGATTTATTTTTGGAGTTTATTTCTACCTTCGAGTTTAATGGGCCCACCTATGGCTAGACTCCCACCGATAGGGCGACTCGAGTTCAATTCCAGCCAGGTGGCTGCCATTTTTCTCACCATGGTGGTGTTCAGATGAGTGTTTGGGAGAGTCTCTAAGTATACTAGTATTTTTCATTAAACTGATCTATGAGACATCATTAATAAAATAAATATTTTAAAAATAAATATTTTTTTGATTAACTATACTTTTAAATAATAAATAAATAGATGATAATTTTTAATGATACATGCTTATTTTAATTTTAAATTTTTTTAAAATGATTTTTCGGATATTTTATTTTTTGATTTAAATTCACAACCATTCACATTTATTAGACTGACGATTTTTATACATGTCATGACTTGATTGACCTCTTATTATCCTCTTTCCCAATAGGTATTCTAAACCTTTTGACATATTATTTCTTATACCATCTTTCTTGAGAGATTCTTGGGATATGCATGTATATTAGAACTTATGGGATTTTCTTTTTAAAACATGATGATTTTGAATCGCACTATAATGATTGAGGCATTTGATTGATATTTTCATCCCCTTTGACCATGACACCTACCGTACATCCAACCTTTGTAAAACCCATGAAGACTATTATCTAACTTAATTAGAAGCCAAATTACAAGCATATTTATTCTTCCAACCCTAATTATTTTATAATTTTTCATGATTATTAATTTGAAATTATAAGATATAATTTTTCTATTTATGGAAAATTTTGGTGAGCAACCCTGAAATAAAGTGTGGGGGAGAGTTCCTTTTTGAATTTGGGGACAGTACAACAAAAAGCCCTTTATTAGCACTACAAAAGGTCTTTATCAGCACTAAAAAAGTGATGATAATTGAAATGTGGTTAAAAGCCCAAAACTTTATCAGTTAAAAAAAGCACTGATAAAGGAAACTTTGTTAAAGGGTATATTTTTTTCAATCACCATTGTGACTAACCACTTTAACAATGCTTCAACAACACATTTAATATTTATCCCAACCCAATTTATCAGCACTTTTCACCACACTAACCCTTTTATCAGTGCTTTTCAAATTTCCAACCTCATGCGTGACTTCCTAGATTTGAACCCTACACCACTCTTTCAAAGATGGAATGCCTCTAACTCTATACAATGTTGTTTTGTTATATGTTTAATGATATTCTGGTTTATATATATATATAATTATTTTTAAATAAATTTATACAATATACGTGTGTCTGTGATATGTATTATATTTATTTAAATATATTATATATTATATTCATTTACATATATCAGACTATAAATTATATATATATATATATATATATTTGTTTATTAATACACACACAAATGTATACATATAAACATTATAAATATATTTTTATAATGTAAAAATAGGTTTGATATTTTTTTAAATACATTTTTGGAATATTTATTTATTTATATATATTATAATATACATTTTTATATAAACATGATGATATATGTATTTATATGAGTGCTTTATTACAATTAAATATAAGAAAACTTGCATATATTTAATTATAAATAAAATTACATTGTAAAAAATGATAAAATTTAAAACCATAATATAAATATGAATGTAATATCTAGGAATAAATTCAGTCCCCAATGAAAAGGGAAAAAATACCCCCTTAAATAAGGCTGAAAATCCATCTAATGTCAAAACATCAGGGTACCCCAACTAAAAAATCTGTTTTGGAGGCCTAATGGGCCTTTTCTGGCCTAAAAAAATTCGAAAAAGTTTTATTTGTTCCATTAAGGGAATAGATATTTTCATAGCCTTTGATTTGATATGTCATAGAGCTCAAATAGAAACATGGATCAAAAGTTATGTCCGTTTGAAGTTTGAGTAACGTTTTAAAATTATTTTAGATATTTTTTTTAATTTTTTGATTTTTTCTCCTCAAATTGATATTAAATGACTATTAATCAGTAATAATAAGAAAAATAATAAACCAAAATATTTTTTTGTTATTTTATAATCAATTTTTACTAAATATCTTATATATTAAGTGTGAGTGCATATTTACCTTATCTAAATCATATTTCAAAAAATATATATTATATTTAGAGCAATTTAAATTTATTTATATATTAATATATTATTTTTAATGAAAAATGTTTTTTAAGTATACTTTTATCAGCACTTGTAAAAAGGAACTGATAAATGGGGGTTTTAATAGTGCTTTGTTTATCACTATTAAAGACCCCCTTTAACAATGTTCTTTTTAGCGATGACAAAGGGGTCTTTAACAACATTTTAGCTAGAATTTTTAAATCCCTTTCACTGGATAAACCTAGTTTTGTAGTAGTGGAAGATGTGTTCCAAACCACTGTTTATTACATTCCTAGTGGCCCCTTAAATGAATTCTTAAAAAGACGGGCCCAAATGAATTCATTGCACTTATTATTGGTTTAAAAACACATATATGATAGGGAATATCATGTTGATGGTAAACATTGAGATTTATTCTTGGGGAAGATTTTTTATTGAGCATTGATTGAATATCATGCTTTATTATTTAATAATTCAGCCTTCTTTTTCAAGCCACTGAGATTATTTTCTCTTCATTACCTACCGACCCAAATCCTCAAAATCATTTGAACCTTATTGAATGACCTATTGATTTTTTTGCTTTGATTTCTATGTGGAGTAGGATAATACTTGCAAGATTATGGATGGAGTTAATATACTTGAGAGTGAGCATAACATTGAATAAATGATCTTTAGTGATGTGCGTGTTATTTTATGGTGAGGTAAATCATCAAGTGGCATGTGTATTTATGAAAATTTGAACAATATGAATAGAAGATGATGGAAACCTTTAATTGAATTGTATATGAGGCAGGATTTGAATATCTATAGAATAGAAATTTGTTTTGTGACTTTTTAAAATCCACATATATGGATTTATTATTTATAAGTATAATTAATTGGATGCTTCTATTTTTAGAGTATGTATTCTTATTGATTATATATTGAGATTTTTCTTGAGGGAAGGAAAATGACTAAGTGTGGGGGAGTTTTATGTGACCGATTTTGTATATATTTTCATGCATATTAGTGGGTATAATAAAAGTTTTCACAAAACACACAAAATTTTATGGAAAAAATACTTTATTTTAGTGTTCATGGTGATTTTTAGGTGTTTTCCAGCCAAAGTCACAAATTGATAATCATCAAAATAAAAAGATATATTTACATGTTATTTAATTTATAAACACACGCTGCGTACTTTCACCTAGTCAATGATCGGCCAGCCAAGTACACGCCCATGTAGCCAATTAGAGATGAAAAGTGGTGTACTCCATTCCCACATGCCATATATTCCCTTCCAGAAGTGGTATTTTGATGTAACAGACTCTAAACACCTTATGGGGAGGTGATACATGTCGTGTACCCCACCAACCAACCTCTGACACATTTAATGTCAAAGGGGAGGCATAGTAGTTCACCAATTAATGGAGAAACCGAAGACAAACCAGTTGAACCAGGTATAAGATATGCACTTTGTAACGACCCGAAATTTTGAATAAATCTTGTTTCCTAATTTCATGTGTTATTTTTTATTTTATTTTGATACTCAACAAAAATGTTTTATTTGATAAACATGATTATAATTAAAATGAGACCATTGGGTTTTGATTGTTATATGACCATCGGTCAATATGACCACTGTGAACAAAATGTTTTGATTATTGTCTCTAAATACAAGTAATCTTGGTTAATTATTATAGAAAGAAGATTCAATGGCCTCACCTAGTAGTCTTGGACCGATCGAAGCCCATCTAACAGAGCTTGGGAAAGAGGTAGCACCATTGGGCTTTGCTCTGGATCAAATCCAAGCCGAGCTTCATCATGTGAAGCTAGAACGGAATCGCCTTTGTGAGAAGTTCAAACTGATAGAAATTACTACTCGGGCAATGTTGACTGAGCCGCCCCAAGATTCTATCACCCTAGCACACCTTACTCTTAGGTCCTATGCTGGTATTATAAGGGGCTATGTAACGAGACCGTAACTGCCTTGTGTAATCCTTGTTTTAAATAAAAATTGGGATTTCTTCTTATGATGAAGTTATGAATTTTGAAATGACCGGATAAATATAGTATGCATATTTTTGATGAATTTTAGAAAAAGGATATTTTAAAAATGGTTGTGTAAACCTTAAATAATTAAAAATGTGTAATGATTTTCAAAAAATGGTCTTCTACAATTATGTCCAGTACGAAATTTAGAGTCTAATAAGATCAACTTGATTTTTGATGAATAGTAAATTGTGAATAGTGATTTTACGCTTAGGAATAGTAATGTGACCAAATGGATTAGTAATCTCACTTAAAGAAAGTTTTAAAATAATCTAGGCACCTTGATTAAGTAATGTGATTCAATAAAATGGTTAAATAACGGTTTCATTAATTATTATTCAAGTATTAGTTTTTTCGGGTGAATAGTGTTTTTTAATTAAAAAATTAATTAAAAATATTTAGAAAATTATTTTTAGAAAATGGATTTCATTTTTGAACTCAGAGCATCGATATTATGTTAAGGTAATTTTTGGGGATTTTTCTGAAAAAAATGAATTTTCAGTGAATAGTGAATTTATTTAAAAATTGAATTAAAAATATTTAGAAAATTATTTTTATAAAATGGAGTTCATAAATGTAATTAGGGAATCGATATTTAGTTAAGGTGAAAGGTTGGGATTTTTTCTGAGAAAGATGAATTTTTCAGTGAATAGTAAAAATGCAGTTTTAGGGTTTCAGTATGTTTAATGACATCATAATTGTGTCATGATGATGTCATGAGATCTTTTAAGGGTTGGCCGGCCAAGGGTGATGAATTATTGTTTTGGGGGCCCCATGTGGCCTAACTCCATGATAAATGACAAGGGAGAGCACATGGGTTTGAGAAAAGCACATGTGAGGTGTCCTTTGGCCATTAATGCCTTGTCCCCTCCCTTTCCCTATAAATACCAAGCCCTCCTCTCATCCATTAGACTCCCCACTCATTCACAACGAATTTATGGTCTCATTACCTCCCAAGGAGTCCTCCCAAGGTGCCCCCAAGCCCTCAAGGTCCCAACCTTTGAGGTTTAAGAGTTACATTTTAAGGTAAGGGATCCGACCTCTCTCTTTCTTTTCAAGTAATCTCTTTTATGTCTTTTCTTGTATACTCCATGTTCTTATGTTGGAGGATGTTCTTTTATATTCATCCTACTTCCTATTTCATGTTCATATGATGAGAGACCCCCCTTGCTCTCATCAATTCGTTTTAAGAATGTTTAAGTGGCGCCGTTAGGCTGCCGAATTTTTAAGGGATTCTTTCACCTTCCTCGTTTTCAAGTTCTATTTTCATTCAAGTATTTCATGTTCCTTTTTGTTATATTGGGGTATGATCTCTATATATATCATACTGGACTCTCATGTTCATATTATGAGAGACCCCATTTGATCTATTCAATTCAGTATTTTGATGTTTTAAGTGGCGCCGTTAGGCTGCCAAATTTTTTAGTGGTTCTTCACCCTTCTCGTTTTGAAGTTCTACTTTCATGTCAATTATTTCAAGTTCCTTTTTGTTATATTGGGTTATGATCTCTATATATATCATACTGGACTCTTATGTTCATATGATGAGAGACCCCATTTGATCTCTTCAATTCAGTATTTTGATGTTTTAAGTGGCGCCGTTAGGCTGCCAAATTTTTAAGTGGTTCTTCACCCTTCTCGTTTTGAAGTTCTACTTTCATGTCAATTCTTTCAAGTTCCTTTTTGTTATGTTGGGGAATTATCTCTATATCTATCATACTGAACTCTTATGTTCACATGATGAGAGATCCTATTTGATCTTTTCAAATCATTTTTGTTGATGTTTAAGTAACGCCGTTAGGCTGCCGAACTTTCATAAGAGAAATCTAATTTTTTTCTTCCTTCCATGTTTTTCATTTCAAATGGTATGTCCTTGAAATTTCATTACCATGATCATGTATCCTTCTTATTCTGTCCATGTACTATTTTATGGGTCATTTATGAGTGTTTGACCCATTTTACCTCTCTTTTAATGTCTTCTAAAACCTCGGAACATTGCCGTTATGCTGCAGAATTTCTGTCTCAAAATGTCTCTCTCTTTTTCTAAAGTTCTTTTATTTTATTAAGTGAATACTCAAAGCTATTTCTTCTAAAGGGGTATTCACATATATACCAAAATGTTCTATTTTAAATTCTGGGATTTACATACATGAGACCCACCTTCCTTTTCTGTAGGTTTTAAAGTGATATAAAGATCATGTCTTTAAAGCAGTTTTTAAAAAGTTATGATTATGAAATGAAACCCATTTCTTTTATGCTATATGGGTTATTTATGAAATTTTTGATGATGATATATGTGGCTCACATGATAATAAAGGAAAATTTAAGGGTGCGCCCTGATAGCTCTCCAATGCATTGGGTAATGATGTAACCACTAGAGATTACAATTTTAACGATGCCTTGGTGAATAACCTTGGTAATTTTTAACGACACCTTGGGGATGGACCTTGGTGAAACGAAACGATTGTCAATATTAAATGTTGCAGCCACATCTTCAAGTTATGAAAAATGTTATTTTTTTTATGATGTATCTCTTTATTTCTTTCTCATGCCTTAAATTTCTTTTCATGTCCTTATTGAAGTATCTCAAGTTCACATGTAAAATGTTTCTCTTGTTTCCCTTACTGGGCTTTCTGCTCACCCTTTCTTTTGATG
Source organism: Viscum album (assembly GCA_963277665.1). Lineage (NCBI taxonomy): Eukaryota > Viridiplantae > Streptophyta > Magnoliopsida > Santalales > Viscaceae > Viscum > Viscum album. The sequence continues at coordinate 1,400,227,427 of OY728143.1, read as the reverse complement.
TATGTCCCCAGGTTATGAGATGCAGTAATGAACCTAGGATGAACTTAAGGAGAAGCCTTTCAAGTGTTTAAGAAGAGTGTTTTTGTTCTTTTCATGTTTTATGTTCCTGGTTTCCAAGACACTAAACCTTAAAGATCCTCGGTTTTGTAAAATGTAATGAAAGTTTATGTGATAAAAAGACGGGATGCTATAGTTGGTATCAAAGGATGGTTTAGTTATTTGTGGAAATTAGGATATGAAAACACTAGGAAGAACCCTATAGAAAAGTTTAAATATAGGAAATATTCCTGGTATTTTGGTGAGTATTGAGTAAGGGGTTTCCAAGCAAATACATCCCTGTCTAGATACGAGCAGGTAGAGGTGGCTCTGGCACAGATGTACATAGGGGTAAAACCCGAAAACACTGCTTTGAGCTAGACTCGAACGGGAACTGGTACACGACAACGGGCCTTGCTGCACTCTTGGTTACGACACTCCCGGGGGATATGCTTTGGTAAATTCATAAGCTTAGTATGAACCATTACTAAAGGAACAAAGATAAAATAAAATAAAGATTTACATAAGAATATATGATCATGGATAACCTAGATTGGAACCTAGGGGATCACAAGTTAGGGTATACTTTTCTTCTAAAAGTTATCCTTATATGATTTAAGCTCCTTTTCATAATTATTGGTTAAGTATTTAAGCCTCTAATTATAATTTCTCTTCTTAGCTAATGGTGGGAGATGGAAGAACATGTCCCAATAACCAATGTGATAGGAAATGCAACGATTTCCATATTAATATGAAAGAGATGATTAGGGGATTAAAATCTGATTATTATTTTGGAAGATGTTCACTATTTTGGGGACCCTATATGATCGAGGTAAATAGACTACTACAATATTTTCTTTGAAGAGTAGGGTTGACTTATATTTTGAAGAATCGATGAATTTAAGGTGGAATTATAGTAATTTAGGTTACTTATGGAAATTATTAACCTATCTTGGGGTAAATATGTTTAGGTTAGTTACTTTTTTTAATAAGATGTTAGGTGTGGTTGATGTTGTTTGGAGATGAATGATAAAGTTTACCTTGGAAGACTATGTTATCAAATCTTTCTTGTATTTGGGTTTCAATCTTAGTTTGGTTTATTTTGAGGAATCTTAAGGACCATTATTTACGGAATGGACTATGATGAACTTTGGGTAGTACCATGGAACTTGAAGATTTAAAAGTAGTTTCCATTCCTATGGGATTATTTCTTTTTGAAGAGTTTTTTTTACCTTACTCTTTATGTTTTTGGGATAATGTTTAAAGATAGAAGAAATAGATAGTTGATCTTTTGTGGATTATGTGATTCTCTAGAAGATGATTCTTGTGTTTTGATGAGACCAAGTAGTTTTGAATGCTCATCGTTTGGAGAAAAGATTAGTTTTGGGTAGAAACTTATTAAAGGACGAAACTCTACATGAAGATAAGTATATTTCCTTATGTTTTTGTTCTATGTTGTAAATGAATTCCTCAAAATTATGAAAAGGAACGTAAAACAAAAACGTTGTTGGTTTACGTTTCCTACTAGGTAATCAAAGACCGTTTAAACACATCATAAGTTTGGGATTTTCTCATGGTTAACTTTCTCCTAATCATGTTCTCTATCACTCTCCCTCAGAACTCGACCCTTTGTTTTCTCCTCCATGTCCATGTTTTCCTACATGGAACCCTAGTGTGAGTAAACTCGGGTGGCCTTTGTACTCCCTTTTATTTCTTTTAAAGTAATAGTGTTACTGACTCTTTTTCCGATGTGGGACTTTCAATGAAATTTCAAAACCCAATTTTAAAAAAATTGCGAGGACGCAATTTCTTAAGGGGGGAAGATTGTAACGACCCGAAATTTTGAATAAATCTTGTTTCCTAATTTCATATGTTATTTTTTATTTTATTTTGATACTAAACAAAAATGTTTTATTTGATAAACATGATTATAATTAAAATGAGACCATTGGGTTTTGATTGTTATATGACCATCGGTCAATATGACCACTGTGAACAAAATGTTTTGATTATTGTCTCTAAATACAAGTAATCTTGGTTAATTATTATAGAAAGAAGATTCAATGGCCTCACCTAGTAGTCTTGGACCGATCGAAGCCCATCTAATAGAGCTTGGGAAAGAGGTAGCACCATTGGGCTTTGCTCTGGATCAAATCCAAGCCGAGCTTCATCATGTGAAGCTAGAACGGAATCGCCTTTGTGAGAAGTTCAAACTGATAGAAATTACTACTCGGGCAATGTTGACTGAGCCGCCCCAAGATTCTATCACCCTAGCACACCTTACTCTTAGGTCCTATGCTGGTATTATAAGGGGCTATGTAACGAGACCGTAACTGCCTTGTGTAATCCTTGTTTTAAATAAAAATTGGGATTTCTTCTTATGATGAAGTTATGAATTTTGAAATGACCGGATAAATATAGTATGCATATTTTTGATGAATTTTAGAAAAAGGATATTTTAAAAATGGTTGTGTAAACCTTAAATAATTAAACATGTGTAATGATTTTCGAAAAATGGTCTTCTACAATTATGTCCAGTACGAAATTTAGAGTCTAATAAGATCAACTTGATTTTTGATGAATAGTAAATTGTGAATAGTGATTTTACGCTTAGGATTAGTAATGTGACCAAATGGATTAGTAATCTCATTTAAAGAAAGTTTTAAAATAATCTAGGCACCTTGATTAAGTAATGTGATTCAATAAAATGGTTAAATAACGGTTTCATTAATTATTATTCAAGTATTAGTTTTTTCAGGTGAATAGTGTTTTTTAATTAAAAAATTAATTAAAAATAATTAGAAAATTATTTTTAAAAAATGGATTTCATTTTTGAACTCAGAGCATCGATATTATGTTAAGGTAATTTTTGGGGATTTTTCTGAAAAAAATGAATTTTCGGTGAATACTGAATTTATTTAAAAATTGAATTAAAAATATTTAGAAAATTATTTTTATAAAATGGAGTTCATAAATGTAATTAGGGAATCGATATTTAGTTAAGGTGAAAGTTTGGGATTTTTTCTGAGAAAGATGAATTTTTCAGTGAATAGTAAAAATGCAGTTTTAGGGTTTCGGTATGTTTAATGACATCATAATTGTGTCATGATGATGTCATGAGATCTTTTAAGGGTTGGCCGGCCAAGGGTGATGAATTATTGTTTTGGGGGCCCCATTTGGCCTAACTCCATGATAAATGACAAGGGAGAGCACATGGGTTTGAGAAAAGCACATGTGAGGTGTCCTTTGGCCATTAATGCCTTGTCCCCCCCCTTTCCCTATAAATACCAAGCCCTCCTCTCATCCATTCGACTCCCCACTCATTCCCAACGAATTTATGGTCTCATTACCTCCCAAGGAGTCCTCCCAAGGTTCCCCCAAGCCCTCAAGGTCCCAACCTTTGAGGTTTAAGAGTTACATTTTAAGGTAAGGGATCCGACCTCTCTCTTTCTTTTCAAGTAATCTCTTTTATGTCTTTTCTTTTATACTCCATGTTCTTATGTTTTAGGATGTTCTTTTATATTCATCCTACCGCCTATTTCATGTTCATATGATGAGAGACCCCCTTTCTCTCATCAATTCGTTTTAAGAATGTTTAAGTGGCGCCGTTAGGCTGCCGAATTTTTAAGGGATTCTTTCACCTTCCTTGTTTTCAAGTTCTATTTTCATTCAAGTATTTCATGTTCCTTTTTGTTATATTGGGGTATGATCACTATATATATCATACTGGACTCTCATGTTCATATGATGAGAGACCCCATTTGATCTATTCAATTCAGTATTTTGATGTTTTAAGTGGCGTCGTTAGGCTGCCGAATTTTTTAGTGGTTCTTCACCCTTCTCGTTTTGAAGTTCTACTTTCATGTCAATTATTTCAAGTTCCTTTTTGTTATATTGGGGTATGATCTCTATATATATCATACTGGACTCTTATGTTCATATGATGAGAGACCCCATTTGATCTCTTCAATTCAGTATTTTGATGTTTTAAGTGGCGCCGTTAGGCTGCCGAATTTTTAAGTGGTTCTTCACCCTTCTCGTTTTGAAGTTCTACTTTCATGTCAATTCTTTCAAGTTCCTTTTTGTTATGTTGGGGAATTATCTCTATATTTATCATACCGAACTCTTATGTTCACATGATGAGAGATCCTATTTGATCTTTTCAAATCATTTTTGTTGATGTTTAAGTAACGCCGTTAGGCTGCCGAACTTTCATAAGAGAAATCTAATTTTTTTCTTCCTTCCATGTTTTTCATTTCAAATGGTATGTCTTTGAAATTTCATTACCATGATCATGTATCCTTCTTATTCTGTCCATGTACTATTTTATGGGTCATTTATGAATGTTTGACCCATTTTACCTCTCTTTTAATGTCTTCTAAAACCTCGGAACATTGCCGTTATGCTGCAGAATTTCTGTCTCAAAATGTCTCTCTCTTTTTCTAAAGTTCTTTTATTTTATTAAGTGAATACTCAAAGCTATTTCTTCTAAAGGGGTATTCACATATATACCAAACTGTTCTATTTTAAATTCTGGGATTTACATACATGAGACCCACCTTCCTTTTCTATCGGTTTTAAAGTGATATAAAGATCATGTCTTTAAAGCAGTTTTTAAAAAGTTATGATTATGAAATGAAACCCATTTCTTTTATGCTATATGGGTTATTTATGAAATGTTTGATGATGATATATGTGGATCACATGATAATAAAGGCAAATTTAAGGGTGCGCCCTGATAGCGCTCCAATGCATTGGGTAATGATGTAACCACTAGAGATTACAATTTTAACGATGCCTTGGTGAATAACCTTGGTAATTTTTAACGACACCTTGGGGATGGACCTTGGTGAAACGAAACGATTGTCAATATTAAATGTTGCAGCCACATCTTCAAGTTATGAAAAATGTTATTTTTTTATGATGTATCTCTTTATTTCTTTCTCATGCCTTAAATTTCTTTTCATGTCCTTATTGAAGTATCTCAAGTTCACATGTAAAATTTTTCTCTTGTTTCCCTTACTGGGCTTTCTGCTCACCCTTTCTTTTGATGTATGTCCCCAGGTTATGAGATGCAGTAATGAACCTAGGATGAACTTAAGGAGAAGCCTTTCAAGTGTTTAAGAAGAGTGTTTTTGTTCTTTTCATGTTTTATGTTCCTGGTTTCCAAGACACTAAACCTTAAAGATCCTCGGTTTTGTAAAATGTAATGAAAGTTTATGTGATAAAAAGACGGGATGCTATACACTTTATGGTATACAATGTTTAATATAAAATTCGATAGATAGAGAGTTAGGCCCCCATGTTAAAATTAGGACACTCTAGGGGGAGGTTCTACCACTATGCCATTTAATCTCCCCTCATAACAAAATTTGAGTTAACTTCATATTTTCAATTATTTTTAGTGTAATTCTCCATTTACACTTATTCCTCTCATATCCATGGTATGGATAGAGTTTCTACTCAATTTGCACACCATTACAATGGTCATAAGAGGCTAGTTCTCCTGTTCTGGGATTGTAATAAAATATTGCGAATTTTTTAAGTGAAGTTATGATGTGTTACCTTAGTTATAATTGGTTATTTTACAATTCCTTTAATGAAACAAATTCCATAATCATTTTTCGTGTCATATAGAACCAGGAACAACAGTAATGGTGATAACTAAAGTTGTTTCAATAGGCAAACCCATGACTATTGGGTATGATTTTTTCCACAATTTTAGGGGTAAAAAACTTTAACATGTTTTATGTATTTAATCACAAGACCAAGGGATTAATCATTTAATCATGTAATTGATTTTTATCGGACCAAGAAACAATAATTTATTTGAATATAAGTGGTAAACAAGTTTCCTTAATTATTTTAATAGTAAATAATGACCACTATAATAAACCCTAATTAAATCACTATGGGAAAAATCACTATTTGCGACGGGTTATTTGTGATGGGATTTTTTCCCGTCACAAATAACCCGTCCAGGAAGCTATTTACGATGGTGAAATTTTCCTGTTGCAAATAACCATTTATTTGGGATGGGTTATCGTCTCCCGTCGAAAATAGTTTGCTGCGACCTAGGCGCCAAACCGCGCGAATATTATTTGCGACGGCGAGATGTCTCCCGTCGCAAATACCTTGGCACGACTTGCACGCCAAACCGAGCGGTTTGGGCGCCAAACCGCACAGTGGTATTTGTGACGGGCTCCCGTCGCAAATACCTGATGGCAGCTAATAATGTTTTGTGACGGGATGTTGTCCTGTCGCAAAAAGACTGTCTTCAAGGACTATTTCCGATGGGTCCCGTCTCAAATAACCTTTTAACTGCCGACTGTAATTAATGCGAGCGAGTGTATTTGGGACGGGCCTTGTCCCAAATGGTGGTATTTGCGACGGGAAACCCGTCGCTAATAACTCCGCGCAACTATTCTAACCAATATATACCCCCATTCATTTTTTTCTCAAATCATTCAGATCTTCCTCTCTCCCTCTTTTCTTTCTTATATTTCAAAGAAAAATTTTCTTTTAGTTGAAATTTTTTATACGAGAACAATCGGAGGGCGTCAATATCTTCAGAATATCAAAGTTTAAGGTATTTATATTTTATATTTTATATATTTATTTTATTTTATATGTTAATTTTAATTGTTGTTTATCAGTTGTAATTTAATTAGATGTCAACTGATTTTTATTTATATTTATTTTTACTATGAAATTGATATTGATAGTGATAATTATAAATAATTAGTAAAAATTCATATTAATTAGATATAATTAGATATAATTAGTAACAAATAGATATAATTAGTAATAAATAGACATAATTAGGAATAAATATATATAATTAGGAATAAATAGATATAATTAGAAATAAATAGTTATAATTAGCAATAAATAGATATAATTAAGAATAAATAGACATAATTAGGAATAAATTGATATAATTAGTACTGATTAGTACTAATTAGTAATAATTAGATATAATTAGATATAATTAGATATAAGTAGTAATAATTAGTAATAATTAGATATAATTAGAAATAATTAGTAATAATTAGATATAATTAGAAACAATTAGCAATAATTAGATATAATTAGGAATAATTAGTACTAATTAGTAATAACTAGCAATAATTAGTAATAATTAGCAATAATTAGTAATAATTAGCAATAATTAGTAATAATTAGTAATAATTATTAATAATTAGTAATAATTAGTAATAATTAGTAATAATTAGTAATAATTAGTAATAATTAGTTATAATTAGGAATAATTAGGAATAATTAGTAATAATAGGTAATAATTTGGAATAATTAGTAATAATTAGGAATTATTTGGAATAATTAAAAATAATTAGGAATAATTAGTAATAATTGGGAATAATTAGGAATAATTAGGAATAATTAGGAATAATTAGGAATAATTAGGAATAATTAAAAATAATTAGGAATAATTAGGAATATTTAGTAATAATTAGTAACAATTAGTAATAATTAGTAATAATTAGTAATAATTGGTTAAATTAGTAATAATTTGTAATAATTGGTAATAATTAGTATTAATTAGTTATAATTAGTAATAACTAGTAATAATTAGTAATAATTAGTAAAAATTAGTAAAAATTAGTAAAAATTAGTAATAATTAGAAATAATTAGTAATAATTATTAATAATTAGTAATAATTAGTAATAATTAGTAATAATTATTAATAATTAGTAAAAATTAGTAATAATTAGTAACAATTATGAAATAATTAATAAGAATTATTAATAATTTTGAATAATTAGGAGTAATTAGGAATAATTAATATTAATTAGGAATATTTATGATTAATTAGGAATAATTAGGAATAATTAGGAATAATTAGGAATAATTACGAATAAATAGGAATAATTAGGAATAAGTAGGAATAGTTAGAAATAGTTAGGAATAGTTAGGAATAATTATGAATAGATAGGAATAATTAGGAATAGTTAGGAATAATTAGAAATAGTTAGGAATACTTAGAAATAGTTTGGAATAATTAGGAATAGTTAGAAATAATTAGGAATAGTTAGGAATAATTAAGAATAGTTAAGAATAATTAAGAATAGTTAGGAATAATTAGGAATAGTTGGGAATAATTAGGAATAGTTGGGAATAATTAAGAATAGTTAGGAATAATTAGGAATAGTTTGGAATAATTCGGAATAATTAGGAACATTTAGGAATAATTATGAATAGTTAGGAATAATTAGGAATAATTAGGAATAATTAAGAATAATTGGAAATAATTAGGAATAATTAGGAATAGTTAGGAATAATTAGGAATAATTAGGAATAATTAAGAATAATTAGGAATAATTATGAATAATTAGGAATAATTAGGAATAATTAGGAATGCTTTGGAATAATTTGGAATAATTTGGAATAATTATCAATAAAAAAATATTATCAATATTTACAAAAAAACAATATAAATATTTTTAAAATAATAATTTTTTAAAAAAATATTAAAATTATCAATATTCGCAACAGGCTTTGCTCTATTCTTAACATGTTCAAATCTCAAATGGTCGCCAATTTTCAGGTCATGCGCAATAAAAAGTTTATGTCAGCCATGTCCAATGTAAACTCTATAATTGTCCTTTCATGGTTGATCACCTTGCATATAGTGTTGTAATAGGACAACCCAAGTCATGACCTTCTTATCTATAAGAATTATCTCACATGAACTTTTACATTGACCATTCTTCCTTGAAAATTTATGGGAAAGATACTGATATCCCCTCAAATTTTTAAGAAAGAATTATCTATACAAAGCATCATGTGAGAAGATTCTTAGAGACAAGAACGTCATTACTTTGGTCTTCCTATTGCAACACTACTTGTGAGGTGATAAACAATGCAAGTACAATTATAGAGCTTAAATTGGACATGAATGACACAAATATTTTATTGCGCATGACTTGACAATTGAAGACCCTGTGATATTTGAACATGTTAAGAATAGGGCAATGTTTGTTGTGAATATTAATAATTTTAATATTTTATAAATTTTTTATTATTTTAATAATATTAATATTTTTTTCTTAAATATTGATAATATAAATTTTTTATTAGTAATAATTACTAAACAAAATCTGCTTGGATGATGAAGGGAAAATTTGTAATCATCTCCACAACAATGATTACCAAATTTCCTTTCATTATTCAAGTAGTTTTTATTTTGCTAATTATTGCTAAGTATTTCTAAATTAGTAATAATTAGTAATAATTAGTATTAAATTGTAATAATTAGTAATAATTAGTACTAATTAGAAAAAATAAGTAATAATTTGTAAGAATTAGTAATAATTTGTAACAATTAGAAATAAATACAAATAATTACGAATAAGTAGCAATAATTAGAAATAATCAGTGTGAGAGAGATGCAATTAAATGAGCCGTTGGAAAAAAAGGTAGCCTTCAATCCACTGTAATTTGAGTTGCCCTTAATTAATGGTAATTATTAAGTAGTTGTAATTATTTATATTCTTTTTCTAGATAATGTTTTTATAATTTCAAATTATTCAAAAAAATTGATGATTTTATAATATATATAGAAACACATGGAACAAGGAAGTCGACATCAGTCATTATTAGATGATCGAGCTTGGATATAATTTCAAATTAAGCATATGTCAATATTCCACATTGCAACATTTATTTATGTCTCAGAACATAGAGTCAATGATTTCATGGCACAAAACCAAGATTAAAATTGATAAAATCTTGAATCATCCATCTGATGGTGATTCATGGAAACATTTTGACTGTCTGCATCCATCTTTTTCTATAGAATCCCGAAACGTGTGGTTGGGTCTTTTTATTGATGGTTTCTGTCTGTTTGGTTCTTATCGTAGTCAGTATTCATGTTGGTCTATCTTTATAACTCCGTACAATTTTCCTCCATGGATGTTGATGAATGAGCCTTATATATTTTTAACTCTATTAATCCGAGGACATCCGAAAAAAATTGATGTTTATTTTAAACCATTGATTGATGAGTTAAATGCATTGCGGAGTGATGGTGTTAATACATATGATGTTTCTGTGAAACAAAATTTCATATTAAAATCTGCATTGATGTGGACGATTAGTGACTTTCCGAAAAATGACATGTTCTCTGTTTGGAGTACACATGGTCCGAAATCATGTCCTTACTGTATGAAAGAAAACAAAGACTTTATGCTTGTCAATGGAAAAAAACATTTCTATTTTGATTGTAACCATAGATTTCTTCCAAAAAATCATCCTTTTCGGAGGAACAAATCTCGTTTCAGAAAAGGTACAATTGAAAGGGATGAACCTCTGAAGATGATCTCAGGTATAGAGTTAAAATTTTTGGTATTTTCATTACCCCCAAATAGATTTGGACCCACAGTAAACCAACAAAAAATTCATGGCTTTGGGAAAGAACATAATTGGATAAAACAGAGCATTTTTTGGGATCTTCTGTATTGGTCTGATTTGTTGGTCCTCCACATATTGGATGTTATACATATTGATAAGAACTATTTTGATAATTTATTTCATACAGTTTTGTATACACCAGGTAAGACCAAAGATAATGTAAAGGAACGATTAGATCTTGCCCAAATTTGTTGGCAACCAGAACTTGAACTATTTAAAAATGTCAGATCACAGAGGTTAATGAAGCCAAAAGCAGCTTATACACTGTCTAAAGAGAGTCACTTATTATTTTGTTATTGGATTGTAGATTTGAGACTTCCAGATGGCTATGCTTCCAATTTGGGTAGATGTGTTAAGAATGGTTATATTACTGGATTAAAAATTCATGATTGTCATGTTATAATTGAAAGACTTATGCCGATTGGATTAATAGGTTTGTTGAATTCTATGATTTGGGATTCGATAATAGATATATCATATTTTTTTCGAGACATTTATGAAGTGATAATAGACTATGATGCACTAATAAAACTGGAAGAAGATGTTGCTGTAATTATATGTAAACTGGAAAAAATCTTTCTGCCGGCTTTCTTTGACTCAATGGAACATCTGATATTAAATTTTCCACATGAAGCTAAATGTGGAGGTCCAGTACAATTTCAATTGATGTACCCATTCGAGAGATGCATGTAGAAATTAAAGAAAAAAATATGTAACAAAGCATCAGTTGATGGCTCAATTGCTAAAGCTTATTTGCAAGAGGAAATTACTTTTTTCTGCTCTCATTATTTTGAATCTCAATATCCCTAAAAAAAATCGCATGAGACAAAACGAGGGGAATGATATTGACAAAATGGTAAATCAATTAACAGTCCTTAATCTGCCAAATCTTGGTTTCGGTGGAGTTCATGAACGATGGATTTCAGATGATGAACATCACATATCTCATACATACATTATACTCATCTATGAAGAAATGACATCATTTGTCCTGTGAGTGCTTCTATCACTTATTCTATAATTTATGTTACAATATTTAAAATTATTTTATTTGTAGGTTATATGATAATCATATCAAGAAACAACTTTCACAAATTACAGCAGCTGCTCTTGAATAACGCATAAATTTTTTCTTTCACAATGGTTTCCAAAACTGGTAACATAAATTATTGATGGTTTAATATCAAATCCGTTTTTTATTTATTTTATTGATAATTTTTTTACAAATTTTCATGTGTCTCAATATGCTAATAAAATTGATAAGCAACTGTGTATATTGAGTGACCCACCATCCAAAATGGTTAATTCTTATAATGCATATGTGGTGAATGGTTTTTTATTTCATACACATGCATACAAGGAATAATAAAACAATGAACAGTATAGTTTACTTGATAGGATCACATCTCAGAGAAACTGAATATGAATTTTATGGCATTTTAGATGAAATTATTGAGCTCTGTTATCAAGGAAAAAATTACATAACAATGTTTAAATGTTGGTGGTTGGATACTGAGAGAGTCTTGCGTGTTCATCCGACTCATGGAATCGTCGATATAAATATAAAAGTCTTCTTGCAGTAAACAGACCATTTTTACTGGCTCAATAGAAACATAAAATTTATTATGCAAAGTTCCGTGCTACTTCAAGAGACTTGAGCGATTGGTGGATCATAATAAAAATGAAATCTCAGGAAAATATGTTTACTCAAAATGAATGTGGTTCAGCTGAAGTGGATGAAATTTAAAATTTTCAGGAGACTGCTCAAAATCCATCTAATTCACAAAGAGACGTGAATATTGTTGATGACACCCCACAATTAAGGATCGATGGTGATGAAGATGTTAATGATGTTACAAATGATTTTGAAATGACAATAGATATTGTAACTGAAACTCATATGGATATTGATAATGCTGAGAAGGAAGATGTAGACATTGACATTGATAGCTATGGAGAAGAGGATGAAGATGAACATTGACATAGTTACATGCTGATTATAATCATAACTAATATATATATATATATATATATATAATAGTTATTTTCATCTATCTGATAACAACAATTATTTTGTGTTTCGGATGGACCCTCAGCTATTTCTCGAGTTGCAGGAGGCTGACCTATCGTTGGATGAGGGGGATTTTGGATCATTTGACCCTCATCCTACTGGCAATTCAGGGGGTACGTGGAGGGGGCACATTCTTGCATGATTTATGATTCTTGACCCTATCCCCGAGCGACGTCCACATCTTGGTTTCGTTCCATGCACACAGAGGTATGGTAACCTGTATATTTTAATTAGATTTCATTAATATATTTATATATATACAAATTTTTGATTATTTATTCATTTTTCACAGTTTTTCACATGTAGCTATTGGACAGGGGAGCGCTATCTTGTGCAATTATTTTTCTCATCCATGGATCACATGGGAACATATTCCCGTTGATGTGCGACATGACATGTTCCATCATTGGATGGTACATAAATAAATAATATTTATTTTAAAATTTATTTTATTAACAACATGATATTATAAATTATTTTTAGGGTTATTTGTATCTTATCGATGATAGAATGCGCAACGCTATCTACGCGGCATGGCAGGTTTCTATGTGTGACTATTTCCGTCAGTTTTTGCACAATTTGAGAAGGAAAACCATTAAGAATATAGAGGTGATAGAATTTGATGAGTCGTGTAGAGCCCACCGAACAGAGTACATTTCATCTCATGTTTGGGATGGATTATGTTTACACTGGTTGGGTTGTGTATTTCAGAGGAGATCTTCTGTGGGATGATAAAACCAGCAGAGACCGGAGGTGACGCATCGAGCTGGTAGCCGTACATTAAGTTCGCATAGAGATCATTTGGTAAGTAAATTTTTTAAATATTTTATACAACTTTAACAATAAACTATTTATTAAATCTTTTTTAGGCAGTCGAGCATCCTGATATTACGAAGATCGATGTTTATCGGAGGATGTACAGTGATCCAGCCACTGGAGAGATTAGAGGTGATCACCAACATCAGATTGTGATTAGTATTATTTTTTTAGTTTTACTATTAACTGCATATAATATTTTCACAATTTTAATTTTAAATTGGAATTGAAGGAGTCATATGAGGCTATGACCTCTCAGACACAGGCTGAAGGTTAGGATGAGACGACTGAGCAGACCAGTGCTCACCATTTCAATGAGGCGGCATTGATGCAGGCGACTCAGTATGGCTTTGAAAAGGGCTAAGTAGTTGGTATCATCTCTCATTTCACTCCTGGTACTAATTATGGTAATGCTGCGATGTTAGTGTTCAGCTCGAGAGGAGCTCGTGGAGAGGCATCATCTTTTGGCTCATAGTATCAGGAGCAGTTGCGAGCTCAGGCTGAGCTTATAGAGACTTTACAGAAGAAGCAAGAAGGGATGTGCCGGTGACAGCAGCAGTAGGAGCAGCATTACAAGGAGCATATGTATCGATGGCAGCAACAACAGTAGCAGCATGAGAAGGAGACACATCTATGGAAGCATTAGTATCAGGAGCAGAGGGAGTACATGCGTCGTCTGACTCGTAGTTTAGGGATTGAGTTTTTTCCACCAACTCCTTCAGCTCCTCCACCTCCTTCAGAAGATGACCCCCCAATGATTTTTTTATGTTACAAACAATTTAATTTAACATAGTAACATGAATTATTTACATTTTTTGTCTTTTATATTGGTACAAATATTACATAATTTAATTTTTAATATTTTATTATTTTTTTTACATTTCTTTGTAAATATTGAGAATTTTAATATTTTTTATTTTTTTATTGTTTTAATAATAGTAATATAATTTTTTCATTAATCGTAATTTTTGTAATTTTTTTTAAAAAAGTAATTTATTATTTGCGATGGGACCGTTTGCAACGGGGTCCCGTCGTAAATAGCCTAACTAAATATTTTTAGAAACGTATTTACGACGGGACTACTTGCCCGTGGCAAATACTTTGCTGCGATGGGCCCGTCGCAAAACGCTATATATATATATATATATATATATATATATATATATATATATATATTTGGCAACAAGACATGATCCCGTCGCAAAAAAGTTATTGTGATGGGCATGTTGCAAAAACTTTTATGTATATATAATACATATAATCGGAGGCTTATTTGCGACAGAGATATTTCTCATCGCAAATAATTTTATTTCCGATAGCATTTTCTGCAATGGGATTTTTGCGACGGGCCCCATCGCTAAAGCCTATTTGCGACGGGATCCCATTGCAAATAGGCCATCACAATTACCAAGAATTCTAGTAGTTAATTGAAACCCCGACATGTTTGTCTTCTATTTGTTATGTATCTTCTTCAGTTTTAATTTATTTTTCACAAATAGTTTCAGTGTTTTAATTATTTTCCTCCATAAATTTTGTCTAGATAATATATTTTGAATCATCCAACTTAAACTATTATTTTTTCTTTGTTTTCCCAATGGGATCGTCCATGACTGCTGATAACTACCTAGTTACTTAGATTATAAAGGAACACATAAATTCTTTCAATTTTTCTCCCCTTGCAATGAGAGCATTACAACTACATATTTTTATAATTTTCAAAGTTTAAAAGTTAGATTTTGTTTAATATTATCAAAAAGACACTATTCACACCCTCTTCTGTACCTTTGTATTATTACAAGCTAATAATTGGTATAAAAGGGTTTCATTTTGAATAAAGAAGATTTGATCTAGCACACTCATAGTATAACATCTATAAGAAGAAAGATTTCAATGACATAAATAAAATAAGTTATGTCAATAGTATGTGATCTCTACTTTAATGGTAATAATTATGGATGCTGGAAGGCTCACATGATTATCTATTTGAAAAATATTGGATTCAAAGTATATATAAATATTTTAACTTTGTATGCAATCCCTATAAAACCAGAAACATGGGGTGCTACCAATGAAGCACAATATGATATTAATTTGGGAGAAATGAATAATATTATATGTGGAATTGGTCTTGATTAATTCAACCAAGTATCTCAATGTTTTACTACCTATGACATATAAAAAAATATTATTGTTTCTTATAAAATAACTGAAAATGTATGAAAATTATGATACACTACTAAAAAACTGAAGTGTGATACTTTTAGAATGTGTGATAGTGAAAGAATTTTTGAGTCAAAAGTCTTCTTTTGACTTTTATGTCTTGTTTTGTAAATCACAAATGTATTCATCTATATTTATTGTACTGACTATGTTTATTTTATTGAGTATATTTATCGTACTGAATATGTTTATCATAGTGACTATGTTTATCATTCTGACCATGTTTATCATACTGACTATGTTTATCGTACTTACTATGTTTATTATACAAACTCATGTCAATCGTACTAACTCTGTTAATCGTCCTGAATTTTATGCATCATTCTCACTTTGTATCATATCAATACATTACACTAATACTAATAGTACTCATATTTTACTTTTATCACATGCTTGTTATTATCCTTTTTCAAAACACATGTTTTATATCAATCATACTCATGATTATCATTTTCATATATATATATATATATATTTTAACCAGAACGATGTCATGGAGTTAGTTATAAACTAATTAAAACGATGTCATGTTTTCTGTTTCAATATGACAGTTATAATGCCAGGTGTCCAAGTCCTTCCGAGTTTTCAAGAGAAATATGACCGTTGGAGGAAATATGACCTTTGGAAGCTGAGGCCAACAAATATGAGGTCATTTGAAGCTAAGAATAACAACTGAGAGACATTGATCATTCTTTTCTTCTATCAAGTTTTAGAGGGAGATGATGTGACTTCTCTCTTTCTTCCTGTGAAAGCCTTGAAATTACAAAACGTGAATGGCTCATTCTTAGTTTTTGTTTTTCATTAAGTGCTTTGTTTTGCTTTGTGTGATCGATTAGGTGATAACGATTGAGGGATGATGAGGATAGGCAGATGGTGCTACCGATCATCATATCGAGGGATTTCAAGTATTTGAAAGACAGAGGTGCCGATTACCTATAAAATAGAGGGTTTTCTGGGATAGAAAGATAGACATACCGATCATCATATCGAGGGCTTGTAGGGATAGAAAGACAGACGTACCGATCATCGTATCGAGGGATTACCAAGGTGGTGGTAAGACAGACCTCTTATCCTAGGTGAAAGGATACCCATCTCTTTGGGATAAAATAATTTTAATACTTTTACATTTCTACTGCTTTCTGTATTAGAAAGGGAATATTTTTGTTTCCTTTATTCATTTCATATTCAATAGTAATTGATTCAATTACAATTATACTGTTTCATATTTTATCAATAGATTCTATATGCTTTATGGTAGAATCTTTCACAATTTTATTACTAGGATTATTGAATTCATTTGAATATAATGGATTTAATTTTTTTATAGTATTACATCGTATCATACATTTATACTCAAGAAAATTGTGGTTAATTGTATTTTTTTTTTAATTTTATTAGTTTAAGATCACATAAACTAATTTCTTAAGTGTTTAAACACAATGTTTTTTAACCTACTATTCACCCCCTCAAATATTGTTCCATCTAATATACATATTCATCTGTATATCGATCCAAAAATTGGTATCAGAGGAGGTTTCCACTGATTTGTATTAATAGTTCTATTTATTTTGAAAGTATAATTAAATTTTTTTGTTTCAACTACTTACTACACTAACATGTGGAGCGGAAAAGATTTTGTTTTATTAGATGGTAGGGATGAATAGTGCATCAATTGACAATATAAATCCAAGTAGACCACCTATCATTGATGGGAATGATTTTGAGTACTAGAGAGATCGAATGAATACATTTGTTATCAATATTGTTGTAGACAATTTCATTTTGCTTACCGGAGGTTACAAAATTCCTGACAAATAAGTTTGTACTTTCACTAATAAAGAAAATCAATAATATCAACTAAATTACAAAGTACGCAATACTTTGTTATGTTCTATGACTAGGAATATATACAGCCAGATATCATATTGTGAAGAATCCAACTTTATTTGGAAGAAATTGGAAGTCACATATTTTGGTACATCTAAGGTTATAGAAATAAGAAGATCAACGCTTCGAGCAGAGTATCATGGATTTATTTTTTACTTATGTAGATCCAGTATGTAAAGAACACCAAATATTTATGAAAATTGTCAACAATTTACAATCTATGGGAGAAAAAGGTCTTTATGATGAAGATATTATAGAAAAAATTATTGATATAATGCAAAATGAATGGGAGTCAAAAAGGACATCTATTGATGAAAATAGAAAAGTGTCTCAGATTAATCTTGATAAACTCTTTGGAACACTTCTACAGCACGAGAAAAGAATGAAGAGAGATGCTGATTTCTATAAGAAGAAAAATGGAAATGGGGTTTTACTACTACATCTAAATCTAAAACACCTAAATGGATAACAAGTTCCAAAGCTAAGAAAGTTGTTATGTAAGAAGCAAGTGATTGCAATCATTAAGATAATGAGTTAGCTAATATTGCTCAAAGTATGAACAAAATTGTTGGAAAGAAAGAATTTCAATACATATTCAAAAAGAAATATAGGAAGGATAAGAAATATTCAGAGGAAACTTGTTATGAATGCAAGAAAGTAGGTCATATAAGACCTGATTGTCCTTTACTGAAGAGAAAATATAAAAAGGTGAAACATTCAGAATGAAATAAGAAAAATTATTACAAGACAAAGACAACGAAATTCTTGAAGGAAAATGATACTTGGAATGAAAGTGGTCGCAATTCATCAGATGAATCTTCAGAATATGAATCTTCAGGACAAAGGAATATTGGACTTATATAAAACTACCAATTAAAGACCATTGTTTCATGGCTAAGGTACACAATGTTGAAGCTATTACAAATATTTAACTGAATGAAAATTATTCTGATAATAAATATTATGAATATTAAAATGATGAGTCTTCTTCATCAGAAGATAATACATTACATTCTTATGAAGAAGTGTCTAGGTTTGCTAAACTTCTTGAGAATGAAAATTCTAAACTGAAGAAAAATATTGATAATGAAAATTCTAGAATTTCTATTTTAACTAAATAAGTATCAGATCTTTCTAATGTTCTTTATATAAAATCTTATGATTTTGAATGTATTTTAAAAACCATTGAGAAATTCAATTCAAATAATGATAAACATTCTAAGGATCTTGAAAATGTTATTACTAAGGAAAACATTTTAGAGACTAACTCTAGTTCCAAAAATAATGTTTTCCAGGATGAAAACATAGTTTTAAAACTAAAGTCAGAAATTTTTTACTTGAAGAAATGTTTGTCAAACATTACATATGGAAAGGAAAACTTTGATAAAATGTATTCTCAAATTCGACATTAGAGGAATCATTCTGGTTTTGGTTATACTAATTCTAAAACGGTTTTTAGTAATAAATATATTATTTCTCAAAGTACCCCATTTTGTACAAAGTGTCAATGTGGTGGACACTGGAAAAGAAATTTCTCTCTTAATAGAACTCAGTCTTTAGGATTTCATAAATATCATACTAAAAAACAAATGTGGATTCCTAAAATACTTTTATCTAACCATTCTGGATCCAAAAAAAATTTGGTTCCGAAAAAGTAATTATTTCTTTTTAAGGAAAATAAGAAGTGCACCAATAAGATTATTTGGTACATAGATAGTGGTTGTTCTTGACACATGCCTAGAAACAAAAATTTCTTTGAAAAGATTATTAAAACAAAAGGTGGAAAAGTTACCTTCAGAGATAATACTCAAGGAAATATTTTTGGAATAGGTAATATTGTTTTTCATGGAAAATCTATTATTATAAATGTTTTGTTTATCAAAGGTATTAAGCACAATATCATCATCATAAGTTAATTATGTGATGAAGGATACCTTGTGAATTTTAGAAATGATAAATGATTAGTTCACAATTCCAAGGATGAATTCATTCTATATTCCCATGGGTAAGATAATGTATACACTATTAAATTAGAAGACCTTATGAACCAAAATTTACCTTTCTTAAGTACAATAGAAGTCCAATCATGGCTATGGCATAGAAGAATAAGACACTACAAACAAAAAAATCGTTGTAAACTTTCAGGGAAAACACTTGTAAAGGATCTACCAGATCATAGATATTATTCTTCAATGGTCTATGATCCTTGTAAATTTGGAAAGAAACATAAAACTAGCTTTAAATAAATAATTGAAGTTCCAAATTCTAATACATTACAACTAGTGCACATGGATCTTTTTGGTCCTTCACAAACTGGAAGCATTGGATGAAAATACTATGTATTTGTTTTAGTTGATGACTTTACTAGATTTACATGGGTCTATTTTCTAACAAAGAAATCTGAAGCCTTTTTCTATTTCAAAATTTTTTGAGCCGAAGTCAAAAATGAGAAAAACCTATCATTGATAAAAATCTATAGTGATCATGGTGGTGAATTTCAAAATTCATATTTTCAAACATTTTTTAGTAAGAAAGGTAATACTAACAATTTTTTAGCTTCAAGAACTCTTAAAAAATGGTGTTGTTGAGAGAAGAAATCACATTCTTCAGGAAATGATAAGAACCATGTTGAGTGAATACTCAATTGCTAAGCACTTTTGGGCTGAAGCTGTTAGTACTACTTGTTATAATATAAATCGTGTTTTAACTAGACCTTTTATTAATAAAACACCTTATGAATTGTGGACTGGCCGAAAACATTAAGTTTCATACTTCAATGTTTTTGGATGCAAAGTATTAATACTGAATACTAAATAGAATATACACAAATTCGCACCAAAATCTAATGAAGGAATCTTTATAGTCTATTCTACAACTTCCAAGGCTTATAGAGTTTTCAATAAGAATAGTTATACTATTGAAGAAACATTTAATGTTAAAATTGATGAAACTAATAATTTTTATTTCAAACAACCCCAAACTACATCTTCAGATGTGTTTTCAAAAACTAATTATCAACTTTTATTCGAAGATCCCTCTCATAAAGAAAATGTTCAAGAAAGTATTTTTGAAACTTTTACCCCAGAAATTTTTTTCCATATATTGATGAACAGGTATTAAAAAACCCAAATCAATTGCTTCTTATGAATCATCCCAGTTATAACATCATTGGTGATGTAAATCAACCTGTAAGAACCAGAAATTCCTTAAGAAATAAAATAAAATATCTTTCCTTTCTTTCTCAAATGTAACTTAAAAGTAAAAGTGATCCTTAAGTGATGAAGACTTGATAAAAGCAATGCAAGATGAACTAAATGAATTTGAAAGGAATCAAGTCTGGACATTTTTTGAAAGACCAAAAGAAATAGATGTAATTGGTGTAAAATGGGTTTTTAGAAATAAATGTGATGAAAATTGAATCATTGTAAGAAATAAAGAAATACTTGTTGCTAGGGGATATACTCAACAAGAGGGAATAGACTATGAAGAAACATATGCTCCGGTATCTAGAATTGAATCTATTGGTATTCTATTAGCCTTTGTAGCATACTTTAATATCAAATTACTTCAAATTGATGTTAAATGTGATTTTTTAAATGGTTTTGTTCAAGAAATTTTTTTGTTGAACAACCACCTGGTTTTATAGATTCAAAATATCGTAATCATGTTTTTAAACATACCAAAGCTTTATATGGCCTTAAACAAGCCCCTAGAGCATGGTAGGATAGAGTTTTAAGATTTCTTTTACAATACAATTATGAAAAAGGTACAACGTATCCAACCCTTTTTATAAAAATGGAAAACAAAAATGTTTTTATTGTTAAAATTTATGTTGATGAAATCATATTTGGATCAACACAGCACTCTTTAACTGATTATTTTGTGAATTTAATGAAATATTAGTTTGAAATGAGTATGATGGGTGAGTTAACATTATTTTTAGGTTTTCAAATTTCACAAAAACTAGAAGGAACATATATATCTCAACATAAGTATATCAAATATTTACTCAAAAAGTATGGATAAGACAATAATAAAAGTATTAGCACTCAAATTGTTACCAAAAATACACTTGATATTGATGAAACTTGGAAACCAATATGTCAAACAAATTTTAGAGGTATGATAGGAAGTTTTTTATACTTGATAGCTAGTCAACCAGATTAATGTTTTCCGTATACTTATGTGCAATATAATAATCAAATCCAAAAGAGTCTCATTTAAAAGCTATGAAATGAATCTTTTGATATTTAAAAGGAACTCTGGATTTAGGTCTCTTTTATTCTTTTGGAAATGATTTTGTTTTAATTTTTTTTTCAGATTCTGAATTTGGTGGTTGTAGAATGGATAAAAAGAGTACATTGGGAACCTGCCATTTCTTTGGAGATTCCTTGTTTTCTTGGTCATGCCTGAAACAACACTCAGTAGCATTTTCCACTACTGAAGCTGATTATGTAGCATTTGGAAGTTGTTGTGCTCAAGTATTGTGGATGTAACACACACTAACTAACTATGGATTGAGCTTTTCCAAAACTCAAATTCTATGTGATAATACTAGTGCCATAGATCTTAGTGAAAACCCAACACATCACTCTCATGAAAAATACAAAGATATTAGGCATCACTTTCTTAGGGATGACACACTAAAAAGAGATATTATTTTACAATTAATCATAAGACAAGATCAACTTGCGGGAATTTTTATAAAACTATTACCTTCTAATAGATTTGAGTTATAAAACAAAAGCTAGGAATGATTACATTAAAATAATAATTCTTATATATTTCATGTTTTACACTTCTCCTTAAATTAAATTCTTCTATAAACGTAG
This sequence comes from Viscum album, assembly GCA_963277665.1. Classification (NCBI taxonomy): domain Eukaryota; kingdom Viridiplantae; phylum Streptophyta; class Magnoliopsida; order Santalales; family Viscaceae; genus Viscum; species Viscum album. The sequence goes on along the minus strand of OY728143.1, from coordinate 1,400,205,133 downwards.
AGAACATTTTTTTCTTTATGTATTTCTTAACTTTTTATTATGGAATTATTTATCTGTTTATCCTTTTGGTTTTCTATTTTATCATTCAGATTATCATCTTGACCATCTGGTTGTTCTTTTAACCATTTGTCTGTCATCTTGTTTTCTTGATTACCATATTGATTTTATATCAATAGGCACGTCAACCTATGGTAACAAATTTGTTTTCCATCGGCATATCAAACTATGGTAAAAACTTTGTTTTCCATCGGCACGTCAACCTATGGTAACAACTTTGTTTTCCATCATTACGTCAACCTATGGTAACAATGTTGTTTTCCATCGGCATGTCAACCTATGGTAACTACTTTTTTTCCATCATCACGTCAACTTATGGTAACAACTTTTTTTTTCATCAGAACGTCAACCTATGTTAATAACTTTTTTTTCCATCGACACGTCAACCTATAGTAATAACTTTGTTTTCCATTGGCACGTTAACCTCTGGTAAAAACTTTGTTTTCCATCGGAACATCAACCTATGGTAACAAATTTGTCTTCCATCGGCATGTCAAACTATGGTAAAAAACTTGTTTTCCATTGGGAAGTCAACCTATATTAGCAACTTTGTTTTCAATCTGCACATCAATCTATGGTAATGACTTTGTTTTCCATCATCCTGACAACCTATGGTAATGACTTTGTTTTCCATCGGCACATCAACCTATGGTAATGACTTTGATTTCCATCGGTCTCACAACCGATCATATTTTTTTCCTTTCCATGTACACTTATACTTTCCTTTTGATTTTATGTTATACGTTATTTATACTATTGAACCAATGATTTCCTTAGAATCATAGAAAGGTTCATTCTTTCTTTCTTTTCTTTTGTCTTTATTAGGTTTTATTGTTTCTCATTTTTTTCATTTAAACCCTATCTGTTGATTTATATATCTTCTAATGTCAACTATAGAAGATCAATGGTAATTGTTTTTCACCTATAAATAGAGCCCCCCTCCCCAAACCCACACCAGTTTTTCAGATTTCTTGGCAAAGCTCTACCTCTTTGTTTTAAGACTCCGTATGATCTTCCCTTTGCCTCATCATTATGTCTTAGTCCTCTGCCAACACTCCGTCCAAAATGTATTCAAAAACGATTTCAAAGAAATACTTCTTTAAAGAAAGGATAGTTTCTAGGGACTTCTTTGAGAAATAGGATTCAACAATCAAGAGGATTATTTTTTCCACAGCTGGGAACATCTTTGTGTTGAGAAACCCGTAACTCAAGATCCAATTCTTGTTAAATAAGTTAGTCAATTCTAAAAAATGTTGTCTTTTGACAAAAATATGATGATAAAATTTTTTGTGTACGATAGAAAAATATCAATGTCTGTGAAACAAGCAGCTCAGTTTCTCAATGTCTTAATATAAGGTGACTCTTTTTGTACATCTCATAAACTACCAGAGGAAGTTGGTACGTTTAATAGAGAATGTTATGAAAAATAATTATTTCTCATAAATGAAGAGGAGAAAAAATTAGGTCATTTATCTCCAGATAACATATTCGTGTTGCTTTGGATGCAAGGTTTTCCTATCCCAAGGAAAGGGGATAGAGAAACTCTTAATGTTTCTTATATTATTATGCTAGACTATCTTGTAAACATGAGAAAGTTAAATATCATGGGGTACATTTTTGAAACAATCAAGAATGTCAAGTCAGGAGCGATCAAGTCTCATTTGATTATGTATCCCACTATTCTTACAAAGTTCATTCTTGAGAGCATGATGTTTTGTAATATTCCTCTGAAAGGGAAGTTGAAAGAAATAAATCCATCTTGGATAAGTAAGAATAAAGTGAAGAATTTGTATGTTTGTTTTGATGAAAATTAAAATCTTTTTGTTAAATATGTAGAAGCTAAATCGGCACCAAACCAATCGGCACCAAATCAATCAGCACCTATACCAATTGAAGATAAGATAACTGTTGTTTCTCCTCAAAATTCAGATCCTAAAACCAGTACTAATCAAAAGAAGAAAATGAAATACAGAAAGGAGGTTATAACCAAGTGGAAGAAAGATAAAGAACAATGAAAAGAAGGTGATCCTATGTTCGGTCTTGATCCAGCTGAAGGTTTAGCTGAGAAGATAAGGGTAGAGGATACACTTCAGGATAAGAAGAAAAAGAAGACTCTTTTGAACAGGAAAGCTCAATATTTTGATGTTTCTAAAATCATGAAAATGGTTGAGGTGGCTAGTGCTCAACTAATTGAAGAAGTGCACCAAGAACCAATCGTACAGAGTCTTCTAGAAAAAGAGAAAGGGAAATTTCTTTTGAATGAAGTACAAGAAGTTGAAGAAGTGGAAGAATATTTTCTTATTGAATTTCTTCTGAGTTCAAGAAAGAGTAGATAAGAATTTTTTCAAAAGCAATGTGAAGGAATTCAATAGGTTCCTCATTCCAATCAAGTACCAGAAAAATCTCTTAAACCTCTTTCAAATAGATTTCATTCTCAAGTAAAGAAAGGTTCTCAATATTCTCATTCCTAAAAAGCAATTGTTATTAGTGACAAAGTGGATGAAGAAAGAAAGGAAAAAGAAAAAGGAAAAGGAAAACATCCAGTTGAAGACTCAAGTCGATCAAATGAACTGGATTCATACAATGAGGCTACTGATTTAGAACACACAATTTCTCTCAAGAAAAGTGATTACATTGTTCATGTATTGAAAATAATTCAAAAGAATATTCCTTATTTTACAAGAATTGAAGGGAAAATTGATTTCATCACTAACAAACAAAGGAAGAAGTTTGGTTCTGTATGTGAACTTAGAAAGAGATTATTGTCAATTGAAGCTGATTTAAAAGTTCTGTCTGAATGTTTGGCTACTCATAAGAAGGCTTGAAATAGGATGACTAAGCGGTCATACAAAACAGAAAGCTTAGTGAATGATCATGAAGTATCAATTAAAGACTTAAGAAGGATTTCAAATGATCATGCTATTGTTTTCAATAATCTTGAGAAAGAAACTATTGAAAGGCTGAATCAGATGTCAAAAACTCATGAATCCGATATCCCTTCAATAAAAGAGCTTCAAGAGAGAATAAATTCTTTCCAGTAAGAGTTTTTGAAGGTTTAATATTTCAAAGTTAGAATAGTTCTATTTAAGAAGAAAAATTATTTGTTATATAAAGACAATAAGAATTTTCAATACAGAATTGATACTCTTGGTGAAGTAATAAGAGTTCAAGAGGAGGCTATCTAGAATCCGGATCAGCTTTCTTCCGATCAACAAGAGCTTCTCAAATCCCAGGGTGATTATATCACTAAAAATAAGAAATAAATCAAATAGATAATGATGTTCTTCATGATTTGATCAAGAAAGAAAAAGAAAGAAAACAAATGAGTGTTGTTGTATATTTCTTTATTCACTTAGAATTCTATAGACTTGTTATTTAAATGAGGGTTATGTTCTATTTCCCATTACTTTGCATTCTTTTTCTAACTTTTTTAGGTAACTCAAGATTACCCCGTTATTTTTGTAAATCACAAAGGGGGAGAATGTTTTATAAGGGGAAGAATGTTTTAATCAAATACTTCTAAATCAAGGAAAATTTATGAATATAATCCTTAGGATAGTACATTCCTAAGGAGAAGTTAGTTGTATTTGATTTCATATTCAGAAGTGGTTTTCAATAACTCAATAGGAGATAAGTATTTCTTTTTGTTTTTACTTTATGTTTTGTGCTTTCTAAAAAGGGGGAGATTGTTGAGTCAAAAGTCCTCTTTTGACTTTTATGTCTTGTTTTGGAAATCACAAATCTATTCATCTATGTTTATTATACTGACTATGTTTATCATACTGACTATGTTTATCATACTGACTATGTTTATCATACTGACTATGTTTATCGTACTGACTATGTTTATCCTACTGAATATGTTTATCGTACTAACTATGTTTATCATACTATCTATGTTTATTACACTAACTCAATCGTACTGACTCTGTCGATCATACTAAATCTATTAATCGTATATACTTGTATGTATCATACTCACTTTATATCATATCAATACATTACACTAAGTAATACTAATAGTACTCATATTTTACTTTTATCACATGCTTGATTTTATCCTTTATCAAAACCCATGTTTTATATCCATCGTACTCATGATTATTATTTTCATATATCTTTTATTTTAACCAAAATGATGACGTGGAGTTAGTTATAAACTAATAAAAATGATGTCCTGTATTCTATTTCAATATGACCATTATAATGCCTGGTGTCCAAGTCCTTCTGAGTTTTCCAGAGAAATATGATCGTTGAAGGAAATATGACTATTGGAACCTAAGGCCTATAAATAGGAGTTCATTTGAAGTTGAGAATAACAACTGAGAGACTTTGATCACTCTCTGATTCTATCGAGATCTAGAGAGAGACGCTATGACTTCTCTTTTGCTTCATGTGAAATCCTTGAAATTACAAAATGTGAATGGATCATTCTTAGTTTTTTTATTTCATTAAGTTCTTTTTTTCTTTGTGAGACCGATCAGGTGATAATGATCGAGGGATTCTAAGGATAGGCAGACGGTGCTACTGATCTTCGTATCGAGGGATTTAAAGTATTTGAAAGACAGAGGTGTTGATTACCTGAAAATTCGAGGGCTTCCAAGGATAGCAAGATAGACATACAGATCATCATATTGAGGGCTTGCAGGGATATAAAGATAGACATATCGATCATTGTATCGAGGGATTTCCAAGGTGGTGGTAAGACAAAACTCTTATCCTAGGTGAAAAGATACCCTTATTTTAGGATAAAAGAATTGTAATTATTTTACATTTCCACTGCTGTTTTTATTAGAAATGGAATTGTTTTGTTTCCTTTATTCATTTCATATTCATTTTTAATTGTTTCAATTACAATTATACCATTACATATTGTATCGTTAGATTCTATATGCTTTATGGTATAATCTTTCACTATTGTATTACTCTGATTATTGTATTTATTTGAATACAACTAATTTACATTTATTATAGTACTACATCGTATCATACCTTTATACTCAAGACAATTATGGTTAATTGTATTAGTTTAATATCATTTTAACTAATTTCTTAAGTGTTTAAACATAAATTTTTTAAACCAACAATTCACCCCCTCTTGTATTGTTCCATCTAATATACATTTTAATCTATATATCAATCCAAAAATCATCACACATAGGAATGATAGATTGGTAGAGATAGCCAACAATGTTGCTGATTTAGGAACTTCAATTTCACAATCAAATCAGGTGCTGAAAGTACTTAGAGTTCTACCCTTTAAATGGAATATAATATCTAATGTTTTATGATAATCATCACTAGTCAATGATTTAGAAATAAAAGATTTGATCAATACCTTAACGATTTATGAAGCAGATATGCAAGCTGAAGATGAGGATCACAAGATAAAAATAAAAAAACATTAGATTTACTGCTCGAAAGGATGAAATGAAATCAGAAGAAGATTTAATAATTTTAAAATTATTCAGAGTTTTATAGTTTCTGAAATGGAACTTGATCAACTAGCTAGAAGATTTAGTATATTTTATATGAAAAAGAGTGGTGTCAAGAAGACCTTATTGAAAGATAAAATAGGATATAAAGAATTATGATTAAATGAATGTAAATAGGTGGGGAATATCAGACAATATTTCCCAACATTAGAATAATAAAATATAAATGTGGAGAATAAAGAAAGGAAAAATTAGATGAGAACAGATTATGACTTAAATTGTAATAAAGTTATGAAGGATAATTAGAGTGCATCTGAATACTCCAACAAATATTGTAAATAGAACACAAAAAAGAGATAAAAATATGAATGAAAATACGTTCTTTGTAGTTATGGAATAAAATGAGGTAAAATATTATTATTCGTTACCTATGATTCTTCAAGATTCTATAACAGAAAATTACCTTCTTACTCATCCATTATTGAAGAAATATATGAATATTTAGTAAAAAATAATAAGTCACTAAAGAATATTCATAATTATATTTTAAGTGAAAAATATATTATGTTAAAACAACATCAATAATTAAAAGATAAATTCAAAAAATCCACATCAAATTGTACTGATCACAAATTTGAATAAAAGAACTATATGATTAATTATATTAATTTAAAATTGTTTTAATAATATTAAATAAAAGGAGAGAAAACCTTAAATAAAATCCTAGGAAAAAAATTTATCAAGAAACAAAAATAGGGAATAATAAGTAATGGTGAAAAAACAGAATTATATATAAATTAATTTGTACCTAGTTCTAAAAATAAAAACATATCAATGATTACTTATTTCTATTTTGGAATTAAGGGACATTACCCTAATGAATAATGTTTTAAAAATATGTAGATTAGTTGAATTAAATATGATTTTATTTTCTGAAATATTTTTGATGAATTTACTATTAATTTTTGAAAAATAAAAAAATATGGCTATCCAGATATTTGCTTGCTAACATGGTTGGACAGAAGAAAACATTGGTACCTATTTTTATAATATATTTTTTTTGTAGGAAAAGGTCATAGGAAAAAAAGTGATATAGGGTATATGGATAATGGATACTCAAGACACATGAGGGGAGACTTTTCCAATTTTCATACACTAGACAAATTAGATGGATAACTAGTCAACTTTTTAGACAATACTAAATGGAAGATCATTGAATTTGGTTAAGTTGGAGATCTAGAATCAATTTCAACATAAAAAAATTTATATATTCAAAGGCTAAATACAATTTTGAAAATAATTTCTTAACTTTGTGATGGTAGATTTTATGTGGTTTTTTCAAATAATTCTTGCCTATTTTTTAAAGATAAACTTCTCAAATTTAGATTACTCAGAACTAAATTTTTTTTACCTTGGATCTTAATAAAATGTGTAAACAAAATGTGAATTGTTTAACTATTGAGAAAAATTAATCTTTGATTTGGAATAGGAGACTTAAATGAAAAAATGTCTTTAATTTATATAAATAATCTTAGAAACACTTATTTTTTGATTTTCCTAGTCATAAATTTAATAAAAATAGATTCTATGATAAATTTCAAATTGGAAAGTAGCAAAAGTCATCCTTTAAATCTATTAACAAAGTTGTTACATCCAAACTACTTGAACGTATCCAAATAGATCTATTTGGACTATAAAGAGTATAATATCTAACTATATGATCATATATTTAGGCATTATATGATGACTTTTCAATATTTACATGGGTTTATTTTCAAATGCTTAAAAGTAAAGTTTTCTCTGTTTTTGAAATCTTTTAAAAAATTGATCAAAAATGAATAAGATTTTAAAATAATTTTACTAAGAAGTGATCATGGTGACGAATTTGATAATCAAGAATTTAATTCTTTTTTCTCAATATTATGTAATAAACATACTTTCTATTCACCAAAAACACCTCAAAAATGGAATTATGGAATAAAGAAGTTGAACTATTCAGGAAATGGAAATTATTTTGTTAAATGAATATATACTTCTTATCTATTTTTCGGAATAAGTTATAAATAGAACATTATATATCCTGAATAGAGTTTTAAAAATACCACTTATTAAAAAGACAGTTTATGAACTATTTAAACATAGGAACCCAAAAGTTATACACATTAAAGTGTTTAGATTCAAGGTATATATCTTGAATACTAAGGAAAACCTTGGTAAATTTGATCCAAATTATGATAAAGGAATATTTTTATGATATTATTCTACCTATAAAGTATATAGAGTGTATAATGAAAATTCAAGTATTGTTGAAGAATATGATCATGAAAAGTTTGATGAAATTGATCCATTTATTCAAAAGGAAAATCAAATAGATTAATTTTTTGATTAATTAGACAACATGAAACTATAATCAACTAATATTTATTCTGAAAACAATCTATATGAAATTCAATCTAGTTCAGAATAACATTAAACTGATGATCCTGAGATTGTCTTAACTAGAAAATCTAGAATCTTAAAGGATCAACCTTTATAAAGTATAATAAGAGATCTATATACTAGAGTAATAATGAGTAATAATGTAGGAAACCTAAATATTATCTTCCTTCTTATCTAAATTAGAACCTAAAACTATAGAAGAAGCATTAAAAGATGAAAGTTGGCTAATGGATATGTAAGAAGAACACAACCAATTTTGTAGAAATTAGGTTTGGAAATTAGTTGACAGACCTCCAATCATCCTATAATTGGAACCAAATTAGTCTTTAGAAATAAACAGGATTACTAAGGAATAATGACTACCAAAAAGGAAAATTATTAGATAAAAGATACAATTAGGAATAAGAAATAGACTATGATGAAACCTTTTTAATTTTTTCTAGATTAGTGGAAATTAGAATATTTTTAGATAATGCAACTCATATAAATTTTAAATAATATTTTATTGAAGTATAATCAGATTTTCTGAATGTATATTTAATATATAAAGTTTATAATAAACAACCATCAGGTTTAGAAAATCCTCATCATCCAAATTTAGGTTTGAACTTAGAAAGTCTCTTTGTGGCCTTAAAAAGAACCTTAATGTTTGGTATAAAAGATTATGTTATTTAATTTTAGAAAATATATTTTTTGTAGGATTATTATATCTTAATATTTTTAAGAAACCATTTTGTTCTAATATACTATTTGTAAAAATTTATGTAGATGATGTTATTTTTGGTTCAAAAAAAAGAAGATTTGAAAATCTTTTTCAAATATTATGCAAAAATAATTTTAAATGACTATTATTGGAGAATTAAATTTATTTATTGTATTTCAAATGTATCAAAACATTATAGAAATATTTTAAATCAAAGTAAATATATTATTTAATTATTGAAAAAATTTGGACTTGAAAATAGTAAGACCTATACAACAGCCATGTGTACTAATAGAAAACATGGTTTAGATAACGCTGGAAATCCAGTTAAGAACATGTTATATAGAGGTACAATAATTAGTTTACTATATATTAATTCTAGCCGACCAAACAATTTTTTTAAATGTGGTTGATTTTAATAAAACCCAAATGAATCCCATATTTCTGCTTTTAAAATAATTTTTAGATATTTAAAAAGAACTATTTTCAATAAATAATTTATACAAAATCTTTTTATTTAATTTAATTTCATATTCAAATACTAATTTTTGAGGTTTTAGATTATATAGAAAATGTACATTAGGAACCTATCACTTGTTTGGAAAATTCTTAATTTCATTGCCAAGATAAAAACAACAGTAAATTCCTTTATCAAAAACTGAGGAAGAATATATATCTGATCAAAGGTTTTATCCACGAGTGTTGTGGATAAAACATACTTTACTAGACATTGTAATTAATTTCAATAATATTCCTATTTTATGTGACAATATTAGTGTAATTAATATTTCAAAAAATCATATAAGTCACTCAAGAACCAAGCATATTGATATAAGATAACATTTTCTAAGTGATCATGTTATTAAAAAGGCCATATCTTTAGAATTTGTAAATATTGAATATCAAATTTCTAATATTTTAACTAAACCACTTCCAACTACTAGTTTTGAATTTATTAATGGAGAGTTAGGTATATTTAATTATAAATAATTTTTTATGTGTTTCATTAATTTTTATTAACTATTTTATTTATTTTCATTCAGATATTATTTATCTCTTTAATAATTGTTTGAAATGATAATATTTTTTATTTTTTTCAATGTAAATCTTTTAAAAAATTAAATTATGATTACACTAAGTATTTTGGTCAGAAAACCCGAAATTTCGTCACAAAATCCATCAGAAACCCCCCCTCTCAATCTCTTTCACTCTTACCCTTAGTATTTAAACCCTTTGAAATTAAAGAGTCTTAACTTACAACCTTCTGATTATTAATAATTTTGATGAAATAAAGGAAAAATTAAGGTGTACCATCAGATCTAATCATCAATGCCTCACCTAAAACAAAATTATTCATTAGAAAGTTGTAGATTTTGAATGGTTGTATCAAAAAAACATTCTATTGAAGAAATAACTAGATTTTAAATGTTTTGAATTCATTTTTAATGAATAAAACTCTGGATTTATATTTAAAATATAAGTAATGGAGTTTTATAGAAATGTTCATTTCATCTTTCGTGACCCAGAGGTTGTTATCATTTTAATGGTAAATGATACGAATTTTTATTTCTCTTTGTAGTAATTGAAAATATTATTTAGTGTCCCCATGAAGGAGTTTTTCAGTTTAATATTTGATCCACTGGAATCCATGATCATAAATTTGAATATATTATGTCTTTACTATTTTGCACAAATATAGTTCAAAATTGTTTGGTAAAGGATATTGAGGCTGACTAGAAGGCGATGTTCAGATTCATTCAGTCAGCAATACTTCTAAGAATTACGGAATTAGAAAAATATTATTTATCCCAATATGTATATAATGCTTTTGACGATGAGTGATATTATGTTTAATTTCTTTAGATATATGATCCGATACATGGATCACTATTATCAGGCAGAGGAAAAAATGCCTTTTTATTGATATGGAGGGATTGTTTCTCTGCTTTTTAATGAAAAAAAATCAAAAATCAAGATGTAAAAATTCACAGTAGGTGACATCAAAAAACAATTCTGAAAAATGGAAGATTAAGAAAAAGAAGTTTCTTCTAGAGTACAATAAAAAGGATTTTGTTACCTATTGGCACTGAACACCAAGAGGAATCCATTCCTCTTGTTTAAGGGGGCAAGGAAATGTAAAATCTGCTGGATCAGTTCATATTCAAGAAGAAGAAGTTAGAGAATATATAATAGATGATTTTTTTCAAACAAAGAGATGTAGAATAATTTATGATGTCTCTGATCCAAAAAAATGCAATATATGTTCATCAATATCTTGAAGAAAATATGGAAGAAGAAAACAATGATTCCCTTATCATCCAGCCTAGAAAAATGAGTGAACATGCAAACTAGGATTCAGAAGTTCAAACGCTAGATTATATGACTACTGTAACTAGTGAATTTGACCAACTAGTATTTTTACAAGTCTCAATAATTACATATGAACAATGAAATGAGAATCCACTTTAAAATAGGAATGTGAATGAATCTCTTGAAAATGATCAAGTAGAGGAAACTGCTCAAGGAGGTGGGAAAGAACAATCATTAGAAATTTAATCTACTAGGTTAATATAGAATCCAATAGTCTCTTTTGTTGCATATTCATTAGACATATATATTTATACATCTACTAAAAAGAAAGAGGTTCTTAATATTGTATCTTCCTACTCTAGTGATTAATATAAAGGAATGTATTTATATTTTATTTATTAAGTCCAACCATCAATAAATAAATAATAACAATCTCTTGATTCTCTTGATAATTATATTGAAGAGTTAGTCCACCAATTGAACAGAATAAAGGAGGATAATTATTTTCAGAAAAGATAAATAGATTCTATAAGGAAATGTTTATAATATTTGAAAAAGTAAATTGTTCCATGAGAATAATAGGAATCAATAGATGTTCATATACAAACACTTAAAGATAGTTTAATTTACAGAAGATTGTTTGATTCATTTCAAGAGAAATGATAGATCAGTTTAGAAAACTGAGCGAAGGTTCAGTCTCAAAAACATATATCCATGATTTTAGGAAATATTTGGGATGCCAATTTGAATCATTAAAGAACAGTAAATATCAGAACATATCATCTACTTATGCTCCACAAACATCACCATAATTAATCAGAAGGTTTGAATCAATTAATATAGTTTTTTCTGCTTTAAATGATTGACTACATTCAAATAGTGTTTCAATGCCCCTCGGAATTTTTTGTTGAACAACCAGGGAGAACTTGTTGGAATGTTAACCTCAAGAGTTCCTAGTATAAGAAATATTTTAAATCTATTTGGTGAAATGATCCCAGATTTCATTTAGTCTAAAGAAAATGTTCATGATTTTTTGAAAGTGAATATGGTTTAAAGATTAAAATTTCGTCAAGATTAAATAATTTTTATGAGAAAATTTGATGATAACTTTAATGAAATTTTCCTAGGATTTATGGCTAAGATTAAGGATGGTAATTTGGATATTCAATCTTCTTTGGATTCTAAAACCTATTTTGAGCAATACCTTTCACCCTCATTCAGTCCTACCTTTTGAAAACTATCTATCCAATATTTATTGTACTCAAAATAGTATTTTTACTATAAGTATATTTGTGTTTAATATTTTTTATTATATTGTTTATATTTTTGGTCATTTCTACTTCAATAACAAATATCATTTTTTTTTCTTATAAATATATAACATTAATTCATAGTTCTTTGCTAAATTGAATGTGTTTTGAACCATTTTCCATTACTTTTTTTGATATCACAAATATGGGGAGAAAATTGGGTGAACACAAGATTCTTAATTATGTTAAAAGTTTTTATATCAACCAAAGAGCATGGTTTTACTGTATAAATCTACATTACAATACCAACTATAATTCTTTCACATCTCGTTAAAAGGTATTATCTCAATTGTGTTTACAAATATAATATTTTCTATAAGATGTGTTAATTGGGTTTTTTATCTCTAAAAAATGGGGATATTGTTGGTATTGTATTATCTCAACAATAATCAATGAATCATATTTATTTTTATTCTCAAAAATAACCTTGTTTTTTTATTGATGAAGTTACTGTAAGTAATTTTCCGGAATATTATTTTTCTTCATAATTTTATATTATTTATGGTTTAAAATATTTGATTAAGTATTTAGAATGTATTTGAAAGTATTCTAGAATCACTATTAATATCTTACATTTATAATTATAACTTATGGTTCGAAATCATATGTTTGGAAGGAAACATGTTCATCATGTACCCTACACAGTTTGAAAAGTATAGATTATCAACCCTACGTTTGGAAGAAACCCCACATTTAAAGGAAGAAACCTATGGTTCATTAACCATAATTTTTTAAACAAACATGCATTGTCAAACCAAATTTCAAGTTTTTTTGTTACATGAAGGAACCCTAGATTTGACTAGTCAATGATGGAGTATTTAGTGAAGGATATTTTCTATGATTTCAGCAACGATCTTCCCAAAAGTAAATATATCTTTAAATTTATTTTATGAATCATTCAGAGGCTTGAATTCAATGGATTAAATAGTATCTATTTCTATGGGAAGTTACAACTCTCCGAAATGGTTTAAATTCAAATGATCATGATTTTTTAGGCGATATTATTTGATCAGTTATAACTGAAAGAAAGGAAAGTTTCTCTTGTTAAATAGAAAGAATGTTTTTTGTTTTCTGTAGTGTGTGATATATTTTTTAATACATAGTTTTTGAATGTGAAAAAAGATTGAATGTCATTATTATTCCAATGAAGCTACAATTTGGAGACATATATGTTTCAATCTTTTTTTGGGAAAACTTCTACATAATTGTTACTACTGTTATTTGTCTATTGTTATTTTTATTGAAGAATATTTTCTACTAGGATATTTTTAAAGATGTTCATTCTTAAATTCATTTATCTTTGATGTATACTATCAATTATTTGTGTTAGTTTCTACTAAACCTATGAATAGGTATCTATTTGTTCTATAAAATCATTCTCTATTAATTTATTTGAGTGTCTACTACTAAGAATCAGTCATGGTGGATTATAAGATTCCCAAACTAATTTGTTGTTTTTCGGTTCCCTATAAAAGAACTAGAAGGCTTTGAAAAAGCCTTATAGTAAAGGTGTCAACTACATGTACTCAGTTGCTAAAGGTTTTATAATAAGGGGACCTATGTAGTAAATTTCACCATGCTTGTTGATAAAGAATTAGTGTAGTGGGATAGGGGATCTTTGTTCCCCAAACCACTAATTTTTTTTTGTTTTTTTCCTTCTATTTATCAGCTGCTCAACTTAATTAAAGAAGAGAACATTACATATCTAAATAATTTAAAAATAAGTATAAAAATAATATTCTCTATATGATTATCAAAAAGGAACAATTAAACCCTCTCTTGTGTATCTTTGTATTATTACATCCTAACAAATATATCTAGAAATTTACTTACCAGCTTTTTAGCTATGAGGGAATCCTCTAATTTCTCACCAAAAACTCGAATGTTGCTAACAATAGTATTATCCGTAGTGTAATATTCATCTATATCCTCATCATAATATATTTTAATATACTCAAATTTACTCTTCCACACATATATCTTGGATTCCTTCACTTTTATATTATGTTCATAGATTCTTTTCAATTTTTCCCAAATCTCATTATTTGTTTGAAAGACCATTAATTTTTTCCATACCCCTTAAAAAAGTGACATTAAGTTGAAATTTTTACCTTTCCTTATAGATATATATTTATCGTCTTAGATTGGGTCATAAAAGAGCCTTTATTAGTGGGTGGAAAACCCATTTGAAGAAACATATATAACTTAAAGGCTGGGTAAAAAGTGGTATGTCAACATCTTAATTCATCTAACTATTTCATTTTATTCCATTGAAAGTAATTATTCCTTGATTTTTCACATAATCTAATTCCTATATTTACCAAAAACTTATTTTTGGATCTTTATATTGAACATCACTTTGATACCACTAGTTTGTTATAGATATGATTGGATCATCAAGAGGGAAAAGGGTGAATTAGTGATCACTTTTATTTTTACGAGTTATTACATTTAAACCAAACTTGTCAAACTTGTTGAGGTTCCTAAAACACTCAATTTGTTTTTAAAATTCTCACCTTATTGTGTAGTAATATAAGTAAATATAGTAAGACACAATATTCATAAGGTTTAGTTGAAATGTTTACTCCTATCTATTTTGGTTATACCCCACAACATGGATTCTGTACTACCTAGAATATTCATTTACAACACAGAGTCCACTGTTCTCTCAACCACTTATGAAGTCCAGTTGAATAAATAATAATTATTCAACAACATATATAACAAATAAATACCTTTAGATCCTTCTGTTCTATACACCACTGGATGTTGGTATTTCTCCATGACTAGATAAATCATCAAGTTTACACGTGTACTCCTAAAAAACATTTAACTACAACACCGATATCAATACCTCCTATATATCTTGAGTGATCTTGGTATTCTTTATCCTTCAAGATACTCAAGTTCAAAATAAAAATCCTTACTCTATAAAGGATTTTGAATTAAGAACTTCTTTTCACTCCACGCTAATAATGTATCAAGCTCTCATAATTCTCAAAGGATCAAATAGTATTCATGTGTTTACACCCATTACTTATCACCGACATTCAAACAAAAACACACACACACACACACACACACACATATATATATATAAATTTTATGTGAATATATAGTTTCCCTTTGAATTTGAAAACTCCATGATCATTGGAAACTGGTCCGATATTTGATTTTAAACCAATCATATATATTTTCGAATTATTTATTATTCAATATCATTTAAATGACATGTTAAAACCTCATTTTAACTATCCTGAAGAATCAAGTAATTTCCATCATTTTATTCTTCTTGAAACTTTATTATTTAAAATCATTCAATATATTCACATGCATGGCCTCATGTATCATTACCACATTAACCTTACTATTTGTATGTGTGGAGCTTATCTCATATTTTTATTCATCTCTATAAACATATAAAATTCTACAAGCCTTCAATACTTATGAAAAATGTATATGTTCATCCAAATAATTATGTTTGTGGTAAAAGTATTATGACAATATAAATTCATAAAAACATATTCTTACAACCAATACAACTCTCAATGTCTTACACTGAATACTTTTGTACCATCTTCAAATTATTATGTTCAACTTATAGTATTTACTATAAAGTCATATGTTCAAGATACAATGGTTTAAGTTGGACCAAAGTTTTAAACTCTATACTTCAATGTCATATGACCATGACTTTTCCAATTATCCACCATTGCTCAAAGTCACAAGACTAGATTCCTCCTTGACTGAAACCCCTTTAATTGAAAGCATCACCTTTGGTTTGATTCTTTCATTATCAGCAACATAGATTATTATGAATTTGATAAATCCTGATACTCGAACCCATGAAGTGAATTATAAACATCACATAATTAAATTTCACTTAACATGACCACTAAAAATTCTCTATGTACTTAAAACACCATGAGGATCATCCATATGTAGTAGTCGGAATTGACCATGTCAATCGACCAAATTGACTAGTGTCGATCGACCATATAAAAAACATCATATCAACCACAAGAAAAAATAATTTACTATGTGATTATACTATGAATTTCTTAGTCTATTATGATAAATAGATTTTTTTTGAAAAACCAATTGATCACATGATCAAATCCAATCAACTATACCCAATAGACCATCTGATGCAACAGCCAGTGGATCAACCACACATGTAATCCAATTTTGAAATTCTATATATACTCAAATTTAACCTAGGGAACTATACCAACTTTTTCCAGACAATATACATACCTACACAAATAATTTTCATGAGTTTCTTGAAGATCAACACATTGATCATCACATCTAGAAATATTCTTTCATTTAATAAAACTTATCTACTTATCTTTTTTCATTAGAAGTGATAGAAAATAAATTTAAATTACATTCTTGGATGTATATTTAAGCATAAAATCAAATTTTGACTCATAAATCCTTAAAAATTGTCCAAGAATAATCAAATTTATCACCAAAAACATACTGACATACCAATAAAAAATGAGATTAAAAACTTTGGGCTCAACAATCTCTCCCTCTGTGTTTATTGTAAATACTTCCCAAAAATTATTTCAATATGAGACATTTTATTTCAAAACCTTATTGATAGTAAATTATAGGGGATAGAAAAGATTCCTCAAGTCATATACCTCTTTCAACCTCATCCTCCATTCATGAACAAATCAGTCCACTTATGAGGGGATGATCACAAAACATTTTTTTATTATAAAATTTCCTTTATTAAGTCAATTATAAGTCAACCTAGGCTATCCTGATATATAAAATATGATGGATTCAACTAAATTTTTCAATATTTTATATAAATATAAATCCATATGATATCATTCCCAAAATATCATTTGAGGGGATACTCATATAGATTCATAAAAAAAACATTTTATCTTACTCACTTCTTAATAAACACATTAAAATGTTCGTGTGAAAAGCATATAACTCCCCCTATGTCTCATATTTTATCAACCAAAACACTCTTAATAAATATATTGAATAAAATCATAAAAAATTTCTAAAAGTTTGATTCTCATACCTTATACTTTAAATTTCACGGTACTGTCTAGATTTTCTTGAATTTGTAAACTCACACAACTCGTGATATATTAATAACAATATCATTATTTTTATCCCCATCAAGGAATGCACTCAATACTTAATCATGTAGCTTTAAATATCCATGAAGAGTAATCGCTTCATGTTTTCTATAAATGATAGCCTCAAACACCTGTCCTTCAATTTCCTATAAGTAAGAAAAAATATATAAGAATAACAGAGAATAAAAAAAGAGTTTCTTTGTTTCTCAAAAGAAACATTTGTTCTCAGAGTTTACTCTTTCCCTAGACTTATATTTTTTACTAAACATATCTTAGTAATAACTATGATATTTTTTTTATTTTTTCTTCAAAATTTTTCTTTCTCAACTCTTTCCCTTATACTATTTCTTTTTTGAATTCATTTTCTCCACCCCAGTTTCCAATATGACTACATCTTCATTTTCTTGCAAAATACTTTTCATGATATCTTCTTGGGCTGGTAGAATTAATATGAAATCATTTGTTCCATGGATATTTTATTCATATATTTAATTAATATTATTTTGGTTTTTAATTAAAAACATCTAGATGAATCCTAAACTACTTCATCCTTTTCTTTATTCACTAATTTATTTCCTTTATCCTTAGAACTCATCTGTTTTTCCTCCATTTTTCTAGCCTCATCCAGTTGGTTAAACTGAAAAATCATGTATTTTTTCTTAACTTTATATTCTTTCTTAGGATTATAAATTTGTTTTTTGATATACATTGATGAACATGAATTCCATTTTTTTATGTAAACCCACTCAAGGGAATATATTTAAAAATATATCATCTTTGTGAAAATAATTTCCACACTTAACACAAACCTCTTCTAAATATTCAAATCTATTTTTAGTGGAATTGTTTTTTGAAATTATTGTCAGAACTGGTTTCCTTTTTTAATTATCTCCCATTTTACACAAAATCCCCCCCTTGTTTCTTATCTCATTCTGGGTGATAGAATATTTTACTAGAAAGAATAGGATTCTTGTACATACCTTCCACAACAGTAGGAAAAAACTTATAACTTTGATCCTCTAGACTGATTCCAGATCTATCCAAACTTATGTTATTGTTATTTTCCTACAACAATGTAATCCTTATTTTACTCAAATGTGGGGGGTATCATTAGAATATTTCCTCATTTTTATTTGAAAAATTTCCTCTAAATTTTCTAGGTGAAAACCACCATAGAATTAATTTTTCCCATACTCTTTTATAAATTCTATATTTATATTGAGATAGATTATGATTATATTTTAATTTTAATGTTTTAACCTATATTCTCATCATTTTAGGAAGGTTTAACCCTGATCTCAACAAACTTGGTAAATACTTGTAACACCCTGACCCTAGTTACCTAGAGTCAGTGCATTTTTACATAACACTGTCATGATCACAGGTGATCAAATCCTAAAAGACCTATTAGTTTAGCAGCCTTGGAAGTATAAGATACATACATAAGTTTTACATTACATTATGAAATGAAAAACAAAAACATTGTGTCTAATTTTAAAACACTCATATCACTTATCTAATCCCAGAAAGTCAGTCATAATATAAATCTTCGCATCCTAGGAAAAATAAAACATCTAGAGGGGTGAGCTCATATGCTCAGTAAGTATAAAAATATAGTGGAAACATTCATAAATAAGAATAAACATTTAAGGAAATTTATAAGACTAAAACACAATACTTTTAATCATAAACTTAAATATAATATGGAAAATATAAATCCAATAATTCCATTTACTTATTCACATGGATTTTCAACTAGTCGAATAATCACTTGTAATATCAATAGCTAATTTCATAATGATGTAATGCTTAATTTCGAACATCATAACTACATAGTCAAGGAATAATGCCAAGACTACAAATAAGATTTTGTCAAGGCCCTGTTACAATATACTAGTTTGTCTCATGAGACCTACTGATTTATCGAGAGCTATAGTGGGCTCTATGCATCACTTACTATGTCCAATTCACTCCTCATTTGAAATTTTTTGAACATAATATAAACATTCCTATTAAAACTAGCATAAAAAATGTCAATACATTAACCATATACCCTTAATGGTATAAAAGTATCACATACATAGTAAAAAATATCAAAATAACTTCAATAGAATATGGAAGATTACATCCTAATAAATCAACTCAAACAAATGTAAAATCCAATGAAAAATGTTAATATAGATGAAATCAATCCAAAAACTATTTGAGTGAAATATCTCTTCATATTTGGAAATAATTTAAATGTAAAGAAAAAAATTATTTTAAAAATATTATTATAAGCTTGTAAGGGATGTTTCGAAGGTGTTATAATGGAAAAAAATAGTCTCACCCGCCAGTTAAGTTAAAAACATTCTTAACATAATTTAATGAAAAGGTCATAAAGTACCTTGTTTGGAAAACAATGGAAAGATTCCTCTCAAAATATTTTATAAAATTTCAAACAAGGGTATAAATGAATTTAAGAAATATTCTAGTAAATAGTAAAAATGTTTTGAAATACATTTTTAAGAAACATGAATGAGGATGATAATGAATTCCCTGTAGATGCTTATATAAAAACAACCCCGAATAATAAAGAAATTGTAAAATTAACCCTTACCATGTAATTTTACTTAGTCAAGGGTATGTTAACCTCCTGTATAATAGTAAAATAATTGTTATTAAATTATAAAATAACCACATATATAAATGTGATATCATGTAAGATTTTCTAATATTTATTTGTTTAAAATATTTCAGTAGTATCATTGTTTCAGGTGCTAACTGATTCATTTTCCTTTATATGTTTTGTTTCATAAGTCATGTTTATTTGGGATAGAATTTATTTGATTCATATCTAGAATGATATTAAGTTCATATACATTATTTTTAATCATAAAATAAAAATTATTCTTTAATGGTTACGATGGGGAATGAATCTCATCACGTTCATGGAGACGACAATCCGTATGTATGCACGAGTGACAATATCCTTCTATTGATGGTAAAATAGAATGTAATTGGATGTTATATTACATATACATAATCATTAACATGTTATATTTTTTATTTACAACAATTATACTCCTTTTTATACCCATCAAAATAATCAAGTGTTAAATAACAAACTACACCACGATGTGGAGACGGTAAGTCACACATACACACGTATGGTGACTTTTTCATTCATAGGATGGATAGAATAATGAATACGGTTGTAACATATTTATAATGACATAAAAGTGTGTATAAGGTACTGGATTTAGTATTTTGGTATGGAAACAATAAAGAAATATGAAGTGGAGGAATAAAATAACATTGAAAAAGGAGATGAAGTAATTATCTCTTCTACGGGTTCTTTATTTTGATTTTAACAAAAGGGATACTCAGATTGAATTTATGATCAATTTAAGGCCTCTAGGTTTAATTTAGGTTAGTTGGGAAGATATTTGATCATGTTTTGTCTGATCCAAATGTATTTGGAGGTGTTATTTTGAGATAAGGAGAAGTACCCTTTTATAAGAGAGGTGGGGTCACTTTAGAAAAAACATGAAATATTATTTTATTATAAAATCCTTTTCGGTTTATAATGGCTTAAAATGGATTTATTTCTAGGATAAGGTGTGTATGGGTCAAAATTCAATAAAACAATAGGTTTGGGACATGTTTTGGTCACCATATTAACCTTATATTTTAGATTTTACTCTTAGTTAAATAGTTTATCTTTTACAATGTCTTCTTATGTTATTATATAACTTGGTTAATAAAAATACCATAAAATTACAATAAAACCTTAGGTGGTTCATTAAATACATATATATATATATCATTATATAACTCTTTTGGCTGAACCATATATTTTTAGGAATATTATATCATTTAATAATATAATATTATTTTTAAACTCAGTTATGTCAATTTTGACACTATTTAGTATTTGGTTTTTGTGAAAGTCAACAAGAATTGATTACATAGAAAAAATTTATTAAATAAATTATAACATTTCATATTAAACTATAAAATTACTTTAATGCATCAAAAATCACAATTTACATTTATTTGGATATTTATAATTTCCATTATTTTAATCCTTTATTAATAAGTTAATTACTACATCATCATTGTGTCATAAATAAATTTAATTATATAATGTATAAATATTATAAATAAAATACCATGATTTAGGAAATATTTTTAGATTTATAATTAGTATTTATAATTGAATTTATCTTATGTACAAACCTATATTAAAAATGGTTTAGTTATTAAAATTAGAATTTAACACTTTTAACTCTTCTTTAAATAAAATAATAATAAATGTCCTATTCTAATCAAAGTGGATCAAAGATGATCATATTTTATTCCTCTGGTTTATTTTGGTCTAGAAACTCTTATCCAATAGAATTAGGACAGGTTTTAGGGTAATTATAATACCTTTTCCCCTTTAATCACCATATTTACGTTTAACAGTGGTAAATAAAATTCAAATGTTATTATCCACCAAAAATTATTTTCATTCTATTGAACCACATTTTACTTACTGATTTCAACTATGTCTCTTAAAATTTTAAAATTCAATTCATTGGAGTAGTAAAATTACATTTTATGAAAATTTTAAAATTTTCCTAGAAGGTGGGTAATAGGTGTTAAATAGTTCAATAAAATTTTATATATCAAATCTTATTATAAAATGACACCAATGAATTAAATTAAACTATTATAGGTATTAAGTATATATTTTTAATTTAAAATAAATTTAAATAAAAATAATAATTATTTAAAAAAAAGTCAGTTTTAAACAATAACGTAGTGTTTTTCACTATTAATAAAAAAATTGAATGTTTTAAAAAAAATACAAAAAATTCACCGTAAGATAATTTTGATATTCAAAATCCACCAATTAATTGAATTTCAAAAAATAAAATTTATAAAATTGTAAAAAGTGGGTATTACTATTTATAACAATTTTTTTGGATAGTTTGATTGGTAGTGGTGTGCTAGAACTCGAAGTTTCATACAACCCAAGTTATCGTATTATTCAAAGAGATGTATATCATGGAAGCTTGGTGTGTTATATTCTTCCCTCATTCAAATAATTGCATCCTCAAAATTTCTATAATATTACTATATAAAAAGATTCGGGTGGTTCTTCATCATTAGTTCCTCGGGTTCCCATGTTGCCTCTTCCATCTTATGTTTTCTCTATATAAATTTTACCAGATGAGTTATCCGGTTTATCAAGCATCTTGACAGGCACTTAACAATATGAAAGATCAGGTTCTAGTTCTATTTCTTTATAGGTTAGTACATGTGTTGGTTTAGGAATGTATTTTCTCTACAGTAATATGAATAACACATCATGAACTTTGGAGAGACTTGGAGGAATTTCCAAATGCTAAGCTACAACTCCAATTTTTTCTAGAATTTAAAAGCTCTGATGTACCGAGGAATTAATTTACCCTTCTTACCAAATCATATAACACCCTTCCATGGAGATACATTAATGAAAACATTATATCCTACTTGAAATTCCAAATCCTTCCTTCGGTTATCACAATAACTCTTTTTTCCTACTTTTAGCTGCTTTGATGTGGGTTTGGATAATATTTACCTTTTCCATTGTTTTCTCAACAATTTTGGGCCCTACGAGTTTTCTTTCAGCAACATCATCCTAACAAGTTGGTGTGCGACATCTCTTTCCATATTACTCTTTATATGGTGCCATCTGAATACATGAATAGAAGATATTGTTATAAGAAAATTCTACTAGAGGTAAATACTGATCCCACATACCTTTAAAGTCAAGTGCGTAAGATCTCAACATGTCTTCTAAGGTTTTAATAGTCTGTTCTAACTGTCCATCAGTTTGTGGGTGGTAGGCAGTGCTGAAACAAAGTTCAATGTCTAGGTCTTTTTGAAGACATTTCCAGATTCTTGATGTGAAACATGGATCATGATCAAAAAAATTGATAGGGTCACTCCATGAAGTCTTACAACTTCATTAATATATAGTATTGTTAAATGTTGAAGTGGTAAACCTTATCTTATAGAAAAAATTGTTCTGACTTGGTAAGTTGATCAACAGTGAACCATATTTCATCATTCCTTATAGGAGTCTTTGTTATCCCCATGACAAATTCCATCGTAATATCATCCCATTTCCACTTTGGTATGGGAAGTGGTTGAATGAATCCTCTAGGATGTTTTCATCTAGCCTTCACCTATTGACAAGCTATACATCTTGACAAATAATCAACAATCTCCCTCTTCATGTTATCCCACCAAAAAAGTTTCTTCAAATATATATACATCTGTGTGCTACCAATGAATACAGAGAAATTGGAACTATGAAAATCATCCAACAATTCCCTTTATAGATTAGGTATGTTAGGAACCTAAAGTCTCTTCCCAAATTTCAAAATTCCATCTTCATATACGAAGTTAATTAATCTCCCATCATTCACACCTTTAATTTTCATTCAAAGCTCCTAATTATCAGTCTGAGAAATTTTTATCCTTTATAGTAAAGATGGTTTGGAAACCATTTGAAAATGTATTGATGTTTCACCTTCCCGGATTATTCCCATATCCATCATTACTAGATCAATTAACATAGGATCCCTTTAATCTCTCATCTTGTTTAAAACTCTATGATACTTTCTTCTCAAATAATCTTACACCTTATTTTCCTTCCTAGAGTGGTAGTGTATAGTGAAATAATAATCCTTTAGTAGTTCAATCCATTGTCTTTGCCTCATGTTGAGTTCTTTAGGTGAGAAAATATACTTCAAGCTCTTGTGATCGGTATATATCTCACATTTTTTCTCATATAGACAGTGTATTTATATCATTAGATCAAATATTATATATACTAACATAAGATCATGAGTAGGATAGTTTTGGTCATGAATTTTTACCAGCCTGATGCATAAGAAATAACTCTATCATTATGCATAAGGACACAACAAAGTCTTTTCTTTGAATCATCACTATAAATTACAAACCCATCATTCCCCGATGGTAGAGTCAATATAAGAGAATTGACAATGATTCTCTTACATTATCCATAACATTATTCACACTCTTTTGTCCAAACAAATTTAACCCCATTACGTGTGAGATTTGTTAATGGTCCAGTCAATTATGCAAAATTCTGGATGAAATACTGATAATAACCTGCTAAACCAATAAAACTGGTTACCTCAGTTATACTCGTCAGTGTTATCCATTCTTGTATTGGTCTTGTCTTCAAAGCATCAATAGATAATCCATCCTTAGAGACAATATGGACAAGAAAATAAATATCCTGAAGTCAAAATTCACACTTGATAAGCGTACCATATAATTCATTTCTTTTAAGAGTCTTTAGAATAGTGTGCAAGTGATTTTCACAATATTTGTGGATTTTATAGTATACCAAGATATACTCAATAAATAAAACTAAAAATTCATCAATATATTCCGTGAAAACTCTATTAATTAGATCCATGATGACAGAGGGGGAATTATTCAGTCCAAAATGCATTTTTGTAAAATTGTAATGCCCATACTTGGTACAAAATGTTGTCTTCAGAATGTTTTCCTTCACATGAAACTAATGATATCTAGATAAAAGTTCAATATTTGAAAAATATTTTGCTCCATGATGTTGATCGAATAAATCATCAATGCATGGAATGAAACACTTGTTCTTTATTTTTATTACATTGATATCCCTGTAGTCAATGCACAACCTCAGAGATCCATTTTTTTCTTAACAAAATGAATAGGGGCTCCCCAGGGAGAAACACTAGGGATAATAAATACTTTATTACTCAAATACCTTATTTGATTCTTTAGTTCCACTAATTCTATAGTGTCCATTCTATAAGGGGTCTTCGATATGGGCTTTGAACTAAGAATTAAATCAATGGAAAACTCAATTTATTTTTCTGGAGGATGTCTATATAAATCCTATGGAAACACATCAACATATTCTTTCACAATAAGTACGTCCTCTATTAGAACATTTATTTCATCACCCATAGTCATTTCATCCTCTTCATACCTAATATTTTAATTTATTAGAGATACTAGGGGTGGATCTAGATAAGAATAAGATTGTGATGTTTCTACTCTAAAGATATGGTATTCTTTATCATAATCAAAAATTGTAACCACATTCTTCTTAAAATAAATTTTTGAAACATAGTCTGGAATCCAATCCCTACTGAGGATTATATCAAATTAAATTATGGGTATGACGATGATATTAGTAGATAAATAACATTTATATTCCATAATGGTAACTGATTCAAACATATTTGTTACAATGATACCTACGTTAAGAGTTTTGACTGACAAATCCCTTGTTAAACCAAATTGGAAATATCTAATTTTCTTGGAAAACTGGGAAGATATGAAAGAATGTGTTGATCCAGAATCAAATAAATAATTGGTTAAATTTTAGGAAATGATTAATGTACCCACCACATCATTCATAACTTCAACCATTGTAGTTATGATCACATATACTTGGACTTTCCCCCTTGTCCTTTTCCTATTTAAGTTTCTTTGATGCTTAAGACATTCATTTTCATAATTCCACATTTCATTACAACTGAAGCATTCAACATTGACAACCTCTTTTTCCCTTTTCAATCATGAGATTACTGGCGTTTTTCTCCACAATTGTAACAAATTACCTTTACCTTCAGGAAATTACCAAGGTGTTTCTTCCCTCATTTACTACAGGATGAAAATTCAACTTTTCCCTTCTTCTCCTTATATCAATTTCTAGAGTGTTCATAACATCTGTTCTTCTCTTTCTTTGATTTAAATTCATACGACTTAGAGAATTATTTTTTTATCTTGATAGCACAAGAGACAATATCTTCGTACGATGAAAAGGATTGTGAGACTAGTGATTGATGGAGAAATGTTTTAAAACCACCAAATAATCAATCAATATTACTCCATGGGTTGTGTATATAATTTTTAGCATGCCTTTCTAACATTGTAAAGTTATCCTCATACTTTGTGACATTCTCATCCTCCTTTTGCCATAAACTCAGAAATTGTCTTTCCATATCCACTCGATGGTCATGAAGAAAGTATATTTCTAAGAAACGATCTTTAAACTCCCTCTATTACATATTTTATACTTCTTCATCATCTTTTTTGTTTTAAATTAACGACCACCAT
Organism: Viscum album; assembly: GCA_963277665.1. Lineage (NCBI taxonomy): Eukaryota > Viridiplantae > Streptophyta > Magnoliopsida > Santalales > Viscaceae > Viscum > Viscum album. The sequence goes on along the minus strand of OY728143.1, from coordinate 1,400,178,606 downwards.
TGATCTGTATCTCCTTTGAGGTGATAGACTGACATGAAAACTTTTTCCCCTTCACTACTCCAAAAAGGGTGATATATTTTCTCTAAGAAACTTATCCATTTATTAACTACAAATGGATTTGTAGTCCCATTGAATGTTGGTGGTTGTTTCCTCATAAAATAGTATAACAGTGATCTTTTTCATTTTGTATTAGGGTGCTTCATAAGGGTAATGTTATTATTCATAACCTATGTGATTTGTCCCAGTATGGTTATAAGTTGTTCAACACGAGTTGCGTCACCAGATCCACAATAATTATCTTCAGTAGGAGGTCAATATATACATGGATTATGTGCATTGAAACAGTTTCCATTCCATCCCCTAGGCAACATTTCTAAACAATTGAACACACTAGATTATTTTATGTATCAAAATACATAATTCCAAACTTGTAGAATACCTAACATGAATTGAACAGTTTATTAATATAATCCATATTCATAAAAAATTAATTGAGGAAGTATTTATTTTTAAATCCTTCATAATGGCTTGTAAAATAAAATGTGTATTATCCTAAGCATCATCCCCGAGAGTGTCATAACCAAGAGTGCAGTAAGACCTGTTGTCGTGCACCAGTTCCCATTCAAGTCTAGCTCAAAGTGGTGTTTTTGGGTTTTACCCCTAGATAAATATGTGATAGAGCTACCTCTACCTGCTCGTATTCATCTAGGGATGTATTGCTCTGAAAATTCACAAAATATTTACATTATTAAAATTCTAGGAAGTTCTTTTATACCAATCCTCAAATTCTATCATAGGGTAATGTTATCTAATCAGATATTTTCTTAATCTAGTTTCCAAGGTTTGTACTAAGAATCCTCTAATACTAACTGTAATACCCCTACCCTAGTTACCCAAACCGGTGCATTATTAAATAACATTTTCATGATCACAAAGGACCAAATCCTAAAATACATATCATTTTAGTAGCCTTGGAAGTACTAGATACATACATATGTTTTAAATAACACTATGAAATGAAAAACAACAACATTTTGTCTCCTTTTAACACACTCATATTCTTTAGCTTATCCCTACAAGTCAGTCATAATATAATTATTTGGATCCTGGGAAAAATAAAACATAGAAAGGGGTGAGGTAAGATGCTTAGTAAGGATAACAATATAGCATAAACATTTAGAAATAAGAATAAACGTTTAAGGCAATGTATATGACTAAAACACAAGCATTTTAAATTTAAACATCAGTATAATATGGAAAATATAAATCAAATAATTCAATTTACATATTCACATGGATATTCTACTAGTTAAATAATCACATTTTATATCAATATCTAAATTCCTAATGATGGAATGCATAATGTCGGACAACATAACCATATATTAAAGGAATCACGCCAAGACTACAAATAAGATTTTATCAAGGCCTTATGCCAAGACACTTGTTTGTCTAATGAGACCTACTAATGCATCAGGGAGCTATAGAGGGCTCCACGCTTCACATACTAAGACCAATGCATGCCCCATATGAAAAGTTTGAAATATAATATAAACATTCGTATAAAAACTATCATATGAAATTTCAATACTTTAACCATAAACCATGAATGATATAATAATCGCACATCCATAGTCAATAACCACTAATTTGATAGTATGTTAACCTCCTATGTATTATTTAAATAATAATTATTAAATTATACAATAACCACATACATATATATGATATCATACATGATCTTTTAATAATTATTTTTTAATAATATTTCAGTATTATCATTGCTTCAGGTGTCAACTGATTCGTTTTACATTATATGTTTTGTTACATAAGTCATGTTTGTTATGGATATGATGTATTTTATTTATATCTAGATTGATATTATGTTCTTATATGTTATTTTAAATCATAAAATGGAAATTATTTTTGAATGGTTACGATGGGTAAGGAATCTCATCTCGTTCGTGGAGATGGTAATCCGTACATAGGCACGAGTGACAATATCATCATATTGATGGTAAAATCGTATGTAGATGGTTTATCATATATGCCGAATCATTAACATGTTATATTTATTATTTACATCAATTATACTCATTATTATACCCATCCAAATAATGAAGTGTTGAATAACAAACCACACCACGACATGGAGATGGTAAGTCGTACGTACGCATGTATGATGACTTTTTCATTGATATGATGGATATAATAATGAATATGGTGTTATAATATTTATAATAACATAAAAATATGTATAAGGTATTGGATTTATTATTTTGGTATGGAAACAACAAAGAATAAGGAAGTGTAAGAAGAAAATAACATTGATAGAGGTGATGAAGTAATTACCTCTTCTATAGGTTCTTCCTTTTGATTCGAACAAAACGAATCATTAGGTTGGATTTATGATAAAGTTAAGGCCTCTAGGGTGAATTGAAGGTATTTCTTAAGATATTTTAGTAGGTTTGGGTTGAGGAAAATGCCTTTGGAGGTGTTATTTTGAGAGAAGGGGAGGTACCCTTTTATAAGAGAGCTGAGGGTCGCGTTAGAAAAATATTGAAATATTATTTCAGTATAAAATAATTTTTAGTTTATAATGGCTCAAAATGGATTTATTTACATTATAAGGTGGGTATGGGTAGAAATAATTTCAACCAATAGGTTTTATACAAGTTTAGGTCACCATATTAACCTTATCTTTTAGATTTATCTCATAGTTAAATAGTTTAACTTTTACAATGTCTTCTGGTATTTTTATATTACATGCTTAATAAACATAGTATAAAATTCCATGAGAACCTCAAGGGGTTCATTAATGAAATTTATATAATAATATAAGTATTTATTCTTAACCTTATATTTTTGGAAATATTATATCATTTAATAATATTGTATTTGTTTTAAAAACACATTTATGTCAATTTTGACAATATTTAGTATTTGGTTTTTTTTAAAGTAAAAATAACATTAATAAATTGAAAAAAGTAAATTAAATAAATCCTAACATGTCACATTAACCTAGAAAATTAGTGGAATGCATCAAAAATTTCAATTTACATTTATTTGGATATTTATAATATCAATTATTTCAATCTTTCATTAAAAAGTTAATTAATGCATCATTATTGTATCATACATAAATTTAAATATTTAATGTCTAAAATTTTTAAATAAAATACCATAATGTGGGTAATATATTTATATGTATAACCTTATATTAAAAATGGTTTAGTTATTAAAATTTGAATTTAAAACTTTTATCTCCTATATAAATAAAATAATAATAAATGTCCAAATCTAATCCAAGTGGATCAAAGATGATCATATTGTATTCCTAAGGATGATTTTAGTCAAATAAAACTTATACAATAGAGTTAGGACATGTGTTAGGGTAATTATAATATTAGTTTTACCATTAATTACCCTATTTACTTTTTACCATTGTAAATAAAATTCAAATGTTACTATTTGACAAAAAATATTTTCATCCAATTGAACCAAATTTACTTATTGATGTAAACTGTATCTCTTAGATTTTTAAAATTCGATTCATATGAGTGGTAAAATTATGTTTTATGAAAACTTGTAAATATGCCTAGAAGGTGGTTAAAAGGCGTTAAATAGTTCAATAGAATTTTATATATCTAATCTTATTATAAAATGAATCCAATTAATTAAATTGAACTAATATAGGTATTAGGTATCTATTTTGTCTTTAAAATAAATTTATATTGAAATAATATTTATTTAAATAAAAGTCAGTTTTAAACAATAATGCAGTGTTTTTCACTATTCATAAAAAATTGAATTTTTAGAAAAAATTACCAAAAATTCACCCTAAAATAATTTTGATATTTCAAATCAAAAAATGAAGTCCATTTAGAAAAATAATATTTATAAAATTTCAAAAAGTATGTATTACTATTCATAACTTTTTTTAACTGCTAGTTTGATTGGTTTTGGTGTGCTAGAACTCAAAGTTACATACAATGAAAGTTATTGTATTATTCAAAGAGAAGCGTTCCATGGATGACTGAGTTGTTACAATACTTCTATAAGTTTGTAATACTCTTTATGAACTATAAGAAATATTTCTTGGGTCTCACAAAGTTATTTTTTTATCTTGCATATATTTTCTCCTGAAGATCATAAACCATCTTCTCCTACTCATCTATATTTACCTTATAATTATAAATATCATCAACATAAGAGGATTCCTTCTTGATAAACTCTTATTTTTATTCATCTAATTTGTATTTCACCCTTAATATCTTATTATTTTATCTATTTTGTTGGATAATCTATTAAAGATAAAATTCAAAATTTATTTTCAGTTATAATTTAAGTTCTTTACTTTATTCTCCATCATCATCACTATTTGATAACTCAAATCCATTCTCAAAATGAGAAAATAATGTGACCTTGTTATTTAAACTACTAGCTGGTCCATATTTCCCTTTATTTATCATAAATATTATTCTTTTGCTGATAGGATGATTATTATTGTTCTTTTTTTGTTCTTGTACCTTATCATATTCCTCATTCGATTTAGATTCTTCAGCATCATTTTATATGAAATATTTTTCAATATGAGAAATATTATCACAAATATAACAGTTATGTAATTTATTACTTCTACCTTTACATTTAACCTTTTTTAATCTTCTTGAGAGATGATAAATAATTTAATTCATGTATTCATTTTCATCTTCAAAATATAAATAATTGGTTTCAACTACCTATTATTCTCCATGTTTTCCTTTTTGATGGCATCAGTGGCTATCTCACCTTTATCCTTATTTTTAAATGTTAGATCCAATCACAATTTATATAAAATGAGATTATTTTAAAGTTCATTCAATGATGAATCTTCTCTTTATTATAAAGTTTGTACCTTTGAATAAAATCATCCTAGAAAGTTTCTTATCAACTTCTAAAATATGATGAAATACCCTAGTTTCTCACCAAAACCTCAAAACTGTTCTGACAATATCATTAACCATGGTGAAATAGTTGTATATATTCTCATAATAAATCAATATAATATACTCATATTTAATCTTCCAAACCTCTATATTGTCTTCATTCACTATGATATTACCTTCATAGTTTCTTTTCAGTTTTTTTGATATATCCTTAACTGTTTCAAGATCCATTAACTTTGCATATATCTTTTCTAAACGGGAAATAAAGATGGAAATTTGAGAATTATAATCATGATCTATATTTATATTATCATTTTGGGTCATAAAAGCACCTTAAAAAATGGAAGAAAACCCCATTAAAATAGAATATTTAATTTCTAGGATGATTGAAAAAAGGTAAGGCATTATCATATCCCTCTAACAGTGGTAGTTTTCTACATAGAAGGTAATAATTCCTTGTATGTTCCCATAATTTAAGTTCAATATTTCTCAGAAGCTTATTTTTGATCTTTATATAAACCTAACATTGATACCGGTTTTCATTCTAAGATCGAATTACATCATTGAGAGGGAGATCTGTGAATCAGTGATCACTTTTATTATTATAATTTATTCAATTTAAAACCAATATCTTAAAGTTTTTAAGGTTCTCAATCCACTCAATGATTTCTCATATCCTTGCCTTTGTGTGCATTGATAAAAATAATGAGATCAGTACATAGTATTTAGAAGATTTTTCAAAAAGGAATACAGTTATCCATATTGATTATACCCCTTGACATGGATTATATACTATCATATACAATCATTAATATAATTGAGTCCACTATTATCTGCACCACTTCCAAATTTCACAAGAAGATATACCAATTATTTAATAATAGACCCAACAAATAAAAACATTCATCTTTCGATGTTCTCTGCACCAATAGATGTTGGTAATCCACCATGAGTAGATGAATTAGTAGTTCTACATCTGTACACCCTCAAGAACATTAGCAGTAGTTCTGGTCTTGAGACTTCCTACAGATCTTGAGTGATCTGAATCTTCCTCACCATTTACAAATATTGAGCTAAACAATATATCTATCTCTTCTTCAATGAATCCCATCATTGGCTCCTTCTATCTCCTCAATAATAAAGCATCATGCTCTCATATTTCTCAAAATCTCAAAAATTATTCACAAGATCCCACCCTCTATTTCTTACATGTGTGTGTATATATATATATGTGAATCAAATAATATCACACAAATATTTATTTTCCATTTAAATTTTAAAACTCTGTGATCATCAGATATAGGTGAGATCTTTTATTTTAAATATGATAAAGATATTATTGATTTATTTCCCATTTATTATCATTTAATTCTCTAATAAAAAACAACCTTTTAAATATCCTAAATAATTAGGAAATTTTATTCTTTTTCTTCTCCATGAAATCCACTTATTTAAACTCAGTCAAGATCTTCACATGCATAGCGTAATGTATATTTTCTTCAGGGACCACCTTGTTTATGGGTGTGAGGATTATATTATATTTTTATTGAACTCTATATAAAACCAAATTCACTAAGTTTTAATGAATTATTACAAGTTATAAAATCATGAAATGACTTAAGTTTTTGTTAAATGGATTATGATTATGACAAGAAACACACACATAGTCTTTGACCAATACAACTTTCAAATGTTTACGTTAACGATATAAATTCCATCTTAAAAGACATAAGTTAACATGAATATACTTGTGATAAAGTCATATGTTCAATATTCAAAGGATTATGCTCAACACATCAAATTCTTACTCCCATTCCTTTTACAATTTTTTTCCTCAACTCAAAGTCACACGATCAACTTCCTCCTTGACTAGAACACAATTAGATTCAAAGCATCACCTATGGTTTGATTATTAGATTCTTAGTATCTTGTATTAGAATAAATTTGATAAATCATGATAAATGAACCCATTAATAATATCATAAACATAATATTATTCAATTCAACTCAGTAGGTCCACTAAATATTCTCTAAGTACTCGGACTACTATGAGGATCAACTGTATTACATAGTTTGGATCCATTTTAATAGACCACATTAAATAGTGTTGACAGACCATATGAACAAACCTCAAATAAACTATATAAACAACTAAATAACTATGTGAAAATATTCTATTCTTAGTATGGTACAGTTAGTATATTTAATACATGAATAACAAATCAACCACTTGATTAAATCGAATCAATCATGCCTAATCGACTATGTTATATTATAGTCAGTAGAATGAATGTATGTTTTCTCAGTTTGGAAATTAAAAACTTACTCCACTTCAACCCAAGGAATACATCCAACATGTTCTGCATGATGTATCTAGAACCACCAACACATTTCATGAATTCATTTAATTTCAGCACATCAATCATCACATGGAAAGGGATTTCTTCATACAACAAAACTTCTCAACTTCTCTTTTCTATAAGCAATGGAACAAGATCACTTTAACTTATTGACTTGGATGAATTATAAAAAATGACGTTGAATGTTGACTCAATAATACAAAATAATCCTATAAAAATCACAACCAAAATCACCATATATATATATATGTCAATATCAAAAATAAATGAAATCAGACACTTTATGCTCAACAGAAATCCCCAATTTTCTTGAGTTTTTAATTTTTTCATAAATAGAATTAGTGTTCCAGCCACCATATAACTATGTTTGACCTGGTTAATAGTTTTTGTAAATTTATTTGTTAAAAAAATACTTTAGTTCACAAATCATTTAGGGTGGGTAACATAATAATATCTCACACATTCACTCTATCACTTAGGGTGAGGTATTGTATCACGTCTCAACCATCACCCTACCACTATGGGTGAGGTCTCATATCATGTCTCAATGAACACACTATCACTCAGTGTGATTTCATGTATCACTCATTGACCAACACCCTATCAATTAGGGTGAGGTCACATATCACACCTCACCCACCATAATATCACTTAGGGAAAGGTCACTTATCATGTCGTAACCACCACTCTATTACTCAGGTCTAGTTCAGATCTTAACAAGTAAAATCTTGTAAAAACTAGGCCTTATATCTATACCAATATCTAGAATTATAAGTACACCTCATACCAAACTCTGAAATTTTTCACTAGTCATGCATTACCTATACCCATTACCCAAATCATAACTTCTATATATCTATCATCTCAAGATGACCTATCACTTCCATTTCCCATCACATGGGACTCAATACCTCAAAATCAACTTATTTATACATATTTATCTTATAAATAAAAATAATAGGCTCTTGAGACCCACCCCAGACTCTAATCCCTTAATACAATCTCATATCCATCAATATACAGTGATCTGATGACCATGAGGCCTTACCCAACCCTAGCCATAAGAGTTTAGTCCAACTTTATTTCTAATTCCAAAACTACCACCCATTTCCTAACCCCCAAGGACCATATCAATCCAAACACACCTAATTCTCCTTATCAACTCATCTTTATACCATAAAAACATAAAAGCATTACCCATGGCTTGGTTCTTGTACATATCTCTCATAGAAGTTCTCTTAAGTGAACCATTATTGTGGAACACCTCCGCACCACATTACATCAAATATTCTAGGACTTATACCTCTCACCACTAGAGTGAGGACCACAAAAAAAACTCAATGGGATGTTTCATACCATATATAACACATAACACCATTTCACCCATCTCCCATATAACTAAATTTCCCAATTCTTTCCATCATTGTCTTATAAACCACACTTGGCTAACCAAAACTCATCATGAGCCCAAAGAGCTATTACATGCCCCTTGTGTACTACAATAAAATTATTTCCCCTTGGTGGTGATGATGTTGGGGAACTCTAAATCACATGACATGTAAACAATACACCACTCCAATTCTAGGAGGCTCTAAGAAACATACTTCCTCCACTCCTGGAAATCTCAGTCCCTTTCAAATTCACCTAATCTGAAGCCCCATGAAAGCATGAAAAAACATACATAAAGAAACACATGGTTAACTACCATATGGGAAAACTACTTCATAAAGGAGTTATCCTCATTAGGTTAATCTATATACATCCTTGTACAAGGTGATGCCTAGCTCTTTCCATTCTATGAGCCACTATCACATATCATATAATGATGCAGTCAATTAAAAAAACTTATAATTAATTTAATAATTTTAACCAAGTATAACAATCTTAAAAAAATAATGTATCCATCCCAATACACCTAATGTTAAACCAGTGGAATGCATAAGGCCCAAAGAAGACTCCATAAAACATTATGAGAAAAATACCTATTAATTAACATCTAACTACCAACTAATTTAATCCTATTAAATTGGAAACCATAAATGAATTTATCATATGAAATACCTCAACCGAAATGGAGAAAAATGGAGTGTGTTCATCAATCCATAGAATAATTTATCAATTGCATGAAAAAACCCCATTCTTTTGGATGATTCTATCATGATTCAGTGGAATATTCACCCAGTACCCAACCTAGATACAAGACCATTTAATTACAAACCAAGTAATAATAGAATGGGAGAAGGGGGTAGGGATCATACCTATAAATCACCATAATGAAAACACAAGAAGCACCCCCATTAAGGGGGGTCAAGAGAGGATGGTGAAGGTGAGGATATGGATGAATATATCTTCCCTGAAACCCATTTCTCCATAAATTTAAAGGGTACTAACCATAAAATTATGATCCTTACCCTTATAACATACATACAAAAATATACTAAGTACCTGGTATACATTAAATGGGTACCTAGTGTACTAAAAAGTGGACACAAATCTATGAAACACTATCAGGTATCTGTTACCCCTCCATCAAGTCAATGGTGGTTGTTTGTCTAATTTCAATACCACCCGAGCCTCACCAAGCACCCAATTCAACACCACTGGGTACTTGATGATGTCTGTAATAATTATAGAAAATACAACCCTACATAGAACCCTTATTAATCTTATAAAACTCATCCTAAAACATAAAATACTCCCAAAACATATTTTAGATATGTTATAGTTCTTAAAATTCAAACCTCAATCCTACCTATCAAAAACCTCCTACTCTAAGACTAAAAGTAAAAATTTCTTTTTGAATTTACTAAATTTTACTGAGAAACACCATTAAAAACTACTCTCCATATGACTTGTCATATTTGATAAGAACATGATAACATCTCCTGATTCATATTCATTTATCAGAACCCACTAATAAAAATTGTTCTCAATTCCCATTTGAACTGGACGCAACTCAATTTCCCAGGAAATAAACATGAAAAGATTGATTTTTCTTTGGAATCCTATGAATGATCATTAAAACACACTCGCCTTAAACTGAATGATCAGACCAATTCAATTTCCACATCACAACACCCCATTAGACAATAAAACATGTTTTTCTCAACTAGATGACTTCTCTAGAAATAACCAAGTCTATCACTCGGAATCTCCATCAAATCCACTTAATAATGATGCATTAACTATTAGAGGCATCACAATGATACTCAATACCAACACCAAATGTCATTTAAATAAATTGGTGTCATTTAAAGATTAAATACTCAATCCAACCAAATACATAACCATTATTTTTTCCTTGAGCAATGACGTACCCTTGACTAGAGTCCCTATCATATAATACATAAAATCTTTCTAGATTTTACTATCCCAAGAACTGACATGACCTAATAACCACATAAGAAGTAAAATTATAGTATTTACTGAGTAACCACATGTAATTATCCTTCGTTCACATCATTACCCTAAGTGTGATCTCAACCACCCACCCACTAGTCTCACTACAACCACAATCTTATATATAAGAGGATTGTACACAAAGAGACTGATAAGATTATTCCCACTTTAAGAGTATCCTAATCACTATCCTACTAAACTAAACCACTTGAAATCCAAGGATAATGGTCTATCGATTACTAAATATAATGACTAGATATGACTAACCAACCCAAACCCAAGCACCAACAAGAAACACCGACTGTTTACTATTCAATAATTACCAAGAGAATTAGGTTTTATGATCACTAAAACTACCTTAACAATGGGGTTACTCCCTAAAACAATTATTGACAAAATACACACTATATAAATTCCCCGCCGCCTCTTCTCATCAACTAAATCATCTCAAACCCATACTTTCTCAAGGATTATTACACACAACCAATGCTCATAAAATCTCAAAGGTCCCATCCTATTTTTTTATTGGTTTTTATGACATAAAAACATCCAAAAATTGATGAAACCAATCATTATCATGATACTAATTTATTTCCATATACAATGACCTCATTCAATAACTGATAGATAACACCACCACCATTCCTTGTTACATGCTCTGATCTTCCCTACACCTCAACATCTCACTAAACCCATTAGCCATTTAAACCCAAGGTGAACACATACCAAAAAACCAATAAAGTTTTTTGACTCATATAAAAACATTCAATAACTAAATGGTAGTAAACATCATTCCATCATCAATACACCAATTAGGTCCTCCTTTAACCCCCATAGTTCCTAAAGACCACACACTTGGCCCAATCCATTTATCCAAGAACAAAATAGGTTCCACATGTATCGAATTATCATTGACCTTTATATATTGATAATATTCCCCAAGATGTCTCACGAACCCCAAATATACATTCCATGTAATGGGAGAATTTATAACAACAATATGACAGGTTCTCACCCACTATATATCTTGATCTCATCTAAAATAAATGAGTATATAACTCTATATCACTCAATAACACAGACATAATCACACTCCCATGACTTTTGTTCCCTAAAACATAGGATCATATACCTAATAGACTATACATACAACCTTTTCATGTTAACACACAATCCCAGAAGCCCTCTTAGTACTCTATCTATCAACATCCCAATGCATATCCCCTATGCGTAGGCTGACCTCACATTAAACTACCACTCAAGCATTAATCTAAAACCATTTGGAGTCTACCCACACTCCACTCATCCTTGACTTGACTATCTAGGATAACCATACACTATCCTAGAAAAATATTTACTCAATTCCAACTATGATAGGAATTTATACGACCTTATCCTCTAAAAATAAACTAGATACTACAAAATTTTAAATTGTTTTACATCCCAATAGCTTATGGAATCCCACATGCCTTTATATACCCTCTGAAGTGTATCCAACTCAAAATGATATATGTACCAAATTTAAATCATATCCTAGAAATACCCATCCATTATAAACAATAACTATGGTTTACAATTCTTGAACCAACCCACCAAGGGTATCTATGAAAAACCACTACATATAGAATGCATATTTATAATAATATTATGTTCCATGATATGTTCCATATAAAATTTCATTAGAAAAAAATGAGTTCCAATTAATGCATGCATGCACACCTCTTACCACATCATAAAGAGTGAAAAAGGAACAAAATTAAAACCTCAAATCAGTGTATTATTCTTGAAAAATATCTCAATAATAACAATAATAAACTAAAAATCACAATCCCATAACCTTAGTTAATTGGACCTCCTTACAAACAATTGTTCGTGAATAACTAGTTTATGTTTTATCACGAGATATGAAACATTCCTATATCCTAACAATAGTCTCAAATTAACAGTAAAAATTAAAAATAAGGCCCTGATTCCACTTTGTGACACCCTAACACTGGCAACCAAGACAACAACTATTTTCAGGTTTACACATGACCTCAGGCGTGCTTCCTATAATGCTAGAGGATGCTGAATAAAAATGAGATTATATGAGAAAAATTATAAAGAATATAATCTCTATATCACAATCATCAATATAAATAAATAGACAAACATAATCCAAAATACATAATCATTGTGTGGATATAATGAATTACACCCAAAGTAAATCATAATATAATAAACATACCCTATTCTATAAAAAATATGTAATATGAGCACACTACATCCTAGAGGATCTCCCAATGGTATGATTACGTATAAAAAAAATATAATAAGACTCTCTACTACTAAACTCAAGCCTCACCTTAACCCATCACCAATACCTATTGAGTTTCTCCAACCCGATCCACTGAGAAACCTATGATCATATCTATATAACACACATGAGGTATGCACGTGAACTAGGGTTCCCATATAGGGTGTTAGATATAAATATTGATGGGTTCTCACCAAGTTCCCTTAATATAGATAATTATATATATGTGTATTCATTAGAAAATAAATAAATAGAAAATAAAACATACAATAATGTGTGTCGGGTGATCATGTGACAAGAAGACCATGTCCATACCAGAGCATACCTAGTTTGAACACCTCTAGTAAAACATATAAGTCATAACACATTCCATAGGAATCTCATTAAAGGAATGGAAAAAATGAAGCTAGATATAGGAGTATGTGGAATTTGGAATCCCTTCATATAAATCAACCAAAACCCTATCACTCAGGGTAAGGAATATAATAAAGTCTCATGCCGACACCCCTTCTCTCAAGGTGGGTATCATAACAAAATATCATAGTTTCACTCTATCAACCAGGTAGAGGTACCGTATTACATCTCAAAAACAACCATATAACGTAAGTTGAGGTCTTGTATCATTCAATGACCACCACTACATTACTTAGGGAGATGTCTAGTAGCACACCTCGACCACCTCCCTATCAATCAGGGTGGGGTCATGTATCACACATCTACAACCATCCCATAATTCATTGTGAGATCACATATCACACATCAACTACCACTATTTCACTTAGGGTGAGGGCATGTATCATTCCTTGAACACTAACCTATAACTCTTGGTGAGTTCACTAGTATATATACACATCAAGGCTAACACGACCTAAGCCATAGCCTGTACTCAAATAACAATAAGAGAACTAATTATGCATGAACAAGCCCTATAACCCACATCACAATCCTTTAAAATATATCATATGAGGGTAAAATATCATTGTATGTTCCCAAAAATCAAGAATAAATACATAAAACTCAACAATTTACACATCACCATACTCATCCTACCCATATGATGTAAATTAATGGGTTCAAAAGACCCAATCCAAAATATACCTACTAATATTATCCCATATCTATCACCCCATGATTATCCAATAAATAGAAGTCTTTACCTAACACTATACTCAAGAATAATTTATGCTCTCTCACTAGATACAAATATTTGTTTAGTTATATCCCACTATGGTTTTTGATTGTATCAAATTTACTAGGAGGTTTCATGCATGAATGATCCATTCCAACTTTATACATCAACCACAAAAGTCTGTATATACCACCAAGTAATCCTATTCCATTTTAATATGGGGACTTGATGTTAGGGGTCCTTACCCACCAGTGAAATATCAATTTTGTAGGTTCATTCTAACTGCCATTTAATTCCTTTCAAGGTGGGTGGAGGCTATCCTCCTCAAAGAGGCCAATACACGATCTATGATAACATTTATGAAGTCCCATATAATCCATAAATTTAGGATTCCTTGCACTAGTGTCATAGAAAAGGACACCAATTTTCAGGCCACTTATCTAAAGAAGTTATACCCCAAGTACAATAAATACTCCAATCACACTTCCCACCACCACACATAGGAAAAGGGGTAGATTGAGGTGTTCAAAAAACCCTTCTTTAACATATTGAAAATTATGGTAGTCTATAATAGAATGATTTATCCTAATAATATTCTTAATTCCCTCTAGGTATATCAAATGAAAACTCAAAATTCCACCTAGGTGACCCCATACTCCATAGTGTATGGGATATAAATCATTATACCTATAGAGGTTCAACTTATATCACTCTAAATGACCATTTATAATCACCAAACACTACATGGGAGAGTGGTAATCCATTTGGAAGAGTTATAATCCATTGAGTAAAATAAAATATAGGTTTAACATAACCTTTAGAGACATAAAAACAAGGAGGAAAAAACATTTAATAATAAGTACTTCCTCTGATCCTTCATTCAAGGTGTCATGGTATTAGATCTCAGGATAGCCATGATAACTAAAAATAATCTGCTAAAAATAGAACCCTAATGGGAAGAACCTAAATTCATTCACAAATTCTACTCTAATGGTGCAGACTCATTGATCACCATGTGTGGGGAACACATAACACCTCCCACCAATTCTCTGTTCCTCAAGAAGTACTTCACATGAGCATTAAAGGCCAAGATGTGTGAATTTAAACTAAAAACCTAACATCCCTATCATAAAATTTTAAACAATAAAAAAAATCTTCAGAACATGACATTAAACTATAGTATAACCTAGTGTGATAAACATGGTAATCCTCATATGAAAAATATAATACGATCTAAAAACACATTCTTAGTAGACTAAGTTAAATATTAGCCTCACCCAGTGTGCTAAAAATGGGATACCTTATATAAATTTCTTTATATAATCTAAAAATAACATCCTTATTAAATGACATTAAACTATATCCTTACCCCATGTGTTAAGCATGGTATGCAACATATAAAAAATGAGATGATATAAAACTAATTTCCCCATTGCATGATATGAAACTACAAGATACTTTGGGACATCATAAGAAAGGATTTCACCTTTCTAGTAAAGGTCTCGCACTGAACCATATACCAGAACTATGTGTGACTTGATTACCAAATTTGTGGGATACGTAGTGATTATTATAACCCACTTCATTGAGCCTAGCCACAAATTATTCCCCTAGGTATAGGCCACCTTCACTAGTATTAATCCTCCCTGACCTCTATTCACTCCAAGACCATTTCTGGCTAGTGAATCTTCTTCACCCTCACTATAGGTCCATTTCCTAGCCACATGATGTAAAATAACCTGACATAATTTTAGATATATGATAAAAAACTAAGGTATACCCTATGTGATAATTATATGATGCCTCATGTTCCAAACATGAGATTCTTTATGCTTCAAACATAATATTCCTCATGTAATGACAATGTGATGAACCCCAAAAAATACCTATGGCCCTCATAATTGGGTGTATTATCCAATAATATTCCATATCCCACAATAAGGTCAAGAATACCTCATTTATATCCATACTAATTCGAATAGATCCTCATGGAAACCCTTCTTAGGTTTAATTTCCAATCACATTCCTTAACCCATTAAGGGATCAGAACACCCACATAACCCAATATGGGGAATAAATAATAGATTAAATATTTTGTGAATGATCCACATGTATCCATGTTGTCTAAAAATAACTCCTATGGGCCTCTTTGTCAAGTGTAATCCCGAATTACATTCATTTACCCACCAAAATATTTAAAATCATTCCTGATCTAAAATTGTGAATCAAAATGGATATATTCTATGAATGATCCCTAACCACATCATTTTTCCCATTAAAAATAATGGGAGTCCCCTATAGTATGCCCACATTAGTCAAAGTTATGTGACCTTAAGCTGTAGCAATCACACATCCTTATCATATGATGATAAACTGCATGTTCAATGTCTTTACCACCTAACATTAAACTATATGGTCTCTATCGATGATTTATGACATGAAACTACATAATAAATTGATCCCTAGACTAAGTGGGTTCCATTATATTCAGTGTCAGTTTCTAACCACATATTGTTCAAGGACTACATGTGACATGATCCCCTATTCCATGGGATGTATAACAATTCATGGATCACTTATCTTGGGCATATCTCCACCACAAACCTATTACAGGGCCTTCCATCTTAGTAACATGCTATATCCTTTTCTATCAATATTCTCATCCAACGTGTTTGAGAACATGGAAGAATAACTCCCATAGTGTTTATCTTCCACATGAGTATCCCAAAATTTCCACTTCCACGCTTCATGCCTTCTTTGATTTGAATTTCCATATCCCTCCTGATCTAAAAAACAACATAAAATCAATTATTCCTGGACACACTTTCTCACCTACAACCTGGGAAGATTCCTTGAAGGGTATCTAGAAATAGGTTATGGTTCCCATGTTTTGAATGTGTTCAATGGTTAATACCACATTTGTTCACCCCATACTTGGCTAATTTGGTAGTGGAAACTATTTTTTAAACATGATAAATAGCCATTCCCTACCCTTAAGAAACTTATTTTCACTATCTGGATCATAGAATTAATATTTAATTTCTTTTACACCTCCCTTTGGATTGTTGCAATTTCAAAATCCTCGGTGTCACTCCACCGTGTGTTAGCGAATGATGACCATGCATGTTGGTTTTATTGAAACATTCCTAGGTTTTCTTCCTTTTCCCCTTATTGTGATTTATCTTACAATAATGGGGACTCATCACTGCTCCTTTTTTCTCACACCGTGCATGGATCATGTGGGGTTTGGAGTCATAGTGGAATTTCCCCAATCATGGATGAGATTCCCAAACACACCTTAAATAGAATTACATTTGGATGAACTCTAAGACCATAAACTAGGAGTCGATGTCTAACAGTCATGACCTTAGAATATGTGAAACATACCTTAGGGATGTTTCATGTGGCATAGATCCTTCTTGGATCTCTTTTCACAGGGGGTTACTACTCTTTTATACCACACAAACCATCTTGAAACACAAACTATTTATGGTACAAGAACCATGACTTAAAACTGCATGAAGCTCACTCCATAGGTATTTATGTGGTACTGCGACTCCTTGGATCTATTTTCATGATGGGTTACATCCACTTTATGCCATACACTCAGAAAACCAAACTCATATTTTCCAGGCATCATGACCTTATTATGTTTGTGAGCCCAGATTTTGAGCTCCTGGACTATAAACTAGAAGAAACCCCATTTTGGGTCCCAAAAGTATGACCCTAAACCATATATCTAGTGTATTTCTATATTAAACATCAAAATGTAGTTTTGGATTCTCATCCTTGTCCAAGAGGATTTACCATTTTGGGTTTTTACTTTTTCCTTTTTTTGTTCTAGAACTATTTTTGGATTGATTATTAGTGTATTTGGTTACATAGTGAAACATATACTATACACTTCAAGCCTATTTATAAATAAGCACATTAGGTGGGACTATATTCTATTAATTCATCCATCTGGACCTCTGATTATGATAAATTTTCACCAACATGTAGAAAAAACCATTTCACCAACCCCCAAATGTTCCAAACTCAATGACATTAAACTAGAAGAACTGGTCCAATCACTATGACCTCAATCTATGTCAAAAGTATCTCTGGGATGTCTCATTCTACATAAGGTTTCCTTGGCCCTCTGTTCACTTCCACTTTCTTTTTATTTTTGTGTTATATGAACATCCCTAGAACACATTTTCCCTCTTTTGTCCAAGATCTATGACCTTAAACTGGTATAAGTTGTGGAACAAGAATTATGAACTTAAACTATGTAAAAATGGCCCTCTATGTCCATCAATATACATCTATCTTCTCTCACTTCTCGTGAAAAGTCAAACCAATGCCCCTCCTTTTACCTCATCCTTAATTGATAAGACTTCCCCATTTGGATGTTGGTATTTTACCATGTTGTGTTCAAGAACTATGTTTGGATTTATTCTTAGTGTCATGGGATGTGAAATGATGCCTAAATCTTCTATCTTGTGTCCAGTTGAAAATCTCACCCCCACCCATTCCTTGTTTTTGTGACCTTTGACCCATGGAGGGCCTTGGTGACTTTATAAATATTGAGGCATTGTGACACTTAGGTAGAGGCGGTTCACACATTATACCCTTAAACTAGAAGATTTTTTTTTTCAGTATCAGGTATCCTTATACATCTATTTTCATTGGGTTTATAATGCTTCCCTGACAATACATGATCTTCCAAATGGTCCAAAGTATATGAACATAAACTAGGAGCCCTAGCCCAAACATCATGACTTTAATCTTTATGTAGCCACTCATATATATTCCCCTAAATATTTACATATCTATTTTAATTATAATGAGCTTAAATTATACCATGTAAAATAAATATATGTTTGTCAGGTTGGAATCCCTATGGGAAACTTGGAAAAAATTCTGACCTTCATCCTCCAAGTGCAACGCCCCAGACCCGGCTACCACTCAACGGGTGCCCCGAACCCGGTTCGCCACGTGACCTCAAGCGCAATTCCCCAAACACCAGAGGCTGCCGACCAGCAGTGAGGGCCCATGTCTGATAGTGGGAAAACATTGCCCTCATTTGTCAAAGTGTAGCGCAGTGGAATACAAAATAAAACATACACCAACAGTGGAAGTAGTAAACCATACACAACTGAAATAAAAACATCAGTGGATATAACCAACAGTATATAAATGATGATGCTACATATCTCATGTTCTAAGAAAACATCCAGAACATGTTATACATCAATACGATACAACCAAAATCAGAGTACAGCAAAACAAAGAAAAACAGCCGGCAGCGGCATCGCGAACCTTGGCTCAGTCCCATGCCCTCCTACTCCTCTACAGCAATCATGTACCTATATAGGGAATCTTTCCCCTATCTACACCTGCAGCAACATAATCTATTTGGGCCGAAAAGCGTGACCCAAACAGGGTGTCAGAAATATATCTCAGTAGGCACCCACCAAAGGCCCGTTCCCAACTGCGTGTAAGCATGAAACAACAGTGTGCAATAGTAAAATGAAATAAAGTAAGAAGTACTGAAAAGTAACTACCTTAAAAATTAAATTCCCATTTTATTATTCATTTAATCCATTAAATTTAGTATCGTTCTGTGCTCAACAGCACCAAGCCCTCAGGCCAACCAGTATCTTGCCCTCAGGCTAATATAGTGAACCACGCCCTCAGGCAATACAGAATCCAACCCGAAGGTATTTCCCTCAGGTCAAAATAGAAATTGTCCTCAAGCGTACGAAGTGTCGCCCTCAGACACAGAAGTCAAGCCCTCAGGCACGAAAGCTTTCTCTCAGGAGGAATAACGATAGCCCTCGGGCTAAAACAGTCACGCCCTCAGGCTAATCACAACAATGCCCTCAGGATAAATAGGTAACCAGGCCATGCCCAACATGTCAAAATTTAGTAAACAAGCAATTCCTCTCAAGAAAATTCTACAATTACTACATTTAAGGAATACCCTTGGGTATCCTGGCCAAACAGCTAAATAATGGAACACACCCTGGGGGTGGTTCCGGATCCAAGCAATGATCCCAACAAGAATTTTATTATCACAAATTAATGACCTATGAAATTCTAGGCAATAAATATAGCAACGACCTCAGCCACACGACACCCCAACATGGGTTCATGGCACAAAAACGCACAAAACACACGACAGTTGGAAAAACTAACACAAAGACACCTACCTTATACGCCAAAGAACGTTATAACCGAATGCCGACTCTAGAAACGTGCAACAACGGCATAGATCTGACGAAGAACAGAACCCATTTAAACGTAAAAAACGTCCCCTCAAGAAAGAATTTGTAAAAATGGTACCAAGAGATGAGAGGTCTTACCCGTGTAGTTCCAATGAGATCGTCCGAAGCCGAATCAGATTTCAGACGATCACCCGGCGGATCTTCAAAGTTCATGCCTCCTACTTTGGCTCCAAATCAGCTCAAGTGTCTCCTCTGCCAAATGAGTAGGCTACTTCATGTTTTAATCCGAAAAACAAAGTACACGACGTGTACTTCTTTCAATTAACTGTTAATTTGGAGGCACCGCCACACTATTCGTTTGTCGACATGAGTACACGGCATGTACTCCCAAGTACATGGCGTGTACTATCACCCAGCTGGTGGAAACTCCACCGCCTTACTATTTAAGCCTTCCGACTGACTACATGGCGTGTAATGTACCACTACACGGCGTGTAGTAGATTCCTACACCCCTCGTCGCCGACATGGCTACACGCCCCGTGTACTCATCCCAACACAGCCAAAAGTACACGGCGTGTGGAAAAGTACATGGCGTGTAGTTCCAAAATTTAGGAGTTTTCCCCATTTTCCATATTTTTTTCAAAAACACTTAAGGAAAAGGAAAAAGAAGAAGGTCGTACCTCAAAAATAAGAACTGGATTCTTACAAACTTCCCCCTTATAGAAATTCATCCCCGAATTTCCCTTCCAAGGGTGGCGAAGATATAGCCCTAAAAAACTCTGGCCACTAAGCACGTACGTCGGTCTCCCGCTCCCAGGTTTTGTCCTGCACTCAACCATGTTACCATAGAACCCGTACGAGAGAAACTGACCGGCCTTGGATAACCTTCGTGACCCTATCAACGATATGAATCAGATGCTCCTCAAAGGACACATCTACCTCCAGCTCAACCTCCTTTGGCGAAAGGTGTGAGACGGGTCTGAATGATAGCGGCACAACTAAGATACATGGATGACATCGTGCATGGCTCGGTACCACTGCGGTAACTGCAACCGATAGGCAACCAGTCCGACTCTCTCCAGAATCTCGAATGGTCCCACATACCTTGGTGAAGGCTTACCCTGTCTTCTAATCCGCCTGTGTCCCAGCCTCGGCGAAACAAGCAAGAAAACCTGACCCCTGACCACGAACTTCAAAGGTCATCTGTGGTGATCAGCATAATACTTCTAACAAGGCTGCGTGGTAGCCATCCGCTTCTGAATCAACTGGACCTGCTTGGATGTCTCCTGTATGAGACGTGGTCCCAGAAACGCTACCACACCTACCTCTAACCAGCACAAAGGTGATCGGCATGACCTACCGTATAAAGCCTCATATGGTGCCATCTCAATAGTCGCCTGGAAGCTATTGTTATATGCAAAATCGACTAAGTGTATATGATTCTCCCAAGAGCCCGCAAAAGTCTAGGACGTATATAGGCAACATGTCCTCTAGCACCTGTATTGTCCTCTTTGACTGGTCATCGGTCTGAGGGTGGTATGATGTGCTCAAAAGAAACTGTGTACCCAGCGCCCTCTAAAAACACTGCCAGAAACGAGACATAAAATGGGTGTCTTTATCAGAAACAATAGAACGAGGGACCCCATGAAGACGGACAATCTCTCAGATATACAGCCTTCTTAGATCGTCAACACCGAAGGTCTCCTTGATCGGAGAGAAGTGAGCTACCTTCGTGAGTCTGTCCACAACAACCCACACGACGTCATTGCCATGAGGTGACCTTGGTAACCCCGTCACGAAATCCATCACAACATCGTCCCATTTCCAATCTGGAATGGGTAACTACTGTAACAGCCCAGCTAGTCACTGAAGCTCCGCCTTCACCTACTGACAGGTGGAACACCTCGTAAAAAAACCAGTTGTCTCTCTCTTCATACCCATCCACCAGTACTGACGTCTCAAGTAACGGTACATCTTGGTAACCCCGGGATGAACTGCCCAATCTGAAGCATGAAACTCCCGCATCAGCTCCTCACGTATATCTCCTAGAACCCATACCCATCCATGGAAACGCAAAACCTCATCATCTCCTATCGTCCAATCAAGAGGAGGGTCATCACTTTCCACTGACTCCCGTAGAACTAGGCCTTCTGAATCTGATATTTGTCTTATCCTAACTTCGTCCAGGAGGGTAGAAGTCACAGCTAAAGATGAAAGATAAGTCTTCCCCTGACCATCATGCACCTCCAGATGCATCTCAGAGAACAAAGCCATGAGTTTCCACTCACCACTGTCCTCCTGCACTGCCTGTACTTGAGTCTTCCTGCTTAGTGCATCAGCTACTGCATTACCTTTACCTGGTGTATTGGCAAGCTCAAAATCGAATGACTGTAGGTACTCGACCCACCTTCTCTACCTCAGATTCAGGTCAAACTGAGAAAAGATATACTTGAGGCTTGTGTGGTCGGTGAAAATTACAAAATGCTCTCCCAACAGATAATGTATCCAATAGCGCAATGCATGCACAACTGCGACCAACTCAAGATCATGTGTCGGGTAATTCCTCTCACGTGGCCTCAACTGCCGAGACCCGTACACAACTAATCGATCTCCCTACATCAACACTGCTCCAAGCCCAATACCTGATGCATCACAGTAAACTATATATCTCATTCCCTGCTCTGGGAGTATCAGGATCCCTGCTGATGTAAACCTTCCCTTCAGGTCCTGAAAAGCTGTCTCACAAGCTTCCGACCAAACGAACTTCACACCCTTCTTAGTCAAGCCCGTCAACGGAACTGCTAAGTGAGAGAAGTCCTGTATAAAATGCATGTAGTATCCATCCAGGCCTAAGAAACTCCGTATATCAAACACGTTCTTAGGATGCTCCCAGGAAACTACTGCTCTCACCTTCTCTGGGTCTACTGAAACTCTTTCCTTTGAGATGATATGACCCAGGAAGTTAATATGGTCCATCCAAAAGTGTAACTTTGAGATCTTAGAATATATCTGATGCTCACTCAGTGTACTCAATACGATCTCAAGATGGGAGGCATGGTCGTGTCGAGTGTGAGAGTACACCAAGATGTCATTCACGAATACTACCACAAAAGAATCAAGATACAAATGGAACACATGATTCATCAGCGCCATGAAAACTGATGGCGCGTTCGTGAGTCCGAACAGCATAACCAAGTACTCATACATACCATATCTGCTCCGAAAATCTGTAAGTGGTATATCTGATGGTCTCACGCACAGCTGATGATATCATGATCTCAATTCAATCTTTGAGAACACTCATGCTCTACGAAGATGATCAAACAGATCATCAATCCTAGGCAAGGGATATCGGTTCTTAACCGTCAACTGGTTCAGCTTCCGATAATCCACGCAAAGTCTGAGGGTACCATCCGCCTTCTTCGCAAAAAGGACCAGAGAACCCCAAGGAGAAGTACTTGGTCGGATAAAGCCCTTTTCCTGTAACTCCTCTAACTACCTATTGAAATCCAGCAACTCAGGCGTGGTCATCCTATAAGGAGGAATAGACACCGGTGCTGCTCCTGGCACAAGCTTGATAGAGAAATCCACCTCACGCACTGGGGGTAGACCTGAAAAGTCGTTCGATAAGACATCCCTGAAAGGATCAACAACTAGAGGGAAATCCATCTGACAAGTCCCCTGATCATCCAGATATAAGCTCGCAATCTGGGATGTGACTCCACCTCACCCATGATGCTCTGGTCCAGTTCGACTCGCCTGAACATCCCATTCTACCTTGTATAGAAACTCTCTGCCCTCTGGTGACGTGAAACGAACCCTGCGACGATAGCAGTCTACAAAGGCTCGAAAGGGAACCAACCAGTCCATCCCCAGAATGACGTCATAGCTCATCATATCTAAGACATAGAGGTCCCAAAGGAAGTGACACCCACCAACCTCAAGGGGGAACTCCTTGCACTGATGCACACTAGCTGTTCTAGTCCCCAACGGAGTGTCTAGCGTCATAACAGCAAATGAAGTAGAAACACAGAGACCAAGGCTCTCCACAATGGGCACAAGTATAAAGATATGTGTAGCAACTGTATCAAAAAGTACTAAAGATAAAACAGAAGATACTATAATAGTACCTCTGACTATAGAAGGTTCAGGATCCTGCTCCTGTTGGGTCTGTTGCACTGCATATGCCTGCCTAGTGTCGCGGCCCTGCGACACAGCCTGGCTACCCTGAGCTGTCCCACCCTACTTCCTCTGAAATCCTGGTGTCCGGCTACCACGGCCATGACCACCATCTCTGCCTGCACGCCCTGATGTGTTGCAGTTCCCTGACTGGTAATAATCCACTGGTCCTACTACCTCACGCAGAGTCTGCACAGAACCCCTCTCACTAGCCACTGGTGGAAACTCCCTACAAAAGCGCTGCAGATGACCCATCTTGCCATAAGCTCAGCACTCCACTGGGTCTCGTGGACACTGCGGTCTCTTGTTCCCCTCTCTGACGCACTGGTAGCACCTGACCGGACCACCTGAAGAAGCTGCCTGGCTGCCACTGCCGCCCTGAGCAAAGGATATCAATCTCTTCCTCTTTCCAGCAGAAATAGTACCAGTAATTGGTGCTGAACCGCCCTAGCCCACACCACTATATTCTCGCAGGTTCCTCTCCCAAATCAGTTCCTGATTCACGATGGCATGTACAGTAGGCAACCTGAATACATTCACCGGCGCTCGGATGTCATACCAAAGACCATCCTCAAAAATTCTGGCACTCAGCGTCTCATCACCCACCAGCACGGGTGCAAAGTGCTGATGCTCCGTAAAATGAGCAGAATAGTCCATCACTGACATAGCGCCCTGCTGTAAATTCATGAACTCTCGAGCTCTATCTGCCCTAAGCGTCTTAGGAAAGAAAAATTCATAAAAGACTGCCTGAAAATATTCCCACGCCATGTCCTTGTGATGCTCTGACTTGGTGGTAACATCCCACCACCTCTTAGAAGAATCACGCAGCATTTAAGTCGGGAGCTTGACCCTCCACCCTGGAGGCATCTCAAGATGATTGAAAATAGTCTGCATCGATCCTAGCCAAGACTCCGCAGCCTATGGTCTGCCATCCCCTGAAAACGTTGGCAGATGCTGCTGCTAAAAGATACGCGTCTGCTCGACCATAGATGTAACAACCCGTGGTGCTCCCTGAAAGGTCTGCATAAACCGCATAAAACCTTCACAGAGCTGCGCCTCCGCGCCTGTGTCCGGTATAGCAGATGGAGCCACATCTGGCTCTTCTGGTGGATCAACTGGTAGCCCATGGCCTACCATCTCCGGAGTATAATCGTCGCCGCTCTCCTGGCGAACAACTCACGGTCATCTAGGCGGCATGACACTACCGGGTCAAAAGCACGCCTCAGATTCGAATTTATTAAGGCTGAAACGAAGAAACCACAAAGGGAACAAGGGGAAGAAGGCATCTCAAAGTTTGCAAAACAAAACTACTTGGTGTGTACACTGACAACACAACGTGTACTTGAATTCCCTTCCCCAGCCCGGGTCCTTCTGCATGGCTAAGCCACACGGCTCCCGTTAAACAAAACTACACGGCATGTACTTAATCTACACGGCATGTATGGTGTTATTTTCCAACTGCTCATGTCGCTTGTGAAACGGCCGACTACTCGGCTTACAACTATACGGCGTGTTGAACCCGTACACGGCGTGTACAACACCCTGTTTCCCAGCCACACAACCAACTACACACAGTCTATCCGCAGACAAGACTACACGGCATGTCCCAAAGGTACATGGCGTGTTCGGGGAAAGGGGACACTGACCCGTGTTGTTCGTTACATGGCCGAGTCCCCTGGTCACGCTACACAACGTGTCCATTATTGACATGACGTGTTCTATACAGGAGTTCACCGACCCGTGTTGTTAGTTACACGGCCAGACTCTGGGTCAATACTACACAGTGTGTATATCTGGTACACGACATGTTTTTACCCAAGCCTTTCCCTAACCTGTGTCGCCACCCACACAGTTTGTGACACGGGAAGAGACTACAGGGTGTGTACTTGTGGTTCATGTCGTGTACTCAAAATGTTTATTTTTCTTCCCGAACATAAGAACATACATGGCGTGTATAAAAATACTACACAGCGTGTATACTCGGTTTACAGATAGTATGCCTCAAAAAATTCTTCGGAACCTAGAAAATACCGTAAAACAACACCTAAGTGTCAAATTCTGACCCGTGAGGGCCCATACTCACCACGAATCAATGTTTGACATCTTATATGTGTTATAACCAATAAATAGTCAATGACCCACCAAATTCCAGTCAATGGGGACCCATACTCCCCAAAAACCAATGTTTGGCGTCCATTCTATAAACAAGCTCACACAAGGAATACCCTATAACAGAAACAGGTATTTATCAAGCAGCTATCAAAACAACATGATTTTCTAGCACAACATCTATCACAACAACATGCAATTTCTAATTCACCTACATGGCATGGAAACTATGCATGACATGTGATTCTAGCATGTGCCTAAATGATGCATGAGACAGCATACCCTCATCTCATCAGGTTGCAACTAAAGAGAACCCATAGATAAATAATAAACAGCACAATCTCAACGTGTGTCACCCAACGGTGAAATCATATTAACTATAATATTTGCAAAATTAGAAGAATTAAAAAATACGAGGTAGAATGGATTTTCCCTGTACACGGGTTAGCTACGCCCGGGCAAAACTTATTACCAACTACCATTCATCCTATCCCTGACTACGGCTCCAAATAGTAAGTCAAAGAAAAGAACCGCCTCTAATACCACTTTGAAACGTCCCGGACCCAGGTGCCACCCAACGGGTGCCCCGAACCCGGTTCACCACGTGACCTCAAGCGCATTTCCCCAAACGCCAGAGGCTTCCAACTAGCATCAAGGGCTCAGGTCTGATAGTGGGAAACTATGCCCTCATTTGTCAAAGTGTAGCGCAGCGGAATACAAAATAAAACATACCCCAACAACAGAAGTTGTAAACCATACACAAATGAAATAAACAACAGCATTGGATATAAAAAACAATATATATATGATGATGCTACATGTCTCAAGTTATAAGAAAACTACCAGAACATGTTATACATAAATATGATACCACCAAAACCAGAGTACAGCAAAACAAAGCAAAAAAGATGGTAGCGGCATCGCGATCCAAGGCTCGGTCCCATGCCCTCCTACTCCTCAGCAGCAATCATGTACTTGTATAGGGACTCTTGCCTCTATCTACACCTGCAGCAACGTAATCTGTTTGGGCCGAAAAGCGTGACCCAAACAGGGTGTCAGAAATATATCTCACTAGGCACCCACCAAAGGCCCGTGCCCAAATGCGTGTAAGAATGCAACAATAGTGTGCAATAGTAAAATGAAATAAAGTAAGAAGTACTAAAAAGTAACTACCATAACAATTAAATTGCCATTTTATTATTCATTTAATCCATTAAATTTAGTATCGTTCTGTGCTCAACAACACCAAGCCCTCAGGGCAACCAGAATCTTTCCCTCAGGCTAATATTGTGAACCATGCCCTTAGGCTATATAGAATCAAACCCGGAGGTATTGCCCTTGGTTAGAAATATAAATTTCCCTCCGGCGTATGAAGTGTCTCCCTTAGGCACAGAAGTCAAGCCCTCAGGCATGAAAGGTTTCCCTCAAGCGGAATAACGACAGCCCTTGGGATAAAACATTCACGCCCTCAGGCTAATCACAACAACGCCCTCAGGCTAAACTGGTAACTGGGTCATTCCCAACATGTCAAAATGTAGTAAACAAGCAATTCCTCTCAAGGTAATTCTAATATTACTACATTTAAGGCATACCCTCGGGTATCCTGGCCAAATAGCTAAACAGTGGAACACACCCCAGAGGTGGTTTTGGATCCAAGCAACGATCCCCACCACCATTTTATTATCACAACTTAATCACCTATGCAATTCTAGGCATTAAATATAGCAACGAACTCATCCACACGACACCCCACATGGGTTCATGGCACGAAAATGCACAAAACGCACTACAGTTGGAAAAACTAACACAAAGCCACCTTCCTTATACGCCAACGAACGTTATACCCGAACGCTGACTCCAGAAACGCCCAAGAATGGCATAGATCTGACGAAGAACAAAACCCATTCAAATGTAAATAACTTCCCCTCGGGAAAGAATTGGTAAGAACGGTACCAAGAGAAGAGAGGGCTTACCCGTGCGGTTCCAATGAGATCGTCTGAAGCCGAATCAGATTCCAGATGATCACCCGGCGGATCTTCAAAGGTTCGGGCTCCTCCTTTGGCTCCAAATCAGCTCAAGTGTCTCCTCTGACAAATGAGGAGGATACTGCTTGTTTTAAGCTGAAAAAACAATGTAAACGAAATGTACATCTGAGTACACGGCGTGTACTTATATCATTTAACTATTCATTTGGCGGCATCACCACACTGTTAATTTGTCGACATGAGTACACGGCATGTACTCCCAAGTACATGGTGTGTACTGTCGCCCAGCTGGCGGCGACTCCACCGCCTTATTGTTTAAGCCTGCCGACTGACTACACAGTGTGTAAGGTACCACTACATGGCGTGTAGTCGGTTCCTACACCCCTCGTCGTCGAAATGGCTACACGCCCCATGTACTTATCCGAACACAGCCAAAAGTACACGGCATGTAGTTCCAAAATTTAGGAGCTTTCCCCATTTTCCATATTTTTCTGAAAAACACTTAAGGAAAAGGAAAAAAGAAGAAGCCCGTACCTCAAAACTAAGAATCGGGTTCTTACACCAAGTCTCCCTCAAAACTTGGGAAAAAATAAGGTCTGAATGGAAGAGGCACAAAGTTAGTGGGACTCATTAATATGCCCCAGAAATAGATTCTATACATATACAAGACCAACTAGTTCACAAAAATGTTAGTTCCAATCCTTAACTCCCCTACTTCATGTGGTCCTCCTTATGGTATCACCGTATGTCATCAGTTTTTGTGCATCTCACTACCTCAAATTGGTGGGTTTTCATTCAAGCTAGTTTACACATCATGGTCATAAGACACTAAACTATACCACACACATCCTAACCATATAATGATAAACTATACAGAACCGTGTTTGAATCCATGTAACCATAATCTTTAGTGATAACATGTACTCACCATATGACATTAAAATAGTTCTTCAACATCCTTACAATAATATCTAAAATTGAACACCTCCCCATCCACATCACATGAAATAAAACTAGGAAGTATATTAGGTCCTTGCATGATACAAACTTTTCCTCCTTCTATGCTGGTCACCTACCACACCTCTTGAGTTCTTTGATCATTTCTTGGAAAACGAGATGATGTTCCCCTTGGAAGGCGAGTGTGTATTTTTTTAGACCAATACACCCACTCAATTTGCTCAGAACCATGGTGGTGTAATATCAAGAGTGTTAAAATCCATCCGAATATTCCCTCAATATACCACCATGTTTCACATCTTCTTCAATTTGGATCCCCATTATCTTCCATGTCTGAATGGACACCCTAATGGCAATGGTTCTTTGATATAATGGATCACCTCGTGTCTTGTGCACACGCCCTGAAGGACTATCATGGAAAATTTGACAGTCCCATGTTATTAACATAGTCAAAGGTAAAACATCATTTTCATGTCCCCACAATTAATATTACACTAGTGGAATATACATTTCAAACATTTTCAATAGTCTTACTCTATTGGACCATCACTCTTTGTGTTCCAAGTCTTGAACAACTAAATTCACGTCTTTCATCTTCCACGTTTTTTGGGTAGAACCCAATGCCCTTAAATTTACCTCTCTCAAGAACCAATACACATTGGGAATTAAAGTCATATATGTGGTGCTCCCCTCCCAAAATAAGTCTTCCATAATTAATACCCCTTAGTAGTTGATGGCTCATTCTGGCCCCACCTTTCTTGACACTCTCATATATATGATTAGCCTTTTGTTATCTCTTGTTTCTCACACTGAGCATGAATCAAGCGAGCTTACAGGTTTATAGTTGATGGTATTTCTAGTATTATTGAGATACAAAAAAGAAGATATATTCATTTAAGAAATTAAAACAACTAACTCTAAAGTCCTTATTAGTGAGGGTCATTAATATGTGGGACCGTAACCTTATTTTTACAAAAGGAATCCCCTTACTGATCGACCTAGGCCAGGGACTTCTCTAGTACAACCAACCTTTTATGGGTGGAATTAAGAACTCAATGATTATTAGACAACCCATGAAATTCCTCTTAATATGTAGGAATGACAACATTTACTCGAATCTATACTTGGACCTATTCTAATCTTTCCTCTATGGCCAAGGATGCTGCCTCCACTGCCTCAACCTCAATTACCACCAACTGCACCCTTAGTAAGATGATGATATATCCATTGTAATTGGAAAATACATTGTCCAAATATGATTCCCCATATAACCAAGAGAGATATTGATACACCTCCTATATCACCAAGGCACCCACAAAATTATCCTTACACTAGGAAGAGCTAATATATTACCACTCTTCCAATGTCCTCTTTGTGAGGAAATATTGAGCTAGATCATGGAGACCAATAGTGTCCACCCCGCTAATCCCCAGTATTACTAGAAAATGGTGGAGGGATCCCACCCAGCCTCGTAGAGCACTTAATGGGGTGTGTGTCATGAAATTCAATACTCACCTCCATGATTTGTGTTATATGATTCCGTTCTCCTCAACTGCAACAGTTTTGGAGTAATGAAATTACATGATATGTTCATTCTCATATATGGGGGAACCCACCAAAAAAATCATCCATAGGATCTTATGTAGGTTTTTTTATTTTCTAGGCTACACATATATATGAAATACATTTTCATCTAACTTCTCTCTCATTTCCTTAATTCCATCCATAAGAGGTTCAACCATCGCAACCTCTTTGGTCACCACCTTTAGGCCCAAAAATAAAAACACCAATTCTTGTGGCAGCTTTAGGGTAGGATCAGAAATCAAAACATCCCCAATCAACATTTTTTTGGGAACACGATTTTCAACTCCGATTGAAGTCGTATTATTAGCCCTCACCACCTCAGTTGTAGGCCCCACCGATTCATGCACCACCATTGATGGTTGGGATCAAAATATGGTTTTTACTCTCTTTAAGACACAAGGGTAGTGTGAATAAACTTGTGAGAGACAAAATAGAGTGAGAGATAAACAATTAAAGGGAGAAGTCTTATGGGAATCATAAAGACCAACCATTGGGTCAATGATGTTAACTAGATGTCCATCTGGAAAAGACATCTTTGTAGGGACAGAAGCCTTATTGATGGAGGGATAATCCTCAACTAGATATGTTAACCCTTTTAAAAATAATGATCATGTTAGAAAAAATAATTATGATGAATGTACTTTAACCTAATAGGTAATAGAAAGTACATTAAATTTCCTTTTGGTGATTTAGGATGGTTAAACTCCACTCCAAACATAGACAACACTTCAACAATAGCAAGCTAACCTTATGTGACCACAATGTCATGGGGAGAGGTTGCATCGTTGCCTTTCTATTTTGGGTTATCCTTATCATTCTCCAAAGACTCATCATGAATCTCCCCTTCCTTGGTTCTTACTGATTCATGCACAAGTCAATAGGGGTTAAATAAAAATTTAAAAAAAAATTAGAAAATGATCATGGCCCATGAAATATAGAAATTTACCTCATCAGTAGAAGATTATATTCCCTTGATGGAGTATAGAAACGTGTAACTCACTTAGGATTCCTCCTCAACTGAACCCTCTTGTTAGAATGAGTGTGTAGTTGATTGACCCCTGGGAGGTTTGGAGGGAGGGAATATCTAGAAGTATATTTACTCGATCCATTAAAGGGAATTATATACCATGAGAGAGTATCAACTCCTCCACAACCATAAGGTATTTCTCATCCTCATCATGAAGAGCATAGAAGCCTTCCTTGGCATGAACCGGGTTATAAAGGTAAATCCCCATGTCCTGGAGATGCATCCACATTTGTTAAATAGAGTTGATTTTATAAAATTGTTTACAGATCTTATTGGTGTTGGGGAATATTACACCACTAGAAATACTATTTCGACCAAGACACTTCTTCAAATCAAAAAATGTTCCCACATAACCACCTTAAAGGGTCCACCATCCTCCTGAGGATACCTCTCTATGAGCCTCAGTCAGTCCACTACACATCTCTTTGGATCCAATCCCAACAATATACTGATTGGGTAGAATCTTCCTCCTCATCATGCTCTTCTTGTTGCAACACGCCCCCATACCCGAGATGGGAATACCACCTCTTCAATGTCGGCCTAGAAAGCTGAGCACCTTAATATATCACCAGGGTATGCGCTCTCCCTAATATTTGTGTACTCATGGGAAGAGATCGTAAGGAGAATTGGTTGGTGGTATTGAAATGCACGACCGATTGTCGTCTATCAACCGGTCAAGGTTCTGGTGATCTGCTAATGTTTATAGAAGCACTCGGGTTGAATCCTCGATGATGATACTTTTTAACAGTCAGTTGTTTTTAGTTAATTGTATTTTGATTGGGGGGTTTGTTTGCAGAGATTATAAAATAATTTATGGATAATGTTTGGTTTAACAAATTGATAAATATTGAGGTGAGTTCATTATTAGGTAGTCAAGCTTGTGATATCCTTGATCTTTTCTTTATATTTCATTTAAATTAACACCCACTTCACAAGAAAATTTTGATTGGAATTCCAAAGTGTTAAGGCTTTAATCCAAGCCCTAACATAACATAGGGTTCTAATAATTACCATTACTTGTTTATGGTAGTGTATTTATGGTTCAAATAATCCATTTAAACCACATGTTAAACAAAATATGTCATTAATTCATGACATGTTAAGTCCAACAAACACAATGTTAAATTAACGAATACTCATCGAGAAAATACTCTCAATCACTTAACATACATAAATTTTGACTCACCCCAATGAGAGGTTTACTCAGACATTTTGGGGTTTAAAAATCTGGTTATAATTGTTATAATGATAAATTAAGAATATAAGAAAAAGAAAGGGATAAGAAAAGAGTGGTGCATCGAACACACACACACGAACAATGATTATAATTAAAAAAATAGACATTCGATTGAATGAGGAAGAAAAATAAGGGAAGGGGATTCAATTGAATTTAAAATATTTTAATAAAATTAATATTAAACTACAGAATTTGGATGACAATAAGTGATATTGATGAAGAAACTATCATTAAAACACAATTACAAAAGAAAGGACTTACAAAATTACAACAATGAAGAACATAAAAGTAAATGAAAACAAAGAGAGGGGGAAATGTCTCTCAAGTGAAAACATGAGAATGGAATGTCCTCCCAAGAATTTTTCAAGGATTTGGTCATGACAATATTATATCCTCCCTTATAAAATTCCATCCCTTTTCAAGGAGAGGAGGGGGATGTATTTATATCCCAAGGAAGTGGATTGTTTCCATTCCCAATATGTCCCTCCACTTGGCTCGATGATTTAGACATCATAATAGCTGAATGCCGAGATATCTCTTTCTTAAATATTTTATATAATAATGTGTTCCGACTACTCTAAAAAATTGGATGAATTAGGACATATGGATCCAATGTTATGGCAGTTTTATGAATCAAAGGTAAACTGTCCATTTCCATCCATGCTTTTTCGATGGAAAAAGTGTGAATGGATTTTGGAATAGGAATATGCCTTCAAATACAAATTTTTTATTAAACAGTGTTGGCCGACTATATCTCCTCTTTCACACTGAAAAATATCATCTTGATTCGATGACTATATCAGGTTAAAGTCAATGAATACTATACTGATTTTAATTCCCGTCATGAATGGTGTGCTGAGTTTAAATGAATCAGTTGGGCCTCTTGTATTAGTATTTGGGACTTGAAATTTTATCAAATACTCCTTTAATTATCCCCTGAACGTTGGAGGATAATAAAAGAATTTAGGATTTCTGATTGAGCCCAGAAATTAAATCTTCATGGCTGGTCCAGTTTTTCACAGATTCTGTAGGCCTTCTTGTGTGGTCCATATGGGCCTTAAAATGGAAACATTTGCCCATGATAACTTCTAATAAAATTTTTTATATTTAATTAGGAGTCCTAAAAAATAAGAACCACTCAATTTGGATCTTTATTGTGATAGTTATAAATAAAATCTTAAACTGACAGAATTGGACTACTACTAAAAATGCTCAAAAATTATACTTAGTATTAAAACATTAATATAACACATATATTATACACATTTCATATAAAATCAGTGAAGGGGGGTATTTAATAAGTCATGAAAATATTAATAACATCAACTCCCCTCACATAGTCTTGTGCATGTACTCATGTGAAACAAATATAAAAACATAACAAAATCATTTTCAGTCACCAACAAATATTAAAATTTTGTTTTCTCCAATTATGGGAGGTTTAGACTATTTCACTCATACATTTTGAATTCCACCAAAAGTTGTTACAGAAACAAGGTTCCCAAACTAATTCATTTTTTCATTCTCAAATTTTGAAATGGAAAATTTGGACACTCAAAGCCCACACCTCTCAAGATGATAAAATTCATTTGTGGAGGTTCACTCTTTCACCAAAAAAAAGTGAAAATCATTGAATTTGAAAAGAGATTCAGCATCCAATCCCTATCCAAAGGGAATAAGAATCAAGAGGTATTTTTAAGTGGTTTTTTGGTGGCTATGGGACGGTAGGAATATAATGTCCAAGAGAGAGAAGAAGAGGGGTAAAACACCAACATATAAAAAGCAATGCACATTTTTTTTGAAATGAGAAATGAAAGGAAATGGAAACACATATTTATGAGGGAATGATTGTGTGAAGAAAAACAAAAGAGAGGAAGAAAATTTTAAAGGGATGAGAAGATAAAATATTTACAAACCACAAAAAATCTCCCAATGAGATAAAAAATATAATTCAGGTGTTATTTTTTTTATTTTTTCTCTTTTTTTGAAAGTTGAACTTGGAAACGATCTCACACTCATATCCCATCCCATGATTGATCTCCTCAAAACACTAATTGTAATAGTTATAATAGGATAAAAGGCTGATAAATAGTGATTTTTGACCTACCCAAGACACAACCCATTCTTATTTTCATTTTTTTGATTTTTGTCATCATTTTTGATTTATGATTTTTTTGAACACTTTTCAATAAAATTTACAAAATTAAGTAAATGGAAGTACATTATATTCCCCAAAAAACACTGAATGAATACCTCTCCCCCATACTGAAATGGGTGTTTTCCCTCAAGAAGATGATAACTTTTTGAAAATCAATAAAAGGGTACCCAAACAATGAAATCCATTCCCCCACAATTAAATTTCAAAAACATATGCAATGAAAATCCATGTTGATATTGGGTAGGAAAAGGTATTGGGTATTTAATGTGGCTATCAAATAAAATGTTTTCATAAGATCGAAGGGTCTTTCAAAAGGAGGATTATTGTATGGTTAATGGGAGGCTATTTGGCTACTGTGATTCTCATGTGGTTCATAAAATGACTCTATCATATTAATGCACACTAAAGTAGGAAATTCATCTCGAAGGCCCACAAACTCAAGACTCACAAATGGGGGTGAAAACAAACATTTTGAAAATATGTCCATAGGTGACCTTGGCACGAAAGAAAATGTTGTTCCTCACGGTTTAGGAAAATCATTTTCCAAATAAAAAATTGAGCATTCAAAATGTATTATTCTTAACATAAAAATATTTATCCAAATATATGATGAAAACAAAAAAAATTTGTGATGAAACCATGTCTTTTGACTCCCCAAAATGTTTGAAAAAAATATAAAAATTGATGGTGAGTAAGTATGACTCTTTTGGTTTTTATTAATTTTTTTTAATTTTTTTTAGTTTTTTTAGTGTTCTTTAAAATACACACCCACACAAAAGAAAAAGAGAAAAAGACAGGGTTTGAAAAATAATGTGGTAAAAAAATTAAAGAGAGAAGCAGAATAATGAAGAAGAGAGAGGAAGATATAGATAGAGATTTAAAGGGAAAGAGGTTCCCCTGGTTTTGAATTGGTGGGTTTTCATCTCCATATAGTGGTAGGTCGACTGGAGAAGTTAGGGATTCAGTGGAAGTTGATGTTGATCCAAGATTGTGTGTCCTCTCTTGGTGATGCTTTAACCTATGTCCATTAACCGTTAATTTCTTTTTGGAAGAGGGGTCTTGAAATTGCACTGCACCAAATGGGTAAACATTAGTAATATCAAAAAGACCTTCCCAACAAGAATTAAGCTTACCTGGGTGAAGCTGAAATCGAGAATTAAAGAGCATTACCTTATCACCTTCAAGGAATACCTTTCTCAGTATGTGTTTTTCATGGAGTGGCTTGGATTTTTCTTTGTAGAGATTATAATTCTCTTAAGAATCAAGTCTAAGATCTTCCAGATCGGCCAATTTCAACATTCTTTCTTCACTAGATTCTTCACAATCAAAATTACAGGTTTTCACAGCTCAAAAAGACTTATGTTGGATTTCAACTATTAGATGACATGCTATACAAAAAACTATCCTAAAATGAGACATCCCAATTTGTGTTTTATAGGCAGTTTGATAAGCCCAAAGTGCTTCACCATGTCTTTCAGGCCAGTCTTTTCTGTTGGGTTTTACAATTATCTCAAGCACTCTTTTAACTTATCTATTGGAAAGTTCAGCCATGCCATTTTTCTGGGGGTGATATGCAATTGAGGTTTTATGTATAACCCCATTATTTTTCAAAATATATTCCATGGCTCTATTACAAAAATGGGTTCTTAAGTCACTGGTCAAGGCACATGGTGTGCCAAACCGGTGGAAGATGTGCGTCTTTAGGAACTCACTAACATTATGTGAATCATCCTTTAAGGTGGGTTCGGCCTCGACCCACTTATGAACATAATCAACTGCAAGAAGAATGTATGAGTATCCATTGTAAGGGGGAAATGGTCCCATGAAATAGATACCCCAAACATCGAAGATCTCAAATAAAATTAAAGGCTTTTGGGGAATTTTATTTCTCTTGGAAATTGTGCCAAATTTTCGGCAAGTGGGACATGATTGATAGAACCCATGCGAGTCCATGAAGATTGAAGGAAAGAAGAATACATAATCTAGGACCTTTCAGGAGGACCTTTGTGGTCCAAAGTGTCCACCACCAGGCATTGAGTGACAGAATTCCAAGATAGTGGAATGTTCATCTTCATCAACGTATCTCCTAATTACCATGTCTGCCCCAGTTTTCCAAAGTTTATTTTCTTCCCAAAAATAGTGTTTTGAATCACTTATCAACTTAAATCTTTGTTCTTTTGAAAAATTTTCAGGAAAACCACCAGTAACAAAGTAATTTACAATTGTGGCATACTATGGAAACTTTGGAGTGAGAGATGAAAGGTGCTCAGTGGGGAATTCAGGATCAATGATTTCAGAATCAGAAGAATTAGAAATTCTACTCAAGTGATCAGCCACAGGGTTTTGTTTTCATGGTCTATCTTTGATTTCAAGGTCAAACTCTTGGAGCATTAGGATCCATATTATTATCCTCAGTTTCGAATCACTTTTCTTGAGTAATAACTTTATAGTAGAATGGTATGTGAAGATGATGATTTTGGCACCTAAGAGATAGAGCCGGAATTTATCTAAGGCAAAAACAACTGCCAAAAGTTCTTTTTCAGCGACAGTGTAGTGAGGTTGAGTTTCATCCAATGTTTTTGAGGCATAATATATGACATGAGGAATTCATTCTCTTCTTTGACCAATAACAGCCCCAACGGCTCTATCAAAAGAATCGCACCTCAATTCAAAGGGTAAGGACCAATATAAGGACCCAACCTTATTACATACATAATCTTGAGATTAGTTAAGAAAACACTTCCTTTTAAATTGAAGATATTTTCATGTTTGGAGCTTTAGATAATTAGGACAAAACATTCATAACATTACACATTGTTACAGAGTGGATACCATAAAAACAGTTTCCATTTTTCTCAAAATATAAAACATTAAAACATAAAACAAGACTCCTTGACAATTATTCAACATTTAACTTGTCTTACTTCCTTGTATTACACACCCATTAACCTGTAAAAAATAATTTAAAAACTTTTTATGAGCACAAAATCTCAGTAAGGGATGGAAAAGAAGGAAAAATCACCTTAGTCCATGAATAATCATAACGTAATAAAACATTTTCAAAAGACATGCTTTTCACCCATATATAATTACTTCATGTAACATGAGATTTACACAAGATCCAAAAAAATATGTGAACATAAATATAATCATAAAGTTATCTTGGGTAATTAATTACATAATCTTGTAACCATTATGGCTACCTTAAAATTCATAACCCTCACGACTACCTTACTTTGTCTAACCATCGCAGTTACACTTGGAGTAACCATACAGCTGACCACCAACTTACTCATACCCAATGAATTGGAGGGAAATATAGGTCCCACCCTTCATAATAAATAATTCCCAATAAACAAAACATAATCATACAACATTAATAATTCCATAAAAACAATGCTTTGGAATTTTGTAAAACTGAATTTAAAAAGATGATTTTTAAAGATAAGCCCCTTATAAATATCATAAAATTAAAGAGATACTTAATAGGGTGGATAGAGTATGTATGTATACTTTAAATACATATAATAAAACATAATATAAACATTACGCATCACAAAAACAATATAAATAGCGCATAACAATGAAGTATAAGGTTAACCCAAATAATGAAAATCGGGTTAAGAAGTCCCTTACCTCGGGTTTGTCATACTTTTAACTTGTTTAAACCTCATTTATAATGGTTAAAAGTGTTTTATTAATAATTTAAAGATACATTTTCATGTTTATAACATCTTATAAGATCATTTAATAGCATCATTTAACCCTTAATTGTTATTATTTTTCCCTTTGCACTATTTTTTGGTGAGTTCTTAACATGATTTCCATGTTTGGTTCATGGTGGACATTCTTGTCGATTGGAAGGGAAAATCCAGAATTGGAATGGAGTAGTATTCACATATATCAAGTAACATAAATTATTAAATTTATCATTTTGAATTCTTACATGAAGATGATACATAAGTTAGAACATTAATGGTGCTCGTTTAGATCCTTTTAGTGGTTCTTTGATAATAACAACCTCGTTTTGTCTTATAAATTATAACCATGTGTAAAAAAGAATTAAATAACCATGGGTTAGTCATAAAACATGTATTATAACCTGTTTCAACCATATAAATGGTTTCATGACCATACTTGAAAGAATTAATGGATTTTAAAATCACATCGTCCACAATGTCGGTAATTCGACAAAAACGGACAATGTTTTTTTATTCTTTAAATAAGTGGGAGAGGTGAAGAATACAAATGAGTAAGTTTTCATAAAAATGATAAAATCCAGAGTATACATGATTTCTGGATAATTAATTTCTCCTAGGTAAGTATATATGAAGAAAGAATAAGGAAGGAACTCAAAATAAAAGATCAATTGTGAAATCGCTTACAAAGAATTGGTAGCCTAACGGCTACGCACCATGGTTTTAGAAAATATTAAAAAGAGAGGGGAAAAGGGTCACCCCAAAAAATATGAATCATAATATATATAATATCAAGAATATTATGGAAATAATAACATGGTATGGAAACTTGAAAATTATACCACATAAAAGAGAATTCGAAAGGAAAAAGAAAGAAACTGAGAATTTTCTTACCTTGTAGAGTAACCCTTAGAACATGAAGGTTGGGACCTTGGGGGCATGGGGAAACCTTGGGAGGACTACTATTAAGGTAATAAGGCCATATATTTGTTTAGGAAGAATTGGTAATGAATTCAATGAATGGAAGAGTTAGTATTTATAGGAAATGTGAGGGATTATTTTATTAATTTTCAAGGGACACCTCATGGGTGGTATTTGCAAAACCATGGGATTTCCCTTGGTATTTGCTCATTTTATAATCCAATTGGGACACCACAAACGTTATATAACTATACAAAATTATACCATATTTATGAAGTCATTATTGTATCATTAATGACGTCATTAATACACCAAAACTAAAAACTGTAATTTTCACTATTCACTGAAAAATCAAATGTTTTAGAAAAATTCCAAAAATTCACCCTAACCATTTATTGATGTGTAGATTATATAAATGAAGTCCATTTTTTGAAAATAATTTTCTAAATATTATTAATATAATATTTAAATAAAATCATACTTAATTCAAAAATTAACAGTTCTAATTCTACAAATACTTCTTTATCGTAATGAAAAATTAACCAAGATGTTATTATCTTATAGCCCTAGGAAAATAAAGTAATAATAAAATTTACTATTCAATAGGGTCATATTACTATTCATATTACTATTCATTAGGGTATGTTATTATTCACCAAAAAAACAAGTGGGTTCCAATAGACTCCAAATTACATACTGGGCACAATTGTAGCTGACCGTTTCTTGATATTCAAAACATAGAAGTGAAAAAATTATGTTAAAGGGATAGTTATAAATATCTATTTAAAATAAAGTTCCATGCATTTATATCTATTTTCAGAGAAACTTGGGGTGTTACATTATCCCCACCTTCTTGAAATTCTGTCCTCGCAATTTTATTTACTTATTACACAACTGAGGGTATTTTTCTCTCATAGCATTTTTAGACTCCCATATTGCTTCTTCAACGATGTTGTTTCTCTAAAAAAACCTTTACCTGGTGGATTACCTTATTCTGCAATACCTGTTCCCTTCGATCAAGAATCGGACCTGGTTTCTCTTTATAAGAAAGATTCTCTTCCAGCTGAACTGCTTATGGGCTTAAGACAAGTGATGAATCTGGCACATACTTCCTCAACATTGAAACATGAAAAACATTGTGTACCTGAAATAAGCTCAGAGGCAAAGCTACGCGGTATGCAACTGTTCGAACTTTCTCCAAGATTTCAAAAGGACCGATGAATTGTGGACTTAGTTTTCCTTTCATACCAAAATGCATCACACTTTTCCAAGGAGAGATTTTAAGGAAAACATGGTCACCTACCTAGAAATAGAAGTTTTTCCTTCTGTTATCTGCATAACTTTTCTTCCTGCTCTGAGATGTCCTCATGTGCTGCTGGATCATCCTCACTTTCAAGCCACTTCTTCAACTAGTTCTGGACCCATCAACTTTCTTTCATCGACTTCATCCCAAAACACTAGAGTCTGACACTGCTGTCCATACAAGGCCTCAAAAGGTTCCATCTGAATACTGGAATGAAAACTGTTATTATAAGAAAACTCAAATAATGAAAGATGATTATCCCAACATCCTTGATAATCCATTGAACAAGATCAAAGCATATCCTCCAAAGTTTGAATCGTTCGTTCTGACTTCCCATCTGATTGAGGA
Organism: Viscum album; assembly: GCA_963277665.1. Lineage (NCBI taxonomy): Eukaryota > Viridiplantae > Streptophyta > Magnoliopsida > Santalales > Viscaceae > Viscum > Viscum album. The sequence continues at coordinate 1,400,136,776 of OY728143.1, read as the reverse complement.
TGAAAAGATGTACTAAAATTTAACTCTGTGCCCAACAACTTCTGAAGTCCCTTACAGAAGTTAGAAGTGAACTTGGGATCTCAGTCAGATACAATGGGAATAGGAACTCCATGTAATCTGACAATCTCCTTGAGGTACAATTGAGAAAGCTGATCCAAAGACATTGTATCTCGAATTGATAGAAAATGTGCAGACTTTGTTAGTAGATCAACAATAACCCAAATAGCATTATTACCTCGAGAAGTCTTTGGTAGTCCCACCAAAAATTCCATGGATATATTCTCCCATTTCCACTCTGGCACTGGAAAAGGATGAAGCATCCCCTTCAGTAACTGCTGCTCTGCTTTAACCTGCTGACATGTCAAACATTTCATGGTAAAATCAGCTATATCTCTTTTCATTCCATCCCACTAGTAATACTCCCGAAGGTCTCTATACATATTAGTACTTCCAAGATGAACAGAAAATGGAGAACTATGAGCTTCATACAATAATTATTTCTTCAACTAGTAATCAAAAGGCATACACAACATTTTTCTAAATCTTAAAACACAATCTTTATGAAGATTGAATTCTGGAAACCTAACCATGTTCACCAATTTTACCTTTTTCTGTAGCTCACTATCTTCCTTCTACACTTGATTAATTTTGTCTGAAAACGAAGATTGCACTGAAACCTGAAACAAAACAGATGTATTCCCTGCACCAGTAACTTCTAAGACAAAATTCATCAAATCGATAATCAAGGCATTATGTTCCAAACATAGCATGGTTAATGATGCATGATGTTTCCGACTTAACGCATCCGCTACTTTGTTTGTTTTTCCAGGATGGTAATTGATCGTACAATCATAATCCTTTATCAGTTCTAGCAATATTCTGTCCCTCATGTTTAATTCCTCCTGAGTGAATATATACTTTAGACATTAATGGTCAGAATATATTTGGAATTTGGGTCTGTATAGATGATGCCTCTATATTTTCAAAGGAAAAACCACAGCTGCCAATTCCAAATCATGTGTGGTATAATTTATCCCAGGAGGTTTAAGTTTTCTCGAAGGATAAGCAATTTCCTGATCATTCTACATCAAAACACAAACAAGTCCCTTCAAAGAAACATCACTGTAGATGAAAAACTCACCATTCCGGGAAGGTAAGGCCAAAACTGGATCATTCACCAATCTCTTCTTTAGTTCCTGAAAACAAACATCACATTCATTTGTCCAAACAAATTTAACCCCTTTCTTTGTTAACGTAGTTATTGGGATAGATAGCCGTTTAATGTTCTTAACAAACCATCAATAATAATTTGCTAAGCCCAGAAAACTACGATTCTCTCTAACATTTGTGGGTCTTGGACATTCATCAACAACTTTTGTTTTGGAAGAATCAACTGTTATTCCATCCTTATTTACAATGTGCACAAAAAAATAAATCTGTTGCAACCCAAAATCACACTTGATGAATTTTCCATATATTTTCTTTTCTTTTAATGTTTGTAAAACAACCCTTAGATGTTTTTCAAGCTCCTATTTATTTTTATAAAATACCAGAATGTCATCAATGAATACAACCACAACCTTATCCACGAACTCATGAAATACTCTATTCAAAAGATTCACGAATACATCAGGTGCATTAGTTAATCCAAATGGCATAACAAAAAATTCATAATTCCCATATCTAGTATGAAAGGCTGTTTTCATGATGTCATCCTCCTTCACCTTTAGCTGATGGTATCCAGATCTCAAGTCAGTCTTTGAAATGTACTGAGCTCCCTAGAGCTGATCAAATAAGTCATCAATATGAGGCAAAGGATACTTGTTTTTAACAGTGATGTTATTCAAAGCTCTGTAATCAATTCAAAGTATCATGGAACCATCTTTATTTTTAACAAACAAAATGGGGGATCCCTAAGGTGAAGTACTATGATAAATGAAGCCTTTGTCAAGAAAATCCTGCAACTGATTTTTCAATTCAAGAGGTTCTATTAGAGACATATGATATGGGGGTTTTAAAATTGGCTTAGAATAAGGAACTAAGTCAATTGTGAATTCGACTTCTTGATCAGGTATGAAACCGGGCAACTCATGAAGGAAAAATCAAGGTATTAATTTAACACTGGCACATCATTAATTTCAATAGTTCCATTGTTTTCAACAATATGAGCAAGATAAGTTTCATTTCCATATTTCAATAGTTTCTCAGCTTCCTGATATCTTATCAATTTTATAGGTTCACTCTTGTATAAAAACTGAAACTCTTTCTGAAAAACAACTTATCTAGATCTACAGTCAATCTTAGCATGATAATCAGAAAGGCAGTCCATCCCCAAAATAACATCAAACACGACTAAGGGTAAAACAACGAGGTTTACAGGTAAAGTCTTTCCACAGACCATAATATAAAGATTATTATAATTCTTCTTTACTATAACATTTCCCCCCTAGTGTTTTAACAACATGTTCAAGTATCATTTGTTGAGGTGATATTTCCAATTTCCCAGAAAATTTATTAGAGATGAAGGAATGTGTAGACCCTGTATCAAAAAAAACATTAGCAACATCTGAGTGAACAAAAAATGTACCTGATACAAATTCATTGGATGGCCTGAAATCTATTGACGTAGTCGCAAATGATCTCACTACACCTTTCTATTTGTAGTCTGGCTTCTTTTCATCATTCAGATCTCTCTTTGGATAGACATTTTCATAATGACCCATCTCACCACATTTAAAACAAATTACAATTTTCTTATCATGATTAGTCTTAGGATCATTTTCATTGCAATATCTAGCCATATTTCCAAACTTACCACATTTAAAACACTTCCCAGATTGTATTAGACATTCCCCAGAGTGTTTCTTCCCACACTTTTCACAAACTAGAAATTGGATTTTCTTACCATCATATTTCTTTGGTTTATTCTTACCCATTGCTTTCCAATTAGACCTCTTCTTCTCTTTGTTTCCAAAATGCACGTGATCATCCAAAAACTCCATTTATACCTTCTCAGCACATCGGGAAAGTTTCCCATAACTTTTGAATTCACAGGAGGCAAACACCCTTCGATTCCTTCGCTCCAATCCTAAGTATAAGCGGTTGATTTTTCTATCAAGATCCAAAATAAGATTTGGAGCATACCTCGCCAGTCGGGTGAAGTTCACTTCAAACACGGCCTCTGAATCTTCCTCCTTCTATTTTAATTCAAGTAATTGCTTCTACATTTTTATTTGCACCACCTTAGGAAAATATTTTTCAAGGAAAAGACTTTTAAATTCATCCCACTCTAAGGCATCAAAATCTTCTCTACCCCTGATATTCCTTACCACTGACCACCACTGATCATCTTCCCATTCAAAATGATAAATGGAAAGACTTACCTTTTGATTTTCAGAACATCCCATAACATCGAATATCATTTCAAGGGCTTTGATCCATCCTTCAGCTGCCACTGGGTCAGAAGATCCATTGAATGTAGGAGGATGTTGTATCATAAAATGTTCCACCACTATCATGTTCCGTTGTGGTACCTATATTGGTTCTCTTCCATGGATGTCACCACCATTTATTGCCTGTGTTAGCTGATCCATTACTATCACAAACTTCTTAGTTCCAATCCCTACCATTCTGGGCTGTAGTTCTGGAAGGATGTCATTCTATCGGTGCCTCTCCTCTTCAACATCCCTATTCATTCTATGGACAACCATTCTGAACAAACTTGCCTTAGATAAAGCAACATTGTAATATTTAAATTCTATAACATTTCAAATTAAACATAGAGTGAAAATCATTTATGGTATTCTATTAACATCACCCTGACCCCTAAAGTTATCTAAACCATCCTCTGATACCAACTATAAGGACCCGAACTTATTACATACATAATTTTGAGTTCAGTTAAAAAAACATTTCCTTTTACATTGAGGATCTTTTCAAGTTTATAGATTTAGAGAATTAGGACAAAACATTCATGACAGTACACATTGTTACAGAGTGTATACCATAAAAACCGTTTCCATTTTTCTCAAAATATAAAACATTAAAACATAAACCAATACTCCTTGACAATTCTTAAACATTTAACGTGTCTTCCTTCCCTGTATTACACCTCAATTAACCTGTAAAAAATATTTTAAAAACATTCGATGATCACAAAAGATCAGTAAGGGATGGAAAAGAAGGAAAAATCACATTAGTCCATGAATACCCATAACATATGAAAACATTTTCAAAAGACATGATTTTCACCCACATATACTTACATCATGTAACATGAGATTTACACAAGATCCACACAATCTTGATAACATAAATATAATTATAAAGGTATCTTGTGGCATTACTTATATAATCTTGAAACCATCTTGGCTACCTTAAAATTTGTAACCCTCACGGCTACCTTACTTTGTGTAACCATCACAGTTACACTTGGAGTAACCATACAACCGACCTCAAACTTACTCATAACCAATGCATTGGAGGGAAATATAGGTCCCACACTTCATCATAAATAATTCCCAATAACCAAAACATAATCATACAACATTAATAATTCCATAAAAACATTTCTTTGGAATTTCCTAATACCAAATTTAAAAAGAGGATATTTGAAGATAATCCCCTTATAAATATCATAAAATTAAAGAAAGACTTAATAGGGTAGATAGAGAATGTATATATAATAGAAATACACATAATAAAACATAATATAAACATAATCCATCACACAAAAAATTTAAATAGCACATAACAATGAAGTAGAAGGTTAACTTAAAGAATGAAAATCGGGTTAAGAATTCCCTTACCTCGGGTTTGTCTTAATTTAAACTTGTTTAAACCTACTGTATAATTGTTAAAAATGTGTTAATAATATTTTAAAGAAACATTTGGATGTTTATAACATTATATATGATCATTTCATAACATCATTTCACCCTTAATTGTTAGTATTTTTCCCTTTTCACTAATTTTTGGTGAGTTCTTAACATGACTTCCATGTTTGGTTCATGGTGGACATTCTTGTCGATTGAAAGTGAAACACAATAATTTTAATGGAGAATTATTTACATATATCCAGTAACATAAATTATTCAATTTATCATTTTTAATTCTTACATGAAGATGATTCATAAGTTAGAACATTAATGATGCTCGTTTAGATCCTTTTAGTGGTTCTTTGATAATAACAACCTCATTTTGTCTTATAAATTAGAACCCTAAGTACAAAGGACTTACAGAACCATGGGTGAGTCATAAAACATGTATTATAACCTGGATCAACCATATAAATGGTTTAATGACCAGACTTGAAATAATTAATGGATTTTGAAATCACATCATCGACGATTTTGGTAATTCGACACAAACAAAAAAGGTTTTTTTATTTTTTAAATAAGTGGGAGAGGAGTTGAGTAAAGATGATTAATTTTTCATAAACATGATAAAATAAAGATTATTCATGATTTATGGATAATTATTTTTTATTTGGTAATGAGATATGAAGAAAAATAAGGAAGGAACTCAAAATAAAAGAAAAATTGTGAAGTCGGTTACAAAAATTTGGTAGCCTAACGGCTACACAATATGGTTTTAGAAAATATTAAAAAGAGAGGGGACAAGGGTCAACCATCCAGAAATGAATCATAATATAGATAAGATCAAGAATAAGAATGAAATAAGAACCTGGTATGGAAACTTGAAAACTATACCACATAAAAGAGAATATGAATGGAAAAAGAAAGAAATTGAGAATTTTCTTACCTTGTAGAGTAACCCATAGAACTTGAAGGTTGGGAACTTGGGGGCTTGATGAAACCTTGGGAGGACTAATATGAAGTTAAGTAGGATAGAGACTCATTTAGGGATAATTGGGAATGAATTCAATGAAGTTAAGTGTTGGTATTTATAGGAAAAGTGAGGGATTATTTTAATAATTTTCAAGGGACACCTCATGGGTGGTATTTGAAAAACCGTGGGCTTGCCCATGGTGTTTTCTCATGGTATAATACACTTGGGACATATGAAACCTTATCTAACTATAAACAAGTCTACCATATTTATGAAATCATTATTATATCATTAATGATGTCATTAATACACCGAAACTAAAAACTGTATTTTTTACTATTCACCAAAAAATCAAATGTTTCAGAAAAATTCCCAAAATTCACCCTAACCATTTATCGACGTTTATATTTCAAAAATGAAGTAAATTTTTTGAAAATAATTTTCTAAATATTATTAATTTAATATTAAAATAAATGAATACTTAATTCAAAAACTAACAGTTCTAATTCTATAACTACTTCTTTATCACATTGAAAAATTAACCAAGATGTTATTATCTTCTAGCCTTAGGAAAATAAAATAATTATAAAATATACTATTCATTAGGGTCATATTTGTATTCATATAACTATTCATTAGGGTATGTTACTATTCACCAAAAAACAAGTTGGTTCCAATAAACTCCAAATAACATACTAAACACAATTGTATATGATAGTTTCTTGAAATTCAAAATATAGAAGTGGAAAAATTATGTTAAAGGCTAGTTATAAATATCTATTTTAAAAAAACATCCATGCATTTATATTTATTTTTATAAAAACTTGGGGTGTTACAACCAATATGGGGGTTGAATTATCGAGGCATATGTAAGATTAGTATTGAGTTCAATGAAGGTTATCTTGCAAAACTCATTGAAATGGAAAGTGACCTCATTTTGGAGTAACCGAGTGAGTGGGAGGGAAATCCCACTGAAGTTATGGATTAATATCTTATATAAACCAGTGTGATCGAGGAATAAACGGATATCTAGAACAGAAGTAGGTTCAAGAAGTGATTGGATCACTTTAATTTTGGAAAGATCCACTTCAATACCATATTTTTAAACTATATACCCTAGAATGATCCCATTTGCAACCATGAAGTGACATTTTTTAAAATTTAACACAAAGTTACACTTGACACACTTTTGGAGGACTAGAGAGAGTTAATTCAAAAAAGATTCAAATGACTCACCATAAATGGTGAAGTCATCCATGAAGACTTCCATTCAGTGTTCAATGAATTCGGAAAAGATACTCATCATAAACCTTTATAATGTTGTAGGAGCATTGAAATGTCCCAAAGGAATTATCCTATATGAATATGTTCCAAAGAGGCATGTGAAAGTAGTCTTTTCTTCGTCCTGAGGTGTGATTGGGATTTGGAAGTAGCCTGTGTATCCATCAAGAAATCAATATTATGACTTTCTAGCTAATCTTTCTTGAATTTGATCAAGTAATGGAAGAGGGTAGTGATCTTTTCTTGTTTTGACATTCAATTTCATATAGTCAATGTACACACGCCATTTGTTCTTCACTCGATTTGTGACTACCTCACCATGTTCATTTGTGACAATAGTTATCCCACCTTTCTTAGGTAAAACTTGAATTGGACTAACCCATTCACTATCAGAAATTGGGTAGATAATACCAGCTTCAATAATCTTGGTGATCTCTTCCTTAACTACCTCAAGGATGAGTGGATTGAGTCTTCTTTGTTGTTGTCTAGTTGGTTTGGATGATTCCTCAAGATGGATGTGATGCATGTAAAGAGCAAGGTTGATTCCTGGTATGTCATTTAGGGTCCAACCTAAGGCCTCTTTTTCCTCTAACACCTGAACAAGTTTGGACACCTCAGTTTCGGTAAGTGAAGATTATATAATGACAGGATATGAGTGAACATTGAAAAGTAATACATATTTCAAGTGTTTAGAAAGAGTTTTCATATCAGTATCATCTCTCATTTGTGGGTTAGATATCTCAGGAATGGATGAATGGACTTCAATTGCTTCAGATTCATTTTCATTAATACTATCCAAGGTGGAGAAGTAGATATCAAGGTTGATGTGGGATCCAAGAGAGTTTTCATGTTCCATCATATTGATGGTATCTATGAATGAGAGGTCCACATCCACTTCACCATTTATAACATGGTTAACCATGGTGCAGATTTTACAAGATCCTTTATCATCAGAATATGATGAACATGATGGAATGTGGTTCAATTGACTCTTAAAATTGTCCTCAGATGCATTGATTGAGAATGCAGAGTGATCATTAGATGGGTATTGCATGGCTTGGAAAATGTTGAATTTGACCAGCTGGTCACCAAATTCCATGGATAAGATGCCTGAATGGACATCAATCTTAGTTCTAGCAGTCATGAGGAATGGTCTTCCTAGAATTAGGAGAGATCGAGAAGAGTTTGTCTCACCTTCCATGACAAGGACATAGAAATTAGCAAGGAAGATAATATCATTCACATGAACAAAGACATCCTCAATTATTCCCTCAGGATTGGCTATGCTTCGATTTTCCAATTGAATGACAACACCCGTTGGATGTAAGGGTCCTAGAACATGGTTGGAGAATATGGATTTGGGCATGACATTAATTGAGTCTCCTAGTTCTATGAGTGCATCATTGAAGTTAGAACTTCCTATATGGCATGGAACCGTAAAGGTCCCTATATCGTTGCACTTAATGGGTATGGACTCTTGGGTTGAAACATTTTAGAAGGTCCTAAGTTGCCTCTTGTGGGTACAAAAATCCTTGAGAATAATGACATACTTAGGAATTTTTTTTATTGCATCTAAGAGGGGAATGTTGACTACAACACGTCTAAACATGTAGAGCATTTCAAGATCAGGTTCAAAGGACTTCTTTGGCTTAGAAACGGCTTGATGATAAGTAATTGGGTTCCTATGTGGAATAGAAGGAGGTGAGGGAATGTATTCAGGTTCCTTTTCAAGTTTCTTTTTCTTATAATTTTCTAGGTAAACATTTAAAGGGGGTTGGGGGACTTATCTTAAGGAATAGAAATTTTCTTTCCGAATCTATGTAAAATTGCACTTACATTACCCTTGGGGTTGGGTAATGGTTGAGTTTGAAGTTGGGAAGAATTGGATGGTTGCTGCTGACTAAGGTGGGATGCAAGTTGATAAATTTGGGTTTCAATGTTCTTGAGGCTGGAACGGGTGAAGGAGGAAATATCTTCCACTGCACTTTCCCATGGTTTCTTAGAAGAGGAGGCTTATACTGGATTAGGATTACCTAGATTTTGGATCTTGGGAAAGTGATTGTATTGGTTTTGGATTTGGGAAGGCTCACTAGGATAATGGAATCCAGGAGGAGGATTGTTCCATTGAGGTTGAGGAGTAAAAGGATAAGGTTTTTGGAAGTTACCAACACCTTGACCATATTGAAACTAGTTTGGGTTTTGAGGAGGGAATTGAGAAGGATGAGATATGGGATTACCATTCCTAAGGCCTTGGTTATAGGAAGAAGAGAAGGGCTCAGAGTGAGGTTGGTTGAAGTTTCTAACAAATTGACCTGATAGTTTAGGGTTGGTGTTCTGCTGAGCATATGCTGCATTGAGATCCATTGGTCTAGATGAATCATATTGATCCTCTTGAAGTTGTGGACATGTGTCAATTGGATGAGATGAATAATTTTACATTCCATAGTTCTTGACAGGTCCAGAAAACATTGATTACAGAGAAGATGAGTTTGGGGATTTGGTAGCCACAACTAGTTGTCACACAAGACCTGTAAGTTCACTCATCCACTCGGTCATCTTGTTCGGATCAATTGATTGATTATCTTGGGCTTGTTTGACTTGAGAATGTGCTCGATTATAGAATTGTTTTGTGTTTTCAGCCATGTTACTTATGAGATATCTTGCAGCTACGGGAGTTTTATCAACAAGAGCACCACCACTTGAGGCATCAATGAGAGTTATCTCCATAGCCAATAGCCCCTCATAAAAGTATTGTATGGAGAGTTTTTCATGAATTTGGTGATGTGGGAAGGTTGAAAAAATCTTTTTGAACATTTCCTAGTACTCATGGAGTGATTCAATTGGTAACTGACTGATACCACTTATTTCCTTTCGGATAGAAGTAGTACGAGAAGCCGGAAAGAATTTATCTAAGAAGAGTCACTTCTTGTCATTCCATGTGGTTATGGAACCTGGAGGAAGGTAGTAGAGCCATGACTTAGCGGAGTCATCTAGGGAGAAAGGTAATTCTTGGAGTTTTATTTGTTCCTCACAAACCCCTTGAGGATTCATGGTAGAGCACACCACTTGGAACTCTTTAAGATGGAGATGTGGATCCTCACCGCCTAGCCCGTGGAAATGATGAAGAAGATGAATCAAACTCAATTTGAGTTCGAATTCAGCCTCTATGTTTGAATATTGAATACCAAGAGGTTGGTAATTCATATTAAGGGAAACAAGTTATTTAAGGGATTTTCCCCTAGGATTGGCCATTTCTAATTCAACTAGTTGGATAAGGACTGGTTCTTGAATTATTTGATTATCTCTTATGTTCCTCTTATGTTGGTGAAGTGTTCGCTCAATTTCAAGGTCAAAAAAATCAGAATGATTGTTTGGGAGGCTACAGGGGCATTCAGAGTGATTTTTAAAGAAAGCGGAAGATGGATTTTTCTTTGTTTGTTTTCTGTTTATGATTTTTATGAGAAGACGAGTTTTTTCTTTGTGTTTATTTTTTCAATTTTTTTTAAAATTTTGTTTTTTTTGGTTTTATTATTACAATAACCAAAAACTAATGACTACTTAAAGCACCATCCCTGGAAAAAACTCTATTTGAAATGAATTTCCGATTGTCTCTTATTGACCAGTTAAGGTTTCGGTGCTCTGCTAATATGTATAGAAGCACTCGGTTCAAATCCTCGGCGATGATACTTTTTAATAGTCAGGCGTTTTTAGTTAATTGTATTCTGATTTGGGGGTTTGTTTGCAAAGATAATGAAGTAATTTAAGGATGATGGTTTATTTAACAAATTGATAAATATTGGGTTGAGTTCATTATTAGGGAGTTAATATTATGATATCCTTGTGATTTGATTTGTATTGCATTTAAATTTACACCCACTTCACAAGATAATATTGATTGGAATTCCTATGTGTTAAGTCTTTAATCCAAGCCTTAACATAACATATGGTTCTAATCATTACCATTACTTATTTATGGTATTGTATTTATGATTCCAATAATCCATAGAAACCACATGTTAAACAAAATATGTTATTAATCCATGACATGTTAAGTCAAACATACATAATGTTAAATTAACGAATACTCATCAAGAAAATACTCTCAATCACTTAAAATCCCTAAATTTTGACTCACCCCAATTATAGATTTACTCATACATTTGGGTGTTTAATAATATCTTTATAATTATTATGATGATAAATTAATAATAGAAGAAAAATAATGGGACAAGAAAAGAGTGGTGCGTCAAACACACACACACACGAACAATGATGAGAATTAAAAAAAGCAGACTTTCAATTGAAAAAGTAAGAAAAATAAGGGAAGGGGATTCCACTGAATTTAAACTATTTTAAAAAAATTAATATCAAACTACATAAGTTGGATGAGAATAAGATATATTGATGAAGAAACTTTCATTAAAATAGAATTACAAAAGAAAGGAATTACAAAATTACAACAATGAAGAACATAAAAGTAAATGAAAACATAGAGAGGAGGAAAGGTCTCTCAAGTGAAAAATTGATTATGGTGGGTCCTCCAAAGAATTTTGTAAAGGCTTTGGTCATTCCAATATGATCTCCTCTCTTCTTAAATTCTAACCCTTTTTAAGAAGAGGAGGGGGATGATTTATAGCCCAAGGAAGTGGACCACAATATGTACCTCCACTTGGCTCGATGATTTGGAAATCAAGAAAGACGAATCTAGAGATATATACTTCTTCAATATTGTATTTAATAATGGTGGACTACTACTCTCAAAATTTGGAGGCATTTGGACATATGAAGCAAAAGATATGGTGGTTTTCTTAAACAAAGGTAAACTGTCTATTTCTATCCATTCTTTTTTGATGTCCAAAATGTGAATGGATTTTGGAACAAGAAGATGCCTTAAAATCTGAATTATTTATTCAAAAATGTCAGCTACCTATATATCATATTTCACACTAAAAAATATTAGCTTTATTTGCTGACTGGATCAGGATAAATTCTATGAATATAATACTGATTTTAATTCCAGGCCAGAATGGTGGGATGAGATTAAATGAATCAGTTGGGCCCCTTTTCTATAGAGATGGGCCTTGAAATTTTTATCCAATACTCCATTAATTATCCCCTAAACATTAGAGGAGAATAAAGGAATTTGGACTTCTTGATTGAGCCCAGAAATTAAATCTTCATGGCTAGTCCAGTTTCTTCATGGATTCTATAGGCTTTCTTGTGTGGTCCATATGGGCCATAAAATAGAAGAATTGGCCCATGGTCCCTTCTAATGAAATGTTTTATATTTAATTGGTAATCCTAAAAAACTATAACCACACAATTTAGATCGTTATTGTGATAGTTATAAAAAATAGTAAACTGACTCAATTGGACTAGTTGTAAAAATGCTCAAAGATTATACTTAGTTTTAAAACATTAATATTTCACATAAATTATGCACATTTCATATAAAATCAGTGAATGGGGTATTTAATAAGTCATGAAAATATTAATAACATCAGGTATCTTGTTTCTTCCATTTATATCCTCTCATGTAAACATATAAAATAAATTAAAACAGGATGAAGGGTGCTGTTATGATCATACTTTGGCTTAGATATTAGGGGGGCACCCTCCAGAATATTCCAGTATGAGTGTTCCTTCCATCACTACGATTCCTCCAATCAATTTCAAATCCACCCTAGTAGATTCCATATTTTTATGTCAAAAAATTATGTAAACATGTTCCTAAGGAGGACATCCTTCATCCTTGATTTAAACTCCTTTCCCCTTAAATAATGAGTTGTAGAACCCTCACTACCACCAAAATTTGTTCCTAGAAATCCCATAATACCTATATAGGGAGTAACTCATCATAAATTCCCCACATATAGGGATTCTAAAAATCTAATTCAGATCCCATAGGTTGATGATGTCCTCCCCGTGGTGCAGGTGAAAAGTATTGGTCCCTGATGACCACCTTCCTAGAAATATTCATGATATATAGGGAGGTTGTATACGTTTAACTACAAAGTACATAATAATTATTATTGCCTCACCCAATTCAAATTAGTCTATAAATAATCATAGGACTGGCATAATTTGTATGCCCAACCCCACTCATATGTGAAATTACTATTCTATCATAGATCACACTCTTCTATTTAGTCTTGAAGATGGTCCACCGGACCTTTCATTAACATTATCTCATATCAAGGAAAGGGGATATTTTTTTTCAGAAACTGTCTCCCTGTTGATGTTCATTATAGGGTTCCATAGGTAATGTGTTGTGATCAATACATGTTCTTTCATATAGTGATAAGCTGGTGATCTCTTCCATTGTTACAACCCTAGGGAACTTATGAACAAGTAGGTAAGAATTTCTTGATTATCATTAGAGATGAACACATCTTCCATAAGTCCAAATCAATATAACAAAATCATATTCTACAATGGATTTTACTATTTTGTCTCCATCATTATTTTGTTAAGGGTTTTATAATCTTATGTGGTCTTGATTCTCTCTTTGGTCATTATGTTCTCGACCATCTCCCTTCTATGAGTAGCAAAAGATTTGACAACTCTAGTGGCCATTTCAAATATTTTAAACTTTTCACCTTTTGGTTCAAAAAGTTTAGGTTCATAAAGGTATTTTCACTAAATTTTTATTATCATGGAGAAATTTTTCATGGAAACATCATTTTCAGAAGTGAAAATGTTTCGTGGGTGCTAAATATTGATATCGCAAAATGATCATGAAAGTTCCAAGATTCGTGAAAATAGAGGTACATAAAATCTTATGAGAAATGATTATGTTTACCTATGTAACTCATCCACCAATTTATAGTCCTATGTTGGCACCAAGTTTCACTATATGGAGGTCCATATTTAAAATTTTCAATTATTTTACCTCAGAATTTGTCCCTCCTCTCCTGTGTCTGTCCCCATTATGGGGTATGAGGGGGAATCTGTTGACGCTAAAAAACACTCATTATGGTATAATTAAATGAATGCGTATAGGATGAAATGGTCATCAAATCAAACTAAGGTACCCGTTTCATGAAATTCAAATCCTTCACAAATAGAATGTGATTTTTGAAGGTATTCTGACCACTATGATAGATAACTCAGGTGAATGACAGTAACCTTAATGTAACATATGACGACGCATGAAGGTCACCTCCCAAGTTCATACTTTCATGAAATGTTCCTCCCAGACAGTAAATTTTACAAAACAAACCTTACCACCTTTATAGAACATATAAATACCTCCTTCCCTTGATCATTTAATGGAGCATAACCTTTATATTTCATCCAAAAGATTTGAATTCACTAATCTTCAACCTTTTTGAGAAAAAATAAATGGATCCCTAAAGGTAGAAATCTTTTGTAAACAACCTCCCAAGAGTTCTTAAAACTCAAATACCATGTAAGAGATGACCATTACAAAGGTATACGACATTCAAGATAGAGGAAAACCCCTTAAAATTCTTAGTGTTTCATGAGATAATTTTCCTTTGAGAAACTTACTCCATGAGATCCTTGAATTTACCCTATGTTAAGGATAAACTGTCTTAGGAAGATCTTACCTTTTCAATACCCGTGACCTTCAAAAAACCCTTGACCACTATGAAATACACAAACTTCATAATAAACAAATGGAATTTCCCTACTTGATGAATTCTTTTAGTAGAACCACCTTCATGAAATTTGGGTTCTTAGTAGCCTTATACCCATACAAACCATTCCATATTTTCCCCAATTTTCACACAACTAGTATCATGAAAAGTCATATATGAACTATTTTTGTTAAGAATGACTTGGAACGTGTTATCACATTTTGATCTCAAGAATATTCACCCTAATGTTGAGATCCCCATTTTCCACTTTACCATGGTGGGGTTTATTCCATGATCCACCCAGAGGCTCATACATAGTATACATGTAAGATTTCAGCATGGAAACTTCATTGGGAACCACTCACCTTTCCATATATGTAGGTCCAATGTCTTATCCTCTTATCCTACTTAGAAATGTTCTCCTTAGGTATAACCCCCTGCATGTATGAGCTTCAAGTTGTTAAACTGCATAGCCCATCATCCAAGTCATTGGATGTTAAACTAAATAATAATTTTATTATAACAAGATGTTAAATTAAAGCTCTATCTTATGTGATGAAAATAAGATTCCACATGTATTATTGGAATGGGGTGACCTCCAACTCCTACTTTAAGTCATGAACACAGGATGATCCATCTATGACCATCATGAGAAAATAACCCCTCCCCCATCATGGGATGAGAGACCTGCAATAGACATCCCTCATGCATAATCTCCACACCATCATGGGATGATCCTCCTACACCAAAAAACCCACATGGTTACGCCCCACAAAAGCAGTTAATTGAACTCCTTCAATGATGTGAGCGTCCTTACTGTGTGATGATAAAATACATAGATCTGTCCTCTTGCATGACCAAAAAATTTGCACTCAAACTACATGGTTTTTTATCCCTATCTCACAATATGACATATAGGTTGTCTCCATAAATCCCAATCATGAAAAACATTGGATAACTCTCTAAGGTTTAATCCTATAATGAGTATTAAATCCATAAGTTTTAATCCTAACACCACCATCAAATCTTCATGTCGTCCCCTTGGATGGCGGTGCCTACAAAGTGTGATCATCTTCCTCATGGGAACGCACTAAAATGCAACTAACCTATACCCAAAATATGTTAAAACTTTGAAAAACCTATCCACAATAGAATTAAACCTACGACTAACCTATCTTTAAAGACATTAAACCTCTGACAAACCTGCTGAAAGTTAACATTTATATTTTTGGAAGATCTCAATACACTGAGAAATAAAAGCACCATAGAGGTCTAAAGTAATGCAGCCCCAACGAATCATTGACAACAAACATCATCCCTTCTCTAGGAAATGATCCCAGATAAAAAGATAAAACCATACCGCAATTAGATGTATCAATTGACGCCAGAAAATCCACTACTATATTACCCTCCCAACATGTATGCAATATCAGCATATGAGACTCCATTAGCGCTTTGCATCTCCTGAAAGCATAAACAATGCTCCAAGGAATTTTTCCCATATCCAGCAATGCTCGATACAGAAGAAGGGAATCATTCTCCACCGAGGACACTCGAATCTGCCTACTGGAGCACATCTCCAAACCCTTGGCCAAAGCTAGGGCCTCCGCCTGAAGAGAATCACCCTCCCCGAACGAAGCAGTGAAAGCCGCCCACACTGACCCAATTTTGTCTCTCACGACGCTGCCCCCATGAATCTCCCCCCAACTCAGAAACCTACCCGAGTTTAATTTTATCCATTCATTCAGAGGACTCCACTGAACCCACCGACCATGACCTACACCAATCGATCGATGTTTTGTAGGTATATGTGGTACCAGAGCACTTACCGAAGGCACCGAGTGACAATCCGGAGATACCCGAAGTAGATCCCTAACATTGTTCTTCAGTTTGAGTAGAATGAAGGCCAAGGATCTAGAAGTGTTTTTGTTCCTACCATCATTCAGGGCCTTCCAAATTGTCCAACACCTAGCACTTAGGATGATCGATCTGGCCTACCTCTCCGCCCCTTGGTTTCCTGCTCCACTAAACCATTCCGAGAGAAAATTAAAGGGAGATCCTTCATACCAATTCCAACCGAAGAGGGACCCATAGGTTTTCCAAATCCCTTTGTCCCATTCATTATCATAGAAAAGTTTCCCTACTGATTATTGGTTGAAAGCCCTACAACACCAACACCTTGAGGCCATGTTCACACCCATTTTCTACAGGTTATCATCTGTAGGCAGGGACTTGTTCCAGACATGCCACACCAAAAAATTGAATTTCGAGGGGATGTCTTTTCACCACAATGAATCCCCCCATGAATCTACATTCCCAACGGTCCTCGTCACACAATCAAAATCCTTGATGGAGAAGGAACCCGATGAAGAGACCGTGAAAACCAGCCAGTCTGCCTCATCTTTAGCAACAATAGATCTAAAAACATCAAGTTGACTGGCATCAAGATTGGTCTGTAAGAAACATGGGTGAGTACTCGCCTCTTTAAAAGTTAAATCCATGGTAGGACACCCTGGGAACCACAACCTTCCAACCCCCCTAGTCCTGCTGCCAAAAGTTGATATTCCCCATACCCACAATCCATCGGGTGTTATGATGAAGAATTTATAGATATGGGAGGGTCAGGTTCCATATCCTCGATGATTGTCATCTTTGAATATTCACATTTAGACCATATACATCCTGCATGATTCTGCCCCATAAATATCGGACTTCCATTGCCTCCCAAGATAACATTGCATGGAGCCCCTACATGGTACTAGATACACTTCTCATGTTTATACCCCCTTCAGATAAAGGTCCTGCTAGTCGTTTCCCCGAAGCCCAATGATGCCAACCTTCCATCTAACCATCCCAAATGAATGAAACCATAATCCCTTCCAACATAGAAATTAATCTTTTTAGAACCTTTAAAGTAGAAAGAATATGCATAGTTATGGAGACAAGTACACTGTTGACCAGAGTGATACAACCTCCAAAAGAGAGAAATCTATTCTTCCAATTATGAATACGCCCTGTAATTTTGCTTATAAGATTATCAATGTGATGCACCATCAGAGAAGGAGGACTAATCTGAACTCCGAGGTATTCCAAGAGAAAATATCCCATTCCCATGATCATGATGGCTCTCAGAATCCTCTCCCTCCTCAAAGGAATCCCCTTGATGTAAAGAAAATATGTTTCTTCTTGTTCGCTAGTTGCCCACTCCACTTGAAATATTCCTTTAAAACCTCATTGAGGCCCCTAACTCATTCTCTACTACCATTGATAAAAATAATGGTTTCATCCACGAACATCAAGTGGGAAATTCCCCCTGTGGCATACCAATTGTGATAAGGATGAATTTTACCTGAACTGAGTCCCTTGTTGATGTAGCAGTTTAATTCATTTTATGCAAGAATGAAGAGAGTAGGGGATAAAGGATCCCCTTTCCTGAGACCCCAGCAAGCCTTGGAGAAGCCAAAATGCTTTCCCATGAAAGAGGTAGAAATCCATGCTGAGCTAAAGCAACAGAAAAGAAGGTCAATATTCCAATTGGAGAACCCCATTCATGCCATAACTCTTAGAACAAAAACCCATTCCATCTTATCGTATGCCCTGATTATGTCCAATTTAACCACCAAATTGCCCCCAAAAGACCTGTTGTTGATGTCACTGATCATTTATTGGACCAGACCAGTTTCACCCTGAATTGACCGCCCTTTAATAAAACCATGTTGTTCTGGATTCATCCACTCATCTAGGTGAATAGCCAATAAGTTATTAAGAATACTGGATAGGATCTTGAATGGTAAGTTACACATTCAGATGGGTCTATATTTATCAATGGACTGAGGATTATTCAAATTCGGGAAAAGAATAATTTTAGTAGCATAGGAAATACATGGAAAATCCCCTCCCAGGAAGAAATCTTGAACAGCCCGAACTAGATCCCCTTTAATAATTTCCCACAAAGCCCTGTAAAAAGACCCAGGAAACCCATTGGGCCCCGGAGAACTGTCTGGGTTCATGGTCAAGGCTGCTTCATGCACCTCATCCTCATTAGTAATTCTTCCTAATTCAGCATCAATGACTTCTGAAACCCTGCTAGAGATACCCTCAAAAATCTCCGCATCACCACTCAGGTACCCCCTTCCATGATAGGATTATGAGAAGCCATTTGAGATTGAATAGCTTCATTAATCATAACCCCAACTTCCTCCTGATCTGTGAAGAAGGATCCATCCTCCCTGCAGATATTGGGCCTTTCGACATGTCGACGTTCCTTGATGCAAGCATGAAAATACCCTGTATTCCGATCCCCCTCCTGAAGCCATCTCACCCATGCTATCTCTCTAGCCACCCTTTCTTGTTTAAGAAAACTATCAGATAAAGCATCTTTCTTCCTTATCAGATCAGAAAAATGGACTCATCCCATTCTTGTTCAAATATTTTCTCCACAAAATCCAACTCCTCACTGATCTTAGAGACATCGTGGTCGCGGGCCGGGTTGGTTCTCCTCAAGCTACGTAGAATATTTTTAACCCACTGAATTATGTTTTGAAACATTTTCCAAGGATTCCCCTGATAGTGTGATTCCCAAGCTTCCCTTACCATTTCTATGAAACCCGGTTCCTACACCCAAGAATTGGAAATCATATCATGTTCCTCCCGGGACACCCCTGCACCAAGAGAAATGTGTAGCAGGGAACGATCAGACAAACTCCAAGTCAAGTGAGCGACTTGGTAGTCCGGGAACAAAGATATTGTAACATTATTCATCAGGCATAGGTCAAGATGACAGTATGAGCGCCTCCCCCCACATTGGTTGTTGCACCAGGTAAAGATACTTCCCTCAAAACCCACATTCAACAAGCCACTCCGAGCCATGAAAGAAACGAAAGAGTGACATGAATTCCTAGGGAATGCTGCACCCCCTTTTTTCTCCTCTGTATTAGCCACAATGTTGAAATCTCCGCCAACAATACAGGGAGACGCAGCCAAATTGAATCACTCAAGATCACTCCATAAAGACTCCCTGTCCTGAGCATTGCACTTGGCATAAATAAATGATAAGAAAATCTATTGGAGACCCACCGTTATCTTTGTGTTAAGATACTGATCCACTGTACTCAATAGGTCAACACTGATGTGGTATTTCCAAAAAACCATATGTGAGAATTATGAGGATACCCATGAATTGAAACCACGTACTTTAAGCCTCTGAGCAAACTCAGAGATATTTCTAGATGCTCGTTTAGGTTCCAAGAAGGACACCAGAGATACTTTATTATTACTTATCTCACTGAGAAGAAAATATGACTTGACCCTGGCCCAAAAGCCACAACCATTCCAAATGATGGCTTTAAACATTGACATGCGCCCATCTGGCTTTGGCCCCAGACTCCTAGACCTTTCCCTTAAGAGAAGAGATATCACATACACCCTCAACCTCACACGCTCTTGATTTTGATCTGGTTTTAAAACCCATTTGCACCTGCGAGGAGGAGTCCATAGGAGATAGACCACTGCTGGACATCACCCTACATGGGACCTCTGGAGAATCGAAACACAGGCCTTGAACAAGGCTCTGATCCATAGGAATGGAGGAAGCAACTGAATGGATAGAAGATGTAAGCGCTGCTGGCGAGGAGGGAGGAGAAGAGACCACTAGGCCAGGCGAAGAGGAAGACACCACAGGGCAGGGATCCAATAAAAGAAAGGGCATCCCCACAGAATGCTGAAAATCATGCTGGTCCCCCAGGCCCAAATCAACCATAGATATGGCAGTAATACAACTACTCTTGGGAACACTGATGTCCACCATTGGATCCCATGGCAAAAGAAATCTCTTGATTCCCATCTCTGAGGAAAAATGATCTACCCCTGAATGAAGCACAAAAATTCCTTTGCCCAGAGAACTTCTAACTGGAACTAGAGCGCGACTAGAAGAAATATTCCCCTCCCCTACCTGCTTTGAAGATGTTGCTGTGGATGACATATTAGAGTGATCCGAGACCTTACCAATATCTTGTCCACATCCATCACGGCCTATAAGAGGGCCCCTGTCCGAAGACCTGGAATTCACCAGAACAACAGCACCCTTTGAGTGCGCTTTGCGGAAGACCTATAAAGAGTGGCTAGAGAGGTGACTAAAGGAACAAAATCTGGAAAAAACAGGGTACACCAGTGTTTGAAGACTATCCGGATGCCCTTTAATTAATAACACCATATGATCCTACAACAGACGATAGAGATCCATCTCAACGCACATCCGAGCTATTGATGCCTCCTCCTAACGGAGAGTGCGATCATCCGTGCACAGGATGAAACCCAAAGAATCCCTGATTTTCTTAAGGAAGGGTTCGCTCATGAGAGGTAGGGGAAGCCCAAGCAGAGAAATCCAGACTACCGCGTGAGAGAATTCTCTTCCATGGTGGACATCCATCAACCAACACGAGAGGGAGAACATCCAATGCCCCATAGACCGAGGCCTCTTACACCAAGAAGTGACAAAATATTCCTTGGATACCTGCACTGTGCAAAAAGATTTACGATCTAGAATCAACACCATGGCTGGCCGATCAAGATTCCAATGCCTCATGCAATCTTGGAAGAACGCCAAAGAAGGCTTGTCCATACCGAACCTCATGACCAACATCCACTAGAGATTCAAATCTGCCTCCGAAAACAACGCCGTTGAAACCTCGAGCACCGGCGAACCAATTTCCGAGATAGAAGACGCATCATCTTGGCCTGCCGAAGCATCACTCTGAGGTAGATCTACACCTGAAAACTGTTGCTGAAGAAGGGCTTCCTTGAAATAGAGACCAGGGGGACAAGGAAAACCCTCACTGGACGTCAAAGGGCCTGGCACAAAACCCTTTTCCAAGAAAGCAGATCCATCCTCCGGGCCCGCCGACACAGCGCTCTGAGGAAGATCGACACCCAGAGGAAGCTACTGACGGATGAAATCCTTGAAAGAGAGACCAGGGAGGAGAGGCGAGCCCACAACGACTGCCAGAGGGCCAGTCACTGAGGACGACACGACCCCAAGGAGAGGCGGAGCATCTGGTGAGAGAGTGTTTGAAAAATCTATCCTGGGTACACACACATTCATCCAACCAACCTATTACCACATGATGTTAAACCTATGGCCGACCTGTCCCTACATGATGTTAAACTTTTAAAAAACCTATACCCACAAGTTGATAATTCTATGACCAATGTTTCCCCTCAATACCAAAAACTAGTGACCCATTTATATTCATTTTAATATCTACCTCATGAAATGGACAAGGAATTCCAAAGGTAAAAAGCCTTGAAAGCCTCATGTTTGTAGCACAAATTACCCCATAAAAGATATCGGATGCCTTGGGTCATATACCTAAGATTACAAATATACAAGATTCCATCAATGTTTAAATAGAAATACTTTATAGGTTCCAAATGCATCCAACCTCAAAATATGTCTAGATGTGTCTAACATCACCATCCACTTCGGCCGTAGGTATCCACCCTATGACGATAGAAGCAACATAATTAAGTAGCATCAATCTTGGGATGGAACTATGAATGATCATCATGAACATGAATTTAATCTTTGAGGGAGACTTGGACTAGGAAAAAAGACCCAAGGAAGATTAAATGGAAGGATTAAATGGCATCCCATCATCTCATTTAAATTAATAAGATAATATTTTTAATAATGGTGGTATAGGCCACCCACCTTTGGAAATAGGGAATGTGGGGTGACCAACTAGACACCCTTGGAGAATGTGCGACCAAGCCCATAGAAGAAAACAACTTCAAAATAGAAATGGAAGAAAAAAATCATATCTTTATCATCTCAATGCATGGATATGAAGGATTGAATTTAAAAACAACCCATATACCATGGGAATAATTCCCGCAATACCTTCCACAAGAGTCCTTGTAAAATAAAATAGGCTAACCAAACATCATCCTGATCCCAAAGACTTATTTCAGGCCCCTTGTTCACTCTACTGTAATATTTGACCCTTTGTGACGAAGTTATTGGTAAACTCTAAATCTCATGACATGAAATAAAGAACTCTCTCTAAGTCTATAAATACATAATACACATAATTCATCCACTTAGGACACTCTATGTCACTATTTAATTTTACTGAGCCTAAAATCCATATAGGTATGAAAAAAATTACACTAACAAGCATACAATTAAGTATCATAGGAACCACCTACTGTGATAAGGTGTTCCACACTTTGACCCAAGATCTAACCATCCTTGACCAATACTATGTTAAGCTCCCTCTATTCCATGAATCCTTATATTGTTCAACACACCCAAAAAATCAATTATAACAACTTATAATTAAATAAAAAAATTAAACCCAGTCTTTATAGTATTTGAAAAACTCAGAGAGACATCATGTTACCCCAAAACCAATACCAATGATGCATGAAAGGTTTAAGGCACACCCCGACACCATTATGAGAACAATCCATATCAACCAACATCCAATTATCTAATAATTTAATTGAATTTAATTTAAAAATCCAACAAAATATGGAATATGATATAACTACAGAAAAATAGTTTAAAACAATTTGTGTGTGTGTGGGTTCATTGTTTTGAAAAGACACATGGTACAGATGATTCCACATGATTCGGAGGAATCATTACTCAATATATAACATAGAGACACCAACTTTAAATAAGAAACAAATATATATAAGAACTAAATAATGGGGAAGGGTTCATAACATCAAGTTAAAGTAAAGAACACCCCCACCCATCAAGGAATAGAATAAAGGGAGGGGTGGAGCTTGCCTAAGAACCCTCCCCAATTCCCCTATCTCCCTAAATTCTAAGGGGGACCAAATGTAAAACTATGGTTGTACTCCTCAATAAATAAAATTCTAAAATTACATAGGGTACCTAATACACAACCCTTGAGTACCCAATGGATTGAGCATGAGGACACTGAGACATGGAACACCAAAAAGTATTTAAAACCCCTCTATTAGGTACCTGTTGGTTGTTAATGGAATATTATCATCACCCAAGCCTCATCGTGTACCCAGTACACCGCTACTAGGTACTTGATGGTCTCTACAGTAATTGAATGCAAAACCACCATACTATAACCATTTCTCAAATTTATAAAATTCCCCCAAACCACCAAAAAATCACAAAAATTCACCATAGATATGTTCAAGTCTTTGAAATATATTATGAATAACAATTCTAAAAAAACCCTAACACTAGAACTAAAAATTCAAAAATACCCATAATTTACCAACTACTAAGGACACAAGTTGTTGTAATTAAAATCCATATCTTATATGGTATTTTATGATTATATAAAATCATTTTATAAAGAAGATTTTATTCATTAAAATATTTCATTATTAGGTGGAGATATCACATCGATCATAGGTTAACGAACGACTTGGGAAAATTATTTTATCATATATAAATAATTTCTAGCCTCATCTCCATTTCCAACATGTAATAGAATTGGATCAAATCATATTACATGTGAATTAAAACCATTTATACTTTATTTATAGTAAACATTTTTAACTAAGACAAATATTATATAATATAAGAAAAAAAAGATGAAAAACACATCCTTTGTTACAATCCTCTAGATATTTAAATTGAAACAATATATCTAACTCTATGATGTAGAAACACCTAGATACATCACTTTATTTCACACTTTAATATTTAAGAATAAACCTTATTTCAATTTTCAACCCCAATACATATTTATAAAACCTGTTTAATTCATAGTTGGTATTATAAACCATTTAAAATATAATAATTGATTTATATAAAATAAATCATTGATATGGAATCTCTATGATGGTTATTGTACCACATTACTTTTTCTGGATAAATTTCCATCCAAAAAAAAAATTTACATTACATGGAATATCATTTATTTGGTTTAGAAGTTAGTTTAGACTCTCCAGAACCTCACTTATTATCATTTTGTCCAAAACATTTTCCATTTTAACTATATACCACCATCATGTCACTTGATCTTAGACCTCTCATATCCTCAATAAGTAATCCTTAGCATGTTGAGGAGATCTAGTAAACATTTAATGAACTCAGTAATATTGTAATTCATAATAAATCATTGAAATATTTTTATTAGTGATTGTAGAATGAATTCCATGGATAAATCAAGCACGAGTGGTTACCCTAGTCTCTCTGTGTTATTTACATACCCAATCATATTGACTACATTAGTTAATATAGAAGTAACCTCAACCATATTGCACCAAAATAGTAGTTTTAAAACTCCACATCTCTAATGTCTTGCCAGTTCTTGATAGGTATGTTTTAGATTATCTGTCATACCAAAATAATCTATATTCTCTTGTTTCGTTTTATATTGGGATATATAAAAATAAATATAAATTTAGAGACGTTAAGATAATATTTATTATGATTATTATAATAATCTTTGTCTTCTTATATAACTTTATCAGTAGGAGGAATATAATGATGTTTTCTCTCCAACACATAGAAAAGTACTAATATATTAAGAATTACTATAAATTTCCTATACTAGTTTAGAAATTTTATTCCATTATTATTTTCATCCTCTAATGTTGATCTGAAATCCCAATTGAATCATAATGGTGTAATTTCACTGTAATAAAATATTTTATTAGGAAAGTATCATGTTTATATTTATTAAATAAAGGATTTTATTAAATTTTAACTCACTAAAATGATGTATCCTTTGAAAAATATCATAATTATAAGTTGTCTGAGATCAAAATTTTATTAAGTAATAAGGCTTATTTTTCATTTAAACTGCATATTAGATATTTAGGTAGGCCACCATATCATTCATACCATATACGACTCTTGGATAGTTGAGTAGGTATTTATTTTTCCAATCCATCATATGCATAATCCATGATCTATTCATTTTTTATTCATACTGTTAGGGTAAAACAGCTAATGTAACCCAACATATATACCAAATATAGGAACCCAAATCCTAGGGTCAATCCTAACTTGTTTTTCTTACACAAGATATTCCCTTAGCACCCAGATTGGCCATGAACCTACCATGATGGATAATCATAGTCTGAAAAAGTGTATATTTAGATGGAATCCAACACTTAGTATTTTAAAGGGGATTTAAGTCTCACATATGTTCAAACGATATTGATGTTAAACTGTTTTATAAACCCGTAGCTTATATTACTAACTTAAATTAAAATATGAATATATTTACACATATCCAAATGCATCACATGCATAAGGTACATGAATTTATTTCATATAAAGGATTATAATCATATGAAATCAAAAATACCATTAAGAGTAAGTATAGAGTGAAAATTGACCAACCCTCAACTTCATAGAAAAATCCTAGTCTCACAATCTAGTGATTAGTCTAACCCAAAGTAATATTACCGATCTCTATTTAATTAAGAGAGGTTTTAATTCCATCACAATTATAACACATAATGTGTATAAAAAATAATTAAATTTTAAATACAATCTCATAATTCATTAACAATCCAAATTTATGGTAGAATAAAATTAAATCAATTACCATACCTTTCATATAAGCTCTTAAATGAATCTATGATGATTTGAAGAATCAGTCTAAAACATTAAACTAAAACATTCATCCATTCATAATATAATATGTTATATCTATAAATTAAGAAAGGATTAAAATTAATAGATAAACATTTTATATATTTTTACATGAAATAAACACTCATAAACAATTCATAAAATATACAATTATAACCAATTTAAAATTAAACATTCTCTATGGACATTCCATAACATTAATAAACATATATATTTCACATTTATTCAAATTTAAACTCTTTAGTATTCTTTGTTTACATGAATTTTAATATATACTCCTTTATATTCAAAATAACTGATATTTATGAAAAAAATTATAGTCCTGTAAATGTTTCATATTTCATGTAAACACCTTATATAAGAAAAATATTTTTAAATAAATTTATTTGATATAAATGCTTTTTCTTCTTATTTATGAATAATTCATAAATAAATATAAAATTTATATATTTTTCATATTTTATAATTAAAAACACTTTATAAAGTATGATACTATTTAATTGTATTATAAACCTATATTATATCTTCTGAAATGTTTTTGGCCTAGTTTAAACACCCTTTTATATTCAAGCATGCACTGATAATGGCTTTTGAGAATTTTTGTAAATATATATTTCTTTAGAATTATGAGGAACACAACTTACCACCAGGGAATGTTTTAATTGTACAAAACATTTTGGATAGTAAATATTTCAAAGGATCCATTACAAAATTCACAACCTGTAACACCTTAAAATTTTCAAAGAAGATAACTATGTTTGATAGCATAAATGACATGTAACACTAAGTCTAAATAAACCATGACTATTTAATTTGACCATTATAAACTAGTTATTAAATTGGTGGGTATCAAAAATATTAAATAGTTTATGAAATATAAATAAATTTATTACTCAATATAGTTTTATTAATAAATTATTAAGAACTAAGGACTCAATTTTTAATAGACATTTTATTCTTCAAAAAATTTGTTTTCCTTAAAACAATTCTTAGTGGTTTTTTGAGAAAATATTACAATTAATCTCTACAAAATTTGGAAAAATTATTTTATAAAATTAAAATAATTTTGAAAATCAGAATATCAAAATTGACTTTGTGGTTAAATTTTGGTAGTTTTCTGAAATGATTGATTTTTCAGAAAATAGTGAAAATTATCAATTTTTAAAATACATTCATTTATTTTCAGTTAATAAGGAAATTTAAAAGTAAAATTATATTTTGTTTATGGTATATAGGTGAAATAATAACCATTTTATTTATAATTAGATAATTAATTTCATGTTAATCATTATTTTTCAGGATTTTTGTTTAAGTTTATTTTTAAGCAGTTATTTGAAAAATGTTTTTAATGTGCATAATGATTATTAATTTTAATTTATTAAAATAACCCAAAATGAATAAATATTTAAATCAAATTTATTAATTATATATATACACATATTTATTTAAATTAATATAATGATTATTTCTAATCAGATATAATATAAGATCATATATTGTGTGAAAAATGCATTTCATAAAAATTGTTTTTTTTCACATTTTACAGGATGATTTTTAAATTAAATTATACCACTTATGTGAATTGATTTTAATAAAATATATTCCATATTTTGAATCAGGATAACTAGTATTATTCAATAATTTCAAATTAATTTTTGGTCACGATGAATATTAAAAATAATAATACATTATTTCAATAGTTAAGGTAATAACAGGTTTATCGAGGGTTAAACTAAAGATATAAGCATTAAAATTACCTAAAAACATATATAATTTGTATTAGAGTACCAAATTTAGACCACATATCATCTAATATTCAGTAATTTCAATTTTTGGATCCATTTTGTTTGAATAATATATTTATATATTTTATTATTTTCAAATATTCCAAGTGGGTCCTCTCCTCACTTATAAAAGGAAACATCCTCTAATATCCCATCACATTCAAATAGAATTTTTTTAAGAAAATAACTTCATAAATAATTTACATAATTCCATTACCACATACTAGATGATTTGTCTTTATTTTAAAACCCTCATATGATGAATTATGATGAAAACATAGAGGTTTTATAAAGAAGAGGTATCGTTCTTAACCGAGCATTTTTATTTTATTTATTCATCCACATTCTTAAAATATTATTCAAACATGACGATATAATATCATATATATCTCATATATATATATATATAAATATATTATTTTAATTTCATAACCTACACCCATCTTCTATTCTATCAAATGAAAAACGAAATAATATTTCATGTGTATGGAGGACTACCACCTCGTGAATGGATATAATTCGTTTTCCATCATTGTCACTTATAGATATTTATGATGATGGATTTAATTTATATATATTATATTAATGAAATATTTACAACTCTAAAAAATTAATATATCATATATTTTATTACCTTTCTATTTATATAAAAATGTTAACGTCGTTCATGCATACATGTGGATTAACACCTCCATGAATGATGCCATTTTCTTCACATTATCACATCAAATGGATGGTATATATATTTATATTTTAAAAAATAAAATTATGTTTTTTATATAATGATATTTTTTAAAATATATAATAATTCTTAAATTCTTTCTATCATGATAGTTTAAAAATAGAATTGTTACTTATGCATATGTATGACCTACCATATCCAAGACCATAAAATAGTTCATTTTTCATAACCATATTACATGATTGGTTTAAAAATTATAAGTGATGGAAAAAATGATAAATATATCATAATTATTATTTTATATATTGTTAAATAATAATATCTTTTACATTATTCGTCTTTCTTACGTGATTTTACAATTATGAGCTGGATATCATCAAAACACCCAACATGAACCTAAATGATTAAGTTATTGAACATAACATGATAATAAATAAAATAACGTGAATAATAAAATTAAAAAGGTTCTTAATAAAGTTAATAATTAACATAATTTTATTATTTAGGAAGATGAAGAACATATGTGATGATTTATACTAAAGGTAAAGGACTTAAGAAAAGCAAAATACTCTTTTAAAGTTTCCCTTATAACTATTTTCCTTCCATGACCATGTTTTTATAAATATTTCAATATATTTATTATTTTTGATTCAATGGATGATAAAAGAAATTTTATACCATATTTTAATTTCTTTACAATTTTTTAAAAATTAATTCTTTTTAGGATTTACATAATGGACACTTTAGTTTAAAACCCCATTTTAAAGGTTTTATAGATTTATTTTCTTATTAATCCTTATTCGTGTCCATATTTTTAAAATTATTTTATTAATGTATTTATAAGCACATATGTGAATTATAATGGACATTTTATGTGTCTTTTTATTTTCATTAAATGGGTTTTAAAGGAATTGTTTATGTATTTTATGAGGAAAATTTGGAATTTATTTAAAAAAGAAAAAATAAATGTTTTATTTTAATGTATACTACATCAATGAATTTTTATTCTTTCAAAAACATTATTTTATATTGTTGTTCTATATAATATTCCTTATTTCCATTAAAGAAAAACCGTATTTTCATTTTAAATTATTTTAAAAAAGGGTTTTAAATGTAGTGTATATTTTATATATGGAAATGTTTTGCCTATGGGTGTACGGGATTTTCCTAAAACACCCTTTTCATTGGGTTATAAACATTCTCTCTCTAACTCAATTTATTTTTCTCTTTCATGTTATATAATAATTCTAAATTATGTATATTTTTTTCTCACATATATACCTAGATTATTCTAGCTTCATTTGATGTATTAATACATATGATCATTTATCAAAGGCATTCTTTAAGAAATATTTTTTGATTATGATATGAGGAAATATTATACAACCCATTTTATTTACATGGGTGATTCTTATGTTTAGGTATTACAATTTGTTTATTTATTTTTCGGCACACATAATCATGAACATGTAATTATATATTCACTCTGATAACACTCCAATGCATTGGGTAAAGTTATTTTATCCCAAGTAATTATGTATGGGATTAGGGTGTAAACCTAATATAATATAAAACATTATACACCCTTTGATATTCTCTTCAAAATTATCCTTGACTTATGCTTATGTAATGTTTTGTGTTGCTGTGAAATTTCTTATGTTGCTATGATCTTATATTACTGTGTTCTTTTTTCTATTCTTTCATGTGATTAATCATGAGACATCTATTTTATGATATAACATTATATCATTTACTTACATGTTATAATTTCCTATATTGTTTATTCCCTTATTGAACCTTTTATCCAACCCCTTTATTTTTTTTATTTTGTATTCTATCCTATTTAGTTTTAGGAGATAAAATGAATATATGAAATTATTATGAATAATATAATAAGGATGACATGTTTTAGGTTTATATGTATGTATTATAAACCTTGACTTATAATGAAACTAGTCTTCATAATATTTCTATTATACTTGTTGGATATTAATATTAAAAAAATCCTATAATAATATATTTTAAAGGATAGAGTCACTAAAGTTGGTATCAAAAAAAGGGGTAGTTAAATTTTTGAGTTAGGAATTTAATTATTTAGTGATAACCCTATGGATAAGTCTATGTATAAGAAAAATATCCTGGAATTATAGTGAAGTATAGGGCGAGTGGTTTCCATGAAATTACATCAATGTCAAGATACAGTAAGTGGGTGTGGCTATAACATAGTTGTTCCTAAGGGTAATAAATTATAAAAGAGTATATTGTGATTTGAATTTCTCATAACTTAGTGTATGAAAAAGAGTCCTTACTACACACCTAGTTTGACACTCTCGTTGGATATGTTTAAGAAATTCACAAACAATTTACAAACCATTATGAAGGACATGAAAAATTGTTAGGTTAGAAAACCTAATAGGAAAAATTACATTGGATAAACTATATTGAAACTAATAGAATTATAAGTTATAATATTATAATAATTTATAATTTATTCCTTTTAATTTCTTAATTTTTCTATTTCTTAGGTAAATGTATTCTCGTGTTCTTTTTTTATTCTTATAGTTAATGGATTAAAATAAGAGAAACCATTTCAGAAACCAATGTGATAGGAAAAGTGATGATTTCCCCAATTATATGCCTAATATTATGAAATTTTGAGATAATAAATTCATGTAAGTATTGGATAAAATATCTCAAGTAATAAATAATAACATGAATCATTTGGAAAACCCTCCTTATCTTGAGAAAGAGAATGTTGAAGTCAATCCTTTTATATGATAAAGGATGAAAACCTTTTAGTGTATCTTTTGATACACCCATAATGTAAAAATATATTAACTCCATTAAGAATATATTATTTATATTTAAACTCTAAAATAAATAGAAATTTGTGCTGGTTGTTTATAAAAATAATGGAGAAACTGATCAACGATGGGAAATGATCAAGAACACAACATCCAAAGAGGATATTGATTCCTGGAAATGGAAATAATTCAATAAAGTATTTTTAAATAAATACATTCCCTAAAATCTCTTTCTTAAAATGGATAAAGAGTTCCTAGATGGAAGAAAATTTAAAATGAGTATATTAGGGAGTATGATGAAAACATCACAAGGATTTCATGGTACACTTGTCACTTTTCCATCAATGCTGAAAGTATGGTGGTTAGCTTGATTAGTGGATTAAAGCCAATTCTATGAACAGGTTTGGGGATTGGAGAATTTTATAGTTATAGATAGATTATTAATTGTTCCCTAAAGGCCAAGATATGGATTTTTCACTCTCAGTGGCCATATTGGGATTTAGACAAAAAACATTTCTCCGGGAGGATCAACAGATAGATCTCATGGAGGAATGAAAAACCAACACCCAACAGATCAAAAGTGTGGGAATATTAATCCTTGAAAATGTCTCATAGAAATTGAGAGATGTTGAAAATTTATAAAAGAGGGGAATTAGGATAATTAGTACCAAAGGGAGATGAATAATCCAACAAATGTGGAAAGAGAAGACATGGTTTATATCGAAACTCAACTCATGGTCTAGTGTTTCAACTACAAGGAACACATGATTTAGGAGAGTCAATGCCCAAATCCGGGGATTTTCAGAGACAATCAATGACAACAACCTCTAAGGCCTAGAGGGAAAGGAAGATAAAATGATATAACTACTACTGAGAGAGATCTTGAAAATTATGTGGTTATAGGTATGCTGATTATTACTTCAATAATAGTTAACATACTTTTTATTCATGTTATGTTCATTCTTTCATATCATGAATTTTTTTTATAAATATTCAAATCCCACCTCAAAAAATGGGGTTTGAGATATTTTTGAGAATAGAAAACAGAGAAACTATTTCATCCAAAGAATATAAATCCTCCCCAATCAATGCTTGTATACTGAATCATCCACAAAATATCATCTTACTTCATTTAGTGGATTTTGATTCTATATTGGGCAAGGATTAACTATAATTATATATAAATCCTATATCAACTGTTGAGATAGGAAGATCACTCTTTATGTACCAAGTAATATTCTGATTATATATAAGTGTAATGAGGTGGATGAATTTAACTTAGAATATTCTATTAAATCATTGATATTATTTCCTTATGAGAAATAATATCCATACAAAATGATTAAGATAAAGGGGAGAGGCATTCTTGAAAACATGCCCATCATGAGGAATTATACTAATGTATTCCCTAAAGATTTATATAGGCTTTCTATTGATTGAGAGGTTGAGTTATCAATTGAACTTATGCCTGGATATATGCTTATATTTAAGAGTCCATACAAAATATCCACCGTTGATTTAGAAGATCCAAAAAATAAGTTACAAGATAATCTGGAAAAGTGTTATATATTCCTGAATGCTTCACCATGGGGTGTGACGGTCCTCTTTGATAGGAAGAAGGATTGGTTAATGAACCTCTATATAGATTATTGTGAACTCAAAAAAATCATGATAAATATCAATTGTCGCATACAATAGTTAAATTAATTGTGCGACCAACTACATGGGATCTAGTATTCCTATTAGGTGGACCTTTGATTGGGATATCTCAAATTAGAGGTGAAGAAGAAAGGTATTCCCAAAATTTCCTTATAAAAAAGGTATGGAAACCATAAGTTCATAGTGATTCATTTTAGACTCACTAATCATCCAACAATATTTATTGACATAATGAGTATAGTCTTTAGATATTACCTCAACAAATTTATGATAGTTTTTATTGATAATATTCTAATATACTCCTAAAGAAAAGTGAAGAATGAGAAATATTATTATACTATGATAAATACATTTTTATGAGAGAATTTATATGAAATTTATATTAAATTGGAGTTTTGGATTAAGGAAGTATTATTCATGGGGAATATTATCACTAATAAAGGGATATCTGGAGACCGTTCAAAGACAATGGGAATTGAGGAGTGTCCAAGTCCATTATCTAAAATAGAGATCCATAGTTTCCAAATACTAGTTGGATATTACTAATGATTTATGATAAGCTTATCATGATTTTCAAACCCACTAACAAAGATAACTATTAAGGGGATAAATATATTCTGGAACAGTAAATGTGAAGAGATAAATAAAGAGTTTTAAAATAGGCTTATCGCTGCACTAATCCCCATGATACAGTCAAGAAGAGAAATTTTCTTGGTATATAATGTTGCTTCAAAAAAGGTCTCAGGTTTTTTACTAATGTAGAATGATAATGTGATAGTCTATTCCTAAATGAAGTTAAAAGATCATGAACATAACTATCCATCGCATGATCTAGAGTTAACTATTGTAATAAATGCACTCAAAATTTGGTGACATTATCTATATGGGGATAACTATGAAATATATATGGATAATAAGATCTGAAAATTCATATTCACAACGAAGGAGATTAATATGATCCAATGAATATGGTTAGAGTTGATCAAAGACTATGAATGATCAATCCATTACCATCATAGGAAAGAAAAAAAGTGGAATACTATCTATGCAGAAAATATTTGGAAACCTTATCACTAATGATAATTGATAAGGATCAGATTATCTTATATTTGAAAATGATGTATATGGAAATCATGAAGGAAAGAACATAACAGTTTCTTTCTCAAATGATTTCTCAACCATCCCTTCTAGGTAAGATAAAATATTATCAAAAGTTTGATGTGGATATTCAAAATATGGTGGATTAAATAAGAAAGGTGGAATCCATAGTGTTCAAAATTGATGAAAGAGTTTTCCTATTTGGGTCATAACTATGTGTACCGTAAAATCCTGATATTAACAAAGAACTATTGAATGATGTATATAGCTTGGCCTTCTCCATCTACCTAGGGAGAATCAATATGAATAAATATATATGGGAGCACTAATTGTGGGAAATTGTGAATTGGAAGATCCCAATATATATATAAAAATATCTGGTATGTTAATAAGTGAATG
Organism: Viscum album; assembly: GCA_963277665.1. Lineage (NCBI taxonomy): Eukaryota > Viridiplantae > Streptophyta > Magnoliopsida > Santalales > Viscaceae > Viscum > Viscum album. The sequence continues at coordinate 1,400,102,076 of OY728143.1, read as the reverse complement.
TTAAAAGGAAAAAACCTAAGGGGAGAATCCAAACATTACCTATACCTACATAAAAATGGGAAAACATAACCAAAAACATTTTCACTTGCCTTCCAAAGTCATAAACAGTAAATAATTCCATATGGTTTATGGTGGAGAACATTACAAATACTTTTCACCTCATTGATGTTCTAAAGGAGTTATTAATCAATCAAATTACATGGATATACATCAGAGAGGTGGTGAGGCTACATAGAATACCACTATAGATTGTTTCTAACCAAGATCTAATATGTATCTCAATGTTATATAAGAGACAATAACATGATATTAATAATGAGTTGAGATTCAGTATGACTTATCACCCCAAAACTAATGAAAAATATGATTAGACTATCCAAATACTAGAATACACATTGAGATCATGCTCGATCGAATTCAAAGGATTATATTATCAACACCATACTATGGTTGAGTTCTTATACATTAATATCTTTAATTAAATAATAAAAATGAATCCTTGTGAAGAACATTATTGGAAGATATATATAACACATATTTGTTGGGATAAAGATAGTGAACACAAGTTGTTGGAACCTGAAATGGTTGAGGAAATTGTATAAATGTTAAGACCGTTCAACAACACATTAAGACTACTCAGAGTCGATAGAAAATCTACGATGAATATAATTGATGATAACTATAGTTTATGTTCAAGGATAAAGTGTTTTAATAAATATCTCCCTAGAAAATGGTCATAGTATTTTGGGAAGAAGGGAAAGTTAAGCACTAAGTACATCGACCCCATTTATATATTCTATTCTATCAGCACTATGGATTATAGACTAGCACTCTCACATGCCCTTTCTCAAGTACATGACATATCAAATGTATCCCTCTTGAAGAATTAAAAATGATATTCCTCATATTAACAAAATCTATAGGTGGTGTAGCAGAGAATGATCTCTCTTATAAGGAGTAGCTGATGGATATAATGGACCAAAGAGATAAATTTCTATTCAACAAGACAACTCACCAAGTTAAATTGATGTAGTTGAACCATAAATACAAATAGTAAACCTGGAAACTAAATGAATCCATGAAGAAAAAAAATACCATCATATATTTTCAACATAGTATTTAATAACAAATTTGGAGGGTGAAATTACTTGGGGGGGAATGTCACACTATAAATTTTCCAAAAAAGAAAACTATTTTTAATAGCATATACGATACACAACATTGAGCCTAAACAAACCATTATTACTTAAATATGACTTACATGAAATAAAAAAATAGGAAGTCATGAACATGATTGACTAATTTATGAAATATATATAAAAAGTTATTATTTAATTTAAATGTAGTCATAAATGGTTAGGAAATAAGAACTAAATTTTTAATAGCCATTTTATTTTTTTAAAACATAATTTCATTAAAAATAATTTTATTGTTTTTTAAGAAAATATTATAATTAATTTCTAAATTTTTTGAATAATATAATTAACAAAATAAAAATTATTTTTTAAACCAATATATAAAAATTAACATTTGCTGAAAATTTTGGATTTCTTCTGAAATGATTGATTTTTCACTGAATAGTGAAAATTACATATTTTAAAAATTTTGTTTTATTTTCATTAAATAAATACTTTTAAAACACACATTATATTTTTTATTTTTATATTAAAGTGACATATGAGATATTTTATTTATAATAATATAATTAATTTCATTTGAATAAAAACATTTCCTGATTTTGGTATAAGTTTATTTTTTAAACAGTTATCTAAAAACTATTTTTAATGTGCATAAATTTTATCCAATTTAATTAATTAAAATAATAACTAATATAGAAATATTTAAATGAAATTTATATAATATATACATTTATATTAATTTAAATTCATATAATTATTATTTATCATCATAGAGAAAATATAAGATCATATATTACTTAAAAATGCATTTCCTGAAAAAGCCTCTTTTCGTCATGTTTTGCAGGTTTAATTTTAAATTAAATTCTTCCAATTCTATGAATTGAGATTGATAAAATGTATTAAATATTTTTTATAAACATAATTAATATTAGGTAATATGATGAAATTATTTTTTTTCATAATGAATAGGAAAAACAATAAAGACTTATTTTCACAGTGAAGGTTCAAATAGGTTTACCTAGGGTTAAACTAAATTGAAAAGGGTTAAAATGACCTATAAATTGTATAATTTCTTCTTTATTGAAATATTTATACTATATATAATATAATATTAATTAATGGTGTATTTTGGAGCAATTTTGGGTGAAACATTCATATATATTTTTTATTATTTTCAGATATTCAAAGTTTGTCCTCTCCCACGCTTATAAAAGGAAAAAGCAAACCTCTTTTATATACACTTAAATTTAATTTTGTTTTAGAAAATACCTTAAAAATCCTTTAATTAAATTACCTTACACTCCATATATTCCTTATTTTGATTAAAAAACCCACTTAGTAAGTCTTCTGGTATAAACCTAAAGAGGTTGTCTGAAGAAGAGGTATCTTTCTTGACCAAGTGTTTTTATTTTTATTTATTCATAAACCTCACTAAAAATATTATTCAAACAAAATGGTATAATAACATAAATATTTCCTATATAATTATATTTTATTATGTTAATTAAATAACCTATATACATATCCTCTTCCATCAAATCATATATGAAACAATCGTTCGTATGCACAGCGGACTACCTCCTCATGAACTGATGAAATTCATTTTCCATCATCACCTATCATAGATATTTAAGATAATTTATTTAATAAATATATAAATATTCTTCATGACATATTTATCATTATGTGAAATTAATATATCATATATTTTCTTACCTTTCCATTCATCGAAAAATGATAACATTGACCGTGCGCACGTATGGATTACCACCTCGAGACGCTATGTGATTCTATTTTCATTACTGCATCGCATGGAATGTATATATAAGTTTATTTTAATAATTAATATTATATTTATGATATAAATATAAATATATAAATAGAAAATAATAATTACCTTTTTTCATCATGATCATTGAAAATTAAAAATGTCACTCATGCGTATATACAATATACCACCTCTAATATCGAAACATAGTTCATTTTTCTAAACCATATTTGATGATTAGTTTTAAAATTATAATTGATGTATTAAAATGATAATTATTTCATGAATATTATTCTTTATATGATGACATAATTATCTCTTTGACCTTAGTAAAACCACCAAGGTGATTTTGGACATGTGACACAGATATCTTCAAAATGCCCGACATTAACCTAAATGATTAAGTAATTTTATATAATATGATAATACATAAAATAAAATGAATAATAAACATGAAATGTTTTCTTAAAAAATTAAATAATGAACATAATTTTATTATTAATTAAGATAATTAATGTACGCAATGCGTCAAACATAAGGTAATGGACTTTTTTTAAAAAAATAATCTATTAAAGTTTCCCTTCTAAATAATTTTCTTCAATTCCCATATTCTTCTAAAAGTTTCAAGAAAAATTTTATTCATGCTTAAATGTATGATAAAGTTCATTTTATACCATATTTAACTTTATTTACAATGTTTTAAAAAAAGAATCATTTTATGTTTTTAAGTAAGAGACCCGATCTTCGAAAAAGGCCAACGAATTGAAAATGGCTGCTGATGTTCTGAGCAGTCAGATAACATAGGAACAAGGAGTTCAATCCTCAGAATTGCTTCTTAGATCCGATGAAGAGGCGATTGAGAAGGTTTTACTGCTTAACGGTAATGAGGAGGAGGCGTCTTAAATGAGAGGGAGACCACTAAGAATGTCTCTGAATGAAGAGCAATACTTATAGATTGACAAGAAAGATCTAATTCTAGTGGGGGGATTCAATAAAGGGATGATTTCCATTGAGGAGTAAATTCATGTATGGGATCAGCTAGCTTCAGAATTTGAAAAGCGAATGACTGAAGCCCCAGACACCCAGGTGTCTTACTTATCCTGGAAGTTGTTTAGGGAAGAAGATCCTAGTAATATTAATTTCATTTTTAATGAACCTGTTTAAGCTGTTGTTTGGTGGGTTCTTTTGAGGGTTTGCTTATTAGAGTTTTATGATATCGGTTATTTCCTATATTTAGTTTTGTAGTGGAGTTTGGAGCTGTTTCATATGTAGACCAGAGCATGAAGGCTTCTCTGGTGCATGTCATTTGGATTGGGACGACTAAGAGGGTATGGCTTTGCCCTCAGTACCAGGCCCATGATTTTACACAGGATGCTTGCCATTTGACATACTTTAGTGAAGTATTATCATCAAGATGTAATTGCTGGGGAGGGATAGATCCGGTTTTTAGGTTTTCTCTGTTTTAGTTGTTTTTTGGTTGTGGTGTTGGACGTTGCGGTTCTCACTTTACCTCAAAGTTTTTGATAATAAAAAATTAATTTTCAGTCAAAAGGTTTCAAATATTTATTTTACGAATATTTATATTCCATGTAAATATTCTTAAATTTATTTTATTAATGTTATTATATGGACATAAATTAATTATAATGGGAATTTTATGTCACCCTTTAATCTTTTAATGGTTTTGAAAATGAATCTTTTTACATATTTTATACAAAAATGTTTTTGGCTTTCATTAAAAAAATAGAAAATGTTTTATTTTAACATATATGACATGAATGAATTTTTACACTACCACAACCATTATTTTATATCAATATTTTTTTATAATATTACTTTTTTTATTAAAATAAAATATTTATTAACAATTTTTTAATATTTTAAAAATGAGTTTTAAATTGAAAGGATATTTTTATATCTGAAAATGTTTTGCTTGTGGGTTTGTGTGATATCTCTAAACTACATTTTTCTTCAAGTTATTTCCATAAACTCTATAAATCAATATATATATATCATTAATGTTATAAAATACAAATAAATTCTTTATATATGTCTCTCACATATACACCTAGGATTTCTCCCTTCTTTAAATGAGGAAATACATGCCTTAGGATCATTTCTAAAATAGCTTGTTTAATAAATACCTTTTGATTATGATATGAGGTAATAATATGAATCCCATTTTATTTTCATGCGTAATTATCATGTTTATGTATTATTATTTATTTAATTTTTATTTCACACATAATCATGATAGTTTTATGATGGGTGAACCAAGCTCAAGATTCAATGCATTGGATAATGTTGTTGTCTCATGAGACATTATGTGTGGGATTAGGGGGAAAACCTAATACATGATGGGACTCTGTCCATGATGTGATGATTCACTAAAATATATCCTTGAATTATTCTCATGTCATATTTTGTGTTTCTTTGATATTATTATACCTTGTTCTCTATGTCATGCTTCCATATGGTTACTTATGAGCCTTCTATTTTATGATATCATGTTATGCCTTTGGCCCATAAATTATTTGTCCATATCATATTTATTTCCTTATTGACATTTTTAGATCACCCCGTTCTTTTATTAATTTACTAGGATATACAATTAAATTTTAAAAGCTCAAATGAATTTAGGATATTGTTATGGTGGATAAAATAAAGATTTCATATTTTATTTTCCTTTAAATATATTATTAACCTATTATTCTAAAGTCTATAGGCCTCATGATCTTTTGGATATAATTATTGGATATTTATGTTAAAAAAATAATTTTATAAATTTTGTAAATGGATTAGGTATCTATATAGAAACATTCCATTTCAAGTTTATGGACACACCATAACCATAATTATTTTTGGAAGAGAAAATCTGTTTTGGTTTAATGGTCATACCATAAACCAAAACCATTTTGGATGCCATATTTTCTTATCTTATTCCATTCTGGAAGGATATTAAAAAAATAACACTCTTTAGATTATATAATTGTCTTATTATTTTATTCAATTGTTTATAAAACCATAAAATATGAGTATTTTTATAAGTAGACCATGGCATAGAGTCATCTCCTTATGATACTGTGTTTTCTTAAAATATTTCTTTAGTCATTTCAAATAAGCTATGACATCATATTATACCATTTATAAGACATTGAAAATTTCATAATAAAAATTTTTCATGTTTTTTAAATTTCTATAAACAAAGTTTTTTATAAAATATTACACCCAATATTTATAGAATTGTCATTTTTACAGTTTCATCATCCCTTCAATAATTAAATTCATACAATATGGAATTGGCACTGATAAAACTAAAGGGTTTTAGAGGGAATAAAACTTTTCCAAACATATTAAAAACAATATCCAAAACCTATTATACCATAAGATCATCAATTTAAATTAGAATAAATAAATAAATAAATAAATAAATAAATAAAGACATACCATTTTCACTATTGGTCCTGAAAATATCCAAGATCTTTCACATGAGATGGATTATGTTCACTAAGATGAATTAAATGATCTATTTTATCCTAGAGTATCCATATACTATTTAAATAACACAATATTTAGGAAGGAAACTCTATATATAATGTATTTTTAGAACCCTATTCAATGGGGGGGGGAGTGAGAGAGTGAGGGAGAGCTTCGACTGAAGAGTTTCAAAACATTCATATGTGGCTAACATACACATCCACAAACTGATAACCCGTTTATATAAGTTATCCAACGAAACTACTTAAATAACATTCTACCAATTAAATAGAATTTTTATTAAACATTTCATATGTTATATCTACTTGTAACTATCAACTCTTTAATGTTTGATGTATAAAACATTTTTTGGGATATTTATAATCCCATGAATTATCGTCACATAAAAATTTAATAAGAAAGATAACTTATAGTAAGAGTAGAATTCAACGCCATTAATTATCTCATAACATGTAAACTTCATGCATAACAGCATGACATGGTGTATCCCAACATAAACCATGATGTGGTGTAAACCACCACATTGTGGTGGTGCCATTAGTGTAAATTCCCAACACAATTGATATAATATACAATTTAAAATAATTGAATTTAATTATATAACATTAATATCAAATGTTTTCACTAAATAGTGATTCATTTAACATTTTATATATTTTAGGTAATTCTTTCTCTAGTGAATAGGGTTTCCATAAAAAAAGTCATGCCCCTCCTTCTTGAACCCTTTAATAGGTTTCAATGATCGAGGAAGCATATTTGACCTTTTAATATTCTTTTTTTTTGACTTAAATCTTTATACTATTGCACTATCAACAAATAACTAGACATTGGACCTCACATGTCCTTATTTACTATCCTTAATATATTGAAGAGTGGATGAACTAGTACAAAAATACATTTTTCACATCAGTATTTTTCATTCTTTAAAACATAAATTTTATAGGTGAAGTTATTATAATAAATGTTGTAAATATATTTTTAACATCAGTTTTTATAACAAACATTAAAAATATTTACAAAATTTTTTATTTTGATAAAAAAATTAAAATTAAAATTTATGTAATTTATCACATCAATTAATTCTATAAAAAATGTGAAAAATGTCCTTTCATGTGGGTTATTCAAATAAAAGACATCAAATGTAAAAAAATTTCTAACAAAATTAAAAAATTACAAAGAACCCAACATAATTTTTTAGAGAAAAATCAACGAAAGAAATTATTCATTCAAAATCACATATCTATTTCAATTTTAAAATATGTTTCATATTTAAATAATTATTTTTAAATTTGAAAAATAAATAAATAAATTTTATTTATAAAGTCATGAAAATAATCTATATATTTTATTGGAAATTAATTTAATATTATTATCATACGTATCAAGATATATTTTTTTATTGGATTCTTTAGTTTGTTTTTTATTAAGGTATTTCTCTAAAACAAATAACTTTCTTTAATTCATAAGAATGATTCCTATGTTTCTATATTTATCGATGATGTTTCTTAAATTAAGAATATATTTTTCTAATACTGATCGTAGATTGATATTTGATGATGATAATTCCATTTATCTACAGGTAAAAGTTTATAAAATAATCACAATTTTTTATATTAATTTAATAAAGAATTATATTAAATATACTCCCACTAAAATGATGAGACATTTTATATTAAATTTTATACATTAGTTGGTTAAGATCCATATTTACTTATGTGATTAATGTACTTTAGTGTTCCTCTCATCACATTGATATTTAGATAGGCCATTATGTCAATCATATTGTATATGAATCTTAGATACTTTCCCCCTCCATAATATAAACAATACCAACCCTATTCATCTAGTATCATAACTATTAGGGATTCCAAATCATGTGTGACCCACAAAATATTCTAAATACAAGAACCTAATCTTATCTATGTCACCCATAAATTGATTTTCATACACAATATAATCCATCAACACCCATATTTGGCATGACCTACCTGATTAGACGGTCTAGGTCTTGATAAGTCTCATTTTGGATGGAATACAACACTAAATTTATTAAATGGGATTTAAATATCTCACCATAATGTCTCATATATTCCCTTTATATATATATACATGCTTATGATGATTTAGATTTGAATCCGTATTCCTTTCACCATGTTCATACAATATTTATGCGTTGCTATCTACAAAACTCATAACTTATGTTACTAACCCATGCTAGAAATCCAACCACATTTACACATATCTAAATGTATACCATGTATAAGGTACATGAATATCCTTCATGTAACGGTTTATAATTTTATGAAATCCTAAAAACCTCACAAGAGTAATAATAGTGTGATATATATCCAACCCCTAATAATATAGACACAACATAAGATCTTGGTCCAATGAGTAGTGAAAACCAAAGACCTAATACCCATGGTCTTGCTGGTTTTTAGGGGCCTTATTTTGATTAAACTATTTGAAAAAAATCTACCGGAACTTATAAAAGATAAAATAAAAGTTCTAAAGTTAATCTGTGTAATAATTTTATAAAATTGAAATACAAACCAATCCCAAATCACCATGATTCTACAAACTCTTTCCAAAAAACATGAACACGGTCAATATAAATAATGATATAAGGAAGCATAATTCAATGAACAACATAAGAGATTATATGGTTTAGACATCGATCCTAATCCATATAGAAATACTATCTTACATGTATTTAAAGAAAACAAATATGATTATAATTCATTAGTAAATATATATCACAAATTAACCATCCTAATTTTATAAGAGTGTTCACTCAATGAACATAGTTTTTTTCAATTATCTAATTTTCATGGGATGAAGTCCACCTCAAATGATCTTCACAGACAATCCCATATTCAGTCAACTATGTCCACTAACTACACTTGAACACCTAATTTAAAATTACAATTTTCAAATATCCCATTATTCATTAACTTTTACCACATTTCCTATTGAAATAATATTATGTTTGTTTTAATTTTGGTAACATGTTATAGCTTTGATTTTGGTTCACCAGAATTATGGTCCTCTGATCTTTTTTACTGCTGTTTCACTACCATATCAGGTACTAAAAATTTACCCTTTATATTTTCTCCTTTAGTCACCTTTCATTAATTAACCTAAAAATATATTTCACACTTGGTATTATAAAAAAATATCCCACTTGTATGTAATATTTTTTGGAATCACAAACAAGTCCCCTTTAACTATAGAAAACTTACAACTATTCTCTAATCTTATTCAAAACAACAACATGGATTCTATCCACATTTTCCAGTCAACCCAATCTAAATGAGGCGAAACATTACCTAAATACTTATCAATTAACTACTTTAGTCAACATGTCAATTAGATTCCACACTCCTTAAATATTTTGTAAGTCCTTCTCCCTATCCTCTTACAATGTTTAGATATAATGAAACACCAATTTAATATGATTCATCTATAAATGAAAGATTGGATTCATGGATAATTGAATCACACTTTGTGAATCATAAATGAGAATCCCATACTATACCTTCTTTCAAGATCCTCTAGCAAACCCTTCAAACAAATAAACTCTTTTTCCTACTTCTATTAAGTTAATTTACTCAGTTTCTACTATTGAGAGAGAATAAACTAGTTAATGTTTGGACATCCAACTTATTATATTTCCTCTGAATGTAAACACATATCAGGAAGCTCACTTCCATGAATATGAATCTCCACCAATTTTAAAATCTATAAAACCATATGAATTCACATATAATCTTATGTAATGTTACATGATTCTAAATCCCTTAAAGTACTATATAATCCATTTCACTACTTCCCAATGTTCCTATATGGGGTTTTAAATGTATCTGTTGATGACTCCCATTATTTTTTCAATTACTAGATGATTAAAAACCATAAAATATATAAATATTTAATATTTTATTCTTATTAAACTTTCTTTATATAATCAATTTCCATTTATAATCATGGTTACTTATCCCTACTTTGAAGGCCATGTGTGTGGTCACCAGTTTCACTTCACTCATTATAAATCATTCCAATACATTTTGTATGTAATATTCTTGAGTTAAGTAAAAATTATTATAAAATAGGTCTCTTATGATTTTTATCCCAAAAATCATGTTTTTTGGACTGAGGTCCTTTATATCAATGCTTCAAGACAACTCATCCTTTAGCTCGTTGATCCTTTCTTTCATCGGACCCACAATAAGTGTTTCATTCATGTAAAGTAGAAGGATAATTAAAATATAATCCTTAGAAACCATTATGGAATATAAATGGTCAAATTTTTTTGAAAGAAAATTATTTTATTTATTAAATAAGTATACTTCCGATTTCAATTCATTAGAACTCATGTTAGTTCATAGAGGCTATACATTCACATATGATTCTGGTTCTTATATTCTTTGAAAGTATTTATTTGTTCTATAAATATTTTTTCTTCTATGTCTCCATAAATAAATGTTATCTTCATGTCCATCAGGTATATATGAAATCTTCCAGAAGAAACCACGCTTAACACCATTCAGATAGTAGTGTGCTAAACTACTAGAGGAAAAATATCTGATAAATACACTCCTTCCATTTGTTGAAATCCCTTCACAACTATCCTTTAATTATATTCTTATCTCTCATATAACTCTTCCTTTAGTGAGAAAAGCCACTTTTTTCAATGTTTTCATTCAAGTAGGTTTCCATGTCAGCTCCCATGTTTTGGAAACATGGAGGGAATCAGGTTCATCACTCATTGCTAACTCACACTACTTTTGGTATTCTAATCTCCTTAACTCATAGAGGATCTCAAGATATTTTTCATCCATAAGATACAAATAGTGAAAAGCACTTTTAGAAATTTTCACTTGAATACTTTCCCTAGTACACCTCCACAACTACTAATGTGGATAAACTCCTTCTATCATTAAATATTATGGAGTGTGAAAATTCAGTGTTTGAGCTTCCATTGTCTTTAAAATATCATATATATCAGGCCTTGGAAAAACCATTAAAATTTAACCTCCTTTCAAAACCTCCTCTAAAATGTCTAGTGTTTCTATAACTTTCATACTTACTAGATTTTTTAGACTATTCATACCTTTTGGATTTTTATTGAGATGAATCTAAACTTCTGATTATAATTTTCACTCACCATAATTCCCTTCTTAGTTCCAATCCTCCCATAGAATCTATTTTTTAATGGTTACATTTTTACTTATTAAGACCTTACTAAGATCTTTATCCTAGATTCAAAAACAAAATTATTAATTTCCATAACCTATAAAGTAATATGATTTAGATTTACCCTCTAAATTTCTGCATTCATTGTCATCAATATAAACAAATGATATCATGTATAATACTCTATGATGGTTGATGTCAACCTTTATTCCAAACCAATAAGATTCCAGTAGGTTCTTCCAAATTTATGTGGATGGAATTTTGTTGATTAAGTAGAAAGAATAGTTTATTTATTCCTCCAAAAACATTTAAGGGAACCTTATTTGAATATCTATGCTTCTATATTTATCCACCAATGTCTAGTTCATCCTTTCCATAACTCCGGTGTGTACTTTATTTCCTAGCATGAACTTCTTGAACCAAATCCCCTTCTTCCAAAATATATATATATAACACCTTGCTTTCATAAACACTACATTTTTCTGACTATAATCACTTCAACATACCTATAATATATTTTTCTACCATTTAACTTCACTTTATTAAAGTATTGAACTCCTCGTTATTTTTCCTTAGAAATTACACCCACAATTTTTATTTTAGATCATCAATGAAGGTTACATAAAATATTTAACCTATATGTGAGTGCACTAGAGCCAGTACCCAAACAACCATGTGAACCAAATCCAAATTTTAATTATTTTATGTTTCCATTTCATTTGGAAGGAAATATACCATTTTTTAGAGATTAAATACTAACACATTCCAAACCACATGATTATATACTTCAAAAATCCTTTATCAGCAAGTATATAAATCCACTTCTCACGATTATTCAATATATGGATATTCCATAAATTAGTGGGATTTATTTGTCTATAATTATTTGATCCTTTTGATAATTTTATACGGTAAAATGTTCTATCATTCTCTAATTTTTTAAAACCACGGAGTCTTGTGAGATTTTCCACACTAAATCAATAATCAAAGTAGGCAACCCTACATTATCCAGTTTTCCTACCAAGATTAAGTATTTCCTTAACCTTGTTTTGTGTCACACATCCTCTAACACTAGCATGATTATATTCCTTGTTTGGATAAAAAAATTTATTCTCACATAATATAAACATTCTTTTCATCTATAAGATATAACTTTCCGTCTATCTATAAGTGAAATTTATTATAATTCCCATCTCAAAAATAGAGTTTAATGATTATATTGAGTCTATAACCCAAGAAACCAATAAAGAAAATACAATTAGAAGTAATTCAATCATATATTATTATGTTGGGTTTGCATACCCACTGACACAATCATATCTTCTATATTTATCCCTAGGATTACTAAAATATTTATTCAGGATACCTTTCTTCGAGAAATTCCAACACTGGGGTGAACCATCCACTACTTGTCACAAGATACCTTCACTGACTCTAATTGAATTAGAATCACATTGACGTTGTTGATATGATCAGATACATAAATTATTTCCAACATTTCCATGCCAAAAATCATCCTTAGTAAGAATTTCTTATTCATCTCCATGGGATTCTCATATTTTTCAGCCAGTATCTTCATAAGATATTCTTCTATATTCAACTTCTAGATATTGTACATAATCTTCTAGGAAAGTAATGTTCACATTAATACATGTGATTTATTATAAAGAATATTCCATTCCTTTCCTTTTATTACTTCTGGTTTAGTAATAATTAATTAAATATCACGGTCCTTCTATAGTATATTATCATATATCTATATTTTAAAGAATCCAAAATAGATTTCATTAAACTTATAAAACCAGACCTTACTCTCATCTAATAATATTGATCTAAAAGACATTAACTCCCACAAAATTTTGAATAAAATAATGTCAATATATCAAGAAATATTTACTTATTTTCTTCTAGATAACTAATTGAAGAGTTATTATATTGAACTAATTTTGGATGCATATAAATATGGGATTAGTCATCTAGATTACTATAACCATGAGCTCTAGAACCCCTTAATGGGTTGAAGGGTCTTTCTTATAATTAAAGAAAAAAATAACTCCAAATGAACTTATAAAAGTATAAGAAATGTTACCAAATGAACTCATGTAGAATCATTTAATATTTGAAAGACAAACATCTCTCAAATAACTATAATTCTACAACCTCCTTCCAGAAATTGAAAAAATTATCAATAGAAAAAATTATAGAAGGAAACATAAGGAAATTGAGAACAAAAGAGATTATATAGTTCAAACATTCATCCTAATCCTTAAGGAAACACTATTTTACACTGATTTATAGAAACCATCGGTGATTAACAAGCAATGGTTGATATAGATCACAAATGATTTATCATCCTCCAATCATAGAATCTATATAGTTCCCTTTATTATCATCACCATATGATTTCTATGGGATTAAGTTCACTTAAAATGATCTTCATGGATGATCCTATGTTCATTAATGTATCTACAGCATATAAAATTTCACACTTAGTGAAAATTGACAACTTTCAAAGATCTCATGATCCATCACCTTTTTCCTCACTTCCTCTACAAATAATATTCTTATGGTTTTAATTTTAGTAATATCTTTATTCTTTTCATATGGTTCACTAAACTTTCATCCCTCTAAACATTTTTTCTATCACTACACCACCCCATTTTGCTTTGTAAATTTCAATCTATTGATTTTCAAATCCTTCAGATTCCTTTCATTATCTTGGAAACGGTTTCCATAATTGGAAGTATCCTAGTATATTCAATACTCAAGAGATACATTAATTTCATTATAATTCCAAAAAATAACATCTATAAATTATAATCAGACTTTATATCCAATATAATAACTTATGAATAAGAAAAACTCAATGTACTAGAAAACAAAATCAGTTATTATACATTAAATATTACTACATAAATTAATGTATGATAATTTTAAAAATACATTTGATCACATTTAATCTAAACCATACATCCACTCATAATATAAAATTTATATTTCTGAATAAAAAATGGGGTTAACATAAATAAAGGAATAATTTGTAAATTTAAACATGAGAAAATCAATTTATAAAAATTTCATAAATAAATAATTTATAAGTACTTTATAATTTAACATGTTTTATGGAAATTACATAAAATATATAAACATTAAAATTTCATATTTTTTTTAAAATGAACTCCTTCATATTCTTTATATAGATGGAATTTAATATAAATTAATTCATATTAAAAATATATGATATTTATGAAAATATTATAATCATATAAAAACATCATATTTTATGTCAACACTTTATATAAACAAACATCAGAAATTTTATTTTATTAAAACCATTCATCCAATCAACAAAAACCCATTTTTCAGTGTCTAAATAATTTTACAAATAAGGTATTTCAAAATAAACATTGTATATTTTCATTTATGAAAAATAAATAAATCAATATTAAAACATTTATATTCCACCTTATTTTATAATTTAGTAACACTTTATTAATTATTTAACCATGTAAATCAACTTTAAACCTAGATCTTAGTCTCCCGTAGAGAGTCATTACTTATGTTGGGAAACTAGTTTAGAATTTATATGCCCATAATACCTACTAACTTCTATGGGTGTAGTATAGTATATAGAAACTGAAGGTTGAACCCAAATATATTAAGAATAACTTAAAGTTCAATAGATAGATTTACTATAATAGTTAATACAAAAGGAAATTGTTAACCACCATAGAAGAAACCAAGTGATATGAAATGTACTAGAAATTTTCAAGTTTGGGTTCATAAAATAAAAAATTATAAAGCATATGATGATTATAATTAAGTTATCTAAATTAGGTCTTGGTAAATCCACTAGTCTGGGTAGACTCTCTCTACTCTCAAATAACACCTTTTCTCATGGTCAGGTATTTTAGATTACTATATAAGTGGATAACCCGAAACAAACTTTAAACATAGAATGAAAACTAACCCAATGGTCATGGTGGAATAATAACACTTTAGAACCCACACTAGAAGTCACTTTATGACTCAATGTATAAATTCATGATCATATAAATGAATTAAATTAAATCTAACACCATTAATACTAGAAAATTGGTCGCCCATTAGAATATAAATAAGCGATAAAAAATATTGAATGTGAGAACCTAAAATGAAAACATAAAAAGAATGAATTTTATTAATCCAATACCTTATTACATGAAAAAACTAGAACATAATAATACCCTCTCATGTTATCCATGAGAGGGTTAAAACAAAATAAAATAATAAAAAACCCATAAGACACACACAATACCCTCTCAAAGATGGTACCAGTAGAAGACTCCCCATAATTTAATCCCCAAATGCACAATATCAGTCATTTATTTATAGCGAGATTCCTTCCAAGATATATCCATAAATTCTATATATTATATTTTATATATCTATACGTAAGAGTAGGGTAATATAGAAATATGTTGGGGTTAAATTTTCTACTTCAAAAATAAAAGGAAATAACAAAAGAAAAACCTCTTTTGAAATTTTTGAGAAAATCAAAATATTTTGAATATTAAAAAAGAAAAATAATTGAACAAAAGTAAAAAATAAAAATGGATTAATAATATATTTTTATAAGTGTGGAATAATTAGAGAAAGATTTATTTTTAAATAAATTTATTAAACATGTTTTATAGAAAAAATATATTTTTAAATGAATGAATTAAAATTATAGATAAGTATAAATGTTGAAAGTAAATATGGAACAAAATTTGGTGAAAGTGTTCAAAAATAGATTAAAAATATCGCTTAAATATACCGCATCAATCACTCAATGTTTTAATATATTAGTCTCTTTTATTTGAAGTTATTTGTGCTACAAAAACTCCCTTACTTTTTAGGTTACTACAAGAAACCAAAATTACAATTGATACTAGATTTTTAATATGTAAAGCTAGAAACCTCAAAGAAAATACTCCCTTGCCTTTAACCAGTTATGTAAGGAAAATATAAATCAATAAATTTAATGGTAGTTATAACCAAAAATATAATAATATGGGGGAATAAACGATTATATAGAATCAATATCTCAAGTATAGTCTCGATTATTTTAAATAAATATAATAGAAAACTATGAGAGAATGTGAAAAGGTTGAGAGTGAGAAGGTATTAGGAAACAAACTCACTGTCACACTCACATAGAATATATTAGTAATTATTTTTTTGAAAATTAGACAACATGAGAGACAATTAGAGATCGTAGCTCATTGGTGTTGGAGAATGGATGAGAAGGTAAGTAGACAAGGCCACCAATAGGTTTATTTATATCCTCTAAATGTCTCTATAATCTTATGAAATTATTGTGGTGTAATGGATCCATTTAAAACCAAATTTATGGTATTTTTACATTAATAAATTTGGGTTGGGAAGATATTCCACGACACTACCAGTTAGCCAGTAGCCTCCACTAGGTTTCTGGTGGACAACATGGAACTCCATGATATTGATCTGCTACCACCAGGTTGCCAATACTCCTACATCAACTGGATAATGGAAATAAGATGGTTTTTAGCTAATATCCTTCTAAATTATTGAGATGGTTGTCCTCTATTCGCTATCCAGTGGAATTATTATACTCTATAAATCCACTAGGCATGCCACCAGCTGGTCTGTGCTGCCATCTGCCTTGGGATTCAACTAGCAGCTCCTCTAATTTCTTCAAATGTCAAATAAAGTTCATATAGACTCCTTATAGGTCTTCAATACTACCATTAATACCTTTTCAAGTATTTTAAAGGTTCATAAAAGAATATAATATTATTTCATCAATACTAACTTTAAATCACTTAAATAAAATCATTAAATTCTTTAAAAAGTTCTTGTAATCATTAAAATAAAAGATGGAAAGAAGAACACAAATTCTCCATTTTTGATGATAAAATTTTTGATTAATAAGTGAATAATAATATAATAAATAGATTCAAATTCTAATATTAAATATATTTTACCAAGATACTGAGAATTTTCCCCCTTGATGAACAACAAAAACACTTCCCCCCTCCATTAACATAAAACATCTCCCAATATAAATCCATTCCTTTAAAAAATGAAACTTCTTCCCCATTTTATATTATTAAGAATTATTCATTGATGGTTTTAAATAATAAATATAAACAATATTAAAATCAATATTTACAATCAATAATGATCTTTTGAGAGAGATGAAAATAATGTTTTAAAAATATTTTATAAAGCCTGAACATTTTAGAATGATATTTTCAATAAATCTCAAGGAACAAAAAAAGAAATTTTTTATTTAAAAGTATCGTTTATGAATATAATAAAACATTGAAAATGATTTTTATGGAAATAAAGTGTTAAAATAAAAATATTTACAAACAATTTAGAAAAAAGGTTTCTCTTTTATGATCATTTTTGTTTTACCAAGATTAGTTCCACCTCAAATAATAAATATTATGATTTAAATGGATCATAGAATTAAAAAATCTAATAAATAAATAGTGTGTTATAAAATATTTTAAAAATATATTCATCATAATTTTTTAGTAAATATTTTGTTAATAAACCATAGTAAATTCATTAGGACTATTAAATCTTTTGTGCATGAAAGGTCTACTCACCGTGCCTATGATGGAGATATGGTTATAACTCAATTAACTCTTTTGGGGATATAATACCTTGGATAATATGTGATATAACCATAACCACATTTTTTTATATAGAATATAATTTTTCTGTTGGAGTATAACAATAACACAACATTTCCAAAATTCTGAAATGTTTAAAATACATTTTTCGAAGAAATAAAATATTTTATTTAAAAAATAATTAAAATAATAAAATTAAAAATTTCTCAATATTTCCATTATAAATAGACAAGTATCATTAGCTAAGAATACCCAAATTTTATTTAATAAAGTCGAATCAATTGATAAGAAGGGTTTTATTGAAGATATTAGTAAGTTAAAGGTTGGTGCAAGCAAATTCAAAAATGATATCACCTTTTTAAAAGTAACCCTGAATAAATTTGTGTCTCATATAAATTTTCATATGATAAGAGGGTTGGATAGGATATTCAGAGACACTAACTGCACTAGTGTTGTCAGACTTGAGATAGACATGAGAGTTTATAATACCAAAGACTAAAAAAGTATATTGCATCCATATGGCTTGATTGAAACAACTCCAAACAGATATGTATTCTAATTTCGTTGTAGAAATAACAACAATGTTTTTATTCATACTACTCCATGAGATGATGGATTTTCCTAGTATATTAAAAGTTCCACTAGTACTTTTACTATATAGTTGGAATCCTCTAAATTTAGAATTATAAAAAAATTTAAAAAGATATTTCCTTTAGATAAAATAATCCAATATATTTATTTCATTTAAAAATGTAAAAAAAATATTTTCAGAGATATTAAATGTGATTTATTTGAATTTGATTGAAAAAGATCCCAAAGGAATACACTAAACATGATATCCAACTAGTTTGAATCAAGTTAAAGTAGACTTCCAATAATACTTCTCTAAACCTTGTTATCGACCGGCCGAATGACTTCATCTAATGTGAGCCTATAATTTTAAGACATGGGAAGTATAATTTGTTGTTCATGATTTTAGGAATAAAGTTAGGCTTCCAACCAACCTGACTCCCAACTCAGCCTATGGCATGTATTGAAGGGTGTTCTTGATCCCTATGGGCTAGAAACTAGTGTATGGGCATCAAGAATCACATTTGGGAATGATTTATCCAATAAGAATCAACCATAAAAAAATAGAAGAATAAAACACCACATCCAAAATCATAATAGGAAAAAAATCACGAGATGACTCTATAATAAGAGTTAAGCATTTAAAATTTAAATCTAAAACCAAAATACCAAATATGGGAGGGGAAAAACTATATACCTTGAACTCTACACAATAAGGGGGTGAACACCCCCATGCCACCACCAACTACACTTTCAAAGAGAGGAACCACTTATAACCAGTTCCACCATTGCCACCATGGGACGACTTGGATTTACATGGGTCAAACATAATAAGGTATACATACACTAGAGGTTATATGTAGTGTGTGAGCCTACGTGCATAGTAGTATTCCATAAAAATAGATTCTAGGTTATAAAATTATTATACAAATCAAAATGCTATTTTTACCAAAATTAAAGGAACAATTAAAATAATACTTGATTTGAATTTTGAAAATGAATTTAAAGACGACTATAATATGAATTGTAAGAATATCATGGGAACAATAGTAAATCCTTAAGTAACTATGGTTAGATGGGTTCTATGATCCTCATACTCTCAATGATAAAGCCATCTCTTATGCGCAAACGGCCTGTTTGAGCCACCAATCCCCATTACATGTATATTTTGTTATTGTTGTTATGTTAAACTTTTTAGGGAGACAAGGCCTCAACCCTACCGACCCACCTAATGTACTATACCTAGTCTTCCCAAAATAGATACCAAGGGATCCCTTATGTTCAGTGTCATTACTTATGTCCCATGAAACACCTCTTACAAATACACACATTATGCAATAAGAATCCACATGAAAAAAACCATTTTAAATTTGAAAATTATCCTTTACCCTCTATACACACTAAAACTTTTTGAAAACATGGTTAGAACCACCAAAACAATTCATAGAACCCATTTAAAACCTAGAGAAAGAATACTAATGTCATAAAACAATGTTAAAGCATGGAACCACCTAACTCTTCCTTGGAGAATTCTGAGATCTTGTTGGAAACAACAACCACAAAAAAGGTAAACCATATAAAAGAAATATCACACCATTAACATAAATATCTAAACCATGGAGATAGGTTTGAACCCAATTTAGGTCAACCAATCTATTGGAGAAGATGGAACTCAAGAAAGAATTAGGAAGAGATCAAAGAATAATAAGTGAATGTGAAAGGATGATCTTACATAGAGACTTATTGAATATTACACACCAAATAAACCCAAGGATAGAAGACCAAGAGAGAAATAAGGAAGGGGGAGGAATGATTAGGTATGGGTAGTACTAATGAAGAGAGTTAAGGGAGATTTGGGTTGAAAATGAGGGAGGGGGAAATCCTAAATTCAAAAAAATTGAAGATCTTGCAAGTATCATGGTTTTCTTGGAGGGGGAACACACTAATTTTACTAACCATACACCTAATATAGATCCATTTTTCTAGTAACACTCTTATCCCATACACCATTTCACTAGGTCATTTATCCTATACAATGCCTCTATCCAAGACAAACAGTTTCAAATGGGGTTGCATAATTTTTTTACTAACCATGATCCAACCATTCCCCACCTATTTTCTGGAATAAAAACCACCTTTTATTTCCATAAAAATTGATAAAATCAAGGTATAATGATAAAAAAATAAGAGAAAAATATACCTTAAAATAAAACCATGGATGAGACAATTCCTACCCCTATGAATACATTCCACCCCCAGAAAGTTAAATTGAAATAAAATCAGAGAATAAATTTGGATACTGAATTTTCACCCTAGGCTTCCAATCCAATATCTCATTCTCATCATTCCCATGCTACCAAATGATCTGATGAAACCGTATGAATTTCTACTAAAGAACTTTTACATGGGATTCCACAATCCATATTGGTCCTTCAAACATAGACAAGTCATACTTGAGTTTAATATATTCCTAGTTCAATATGTGAGATGGGTCCAGATTATATTTCTTCTATTTCTTGACATAAAAAATATCATAGATTTATGTTAAATGGGTTTAAAATTTTAGCTAGTTTGAAACCTTAATAATTTTCTTGGTAGTCTCAAAAGGTATGACATAAATAATTATATACTCTCCTTGATTACCAAGATGATGATGTCCCGATAGAGGGGCCACCTTTAGAAATACCTGGTCACCCACTGAAAATTCCAGGGATTGTAATCATTGGTCACCACAAGACTTGTGATGACTTTGTTAAATTAGTAACCACTGCCTGATCAAATGAACCTTATAAAATGTCTCCTTCACAATCCTCGATCCCAAAATTGATATATCATCCACTTATGTCCGTTACAAATGTGACTGACATGGAAAAACATATATTTCCCCAAAATTATCCATTTTAATTAAGGATTATTAACTATTGTTATACAAAAATTTGAAAAATACCAAATTTTTAGACGATGAGACTCTGAAATCCAGCTCTCATGCCCAGATCATGTCTTCCATGATTTGGTTTTCCCACTCCGACTTACAATATGTTTAATGATGGTATATTGTTATCAACTTGACGTGAGATCCCATTTTCTTCTGAAGTCCTTTACAAAACTGAGAGGTAAAGTGGGGGTTCCTATATAAAACAATAGTGATGGGAACACCATGAAGCCTCACTATCTCTGGAACATATATCCAACCCAACTCAGCTACATTGGTCGATACCTTGATTGGAATGAAATGATATTATTTTTTCAGATTCTCAATAACCAAACATATAGAATCCCCCCCCACAGGGTGTATGAGGGAATCCACTGATGAAGTCCATGGAGATCGTGTCTCACTTCCAAGAAAGAATTTGGAGTTTCAAAAGAAAACAGGAGGGCCTATAATGCTTATATTTAACCTGATAACAATTATAGCACCTTTATAAAAATTATGATATATCCAATCTCATCATTGCCCCCAAAACTAGTGAAACACATCATAAAAAATCATTATGGTCCCTGGATGAACATATCACCAATAATAGTGGGTGTCATGCATCACCACATTGCACAAAGACAATGACACCATCAAGTGACCCTTAAAGAGAAGAACTCCTTCAGGAGATAACAACCACTCATTGGGTACCTCCCCACCATTTAAGAGCTACATATAATGCTGAAATAACTCATCACTAGTATTCTATTCTCGAATAAACAAAAAAGGGAGGGTATCTACAAAAACCTATCCAAGAATGATACCCACCATGATCTCTATTTTCCATGTGCATCTTGGCAAAAATACCCATCAAAGTCCACTAATCAATGTACTCCTTGATAGCTTTCACCATAATTTTCCTGTTCAAGGCATCTGCTATGACATTACCTTTTCTTGGGGTATTGATGATATAAAAATTGAATCCTTGAAGGTACTCAACCCATACGTGCTACCCCAAATTCATATCCTTCTGGGAGAAAATGTAGGCTAAGATTTTAATATCTAATTAAACCAAAAATATCTCCCTGATTAGATAGTGACACCATATCTTCAACGCATGTATCACCATAGATAGATCCAGGTCATTGGTTGGGTAATTACTTTAGTTTGGTCAATGTTTAAAAGAACCATACACCACCACATGATCATGATACATAAACACACACCTAATACCCATACCTAAGGAAACATAGAAGAATATGTACACCATTCAAGATTCTACAAAGATCAAAACAGTGGCAGTGGGCAACCACTACTTAATTTCCTCAAAATAGGCAAGGTATTATGGTATCCATTGAAACCTTACCCCTTTTTGGGTAAGCGCAGTCATGGGAGATTCAAGATGAGATAAATACTTGAAAATGGATTATAATATATGTACATGCCCAAAAATATCATGATCTCAGTGTTGTTCGTCACCTACTCTGATGAAATCACTGCATTGATCTTCGTAGGGTCCACCAAAACCCCAGGTTATAAAATCACATGGCCCAAAAATTTTAGCTCTTTGATCTAGAGGGCACCATTTGAGATCTTATCATAGATGAGATGGATTCAAAGAGTTTCTAGTACAATCATCATGTTCCACTCATGCTCTTCCTTAGTCCCTTAGTGAAGAATGATATCATCCACAAACGCGATGACAAAATAACCTAGGTGCTTATGGAACACTCTATTTCTAATATACATGAAGACCACTGGATTATTCATCAATAAAAATAGAATTACCAAGTAATCAACATTTTCATTCCTAATTTTGGGGGATATCATGGGAACAAATAACTATAAAAACCAAACCTGATGATACCCAAAGAGAAAGTCGACCTTGGAGAAAAAACTCTCCCCTTGAGCTAATCAAAGTGTTCATAAATATAGGAAAAGAGATATTTATTATTAATGTTTACCTTATTAAACATTTAGTAATCAATAAAGAACTTGATATATATATCTAACTTCTTTTAAAATTGAAATGGGGTGAACAAAGATGAGATGCTCGGGGGAATGAATCATTTATATTCAATATTGTCAAGCTGTATCTTTAAATCCATCAACTTGGTGGGGACCATATGATATGAGGGAAAAAATATTGGATATTTTCACAGTAAAAAATTAATGAAGAACTAAAAATAACACTCCAGAGTAAACCCTAAGATGTCAATTGGAAACACCTTTGGGAACCCATCCACCATTGGTGGTAATCCACCCTTAGAACTTATACCATCATCCTCCAACCCAAGTTAGGAGACCTGTAAAATGATATTCTCTGATTCTAGTAGTGGAGGTCTAGCCCACCCTGACTGAGGATCCCATTCAACTTAGAAAATATAGTTACTCCCATATGGTTCCACATGGATCACTCACCAAGGATAAATATCAATGCATACCTTGAAACTCAACATCTGATCCTTGACAAGGATCATGTAAAAGAGGTTCATTTATAGAACTAGGAAATCCCATTACTTCTTAACTCTATAAATATTAAGATAACATGATGTATATTTGAAACCCAACTCTCTTATCTTACCAAGAAGTGTTAACAACTCCATCACATACAACATAAGAAAAGTATGAAATTTATAAGAATCCACAAGATGGGTAGAAATAAAGTAATTATAATTAGTCATATCAAAGAGAATGATAGATATAGATTATGAAATAAAAAACATACCTCAAATATTTTCATTCCTTATAATATATTCCATTGTTTATTGATCCCTATCATGGAGGTTCTTTGTACCCAACAATACCTAATATTTATTACTAACATGTGGCTCTGCCTTGAGTTGACTCTACCCATAAGTGGATCCAACCTTTCAATTATTCCTAATATACCATGAACCCAAATATCATGATGCATCACACTGATCTTGTAGTTACCTATGGGTTAAAGATCATGCACCTCTGTGATTCGACAAACGACCCTTAATACCCTCTAAAAGTGCCCTAAATACCCACACTGATGAAAAAGTATAGGTGGAGCTGGACATGTTTCTCACGCATTCCCCAACCTTACAAACTATTTGAATATGACTAATACACCACAAATGGTCATAGATGAAGGAGGTTTGGAATGATATCTTGAGATACCACCTCTCCTCTTATCTTTCCCAGCATGCTTCATTTTCATTTTGGACAAATCACTACCGTCCAGGACCACTGATGAAGTGACAACTAAAAAACCATACTTTTTGGAATGATCTATCTCCACCATCAGAGCTTGGTAAAATATCACAGAATACATATTCAATTTGAACAAGAAGACATGAGATCATATACTTATCTACAACACCATTTAAATATGATGATCCTTTAACTTCTCATTAGAAACAACCTCATCTATGAAATGAAGCAACATTGGGAAATGGTTGGAATATTCCAACAAGTTCTAATCCCCATGACGGTGACACAAAAACTCCACATTCTTGTAAAATACCAAGGTATCTGGGAAATAATGTACATTGAAAATTACCTTGAAGTCATTCCATCCCATCTGATCATGTTCCCAGCCTAGACCATTGGGCTCGCCACCTACATATCTTCCCCTCAAACGTCAACCCAACCCAATTAACCTTGATCACCATAGGAGTCTCAAGAAACCTGAAGATCATTTAAACCTTTTTAATTTAATCCTCACCTCCTTGGGGTCCAAGATACCCTAGAATAAAGAGGTTTGTTATTTTGAAACTCTTGATCTATGTCCTTTCTAAGACCTAGTTTGACTTCATTAACATGAGTAGGACCAGATAATGCTCCCTAATCCAAATCCTGGATATCACAAACCACCGCTTCCACTAATATTTGATTAACTGGTTAGGTATAACTCTCTTTTCCCTCTTCCTGCAGATTCATAGGATGTATTTAGGGAGTAATAATGCTACAATAATAAACAAATTCAAGGAAACAATTAATATACAATGTAGAAATATTCTCAATGAAATAAACATCAAAATAATCAAATAATTCACATCAAAACTGTAAAAATAACAATAAGAATTAAAACCACCTCACCCATGATTGGTTTCCACACATAGTCTGCATCTTGTACATCACATCCAGAGGAGAAGTCAAACCAAATCCAAAAAAAACTCTGGAGTCCGGAGGCCCATAACGAGGTGTGTGGTCTAGAAAAACACTTTCAAATAGAACCTCAAGCCCCAATTTTCCTAGATACAGTCTACCCTAACTCTCCCATATAACATTAACCAAAGAAAGGGAAACATTGTACCTTGATACAATATTTTCAAAAACCAAGCTAGACTACCATCCAATTCGACACCCGGCTTAGCTCGTGGCATAGCCTAAAGGGTGTTCCTGATCCCCATAGGTTGAAAACTAGTTCCTATGAATCAATTATATCATTTGGGAATGATTTATATCGTAGGATTAAACCATAAACCACCCCCATGAATAAAACCCCACATCCCAAATCATAACCGCCAGCAAAAGATGAAAAGATGACACTACAGTAGGAGTTAAGAATTTAACATTTATAATTGGAACAAAAACACTGAAAAGGAGAGGGGAACCAACTATACAACCAACATTCCATGCTATAAGGGGTTTAAAACTCCGATTCCAACACCCCAAACACTAGAAAAGTGAGTAACCACTATTTACTAGATCCACCATTACAACCATGGGATGACTTCACTTTACATTGGTCAATCATAACATGGTCTACGTACACCTGATGGTGTATATAGGGTGTAAGTCAATGTACCTAGTAGATTGCCACAAAAATATATTCAATTATATAATATAATAAGACAAATCAATATGTTAGTTTTGGTAAAATAAAAGGATCAATTTAAATAATAAATTATTTGAAATTTAAGAAGTAATGTAAAGATGACAACAAGAAAAATGTTAAGTATATCATGAGAACCATGGAAAATCCCAAATTAACTAGGGTTATCAGAGTCTTAGGATCCTCATACTATCAGAGATCAAACCATATCCTAGGTTCAAAGGCCTTTCTTGAGCCACCAATCCCCATCACATGTATGTTTAGTTCGGGTTGTTACATTAATCCTGTTAGGGAGATCGAACCTTGGTCCTAAGGAATCACCTAATGTAATAGACCTATAATTTACACCTAGATTACTAGGGTTCAATTGTACTAAATTTAATTTTCTTGGTAACACGAAACACCTCTTACACATACACACTTCCAAAAACATAATCACACTTTGGAAACAACCATTTTCAATTAGAAACTTATCCTTTAACCCCCATGCACACCAAACCATTTGAAAACATAATTCAAATCCCACAAAAAATTAATAGAAGAAATTTAGAAACCATTACAAAAATACTAAAACCATAAAACAATATTAAATCATGGAACCACCTACCACTTCCTTGGAAACTCCTAGAACCTAATTTCAAACCCAAATTGAACCAAAGGGAGAACGTATAAAGGAACTATCACACCATAACCATCAATATCTAACCCATGGAGTCATGGTTGAACCCAAGTTAGGCCAACCAATCTATGTTATAAGTGATCAATCAATAAATTATGTGGAATATATTGAGTAAAAATAACAGAAGAGGAAATGAGGAGCTTACTCAGAGACTTCTTGAATATTCCATAGAAAAATACCCAAAGATGGAATCCCAAGGGAGAAAGGAGGAAGGAAGAGGCACAGTTAGGGATGGGGAGTCCAAATGGAGATGGTAAGAGGTGAATTAGGTTTAAAATAGAGGAGGTGAAATTATGAAATTCGACATTTTTAATGATCTAGTAGGATTCATGGTTTGGAAGCACTGTTTTTCAGATTGTGCAAGATCTATATAGAATATTTTTTTAGAGAGAAAATAGGCTTCATATTTTACCTAATGGGGGAAAATCCTATGCCCCTATCTATGAACCTCATATAGATTAGCTATCATAGGGTTGTGGTAGCCCACATGCCTATGTTATTGGTTTTGTGGCTTAGATGGTGCATTTTTCCAGGGTGCACGACTTCCATTATGCTGGTGCATGATTTCTACTAATCACTTCCAAACCGTAATCCACCTATAATCCTGCCCAAAAAATAACTTTATTAAAAGAACCTATGAAAATGAAGAGATAAATATATGAACAAACTAAATGAGAAATACACCTCAAAATAAAACTATAGATGTGATACGTGATCCATTCAAAACTAAATTATATATTCAGTAGTGTATTTACTTTGTTTTTATAATTTTAAAATGAAAATTTGGGAAATTTAAAAGCCAATGAAGAATTTAAGGTCTCTCATAGAAATAATTTCAAACCATTTATTCATTAAATTAGAAAATGCATTTAAATTAGTTTCTTTAGTTGAGTTGAAAATAATATTGTCAACATAAATTTGAACTATTAATAAATCATTTGAAGGTGTTTTTTTGAAAATAAATGGAATCATGTTTTTCTATTTAGATATAATTTGATAAAAGGAATTTATTTAAACTCTTATACCAAGAATAGGGGGATTTTATAGGCCATAAAGATCTATGGTTAACTTGAAAAAATATTTCATAAATTAAGGATTTTTAAAACTAGATATTCAAACCACAAATGTTTTTCCATAAATTAAACCATTTAGAAAATAACTTTTAACATCCATTGGAAAAGGTTTAAAATTAAAATGATTGATTAATGAAAACAAGATTGTAATGGATTCAAGTTATGGAATGGGTGATAATTTTTCACCATAATCAATACCTTCATCTTGATTATATATTTTAGTAACAATTTGAACCTTATTACAGATGATAAATCCTAATATTCAATTTTCTCTAAAAAACCCCAATTATTGACAATAATATGATGACTATCAGGTCATTGCATGAGAGTATAAATGTATTTAATTTGAAATTTCTTCATCTCCTCCTACATGGAATGTATCTAATTCTCACCATTAATATAATCTTGAAGGGATCGAGGTTGAAGATTATAAAGAAAAAAATGATGTCCAACCTCAATAAATACAAACCTTTTAGTATGTGTTACATTTTGTAATTCACTAATAACATCCTCAAGGGAATAGTGTTTGGATTCAACCCATATCTTGGGTAAATAAGTATAAGAAATTTCTTTTATATCATCAATAAATTTAGAATATTGAGTTTTTGGTAAGTTCAAACTAGGTTGGTGAAGATCATCTTCAATTTTATGGTTTGATAAAGGAATATATTCAACAAATTAGATGTTAATTGACTCTTATATGATCTTTGTCTTCTTATTTAACACTCAAAAGTATTTAATTGAGTTAAAGTACCCAATAATGATACATTAATTATATTTAGGTTCAAAATTTCCTAGATTATCATATTCCAAAGTTCATATGGGGTTTTTCTAAGATGGGTCATATGAGAGCATTATTAAAGAGAAGGAAAGTGGTATTAACCACATCATCCCAAAATAATTGAGTAAGGTTAAAATCATTCAATATATTCCAAGAAATTTCTTGGAGGATTTTATTTCATCATTCAACAACCCCATTTTGATGAGGTGTTCAAGGAGTTGAGAAGGAATGATGATATCCTTGATAAGAAAAAAACTCATCAAAGTTGTTTTTATCAAATTCTATTCCAATGTTATTTAATAAAAAATATAGGTTGTATCCTTTTTCATTTTTGACTTTCCTTGAACATTTTATAAATAAAATACAAGTATCATTCTTATGAGCTAAGAAGAAAACCTATGTAAATATAGTAGAGTCGTTCATAATTAAATAGTTGTAACTATTACATCTGATACTATAAACTTGAGTGGGTCAAAAACATTAAAAAATTAATAGTTTAAAGTGTTTATAGGAGAAAAATAATTTTATATTTGAAAGAATATTTATATTTATTTTAATGTTGAAAAGGCTTACAAACTATGTCGTCTTTGAAATACCACTTTACTAAATCTCATACTAGTCAGTTAGAGTTGATCTTGACAAGAGAGTGAATATTAAAATGACCTAGGTGATGATTACAAAGTTGAGAGTAATTGTCCTGTAAAGTTAAATAATTATTTTTTTTGACATGAAAAATATTTCAATTCGATAATATAAACATTTTGAAAATGGGTTGTGGTAAACAAAATCTTTCGTTTAGAATTAAAAACAATACATAAAACATTTTTAAAAGTAATATTGTAAACACTATCATGTAATTGAATATCAAAAAATAAAGTATACTTTAAGAATTTGACAAATAAAACATATTTTATTATAGTAGAGTTAAAAACACAATCATAAATATACTATTAATTTTAAATTTTGTGTCATCTCCAAAAGTTATATGTCCTCCGTCAAAGTCTTCATGATGACTAAAATTGGAAGGATCCCCACACATATTACTCGAGCACCCATTTTCCATATACCAAGAAATTTTTTGGGGTTTTTTATTATACCCTTTTCCTAGACATTATTAAGAAACTAATTCTTATGGTACATATATTTTGGGTCCACTTTTGTTATCAAATAAATAATTCTGAATTAACAAATATTTATAATAATTTTTTCCAATAGAAATATGAGAAGGGAGATGAATTATTTTTGGTCTACCATATCTGGATTTTTTATGATTACATTCATAAAAAACATTAACAAATTTATCATAATAATTAAAAAATTTATTTTGGAAAATTCCTTTCAAAAACTACTCTTTTTATAATTTTTTAAGGATTATATTGTTTTGAAAAATCCAATCCCAGAATTACTTTTAACCACTGGTTGAGATAAAAAATAACATTTAAGGTGTCTTATTATTTAATAAAATGATAAATATTATTTTTTTGATCTTTAATTTGAAATTCAATAATTTTAAAATTTTATTTTTCTTTTTTTAATAAATCCTTTTTATCTTTTAAAATTTAATCTTTTTTAAAAACATGATTTTAATTATTTAAATTTTGAATGAATTTTATAAAAAAACCATAAAGATTAACTCTAGAATAAATTATATCTTAATAACATAAAGAATATGTATAAGAGAATGGTGGGTACGAATTATAATATTTAGAATTTGATTCATCGTATTCCTTGAAATTGGCCATGAGGCACTTAGAACATTCATCACTTGTTATGTATGTTAAATATGATTCTTAAATCACAATACTAGTGGAAAATTTTAGTTCCTTATGATCCTGACTCTTATTTTTTTCAGGGTAAATCTAACATGATGTGTCTGTTATTTTATAACTGATGTGTGTAACATTCATTTTCTGATTTTCCTTTTTGAAACATTGAGTGGATATTTTCTTCTCTATGTAATTTCTCAACCTTTTTGAAATTTTTGTATTTTTAAATTATTTTTTGTAAGATTCAAAAATGACCACCATGAAAGAAATTTTATTTCAACTTTCATTAACCTCATTTTCGTCCTTTTATGTATGTATTTTCATTGTAATCACTTTTTTCATGAGAGAACTGATGAGTTCCTAAACCACCATGTTATTTATATATATAGTTTTTGGGATTTTAATGATTTTGGGTTCCCAATTTCATGGTAAAAACCAATTAATTTTCGTTAATAAGGTTTCTATAGAAATAGAATAACCAAGTTATTTTCTCCCACTAAACAGACCACTAAATTGTGATAGATTTTACTGGATGAATATAGAAACATTCATATTATTGTCTAAACATATATAATCAGTTATCTTAAAAAATTTAGTTCCTTTATATGATACTTCTACAAGTTTACAAATTTGATGAGTGATTTTTCATGTTGAAATTCAATTAAATTCATTATGATCTAAACCAAAATGAAATTTATTCATTTCTTTACCTTGTATCTCAATAGCATAAATATCATCCACAACCAATTTATCTAATTTCTCCATAGCAAGATTATAAACATGTATAATAACCTTCCATATGTGATTACCAATAGACCTAGAAATTTTATACTTTGAAATTTTCTGATAACCATAATTATTACCATAAAAAATGGATCAAAAACCACAGTGTTCCCTTCAAAAGAATCTTGATTATTTTAAAATAAAATTTTAAAATAAAAACATTTAAGGAGAAATCTATTAGTTATTTTGAAAATAAAAAAACATTGAAATAATTGAAATTATAAATAAATAAATTTAATATCCCATTAATACATAATTATAGAGAAATAAAACTTGAATCACTTAGTTTAAAGGTAGTGAGCACTAATAATATAAGAAAGAGGAGGAATATAGGATTTCTTGGAAGCAATAAAGTTTTAGTAAAGTCTCAATTCTCTTTAAATAATATGAAAAGAAACTATGAAAGAATGAGTAAAAGGGGTGAGTGATAATATATTATAATACACATGCACTTTAGATTGAAGAATTAAGGATTTATAAAATGTGATACCTTAAGAGAGAACTGGTGATAATATAATGATGGTGTTGGACAATTGATAATGAGGTATGTTTCCAAGGCCACAAAGTAGTATATTTATAACTTATAAATATTCGACAGTATTTTTGAATTAACTAGGTGTAAATGTGATGCTGATGACCAAATTTATGGAATTATTTACCATAATAAATGTTGGTTTGGAAGAGCTATTGTGACACCATCTATTACTTGGTAGCCTCTACTGGGTATCCATTAGACCACCTGGAAATCAATGCTCTCTTTCTATTACCACAATGTAGAAAATGCTCCTCCACTCTCTAATTAATGGATATTATAAGGATATGGAGCTACTATCTATCTACACTAGCTAGCCGGAGCTTCTCCAATGACTGGATGGTGTTTCCTACCACCTTCAGCTTCAACTAGTGGCCCATTCACTTTACTTAAATGCTTTATAAGGTCTTTTTAACTGCCATACAAAGCTCAAATAGTTACATTAATAAGTATTCAATGATACTTAATGTTTATTACAAGAATATAAAAACATTCATTGAATACTAACTTTTAATCACTTTAATTAAATAATTAACCACTTTAAAGTGTGTTTATGATCATTTAAAAAATTACGGTGAGAAGAAAAATAATATCTTTATATATATTTAGTAATTTGTATCCATATTAAAATTCATTAGATAAAGTAAAACAACTCACATGGAAAAATATTCATAAATATCTCAAAATATATAAAATATAACCCAATAGAGAGAGAGAGATATATATGGAGAGACTATAATATATATTATATCTTTAGTTCGTGGTATGAATTTTACCTCAAAATTAATACTGACTTATTTTTTCAACTATTTTCAAATGAATGTATATCTATGTGAATCAAACTTTCTACAATGTGATATGGAAAAACCCAAACCTTAAGTATTATTCACTGCATACTTAGACATGTTATGAACAATATTCATATATTATCAAAAATTCATTTTCAACTTTTTCATGTCCCAAAAATACTATAACATTGTATGAAGTTTCATATTGAATCCTTGTGATTTTTGTATCCCTGAACCACTTTAAACCTTGTTGGGTAACTAAATCTAAAATGGAATAATATTTTCATGGAAATAAATCTCTCATCTTTGCAGTGGTAATTTTGGAATGACTAGACCATTCATGGCGCCAAATCCGAAAGCATCTCATTAAAACCTTTTTGTAGTGGCTATAATTGTGTAAAGTAAAATATATCATAGCGAGCCTTATAATTTTTTTATCTTATTTTTTATTTCTCAGACATCCACCAAATTGACACTTTTCCCTAAAATTAAAAAAAATGTAATAACAATAACATAAATAATACAATCAATGAATTTATTTTAAAAAACATTATTTATGAAATATTGCATCAAATAACCCCAAAATTAAACAATGTTTTTCCTAAAGCATATAAAAATTCAAAGAAGACTCATTATATCAATATTTAATAATTAATTTCAAAAACATAATACAATTATCAATGAAGAATATAATTATCAAGGATCATATAATTAAATTTGTTTTCAAATTATGATTCTTTAAAGAAAAAATTCAACAATTTATTTTACGTTTTCCTTTAGAAATTCATAATTTCTTTTCTAAATTATATCCAAGTATCTCAATTTATTATTATCTTGCATTTCAAGTTATTATATAACTCAATTTAAATATTTTTCTGTCATCACTCAAGGTAAAAATTTAAATGGAATTATGTCCAAACAATAATTATATTCTCCCTAACCATACTCTTATAAAGAATATCATATCTCCACCTTGTAGAGTCAAAGGTTTCACTTAATCATAATGGATTACCATTAAGTCTCAAATGACTTTGAGGATTTGGGTAGGTAGTTAATGAGAAATTCTAAAATATAATTCATGATACTATATGAAAAATTATTTCTCAAATGACATCACCCAGTAATTCCCAAACAAAAAGTAGGATCATAAACAACATGAAATAATAATGAAAGGTAACCCTATTTTTGTTTTCTATTTTTTTGGTTTTACTTGTAAAAAATATCACACCCTCACCAAATATTTCTTTATTTCCACATGACAAAAAAATTGATAGTTATAACAAGATAATTTTTTGATTTAAGTGTGATTTTTGACCAACATAACAAAAAAACCTATTTTTTCCAAAAAGTTTCTTTTTTTTTCTTTTACATTTTCTCCAAGAGGGTTAAATAATGTAAAATGAATTATAACTAATAAAAATTACCCAAAAAATGAAACAAAACTTCATATCTTCTCCTCAATAATTTACATCATTTTCAACAACAAATAACTTCACCCCCACATTTTTTCAATTAAATATCATGCATAACACTAAGAGTAATGGTAATAAAGAAATAATCATCCTGAAATGTGGATATTACCTGACAATATAATTCATGGATCCTATAGGATTAATGAAGAAAATTTTTTGATGTTGTGTCTAAAAGATAAAATATTAAT
Organism: Viscum album; assembly: GCA_963277665.1. Lineage (NCBI taxonomy): Eukaryota > Viridiplantae > Streptophyta > Magnoliopsida > Santalales > Viscaceae > Viscum > Viscum album. Next base: position 1,400,067,478 of record OY728143.1, on the reverse strand, counting down.
AATAAAATATCCCCAATAAAATTTAATATGATTTTATATCTTAATTGATTTGAAAACATGTCATGAAAGTTCTAGAAGGTAGACATGCTCTAATTTTCTCTCAATAAATATTCTTTAGACATAATTGGAAAATTTATCTTAGAATCCCCTCATGAATAGGATTATATTATATAATTCAATAAATCAGGGAATTAACACTAATAATAAATTTATCAATATGAACTTCATGAATTCAAAGAATGTAAAATATAAGCGAATTTCATATAAATAAATTAACTAGATTTTCCAAATCATGATTCATTAAATTGATACCCAAATGATTATCTTAAATCATTCAATAAACCATATTACTCATCAAATATTATTATAAATAAAATATAAAATTTGGAATCATGTAATTCCTAGGTAATTCTTCTATCATAAATAAAAAATTAGAAAAAAAATTATGGCAGGGTATGAAATTTTCAATTAAAACTCAGAAATAGTGAATAGAATATAGGGACATAAAAATATAATAATTGATTAAAAAATTTATCCCCTTTACTTTAAATATAATTCATCCATTATTTTATTTTTAAAAATTTATCATCATAAAATTAAAGAAAACAACTCATGAAGTCATAGGGTCGATGAAATTTTAAGATAAAAATATAGGGGAATTGAAAACTCAATCCTAATATAATCCTAAATTAATTCCTAAGGAAATACAAAAAAATTATTTACTTGAAATAAAATAAAAAACTCAAGTTTCTTTCCACATATCACTTTTTTAATGTCATTTTCATAACCTTGAATCTTTTATCATGTAATATTAGTATTTTATAGAGTTAACAGTATGAATTTTACCATAACTAATATTGTATTCATCCTAGTGTACCACCACTCTTCCACTTCATTATGAGAATATTATAACTTTGATAAGGAGAAAACCAAGTAGTGGATATATCTCAATATTGGGAAACAATTTCCATTATTTTTCACAATATATAGTGATCCTCTATTTCACCTTCTTATGGATAAAATTCTTTACATTCTTAAATGATATACTCAATTTCATTAGTCATTAACACTTCTTCATCTATATCTTATTAGGAATAGGTTTCTTTTTATTCTTTCATGGATTCATTCTTAGTGTCTTTTAAAGAGGAAAATAGTATATAGATAATGTTGGATATTTTTTATTGAGTTATTACAGTTTCTAAGACTAAAAAATCTATTTTTCTATGGATTCTATTATTATTTTTTTTAGTTTTTTCTTCTTTTTCTTCCCCCTTGGGATAAAAAATTGTGCATGTGTCCTAAAAATAATAAAATATAGCATCAGGATTATAACTTACTTTATATGAATCCTAAAAATTAATGAATTATTTGAATATAGCCTTAGGTATTTATTACTTTAAGGCTTACTCATTTGTTATTTCCTTATTTATTCAACTTATTTGTCTATCCCTTATAGGTCTTTACAATCCTCTTTGAGGACAAATTCCATTTTTTAGAGGAGTACCTCATCATCTCTCATAAATGGTTATTGGATTTTTTCCTCATTCTCATTAAGGTATTTTCTCTTAGTTTATTTATTTGGTGTGTGAGATATATGATTTTAATAGTGAGATTTTCTTGTTCTATCAATTTGGATGTATTCCTTCCATTAGAAACAAAAATAATAAATCCTATAAAAAACAATGACCTAAACTAATATCAAAATATAGAAAAGTGAGAGGGTAAATACTTGTCCTAACTTATTTAATTAAAGTTATCTTACAAAATCCAAGGAATGAATGCCAAAAACAAGGTCACTCACAGGGTTTCATTACTTCCTATCAGAAAACAATTTTATAATTTATGTACCCAAGCTACCTGCTAAATACTAAGGGTGTAGTGTAATATTTTGAGCTCATGGTAAAAGCTATAGAGATTATTAATATATTACTATTTAATAAACATAATAATTATAAATTTTATGATAAATCGAAACTATTAACTACTCCAGGATAAACCAAGTGACATGGAATGTAATAGGAATTTTCAGGTTCAGGATCATTAAATAACAAAGTATTAAATATATTATGATAATGATGAAGTTTTAGGAATTAGGGTCTAGTGAATCCCTTGGTATGGGTAGATAATATCCACTCTCTAATATTATCTTTTCTCATGGTAAGGTACCTTAGATTACTAAAGATACGGGTAACCCAAAATTGTATTTTTACATAGAATGAGAATTTACCCAAAGGTCATGGTGGAAGTCTCACACTGTACAACTCACACTAGAAGACACTCTAACACTCAAAGCCAATGGTCAGGATCATATAAATGAAAGAGAGTAAATAAAACTACCAAAACTCTAGAGTAACAGTCATGTATTATAAGATAAATAAATGATAAAAAAATAAATAATTAATGCAAGAACCATTCATGAAATCATAAATATAATATATTTGATTAAAACAAACCCCTTTACATGAAAAAACATGAAACAAAATACTACCCTCTCATGCTACCCATGATAGGTTTAATGAAAAATAAAAGAAACAAAAACCTAGATGATATCCCCCAAATCCTCCCAAATATGGTAAATTAAGAAGACTCCAAAAAATAGATCCCCAAATGCACAAAATTCACCCTTAATTTATAGAAAATTTCCTAATAAGATATATTTATCACATCTCAATCCTATATTCTTTATATCTATCCCTATTTTTATCAATGCGTATAAATCTCTGACTATAATAGATAAAGTGAAAATAACCACATAGATAACTCATAATACATCACTCTATAGATTTCCTATATAATCTATGATATATAGATATGGCCATATTTTAAATTTTTTATATTCATAGTTCATGATGTGAAGTGTACATCATGACACATGCTCACTTATTTCCTCCACTATATTGAATGGGCATGTAAATATATGTGATGAAAAATATAAAAAAATCATTTTAAAAAAGCTATATATTGAGTGATTTAATGTGTACTTAGACATGACATGAACATAACCTACAAAAATAAGAACATGATTCATATCTACTGAGAAATGTAGTATCACCTTCATCATGCTACAATAGTATTTGAACACGGTGTAAAGTATACTATTAAATCCTCAACTTTTTTAATCCCTATTCCTCCTTAATATACATCACAATGCTCAATTTGTAATGGAATGGTATTCTCTAGGTAGTAAATCTCACATTTATGCAGTGATCATTGTAACGCGACAAGACCATTCATGATGAAAATTACTCAAGAAGCTCATCTTAATATACATGAAGAGGTTGTCACAGCATGAATTAAAATATAGTTTCATGATCCTTATTCCATTTTATTATATTATATTTTTCTCTAAAATCCAACAAAGTTATAATTTTCCCTATATTACATAAAAAATAAAAACTAGTCAAAAATAACTACTTAAATAATAAAACCATTAGAATTAATTTAAACATTTTAATTCATGAAACATATAAATAAAAGAACATACCTCAAAAAATCAATTATGTTTTAATAACACTTGAATTCATAGGTGGCCCTATGATACAAATCTATTTAAGGTTTTTTCAGAATTTAAAAAAAATACAAATTTTCTTAAAAATTGTTCAAACACCACAAATATTTTAGATGTATACCATGATGTGGTAGTTCCTAGAATAAAAACCTTTACTATAGGGAATACTATACATATTTTGATAGTCATAATAACCATTTTGGATATAGAATATGTAATATTTATATTTTTGTATCATAGTTAAAGTGGAAGTATTCAATAATGTCAAGTGTTATCACATAATTCATGCATTACCATGCAATACACCACGATATAGTGACATTAAACACAAAGTTGTGTGTCCCTATACAAACCATGATGTGATATAAGGAACCATGTAATGGTTTTGTATTTAGTTTATATCTATAATATATTTATTGACAATTTATTTATATAATTAAATTTTCTTTAATTTGGGTGGATAAATTTATTAAATATCTATTAAGGATTATTTTCTTTTGAAGGACCTGACAATACCCTCAATATAATTCTCTTGTTATTTTTCCTCTTTCATATCCTAATGATATACTTTCTTTGTTGATAAAATAAAATTTCATGTACAACAATTCAATCGAGGAAATGAGGAAAATATAAATATCTCTGTTATTTTATCATATTTTAATACATTTTTATCCAGTACAAAGGATTTAGATTTTGGTAAATACCCAAGTTTTTCTTTGAATCATCAAGACCATGTTTTTACATCAAATGAGATATTTTGAGGCATTTCCTATCAATATTATAGGTAGGTTACCATAAATCTTTAACATAACAAATTATTTCATTATGGGGGTGTCATATTACAAATTTTAGTGAAATGAAAATGACCATTCAAATGGGATGACTATGATTCCACAAAAAATATTGAAATTATGAAGTTAATTATAATATATTTATTAACTCCATTTTTGTTTGATGAATAAATTCTATGGAAATTTAGGTTTAATAAATTGATATATAAGTATTTTATAATGGAATTTAACAAGAATTTACGAATAAATTAACAAATTAGTGCGGGATAGGTAGTTGTAAAATAATGAAAGGGGGAACATTATTTATAGATTTGAAATAATTAGAAAAAATCCATTAGACATTAACATGGGATAGATTGGTTAAAAATGATGAATGATATAGATTAATGTGAAATGTAATGCCATAGGGAAATAATTTTTTGTTTGTTATGATATATTATTTAGTTGAAATTATGTATGATTTTAATATGATAATGATTATATGGTTATGATAACATGTTATGTTTTATAGTATTTTGACTTACCTGGTCATGATGTTAGTTGATTAAATATTGAAATGTCATGTCTGACCTGTTTATGCATGATATGTGTTATGTTTTAATGATTTATATGGATCAGGATGGTAAAATGATAGGATCAAATGGTAATGTCAGAATGATTGGTTAATTATTTATAATCTTGTTTCATCTTGAAAGGCGTAGTCCAAGGTATTATGTACTTAGACTAATAACATTGTTCTTGATGAGGTATTGATACAAAGACTCTAATAAATTAACCAAGATAGATGATAATTAATTTTAAACCAGTTATTGAGAAGATTTTACTACTTGAATATGAAACTAATTATAAAAACACTACAAAAATGACTTTAAATGTTGACATATTAATGATAATACAATTATTCATTGCTATGAAATTTTTTTAGATCATTTATTAAAAATAAAATATTGGGGGATACACATTAGTTGTAATCCCCATTAAATAGGTGAAAGGGATATGTGGATTTAACTTTGGTTCATAAAATTCCATGCACAATCAAGACATGATAAATGTTCTTTAAACAATATTGAAAAAACAAAAATATGACAACCAATTTTTATTAAGATTAAGAAAACCTTTTTATTAAATCAAACTATAATTAATAACATAAGAAAAAATATATTTAGATTCATGTAAACACCAACAAAAGTTAACACCATTCTATACAAGCTTTACTAAAGGAAAAAAATTGATATACATAAATGAAAAAAACAAGAAGTTATTGAGAAAAATAAATAAAAAATAATTAAAAAAACATCCTAAATGACCGACATAAAACATAAAATAAAGAAAAAATGAAAATAGGGAAATTTTATGTGATTTATCAAAATATCCCACGTTCATGGGAATGGGGATCCAAGATTACCTTATGTAATAATAAATTATATGAAATAACAAAGGCACATGAAGAGACACCAGATAATCTTTCTGGGTTAGGTGTTTTTTGCACTCCAAGAACTTGTGTTCAAAACGAGATTACAAATGGTAACATATAAAAACCCGAACTTAAAAAATTACATAATCATGAATTAAATTAATAATTCACATAGAGGATCTTTTCAGGTTTAGAGTTTTAGAGAATTAAAACATAACTATTACATCTCAAAATATTACAAAGTGTACACTTCTACAAAGTTTCCATAAAATAAAAACTATTAAAGATAAACATGTATAGTTCTATGTTTTACCGAGAAAGTATTTCCTTGATCCCATCCATGACCCTATTCATCTTTAAGTCTCGTGGAAAACATTTCAAAAACTTGGGATGAGCATAAAAATCCCAGTAACAGATACACAATGAAGGAAAACTGTTAGTTTTTTTAAAACAATAAGTAAATCATGAATACTTAATCATAAGTAATACCTTTCACCTTTATGAATTAGTAAATAATCTTCACTAAATAAAAGATCATTACTTATACTTTTGTAACAAAAATATTACCATAAAACCCATACAGAGAACACATAACTTATAAAGTTAACTTGGTATATAGACATACATAAATGGAATAACCATACAGTTGACTTCCACACATATCACTAAATGGAATAACCATATGGTCGACTTCCATACCCAATGCATTGGAGGTTAAAACGTAACCACCCGTCCTGGTATTCACGACACCACCCGTTATTTGGTTTATCACGTAACCATCCGTAAAATGTCCTTGTACCATTATAAAATCATAACACAAAAAACAATTATAAAGGAAAGAAAACATTTCCACATTTCAATCAAAATATATCACTTAAATTTATTGACATAAAAAATCCATTATCAAAACCAAAATAAATAAAATAGTGTATGATATTTATTTACATTTAGAAACATTATGGCTTGTTGAGGAATCCAAAGATCAAATAATACTTGTGGTGGCGGAAAAGGTCGTTTTCATCGCGTACGTTAAATGAAACATTACTTTTTTTCGTTTAGTAAAACAATTTGTAAAAAAATATTCCATTTGAATGAAATGAAAAGTAAAAGGTGTTTTATACATCGTATAAAAGAATGTCTCGTATTAGAACAAAATATGCCTCAATGAAAGGAGATTGAGACATAATCCCTTACAAAGTCGGTATCCTTAAATTATAGATAAATAAATTACATAATTATGAGTGAAAAATATAAATACACCCAATATAAGAGGATATTAAGTGTAAAACAATCAGAGGTCATCCACATATATTCATAGTATGACATAATCAAGAAGTAGAGGTTTAACCCATATAATTTAAATTGGGTTAAGAAGTTCCCTTACAGAAATTTGATAGCCTAACGTCGTCATTTTAAAATTCAAAAAATGAGACTACGAGAGATAAAAAGGGTATCTCATCACATGGAAATATCATTTACAGAAATATGGATATATAAGAACATATCCCAATATAATAATATGTAAATTAAAATACCTAACAAAAAGAAGTCCTTTAAAAAGAGGAGGGTGAAAGGTTCCCTTACCAATTTGGGTAACTTTCGAAATGAACACCCCATGAAAGAAGGGTCATACAATGAAGATGTAAATACCCATAAATGAGTGTATATTACACAAATAGTAGAATAATGGGAATTACATACACCATAAAAAAGGAAATAGTGGAAAATGTAGCATGAATCTAACGGGAATAAAAGTGAGATAAAACCCCTTACCTCGTTGTAATCAATCGAGTTGTATGACCAAAAGATAATAACCACCAAATGAATTTTAGAACAACATTAATATAAATAGAATCATGATAATATATATCAATTGGAAGTAAAAAATACACCACATTCCATAAATAAGTGGCGATCAATGGAAATCTCATGGAATTAAAAGTGAGATAAGAAATCCCTTACGAAAATTCGGCAGCTTAACAGTGCCCCTTAAAAATTCATAAAATGAATTGATGAGAGTTAGAGGGGGTCTCTAATAATATTAAAATAAAAATTACAGTATGGTTAATATAAAATAACATCCTCCATATAAGAACATGTAGCATAAAAGAAATGACATAAAAGATAATATTTGAAAAGAAAGAGAGAGGTCAGATCCCTTACCTCAAGTCTGACTTGTCTTGTTCATTTCTTTATATTCCTGAATAATAAAATTTGGTCAATTTATAATTTAATAAGGAACTCCTTTAAATTTTATTATTCAATTCATATCACATATTATAATGTTATAATAATTAGTTAATTATGAGAGTTCATATCAAACGTTTTTGTCGATGTTCGGTACAAGAGTCAAAAATGAACATGCTTGAAAAGAATTGTCCAAGTAGTTATAAGTTCATCATATACAGAATAGTATGAATGATTTAAATATCCTATATATCCATTATAAATTCATTTTATACTATTCCATAACATTTGTAGATATAAAATGAAATGCATCGTTCACGGAGACGGTTGGTCGTACGTACTCATAAATGCTACTTTCATTTCTTTATCATATAAATGGAATTAAAACTAAATGATGGATATATATATTAATTCAAGAATAATATATATGTTATATAGGTCAAATATTTTCATTATTTTAATTATTTATACATTTCATGTATTGCATGAATGAGTAACATCACTTGAGGGGGCGGTAGTCCACACTTCCTAGTATGAAATTATCGTGTTTTCACAACATGAAAAGCATGAAGGTATGTTTTAAATATAAAATACAGAAGCATATATAAAACATAAATTCCATATTTATCATATATAAAATACAATGACATCATAACAGCCACCAAGAGAGGCGGTAGGAGATAATTGAACAATTGTCGTTTCGTGAGGCAGTAATTCGCCATCCACGGAAACAATATGTTCTTTAACCATTAGATGGATGTGTGCATAATTGTAGCACTAATACGTCTCATAATAACATCCTAGAATGTTGAAGATACTGTTTTTGTTACAAAAGAATGTAATAAATATAGTTTATGGGGTTGGAGAAGCAAAATAAAACAAAAGAACATAAGAGAAGACATTAGTTATAAATCGGGTAACTCCCCTTGGTTTGAACCAAAAGGGTTTCTTGAAGAGGTTTATGACTAAGGTAAGAAATCTAGGATTAATAGAGGGATGCTTAGAGACAATATGAGTAGGGTTTGGACGATCCAAGGGCTCGAGAGGTGTGGGTAAGGGAGTAGGGGGGGCTTTTATAAGAGGGAGGAGGGGCACTCTTAGAAGGTCATGAAATGTTACTTTATTATGAAATGATTTTCAGGTTTTAAAGGTCCCACAATGATATATTTCAAGGATAATATGATAATGGTTCTAAATCCACCAATACAATAGGTTTTAGACTATTTTAAGTCTTAGATTTTACCTTATCTTTTCATTTAATTTAAATCGTTCATTAATGAGGTAATCGCTGCATCATCATGGTGTCATAAATAAATTTATTTATTTAATATCGAAATATTATATAAAAATTACCATGATGTAGGAAATATTTTTATCTTTCTAACTAATATTTATAGTCAAAAAGATAACTTATATATCCCCAAGTAAAAATTCTTTTATTAAAACAATGCATGTTTGTGACATTTTTATTTTTACATTAAATAAAAAGTTATTAATTTCATTTTCTTACCCACATGGCTTCTTGGGGTCCCCATGTTGATAAATGGATTTTCTTGGTCGAAAATGACTCATCCAATAAGGGTAGGACATGTGTCAAGGTAATTTCATATTATAAAAACATTATTTTTACCTTAAATTACACTAATTACCTCTAATCACGGTTAATAAAATTCCAAAGTTACTATTCACCAAAAATTATTTTAATCCCATTGAACAAAATTTTACTTACTAATGACATCCATGTATGTAGGATTTTTTAAATTCAATTCACAGAAGCGGTAAAGCTTCATTTAACGAAAAATTCAGTTTTTAACTACCACTTAGTGGTTTCACTATTCAATCAAAAAATGATGTTTTTCAGAAAAATACCAAATATTTACCCTATGATATATTTGACATTATAAATTAAATAATGATTTATATTTTAAAATATTAAAAACATATAAGTTTTGTTAATTAAATTTATAATTAATTCCCATTGTCAAATCAATTAGCGTGTTTTTAAGAATCAATACCTATCAAAAGATTGACAATTGTTTATGTCCAATTTCAAAGTGAAATTAATTGAAATGACCACCATTAGATTAAGTGGTAAAAATATATTATAATTTCACTTTAAAATCAATTAAAAAGATAACCTAACCATATAAATAAATTATATTAAAAGGAGGTTTTAAATTAAAATACAACATTTTTCACTATTCATTAAAAATTGAGCTTTATCGGAAAAATAACAAAAACATACACAAAGTAAAATTTGATGTCCTGATTTTAAAGAAGGATTTTATTTGGTCCAAAAGACTGTATAAGAGTGACCAATACTATTTTTAAAGACGGTTCACCATCAAAGGGTGATAAATCGACCTTTTAGTGAATATTATAGTATTTATGCCTAAAATTGGATTCATCAGCATTTTAAGCCTCTATCATTTATTGGGTAATTGTTTAAGTATTTATCAAAAATATCTAATCATATTGTAGTTAGTTCTGTTTATTCCCACCATTACAATGGCTAGGCGTTAACTACCATTTAAAATAATATTATTATTTTATTAGTGTGCAACGTAATATTTAAAAGAAACTTGTTGTTGTGTATTGGGTACGCCATCGAATAGTTAATTCCCTTTAAATTAATATTTAAATTTTATCCAAAAATATTAATAAATATTAAAAGGTCATATTCTTTATTTACCGGGGATGTTACATCCTTCCCCTCTTTTTTGGAATTTCGTCTTCGCAATTTTAAAATTAGGCTCGGAAACTTCATTGAAAGCCCCACATTCAAAAAGGAGTCAAAAACAAAATATCACTTTAAAAGAAATAAAGAGAAGTAAAAAGGTCACCCAAGAAAATAGATACTAGGATTACATGAAAACATGGATATGGAGGAGAAAAGACCATCAAGGTCTGATGGAGAGTGATATAAAACATGATTAGGAGAAATTTAACCACCATAAAATCACAAAATTGTGATGGGTTAAACAATATTTGATTCCCCAGTTGAAAACATTAACAAAAAAAGTATTTATTTTATGTTACATTTCATTGAGGATTTTTTTATGAGCTTAACTAAAACATAAGGAAACATAATTACTTGTCATGTAGACTTTCTACTTTTACAAGATTTCTAACACAAACTAATATTTTCATTAAAATATGAGTATTTAGGATGACTTTTTCATATTAAGAGCGCTATAACCAACTTCTTGAGAATCACCTAATCCAAAAAAGAGAACTATATATTTCCCATGTATTTACACCTTAACCATAAACAATATTTTTAGTATAAGATCAGATAATCCAAAAAAATACAATCTTTTACAAAAATAAAAACTACTCTTAATCTTAAAAATTTGTCAAACAACACAAAGTTCAAAAGAGACCATTCAATACAAAGTTTCCCTTAAAATTCATCAAAAATAAACCAAACTAGGATTGAAACCCAAATCTCTAATAGATTTAATCACATAGTCTTCCAAGGTAAATCTTAACATTTATCTCCAAATAACATCAGTTACTCTTAATGTCTCATACTGAAAAGTAATTAACCTAATCACATATATTCCATGATAGGTTAACAATTTCCATAGATAACTTAAATTAATCTTATTCCTAATTCATAAGATCATCTAACTAAAAAGAATTAGTCATACTAACCAGGGACCTCACGTAGTCTAGTGGTAGGCGATAAATTCCAGTCGCACTTTGGTTGTGGGTTCAATTCCCATAACTTTGACGCGACGGGTTATCACACGGTCTGTGTGTTTTCCTTTTTACAAAAACTATATAATTCTTAAAACATTCTCCAAAAAGAGATAAAATCTTCAAAAATTACTATAACATAATTAAACTCATGTTTATCTCTTTCCTTTCATTTTCCATCATAACTTATAGTAACCCATAATTACCTCAAAAGTAAAGATCATATAAACCCTAATGATTACCTTTATAACTATTACGTGAACTTCCACATCAAGTTGGTTCTTTTGTATATGATGAATTATAGAACTCACCAAGGTTCAAGTGGTTAATCATGAATCCTGATAGTTGGTTTAGAATAACCATGAGATTTCTCATTAAATCCCCTATTTCATCTAGTCTCTTAATCATAGAACCACCACAGTTTCCTTCAAACACATTGTCACTTTGGTTCCTTCTTGATCCATCCATTTAGTAAAACCAAAATGGTCGGTGTGAGTATATCAGTAAAATCATCATATAATACTAAGGTATAATTATTCATGTTATCTTAAACTTATTCACTTTATCTAAAAACTGTGACTTTTTCTGAAATCCTAACCATTATTATAATGTCAATTGTGCTTAAAGAATACCGTAACCTCTAAAGTTATCTAAACCGACCTTCGAAACCAACTATAAGGACCCAGATTTAAAACATTACATAATCATGAATTAAATGAATAATTCACATAGAAGATATTTTTAGGTTTAGAGTTTTAGAGAATTGGGACATAACTAATACATCTCAAAAGATTACAAAGTAGACACTTCTACTAAGTTTCTATAAAATAAAAACCCTTAAAAAACATGTCTAGTTTGATGTTTTTGATAGCATGTCTTTCATTGATCCCATCCGTGACACTATTCATCTTTAAGTATGGTGGAAAACATTTAAAAAACATGGGATAAGCATAAAAAGCCCAATAAAGGATACACAATGAAGGAACACTGTTACTTTTTTTTCAAAACATTAAGTAAATCATGAATTCTTTATCATAAGTAATACCTTTCAGCTTTATGAAGTAGTAAATACTATTCACTGAATAAAATATCATTACATACCATTTTGTAACCAAAATATTACCATAAATCTCATACCAAGAACACATAACATATAAAGGTAACTTGGGACATAAACATACATAAATGGAATAACCATACGGTCGACTTCCACACATATCACTAAATGGAATAGCCATACAAACGACTTCAATACCCAATGCATTGGAGGTTATAATGTAACCACCCATCCCGGTATTCACGGCACCACCTATCATTTGGTTTATCACATAACCACCCTTCAAATTTCCAAGTACCATTATAAAATCATAACACATAAAACAATTATAATGGAAAGAAAAAATTTCCACATTTCAATCACAATATATCACTTAAATATGTTGACCTAACAAATCCATTATAAAAAAAATTTCAATACCAAAATACTTAAAATAGTATATGTTATTTATTTACTTTCAAAAACATTACGGCTTGTTGAGGAAGCCAAAGATAAAATAATACTTGCGGCGGCGGAAAAGGTCGTTGTCACCGCGTATGTTGAATAAAACATTACTTTTTGTCATTAAGTAAATTGATTCGTAGAAAAAGATTAACAATGAATGAAATGAAATGTAAAATGTTTTTTATAAAACTTATAAAATAAAGTCTTGTATTATAAAAAAACATGCCTTAATGAAAGGAGGTTGAGATGAAGTCCCTTATAAAGTCGGTATCCTTAGATTAAGGATAAATCGATTACATAATTATGTGTGACAAATATAAATACACCCAATATAAGAGGATATTAAGTGTAAAAAAATAATAGGTCATCCACACATATTCATAGTATGATATAATCATGATGTAGGGGTTTGACCCAAAGAATTTAAATTGGGTTAAGAGGTCCCCTTACAGAAATTCGACAGCCTAACGACGTCATTTTAAAATTCAAAAAATGAGAATATTAAAGATAAAAAGGATATCTCATCACTTGGACATATAATATATAGAAATAAGGATATATAACGACATATCCCAACATATTAAGATGTAAATTAAAAGGCCTAAGAAAAAGAAGCCCATTAAAAAGAGGAGGGTGAAAGGTTCCATTGACGATTTGGGTAAATTTCGAAACGTACACCCCATGAAAGAAGGGCCATAAAATGAAGATGTAAATACCCATAAATGAGAGTATATTACACAAATATTATAATAATGGGAAGTAAATACACCACACCAAAGTAAATAGAGAAAAATGTAGCATGAATCTCATTTGAATAAAAGTGATATAAAAACCCCTTACCTCGTTGTAATCAATCGAGTCGTATGACCAAAAGATAATAACCACCAAATGAATTTCAGAACAACATGAATTTAAATAGAATCATGATAATATATATCAATTTAAATTACACAATAAACCACATTCCATATACATTTGGAGACCAATGGAAATCTCACGGAACTAAATGTGAGATAAGAAACCCCTTACGACAATTCGGCTGCCTAACATCGCCACTTCAAAATTCATAAAATTAATTAATGAAAGTAAGAGGGGTTCTCTCATCATATGAAAATGAAAATTACAGTATGGTGAATATAAAAGATAATCCTCCAACAGAAGAACATGGATCATAAAATAAATGACATGAAAGAAAGTATTTGAAAAGAAATAAAGAGGTTAGATCCCTTACCTCAAGTCTGACTTGTCTTGTTCGTTTATTTATATTCATGAATAATAAACTTTGGTAAATTTTTAATTGCTTAAGTAACTCCCTTAATGTTTATTATTCAATTCATATCACATATTATAATGTTATAATAATTATATAATTATGAGAGTTCATATCAGATGTTTTTGTCGATGTTCAGTACAAGAGTCAAAAATGAACTTGTTTAAAAATAATTGTCCATGTAGTTATAAGTAAATCATCTCCAGAATAGTATTAATGATTTAAATATCCTATATATCCAATATAAATTCAATTTATAATATTCCATAACATTTGGAGATAGAAAACGAAATGCACCGTTCATGGAGATGGTAGGTCGTACGTACACATGAACGCTACTTTCATTTCTTTGTCATATTAATGGAATTAAAACTAAATAATATATATATATACATATTATAATTATGGTATAATATATATGTTATATAGGTCACATATGTTCATTAATTTCATTCTTTATACATTCCATGTATTTCATGAACGAGTCACATCACTTGAGGGTGTGGTAGTCCACACTTCCTTGTATGAAATTATCGCATTTGCACAACATGAAAAGCATAAAGGTATGTTTTAAATATAAAATACAGAAGAATATGTAAAACATAAATACCATATTTATCATATATAAAATATAGTGACATCATAATGGCCACTGTGAGAGGAGGTAGGAGATAATTGAACAATCGTCATTTCGTGAGGCAGTAATTCGCCATCCACAGAAATAGTATGTTTTTTAACCATTAGATGGATGTGTGTGTAAGTTTAGCTCGAATAAATATCATAAAAATATCCTAGTATATTGAAGATACTTTTTTTACAAAATAAAGGAATAAAAAGAATTTAGGGGGTTGGAGAAGCCAAATAAAACAAAAGAACATAAGAGAAGACATTACCTTTAAATCGGGTAACTCCCCGTTGATTGAACCAAAAGGGTTTCTTGAAGAGATTTATTCCTAAAGTAAGGCTTCTAGGATGAAGATAAGGATTTGGAGAGACAATAGGAGTAGGGTTTGGATGATCCAAGGTCTTGAGAGGTGTGGGTAAGGGAGTAGAGGTGAGGTCTTTTTATAAGAGGGAGGAGGGTCACTCTTAGAAGGTCATGAAATGTTACTTTATTATGAAAATATCTTCAGATTTTAATGGTCCAAAAATGATATATTTAGAGGATAAGGTGATACGAGTTCGAAATACACCCATACAATAGGTTTTTGAAAAGTGTAAGTCCTATATTTTAACATATCTTTTCATTTTATTTAAATCGTTCAATAATGAGGTAATCACTGCATCATCATGGTGTCATAAATTAATTTATTTATTAAATGTATAAAAATTTTACAACAAAATACCATGATGTAGGAAATATTTTTATATTTCTACTTAATATTTATAGTAAAAAATATAACTTATATAACCCCATGTAAAAATTGTTTTAGTAAAACAATACATGTTTGTGACATTTTTATTTTAACTTTAAATAAAAAGTTATTAATGTCATTTTCTTACCCAAGTGACTCCATGGGTTCCCCAAGTTGACCCATGGATTGTATTGGTCGTCTATGTCACATAAAATAAGGGTAGGACATGTGTCAAGGTAATTTCATATTATTAAAACATTATTTTTACCTTAAATTACACTAATTACCTCTAATCGTGATTAATAAAACTCAAAAATTACTATTCACCAAAAATTATTTTCATCCCATTGAACCACATTTTACTTACTAATTACAACCATGTAAATCAGATTTTTGAATTTCTATTCACAGAAGCGGTAAATCTTCGTTTAATGAAAAACTCATTTTTTACTACCACTTAGTGGTTTCACTATTCATCTAGAAAAGAAGTTTTTCATAAAAATACCAAACATTTACCCTAAGATATATTTGATATTATGAATTCAAAAATTATGTCTATCTTAAAAAATTCAAAACAAATAAGTTTCATTAATTAATTTTATAATTCATTCTCGTTGTCAAAACAATTAGCGTGTTTTTAAGAATCAATATCTATCAAAAGATTGACAATTGTTTATGTCCAATTTCAAAGTGAAATAAATTCAAAGGACCACAATTTGATTAAATGGAAAAAATATATTCTAATTACACTTTAAAACCAATTAAAAATATAATCTAACCGTAAAAATAAATTATATTAAAAGGAGTTTTCAAATTAAACAACAATATTTTTCACTATTCATTAAAAATTTAACAATATCGGAAAAATAACAAAAATATACACAAAGTAAAATTTTATGTCGTGATTCTAAAGAAGGATTTTATTAATTACAAAATAATGTATAAGTGTGACCAAAACTATTTTTAAAGAGGGTTCTCCATCAAAAGGCGACAAATTGACCTTTTAGTGAATATTAAAGTATTTATGCCTAAAATTGGATTCATCCACATTTTAAGACTCTATAATTTACTGGGTAATTGTTAAAATATTTAACAAACATATATAATCATTTTTTAGTTATTTTTGTTCATTCCCTCCATTACAACGACTAGAGGTTAACTACCATATAAAATAATATTATTATATTATTAGTGTGCAACGTAAGATTTTAGAGAAACTCGTTGTTGCGTCTTGGGTACGCCATCGAACATAGCATTCCCTGTAAAGTAATATTAACATTTTATCCACAAATATTAATAAATATAAAAATGTCATATTCTTTATTTACCTGAGATTTTACATAATATATACTCAAAATATCGATAAACACATTCATCATGATCAACACAAACAAAAAATAAGAGAAAATACAATGACACTCAGTATAAAAATATTCAAATGAGAAAAACCACCTTAATTTGGCACAGTAAATTCTTAAATGAGTTGAATCCTCTATGCTCTAAGACGTACATGATTGCTGTTGAAATCTTCATCCTCCAATCATCATATAGTTCATAAAAAAACACCACAACTCTCTTGTGAACTATAACCTTGATATACTACAGTAAGAACACCAAGATTTTTTACTATGGAAATTGAACAACTATTCTCCACTTGTCCCCCTCTCTTGTTTATTCTCCACTATAGATCAAGAATATAGACCCTTTACTATCTTTTTTCTACAATGATGCAATTAAAAAAACATAGACTCCATCCTCCTCTAATGAATCAAGATCCCTTACCTCTTATCGATTATATCAGGGAAAAATAATTGCCCAACTAGGTACTTCTCCACCCCCAAATACAATTACTCATGAAAATGTAGAGGAACAACACCCAAGTCGAGGAGTAAAAATGGAAATGATAAAAAACCTTAGTAGTCACAAGAACCCAAGAAAACAACCACACATGTACATCCATGAATCCACCAATCAAACCCATTGAATAAAAATCAGGGACATGCATTTCCACCATGTGAAAGGGTCTAATTACATAAGGGTGAACCAAATTTCTCATGTAAGGGTTATCACATACTCCAAGAAAGTGTTTTTAAAACCATGAATCTTGGTAAGAAACTCTAGCATGAAATGGTAAGATAAATAGAACAGTGTCCACATAGAAATAGGAATCACGTACATCAATATGAAATTGGAATTTATATATCAAAAATTAAAAGGAAAATATAATTTCCATTTAATTTTCATAAGCAATGTAAAAAATATTCACAGATCTACACCTTTAAAATTATATTCATAAAATTAAAACCCCATATTTCTTTATACCACCTAACCTATTAAATTGATACAGGAAACATGAAATCTTATAAAAATCTTAGATTATAGTAAACATTCATCTATGTGAATTATAGTGACACACACATGAACAAAAAATTACATATAATGAAAATTGTTACAAAATGATCATAAATTTCATCTTAAATATAACACCTCACGATTTCATAGTATGTTATTTTCTTTAAATTAATTTAATAGCTTGCACTACATGCAACACCGAGTTCGAGAACACCACAACTTACCAAACTATTCATTAAAAAATGCAGTTATGAACCGTATTAAATTTATTTTGAATTTTAACATCCATATAATGTGTTTCTTAGACATAATATAAGAACAAAGTCAATTTCTCAAATAAAAGATGCATTTTTCAATAAAATGAAATTCGACTGCCTTTTAATGAAGAACCCCTTTTAAATCCAATATTTGACACTTTTATATATTTAATTTGACAAAATAATCTTCTTATTTAGAAGTGGGACCTAATAATTTATATTGGATAAATTTTATGTGCTTTTATGATAACTTTCATATTTTGATGAATAGTGAAAAATACTAAATTTTAATTGAAACCAACATTTTTTATCCAAATAATTTATAGTGTTAAATTATGAATTTGGATGGTTTAATTATGATTAGATTATATTTTTATTATTTAATCCAATGTTGGTCATTGGAAGTAATTTTACATTTAAATTGGGCATAAACACATATCAATCTTTTGATAGTTTTTCCTTCTCAAAAACCCGCTTTCTGGTTTTGACAACAGGAATATTTTTTTAAATAAATTAATACAACTTATATGTTTTTAATTTTAAAAAATATACACCATTTTTGAAATTTTAATATAAAAATTATATTTGGGTGAATTTTTGGTATTTTTCTAAAACCTTTCATTTTTTGATGAATAGTGAAAAACACGACGTTATTGTTTAAAGATGAATTTTATTTAAATGATTATTTTTAGTTTAAATTTATTTTAAAGTTGAAATAGATAGATAATAACTATATTAGTTCAATTTAATTCATTGAAATAATTTTTTAATAATATTATATATATAATTTTATTGAACTTTTTACCGTCTTTTACCCACCTTCTAGGCGCATTTCCAAATTTGAATAAAACATATGATTACCCCTTCTGTGAATTAAATTTCAAAAATACGAGAGACATGGTTGAAATCAGTAAGTAAAATGTGGTTCAATGGGATGAAAATAATTTTTGGTGAATAGTAACTTTTAAATTTTATTTACCACGGTTAAAAGTAAATAGAGTAATTAACGGTAAAAATGATATTATAATTACCCTAACATGTTTCCTCATTGTCCTGGATAAGTTTATTTATACCTAAATTAACCTTAGAGAAAAAATATGATTTTTTTTATCAACTTGGATTAGATTTAGAACTTTATTATATTTTATTTAAAGAAGAGTTAAAAGTGTTAAATTCAGAGTTTAATAACAAAAAAAATTTAATATAGGGGTAAATATAAGGTAATTAGACTATAAATATTAATTAGAAAGATAAAAATTTTTAATACACAATTTAATTTTATTTATAATTTATAGACATTAAATAATTAAATCTATTTATGACATAATGATGATGTAGTAATTACTTTATTAATGAAAGAATAAAATAATTGATTTTATAAATATTAAAATAAATGAAAATTAATACTTTTGATGTATTACACTAATTTTATAGGTTAATATGAAATTTTATGGTTTATGTAATGTATTTGTTTCTATGTAATAAAGTTTTTTTGACTTTCAAAAAAACTAAATACTACATTGTGTCAAAATTGACATAAATGAGTTTTGAAAAAAAAAATACTATATTATTAAATGATATAATATTCCTAAAAACATAAGTTTCTTACAAAAGACTTATATAATTATAGATATGTCATTAATTAAACACTTGAGATTCCCTTGTCATTTTATAGTATGTTTATTAACCATGTAATATAGAAATACAAGAAGACATGGTAAAAGGTAATCTATTTAACTAAGAATTAAATATAAAATATGTAGTTAATATGGTGACCTAAAAATGTATAAATCCAATTTAATAGAATATTTCTACCTATCCCCACTTTATCCTAGAAATAAATCCTTTTTGAGTAATTAGAAACTGGAAAATATTTTATAATAAAATAATATTTCAATATTTTCCTAAAGTGGACCTCACCTCTCTTATAAAAGGGTACATCCCCTTCTCGCAAATTCACACATCCAAATCCATTTGGATCGACCAAACCCTACTAAAATATCTTACCAACTACCCTAAATTCAACCTATTTGTTTTACTTTGATTATAAATCCAACCTATGGAGCCCTTTTGATCAAATCAAATGGAAGCACCCAAAGAAGAGGTAATAATTTCACCACCTCTTTCAATGTTCTTTTCTTCTTCCACTTCCTATTTCATTATTGTTTCCATAACAAAATAATAACTCCAGTGACTTATACATACTGTGATGTTTTTATAAATATATTACATCCATATTCATTATTCTATCCATCCAATGAATGACAAAGTCACCATACATGCGTACGTACAGCTTACCGACTCCATGTTGTGGTGTAGTTTGTTATTCAACACATCATTATTTGGATGGGTATAATAATGAGTATAATTGATGTAAATAATAAAAATAAAATGTTAATGGTTTTTTATATATGATATACCATCCAATTACATATGATTTCTCCATCAATAGAATGATATTTTCGCTCGTGCCTATGTACAGATTACCGTCTCCATAAACACGATGAGATTCATTACCCATCGTAACCATTCAAGAATAATTTTCATTTTATGATTTAAAATAACATATAATAACATAATATCAATTTTTATATTAATCATATACATCCTATCCATAACAAACATGACTTATGTGAAAAAAAAATATAAAAGAAAAAGAATCAGTTAACACCCAAAGCAATGATACTACTGAAATATTAATAAAAAAATAAATATTAGAAGATCATATATGATATCATATTTATGTATTTGGTTATTTTATAATTTAATAAAAATGATATAAATAATTCATAAGAGGTTAATAGACCCTCAACTAACTAAAAGTACAAGGTAATGGGTTTTCATCTCACATCTTATTCCCATGAGATTCATGCTATATTGCCACTATTTCCTTTTGTGTGGTGTATGTACTACCCATGATTGTATTATTTGTGTAATATAATTTAATTTATGGGTATTTAAATATGCATTGTATGATTCTTCTTTTATGGGGTGCATGTTTCATAAGTTTCCAAATCGGTATGGTAATTTCTAATTTTGATTTCCATTCATTGGGTTTTACACAAACTTCATTGATTATTTTACTCCAAGATTATGTGTGAAATCACTATTTATTTATTTATTTAGTAATTTCCAGTCCCCTTTGTGTGGATATAATTTTCATACACATAAAACATCCATTGATAAATTCTCAAGTAATCGATATGATCTTGATAAGAGTAATCTTATGTCAATTTACATTCATCGAGTAAAACAACAATGTCATTGGTGTGGTTTTTACAAGAATATGTGTGTATGTATTCTGATTGATTTACACTTAATATACAATAATATTGAGTGTATTTATATTTTTCACACATAATAATGTCATTTATTTATCCTTAACCTAAGGATACAATCTTTATAAGGGATTTCGTCTCAATTTACATTCCATTGAGACTTCTTTATTGTTATACACCAATTCACTTTTATATGGTGTACATACTGTACTTTAAAATAGTATATCATGAATCCCATTATTCTCATGTTATTAAAAAATATTTATTAACTCAATTATTTGTATTCAAGAATCTTTCATTTGGTTAGGAACTCTAACTAAAATATCATTTTAAATGTTTTAAATATTTATTCTTCTAAATATTTCTCATTAAAGTATATGTTTTATAAATGTTGTTAAGGATTTATTTATATGGACATAAATATTTTAAAATTAAAATTCCTTTTAAATGTTTCAAAGTGGTACGCTACACTTTTATTCAAAATTCTATTTTTAATATATTCTTGATAAATTGTGAGACTTTTTAATGTTTTCAAGAAAAGGGAGATATTTAGCTAAAATATTTTTAATGATCATTTTCATCCATGTAAATATCCTTCATTATTATTAATTGAGGTTGATTTATTATAATAAAATCTTTCATATTTTGTTGAATGAGTTATGTTTGAATTTGGATGTACTATTTTTATACCATTCATGGGTTATGGTTAAAATATTTAAATTTCGTATGCTAGTTTTAATGAGAATGTTTCGATTATGTTTCAACATTTTCATATGAGAAATGCATTGGACTTAGTAAGTGACGGGTGGATCCCACTATAGCTTCTAGATGTATCAATAGGTCTCATGAGACAAACTAGTGTATTAGAACAAGGCCTTGAAAAAATCTAATTTGTAGTCTTGGCACGTGGCATTGACTATGTGGTTATGATGTCTGACATTATGAATTCCATCATTATGAAATTGGCTATTGATATTTCATGTGATTATTTGACTAGTAGAATATCCATGTTAATAAGTATATGGAATTATTTGATTTATATTTTCCATATTATACTAATTTTTTTTGTTTGAAAGGCTTGTGTTTTAGTCTTATACATTTCATTAAATATTTATGATTATTTATGAATGTTTCCACTATATTGTTATCCTTACTAAGAATTTGAGCTCACCCCTTTATTATGTTTTCTTTTTTCACAAGATTTGAATAAGTATATTATGATTGACCTATTGGGATAGTCTAAGGGATATGATTGTGTTGAAATGAGACACAATATAGTTGTTTTTATTTCATGATGTAATGTAAAACTTATATATGTATCTAGTACTTAGAATTCTACAAAAATAATAGGTCCTTCAAAACCTGACCTCTTTTGATCATGCTAGCGTTATGTTATATTGCACTGAATCTAGGTAACTAGGGTTGGGGTGTTACATTTGGTATCATAGGATGTTTAGTACAATCCATGGAAACTGTATTTATAAAAAATCTGATTATAGAATGTTACCCTAAGATAGACTTTGAGGATTAGTATATGAGAACTTCCTAGAATTTTGGTAATGTAGGGTTTTTTTTTTGAATTTTCAATGAAATAATCTCTTGTCTGGATATGAGAAGGTGGATGTAGCTCTATAAGAGATGTATCTTGGGGTAAAACCAGAAAATAAAACTTTGAGCTAGACTCGAATGGGAACTGGTGCATGACAATGGGCCTTGTTGTACTCCTAGTTACGACACTCCTGGGGGATATTCTTTGGATACTTCAAATTTTTTTACAAACTGAATTTATGGATTTTAATATAAGATGAGAATAAATATCCCTGGTTAATCCTAAGGTGTATTAGACTGAATATAAGGTTTCATGATATTCTCAAAATGATATTACGACTATTGTTACTCACACTATACTATCTGGTTTTTGTTAATGGACGGATTCCAAAGAAGTAATAGTAACATTGAACATGATTTAAAAGGTGGGAATGATGGTGTTAATGAGAAAATAAATTTAATGTTGATAGGTGTAAAATATATCATGTTCATTACGAAGAAGGTTTCCAGAAATTTCATCCACAACATATACATTAACCATCTTCCAAACTCAACAAAGAAGAGAAATGCAAAGAATTATAAGGGCTCTAGTAGTGGAGACCATGGAGAAAAGAAAGCTCAATTTTCATCGTGCAAGAAATGTGGAAGGAGAAACCTAGGAAAGTGTCTCTATTGAACAAATAAATTCTTTATGTGTGGGAAAAAGGACATAAAGTAAGTAATTGTCAAGGAAAAATGATGAATACTATGGATGAAGATAAAAATGATCCTAATAATCCATTTATAGTAATTTTTTGTAAATCTAAGGGACTTGAGAATTACCTGAGTCAATGAACTACTCTATAGGATAACCAATAAGTCAAGGAAGAACCTACGTAGAAATAAATGGATGGATAAATTTTTAGAATTATTAATTTTCTTTACTGATGGGATTACTTTGGAAGACTCTTCTCTAGTATGTGTAACCCAATAGTTTGTTTTGTGAAAATTCTATTTGAGAAAGAATTATCTTTTCTTTTCTGGATATAGTTATAAATAAACATTTGGGTTTATATGATCCTTGAATTTGAGGTAATTATAGGTTATTAATTTTTTGGATGAAAATGAATGGTATGAGATAACATTTGTGGTTAAATTATGTTATGGTTATTTTGAGGAATTTAACTAATTTTTAGAATGTTATAAAATATTGTTTAAAAAAATAAAAACATGTAAACTGTGTGAAAAACCCATCACATTGGACAAAGATGAGGGAATTGAACCCACAACCAATATGCGACTGGGATTTATCACCTACCACTGGACTACATGAAGTCCCTGGTTAGTGTGACAAATTATTTTAAGTTATTTACCAATAATAAGTTGATTTGGGATCTTATGTTTTATCAAATAGATATTCCTTGTATAGTAAAATTATTTGGTGATTATGTGATGAATTTTATTTTGGAAGACGTTTTCTATTTTGGGAACACTATATGCCTAAGGAAAATAGAATACTTTGGGATTTAATTTAAGGAGTAATAAGGGATTTTTATTTTGGAAGAATATATATATTTTTAAAGAGATTCAGGTTATTAATGGAAATGATTAACATATAACAGAGAAAATATGATTTTGTTAATTAGACTTCAGTATGAGAATTTAAGAGTAGTTGATGTTATTTGGAGATAAATGTTAAGATTTACTATGAAAGACTATGTGATTAAATTCTTTAGACTTTTGGGTTTCAATCTTAGTTTTGGATTATATTTAAGGATTTTAAAGACAATTGTTTATTGAATGGTATTTCTTGAAGTTTGGGTATTGTTTGTTTAATTTTGGAAATTAAGATTAGTATATGTTTCTATAATGAATTATCCATTTTTTGGGATCACTTGATCTTGTAGAAACCATTTTTTTGGTCAATCTCTAAAGACAAGGGAAATATATAGTTAATCCCTTTTGGATGATGTGATTCTCTAGAAGTTGATTCTAGAACTTCAGGTGTGACCAAGTCATCTGGAATACTAATAATTTAGAGAAAAGATGTGTTAGTGGTAGAAATTTTTTAAAGAATGAATCTCTACTTGAAAATTAAGTATATCTATTTATATTATTAGTCACTCTCATAAATAAATTACCCAACTTTATGAAATGGAACTTAAAACAAAAAAACATTATCCTTTTACCTTTCATACTGGGAAACTAATAACTCTTTACCCTATCACATGTTTGTGGTTTTCTTATTGTTAACTTTTTCCAGATCATGTTTTCTATCACTCTTCATCAGAAATTGACACTTAGTTTATCTTCCATATCCATGTTTTCCTACGTGAAATCTTAGTATTGGTTATCTTGGGTTACCATTGTACTTATCATTATTTTATTTAAAGAGATAGTTTTATTGACTCTTTTTCCAATGTGGAACATTCAATGAAGTTACCAAGAATAATTTTAAAATTTCAATTACATAATTTTGAAAAGTGAGTAAGATTGAATGTAACACCCTAATATTTCATAGTATATTGTTTTTTTAAAGTAATTCAATAGCTTGTGCTACACGCAACACTGAGTTCGGGCACACCACGACTTACCAAACTAGCCATTAAAAAAAGTTATGAATAGTATTAACTTCATTTTTAATTTTAACATCTATATTATGTGTTTATTAGATATAATATATGAACAAATTCCATTTTTCAGATAAAATAAGTATTTTTCAAAAAAATACAATTTTATCGCCTTTTAGTAGTTATCCCTTTTTAAATCAAATATTTGAAACTTATATATATTTAATTTGACAAAATAAACTTCTTATTTATAAGTGAGACGTAAAAATTTAGTTTGGATAAATTTTCTGTGCTTTTTTGCTAACTTTCATATTTTGATTAATAGTCAAAAATATTAAATTTTAATTGCAAACGTTTTATTTAATAAAAATAATTTATACTGTTAAATTATAAATTTGAATGGTTCTGAAGTATAATTAGATTATATTTTTATTATTTAATCTAATTATTGTCATTGTAATTAATTTTACATTTAAATTGGACATAAACAAAAATTAATCTTTTGATAGTATTTACTCCTCAAAAACCCGCTTTCTGGTTGTAAAAACAGGAAAATTTTTTATAATTAATTAATACAACTTCTATTTTTTGAATATGGTAAAATAGAGACCTTTTTTGAATTTGGAATATCAAAATTATCTTTGGGTGATTTTTTGGTATTTTTCCAAAAACATTCAATTTTTGATGAATAGTGAAAAACACTACGTTATTGTTTAAAGTTGGCTTTTTATTTAAATACTTATTTTTAATTTAAATTTATTTTAAATTAAAAATAGATACATAGAACCTATATTAGTCTAATTTAATTCATTGAAATCATTTTATAATAATATTTGATATATAAAATTTTATTGACCTTTTTACAGTCATTTACCCACCTTCTAGCACACGAACCTCAGCCCAGTTGGTGAGGTTTCCTTAAGTGTATCCACAAGACCCAGGTTCAAAACCAAGTAGAGTCATATTTCCGGTACTATAGCAGTACTGTAGAAGTTACTGTAATAGGAACTATTGCAGTACTGTACACTGTGCAGTCCTGTAGCAGAACGGTACACTGTATAGGTAATGTAGCAAAACTGTACATTGTGCGGTACTGTTGCCGGCCCTGTAGTAGTTACTGTAGAAGGTACTATTCGGCACTGGGGCGGCTAGAACTATTCACATTGGGGCACCAGTTTGGGCTTGGAGTCCTTTAGGATTTCGGGCCACCCAGGCCTTCGAGTTAGTAGGGCTTCCAGGCCACCTTTAAGGCCTTCGAGCCACATGTAGTTGCCCCGGACACACTAAAAAAGGAACTACCCAAGAAGAGGATTCAGAGCAAGTGCACTCACTAGATTAGATAAAAATGGATTTATCAGAATGAGGGTATGTCTATGCCATCAGGACCAGCCTGTGCTTGCATGGAAAGCCTATCCAGATGGCCATGTGAAGGTGGAGAGCTGCTATCATAATGTAGATGTTGGGGAGGGGCAGTTCCTTGTAGATACTTTGGTTGAATTTCCTAATACCTTCAGGACATGTAATCTCAAAATCCTACAAGCCATGTAATCATTGATCATATGGGACTTTTAGGGTTTCTACCTCATTCCTTGAAAGGGGGGTTATCAAAAATCAATAAAAATGAAGGTCTTCGGGCCATTCCGGCTTACCCACCTTCTAGAAACATTTGCAAAGTTGCATAAAACATAATTTTACTGCTTATGTGAATTGAATTTCAAAACTCTAAGAGACACGGTAGACATTATTATGTAAAATGTGGTTCTATGGGATGAAAATAATTTTTGGGGAATAGAAACTTTTGAATTTTATTTACCATGGTTAAAAGTAAATAGGGTCATTACAGGTAAAAATGATATTATAATTACCCTAACACAAGTACTAATTCTCTTGGATAAGTATATTTCGACCAAAATAAACCTTAAGACAAAAATTTGATCCTTTTTGATCCACTTGGATTAGATTAAGAAATTTATTATATTTTATTTAAAGAGGTAAAAGTGTTAAATTCAATTCTTAATAACTAAATCATTTTTAATATAGGGTTAAACATAAGATAAATTCATCTATAAATATTCATTAGAAAGATCAAAATATTTACTCTATAATTTTATTTTATTTATAATTTTTAGACATTAAATAATTAAATTTATTTATGACATAATGATGATGTAGTAATTACTTTATTAATGAAATACTAAAATAATTGATGATATAAATTTTAAAATAAATTTAAATTGAAATATTTAATGCATTACACTAATTTTATAGGTTAATATGAAATATTAGGGTTTATTTGATGTATTTTTTTGATGTAATCAAGTTTTTTGGACTTCCACAAAAACCAAATACTAAATAGTTCCAAAATTGACATAAGTGAGTTTTATAAAAATTACTATATTACTAAATGATATAATATTCCTAAAAATATAATGTTCATCCAAAAGACATATATAATGAAATATATGTCATTGATTAACCAATTTAGGATCTCTTTTCATTTTATAGTATTTTTATTAACCATGTAATACAAAAATACAAGAAGACATGATAAAAGTTAAACTATTTAACTAAGTATTAAATCTAAAAGATAAGGTTAATATGGGACCTAAAATTTTATAAAAACTATTTTTGGAAAATATTTCGACACATCCCCACCTTATCCTCTAAATAAATCCATTTTAATCCATTAGAAACTAAAAAATATTTTATAATAAAATAATATTTCAAGCTTTTCCTAAAGTGACCCTCACCTCTCTTATAAACGGGTACTTCCCCTTCTCTCAAGTTCAAAAATCCAAAGACATTTGGATTGTCCAAAACCTACTCAAATATCCTCCCCACTACCATTAATGTATCCTAGAGGCCTTACTTTGATCAGAAATCCAACCTAAAGATCCCTTTTGATCAAATCAAAAGGAGGCACCTGAAAAAGAGGTAATAATTTCACATCTTTCAATGTTATATTCTTGTTCCACTTCCTCTTTCTTTGTTGTTTCCATAAAAAAATAATAACTCCAATACCATATACATACTATGATGTTATTATAAACATGGTACAACCATATTCATTATTCTATCCATCCTATTAATGACTAAGTCACAATACGTGCTTACGTACGACTTTCCATCTCCATGTTGTGGTGTAGTTTGTTATTCAACACTTCATTATTTTGATGGGTATAATAATGAGTATAATTGATTTAAATAAAAAATATAACATGTTAATTACTCTTTATATATGATATAACATCTAATTAAATATTATTTCTCCATCAATATAATGATATTGTCGCTCATGCATACGTACGGATTACCGTCTCCAAGAACGCAATGTAATTCATTTCCCATCGAAACCATTCAAGAATAATTTACATTTTTTGATTTTAAATAATTTTTAAGAACTTAATATCATTCTATATATGAATAAAATACATCCTATCCATAACAAACATTTCTTATGTAACAAAATATATATAGTAAAATGAATCAGTTAATACCCGAAGCAATGATAATACTGAAATATTATTAACAAAGAAATATTAAAAGATCATATATCAAATCATATTTTTGTATGTGGTTATTGTGTGATTTAATAAAAATTATTTAACTATTATACAGGATATTAACTTACCCTCTACTATGGAAGAGTACAAGGTAATGGGTTTTCATCTCAGTTCTTATTCTCATGAGATTCCAGATATATTGCCATTATTTCCTTTTATATAGTGTATTTACTACCCCTAATTATATTCTATTTGTAATGTAATTTGATTTATAGGTATTTACATCTTTATTTTATGATATTTCTTTCATAGGGTGTATGTTTCGTATGTTACCAAATCGGTAAAGAAATTTCTAATTTCGATTTTCACTCATTGGGTTTTATGCAAACTTCATTGATTATTTTACTCTAAGATTATGTGTGAAATCACTATTTATTTGTTTATTTGTAAAATTTCTACTCCCATTTGCGTGGATATACTTTTGATATACATAAAAACTCTATTTATAAATTCTCAAGTCATCGATATGAACTTGATAATAGTAATCTTAACTCAATTTCCATTTACTGAGTTAAACATCCAAGTCATTTGTGTTGTTTTTACAAGAATATGTGTGAATGTTCTCTGCTTGATTTGGACTGAATATCCATTAATATTGAGTGTATTTA
The DNA here is from genome assembly GCA_963277665.1 of Viscum album. NCBI lineage: Eukaryota > Viridiplantae > Streptophyta > Magnoliopsida > Santalales > Viscaceae > Viscum > Viscum album. The sequence goes on along the minus strand of OY728143.1, from coordinate 1,400,037,595 downwards.
TATTTTTCACCCATAATTATTTCATTTATTTATCCTTAACCAAAGGATATAATGTTTATAGGGGATTTCATCTCAATTTACATTCCATTGAGACTTCATTGTTGTTATGCATCAATTAACTTTTACATGGTGTACATACTGTACATTGAAATAAAATATCATCAATCCCTTTAATCTCACGATATTGAAAAGTATTTATTAATTCAATTATATGTATTCAAGAATCTTTCATTTTTTTAGGAACTCTAACTAAAATATCATTTTTAAATTTTTAAATATTTATTCTTATAAATCGTTCTCATTAATGAACATGTTTTAAAATGGTGTTACATGAATGTTTTCAATTTAAAATTCCTTTTAAAAGTTTCAAAGTCATATGGGAAACTTTGATTCAAAAGTCTATTTTTATCATCTTCTTGAAAAATAGTGATTCTTTTAAATGTTTTCAAGAAAAAGGGGATATTTCTCTGAAATAGTTTTACTAATTATTTTAATCTATGTCAATATCATTCATTATTCTTGATTGACGTTTATTTATTATAATAAAATCTTCCATATTGTTTTGAATGATTTATGATTGACTTTGGATGTGCTATTTTTATACTATTCATGGTTTTTGTTTAAAATATTGACGTTTAGTATGCTAGTTTTAATACGAATGTTTAGATTATGTTTCAACCTTTTCATATAAGAAATGCATTGTACTTAGTTAGTGATAGGTGGACCCCGCTATAGCTCCTCTATGTATTAGTAGGTCTCATGAGACAAAATAGTGTCTTAGATCAAGGCCATGACTAAATCATATTTTTATTCTTGGAATGAGGCCTTGACTTTATGGTTATGATTTCCCGCATTATGCATTCCATCATTATGAAATTAGCTATTTATATTACATGTGATTATTCGACTAGTATAATTTCTATGTGAATAATTAATGGCATTATTTGATTGATATTTTCCATATTATACTGATGTTTATGTATAAAAGGCTTGTGTTTTACTCTTATACATTAACTTAAATGTTACTACTTATTTATGAACGTTTCTGCTATATTGTTATCCTTACAGAGCATCTGAGATCACCCCTTTATTATGTTTTCTTTTTAATGGGATGTGAAGAAGTATATTATGATTGACCTGTAGGGTTATGATAATGGATTTGAGTGTGTTAAATGGAGACATAATTTTTTTGTTTTTTATTTCATGATGTAATGTAAAACTTATATATATATGTAGTACTTATAAGGCTACTAGACTAATCGGTCTTTCGAGACTTGATATCTTGTGATCATGAAAATGTTATTTAATAATGCACTGACTCTGGGTAACCAGGGTAGTGGTGTTACATTAGTATAAGAGAAAACATTAACTGAAATAATACATTTACTTACCTAAGCTTACATACACATACAAGCATCCCAGTTGTACACATTTCATCCGAGGTTCGGGGAGGCTCCCTTGGGCCTATAAGACACCAAAAGAAACTAGAGTAGTACCATTCCTCACACCAAAAAAATCATGAATAAACAACAATACATTGTATAAAAAAACATAGAATATCAAACTGTTCAAAATTAAATAATAGAAACCGTATAAGCACACCACATTATAAAATCACAAAACAAACTATAATATTAAAGTCAACATGGATCCAGGTTTCTAAATCACATAGAAACTAACCCTTAATCCACATAGGTCCATCAAAATTTATGTATAATTTATGAGTATAATTAAATATCAAAAACCTTGGAAGAAACTAAAACTACATTAATTTCTATACAAGGCCTTGTCAACCTCTTCTAGATAAGGGGGACAACTTGAATTCGTAATGATTCTCAATTCAATTCATATAAGAATCCTCAATGAGTCTGAACTGGACACATCTCCACCTAAGAAGACCACTCTTCCTAAAATAAACATCACTAAAATTATATTCCAAAAACAAGTTGGTACCCTAATTAACAACACTAAATGATTAATGTTAGATAAAACCTAAAGTAACACAAGGAAGTGAACTCCTAGAAAACACCTCACCAACTATCAAACATTCTACTACTAGAACAACTCCTACAGAAGATACCCATAAAATAAAACCACAACAAAAATGATCTGGGAGAAAGAATTAACATGTGATTATTTCTATCAATAGAATCAAAAATAAATAAGGACATAAAAATTATAACACACAATCATGTCGATTAAAGTAATAAAAAATATTACTATAAAAAGTATAACAAAAAAAATAAAAAATGATGAATTTTAATTTGTAATATTAATTTCTTATTGGCTCTGATACCTATTGTTTGGGGTTCTAAAATGGGTTAATTACCATTTAACAACCCAAGGATATAGGTGAATTTAATTTTGGATCAAAAAATTATGATCACAATCAATACATAAAAAATATTCTATAAATAGTAGGAAAAAAACATATAAGAACCAATTATCATTAAGTGAAAGAAATCACAATTATTAAAACAACCCATAAAAATAAAATCAGGGAAAAATATTAGATTCATTTGATAACTTACAAAAATGAAGAACGGGCTTTACATGCCTTATTAAATCAAGAATATATTGATATACAAAACTCAAACAAACAAGAATATTTGGAAAAAACACAATCAAACAAAATCAAGATGAACAAAAAAGGGACCCCATAAATAAGTATATGATGGATAAAAAGGATAATTGGAACTTTCATGTGCTTCAAACAATTGACCTAAATTCAAAAAAAATGGTAATCGATATTCCACTATGAAATAATAAATTACAAGAAGCAAGAAAGGCATAGAATGAAACACCAGAGAAGTTATCCGAGCATGAATTTTTTGTTACTCTAAAAACCCATTTTAAAATTGGTAATGTGAATGGTAACTTATAAAAAATGATAGGTGAACACATTAAAATATATTTATACAAAAAAAGAATAATGAACAAAATGAAACTATGGAAAAAATTATAAAATACAGAACTGACTTAATATGGTTTGATCTCTAATTGAATGAGTTAGATCCTCTATGATCTAAAATGCATTAGCTTGATGCTGAAATTATCATCATCCATTCATCCTCTAGGTATAGTCTTAAAATTATACAAACTCATCATGAAATTGATCATTTTCATACTATGAAAATAAAATCAAGATCCAAAACTATAGAGATTATAAAACTTCACTCCATCGATTTCAATCTCTCTCATTTCTTCTCCACCAAGGAATAATAATCCAGGACCATTCCTCTATTTTTTCCATCAATAAAAGTATAGGTGTGAATTCTTATTACACTAGTGAAACAATATCCTCCAGCCTCTTCTATAATCTCTTAGAGAAAACTAGAGCCCCATCTTGGGACCTCTGTAACACCCCAAGCTTCCATGGTACACTTCTCTTTGAATAATATAGTAGTGTGTGTTGTACGCAACTTCGAGTTCTAACACATACCACAACTAATCAAAGTAGCCGTTATGAATATTAATACCCACTTTTTAAAATTATAGAAATTTTATATTTCAAAATGGAATTCATTTTTGTATTTGTAATATCGAAATTATCCAAAGTTGATTTTTTTGTACTTTTCTGAGAACATCCAATTTTTTATGAATAGTGAAAAATACTTAAAAACAACTTTTTTAATCAAAATAATTTATATTGATAATTTATACTATTTAGTGGTTTTAATGTATAATTAGAATATATTTTTACCATTTTATCCAACGGTTTTCATTATAATTAATTTCACTTTGAAATTGGACATAAACAATTGTCAATCTTTTGATATATATTGTTTCTTAAAAACACGCTATTTGTTGTGACAGCGGGAATTAATTATAAAATTAATTAATGAAATTTATATTTTTGGAAATTCATAAAATAGACATCATTTTTGAATTCAGAATATCAATTATAGCTTAGGGAGAAATTTTTTCATTGTTCTGAAAAACATCAATTTTTGATGAATAGTGAAACCACCAAGTGGTAGTTAAATAACTGATTTTTCGTTTAAATGAAATATTACCACTTCTATGATTTGATTTTCAAAAATCCGACATACATGGTTGTCATTAGGAAATAAAATTTGGTTCAATGGGATTAAAATAATTTTTTTTGGTGAATAGTAACTTTGAAGTTTAATTAATCGCGATTAGTGGTAATTAGTGAAATTTAAGGTAAAAATTATATTATAAAAATATGGAATAACCATTAGACTTGTCCAAACACTATTGGATGTGTCATGGCCAACCAAGAAAATCCATGGGTCAACTCAGGGACCCCATGGAGCCACTTTGGTAGGAAAAGGACATAAATAACTTTTTATTTAATGTTAAAATAAAAAGGTCACAAACAAGAGTTGTTTTACTAAAACAATTTTTAAATGGGGTTATACAAGTCATATTTTTGACTATAAATATTAATTAGAAATATAAAAATATTTCCTACATCATGACAGTTTTTTGATAATTTTTAGACATTAAATAAATTAAATTATTTATGACACCATGATGATGCAACGATTGCCTCATTAATTAACGATTTAAATAAAATGAAAAGATAATGTAAAATCCAAGGACTACACTTGTCCAAAGCCTATTGGATGGGTAGATTTAGAACCCTTATCACTTTAGACTCGAATTATAGAAGTGTGGGACCTTTAGAATCCAAAAAGCATTGTATAATAAAGTAATATTTCATTACTTTCCAAGAGTGCCCCTCCTCTCCACTTATAAAAGGCCCCCACCACTACCACCTTACTCACACTTTCAAAGCCTTTTGGCTCGTCCAACCTCTACCCAAATACTCTCCCAACTTCCCTCCCTTACTTCTAGAAGCCTCACTTTGGTCAGAATTCTTCCCAAGGAAGCCTTTGGCTCAAATCGAAAGAGTTACCCGATTTTAAGGTAATGTCTTCTCTTATGTTATTTTGTATTATTTTTCTTATCCAACCCCATAAACTCTTTTTATTAATTTCTTTTGTAACAACAACAGTATCCTAAATATAGTAGGATGTTTTTATGGGAAGTATTCGAGCTACACCTACACACATCTACATCTAATGGTTAAAGAACATACTGTTTCTGTGGATGGCGAATTTCTGCCTCACGAAACGATGATTGTTCAACACTCATATAACACCTTCAAAGGTGGCCATTAAGATGTAACTCTATTTATATATGATACATAATATGTTTATGTTTTACTTATGCTTCGGTATTTTTCATTTGTGGCAAACTTTATGATTTCCATTATGGGTAAACGCGATAATTTCATTTTAGGAAGTGCGGACTACCGCCCCCTCAAAGTGATTTGAATCGTTAATGCCATATGTGGGATGTATAAAGGATGGAGTAAATGATATTATATATGATATTATACTGGAATTATAATATACCTTTATATCATTATGATTTCATTAAATACAAAATATAAATGAAAGTAGCATTCATGCGTACGTACGGCTTACCGTCTCCATGAACGGTGCATTTCATTTCTTACCTCAAAACATTATGGAATATTATAAATGAATGTATATACTGGATATATATGATTTATATGATATATACATCATGAATATAATTATGGATATAATGTATATATTACCACATGAAAAAAGTGTAATTATAAGAAGTTTATTTTTGACTCAAGTACCTAAGATCGACAAAACGACCGTTATAAACATAAATAATTACATAATGTTCATGACACGGTAATAAGTGATATAAAAGGAATAATGAACTTGAAAAAGTTTCTTAATAAGGTAGAAATTAAATTTAGTATATTATTTAGGAGGTTAAAGAGCGGTCGAGTCAAGTCGGACACGAGGTAAGGGAACTTCTTAACCCAATTTCCATTCTTTGGGTTAATCTCCTACTTTCAAATTATGTCATGATATTATTATGTCCTATCTTGTATTTGTACTTTATTTATGTGTAATTATAGTGAATAAACATAATAGATCTACTTTATTTAAAAAATGATCTTTGTAAGGGACTTCGTCTCAATCTCCTTTCATTGAGGCATATTTTGTTTTATACACAAATTTCGTTTATACGGTGTATAAACCCCTTTGACTTTTACGTTTATTCAAAAGGAATCGTTTTATAAAAAGCGTTTACTAAACTACAAAAGGGAATGTTTTGTCGTACGTATGCGGCGACAACGACTTATCCACCGTCGTGACCATTATTTTAGTTTCGGCTTCCTCTACAAGCCATACCTTTTTTAAAAAGAAAAATAAATACCATGTTTTAATTTTCTTTTATTTTGGTATTGAAAATGGGTTTTCAAGTGTTTTTATTGTATCAATGTGTTGTATTGATATCTTGTGATTGAAATGTGGAAATGTTATGTTCCCTTTATGCATGTTTTATGTGATACGATTATGTTATGGTTTATGATATGTTTAAACCTATTCATATGAGGAATGCATTGGACTTAATAAGTGACGGGTGGAGACCGCTATAGCTCCTCGATGCATCGACAGGTCTCATGAGACAAAAAAGTGTGTTGGCATGAGGCCTTGACAAAATCTTATTTGTGGTCTTGGCACGAGGCCTTGGCTACATGGTTATGAGAGTCTGGCATTATGCATTCCATCATTATGAAAGTGGTTATTGATATTGCATGTGATTATTCGACCAGTAGAATATCAATGTGAAGAAGCAAATGGCATTATCTCATTTTACTTTTTCCATATTATGTTGAAGTTCAAGTTTAAAAGGCTTTTGTTTTAGTTATACATTGCCTTAAATGTTAATGTTTATTTATGAAAGCTTCCGCAATATTGTTATCCTTACTGAGCATCTGAGATCACCCCTTTCACTGTTTTAATATTTTCCAGGACGTGAAGAAGTATTGTATGAATGAACTGCAGGGATAGTCAGAAGAGGATATGAGTGTGGACTATGGAGACTTTTTTATTGTAGTTTTTCACTTTATGATGTAATGTAACGTTTATGAATGTATCTAGTGTTTCCAAGGCTACTAAACTAATCGGTCTTTTGAGACATGATCTTTTGTGATCATTCCAATGTTACGAAGTAATTCACCGACTCTGGGTAGCTGGGGTCGGGGCATTATGGTTGGTATCAGAGGCAGTTTAGTACTAACCTTGGAAGCTAGATTTAGATAAACTCTGATTAGAGCAGACAGCCCAAAGATAGACTTTGAGGATTAGAATAGATAAACATCCTAGAATTTTGGTATTATAGAGATTTTGTGAGTTTTCCGAGAAATACATCCCTGTCTGGATACAAGCAGGTAGAGGTGGCTCTAGCACAGATGTACCTAGAGGTAAAACCCGAAAACACCGCTTTGAGCTAGACTTGAACGGGAACTGGTGCACGACAACGGGCCTTGCTGCACTCTTGGTTACGACACTCCCGGGGGATATGCTTAGGATAATTCTCATTTTATTTACAAACCACTATGAAGGGTTATGTGTATATACTTCCTCAAAGAAAACTTTTTTTAAGATTATGGATTATATCCATGAATAGTTCAATTAGTGTTAAGTGTTTTACAAGTATGGAATTATATATTTTGATTCATAAACTAATCTAGTTTATGCCATTGTTTAGAAATGGAGCCTAGTGGAAGGAATGGAAACTGTATCAATGCACGCACTCCGTGTAGGGATTGCCCTCCTGCTCAAGATAATTATTGTGGATCTGGAGATACAACTGGTGCTGATCAACTTATTACCATACTGGGACAACTCACTCAGGTTATGAATAATAACCTTACTCGTATGGAGCACCCTGATCCTCAATGTGGAAGATCAATGTTAGACCGCTTCATGAGGCAACAACCACCAACATTTAATGGGGGTACAAATACATTAGTAGCTGAGCAATGGATAAACTCCTTTGAGGAAAAATATTCCAAGCCTTGGGGAGTAGCGAAAGGGAGAAGGTTATCATGGCAGTTTACCGCCTCACTAGAGATGCCGATCAATGGTGGTCATTTATTAAAAACACAAAGGAAGATGATGACGTATCGAATATGGAATGGAGGGAGTTCAAAGAGCATTTCTTAGAAAAATACTTTCCTCATGACCATCGAGCAGATATGGAAAGGCAATTTCTGAGTCTGAGGCAGAAGGAGGATGAGAATGTCGCAAAGTATGAGGCAAACTTTACAAGGTTAGCGAGGCATGCTGCAGATTATATACGTAACCCAAGGAGTAAGATTGATCATTTCATTGATGGCTTAAAACCATTTCTTTGTTGAGCATTAGTCTCACAAAAAGTCTTGTCGTATGAAGACATTGTCTCATGTGCTATCAAGATAGAAAAGGAATTCTCTAAATCTTATGACAATAAAGTAAAGCAAGATAAGAAGAGAAGTGTGGAGCAAAAGACAGATAAAGGGAAAAAGGGAAATAAGGATTTTCCATTATGTGATAATTGTGGGAAGAATCACCCTGGTACTTGCCCAAAAGGAATGGGTGTTTTTTATAAATGTGGAGAAAAAGGTCACCAGGAATGTGATTGCAAGGGAAAGAAAGAGGCTATCAATGTTGAATGCTACAATTGTAGAGAAATGGGGCATTATGCAAATGAATGTCCTAAGCATCAGGGAAACTTTCCTTAGAAAAGTCCAAGGGATCATGGACAATATTATGCTATTACTACAGTTGAAGCGGAATAATTAATGTATTGGTTCTTTTGGACTCATGGATTATATTCTGGTTATTAGAATAATGTGATATATATATAAGGATTTTACTGTAGTACTTGTTGTTTCAGTAAGGTTTTGATGTGATGAAAGTAATCATATTTTTAGTATGTGACAATAAGAGAAACGTTATTTTGTTTGGGGAATCTGATGTTACAATTGATTTTGGAATTTAGAGACCTTTTAGAAAAAGTCTGGACAAAGGTATTTTGGATAACTATATAGATTGGAATGGATTAAGTTGAACCTTGGATAGTATTGTTTAAGGTTAAAACATTTTTGAAGATTATTTTTAGAATATTATAATACTATAGTTTTAGGAAAAGGACAACCTGCAGGGTGGGGCGTAACCCATCGCGTCGGACAAAGCTGCAGGAATCGAACCCACAACCATAGTGCGACAGGCCTTTATTACCTACCACTAGCCTACAGGAAGTCCATGGTTATTACAAAATAGTTTTACTAATCTAAATGGTATGTGTTAATATTTAGAACCTTATACAATTAGGATAAATAGGATATTTTTGAGTTCTGTTACCATTTGGAGTGAAAGATGGGTTTGTGGTAAAAATTTATTAAGGAATGAAAGTCTACACGAAAAGTAAGTATATTTCCTTACATTATTGGAAAATCTCTGAAATAAATTCCTCAACTTCATAAAAGGTAACTTAAAACAAAAATGTTGTAGGTTAACTTTTCAAACTGGGGATTCAATGACCGTTTAACCAATCACAAGTTTGTGACTTTCTTATGGTTAACTTTCTCCTAATCCAGTTCTCTACAACTCTCCATCAGACCTTGACGGTTTGTTTTTCTTCCATATCCATATTTTCATAGAATTCTATTATGGGATATCTCGGGTGACCTTTGTACTTATCTTTCTTTCTTTTAAAGTTATATTTTTATTAACCTTATTTCCGATAAGGGTTTCCACAAAGGTATTTTCTATTTTCAACCTTTTATTTTCAATGAAAATTTTCAAATTGTGAGGATGAAATTTATTGAAGGAGGGGAGAATGTAACACCCCAAGCTTCCACGGTACACTTCTCTTTGAACAATACAGTAGTGTGTGTTGTATGAAACTTCGAGTTGTAACACACACCACAACTAATCAAAGTAGCTGTTATGAATAGTAATACCCACTTTTTAAAATTATAGAAATTTTATATTTCCAAATAGACTTCATTTTTGTATTCGTAATATCGAAATTATCCAAAGTTGATTTTTTTGTAATTTTCTGAGAACTTCCAATTTTTTATGAATAGTGAAAAATACTTAAAAACAAATTTTTTAATCAAAATAATTTATAGTGATAAGTTATACTATTTAGTGGTTTTAAATTATAATTAGAATATATTTTTACCATTTTATCCAATGGTGTTCATTAGAATTAATTTCACTTTGAAATTGTACATAAACAAATGTCAATCTTTTGATATATATTGTTTTTTAAAAACACGCAATTTGTTGTGACAGCGGGAATTAATTATAAAATTAATTCATGCAATTTATATGTTTGTAAATTCATAAAATAGACATCATTTTTGAATTCGGAATATCAATTATATCTTAGGGAGAAATTTTGGCATTGTTATGAAAAACTTCAATTTTTGATGAATAGTGAAACCACTAAGTGGTAGTTAAATAACTGATTTTTCGTTTAAATGAAACATTACCACTTCTGTGATTTGATTTTAAAAAATATGACATACATGGTTGTCATTAGGAAGTAAAATTTGGTTCAATGGGATTAAAATAATTTTTTTGGTGACTAGTAACTTTTAAGTCTAATTAATCGCGATTAGAGGGAATTAGTGAAATTTAAGGTAAAAATGATATTATAAAAATATGGAATGACCTTTAAACTTTTCCAAACACTATTGGATGTGTCATGGCCGACCAAGAAAATCCATTGGTCAACTTGGGGACCCCATGGAGCCACGTTGGAAGGAAAAGGACATAAATAACTTTTTATTTAATGTTAAAATAAAAAGGTCACAAACAAGAGTTGTTTTACTAAAAAAAATTTAAATGGGGTTATACAAGTCATATTTTTGACTATAAATATTCATTATAAATATAAAAATATTTCATACATCATGATAATTTTTTTTATAATTTTTAGACTTTAAATAAATTAAATTATTTATGACACCATGATGATGCAGTGATTACCTCATTAATTAACGATTTAAATAAAATGAAAAGATAATGTAAAATCCAAGGATTACACTTGTCCAAAGCCTATTGGATGGGTATATTGCGAACCATTATCACCTTATCCTCTAATTATAGAAGTGTGGGACCTTTATAATCCGAAAATCATTGTATAATAAAGTAATATTTCATTACTTTCCAAGAGTGCCCCTCCTCTCCACTTATAAAAGGCCCCCACCACTACCACCTTAATCACACTATCAAAGCCTTTTGGCTTGGCCAAAATCTGCCCGAATACTCTCCCAACTTCCCTCCCTTACTCATAGAAGCCTCACTTTGGGCGGAATTCTTCCCAAGGAAGCCTTTGGCTCAAATTAAAAGAGTTACCCGATTTTAAGGTAATGTCTTCTCTTATGTTATTTTGTTTTATTTTTCTTATCCAACCCCCTAAACTCTTTTTATTAGTTACTTTTGTAACAACAACAGTATCCTCAATATACTGGGATGTTTTTATAAGAAGTATTCGAGCTACACTTACACACACCTACATCTAATGGTTAAAGAACATACTGTTTCTGTGGATGGCGAATTTCTGCCTCACGAAACGATGATTGTTCAACACTCATATAACACCTTCAAAGGTGGAAATAAAAATGTCACTATATTTATATATGATACATAATATGTTTATGTTTTACTTAAGCTTCTGTATTTTTTATTTTTGGCATACTTTATGATTTCCATTATGGGTAAACGCGATAATTTCATTTTAGGAAGTGCGGACTACTGCCCCCTCAAAGTGATTTGAATCGTTAATGCCATATGTGGGATGTATAAAGGATGGAGTAAATGATATTATATATGATATTATACTGGAATTATAATATACCTTTATATCATTATGATTTCATTAAATATGAAATAGAAATGAAAGTAGCGTTCATGCGTACGTACGGATTACCGTCTCCATGAACGGTGTATTTCATTTCTTACCTCTAAACGTTATGGAATATTATAAATGAATGTATATACTAGATATATATGATGTATCTGATATATACATCATGAATATAATTATGGATATAATGGATATATTACCACATGAACATAGTGTAATTATAAGAAGTTTATTTTTGACTGAAGTACCTAAGATCGACAAAACGACCGTTATAAACTTAAATAATTACATAATGTTCATGACACAATAATAAGTGATATAAAAGGAATAATGAACATGAAAAAGGTTCTTAAGAAGGTAGAGATTAACTCTAGTTTCTTATTCCGGAGGTTAAAGAGCGATCGAGTCAAGTCGGACACGAGGTAAGGGAACTTCTTATCCCAGTTTCCATTCTTTGGGTTAATCTCCTACTTTCAAATTACGTCATGATATTATTATGTCCTATCTTGTATTTGTACTTTATTTATGTGTAATTATAGTGAATACACATAATAGATCTATTTTATTTAAAAAATGATCTTTGTAAGGGACTTCGTCTCAATCTCCTTTCATTGAGTCATATTTTGTTTTATACACAAATTTTTTTATACGGTGTATAAACCCCTTTGACTTTTACGTTTATTCAAAAGGAATCTTTTTAAACGAAGCGTTTACTAAAAAAAAGGGAATGTTTTTGTCATACATATGTGGCGACAATGACTTCTCCGCCGCCATGACCATTGTTTGAGTTTCGGCTTCCTCTACAAGCCATACCTTTTTTTTAAAAGAAAAATAAATACCATGTTTTACTTTTCTTTTATTTTGGTATTGAAAATGGTATTGAAAATGTTTTTATTATATCAATGTGTTGTATTGATATCTTGTGATTGAAATGTGGAAATTTTATGTTTCCTTTATGCATGTTTTATGTGATACGATTATGTTATGGTTTATGATATGTTTAAACCTATTCATATGAGGAATGCATTTGACTTAATAAGTGACGGGTGGAGCCCGCTATAGCTCCTCGATGCATCGATAGGTCTCATGAGACAAACTACTGTTTTGGCACGAGTCCTTGACAAAATCTTATTTGTGATCTTGGAACGAGGCCTTGGCTACGTGGTTATGATAGTCTGGCATTATGAATTCCATCATTTTGAAAGTGGTTATTGATATTGCATGTGATTATTCGACCAGTAGAATATCCATGTGAAGAAGTAAATGGAATTATCTCATTTTACTTTTGCCATATTATGTTGAAGTTCAAGTTTAAAAGGCTTTTCTTTTAGTTATACATTGCCTTAAATGTTAATTTTTATTTATGAAAGCTTCCGCAATATTGTTATCCTTACTGAGCATCTGAGCTCACCCCTTTCAATGTTTTAATATTTTCCAAGATGTGAAGAAGTATTGTATGAATGACCTGTACGGATAGTCAGAAGAGGATATGAGTGTGGACTATGGAGACTTTTTTATTGTAGTTGTTCACTTTATGATGTAATGTAATGTTTATGAATGTATCTAGTATTTCCAAGGCTACTAAACTAATCGGTCTTTCAAGACTTGATCTTTTGTGATCATGCCAATGTTATGAAGTAATGAACCAACTCTGGGTAGATGGGGTCGGGGCGTTACAACCTCCTTCCACAATAAATCCAATTGATGAAAAAATGGAGTGGCACACCACCTAGATAAAGGAGTCATGGGGGGGGGTAATGATAATAGATTAGGGTAGTTACAAAAACCTATGTATTAATCCATATATATAAGGCCACAAATCAGCCACATAAAAATAATTAAACACAAAACAAAGATATGATACACCACCATGTGAAAAGGGAAGCCTCTATAAGGATGAACAACATTTTCAACGTAAGGGTCTTCACATCACCCTTTGTAAGGGATTTGAAAACCAATCATCAAGGTAACAAAAACTAGAACAGAAAGGTATCCAGGCAGGAATAGAGACCACATAGATATAAAAAATGCGTCCAACTATACAAAAACCATCATTTATATACCAACAATTAAAATTAAAAATAAATTCCATTTTATTTTCAAAGTCAGTGTGAATAAAATTCATAAAAAAATATTTCTTAAAAATGATTTTATAACTAAATATATTTATGAAATATGGATTAGTCAACACTCTTGTTTTAGTTGGAGTTTTTTTGATTTTGTGTAGTTTTGGTTTTTATAAAAGAGTCCTAAATAAAAAATTATGATTAATAATGACATGAATTGTCAGTTTATGAAAATTATTTTTAATCACCATGTCCCTATAGAGATTTATTTTTAAAATGAGTTTTTTAATATTTAAAGGGGTTTAATGCTTTTTTATTTACCAAAATTGGTTAAAAAATCATAAGACAGACTCATGATTTTGACTTGGACCCAAAATTGAGAGTCTTATGATTTTGGGAATGATAATTTTTTTTAAAAATTACAAAATTGTGAGAGGGGATCATTATTTTTGGTAGGATATTTTAAAAACTAAGAATCCTGAGTCTATCTTATAATTATGGGGAAAATAATATATTTAATCCCATTTAATGAATAATTTGGGCTAGAATAATTTTATCAATCATATACATGATGCATATTTAATGAATTTTTTATATCATTTAACATATATAACTCAATCTTGAATGAAAATTTATTTCAATTGTATATATATATATATATACATATGTGTGTGTGTGTGTGTATTTATATTTATACATATATATAGATATTTATATGTATTTAGGTATATATATATACATTTATATATATTTATTTGAATCTATATTTTTATATATTTATATATGTAATGTGGGTATATGCGTATATATATATATATATGTATTTATTTATTTATATTTATTTATATTTAATTATGTGCATTTGTGTATAAATATATTTATGTTTATTAATTTATAAGTATATATATTTATAGATATTTATATTTATTTAAGTATAATTATATATGTCTATATATATATGTATGTATTTATATTTATATATATTATGTGGGTGTGTGTAAATATATATTATTATTTATAGAGGGGATTACAAGAAACCAAACACACACAAAGTAAGACATTGTAGTTCGTCAAGTGTAATCCCTCCATATAAGGAATGAAAAACACCAACAGAGCCTATATTATATGGATGTGTTTATATATATATATGTGTGTGTGTGTGTCTGTGTTTGTGTGTGTGTGTGTTGATATATATGTGTGTGTGTGTTTGTGTGTTTGTTTATATATATATCTATAGATATTTATATATATTTATATTTATATATTTTTTGTGGGTGTATATATATCTCTATAAATATTTATGGTTTTTAGAAAAATTACTATGTCTAAAATTGAGATATAATCTAATGTATTTTGGTTTTTTAATATTTTCTTCAAAAAATCATGTGACACTCATGATTTTGGTTTTTTTAAGAATTATTTTTCCAAAAATATGGATAATGTGTCATAATTTTGTAATACATTTCAATAAAAAAAATCTATAAACACATTTAAACATTTTTTTTAAAAATATCAATAAAAAAACCTCTTTAGAAATTTATGTAGATATTTCCTAACAGTTCACTCCCATATGAAAAAATATTTTTTTGAAATGAATATTTCATCATCCTAAAAATCAATTGTATTTTTCATCAAATTTTAAAATGTAAAAATAATAGTTTGGTTTGACCTCTTTCCCAATTATCATAAATAAAAATAACCAATTTTATTTTGTTTTAAGGATAAGTCCACACCAAAAACTATAGTGCATGATTATGATGAATAAGTAATTATTTTTATTGATACATAGATGAATATAGAAACAAATATATAAATACAAGCATAGTTGGGGTGTGCATAACTATCCAACATATATTTTTTAAAATATTCGGTTTTGGATCTACAATATCCATATATAGTAAGAGTTATTTGTAATGTATCTGATTAGTAATTGTGTATTATTTTTAGAATTTGAACCCTACCTAAACCTAGTTTAGAGGTATCTGAAATCAATTTTTATCAGGGGAGGTTCTTGATTATTGAGTATCCATGATCATTCCACGTTTAAAAAATATAATTATTATAATTAAAGAATTAAAATATTATAAGCGTTTAAAATTACAAATTTCAAAATGGGATAATTTTTTTAAAAATGAAAATAAAAATATGAAAATAATGTAATCATAAAATAAAATATATGATACAACTAAAAATATAATTTTAATGTAACATTATGTAATTTATATATTAATATATGTGAAAAATATAACAAAATGAAATTAAATAATAAATAAAATATTTACAAAAATATAAAAGCTAAATTTTTAATTTTTTTAAATACATTGAAAAATATATTTAAATAAAGTAAATATATATAAGTAGTGAAAAAACAATGAAAATAGTACACATAACAAATATATTTATCCTATAAATAAATACAATTAATATATATATATATATGTAATTAAAATTATATAATTTTACTATTTTTTGTATACATTTCTAATATAAATAATATCATGAGTTGTAATATTTTGTAAATTATAATTTTTTTAAAATAAGAATGTACAATGTTAGATAATATTAAAAATAACAATAACAATAATAAATCATTTTATATAATTATATATAAACCTTGTATAAATAATCACATCATTTCAAATAAGTAATAAATTATCATCAACCTTTAGCTTAGGGAAAATAAAAAACAATATAAAAATAAATATTATTGTACTAGGTATAGAATAATCCCACTTAAGTAAGTGAATAACCCTTAAGTTTGAAATTTTTGAATTTACTTTGTTTATTCTCAACCATTCCTTGAAGAATATTTTGGAGTCTCATGTGAATATGAAGTTTTAAGAACTAATTATCTAAGCCCATAGGATATCACCTAATTTGATCTGGTTAGGTGGCCAAAAGATACAATTCATGGGAAATAAGATTGCACTTATTATTATTTTGTTGTAAATATTATAAACATTAAAAGGAGGAAAATATATGTTCAGAAATTTAAAAAATGTGTCAGCCCTCGAGCCACCACCACCCAAGAAGCTTGCCATCATAGACAACATTAAAGATAAAAAGTAGGCCAATGGGGGTGGTTGTGAAGGAGAAAATGGACAACACACATCAGCTCTGGCATGAAAATTTTTAGTGTCTAATGTGGTGCAACGCTAAGCAGAGGATAAAATGTCTATTGGTCAAAGAATGAGGTGGTACCAAAGGATTTGAATTTTACTTTAAGTAATGTATGAGGTAATTAAAGAATGTATTCCCAGGTTTAAGGCTGATGTAGGACTCACTCAAGCAGACACTATTAACTATTTTAAACCACACGATCAAATATATGAAATAGTTTCATCTGAGTCATCTTCCTCGTGAAGGTGGGTTTTCATACTATAATTTAACACTACGCCAGAAAAAATCAAGAAAAATTCCTTGTGAGATCAATGTAAAGTTTTATTTCAATAAATTATATGATTGGATGATAAAATCATGGAATGTGAAATTCAAATGAAATTACAATGACATCTAGAAGATAATTCATTCATAAAACATGTTCACATGATGTGATCTGATCATCATGACTAGAAGATATTTATGTCTGAGTGTTTGATAATTGTTTTTTTGGTTGATCAGAACTTGTTTGAGATTTCATTTTTAGTGCAACACATTACTAAATATGTGAATGAGAATATTATCTAAAAAATAAAATTTATAGGTTCATTATTGTTTCTTAATTGATACATTCATGGTGATTTAAATATAATAGTCTATGTTCTGCCCATTTGTTTCTTCTTTGAATGTAGACAAATGAAATGATTTTGATTTCGTCGATAGATTACCAGAATATTTGACATCCATTCAATGTATAAAAGATCCACACCACAGTGATAAGTCGAATGAGTATCATAGACGATAGAAGATGATCATGAATTTGAGATAAATAGAATAAAAGTACATTCACAATGGAAAAAAATGATTCAATTTATGAAACTATGGAATCACATTTTCAATTGCTGAGGGATGACATGGAAGATAGGTTAAATAAGAATGCTAACCAGAGCCACGGTAATGTCTGGTACTGTATGGAATGAGAAACCTAATAATTCCTTATTGTGTTTATTTAACATAATAAAACACTATAATAATTTGATTATTTTAATCTAAATCATTTTCAGAACATGTCAACTTCAAAATACAAAATTTTCAATAATTTAATTTTTTTAAATCATATTATTGAATTTGAGCAATATTTATCAGTTGAAGTATAACTGATGTTGCTATTGTATACAACAAGGTTATGTATGAGATAATTATGTTGACAATATCTCATAGGTGTTAAAGAACTAGGAAACTTACATTTTGATGATGATGATGATATGGATGATACAAGATACAATATTCCTAAAGGAATTCCACAATTCAATCTGATATTTTAAGAATCAGTGAAGATCATTGAATCCAAAATTCATGAATCTTTTATAAATACCACTGACTTTTGAATATTCTAATTGTTTGAGGTTTCTAACTGAATAAAGGAAATTATGAAAGCTTCTAAGATCATGGAACCACTATCACCATAATTTTTATGAAATTAATGAGTATAAAAGAGCATGTTCAATTGAAATTCAACATTTTCTATCATTGATAATTTTGAGAACATAAGTTATTTTGAGAGTTGCTGACCATTTATGTAAGGATAATTAGTGATGTTGAAGAAACTATGAATGTTCATAGGATTTTAGAGTTGAAGAGTAAGTGAATTATTCTGAAGAAAATCAGATTTGAGGAACTGGGAGTAAAAATTAAGGTGATTAAAGTTCCAAATGATTTATTCCATACATGTTTTATTGGGAGAATAAATAAAATTTAAATTATTTCATAGCCTATAAAAATTTACTAAACATTATAACTAGTAGGAACTGATTTTAATTTCTTATGGGAGAGGAAATAATCTTTTTAGGAGATACCATATTTTTATTCACTTTTGTTTTTAGTGTATTTATGTGGATCATGATAATAATCATACAAAAAAAGAAGTAGGTATGCACATTAGGACTGAACCTTGTTAAAACTCACATGACTTGTATTTAATTTTCTTATTATGTTATTCAGGTGAGGTTGGATTTTAATGTTGAAATAATAAAAAATTTAACCAGTTTTAGAGGATAATTTCTTGAGTGGTGGTAAATTATAAAATATCATCACTAATTCAACCCCCCTTCTTAGTGGTTTATATATTCCTGATAATTTCAACTCCTAGAAAAGCACTCAATTTCGACCTATTAGATCCTTATTTACTTATTATTGAAAATATTGTCTTAGTAAAAGATAATGGTATTCCTACCTTCTATGATATTTTTTTCATAAATGGAAGAATATGATGAGACCTTCTATTCTATCAATTGTCTTGGAGGTGGTTGATGCCAAAATGATGGGATTTTTTCCAAGGTAGAAGGAGGCTCCTATGGAATTTACTAAGAAAAGTAATCATGAGGTGGATTTCAAAGCTCAGAATGTGATTCAAATTCCCATGTGTAATGAAGTGTATAAAAAGGTGATGGGTATCTAAATTTTGAAGGATCTCTAAGAAAAACATGAAATAATCTTTAAGATAAATGTATAAGTTAAGGAATCAAGACATTAGATCTAGATAAGCATGTTTGAGGAAACCATGTTGATCGATTGAGAGACTATTAAAGATTACTTCACCAGAGTGAATAAATTAGTCAAGAACATCTGAGGATTTAGAGATGTCATGGATGATCCAATTATTATTAGAAATTGTTTGAGGAAATTTACACACAAGTTAAGTCTTATAGTCTTAGAATTAGAATATAGATATGTTTATCGCCTGATTAAATATATAACATACTTATTGAATATTAGATGATAAAATATTTAGTATTCAAGAAGATTATTAATGAGGATATAGATTTTCTAGATATGAGGAATCTTAATGTTTAAGAACTAAATGATGAGAGTGTGTGGAAAATTGAATAAAAACATATGGAATATGATGTTGAAGAGAATAAGAGGATAATTTCCATTGTCTCTAGGAATACCAATAAAAGAATAGACAATTACAAAGTAAAAACCCCATGGGTTGTGTTTTGGGGAACCATACACTTTGTGATAAACGATATAAAGAATAATGATTGAGAGTATGATGATAATTTTCCAAAATAATAACCTTTAAGAAATATGGGGTGAAAACTAATAAAGAATTAAAAATACTTACTAGATGTAAGAAGTAGTTTTCCATAAGGACCCTAATGATAATGTTGTGTAAAAAAGAAGACAAATTGTCTACTGGTAGATGTTTATTGTAAGATAAAGTTCTATATAAACTCAAAACCTTCACTAATCATGTTCAAAGGATGGACGATACTTCAAGTAGTGAGGAATAAGGTGGTGAAGAAACTCACATGGAACACGTGTTGAGATAATAACTAAAATGTTATCTTGATAAAAACATTAATCAAAAGAAAATAGTTAGCTTGTTGAAAAAATAATGTGAAAATAAGAATGCATGAAAATAAGGTTGACTTCAAAAGGAATATTCTTATATTTAATAAATTAAAATATATAAGTTGAATGTTTTAGAATATGGTAAAATTATAAGTGACCTCAATGAAAATATTTTTCTTAATAAAGAAGAGATCCGCAAGACACAATCATGGTATATTTAGGATAAAAATACTTTGAAAATTTTTAATGAGAATTTCAAAAAATCGTTCAAAGTGAAGGATAAAACATATCAGGTTACTGAAGAAATCTCACTCAATATTTTAGGTGAAATCTACTCAAACTTGACATAGAAGTATTAATGATTTTACTAAACACATTTTATAAAAAAAATTAAAATGTGAGAATTTATTTTTAAAATTGATATGACAAATACTACACATCAATGGAAGTTAATATTAATTTCCATAAGAATGTATCCTTAAGACAAGGGAAAACATATGTTATAATGTTTGGTGAATCTCTAAGATGTTATTCTGAAAAAAATTCATACTACTATGGAAGATATAGGTTTAAATGATATTATTGGTGTTATCTGCAAAAACAAATTTTATAACTTCTGGAACAACATGTAACTCTCTGAGAGTATGTATGAATTAAGGGTGAGTGAAACTATAAGAAGAGGAAGAAACATATTGAACTTAAAGGAAGATAAAATAATAAAAAAATATGTAGATAAAATATCTCAATGAATAACCTATTTTATTTCATGGATGATATTTTCATAATATGTAACAAAATAGGTCACTTTGTATAATAGTGAAAGACTACTCTCTTGAGATAGGTTAAATTTTCTAGAAAAGATAAGGAATATAATAAATATAAGATAATGGAAAATTCTCTTTCAGCTGCAGCTACAATGAAATCTTGTATAAATAGTAAGTCATGGAAACTTGAAAATGAATACTATTAATATATGATAGGTGATATAAAAAATTTAAATCAAATTTAATAACATAAATGAAGATCAATTAACTTTGGAAATCATATTTAATTTGAAATAAGATTAATCGGTATGATTTAAATATAGGCTTCGAAGTCAATGTCTAAGGTTGTTCTATTTGTTAATGGATTTAAGAAGAACTAAATGAGTGTTAAGAAAATCTATTATAATGGGAACGAAGTTATAATCTAATGATTTAAATATTTAAAAAATACTAACAAGGTATATAAGACTAGTGGTTGTTTTTTCCAGATTGATTACCCTAGTTACTATTTTTATTTAAGCATGGAGGATGAAAAAAAGTCGTGGATTAATAGAATTAAACATCTTTTCCAGAAGAATATGAGGATAATTTCAAATTGACTTACTAAAAATATAGAGGAATGATAATTATTTTTTTATAAGGATGAAAATGGGTCTGTTACCCATGAAAATAGAGGTACTTGAACCTGAAATTTCATAACAACCATGATAATGGAATCTGATTAATACCTATTTCTAAATTCCCAAAGTTGAACCCTAACCTAAAATTATATACTTATTTGAAAACAAAACTTATTTAAATACCTGTTTATATATATATATATGGTTGAAACCTTTTTAAAATTTGCTTCTATATAAAGAAAAAACAAAATTCATCACTTATAAAACATTCTTTATGTAATTACATACCAACCACTTGAAAAAAAGATCACACATTACATTATAAAAATCATTATAAATTTACAAATAAATTATATGTATTAACCCCCTTCATTATCAATTCATCAAAAAAATTCTTGATAAACCATCAATAACTCTGAAAATAGAAAAAAAAATATAATGAATATTACTATACTTGATTACCACAAACCCACTAGATCAGGGAACAAAAAATCTTATGTTGTGAAGTTTGATTGCAAAAATATGATATTTTAGTGCCCCAAAATCAGTGATCCTTGACTCCACAAACCTGGTGATTACGTAGACAATGTAATATAGAAAAACTCTATTAATTAAGGCTCATTCCAGTGTCTAGTCTACACAATCTTTCTTGATGCATCCATAACTCCCCTTTCCAAGATGTTTTATGAAATTTCACCTCTTTCAAGTGGTTCATATAGACATTTCTCTTTCCCCATGGGATGGTTCATGTAATAGGAATTGTGGTTATCTACTAGTTGCAGGGGAGGGGTGCATAGATGAGATTATAAATGGTTTAACCAACCATAAGAGGAGTGGGTGATGATAAGAGTGGTGAGATGATAAGCAGTGGATATGTTTAGAGATATAGTAAATATCAGAAGGGGAGACTGAGATGATGGACATAAAATTGATGAAGGATAATATTTTAATGTGTGTGTGATTAAATCGATAATATTTGGTATTATAGTGTGTCGAGACCCCCACCATCTGTAAGGTATGCCACCACACACATAGTGGTCCCCCACAATTTTTATTATCTATCAATAAATTCCTCTAAGAGTGTCTTGTGTTATGGATGAATATTGATTAATGTTATTAATAATAATTATAAAATTATTAATCTTCATGAGATAATATTTTTTCCACCATTTATAATATTTTATGAGAAAACTAAATCCTTAATAGTATTAATAATAAATATACACAGATTTGGGTTCTGGGTACCCAATAATTGGTATTTGAACCATACCCAAATATAAAATAAGAATTAAATTTACTACCCAATCCTGATTAAAACCTCACTTAGACCTTCTTAAACCAAAATTAACTGGGGTTGGTAGTATTGGATACCCATTTATCAGGAACACATTACCATCCCTATCTATTTGTGTCTTTTTATAAAATAAGTATGTTTAGTGTAAGTCATAATAAATTAGAAATTCAGTCAATTATACCACTTGATCTCATACATTATAACCTATTTGGGTAGATGTATCATCAGTCAATAAAGATATTGCTTTACCTTATCACATCCATTTATGATTTCAATCAAATGACCAATTTAATTTTAATAAAACATAAATTGGAAGCTGCATAGATGTTCAAACTATTCAAAAGGGAAATTTAAAATGATATGGGTGTATATATTTCAATGTTGAGAATAGAAAATGGAATGTAATACACATGAAATGTCTTCGAGTCCTACCTAAAGAAACATGGAATTAAACACCAGTATAGTTCTACCTACACTCTTCAACATAATAGAGTTTAGGAAAATAGAAACATAAGTTTAGTTAATATGAGATGAAACATTATCACTAAATATAAAATTTTTAAGCTATTTTGGAAGGAATATGTAAGTATAATTGGAAATGTTTAGAATGGATGTTTTCTACAAGTGTAATAAAAAATGACCCCTCTGATATATGGTATAAAAATAAATCAACTATGAAATATTTTATTTTTTTTGGAACCACATGTATATTGAGGATAAGAATTCCAAATTAAGGTAAATTTGATGAAAAATAAGAATAAGGTGTATTCATGGGTTATTTATCC
The DNA here is from genome assembly GCA_963277665.1 of Viscum album. Classification (NCBI taxonomy): domain Eukaryota; kingdom Viridiplantae; phylum Streptophyta; class Magnoliopsida; order Santalales; family Viscaceae; genus Viscum; species Viscum album. Next base: position 1,400,013,880 of record OY728143.1, on the reverse strand, counting down.
AACAAAATAAGCTGCAGTCATTGCATTAAATACAAATATATATTGTTTGATTACATAGATGTATAATTAATTTAAATACATCCACCTTAATAAAAATTGTTGAATAAAATGTTGATGTATTAATGAAATATATAATGAAAACTTCTAAATAAGTTAATGAAAATGACGATGTCTATGCACAAAACCTTGTAAACACTAATTCCAATCAGTCTAGTGATGTTGACAGTAAGATAGAATGTAAAAAAGGTAAAGTTCCAGACATTAAAAAAAACAAGATGAATTGAAAAATATCATTGGAAGTCATGTAACTAAAGTTAATCCCATATATAAGGCAAATATAGAGACCCCAACAATTCATACATATATATTACATAATTTTAGATGAATATTAAAAACATCTCGTAAATAAAAACACACCCCTTATCCATAAATTTTTAGAGTCATAAAAGTCTATATACATAATCATTTTATTTATTTCAAAATATTAAACATCTCCCACAAATATCTTATCACATAGTAAACTTATTACACATACCCTACCTAAAACCTTTATTCTTAACCTACAAAAAGGAAATATAAGAAAGGGTGATCTCATATTCTTAATATTGGTAATCATAAGAGATATTAATTAGTAGTCATAAGTGAGCATAAAATAAGCATAAGGGTATGCGAATATTATTATAACCTACAATAATCATACATAAGCAATCAATCATATTTTATCATAAAGCATGGAATAATAATGTTTTATAAAAAAACATAATTCAAAAGTGTTTGGAATCATCAATAAAATATCATGATCCATGATGACATATCATAATCATAAGACATAAGTTTTTTTCATACACATAAGCAAAGAAAATAATTTCCATAGTCAAGGGTAACATACACTGCTATCCTAGTGGATTGGGTTCACTCCCCATTCCATCATTTCCTTAGTTAATGTTTACTCATGGGACTAGAATATTGCACAAAGTACCTTAATGTACTGGGTTCAATCCCTATTTCGATCCTAATTATATCATGATATATTCTTCTTTACCCCATTAATTGGTGAGTTATATAATCCTAAGACCACACATCACACGATGAAAATCATACATATATGTACCACAAGATTATAAAAAAAATCATCAAATCATAATATCAAATAATAACCAGTAGAATTTAAATGGGTTTCATAAATATTTCATCATATAATAACCCATGAAAATGGAATAGGTTTCATAAAGGTTTCATCAATACTTAATTAAACCATAAGAAAGAAATGGGTTTCATATAATCATCCGCAAATCATCCTCATTATAATCCATCTATATAAAAAAATTAAATGGTATCATAAAACATATACCCACTTAATCATAACAATCCTTAATGTATGTATTCATAGATGAAAAATACCATAAAAATATCATTCAAACCATTATTTGAAAACAAGAGAATATTTCCTTTTCTTTTGAAAATATTTTAATTAAAAACTCTCATTATTTAAAAAAATATTTTAAAATAAAACTTCCAATTTTCAACAGGATTTTCAATGAAAATAATGGTCACTGTGGAGGTAAAATATGTTCCGGTCATATATGCTGAAAAACAATTCCTTTCGCACTTTTGTAAAATGTAAAAAACGAAATGTTTACAAATTTTTTTTTGAAAAAAATTCCTTTAAACCCTTTGTATATAATCTAAAAGGAAATGAAAATGAAAATTTTAAATCATTAAAAGTATAGGTAAAAAAATTATTTAATATTTTTTAGAATATGTACGAGGAAGAAAAATATTATCAACCAAAGATAAAATAAGGACAACTTTTCTTTAAAGACAATTTATCCATAATTATTAGTTACAAAGAGTAGATCACTGAAATAATAAAAATAATTTTATACATAACTATAGGAGAATAAAATAGATGTTTTTAATGTTTAATATCCACATAATTTTCCTCAAAGTAAATTTATCATAGACAATCCTTAAAATAAATGACATTATAACATAAACCCTTACCAATTTGGAAACTTTTGAATAATAACCACCATTAATGAAATAACTTCAAATGAAACATAAAATACAATACAAATAATGTTATTTATTAAAATACATAAAAAGGGTAGTATATATACTTAATTAAATAATATAGGTCTATAACATAACTTATGTCTATAGAAGACAATTTGAGATGATAAGCTCGTAACACTTTTGTCAATTTTTAAACCAAAACCAATTGGATGAATTAATTAGAATTTTAACATTAAATTCTATGATTTTAGATGGATTCATGAAATAAACTGAAAAGGGATAAGTATATATACATCAAAAACATAAATATGTGAATAACATAAAACATATCATAATGAAACAATATTGAGATGAAGAACCCTTACCTCTAGTCTCGTCCTACTTCATATGAATTCAAACCTACTATATAATAATGATAGATTTATTATAAATATTTTAAATAACCATATTTATACATATCATACTATATATAATTTACTTATGACATCTCATCTCCTTTTTATTCAAAACACTTTTTTAAAATCAATATTTCAGGTGATAACTATTTCAATTTTTATGAATGTTTTTATTTGGAAGTTCTGTTCCTTGTAATTTGTTCAGTTTTAATCTTATCTATAATATTAATCATGTAATAATTATAATATTTTATCATTATATACACTTTTTTTACCCATTTATATAAAATGGAGATGAAAAACTAATTACATCACTTTATGGAGATGATACTCTGTATATATGCATGGGTATGTTTTCACTTTTAGATTGATGGAACTAAAAAAGTTAAATTATAATTAACATTTCCATATTCATTATTATATTATAAAAATATATGAGATTATTAAATAAATCTTTAATATTATCTATGTAAATAAGAAATAAAAAATTAATCACATCACTTCATGGAGGTGGTAGTCCACACACACGCATGAGTGGTGTTATCATTTTCCAACATATGATAAGGTTAGAAGGTAAAAATGATATTATAATTATATAATATTAAATATTTAATAAATATTATATATAGATTTTAAATCTTTCATAATAACCAACCATAAAATATGGTGGTGGAAAATGAATAATATCGTTATATAGAGGCGGAAGTCCACATGTACGCACAAATGATACATTCACTTCCCACTTTATAGAAAAGGTATGGAAAATTTTTATTAAACAAACATAATGACAACCTATTTCATGTTATATATTATGTTAATATATTTTTATATTTAGGATGTAATTGATGAGGTAAAATAATAAGTAAATAAAATCTATTTCGTAATATGATTAACTCTTCATTGAGTGTCCTCCTTTGGATCTCTTCTCAAGGACCCTAGGAATGGTATTTTGAGGAGACCAACACCTAAAAACTTGTATTTGGATGCTTGAATAGGTATCGATATTGTTTTGTGGAGAAAAAATTCTCAAGGTGGTGTGAATAATTGGGTATATGTTGATTCCTTTTATAGTAAATGAAAGGACACACTTAGAATTACATAAATGATTTAAATGAAACAAATTATTTTTCATGTGTAAGTGGAAAAAAGTAAAAAAATTATTATATAAGACAGGTTAATATTGAAATTCATTAAAACACTAAAATTTTTATAGTTTTATTTTTTAATTTAAACCTTTTCATTTGGTTTATTCCCAACATTAACCAATTTTAACCTTAACTTTAGTAACAAATTTTTAATTATTTATGTGTTATAAATTTAATTATTAGGTAAAATTATAATAAAAATGGAAATGTGATTATATGTTAGACCACATTACACCCCTCTAATCTTTTATGATTTTCATGATTTTAAAAACATTTAATAAAATACTATATAAAATAAAATATTATTAATGTCATTTTTGTGGATATTCATTTTATTTGGATTTAAAGATAGAAAGAAAACAATTTATTTAGAATGTAGACAATTTCACCATCAATTATACATTATAATTACACATAAAATTAATATCCCACCACATGTAATCCAAAAATTATTTATTTTATTTCTTTTGACATTAATTAGTAAATTTCTCTACTGCTTGCACAAGCAATGTGTTGGCGTTGAATAAGAATTTAAGGTAATTATACAAGCAATAAAAATTTTAAATAAATAAATTTCATAAAAATAATTCATTAATATTAAAATAAATCAATTATTATTGATCATACCCTCGTTTTTTCCCTTGATTTTTTTAGAGTTTTTAAAAGAAATGATAGTGGCCTTTTTTATTTTTTTATAATTAAAATAATATATAATTCATTATCAAAAAAGGCACCAAATATCCATAACATATAATATTGGATGTTTAGGGTCAAAAACACTCATCAAATATATCATAGGGAAGTTATAAGATTATTTTAAATTCTTATTCAGTAGTTTTAATTCCATTTTACTCATTTTACCGTTATCATGGTGACAACATTTTTACCAAGGTTACTATTGATATTAAAAAAAATAAAAGAGGCATATTTACCAAATATTAACATCATGGTTAAAAATATGGAATTAATTTTTAAATATTCAATTTTTATAAGTGGTATAAAAAATTTTAATATAAATATGTAAAACTCAATGAAAAACAGTTTCTAGAAAAATATATTTTTAAGCCCAAAATGAACTTATAACAAAATAAAGTATAATGATAAAACATATATAATTAATTATATTATTTCAAATAAAAGGATAATTATTTTAATTTAAAATAAAATTAAAAACATAATGGTATTTTTAAATCACTAGATCTAATTAAAATAGTATTTTTCATTATTCACTTAAAAATAAATATTTTCATATAAATATCAAAATATTATGCTAAGATCGTATTAAAATGGTGATTTAAAAAATTATATTCACATTATCAAATAAAATTTCTACATATGGTAGAAATTAATTTTAATTTTTATGCACAAAATTCAATAAAAATAGTTTTTAGAGAAAACAAAATTATGGAATTATAAAATGACATTACTAAATATTGAGTAGTTATTTTTTATTTATTCATAATTAAATTTTAGTTGATTAAGAAATTTATATATAAATTTCGTAATGTATTTAATCCTATTCATACCTATAAAGTTAATTACTAGTTTATAATATATCATATTTTTTAAGATAGCAGTTGAATGTTAATAATGTTATCAAACACATACAATTTAATTAAAGAGAAGTACTCTAAAATCTCATTGTGTTACATTCTACCCCCTTAAATAAATTTCATCATCGAATTTTAATTTTCACATAACAGAGTTAGTATATTATGAAATATTAATAAAATATGATATAGATTCGATGATAACTAATTTTTAAATCACTACTAGAAAACTTATTATCTCTTAATTAAATATTTTTAAAACCATGTATGAAATATTACAAGAGTCATGGGTTTCCAAATACATACCATAATTTATGAGTGATAATTTCCAAAAAATAATACTTAATAGACTGTTTTTCCTCTTAAATGAGTTGAGGAAATAATTTACCACCAAGATAAATAATATGAGATAAGAAACTTCCTGGAGTTTTTTTTATTTTATAAGAAAAAATTCATCTGATAGTTTTGCTTCAAACCATTTCAACTTCTATCTCATATCTTACTCCAATAAATGAATATTAAACAAGAATATTTCATGCCCCAAGCACTAAAATTAACTTGTAATGAATCATAATTTCCATAAAACAATAATTATTCATTCCTTTGGTCTTTATATATTTATAAAAAGAAAACAAATAAGCATAATTTTTCCAATATGGGTAAATATTAAAATAGTGAATTAATACATTGATATCTAAAATCTCTATAATAATATGAAGAGTTCAATTTAAAAAAATCCATAAATTGTTAACCTTAAGACTTATCCAAATCATGTCTGACTAATATTTTTCACAAGATAAAAATTAACATTTATACCCAAAAAATATAAAGTATCTCATAATTTCACATACAAAACACATGAATACTACGATCATATATTCTCTTAAAATATGCTATTATGTTTCCAAAATAACCTATATAACTATAAATAAACAATATATACTTCCATAAATTGACTCAATATTAATTCCTTAGATTATTTTTTACTTAATCATATATTTTCACAATATAGTACACTTCTAACCAAATAACATTAATCACTTAGTCACCAAGTTAGTTTTTAATCACATGGTTATCTATATGATAAAATTATGATCCCAAAATCTGATAACTATTTTATCCCAATTAATCATAATTAATAAAACACAAAATATTATATTAACCCTAAAGAATATCAATATACTGATATCCAAAAAATATAAAAACATTATTCCTTAAATAAACTTTTCACTGAAAGACATACTAAACCAAAGGGTTGTATTCCCATTAATGTCTCCCAAAATATCCTTAATCGTCTTAAAATCCCATCACATAAAACCTTATACGGGGTATCTATGACGGTAAACATATGATCAACATTACACTTATCAACCGATGGCTGTTTAGGTTTATCCCATATCACTATAGAATATCATAGGTTTCTATGGGTTTTATCATATTGTTTATCATAATAATTTCAAAGGAAAATGTGGATTAACCAAAGAATATCCTCTAGGAGTTTCTCTCTAGGTGTGAAATCATAGGTCCACTAATCATACATCATGAAAGATCGAGTTAATATCCAATCTTTTCCATTCATAGTTTTTACCCCTAGGTTCATATTTTATATAGCCACATCAAATTTCTAGCATCTAGATAGGAATTTATTTTCTAGGGAAACACACAATATCCACTTTACCACAACTTTAGGATATTATCATATAATTAGAATTATCCCCAAGGATGTCGTCATTTTTTTAATTCCAATCACCAATTATTAACTAAAACCTACATAGAAACCAAATACAGTGACCCAAGCATTTTATACATATACATTACATTATTTTAGATGAATAATATATAAAAATGATAAAAACAACTTCATAGAACTGCAATGGTTTAGTGTCTTTGGAGAATAGATATATAGTCATCTAATTTTATGAAATATATTCAATATATCCCACACATATCTTCTTACATAGTACACATCTTATACATACGAAACATAGAAACATTATTCATTACCTAGGAAAAAGCATACAAAAAGGTGTACTTAGATTCTCAATACAGGTAAACAAAATAAATATCAATCAATGATCATGAGTTAGTATAAGATAAACATAAGTAAATGAGAAAGTGGTAAGGAAATAAAATAATCATACCTAATCAGTCAAATATCATTAATCATATATCATTACATGGGGTTTTTTCATAACAAAATATATATGTCATAAGTGTTTAGAATCATCATTAATCAATAATGAGACATACAAATATATCATAAGCATAAGACATAAGTTTTTGGAATACACATAAGAATAGAAAATAATTTCTTAGTCACTGATAATTTCTAAGGATATTATAGTGGATTGAGTTCACTCCCCATTCCAACATTTTGTTATCCATGGTTCACTCCCAAGATTGTCATAGTGGATAGGGTCCCTTACTGAATTGGGTATACTCCCCATTCCAGTACATATTATATCATGATATATCCATTATTACCTAATTCATTGGATGAATATATACTTCATGCTCCCCTGATCACATAATTTAAATCATACATATGCTTTCCACAAGAGCATAAACCATTCATCATATCATCACATCATATCATAACCCATGGAAAGAAAATGGGTTTTATAAATATTTCATAATATCATCATAAAAAACCAATGAAAAAGAAACTTTTTTATAACATCCCTTATTTTTATTACATTACTATTATATAATTTTAATGATTAATAATATAATAGTGTTATAAAACCAGTATCGAATGGTTTAGTGTACTGGAAAAATTATAACCATATATAACATTTACATAATAAAAAATAAAAATTATTTAATTTATTCTAATATAGCTTCTTAGTGGCCCAAATTATATCCTTTGTACATTTATTCACCTAAGGATATACATCAAATAAAGGGGTGAGCTAAAATCCTAGTAAAAGGATATATACGTACATAAAGGAAACTAAAATGGGTGAACAAAATCGTCATCATCATAACATAATCATGGGATCATCATCATAATCATTACATGAATCATTAGATAAAGTAATTTAATTTGTAAATTCATAAATCATAAAACTTATGTTTTAGTGGTAAAATACCATACATAGTTGTGAACAAAGTTATTATCATGTTCACGCATAACATGTGTTCATCATCATAAAATTGTCATTTTCAGAAAATATAGCATCATTTTAATTAATATGGAACATTATATCATGAGATACACCACTTTACCCAATTCATTTGTTCACTATATAATTATAGGTTCACTCGTCACATCCTAACATTTACATAATCATGCATTCCTCATATAACATAGAATAATTGTTTCTATAAAATAACCCATGGAAAGCAAATGGGTTTCATGAAAATTTCATTTAAAATAATTTCATGAAGAGAAATTGCGGTTCAAAAATTAAAAAATGGAATAACATAATTGTTATAAGAATCATCAATCTTGAGTGAAGAAGAAACGATGTAAAGAGAAGTAAAATATGTTTTTTAGAAAGAAGAGTTCATTTTGGAAAAAAAATCATTTGTAACAAAATTATATATGAAACAAGTATTTCATAGAAAATAAAATGTAAGTAAAAATAAATTACTATTTTTTGTAACATTAGAAGAACATCAACACTGATATTTTTCATGAAAGTGGTATCACCAAGAGAAAAGGAGTTGGCTTTGAGAATCCCCTTACCTTATATCCCAATAATTTCTTCACTTAAATATCCTTCATAATCAGATTTTATTCATTAATTAATAAATCCATAACATATAATACATTTATTAAAATAATTTTAGTTTGATTAAGTTCATTAATGACCATTTTGATGAGTTATAATGTTCAATTGCATTGTTCAGGTGTGTTCTTTTTCTTATTTTTCATGATCGGTTCACTTCTATACATGTATGGAAGTTAATATAAAATGAGTATTATTTCATAGAATTGATATTATATGTTATTAGTGATATTAAATATGTTTAAATGGTTTTATATATTATTTTTTCCCAGATACGAGGATGAATCAACAGATATAATGTTAATGACAATTATTCAGATTAATCGTGGCAGTTTTTGATAACAACAAAATCATTCTATTTTATTATTTACTATTTTCTATAAATGTTAGTTACAAAACATAAAAGGTTATATCATAATTTATAAAATATGTTTGAACCATTATAATGGTTTTTTGACCATCCTTGAAGGCAGGTATAAGAAAATACATGCACATCATCCATGATGGCGGTAAATTGACACATCATGGATGATGTTTTCATTTTAGAATAAAATGGAGTGGAGAAGGGGTTTAATGATGGATTATTACATTAACATACAAAAATTTTGCTATATTTAATATAAATTATTTTTCATGAAACTTAGATAATGCGATATTAGGAGATAATAGGAAAAAATAAATTTAAATGAAATTAAAATAAAAGAAGATTATTTTACCTCTAGAATTATCCTCCCTGAGAACCTCATTAAAAAGAATGGTTTGGTATTTTAATGATACAAATGGATATTGAACATAAGGTAGGGTATTAGTAAGATTATTTAGAAGAATATGTACAATGAGAAGAGGTGGTGAGGGTGGTATTTATCGAGGAGGAGAGGGATTTTTTTATTGTATTCATTATTTTATTATTTTGGCTCAAGACTATGAATAGTTTTGACTAAAATGAATAAATATAGTAAATGGAGAATAAAGATTTTATTTTATGGGCTTACATCACCCATACACCATCTATGAATAAAAAATTCATGAATTTTTTAAATACTGTAAATTATAGTATTTCTGTAATGCCCCGACCCCAGCTACCCAGAGCCGGTGCATTACTTCGTAACATTGGCATGATCACAAAATATCAAGTCTCGAAAGACCGATTAGTTTAGTAGCCTTGGAAACACTAGATACATTCATAAATGATACATTACATCACAAAGTGAAAAACTATAATATCATAGTCTCCATAGTCCACACTTCTATCCTCTTCGGACTATCCATACATGACATTCATAAAATACTTCTTCACATCCTGGAAAATATTAAAACATTGAAAGGGGTGAGCTCGGATGCTCAGTAAGGTTAACAATATAGCGGAGGCTTTCATAAATAAAAATTAACATTTAAGGCAATGTATAACTAAAACAAAAGCCTTTTAAACTTGAACTTCAACATAATATGGAAAAAGTAAAATGAGATAATGCCATTCACTTCTTCACATGGATATTCTACTGGTCGAATAATCACATGCAATATCAATAACCACTTTCATAATGATGGAATGCATAATGCCAGACTATCATAACCACGTAGCCAAGGCCTCGTGCCAAGACCACAAATAAGATTTTGTCAAGGCCTCGTGCCAAGACACTAGTTTTTCTCATGAGACCTGCCGATGCATCGAGGAGCTATAGCGGGATCCACCCGTCACTTATTAAGTCTAATTCATTCCTCATATGAATAGGTTTAAACATATCATAAACCATAACAAAATCGTATCACATAAAACATGCATAAAGGAAACATAACATTTCCACATTTCAATCACAAGATATAAATACAACACATTGATATAATAAAAACGCTTTCAAAACCATTTTCAATACCAAAATAAAAGAAAGTTAAAACTTTGTATTTATTTTTCATTAAAAAAATGATGTCTTGTAGAGGAAGCCGAAACTCAAATAATGGTCACGGCGGCAGAGAAGTCATTGTCGCCGCATAAGTACGGAAAGAAAAACATCCCCTTTTTGTCGTTTAGTAAAACGCATCGTATAAAAAAGATTCCTTTTGAATAAACGTAAAAGTCAAAGGGTTTTATACACCTTATAAAAGAATGTTTTGTATAAAACCAAATATGCCTCAATGAAAGGGGATTGAGACGAAGTCCTTAAAAAGATCATTTTTTTTAAATAAAGTACATCTATAATGTGTATTCACTATAATTAAACATAAATAATGTACAAATACAATATAGGACATAATAATATCAGGACATTATTTGAAAGTAGGAGATTAACCCAAAGAATGGAAGTTGGGTTCAGAAATTCCCTTACCTCGTGTCTGACTTGACTCAACCGTTCTTTAACCTCCTGAATAATAAACTAGAGTTAATATATACCTTATTAAGAACCATTTTCAATTTCATTATCCTTATTATATCACTTATTACAATGATATGAACATTATGTAATTATTTAAGTTAATAACGGTCGTTTTGTCGATCTTTGGTACTTGAGTCAACAATAAACTTGTTATAATTACAAGTTGTTCATGTGGTGATATATCAATTATATCCAGAATTATTTTCATGATGTAGATATCATATATATCATATATATACAGTATATACATTCATTCATAATGTCACGTAACATTTAGAGGTAAGAAATGAAATGCACCGTTCATGGAGACGGTAAGCCGTACGTACACATGAACGCTAATTTCATTTCTATTTCGTATTTAATGGAATGAAATCATAATGATAAAAATTTATAATATAATTACAGTATAATATAGTGTATAATACCATTTAATACATCCTTTATACATCCCACATATGGCATTAACGATTCAAATCACTTTAAGGGGGCGGTAGTCCGCACTTCCTAAAATGAAATTATCACGTTTTACCCATAATGGAAATCATAAAGTATGCCATAAATGAGAAATAAAGAAGCATAAGTAAAACATAAACATATTTTATATCATATATAAATATAGTGACATCTTAATGGCCACCTTTGAAAGTGTTATATGAGTGTTGAACAATCATCGTTTCGTGAGGCAGAAATTCGCCATCCATAGAAACCGTATGTTCTTTAACCATTAGATGTAGGTGTGTGTAAGTGTAGCTTGAATCCTTCTTATAAAAAAATCCTAGTATATTGAGGATACTGGTGTTGTTACAAAAGAAATGAATATAAAGGTTTTAGGGGGTTGGATAAGAAAAATAAAACAAAACAGTATTAGAGAAGACATTACCTCAAAATCGGGTAACTCTTTTTGATTTGAGCCAAAGGCTTCCTTGGGAAGAGTTCTGCCCAAAGTGAGGCTTCTAGGAGTAAGAGAGGGAAGTTGGGAGAGTATTTGGGAAGAGTTTGGCCGAGCCAAATGGCTTGAAGGTGTGAATAAGGTGGGAGAGGTGGGGGCCTTTTATAAGTGGAGAGGAGTTTCTCTTTTGGAAAGATTGAAATGTTACATTATTACACAATGCTTTTCGGATTCTAAAGGTACAAAACTTATATAATTCGTGGTTAAGGTAATAAGGGGTCGAAATCTACCCATCCAATAGTCTTTGGACAAGTGTAAGCCTTGTATTTTAAATTATCTTTTCATTTTATTAAAATCGTTAAATAATGAGGTCATCGATGCATCATAATGATGTCATAAATAATTTAATTTATTTAATGTATAAAAATTATAAAACAAATACTATGATGTAGGAAATCTTTTTAGATTTCTAATGAATATTTATAATCAAAATTTGGACTTGTGTAACCCCACTTAAAAACTTTTTTAGTAAAACAACTCATGTTTGTGTCAATTTAATTTTAACATTAAATAAATATATATTAATGTCATTTTCCAACTAAAGTGGCTCCATGGGGTCCCCAAGTTGACCCATGGGTTGTCTTGGTCGGCCATGACTCATCCAATAGCAGTACGACAAGTGTCATGCTCATCTCATATTATTAAAACATTATTTGTACCTTAAACTACACTAATTACCGCTAATCGCGATTAAGAACTTAAAAGTTACTATTCACCAAAAAATTATTTTAATCTCATTGAACCACATTTTACTTCTTAATGACAATCATGTATGTCAGATTTTTGAAAATCAAATCACAGAAGTGGTAATATTTCATTTTAACGAAAAAAAAATCAGTTTTTAACAACCACTTAGTGGTTTCACTATTCATCAAAAATTGAAGTTTTTCAGAATAAGGCCAAAATTTCACCCAAAGCTATAATTGATATTCCGAATTCAAAAATGATGTCTATTTTAAAAAATTACAAACATATAATTTGCATTAATTAATTTTATAATTAATTCCCGCTGTTACGACAAATAGCGTGTTTTTAAGAAACAATTTATATCAAAAGATTGGCAATTGTTTATGTCCAATTTCAATGTTAAATTAATTATAATGACCACCATTGGATAAAATGGTAAAAATATATTCTAATTATACCTTAAAACCACTAAATAGTATAATTTATCACTATAAATTATTTTGATTAAAAAAGTTGTTTTTAAGTATTTTTCACTATTCATAAAAAATAGAATTTCTCAGAAAAATACCAAAAATTCAACATAGGCTAATTTCGATATTACGAATAGAAAAATGAAGTCCATTTTGAAATATAAATTTCTATAATTTTAAAAAGTGGTTATTACTATTCATAACGGCTACTTTGATTAGTCGCGGTGTTTTAGAACTCGAAGTTGCGTACAATGCAAGCTATTGCATTATTGAATGAGAAGCGTATCATGGAAGCTCGAGGTGTTACATTCTCCACTCCTTCAATAAATTGCGTCCTCACAATTTGAAAATTTTCTTTGAAAATAAATGGTTGAAAAGAGAAAATACCTTTTTGGAAAACCCACATCGGAAATAAGGTTAATAAATATATAACATTAAAAGAAAGAAAGATAAGTACAAAGGTCACCTGATATAGCCCATTCTAGGATTCTATGAAAATATGGATATGGAGGAGAAACAAACCATCAAGGTCTGATAGAGAGTTATAGAAAACAGGATTAGGAGAAAGTTTAACCACAAGAAAATCACAAACTTGTGATTGGTTAAACGGTCATTGAATCCCCAGTTGGAAAAGTTAACCGACAACATTTTTGTTTTAAGTTACCTTTTATAATGTTGAGAAATTTATTTAGGAGATTTACTAAGAACGTAAGGGAATATACATACTTGTTATGTATACTTTCATTCGTTAATAAATTTTTACCACAAACCCAACTTTTACTCCAAATGGTAACGGAACTCAAAAATATTCTATTTATCCTAATTATATAAGGTTCCAAATGTTAACACATACCATTTAGATTAGTAAAACTATTTTGTAATAACCAGGGACTTCCTATAGGCTAGTGGTAGGAAATAAAGGCTTGTCGCACTATGGTTGTGGGTTCGATTCCTGCAGCTTTGTCCGACGCGACGGGTTATTCCCCACCCTGCAGGTTGTCCTTTTCCTAAAACTATAGTATCATAATATTCCAAAAATAATCTTCATAAATTTTTTAACCTTAAACAATACTATCCAAAGATCAACTTAATCCACTCCAACCTTTATAGTTATCCAAAATACCTCTGTCCAGACTTTCTCTAAAAGGTCTCTTAATTCCAAAATCAATTTATCAGATTCCCCAAACAAAGTAAAGTTTCTCTTATTGTCACATACTAAAAATATAATTACCTTCATCATATTAAAACCTTACTGAAATCAACAAGTACTTCAATACAATCCTTATATATATATATATCACATTATTATAATAACCAAAATATAATCCATGAGTCCAAAAGCACCAATACATTAGTTATTCTGCTTCAACTGTAGTAACAGCATAAGATTGTTCTTGATCCCTTGGCCTTTTCTGAGGTAAGTTTCGCTGACGCTTAGGACATTAATTTGAATAATGACCCATTTATCTACAATTGTAGCATTCAACTTTGATATCCTCTTTCTTTCCCTTGCAATCACGAGCCTGGTGACCCTTTTCTCCACATTTATAACAAACTCCCATTCCTTTTAGGCAAGTACCAGGGTGATTCTTCCCACAATTATCACATAACAGAAAATCCTTCTTTCCCTTTTTCCATTTATCTGTCTCTTGTTCCACCGTTCTCTTCTTCTCTTGCTTTACTTTGTTGTCATAAGACTTAGAGAATTCCTTTTCTATCTTGATAGCACACGAGACAATATCTTCGTATGATGAGAAGGATTGTGATACTAAAGCTTGACGGAGAAATGGTTTTAACCCATCAAAGAAACGATCAATCTTACCTCTTGGGTTACGTATATAATCTGCAGCATACCTTGCTATCCTTGTAAAGTTGGCCTCATACTTTGCGACATTCTCATCCTCCTTTTGTCTCAGACTCAGAAATTTCCATTCCATATCTGCTCTATGGTCGCGAGGAAAGTATTTTTCTAAGAAAAGATCTTTGAACTCTCTCCATTCCATATTTGATACTTCTTCATCTTCCTTTTTGTTTTGAATCAGCGACCACCACTGATCGACATCTCCAGTGAGGCGGTAAACTGCCATGACAACCTTCTCCCTTTCACTACTCCCCAAGGCATGGAATATTTTCTCTAACGAATTTATCCATTGCTCAGCTACTATAGGATTTGTACTCCCATTGAAGGTTGGTGGTTGTTTCCTCATGAAGCGGTCTAACATTGATCCTCCACATTGTGGATCAGGGTGCTCCATACGAGTAAGGTTATTATTCATAACCTGAGTGAGTTGTCCCAGTATGGTAATAAGTTGATCAGCACCAGTTGTATCTCCAGATCCACAATAATTATCTTGAGCAGGAGGGCAATCCCTACACGGAGTGCGTGCATTGATACAGTTTCCATTCCTTCCACTAGGCGCCATTTCTAAACAATGACATAAACTATATTAGTTTATAAATCAAAATAAATAATTCCATACTTGTAAGATACTTAACATAAATTGAACTATTTAGGGATATAATCCATAAAAATGTTTTCTTTGAGGAAGTATATACTCATAACTCTTCATAGTGATTTGTAAAGAAAATGAGAGTTATCCTAAGCATATCCCTCGGGAGTGTCGTAACCAAGAGTGCAGCAAGGCCCGTTGTCGTGCACCAGTTCCCGTTCGAGTCTAGCTCAAAGCGGTGTTTTCGGGTTTTACCCCTAGGAACATCTATGCCAGAGCCGCCTCTACCTGCTCGTATCCAGACAGGGATGTATTGCTCGGAAAACTCACAAAATCTCTACAATACCAAAATTCTAGGAAGTTCTTCTATACTAATCCTCAAAGTCTATCTTCGGGCTATTTGCTCTAATCAGAGTTTATCTAAATCTAGCTTCCAAGGTAAGTACTAACCTCCCTTTGATACCAACTGTAACGCCCCGACCCCAGCTACCCAGAGCCGGTGCATTACTTAGTAACATTGGCATGATCACAAAAGACCAAGTCTCGAAAGACCGATTAGTTTAGTAGCCCGGGAAACACTAGATACATTCATAAATGTTACATTACATCACAAAGTGAAAAACAATAATAACATAGTCTCCATAGTCCACACTTATATCCTCTTCGGACTATCCCTGCAGGTCATTCATAAAATACTTCTTTACATCCTGGAAAATATTAAAACATTGAAAGGGGTGAGCTCGGATGCTCATTAAGGTTAACAATATAGCGGAAGCTTTCATAAATAAACATTAACATTTAAGGCAATGTATAACTAAAACAAAAGCCTTTTAAACTTGAACTTCAACATAATATGGCAAAAGTAAAATGAGATAATTCCATTCACTTCTTCACATGGATATTCTATTGGTCGAATAATCACATGCAATATCAATAACCACTTTCATAAGGATGGAATGCATAATGCCAGACTATCATAACCACGTAGCCAAGGCCTCGTGCCAAGACCACAAATAAGATTTTGTCAAGGCCTCGTGCCAAGACACTAGTTTGTCTCATGAGACCTGCCGATGCATCGAGGAGCTATAGCGGGCTCCACCCGTCACTTATTAAGTCCAATGCATTTCTCATATGAATAGGTTTAAACATATCATAAACCATAACAAAATCGTATCACATAAAACATGCATAAAGGAAACATAACATTTCCACATTTCAATAACAAGATATAAATACAACAAATTGATATAATAAAAACGCTTTCAAAACCATTTTCAATACCAAAATAAAATAAAGTTAAAACTTTGTATTTATTTTTCATTAAAAAAATGATGGCTTGTAGAGGAAGCCGAAACTCAAATAATGGTCACAGCGGCGAAGAAGTCGTTGTCGCCGCATAAGTACGGAAAGAAAAACATTCCCTTTTTGTCTTTTAGTAAAACGCTTCGTATAAAAAAGATTCCTTTTGAATAAATGTAAAAGTCAAAGGGGTTTATACACCTTATAAAAGAAAGTTTTGTATAAAACCAAATATGCCTCAATGAAAGGGGATTGAGACGAAGTCCTTAAAAAGATCATTTTTTTAAATAAAGTACATCTATAATGTGTATTCACTATAAGTACACATAAATAATGTACAAATACAATATAGTACATAATAATATCATGAAATAATTTGAAAGTAGGAGATTAACCCAAAGAATGGAAGTTGGGTTAAGAAATTCCCTTACCTCGTGTCTGACTTGACTCAACCATTCTTTAACCTCCTGAATAATAAACTAGAGTTAATATATACCTTATTGAGAACCATTTTAAATTTCATTATCCTTATTATATCACTTATTACAATGATATGAACATTATGTAATTATTTATGTTAATAACGGTCGTTTTTTCGATCTTTGGTACTTGAGTCAACAATAAACTTCTTATAATTACAATTTGTTCATGTGATGATATATCCATTATATCCAGAATTATGTTCATGATGTAGATATCATATATATCATATATATACAGTATATACATTCATTCATAATGTCACGTAACATTTAGAGGTAAGAAATGAAATGCACCGTTCATGGAGACAGTAAGCCGTACGTACGCAAGAACGCTACTTTCATTTCTATTTCGTATTTAATGGAATGAAATCATAATGATATAAATTTATAATATAATTACAGTATAATATAGTGTATAATACCATTTAATCCATCCTTTATTCATCCCACATATGGCATTAACGATTCAAATCACTTTGAGGGGGCGGTAGTCCGCACTTCCTAAAATGAAATTATCGCGTTTTACCCATAATGGAAATCATAAAGTATGCCATAAATGAGAAATACAGAAGCATAAGTAAAACATAAACATATTTTATATCATATATAAATATAGTGACATCTTAATGGCCACCTTTGAAGGTGTTATATGAGTGTTGAACAATCATCGTTTCGTGAGGCAGAAATTCTCCATCCACAGAAACTGTATGTTCATTAACCATTAGATGTAGGTGTGTGTAAGTGTAGCTTGAATCCTTTTTATAACAACATCCTAGTATATTGAGGATACTATTTTTGTTACAAAATAAATGAATAAAAAGGGTTTAGGGGGTTGGATAAGAAAAATAAAACAAAACAACATTAGAGAAGACATTACCTAAAAATCGGGTAACTCTTTTTGATTTGAGCCAAAGGCTTCCTTGGTAAGAGTTCTTCCCAAAGTGAGGCTTCTAGGAGTAAGAGAGGGAAGTTGGGAGAGTATTTGGGCAGAGTTTGGCCGAGCCAAATGGCTTGATGGTGTGAATAAGGTGGGAGAGGTGGGGGCCTTTTATAAGTGGAGAGGAGGGGCTCTTTTGGAAAGATTGAAATGTTACATTATTACACAATGCTTTTCGGATTCTAAAGGTAAAAAACGTATATAATTAGTGTCTACGGTGATAAGGAGTCTAAATCTACCCATCCAATAGTCTTTGGACAAGTGTAAGCCTTGTATTTTACATTATCTTTTCATTTTATTATAATCGTTAAATAATGAGGTCATCGCTGCATCATAATGATGTCATAAATAATTTAATTTATTTAATGTCTAAAAATTATAAAACAAATACTATGATGTAGGAAATCGTTTTATATTTCTAATGAATATTTATAATCAAAATTTGGACTTGTGTAACCCCACTTAAAAATTGTTTTAGTAAAACAACTCATGTTTGTGTCAATTTAATTTTAACATTAAATAAATATATATTAATGTCATTTTCCAACTAAGGTGGCTCCATGGGGTCCCCATGTTGACCCATGGGTTGTCTTGGTCGGCCATGACTCATCCAATAGGAGTAGGACAAGTTTCATGCTCATCTCATATTATTAAAATTTTATTTGTACCTTAAACTACACTAATTACCTCTAATCGCGATTAAGAACTTAAAAGTTACTATTCACCAAAAAATTATTTTAATCTCATTGAACCGCATTTTACTTCTTAATGACAATCATGTATGTCGGATTTTTGAAAATCAAATCACAGAAGTGGTAATATTTCATTTTAACGAAAAAAATCAGTTTTTAACAACCACTTAGTGGTTTCACTATTCATCAAAAATTGAAGTTTTTCAGAATAAGGCCAAAATTTCACCCTAAGCTATAATTGATATTCCGAATTCAAAACTGATGTCTATTTTACAAAATTCCAAACATATAAGTTGCATTAATTAATTTTATAATTAATTCCCGCTGTTACGACAAATAGCGTGTTTTTAAGAAACAATTTATATCAAAAGATTGGCAATTGTTTATATCCAAATTCAATGTTAAATTAATTCTAATGACCACCATTGGATAAAATGGTAAAAATATATTCTAATAATACCTTAAAACCACTAAATAGTATAATTTATCACTATAAATTATTTTGATTAAAAAAGTTGTTTTTAAGTATTTTTCACTATTCATAAAAAATAGAAGTTCTCAGAAAAATACCAAAAATTCAACATAGGCTAATTTAGATATTACTAATACAAAAATGAAGTCCATTTTGAAATATAAAATTTATATAATTTTAAAAAGTGGTTATTTCTATTCATAACTGCTACTTTGATTAGTCGCGGTGTTTTAGAACTCGAAGTTGCGTACAATGCAAGCTATTGCATTATTGAATGAGAAGCGTATCGTGGAAGCTCGGGGTGTTACAATTTCACTATTCACAAAAAATTCAACTATTTTAGAAAAATATCAAAACATAACCCTAACCATTTTTAGCTATGTGAAATTCAAAAATGAACTTCATTTTATGAAAATAGTTTATTAAATATAAGAAGTATAATTTTTAATTAAAATCATTGTTTACTTGGAAAAGACCAATTTTAAAATTATAACAGATTTTATAATACATTGAAATATTAATTAATATCTCATATAATTATATTATAATAATATGAAAAAAATAAAAATATTTGAATATATTTTTTGAAAATAAACTTTATTTTAAATAATTATATTAAATTTAAAATTTAAAATAAACATTTATGTTTTATAAAAATACAAATACTGAATTAATATTTTTTAAATCATTTATTTACATATACTATGATATAATTATAACATATTATATTTTATAAGATACATAAATTTTATTTATACTTTCATAGATGATGTTATTATTCTATTGGTTGGATTATTATTCCTAATGGTCATGTTACTATTACAAATATCATGTTACTATTCCATTGGTATATATTCTTTAACTTCTAGAAATACTTCTTATTTCATTCATTCATCATTTCTAAAGTTTGTATGGTGTTATTTAGGGAATTTTATATGATTTATACTATATTTAATAACTATAAGAATGAATTTTCCATTGATAAAATTTTGGGTTGTTACATTCTCCACTCCGCATCATATAAAATTTCTCCCTTGAAATTTTATTTTGCATAAACTAGTGAAGGGATTTATCCTTCATTGCATCCTTTGATTCAAATGTTTTCTCTTCGTACTTTGGATTCCTCCATATTAATTTGACCAGGTGAGTAGTCTTATTGCATAAAAATTTATCTCTATGGTCTAAGATCTTCACTGGATTTTCCTCAAAAGAGAGATCATTTTACAAATGTACCACCTATGAATTTATTACATGTGAGGGATATGGTATGTACTTAATCAAGAGGGATACGTGGAATACATTTGGTACTTGAGACGTAGAAGGTGTAAGTTTCATTCGATAGGCCATAACTCTCACATGATCAAGAATCTCGAAGGGGCTGATATACCAGGAACTCAACTTTTATTTCATCCCATATCACATGATCCACTTCCCTAAAGATATATAGAGGAATAACACATATTCAAACTCAAACTCTAGGTCTCATAAAAAATTGTCTCGATATAGATTTTTTTGATTTTGGGATAACTTGATGTGATATTTAATGGTTTTCACCTTCACTAACACTTCTTTAACTATTTCAGGTCCTTGAAGCTTATGTTAACTGACTTTATCCCCACATGATAGTGTTTTTTATATTTTACTATAATTTTCTTCATATAGATCTGTTTGGATACTTGAGTAAAAAAATTTGTTGTAAGAGAACTTGGATAGAGGAAGATGTTGGTCCCATCCTCCTTTGAAGTCCATAAAAAATTTTCTCTACATATCTTCTAGTGTCTGAATAGTTTCCTCTAATTGTCCATCCATTTGTGGATGATAATTTTTAATGAAGTTCAGTTTGCTTCTTAGATAATTTTGGATACATTTCTAGAACATAGAGGTGAATCTTGGATCATGATCAGATACAATCTATAGTGTTTCTCCATACAACCATACCACTTCTCCACCGTATATATATACAATTTAATCTGGTGATAAGCCCTATCAAATTGTGATAAATTGATCTGTCTTTGTAATAAAATCCATAGTAACCCATATGGAATTTTTTTCCACTTGATATCATCATAATTATCGTGACAAAGTCCATGGTGATGTTTTCCAATTTCGATATTGGTATTGGTAATGGTTTCATAATCCCCTTAAAATTTTTTCTCTCATCTTTACAATACTAAAATACTTGGAACTTTGATGTATACTCAGCAAATTACTTTATCATATTGTTCCACCAATAGTTCTATCAGAGATCATGATACATCTTTATGGCCTCTGGGTGAATAGGAAAGGTTGAACTATGTGAGTCATTCATAAGTTTATTCTTTATCTCTTGATCAGACGGTATACATAGTCATGACTGAAATGTCATGACTCCTTCCTCATTCAATTTAAACTTTGAGAATTTCAACTTTCTCATGGCTTCCACCATCTTATAAATTTCTACATCATTTCTTTGAGAATAATTTATTTTCTACATGAGGGTTGGTTGAGAAATCATTTGAGAAATGATTGATGTTGTTACATCCTTAATGATTCCCATGACCATCATGTCAAAATATATGAAGATTAAATCCTTCTCAATTCTCATCACTCATAAAGATGCAAGATCCTTTCTACCTAGAGAATCCTATAAATTATTTTATTTACTAGGATAATATTGGATTGATCAGTCATAATCATTGTTGAGATCTAACCATCTTCGATGGAACTTCTTAATCTTATTCTGTGTTAATTTATATTTTAAGATATTATGATATTTAAATATTTCACACTTATCTCACATAGATAATGCTTCCAGATTTTCAATGAAAATCTCATAGCTTCCCACTCTAGATCACGTTTTGGATAGTTTTTTTCTAATGAATTTCAAATGCATTGAGGTTTAGTATACCACTTTATCAATTTTCATCAGTAAATAGCCAAATCCCTTTTTTGAAGAATCACTATATACCAGAAATAGTACCCCACTCATAGAAAGTGTGAGTACTAGAATAATGAATAGCCTATTTTTAGCCCTTTGAAGTAGTCCTCACAATTAATGGTCCAAAAAAAATTCTCTATTCCAATTCATGTTGGTTAGTAGGTTTTTAAATAATGATAAGTTCTTTATAAATTACTAGTAATACCCAGCTAGACCAAGGGAAATAGAACTCTCAATTACTAATGTTGTCTGAGGCCACTCTTCGATTAACTTTTCTTTATAATGGTCCACAGATATTCCTTTTCCGATGATAAAATCCCCCAATAATGATACTTTCTTCATTTATAAATCACATTTATTGTAATTTTCATAATGTTTATCCCTTTATAATGTATTTAGCACAGTATTCAAATTCTCCTTATGTTCCCCTTTCTCTTAAAGTATATTAGAACATCATCAATAAAGACCACTATAAATTCGGTGAGGTAATCTCAAAAGACTCTATTCATTAAGTCCATAAATATTACTGGAACCTTAGTGAGTTAGAAGGGAATTAATATGAACTCATGGTGTTCACACCTCATTCAAATGGATGTATTGGGAATATATTAAGTCTTCACCATTAACTAGTGATATCCTGACCAAAGGTCCACCTTAGAAAAATAATTTTCCCCATGAAGTTGATCAAACAAGTGATCTATCCATGGAAGGGGATACCTGTTCTTTATCATGATTTTTTTGAGATCACGATAATCAATCCAAGGGCACATTGATACATCCTTATTCTCTATTAAGAGGACCAACACACCCCATGGTGAAGCATTGGGATTTATAAAACCATTTTCCAAATTCTATTGTGACTACTTCTTTAATTCCTAATACTAAATGGCAAACATTATATAAGGTGTCTTTGATATATACAGATAAATAAGGATATATTAAATTGATAACTCAAGCTCTCAGTATGGAGGAAGAACAGGAAAATCTTCCGGGAACACATCAGTGTAGTCCCTTATAATGGGAATGTCTTAAATCATGATTCTCTCTTTTTTATAAGTTGTTTGAGCCTGATATTCTTTCTCATATGAAAATAGCATCCAAACGTGATAAAATTATTTTGAAATAGATTCATCCACCTCCTTACACTTGTACAAAATTAGAGTATACCTTTGGATTTGAATAGTGATCTCCATTTCCCAAGTTTTGATGTTTGCTTTGCACAAATATATCTAATCCTTGCCCAAAATATCATTAAACTCCACCAAATTATTTAATATAGGATTGGCTAAGAGTTTCAGATCACAAAAATTAATTAGGGAGGAGTTATATACTATGTATTCAAGAATTTCACCATTTTATATTCTCATTCATAAATCAACCTCTATACTTTGAGGTGGTGTTTGAACAGTTCTACTAA
Organism: Viscum album; assembly: GCA_963277665.1. Lineage (NCBI taxonomy): Eukaryota > Viridiplantae > Streptophyta > Magnoliopsida > Santalales > Viscaceae > Viscum > Viscum album. Next base: position 1,399,989,896 of record OY728143.1, on the reverse strand, counting down.
ACTTTAAAGATATGGAAGAATTAATAGAACTATAATCAAATAGTACACTCACTATTCTTGAATGAATAACCAACATACCTATCACCATGTCATTTTCAGTCACCACCTTTTTTTAGTTATGGAATAATCCTTTCTTCCTCCTTTTTCTTTGTTGGCTGATAGTGTTGATTACCCGTAATGACTTGAGGTTGAGTGAACCAGCTTTCATAGTGCCCTTTCTTCCTATAGTTGATGCATTGAACCATGGGTGGTGATCTCATTTTCTTGACTAAATTTTCAAGATTCTACATTTCTCTTAGACATTCATGATCTTGGGGGAATTATCTCCCACACTTATATCATTTCCCCATCCCTTTGAGGCATTTAATATGATCCCTCTTCCAACATTTTGGACATGTGAGTCATTGAGTTCTATTTCCACCTTTCTCATTAGATACCCCAGATTGAAACTCCATATTGCATTTCTTATCACCACAGCCTTGTGACCACTCTTAAAACTCCATCTCCACATTGAGATCACATCAAATAACTTCTTCATAACTCCCAAAGTCTCAGATAGCTATATTCTTTCAAAGGTGTTATGTTAAACCAATAAAGAATCTATGAATTTTTTTAAAAAATTATAACAAATCTTGAGGCATACCTTGAAATCCTTCTGAAATTTTCTTTGTATTCTTTGATAGATTGACATTCCTTTTTCTTAATCTCTCAAAATTATCTCTCTGTATTTTTTCGAATATATCAAGGGAAATACTAATTAATAAATATTTTCATAAAGTCTTCCCACTCTATATCATCAATTTCATCCTTTATCATGGCGTTTTTGATCAGTTCCCACCATTTATCAGCCTCTTTCTCTAAATGATAAATGTCCAGAGTAAATTTCTCCATCTCAGAATAATGAAACATTGAAGTGATCTTCCCCATTGACTTGACCCATTATTCTGAAACTAGTCGATTAGAAAATCCACTAAATGTTGATGGTCATTTCCATATAAAATACATGATATACGGTTTCTCTCTCTTATGTGAAAAAGCATGTTCTACATTATTTAGGTTATTGTTCATGGATAGAGATAGCTGGGTAAGCATTGACATGAAATTGTGAACTCCACCACCTGAGAAATTAGGGATGCCCTTAAGGAAATCACTGCATTTCCCCTCATAAGGATTAGTGGCCTGGTTTCTCTTAGTTTCCACCATTTTATAAAATAGAAAATGTTTTAAAAAAAAATTAAACAAGTTATGAATAAATAATTTATTCATTTGTGTAATTAACATTAATGAAAAATCGTGTGGGATCCTAAAGGTTTAGAATTTTATAAAACAAAGGTTCTGGGGTTCTTACATAAAGTTAGTCGCATACTAAGGATTTTTACTAAGGTTCTCTAATCCTAATTTTGAAATTGACAAAACTATATTCTAATACGTACTATAGAGACCCTATTTTTCTTACATTACTATTAAATTCTTTTCAAAATAAACAATATAATAGTGTAAAAAACCCAAGATCCAATGGTTTAGTGTCTTGGGAAAATTAGGACCATACATAACATTTCAATTACAAAACATACACATTATTTAATTACTTCATATCTAGCTTCTTAGTAGCCTAAATTTTCTTCTCAGTACATATAGTAAACCTAAGGATATACATCAAAGAAAGGGGTGAGCTAAAAGACAAGTAAGAGGATAGATAAAAACATGAATCAATATACCATGGGTACTCATAATAATAATCATCATAACATAATCATGATATCATGAATCAATAGGACGAATCAATATATAAAGGTAAATAACTAAATACACATTCCAAATAATCAATAAACTAAGAATGAATTGAAACCATAGATAATATACATATAAAAATCTCATGGATAATAATCAATGTGGAAAGTTTAATAACTAAAAACTGATTCTATTTAATCAATAACATGACTATCATAATTGGATAAGGCATAATCAATATATAAAGAAATATAATTTACAAAACATTTCATTTAATCAATAAATGAGAATGGAAAGCATCTAAAGATAATATCATTATGAAATTATCATGGATAAAATTAACTGATTTCTTAATGAAATAAATTCTTATTTATTGGATGTCATGTATTATTCATATGATTTATCAACCATCAATAACGTTTATAAGATAGTTTAAAATATAGGTAAATAATAATTTAATACAAGATTATAGATTTTCCTCATTAGACCTATCAGTGCATCAAGCGGAAATATAATTTTAATACCCACGAATAAATGTAGTTCCAAAGGATTCCTAATATATTTAATAATCCATATAATTCATGAATCAATATTGCATAACATAAAATATCCATATTAATTAAAGGATATAGATTTATCAATATTTCCCCATTCAATCAAGTGAATTTCAAATTAAAACAATGTATGTAGAAATGAGATCTGGTTTAAGAAATAAATATATCAATGATAAAAAATATAGATATTCAGGGGATATTTAATGTCCAATTATCACAAGAAATTTAATATTTCAAGGGGAAGTTAAAAAATAAAAAATAAAAAAGGAAGTGAATGTCAATACTATCCTCAGTACAAATAATCATAAACGATTTAGAGGAATTAAAATTAGAGTATCAATTAAATATATATCTATTGAAGTAATAATAATGGGGTTTTGTGATTGATGAAAATAAATAATATAAAAATATTGTTTAAAATAATTCTTGAGGAAAATATATTTTTCATTTTGAAAATCACATTTTAAAACATAAAACATTTTAAAAATACTTCTATTTGAAAATCATTTTAAAAAACAACAAATTTACAGAATATTAGGAAAAATATTTTCTTTAAAAAAACCTTTTAAAATTGAAAATTAATATTCAATGAAATATTCTTCATGATTACAGATAATTCCATACATGTCGTAAAAGTTAAAAAGAACATTCTTTTTACATAGTAAAAAAGTTAGAAAATTTCCTTGTCTAGAAAATGAAAAGAATATTCATTTAATTTTTTTTATAAAAGGTAAAAATGGGTAAAAATTATTTAATAAATTATTTTTAAGTGGTTAGAAATATTTTTGAATACACTTTCTGAAAACATGTTTTCGGATGAAAATGTAATTCTGATCGAACAGATAAATGAAGTTGAATTTTCTTAAAAAAATATCAATAAATTTAAGTACCAAAGAGTGAAAAATGGTACTATAACATGAAAATATAATGAAAAAACATAGAAGGATAATATTAAATCGGTTTATTAAATAATTATCAAATAATTTTTTAATGTAAATAATATTATAAATTATCTTGATTAGAATGAAATTGTGAAATAAACCCTCACAAAGATCATAACTTTTAAGTGGGAATTATCTAATGGAAAGATTATTTGTATCAACATTAAATCCACATAAAACTAGAGTAAATAAATCATAATATTTTTTAGAATTCAATACACACATAAATATATAATATCAAATACAATAAATAAGTAACATCACCCAATGGAATAAAAATTGAGTTGTGAAATTATTTCACACTTGGTAAAATTTAATTCAAGTCCCCTTAGATGAAAAAATTAAATTTAAACATAAAATATATTGAAGAATGAATTATTAATTATATAACATGTCAGGGGTGTAGTATATACACCATTTAAAATAATCTGAATTCATAACATTACAATGTGCCTCAATGAAATGAAATTGAGACAAAATACCTTACCTCACACTTTCTTTTGGTTGAAAGTATTTTAAACTCATTTATAGTGGATTTAAAAATGTTATTAACTTATAAAATAACTATATTAATATTTATTATACTATATATTAACCTTTTATAATATATTATCATCCATCCTTTAATAATATTCTATTATTTTTATTATCTCTTCTATGAATTGCCTTATTTTCTCAAGCATGCTTCATCCTGAAAGATCCAGTTCCTTGACATATTATATAATTTTATCATCTCTAGAATAATAATAATGATATAATTATCATATTTATACATCAGTGATTTATTTAATACTTATCATGAAATATTGTTTTGAGAAATTAATTACGCTAAAATCATAGATATAGTAGGTTGTACATATGCATGAGTAACATTTTGAGTTTTCAATGATCATTATAGAAAGGAGGTAAATAATATGTTATCTTTAAAGAATGAAAATAATATCATAAATAACATATTAATTCTTGAAATAAACACACATGTGTGCACGAATTCACACACACACACACACACATATATATATCATCCATGTGGTGTGGTGATGATAAGAGAGTAACATCATTTTGTCAAGGCGGTAGTCCACATGTACATGAACAACATTATATTCTTTTATTGAGTGAAAATTTAGAAAAGAAAATAATATATATATATATATATATATTAATAATATTAAATATTTCATTAATATAAAAATTATTTCATTTATATAACATATAATCTTTAACTTTATCTATATTACATTCCATGTACACTATTAGTGAATAAACGAATCACATCGCTTCGTGTGGTGGTAGTCTGTTGTACACACCGATGATGCTATCACATCCCCTAATAAATGGAAATTTAAAAAGGTTATATGATATAGTTAATAAATAGTTATAAATATGTTATAAATATCATATATACACTTTATATCCAACATGAAACCCTACCTAGAACTTTAGTAATGGGAAAACTAATGTCCTCGGTTTGTGAGGAAGTAATATGACACACACATAAATGATTTGTTAATGACTCATTTGATTGAAGTGGAGATAGTTTTAGGTCATTCCGTTATTATAAAAAAAATAACATTATAGTTAATGCAATAAGGTTAATATATCAACATGGTTTAATAATCGTTAAAGTAGATGGGGAAGGAAATAAAATAATGATTCATACTGAATAACATCACCTCTTCTTCAGGTATCCCCCTTAGTATTACATAAATATCCTTTATATGATATATTTCATACAAAAATAATCTTTATAAGATGAGGGGAGGGAATATAGAAAGTTATTTTGGTAGGTATTTTCAAAAAAAAAACCTTTCAGGTGTGAAGAAGGGGGGAAATATGTGGCCTTTTATAAGTGAGGTGAGTAGCACACTTGTAATATTTTGATAATATTTAGTGATACCAACGTTTTTATCATGGAAAAAGCCTCAAAAAAGGGAAATTATTGAAAATAAAATGGATATGGTAAAAATATAAATAGAAAAAGGGTTTTTGAAAAGTTAGTGGTTCGTTTTTAACACATATTATTTTAGTTTAACCCCACAAGGAATCAAATTTTACTTTAATCACTATAATTAATTTTTACTGTTTTCACTCTTTATTTTTTAAAAAAATTTAAGTTTACACTATTATAAATTATAAATCATAAATTATAAATGAAAATTATTTGAAATATGGAACCATTTAAAAATTAAATTCACATAAGTAGAAATTTTTATTTAAAATTAATCTCATAGGAGGGATGAGAAAATAGGGTTTCAAAGAGAAAACGCTTAAAAGTTTACAAACCCTTTATATCAAAATTCAATATCAAAAATAATTCTAATGAAATAAATTGGAATAATTAATACAATATTTTAGTAATTTTACTTTAAAACAAACTCAAAATATAATCTAACATTATAAATTATTTAAATGAAAATGATGTTTTTTATTAAATTCAAAAAAATTCACTATTCATCCAAAAATGAAACTTTTCACTAATATCCCAAAAATTTACCCTAAGATAATTTTGATATTATTATTAAGAAAATACATTTAACTATATCAAATATATTTTATAAAATTTTTAGAAAATAATTTTAAATTTGGATTTCAAAGCACGATTAGCCCATCTTTAAGAAAAAATACAGTTTTTTCAAAAAAACTTCTCTGTTTATTTAAAATGATTATTATTTTATTAATAATAAATAGATAACTAATAAAAATGTGTAAACTATATGTTTTGATAAGATATTTAATCCTATTCATTCTCACCATTCCAACATCTAGGAAATAATAATATTAATTGTATATTATTGATTGGTAAAACTAGGTCTTGCGTGTAATGTAAGATATCGAGGAAAATCATTGTTGTGTGTAACACATAATAAACTCATTTTTTTTGTGTTTAAATCAATATATTAAAGAAGATAAGTTAATTTAAAAATAAATATATAATAAATTCTCATGTTGTTATATTTTATTCTAAGATTGGTGTTGCGTGTCATATATGCTATCAAATACAATATTCTTTTTTTAGGATTTCCAGGTGCTTCATTCTCTCCACCATAAATAAAATGTATCCTTAGAATTTAAAATTGATCATAGTAATAAAGGTCTTTCCATTTTTAAATACCATTTCTGAAAAACTCAAATCATAAAATGGTTGATAAAATATCCTCTTAATAAGCTAGAAAGTGATGTACAAATTTCAAATGGAATAACACATAACTAAGTTTATAAGAAAGAGATAATTGGTGTTATGTGAATACGTGGACATGGAAGAAATACATAAATAATTATAAAGTGTGATTGAGGTTATTTAACACAGACAATTGAGTGATCAATGGAATGTTAAGGCCCTCAAAATCATAAATTTTTTATGATTTAAAGAACCATTTGGTTCATCTAGAATTAAGGTAATATGATAAAAATTTTTATTTCAAGATACATTTGTTAAGGGTGGGAAATTATTTTATTATCTAATAATACAAGGGAATATATTTACTTGATAAACTTATATTTAATAAAAAAAATCCATCCTTTTGTTGTGACTCAGTCAATTTAAAATTCAATCCTTACTCTAAAAAATGAATATCCAAAAATGATTTCCCTCGTAAAGCACTAGAATCCACTTTTAATGGTTTATATGATCCATAAAAGAGTGAAAATTATTTCTTTATACATATAAATATTTTCCAAAATCAATATGGTTAGCATAAGGTATCTAATATAATACATGAATCTTTTAAAATCAATAGTAAAACCACTATTTTATCATTAATATTTATTTTTCAAATCAATTAACTAAAAAAGTGATATTTTGACTTGTAAATCACAAAGGCCAGATGTAGAGTTAAATCCTTGTCGTCCTTTGGTAATAAATTTAATCCCCATTGTATTTTTGGATGCGATGGGATGTCACAAAGCATTCATGTTTTCCTTTTCAAAAAATATATTAATATAATTACAAAAAATTTATTAAAATATATGATGGACATCCATTAAATAACATTAATCATTATATAAATGTTTTACGAAGGTTTTTAATAAAACCCATTTTTCAAATAGTATAATAATCTTATTTGACTATTTTTACAATGTAATTAATGATCATATTGACAGTAAAGGATATCAATACCTCTAAACTTATATCTATAAGATTAAAAGGCATTATTAATAAAATATATCTTTAATAAAACATATAATAAACCATAGAGTTTTATTCCCATAAATGTTTTCTAAAAATATCCTTAATCATGTTATATTCACACTGCACAAATTTTCAAAATGGGTATTTAAAAACAATGAACTTATGATCAATATTAAATTCCTCAACCCCTGATGGTATCCATAACTATTAATTTAATAAATACATATATGTTTTAGAAATTTCAAAAAATACTTAACTATTTCATGATTCTTATAACCAAAATACCATTGGTAAAAATAGTTCTACAATTTAATTCTTGAATAAAAATACATAAGTACTTCATCCATTTTATTTCCACATAGGCAGTTCCTTAGTCTAGGTTTTATCTTTTAGAAGATGGAATTGAGTTGGATGAATCATATATTCTCCAAATTTAATAAAACGAACTATAAATGGATCCCTAGGATGAGATTTATTTCCTTCCATCATACTCTTGAATTTTCCTCAGCAATTATTTCTTTTATAACCTTCTTTTTTCACACCTAAATTATTTTATATTTCCTTTCATACACTTTATTTTCAATCTAAGACACATTAGGTTTAACCTAGGTCACTCATTTTCATTATCTATTCAAATATTACAGAATGGTTTTCAAATAAAATTTTAATTATCCTAAGCATATTCTCTTGGAATGTCATACCAGGTGTGGATTAAGGCCTCCCTTTATATTTATTACCCCTAGGTACATATGATCTAGAACCAAGTCCAATTATATTATCTAGAAAGTGATGTATTGGAAGGGAAAACCCCACAATCATTTCCATACCGAAACTTTTTATGTTCTCCTATACTTATCATCAATCTCTTTCATAGGGTTATGTTACCTAAATTATTTTTTCCAAAATCTAGTTCCCAAAGTTTATACTAAACCTAATCTGATACAAATTATAGTGACCCTAACCACAGTAGCCCAAAGATGGAGCATTCTTTATTAAATTGACATAAGATAAAACTAATGAAAAACTGAAGGACTTAATATTTTTATATTCGTGGTGAGATAGATACTTACATGATCCATATATTACATTTTATAACAAAAATTACAACATAATATTTTTTAATAAGTTCATTATTACAACAAGAATATTATTTCATTACATTTATAGTAAAATTTTTGGATTCCTAGGAAAAGAAAAAAATATGGATTAACTTAAATTATTATTTAGGGTTAAGTACAATGGAAGCTATCATAAATCAATAATAATAATCAATCTAGAATGGTAAACAATTGAACACACAAGGTATGTAATCAATAAATTGAGAAGGAATTGCATCTAGATATAATATCGATACAAAAATCTAAACAATAAAAATCAATGTGGAAGGTAAATAACTGAAACCTCTTTCAATTTAATAAATAATATGACTATCATACTGGATAAGGTGTAATAAAAACTGAATGATAAATAACTAAAAAAAATTTATTTAATCAATAAAAGAGAATGGAATTCATCCAAATATAATATCATTTGGAAAATAGTATGGATAATATTAACTGAATTATTAATAAAGGAAATTATTAATTATTAGGAATCATGTCTTAGGAACATGAAACCATAAAGATATTTCACAAGATGGTTTAAACTTTATGTAAAAAATTGTTTATTGATATCTTTCTGATTGGTCTCATGAGACCTACCGATGCATCGAAGGGCTATATAATGTCGAGTCCAACTCGTCATTGTAGGTCCCAAAAATTCTTCATATATTGAATAACCGATTTAATTCATGAATAAATATACCTTTACATTAAATTTTAGGACCAATTAGGTTAAATACACAGAGAGGGTGGAGGTGAATCATGGTATGACAGATTAAAAGACCTACCCCTTCAGATCTTGTTTCGTTTAAAAAACAGTATTCTATATCCTTACCATAGAAATTTATGAACAAAAATAAAATCATGAACGAGACACAATAATTCTTAATTGGCTCACCATCACTGGGCTAATCCAAGGAGCATAGAATTACGATGTGCTGATAAACCAAATCCACTAAGACTCGTTACCAAATTACAAGGTTCTAGCTAGATCACTTCTATTCCCTGGATCACTACCTTTACAATGCTTAGTGTCAGCTCACTACTTTACCAAAGATCCCTCCCTATGTCTCTTTCTCTAGATCATATCTAGTGGAAAGGATCAATATATACTTCTTCCTATTATCACAAACCTGGAAGGAATCCACACAACATTTATGGACTTTTAGGTCCCTTAATTTACATGAATGCATGCATCCTCAACTTGTAGGTAGATTCTCTATTGAAGTCCCATTTTCACCTAATGATGAAATAAAAATTTACAAGAACTATTAGTTCATAAAAATTACTTCTGTGAACTATTTTAGTTCCTTTCCAAGAATCCATTAATCCTTCATGAACAACCTTGCTTTTTTTGAGAATTGTGCTGCACTGCATGGCTCGGGTACTTCACAGACCACCTCTTCCCTGTGGAGTGCCTCTTCTCCATGGATGGATGATTTAATATGGACCGTATCTCCTATGTGGACACTTCTTCCTTTACAGTCTATAGTTTCCCACAAAAACCATTTCATGAACTGTCTTCACGAACACCCTTTGTGGAATTACTTCCCCACGAACTCTCACTTTTGCAGAATCCCTCTTCGCAAATTCTTTCAGACTTCACGGAATTATTTCTAGAGAAATGATGTTTTATAATGAAAATATAACTCTACAATATTGTTATTAGTGGTACATGTTTATGAAAATATATCCAAAAATATCGCTTATCTTATTTCCAAATGTTTCGATGCATTACAGCCTTCACCACATACTACTATGCGGTCCACATAGTGATTTGATATTCTGTGGAAGCCTATCTAATCCATAAACAAAAACCATTTATAGATCCTCAAATATCCACCTCCTTCCTTCAAATTATGATCCATCATATGAATTTAAATAATTCCAAATAATCCAATCCTACCACGAACCATTTCTCTTTTGTGGTTCGCGTAGAATCCTTCATGGTCTGCATAACACTACAATGTGGAAATTTTCTTTTTCCAAATTTCCTTCAATGTTCCATGACTACTTTTTCAGTCCGTGAATTGTTCTTCACAATCCTCAAACCATGATCCCCATTGTGTAAAACCTTCAATTGCCCAAAAAATCCTGATTTTGAGTCCTAAAATTTTGGAAAACACTAGGATACTGAACCACCATATAAATCCACTTCATCAAACACCAACCATACTTATTTTCAATCACATTGAGTTTTTAAGAAACAAAATAACACCCAAAAACACTAAGATAAGGCCTTTATCTATTTTTTCCCAACAATATCCTCCTTTGGGTTTGTTGAAAACTCCTCATATTTTGGTACATTGTTAAAGTTTCTTCCAACTTCTACCAGCATTCACTTCTTCCGATTAAGATAAAGATCAAGGATTTACCTAAAAACCCTCTAAGTCCACATGATCCTTTCTCGTCTTGAGAAAGAAGAGTAGTATGCAATGTTCATCAATAAATAACTCTATTATAAAACCAATCAACTACTTTTATCAACAACTCTTACTTCCATGATATGTAGCCTTTGACCAATTAGCTTTAGAATCATCATATTTAAATCCCCCCATTAGATTCAACTCCGCCAATGTTGATGCTGAACCTATTAGCTTCTCCCCTTATCCTGATTAAGATAGTTTCTCCCCTTTTAGAGCCACAATTTCTCCTACTTTTTCAACAAACTTGAAGGCCACTCCTTTGAGGGTTTTAATAGGGTAATGAACATAGATCAACATAATAGGGAATGACACACCATACCTCAGGGAGTGGGGGTCCAAAATACATTTATGTAAAGTCAGGGGAGTCAACTAAACTCCCAAATATAGTCCAGGAATATCAAACACTTCTTTGGGTAGGGACTTTGTCAGTTTTTCCGCAACCTGTAGTTTTGTAGGCACATAATCCAACATCACAAGCCTTTTCCCCACTTAATCCTTGATAAAATGATATTTGGTGTCAATGTGATTTTTCCATTAGTTATGGACAAGATTTTTTCTATGATTTATAACACTTGAGTTATCATAATGGATTCCATTAGGAGACTTCACTTCAACTCCTATATTATCTTGGTGCTTCTTCATCCACAATAATTCTGTACATGCTTGATTAGTTATAATATATTCAGCTTCTGTGGTGATTAAGGAAAATAAATAATGTTTATTTCTTAGAAAAGAAATAAAAAATACACCAAGATGGAATACACCACCAGATGTTGATTTTCGATCTTCTCCTGAACCAACCCGATCTGAATCTGTATATCCCAATAACTATTCCTGAGATTTGTCATTGTACATCAAACCGAAATCCATTTTTCCATTGATATATCGAAGTAGTATTTTTTACAACAATTTTTTTTACTTTATTTGGGGTTGATTTGATACCATACTACTTGAAATGTGTCAAAAAAATGTCTGGTCGGGTAACTGTTATGTATAATAAGCTTCCAATGATCTTCCTGTATTCGGTGACATTAACCACTTTGCTTCATCATCCCATGAAAGTATCATCTGTGGAACCACTGGAGTTGTTATATCTGTGGAATTATCCATTAAAAAAATTCTCCAAACAACTAAATAATATTTAGGTTGAGAAATTAATGTTCCATTATTTCTATTAATGACCTTTAGACTAAAGAAAAAACATCAGTTAACAGATCATTGATATTTCAAATTTTCTTTTAAAAATTTTTGAAAACTGATTTCACTATTCTTCATCTGATCCAAGAAATAGTATTTCATTGATATATACCAGTACCATAATTCTTTTATTACTATCATTTTCTACAAATATATTGTAATAAACTACACACACTGAAAACTGAGATTCTTCCAAAACCGATCTAGTCCTGAATATTTTTCTCTTGGTTCTTGATTCAATGCATAAAATTCCTTCTTCATTCGAAAAAACATCATTCTTATCTTCATGAATTAGAAAACCATAATTAAACTCAATATAAAATTCTTCTTCCAGAACTGAATTAATAAATGATGACATAAAATCCATCTAGAAAACATTGAACTTCATTGGAACTACTATGGCCTAGAATAATTTGATTATATATATCCTTGAAATAGGCTAAAATGTTTTATCAACATTGATACATTCTATATGGGAGTACCCTTTCAAAACTAGTAATTATTATTTTTGAATCACTGTTCCATATTCACTAATATTATTGTGAAAGACCCAATTAGTCCTGATAACATTCTTATCTGTTGGCCTCGAAACAATCCCCCACATTTGATTATTCTCAATTTGGTCAAGCTCTTCATTCATAGAATGATCCTAATTATCATATCCCACTTCTTCATCAAAAAACATAGGCTCTACCTATGATAAGTATGATTCTTGTTGTAGATTATTCATCCTCCTTTTCTGCACTAGCACTTTCTTATCACATATTATGATCTGTTTATCAATTTTTCCAATTCTTTTATGTCTATGCACAGACATTGAATTTTTATAGTGCGTTTCACTATCTAATTATAATTTCATTTTAGCCCCTAAAATTTGAACATTCTCTGATGTACTGATATATTCATAACTATCCTTTTGATATTGATCATGTATTTATTGAATATTCTTATTATTATATACTATGGTTACATAATGGATTTCAACAACCTTTCTCATCCACTTAATGAATCATTTATATGATTTTATTTTATTTGAGTATCCAATAAAAATCCCTTCATATCCATGGGATTCAAAGTTTTGGTGTTTATCCTTATTGAGAATAAAACACTTACTTTCGAAGACTCAAAAGTACTTTAATGATGGATTATTTCCATACCCAAGTTCACATAGAGTCCTCTCTTCTTTCAGACATAATAATTCTCTATTTTTTGTGTAGACTGATGTCATCAATGCTTCTTTCCCAAACATCTATGGAAAAATGTTCTCATTAAGCATGGTTCTTTCTATATTCTTGATAATTCAATTTCTTATCTCATATACTCTATTCTGCTATGGAGTTCATACTAATATAAATTTGTTCCATATCCCATGTTTCCGAAGGTCATCCTCTACTTGGAAATTTGTGAAAATTTTCTATTTTCTGTTTAGATCTTTCAAATTGATTGCACCAACAAATTATCAACTTCCCTTTAATAATTGGTTTTGCAACTGAACACCTCAGATTTGTGGGTGATGATTTAAACCCATTCCATTATACCAAAATCATCAATAAAGAGAACATAGTATCTCCTCACATCAATATATATTGGTGAAATTGGTCCACACACATCAATATTCATTAAATTAATCAATTTTGTTAACCATTTTTCTTTTGACTTATATTTATATAGAATGATTTTACCATATTTAAAATAATTTTATGAATGAGTATGATCACGTCATAATCTAGGGAGGTCTCAAGAAACATAAAATTTCACCAGATCTTCCAAGGATGCTTGGATCAATTGGTGTTGACGTTTATGCCATATATTGTTTTCTTCTTCATTGGACAAAAAACACATATCTTCTTCTCTACTCACAAGGTAGTTATTCCCATTTTATATTATTTCCCTGCAAAACAATTTCACCATCTTTTTATTTGATGACACACAATTTTTTGAAAATCATACAACATGTCCTGATTCACATAGTTGTGTAACACTAAGAAATTTTTGTTGGAGACCTTAAACAACTAAGACATCTGAACCACTCATATCTTTTCCCCGAAACATTATTTTCCAGAGCTATGAAATTTGAAACCTTCATAATTTCCAAATCTTATGATACCTTCTTTAGTGTACCGAATTCTTGTCACCAAATTCTTATTTACTATAATATGTGAGGTGAATACACTATCAATGATCCATATTCTAGTGTGATCTTATGCTTTAAAAACAATCTATGAAACTAGTGCCCTCTCAAATAATTTATTTTAGATCCATGATTTTTTACTTGATAATAATTATTTATTGATAATATTTATCTTTATTGGTTTATGATGGGCCAATTTCATATTGAAGAGAAGAAAATCGGTTTTTAATTTTAAACTCAATCAATGCTTCATTGGATTTCTCCTTATGACCAATTTTATTCTAATTTAGAACATTTTTTAGCAAGTTTGATATACAATATCTGGAAAGGTGTCCAAATCCTTCACACCAAAAAAAATGACCCTAGATAGATATTTTAGATTATTGTTCTATGTTTATATTACCTTGTTTTCCTTGTGTCCTTAGATATCTCTTGGATATGGAACACATATTTTGTGATTGTCCCATCACTACACAGTAATAACACCTAATGCGAGGTGCATTCCTTTGTTTTACTTATACACCACTAGATATCCCTTGGGATCTCTGGACATTCTGACTCTACTTTATACCCAAATCAATCTTCATTTTTGGATCATCTTCTTATGGTCTGACATTAATTGTCACTTTTTTTCTTTTTTTAATGACCCTTACACTAGGATTATCATTCAATTTTTACTGTTTATTTTCTTTTTTTGGACCTCCTTTCTCCACCACAAACTTCTCTATTTCCTTAATGGCCTACTTTTCTGATGTCATACCAATAGTTAAGAGTTTTTACTTATCCTTAACACTTTGATACATGATGAAAACTTCATCTCTAAGTTCTTCAATATGCTTGATTTGATCTTTACCATTATTATTTAAACTATCAATTAATCATTTATGTTCTTCAATCTTTATCATGTACTCAACAACATTTTATGAGCTCTCATTCATTAACGACTTCAGTTTTTTAATTTTTCATTCATTTCTGGCTTCTCAACTTTCTGTTATTGCATATTATGTTTTTCATCATGAATTACTTTATTGGTTTTCTTCGTTTTGGATCTCCGAACATCTATTTATTTAAAAGATTATTTTAATTCAACCGAAAGGTCAAATATTCTTTCTACTTCTCATTCATCATTGTCTCTTTCTCACCTTGTTTGAGAATTTCCCACAACTACCACCATAGCATCAACATTATGATCGTTGTATTTTTCTTACACTTTTTCATTAGATTATTATGAATTATCATATTCTTTTGAAATAATTCTCTTATTTCATAAGAAATTATACTTTAAATTTTTCTTTACAATCACTTAGGCTAAAGATTTCTTCATTGGAATTTAAACTTCATCATATTCATATTCATGAAACTTCTTGGGGCACATTTCTGCATTATGTACAACCTTTATATATTGAAATAATGCAAGAGGTAGTTTCTATTTATTACTTTCCTTTTTGTCTTCATAGATTTGAGGAAAGGAATGAAATCACCTCATCCATCACTTCATTTTCTTGACCATATTTAATGGTGACATTATTCATGACCTTGAACGCCACTTATTTGGACTTCCCTTTTTACATTAACTCATTATCATCATCTCTCATATCATATGCAAGTTGATTACTTTACAATCTACCCAATGTAAAATCCTTCGGATCATTGTATTCTAGTATATAAATGTTTGGATTAAACTGAAGTGGTAGTCTTCTCAATATGCGTGTAAAAATATTTATATCTTCAATAATCTCTCTGAGACCATTAATGTCTTCCAATTTTTTTTTACCCAATCAAAGAATGTATCAATAGACTCATTGGGGAACATTTTTATATCCTCATATTTTTTCCATATAACCTTTATCTTTTCCTCTCTATCAATTGAGTCACCCTTATACATATACAATAACTTATCCCACAAATCATGTGATGAATTAAATGACATCACTTTCATAAAAATTTCATTTGATAGGGATCCCCCCTAAAGAATTGATTCCCTTAGTATCAGTATCCAGTTATCTTCGGTCAACTTTTGATAAAGCACCACTATCAATATTTGTAGATGTTCCATTCATAGATGTTATAAAAACATCTATTCATAATGATTATAAGTGTTGATTCATCCAATTCTTCTATAATTGAAAATTATTCCCATCGAAGATAGAAATCCCTTTGTGATTGATAACCGCCACTCCTTCTACTGAGAGAGAACCGCTAACATTGAACTTTTATCTCTGATACAAATTTTTAGGCTCAATTAACATAAATACCATGATGGGGGTGAGGTTGAATCAGGTTATGACATATTAAAACACTTACCCCTTAAGATCATCTTTTTTCATTATTAAACAAAACACTCTACTCTCTCTTTCCTGTAGCAATATATAAACATAATTGAAATCATGCATGAGTCACAATAGTTTTTAATGGTTTCACCCTCACTGGGATACATCCACGGAGAAAAAAATGACAATGTCTTGATGTACCAAATCCACTAAGGATCACTTCCAAATTAAAAGGATTGGGTTAGATCACTTCAATGCCAATGCTCATTACCTTTATAATGTTTAGGGTCAGCTCACTGCTTTCCCAAGGGTCACTCCCTATGTCTCTTTCTCTGGATCATAGCTAGTGGAAAGGATTAATTTCTTCATCTTCCAATTCTCACTTCTCTATAAGGAATCCACTTATATTGTATGGTCTTTTTTGTCGCTTCATTTTTATGAATTCATGCATCCTCAACTTGTTGGTAGATGCACAGTTAAGTCCCTTTTTCAACTATAGATGAAATAAAATTTTCCAAAAAACTATTAGTTTATATAATTTTCTTTTAAAATTTTTTTAGTTCCTTTACAAGATTCCTTTAATCTTCTATAAACACCTTTGATTCCTCGTTGAATTATGTTTCACTATGTGGAGCGAGTGCTTCACGGACTACCTCTTCCATTGAAGACTACGTCTTCTATGTGGATGTTTGATTTCCTATGGACCACCTCTCCTATATTTACCCTTCATAATTTGTGTGCTATGGTTCTTTTCAAAAAACCTTTCAAAAAAATTCTTCATGGACAACCTTCACAGAATTTATTCCCAATGAACTCTCTGTTTGGCAGAATCCCTCTTCATAAACTCTTTCAGACTTCACCGAATTCATCCAAGGGAAATGATGTTTTATTATGAAAATTTATATCACAAACGATCTAATTAGTAGTCATTATATAGTAAAATAGATCCTAAAATCTTTCTAGTCTGATTTTACCAAAGTTTCAATGTGGTACAACCTTCACCACATACTACTATGTGGTCTGCATAGTGCTTTTATCTTCCATTTAGCTGATCTCTTCCATGAAAGAAAACCATTATGGCACCTCAAATTGAAACCTCCTTTCAAAAAATGAAGAGGTATACCATAAACTGAAAGCCTACCCTGAACTCCAAGCCTTCTGTGAATTGTTTCTCATTCGTGTTTTGTGTATCATCCTTTGCAGTTAGCATAACACTACTGTATGAAAATTTTCCTTTTCCTAGTTTCCTTCACCATTCCAAGAGTCTCATTTGTTTCCATGAACGTTCCTTGATTATCCAAAAAATATATAAACCCTTTTAAAAAAATTCATTATATAAAAACAAAATCCTGATTTTGGGGCCCAAAAATTTGGAAAAAATTAGGGAAACCGCACCACCTTAAAAACCTGCTTTGGCAAACAACAACCATATTCATCAATGGTCATTTTAATTTATTACAAAACACAATAACACCCAAAAACACTGATATAAATACTTGGGGGATTTTTTACCAACATCAAATATCCATATTATACAAAGGATATAAATTTATCAAAATTTCCCCAGTAAATCAAATAACTTTTGAATTAAAACATCATATGTAAATATAAGATACAATTAAAGAAAATAATTATCCATGTTAATTAATACGGATATTTATGGGAAAATTATTGTCTAATGATCATAGGAAATGAAATATTTCATGGAGAAGTTAATGAATAAAGAACTAAAATAAGGAAGTGATTGGAAATACCATCTTCGATCAAATTCAAAATAAACCATCGATATGAATAATAAAGATGATATCAATTAAACATATACCCATTGGCATATGAATAAATGGTTGTTATCATTGATTAATATAAATACTATAAAAATATATTTAAAAATCATTAGTGTGTAAAATATAAATATCATTATAAAAATCACCTTTTAAAACATAAAATATTTTGAAAATCCTTTTCATTGAGATTAATTTTTAAAAATAATGAATTATAAAAATATTAGAAAAAAATTTCTTCAAAAATAACCTTCAAAACATACAGTGGAATATTAAAATAAATTATGGTCAATTTGGATGGTAATTATATACATTTCCTAAAAGATAAAAAGAACATTCCTTTTTCACTATAAAAATGGTTATAAAAAGTGGCTTGTTCAGAAAACAATAAGAAGATTCCATCATTTTTTTCAAAACAAGTAAAAATGTGTAAGCTTCTATCTAATAAATCATTTAAAATTTTTAATTTTTTTTAAAAATAGTTTTAGAAAAATAAAATTGGAAGAATATAGATTTCCGACTGAAAAAAATATGAAGATGGATTTTCTTAAAAAATATTTATCAATAATTTTAAGTGCCAAAGAGTTGGAAAATGGTACTATTACATGAGAATATAATGAATAACTTGAGGAGGAAATAATAAAATTGGTTTATTATAAAATGATCAAATAATTTCCTTTAATGTAAATATAGTTACATATAATGTTGATTAGAATGAGATTGTGAAATAAACCCTTACAAAGATCGTAACATTGAAGTGAGAATTAATAAATGAAGCGAATATGTGTATAAACTATATATCAACATAAAATAAGTATAAATTCATCTTAGTATGATCAAAATTCATTAAATTCATAATCTTATAATATCAAGGACAATGACTAACTTATATCACTAAATGAAATGAAATTTAGTTATGAAATTCTTTACCACTTGGTAAATTTTATGTCAAATTAAATTAGATAAAATAATTAAAATTTAAACATAAAATACTATGAAAAAATAATTATTCATAATATTAAATATAAAATTGGAATTATATGTGCCATATAATGTAAACTACATGTATGACATTACATTATGATTTAATGAAATAAAATTGAGACAAAATCCCTTAAATCATGATTCCTTTTGGTTGAAAGAGATTTGACCTCCATTATAATGGTTTTAAACATGGTATTAAGTTATTATACAACCATATTAATATTTATAATATCATATATGATCCTTTTATAACCTATTATCACCTTTATGTTAATAATTTTTGATTATTTTATTGTTTTGGGTGTTAATTGCCCTGTTTTAACTTACAAGATTCATCATGAAAGATTTGGTTATTTCACATACTATATAGTTTCTTTAATCTCCAAAATAATAATTATGAAATAATAACAATACTTATAAATCAATTATAATTTTAATACCAATCATGAATTCTATTTTTGAGAAATAATTAAGTTATGATCGTGGAGTTGGAAGATTGTAGGTACAAATGAGTAACATTTTCAATTTTCAATGTTCATTAAGGACAAAAGGTATGTAAATTTTTATATTTTTATAAAGATAATAACATAATAAATACGATATTATTTCATTATATATGTATTTATATCTTCCATGTGGTGTGGTAATGAAAAGAGAGTCACATTATTTCATGAAGGCGGTAGTCCACACATACACGAACAATGTTATCATATTTCATTTAGTGGAATGGTAAAAATGAAAATCAGATATATATACATATATATTAAATTATTTAAATGAAAAATATTTTATTAATATGATAATTATGTAATGTATATCACATATATTAATTAATTTTTAACATTATTTCATCCCATTTAAATCATTAGTGAAAAATAAATCACTTCGCTTCATGAGGCGGTGATCCGCTGTACACATGAGTGATTTTTTCATGCCCCAAAAGAATATAATGTGAAATAGGTACATATGATATAATTAATCCATAATTATAATTATTTTATAAATACCGTATATATACTTTTATCCATCATCAAACCCAATAGTGAAATGTTGTAATGGAAAAATGAATGACATCGGTTTGTGAGGCAGTAACCCTCTATACACACGAATGACGATTTCATAACCCATTTGATGGAATCAGAGGAGATTGTATGTTATTAAAGTATTATAAAAAAATTAATTTATATAAAAGATACTTATTTCATTATTTATTCATGTTTTAATTAAAATAGATGGAGGTATAGAAATAAATAAAATAAAGATGCTCGTTGAAGAACGTTACCTCTTCTTAGGGTATCCTCCTTAGTTTTTCCTCAAAATACATCCCAGGTTTAATTTATACCCACAATATTTATTATATAATTAGGGGAGGGAATTTTTAATGTTATTGGGGTATTTATTAGCTGAAAAAAGTTTAAATTCGTGAATAGGGTAGGAGATAAGGTGAAGTTTTATAAGTGTGGTGTGTGGAACACTTGAATTTTTTTTAAAAGAGTCAATCATACCCACATTCTTATCATGTATAAATCCTCAAAAATGGTAAATTATAGAACCTATAATATATAATTTAGAAATATGGCTATAAAATGGGTGTTGTAAAACTTGGTATTTAATTTTCAACCCTTATCATTTTGGTTTAACCACTCTGTAAATAAATTTTAACCGTAGCCACATTAATTACTTTTTACTGTTAACTATTAATTTTTTTAAAATGAAGTTTAACTTCATAAATTATTCTTATAAAAAATATTTAAAACATTTTTCAAATTTAAATTCTTAGGTGGAATATTTGATTTAAAATTAATCCTACATACCTCACGAGAAGGAGAGTTTTCAAAGAAAAAATGATCAAATGTTTACAATGTTTTTATATAAAAATGATATATGAAACATATTACAGTGACCTAAATTGTATTAATTGATATAAAATTTTACTAATTTCACTTTAAAATAATTAAAAATTAAATTTTAAATTTTAAATTACTTAAATGAAAAGGTTATTTTCAATTAAAATTTTTTATTTTTCACTGTTCATCAAAAAATGAAACTATCTAGAAAAATTCCAATAATTTTACCTAATATTGTTTTGAAAACGTGATTTCAAAAATAATTTAATGTTATCAAAAAAAATTTCTAAATGTTTTATAATTTATTTATAAATTATGTTCTCAAATTGATATTAATCCATCTTTAAAAAAAATATTTTTTTTAGAAAATATTTCCTTTTCTTTTAAATGATTTTAAGTTTATTACTAATCAATATAAAACTAATAAATTTTTATAAACTATATATTTTCATAATTTTTTTAAACAAATTGATATATAAAATTTCAATGGATTAATGATAATAATATAAATATTATATTGTTTTTTGGTAAAATTGTGTCTTATGTGTAATGTAAACTATCAAATAAACTCGTTGTTGCATGTAATGAAAGATAAACATAGTGTTGAGTGTAATGTAAGATATTTTAGTTTCTTAATATATATAAAAATAAAAAATCATTAAGGTCTTGAGGTTTTATATTTTCTTCTATGCTTTGTGTTGTGTTTCATATACACTATCAAATACAATGTTCATATTTTTGAATTTTGGTGTGTTACATTATTAACCCATGGTAAAGAAATAGATTTCCTAGAATCAACCTTAAATAATCAACATCATAAGTATTCCATTGAAATAATGTTTATGTTATCATAATATCATATCCCTAGTGAAGCATAACAATATTTAACGGTTTTTTATAGAGATGAAAAATACCTTTAAAATATCATTCAATCCTTTCTTAAAAAAATGAGAAAATATCAATTTATTTTGATAAAATATTAATAAAAATTTCAAAAATTATTGAGAAAATTATTTTCTCTGAAAAAAACATGTAATATTTTAATAAAATATGTAATTAAAAGAACATTCATTATGTAAGGAAAATCTATTTATGTTGTATATGTTAAAAGAAATCATTCCTTTCATACATTTATAATAATTCAAAAGTGAATTATTCAGAAAATGTTTCCATAAAAAGAATAATTTTAATAATTTGTAATTATATTGAAAGGTAATTAAAATTAAATTTTAGAAACATTTAATGTATACGTAAAAACATCCATAAAACAATTTTTAAGACCGTAGACATGGAAGAAAATCTTTATCGGCCAAATAGAAAATATGGTCAACCTTTCGTTAAAAACTTTTTATTATTAATTTTTAGTACCAAAGAGGGGATAATGGTACTGATACATACAAATTTCATAAAAATCATATTATAGGAAAATATAATGCGTCTAGAGCTTTTGATCCACATAATTTCCATCTATTGAAATTTAGAATATGCAATCTTTAAAGGAAATTAGATTGTAACATAAACCCTTATTGCTTTGGTAACTATTTAATCATAACCCCAATAAAATAAATAACATAAAATTTAAATTTAAATCCAATAAAAATAATGTTATTAATTTTGAAAAAATTTAAAAATTTCAGTTTATAAACCTTATAGAATAGGATTAGTATATAACATAACATATATCTCAAAGAATAAAATTTGAGATGATAAACCCTTACCACTTTGGTAACTTTCAAACCAAAACCCCAGGGATGAATTAATTTTAATTGTAACATTAAATAAAATTAATTAAGAATTATTAATTATATAACATGTAAAAGAAGTATTATATAGACCTCATAAACATAAATAGGTTCATAACATCAGACATGTACCAACGAAACAGTACTGAGATGAAGAACCCTTACCTCAAGTTTCATCCGGCATTATATGCATTCCAAAATACTATATAATAAATATATATTTATTATAAATCCCTTATAAACCTATATTAACACATATTTCACCATATATGATTTAATTATAACATCATATTACTAGTTTATTAACAGTATTTTATTAAAATCACTATTACTGGTGATAACTGGTTCATTTTTTATGCATGTTTTAATTCATAAGTCCCAATAATTTTAATTTATTCATGGTTACATCATATAAATAATTTTAGTCATCTCATAATTATAATATTTAGTCATTATATTCACTTTTATAACCATTTTTATAAAGCGGTAGTGAAAAATTAATTACAACACGTCTTAGAGACAATAGTTCATAGGTACGCACGAGTAATCTTTTCACTTTTTGATAAATGTAATGGATGAAAGTTAAATTAAAATTTATATTTAAAAATGATATTATATAATAAAAATCTTATATATTTTTTAAATATATTCTTATTCCAATCCTTGTAATAAAGTAAATGAAAATTGAATCACATGATTTCATAGAGGTGGTAGTCCAAATGTACATACAAGAAATTTTATCATTTACCAACTGATGCTAAGGTAATATTTTAGATAATAAACTATAATTATAGAATAATAATTATGTTCTAAATATAATATATAAATATAAAACCAATTATAGTAACCAAAAATGAAATATAGTTCTTGAAAAGGAATCATATCGCTATGTGAAGGTGGTAGTCCCCATGTACACATGAGCGATACATTCATTTCTCACCTGATGAAAATGAGATGGATAAAGGTTATGAAATAAAAATGATAAAATCCAAGAATATTTTATTTATTTTAATTATTATATATTTATGGTTTGGATATAATTAAATGAGGTAAAATAATAAGTAAAATGAAAGAGTTCGGTTAAAATGATTACCTCCCCTTTGAGAAACCTCCTTTGGATATCTTCTCAATGACCATAGGGATGTTTTTTTAGGATACCAACCCATAAAATATGTATATAAGGATGTTAATAAGATTTTTGTGTTCAGTTTATGGTCATTTCAAATGGATCCAGGTGTTGTGAAGTATAGAGGGTAGGTTTCATCCTTTTATAGTGAATGAAAGGGCACACTTGGAATTACTTAAAGGATTTAAATATAATAAATTTTTTTTCATGTGAAAGTTGCACCAAGTGACAATAATTTAAAATATAAAATATTTTATGGTTTAAATACCTTTACGAAATAAAACCTTTATAGGTTTATGTATCATTTTGAACCATATCATTTGGTTTAACCCCTTCGTTAACAAATTTTATCCTTAACCATGATAATAACGTTTTTAATACTAATGGCGAATAGATTTACTTCTAATAAAAAAATTGATTCAAATTGGTCAAGGGATTAAATTTTAGACTATATCCCTTATTCATTTTCCAATTTAATGATTTTTTTTTATTTTTAAATCATTTAATATAATATTATATAATATAAAATATCATTAATTCCATTTTGTGACTATTCATTTATTTTGAATTTAGATTTAGGAAGAAAATAATGTATTTTAAATATAGATCCTTTAGATAACTAATATACATTATAATTTCCCATAAAATTCATTTTAATTCCATAATGATTCAAAAAAATAATTTTTTAATGTTTTAAATATTATTTACTAAATTTTTCGACTGTATGCAGAAGCACTGCGTCAGAGTTGTGGAAGAATTTAAGATGATTACACCATCACTAAAAATTGAAAAACAATTATCATAAAAAAATTAATATTAAAAATAACTATTTATAACTGATGATAACATCTTTTTATACCCATGAAAAGATAATATATTTTTTAAAAGAAAAAAGTGTGACATTTTATAATTTAATTTACCTGAAATAATATATAACTCATTATCAAAGAAAAATGAAAAAAATATTTATTTGAATTAAAACATTGGATGAGTATTTTTGATCCCCACTCATCCAATACATCAGAGGAAAGTGTTATTGTTATTTTAATGTCTTATCTCATAGTTTTAACCCTATTTTACTTTTTTTACCCTTAATGTGGTGACAACATTTTTTCCAATGTTACTATTCATAATGTCAAAAATTAAAACGGTAACATTTAAAAAACATAAAACTAAGGATTAAAAAAAAAAAAATTTCAATATTCAATTTCTATAAGTTTATGAACTAAATTTTAATAAAAATGCATAAAACAAAATGAAAAATAGTTTATAGAAAAATGTGTTTTTAAGTCCAAAAATAAAATTATACCAAAAATAAAGTGTAATGATGATTAACATATAATTAATTATATTATTATTGATAAAATTAGTCTTATAGAACTTAAGGATCAAATTAAAATTTTAATGCGCCTTTTTAATTAAATGATTTATTGAAAATAAATAATGTTTTTACAACAGATGGTCATTTTTACAATTTATATAAAAATAAATATTTTCAGAAAAAATAACAAAAAATAAGCATGAGATAATATTGAAATTATAATTTTAAAAAATATATTTAATTCTTAAAATATATTTTCTAAATAGGTTGGAAATTATTAATATTTTTTATAGAAAAATTACAATAAAAACCATTTTTTGAAGAAAACATATTTTTTTGAAGCATAAAATGACTTTACTAAATATTTAGTACTTATTTATTATGCATGAATAAATAAATTTTAATTTAATAATATATATATATATATATCATAATGTGGTTAATAGTATTCATAGCTATCAATTTAACTTCTAGGTTATAATATATCATGATTTCTTTTAAGATTAGTGTTGTACGTCAAGAAATATATGGAGAACATAATATTTTTTTAAGGAGTAATTTATCTAAAATATTTTGGTGTTACATTAAGTATATTATATAAAATGAAAATTATTATATATTTTAAACCTTAATCGGTTACATAATTAGTTTGGTACATAGAGAGGTTAATTGTGATGAATGAAGAGTTGGATTAGATGGAGAAAATAGACAGATGGGAACTTATTCCAATATTATAAGGATATAATTTTATAGGAACTAAATGTGTGTATAGAAATAAACATAATTAAAATATTGTGATTTCAAAAAATAAATATTTTTTAGTTTTTAAGGGATATTAACAGGTTCAAGGTATTGATTTTGATGAAATTTTTTCCAATGTTAATATTTTTTGTTGTTGTTCCTCACTGAAATTATAAATTCTATAAGATGGATGATAATATATAATTATTGGATGAGGAAACTAAAAATAAATGTTTTGTTAATCAACCTGATGGATTCATAATTTATAATAATTAACCATGGTATGAAAAATGAAAAAATATTTTTAGGGATTGAAGCGGGCCCTTCATTCCTGATATTTGAAGCTCGACCATTGCTTGGAATAATTAATTTTTTCTAAATTATATATTGCTAGAAAATTATATGTGAATGAACTAATCAAAGGTACCCTAATTTAATTTTTTATGTTGAAAAAATTTTATTTTCTAGTGGAAAGTATAAAACTTGTGAAGAATTTACTGAATAAATATAGAGGAAATCTATGATTTCAATGATTAAATAATTGAATTTATATCTATGAATATATGTTGAACAAAAATAAAGTTATATCTTCTCCTTATATGAAAATTATTCTAAGGTGTTATTAAATATATTTACGATTAAAGAATAAAATTTATTAGCACACCCACTATAATTTGTGTGAAAATGATAAAATATGAATACAAGAAAAGTGTAGATCAAAGGGACTTTTGTAAGTTAATTAGAGGTTTTATTTTTTTATACATAAATTCCATGAACCGTATATACAATATCTTTGTGTGAGAGATATTAGATTGATCTGAAGAAATCACACATGATGGGGGAAAAGGAATCCTCAAGTATGTTAAAGGAACATAAAATTATAGTTTAATGTGTATAAGTATTATTGAGTAGAACATACTTTCTTTCCCTGATGTTGATTAGGTTGGAGCTTACAATGATAAAAAATAAACATCTAGAGGAAATTTATTTTTGGGTGAAAGTTGTGTGAGTTGGAATAGTAAAAAAAGTTATGTAACTATAATTAAAAAAATATAGAATATGTTATTGTAACATATTTATGCACTCAAATTATATGTATAAATGTTCTACTAGAATCATTAAGGGCGGATGCTAAAAACTCCTTGAAAATTAATTTTGATAATCTAGGTGTAATTAATCTATCTAAAAATATGGTGTAACTATCTAGTTCAAATAACATTAATACTAAGTATTATTTCTTCATGGAATGATTTTATACTGGATATATAAAACTGAATTATATCTCAAAAAAGTTTCAAATTGATCACATTTTCACCAAATCTATACCATAGTAATGATTTGAGGAATTAATTCTAAGACTTCATGTTAAGCCTCCTACCCTCACTTAAGAAAGTTATTAGGCACCCTCACTTTTCTATAGAGTCTGTTGTTAAAATGAGAGAAGAATTATAAAACACTATACTTTATATTATTTGGATTTGAAGCTAGTGTTATCATAAAAGTGGGAGAATAATTTATAGAAGTTAATATTTTGGAAGATGATTGATATGTAAGTGTTTTAAATTTTAAAACTCTAGATGTTGAGTGTTGAAGGAGTTATATATCAAAATTTAATGTTTTATGCTGAATGCATCAAATTAATTAACACAAAATTTATTATCCATGAGGGATGGAATTCTCTAAAAACGATTCTTTTTCTTGTTGTGTGTTGTTTGGACACTTCTCTTTGAGATATGCCATGTTTTTTTTGGGAAGTTAAGAGTTGTTGATGGTGGAATTATCCAAAAAGATGGATATGAAAAAAACATTGAGTTTGGAATCATGTATGTCATTGTATTTTTTTAAACTTCTATTTGAGAATGTTTTTGAGTTGCATGTAATGATTAATTTGTAAGAAACGATGATCTGAGTTCGGTGGATATAGTTTTATGTGATTGTGTTAGGTTATTAGGAGTTATAATTCATGTAAAATGAAATAACTTTTTTTCATAGGATATTTTTAATATTTTAAACATAAAAAGGGAAAAAATATATGTTCAATATTTTTAAAAAAAATGGAAGTTCTCAAGATAGAACCACTCATGCATCTGACCATCAAAGAGAGTACAAAATCTAAAAGGAAGGCTAATGAGGTTTTATATGAAGGAGACAAGGCCTGGCGTGTGTTAACTATGACATGAGAATCATGAGAGCTTAACCTGGGGTTATTGTAAGTTTAATATAAAAGGACCAATGTATATGTAACATGGTGGTACTACATGAATTAAATGACTCCTTATGTCACATTTTGGGTATATAAAGAGTATCTCTTTAGTTCGAAGTCTAATGAGGGACTCACTCTAGTAGACATTGTTCACTATTTTTAGAAGAATAAATGCATGGATAAAATTATTTCATCAATGTTTTATTCCTCATACAGGTAGGTTTTCATATAGTAATATTACACAAAAATTATAAAAATAAAGCAACTTTCATTGAAAAACTCTGATGGAGTTTTATTTATGGACATTATATTATCAAATGATGCACTCATAAACGGTGGAATGAAAATGATTACTTAAATATATCTAAAAGCTAATTCATTTGTAAAATACATCATAAAGGGTTAACTAATCACCATGAGTAGAGGATAGCTATGTAAATGTATTTGATATCAGTATTTTCTTGATCAGATGTTGTGTGAGATTATGTTACTGGTGAAATGAATCCCTAAAAAGGATAATGAGAAGATTATAATAACAATAAAACTAGTTGATATATTATTATTTATTTATTTATAACTTTATGGTAATATATACAACATTATACAGGATGTTTTTAATGGTTTTTTTCTTCAGGTGAAGATAGTCCAAATGAGATTGATTTATTGGATAGATGATTGAGCCAGTCCCACTCTATGTAATATAGAGAGGGTTCATGACACTGTGAGCACTCAAATGAGACTCACAAAAGACAATATATGATCATGAATTAGTGTTAAATCTAATAAAAATTCATGTATACTTGGAGAATCTGATTTAATTTTCAAAAAAATGTTGTCATAAGTTCAATAGATGAGAGATCTATTGTAAGATAAATTAACCAGATGATTTAAACAAACAAAGAGTAATTTTTGACACTGTATGGAATTTGAAACTCATAGATGCATTGTAGTTTTTGTACAATGTAAAAAACACCAGAATAATTTTATTATTATAATCCCACCTTAGTCAAGAGTGCGTGATCTTAAGAATACAAAGTTACTACGCATGTAGAATTTTTTTTATTATAATATTGAATATGATCTGTATATGTGGGTTGAGTAAAAACTAAAGGAAGGATTTTTTACATACACGTAGGTTGTTTTTAGGATTTCAAATAATCATATTTTACTTCAGTAAGTTTACTAGAATGGTAAGATCTAGTGAACCCTTTAGTCTTGTTTGAGCATAAATAGTAGGATTCAACATGATGATATTGCGATTAATAGATGTTGGTGAATTTCCAAGGGATAAATCATTATGTTTAGATCATTATAAGTACATAGAATGTTGTGATAATAAAAATATATAAATATATGTATTTGGATAACTCTTTCATGGATAATGTAGAAGATGTCGATTCTTAGTAAGAACTTTATTTCTACGATTGATTGTTGGTCAAGAGGAGGAATTCTATAGGGTATCAATGGTTTCATAGTGTAACATATGGATCCCCACACATGTAGGAAGATGGTGTGACTAGATTATTAATGGGTGACCTATTTTAAATGGGACATGACAGATTTAATGATGTTTCAAATAATCATTTGTGTTAGTGATATATGTATTTTTATAGTCATAAGTGATTATAAATGTTGGATTTCTGGTGAATTGAATAATTTTTATGATTCTACTTATTTGAATTGTAAAAAATTACAAATTATTTAAAACCATAATTTTTAATTTAATTTCATTGTTTTTAATTTCCTATATCCTTGTGGATGTTTGTGTGATTTTGAGTAATATAGCTCTAGTGAGTTTAGACTCATTATAGTGATTTGGGTGAATCTTTTTTTTTCTTCCACGTTCTATTAAATTTAAGTTCTAAATGATTTCTTCTGATGACATGTTTCTGCTAGTGTGGTATTTTGGTTTTTTAACATTCATTGTGAAAATATAGATAAATGTTTATAAAAAATTGGTATAAAATAACTAAGAGGTTCTTAGAGGCTCAATCGTTTACTCATAAAAAATATGTAACATTCTTACATTATTGAATGTTTTCTTGATTCAATAAGAATCATTTTATATTAAAGGGAATAAATTTAAAGATAGAATGTTATGGATTAAAAAATTTTATTTTAAGGATGTCAGTTACTAGATGATGAAAATAGAATATTATCTAATCCAGAATGATCTTATAGTCTTGATAAAAGGTGTGAATATAGATACAATTGTGAAAGAAAAGTGGGAAAATAAGGACAAAAATATTTTTATGTTGTTAGGATGACCTTAACCTAAAATGTGGATTTGAACATCATAGATAATAATATTGCAATAGAGTTAATGTCATATCTAGAAGACATGTATGAGAATCTTACAAAAATCCATAAAGTGTGATTAATGTGATGGATGTTCAGTGTAAGGAGATCATAAGGAATGTCTGTGGTGGATCATTTGATTGATTTCAACTTGATCTAGATCCATATTGATCTTATGAATGTAACATCATCATATTATGTATGGGTCATATTATTGTTATTATCATTTAAAAACAATGGTATGCAATGGTAATAGGTATAAGGAACTCAAACAAAAATAGTGATTTGATAGTTGAATATTTCTAGAACATTATATTAAAGGAAGAGATGTAGAGGAGGGAGACTGAAGATCCTTTTAGAAATGAATTTAGTGTCTAAAGAAGAGGGATCTCACCTCATCGATGAAGTTGAATATGATTAGATGGTATGTTTAGGGGTAGATGTAGATGTATATCTACTATACCCAACCTAATGTGTTGTAACAATGGTAATATTTGTCACCTCAAGATGTATTTCCATGAGTGTAAGAAAAATCCAGGAAGACTAATTTCCATAGGTTTAATTTATATTTGTTAAACTATATAAATTATTTAAGATTTAATTATGAGTATTAAAACACCATTAGAATCTTTAATCATAAAATTTGGTTTATCTTTCCAATTTATTGAAAAAAGGGATGCATTAATAGTTATGTGTTTGAAATATTCCGAAGAGTGCATATATAAGATAATGAATATATTGATTTTCTGGGGAATGGATATTTTAGAGTCTATTTTAATAATAGATGTTTTATTATGTTTAATAAAGTTTTCATTATTCAAGGACATTAGAAGAACTTGATTTCCATTGGTTAGGTGGATAAATTTGGATAAGGAATGAATTTTAAAAATAGATTGTGAAAAATAACTCATGGATCTATTGTCATATCTTGAGATGTAAATAATGTAACACTATATATGATCAAGACGATAGTAAGAATTAAACTTTCCAAAACATAAACTATTAGAAGTTAAAATCGATTGAACTGCCAAGTTGTGACCATCATTGAGAAAGGCATAAAAAATATAGCATAAAAATGAATTCTAAAAATGGATTATTCAAACGTTATAAGTTTTGTGATTTGTGTAATTGATAAGAAGTGAAAGGTGAGTTTTAATCTGATTGGAAGAACATAGAAAATTCAAAAGATGAACCTTGTATATATAGATTTTTAGGGACATTCCCTGATTAAATATAATATAGGATCAAAATATTTAATGGAATTCATTAAAAAATAAAATATGAAATAATGGATATACTTCCTTTTTTTTGAATTTTTTGTAGTTCTCATTCAAAGGAAACCAATGTTTAAAAAGGAGACATGATGTAAGATAAATGCTTAAGACCAGACAATGGAGGTGAGCATACCGAAAGAAGTTTTCATAATTTTTATAGATATAGTGGAATTAGGAATGAGAAAATTATACATGGGATGCATGAGAAAAATAACATATATCAGTATATGAATCATAATGGGATAGAAATGGTGTAAAATATAAATCTTTATTCTGGAATGCTAATGGAATTTTCGGTCGAAATATTACGTACTACAACTTATTTGATCAATCAAATCCTATCAGTGATAATGGGGAAATATTTACATGAATATAAATGGATAGGAAAGTCATGGTATTTATCTCATAGAAAATTATTTATAATTTTATACTATACACATATAGATGCTAAATATAGATACAGTTTAAGAGAAAAATCTCATGAATGTTTATTTAGAGTCTATAGAGATGAAGATTTTTTTTTTACTTTGGTATAATGAAAAGAAAAAAGGTATGAGCACTAAAAATGATTTTTTTAATGATCATGTCCTACATAAGGATGAGAATGCAAATGGGAAGGGAGAATCAGTCAAAGAACCAAATTCAGTTTAGGTAAATATAAGTAGAGGCACAAAAAGATCAAATATTCTAGATATTTCATATAGATTCGAGTCTGCCAAAAGAAAAAAAATTACATATGAAATAATAAAAGGTTTGATAGTGATACCATTGGAAGATATATCTGAATTCTCAACAATTGTAAAGACTCAATTCTGTGTTCTATAGAATGAAATTACAGAGGTTTCAGTTCAAGAAAGGGTGAAACCACATGCTGAATTATGGAGATCAACAATATTCATATGGATGATACATAAGTATGGAGCTAACCTAGAATTTATTATTTTAATGGATGGATGTGAACCGGAACTCTTAGAAAAACAAATACCATTTGTGATTCCAATGAGAGGGTGTTGGTCATACAGGGGGATTTAAATTCGATTCATTTGAATAACAGCTGAGGCATCACATATTTACCCACCAGAAAGAGGTAACTTTAAAAAATTTATTTTTTCAATTAAAAAATGAATCTAAAGAATCAAATACATATAAGGTGAGGTTTTTAGTCAAAAATATTCAACATAATGTGGGAATTGACTATTCTGAGATCATTTTTCTAATAGTAATGTATACCACCATTTAAATTGTGATATGTTTGACTACTTAAATAGGATTATATAAAGAATAAATAGATGTGAAGATGGATTGTCTTCATAGATACCTAGATAAATAAATCAATATGAAGTAGCCTAATGGTTTCATGAATGAATGAAGTCAATATTTGGTGTTAATAATCAATAAAAGACTCTATAATTTGAAACAAGTTCCAATGTAGAAGAACTACTAGTTCAACATATTCATGGAAGAGAATGGTTTCATGCATAGTAAATAAGAACATTTTGTCCATTGGAAGGACTAAATTTATGAGAGTTTAATCATTGTACTATTTTATGTGGATTACATATTTTTGGTGGCCCTGTAAATCCAAATGATCTAGGAGCGGAAGAAATAATTATTGAGGTTGTTTGAAAAGAAAAGTCTTATATAAATAAATAAGATCATTGGAATTCAAATTAAATGATATTGGAAGACCCGAAGATTGGTTCTCTTTAAAAAATAGTTGATCTGGAATATTATTGAATGTTTTGTATTGAATTGATAAAAAACTATTTCAAAACCTTTTTATAGACACTTTAGACCCTCAATAGAATAATCCCTAGAGGCGATGCATATGCTCAGGGAAACCTCCACACTGGTCAAGGTAGGCATGATCGATTGGGGTATTATACCCTAATATTGATAATGTTTATTGGGAATTTCTGCATTTATTTTCATATTCCCTTTGGTTGGTTGTGATATGTTGGTTGGAATGATCACCATGAAGTAATCAAAGATATTCTAGCATTGATTTGAAGTAGGTATTGAGGTTGGTTTACTTATTTTTTTTAGTGGTTGATCTATTTATTTCGAGCATGTCACATGTACATATCACTATATTTCTCATATAGTATGAGACGAGTTGGTGGTTCC
This sequence comes from Viscum album, assembly GCA_963277665.1. NCBI lineage: Eukaryota > Viridiplantae > Streptophyta > Magnoliopsida > Santalales > Viscaceae > Viscum > Viscum album. The sequence goes on along the minus strand of OY728143.1, from coordinate 1,399,955,973 downwards.
CTGCTGATTTATTTACACACCCCCTTCTTAGGCAACCATTACATTGGGGTAACTTGGGATACTTCACTAGGGTAGGTTTAGGTTGGTCTAAGGCATGATATTTCTTACCCAAGTAGGATATATTAGATGATAGAAAGACTATTATTAGGTATATATGGTGCATCTGAGTCTTTTCATTCTTGCAATAATAACTGTTGAGTTTTTGTACTTCATTCATTTTTTATAGTATACTCTTATTTATTTCTATTTCTTACATAATTTATTATTTATTTATCACTTTTTTTGGTTTCACACTCTAATATAATGGGTATATTATTCACATGGCACCTTTATAAACCTCCACCACTAGTTGGTAGCCTATTACATATGAGTAAGCATGCTTGAGGTCATGTGGTGGTCTAGTTCGGCTAATTTTCAGAGTGAGTTGGGAAAAGATGTTACACATTTTTATCGAAGATGTTTATCTTTTTTTACTATTTCAGATATGGTATCCATGATATATAGCAATGTGTATGTAATGACCTAATGTTTTTCAATGGAAATTACCTTCTTATATTTATGTCATAAAATCACATGAAAGCACAAAATAATGAACAAATGAGTGATAAGTGACATTTAAACAAAAGTTTGTCACTTCTGTGTTTGGAATTTCGAAAATCCGGCATACACGGTTGTGTTCAAGATGATTTTTGGAGTCTAAGAAAACAAAAATAAGTTTTGGTGAATAGTAACCTACCCTGATGAATAGTAACATACCCTTATTAATAGTGATATACCCTAATTAATAGTAACCTTACCTATGGTGGTATAAAAATAATATTCATGTTGGAAGTAAGATATACCTATTGTTTAGAATGAGTTAATGAATGTTTTAAAACTGGTTGTTGATAATAAATTATTATTTTAATTAAATATTAAAATCATCAAATTTATAAAATTATTTTTGAAAAAATGAACTTCATTTTTGGATTCTACACATCGAAAAATTGGTGGGGTAAATTTTTGGGATTTTTTTGAAATACTAAATTTTTTGATGAATAGTAGAATCTGATAATTCAAAATATGCTAAATATTGGATTAATTGGGTCATTGATGATGTTCTGCTGATGAAAGCCCACTTGGTTCGAATTCACATGACCGATTTACTATTATTGGTCAGGTAATACTTACTATTGCTTGTCTTAGGAAGAAATAATAAATTAATGATTATAATATCATGAAATCCGTCCACTCCTCCACTATAAAACCCCCCTTCACTCCATCTTCTCTCCACTCCTCTCAATCTCTAATACTTCTCTAAATTCTACCCAAATCTCTCCCCAAGGTCCTTCCCCACGTCAAAAATCTCTCAAAATCCTCAAAATACCAAAAACTCCCCCCTTAAGAGGTTTTCAATGTAGGATGTCTGAAGATGTAAAATTCCTCTTCCCGATTTCTTCTTTTCTTTCAAGTTCTTTTCTTTTTATTTATTTCATCACCTCCCTTCACCATAATAGTATGATAAATTCAGTAACATATATGTACTTTAATTTTTTCATGATAAGGGTATATTTCATTATCTTCTCTCCTTTCCCTACCCTTTTATTTGAATGAAATGAAAACACTGTTTGGGATGAGGTAATTTAGCACATTCAAGGACAATAGTTTATCAATTTCTAACGTTATCATTAATTTTGGTCATGAAACCATTTATGTTATGGTTGAACCAAATTATTATACATGTAATATATCCCATTTTTTTCTTTAATCATTTGGTAAAAATGGAATTAAGTTATAAATCAAAACACATTCTTTGTAATCAGACCCACCGAATAACAAAAACGGTTATCACTAAGGTTATATATGTAATAATTCAAAATCACTCTAAGTAACCTAATTAAAATTAAAACCATGTAATATAATTGATATGAACAAAATAATTTAACTTCAATTATGTACAACCACTCTCATCTTGCATATAATCTAAACTTGAAGATAAGTTAACCGATCTTTTACAGCCAAGTAAACAGACGAACCCGAACAATGAAATTGAACCTTATAACTAATAAAAAAGGCTTTTAATGAACTAAAAAGGGTTATAATAAATAAATTAAATATATAATATGTTATTTAATTATGAATTATTAATCCAAATTTTTTTATTCATTTCATTAATAATAAGTAATGAACACCATTAGATTTAAGGTAAGGGGTCCTTTCCTTTTCTCTCTTAATCAAGATTGTCCCCTATACTATGACTTTTTATGTGTACTATAAAATGATGGTGTATGTTTCATAAAATCGCCCATAAATTCTTATGGATTTATAAGTTATAATAAACCCCATTTCTCTCTCATCAATCCCTCTTGGTCACACCCGACACCATAAAATCATAAAAAATTATACCCGAACCTTCTTTGTTCTTCAGGTTGCCTTATCATTATTTCAAAGTGGTTATCTCTTATCTATCAATGTGAGTATTATGACTTCTGGTTATTTTTACAAGATTATTATATCAAGACCCTTTAATCACATTCTATATAAAAGATTTTGAAATATTCCATCCTTAGAACATTCTGATAAGCCAACCTGTTTTAAGGGGATTTCCGAGATTTTTACCAAAATTTCAAGTGCACTCTATCCTATGTTTTAAAACACCATTGTATTTATAAAATCAGTATTTTTATTATTAAAACCTTCTTGGTTAAATTCTGGTTTTATATAAAAACAGTGTCCTCTTTTCTATTTGAAAATCTCTAGAGTGTTTTCCTTAAAACCGCACAAAAATGTTTTAATGCTAATGTTTATAAAATACAATTTTTATATGTTTTCACTTATATGTGACACCACTTACCATTTTATATGCCTATTTTACCCTATTAATGTCCATGTATGTTCTAATCCTTTACTTTCATGGACACTTTCGTGATACGCCCATTAGATATGTTTTATGTCATGATTGTGGTACCCAATTCTTTCCATGGGTAACCTTATGTTTATGTATGGTTGATTATGTATGATTATTTATGTGGAAAGATTATTTATGTGTAAAGAATATAAATGAATATATTGAGATGGGTGTGCCCAGAAAGCGCTCCAATGCATTGGGTAAGGTTAAGTCTCATGAGATGCGATGTGAAATGGGATTTGCGGTTTGCCTTGACCCATACTGAAATATGAAATGGGATTGGCAGTTAGCCTTGACCCGTACTGAAATGGGAAAAAGGATTGGTGTTGACCTTGACCCGTACTAATTAAATTCTTTATGATTATGAAACATTTATATGATTCCATGTTTATATTACCCCATGCTTATATTAAATTATTTTATAATGTTCATGCTTTGGATATCATTATGTCATGCCTCCTAACTCATGTGCTTGAGATGTATCATTATGTTCATTCCTTTACTGGGATTTTTAACTCATCTGTTTGTTTATGTGTTCCCTAGGGTACCTTATGTAGATTTAAGAGCTCAAATGAAGTTAGATGCTATTTATGGAGATTAAATAAAGAAGTTTTTTTGTCCTATTAATTGTGTTATATGTACCTAGTCTTACAAGACACTAGACTAAATGATCCTTGGCTTGTACTTTGATGATTAATTATGCTTAAAATCATGAAATGTTTTATGTAAAAGGCTTGGGTAACTATAGTGTAAGACTTTTTTATTGATATCATGTTGGTGTGTTTGGAATACATTTACCAGTAGGAAGTCCAGGTTATTGATATTGATAATGTTGTTCATGGTTTGTGATTTTTTGGTTGATACAATTTTCACCTTGAGTGATTCACATGGTATATGTATTTATAAAAATGATTTATATTTTATTTTTGGTTTTGGGCCCATTTACAAGAGACTAGTTATGGATTATACTATAGAAATTTAGATGCAAGAGGTGTCTCATGCATCATGAATTGAAACATAAGATTTAAATGACACGTAGTGCCCTACTAGTGTGATTATTTATTTTTTATGAGAGGTTTATCTTTTTATATTGTCATTAACTATTTATATTTTTTTATCATCTAATTACTTGGTGGAATTCTAATCAGCTATATCAACATGAATATGTATTTTCCTTGGATGATAGGTAATTTGGATCTATGGCGGGATTCTTTTCAATAATAATGACATAGTGACCTGGTGTATGGGACATGAGGTGACCCTAGTAGGTTAATTAGGTATGTGGATCTATATTAGAAATCCTTAGTGGGTTACTATTATACATGTTAACTTATTTAAAGTGTTAGTAACAACCTATATAGTTTTTTCTGTATAACATGAAATTAAACTCTAATTACTCAAACTGTGTGATGGTGGTTCATTAAAAACATATTACCATAGGGAAATTCTGGTTGAATGTACCCTATGGGTTCAATTATTTAAATTTTTAGCAACAACCTTTATAGTGTTTTCCTATTTTTCATGGACTAGAATTATCTCTAAACAAACCTCATTTTTTTGGTTCTTTGATATGGATAATTAGATAGTTATTATAGCTTATTGACTATTCAAGTGTAACTTAACATAATGCTTAGTTTTTTAAGGTTTTTGTAATAACTTATATTGTGTTTTATCATATAACATGGAATAACATTTTACTTAGAAGATTAAATGGATTTTTTTTCTTTTTTTATAAATTTTCTAGGATGATTCTATTATATATTTATGTATGTTTGTGTGTGTAACCTTGGATGAGTTTGGATTATTAAGGAAATAGTCTCTTAGGTGGATTATTTTGAGAATCAATGCCTAGTAAGTTGGTTTTTGGCAAGTTATGATGGTTTTTATATGAAACCCTTGAGTGGTAATTTCACACATTTTATTCTATGTTATAACACTGATATGAAAACTCTAGTAATACAATTTTTTGTGACCATATATGAAACTATACATTTGGGTGATGTGTGAGGAACTATGGGTCCTTGTTTTGGACTATGGTTTTAGTGAGTCTGATCCCGGTGTTATGTGTGGGGTGAAACATAAAATATGGATTGTTTGAGAAATTTGAATATCATAGTGGATGAAATTAAGGGTTCTATGCCTTTGGTTTGGGATAGATATAGAGAAATTTCAATTGAGGTTATGGTTTTTGGCATGGTTAGGCCTTATATCATTGGGATATATCACCTTGAGTGTGAGTTTTTAGAATTTGAGGCACTTATAGTGTCAGGGTATCAAGACTGTCCTTGGAAGGGCATGAACCCTCAGGTGCCTTATGCTATAGAAATTTTATTTTATTTACAATTTTGGGTAAATCATGGATAGATACATTTCAATTTAATATGGATCTATATGGGTGTAAGAGTGTGATTAAGAATGACATGGGTTAAGTGACTGGTTATAAATATGAGTACCAATGGTGCATTGGTCAGGTGAAATAGGCATCCCAAGTAGCCTGGTTAGTGTTTAGGTGAAATATATTATTAATTATTATGTGTGACTTCTGGGATTCTAAGTTAGGTTTCTATGTTTGGGTGGTATTGGATAGAATTCCCATATGTTTTTAGATGATATCGTGGATACACTTGCAATACATGTGGGGAACCTTTTTAATTTTTAATCGATGATGGTCATGAGTAGGAAAATGAAAAATGGTGTATAATAATTTTATTATGGGTTTTGGTGATATGATTTTTGATACAAAAATTTGATGAAAATGTCACTTCTATAGAGGGGAGCATGCTGTCATCTTTTGGTGGTATGAAACATGTGGTATAGGGACCATCTGAGTGTGGGATCTTTCATTGAAAAATATTTAAGAAAATTTGGGTTCGAATGAATAGAAAATTCCAAATATGAATAGATTATTTGTGGAATGATGGGTATAGACTCATATGTTATATTATATAGAGTCTGATTGTTGGCTTCACGCATGAGGTAATTTTGGAATGGTCTAATCTTAATTGGTCTGGGAATAAGTTGGATCTTGCATTTAGAGGATGATAACATAATTGGTTTATTGAGGATTTGGAAATAGAATCATAGAAAAATTCAGATTGGGACTTCCATGGGTGTGTCAAAATGATCTTGTGTTACCTCTAATTGTAAAGGAATTAGGATTGAGTTTTTGGAAGTGCACCATTGGGTGTAGATGATCATTTTTTGAAAGGTCATCCTGAGGAGGTTTGACCTAGTGATTTTTCATGTTTTTTGATGAGGTCAACTAGAAAATGAAATAGGAGAATTTTTTACATGAATGGTACGTTATTGAGTTTGGGATTAGTTTTTTGAGGGAAATATCGTATTACCATGTTGTGCATAGACTATGGAGGAATGTCGCTTCCGACTTAGGACATGGAGATAATAATGGGTATCGATATTCAAATGGTTTCCTCTTGTATGTTCGAGTGTGGTAAGTGGAAACCATACCAAGTAGGTTGGTGGATTTTTGAAAGTGTTTTTGAGGGGAAATTCTAGTAGTATGGATCATTGAGGTATCATAATTATAAATAGTGCGCAAAAGTATATGGTGGGTAGAACTATCGACTGGATGGCCAATAAGGTAGGGAAACATTTGGATTCTTAGGATAGATAAACACGAGTGAGTTTTGTATATATATTTTGGAAATAAAATCAAGTGGTGGATCATTTTTTAATGGGTCAAGTGTCTTATGTTGGAAAATCACACTCGAAAGGTATTTGATCTTTAAGAATATAATGAAAATATTTAGATAGGAGTTTATGACCCAAGTAGTACTGGACTAATAATGGGTAATATAATTCTCAATGATAAATATTAGGGATTAGAAGTGCTATTGGGGATAATTTTATATTTATTGGGTCAATACATGGATTTTTATTTTAAGAAGAAAATTTATATTTTTAGTTACTGGATGGGATGAAAATTTATCTGGGATTCAAAACTGATATTTGAAAGAGAGAACAAATAAATTGGTGTATTTTGGACTTGTAATAGAGGGTAGATGATGACCATGAGATTAGAGATATTACTCAATAGATTCTAGGATAGTTGGTCCATAGTCAACAACCACCGGATAGCTACTACTAGACCACCAACTAGTCGGTGCAGCTGGAAGTGCACTGGGTACCATTTTAGGTGCCATAGGCTAGCTAGTGACAATTATTAGTTAACCAGTGGGTTTAAAAGGTGGAAAAAAATATTTTCCCCAAAAAGATTTATGGGGGTCATCCCCCTCATCTATCAATATTTTATTCGTGTAACCAGGGGTTATTTCCCCCTTTATTATCCTCCTTCAACCCATTCATGTGTGTGTTTTATGTAGCTTTCATTAGATATTATAGAAACATATCCACCTCTATTGGTCTATACTTTACCTCTCTATTTTTATCCTTTAATTTTGGTTTTTAGATTTAGGGTTTCGATACTACTTCCACTAGACCATACTAGAATTTGTCGATTCTCTTGGTTTATTTTGTTTATCCTGGATATAGGATGTCCTGAGATGATTTTTGGGCGCCTTCATTCATCATTTCATCAAATGTGAATCTTTATGTTACTTTTTCTTGGGTTTTAATTAATATTTAATTAAATATCCTTCTGAGGTGGGAATATTTGTTGAGCATTCTTTCCAGATTTAAGCTAGGGATGTGAGATGGGACCTTGGGGTGTCGTTGGATATGGTTTGGGTCTGATAATGATGTTCGATGAAAAATTGCATGTTAGTTATATTTTTCCAAAATTATTGACTAATTATAAATTATTATAATTAATTATGGTTGATTCCTCAGCATGGTGTAGGTGTTGGGATCATAGTTAGTGACCTATTTAGCCAATTAGAGCTTGGCTGAGGCCAAAAAATGTGTTTCATTGTTGTATAAAAATAGAATAGGCTTCTGAAAAAAGAAGTTTGTCCTAGTACTAGACATATGTATTTATTCATGATGTATATATGCATGTGTGTAGGATATCTCACCTGTAAGGTAGTGTATTTTTTGTTTATTATTTTTAATTTAATCTAAAAATTTTATTTTTAATTAAATTTTTTAACTTGTATTAGAACCCGAGAATATAGAGACAAGGTTTTTTGGCCCCTTAGGACCTTAAAACTAGCTTGATGCCTCAACCAACAATGGTCAACACCTGGACTAAGATTCTACCCTGGTATTTGGACACCAAAAATAAAGGATGTGATGTGAATTCAGTTGAATGGACCTACTTGGACCAGAGAGACATTTAATATGTGTTTATCGTTGGTGGGATTGACCATATGTAGAGTGGGAATTTGATGAGTGAGTTGACCAGTCTAGATGACCCAGAACATAGATATAGTCATTGATCCATCTATTAAGACTGTCTTTAGTGAGGCTTACAGTTTAAACCTATGAGTCTAGTTAATATCTTTGATGATGTGGAGGGATCAGATGTCTTACGAGCATCTAGGGTTGACCCTAGAGACCAGTTTTGATCAAGGATCCATAATTGGATGCCTACATTTTAGTTTTGAACTAGGGGCCTCGTGGGTGTCACCTCATGAGATTACCCTGAGCAGGTGTATGTGGTTTTGGGTAGATATGTTAGTGGGTGTTACATTGAAACCATACCAAACATGAGACCCCTATGGGTAATAGATAGTGTAACTTTCATGAGCCATCCCAAAGGGTCTCATGTTGCGACTCTCCAAGCTGAACTCCAATAGTCCATAGGTTGATGACTAGTGTTGAGTGAGCATATCACTAACATTGGAGGCCTTAGCCTGAGTTCTTATATGCACACAAACATCTCCAAGCCTATACAAATATGAGATGTAAACACCACTAAACAACCCTGAATGTATACATATAAATCCCACAACTACATTTTGTCATTAATTAAATGAAAGTGAATAGGAAAAAATACAATCCCACTCCAAGGATTCTAAAACACAATTCCAACTTGAATGTAAAACTGGGATTGCTCTCAGAATATCATAGTAACACACTTCAGTTCATTCGGTGTCAGTTTGTACATTGTGGTATTGGTCAATCAATGACTTTTTCAAAAGGTAGATCATCTACATAAGACAATACACATGTGGGAAAATACCATGGAGGGGTGAATATAAAAATACACAGTAAAACACCCCAAAACAAAAAATCATACAACAATGAAAATACAGTAATATATACACATGTATATGTCTAAAACACATATAAAATGAATATCCAAATATAATAAAAATAATTGCGCATTCTAGAGCTAAGTCACAACCAAATTATACCTACCTAGAATTATAGATCAAAGATTCCACAAATAATTAATTCGGGAGAACACACTCATGAGCCTAATAGCACAGATGGAATCTGTCCAAGAGGTAGTTATCGTTAAGGATATTCCTTTTTAATAAACACCGAATTTATGGAGAGAATATGATACACAGATGATGATCACTACAAATTCCATGAGGTGGTACCAAAAACTCAATTTGGATTAACCTACTATGTAGAGGATCGACACCCACATAGTGTTTGTCACAATGATACCAAGAGCTCCACCTAGGACATGAAGATGAATAGAGAATCTCACATCAATCCTCTCAGGGGAATTCTAATGACTCTATCTAAAAAGCCATGTGGACGAGATAATTTTCCTAAGAGTTGGAGATGACTCCATGCTAACCCTCAGGGAAAGGATACGGGGAACAAACCCTAATAAAAATTTTCTAAGATAAGTATCAGAGGGATCCAAGCCATGTATAATAAATTACATGATGTGCAGAAGGGTTACATTCCATTTTCTTGACCTAGGGTCCTACCTATGTAATTGACCCATGTCTTAATCCGTGTCTGTGTCTGGGTAATAGTACACAACATGTAGGATGAATGTGTATTCTACCTGTGTGTCAGTACAATGCTTCATTCTATGTACATATTCTCATGTACCAGAACACAACTTAGCCTATGTAATTTGTATAGGTTGTGTTCATTCGGGGGAGTACACGCTGTTCTCCAACCCAAGTACTCCAACTTCTGTCCATGTAACATATGATGTATATACATAATCTTAGGGGACAGTTCACACACCATGTGATACTTAATCTCTACCAAAACTATAACCATCACTCAATGCACCCCAGAAAATGTGTAGATCAGGATTAAATGTTGTGTAGTGTAGGATTTTCTAGAAATATTGATCCGACTTGACATGTTCTGGAAATTTATTCAGCCTTCAATCTGGTGATTTCTTCACAAAAAAATGATTGAGCCACATAGAGTCATTCTATCACCTAATATAAAAGATAGGATCCTTAAATCCACTCTTAAAATGGGATTATTCATCATTCTTCATTGCACACTGAATAACATTAAAACTAGGTATCTACGTCATTTTATTTTCTACCATATCCATCTTCACACAACCATCATGTCTGGATGATCCTATATTTATGATATTAGATCGTTTCATCAAGAAATGGGTGCATAATGGTTGATTGATTTGGATATGTCAAACCTCATGTGAAACAAAGAATGCTCATGGTGAAAAAAGAACTTGGGGGGGACAAGAATAAATAAGAGGAAAAACACTCAATTAATGTTCATTTTGACATCAATTCATTGTCGTGAGAATAATAATAATGAAATAAACAATTTCAAAGTAATTCTTCCAAAACCGATTAATCTATCCCATATTACATGACAATCTAACCACATATACATCTATTTGTTGATTGATTCATATTAATTACAAAAACTATAAACTGGGAAGAAAAAAATCAAACAACATCCCAACATGATTTGGATCAATCCTTGATGAAGAATGATCTTCCACTACATCTGTTTTCAAGAACCTTTACTTTTGTTGTGCATCGATCATCAATCCATGATTCCGTCACCATTAGTCTTAGAGAAATCCTAGAACATTCTCTCTGAAAGCTATCCAGTGGATCCATGGTTATTAAAATAACCTTGGGACTTCTCCATAACTTTTTATTTAAATACATTCAATTTTATTTGTGTTGATGAAAATAAAATAAAATAATTTATTCAATTATTTTATTTATTTTATGCCCAAGATGAATTTTACAAAAAAAATGACATATGTTAAGTATGTTTAAGACAATTTTAATGTAAAACACACATTATATACACCATGGTGTCCTTCTATTTCTCATTAGGGCACTCATTTGGAAGTTATTCAGATTTTTCTGGAAAACTATGAGCATGTGATATTTAATAAATTTCAAACATTTATTCTTGACACACTAGTCCTCATAATCACATGCTTTCTCCGTTAATGGTCTCAAAAATAGTCTATAAAATAGCACAAAATATTACATAGAAAAACCATGTCATTAAATTCTCTCAAACATAGGGATTTACATCCCCAAAAATCAAAAATAAAGGATTCATAAAAAGATTTTAGTACTGAGCACAAATTTGAGCCTCCTACTCCCATGTTCCCTCCTAAAGATTTTGGTGAAACCACAAGACACAAACTGAAGGAATCACTCACCCATGGAGGATCCTCTCCTACCAATCCCCAATCCCTACCGAGTACATCGCAAAGATATCCACATCCTCAATGTCCAGCTCACCCCAGTCGATAACATGTGATGGGTCATGCATGTTCATCCACAGTTGTGACATGAGGAAGAAATCATGTACCAAGTCTAATTATGGTGGTAGAAATAAATATTATGAAACCTCTCCATCTATATACAATATCTTGAAAGGGCCCATGATTCTCACAGATAGATTTCTACCCTCTCTAAATCTCTAAAATCCACATTGAGGAGAAACCCAAATGAATACATGGCCTCCTTCATCAAACTCAAATGGACACCATCATCTATCAATATAAGAAAAAATGATGGCTCTGTCTAGTCTTCATCTACTCATGGATGGTCTGCACCTTCTTGGTAGTCGCTCACACTAACTCTGGGAGGATGAGTGATGACTCTCCTAGTTCAATCAAGAAACGTTGTAGCCTATAGGGTCACCCGTAAAAAGCCTAAACTGGTTTCATACAAATGGTGGAATGGTTATCTATTGTATGAGGTGAACTCCACTAGTGGTATGTGATCCTACCAACTACCACCAGAGTACTACATGAATACTCATAGCATATCCTTCATAACCTGAATGGTCTTCTCATTCTGGCCATCAGTTTGGGTGTGGATTGCTGTTCTCAAGCCTAAATGATTCCCAAACCCCTTATGTAATCACATCCACAAACAGGATGTGAAGAGAGCATCGTGTTCTAAAATTATCATCAATGGAACTCCATGGATTCATAATATCCCTTTCATGTAGAGATGTCCCAATCTCCTTACTGAACTTTGCTCCCGAAGTGATAAGTAGTGGACTGACATGGTGAGTCGGTCTCTAATCACCTAGATGGAATCGTGTCCCCTATTTGCATGTGGTAATCCCATCACAAATTCCATGGATATCTTGTCCCATATCCATTATGAATCCTCATGTGGTTGCGTTAAACCCTCTATAACTTGGTTCTCATCCTTCATTTTTTGACAAGTATGGATTCAAGAGACAAACTATAAAACTCCTTTCTTCATCCCTGGCCAACAAAACTAACATTGGATGTCCTGGTACATATTTTCCACTCCTAGATGTACCATCAAAAAATATTTATAAGAATCTCCCAAAACCAATTCCCACAACATCACTGGCACCATCATGCATCCTCTAAAAAGAACGAATTGCTCCCATCCTTTGGAAAATCCACCAGGATCTTGTTTAGTGGATATCTGAGTATGTAGGGTTTCACAGTCAGTATCCCCAAGATGTAATGACCCAATGTTTTTAATGGAAATTACCTTCTTATAAATATTCCATAAAATCACATAATAATGAACTAATAAGAGATAAGTGACCTTTAAACATAATTTTGTCACTTATGTGTTTGGAATTTTGAAAATATGACATACACAGTTGTAATTAGTAAGTTTTTTGGAGTCCGATAAGGAAAACATATTTTTTGGTGAATAGTAACATACCCTTATGAATAGTAACATACCATTATGAATAGTGATATACCTGATTGAATAGATACCTCACCTATGATAGTATAAAAATAATATTCAAGTTGGAAGTATGATATACCTATATTTTAGAATGAGTTAATGAGGGTTTCAAAACTGGTTTTGATAATAAATTATTATTTTAATTAACTATTAAAATAATCATATTTAAAAAATTATTTTTTGGACATCATTTTTAGATTCTAAACATCGAAAAATGGTTAGGGTAAATTTTTGGGATTTTTCTGAAATACTTGAAATTTGGATGAATAGTAAAATAATTTAATTTTTCTTATATATATATTTTAAGCTAAATAAAATATTCCTAGCATCATGGATGACGTCCCAACCCATGTCTTGAAATCACATGACTCATTTACTATTCTTGGGTAGGTAATATTTACTATTCCATTTATTGGGAAGAAATAATAAATTAATGATTATAATATTATGAAATCCCTTCTCTCCTCCACTATAAAAACCCCCCTTCACTCCTTCTTCTCTCTACTCCTCTAAAGCCTTGTGACTTGCCATTATTCTACCCAAATCTCTCCCCAAGGTCCTCCCCCACGTCCAAAAGCTCTCAGACTCCTCAAAATACCAAAACCTCTCCCTTTATGAGGTTCTCAATGGAGGAAGCCTCAAGAGGTAAATTCCTCTTCCCAATTTATTCTTTTCTTTTATGTTATTTTCTTTTTTATTTAATTGATCACCTCCCTTCACCATAATAGTATGATAAATCTAGTAACATAAATTTAATAGAATGTATTCATGCTATTGGTATATTTCATAAACTTCTTTCCTTTCCCCATACATTTATTTGAAAAAATGAAAGCACCGTTTGAGATGTGCTAATTTAGCACATTCAAGGACACTTGTTTAGTAGTTTCTATTATTATCTTTAATTCTTCACATGAAACCACTTGTGTTGTGGTTGAACCAGAATATTATATATGTAATATATCCTATTTTTTGTTCTATGATACTTTGGTACAAATGGAATTAAGTTATAAAGAAAAACACATTCTTTGTAATCAAATCCACCGATTAACAAAAACGGTTATCACTATGGTTATATAAATAATAAATCGACTTCACTCAAAGTAACCTAATTAAAATTAAAACCATGTAATATCATGGATATGAACAAATTAATATATCTTCAATTATGTACAACCACTTTCATCTTTCATATAATCCAATCTTGAATATAAGTGAAACGATATTTTAAATCCAAGTAAACAAACTAGCTCGAACAATGAAATTTAACCTTGTAACTAATCAAAATGTCCTTGAATGAACCAAAAAGGGTTATAATAAATAAATTTAATATAGAATATGTTCTGTAATTATTAATTAATAATCCAAATATGTTTATTCATGTTGTTAATAACAAGTGGAGAACACCAACGGATTTAAGGTAAGGGATCCTCTCTTTTTCACTCTTAATCAAAATTGTACTCTATGATATGCCTTTTTGTGTAATACCAAGTGATGGGGTACATTTATAAACCTTCCCAATACTTCCCTAATGTTTTATATGTAATGATAAACCACTTATCTCTCTCATCAATCCATCTTAGTTACACACGATACCATGCAAATAAACCATGATGGATTCTACATGAACTTCCTTTATTCCATCGGGTTGCTCTATCATTATTTTTACCAAATGATGTTGTCTTTTCATTTATGTAGAACTTTAAAATTCTGTTTATATAATCCAAAATCATGTTCCAAGATCCATCTCTCATTCTCTTTCAGGGATATACATGCTTTTAAGTGAATCTCTCTTCGACACTTCCTAATAAGGACACTCATTTTAGAGGAACTTCCCGGACTTTTACCCAATTTCAAGTACACTATATCTTCTATTTTAAGACAAAATTATCTTTTTAAATTCTTTATTTGTATTATGAAAACATTTCTGGTTCAATTCTGGTTTTATATAAAATAATTCCTTCTTTACTATTTCAAAAGCTCTATAGTATTTTCCTTAAAACCATAAAAATGTTTTAACACTAATGATTTTAAAGTACATTTCATATATGTTATCACTTATGTTTGACACAACTTATCATGTTATATTACTATTTTACCCAATTAACTTCCTTTTATTTTCTAATCCATTCTTTACATGGTCACTTTCATGATACGCCCATTGGTTATGATTTATGTCTTGATTGTGGTACCCAATTATTTCCAAGGGTACACTTATGTCTGTGTATGGTTGATTATGTATTACTGTATATGTGGTAAGAATATTAATGTGTCAAGAATATTCATGAAAATGATGAGATGGGTGCACCCAGATAGCGCTCTAATGCATTGGGTAAGGATAAGTCTCATGATATGCGATGTGAAATGGGATTGGCGGCTATCCTTGACCTGTACTCAAATGGGAAACGAGATTGGGAGTTAACCTTGAACCATACTAATGAAATGTTTTATGATTCTTACACATATATATGATTCCATGTTTTTATGATCCCATGCTAATATTAAATAATTTTATAAGTTTCATGCTTGGGATATCATTATTTCATGCCTCCTAAATCATGTCCTTAAGATGTATCCTTATGTTCATTCCCTTACTTGGATTTTCAGCTCATCCCTTTGTTCATGTGTTTCCCAGGGTACCCTATGCAGATGTAAGGGCTCAAAGGAAGTCAGGAGCTCATTATAGAGATTAAATAATGAATTTCTTTAGCCTCATGTTTTATGTTATATGTAACCAGTATTCCAATAAACTAGACTTATCAATCATTGTCTTGTAATCTAATGATTAATTATGCATAAAATCATGAAATTTTTTATGTAAACGGCTCGAGTCTCTATAGTTGGTATCATAGGGTGGTCTTGTTTTTTTTGAGATTAGGAATAGATCCCCTTAGTGAGAACCCCATGGATGAGACTATGTAGAAGAAAATAGTATTAAATTTCAGTGAGTATAGAGTAAGTGGTTTATCAAGCAAATACATCCCTATCTAGATACGAGTAGGTAGAGGCGGCTCTGGAACAGTTGTATCTAGAGGTAAAACCCAAAAAAACAACTTTATGCTGGACTCGAATGGGAACTGGTGCACGATAACAGGCCATACTGCACTATTGGTTACGACACTCCTGGGGGATATGCTTTGGTGGATTCACAAGCTTAGTACAAACCATTACTAGGGGACAAAAAAAATCCCATAAGAATACAAGTTAAGAAATAGATTGAGGATAACCCAGATATAAACCTAACAAATCACAAGTTAGGATATACTTCTTCATTATATGTTCATACTTTTATGTTCAAAGTTTTTTTTATTCTCAATAGCTAAGTATTTTATACCTCTAATTATACGTTATTTTTCTTATTTAATGGCGGGAAATTGAAGAACACGTTCCAAAAACCAATGTGATGATTTCCCTAATGATATGCCTAATGTGACAGAAGTGGGTGCTCAAAACATCATGGTAGTACTCGCTTTGCTGGCTCGAGTTATAAATAATAATGTGAATCAGGTGGAACGTCCCCCTCCACCATAGAAAGAGAATGTTTTCCTATAATCCGTCATGCGGCAAAGGCCTCCCATATTTAGCGGGTCTTCTGATCCCCTCCTCACAAAACAATGGATTGAATCCATTGAAAAGACTTTTTCTGTCCTCCAATGCTCGGAAGAAGAGAAAGTTGTACTGGCAGTCTATTGTTTTGATGGGGAAGTTGATCAGTGGTGGACACTGATCAAGAATACAACATCCCAATAAAAAATTGATTCCATATAATGGGAGGAATTCAAGAGGATTTTCTTCAACAAATATATTTCCTCGAACCCTCCATCTCAAGATGGAAAGAGAGTTCCTTGGACTCAATCATAAGGAAGATGAGTCCATCGGGGCGTATGAAGCAAACTTTACAAGGATTCCAAGGTACACCTCTGGTTTTTTCATGAATACTGAAAGTAAGGTGGATCACTTATTTAGCAGACTAAAGCTGAGTCTATGAAATGTGTTGGTGATTAGAGACATCGACAACTATGAGAAGATTGTATTTTTTTCCCTCAAGGTTGAAATAGAGATTGGCAACTCTCAGTGGTATCATGGGCATAGTGACAAGAAGCGTAAAATAGAGAACAACATGGGTGGTTCATCAAAAAAATCCCATGATAGAAAGAAGCCTCACTTTACCCTTTGAAAAAATTGTGGGAAGAAGCATCTTGGTGACTGTCTCAAGGGAACCAAGAATTGCTTCAAATGCGGAAAGTTTGGTCATCAGGCCATAAACTGCCAAAGGGATATGAAAAATCCCACTAATTTTGAAGATGAAAGTAAGGTTCTGACCAACACTCAGACTATAGTGCAGTGTTATAACCACAAGGAGCATGGGCAGTATGTGAACAATTTCCCTAAGCCGAGGGTTGTTGGAGGCAATCAGCAACAACCTCCAAGGAAAGAAGGAAGGGATTATTCTATCACTACTGGTGAGGTGGAGCCCGAAAATGATGTGGTGACTGGTAGTCTTGTTATTCATTCATGAATAGAAAATGTACTATTTGATTTTGGTTCTACGCATTCTTTCATATCATTCAAGTTTCGTAGAACTACTGAAACACCACCTCAAAATTTGGAGGAAAAGTTATATGTGAGAACAGGGAATGGGGAATTATTTCATCCATGGTTTATAACACCTCCCCGGTTAATGTTTTTGGACTGAACCTCCCAGAAAATATTTTCATACTTCCTTTAGTGAAGTTCGACACTATCATGGTCATGGATTGGCAATGTTTGTACAAGGCCAACATCAATTGTTGGGAAAGGTAGATCAATTTTCACATCCCGACGCATCCTCAGATTCTTTACAAGTGTACAAAGGAAGATGAGTCTCCTTCATAATCTTCGAATCAAGTTTGGATGCTGCTTCCTTGTGATAAAGCATATCTAGCTCAAATTATTGGAAAAAATGATAGAATAATTCTTGAAGAGATGACCATTATGAGGGATTACACTAATGTATTCCCCGAAGAGTAGTCTGATCTTCCTCCTTCCAGAGAGGTTGAGTTCTCAATTGAACTAATCCCTGGATCTCTGTCAATCTCAAAGACACCTTACAGAATGGCCACCGTAGAGTTCGAAGAGCTGATGTAGTTATAGGAGAATATGGAGAAGGTTTTTATACACCCAAGTTCTTCACCGTGGGGTGTTCCAGTCCTCTTCATCAAGAAGAAGTATGGATCAATGCTCTTATGCATTGATTTTCATGATATCAATAAAATCACTATAAAGAACAAGTATCCCCTTCCATGGATAGATGACTTGTTCGATCAGCTTCGGGGGGCCAGTTATTTCTCTAAGTTGGACCTTTGGTCGGGATGTCACCAACTAAAGGTTAGGAAGAAATATACTCCCAAGAATGCCTTTAGAATGAGGTATGGACACTATGAGTTCATAGTGATGCCCTTAGGACTCACTAATGGTCTAGTAATTTTCCAAGATTTAGTGAATAGAGTATTTAGAGATTACCTCGAAAAAATTTTGGTGGTCTTTATTGATGATATTATGATATAATCCAAGAGAATGGAAGAATATGAAGAGCATTTGGAAACTATGTTAAAGACTTTGTGAAGGGAAAAGTTTTATTCAATGTACAATAAATATGAGTTCTAGATGGAGGAAGTATCATTCTTGGGGCATGTTATCACGAGCAAAGGGATATTTGTGGACCATTCCAAGACGAAGGCAATTGAAGAGTGGTCGAGGCCAACTTCTGTAATAGAGATCCGCAGATTTTTAGGTATAGATGGGTATTATCGACGATTAATGATGAAATTTTCACGATTGTAAAACCCAATGATCAAGCTGACACAGAAGGGAGTAAAGTTCATCTGGACATAGTAATGCAAAGACTACTTCAAGGAGTTGAAAAATAGGCTTATCACTACGTTGGTACTCACACTCCCTTTAAGTGGAGAACTCTTTGTGGTGTATAGTGATGCTTCTATGAAATGATTATGTTGTTTGCTTATGAAAAATGATAAATTGATATCCTATGCCTCAAGGCAGCTGAAAATAAATGAGTAAAACTATCCCACGCATGATCTGGAGTTGGTGGTTGTGATCTTTGCGTTGAAAATCTGGCGGCATTATCTCTATGGGGAAAATTCAAGATATATACTGACCACAATAGTCTGAAATATATATTCAAACAGAAAGAGCTTAATATGTGCCAGCGAAGATGGATAGAGATCATCAAGGATTATGACTCCTCAATCCACCACTATCCCGGTAAGGTAAACAAGGTGGAAGATGCTCTAAGTAGAAAAGATCCAACATCTTTATCAATGATGAGAATTGAAAATGATTTGATCTTCTTATATTTTCAAAGGATGGACATGGGAATCATTAATGGAGGAACATCATCAATCATTTCTCAAATGATTGCTGAACCATCCCTCTTGGAGAAAATAAAGGATTCTCAAAGAAAGGATGTGGAAATTTAGAAAAGGGTGGATGCTTTTAAAAATGGGAAATCCTCCAATTTAAAAATTGATGAGGAAGGAGTTGTAAGATTTGGGACACGATTATGTGTACCATCTGATCCAAAGATAAAGAAGGAGCTATTGAATGATGCACATAGCTCGAACTTATCTATCCACCCAGGGAGAAAAAATATGTATCGAGATCTCCGAGAAAAATTTTTGTGGGACAATATGAAAAGGGAGATTTCCGAATATACATCAAAGTGCTTCGTATGTTAGCAAGTGAAGTCTAAGAGACAAAATTCTAAGGGGATGATGCAACCACTACCCATACTAGCATGGAAGTGGGAGAACATTACCATGGACTGTGTCACTGGAAATCCAACGATATCTAGAGAAAACAATGCTATATGGGTCGTTGTGGATCGTCTTACGAAGACAACTCACTTTTTCACAGTTCGAGAGGACTTCTCATTGGATCAAATTGCGCGTATTTACATCAAATAAGTGGTAAGGCTACATAAATTATCAATATCTATTGTATCCGATTGTGATCCAAGATTCACCTCGAAGTTATCGAAAATCCTCCAGCATGCTCTGAGCACTGAACTGAGCTTCAGTATGGCCTATCATCATCAAACGGATGGCCAATCTGAGCAAACTATTCAGACATTGTAAGAGAAGTTGAGAGCATGTTCAATGGAATTCAAAGGAGGATGGGACCAGCATCTTCCACTGGTTGAATTCTCCTAAAAAATAGTTTCCACTCGAGCATCCAAATAGCACCATATGAACCCCTTTATGGGAAAAGGTTCAGAACACTGACGTGATGGGATGAAGTCGATGATTATAAGCTTCTAGGACTCAAAATGGTCGAAGAAATGGTGGAGAAGGTGAAAACCATTCATCAGCATATCAAGGCAGCCCAAAGTCGACAGAAGAGTTATGCAGATAACCGTCGATGAGACCTGGAGTTCAAATTCTGATACATGGAATTTGTATGCATATCTCCATGGAAGAAGTCCATGAGGTTCGGGAAGAAAGGGAAGTTATGTCCCAGGTACATCGGCCCCTTCAAGATCATTGATCGAGTTGGAGCTGTGGCCTATCGACTGGCACTTCCACCTACCATGTCAAAAGTACATGATGTCTTTCAAGAATCTCTTTTAAGGAAGTACATACCAGACCCTTCACCTGTACTCTATTTAGATGTGGTATAGTTGTAGGATGATATTTCCTATGAGGAGCATCCAGTGAAGATCTTTGATCGTACAGACAAAGTTCTATGCAACAAGACTACACATCTGGTCAAGGAACTATGGCAAAACCATATGTACGAAGAGGCAACATGGGAACTAGAGGAAGAAATGAAGTAAAATTACCCACATCTGTTTTTGGCCTAGAATGTAAACTGAAATTATGAGGGCGAACTTTCTTAAGGGGGGAAGAATGTAACGACCCAATGTTTTTAATGGAAATCTCGTTCTTATAAATATGCTATAAAATCACATAATAATAAACTACTAAGTGATAAGTGACCTTTAGACATCATTATTTCACTTCTGTGTTTGGAATTTTAAAAATATAGCATACACGGTTGCAATTAGTAAGTTTTTCGGAGTCCGATAAGGAAAACATAATTTTTGATGAATAGTAACCAACCCTTATGAATAGTAACATACCCTTATGAATAGTGATATACCCTAATGAATATTAACCTCACCTAGGATAGTATAAAAATAATATTCAAGTTGGAAGTACAATATACCAATATTTTAGAAAGAGTTAATGAGTGTTTTAAAATTGCTTTTGATAATAAATTATTATTTTAATTAAATATTAAAATAATAAAATTTTGAGAATAATTTTTGGGACTTCATTTTTGGATTTTATATGTTGAAAAATGGTTAGGGTAAATTTTTTGGATTTTTATGAAATACTTGAAATTTCAATGAATAGTAAAATACGGTAATTTACCGTATATAAACTTTTTAAGCTAAATAGACTATTCCTAGAATCATGGCTGACGTCACCCCCCATTGTTTGAATTCAAATCACCCATTTAGAATTCTTGTTCATGGAATACTTACTATTCCTTTTATTGGGAAGAAATAATAAATTAATTATTATAATATTATGAAATCTCTCCTCTCCTCCACTATAAAAACCCCCCTTCACTCCCTCTTCTCTCCACGCCTCTCAAGCCTTGTTCCCTGCCATTATTCTACCCAAATATCTCCCCTAGGTCCTCCCCCACATCCAAAATCTCTCATCCTTCTCAAAATAACAAAACATATCCCTTTAAGAGGTTCTCAAAGGAGGAAGTCTCAAGAGGCAAATTCCTCTTCCAAAGTCTTCTTTTCTTTTAAGTTATTTTCTTTTTTATTTTTGTCCTCACCTCCCTTCACCATAATAGTATGATAAATCCATTAACAGAAATGTACTGGAATTTCTTCATGATACTGGTATATTTCATTATCTTCTCTTCTTTCCCCACCCTTTTATTTGAAAGAAATGAATGCACCATTTGAGATGTGCTAATTTAAGACATTCAAGGACAACAGTTTATCAATTTATATTTTTATTATTAATTATGCCCATGAAAAAAAAATTTATGGTTTAACAAGATTATTATATATGTAATATATTCTAGTTTTTGTTCTGTAATCCTTTTATACAAATGTAATTAATTTATAAAGAAAATCACACTCTTTGCAATCAAGTCCACCGATTAACAAAAACGGTTATCACTATGGCTATATATATAATAATTCGACTTCACTCTAAGTAACCTAATTAAAATTAAAACCAAGGATTGTACTGGATATTAACTAAAGAATATAACTTCAATTCTGGACAACCACTTTCATCTTTCATATAATCCAAACAAGAATATAAGCGAACCGATCTTTTAAAGCCAAGAAAACAAACGAGCCTGAACAATGAAATTGATCCTTGTAACTAATAAAAAAGGAATTGAATGAACTAAAAAAGGTTATAATAAATAAATTGAATATAGAAGAGGTTCTGGACTAATTAATTAATAATCCAAATTTTTTTATTCAGGTAATTAATAACAAGTGGAGAACACCAACGGATTTAAGTTAAGGGATCCTCTCTTTTTCACTCTTAATCAATATTGTTCAATATGATATGCATATTTGTGTAATACCAAGTGATGGGGTACATTTATAAACCTTCCCAATACTGCCCTAATGTTTTATAAGTGATGATAAATATTTTAACTTTCTCTTCAATCCCTCTTAGTTACACTCGATACCATGCCAATAAACCATGATGGGTTCTACCCGAACTTCCTTTATTCCTTCGGGTTTCTCTATCTTTCATTTTACCAAAATGTTGTTGTATTTTCATTTATGTAGACCTTCAAAATTCTGTTTATATGCCCAAAAATCATGTTCTAGTATCCATCTCTTTTTCTATTTCATGTATATACATGATTTTAAGTGAATCTCTCTTCGATACTTCCCAATAAGCACACACTTTTTAACGGAACTTCCCATAATTTTACCCAATTTCAAGTGCACACTATCTTCTTCTTTAAGACACCATTATATTTATAAATTCTGTATTTTTATTATGAAAACATTAATGGTTAAATTCTGTATTTATATAAAAGAATGTCTTCTTTACTATTTCAAATTCTCTATAGTATTTTCCTTAAAACCGTAAAAATGTTTTAACACTAATGATTTTAAGGTACATTTCTTATTTGTTGTCACCTCTGATTGACACCACTTACCATGTTATATGCCTATCTTATCTTATGAACATCCATGTATTTCTAATTCATTCCTTACATGGACACTTACATGATACACCCATTGGTTATTATTTATGTCTTGATTGTGGTACCCAGTTCTTTCCATGGGTAACCTTATGGTTGTGTATGGTTTACTATGTATGATTGTATATGTTTTATGAATATTTATGTGTCAAGAATATTCATGAAAATGTTGAGATGGGTGTGCCCAGATAGCACTCTAATGCATTGGGTAAGGATAAGTCTCATGAGATGTGATGTGAAATGGGATTGGCGGTTAGCCACGACCCGTACTGAAATGGGAAACGGGATTGGCTTTTAGCCTTGACCCGTATTAAAGAAATGTTTTATGATTCTTAGACATTTATATGATTACATGTTTATATGATCCCATGCTTATATTAAATAATTTTATAAGTTTCATGCTTTGGATATCATTATGTCATGACTCCTATCTCATGTGCTTAAGATATATCCTTATGTTCATTCCCTGACTGCGATTTTCAGCTCATCCCTTATTTCATGGGTTCCCCAGGTTACCCAATGCATATGTATGGGCTCACAGGAAGTTAGGAGATCATTATGAAGATTAAATAAAGATTTTTTATTTAGCCTCATGTTTTATGTTATATGTACCTAGTCTTCCAAGACACTAGACTTATCGATCCTTGACTTGTACTCTGATGACTAATTATGCATAAAATCATGAAATGTTTTATGTAAAAGGCTCAGGTCGCAATACAAGATGTTCCTCGCTAACTTGCTTCAAGATAAGAGGGGTGTAAAACATCAACAAGAGTTAATCTGCACTATCTCCATCCACAAAGGATGACTGTAATGAGGCCAACTAATCTGATGCCTCATTCAGCGACAACAAAAAAGATCTCAAACTAAGAGAATTTTCTACCATGTTCACCTTCCAAAGAGTATAGAAAATTTATATTTCTTTATCCTGGAGTAACTATATCCATCATCAATGTCTCAAGATAAGATCCTTCTGAGAGCAGATAATAATTAGACTCTTTTGATTGAAGTTTACAATAATCCACTCACCCATCAGATAATTTTCCCACATCTTTAGTGAAATGATTATCGCTGCTAACTCAAGATCTTGGTTCACGTAGTTCTACTCAAGTGTTCTCAAATATCATGAACCATATGCAATCTATTCATTACTCTACATCATAACACAACCAAGCCCAGTTCCTGATGCATTTCAAAAAACTACATACTCGACACCCTCCTATGGAAATCTCAATATGGGAGAACTCGTCAAAATATGCCTAAAATACTGAAAAGCATTGTGGAACCTCTCTATCCATACAAATTACCACCCATTTTGGTTCAAATATGTCATGAGTTCCGATACTCTAGAGAAACAATGTATGAATCTCTTATAATAGTCTGCCAACCTAATGAAGATTCACAACTACATCATTCTCTTGGGTGGCTCCCAAGATAACACTGCCTCGACCATGGCCTAATCTACTACCAATCAATATGATGAGAAAATGTTTCCTTGAAAGTGGATTTCATAAATCCAAAACTGCAACATTGAGATATTTTCACAAATATGATTCTCTCAGAGTACATCTATAATTATCCACAAATGCATTTCACGCTCCTACATGGATGTAGACCACACAAGGATATATTTGATGAAGACTACCGTGAACCAGTATATGAAAGAAAAAAGATCTATTTCATGATTTAGATGAACATTGTTGGGTATTTCTTCTTACCAAAGGGTGTCACCATGTACTAATAGTGACATTAGTGACATTGAAATGTTGTCTTTGATATATCATTATCATGTACTCACAACTGGTTATAGCATGAACTGAGGTTAACCTTTGTGGACCATCATTCCCCTATAAACTAATCAAAAAGGTCATCGCTCCTTGGTAGTTGATAGTTATTCTTCACAATCACCTATTTAAGCACCATTAGTCCACACACTACTTGAAGTTACCGTCTTCCTTCTAAGAAAACAAAACTGGGGCTTCCTAGGGTAAAACGTTGGGTCAATCAAATCCATTACTTTGTATGTCCTCTAAATTCACCCTCATCTCATTAAGGTCTCTGATATCCATCTATTATGCTAGATTAGATAATGGTGTTGTCCAAGGGTGTAGATAAATGAAAATTTCTACCACTCGGTGGGGAGGTAAACATGGAACATCCTCAGGGAAGATGTCCACATACTCCTCCACCACATCAGGAAACTAGGAACTCATAACATACACTACACTAAGGGTCAGTATATCAAATAGATTAGTAATCAGTTTCAACCTCTTATCCATGAGTCCATCATACATTTCATGGGTTTCCCTTTAAACAAAAAAAACATGGTTTCGTTACTGCAGAAACACCACATAATCATCTAAAATATTAAATATGGGAATTAATTGGAGATAAGAAGTCCATACAAAGAATTATGTTGTAATGTTTGACACTACTACCAAAATATTCCATTATAATTTCTCACCTATAGTAGTCAAGTTACACTATCATCACAAGTATGTGATCACTAAGTATTATCAAGTAGAGGTCTCCAAGCATAAAGGTTGATCCGATGGATAAACCCAAACCTCTATGTCTTGTACAAGTTATGTGGTAAGAAAAGAATGGATAGAACCTATGTGTATCAGTATAATAACTACATATGAAAAGATGCAGATCATAACACTAATCATTGATAGAGCCTCTTGATCTTAAGCTTTGACTACATATAGTTGTCCTTTCTCTTGTCCTCTAGCTCCCTGAGCCTGATGTGGACCACCTGTGGGTGGTGGTGGTAATAATTAAAAGTGTCAATCACCTCCTGCTACTCCCCTAGTTCCTATTCCACATCATCTACCCTGTGAAACTACATACTCCTACTGCTGCCTCTACCTCAACGGCCCATCCATAATATTTCTACTAGCTTTATGGCGGGTTGTATAATCTTGTGAAAGATGTCCCTTGTCATCACATGAATTTCACTACCACTCTATGGGATGACTGAACCCACCCTATGAGCCATGAACCACAAACCCACTATCATGGGACCTCCTCCTAAAATTTATGGAACATCCCAGTCTCTGAGATGGACATCGAATCCCTGATGCCAATGTCTCTGAACCTACATTCCCACTTCTGACAACCACCAGCTATAAATTCTCATCCAAAAAACTCTTACCCACCAAAGTCATCTCTTACACCCCATCATATGTTTGATTTCATAGAAGGATAAATCCGGCTTATATATCTCTTTATATACCATACTTGTAGTTCTGTTCCCTAAAGAATTGATATTGAACCATATCCATTGAGTACCTAGAGAGGTTGGTACAAAATGATTAATACTCATACATAGTCATGCTTCCTTTATAGAGCTGTAGAATCTCCTGGATACATACAGCCCTTAGCATAGTTGGTCAGAACTACTCTCTGAAAATGCACTCAAACTCTATCTATAAAAGAGTCTCATCATTATAAGACTGGGTCATTAAACCCAACCATCTCACTTATGAGCCATGAAGAAGTCTAACTTCCAAGATTACCATTTGATATTATGGTTCCCTAACTAGATGAAAAACCAAGGTCACCACCTTATGCCAACCCTCAACCACCAATTGGGAATTCTCACCTTGGAACCTAAGGGGTCTTTATTACTGAAACTTGTGAAGTGTGCTTATCCTACACACTTTATCTTCTGGTACAGTTCATACCATGTGATTCTATATATGTGGTGGTATAGCTGGAACACCACTAGGATGTAAAAAATTAGGATCTTGTCCATGTATCGATGCCTCATCAATGAGGGGATCATCATCATGATCATGATGTTGAATCCTATGTTGAATAAATTATGGAGGAATCTTGAAATAAAAAATATATACCAAGGTCAATTAATATATCTATGTAGTTGACTCAATAAAGAAATGGAAACCACTAATCATTCTTATATGATGTGTGTTCCATTGTTTCCCTACAAACAATGTTCTCATATACTGAATCAAAAAGTAGGTGATCATAATGATGATGAATGGATACGTCATCCACCGCACCGACACTGGATTCCCTTCCCCAAAATTCAAACTCAAAACACTTGAAACTGCCACACCAAAACAATTTCATAGACTCTAATCGAACTTCTTTGATATAAATCTATCACTAACCTTCCAAAGAGGCCCATCCCATGACTCCCCAATCCTGCCTCCAATAGGTCAGGTGCTAACAACTAGCACTGAGTAGGCATATAACTGACATGGGAAGCCTTAGCCTATGTACGTGTACACAGACACACACATATCCAAGCCTATACAACACTAAAATGTAAATCTTTATAAACAACCATGCATGCATACATCTAGATTCCACAACCCGAGTACGACAATAAGTAATGGAAAGCAACCTGGCCAAATAGAATCCCACCACAAATAGTATTAAAAACAAGTCCAACATAAAAATTAAAATTGGGATTTCTATTGAAATACCACAAGAACACACCTTGATATATCATATTTTATAAAGTATAGTATGGCCTTATTCCCCGAAGGTTTCTACCAAAAAGTCGATTGTCTAGATAAGAAATGTCACATGTGGGAAAATCTCTTGCAGGGGTGTGAATAACAATAATCGGTAGGGCATCCTGAAACCAAAATGAAATAAAAAAAATTAGAATACAGTCATCTCTACATAGGTATATTTATACAACACATATAACTAGAATACCCAAATATCCTCACCAACGAAACATAGTCTAAAGATAAGTCACAACCATAGTATAACAACCTAGAGTTACAACTTGATGATTACACAAATCACTCATCTGGGATGACACACTCTTGAGTTTGATAACAGTGGTGGAATTTATCTGATAGGTACTTATCATCAGGTATCTTCTTTAGAAATACATGCATAAGGTTTGGAGAGAATATGTTACACACATGAGGATCACTACTAAGTCTGTGGGGTGATACCAACAACACAATCTGAATTAACCTACTTAGTAAAGAATCAATGGTTTCATGGTTTTGGTCATGAATGTACCAAGAAAATAACACAGGGCACCAATATGGATAGTGGATCTCACTATAGGCCTCTCTAAGGGATTCCAATGAGTCTAACTATATAATCCTACTAAAGGGATCATTTTCCTATGAGTAGGAGACAATTCTCTACCAACCATCATGGAATCAATATGGGGAACACATCCTTATAAAAACATGTCCAAGATTTAAAGGTTAAGGGTTACATGTCATTTATAATAATGTACATGGTGTGTATAAGGGTTACACACTGTGTCCCTTGAGGAAGGGTTCTGATCATGTAAACGAACCATGTCTCAAGTCATTTCCATGTCTGTGTAGAAGTAAAAGTAATGAAGGATTCCTGTGTAGTCTAACTGTGTGCTAATAAATGGATTTAGTCTATGTACATGTGCCTCTTTACCAATAAACATCTTAGAAATTATACTTTTTCGAGATCATATCTATGTGGGGGAGTTCATGGAATGCTCAGACCTGTGTACTCCAACCCTTTTTTGTACCTTCTGGGTTACACGTCGAGTATTCAGGGAGGGGTCACCTTCCATGTGATAGGGTCATAGACCGTGTGATCCTTAAGTTCCTTTGAAACCCTAGCTTTTAATAAAGGGGCCATACAGAATGTGTTTATTTGGATTACACACAGTTTAGCATGAGAGTTTCCAAAAATCTAGATCTGGATCTGTGTGTCCTAGAAGTTGCTCTAGCTTTCTATCAAAAACTACATTCACCTAAAAAATGTAGATTGAGCCTTTTCAAGTCATTAAATCACCAAATCAACAAGATTAAGGCCATCAATACACTAAAAAGATAGGACTATTCACCAACATTTGTTGTGTTTTGAAGATCAAGAAAATAAAGTATCTATGTCTTCTCATTTTATTCCATATCTTTCATCACACAACTATAGTGTAATGTTGATCTTGGATCTATGATATTAGATCGTTGTGCTAAGAAATTGGTGTTCAAAGATTGATTTTTTGGGATATGTCAAACCCCAGGCCAAAAAAAGAATGCATGTGGTAAATGAATAATCAGGGGAGAAAAGGACATAAACAAATAAGAGGAACGAATCTCAATCTATGTTCATGTTTAACTTGATTTTTTTATATATGAAAAAAGACCAATAAATAAAAAAATTCAATGTAATTCTACCAAACCCAATTAATCTAACCCATCCCAGAAGATGACCTAATTGAGGATCTAGCTATACATTGATTGATTCACATTAATTTTAGAAACTAATAACTGGGAAGACCAAAAATCAAATAGCCACCCTAACTCAATTTGGATTGATCTTTGATGAAGAATGTTGTTGCATCATAGTCATTGGAAATATCATTTGATTCTATTGTGCATCAATCGTCAATACATGATCCCATCAAAGTTCATCTATAATAAATCCTCCAATGTTCTCTCCAGTGCCTTTCCAATGGCTCTAGTTTTATACAGATAACCCTGATATTTCTCAATAAATATCTATTTAAAGACACCCCAAATCGATGTATTTAAGAAAAAAACAAAAACAATTTTTTTATTATTTTATTTATTTTACGCTCACGACAACTTTTCCACAAACGACTAACGTCAACTAAGGCTATGTCAGAATTAGGGTAAAACTCACATTCTAAACTCAACAGTGTCCTCAGATTTATGATCTGCGAACTCATTTATATGTTATTTTAATTTTTTAGTAAAAATATGGGAGCATTCTATTTAATATAATTAATCTATTTAAAACATTTATTCTAGGCCTTGGATTATCAAGCCATCTCAGAGCCTAGTCTAAAAAATAATCAACGAAATATCTAAAAATATTGCATAGAATATTTGAGTCCATACATTAACGAGTATGGGTGTTTAGCCAAAATTTTATATGTTCCATATTATTATTTCATTATGGTATGTGATTTCCCAGAATGCAGGGGAATAATTCATTGGGCCAAGCACTATAGTGATTTCTCATGATGTTTTTGAATCACCACTTACAGTGATCAGACCTTAGGATGATTGACATGTTTGGGATCTAGTATTATAGTATATTGGGGGTATATTCCTATATCACATAGAATCAAGTGATTTGGTTGATGTGGTAGTGGATGCCAGTAGGTGGTACCAATGATTTGGAATCAGATCATGTGTGACCATTTATACAGGAATTCACAAGAAGGAAGGTATTCCGGTGATTTTTTGATACATTTTTAACTCCCATGGGCAAGGATTCGAATGGGGATACCAATATAACATTATAAAGGCCTATTAATCCCAATATTTAAATGGCAGTATATGGTACCTGGTTGGTGTATATACCGGATCATGAATTTTTGACATCTTGAGGGAGGCTATTGAATCCCCCTGATTGATTTCTAGAATACCCCCATGACTGGGTGAACACATCAAAGATAGTTTGGATAAGGATATATGATTTATTGGATTCCTAGGATACTAATAGTGGTTTTTAAGGAGGGTATTCCCTTTGATCACCCAAGTATCCAATTAATTAGTTATTCATTATGTGTAAAATTTCCTAGGGCATTACCCCTCACATAAATAATATATCCTCTTGATAATAAGAATTTTCTGTTACTACTATGGGTGATAGATTTTAAAGGTCATCATGGACCTCAAAATTATATTTTTATTCATGAAATATTATAGTAGTGAAGGATTTAACCACAAGGAAGACATGCGAGTGGTCTAAAGGTTTATTAAATTTATAAACTATTAAAAATAACAATAAATTAGATAAAATTATAGTGAGAAATAATAAATTTTTTAGGGAATTTTTTAAATTTTTTAATGGAGTTACGTAATTGTTTTAAAGGTACTAAACAAAATAGGAACAAGATTGGGGGAAGAAAATGGATCTAAAAAAATACTTTGGGAAATAGTAAAACTACTAGTTGAATTGATAATATCTTTACAATGTGCAATTGAATTTGCATACTCTGAGAAAAGTTGGAAAAATCTCCCTCTCCCGGAGATCAAACCCTCAGATAGATGAAATCCTAGAGTTCACCACTCTAAGATTTCTCAAAGGGTAATGATAGTTGAAATGGATTAAATGGAAGATAAGTCACCGTAATATTATAATGTTTTGAAATCAAGATTTAAAAAATGCATATGTGATCAATCTAATTGAATTATCATGGAGTTCTAAAATAAATGATAGAGGTGAAAATAATTAAGAATTAAAATCTGAAACTAATTTTGGCAATCAATTCCAAATTTTGAGAATTAATTTTTTTGTAGTAGGAAAATATGAACTAGTAGAATAATAAACCCACAAGTTTAAAAGTTTTATCCTATGATCATTATGAATGAAAAATTAAATAAATAGAATTTAAACATAAAGAAAATGAAAAGAGGGGAAAGAGATCTCCCTCTCAAAATCCTGCACTGCTGCTCTCATTTGATCCTTCAGTATGTGTCTCCATTTTTTTGTTGCTTGTCTTTCTTCGGAGGTCTCTTGGAAGTACCAGCTCTCAAATGAAGTATGGCATGAAAATTACATGAGAGGTATTCTATGTTCCTTCTATTACTCTATTTTAAATCTTATTTCATCTGCTGCAACTCACCTATATCCTCTACCGACATCAATAAGTATCTCATGAAGTCACCGCACACGTCTGTTTTTTTATGCAACACACATAATAATATCATTACACTTTTAACTTGCTGGACAACATGGTGGAATGAATCTAGGCAAAAAATAAGGTCATGCAAGAATATAAATAAGTAAACAAGGAAAACAAAACACAATTAAAACTGTTAATAGTACGACAAAAAGATTACAAACAATTAACTTATATAATTAAATAATTTTAATATATTTTAATTAATTTTAAATTAATATTTAATATTTTTTATATGTTATTTTTTATTGTAAAAAAAATATTTTAATCGACTATTTTATTTATTTTTTTAAAAGATAAATTAAATTGATTATGAAATATGAAATTATAAATATTAATAAATATAATATTTTAGTATATTTATAAATGATAATTAGTAACATTATTATTTTAAGATTAAGATTTTTTATTGTAGCAAGTCAATTTATTAATTTTAATTATTACTTTTTATTTTAATTAATAAATTTAATGAGTTTATTTTTATTATAATTTTTAGAATATTTACTTTTTTAAACAAATTTTATTTAATTAGGTAATTTTAATAATCAATTCACTTTATAAAATATTATTATTAATATTTTGGTTGTATTTAATTTATTTAAATAATTATTTTTATATTGTTATTTTATTTTATTATTAATTATTTTATTTTATTTTTAATTCCATTAATGTTTTATTTATTTTAATATTTTTTTTATTTTTTTTATTTTTTATTTTCTTCCCCCTTCTTCTCCAACACGCATGGTGGGTTGATTGGATTCCTGAATAATCCACGACCTTCTTTAGCACCCCCATGATGGTATGGCGATAGATACAGTAGTCTCCTTCCATAGTGTCGATGGTCCTCTACTCCTCCTCACAGCATCAGATGGTCCTTCAGCTTCACCCAAATCAGCAATGACTTCAAGGGTTTTTCGGTCATCCTGATGGGTGGTGTCGATAAGAGAATGAGGTGTCAACCGGGCATCTTATGGATGTCAGTAAGTCCTAAAAGAAATAGAAAAGGGAAAACTGAGTCACCAATGGGCCACAATGGTGACTCACTTAATCTAGTAGTGTCAGTAGCTTAAATTTTAACTTCAAACATAAAACAAAAATCAGTTAATTAAGAAACCTAAAACTAAGGAAAAAATAATTCTCTAATACATTTAAAATAGAAAAAATAATCATAAACTTAAATATAATTATAAACTAATTATTTTAATTTAACAAAAATAAATAATAAATATAAATTAAATCCTAACATTAAACTTTAAAAGATATAAATTAATTAATTAATGAAAATTAATTATTAAATTTAATTTATTTCCAGAAAACATAGTTATAAGATTAAAGATTATATAATTAAATCATTAATTAATAAAAATTTCATATTACTAGAAAGTAAAGCAGATTAAGAACTAAATTAAAACCAGATTATTTATATTGTTAATTTAATGTTAAAACTAGATTACTTAAATTTATAATTAATGTTAATTTATTAAAGGATACAAAATTTAAGGAGTTAAATTAAATTAATGATGAAGTAGATTAAATAATGGATAAATTATTTATTAATTAAGAAGTGATAAAATTAATATCTTAAAGTAGAATAAAAACTTCAAAAAATAATAATAGAATTAAATAAGTTAACCAAAAATAAATATTTTAGAGGGTTCAAATATAAAAGTAAATATGAAAATTGATAAAATAATAATTTTAATTATAAAATTTAAAAAGTGAATTTATTAGTTAAAAATTGAAAAAAAATATTAAACCATTAAGAACATTATAAAAAGATGTGGCGAATTCATCAATTTTAAGGCCACGTCAATGGGGTTCATCTTAGGGGATTTAAAATGAGATATGACTGGTGATTCCCCATTGCTTGATACTCATCATTATTAAGGTTTAATCATGGGATCTCTAGGTCATGGAAGGAAGTTCCGTTGAGTTGATGCTCATGCTTAGAGACACTCCTGCATTGTCCATGGTAGGTGTGGTTGATCAAGGCCTTCAACTAGAGGATCAAAAATTGTTATCATGTATGGACCTAGTTTTATTTAAATTCCCTTGGTGTAGTTGTGATATAAAGTTCGGTATTTTCAGTATGATGTGTTTGGATACATTCCAACATTGGGTCGAATAAGGTATTGAGGTTAGTTTATTTATTTAATTTAGAAGTTTATCTATTTGTTTTTAGCATGTCACAAACATATAACCCTGTGCTGTTAGTACAGTATGGGACCACATTGGCAGTGCCGTACTGCATTATGTACTCACACCCTACTCAAGCCACCATTGCACTAGGGTACCTTAACATCCTTCACTTGATTACAGGTTTAGGTTGGTTTAAGGCCTGGGATTAGTTGACCGAGCAATATAGATCAAATTATTATGAGGCAAGGATGGGGTATTTATGGATCCTAAATGTGTTTACTTTAATATGAGAATTTTCGTTCAAGTTTTTCTACTTATTTTAATTTTATATACTATTCTATTATTTACCCCATTTTTTGCATACTATATTATTTAGTCATTTTTTATTCTAATTTCACACTCTAATAAAAATTGTATAGTCTCCCCACAATACCTATATAGACCCACAATATCAGTTAGTAACTTCTAGTTTATGTGGAGGTATTCTTAAGATAATATGGAATTTCGGTCTAGCTATTTTCCATAGCGATCTAGGGTAGGGTGTTACATCAACTTACCATAAAATCAAATCAAGTGGTTGCAAGAAGGGCTTCAAGTGACTGTATGTATAATGAATAAAACTATCATAAGGACTAACTCAAGTGACCGTGTCTAAGTGACTTTGAATTTCAGACTATCCATGCCTTTGTAAAAATTCCCAACTTATAGTTTACACATTTAATGATACCTTTTATAGAAGTTAATTCTTGTTAATTTAATCATCACTAGGCTTCAACAAAAAAATTGCAAAGAATTTTAAAAATTATATAAATCCTATCACCGATAAGAATGTTAAACTTATTCTAATATTTGTAGATTTACTTTTTCCTTATTTATTTTTTCAAAAAACGTAAAACAACATAGAATAAGGTTTATTTACATTCAACATTCACTCTTGAGCTCAAAAATCAGACAACGAAGAGAAATTTTTTTATTAACCAAACTTTTTCAGATATTTATTTTTATAAAAGTTGTTTTTAATCATCCACTATCTCTATTTCATTTAAATTATGTGTTGTTGTTTAACTTTTATGTGTACCCAATGAGAAATTATCATTTAATATAAATATAGGTACTTTAATACTTAGTTAATTTCTATAAGTCTGTTATCCCTAGTAGAACTATGGAAGAAGAGGTAGGGTATAGCCAAGACTGTATTTTTTGAAATTTCTTTTGTAAATACTGATCTAGGTTGTGGATTCTTTGTAATGGTTTAATAAACAAGTTTTAAAGTGGATTACTATCAACTCTAGAGGGATGCACTCTATCTTAGAGAAAACCTATTTGTTTAATCCATTATGTGTTTAGTTTTTATTTTGACATCCAATTTTAAATAAACTAAAAAATATTTTGATTTATAAAAGTGAGTTTTCAACCATGAATGTAAATATAGTCTAATAGTTTTATATTAAAAGTGATATATAAATATTATTTATTGTGTGAGTAAAATTATTTGAAAAGATAAATTGAACACGATTTGTTTTAACTTGGTTTTGATCAAGAAATTGATAAGATATTTCAAAGTATAAAATAATTTATATCTAAAATATTTGTGAACAAAGATGTGCTTTTAATTTGGGTGTTTAAAATTTATTATTTTAATAATATTTGTTTGTTAGAATATCATTAAACCCTATTGATAATCTCACTAGGATCCACATTTGGCATCCGAGAAAGTATTTCTCTTTTTTTTTATATTTTTCCTCCACCCTAATCATGTTTTTAGAACAAGATATTCATTTTATGTTATTACTATATAACTATGGATGTTAAAATTTATGGTTACGATACCAATAAAACTCCCTTATTTAATGGAAATAATTAATCTCAATAGAAATTTAAAATAAAATATATCTAGGAAGCATGGGATTTTATATTTAGGGAAGTATATAAGATATATATGAAAAATTCAACACATCTAAAAAATAATGGGATTCTCTAACTAAATATTCTTATAAATATAATAAAAAAATCTATAAGATAAAAGGAACTTCTCAGTTTGAAAAAAAAACCCTCACACTTTTTTACCAAAGAAGTGTTTTAGACATTAATCTATTAAATATATAGTTAACAAACCTATAAAATAGATTTGGATCCCTAAAGATTTATATGTTATCTTTTGTGGAAGAAATAAATTATGGGTACAAAAAATATGTTATATTTTATTTGGTATAGGTAAAATGATTAAATATATATGAAAAAAATATTTTATATCTATAGAGTGGATTTTTCATACACATGACCAGAGACTATTGAAGCTGCAATAGTTTAGTGAAAGTGGATGGTGTACATGTCATGTTTGTTGATAAAAAAGGAGGGATAGTTAGAGTTTTTCTAATTGTTAAAATTGAAGCTATTATAATACCTAACTTATTATATATTTATGGTTTACAATATTATGTTCATAGTATTTGTCAATGGTGTGATGATGGTCATAATGTTAAATTTGAAAAGAAAAATTATTTCACATTTTATTATTCCATGCATGTTTTAGTGTTTAATTCATTTCTAAATGATAGTGTTTATGTTGTTAATTTAGATTATCTATTTACTCAATATGTTTTAGGCTTAAGATATATTAATAGAGAATCTTGGATGTTCTATAGGATACCAGGCCACTAAAATGTAAAATCTCTTAGGAATATAACCATGAAAGGATTAGTAAACTATTTATCCAAGATAGAATCCCTAAAAGTCCATGTGTGCAATACCTATCGAAAGGGTAAGAAACACAAACATTCTTATAAAAGAAAGACGTGTCTAACTATCAACCACAATAATTTGTTCACATGGATTTTTTTGGACCATCTAGAGTTTCTAGTTTCGGAGGAAAGAATTATTCTAATGTTATTATTGACAATTATTCATGATACTGATGGGTATTTTTCTAGTGTATAAAATTTAAATCCCTTATATTTTACAATATATGAAAAGTGTGTAGAGAACCTTAGTAGACAAACCATTATATATGTGAGGAGTAAAAATTGAAATGATTTTTAGAATCAAGATATTTAATCTTTATGTTAAAAATATACCTATAATAAAACATTATCTTCACCATGAATATCTCAAAAAAAATGAGGTTTTCTAAAAATAGAATAAATACTCTTAAATAAATTTCCCATGATTTGATTAGTTGGTATGGATTACATATATACACTTAGGGGGAATTTTTGAGCACAAATTTTTATGTAATTAACATGATTTTTATAATTCCTATATTAAATAAGTATCTTAATGAATTATAGATCGGTAGACAATCAAAAGTAAATTACTTTACATTTTTTCATGAAAATTCATTATTATAAATAAAATTAAGAAATTGGATTTATTTACCAAAGATCAAAGAGGGAATTTTCCTAGGCTATTTAACCTCTATTAAATCATATACTATCTTTAATAAACAATTTACAGTTATGGAATAATATATACATTTCACATTTAATAAGATATATCCATATTAACCGAAACCTTCTATAGAATACCTTGTAGATGACATGTCTACTCTGAATACAATAATACCTCTATATCTACTGACCTTTCCACATATTTACCTGATATATAACACAATCAAGGCCAACCAAACAAA
Organism: Viscum album; assembly: GCA_963277665.1. NCBI lineage: Eukaryota > Viridiplantae > Streptophyta > Magnoliopsida > Santalales > Viscaceae > Viscum > Viscum album. The sequence goes on along the minus strand of OY728143.1, from coordinate 1,399,918,372 downwards.
CCTAAACATGAAGAATACTTGTAAGAACCAAGTACTTCAATTCCTAGAATCATCAGGACACATAAAAATCAACAGATAGATGTTTTACATAGTTATCTTGACAAAGGAACTCAAAACCAAGATTATTTAGAAACTAGATGTATTTTTTAGACTTATTATCTCATATAAAACATGATAAAATAATTTACTAAACTAATGATTAGAATTGGTTAATAGAAATGTAAGAAGATATGAAGTAATTTGAAAGAAAGAATGTATAGTAATTAATGAAATACCCAACAATTGACTTAACATTTTCACTAAATTGGTGTGTCAATTTGTTTTTAAGAATCTAACATAATAGTTAGAAACAAGAATAAAATTAGTTGAACAAGGTTATAGTCAATAATACAGTATTTATAATAAATATAACTTTTCACCAATACCTTGAATTTAATCCATTAGAATACTGTCAGGTTTTTCAACTCAACTTAATTTAAAATATATCCAATGGAATTTGAGATATAACTTTAAAATAGTTATATTATTATGTATTGTTTTGAATAAACCCATTATTTTCAAACCCTCAGTAACCAAATCACATTTTTAAACATTCAAAAGTACTTTATAGTTTAAAATAGGCTCCAAGATCACGGTATAATAGAATATTATCCTTTCTAATTTTAAATGCATTTCCAAAAGGTATATTTGATACTTCCCTATTTAATAAAATAACTTCAAGAGATGTTTTAGTTTTTCAAATATATTTCGGTGAGATTATTTTTATTCATTTAAAAATTCATTGTGTTTTAAATTTTATATATTGATGAAAAATTATTTGGATGTGAGTTTAATGTATGTGCTAAAATTATTCTTTGGATTTAAAATTATTCATAATCAAAATGGAACTATATTAAATCATATTAAATGTATAAAAGATATTTTGAAATTATTTTTCTTTGATAGTTCTAAAGTGAGTGATAATCCAATGAGTACATGCTATAAAATTGATTTAGATGAAATAGGGAAACCATTTGACCAAATTGATTACATACGTATGATTAAGTATTTACTATACCTAACTACTATATGGCCAAACATTATGTTTATTTTACATATGTTTGGTTTATTTCAAGAAACCTAAAGTTTAAACTTTAAATTTATTCAGATGGATTTTAAATTATCCCAAAATAACAAATTTTTTGGACCATTTTACTCTATAGGTAATAGAGTTGAATTGGATAGATATTTTAATGCTCATATTAATTGAATTATGTTATATAGAAAAGGAACCGCTGATGCATGTCACTTTTTAGGAATGTATATAGTCTCATGGTCTGAAAAAAGAAAATTATATTTCACTATCCACTACAGAATCATAGTTCATAACTGTAGGTAGATACTGTACCCAGATGTCTTTTATAGAACACATATTAATACACTTTTGTTATTAATTTAGACATTTATCTATAAACTATTGTAACACAAGTTCCATTAATATTTCTAATAATCCTATATAACTTTCAAGGCATAAACACATTGACATAAGACCTTACTTTTTAAGAGATCATTTTCTAAAATGTGAAATTAATATTGCGTTCATTAGTATTGAACATCATCTTGTTGAAAACATAATTAATCCTATAAATTTAGATAGATTGAATTATATAAAGTGATAATTAAGAATGATTAATTACTCAGAATACATTATTTATTGAATGTTATATTGTTTTAATATTTGTAAAGTACTCCAAAAATTTGTTCTTGGTAATTTTTATAATAATTATAGTCTTATATTTTATATTGGTAAATTATTTATAAGTTTTTTTCTTAATGTTTAAGACTGTGATAGATTAGTTAAAAAGGTAACAAGTGACCATAAAATGTCCAGACATAATTATTCCTTAAGATGTCATGAATTTTTATGTGGTAGGTCAAGCTACCACATGACCTCAAGATTCCAGGGAAAATTTTTATGTAGTAGGTAATGCTACCATAATAATCTAATCTATCAAAAAGTTTATACTTAGTTAAGATACCAAATATAGTTTCTTATATTTTAATTTTTAATATATATATTAATTTTCCCTCTCTTTACCATTTAACAAGACCAATAAGATTTAAAATACCCCAAAATTTAAATTGGAATAAACACCTATCTCTACATCCCATTTAAAACCAAACCCTCTTGATGCGAAACCTTTTAAAGTATATGAATCTCAATGAATATGGCATGGTTAAGGAAGTAATTATATTTTGGTTCTTCCAATGATCATCCAAATTTAGATACAGAGAATGATATCTCAGGTGTAAGAGTAGATCCTCAAAAGTCATATCTTTATATCCGAATGGATATTCTTTAAAATGAATTCTATTCAAAGTAGATGAGATCTAATAAATCTATAGTTTAGAAATCTATAAATTAGTTGGGATACAGTGAATTTTTTGTTAAAAAGAACATATTGTTTTATCAAAGTTTAGTGAAATGTTTTATGGAAATATAGAACTTGAAGCTCGAGAAAATAGATATCGTATTAGAATGACTATAAATGTGGAGATTTTGAAAATTTATTTAAAGATATTTACCAACAGTCCATATATTCCACATAAGGGGGAGTATGAGTATTGTCAGAGTTACAATCCTATTACTAATCATGATTTAATGATATAAAATTCTTCATAAGGGTTAGATATAGACGGAAACCCTTGAATGGTAAATGATATTGAGATATATAGTGAGGAAATATTGTGTATTAAATATATTCAAAATTTAATTTTTCTTATCAAAAGGAGATTTTGTTGCACTGAGGCACTAATATAATTTCATTTTCTATAAAATGAAGCATAATGTGCCGATTAATTTTCATAGATATATTATGAGATATATATAATATTTTACTAACCCCTCTTATATATTTAATTCTTTTTTATATTTGATGTATATTTTATCTTTATTGGAATTCAAGGGATTTATCAATTAATGTGATGGTACTTCTACTACATCAGGAAAAGTTTGTTAAAACCTAACTATTTTTGAAAGGATAAAAGTGAGTTAGAACCCTTGGAGGAAAATATGTGGTGGGGATTTTGACAAATTAAAAGAGGTATTTATCTATTATTGGACTATAAAAGCTAATGTATGTAGCTAATCCATGTATGGAGCTTGAAGAAATTACTAATTGTTATTCTAAGGAATTAGAATTTGTGGAAATGGATGTAGTTGTATAGGATTCTATATAAAATCTGATTAGAACTAGTGCTAGATCTAAAAGTGTTTTTGTAGATCAATTGGTCAATTTATATGAGGAATAAATGTAATATTTTTAAGAAAAAAGGTAACCTAAACCTCATGATCTAGTTAAAAATTATTGAACTTTATCTATATAAAGGACTAGAGATTATAATGTTTCATATAGGCCTCACAACTCTCATGATACCTTTCTTTATCATGAAGAGTAATTTTTTTATTCACAATGATACGAAGCCATATTAGGAAGATCTATTTAAAGAAACTATATTTAAACATGAGGATGATGATTATTATTCTGAAGAGTTTATTTCCTTAGTTAGAGGAAATTAATTCATTAAGGAAGTTATTGAGTCTAGTGTGAAAGGGAATCCTTTATTAGAAATGAAAGGTGGAGAGTCACCTATTATTATTAATCCACTATACAAGGGGGATAATTCCTTTGGATATTTCATTATAATGGAGTCTTTTGACTCTAATGTGGATATTGATGATCTTCATGGAGGCAGTCCCCCAAAATATAGTGGAAATTCCATTTTATCTGCACCATATATTATAATTTATGCTTAATATTTTAAAGATACTTTGGTTAAGATAAAAAATTTAAAATCTAAAATTGAAAAACCCCCCTCTAAGGCCTATCTTATAGGATGAAAAATACCGAATCGAAAAGTTGAACCAGTTCTTGATGACTTATTTGGACCTACACTTGTAAATATCACTAGATTTAAGAAGGATGGTTTGATATATGAGTATGAACTAGTTAGTGTTTTTGAGAATAATTATGTTGTAGAAATTGATGTTGATATTATTTTTTATTCCTTAGAAAAGAGATAGAAAATAAATACAGTGGATGATGATGAATTGGTTAGTTGAAAATCATCTTCTATGAAGACATCACCCTCTTCTCCTACTATTACTTCTTCCCATGTTACCAAATATGATTTAAGTGAGTTCAATGTTGATATAATTTATATGTTCAAGGGATTGTTTTTGAGATTTATAGATTCCATGAAATATACTAGAGAATAATATATTTCCATGATTATTTCCATTGTTACTTATTATATCCAACCTAAGTTATTTCTAATGTTTGATAATAATAATCAGAAGGTTTTTAGTTTTAAAGGATAAGTGGGAGCTCTAAAGGATGAATAAGTGACATGATGATCAATCTTGATCAAATATACTTCAATTCCATGGTTGAAGCTTATATTTATAGTACACTACCTCTATACATTAAGACTACCCATGTATCTATAAAAGATACCTTGTGAAGGAATATTTTTTGAGAATAAATCAATGTGGTGTTATATTATTTTTCATAAACTAGGAACATGGTGGTTTTTTATTTTTAGACTCATGCTTATAAGAATCTTGAGTTGTTAAGAAGTGATTTTATATATGATAGAAATGATAGAGAGAAAATATAAAGGACCATTAATTATTATCTAAGAATAATCATCACCAAATTTGATATGGAGACAATGTTTAAATACATAGGTAGTTACATTTATATGCCTCTGAAGACTCAATCATTCAAAGATCATGTTCAAAAATTAAAGGTATTAACACCTCTATTACAGATAATTATAAAAGGGAAGGATCACTTTTTATAAATTATGGAGTAAGGATTATTTTATTTTAAATACTTAACTCAATTTATGGAGCCACATTTCTATAGCTCTCACATACTATAGTTATACACATAGCATACCTCTACCTTTTGGTGCTCCAGCCTATGTATCCTACATCTTTGGTTCCTCCATCAATAAGAATATTTGAATCACATTTTGGATTTACTCAAGTGAAAGAAGATCGAAATTTTAGGCCTCATTATAGGGGAGTTACCAGTATTATACCTTCATATTCTCAGCCACAAAAGGTATCTAAGCCTACCACTCATTTATATTAGGAGAAAAAACAATCACCAGTTTTTCCTCATTCCATGAGAGATGCTGATTATTTAGATTATAATTAATATCCTTGATAGGGATTATATAAATTTCTATAAATTTATATTTCTGAATCATTAAGCTAAATATTATATGATTTTTATTCTCCATTGAGTTCTTTAGTTTATTTGGTTATATTCTATTTATATCTATTCATTTTATTACCTTTTTTATAATCCCAAAGGGGAGAAATTATCTTGATAATTAATAGACTATATTTTTTATTATTTAAATTTTAAAAAATGTTTTCTTTTAGTATATTTAAATCTAATTTATTCTTCACCTTGGAAATTTTCTTACTCAGGATTTTATCTTTCCATGATATATGATCATCAAAATTTCTGAATATTGTTGGTTTAGTCTAGAAAATAATTATTTTTAATAATCCCTGACAAAGATTCTTATATTATATATGAATTCAATGTTGTATGTTAGTAAAATATTTTTTGGTGAATATAGTAAAATTTTATAATTATTGAGTAATTGGTAGAAAAAAAGGAGGTGATTGTATGTTTCTTCAATTGACTATGAAGAAAAGATCACAAAATCTTCAATATACCATAACTGTAATAATATATTCCATAATAAAAATTCCAATGACCATTCTTGACAACTAATATATGTCTATGTTTTTAAGATTACACATGAATAAGTTTTAATACACCACATGAGAGATAGATAAATTATTTTTATATATGGAGAGACCCTATATTGATACCAAGAAACCATAATTCAAAATATCACTAAGTCATGAATCCTTATAATCACATAAAGCAACCATACTAAGGATTTCAAGTGACTATATGAAGAAATTATCAACCTACCATATGGGATGACTCAAGTGACTATGTCTAAGTTGATTTTATGGTCATAAATACCATTCCAATTTATTTATTACTAACATATTTTTAGGAATTTAATTATACCTCTAAGAATAGTTAATTTTTTTTGTCTGTGAATCATTATTCTTCATTGGATACTTTCATAATAAGCTTAAAAATTAGATGAAACCTCTCATATTTGTAAGTATGTAAATTCTTTTGATCTCTATAGATTTTATTTTCCCTTAGATAGAATACTGTGTCTTCTAAGAGAAAGTGAAAAACATAAGAAGTCTGAGATTAATTAAAAATTAACTCTAGATCTCCCTAAGCAATCAAAAAAAGAATATTACATTTCTAATCAAATGAAATCTATCAATGATCATCCATTCTAAAACTTTTTTTTTAATTATTATCTCCCTCTATTTCTTTTACATTATGAGTTATGATTTTAATTTATTATATATCTCTTTAGAACTTATCCTTTCTTAAAAATATAATAAAACTACTACATCTTTGATTTATTTATCTCTATTATCCCACATAGAACTATGGAAGTGGCTTGGTGTAGCATGAATTTCCTTGTGTGTGGTTGTTTTTATAAAAAATTATCCATGTTGTGGATTGTTTATTAATTATTAATGAACATACCTAATAGTGGATTATTATAAAGTGGATAATATTAACCTCTATCTTAGAAATAATATATTTTTTAATTCCACTATTTTTTTAGTTTTTCTTTTAAATTACTTTTTAAAATCGAATAAAAAATATTCTTATTTTTAAAAAATGTTTTTAAAAATTCAAATGGAAAATAATCTCTGATAGCTTCCATTTATAATTTATATCTATATAATGTTTGGTTTGAGTAAAAGTATTTCAAATTTTGTAGAAATGTCATGTTTTTAACTAGGTTTTTATAAATACTTAGAGAAACGATTTCAATGCAATAAATTATTTATATCTACTACATTTTCGAACTAGTCTATGTTTTAAATTGGGGGTTTAAAATTATAAATTTTATATAGAATATATTTTTTCAAATCTCAAGTCACCCCTATTGATCATTCCATTGGGACCAACATCTTTCAAATCCAATAAATGACACCAAAAGTCCAAAAATAGAACTACCTGCACTCATTTTACTTTGTCACCACCATCGAACAATTTAACAAGATATGCGGTCCATATTGAATATTAAGTTAATGAAATCCCATCACCATCTATGGGGAAATATCACAAAAGAGTGTAACATAATGAAATATATATTAGTGATATCAAATTAACATAAAATAACTATAAAACAAGTTAATCAAATAAAGTCAAGGCCACTTACCTCAATTAGTGATCTACAATTTGATCCTAGGCTTTCACTGATATCATATGAGTCCACAAGAACCTATGTCATCATTAAAGACCATTTAATTAAAAAATTAAACTTTTAAAACAAAGAATTAAACTCACTATATCTGATTGTAAACTCACAGGGAGACCTCATGGTGCCAAAACTATGAGTAATAAGGTGCAGTATACTACCGACCCACACCTAGACCAAAGTCACATGAAAAACCTAAATTACATCATTGGATCGATGAAAAACTTTTAAAAAAATAATTCAAAATCTTATGTTAATCCAAAATGTATGTTACCTTATGGTGGATGATGAATGATTGATTGATTCTATCTTCTCGATATGACCACTATATAAAAATTCAATAAATCCCCATTAAGAAGAAAAATTTCACCACGCTCAAATGAAGTATTCCCCTCATATTATAGAAATCTGAACAGAAAATTAGGGTACATGGAAAGATATGAATAAAGGAAAGAGAATCAAAGATCATACTGAGACAACTTGAGACCTATACACCCAAATACACTTCAAAAAATATATTATTTAAACACTAGATATGATACGAACTTAAAAGATCCAATTTTAACCATCCATAATTACAATATCAATAGACAACATTGATTTAGTTACATACCAAAGACCATTTATGTTTATAGTTTTACAGAATTAGAAAATATATTATTATGTAATAAAACCATTGACATTCTCATAAAATGAATATTTCATTCATTATACCCAGATTTTAATATTCGATAAGATGACTTCAACATATCCCAAAAAATTCTGATAACATGATACCCTTTTAGGCATATATTGCATAATATTATTATACATAACATGGGTAAATGGAAACCTAAGTATAATATCATGAATTTATAAATATAGGAAAAACACTAATTGCTACAAATTTAAAATTATTTTTATGTGAGAATGTAATTTTTTAATAAAAATTATAAATAAATTTTCAAAGGCATCAGTAATGATAAAATTCAAGTTATAACCATATAATATTATATGAAAAAGTTTCCTACTTAAGCACTGAGTTAGTACCAGATTTTGAGGCCTGAGGAGCCATTGTGCAGAATGAATAAAAATATTAAATATATTATATTATGCACACTCGATTTATGAAAAATAATTGAATACCTATCAAATGGTGTGTCATATATAGAAATTGATACCATGGTTAGGTCTATTACATCTTGATTACCCTAGGTAGGGTATATCATTTTCAGTCGTCAAATGGTTAGCCTAATCGTGCACGAGGGTAATAATTTTTTTTTTTAATTTATTATTTTTCAAAAATAATTAAATATATCACAAATGGTGCATCTTATGAGAAATAAGATACCAATGTTAGGTCTAGAACAATGTTTTTAACTTATATAGGTTATAACTTTTATGCACACCGGGTGTTTAGAAACACCACACATGACAATACACTTTTTATGTGTAATTTTTTTATTATTCAAATTTTCTAAATAATAAATATTTAATATATCTCAAATTTTGCATTGTATAAGAAATAAAATACCCCTATTGTGTTTGAAATGTGGGGTTTACCCTAAGTGGTTCACACATTTTATACACGTTGGGTGTCTGGCCATATTTCCATTAAATTGAGTTATTTGATATTATGTTAAATAATTAAATATATTAATTTAATTTAAAAAACACTATTCATATTCTCCATCATGTTAACATAAAAAACCACAATTAAACCACCCAAAGGTTTTTAAAAATTCTATTTATCACCATTTTTACCCCATAAAAATCAGTAGCGACATAAGAAGTAGAAATCAATGATTCCACATTGTTTTTTAGATTGATTAATGGTTGAAATCAAGTTGTTTAATTCCAAATATAATGGACATAGGATAGTGGTTTCTATATATAGTCAAACCATTTCTCATGGGTTCATGGTGGATCTCATTATGTTTTAGAAACCTAGAAACCACCTTAGACAGGATCAACTAAGTATATGGTGGTCCCCTGTAGGGTGGATTTGTCTTCATCTTCATTGTTAGGCAATACAGGGTGATGCTTTATTTTTTATTTTATTATTTCATTTTTTATTTATATTATTTACACTATTTCATTTTATTTCATTATGATATGATTTGTATGGAATAATGGTTTGATCTTTAATTAAAATGATAACCCTGTAATTATCAAATAATAAATTGTATTATATTAATAAAAGATAATTTTGAAATAAATTATCAAAAGATGATTAAGAAAATTATCAAAGGATAATAATTAAATCATTAAATTATAATTGAAATGTTTTATAGAAGGATAATTTATCAAAATTAATAAGGTGATACAACATTGAATTAATTTGAATAATATATAAAATAATTATCCAATGATTTTTTTAGTGAAATTATGACATGAAAATTATTGAAGACAATTTCACAAAATTATCAATGAAAATTGTAAGGAATTATCTAGAATTGGTTATGAAGATTTATACAAGGATAATATATTAAATTATCAGAAGATAATTATTTTATTTTTAAAGGATAATCTTGGATAAAATTACGAGAGATAATAACAAAAGGACAATTTTGAATGCATGCATTGACTTTAAATGATGAATATTAGGGCATGTAGTATTCTTGAAATGAAAATTTGAAATTTATCTATGAGAGATAAAATATTATCATATGTAATATTTAAAAATAATGATTTTAAAATTACCCTAGAGAGATAAAATTTTATCATAGGTAATATTTTAAAATTATAATTTTAAAATTATCCAAGAGAGATAATATATTATCGCATGTAAAATATTAAAATTAGAATATGAATATTATCCTTAAGAAATAAAATATTATCACATGGAATAATTCAAAAATGTTAATTTTAAAATTATTCAAGGGAAAAAATATCATCACATGTGATGTTATAATGAGAATTCAGAAATTATCCAGTTTTGCATTGAAATATAATAGTTGATTTTTGTTTCAGGGATACTTTGTTAACCTCAAGTCTCAGTATTTATGATAACATGGCCACAAATAAGTGTTCTGGACTGGTATATGCATGCCTTTGAAATCGATGTCATTTGATGTAGGTGGTTCCTTTATATTCTAGGCCATATACACTAATTTATCATGATATTAGTATTATGTTGGAATAACCCATGCTTGATTTTATGATTTCATATGGGTGTGTATGTAGTCGTGGACTTGTTTTTTTATGACATGTGATAATGTGGGGCTCCTGAATTTGATCTTGGTGAGTCTTATTATTAATTATTATGACCAGTATTATTTTTATATTTAATAACCTATGGAATTGTGCTATAGGTACCGAGATACTCAGTTGGAGTCTTACAGTTGGTAGTTATGCGGTTCAAACATCTTCATAGGTGAGTGTGGCTACACCTGTATAGGGGAAATAATAAGTAGTTTTTTACCCAAACTAACAAAGTCATAACACCCATAAAGGAAAACATGAATACTCATTTATAGGGGAAATCATAGTGGATAACTGGTAGGTATTGAGATACATAGGGGGAGCCTTACGGTTGGTAGTTATAGAGCTAAGTGGCTAGTTACCCAACCCGATGCAAGCCTAACATACTTAAAGGTAGGAGTGGATACCCATGTATAGGGGAAAGAAAAGTGTTTAGATAGAAGATACCTATCATGGCTTCCTACAAACATGGGGGTCGTTGGTGATTAAAAGGTTAAGAGGGCTGAGAATCGACTTGGAGGAACAAGAGTCATTCTCATGACAAACATCGAAAGGGTGGGGTGAGATCATGACATTGAAGAATGTGTGACATTCCTACAATGACCAAACGATATTTTTGGGTGAGTTATGAGACCTCAATGAGGTATGTGTGATTAAAAATTCTCAATGAAAATGAGCTGAAGCAGGTGGGTCGAGATTCATTTAGGATTGTTTAGCACACAATGAATTGACACATTTATGTTTACTGTGAATTTACATATTTCATGAAATAAAATTATATATATTGTGAACTAATGGTAAGTACACATTTGCGGTGTGCTATTGAGTCTTATACTCACACACTACTCAAGAATTTCTGCGCACTTGTATATTTTTTTACCATAGATCCGTTGAAGGGAAAGGTTCCTACAATGGAAGGTTGAGCGAAAGATCATGGAGCAAGATCAGGATGTGATAGACAATAGAGTAATCCACATATGTTTTTATGTACTTTCCTTGTATTACCTACAAATTAATCTTTTTAAAGGCTTAATACATTTGGATATACTTTTATATGTATGTCATTATCTAGTTTCCACATTTTACTCTGATTGTTTATTCATTGTTTTATTATTTTTCATTATGTTTCTAATTGATGTCCTGGTATGGATGGCATAGTCTGACCACGGTTTCACTAGAGAACCTCACATATAGTCAGAAACCTCTTTCGTATGGGGAGGCGCACATTAGGCCATGTGGACTTCCTGCTAGGACCCAGTGGTTTAGGTCAGGATGTTACAAAATGGTATCTGATGTCAGGATTCATTAACTTGTTCTTATCTTTTCTATGGGATGAGACATTATAGACATGATATAGGAAGGTTGGGACTCAGAGTTGGGAACAAATACCATGCCCATCCAACACTGTATAGTGGACCTCCGAGTTTCCATAATATGTAGTAATTATTCTTTTTATTACCATTGATTAAATTTTCCTTGAGTGATGAAAATTATTCTGATATGTGATATATGGGATTATGGTTGTGTCTATGCATCAAGATTAGGCTTGTTGGTTCACATTTCATATATATAAATTTTTTTATGCTGCAAAATAGGTCATCAATTAAATGTCCTATTTTTCACTATCTTTTCAGGATAGTTTCATTGTGTGATATATCTTATTAGATTTAATTATTTGAACTAAATATATTATAGTGTTAATAAATGATAAATGTGACTAAAATTAATGGAGGAAGACTATGGTTATTATTATGAGGGGTATACCTGGGAATGATGGTAGACTCCTAGGAAAACCATGTGTTTCTCTATAGACTTGTTAGGATTTGTTATATTCCTAATGTCCTTCATGATGCATATATTATGCTTTGGAGACTTTTGAAAGGACCACCAGTTAAAGGATCCCATGATAACCTTGTTCCACCACCTATGGTACATGGGAATATACCCCATCACAGTCCTATATCGGTACATTTTATTCAGGATATAGATACGATTAATCTAAGAAGATTTTTGATAGTTCCTGTCAAATACAGAGGTACAAAAAGAACCATGAATGATCTTTTTTATGATTTCCAGCTCCAACACCCTCCAAAATTCTAGGGTACTAGTAGCCCAAAAGATGTACAGGATTATATGGAATTTTTTTAGATAATATTTCAGTTGGTGTAGGATCCTTAGTAGGGGTGTGTGATACTAGTGACCTTCATGTTCTCAGGATCTTTTAGGAGTTAGTGGATATCCATGAGTTGGTCAGGTGGATGAGAGGGTCTTACATGGATGAATTTCTAGGAGATGTTTTGTGAGTAATATTTTTTAGAGATGATTAAGTTGGACCAAGCCAAGGGGTTGATGGAGTTATGACAAGTTTCTATGACTATATGTTTATAATATATTAAATTTTATGGATTTTCATTTTTTTATCCTTTTATGGATGAGAACAATGCACATAAGGTTCAAAATTTGGAGACAGGACATTGATATGATCATAGATGTCAGGTTAGAGGCTTTGACCTGGCTAGATACTCACAAGTTATTCATAAGGACCTTACCTTTGAGAATAGGCCAGAGGAGGATAAGGTAACACTCTTACTTATGAATCATGATGGGCTAGTGACTCAGTTTTCTATTTATATTAGATTATTCCATTTAGAAAGAAGGAAGATTAAGGTAACATTGGATCCGTAGATAACCCAAAAGTTTGGTTAGAACATAACTTCTTCACTACCATCTACAGGAGATAGGAACAACAACGGTGGGCTATGGGAGAATTATTATATAACTTTTAGGAAGCTAAAAGTGGACTACCACTAGTGTAGCATGGCTAGTCATCTTCAATGCTTTTTATTTAATGTATCCTAGAGGAGTTATAGGAGGTCAGGTCAAGTCAAGAGTGGAGGAACCCAATAAAGGATACATACTCCCCTGAAAAAGATGACTAAATAAATTTGTAGACACGGTTGTAGAGATGAGTAAGTCCATGTGTATGAAGTTGATCAATCACCAATAGATGATGATAAAGAAATTATTGCTGTATGATACGAGATCTTAAACATTTAATTTTGATCTTCTACCTTTTTCAATACTAGTGTTTTTTATATTTTTTGTATGTTCTATGTTTGAACATGACATATCGATATATTTATGTTCCCCTAACATATATTTTTCTAATATGTAATTGGACGATATGATTCAAAATTATGTGATAGAATTTGATGGATCATGGATTGATCACTAAGCCCTAAATGATATCTCATTTAATAACAGTTACAAAGTTTAAATATAGATGAAACCATATGAGAATCTTTATGGGAGACCATATTGATCACAACTTGTTGGCATGGGGTAGGTGAGGTAGCAGTTATAGGACTAGTTTGTTCTATGGGGCCTCCAATATAGTGAATTTAATTGGGAAAATTTTGATCACCTATCATAGAAGAAAAATAATATAAATCGACGGTATGGGGAGACCTTTGAATTTAGCCACGGGGGATTCAGTTTTCTATAGAGTTACCCCTGGGCTAGGCCACTAATGTCTATGAAAACAAGGAAATCTAGAACCATAGTTTTTGGGACCCATTGGATTCCTAAAATCAGTGGGGTAAGTATGGTGCCACATATAATTTACTCTTTGATATTGAGTCATGCGTGATGTGTTCCACATTTATGAGCTTCAGATGTACATTCCCGATCATATGCATGATATAGATTTCACAAATTTTGTGTTTGAACCTGATGCATATTTTGAGGAGTGCCTGATATGGATTATGGAATGCAGTGAGAATTTTATTTGAGAAAATATGGTACCACTCATCTGATTTTTTGTGGAAACATAGAAGAATCAAGGAAGAGACATGTGATAATGAGTCTAATGTTCATTCTCAGTGGCCTGAGTTGTTTGAGAAAGACTTCCAGAGATACTTATTTGGGAATAGAAGTTGGTAGCCAAGGATAATGATAATACCCTCAATTTTTAAAGATAATAAAAACTATAATTGATAAAAATTTATAATTATTATTATTTGAAAATATAATATTTCAATAAAAATCATTTGATAAATGTTTTAAATTCTTGTAATAAGATTAAAATCCTAGTTAGAACCTTAGAATATTCTATGGAATATTTTAACAGTTATGCCCTATGTTAGTATGGGGTTCTAAGGCCCGAAGATCTTCAGTGTAGATGGAATAAAAATATTAAAAATATTAAATTATCCAGGTCATATTTATACAAAATAAATGGATATCTATAAAATGGTGTGTCATATAAGTAATATGAGACCACTATTAGGTTTGGGAGGTGATTTTTACCCTAGGTGAGGTATAGCATTTTTGAGTGTCAGATGTTTTGTCCAACCACACATGAGAATAATATTTTTTTAATTTATTATTTTTAAAAAATAATTAGATAAATTGGAAACACAACATCGTATGAGAAATATGAGACCACGGTTAGGTCTATAATGCATGGTTTACCGTAAATAGGGTATAACTTTAATGTCCTTTGAGTTTTTGGAATCATCGCATGAATACATACCCTTTTCATATTTAATTATTTTATTATTTCACTTTTTTAAATAATAAATAATTAATATATCTTAAACGGTGTATCATATGAGAAATCAGAGACCATCATGAGTTCTGGAATGCGAGTGTTATCCTAAGTGGGGTATAAATCTAATACGCATCAGGCATTTGGTCAGGTCTCCATTAAATTGAGTTATTTTATATTGTGTTAAATATTAAAATTTATTAATTTAATTTTAAAAAACAGTATTCCTCGCATCCCTCATGGTAATGTACCGGATGACCATTAAACCACAAAAAGGTTTTAAAACCATTTATTTATCAGTTTTTGACCACAAATAAATCGGTAACTCCTTAATAAGTGGAAATCAATGACTCTGCATTGATTTTTATACTGAATAACAATTGAAATTGGGTAGTTTAATTCATTAAATAATGAATACATGTTTTGGGTTTTTATATAAAATAGAAACATTTGTAGTGGGTTCCCAGTCAATCCTATTATTCCCAAGAAACCTAGAAACCACATTGGATGCAATCTATTGAGTATCTGGTGGTCCACTTGTTGTGGAATTCTTCTTTATCCTTTTTGTATTGAACTATAAGGAAAGGTTTTATTTTTTGTATTATTATTATTATTATTATTAATTCCTCTATTTCACTTTATTCCCTCAATATTTAATTTTTGAAAAAAAAGGATGATCTTGAAAAAAAATGATAACCCTAAAAGTGTCAACAAATAATTTTAATTACACTATTTAATAATAAAACTAAAATAAATTATCAACAGATGATTAAAAAAATTATCAATAGATAATAGTGATATCATTAAATGACAATTCAAATTTTTTATAGAGGGATAATATATGAGAATTATTAATGGGATAAGATATTTAATTAATTCTTGGTAATATATAAACGAATTATACAATGATATTTTTTGTGAAATTATGAAATGAAAATTGTTGAAGATAATTTCATGAAATTATCAAAAATAATTTCAACTAATTATTTAGAGATGGTTACATTGATTTATCAAAGAATAATATATAAAATTATTTGATGATAATTATTAAATCATTAAAAGATAATATAGGATCAAATTAATAGAGGTAATGATAAAAGGAAAATTATGAACACACACACTAACTTTAAAATAAAAAATTTCATCGCATGTCATATTTTAAATTTAAAATTTGAAAATAATATTAGAGAGATAAAATATTAACATAT
Source organism: Viscum album (assembly GCA_963277665.1). Lineage (NCBI taxonomy): Eukaryota > Viridiplantae > Streptophyta > Magnoliopsida > Santalales > Viscaceae > Viscum > Viscum album. The sequence goes on along the minus strand of OY728143.1, from coordinate 1,399,902,055 downwards.
GTAATATTTGAAAAGGATAATTTAAAAATTATCTAGGGGATATAAAATATTATCACAAGTATTATTTTAAATGATAATTTCAAAATTATTTAGTATAGATAAAATATCATCGAATGTGATATTTTAAGGACAATTCAATAATTTTACAAGTGAGAGAAATTATCACCACTTGTGATATTTTGTTTTTGAAATAAAATAGTTTATTTTGGGTCAAGGGACCCATGGTGAACCCTGAGTTTCAACATTTATGATAACAAGGCCATAGAGAGGTGTTCTTGAATAGTTTATTCTTGCCTTTGAAATCAATGAATTTTGAGGTAGGAGGTTACTTTCAATTTTGTAACATATTTATGATGTTATAATGTTGGACTAACCGGTGATTATTTTTAGGATTGCACGTGGGTGTATAGGTAGTCTTGCACTTGTTTGTTTATGAAATGTGATTATATGTGGCTCATAATATTCTTCTTGTTTTGACATATTATTTATTTCTAAAAAATGTATTGTTTGTGTGATGAATAACCTCTACAATTGTGTTATAGGTACCAGGATAGTCATTTGAAGCCTTGAGGTTTGGAGTCTTGTGGATCTAATGTTCATAAATGTGGTTTTGGCTACCCCCAAAAAGGGTAAAACATTTGTTCATGGTTACCCACCATGTTGCAGTACAAATTCCATTAAAGGTGTGAGTGGCAACCCATATAGAGGGGAAAGCATAGTGGCTAGCTAGTAGGTACTGAGATACACAGGTAGATCCTTGAGGTTGGGATTTATGTAGTTTAGTGGCTGGTTACCCAAATTGAAGCATTCCTAACATCCATAAAGGTGGGTGTGGCTATAGATATAGAGGGTAAAGAATAGTGGGTAGCTGGCAGATACCTATCATTACTTCCTAAGGACTTGGTTCATAGGTGACTAAAAGGATAAGAGAGTTGATAATTTACTTCACAGAACATGTGACGTTCTTTTGACAATAAACAGAAGGTTGGGGTGTCCTCTTGACATGGTAGAACATACGATGTTCTTAAGACTACCAAAATAAAGTTTTGATGAGTTAGGAGATCTATATGAGGTGAGTGTGTTGTGTACACTTTTACTGGTAATGAGAGGAAGTAGGTGGGGCCATGATTCATGATAGCTTTGTCATCGCATAATGACTCAACATATGTATGTTTACTGATAATTTATATAAGTAACCAGCCTTATTACATTACATATTCTTTAATTTAGTCATGAAATCAATTCCTTTAACATTGATTATCTTTTCATGTTTAGATCTTTAGAGAATTGGAACATAATAAATTCATAACTTTACACATTTATAAATAGTGAATACCATAAAATCACTATTTATTTCTTCCAAAATATAAAACATTTTAAATACAACATGATTTCTTTGACAATTATTCAAACATTTATCATGTCTTACTTATTTGTATTATACATCCTTATAACCTCTAGAAATCATTTAAAAAAATGGTATGAGCACAAAAATATTAGTGAGGGATATAAAAAGAAGAAAATACCACATTAGTCCATTAATACTTGTGACATATGAAATCATTTTCCAAAGAAATACTTGTCACTCATATATACTTACTTTGTAAAACATGAGATTTAAACATCATACACCCAAAAAATAAGAACATAAATAGAACCATAATCGTATATTGGGGAATTAATTACATAATCTTGTAACCCTCTCAACTACCATATAATTTTAACCTGCACGACTACCTTACAATGTTACCCTCATGACTACCATATTGTGTAACCACTGTAGTTACACTTAGAGTGACCATAAAGAAAACCTCCAACATACGCATACCCAATGCATTGTACGGAGATATATGTCCCAAACTTAATCTTAAAAAATTCCCAAGATCCAGAACACAATCATACAATATGAATAATTGCATAAAAACATTTCTCTTGAATTTTGTAAAATATAACATTAAAAAAGGTTTTTAAAATAAAATCCCCTTATAAATATCATATAATTGAAATGATACCTAATAGAGTGAATTGAATATTTATATAAAATGAGAATAAACACAATTCAACATAATATAATAAAATCATCTCAAAAATCATTTTAATACCACATAAGTAATGAAGTAGAATGTTGACCCAAATAATGGACATCTGGTTATGAATTCCCTTACCTGGGGTTTGACATACTTAAAAATTATTTCAAACTCATGTATAATTGTTAAAAGAGTGTTATTAATATCTTAAAGAAAGATATCCTTCTTTATAATATCTTATATGATCATTTCATTACATCATTTCACCCTTTAATTGTTAGTATTTTGTTCCTTGCATTGTTTTGGGTGTTTTCGTCACATGATTTCCATGATCAGTTCATGATGGATATTCTTATCGATTGGAAGTGAAACAATAGAATTTGAATGGAATGGTATTTAAATATTTATTGAACCATAAATTATACCATTCATCATTTTTAATTATTACATGAGGATGATTCATAAGTTATAACAATATTGATATTTGTTTAGGTCATTTTGGTGATTTTTCGATTGTAATGAACACATTTTATTTTATAAATTAATAAAATGTGTAAAAAATGATTTCAGAACCTTATATAAGATATAATACATAACTTATAATATTGTTAAACCATATAAATGGTTTTAGGGCTATTATTTAAGGATTTAAATTAATTTTAAATCACATCGTCCATGATGTTGGTAAATCGACACATCAAAAATGATGTTTTAATTTTTTGAATAAGTATGAGAGGAGAATAAGTATATTAGTGAGTATTTAATAACATGATGAAATATATAGTTTTTAAGATATTGGAACATTAATATCTATTGGATAAGGTGAGATTAAGAAATAAGAAGAGTAGTAAAGAAAATAAAAATAAAAGAAATAAAACCAAAGCGGATGTTTAAATATTGATCTCTTCTCCTTGAAATTCATCTTAATGCCTTTAGTTGTGTCATTTTGGTGATACAAGAAGCTCTTCAATGTGGGTAAGCTCCTTTCCAGGAGTATTGGGTAGAACTTAGGTAAGTCTCTGGGATTGAGAGGTGTGGGAGGAAGAAGGGAATGAGGGTGGTATTTATAGTGGAGGAGGGAGGTATTTTATATTATTTTATTCATTATTATAATATTTTTGCACAAGACTATGAATAGTATTAATTCATGTGACCCCAAATATAAATAATGGAATGTGAGTTTGATCCAAGTGGGATTAAATCAATTATTATGTAATGAAAAGAGTATTTTACTGATAATTTGAATATATGGTATTTTACCGTATTTCAATATTCATAAAAAATTCGTGAATTTACAAAAAATACAAAAAATTCAGCCTAACCATTTTCTGATGTGTAGAATTCAAAAATTAAATCCATTTTTTGAAATTAATTTTCTTAATATTATTAATTTATTTTTCAAATAAAATCACACCTTATTTAAAAATTAACAATTTTAATTCTATAACTGCTTTTATACCACATTGAAAAATTAAACAAGATTTCATTATCATAAAGCCTTTGGAAAATAAAATAAAAATAAAATTTACTATTCAGTAGGGTCATATTACTATTCATATTACAATTTATAAGGGTATGTTACTATTCACCAAAATTCATTTTGGTTCCATCAGACTCCAAATAATGTACTGAACATAATTTTAGATGACCGTTTTCCAAAATTAAAAACATAGAAGAGGATAAGTTATTTTTAAAAGTTAGTTATAAATATATAATTAAAACAAGGTTTCTAGAATTCCAATTTATTTTTAAAACCTTAAGGTGTTACATGATCCCCATCATCCAGAAATTGTGGCCTCACAATTTTATTTACTAATTAAACAAGTGAGGGTACCTTTCCCTCATAAACTTTTTAGATTCCCCTATTGCTTATTCAACCATGTGGTTTCTCCAAAAAAAATTGCATGGTAGATTACCTTATTCTACAATACATTTTCCCTTTGATCAAAAATTTGAACTCGTTTCTCTTTATAAGAAAGGTTCCCTTCTAGCTGAACTGCTTCTGGGCTCAATAAATGAGATGAATCTGACACATACTTTCTCAACATCAAAACATGAAAAACATCATGTACATAAGATAAATTAATAGGAAAACCAACTCGGTAGACAAATGGTTCAACATTCTCTAGAATTTCATATGTTCTAATGAATAGTAATCATATATTTCATTTCTTACAAAAACACATAATACTTTTCCATGGAGAGATTATAAGAAAAACATGTTCACCTATGTCAAAAAGATATTATTTCATCCTATCTTCTACATAACTGTTCTTCCTCCTCTGAGATTTCATATTGTGTTGGTGAATAATCTTCACTTTCTCAACCACTTCCTCTACTATTTTTGGTCCCATAAAATTCTTTTACCCTAATTAATCCCAAAATGCTGAAGTTCAACATTGCTTCCCATAAAGATCCTCAAAATGTTTCATCTGTATACTAGAGTGAAAAATTTTATTATAATAAAACTCATCTAAAGAAATATATTGATCCCAACTTCCCTGGTAGTCCATTGAACAAGCTTGATGCATATCCTCTAATGTCTGGGTCATTTATTTTGAATTCCCATCTAATTGAGGATGAAAAGATGTATTGAAATTTAATTGTGTACCCAATAACATGTAAAGTCCCCTTGAAAGGTTAGAAGTGAACCAGGGATCCCAATCAAATATAATTTAAATAGTAACTACATGTTACCAAACAATATCATTGAGATATAATCGAGAAATCTGATATAAAGACATTATATCTTGGAAATAACGAAACTATGCAGATTTTGTCAGCTAATCAACAAAAAACAAAATAATGTTATTACCTTGAGAAGTCTTTGTTATTCCCACCGAAAGGTCTGTGTATACATTACACAATTTTTGCTCTAGCACTATCAAAGGTTGAAGCATATCCTTCGGTAACTACTACTCTACTTTAACCTCTTGACATGTCAAATATTTCTTGGTAAAATCTACAATATCTCTTTTCATTCCATCACACCAATAATACTCTCAAATGTCTCTGTACATCTTAGTACAACCAGGATGAACTGAAAATGGAGAAATATGAGCTTTAGACAAGAAATATTTCTTCAACTAGGAATAACAGGGAACACAAGACTTTTTTCCAAATCTTAAAACACAATTATTATCAAGGTTAAATTCTGGAAACTTACCCATTTAACCAATTATACCTTTTTCTATAGATCACAATTTTCATTCTGTGCTTGCTTAATTTTGTCTTATAAAAATGACTATAATGATACATGAAACAAAATAGAGGTATTTCCTGCCCCAAAAACTTCTAAAAAAATTCATCAACTCAATAATCAAGAGATCATGTTTCAAATGTAACATGGTTAATGATGCATGATGATTTCAACTCAAGGCATCCACCATTTTTTTTATTTTCCCAGATGGTAATTGATCATACAATCATAAAAATTTATCAATTAAAGCCATCTTATCTTACACATGTTTAATTATTTTTGAGTGAATATATACTTCAGACTTCTTTGATCAGAATATATTTGACATTTGGATCCGTATAAATGATGCCTTCAAATTTTTAAATCAAAAACCACATCTTCCAATTCCAAATCTTGTGTGGGATAATTAACCTCAGGATATTTTATCTTTCTTAAAGCATTATAAATTACCTTTTCATTCTGCATCATAACACAACCAAGTCCCTTCAATGAAGCATCACTATAGATGAAAAACTCACCATTTCAGGAAGGGAAGGCCAAAACTAGAACATTCACCAATAACTTCCTCAGTTATTGAAAACAAACATCATACTATTCTATCAAAATAAATTTAACCCCTTTTAGAATTAACATGGTTAGTAGGATAGATAACTGTGAAATATTTTTAACAAAACTCCAGTAATAATCTGATAATCCAATACATCTACGATTATCCGTATCATTTTTGGGTCATGTCCATTCATCAACCACTTTTGTTTTGGAAGTATTAACCATTCCATCCTTATTTACAATTTTACCAAGAAAAGAAAATTTTTGTAACCAAAAATCACACTTGCTGAATTTTCCATACAGTTACTTTTCCTTTATTTTTTTCAAAACAACCCTTTCATTTATTTCATGATACTCTTTACTCTTATAAAATACCAAATTTCGTCAATAAACACAACTACAAACTTATCTAAGAACTCATGAAATGTTATATTCATAGATTCATCAATACAATACGTGCATTAGTTAACCCAAACTACATAAGAAAAAATTGAAAATTCCCATATATAGTACAAGAAGATGTTTTCAGGATGTTATCCTCCTCCACCTTCAGCTGATGGTATCAAGATCTCAAGTCAATCTTGGAAAAGCACTGAGCTCCCTAGAGCTGATAAAAAAAGTCATCGATATGAGTGAAGTGATACTTATTTTTAACAATGATTTTATTCAAAGAAATATAATCAATGAAAGTCTCATGGATCCATGCTTCCTTTTAACAAACAAAACAGGAGCATTACATGGTGATGTTCTATGAATAATGAAGCCTTTATCTTAAAATTCCAGCAACTAATTTTTCGATTCAGTAAGTTCCATTTGAGGAATTATGTATAAAGATTTTGAAATTATCTTTGTATCAGGAATTCATCTAATTGTGTATTTGAATTCTTAATCAGGTATGACAGTAGGTAACCATTAGAAAAAATAGGATGGTATTTACCTACCATTAGAACATCATTAATCTAAATATTTCCCTTATTTTCAACAATACGAGTAGGATAAATTTCATTTCCATATTTTAATAGTTTCACATATTCCTTATATTTTATCAACTGTATGGGTTCATTTTTTGAATAAAAGCTAAAAATAATTCTGAAAAAAACTTCTTTAGCTCTATACTCAATCTTAGCATGATAAACAGAAAGCCAATCTATTCCCAGAATGACCTAAAACATTATTATGGAAAAAACAATAAGATTTGTAGGTAATGTCTTTCTAGAGACCATTATACAAAGATTATTATAATTCTTATATTCTATAAAATTTTCCCCTGGTGTTCTAACAATAAGTTTTGACCACATTTTTCGAGGTGATATTCCTAATTTACCACAAAATTATTTTGAAATAATGAAATGTATAGACCCCATATCAAAAAAAACTTCACCAAATCTATGTAATAAAATAAGGTATTTGATAAAAATTCATTAGATGGACCGACACCTACTGACGTAGTAACAAAGGATCTCACTACACATTTATTATTATAGTCTGGATTCTTTTTATCCTTCAGATCTCTCTTTGGGAAGATATTTTCATAATAACCAATATCACCACATTTATAAAAATTAAATGTTTTATTATCAGGATTAAACTTATGATCATTTTCAATAAAATCTCCGGCCATATGTCCAAATACACCACATATAAAAAACTTCCCAGTTTTGGTAAGTCATTCCCCAATGTTCTTCTTTCCACACTTTTCACAAATAGGATACTAGTTTTTCTTACTATCAGGTTTCTTTGGTTTCTTCTTACCCATCACTTTCCATCTGGACCTCTTCTTCTCCTTATTGTCAAAATGGATGTGATCAGTAGGAAACTCTATATCTACCCTCTCAACACATCAGAATAGTTTATCATAACTTTTTAATTCATAGGAGGCCAACACCCTTCGATACCTTCTCTTCAATCCTAAGTAAAATCAGTTGATTTTGATATCAGTATCCAAAATAATATTTAGATCGCAACTAGCTAGTCATGTGAAGTTCTCTTCATACACAACAACTGAATCATTCTTATTTTTCTTCAATTCAAGGAATTTCTTCTCCATCTTATATCTCACAACCTTCGGAAAAAAAATTCATGGAAAATACTTTTAAATTCATCCCACTCTAAGTAATCAATATCATCTCTATCCCTAATATTATTTACCATTGACCACCATTTATTATATTCACATTCAAAAATATAAATAGAAAGACTTACCTTTTTATTATATGAAAATCCCATAACATATAATATCCTTTCAAGGGATTTAATCCATCCTTCAGTTGCTATTGGGTCTTAGGATCCATTGAATGCAGAACGGTGTTTTATCATAAAATGTTCCACTGTTGTCAGTTTTTATTGTGGTAGCTCGGGTTGTTCTCTTTAAATGATTAAACCACCATTAATTTCCTATTTTAGCTGATCCATTATTGACAAAAATTACTCAATTCCAATCCCTACTATTCTGGGTTGTAGATTCAGAAGGATGTCGTTTTGTCACTGCCTCTCCTCTTCAGCTTCGTTGTTTCTTCTACATGCAACCATTCTGAACAAACATATCTTAGTCAAAGAAAAATGGTAATATTTAAATTCTTTAACATTTATAATTAATCATAGAGTAAACATCATTTATGTTATTCTCTTAACATCACCATAAACCCTAAAGTTATCTAATCCTTCCCCGGATACAAACTATAAGGACCCAACCTTATTACATTACATAATCTTGAATTTAGTCAAGAAATCAATTACTTTCACTTTGAGGATATTTTCATTTTTATAGATTTAGATAACTGGGACATAATAAATTCATATAATAACAAATTAATAAAAACTGGATACCATAAAAATAGTGTTCATTTCTTCCAAAATATAAATCTTTTCAAATAAAACCTTATTTTTTTGGAAATTCTTAAAACATTTAACATGGCTTCCTTCTTTATCTTAAGCATCCTTGAAACCTATGAAAATAAATTAAAAACATGTAATGAGAACAAAATTCTCAGTAAGGGAAATAAAAATAATGAATGAACACATTAGTCCTTGAAAACTTTTAACGTATGAAATCATTTTAAAAAGATATACTTGTCACCCATATATACTGAATTTGTGAAACATGAGATTTCCACAAGATCCCCAAAAAACATAATAAAATAAATAGAACTATAAAGATACCTTGGGGAATTACTTACATAATCTTGTAACCTTCTTGGCTACATTATAATTTTTAATCCTCAGGGATACCTTACAATGTAACACTCACAGCTACCATATTGTGTAACCATCATAGTTACACATAGAGTAACCATATGGTCGACATCCAAATTACACATAACCAATGAATTAGAGGGATATATAGGGCCAAACTTTCATCTAAAACAGATCCCAAGAAATATAACACAATTATACAACATGAATAATTTCATAAAAATGTTGCTTTTGAATTTCGTAAAACAGAAATTTAAAAGTGGGTTTTAATAGAAAAGTCCCTTATAAATATCATATAATTGAAGTGAGACCTAATAGAGTGAATATAATATGTATATACACAATAAATACACATAATTAAACATAATATAAACAAGGTCAATCCCACAAACTATTTTAATACCACATAATTAATGAAGTAGAATGTTGGCCCAAAGAATAAAAATTGGGTTATGAATTCCCTTACCTCGAATTTTTCTTACTTCAAAATGGTATAAACCTCATGTTTAATGGATAAAAGGGTTTTATTAACATAAAAAAATATTAATATTTATAATACCTTATATGATCATTTCATTACATCATTTCACCCTTTAATTTTTAATATTTTGTTCCCTGTATTGTTTTGTGTGCATTCTTTATATGATTAATGCGATCGGTTCATGATGGATATTCTTATCGATTGGAAGTGAAACTACATAATTGGAATGGAATGATATTTAAGTATTTCCTGAACCATAAATTATACAATTTATCAATTTTAATTCTTACTTGAGGATGATTCCTATGTTAAAACATTTTTTATATTTGTTTAGGTCATTTTGGCGATTATTCGATCGAAATAAACTCATTTTGTTTTATAAATAAATAAAATGTGTTAAAATTGATTCCATAACCCTATATAATATATAATACATAAATTATAATCTGTTTAAACCATAAAAATGGTTTCAAGGCTAGTATTGAAGTAAGTAACAGAAATTAAAATCACATTGTCCACGATGTTGGTAAATTGACACATCACAGACGATGTTTTAATTAATTGAATAAGTGGGAGAGGAGAAGAAGTATAATGGAGATTCATCCATAAACGTGATTAAATACATAATATCTAAGATAATTGATCATTAATTCCTACTGGATAATGGTAGGTGAGAAAATAATAAGAATAGAAATGAAAATGAAATGAAAAGAAACAAAACAAAAGTGGATGTTTACCTCTTGATCTATTATCCTTGAGATTCCTATTTAGCCTTTGGTTTTGAGCTTTTGGTGTGACCATATGCTCTAGGGTGTAGGGAAGATCCTTGGGAATATTATTGGGAAAATCATAGTTAAGGCTTAAGCCTTTATAGGTGTGGGGGGAATAGGTGAATGAGGGTGCTTTTATAGTGGATGAGAAGAGGTATTTTACATTATTTTAACCATTCATACAATATTTTTTTCTCAAGAATATGAATAGTCTTAATTAATTTGTTCCCAAATATTAATAATGGAATTTTAGTTCTATCCAAGTGTTCTTAAATCACTTATTATGTCATAAATAGTGTATTTAACAAATAATTTGAATATACAATATTTTACTATATTTCACTTTTCATAAAAATTAATGAATTTCAGAAAAATACCAAAAATTCACCCTAACCAATTTTCGACCTATATAATTCAAAAATTTAATCCATTTTTTGAAATATATTTTCTAATTATTATTAATTAAATTTTTAAATAAAATCATACATTATTTAGAAATTAAAAATTTCAATTCTATTGCAGCTTTTATATCAAATTGAAAAATCAAAAAAGATATCATTATCACAAATCCTTAAGAAAATAAAATAATAATAAAATTTACTATTCATTAGGGTCATATTACTATTCATATTAATATTTATAAGGGTATGTTTCTATTCACCAAAAATCAATTTGGTTTCATCAGACTCCAAATAACTTACTCCACACAATTATAGATGGCCATTTTTTGAAATTCAAAACATAGCAGTGGAAAAATTATGTTTAGATGTTAGTTAGAAATATATCTATATAAAACAACGTTTGTTGCATTTAAATTTATTTTTAAAACTTGGGGTGTTACGATTTACTTATATCATGAAAGAAAATGATATATATTCTGTAAGTATGGTCAGGACACATTTTTTAACTCAGTTGAGTCTTGCAGTCACTCCAAAATCAATAATTTCATTGCACTTGTGAATTTTATAACCAGAGATCCAGTGAATGCCAAGGGCCCTATGGTGGATAGTCGAGCAGTTGAGCATAGATCTATTGAAAACCAAGACAAACACTAAAGTATGCCAAATATGTTTTTTATTTACTTGTCATGTATTAACTACTTATTATAATGTGGATAGGATTACCACTTTGGGAACTAATTTTATTTGTGTTTAATTATTTAGTTTCTATATTTTACTATGAATATTTATTCATTGTTTTATTATTATTCATTATTTTAATGCTCGATGACATGATACAGAGGTTATAGTCAACCGAAGACCCTCGTTTCTAGTTGGAAACCTCTTACATATGGGGAGATGTGGATGAGGCCATGAAACATTCTAGGCCAGACCTTGTGGTTTAGGTTAGGATGTTACACTAAGAAGGGGTGATAAAATATTCTTAATAAAGTAAAACATAGGATACATCAACCCATGATCATAAGTGGGTATAAGATAAGGCTAAGGGTATGATAGCATGGTCATAATTTACAAACGTCGTACACAATTATTCCAAGTTAATTTATCATGGGAATAAGGAATTTCCATATCAAAATATGTAATTTATTAGCATGAAAAATCATTGATAATCAATCATGAGACATGATAAAATATCACAAGCATAATACAAATTTTTTTGACATACATATATGTATATAAAATCATTTTCATAGTCACTGATCATTTAAAAGACCATAATAGTGGATAGAGTACCATAGTGGATTGGGTTTACTGCCCATTCTATTATTTCTTTAGACAAGGCTCATTTACAATTCTATTATTTTGTAGGAAGTCCCATACTTAATTTCTTTCTCTCCCCATTCTAGTCCATATTATGTCATGAGATATCAATCCTTACCAAATGCATTAGAAAGATATATAATTATGTTCTAACCCATCACATAGTGAAACCTATATATATGTGTTCTATAAGAACATAAAACATCAATCATTTCATATCCTATAGAATGAAAATGGGTTTTATTAATATTTCATCGTAACTTAATAAACCCTTGGTAAAGTAACATGTTTCATAGAAAAATCATTAAACATCATCATTAAAAGATATAAAGTGAATCAAAGTTGATGATATCACATGATCAAATCCATGTTGAAGTATAATAATCTTTAATGTATGTTGAAATAGATGAAAAATACAATGAAACGAGGGTTTGAATATTACTTAAAATCAGGGAAATTATTATTTTATTCTGGTATATTTAAAAACTAAAAAATCCTAGAATATTTTTAATTTTGTTTATTAAAAATAAAAAATGAAACTTTTAATGAATATTTAACGAAAATAGTATCCTTGATGGTGGGAAAATCCATTCATTCGGTAAATGTTAAAACAACTATTACTTTCAAACTTTTTATAAAAATCCAAAAAATTAAAGTAAAAATTTCTTTTTGAAAATTGGAAAATAAATTAAAATATAGTTGAAAATGACTTTAATAAATTATTTTATCATATAAAATAACTTTTTTTAAAGAATTTTAATGTATATGAATATAGAGAAATAATATTCTTGAGCAAAATTGAAAATAAAGTATGTTTTCTTAAAAACATTTTCCTCAAATTTTGGTGTACATAAGAGAGAAAAAAGGGAATGTGTTCTTTAAAATCATATAAATAACTAGAGGAGAAGAAACTAAATAAAGTATAAAATATAAGGAATATTTAATTTCCATTATTTTAATTTAACATATATTATCCTATAAAAAGATGAGATTGTAACATAAAACCTTACCACTTTTGTAACTTTTGAATCATAAACCCCCTTGTAAGAATAAAATTAAAATGAAAATTGAAATACCCTTAATATAATGAAATTCATTGTATATCATATCAAGGAGGCTATATATCCGACATAGAATGAAAAATAGGTGTATAACATGAAACATTTTCCAAAAAAACAATATCATGATAAAGAACCCATACAGTTTTGGAAATTGGTGACTAAAAACCTCATAAAATATTGAAGCTTAGATATTTTTATATATAAAACTATTTTTTATGAAAATAATAAAAAATTAATATCCTGGGTAGTATATAAACCACATTAAAAAATGGTGAATATGGCATATGTTTCATATAAATAAAAGTAATATGATAAACTCTTACCTCATGTCCTACCTTTTTTTCATTTATTCTCCAAAAATAATGTATAATAAATTTATATTTATCATAAATATATAATATAAAAAATTTCATAAATTTCTCACCATACATTATTCACTTATAATTTATAATTACTCCGTTTATTAATAATCTACCATTTAAATATTTATTTTGGGTTTTTAGTATTCAATTTTCAATACATGTTTATATTTTACAATTCTGGTCCATGCACCTTGGTCATGGTTTTGTAATATAAAAAAATATTAATACTTCCATAAGTATCATATTTATACATTACATACACTTTTATAACCTTTTATATAATTTTTTGATGAAAATTTAGCTACATCAATTTGTGGAGGTGGTAATCTTCTCGTAAACACGGGTGATGTTTTCACTTATAGATATATGGAACGAAAAAAAGGTAAATAGTAACTCAACTATATATAATCATAATTATAATATATATATATATATATTATATTATATATTCATTAAAACTATCTATATGACCATATATATGAAGAAAAAATGGAAAAAAATAACATCACTACATCGAGAGGGTAGTTTGAAATCTATACAAGAGTGGCATTATCATCTTACATACTATGGTAGAGTCAAAATTTATACAATATTTTATACTTAAATAATCATAATAATACTTTAAACACTATATATATTAGTTTAATCAATATATATAATCTAACATGAGAGGTGGTGATGAATAATAAAATACGTCTATTGTGGAGGTGGTATTCTGTATATATTGACGATGGTGTTTTTATTTTCCATTCGGATGGATTTTAAATAGATAATAGTTATAATATTAAGATAACAAAATATTATCAAAATAATTATATTGATTTAACTATGTTAATATTATGAAATAATGTTTTTATTAGTTAGAGGAAAAAACAAACATAAAAGGATTCGTTGATGATGATTACCTCTTCTTTGAGAAACCACCATTGAATATCTTATTAAAGACCATTGGTCTGGTATTTTAAGAATACAAAAATATAAATGAATTGAAAACATGATTTTTGAAAATATTTTTATTGGGTTTGGTTGAGCTATGTGGCTCAATAATATGTGAATAAGAAAGGATAATAGGTGCAATTTTATATGTGGGAGGAGTGACACTCTTGTAATTATTAAAAATATAAAAATAATATAAAGAATGTCACCTAAAAAATGGATAAATAATGGAATATTTTCAAATATTGGTTTATATAATATAAAAATACATTTAACCAATTTTATTTATACATGTTTTAGGTCATTTTAACCCTTATCTCTTTATTGTAACCCCTTATTAACCATTTTAACCCTCACCATGTTAATAAGATACATATATTTTAAGGATAAACAAGTTACTTATGAAAGGTAAAGTGGATCATAAGTGTAAAATGGTGGATATGGTAGATCATTACCTATTAAATTGACATAAGTTATTATTTTATGGTTTTAAAAACAATTATATAAATTTTGTTTGACATAAAATATTTAGAAATTCAGTTTCGAGGCTGTTAACATCATTTGAATTTACAAACATCATGATTACCATGAAGATATGATATCATTGTTTAAAACATTAATAAACTTTTATTTTTATCCTTAATAATTATGTAAGATTCAGAATTTTATAAAAAATACCACTTCTAAAATTTAAAAACTCTTTACTTTAACTTTTCACCTAGTTTCATAAGAGGGGAATCTGGGACACATAAGATTTTTTAAATTATTCCATTATCAAAAATTAAAATAAATTAATATAATTATAATAATTTTTTTCAATAAAAAAACATTTAAATCCATAAATAACATCATTTTACTCTCATGAAAACATATTATAGATAGTTAAAGAAAAACAGTGGCGTCCTATACTTATTCTTTACATAAAATAGTATACAGTTCATTATCAAACGAATATGAAACCAAATTTTCATATTTTAGAATATAGGATGAGTTTGGTTTAAATAAACTCATAAATAAATTTGTTTGATATATTTGAAGATTCTTCCAAAATTTGTAACCCTAATTAACCTATTTAACTCATTACCATATTGATTAACTTTTACAAGGTTAATATTCATTATGAATAAAAAATGAAATTGACATCATTAAAGAAATTTAGCATGATGATAAAAAAATTTAATCCTTTTTTAAGAACCATTTTCCAAAATTGGTAAAAAACTACTTTTGTAGAATTTCAAAAAATACAATGAAAACTTATTTTGTAAAAAATTCCTATTTTAAGAATAATATTTTTTCTACCAAAATCATATTTAATGATGATTACCCTAGAATAAATTGAATTATTATTAATAAAAGGATACTTATTTTAATTCTAGTTCAAATAATAATTTAAATTAAAATTTTAAAAACATGATTAAAATAGAAGTACTAGAAATAATTTTTATTTGAATTAAAATATAACATAGATTTCCAAAAAAATGACAAACATAGATTTCTACATTCAAAATTAGTTTTTTAAAATTAATTATATTACTAATTAAATATATATTCAGTCTATATTTTTTTATAAACATTAAATTCATTCCTATAAAATGGTAATGTTATAAAAGTGAAATTATTTGTACAATCATTCGTTTTCACCATTCATAAAAAACACTATTTCTGAAAAATTCCAAAAATTTACACTAAGAATTTTTTTTATGTTGAATCAAAAATGAATCCCTTTTATCAAATTAAATTTAAAATATTTTAAAAAAAATCTTTTAAACTAAAATAAAAAATATAAAATTAGATCAACATTATTAAAAAATAAGCCTTTTAAACATTCACACTACTTAAATATATATGATTTTATTCTTATCATTTGAAATTCTGTACTTATTTCCTAAGTACTAATAAATAAATTTGTATGGGGAGAACATTTCTATATAAACATCATAATGTGGTTAATTATAATTATGTGATATTAATAACTTCTTTTTTCTACCTATAACCTTTTTAAGTTCATCGTCAAAATTACCATTATTGGAATCCTTTAAATCAAACATTTTCCTTGAATTTTTTTGGTAACTAATGAAACTATTTACATTGATATTTTAATAATATAACCAAACTTATTAACATTTTAAGTGAAATTCACTTTGTAATTTGGTAGGTATAATGTTTTATTTATTAACCTCTGAAATTCACCAAGTGAAAACATAATCCCGCTAGCCTCATAGAAAAAATATTTTCTTTATAATTTCTTGCTAAGTTACAAATCATTTTTTTTGTCAAAAAATAAAATTTAATTACACTAATAGAAATAATTTACAAATAAACTATTTTACCCATACCTTATATAGTATTATATGTGTTTCTAGTAGTGTACTAAAAAAAATAATATTTTATTATTTAAAATATTCCCCTGATAGGTGGAGGAATCATATCCCTAAGACCATGATAAAATATTTTATCTTGGATGAAAAAATTTATCCACATATTCCTTTTATGGATGTTATATAATCTGATGAATCGTAAATCATGTGTATCAAAATTATCATCTCATATTGTTTAAAAAAACTCTTTTTTAAAAACAAATTCTCTTTTTATAAAGAGAAATATGATAACTATACAAATACTTCACTAAAAACTATATGAATTTGATAAATTCATTTTCATCTAATTATTTAATATAAAAACTCCTTACCTCATCATTTGAAAACAAACTCTAAACTTCGTCAATTCTTACCTAGATTTTTATCTCTCCAATACTTATAAACATTATAAAAGTATACATTTCATATCATATAACCTTCATTAATGAAAAACTCATTTCGATAACTATGACACATGATATTTAATTTTCATGGAGTTCCTTAAACCCATTCATATATCTTAGATAATTTCCATCATGTAGAAACATTTCCCCTTGTACCTAATACCTTATTTATGTTTTAATGACCTTGATTGGATATTTAAAAACACATTTTTAGACTTTATAACTAATTTTTATTCTTCTAGTTTGAACTCTTACCCACTTAAAATGTCAACATGGAACTGAAGACAATATATCATATATCATGCTCATTTATTCCTCATACTTTTATAAAATTGGGTAAACATTTATTAAACCAAATGTTAGATAATTTTATTATTAAGAGAGGGAGCATAAAAAGGAATCAAGGAGATTTAAGTTGGTAGTGTTAAAGACCATACTCAGTCATTAATGTTTGATAGTAGTCAAACAATAATACTAAAGAAGAATATATAACGAGAGTAGAAGATTTATTTCTTTAAAAGCTGGAGTATTTCCCGCCTCAATTCCCTCACGTTTGGTGTACATGATCATAAAATTATGAGTGAGAATATTTCTTCATTATTGAATTATATAGGTAATTTAATAGTGTTATTACAAGTTTCAATTAATGTAATTTATAATCAATGAATAATGAGCTTCTACAATCTATAGATTGATACTTCTATCTTTACAAATATAGAGTCCACTATGCAATGCTCTAGCTTTGGATTGAAGAGGATTAACTTGAACTTTGAATTACATATAAGACAAAAATAACTAAAAATTTGTTGTTAAAAATGATTCCCCTGTTATGAATATATCCATTATATTAAGATCAATTCATATTATGTTTCATACTATAGACTAGAATGGACCTGCAATCCCAATAACCATAATTTCAATTGTAAGCTAAAATGGTATTTGTGGTTTAATTTTATTCACCAATTATTTTGAATTTAATTTCTTTTAAATTAAAATGTAGTTGATTAATTTTTCCCAATTTTTTAGTGAATTATTTATTTTGGGGTGAATTACATTGTATGATTGGTTTTTCAATGAAAAAATAGGATTATTTTGTTTATAATTTTTAATTAAGATATTTTTGTGTGGAGTAAGATGAATATGGAAAGAGAAATTAGGGACATATAAAAACAATGATAGAGCACCTTCTATGGCCCTCAACCAGCTATAATCCACTTAAACACCCCTATGGGGAGGCCAACCAAGTAGCTGGGAGGGCCTTCACATGTGAACGAGAGAGTAGAGCACATGCAACACATGAACATATGAGTGGACCAGCATTAGTGAAAGAGATGAGGGTTTGTGACTTGGTGGGAGGAGGGATTCACTAGCATGGGTCATCACACAATTATATTAGGGGTCCTTGAATCTAGTTTGACTTAATACTCCAAAATGGAACTAAATAATGTATATTGTAGAGTTAGTCCCATGGAACATTATATGTGGGATTACCATTTAAATTGGTCATTTTTTAACTTATAAAATGTCATAATGAATTTATTATTTCATATAATTCCTTGGACACAGATGTTTAACCATATATGGTGATGATATGATCTAGATCTTCCCTGGAAGTCGAATAGGGAGTTATGGTTCCCAATGTATATTCAAAAATCACTATACCTCAACCATAGTTTCATACCGTAATAACCCCTAATGCTCAATCCAAATATGGTGGAGTCACGACACTTCCCCTAGGGCCTGTGTCGTGACTACCCCATGCCTACCTACTATAGGCCAATGGCTAGGTACTTGCATCGAGTAGGAATATCCCAAAACGGGAAGGCATTTTTCTTAAAACATGTACCCACACACAAAGCTGAAACCGTGGAAAGTAAAAACAAAGTAAACCAAAAATGTCACTAAGACAACTATTGACATTACAGTACAAACTTAAAGTTCCAAGAGGAGAAAATACAATCCCAAAACCACAAAGGAGAGTAAAATTGACATGTTTTGTCCCCCTGGGACCCCACTTGATCGGTAGGTTATGGGTAGAACATGTAGCCAGAGAAGTATGCTTTTCTATCCCGCCTCACTTAGTACCACCTGGTCTCATACCACTAATGTCTCTGTCGAAGCATTCGTCTATCCTGTCTCACTATGCACCACATATTCCCAGACCACCACGGTCTTCATCAATGCATCAATCACCTACACGGGACATGAATTGTGTGGGTGAAGTCGATGCTGGGGTGAGTAACACAATACTCAGTAAGGACCCAAAACACAAGGGAAAGAACACAGAAGATGGTATGCAGAACATAATTTCAGCTAATGCAGGTATTCTAGAAAGTATGAAAAGAAGGAATATTAGTCATAATAATGAACACTTTGGACTGTTGTGGTACTCATCTGTGATGAGTACTATGGGTCTTCTGGGTCACACATAGTCGCTCCTCACTGTGGGTCTACCGGGTCCCACAAAGCCTCTCCCCATATAGGCCATCATAGCTAGTCCACACAGAGGAACATATAACTAGACCAGCTAGTAGCGGCTCTGTGTAAACCAGCTACAAGTAGCACTTAGTGGACCTTGCTGGACCCAGCCTGGTTCGGCTGTGGGTCCACCCGCCGTGTCGCCTAGTGAAATGGTTTCATCCGGACCATCCCAAAACAAGTGGGATGGTTATATACTAGCTCAGGCCACCAGTTAGTATGGTTTTTCCTATCATCCCAGTCTGCATTGGCAGGTTGGCTCTTCTCCAACCCAAGTAGCCCAGCGGCCCGATTCGTGCCCCCGGCCCAGGTAACATGGCAGGCCAGTACCCCCCCTACTTGGACGCCCATGGGGCACTTGGTTCACACTACACACGGTCTAGGACTATGTTCCAGTTCTCACCATGGCCTGCTAGTGCATGCCACTCCTCCAACGCGGTGCCTGAGTGGCGCCGGCCTTCTGGGCTGGTCCGCTCACACAGACCAGTTTTACCATGTGGCCTGCGGCTTTACCGATGGTCCATCTCACCACCGTGGTTTGAGGACTATGGGTTTACACCACATGCGCCTCTAATGAGACTTGGTATCCATTTCTTCCAGTGGCCAGACTTAGTGTTGGAGGCTCATGTCACCGCCAAGGTGCGCTACTAGTGCCCCACCTCTCGCCTGCCATTACGGTCGGGTACCATGGTCTCTTTTCGGTGTCATGGCCGCCCGGATGTGTCCCTTCCTTGAAGAGCTACTATAACTAATGCATTATCATCTATTACTCCATGAATAATTTGGAGATTGATATGGATTGGATCACATAGAACACCCATATGAACAACCTATTTTTGTTTGTGTTTGTCCAAAATTGTTCGTCTTAGCAGGATCATGATGAATAAATTTCAAATCACTAATATTTAATCATAATATCTACCCACAATTATATTTCCGAACCCCACAAGGTAAATACATCTATGGATTAACATGTTATAGAGATGATCCATATTCTTTGTTTAGAGTGGGAGATCATGGAAACCAATTCATTAATAATTTAAACCCCTACCAAGAAAAATAGATTTATCAAGGGTGATCATTTGTCATCATTCGTCAATATCTGCTCCTAAATCCACTCTTCAAGGGTGTTTTTTTGTCATCCAATTCACTAGTGTTCATCTTCTTATAGGTTTTCCTTTTTCGTTCTTCTTCTCCACCCACCAATGCTTCAGATAAATTCCAGATTTATGCCAACAATCCTACTTTGATTGTTAGGCTATTAATTGATGAAATGTGAATCATTGATTTTTCTATGCTGCATTGAAATGTCATTACAGAGACTCATTAATAGGGTCAATTGATTAGATTCCTCATTTACTCATCACTTTACCGTAGTACTGATGTTCCACTACTTAACAATGAAGAAAAAAATTAAAACAATTTTTTAAGTTATTTTATTTTTCTTCTAAAAAGTCCAAAAATTAACATTTTCTCATGGCCTATGTTGGTTGAGGTTAATTAATACTTAAGGAGAACATATCATGATTAACATAATGGTGGTCTCAAATATTAAGTCTATGTTACTATTTTTGAGTTATGAGAATTTGAAAATAAAATTACTTTTATTTTAATTATTTTGTTTAAGGTTACATCTAAAAACCCAACATTCACACCCGGTTTGTGCTGGCCGATGTTAGGATTCCTAAGGGAGTCATACAATCATGAAATCAATGGTACTATTGGATTTCCAATCCATGTTAACGTTTTTGAGTTATAAGAATTTAATAAAAAATAACTTTATTCAATTATTTTATTAATGTCTAAAAACCACTTTCCACTGTTGACCTATGCCTGACAATGTTACAACCTGAATAAAGAAATCATACCCTCATGAGATCAACGGTGGTCTTATATTTTCAATACGAGTCATAGTTTGTGAGTTATAATTATTTGAGAAATAAAATAATTTTATTTATTTATTTTATTTATGATTATTCCATTTTCGGGCATTCTCACTGTAGGCCCGATCCGACTAAACATAAGTCATCCCAAGGGTAAAACCTCCATCCAAAACACAACAATGCCCTCATATTAATGATTTTGGAAGACGTTTAATATTTATTAAAAAATTTTCAATAAAACCACTGATGCAGACTATTTAAAACTTAACATTTTTCAAAAGATAATTCTAGGCACTCCGGCCACGTAATCGCACTCTGTCTCAAGGACTGGTCTCGAAATAATTCCATATAATTTTCTAAAAAAATAATGGAATTACGTGGTATTATATGGGGGATACACTATGGTCTATCTGTTAAGTCATTTACCTTATTTCTTGGTGAAAGATAAATAAAGATCTATAATGTCATCTTTTTTGTGGATTCAGGGATCAGTGTGAATAAAATGATTATAGGAATGATACAATTCAAGTGGTTTGGTTATGCTACAGAGTGGATATGGGATACAATGGAAAAAAAATATGTTGTAGGTTTTAGATATTCCATGGAGGTATCGAAATAGGTAGTAGTGATGGATTTGAGAAGAAGATAAGGATTCTCCGTGGATCAATTGGCTATGATGTAGGCCCTGGAGAGCCATGAAATGAAGGCAATAATAAGAATCAACTATTCTAAAATGATGTTGTCCACCTCATAGGGTTTGAATCCACTCTAAATTTAAAATTGTGATGATCTCGAGCTTTACATATTCTATATAATTATCTTTAGGCAATTTTAACTGTATTTTGTGTATTTGATGGATATGACATATATGGGAGCTCGAGTGCAACAAAAAACAAGGAGGAACCAACCAAATTTTATCAAATAGTCAAATTCAAATACTTTTAGGAACAAAATCCTCATTCATTGTGGAGATATTTTAATGAGTAATAACACTTAGAGTTTTTGGTTGGGCTAAACTAAATGAAATAAGGATCATTGAAACAGAAGAGAAGAAATATATTTCTCTCAGGATGCTGATAATAAATAGAGTATTAGGGATTCTATATAAGAGACCCTAAGAGGATATTGTATAGAGACTGGTCCTAGTGACTAGATCCTAGAGCATATAGAGGTGTTGTTCTACAAGGGTGGTTTCCTTTAGGTATCTTTTTATTTCTTATATCCCCTCATGACTATAATAAGGTGTAAATTTTATGTACCAAGGCATGTAATGAAAGGAGATTACACCTATTGTAAGTAATAATTATTCATTGAAATTCTGTGATGGTTTTTTGGATTAATTATTCCATTTTAACCTTACACTTCTCTCTTAAGCATGACTATTTTTCTAAGGGAGTCTATACTTTTCAAAGTCATACACTAGTTATCCTATATCATGGAACAACCAATACATGAATTTGGGGCATCTATGTTTAAATATGTTTTTGAATACATATATATATATATATATATATATATATAAAACAAAGTAACAGAGAGGGGAAATGGGTGTGTATAGAATAAATGATGAGAACTCTAAGAGGTGACATACTAAAGTTAAATTATAAAAAAATATAAATTAAATCAAATCACATTTTTCTAACTATGTTCATGAACATGTATATATAAAATATTATTACCATTAAATCATTAATCTAAAAAAACAATCACTTTCTGTCTTTTTTAAAAAAAAATTGATTTCTACATATTTTATATGTGATTGACCTCAATTTTAGATTTACTACATTAAAATTAAGTTAGTGATACTTATAGTTAATATTTTTTTTAATTTTATTTCACACAAAATAATTTATGATCCCTTTTGTTCAATAATAATAGGCACCATTTTCGAGGAGTGGTTGCTTGAAATTCATAAAATTTATATGGATTTCCCTAAATATTTTTTCTCTTTTCCCCTTTTTTACACTTGGTCTTGTCATTTCATAGTTTTATGTACCAAATCAAGTAATGAATACTTTATTTGGCGTTAATAAAATAAGGAGAACTTGAATATAATATCGATATAGAAAATATCATAAGAAAATATAAGAACAATACATAAGAATAACTCATGCATAGAAGTGAGAAAATCCAAGAAGATAGCCAATGAGAACACCAAGAGTTCAAAGAACAGATCCTAAGAATGGAAGTTATCACAAAGTATGGAATAAATGTGAACATGGGGGGTCATTATAAGTATTTACATTCCTCTGGTCATAGCTCAGTATCTTGAGAATAATTTATTGATTGTATAAATGACATCACACTCAACTCAACTAATCATCCTATCACTAGTGTAACAACCCATAATTTATAAAGCATGTTTTTTTCATGAATAAATGTGTGTTATATTATATTATATAGTATTATATGCATACATAACTTAGTAAAATCAATAACACCTTTTTAATTAATTTAAATCATTATACAAGTTTGCAACTAAACCCATGAAAATGCCATAAATTATAAGGGGGAAAATATGAAACAGAAAAGCTATAATGGGAAAATATGGATCACCCCAATCTACTAAAATCATCACCCCCATGAAAAAAACTATAGAAAAGAAACAAAATAATATTAAATCAATCGATATTCTAGAACATGGAAACGTATACCCTTGAGAGTAACTGAGATAAATAACTAATGAAGGGATAAAGCGGTGTTTATATGTGGTAATATGATAATTGGAATTGTAACCTAAATATTAAGAATAATACCTCGACCATTGGGAATAGTATCCAGACTTTTGGAATAGTAATTTTAATTCAAAATGATAAAAGTTAATATAAATAATATTTATCAACTATATTTTTTGTAAATAAAAATATTATAATTCTATAAAATAACTGTTAAGATTAAAAACTCAAAGAAAATATTAGAACATTTCTAATTAATTACATTTACGGTATTTCATAAAAAACATAATTTTTATATTAATAATTAAAATAAATTATGTTAAAAAATTAATTTGTTAAATTAATTTCATTTTTTTATTCATCAGGCTGAAATTGATCAATGGTGATTTTTCAGAAATTTTATGAAATACTTCAATTTTTATGTGAATAGTAAGAATATTTTTTTGAAATACAATGTGTTTTATGACATAATGATGTTGAAATAATGAATTAATAAATAAAAATTGGTTATTTTTTCCCAAATACAATTTAATAAGAGAAATGGGTTATTTTTTGAAATGTAAACTTAATTTCCAAACCTAAATATTATTTTCTTATATCTAAAGTCAAAAGCGTTCCTTTAAAATAAAATTTTTTCTTTTTTTCAACATTTATTTTCAATTAAATATTGAATTCAAATTATAAAAGGTTTTAAAGTCATAAACCCTTTTTAGTTAATTTATATATGACTTATAGTGTAATAAATTAACTGTTATATGGGTTAACATTGTTATAGTATTTTATTAAATATTTTACTCTAAAAATACCCATATACTCATGTATAAATAACCTCTCTCCATCCCCTTGGAAAACCACACCTCCCTCGCCTACCAAAGGAGAAAATATGAAAAAACACCCTCTCTTAATCCCCATAGAATCCTTTTAGGATGTTCTATATGAATCAAAATCTGATCATTAAAGAAGTTAAGGAATATATAAAAGAAACCACTTTAAGAAAGAGGTAATTTTCTTTCATCCATTTCATTCATTTTCCATTTCTATTTTGATATCATCCTTATATATTCTTATAAAAACCATATTAAACCAATTATTTAGTATTTTAACATGATTGTTATATTATCAATGTTGGTCGGATTGGATACTCAAGAGGGGGTGAATTGAGTTTCATTTAAAATTTCTATTAAAATATTTTCTATTAAAATCCCACAAATTATAATACAAGTTAAATTGTAGTGAATTTGTAAAATAGTAAAGGTTTAATTAGATTCTCAAAATATTGATTAGTTCTTAGTTAATCTAATCAGAAGATTAAATTAGATTTTGAAACTAACCTACTGATTTACAATAGATACAAACACTTGCTATATTAACTATCAAAGTAACTTTAAAACAGATTTGTATTTCAAAGTAATAGGCGGTGGAATATAAATTAGATACTCTATATTTTGAACATAAACTAAAAATTCACAGAATATATAACCAAGAGGTTCAGTCTCAAGCCGAGACTTAGTCCTCTCAAATTTATATATAAAATTGATCCACACCCGGGATCTGGGTTTGAAACAGTACAATACTTTCCAGGCCACGCAGGTACCTCTACCACTATTCTTCATGGGAAACAAAAATAAAGACCGTGCCACACAAGGACCTCTTCCATTGTTGTCATGGGTAAACAAGAGTAAGGCGTTTTGGTATGAGGATTGTGATATCCTCCAGTTCAGCACAGAAGACAGTGTGTGTGTAAATGAACAGGATATACACACTGCTAGAAAGTAAATTATAAATCACTTAGAGATAGTATATGGAAGTTTAGAAATCTCTAGTGATTGGCAGTGCAACTCTGGAGTCGTTGGATTCACCAGAAAAGATTTTGAGTCCTTCTTTGGTTTTTTTATTGAAAAACAGAGTGTCGTGGTTCAGCTTTTGTTTCTACAGGAGGGAATATGTTCTCTTGACTCCAGAGTACTTCGTGTGTTCTTCAGTAATGTAGGATTTCATGTATGGAACTTCTTTGAGGATCATGCAATGTGTTCTTCACAGTTGTTCTCAAGATTGTTCTTCAGTTCAGTACAGAGCTCGCGTGTATTGTAGTATGTGTGTCATGACGTGTCAAGCAGGAGCCTCTCCTCTACTGCAGCTCAATCTACTTTATATTCCATGAGATCCAGAAATAGGAATGATATCCTTTCTATAGGTACGAGGTATAGTTTCCTGACAGACCAATAACTATCATTAAATAACATTAATTTCATTAAAAACATCAAATAAGACCATTAATATTATTTAAATAATATTGACAAAAAATGTTAAGAAATAGTGTCACAGTGATTATGTAAATGGTGTCTCCAGGAACCGGTATGTCCTTCACGATATGTGCTTCACGGTGTGTCCATGTCACGGTGTCTAGATCACGATGTCTGAGTCACGGTGTCTAAGTCACTGTGTCTGACTCACGGTGTGTCCTTCACAATGTCTAGGACACGGTGTGTCCTTCACGGTGTCTGGGTCACGGTGTGTCCTTCACGGTGTCTGGGTCACGGTGTGTCCTTCACGGTGTCTGGGTCATGGTGTGTCCTTCATGGTGTCTTGGTCATGGAGTCTGAATACTTAGACAATTAACTGTATTCAAACGTAAACAGTAATATGCGGAATATGAATTAAGCTAAACCATTATCAAGTAAGAGAACTTGAAACAGAAATACAAGGGTTTGATCAGATCAGTGAGAGTTGTGATCATGCAAAGGTTTTGTAAACAATAATGAATGTAATTGACAGTAATAAGATTTGCAATCATTAAAACATGATGTTTAATTATTATTGAGATTTTTGATCATTAAAACATGATTAATACATGAGGAGTCCAACAATATCCCCCTTTTTGATGATCACAAATCATGTATAGTTAAAATATAAAGGAAATGCAACATTAGAGAAAATAACATATATAATAAGAATAGATAAAAGACTTCTCACTGTTTTCCCCCTATTTCGGGATTATCAAAAAGTAGAGAGAAGGGAGTGAAACACTGCATTTTTCATTAAGAAGGTCATAATAAAACATACTGGAGAAATACAAACAGTAAACAACAAAAGACATCCCATCAGAAATTAAGAAACATTGGTAGGCATCACGGATTGCCTTTCTCTTTCCCTTTATCAGCAAGTGCTGGAGATGATGTACAAGAAGGCATGGAGGTAGTAGACAAAGAAGGTAAAGGTAGACCTTCAAATATATAGGGAGGCAATTTAGGAGCTGTAGAAGATCTAGTCTGTGGTTGATCAAGAATGACTGGTCTAATCTGAGAAAGGGCTTGGCTGACTGACATGGGAGTTGAGGCTAGGGCAGGTAAACGAGGTCTAAGAGGTACAACATCTGGAGAAACTATAGCATTACTCTGCACATGAAGATACTACATCAAAATTTTGATGAAATCAGTAATGATTTCACCACCATATTGCATAACCTTTTCAAAATCGTCCTTATTCTCCATGAATTTGTCCAACAATCTGGTGAACTTTGTAAGCTTCTGAACATGATCTTTAAAATCTTGATTCACTGGAGGGATTTTCAAATTCTCCACAAGATACTTAAAGTGATTGGTCATATCAATTTTGGAGAAAATCCGGTTGAGATAAACATCTATCTTCTTGGTGATATCCTATTGATCATCATTGGAAATATTAGAATGAATTTTGACCAGGTCCAATGCTCAATCACTGTTCTTAACCACTTCTAATAAAGGAGACAGATCTAAACCACTAAGGGAATTCTGAATTTATTCTTTGATTATGGATCTCAATAGAGAATCATCCAAAGAGGGAACAGAAGTCTGACCAGAGGTTGAAGAAGCCTTGATAGCATCGGTGATAGCTTTGAGCTGTTTGAAAACTTTTTTCAGACATCCAGTGTACTCATCTGTGAGATTATTCAGGTTTTCTACAATATCTATCAACCATTGCTGCATCTTGGTGTGTCTTACACCAATCTTCTCATCAAACGACAGTAGATAAGGATGTACTTGAGAAACAATCTCTCTAGAAAGTTTGGAAACATCTGGTTCAGGAGAAGCAGTAACAGGTGTAGGAGAAGAAACAGGAGCAGGCTCTGATCTTGAAGACAATTCTCTTTGATGTTTTTCCACCAAACCTTTCAAATGTGCAACATCAGCACTAAGAAACTTATTTCAACTTTGACTTCTTGTATTTCTCAGATCATCCTTGGTTTAATATGCATAATAATGTTTTCCAAAAGAATCGAGGAATCTTCTTGACTTAGTTGAGCCATTGGACGGGGTTGAGAGGATATAATCTTCTCAACTCCAACCAAGATTGTTTCTACAAAGACTTTCAAGTCATCCTTGGTTACATATGATTGTTGCTCGAATAAGAGAGTAGATGAAGGAAGTGGTACAGGTTCTCATGCAGATTCTGGTTGCGGTTCAGAATTAGTTTCAGTTTCAGATTCCGATTTAGGATGAGGTTCTGGTTCTAGTTCTGGGTGAGCTACTGACTTCAGTGGAAACAAAAAATAGATATCTATACCCATTTCAGTCACTTGTTGTGATTCACTCACATCAAAAAAACTTAGAAACTCATATCGAGTGTACACAGAATATGTGAATGTTGGTTGAGAGGTTTCAGCAGGTCCGGCTTCATCAATATCAAGGTTTTGAGGTTCCTCCCCCTCAAAATGTTCTTCTATTTCATATTCTTGAGGCTCCTGAATTGGGTTAAGATCTACAGGATCACCTCTAAACTCTTCCACAAATTCTTGCCTTGCGAGGTGAAAGGAAATTTCCATCCTCTCTTCAGCAGAGGGTATGTACTCAGGAACTGACTGTTCTACTGGTTGTGCTTCAAGACTTTCTTCTTTTTCAACAGGGAGATCCTCTTGATTAACATTTTCCCTAGCAGGGATTTCTCCTAGATCATCTTCTTCCATGACAGGTAGGTCTTCTGCACCACCAGACTCCTCCATGTGTTGCTGCTCTAAAATAGGAATAATCAAATATCTTGCAGCCTCAGGTTGAATTTCCTAATCAAAATCATCTCTAGAAGCAAGAGAATCTTCTCTAAAAACAACAGAAACTTCCTCCCCAGAAGGTATTTCAGCAGGAACATCAGCAGGGACAACAGTCCTTTCTTTCTCAACAGGAGCTGCTTCCTCTTGAGGTATTTCAACCTCTTCTTCTTCTTCTTCCTCTTCGGGGGTACTCAGCCACTTCATATGGTTCCAAACCAGAATCAGTTATATTCTATGGCCTTCTTGGATAATCAACAGGATTATAATTCTTATAAAGTTGATCATTATCCTCAACCCACTACTTCTTCCAGGGGTTTCAATTAATATAAATCCTTCTAATGATATGCTTGGATAAACAGAAATCAAAATAATCTAGATTTTCTTCATTCGGTCCAACTACTCCCTTGGAAACTAACATGGCCGAAATCATCCTTGATTAAAACAAGGAGGTGGATTTGGAAGTGACTTTAATCAGCTCAAATATATCGTTAATGACATATTTGAAAAGATTGATCTTATGGACATTCTTCAAAAGGTGAATCAAGAAAACATACTGATACTTCATCACAGCAAAATCTCATTTTCTTGGACTAATCAAATTATGAAAAAAATTTAATAGCAGTCTTGTCTCCCCATCCAATTCAGCTTTTATGGCCCGTCGCTTCGTGCCATTTCCAGTAAGGATCTCTAGTGCATTTTCCAGATAAAATATGTCAGTTATTGGAGGAGGGTCCCTCTGGTAATCATCACAAATCCATTCATGAATAATTCTCAGGCATGCATCCCATAACCTTGAAGAGAATGAACACTTTTGTCTATTGATCCATCTTGTCACCATAAAACTTTCTCTAGCATCAAAGAAAATCTTTACATACTGGTAAAATTGAGATACCATCCTTGGGTATATAGGTCTATCTTTTCTAGAAAACTATTCGATCTTTCCTTGTTCTATTAATACTTTTAGAACCAAGTACTTACTAGATAACATCCATTCAGGGAAAATCTATTTTTCAGGTACTATAGTACGGCTTACTAGGTTCGGATTTAGAGGTCCTTCAGGTGTAATATTTGGTGCTCTTTTCTGTTTCTTCATGCGACACTTCTAAAATGACGGTGAAGATGGACGCTTCATCCTGGTCATCCACTTAAGATTCGAGCGAGAGATAAGGAGAGAATGTTATCAATGTAAATAGGGTTCAAGAGAGTGATCAGGAGAGAGAAATCAGGTAAGGAGTTGAGTAAAAACCCTTATGTTTTATCATTTGGGAATGTCAAGCATCATAAAAACAAAAATACGGGAAAGTAATCAGTGGTGAAATAAAAATTACCGTGATGCAGCTTAAAATAAATATATAAAGAATCATCACGGTGAGACCGTGAATAGGTGTTAAGGTGGGATGAAAAATAGTCGTCACTGTGAGACAGTTGGTGGTCGTCATGGTGACACAGTGACCATTTTGTGTAGTCTCGGTGATACAGTGAGTGAACTGTTCTATCACAGTGAGATTGTGAGGTGACAGACCGTGAACAAAAGATGTTAATTGTGAGACCGTAAACATGAAATAGTAACTGAAAAATAGTGAACATGAAATCGTAAAGTAAAATAGTAAAAATAGTAAAACGTAAGATCTGTACAATGTCTATTTATGGTTAATCAAACCAAGATCATGTATAATGTAATCTAATCTCTCAAAATTTAATGTTTTAGTGAATATATCAGCAAGTTGATATTCAGTACCATTGAATTCTAACGTGATATCACCTTTTTGAAAATGATCCCTCAAAAAGTGATGTCTTATATCAATATGTTTTGTCATAGAATGTGAAACATGATTCTTTTAAATGTTAATATCACTTGTCACAATTTATTGGGACATGTCTGAATTGATATCCATAGTATAGTAAAGTTTGTTTCATCAACAAAATTTATTCACAACAACTGCCAACATCTATGTATTTAGCTTCTGTAGTAGATAATGAAACAAAATTTGTTTCTTACTGCCCCATGATAATAGTGACTTTCCTAAAAGGTGACATGTTCCATAGGTGATTTTTTTATCTAACTTACATCCCGAAAAATCAGCATCAGAATAATTAACTAGTTCAAATGATTGTCCTTTTGGATAGAATAGTCTTAAATTGGGAGTATGCTTGAGGTATTTGAAAATTTTCTTTATAGCATTTAAATGTGACTCTTTAGGGTTTTATTGAAAATGATCACACATACACACACTAAACATAATATCAGGACGACTAGCATTCAAGTTGAGTAGACTTCCAATCATTCCTCTATAAGTGGTTTGATAAACATATTTTCCATCTTCATCAAGAACCAAATTACAGGTGGTACTCATGAGAGTTTCACTACTTTTTGTGCTATCCAATCCAAAACATTTTAAAAGATATATAGTATATTTACTTCGAGTTAAAAAAAGTCCATCATTGTTTTGCAAGATTTTAAATCCAAGGAAGAATTTATGTTCACCCATTAAACTCATCTCAAATTCATTTTGCATCATTTAAGAAAAATCAGTACATAAAGAAGTTTTTGAATATCCCAAAATAATATCGTCTACATAAATTTTTACAACTAAAAATACTTTAAAAATTCATTTTATAAAAAGGGTAGGATCATCTATACCTTTTGTAAAACCTTTAGAAATAAGAAAAGAACTTAATCTGTCATACCAAGCTCCTAGAGTTTTCTTTAAACCATATAAAGGTTTTGATAATTTGAAAATATGATTTGGAAAATGAGGGTTTCTAAATCCAGGTGGTTTTTCAACAAAAACATCATCATCTATATACCCATTTAAGAAAACACTCTTGACATCCATTTGATATAGTTTGAAATTTAGATGTGCCGCATAAGCAAGTAGAATTCCCATGGCTTCTAGTCTGGCTACTAGAGAAAATGTCTCCTCACAGTCAATTCCTTCTTCTAGACTATATCCTTGTGAAACTAACCTATCTTTGTTTCTAACCATATTTCAAGATTCATCTACTTTATTTCTAAACACCCATTTTGTGCCTATGGTGAAAGTGTCCTTAGGTCTTTCTACTAGTTTCCAAACATTATTTCTTTCAAATTGATTAAGTTCTTCTTGCATAGAAATTACCCAACATTAATCATTAATATCATCATCAATGTTTTTAGGTTCAAGCTGTGACAATAAGGCTTGATGTTCAACCTGATTTATAAGAGAATCCCTAGTTTGTGTCCCTCTATCAATATTACCAAAAACATCATCTAAAGGATGATTCTTTAGTTTCATAGTTGATCTAGTAAAGTTGGGGCTAGAAATTTCATGTTCTTCTCTAGGTTTGGGTTCATTAGAAGCATATTCTAAATTATTTCCAGAACTGGTTGTCTTTATAGTAGGTTCATTTATTTTATCATTAAGGTCCAGAATAGATAAATCTTATTCAATATTTTCAAGAAATGACTTAGGTTCAGGTGGATCAGTTTCATAAAATTTGATATGAATAGATTCTTCCACACACTTGGTTCTCTTATTGAAAACTCTATAGGATTTTCTAGTTAATGAATTTCCTAAAAATATTCCTTCATCACTCTTAGAAGAAAATTTATCCAGATTATCCTTGGAATTAAGAATAAAGACATTGCAACCAATGACTTTAAAGTAATTAACCTTAGGATTTCTATTATTCCACAGTTCATAAGGGGTCTTCTTGAGAATAGGTCTAACTAAGACTCTATTGATGATATAACAAGATGTATTTATAGCTTCAGCCCAAAAGAAAATAGGCAGGTCATACTCATTTAGCATGGTTCTTGTTATTTCTTAAAGGATTCTATTTCTTCTTTCTACTACACCATTTTACTAAGGTGTCCTAGGAGCAGAAAATTTGTTACTATAGCCATTTTGTGAGCAATAAGATTCAAACTCTTGATTTTCAAACTCACGGCCATGATCACTTCTCAGGGTTTTAATCTTAAGTCCACTAAAGTTTTCTACAGACTTGGAGTATTTAATAAAGTAAGATCAAGGTTCACTTTTGTGATCCAAGAAATATACCCAAGTATATCTAGAAAAGTCACCTATTAATACATAGACATAGTGCTTCCCATTTAAGCTAGAAACTCTAGATGTTCCAAATAATTCCATGTGAACCAACTTGAGAGGTTGAGAAGTTGAAACTTCTTTCTTTGATTTAAAAGCAATTTTGTGTTGTTTTCCCATTTGAAAAGGATTACAAACTTTGTCATTTGGAAACTCTAGTTTGGGTAAGTCTCTAACCAAGTTATTCATAATTAGTTTTCTAAGTGAGTGTATATTTCAGTGTTCTAATCTCCTATTCCATAACCAAGACTCTTTATGAAAAGCATTTAAACATGTAAAACTTTTTTTAGATAAAGAATTTAAATCAAAAAAATAAAAAATTTCATTTCATAAAGCAGAAAATATTAAAACATTATTAGAATTAAAAAAATCACAAGAATAATTTTCAAATTTAACATTAAATACATCATCACATAATTGAGATATACATAACAAGTTATATTTCAATCCATCAACAAATAAAACTTTAGAAATTAAAACTGAATCAGTGTTACCAATCTGGCCTAGGCCGATGATTTCTCCCTTAGAATTATCACCAAAGGTGTCATGGCCTCCATCAACCTTGATTAGGCTCTTGAAGAATGAGTAATCCCCAGACATATGTCTTGAATATACACTGTCCAAATACCATGCCTTCTTGTGGGAACTCTTCAAACAGGTTTCTTACAAAACATATTTAGATGGGAAATGACTTTGGTACCCAGATCATCTTGGGTCCAGACATGTTATAAATCAATGATTTTGGTACACAAATTTGTCTTATGTGTTTCATATAATTTATAGAATCAAAATATTTTGAAAGATAAACTCTGTTTGATCTATAACTATGTGAATAAATAGTTGAATCATATGAATTTCCAGAACTAGAACAAGAAGAATTTTGTTCGGATTTAGGAATAAATCGAGTTTTAGTGAACTGTCTTTTTCCAAATTGGAATCCCAAACCAGTATTGTATTTTGGTGCAACTTGATTACCTAACATTTTAGTAAGTGTATCTTTTCCCTTTGTGAATTGTTATAAGTCCTTTCTAAGTTTCTCATTAGAAATTTTCAATTCTGTATTTTCCTTTAATAGTTGAGCATTATTTTCTTTTTCTATATCAAGGGTGGATTTAACATTTGCAGTGAGAGCATGCTGTTTCTTTAATGAATTATATTTGTCCTTATGTTCATTGCATGTTTCCTCCAGCATGTTACAGTATTCATATAATTCATCTTTAGACATATATTCAGAATCAGAATCAGATTCTGCACCATCTCCAGAATAATAGAAATTTAGAACAAGAGTATCTATGGTTACCTTAGATGTGTTGGTCATGAAACACATGTTGGTACGATTCGTTTCAGAATCAGAAATTTCAGATTCACATGAGTTGTCTTCTGAAGCACTCCATGTAGCTTTCATAGAATTCTTTTACTTCTTTTCCTTATAATAATATTTCTTTTTGAATTTTTTTTTTTTGGAAAGTCAGCCTTTATGTCTCCTTTCCTCTTGTATTCATAGAAGACTATATCATCTTCCTTATCAGATTTCTTCCAATCCATCTTCCAGTGACCCTTGTTGTCATACTTTCCTTTGTAATTTGTTTTTCCAAAGAATTTCTTCTTACTATAGAACTTCTTAAATCTCCTAGCTATTTGATCCATCTCAGCATCACTGTCTGAATCTGAATCTTCACTGGTTGAACTTTCAGTAGGTACAAGTATTTTTCCTTGTCTTTTCTCTTTGAAGTAGTAGACTTGAAAGCCACAGATTCTCTCTTGGGTTCATCATCATCTTCCTTGTTTACCTTAATTTCTTCCTCACACGTCATTAATTTACCAATAAGCTCTTTGACACGCAGATCTCCGATGTCACATGATTCCCTGATTGAAACATAAGTGCCTCTCCATATTTATGGAAAACATCTCAGTATCCTCATGATTTTTCCTTTGTTGGAACAGCCTTTCCATGTGAACTCATTGTATTGACTATATCATTGAACGTGAGATACATATCAGAAATAGGTTCATCAGCTTTCATTTTAAAATTATCATATTTAATAGTATAAGTATTTAATCTCATTTCTTTAACACTAGTTGTTCCCTCATGAGAAACACCTAAAGTATCCCAAATTTCATAAGCTATTCTACAGGAAGATATTCTGTTGAATTCCTCATCTCCTAATTCATAATACAAGGTATTCATATCTTTATAGTTATTATTGTAAGATACTTTCATAGGTTCATCCCTAGTAGTTCTTTTAGTTTCTGGAATTTTATATGGAGATTCTATAGCAGTCCAAATATCAAAACCCATACTTTCCAAATGAATTTTTATTTTAAGTTTCCATTGAGAATAGTTTGTACCATTAAAGAAAGGTGGAATGTTAGTCGTAGAACCTTCTAGTATATTCTCCATAACTAGATTTTAGAAAATAATTTTAAAGAGATAAAATTTAGAACTAAAAAAAATTTAAGATCTTTAAATATGCAACTAAAATCACAGCTGAAAAACAGAATGTTTTGAAAACTTGTATTAATTAAAACAACCTCTGATAACAAATGTTGGTCATAGTGGATAATCAAGAAGGGGGTGAACATAGTTCCAATTAAAATTTCTGTTAAAATATTTTTTATTAAAATCCTCCAAATTATAAAACATGTTAAACTGTAGTGATTTTTTAAAACTGTAAAAGTTCAATTAGATTCTCAAAAGATTTATTAGTTCTCAGTTAATCTAATTAGAAGATTAAATTAGGTTTTGAATCTAACATACTAAATTATAATAGATAAAAACATTTTCTAGATTAACTATCAAAGTAACTTTAAAACAGATTTGTATTTCAAAGTAATAGGCATTAGAATATAAATTAGACACTGTATATTTTGAACTTAAACTAAAATTGCACATCAGATATAACCAAGAAGTTCAGTCTCAAGTCAAGACTTAGTCCTCTCAAATTTTTATATAAAATTGACCCACACCCCGGATCAGGGTTAGCAATAGTAAAAGACTGTCCAGGCCACGCAGGGACCTCTACCACTATTCTTCGTGGGAAATAGAAATAATGACCAAGACACACAAGGACCTCTTCCACAGTTTTTGTGGGTAAACAAGAGTAAATAGTTTTAGTATGAGCATTGTGATATCCTCCAGTTAATCACAGGAGATAGTGTGTTTGTATAATTAATAGGATACACACACTTCTCGAAAGTAAATAATAAATCACTTAGGGATAGTATATGGAAGTTTAGAAATCTCTAATGATTGGCAGTGCAGCTCTGGAGTCGTTGGATTCAGCAGAAAAGATTCTGAGTCCTTCTCTAGTTTTTTTTGTTGAAAAACAGAGTGTCGTGGTTCAGATTTTGTTTCTACAGGAGAGAATATGTTCTCTTGACTCCAGAGTACTTCATGTGTTCTTTAGTAATGTAGGATTTCATGTATGGAACATCTTTGAGGATCGTTGAATGTGTTCTTCACAGTTGTGCTCAGGATTGTTCTTCAGTTCAGTATATAGCTCACGTGTATTGTAGTATGTGTGTCGAGATGTTTCAAGAGAGACCCTCTCCTCTACTGTAGCTCAGTCTACTTTATATTCCACGAGCTCCGGTAATATGAATGATTTCCTTTCCATAGGTACGAGGTACGGTTTCTTGACAGACCAACAACTATCATTGAATAACATTAATTGCATTTAAAATATCAAATATGACCGTTAGTATTATTTAAATAATATTGACAAGAAATGTTAAGAAATGGTGTCACATTGATTATGTAAATGTTGTCTCCAGGAACTGGTATGTCCTTCATTGTATGTGATTCATGGTGTGTCCATGTCACGATGTCTAGCTCATGGTGTCTAAGTCGTGGTGTCTGACTCACAGTGTGTCCTTCACGATGTCTGCGTCACGGTGTGTCCTTCACGGTGTCTGGGTAACTGTGTGTCCTTCACGGTGTCTCGGTCACGGTTTCAGGCTTACTGGGTCTGTCTTTCATGGTGTCTAAATACTTAGACAATTAACTGTATTCAAAATTAAATAGTAATATACAGAATATGAATTATGCTTAACCATTATCAAATAAGAGAACATGAAACAGAAATACAAGGGTTTGATAAGATGAGTTATATTTGTGATCAAGCAAAAGATTTGTAAACAATAATGAGTGTAATTAGCAGTAATAAGATTCGAAATCATTAAAACATGATGTGTAATTATTATTGAGATTTTTTATCATTAAAACATGATTAATACATGAGGAGTCCAACAATCAATATAATATAAACATGTTATTTTTTAATATAATAATATATTATACATCTCACGCCTCCTCTTCAGACAATGTCCCGTTAACGTCCTATAAACTGCCCACAAGGATGTCACTAATTCATTCCTTATAAGGAAAAGTATGTTTATTTATAAGAAATTATTTATTATATATGCATATATAAATATATTTGTTTTAATTTTTTTTAATTATTTTTACTTATGTATAAATGACCTTGAATAAAATAAAAAAACAAATGAAAAGAATAAATTTTTACAAAAAAAATGATATCAAAACATTTCCCATTTA
The DNA here is from genome assembly GCA_963277665.1 of Viscum album. Classification (NCBI taxonomy): domain Eukaryota; kingdom Viridiplantae; phylum Streptophyta; class Magnoliopsida; order Santalales; family Viscaceae; genus Viscum; species Viscum album. Next base: position 1,399,864,294 of record OY728143.1, on the reverse strand, counting down.
ATATATGGTGTTAATAAATACAATTCAATAACAAAAATTTATAAATATTTATAAAAATAAAAATAATTTACTTTTAATTCCATGTTCTAATGAACATTTTTTTATTATCCAGGAGTTGAAAAAGTGATGAAAAAAGTGGGATTTAAGGTAAGAGGAATTCCCTAACCTATCATTATTTTTTGGTTATCATGTTATTCACACTATTTTTAGTATGTATATTGGAGTCTAATACCCTTATAATTTCTTTAAACTATTCCTTAAATTTTCTTCTTAGGGATATAAATTATCATACCATTTTGAATTGTTTTGTAATCCATTTACACATCTTTTTCTAAAAGACTTTTACTTTTAAAAAATATATTTGACACCACATGATTTGTTTCATCCTCAACGAATAGTGATATTTTTTACAGAGTATGATCTACCTTATTCATTTGGGAAACCATGAATACTATTTCATGATTTATGGTATGTAAAATCCTATATAATACTCATTCTATTCCATGGTTTTATCTCATGACTATAATAGTTACATATTCCATGTGGCGTGGAAGATTATGGGAATATTATGATGCGATGGGTTGAACCATAATTAAATACACCTCCAATTCATGGGGTAATGTGATATATATCATGAGATAATTTTTAAAATGTATGAACATGATTCTATCTTTGTTCACATTTATGATGTTATGATTTATGCACATATGTTATGTGTGAACGTGATACTAGATTTTTTCACAACTATGTATTGATGTTTCATTGTTATTCATATTCAACATTCCATGTCTTTATAAACTATTTTCATAATTATTATTGTTATGATATTATTCTTATGATATGATTTTGTTTATTATATTCACCCAAGTACTATTAATTCATGACCCTTATTCATCCTCTTACTAGAATTTTAGCTCACTCCTATCATTGATGTATATCCTTATGTGAGTATATGTACTAAGGATATAGTAATATATTTATAAGGATCAAACAATAATAATTTAAATAAAGTATATGTTTTACTCTGTATAAGTGATGCATGAGCCTAATTTTTCCCTGATACTAATCCTTTAGATATAGGATTGTATTACTATTATGTTTTTTATCTTAAAACTGATGTAATAGTCATGGATAGAAAATTTGGTTCACTATATTTGGTATCAAATCATAGTTTAGCTAATTTGGGAATTAGATTTCCAAACTTTATTGAAAAACACTAGGATACGATAATGTTTTGAGAGAAACATCCTAATTTTTTGTAAAGAATGAGAGTACATGGTTTACATGAAATGAAATCCCTATTTTAAAACTATAAGTGGATGTATTTCTAGAATGATTGTACCAAGGGTTAATAAAACTAAATATGATGCATTTTTATTTGACTTGATAGTCACATGGAACATGAAAATGGTCCTTGATTCATACATAGTTTAATGTTCCCTAGGTATATTCTTAAGTTAATCTGAAAATTTATACCAACCATTATGAAGGATAAATAACTAAATCAATTATTCCTATTAATGAAAGAGAATGATTAAAGAACATAATACTAGAATCATTGTTTGATAAAAAGGATAAATATAGGCATCCCATAAGATATTCCTTTAGAATTAATTTGTGCATAAAAATAATTTATTTATTTATTCTTTTTTATCATACTTTTTTCTTTAAATGAAAATTATATATTAGAAAACAATGGAAACTTAGAGAAAATATAAAAAACATGTGTGAGGGACAATGTAATGATTGTATGAAAAACATTCCCAATGAAATAAGAGGTGGAGTTCAAATCATTATAAAGATGACAAACTAGTGGTCTCAGGCTATGAAAAATAACCAAATCTATATAGAACATTTTTCTTCACCGAAGCAGAAGATTATAGATATTGAGTCTTTTATGCAGAAATGACCACTGACATTTAGTGTGTCTTACGATCCACATATCACTAAGATATGGGTTAAATGAATGGATAACATATTTTCATTACTCTAGTATTCTGATAAGGATAAGTTTACTATAGTCATCAATCATTCAGATGGATAGTCTTATCATGGGCTCACATTGATAAAAAATACCACGCAAAAGGATGAAATGAAAGAGATGGATTGGGATGAATTTAAGAAATTATTTCATAAAAATTATTTCCCTCAAAGTATTTAAAAAATAAGAGATAGATAATTCATAGAGATTAAGAAAAAGGTGGGTGAATCATTCAAAGTATACAAGGAAAATTTCACAAGGCTAACAAGATATGCCCCTTATTGTTTTATCAATAATGACTAATAAATAGACATATTCATTAGTGGTTTAAATCCATACCTCTTAATGTCTATATCTATCTAAGACTTTGGGATTTATGAAGTATTTCTATGTGAACCCAAAGTAGAGAGAGGGTTTAGTGAATAGTCCTATGGTTATAGAGAAAAGAAATTAAAGACAAAGTTTCATACTGAAGGATTAAATTAAAAAGGAGGAAAAAATATCCAACCACCCATGTGTGAATAATATGAGAATAAACGTCCTAGGAGTTTCTTAAAATGGGAACAAAAAGCTTCAGGCATGGCAGATTAGGACACCAAGCTCAAGAATTTCAAAGATATCTGTAAAATTTGACCAATGTGATATAGGAAATGAAGGAACCACCCATTGTTCAGAAATTCCATAGTATGGATAAAGGGAACTATTCAATCTAATTCACTGTGCCACTATTCAATGAAGGTTATCTATGTCAGCAACCAACAAACGTGAAGCTATAAGGGAAATATTATACCCTCACCAAAACTACGGTGGAACCTAAAAATAAAATCGTACAAGGTTCACATCATATTCAATCATGAATGGAAATTTTATTATTTTATTCTTGTTCTACACATTACTTTCTCTTCTATGAGTTTCCTATAAATACTGAATTAAAACCTCCATACCTTAAAGTAGACATATTTTTAAAAACACCTAGTTTTGTGATATATGATACTCAATGGTTGGAATCTTTCTCCTATTATCATATGTGGGGGGATTCTTCCATTTAATATTATAATACACACCTTGTTAGAAGTTCATACTATTCTATCCATGGATTGCATCTTATAATATAAAGAAAACATGATCTTTCAGGGAAAAGAAATAACATTTCATATTTTGAATCATCACAACCTCCTATAAAAATGTATTGAAGATCATGAATATACTTTGGTGAACCCCGCAATGGTGTGGGTGATGATACCCTATGAAGATGCATACCGTTCCCAAATTTTTGAGTTGAAGTAATGTTCCAACCATAAGGAAATCCCGTTTTTTGGAATACACTAATTTATTCCCCAAAGAGTTTCTTATACTTACAAAAAATCGTGAGGTTGATTTCTCAATAGAGTTCATACCCAGAGCTACTCCTATATCCTAATTACCAAATAGTATGTCCCCTATCAAACTAGAGGAGTTAAAGAAGCAATTTCAAGAACATTTGGATAAAGGGGTTATACACCCTAGTGCATTTCCATGGGATGCACTAGTGCTATTTGTAAATAAAAAGGTATGGATCAATGTGGTTGTGTATATATTATCATGAGTTAAAGAAGAACCCAATAAATAATAAGCATCCCCTTTTGAGGATTGATGAATTTTTAATCAACTAAAAGGATCTCAGTACTTCTCAAAATTTGATCTTGATTCTTGATATCATGAGCTAAAGGTTGATAAGGAATATATTCACAAGAAAACCATTCATAAAAGGTATGGACATTATGATTTCATTTTTATTCCCTTTATACTTACTAGTTCCCCTGAAATTTTGAATGATTTGATGAATATAGTCTTTAGAGACTTGGTTAAAAATATTGGTTGTATTTATTAATGATATTATCATTTACTCCAAGATAAAGGAGGTGCATGAAGAGAATCTAAGGATTTTATGGGTGGCATTATAGAGGTAAATGTACAATAAATTCAGCAAGTGTGACTTTTGGATAAAAAAAAGTTACATTCTTGGGGCACATGATCACAAGTGAGGGAATTTATGATGAAAATTCAATTAAAAATACAATCAAGGAATTTCCCAGACCTACTAGTGTCATAGAAATCCATAGTTTTCTTGGATTCATAGGGTAATAATGATGTTCTATGAGAAATTTTTCATGATGTATATCCTTTTAATAAGTTCACATAAAAACTAGTAAAATATGTATGAAAGGAATAAAGTGAGGAAATATGTAAGGAGATCAAGAATAATCTAATCATTGTTCATGTACTTACACTTCTATAAAGTGGAGGAGTTTTTATGAGATACAATAATTCTTCAAAGAAAGTCTTGCATTGTGAAATCTTATAGAATAATAAAGTGATTACCTATGATGCATGAAAGTTAAAGATCCATGAGAGAAACTACTAGACACATGATCTTGAATTAGTATCTATGATATTTGCTGTAACTATTTTGAGGAAGTAACTATATTATGATAATTGTATCATATATACAGATCATAAGAGTCTAAATTGTATATTCTCAAAGAAGGATATCAGTAATCATATGAAAACATGGTTAGAGTGGATCAAGGACTACAATTTCTATATTCACAGTTGTACAAGAAATGTGACCCATGTAGCTAATGATCTTAGTAGAAACGTACCTAATTATCTTTCTACGATATATATTAAGAAAGAAACAATCTGTATGGATATGTAAAAAATTAATCTAGAAATCATAATAGTAGGAGAGACATCCTACCTTGATCAAATTATTGACCAAACATCTATCTTAAGGATGATCAAGTATGAACAAAAAGAATATTTAGAGCTTCAAAAGAGGGTGTAAACAAAAAAAGAAGGGAATCCTCATAAGATCCATATTAATGAAGATGGTGTCACTCTATATTTAACTATACATTGTGTTATGTCATCACCTAAGATGAAGAAGGAGCTACAAGATATTCTATTTTTCTCGTCTTTTCCATTCCATCCTAAAAATTCTAATGTGTAATATGATATTCTAGAAAACTTATGGCCGAAAAACATAAAGAATGAAATCACTGAGTACCCACAACATTATTTTTATGTTATAAAGTTAAATAAGTGTGAAATATATCTATTGTGATAATGAAACCATTTCCCATACCCACATAGAAATGTGAAAAATTCACTATGGTAATTTTAATTTATCTCCTAAAGACATCTAAAAGAAGTAATGATATATAGGTTATAATGGATAAACTCACCAATAATTCATACTTTATCACTATCTGGGAAGATATATTTCTTGAAAATTGTCTAATATATATTTATGGGAAGTATTGATTCTACAAGGGGTTCCACTTTCGATCATTTATAATCACATTCCAAGGTTAGCATTTAAATTAATGATAAGTCTTCAACATGCTTTGAATAATGAACTAAATTTTAGTATGACTTATCAGTCCCAAATTTATGTCCAAAAAGAATGGAACATTCAAAATCATGGGGATATACTTATATCCTCTTAAATATAATTTAAAGGAGGGTGGTATAAAAATATACCATTAGTTGAGTTCTCATATCACAATAATTTCCACTCAAGTATTCAAACAATTCTATATGAAGCTATATATGGAAAGCGGTGTAAAAATAATACTTAATGGGATGAAGTTGGTGAATGAAATATACATGGAACTAATCATGTTAATGATATGAAATAAAACGTTCAAGACACCCAACAACTTATAAAATACACCTTGAGTTAGGATAAGATCTATGCGGACAACCATCTAAGGGACATCGATTTTATGCCAGAGAAAACATTTTCCATTAATTATTATTATAGAAGAGAGTCATGTGGTTTGGAAATAAAGGTAATCTTATCCCTAGGTACATCGTCCTCTTTTAGATCATTGACCGCATAAGAACAATGGCATATCGATTAACACTTCCACTAAATATGGAACAATTCATGCGGTTTTCCATGCATCACTCCTAAGTATGTGCATACCTAATCCCTCACATATAATAAATCTAGAGGTGGTACAATTGGAGAATGACTTCCCATATGAGGATCATTTGGTGAATATCATAGAATGTAGAGAAAAATATCTACACAACATGAAAACTCACCTGGTAAAAGTGTTTCAAAGGAACCATAGATATTAAGAGAAATCATGGGAATTACAGGAAAAAATGAAATAGAAGTAACCACACCTATTATCAACTGATATTTAGAGTCGAAATTTTTAGGATAAATTTCCAAAGGTGAAAAATAAAACAAACCAATTTTTATAAATGATATTTTTGATGAATAAATGTCTGTTATGTTATATTACATAGTATTATATACATACAGAACATAATGGAACCTAAAACAATTTATTTCATTGGTGAATTTTTTTACAATATTGAATAATTAAACTAATGAAAATTCCAAACATTACAAGGGGACAAAAAAATATCAAATAGGAAAACTAAAATTGGAATATATAGTTCACCCCAATCTTATAGAATCATCTTCCCACAAACAACACTATAGAAAATATATACAATATTACTAAACCAATCGACATTCAAGAAAATGGAAATGTAGAACCTTGAGATAAATTGAGGTGAATAATGAATTAAGCGGTATAGTAACCATCCAATAGTAACCTAACAATTTTGTATAGTAACTTGAAAATTGGGAATAGTAAATTGACAATTGGGAATAATAACATGACCATTTGGAAAAATAACTTGACCATTGGAATAGTAATTAAATCTCAAAACAATAAAATGTAATATAAATAATATTTATCATGGGTAATCTATGTAAATAAAAGTATTATAATTCCATAAAATAAAAATCAATATTAAAAACACAAATAGAATATATGAACATTTTAAATAAACTTTATTTTAAGGTATTTCAAAAAAATCATAATTTCTTTTGTTAGAAAATAAAATAATCATTGATAGAAAATAATTTTTATAAAATTAATTCTATTTTTAAAATCATCATTTTGAAATTTTACAAGGGTGATTTTCTATTAATTTTTTGAAATACTTCAATTAATACATGAAATGTAAAAATATTTTTTAAAAAAAATTGTAAGGTTTATAACATAATGATGATGTAATAATGACTTAACAAATAATAAATTTTTTTATTTAACCTGAAAGAATAATATAAATGGTTCATTTAAAAATAATAAACATAATTTCCCAACCTAAAGAACATTTTCCAATGTCTAAGGTAAAAAGTGTTACCTTAAAATAATTTTTTCTTCTTTTTCCCATCATTCCATTTTAATAAACTTTCTAATTTTAGTTATAAAGGTGTATAGAGTACTAATATGATTTGATTTTATTTATATATGATTTATAGTGTAAAAAATTAACTATTATAAGTTTTACCTTTGATATAATATTTTATTCAATATTTTATTCTAAAATACACATTTCTTAATTTATAAATAACCCCCTATCTCCCATTGAAAACCCTCCCCTACCTCACCTATTAAAGAAAAAAATCTACCAGAATCCCCACTCTTTATATACTTAAAATCCATAGGGATATTTCCAAGTAATTTAACTCCAATATGTTTGGAAGTTAAGGGTCGTAGAAAAGAAACAACTTCAAGAAAGAGGTAATGTGCTTTCGTCCTTTTATTTAATTTTCATTTTCTAATTTCATGTCCTCATTATCATTTCATATTCAAACCATATTGAAACAAAATATAAATTATGTTAACAAAATTTTTATAATTTTAATATAATATAAAAATATTCATTTCAATATAATCGTATATTGTACATCTTGAGCCTCCTCTTCAGAAAATGTCCAGTTAATGACTGATTAACCGTAAATGAGGACATCTCCAATTATTAAATTTCAAAAATTTTATGGATATTTATATTAAATTATTTATGTTACATAAATTTATAAATATATTTATTTTATTCTTTGATAATTAATTCTAATTATCAATAAATGACCTTTAACAAAATTGAAAAATAGAACATAAATAATATTTTTTAAGAAAACATGATATCAAAATATTTCCAATTTAATAAAGGGAATTAAGATATATTATACAATTATTATAATATATAAATTTTTTTCAATTTTTTAATAATTCAGTTGTGGTTCTATGTTTTAATTTACCTATGTTTTCTATTCAGAAGACTGAAAAGTGATGAAATAAAGTTGGATTTATGGTTAGGGGAATTCACTAACCCGACTCCCTTTCTAGGTTATCTTACCATTAAATCTATGTTCAATATTTATATTCCTATAATATCCTTAAAATTTCCTCAAAATATTCTTTCCATTTTCTTTTTAGGGATATGTACGATTCTAATGTTCCAAAATGTTTTATAATCTATTTATAAAGATTTTTTAAAAGACGTTGTCTTAAAAAACATATCATTTCTTCTTCTTAAGTTATTTGTTATAAAAATATAACTGATATTTTATTCCAATGTATGATATTAATTATTCATTTTAGAACAAATAATATTATTCCATGATGTATGGTATGAGAAATCCTCTATAAATCCAATCCGTTCTATGGGTTTATCTCATGACTATGATTGTTATAAGCTCCATATGGAATTCATGTTTATGATACTTTTATGATGTGACAGGTGGAACAAGAATTATATATCCCTCTAATGCATTTTTTATTGTGATAAATCCCATGATATAATGTATATTATGTGTTAACATGATTCTATATTTTTCCAAAATTATGATGTTACAATTTATGCACATATGTTATGTGTGAACATGATCCATGATTTGTTTACAACTATATATTATTTTTACCACTTGGATATGATGTTTCATTATTATGTATATTCCTTATTCCATACCTTTATCAACTATTTCAATCATGATTATTAAGAAAGTTATATTCTTATGATATAACAATTCTGATTATGCTCACCCATATACTATGGATTCAGGTCCCTTATTCATCTTCTTACTAGGATTTCAGCTCACCCCTTTACATGATGTATATCCTTAGATGGAAACATGTACTAAGGATATCGTGAGATATTTATAAGGATGTAAAATATGAATTTAAATAAATTTTATGTTGTATTATGTACAGGTGATATATGAGACTAATTCTCCCCAAATACTACACCTTTTGATCATGTATTTCATTAAAATTATGTTTTTAACCTAGAAATTATGTAATTGTCATGTAAGGAAAAGTTGATTCACTATAACATGAAATCCAAAAATCTATACTTGTGAGTTTTTTTGAGCTCTGCAACACATTTTAGTTCAACAATGTAACAGATAATGTATTAAGGATGCATATCTTCCACTTCTCACTCAACTGGTTAACCTATTTCCTATCATCAATCAATTGACCTTGAGAGGTAAGGTTGATCTTAATGACAATATAAACATATATTTTGTAGTAAAACCAGATTTACTATTATTTATTATTTAATTTCTTTTAAATTCTGTTTAGAAACTATCTTAGGGGTTCATTAAACTATATTTTTGAATTATCATGAGAATGGGGCTACACATTCATTATTTGATTTTTATTTCAGTCTCGTGATTACTTGTAGTATAAGGAAATAAGGTACAAAAAGGTTAACAAAATTATATATTCATGAAAAAGGGGAGTTATCTTTAAATATATTATTCATCTATACCTCCTATTTTCATAATTCTTTTAATATTATATAAGAAAAATGCATACCAACACCTAGATTAGTGATTTTTTTATCCATGATACTTATAATGTTTTGGAACCTCATAATTCCTTATTTCCATTCTCAATATGATGAAATTGAATAAGTAATATGGTTTTAATTTAATTATTAGAGTTAAGCATTAGAATTTGGCTTCAATAAATCATGAATTTTCTTTTTATTCACATGTAGATGAAATTTACCCTTTCATTTTTTATTATTTGAATTCCGGAAGTTATTGTAGATTAATTTTTTATTATTAGACATTCCTTGAGAGTGATGGATTCTAAAATTCATTTTCCCATTATAAAGAGGTTCCCTGACTTAATATTTTATAATATTCATTAGTATATTTCTTGACAGAACATGGGGCATGTTACCTTCTAGGATTTGTACATGATCTTTTCAAATCAAACGTTTTTGAAAAGATCACATTAAATATGATTGAGGAAATTTTATTTATTTATCATTTATCCTTGATACCCACCTTGAATTGATCCTTCTTTTATCCCTCAGAGACCATGAAAGTCCTTTAATAGGAATGATCCAAATTTTAATCCAATTATTTCCATTCATACACTTACAATTGTTTTTTATGACTCTAAAAATATTATTTATGGGGTAAATGGATGTTATAGTTAAACTGGACATTTAGTTTTTATATGAAAAATGATTTGGGTGTTTTATTGGGTTTTAGATAAGGTTCCTAACATTTTTCATTATATTTATTGATACCGCTCTATTAATTTTTTTAAAAAAAAATGGGTTGAGTTATGGAAGGTAAAAAAACCACCATCACACCATTGTTTTACCACTTAGGTTTGGGTGGTGGATGTAATACATTTCTTATCTCAAGATTCAAAAAAATTAAAATAAAATTGAAAAAAGGAGAAAAAAAGAAAATTTAAGTTGGTGTATTCATTCATTATACTCATTGTTCATGACATTGAATTTAGTCTAGAGAAGTGGTTATGTTGTAATTATGGAGTTGAGAATGTAATTGTACTTAATTTTAGATTCATTTATTCTTAATTTATAATTTCTCATGATTTTTAGTGAATTTTATCACTAAAAAGATGAGAAATTAGGTCTTATTTAGGATCATAAGTATGGTACATGTACTCAATAAATGAAAACAAATATATTTTATTATTAACTTGAGTGATGAGAGAAAACATTGTAAGAAAAATAACAGATTGAAATCTAAATATTGATAAATTAGGAGTCTTTAATTGATTAGTGGAGAGACACAATTATTTTTCAAACTAAATGATCATATGTATTGATTTGTAGTGGGGAGTTGAATTAATTTTCTTAATATTGTAACTTAAACTTTCTTTCATCCACATTGATAATTGTTTGTTTCATCAATTTTTAATTTTAAATATTGGTATCTTGAGGAACCTTTTAAAATTCTTCATAGAGATATATTTTTGTGGATTAGAATTATTTTTGTGTGGGATATTTTTTGAGATCATATTATACCGAAATATATTGAATTTAATTTAATCTAATTTAGAATTTAATTATTTAATTTTTCCTATTTTTTATTAAATTATTTATTTTTGGGTGAATTTAATTATAATTTTAAATAAATATATATGTATATGAATAATTTGTTTATAATTTTCAATTTATATTTTTGTGAAATATGTAGGATGTATATGGAAACTAAAATGGGGAACTTAGAAAAAAAATGGTCCAATACATAGGATAGACCTTAAAGGGATATAATACACTTATCTACCCCATAGGGGTGGTTAAAAAAGTATCTAAGAGTACCTATTCATGAGAATAGTATTGAGGAACACACAAAACACATGCACATGAGAGAAGAAAAGCACCAATGCATATGTGGATAGTCCATGTGGTGGTGGTAGGAGGGATTCACTGATGTGGGGTGTCACATGACGATGTTTTGGGCCCTCTAACCCCATCATGGATTTATTTCTGATAAATATAATAAAATAATTTATACATTGTTAGAAATACTATATAATTTTTAATGTTGGAAGTCCACTTCACCCGAGTTTTTTTCATCTTATAGAAATGGTGTCATCAAAGTCCCATTTTTGTGTCACCTTCCTCAGACACAACTATTGCATCGTAGATGATGCTTCTACACCATAGATATACCATGGAAATCAAAGAGGGATCTAGGGTCACCACTTGAAATTAAAACATCACTATATGTTATCTATGTCTATGCAACAATATGACCCTTGGATCTCAAACAAAAAGATGGGGGGGTTGCATTACGGTACATCTGTTTAGTTATAGACCCTGTATCTTACATAAGGATGAATGAAGTGGTGAACCATCAAATTTATAGTGGTTCCTTCACTCAATGTGAATAATATGACTATATAAAGGCTATGTTGTAATGGTTTTGGAAGCAATCTTGAGTGGATATGGGTGTTAGAGGAACCAATAGCTACATCATAGTGTTTTGGTGATTCTATGATGGTATAAAAATAGATAGTATTGATATATTTGGGTAGAATAATAGCATAAAATGTGGATTAAACATAAATAATATAGTTCATCAAGTTCAATTAAATAATAGAAATAAGAATAAGTGGATACACCACATTTATTTTTTCCACAGAGTAGGGTTTTCTTTCACTAAATATTAAAAATCTCAAAGATATTAGGCCATACATGTGTTTTAGGACAAGATTCAAGTGAATTTTTAAAGTAGAATTTTCATGGGTTAAAAAAAACCACTAAGGGAGATACCGTTTTGTACAAAACAATTAGTACTCGTCCAATGTTTATCTACTATTCAGATTCAAATATTTACAAATTCTAAACCCTAACTAGCATTGGAGATATTTTATAGAGGAATCACATGTAGAGTTTTTATCTATGTCAAGGTGGATAAAATAAGAAAGATTCAAAATAAAGAGAAGAAAAATATTTTAGTTTTGGATTCCTCTTATAAATTTAGCATGAAGGATTCTTTGCAAAGGGACATGATAAGACCTTAGATAGAGACTGGACTTCGAGACCGGATCACCGATCCTAGAGCTTGGATATTTATAGGAATATAATGGTGGTTTCCATTAGGTATATTTTAATTTTCATATCCCCTCATGACTATTATGAGGGGGGAAATTTTATGTATGAAGTAATGTAATGATCTTGGAGTGCACCTAGTTTTGGGAATTGTTCGTGACTGATATTATGTGATTGGTTTGAGAATTCCTTCTTCTATTTTAATATTATCCTTATCTATTATACAAGACTATTGCTATGAGAGGTGGGAATTATTTATTAATAAATAAACTACTTATCCCTTCTCATGGAATTAACAATGCATGATTCTGGGGAAGAAATTTTTAATTAAGGGTTTGAATAACTATCAATTTACTAAACTAAGTGATCTTGAGGGGAATGGATAAAGATCAATTCTAAAAACAACTAAATTAAATCACATCATTTCTTCCTATCTATGTTCACAAACACATTTTTAAAAAATCTTGTTTTTCTCATCTCATTAATCTAAATAAAATACTAATCTAGATCCTTGTGTTTTATTAACTTTTCTAAGTGATTTTTCCCATTCTGTATGGCATCGACCAAGAATACCACTTTTCTAGTTTAAAATCTAGTTAGTAATAGACACAGTTCTTACTTTTTTAATTTAAATTCACCTAATACAATTAATAACCTAATTTTATTGATCAAAAAATGATTCAATAACCAAGGGGAGATCCCTAGAAATGTTTATAATTTATAAAAATTTTCATTTAGTTTTTTCTCTTTCCCCCATTTTACACTTGGTCTTATCATGTAGCAATTCTAGGTTTCACACGAAGGAATTTTTACTTGAATACATTTAAAAATAATAATAATAACTTTAATTCAATATCTTGGTAGAACATTAATTTATAAAGTAGAAGAATAATACAAAATAATATGTCATGGATAGAAGAGATAAAGGCAAATGAGTTGGCCAAGTTGAACACCAAATGTCCCAGGAATGGAACCCTAAATGGAAAACTATAATAATATATTAAATTCTCTCAAACATAGGGGTTAATTCTGTGTATTATCATTCTTATGGAACTACTCAATAGTTCAGGATCAAGCTAAAAATCAAGAAAATAATTTCACACTCTGTTAAAGTCTATGGGCTACCAAATTAAGACATTAACTCTAACATTGGGAGTTTCTTAGAGATGTGCGACATGATTCTATTCAACAATATAACAAGTGATAGTGCAAGTTTTCATCTCTTCTTCTTATCACAAAAGTAAATATCTCAATAGTAGAAATGAAGTTTACAGAACATTCAATAACAACATTGAAAACTTTGGCATGAATTTTTTTGAACAAATTTTTCATCCTTAAAAATATATGGATCTATGGGTTGGTATACTAGACTATGAGAAACTAAATGTTGAATCACTCTATAGTGAATTGGAAAATTTTAAATATAATATATCCCCACTATAGAATATAATTCATGTTACTAATTCATACATTTTATAAAGGTATATCAAAGGGTAACCAGTCAATTGTTGATACTAGAGTTGGATAATAGCAGATGAAGAAGTCACCAAAATAAACATATGAATTGTTGATTAAGTGACCATAAATAGTTTCTAATAGAATAATAATGATGAAAAAATAATATATGTACACATGGTGGACAACAGTTGGGTATCTACAAAAAATGGATGCAGCATCAAGGAAATTGGATACTATGATTTCCACCCAACATCTCCAATGTATTCCCTATAAATATTTTAATTATCTTGATTATAAACATCAAAATTATTCATAAGGATAGAGGAAACAACAAGAAAAATAATTAAATCTAGGATAATGATTTCTTCTGAGGCCAAAAGTGCTTCAACCTCAAACATCAATTCCCTTCGTTAACAACTCAAATACATACATTATAGGAGACCTTCTAAAATTTTAGGAAAACTAAAAGGGTTTTAATTAATGAATTGATATCCTACTCTAAGGATCGAGGGAATTCTATCCTGGATTAAATGAATAACCAGAAAACTACATGGATTTTATGAGAAATATGACAGTTCAAGTGGGATAGATTTTAACCCAACTAAAAGAGATTCCAAGGGGAATATTACCAGGATATATTTATGTTCTAAGACATGGGTAGATCAAATCCATAACCTTTAGGAGTGTTAGATCAACCCATGATAGTGCTGAAAGGTTCATTAAGAAGAATAAGGAATAAAATGTAAAATAAATGAAAGAAGATCATGGAAGGAAGGAAAAAATATAGATAAGTTGAGAAGATTGTTTGATAAGAATAACCACCACCTTTATGACCACCGTTAACTATTTTAGAGAGATAAAGTAGTGTTATGTTTAATAAAAAAAAGGGAAAAGATTCAGTAGATTTTTAAAAAATAACATATCAACATACCATTCATTTAGTTGATCATGAACATTCATTCCTATATAATATTTATGAATGATTTGGTTCCAAAAAAATGAATCTAGAGTAATTGGATACTATACCATTGATTAGGGATGGTTTGGATATGGTATCAATAAATCCACTGATAACATAAAGTGATCCATGTAGATTTTCTATTTTGATTAATATTGGGTCTAATGAGTTTGGAAAGGCTTTGTTTGATTTAGAAGAAAATGTAAATATAATTTCATACTCAACATAAAAAACCTTGGGATTGAGTTAGATGATTCCAAGTCGATTTATGCATCAACTTGAAGATATAACAGTTAGAATTCCATGAGGTATACATTAAGATGTCATTATCATGGTGGAAAAGATCTAGTTTTTGGTGTATTTTCTTATTATGGACATGGATGAAGAGAAAACCCAAATAATACTAGAAAGTGTATTATTATAAATGATAATAGAACTGATTGATATCCAAATTAGGGATTTAATCAAAAGAGTATGTGGAGGGGAGGTTCAGTTCAGTATCTAGTGGGTGATATAGAATATGGATGAGAAAATGGATGATTTGAGAGAATATACCTTTCAAGGATTTTAGGACACTATTTTATTGATAAATAAGTGATATATATCATATATATGAGAAATAAGTGGATGAAAAAATGGAAAGGAACAGTATAAGTTTTTTGGAAAAAGTTAGAGATAGTAGAGGAAATGTGGTCCCTAAAGAGTTCAGGAAATGTTAATAGGTTGGGGCAGTTAATGAACTACCCTTTAATTTTTTATAATAGCTCAATCATCTATGTATGGGCCTCATGGTGGTTGATTAAGAACTATCTAAAGGAATATTGAAATTAATTTTAGAAAAAAAGGAAGAGGGCCCATGTACATGGATGAATACCAACTAATTATTTCGACTATATATTACCACTAAAAAAATTTCCATAAAAATAATAAATGATAGTTACATGAATTTATGTCCTTTAAGGTTTTATTGCATGGATAAAGTTCTTAATTTATTGTAATATTACCATATTACCAAACAATTGAAAGTCACAGATACCTTGTAAAGAGTTCCTTGATCCACATTGTTCCATATAATTTCAACCATTATAAAAAGAAATGTTCAAAGGATTCTATGATGTGAAAAATGTACAAACACTCCCTAAGAAATAACCTGGTGAAAAAAATGCAATAATTATTAAAGAAGAGATGATCATTAGTATAAATTAGTATATAGGAGAAACAATGAATTTTTTAAGTAATACAGACAACTCTATACTAGAAAATACTATCCTTGGAGATGGTATGATGATGTGTATTCTAAATAAGGAAACAATATTTAGCTAAAATGGACTTATCCTGACAGCTTTTAACCCATGTTGTAGTCCCATTAGAAACATGTTGTAGATTTTGGTAGCCTTTAATAATGAAAAAACGTGAATTAGATTAAGTGAAGAAGAAATTATCATCTTTCTAAATTAAAATAATATATTCAAAGAGTGATTTTTTCTTGACTAATAAGAAATAGTGAGTGAAATTGGGTATGGTTATTGCCACATTAAATTGGATGTCTAAAATAAGGCACTATGAGAATTAAATATATCTCCCAACCTTATTATCATTCTAGATAATAGTTTCCCCATGGATAATAATCATTAATGATTGATCTAGAATAATTTTGAGAGGGACTTGGAGGATTTATCACTATGCCGAATAGGAAGTGGGAATATTATGACTCCCATCAAGGACAGAGCCAAATATATTTCAATAAAAATTAATCCCTTAAAGGGTATCTAAAAATAACATACCACAAATGTTTTTCAAACAATTAATTAATGGAATAAAAAATCCTTCTTAAACATATTCCACCATCATCAATGGATTTGGAAAGATTATTGAAATTTTCCTAGTGGTTCTTATCATTTTTTTAGATTCCAAAATAAAGGCATTTACCAATTTTTCATTGTGTTAGAGAAAAACATTGGGAAATGTGATGTTAGAATCAATATTCATGGGAATTGATGTAAGAATGAAGTTTATGATTGTGATGTACCCTATAAAATAATGGAATTATATCTTCTTATTATTTATGCAACCCACAATCTTGTAAACTATGTTTTCAATGTAGAAGATAATGATTATTCTAGGAGTGATTTATTTACATAGATACTCCTTGAGAATAAATTTTCATGAAAAACCCAGTCAATTATCGATATAAAAAATGAATATTATTAAATAAATATTTATAAATAAATAGACTTCACTTTAATTAGATAACTTACGGACCAATCTAGTTTTCATATTCATCAAGATGACTTGGAATCATAGAATTGAATTTTGTCGTCCTTTTAGAAAACAATGGATGTCTTTAGAAAAAAAATAGATAAGGGATTTTAATAGTTCCACAACATCCTTTAAATGAGATAATGGATTTAGATGGGTGAGCACTTGACATGTTTTTACCAATACACAATTAGAAAGGGAAAAATAAGTTGGGAGATATGGGATCTATTTATCAAATTTCATTATTATTTTAAACTATTCCCAAATTCATTCCCATAAAATTTATCAATAACCAATATTAGGAAAAATTAATGAAAAAAATTTCAAAAAACCATTCTAAGAAATATTGATGCCACACGATCTTAATAACGAATATCTTCTTGGTAGTATCATTGGATTTTTCAATGACCACCTTAACGATGATGTTAAAACAATCACCCTAATATTCATAAAATGGATCATTTCTTGAGTCAAAGTAATATCACCTTTCATATATATATTTTAAACAAATAAATGGTTTTTATTTTAAACCAAATGAGGTAGGAGAAATTATAGACTGTAATAGATAATTTTATATAAAATTTGTTAAGGTAAATCACATAAACTAGTAATAAGAACTAATCGAAAAGATGTGTGATGATTAAATTTTAGAATGAGGACAAATGAAGTGGTACGACCAGATAAAGATAAATTACCACCTGAGAAAATTTTCAAATAAATCTAGTGAGGTCTGATTTGATAAATTTCTTAGATTCTAGAAAGAAATCACTATGGAATCCATATAAACCTGGTTAATTATCCCCATTTACATTTCTAGAAACAAATTAAATATTATTAGCTCTTGGGTAGGATTATATGTTATAATTTGTGTGATCATCGATTGAGTGAAGAATATTATTTAGGAAAGGTTTTTTGAGATCCTCTCATGGAAAACAACCCTGGTTATTTGATCGTGTCCTAGAAAATAGGTTATGTAATGAAATATTTTTCTTGGGATTATAATATTGATATCACTAGTGGAAGATACATCAACTATTTGAATATTTATTTTACTAGAAAAACGTTTTTCTTTGATGCACGCATGAAAGTAGTTTGTGTTCTTATTTCTTTATTTGATCCATCAGAGCAGATATCTTTCTCATTAATTCCTTTCAATGTACAGTAATATGTTTTCTATAACATTGTTATTTTTTGTAGATATAAAATTATCATCACTCTAAGTGATTTTAATAATTTTTCTCAATGTATAAATATCATTTTATAGGTCATTAATATTTGGGAGATTGGAATTGAGAAGTTTATACCATCAATAAAAATTAGCTTTTGGAATTCTATGTTTTCTCAGCATGATATCTGAAGGTTTCCCATGCATGGGGTAATCTCATGATTACTACACCACCAGTTGAAAATCGTTTTCTGGAATCTATCTTTGGAAAGGGAAAACCTTTCAGAAGTGTAATGAACCAAGATTTTAGATCATTTAAAAAATATAATATGTTCTATAAATTTCATCACACAATATATACAATGTAAACAAACAACATCATATTAAGAATAAAATATTAATAAAGGTATATTAAAAACTATGATGGTAAACCATTAGTAGTCATTACCTTTAGATGGTAAATAATTAATATGACTTAATATTGATTAGTATATGTTCAATAAAATATATTTTATTTATATTGTATATTTTTTTAAGAAAATAAAAATATTCAAAATTAATACTTTACATTTTATAAAGTAAAATTATTTTTTAAATTTCTCACAGAAAAATTAGAGTATGATATATTTTTTATATTTTTCTCTTATAATATTTTTTAATAAAAAATACATATTTTGAAAATACCAGAAATTTTATATGAATTATTTGTTCTTGAAAACTTTTTTATTTAAACATTACATATTTATAAATTAAAATAAATCACTGAAATTTATTATTTTCAATTAATATAATCTATGAAAATCATTTTGGAAAATCAAGTAATATTTTATAGAAACTATTTTTCATTTGTTTATTTAATTGAATTTGTGGATGGGTAAATTAGGATTTGGATTTATTTTAACTTCATATAAATGTTATTTAAAGAACTATAATCTTCCTAATATCATTAGATCCAATTCAATTGATAATTGTTTTTCTACATGTTATGTGTGTTAACATTAAGATTAATTTCCCTACGTGTAGAATGTTAATTTAATAAAATGATTCTTATATTTTAGATAATAATTTTAATTTTTATTTTTTATGGAAAAAATTATTTTTCAGAATAAAAAACTATACTTTTTTATTGATGAAAATCATTATGATAATGGTGAAAAAATTATTTTAAAATTATTTTGTTATTAATATCCATGTATTTAAATATAATTATTTAAATTTAAATCCTTTAAATAGTGAATCTAATGAGATTTATAAAAACATAAATAAAAATATTAATGCTCATTTTATAGGTAATCAATAATAAATATCATTAGGAATCCATAATGGTCAAAATGCCATTTTTTTGTTGAAATAGTTTCTCTACAAATTATATATTTTAATTTAAGAGTTAAATTCATAATATTTGGAAATTAATTTAGATTAAATTAATGTTATATATATTTCAAGAACACCCAAATTTTTTATATGGGGTTTTCTATAATCTTAATAATAAATAAAATTACTTAGCTAAAAACTAGTTACATAGTTTAAAATTAAGACTAAAATGTAAAGACAAAATATTAAAAACAATATAACATGTTTAAAACATTGGTAGAAACACTTGGTTCAAAATTTATAAACCAAAAAAACCCCTAAATCCATTTTTTCAATTTATGATCCATTGGAAATTGAATAGTTTCATGGAATTATTAAAAATTTATTATTTATTCCAAAAGATCTCAATTTCTTCTTTTAGAAAACAATACCAATTGCACCCATAAAATCTAAAATTAACATTTAAATTCATCCTTAAATCATGTATATTTTCTCCTATAATAACCCAATACAAAATCCTAAATCCCATGTTCACACATAGTTATCCTATGTCCTTCAATTATAAGAAGTACCCCAACAAAAGTCCATGTCTCTAATGTCAATATTATTTCCTTCCTAAGTTTTTCATCTTAATTTTACTGTTCAAAATATTTTTATCTCTTTAATAATATAATTAATTAAGGATTATTACTATAGTAATTTGTTTTTATATTAATGGTAAAAACATTAGTCATTAATTTCCAACCACATAGAAAAACAAATGAACAACAATCATGCGTGGGTTCAGAGTACCTCTTCCATTAAGAAATGTCTTTAAATTTTCTACTAGTTTTGAATTATTTATAGAAACATTCCCAAAATATTTTTAAAAATAAAAAATTCTAAATAATGTCATTATTCTTTTGTAATAATGATATTTTTACAAAAGAAACTCATTAACAATAACATCCCATCAAGTTAATGTGTGTTTATGTTTTGGTTTGTTTAACTACCTACATGAAATATGCTATAATTATTTTTCATGTATGAATATGGAAACATGAAAAATAATATTATTATAATATAATAACAAAATAATAATTTGTATGTGGTTATGGAAGATTATATTATAAATTTAAATTATTATTAAGGTATCAATTTTTTTGCTAAAATCACAAATATAAGACAACACTGATCATAGAGAATGATACAAGAGATTTATAAATCAATATAATTTATATATTAAATAATATTTAATTATAGATTAATGAATAAATTGGTGGAAAATAATGGTCAATGATATCAACATTATAAAATATGTGTTAATGATTAAAGTCGTCAATAATCGATGGATAAAATAAGCTATAACTAACCAAAATTCCTATAATAAATAATTATAAATGATTCATATAATGGTTAAAATGTATGAATAAGGTTATAATATAGATTATTAAGTTAAATATTTTTTTTACTAGAGGTTATAGTTTCATGAATAGAGAATGGAAACAAGGTAAGTGTCTTTATCTCATACTACTCTCTTTGAGACATTTTTATGTTATAAACCATGTTTTCTTTTCAATGGTGTAAATAAATAAAAATTTTCATATTTTTATCATGATTTAATTAATTATAATTTTATTAAATGTTCTATTTAATTCTATACCTCTCATAGTGTTTGGATTCAAAAGTAACAAAGGTTTTCATGGTTTCTCATCTCAACTTATCTTCATGTAGACATGTTTTAACATCATGCACCAAATTATTAATTCTATGGTAAATAGAATTCCAATTATCATATTTTGCAAAAATCCATGATTTAATTCTTGGTATTTACCAAACCATATTATTTTTAATATTCCAATAGCTTTTGATTCAAAAATTACTAATTCTATAAGGGTTTTCGGGACTCAATTCTTTTTTTGAGTCATAATCAATATTTTTGGTGTATTATATGATTTATCTATTATAAAATATGATGATTTAATAATTTATTTTCAATTTATTTTATAGGGAAAATAATGTTTCACAACAATATATTCTTCCTCAATGATTGTAATGTTTCATTAAAATGTGTTTCTGTTAATAATAATTCCCATATTTTTTATGTATATTTTCTCCATCTCCATGTTTTTAATTCCATCTAATTTTTTCCTTTATATAGTGGAAACTCAAAATTTTTTATCTCTAATGAAAATTTTCCTCCTCATATACATTTCAAAACAATGGTTTCATAATCCTTTTAAAGATGTGTGTTTTTAAATGGTTATTTCAATCTGTTCATAAATGATTACCATCTATTCAAATAAAATATTTATCATACACAGAACATTTTCATTTGATAAATTTTATATTTTTTTAAAGTATCCATAATTGAAAATTAATTTTAAAAATAAAAATTTTCAAGGTATTTTTGAATTCTTTTTTTGAAGTCTTTTTTAATGTATCTATTATTAAAGATTATTTTAAAAGTAAACTTTTTTAATGTATTTTCAATTATCCTTTTTATTAACCATTATTTATATTCAATGATATTTTATTTTTAATTTTTTTTATTTGGTTTTTTAAAATTATTCTCCATCCATTATCAAAAATGTGATTTTTGAATGAAATTTACACCTCATCATTTTTAAGAATGTTTAAAACGTTTTGTGAAAACATTTTTATTTTCACTTACATGTTTCTTCTGTAGTTTATCTTTCATGAATTGATGTTTTGATCATCTTTTATTTGTTATTATACTATGATTCATTTTGGAAAATAATGTTTTTATCCATTAAAACATAATTTATTATTATGTGAAAACCCATTTTTTCAGGGGTTCATTTGTAATGTATTGGATTTTTCTGTATATTATTTTTAAATATAATTTAAAATTATTACGAGACCAAGAACAAAGATGAAATGTCATTCCAAGGCTTGGTGAGACCAGAATGGTGGTTTGAACTTTTTATGTTATGTGAGCAGGTGTGTGTGTGGTTGAGGAAGTTTCCAAATGGATACCCGAATTAAAAATATGAGGGTACCATTTCGTCCGAGATAAAGAATTTACATAAGAATGACCCTAACCTAGACTGGTGTAGGTTGAGGGAAAAAGTTAACTTTTCGATGTTTTAGTAAAATTAAATAAAAAATACAATAATTAAAATATTTATTTTATTTTATTTGGAAACATTCACTATAGCACAATGATAGGGAAACTATTTGAATAATTAATTCCATGCCTTAATGACTCTCAATCAGAAATCCTGACTCATTAATGTCGTAAAGTGATGGAATGACGAAAAATGTTCCCTCCTTTTAATGGGTTAATTTAATGTTATCCAGGGGGAGAAATTGATAGAACTTCTTGGATATTTGGAAATTCCTCTCGGCGATGAATTAAATCAGTCAAAAGTGTGAAACATTATGCTAACGAAGTTAGAGGATCTCGACAACGATGGCAGCAGACTTCCCTCGTCATTGATCAATCCATTCCTAAGGTGAGGGGTTTTATTTTATATTGTTTCTTTCCCTTTCATTAATTAAATTATTAATATGGATTTACACACGATTTGGTTGACCTGCGCATCATCGTTCTAGTTAGAGGTATTTTTATTATCGGGTTTGTTCCTAGAATTTCTTTTGACATGTTTAAAGTTTTAAATTTCCCTGTTAAAACATTCTAATAGGAGCAGATTAATGTCATGATGAATGAAGGGGGAGGCTCATTCATCCTTCATTGTTTTGTTTTATTCCTTTATCTTCCCCGCTTTCTTCACATTCTTCATAGGGATATGAATGAGGAATCATTGCATGCTTGTTTCTTGGTACAATGATCCCAAAATGGAGATCTGGCATCATGATGACCTCAAAGAGGTGCGACAACCATAACAATAGATGAATTGACATGATTCAGGAGTTCTTGTTCTTCAATATTTCTTCACGAGGGTAAATAGGGACATGTTTTCAGGGTCGGTCGGAGGCATGAAACCCATAGAAATGGCCTTATGGTGTCTTGGTGACCTCAACCTTGGAGTTTCACAACAATAGGGTGGCCGGATCAAATATTGAGCATCACTGGAGGAACGACAGTGAAGAACCAACAATTCTGAAAATTTCAAGAACATAGGGTGTTTATCACGAAGAACACATTGTGTGGGTTTGACTAAGTGGTAGGTAGGGTTCTGAGGTGCTTGAGGCGATGACACAACATGTTCTCCAAAGAACACAACATGTTGGTCCTTTAGTGGGGCTCGACGTGTATCCTCGACGATCACTACTAAAAAAACTAGAAAGGAAAGTGTTACCCTTTTATCAGCGTAAAAAAAGCACTCATAAAAACAAAGTGCTGAAAAATGCCCCCGTTATCAGTGCTTTTTTTAGCGCTGATAAAGGACCCACTTTATCAGTGCTTTTTTTAGCACTGATAAAGGGGGGATTTATTAGCAATTTTTCCTACCGGTGATAAATTTTATGTTTCAATAAAAATCATGAAAAATAAATTATTGTCATATAAGTATATTTATATTAATATAAATATAATATATATTTTTTTAAATATGTTTTAGATACGTATAAATATACTATTAAATTTAATATATAAGAAATTTTGTGAAAATGATTTAAAATATTTTTAAAAAATTATTATTAATTAATAATTTGATAATTTTTATCAACTAAAAATCATTTAATAACAATTTTAAGACACAAAAAATCAAAACAATTAATAAATGATCTAAAATAAGTTGAAAATGTAACTCAAACTTAAAAGGACCATGACTTTTGATCTGGGTGTCCATTTGAGCCCTACAACATATCAAATTGAATCCTGTGATGAGATCTACATGATAGTCACCTAAGATAAGCTTATTTCACATTTTTTGAGGCCAAAAAAGTCCTAAAAGTACCCCAAAATAGAGTTTTCAATCTGGATACACTGATTTGTTAACATTCAAACAGGTATAACTTCTGATCCAGATGTCCATTAGCCCTTTACCACATATCATATCTAACATTTCTTCATTTTATTCTATTTCATTGGTTTTGGAGTTGAAATGGGCTTCTGGATTATATTTTATGGTCATTTTAGCATTCTATGGCTTTACAAATACACATATATATGTATTTATTCGTAAATATATTTGTGTATGTGTGTGTGTGTTTCTGTGTGTGTGTGTTGTATATATGTATGTATGTTTTTATTTATTTAATTATAAACACACATGAAAAACATATTTTGTAAATTTATTTAAAACTAATATTATAAGTATATATTAATATACAAATAAATATACGGATAAAAAATTATAACTAAAAATATATATATGAATAAATAAATATAAATATATATTATTATACGAATGAATATATATATACTAATATATGAATAAATATATTAATATTAATATGAATCTATATCAATATACGAATAAATATAACTATATACATATATATAAATAGATACATCATTAAATAAAGAAATAAACAAAATAGCTTAGTGGTAAAGGTGTATCCACAAAAGGAGGAGGTTGTGGGTTTTAGTTCAGGTGGAAGCAAAGGGGTGTGCGCGTGTGAGGATGCGCGGAAAAGGTAGCACACATGAGACCTCTTAGAGCTAATAAAGGGGGCGGGTCAAGTGCTGTTAAAATAAATCCCTGCATTATTTAATTCTTTTTAATTTTTTTTTAAATTTTTTTTACTTTTATCAGCCCTTTTGAAAAGCACTAATAAAGGGCCCTTTTATCAGTGCTAAAAAAAAGCACTGATAAAGGGTCCTTTATCAGAGCTTTTTTTAGCGGTGATAAAAGGGGCCTTTATCAGCGCTTTTCAGAGTGCTGATAAAAGGGACCCCCCTGTATTAGTGTTGTGCTTTACAATGCTTTTTAGCGCTATTAAATCCCTTTTTGAGTGCAGATATAGGCCTTTTTTGTAGTAGTGGATAAACGGTCACAAGGTGGGTACATAGTCATGTACTCCACCACATAGTCAGACCAGGCCGATTGCATGGACTAACCCGTGTATTAGTTACATGGGATAGGACACAAGGGTTGCATCTATGTATGGGCACATGGTCACATACAGGAAGAGAACACCGATTACTCGGACACGGTGTGTGGTCCGTACTACACATCATGTACTTAATTTTCTACACAACATGTTCTTCTAACTCAGGATTTTCAACATGGGTAGTACCCAGAGTTGAGAGACATGGTGTGTAACCCTTCTACATGTTGTGTGTATCCTAGAACATGGTTTGAACCTTATTGTCCACGGTTTCATATAACTGTTTCATCTAGGTTTGTTCCTGTTTTTCTCATTCCCCTGAAGGCCAGGTATTGCTTCCATTCATAGAATTATGATCCCTTCAAGAGGAGTTTCCATGATAGATTCATGTATCCCTATGAGAGGCTCGAAATGTGATCCTCTATCCATTATTGGCCTTTGGTAGAGACGAGTATGAGCATGACTATTCCAAAAGGTCGCCAATCCCATACATAGTAGTTGAATTCAGATGATTCGTGGTTTACACCAAGGCCCTGTCAGTGATCCTCATATGTGTATCATGATCTTTTTCGACTCATGAGTGTCTTCTCCCATAATTAGTGTATATATCTATCGTGACCTTTTCCAAGGAACAATAATTCTTGAACAGAAATCATCAGGACCATCAGACTCATGGAGTGAGTTCTTCCAGATGAGTGCTTTGTGTAACCTTCGAACTGAATCCTTAGCAGTGGTAGGAGGTTGTGTGAATTGTCTCTAGAGTATGGGTCTATGTTTTGAGATTATCTGGATTGCGTTTCTCCTATTATATGTTCATTAAACATGTACTACATAGAGCTTATTGTACCCTTCTTTTGTACTTCTTTGTGGTTTTTGAGGTCCTCTGCTGATTATTTTTATACTCACCCTTGCACGGGCTTTGCCTGTACGAGTCATATCTTGTGTAGAAGGGCAGCCTTTTTGATGGATTCTAGGTCATACAAGGACCAGACTAAGATTTTTGAGTTTCCTACAGGTTGAGGTGTTCCTACGTCTACGAGAAGGAGTCCCAATACCTCTTTATGCTTATAGGATGGACCTTGTAGTTTAAAGACTCTTGTTTTTGTGGGTTTATATTTTGGCCTAGTTTTAATTTTTACACTTTACTTCCATTGTACTATGTTGGTTGGGTTTAGTTATATGCATACATTTTGTTCCTAAGTGGATTTTATATTTCATCATTTTTTGTCTTGGAGACATGTGTGTGTGTGTGTGTGTGTGTGTGTGTACAGGTACATAGGTAATGTGTACCATGTTAGTAATATACCTACTCAATGCTAGTCTTCAGCCCTTGGCCTATTGGAGGTGGGATTGGGGAGTTACGACACAGGCCCCACTGGTAAGGGTCGTGAAAGAGAGGTATCATAAGTGGTTGGTTCTACCTTTGGACCAAGAGTCTGTGAGATTTTGTTGGCGAAATAGTGTTAAGTGTTTCCAGCTTGGATTTCAGGCCAAAGTCTCCAGTGTTGGGGTGGGTGGCCGATGTATCCATACACCATGACTCTGATAACCTGATTTTTAACTTGGTACACTAAAACAATATTTCTGAGGATATAAAATAATTATACATTTATCATATAGGAATGGGTTGTGTTTTCCATGTCCTTTGTATCAGTTATCTAGATATACTTATTGACCATGGTACGTCTTATTGTTCCTTACAAGATTCCCCTAGGATGAATACCCTTTAGGATTCAGTAGCTCAATCATGGGGATGAACCCCTTAGTGACAAGGAATCGATACAGGGAATAGTTCCACAGGCGTTACCTCCGGGTGGTGCACCTGTTATCCCACCACTAGTGGAGAAGCCAGTGGTACATATAGTACTGACCGATGAGGGGTGCAGGATGAGAACGCTCCATGAGTTCTAGAGATAGAGACCCCTTAGGTTCCGATGTAAGCCCGAACCATAGAGATATGTGGACTAGCGTGAGGTGGTGACAAGAGTTTTCTGTCTAGTGAGGACACCGGAGAACTAGATAGTGATCGTAGGAGAGAGCCTTCTCCAGGATTCAGTTGGACGACGGTGAAGTCTGACCACTCAGGCCCACGATGAGGAGACTTTTTCCTTGATGGAAATTGAGTGAATATTTAGGGAGGAGTCCTCTCCAGTTACACCGAGGGAAGTGTGTATCCAAGTGATTCTTCAGCTCCAGCAGGGCAGTTTAACGGTATCTTACTATTCATCGAGGTTCACCCACCTTGCGAGGTACTCGATGGATATGGTCAGGGATCAGTACTAAAGAGATCAGACCTTAATGCATGGTCTATGACAATACATCTAATCTAGTGTCATGCATCTATGAATTTTTACTTATGATGTAGTGCTTGAGTGGGCCTTGGTGATCGAGATCTTTTTGGAAGAGCAAAGGCAACTGAGAGTAGTCAGTAGAAGGAAAAATGGTGTGGAGACCTTGGTAGCAAGGAGCTGACTTCAGGCATAGGGATCAAAATATGGGAGATGTCATAGGAGGACCCAAGATAGGGGATCAATTTTCCATGGCTCTTAGGCTAGTTCCAATCAGCCCAGGGAGAGGTGATGCTACTCGTGCGATAGTAAGGGATATCTCGCTAGATATTTTCCAACGCATTGAGATGCTGACAGAGAGGTAGTGAATGGACCACCGAGATAGAGGTAGAGAGTGGAGGAGATAGACCTACCAGGAGGCAGACGTGGAAGAGGAGTTGTGAGAGCTATAGGTGGTGGCAGGTGCTTTGATCTACTCCCACCACAACCCCCAAGAGGTCCACACCAAGCTGAGGGAGTTGGGGGATAGGGGCAAGGACAGCTTCATGCAGTTGAGTTGTATAACGCAGGGACACCAGGGATGATCATAGGTAGATCTGAGCCATTTATATTTTATCTTCTCTACTTATAAACAAAGGTTCTAATCATTCCTTCCTCACCACATGTCTTTTGTGAAACCTTGAGATTCTGGTAGAACCATTGACTTGGCCCTTACGCTTGGAGACACCTATGAGAGGAGACGCGATGATCACACACCTTTGTAGATGGTGTGATCTTACCCTTGGATTCAAGATTTTCAATTGGAACCTCATGGTGGCGGCATCGAGGCCTTGTGAAGATATTCTCAATATGGACTTTCAATCTTCGTTTCCTACCCAGATTCACTGCTTTAGGTGAAGAGTGTGGTGTGTCCGTAGTGATGGGATGAGGTTTTACATTATCGGGGAATAGGAGACCTAGGTAGCATAGAATGGGATCATTCATAGGAGGGTTTGGACAATAACTCATGAGTTGGATATCAATACCCTCAGAGTAGTAGATGTTGTGAGCTTCCATTTCCCAGTAGTAGTGGTGGAGTACAAGGATGTATTTCCCGAAGATGTTCCAGGACAACCTCCCTACTAGGAGATCGACTTCTGCATTGACTTACACCCCTGAACGACACTGATTTTCTCACTAGAATATCAGATAACTTCTATAGATATGTGTGATCTGAGGGTGTTATTAGAGGTTTTGTAGAGGAAGGGTTCATGAGACCTAGTGTTTCATCCTGGGTGGCCCCAGTTTGGTTTTCCATGAAGGATGATAGTATTTTGAGGTTGTTCAGGGATTATCATCGCCTGAGTCTGGAAATAGTGAAGAATAAGTATCCACTGCCAAGGATCAACGACCTCTTTAGCTAGATAATAGGGGAACATTGGTTCTCGAAGGTTGTCCTTCAGTCAGGTTTTCACCAGTTATAATTACGGGATGAGGATATACTGAAGACGGCATTCAGTTGCCGCTTCGATCACTATAAGTACTTGTTAATGCCTTTTGGTGTGACGAACACCCCTGTAGGGTTCATGGGACATATGAAAAAAATCTTTTAGCAATACATGGATTGCTTCCTAGTGTCTTCATTGATGACATCCTTGTTTACTCGGTGCCAGCGGAGGATCACGCGAGAGACCTGCGGATGGTTTTAGATGTACATAGAGAGAACCAGCTTTATGGGAAGCCTTCTAAGTGAATATTCTTCATTCAGGAGGTCCACAATATGAGACATGTCATCATAGTAGATGGATTAGATGTTGATCCATATAAGGTGGAGGCATTGTTAGCATGGGATCCACCTTAGAGAGTAACGAAGGTGCGTAGTTTTCTTAGATTGACAGGATATTACCTAAGATTCATTCTTGATTTCTTTCGGATATCAGCACCCATGATATCATTGACCAGGAAGGGGAATTCTTGTGGATAGAGATGTGCCTGTTGGTTTTTTAGAAGTTGAGATAAATATTGTCGAGTGCCCCGATTTTGAGATTACCGGAGGAGGGTGTCGAGTACGTAGTTTTCTAAGACGCATCATGGAATGGTCTTGGTTGTGTCCTGATGTGGAAATAGGATGTGATTGATTATGGTTCGCACTAGCTTAGGACACATGAGATTAACTATGCAGCCCATGATGTTTATCTAGCAGTGGTAGTCTTTACATTGAAGATGTGGCGACACTACCTTATGGGTCAGTGGTTTATCATCTACTCTAACCACAAGAGCCTCAAATACATTTTATCACATAAGGATCTGAATCTAAGATAGATTTTTTGGCTATAGATTATCCAAGACAATGATTTTGAGATAATCTATACTCTTGGGAAGGGGGGAAAGGTGGTAAATTCTCTTAGAAGTAGATCGAGCTCACATATATTGAGTGAAGCGACAGAACATTTGTCCTCATTACAATTATCCTTCATAGATTGAGAGGATTCATCTTACCTTCTGTAAATGGTTGTCACCCCTCCACTCTTACATAGAGTTAGGAAGGCACAACTAGTGGATGCCAACTATGAGATTTTACGTGCTCAGTTATCCACAGGACACGAAACTGATGGATATTCACAAGGTGGGGAGAACGTAATTCTTTTCAGAGGGTGCACTGTTGTACCAATAGCATTATAGGAGGAGGTTCTGAGGGAGTTTCATACCTTCCCCTTAGTGGTACACCCTGAAGTGGAAAAGATGTACTAGGATCTATAAAGATAGTTCTGGTGGTCATGCATGAAGAAGGAAGCTGCAATGTTTGTTTCTCAATGCCTTATATGCCAGTAGTTGAAGGCTAAGCACCAGGTTCCAGTGCGATTTGCTCACCCCCCTAGAAGTTCCAGAGTCGAAGTGGGATGGAATATTGATGGACTTCGTGATGGTCTTACCCAAACATCTAAGGGGCATGATTCTATATGGGCGATCATTGATCGAATCACCAAGTCAGCCCACTTCATATTCATCGAGGAGTAGAGTTCTGTAGAGAGCTTGGGACACCTCTCTGTGTAGAAGATAGTTCGACTTCATGGCATCCCTTCAACGATAGTATCATATCGTGATGATTGTTTCACATATTTTTGGTGGAAGGGACTGCATGAGGCATTTGGTACTCAAATACACTTGAGCACAGTGTTCTATCCCTAGACCGATGGTCAGACGGAGATGACCATTCATGTTTTAAAGGATATGTTGCGGGCATGTATCTTGGAATTTGGTCATAGTGGTGTAGACCACCGACACCTACTGGAGTTTTCTTACAATAATAGCTACCACTAAACCATTGGTATGGAACTATTTGAGGCTTTATATGGGAGAGCTTATCGATCACCGCTTTGCTGGACTAACCCTAGAGAGTCAGCACTCATGGGTCCAAAGTTGGTTTGGTCTACCACCGAGATGGTGAAAATCATCTAGGAGCAGATGAAGACTACACAAAGCCGGATTAAGTCTTATATTGACAAGCGATGAAGACCTCTAGAGTACTAGGATTGAGGTCTTGTCTTCTTTTGGGTCTCACCTCGATTAGGGTTACAGAGATTTGTCCGGGACAACAATCTGTCTTTGAGGTTCATCATAACATTCAAAATACTACACAGAGTTGGAGAGGTGGCATACTGCTTAGATCAACCACCGTCGATGCACTGGGTACTTGATGTCTTCCATGTGTCTCAACTAAGGAGAAAGGTTCATGACCCATCACATTTCATCGACTAGGGAAAGCTGGACATCAAGGTTGGAGTGACCATTGCGAAGTACCCGATGTAGATTGAGGATTGGTAGGAGATGATCCTTCACGTGAAATTTATTCCAGTTTTTTACGTCATGTGGTAGAATGAGAATTTTCAAGAGAGCACGTGGGAGAGGGAGGGTCAGATCTATGCCCAGTACTGACATCTTTTTGAGTAGCTCTTGTTTTGGATTTTCAAGGATGCAAAACCGTAATGTGGGGAGAATGTAATGTCTTAGATTTTTTTGTATTATTTTTAAAAATTATATGGAATTATAAAAAGACCAAGCATAGAGATGACACTTCATTTCAATTCCTGGTGAGACCGGAATGGTGGTTTGAACTTGTTATGTTTTATGAGTCGGTGTGTGTGTGTGTGTGTTTGCGGTTGTGGATGTTTTCAAATAGATGCCCATATTAAAAATATGAAGGAAACATTGTGTCTGGGCCAATGACTTTACCTAAGAACGGACCTAAACATGATCATCACATGTTGAGGGGGAAGTTAATTTTTAGATGTTTTTATTAATATGAAATAAAATAAATAAAAGAAAAGTTTATTTTATTTTATTTCGATGAAATCACTAATGTGAAATGACGAGGTAGATATTTCAATAATTAATTCCAAACAATAATGACTCAGAAACAACAATGATGACTCTTTAATGAAGCAGCGTGATAGAACTTTGAAATGTGTTTCCTCCTATTAGTGGGTTAATTGAATATTAGAGGAGGGGATAAATTAAGAAAACTTCATGGAGATTTCGAAATTCCTCTCAGCGACAAAGGACATCAATAAAAAGTGTGAATCATTGCACCAACAGAGTTGGAGGATGTTGAAGATGATGGCAGTAGATTTCATTCATCGGTGATCAATCCATTCTCAAGGTAAGGGTTGCGTTTTAGACTATTTTTTCCCCGTTCTTTAAATAAAAGATGAACATAGATCAACCCACGAACCGGTTGACCCATGCATCATCGTTCTAGTCGAAGGGATTTTCTTTATCGAGTTTATTACTAGAATTTATTTTTTCATATTTAATGTCTTAATTTTCCCTATTAAAACTTTCTAATGGGATCAGATTAATTCCATGATGAATAATGGGGGAGGTTCGTTCCTCCATCGTTGTTTTGTTTTCTTCCATCCTCTTACCCACGTTCTTCTCCTTCTTCATGAGGATAAGAATAATGAATCATTGCGCACCCATTTCATGGCATAATGATCCCAAATTGAAGATCTGGAATTGTGTTTACCCAATGTATTTGCAACAACGATAGAGGTAGATGAGTCAACAAGGTTCATGAGTTCTCATTCTTCGAGCGTTCTTCATGCGGGTAAATCTGTATGTGTTTTTGGGGCCGATCAAAGGCCCAAAACCCATGGAAACTGCCTTTCAGTGTTGGGGAGACCTCAACCTTTTAGTTTCATGATGATCAATGGTCGGATAAAAGATTGGGCAACACTGGAGGTGCGACAACAAAGAACCTACGATTCTAGAAATTTCTAGAACACACGGAATGTATCCCGTAGAACACGCCATGTGGGTCTGACTAAGTGGCAGCTAGGGTTCCACGACGCTTGAGGTTATGTCATTGAATGTTCTCCAAATAACATGACATGTGGGTCCTTACGTGGGACATGAAGTGTATCCTAGGTGATACACGAGCATGGGGTGGGTACACTATCGTGTACTCCACCACATGGACAGACCAGGCAGGTTTCACGAACTTACCTGTGTATCAGTTACATGGGATATCACAAATGAGTTGCAACTGTGTATGGGAACACTGCCGCGTACATGAAGGGAACACTGATTAATCATACATGACATGTTGTCTATACAAGACATTGTGTAATTACTTTTCTACACTGCATGTTCTTCTAACTCGGGCTATTCTACACCAGTAGTACTCAGTGTCGAGAGACACGATGTGTAACCCTTCTACACGTCAGGTATATTATGGAACATGGTTTTATCCTTCTTGTCTATAGTTTCTTGGACATGTTTTGTATTGGTTAGATCCCCTTTATCTCATTCCCCTGAATGTTTGGTATCGTTTCCATTCATAGTAGTATGATCCCCTCAGCAAGACATTCTGAGATAGAGTCAGATATCCCTCCATGAGGCCCTAAGAGAGATCCTCTATATATTCATGACACTAGGTAGAGTCTGGTATCGACAGGACTATTCCCACAGGATAAATATCCTCAACTTATCAGGTGAATTTGGATGATTTGAAGTATCCGCCTAGGCATCGATAGTAATCATCATCTGTGTATGGTGAAATTTTTCCCACATAGGGGTGTGGTCTCCCATAATGAGTGTATCTATATCTCATGACCTTTCCTAAAAAACAGTAATTCTTGGACGGATGTCATTAGTAACATCAGACTTGGGGAGTGAGTTCTCCAATAAGAGTGCTTTGAGTAGCCTTCGAACTGAATACCTAGTGGTGGTAGGCGGTTGTGTGACTTGTCTCTAGAATATGGGTCGGATTTTTGAGTATATCTGGATTTTGTTTCTCTTATTATATGTTCATTAGACATATAATGTGTAGAGATTATTTCACCCTTTTTTGTATTTTGTTGGGTCCTATACTAAGTATTATTGTTCTCACCTCTGTACTGGCTTTGCCTACACGTGTCCTCTCTTGTGTAGATGAGAAGCCTTTTGACTGAGTCTAGGGAGAACCAAGACTGGAACAAGATTTCTATATTCTCTACAAGACAAGGCGTTCCTGTGTCTATGAGCAGTAGTCCTAGTACTTCTTTGTTCTTACAGTTTAGACCTTGTAGTTTGCATACTCTTGTTTTTGTGGGCTTGTATTCTAGATCAGTTTTACATTCCACACTTTACTTATGTTGTAATCTGTTGGTTGAGTTTAGTTTTATGCATGCATTTTGTTCCTTAGTGGTTTTTACATTTCATCATTTATGGGTTTGGAGACTTGTGCGTGTGTACAAGTACTTAGGCAATGCCTCCCATGTTAGTAATATGCCTATTCGGTGCTATTCACCAGCCCCTGGCCTATTGGAGGCGGGCTTGGGGAGTTGTGGTGTGCGTCCCACTGGGATGGGTCATGTAATCATTAAAATATGTTTATGATAGATTATATGTGGAACACATATGTGTGGATGTTGATGGGTGGGGAATTATTTCTCCCTATAATGCATCTCTTTAGGCTTATATATTAGAAGATACTAAGGAGTGCACATAATGAGTTTGTTTACACAGGTATGGGATGATGATTTTTATTACATTTTCATGCATGTAATTAATGACATTATTTACAAAAGCATGTGAATGATGGATTTTATTGTATTTTAGTGTGTTAACATGATGCGTTTCTTCACATAGGCGTAGTAATAACGAGTTTTCAGTCATATGTTTTCCTATTATTATATATGTTACACATTTCTACAATGTTTACATTGTTATAAAATATTTTCAAGATTTATTTTATTTCCATAAAATTCCATGTTTTCAAGATTATTATTTATATTTAATGTATCCTTCACTTTTATATAATAATGGTCACATGGTATATGAATATTAATATATGTTTTTATCCAAGAAATATAATTTATTTTTCAATACTAATATTTTTATACTCTTCTTTTACTTAAAAATGTTTTATTACTATCATATATGGTATTTTTTATTTTATTTTTATTTTTATGTCTTTCTCATGTTTTCCTACATGTTCTGATATGTTTCACCCTTAATAAGCATCTGATATCACCCCTTTCATATGTTTCCAATTATATGATATAAATATGATTATAACATGAAAGATATCTAGAAATGGGTATATCAGAGAATGATAATGGATATATTTTTACAAGTGTAGCAATGTAAGATGTTTATGATGCTAATTTACAAGACACTAAACCTTTAGGCCCTTGGGTTTTCTGACAATTTGTGAGAGGTACTTTTTAAATCATGAGATTAATGTATTATTTATGTCATTTTTATATCATGTATATTAGATGGTATCTGAATAGGGTTTAGTTATTTTGGATTTAACATCCCACCCCTCCTCATTTTCTTGAGTCAAGGTGGAGGTGTAACTCAGCCTTATGAGACATCCCCAAGGTGGCAAAAGCTAAAAATAAATTTTGAGGGATTTATGAATGGTGGGGGATGATTTTCCCTTTGAAATGTAAACAACCAACAAAATTTTACAATACCAAAAACAAATACATTATTCATGTCAACAAGGTTTTACAATCCAATAATAATAAAGGACCAATACTACCAAACCACCATTATCCATAGTCAGAGTACTAAGCTGAAGACTAAATAAAAAAACACAAAGAATACATGACACAACTCTTCAACTCCACACCAAGCTCCATGATCTATGTTCTATAATATCGTCCATGATTCACAACGAACCACTAAGGTGTTGAGATTCTTTACCTTTACCTGTGTCTCAAAATACAATATCTGAAAAATAACCAAACTTCCAAAGTAGGGTGTGAGTGAAAATACTCAGTAGGATTTCCCAAAATGACTTCCTTACACATGAAAATTTGATAGAAACAATGATCACATATATATAAAAAATTATATAAAACAATTAAACAAGGGAACAATTCCCAATAATCCAAACTCACACTTACCCAAAAAAATTACCAAAATCAACACAATACAAAGTAAAACAACCAAATACATCATCAAACATTTTCCCAACACATATTGGCATAACTCATTTCCCCTTTAATGTGTGCACACATACACCATCATAATAATAAATTCCATACACCCAAGCTTAGGGTACCAATGATGGTGGAACATCACATCCAAGCTCATTCACCCACTACCTTTATAGTGGTACATTACACCCACTTATCCTTAATGGTGGTCCTTCATGACCACTATTCATCGCCTTTTTATATTGGTTATTCACATACACTATCCATCGATTTCAACATATTCTTAAATAATTATAAAAATAAATAAGATAATAAAATTTACCAAAACCACAATAACATGCCAATCAAAAATTACCAAGATCGTATCAACCAACACATACCAAAACATAGTACCCAACAATTTAGAAACTAAAAAATCCCTTAAACACATAAAAAAATTACAATAACATGCCAAACAAACTTCAATAAATCACCCATTTATTTAAAACACACATAAACCATTATCCATTACAAATGACATTTCAATAAAACAACATTATTATTGAAAACCATTGTTCATAAACTATTTTTAATAAATCAACCAATCCACTAATTTAAAAATAAAAATTTTAAAATCCAACAATAAAAAACATTTCACCTTAATTCCCATTTTCCCAAAAATCAACAAAATCATAACAGAATGGGTTTCAATCAAGCTTCACACATCACATTCACACTCAGTTTCAAGAAAATCTAGAAAAAATTGAAATTAATGCTTCTAGTTCTAGAAAAATGGAGTCATGACTGATGCCACCTACCAAAGGTTTTGGTAAAATCTACCCACCACACAACCTTACACCAAATCCAGATGAAACTTCCACAAAATAACCATATATCCCTTCCCTTAGCATGAACAAACAAAAATATTACCATTATACGAAACAACAACCCTAGATCTACATGAAACATAAGTAGATCTAGAAATACAATAGAGAGAGGAGGGTAGATCAATGGAAAACCATGAACCAACCACGGGAGGAGACTTACTGGGGAATAATTACATTCAAATTTCCTTGAAAAACCATTGATTCACTTCCAAAATGAGTGATAGAGCCTCCTTAACCCATTATTTGATGAAATCCAGAGTTGGTTTCATAAGGGAGGATAAATGGGTTGTACAATGTTAATCCTGACCCCCCTGTTTTTGAAAACCCCTTTTTAAAGGTGTGCATGGTTATATTGCATGGTTAGATAAATTGTGTGCTAACTGCGCGACTACTACTATCCCAAATGGGTACCCACATGGTTGGCATGCATAGTTAGACAAATCGTGCACTAATCGTATGAAATCCCACTATCTCATGTTTGATGCTTTACTTGGGGTGGATGCACAGTTTGTAAACAATCCACTTTAACCATGCACCATCCCATATACCTTTGAATCATCTTGAATATTTTCCTAGATATTTTTCATGATTTTCCCTAACCATGATCAAAACATGCACCCTAGTAAAAGCCCCAAAACGTTCTAAAAAAACTTCCAAACTCTCCCAATCTTTTCCCAAACACTTTATACACAAAAAAATCCATAGAAATGTTATATAACTCAAAATGGGGGTGCTAAATTCTCCACAACATTTGAATTTTTATCTTTGGAAATAAGATAACCAACACTTTTCCAAAAGAGATCGAACAATTGTGCATGCATTTCTTTCTCCCATTCCCAAGTCTCCTTATGAATCTGACCATGTTTCCAAAAAACACAAACTAGCTTGATGAATTAACTATGAAATACATTCTATTATCTATCCACAATCCTCAATGTCACATGAACCAATGAATCATTTATATCTAGTTCAACATGATCCCATAAAATCACATGGTTAAGATCTGGATGATACTTTTCAATTGAGAAACTTGAAACACATTATGTACCTCACTGAACTATGGTGGAAAAGAGAAATGATATTCTACCTCTCCCACCAAATAAATTATCTCAAAAGGCACAATATAAATCAGATATTACTTACCCTTATTTCCAAAATGATGACGTCCAATCCTAGGATAAATTCTCAAGAATGCATGATTACCCACCTCGAACAACAATGATCGTCGATAATGATTCACATATGATTTCTGATGATTCTAAATCATCTCTATTCTCTTACTAGTAGAGTAAATATTCTCTATAGTCTCTTAGAAAAGGCTCAGCCCAACCATCAAAGCCTCACCTATTTCCACCCAACATAGTGGACACTGACACCAAAACCCATACAATGCTTCAAATAGAGCCATGTGTGTGGAGGCATGATAACTTTTATTATATGATAACTCTACCAACAATAAGTTCTCCACCCATGATCCAGCAAAATTCATCACACTATCTCGCAACATATATTCCATAATTTGTATCATCCTCACGGATTCCCCATACGTCTGAGTATGATACATCGTACTCATCGTCAGTTGAGTCTTAAGGGCTTGCTTCCAGGATTTACAGAAACTTGACATAAAACTAAGATCTAAGTCTAATATAATTTAAATTGGAACACCATTCCCTTTTACCACATATTGAATAAAGAATTTGGATAGATCCTCCAAAGTATGAGATTCATGAATATGGATGAAATGAGATGAATTTTTGAGTCGATCTAGAATAACCCATATAGAATCATGATTCATAATCATTCTTGGGTGTCCTATAACAAAATACCTTGCTATCAGTTCCCACTTCCACACAAGGATAGGTAAAGATGGTAACATATCTTCCAACCACTGATAATAAGCCTTGACTTCCTAACTAGTTAAGCATCTCAAAAAAAACATGTCCACATTCCTTTTCATACCAACCCACCAGAACTAGGATTTCAATTCATGGTACATTTTCAGAATTCCAGGATAGAAAACTCATATGGAATGATGATAAGCACTGAGAATTTTTTCTTGATATACCACTAGTACAACTATCTTATTCTGAATGTAAAATACTGAATTCCCATCCATTTTCTAGCCCTCAATGGCCTCCCTACCATTGTATTTTAACCTCATAGCCACACACTCTGAATCAAACATTTGTGCCTCTCTAACCAGCCCAACCAAATTAGGAACCAATGAAACTATAAAGAAAATTGCCATATCACCTAAATATTATAATTCCCATATCATGTTGACTATAACTGACATCAACGTACACTAATCTAATCCATGTATCACCACTTAGGTGCATGATTTTATACTTAATGAATCTGCCACTGAATTTCCCTTACTGGGGGTGTACATCCAGTCAAATTCAAACATCTGAAGATACCACATCTATGTACATTACCTCAAACTCAAATATCTTTATGGAAAAATATTATTTAAGATCTTATTGTTGGTAAACACTATTAATTTTTCATCGAAGAGATAATGACACCATGTTTTCAAACCATGCATCAAAACCGCTAACTCCAAATCATGTGTTCGGTACTTCTTTCCATGAAACCATAACTGCTATGATCAATACACAACAACATGATACCCTTAAATGTGAAAACACACCAAAAGGGATCTCGACGAATCATAATAAACCATGTACTAATTCCCAAGTTCTAGAAAAAATAGTATTGTTGTTGATGTAAGGTGACCCTTATGCTCTTCAAAATACTTTTGTCACTCTAAATTCCATTGAAATTGAAGATTATTCCTTGTAAAAGCTGTCATTGGTGATGTTATTCATGAGAAATCACAAATAACTCATCATTAATACCCATATAGACCAATAATCTCTTCATCTCAAAAACATTATTCAGTGGTTTCCATGATATAACATCCTCTATCTTCTCCAAATCCACTGAAACAACTTTTTCAGAAATAACATTTCCATGGAAACAATGATCTCGTATAAAAAAATCACATGTTGAAAATTTGGCATACAACCGATGATCTATCAAGATCCCTAACACTATCATCCAATGTTTATCATGCTCAGTCCTTGTCTTATAGTATACCAAGATATCATCAAAAAAAAGCACCACAAAAGAATCCAGATATCTTTAAAATATTTGATTCATCAATTATTTAAAGACTGTTGGGGAATTATTTAGTCCAAAGGGAATAACCACATATTTATAATGTCGATATCTACTTATGAAATATGTTTTTAGAATATCATACTTCGGTACCCACAACTGATGATATAACAATCACCAGTTAATTTTGGAGAAGCACTGATCTCTCCTCAACTGATTGATATTTCATCAATGCAAGGGAGTGGATATCGATTCATTATCTTAAGTTGTTTAAGATTATGATAATCCAAAAAAAAATCATAGAGTTACATATACATTTTTAATAAAAAAACTGATGTTTCCCACAAATATGTGATATGCTATATGAATGATTTTTTTCGATATCCTCTAACTGTAATTTCAATTCCGTGTAATTTTTAGTTCCATCCATTAAAATGGAAGTGATATAAAACTGGTTATTGGAATGAGATCAATCGTAAACACAACTTCTCTTATGTGTGGAAATTCAGAGAATTATTTGGGAAATACATCCATAAAATGATCAACAAGAAACAAAAAACTTCTATGATCGATTAATTCCATCGATTCCAATGAAAAATCTACCAACTAAGAAGAGATTGTCCCAACTGTTGGTGCCATCAAGATTGTTGCACCACCCTTACATTCTTCTCTCCTATAAAGAGATGTTCGACGTCGTCACCTATCCTGAAACTAACCGTTCGTGTATGATTGTAGATGTGGGACTCAAACATCATCATATAATCCATATCCAGTATTATATCACAAACATCCATCTCAATCATTGAGAAGTATCACATCAACTTATCCCCATAAACTTTTATATGACATGCTCTAAAAAGAATGGTTTGACACTCTCTTTAACCCAGAGGAGTTCAATTTTTTAAAACTGAAGGCATTACTTCCACATTTAAATCCAAGAAATCAATAATATAAGATGAATTGAAATAATGAGACACACCCATATAAAACAAAAATTTAATAAAGTTAGATTTCAAAAGAATTGTACCTCTCACTATGGGTGGTCCCAACTTCTCTTCCACCACATCCTTATTAGCTGTAAATAGATTCTTGCTTTCCAAACATTTTTCTTCATTACCCTACTAAAACTTCCCCTACTAAGGTGTCATGGTATTCCTAGAATCACCATGACTAAATATACTCTACTGATGAGGGGTATGTTTTTGCCTTCCCCATCACGGATTGGGATGTCTGCAACCCCTGAGGAGTGTCATGAACACACAACCTCAAGGGATTGTGACAATAATGACAAACATTCCCAATACCCATGATGTTATGACATGCTAGAGGTGTGTTGTAAAATCCCTCTTCATGTTTCCTATAAAGCCACACTAATAACATCCTAGCCTACTATGAGGCTTAAGAGGAATATTCTCTGATCCTTCCAACATATTCTAATCCATACTCCCACAGTGGAAATAAGTGTCCCTCTTCTGGTTTCCCCCCAAGTTATAGTTCCCACCATTTCATATGGGTACTAAAATGCTTCCCTGCCTCTTT
Organism: Viscum album; assembly: GCA_963277665.1. Lineage (NCBI taxonomy): Eukaryota > Viridiplantae > Streptophyta > Magnoliopsida > Santalales > Viscaceae > Viscum > Viscum album. Next base: position 1,399,822,285 of record OY728143.1, on the reverse strand, counting down.
CCCCAAGATTTCCCTTTCAATTTTTTTTGTCATATTCACCATCAGTCTATAATCTGTTATATAGAGAACCACAATTTTGGAATGAATTTCTTTCATCAAACCTAATTCAAATATCCATGCCTTCAAAGACACACCCGCCACTACCTCGATCACAAACTAGACTATGCTCATGAACATGGCCTCATATTTCATTCCGGAGAGATTCTATTGCTTTAAAATGAATAAATCCATTGTTGGATGAATTTTTAATGTGTGGGGATAGAATTTTTTGTTAAAATATTCCTCAAAATTCTCCTATTACATACCTTGGTCCAATTTTTCTTGAACCACTAACTACCACAATTGACGTGCCAAATATTCCAACATATATGCCACTAATTTAAATTTAAACTCCATTTGTGTACCATAGAAATAAATTAATTAGTTAATATTATGAAACCATGCTTCTACCCTTTCCAGTTCAGAATATCCCTTAATGATGGGTGGATTTTTCTTTTCAAAGAGAACGGAGTGATCCACAAGCTTCATTTCTTCCATTATATGCCCACATTCTATAGCTTGAAAATCATTCACTATGCTCTTAACTAGCTACTAGTTCACACAGGGCTCATGTGAAACCACATTTTCCATAGCTTCCTCCAGTTGGTCTCTATAACACCTTCTTGGTGATATTTCTATCAAGACAATAAAATAACCATAAGTTTCACTCCTTGAAACTAAATGATTTAAATGTCAAATTATATCACATTTTAGTTATCCCAACATTGATTTCCAATGTTTCCATTTTTCAATGTTCAACCATTTTTGAAAAATCCACTATTTTTTTAAAATTGCTCCATTTTAAAAATGCACAACCATTCTCTTTTCAAATACATACATTTAAAAACCATTTCAATATTTTTCGAAAATAAACACATTCATATCACAACTTAAATCATTATTCCAAATGAAATATATAATCCTAATTAGAATTAATTTCTTCTATTCATTTTATGCTCATCTCATTGGATACACCCATGAAAATGATGTCACTCTCATTTAAGTATCTCCAAAACACTTATGTTCCCAACTCACTTGTAACATGAAGTTTAACATAAAAGGGTCAGATACTTCCTTTTATGATATACATTTAATTTTATGACAATTTAACTCTTTTATACAATCCCAACTCGAGGAATAATCCTAGAATGAATTCCAACTCCAAGAACGATAATCAACGCCAAGGAATATAAAAAATACAAGTCTAACTTGTAAGTCAAGGATCGAAAAAATTGATACCAATTTTAACATCCCACTCCTCCACATTGGCTGAGTCAAGATGGGGGTGTTACTCGGCCTTAGGTTACATTCCCATGGAACAAAGGGTTAGAAATAAATGCCAGGGGATTTCTGAATGGGGGATAAAAAGTTTCCATTTGAAATGAAAACATCCAACCAAATGTTACAATACCACAAAAAACTACAAGATGCACATCAATAAGGTTTTATAATATACTGATAATAAAGGAAAAATACAACAAAACCACCACCATCCATAATTAGAGTACCAATTAGAAGACTAAATAACAAAACCCTATTATTCCATGACACAAATTCATATCTCAACACCAAGCTCCATGCAACAAGCACATAAGACCACCCAAGCATCATGATGAAAAACTAAGGAAATGAGATGATTTACCTTTAGTTGTGTCTCAAAATAAAACATTTGCAAAATCCCCATTATACCGAAGAAAGGGGTGAGTAATAACACTTACTAGGGTTTACCAAAATAACTTCCCTACAACCACCACTAGGATAGAATAAGTTATCACATTTATAGAAATAATTTGTATAAACCCTTAAAATAAGGAAACAATTTCCAGTAGTCCAAACACACAAACTATTTTACCCAAATCAACATAATACAAAGGGAAAAAACCAAATACAACATCAACCAGTTTCCCAACTCATATTATCATAACCCATTTCACATTGTGTTTTCGTACACATACTATGATCATAATCATAAATTCAATACTCCCATGCTCGGTGTACCCATGATGGTGGAACTTCACATCCAAGACCATTCACACCTCTTCCATTATAGTCATACTTCACACCCATTTGTCCTTGATGGTGGTACTTCAAAACCACTATCCATCCCCTTTTAATAGTGCCTCTTCGTGCCCACAATCCACCATTTCAACAAATGATTAAACACATAAGCCAACAAAAAAGTAAACAACATTTACCAAAACAACAACAATATGACAATCAAAAGTTACCAATATCAGATCAACAAATACATAGAAATACATACTAACCTACAATTTTCAAACTAAAAAAAATCCCTTAATCACATTAATAATTCCACAAAACATGCCAAAACTAGTTCAAAAAATCACCCATTTATTTAAAAAAAACATAAACCATTATCGATGTCCAACCACATTTCGATAAAGCAACATTTTTATTGAAAACCAATTTTTATAAACCATTTTTCATAAAACCACCTAGCCAATTATTTTAAAATCAATATTTTAAAATCAAACAAAAAAGAACATTTCACCACAATTATCATTTTTAACAAAATCCACAAATCATCAAACAATGGTTTTCAATCAATATTTTCACATCACATTCACACTCAATTTCAAGAAAAAATAACAAATTTTAAATTAAGTCATTTATTTCTAGATAAATGTAGTGAAGACTGAAGACACCTACCTTTGGGTTTGGAGAAATTGACACACCCCACAACCACACACCAAATACAGGGGAAACATCAAAAAAATCACCTTAGATCCCTTTCCCTAACATAAAAAAGAACAAATACTTCCACTATAGGAAAAAACCCCAAATATATACTTACAAAAGAAGTTGATCTTGAAAATTAAAAGATTGATAAGATAGTATATCTACGTAAAACCATGAAAACCCCAAGAGAAGAGACTTAATAGGGAAGAATCTTCTTCAAAGTACCTTGAAACCCATTTGACTCACTTCCAAAATGAGTGGGAGAGACTCCCTGATCCGTGAGTTAATGAAATCCTATGTTGGGTTAATAAGGGTGGAGAAATGGGGTGTATAGGGTTAATACCAAGACCCCCTCTATTTTTAAATAACTTTTTTAATACTACACATAGTTAGCTGATACAATTAGAAAAATCATTCTCTAACCATGTAAATGCTACAAATCCAAAGGGTTCCCCACATGGTTGGCCCACACGATTAGAAAAACCATACAATAACCACCAGAAATCCAACTATCTTAAGTTCTACGCTTTACCTAGGGTGGATGAATGGTTTTTAAATAGTGATATTTAAACGTGAGACAACCCATATCCCTCTGCCTCAAATTGTACAATTTGATGGAGATTCATCATGGTTTTTACTAACAGTTCTCAGACCGTGAGACCTTAAAAAAGCCTTAGAACCTTCTTAAGAACATTTCAAACTCTCCCAAATGTCACCCAACCACATTATAAACATAAAAAGGAATACACAAAGGTTACATAACTCAAACCTTGGGTGCTACATTATATATTATTTTAGTTATTTTTGCAGATTAGTTTATTTAACATTATTATTAAGGTTTTATAACCTTATTAAAAAAATTGGACATGTTTCTACGAAAATAATGATATCCTAAAATATTTGTAAAGTCTTGAGTAAATGGTTTTCCCTATAAATTATTCCATGATTTGACACTAAAATTTGATGTTGGATCTGACACATATGTACCTAGGGATAAAAAATCTGAAATGGGAGTGTCGGGTGTTAACAGAATAGTCACCTAGTGCATGAAAAAGAGGCCTACCTACACATCTAGTTTTTGAATCATAAGATATATGTTTTAGTTGATCAAATTATTTTTATAAACCTATATGGAATATTTATATCATATTTAATTTGATGGATTAGGTTTATAATAGTAAAATAAATCTACATAAAGTAACCAATGACAACCAATTCTTGACATAAGTTGAACTAATAGAACTATGATCCAACATATATATTTAAATGAAAAATAAATTTAATGTATGTATTCCTTTTATAAGTATAATTATTCTCCAACAACGTTAATGTTTTTTTCACTCCTTTGAACCATTTTAGTTTTAGTAATTTCTAGAACTATTTGGATCCATGATTGGGTGTGGAAATGAAAAGATTTCCTCAATGAACAACATATCCGAATGGTATTTGGAAGGAAAAACATTGTCATTATTCCAAAAAAACTATCATGAAATATGATTAATAATGTGAACATAATCAATATCCTAAAAAAATCATAGAATAGGAGGATTGAGATTCATTAATTATAATGTCATGAATATGGTGAAGGGAATAATGTTCAATTATTTATATTTTAGAATGTGGGATGAAGCACCAAGATAATTACCTCAAGGGTCTTGGGATATGATTTAATTTTTGTAGTGGGTGTCACCAAGCATCAAACTACTGATGGATAATAAAGAGTTCATTTAACACGGGGAAAGAATATATAACTCATCCAATGGAAACACTAATAATTAAATGTTTCATGTGTGGGTAACATAAGAATAATCCAAGGTGACTACCTAATAAAAGGATTTAATAATATTTTTGGAATGTATAACCTCTTAGACCTAAAAAGCAAGGAAGAGCTTATAAAATTAGTATCAATGAGGATGATAGTGGTAATGAGTTTTAACTTACCATACACCCTATAGTAGTTTATATATTATAGTCATATCAACCTTATTATATGTAGGATTTTTTTATAATAACATAAATTTTCCGACCTCGGTGATTTTTATCTTATAAAAAACATTAAGCAGCATGATTATTATGTTTGTGGAAATATAATTTTTTAAATCCATAATATCCCCCTTTAAAAAACATATTTTATTTTCAAAAAATAATTTATATCTTCAATTTTACTGTATAATAATTTATTGAAAATGGAGAAACACATTCTAAATCAATTATGATCTTATATTATTGTATAAAAAACTATGAAATTTCTAAAAAGAAAATTTAAACTTTCACATGAGCCTTAATACCTAGTTATGTGATACGTTCCCATGAAATGGTTAGGGGAAATAAGTGTTTTCTTATCATCCCTATGATATTGATGATCATCTCTCATTAGAAATAGTATATTTATTCATTTCAAATTTTTTTCCCACCTTTAGCTACATCATGTAAATGATCATTAAACTAGGAAGAAAAAATTAATTTTATTGCGGTGGAATGTAATGATTTGATATTTTGGTCCCTTTAAAATACATACTATGTGCTATAACATGTCTCACATTCTATATCCAACTAAATAAACAAAAAAATATTAATTATACATTATTATTTAATCTATAATAAACACTAAGATGTTAAACCATTAGTATTTATTACCTACTGAAGGAGCACAATTAATATGTGTTAATATTGAAAAGGTTATTTTTAATAAAAGTAGATTTATTTATAATTATATATTTTATTTTAAAAGGGAAAATTTTAAAATGTTAGAATTAAAATTTCATAAATTAAAATTAATTTATTAATTTCTCTTAATAAATTATCTTAGGATATTTTTTTAAGATTTTTTAATAATATTATATTTTTAGTAAGAAAAATAATTTTTCTAATGATGTAAATTTAATATGACTTGGAAGTTTTTGAAACCTTTTTTAAGAATACACACACACACAGATATATATATATATATAAGAAGATAAATTAATCATTCAAATTTACTATTTTGAATTTATAAATCCCATGATTATCATTTTAGAAAATCAAATAATATTTTATGAAAACTATTTTTGTGTGTTTCTTTAATTAAATCCACGCTTATAGAAATTATGTTTTGGATTTGTTTTAATGTCCCCTAAATTGAATTTAAATAAATATACTATTCTTAGTATCATTATAATCGATAATAATCATAAAGTTGTCCATTTAATATACTTTATGCTTAAAAATAAAGTTTTATAAAAAATGGGTTTTTATGAAATAAATCTACTAATGTTAAGATTTATTTCCCTACACATAGAGTGATACTTTGATAACTTGACTCTTAGATTGTAGATAATAATTTTAATATTATTTAATATTTAAAATTTCTCTTATTGGTATAAAATTTATATTGTTATGATTAATACTGATCACTATGATTATGGCGAAATAATTCTTTTAAAGTCATTATTTTTTTTAATATCATAGAATTTATTTCGAATAGATATAATTTAACTCTCTTAAATAATGTTTTTTAGATTTATAATAACATAAATTATTATATTAACAATAACTTTTATTTTTAATAAATACTAAATAAGATTAATAATTTATAATGGTAAAAATGTTATTTTTCTACTAAAACTACTTTTTTACACATTATTTGTAATAATTTAGTAGAAAATTTTATAATATTAAGAAATTTAATTAGATTAAATAGATGATTGATTTAGTCATATCACACAACAATTTTCCTATATGGGTTATTATATATTCATAATAATACATAAAATTAATTAGTAAAAAACTACTTACCTAGTTTAAAAGTAAACGAGTAAAATGTAAATATTTAATGGTTAAACCTATATAAAATGTTTAAAACATGGGTGGAAACACATTTTGGAGACTTTATTGACCAAAATATACTCTAAAATTCATTTTTTACAATCTTTTATTCATTTAATGTTTATTAGTGTCATTCCATTATTGAAAAATGATGTGAGTTTCAAAATGTGCCCATTTTCTTATCTTATAAATGGATACCACTTCCACCTATAAAAGTTACACTTTAATGGTTAATTATTCCATGAAGCTATGATATTTTTCTCCCACTATAACCCACTACAATTTCACAATTACCCTATTTACACTATTTTATCCCAATCCCTTCAATTATATGGAGTATTCCAAGAAAGATCAAGTCTCCAACGTAAGTATTATTTACCTAATATGTTTTTCTTCTTAATATTACTCATAAAAATATATTACTACCATAAAAATAATTAATTAGGTATTTTTAGTATACATATATGTTTTTTATTAATTTTATAACACTTATTTATTCATTTCTATCCACTAACAAAAACAAAGTAACATTAATATTGTGTGTGAGAAAACTACCACCTCCAAGAAGAAATGTCTCTCATTATTCTTCTATTTTTTCATTAATTGTCCAAAATATCAATCCCAAAAAACTAAATATAGTATCATTATTATTTCATTTATATGATATTATGTTAACAAAAATACCTCATTAACTATACCCCCCCCCCCCTTATCAAGTTAAAGTGTGTTCAAGTTTGGGTTAGTTTAACAAAATAAACGAAGGATGCCATAAAAATATATAATGGATGACTATGGGGAAATTAATTAAATTAATTTTATAATTTAATAATAAAAAATTTTGGAATGTGGTTCTGGAAAGGTTACATTATGTATTTAAATTATTATTAAACTATCATAATTTTTCATTGAAATCACTAAAATAAGCCAACACCAATTCCATTTTAACGAAGAATAACTAAAAGATTTAGGGAATGATATAAGAAATTTATAAATAAATATATGATATATATTATAGTTTCTTAATATATATATTTATTATTAAATTAAAATATTGTAATGTATAATGGAATCAAAATTACAAAATGTGGGAAAATATTTAATGTTATCAACACCCAATGGTTGAGATAAGCTATAACAAACCAATATACCTATAACAAATTATTATAAATGAGGGATATAAAAGTTAAAATCTATGAATATGGTTTTTATATATATTATTAAGGTAGTTATTTTTCTTTCTTAATCGGTTATGTTTTCATCATATGATCAAGGAAACAAGGTAAGGGTTTTCGTCTCAAAAACCTCTCTTTGAGACATGTTTATGTTGTACACCATTTTCTTATTTTAAATGAATTAAATACAAAAAAAAATTATATAATAATAATAATTATTATATTATTTTTGATTATATTAAATGTCTTATTTAATGTTATACCCTTCATGGGGTTCTGATTCATTAGTTACAATGGTCTTAAAGGGTTTTTACTCAAATTTTATCGGTTGAGACATGTTTTAATGATATAAATCTATTTATAAAAACTATGGTGTATATACTAAAATAGAATTAATTTTGGAATAATAAATTATTTAGTTAGTTTTATTTACATAAATATGTTATTTTCAAGATTCCAGTGTCTTTTTATTCAAAAATTACTAAAGTCGTAAGGGTTTTCATGACACAATTATCCTTCTTAGCTCATAATAACTCTTATTTGTATATTATCTTTAATAATTGTTAAACTCTAAAATATGATTAATTTAGGATGTACTTACATATTATTTTATGTTGAAATCATGTTTTAAACAAATTTTTTATTCCTTAACAATTCTAATATTTTGATAAAATGAATTTTTGTTAATAATAATTCCCATTTATTTAAAGGCATTTTTTTCTCCATATCCATGTTTTTACATCCCAAAAATGTTATACTTTATATAGTGAAAATAAATATTTTATCTCCAATAATATCTTTTCTCACATATGTTCATTCTAATAAAAAAATTTCATCATCCTTTTAAAAAACTGGTTTTTCAACAATTTTATTTCAAAATGTTTAAAATGTTTTTCAATCGATTAAATATAAAAAGTTTTATCATCAACACCACATTTTATTTTTAAAACATTTATATATTTTACAAGGCTCCATTATTAATTATTAATTTTAAAATTATAAATTATAAATTTATTTTCACTTCCATTTTTTTAAATCATTATTTCTCTTTCAAGTATAAATTATTATAGATTGTTTCAAAAGTAAAAGTTTTCAATGTATTTCCACTTATAATTTTTGATAACCCTCGGTCTATTGAAGGATATTTTATTTGAATCTATTTATATTATTGTTATCAAAATTTATTCTATAACCCTTCATAAAAATGATTTTTTAAAGTAATTTACACTTCATATTTTATAAAAAAATTAAAAAGTATATGTGAAACACTTTATATTTTCACATTCATTTTTTCTATAAGGTTTATCTATCATGAAGTGATGTTTTTATTATATTTTATATGTTACTATGTTATGATAATTTATGAAAATTGTACTTTTATATTCATGATTATTTATGTTATTTTCATGTCAAAACACATTATATTTCCACTAGTACATTAAGATATTATTATGATTGATTATAATTAGCACACATGTGTATGGATGATGATGGGTGTGGAACTATATAAATCCATTTAATTTGATTATGATTATATATCATGATACAATCTATCATGGAAATAATTATTTTGTTCAAACATGAGTGGGCATGATGTGTTTTCTATAATTTTTAGGCATAACCATAATGAGTATGTTCACACAGGTGTGTACATGATGTGTTTGATCACTTTTTTATGCATGGGAATAATGATTATATTCAAATAATCAGGAGTATAACTTTTTTATCACATAGATTTTACTATTCTTATGGATAAGATATATTTCCATGTTTTTTATCAAGTTATGATAAATTTTCATGATTAATTTAATTTCCATAAAATTCCATATTTTCATGATTATGGCTTATTTTATTAATTATTGCACAATTTTATATCATGATCACACATTATATGAAAATTGAAATCTATTTTCATCTAGGTCATATCTTTTATACTTAATAAATGATATTTTTATTATTTTATGTTACTAAAATATGTTTTATTATTATAATATGTGGTATTTTGTTATTTAATTATTATATTTATTTATTACTAATGTATTCCTTCATGTTATGATATGCTTTACCCTTTTTGAGAATATGAGATCACCCATTTGTTATGTTTCCATCAGGTTGTGAAGATAATGATATTATATGAGATATCACAAAAAGAATTTAGGGGATAATCATTATGGAGAAATTTTTATAATTTTAATAAAATAAGATGTTTATATAAGTAATTTTTAAGACAATAAACCATTGGTCCTTAGATAATATGACTCTTTGTGAGATGTAATATTTAAATCATGTGATTAATGTATTATATAAGTCATGTTTTTATTGGGTCACTATAGGAAGTACCACTAGGTCCTTCTCGAGTGAGTAAGAGTACAGAGTGATCTGGAAGAGTCCTGGACATGTGAGATACCAAATAGTTGATAAAGAAAGACATACATTAGATATTGGACAAAGACCTATCAATTTGTCTCGAAATACTAAATTTTACTTAATTATTACTTCAAAAAAACATATCATCCCATAATCCCAAATATATCATTTTTTAGGATAATAAATTATTAAAATCAAGAACTTCTTTACTATAGTAACAAAACCCACCTATTTTCTTGGTATTTTTTATGTTAGAGTTGATGTCTCCACCCACTAACCAAGGTGAAAATAGGGATAAAAGATTGAAATATATTACCATCGGGATTCATGATCCCTATCATCACATTTAAAGTAATATAAAGTAAATAAAATTGCTTGATTTGATAGAGTTTACATTAGAAGTAATATATTCAGAGATGGAATTAGCAAGATCCACTATGATATTCCTTCTCTAGAAGATCCAAATTTTATCATTAGAAGGATTTTCATGCATAAAGTGGATAATGTAATGTATTTTATAAAATCAGTGAAAAAGAATGATATTATACTTAGGTCATAAGAGAGATATTATAGAGAAATTATAATTCTTAGCCAAATTATAGATTTATTCCCATTTCAGCAGACACCTAATTCCCTAAGCATTCCAAATGAAAATAGATAACATAATTATGATGGGAGTGTGGTTTTAATGAAATTTTAAACTGAAATTAGAAGAGGTGAGGGGAAGTATTTTGAAAGATAATTATCCCTATATATTAAAGTCACTAACAAAGATTTAATAAAGGCTTAATATGTTCTTTTAAATATTATTATTTTCCAAATGGGTGTGACTTGATACTACTGAATAATAATTATAGAATTAATTACTCAACAAGGACAAGACATAAAGGAAACCATCAAACTCTGTAGTTTTTTAATATACTCAATCATGTTAAATACAAGAGTGAATATTGAATTCTATTTTTTTATATTGAATATAATTCCATTGAAACCTTAAGAGAATTATTAAATGCTTAATGTAATCATATATAACTTATTGAACAATTTCAACATTTGGTTACTCAAGAAAGGTTTTATCTAATACATATAATTTTAATCTATCTTAAGAATAATTCTTAATTTTTTACCAATATAAGATGTTTTCAACATTAAGGTCACTGTTTATCTATAATTGATCACAAAGTAATGGTTGATTATGATGATTATTACATTTATATATTACAAAAGATTTTATTAGATGTGTATCATGTTTTATATTCATTTAATAATTAATTTTGTTATATTTATTATATCATATATGATGACCCATTAAAATCCATCATATCCATTAGTGGGCTAAGATCCATATCTCTCCAGGTTTTCGGTTACTTTATAATTTCTACCATCTTCTTCTATTTAGGTAGATCATAATGCCAATAATGTTAGATACAAATATAGGATAGTTTAGTAGATATCTCTCCACCCAATCTATATCTTGGATAATCTCAACTCTATCCCTATGGAAACGTAAATCTATTAAGGTCTCCCTGCTAAGGGTAACCCAATGAAAATTCCAGAATTGGACTCATAATCCTATTAGGGTTATGCATCACTTTATTTTATTATATAAGATAATCCAGGGGAACCAAGATTATGTATGACCTACCCAATTAGATAGATGAGTTCTTGACAATTGTTCAATTTTAAAGGAATCAAACACTTATTAATTTTTAAGTAATTTAATCTCACCATCATAGGTCATGTTATTCCAAATACATGTATGCATGGTTCTAGTTATTTAATTTGAATCTTATTCATTCCATTAAATCAATATTTTAAAATCATATTTATGTATAATTATTTACACAACTCACAGCTTATGTTACTAACCCAAATTAAAATCTAACTATTCTCATGCACATACAAATACATGTCATACATAAGGTATATAAAACATTTTATTTTAAATTATTAGAATCATGTTAAATTAAAAATCCCTACAAGTGTAACCTTGTAACGAAAAATAAAAAACCAAATGTTTTTTGAAATGGAATATACCTCTAGGATAATGTGCAGTCCAACTCAATATTCCTCTACCCAATGATACATTATTCAAGAGAGACCTCAATTCCATCATAATAGTAATTCCTAACATGTATAAAAATAATCAATTTCCTAATTATAACCCAAACACAATACAACCAAAAGTCATGATAGAAGAAACCTAAATCAATTATCATACCTAACATGTAATTATTTAAATGCATGATTGTAAATTTATAAAATAATTTTAACTCTTTATAATAAATAATTCATCAATACAAAATGTAACAATTAAAATAATGAATTATTCAGAGAATAAACTAAATAAATGAATAATTCATATATTTAAACATGATACAAACAATTGTTTAACAATTAAAAAATAAAACAATTGTAGACAATTTATACTTTTTCCTCGTATTATGAACATAATATAATCGAATTCATATAAACACATTATATTTATTTTCTCAATGAACTCGTTCATATTATTATTTATATGGAAATACACTTAAACATATGATATTTAGAATATAAAAATTATATATAAGTTATTCATATATTACATAAATATTAAAAATATATTTCATTTAATATTATTTAAAATGTTATCATATCAATAATCAAAACCTCTTTTGATATGGTTTAAATAATCTCCAAAATAAGGAATTTGAATTTTAAAATGTTACATTAAATGTTATAAATAATTCATAATATTAAATATTATTTATTTTATATTTATCATTACTTTTTATATTTATAAACATTTTATAAATTATAGTTATAATTTTGTTATAAGGAATTTAAATATAAATTAAAATTAATGGGATAGAAATATTAAAAATGTATTTTGAAATTCATAATTAATATTATAGATTTTTTTATTAAATTACTCCAAATCCTTAATAATTAATTATAACAAATTATAACAAATCAATTTATACACGTTATATAAATAAATTATATGTCCCAAAATACCTTTTCCTTGATTTATAATCATTTTATAAACCATATAATTAAATTATTATTTACATGAATGAAAAATTAAATTTTCATCAATATCATATTTTTGATGTACAATAAATCATAAGTCGCAACTAGATTCATTAATTATCATATTTTAAAATTTATTGTGACTGGATTTTGATATATCCATTGGTTATTGGAATTCCATATATTTCTATATACATAATAACATAGTGATGATATGATTCCCTATTGTTTCAAACACAATATCCAACAACAATACCATATGATATCACTTATCGTACGCTACTATATAGTGTCAAATAGAAGTAATGCACCATGTCACCTCCTACAATATCTCATATTGTATTTTGTGAAAATATCATAGAAAACAATATCACATATCATATTTAATTCCAATAGAAATATTTCAATCATTTTTAATGATATAGAATAAAATAATAATCTGGTATCCAAAATTATTCATTTTAAATTTAGTTTTTGTTAATTATGAAGCATGGTAAGTCAATGATATCACCGATGATTTTTTACAGATATATAAACACTTAATAAACATATTAGAAACAATTAAAAAACTTTTTCATAAGTTCAACCATGTATGAAACCCAAAAACATGTATAAACATAAATGAAGAACATGTTGTGTACCCTTCAATGATGAATAGTCGAGAATTATTACTTATTCATGTTTTTTATGGCGATCCCTTATATGAATATAAAGCAATACGTCATATATGGTGTATCTAAGGATATAAATTAATCACATAAAATTGGGGTAGGTCCCTCCTTCACTCAATGGGTTTGTAGTACCTCAAATGGTAAATTTGGAAGAAGAAGATAACTCCTAGGAAAGAAGAAACATTTGGATGCTTGGGCAAGATAACTGCCATATCAATTATAGTATCCTACTCATATAGGTTATATATATTCTCTTAAAACCATTATGTATTAATTATTTTATTAATTAATGGACGAGTAACTCCTCATTCATTCCAATTCCCTCAAACATTTCATCACATGAAACATTTTTAAATTGTCAATAATGTATAGTTGATTCATTATTTTCCCATTTAAAATTTGGTTTAATTAATGTCTCATCATATAATAAAATTAACAATAAAATATTATTACATTCATTTGAATAAACATTTGATTTACTCATATATTACTTTTCAATAAGGTTTGGTAGTGGATATGATTTCACCATATCATACAAAACGATAATCCCAAACTAACTAACAAAACAAACCTTGGATTCTATATTTGGGATGATATGACATATAAATAACATACACTATGATATTTCTACAGACACATCATATATATATTTATGGATTAGGGAATCATTATATCTATTTACATCTCCTCGTGTTTATCTAGATCCTTTGTTTCATTATAAAGCCATTTATTTTAAAAAATATACTATATTTTTTTCATTTTTTTAGTATTTTATAATTTTTTCTATTAAATCTATTGTAATATAATGTGAGATAGGTTATTGGATAATTTTGGTTTAATAAGTTAATTTGATCTTAAATGATGTCGAATTATTCCATTTGAAACGCATTTAATTTTATAATTTAAAGCATGACTCAAAATGGTAATTCCATAAATATATTTATGTTATTCATGTGGGGAAGTAATGAATGTAATATTAAAAGAATAATCCAAAGGTTTATTTATAAATAAAAAAAATTAGACATGAAATGAAAGAATAATAACTCTATCCATGTTGGAATTCTAATAGTGTGTTAGGATTCTAACTACGCATGGGTATTAGTCCTTAAGAATGTTCCATTGTGAAATCCCAAGCTATGTTAGGGGGCAGATGAGTATTAAAAGGAAATTTTTAATTGCATTATTTTTGAAGGATGAAACAATTCTATAATTTTCTATGTTTCAACTAACTGGGATGATTATAATTTTTGATACTTCTTTAGTCACTTTTTTTGGGACAATGATAAATGGTGTTGCTAATTACATTCAAAGGGGAAGGAATTTAGATGCATGATATGTAAATTTAAAAGCTATAAAATTTTTATTCAAATAAGATAAATTCATACAACACAATCATCATTGATAATTACTACAATTCATTTAGGGAACCAAATATTGGGTTATAGTCTCCTATTTTTTGAGATGTTAAACAATCGAGTGCTAGCACTGGTGATACAAATACACCATCACTACACCAAACATAAACACTTTGTATAAAATTAACAAAATTTGTGATAGAAAAAAAAATATAATGAAAATATCATAATAGTCATGTGAAAATAATACATAGAGATAAGTGTAGATGATTCCAATTTCATTTCATTCCTGATAAAATGAAACCATTTTGACCCCATTTGGGATAATAATGTAGAAAAGGTTTGCCTTTAATAGAATATGTAATCAAGAATTTGATAAAAAATTATAATGACAGATCCAAAATAGTTCTAATTGACTATAATGATGTTTCCTTTAATTTCAGAACACTAAAAAATATTCTTGATCATTTATCCAAAAGGAAGAAAGTAATTCCAATCTATTCGAACCATCGATAAAGTATAAGGAGTTCTAGAAAACATGATTTAAAGGGAATAATTGATTAATATTTAGTAACTAAATCATGTAACCTTCTAATATCATGTTTAAATAGAAAATTATCCCAAAGATAGAGAAGAAAGGTATATGAGAAAGGATAGTGGAGTTAGTGATCAATATTTATTGAAGGAAGTAAAGTTATATTTTATAGAGTTACACATTGAGTGTTATTAATATAAAATACCTATGTGGATTTACCACACAATAGAGAATATTTTATGGGAGGTATAAAATATGGATTCAAGTATAATGGAAAAAATACAAAAATGATGAAATTATGTTTTATAGACTATGAGAATAAATAGATGTAATATGACAATAATGATTGAAATAATATCCATAGATAAGGTTCTTTTATCAATTATTTTATTTTAATTTTTCATTTTCATTATGAGTGGCTTGATCATAAGTGGAGATCAGGTAAAATTGAGTTGGGGATCACTGTGATTACTTGATTGTGTTGAATATTAGCTATTTTTTCTTCTGTATTTAATTATTTTTTTGGATTTATCACACGAAATTTGAACATTGAGGGTACGTGAAGTAATAAGAGTTTTAATATATTATATTCACTATGGATAAAGGGAATCAATTTACAAGAGGTGAGATAAAATAACACTTAACTTGAACCAAATCCAAAATCCAACCAAGAAAAATTGAAATTGAATATTTTTTATTATGGTTTAATTTTTTCTAGATTAAACAGACTCTTATGTTTTGATTTTTGGTTTAGGATCGAAACAAAAATGCTCCAATTAACCCAAACCACACCAATTAAAAACCATAATTTTCATGTTTTCTATCATCTTAACCCATTAATTGATTCCCTGATCTAAAAAACATTTAGATTTTATTGGTAGTCACCATTAATGAAAAAGAGTTCTATTTTGATAGAGGTTAAATGTTACTATTATTCCAATAATTCAATGATTATGTATAAATTTCATTTAAATTATTAGGTAACCATTACAAATTATCATGGATCTATATTTAGGATGTTATTAAAAAATGTTAATCAGTATTGAAAAATTAATCGAACCAAAAATTAATGGTACATATTTTTTTTATCTAAAAAATGATTGTTCAATGTTTTGGTATTTTATGAATCAAAATAAAATAACAAAATGTTTTTTGGTTTGGTTTTTAGTGAAAAATTAACCCATCCAATCAGCTACCACCCCAAGACTCAGGCCACTAGGTCCCCATCTAGACTAGTGGAAAACAGAGTGTGACACATTAAGTTTTCCTTTAATAGGCTAGGGGATGATTGGTGACAACTAGATAGAATTACAAACATGGGAATACATATCCTATAACAACATATGGGATTTAAATATATCAAATATAAATAATAAAAAACACATAAAATATATTTATAAACAACTAAACTGAATATAATTCAAGTATGAGACATCAAAATATAAATAATCCACCGTTTATGAAATTTATAAATAGAAAATAAACATTCATAACTTAACATTAATAGATAAAAAATACATAAAACAAGGTAAGACGCCTAATTTTTTTCGTTACTCTAATAAAAATCATTGATAATAGCTATCCTCCCTATGTACCACCATTCACCACCAAGCATTAGAATGACCAGCTCTATTAACTCCACACACTCTAAGGTCGCCTCAAAATAATGAATCATCCATATAGTCACATCATGTGTAAGAAAAAAGTTTATGTAGAGGTGATTATAGATATACTCAATATGACACCTCAAAGATTATAAAGGAAATATGAAAAAAATAAACCATCTCAAACTACAAACAAGAGATGAATACAAAAGGTGGTAAAACCCATATATTCTATATATATATATAAGTCTCCTGGATATAGGGAAGTCCTAGTTGGAAGAAATAATCACAAAAAAGGTTAATATATCACAAGAAACCATATATTCATACAATATAAAAAGACCCATAAATTCTGATGTTACCTGTCCATCTGTATGTATTACCCACAATGAAACCAAGAATTCCTAAAACATTGTAAGGGTCAACACATTTTAACTACTCGTCCTTTATAACATCGGTGTGTTCAATTTAAACTATAGAGGGTAACTCCTGACTTTCTCAGGTGTAAACATCAGTTGAGAGAGTATTAAACCCTATTCTTCATAACTATAGAGTAATATAAAACCCCAACTAAAATAATATAATTCATAATGGGAGACACACACCTTACAAAAAATTATGTGTGTCATTCTATGGAGTTTTAAACCATGGTGGAGGAGTTATGACTCATTTAAGAAATCCCATTTAATTAGGATATAACTAAATTTATAAAAATAAGACACCCACCCCATTAGTGTGGATTTTTTAACGCTATAAATTAT
This sequence comes from Viscum album, assembly GCA_963277665.1. Classification (NCBI taxonomy): domain Eukaryota; kingdom Viridiplantae; phylum Streptophyta; class Magnoliopsida; order Santalales; family Viscaceae; genus Viscum; species Viscum album. The sequence goes on along the minus strand of OY728143.1, from coordinate 1,399,804,262 downwards.
ATGGGGGACTAAAACATTATTGGGACCAAGGGAGTATGTCTGCAACTCCAAACATAGATGAACCACCCTCCAAATATCCAAGGAGTATACAAATCTTGGAGTAATGTGGGATCTCATTCTCTATAATCAGTACATCAAAAGGGGAGTACTCAACTCCATGTCTACTTCAATCTTCACACTATAACCAAACCATACCCACTATAGATTAAGGCGTGAAAGGTTACATTAACCAACTTAAAATGACCAAATCAAAGTTCCTTAAATTGGTAAAAAAAATTATATTATTTAATTATTTCACGTTAATTGTAGAGTATTTTATTTTATGTTTTTCTGGTTTAGTTTTTTTGGTAAACTTAAACATTTATGACCATAAATAAATAAATAAATTATTTTTGAATGTGTAAGTGGCAGTTAATTTTCTATGATTAAATTTTTAAATAAAAAAACATTATTTACATTTCCATAAAATCAAAATATGTTGATCATATGGTATAATTAAGTGAATATAAGTCATTACACTAAAGTAAATGTTCTATAAACGTGAATAAATCCATTTAAAACATTTATATATTGATAGTTTGGTTTTTTATAAAATAATTTTCTTCATTTTAATATCTAATTATTTAAATTTTTAAAGATACCCTCTCTAAATTTTATATTATTATGATCTTTATATTATCATAGAACCCATAGATATGAAATTTTAGTATTTCATATATCCTTTATGAATAAATTTAATAGAGTATAATTTTTTTACATTTATTATTACAAATATAAACTATTTTTAAATGATATAAATTGACTAGTTTGGTTTATGTTGGTTGTGGAGTAATCCTAGATCAGTTTGATTTTTAACATAGGGTAATTTTCATTGTACTCAATTGACTAGATCCAGTGCCCTTGACCTATTTTAATAGACCATAAAACCCCTATATATAAATATAAGATAATATAGATAACAAATATTCCTTATATATGGTATATTATGATAAATAGGATTATTCCAACATGCTCTACAAGGGACGTTTCTTATAATAGACTATTTTGTTGTCTAATTTGGATACCCGAGTGAGAAAAAACTGGAAACAATTAATGTCACAAAATACGTCATATATTCTCTTCCATACATAGCATTTGTTGGGTATATTGATGGAAAATGGATATGGGTATTCATGGATTATTTTATAAGGAGCAATCTGATGCATGTTACATTTTCATTCTCTTTTAGAGTGGATTTCCCCCAAAAAATTGGTAGTATAATCAGTTGATGCTGAATCACCTTTAATATATAACATTAAATCACTACTCTACATTAGAATTAATTAGAGATAATATTTTGATGAAAATAAATGTGAGAGGGAAATCCCTTACCTTAAATATTTACTTCCTTCAAACACATTAATACCAACTCTATAAAAAATTGCTATAATTATATTATAGAACCATAATTATATACATATTACCACATATTATTTATTTATGACCTTTTACTACCCATTTATTAACAATTCCATGTTATAGTCTTGTTTCTAGAAACAGCCGCTTTATATTTTCATGCATGTATTGATTTGTTATTTTTGGTCATATTACATTGATTATGGTTCCATAATATAAAAAATTCTAAACATGAAATAAATATATGATATATCAATTATATGAATATATATTTAAATTAATACATAAAATTTAGATCTAAAAAAATAAATAAACCATTCATGGAGATGGTAGTCCATACTTACACATGAACGATGTTTCCATTTCCCCAAAGGACTAAAATAAATAATGGTAAATTATATATTATATTTATAGAATAATTTTTATGATGAATATTTCAAATGTGTTTATTTAATCCTACCCCTATTACCTTTTATGTCTAGAGTATCTGAAGAAAGAATCACAATTCTTCGCAAGACGGTAGTCTTTCGTACACATGAATGACATTATCATATTCCAACAGAATGGAATGTAATATGTAATGTGTCATATAATGATTCCATAAGAATAATAATATCATAAATATAATATATAATCAATTAATGCATCATTATATCCATGTATGATATGTGGTTATAGAAAAGAAAAAACATCATTTCATTAGGCGGTAGTCCATCGTACAGAGGAATGATGATTTCATAACCCATTTGATGGAAGAGGAGAAGAATTTAGGTTATGAAATTAACATAAAAACATATTTTTATATTTAATATGATTAGGTTATTATATAATAATGGTTTCATAAGAATTTATATAGGTTTAATAATATATAAAATTAAACACTTGATTAGGGATGTCACCAATTTTTCGGAAATCTTCATTTGGTTTGCAGCAAAAAGGATTCATAGGTTTTATTTTTTACAGAACTATGTACTATATGATGGGAGGAGTAAAATAAAAAATTCATTTGATTAGGTATTTCTTGATAAATTTGTTTTTGGAAGTGTAAATACGAGATGAGTTTGAGTAAACTTTTAGAACTAAGGTGACTTGTATGCTTGAAATTTATGATGTGAAAAAGGAGAATCCACACTTTTTACATAACAGAAGGATTAAAAAAGAGCCATTATCAAAATATAGTTGTAAAATGGTCTAAATATAGACATTAAATTGGAATTTTATATGTTTATAGGTTATTTTTTTCCCTTATCATTTTAGTTCAATCCCTAATAAACCCATTTCCCTTTAACTATAGTAATTAATTTTTATTATTTTTACATTTCATTATGGTCAAAAATGCAGTTTAACTTGTTAGATAATATAAAATATTTTGATTCCAAATATTGAATCCATTTTTTAAAATTCTATTCACATAAGTGGAAAAAAAATTTAAATATAATCTCACAGATGTGAGGAGACACCTGTTTTCCCAAGAGTAAGTATTCAAAAGTATAAAACGTTCTTATATCAAAATTCACTATTAAGTTGGTTACAAGGACACATATTTTATTAAAATATATATAATTTAACTGATGCTACTTTTGAAACCATATTAAAACTATTTTAATCCATTTAAATGTTTACAAATAAATGGAAATTCTTAATTAAAACATGTGTTTTTCACTATTAATCAAAAAATATATCTTCTTTGAAAATTCTAAAAAATTCACCCAAAGATAATTTTAACATTATGATTGAAAAAAATAACTTCATTTTTTCAAATACATTTTCTGAAATTGGAAAATATTAATTTGAAAATATATTCACAAAATAAGAAAAATCTATTTTCAATAATAATAAAGTTTATAAGAAAAAAATTGATTTATTCTAACATCTTATATAGAAAACACAAAAAATAAACATTAAACATTTTATTTATTCTATAAGATATAAAATTTATTAAAATAATTTAACAAAAGTGAATTGATTAATTTATTAAGGTAAATTTTAATTGTGTACATAAAAATAGATTTCTAGAAAAAGATTTATTTTATTTTCAAATAATTTTTACTTTCATTTATAATTAACTACACAAAAAATATTTCATTCTACATACATGTGTAAACCAAATATTTTTATAATTTATTTAATTCAATTCACTATATACCTTCCAAAATATACACCAAAACAATCACATTAGATAATAAAATTGTAATAGTGTTTATTGTTTCATTTAAACACAATGTTGTTTGTAACATAATATAAACTCCAAGTTACAGGTAGCAATATATAAACACATTGTTTAATGTAATGCCTAATATTCAATATATTATATTTATTTGATTCTTTTCAAAAAATATTTTGGTGATACATTCTACCTTCATTATAATGAATTTTCCCTTGAAATTCTCCACTTTGACACCACCACCTGAGGATAATTCAGCCTCATCACATCCTCAGGTTCCCACATATCTTTCTCATGATAAATGTTTTTCTAAAAAAAATTATGACCATGTGATTGGTATTCTTTTGTAGCACTGTTTTTGTACGAAACAGAATCTCTACTAGTTTTTCCTCATAAGATATATCATTCTCGAGTGCTAAGACCTCTAATTTCAATAATTGTGATGGGTCATGTATATATTTTCTTAGTAGATAAATATCAAACACATTGTGAACCCGAGAGAGGTTCAGTGGAAGTTCCAATTGATAGGACATTTCCCCGATATGATCGAGAATTTTAACGGGACCTATATACATATGGATTAGCATTACATTATATTTAAATAAAATTTCATCCATTGATTATGCTTCGATTAGTTTAAACATCATCACTTACACCCAAAATGAAGTAGAAATTTTTATTCCTAAATTACTAAAATATAACAAGATCCATTCTTGAATTACACATCATTCCATCTCTCTCTAATGATCATAAAAACAATAATGGTTTTCACGAGTTATCAAATATGAATAAATATTCATATGATGATGTAATACATTAATATCTAAAATCTCTTCAAAATGTCAACAAAAAACATTGCATAAATGGTTATTCTATGGCCATTAAAAAATATAAATTTATAAAGAAGGTCACTAAAATTATTAAAATCAAATTAACATTAATCTCCAAAATATCATAAGGTATCTATTAAATGTTACATAAAAAATATGTGAATACATTGGTCATATAATTTCCTAAAACATGGTAATAACCCAAATTACCATAAAACCTTAATGAAAACATCTGTAACACCTCATTCCATGAATAAAACAATATATTATTAAATATATTCCATAAATCCAAAAATGATGTAAAATACATCAGTGATAACATATACCACTTTTTCAAGAAATCAATAATCAGTTCTTAGGTCGTTTATATTATCCAATTTAAATTATCTATATCAATCATTTCTTTATCCAAACTAAACATCATTTTACTCAAAATCAGTAATATATTAAATGTTATCTTCTCTTAGTGTTGGGTTTTCCATAAAATATTTCCTTTACTATATATAATCACTTTAATCATTCTATATAATTCTTAAACCATTAACTATGATTTATTATTTATTTCTTAATACCTCTTTCATTTAATATATCATTTATGGTATCACCTATATCAATAACTAAACAATTACTTCTACCAACTTTCTAATACTACTCGCTAGCATTACCCCATGGGAATCAATTTGTATAATGCCCATTATTTCAACATTTATAACTTTCATCCATTAATGATGCCTTAGGTAAACCATTATTCTCACCCATTTTTTAACTAAAATTTTCATTTTTACATAGAAATCGCTTACATTGTTCCCTTCTTCTAAAAACATAAAAACTATTATCATTCCATTGAGACATTAAATAGAGTGATTATTCCCACATTCTTGATATATAAAAAACTGAATATTAATTCTTTCATGGTCTCCACGACCTGAAATCTCAATGAAATATATCCTTCTAATATTTGATGAGTCTGAGAGTTAGTTAAAGTGAAAAATTTTAATCATATATCATGGTAAATTATTAGGCATAATCACATTATCATTCACTCTAGTCATCTTCCCATCCAATTTCTCATCAACACATTGTTCATCACATTCAACATCAATATAGTTCCTACCGTTGAATAAAACCAAAAAACATAGAACGGGTAACAATATTAATAGTGTGACACATCTTTACCCTGAAAAATAATTTTAGGAATGAATAAATCCTGAAACCACCTTTTAAATTTATGACACCTTAGGCTTAACCATGTCCATTCATTTTTGTTATTCAAATCCTTCATGATCGTTTGTAAAGAGTTTTTTATTTACAAAACAAATCCTCTAGGAGTGTCAACCAGATGTGAATTAATTTTGTTTTTTGTATACCAAGTAACACTCGAGTCATTCCTAAGATTACTGTTTTAGTTATTACACATAGTTACATATTTTCTAGATCCATATCCAATTGTTGTATCTAGACAGAGATGTAATTTCATGAAAATCACTAACTATATCATTCAGAAAAATTACTAGGATTTTCCCTATACTTTGAATCATCTATATACTTATCCTTATCTGTATCACTATACACATCCATAAAAATTTCCCTATGTATCTCACTAATGTTTTTTATCCATGTTACGGAAGGTTAATTAAGCCTTCCTTGGATATAAACTATAAATACCCAAAAATTTTATACATAAATATTACATTTCAATATATGAATATTCATTACATAACATAAATATCCATGCAAAAATCATTTAAGACTACTACTTTGGGAAACTTGGACACATAAACAAATAGTCCATCTGTGAGCTATGTTTTCTCCCACTAATTTCTCCATAAATATAACCATTTTTAAAATTATCATACATAATACATTTTTTCATATCCTAGGGAAAGGTAACATGAGAAAGGGTGAGATAAGATTCTCAGTAAGGGTATATAGGGAAGATATTAATATAACATGATCATAAGCGTATGAGAAACTGAAAATAATATATAAAAACCAAACCCTGCATATCAGATATCATAAACATGATTCATGGCATAGATCTTGGAAGTTCATAAGACATCAATCATAATGGAGTAAAATAAAATAAACCATGAGAATATAACATTAGAATAAACCATAGATTTCTGGCATACACATAAGCATAGATAATATTATATTAAGGATACCCTCAAGGACATTCATAACATGTTATTATTAGGTTAACAACCTATATACCTACATCAGGTTTGGGATAACCTCCCGTGTACCCTCTTTTGGGCTCAGTACAACCTCTCGTGTATCCCCATTTAGGATTAGGGTTAACTCCCATATACCCTTTGACTCATATATCATTAATCATTATCCAATCCATTGGAGGGAGATATAGGTCCCTACCATCTTGTGTAATGACTTATATTTCTTTGGTTTTATTTTTAACAATCAATTTGGAAAATTTTGAGACTAGACTATAAGTCATTATGACATTATGATACCTGAGGTTCCCAGAATAACTATTTGAAAAAAATATTAATCATTAAATAGAAAGTGAAAATGGTTTTCCTAAAAAAGGTGTAATAAATTCTAAACGGGTAACCGAAACAAAAACTTAAGGGAATAATTGTGTTTAGATGAGTGAGTTTACCCTATGTGAGGCCTAATATTGGTTGGTGTAGGTCACCTGTGAAAAGTTGATTTTTGATGTAACGAGAGTAGAATTATTTTTTAAAAAATATTTTTATTCGATGTAGTGAGGTTTTCTTTTAAATAAAACATTGTCATAGAATTCAGGGTTATCAACATAACCATATAATTACTCTAAGATATGGAAAAGAAAACCCTCCCAATAAACGAAAATAAAGGATCAAGCCGATCATGGATCGTTGCACCAACAGAGTTGGAGGATCTCATCGATGATGGAAACACAATCATTATTCATCAATGATCAATCCAAAATTGAGGTAGTGCGTGCGTTTTAATTTTTCCCTATTATTTAATTCATATGATGAGCTTGAATCAATCAACGAACGGATTGATTCATAGGTAGTGTGTATTGAAGGATTGGGATTTTATTTGTAGGTTCATTAATGGGGTTTATTTTGGGGGGGGGATTTGAATTGTTTCCTCTTCATTCTTCATTATAACATGAATGGATGAAGGCCAACATGAACAAGATAAATAACTGTTCATTAGTTGTTCTTGTGCATTTGTCTCTCTCCCCTGATTTTATTGTGTTTTTTATTCTTCACAATATATTTATGGAGAATCGTTGCACCATTGATTCATGACGCAATGAGCCGAGATTGAAGATTCAACCTCGTGAAGATTAAATAGTGGTGATGCGATGAAGGAGTGGTGTGGATTATATGAGAGGGTAACACATAATGGTGTGTCCGGTGGTGCACATTGGTGGCTGGGTGGCATCTTCCGTCAGTCCAGGTAGGCAGCAGCACGGTCCGGGGGATAGGGCTAATCTCGGGGGAGGGCATGGTGAACGAAGGGCCACCGGTGGGATGGCCAACAATGGAGGTAGAACACAGATCAGTGGGGATGTGTGAGATCCCATGGTGATGGTGACGTAACGGGTAGAAAGAGTGTGTGGGGTGCATATGGAGGTGGCGGGCAGACCACGTGGGACGTGGCGGCACCCGGTGGGGCACATAGTCAGGGGGCCGTGTGCGATGAACGAATTTGACCCACATATGGCTGGCCGGACTAGATGAGCTGAGCCAAACATGTCTAAACTCAACCGGTTCCAGTTGGCCTATGTGTCTGTCCTGGTCTGGCAGGTCGGGTTGGACTTGAATCAGAACTGGTCAAACTTTTTCACTAAAATAATAATATCTTTCAAACCATATTTCAGATTGTCGAGCCATCTTCAGAGTTAGAGCCCTTGAGTGAAGATGGTCCTTATGAGACCAATGGGTTGTTTTCCCTTGTACATTCTAGTAACATGGGCCATTTTCATGGGTTGTACTCAGGGTCAAGGTAAACCGTAGGCATGACTATTACTCACTATTCTCCCTCCTCATCTAAGTGAATCAATTCTCTCATCCATCATATCTAATAAGAGCATCATTATAGTTTATTCTCCTTATTTTTACCCTGAGGGTTTTAGGTATCATTTCCTATCCACATGAGCATGATCCCTTCAGTAGGTTTTTTTAGATAGAGTTATTGAAATCCCGTGAGAGGCCCAGTGAGGGATCCTATATTCATTTTTTATGCCCTAGGTAGAGTATTTTGTATTAATGATACCAATCCTAGTAGAAAGTCATCCAATACTTAGAAGATTATTCTAGATGGAGTTTATGGTATATTCCATGGCCCTGTTTAGGATACCCCATTAATGTATCATATTCTCTTCAGATATATAAGTGTATTTCTCTATATCTCATGGAATTTCTCGATAGACAGTACCCCCTCAGACAGACGTTATTAGGGTTATCTGATTCTAGAGTGTGTTCTCCCAGATGTATGATCTGTGGAATCTTCGGACTGAATAGCATGTGATGGTATGCAGTGGCCATGAAAAAACCTAGAATGTTTGGTATGGTATGTGTATATATGGATAACCTTGTTATATGATGTAGACATATAATTGTGTAGTTCTGATTGTACCATATCCTTCGTGTATTACATTATGGTTTCAATGCATCCTACTAGATATTTTTATACTCACACATGGATGGTATTTATCTACACATGTCATGTATTGGAAAGAGGAGTGACCTTTTGACATTGTACATGGTATATCAAGACCAGAAAATGCTTTTTGGGATCTGGTAGGCCGAGTTAATCTTACGACATCATATAGTTGTCCCAGTCCCTCACCTTCACGTCTGATCTGGTAGGGTTTTCTAAAGATGAGTTTTAGGAAATTTTTTACAAGATTTCATTTGATGGGATTATATTCATTCCCATTTGATCTTTCCATACTTTACTTTCACTATTTTACTCTCGATGTGGGATAGTGGTTTTCATGATGGTTAAATAGTGTTTTTACATTATAGCATTTGTGGCTTGGAAATGTGTGTGTTCATACAGGTAATAAGGAAATACCTCTCATGTTATTGATATGCCTACTCAGTGTTAGTCACCATCCCCTAAACTATTAGAGGCAGGCATGGGTATTTGAGTCATGCGCCCCACTGGGACGAGTTGTGATAGAGTGGTATCAAATTTGGTCGATTCTAATTTAGAGTTGAGAGTTTGTGATATTGGTTTGGGGAAACAACGTTAAGTGTTTTGAGTTCCAATTTTAGGCAAGGGACTCCAATGTTGGTGCATCAGCTAATGTATCCATACACCAGGACTCTGAAAACATTCTTTTAGACTCATTGCATGAGAACACTAGTTGTAGAAAAAGAACAATGGTACATGCATCATATAATACTAGGTTGTGATTCCATGTTCTTCTTGAGTAAGATATCCAAATATACTCACTAACCATCGTACATATTGATTTCTTATAGGACACCTTCACAATGCATACCAGTAAGGATCCTACAGCTCGATCATGAGGATGACCCCCTCTGTGAAGGGATCTATTTCCCATATGATACCTCCTGGTGGTGTGCATGATATACTACAACCTATTGAGATTCCATTGGTAGATGTATTACCAATAGACGATGAGTGTAGGATAATCGCACATCATGAGTTCCAAAGAGAGATAGTGAGATACCACTCAGGTTCTGATGTGATCCCTACCCTCAGGCAACTGAGGACTAGATTGAGGTGGTGACCTGATTTTTCTAACTAGTCAGGACACCAAACGATCAGATGGTGATATTGGCGGCGAGAATTATACATGGATAACTAGGGTGATGGTGGAGTTTGGTTATCCTAACTCATGAATAGGTGACTATTTCATGGATAGAGTTTGAGAGCCTCTTCAGGGAAGAGTTTTTTCCAGTTATGCTAAGAGATGTGCATATACATGAGCTTCTTCAGTTTAGAATGGTTGTATAATAGTAGTTGATTACTCATCAAGGTTCAAAAACCATTATAGGTTCTCAATTGATATGTTCAGGGATATATACTTCTAGGATCATATTTTTGAGTGAGGTCTACATATAGAAATATAATACAATATTATCCATATGAGCATTCCTACATATTATAGGGGTCTTGAGTGGGCTTTGGTGGTGAAGAGATTTTTCTCTTAGCAGAGACAGCCAGTGATAGTTATCAAAGAACAAACATGTAAAGAGATCTTATAAGTAGGGAGATGATATCAGTCTTAGGGATCTGAACATGGGAGATGTTACAGAAAGAGTTCCTAAGATAGAGGATATGCAGTTCAGGGTTCATAGGGTGGATCTAGTTATCATAAGGAGATGTGGTGCTATACATGTAATGGAAGGGGAAATCATTCATGATATTTTCCAACCCATTGTTCTACTAATAAGGATAAAATGGATAGACCACTGATGTTGAGGTAGAAGCATGATTTGGTGGATCCTTATGGTAGAAAATATGGAAATGGAGTTGGGAGATAAACAGGAGGTGGTTAACATTTCGTGTTACTACAACGACCCCCAAGATGGTCTGTGACGGGCCCAAGGAGCTAGAGAACAGAGCCGGGGACAACTACATGCAGCCAAGGCATATAAACAAGGGAAAATCCAGAGGATTTATTTATTATTTCACAAAAATTAGTTTTAGACTATAAAATAAAATAATCAAAACTAAAAAAAATCATATGGATTTTCCATGGTTTCTGAAAAAAGTTAGGTTTCTTCATTATTTTATTAGTATAACGCCCGAACGTATTAAACTATTTCTCTTATTTGTGTTGAAGTGAGTCATGTTTATAATGAAATGATTTTAATACATTAAAATATAATATATGATTTGGAGGACTCAAAAAAATTTATTAAATTAATAAAATAACCAAAAAAACACATTATTTTAAATGTTAAACGTATATTTGGTCATGGATACAATTTATTGTACTTATCACATAAATTTTTCATCATTATGAGGTCATAATATGCATCATATATTTATACAGTATTTATTTTTTACCCAAAAATTCGATTATCTTTAAAAAGTATGAAAAAATAATTATTGGATAATTTTGAAAAGTTGATTCATAAAATTATATTTATTTTATCAGAATAATTCAATACATTTATTAAATTAAAAATTAAAATTAAAATCCTTTTTTATAGAAAATTTTTTGGTTTTTTCACAGTAGTAGTTTCCTAACCCTAATAAAAATAAAATTTTAAATTCTTAAAATTAATTTTATTTAATATATACTATTTATAATACTATTTTATTAAAATATAATTTATCTAAAAAATTCTCGAATTAATAAAAAATTTGTTTCTTTATTCACACTATATTTTACCCCAAATATAATTTAGGTATAAACATATACAAAATCTAATTTTTATCAAAATAAGTATTTAATAATTTATAAAGTAAAGAAACAAATACAATTATTATATTTAAATTTAAATATATACAATCATACAACTAGGGTTAATTTTTTCCTAGTTCTTGATGAATTATGTTTACCCTTATTTAACCTATTTTCCTTTTACCGAGGTAATAAATATTTACTACAATTACTATTCATATTTTTCAGAAATTATGTCGACCATACAACTTAATATTAATTAAGATGATTTAAAATACAGAACAAATTTTACCAACATAAATTAATAGAGGCAGGATAATTTAATTAAAAAAACACATAAGCATGAAAGAAACTTGTTTTCTAAAATATGCATTTTTCATGGAAAATATGATTTTACTTAAACTTTATAGCTAATAATACTCATTATATTAGTTTCAATAATAAATATTTATATATAATATGAAAATTTAATTTGAATCATTTATCATTGGGGGATATATTAATTAATTATAATATAGAAACATTATGAATTTTGAAATAGTTATCAGAAAAATGTATTTTCAGTCTTCAAAATAAACTTATACTAAATTATGGTATAAATATGGTTTAAATGTAATTAATGTAATTAAATATAAAAAAATAATAACAACGTTACATTTAAATAAAATTATGTAATATTGGGACTTTTATATTTCTTAATTTATTAAAAAACTGATAATTGTACTTAAAATAATATTTTTCACTATTCACTAAAAAATCTAAATTTTCCAAAAAGTCACAAAATTTCACCATAAGTTAATTTTGATATTATTATATTATTAATGGTGGTCATTTTATCAAATAAAATTTTCTAAACTTTATATAAATTAATAATATAATTTTTTTACAAAAAGAAATAAAAATCATTTTTGAAGACAACACTTTTTGAATAATAAAATGACATTATTAAAAATTAAGTTATTGTTTACAAATAATTAATGAATAAATTTATTTTTATTAGAAAATATATATATGTAATAATTTTTTTAATCCTATTTTTTATATTAAATTTAATTGCTATGTTACTGTTTTTATATTTATATAATCATTGTTTGTTTGGGTTCAGTGTTTCGTATCCCAAACACTAACAAACATAGTTTTATCTTGTAAAAAATCAAGTAATTACCTTATCCCCATTAATAAATTTTATCCTCAAAATTTTATCTTTATCTTTATAAGAATTTTTGGACACATTATACTATCTTTATTGATATTTCACATCTAAAAAAGGGTTAATAAAACATCTACTTCAAAAGAGAGAATTTGATATATGATGATCATAACATAACTAGGTTTTCAATTAGGATAACATTAGTGGGAAGATAAAACATAAATACAAAATAAAAAACTACCAATAAAGAACTAACAGAGTATGATAGAGAACATGGTGAGAATAATGTTAATGACCACAAATCCATAAATCACAGATCGTTAAAAAGATCATCAATTCATCGAAAATGATCATAATAAGAAAAAAAATTATTCAAGAATATTTTCCTAGAGCTAAATAATTACATTATCATATATAATAGTAATATAAAGAAATATACTTTATTGAAAAGTATAATTTTGTACATTAATCAATTTCTACTACAATCTTATCTTTTCTCTAAATAATGAGAACTCAAGATAACATATTTTTTTATGCATGAAAAACTAGAATAAGCTTCTAACAGATCGCATAAGCCACCAAATAATAGAAATTTTTTTTATTATATTTAATAAATCTATAATGGTAAGAATAATGTATGATAATTATGAAAATTAATAAACCATATTACAATAATATCCAAAATTCCACAAAAATACTGAATAGATATTCATAGATCATTATTTAAATAAGTACTATTATATATGAAATAACATAAAATAGCCTCAAAATTAATGAATGTTTTAACCTCAAGGCTTCTCTCATACCCTTCAACTTAATCCTCAAAAAACATTAGATAATTGTTCTAAAAAAAGTTTTTATATTAAACCAAATGGGTATATATACCCCAAAAAAAATAAAACATATCCCAAAATATCATTAATTGCCTAAAAAGGAAAATATATTTTATCCTATATTATGTTCTCCCCAAATATCTTTAATCATGCTAAAATTACATCACATAAATCTTCAAAATTGGTATCAATGATTTTAAAGATTATAATTAAACATATATTCCCATGTCTCTTTAGGATTATCCCAATTTCAAACACATATTAAGTGTTATCAATACTCTAATAACTAAATCACTTTTATAGGTTATCAGTAGACTTCAATATATATTTCAAATCCTTAATGAAATAATATTTGCACCAATCCATATATGTTTAGTGTTTATTATACCCATAATTTCATTGAAATAATACTTCTTGAACATAACTATCATATAACAATACATAAATATTTTATTCCTTACACTTTAATGATTTCCATAATAGAGGTTCTTAATCTAGGATTTAACCCTTAGATTGGGGAATTGTCTTACATAATTCCCATATTCTACACACATAAGACATTGAACAATATAGTGTTTTGTAGTATTTAATTTATTCCCTTACATCATATACATCATTTTATATGTAAACTAGATACTTTATTCCTTATCTATCCACACATAAAACACCATAAATTTCCATTATGGAATTTTCCTTTGTTTTGCTTTCCAAATTTTTGACACATAAGAAATTGAATCTTATTTATTTAATCCACCTTATCATATGGACTTTATTGAGATTTTTTCATACTATTCTTTGATTTATTTGACATTAAACTATGTTCGAGTTTTTAAATGTTTTTTATAGATGGTTTGGCATATTCATAATATGTATCCCTTGAGCTCCCATTAGGTTAAGCGTCCCATTTGGGAAATCTTTACATTTCCCATCACATTTGTTGTTGACGTTTTTCCTCCTATTTTAAATTATGAAAAGAATAAATGGGAAATTACGGATGAGTAATTTTAAACTATTAAACATATATTGTGCGAAGAAAATAAAATTAAAGGAGTAACCTATAAATGAAATGTATTTCTTAACTTATGAATTTAAAGGTATCAATCTATGTTTTCCATGATCTATTTCCTAATATAGACTCATATGGGAATTATTTTTCCCTTAATAATGTTTCATAATGAGCTTTTGAACATAGAAAATAATATCCCCCAGGAGTGTGAACGTAGGTGTGAAGAAAAATCTATTGTTGTGAACCAGTTCTTGATCGAATCTATATTAATATAAGTTTTTTGGGTCTTATACCTAGGTACATCTATGATAGATCCACATCCACTTATAATATCCAAAGAATAATAATTTTTTACAGAAACCACTTACTCTATACTTTAAAAAAATTATGGGATTTCTTCTTCTTATTTTTCTTATCCTTAAAGTATTCTCTAGAGTTTTATAATCCCAATCCCAAAATAACTAAAAATTCTTTATACACCAACTATAACAAAAATAATCTATATTAAACATTAATTAATGATTTATGACAAAATATTACACATAATAAAACCCAAAATATTATGAAGTATATTTTATTAGGGATTTAATTACATAGATTAACATCTTGAACATGGGATACAACAATATTATTGAAAACATCCATAACATGATTCTAAAATTACGTAGCTTTTAAAACTACATGGGATAACCCAAGGAAACAAATAACAAAGTGGTGAGCTATAAATACTTGTAAAGGAATAAAAAAATAATAACATGAAGAAAGTATCAAATATTAAAAAATATGGGTTTTAATGAGATATAAAATGGTTGGAATCGTAAGTATGAACAATGAGGCATGATATAACATGATAACATAAAGTCAACATGGAAATATGGAAAACAAAAATTAAACATGAAATTATAAACACAGGTCAAGCTTAACCATAATGAAATCATAACATAATTATCTTAGTAAAACCTCTCATCCACTAAAAATTATATCTCATGTGACTAAAAAATCACCCAATACATTAGAGTGCTATTTGGGCACATCCATCATAATAATATCATGTATGTGCATAAGTGTTCAATATAAATCATATATGTAAGAACACATTTCATCACATTTAATCCCAAGATAATAGATTTTGGATAAAATAATTATATTTCCAAAATAAATGAATTATAATTTCATAAAGGTGAACACCATTGATAAGAAATGAGTTTGTGTATTTACTACATAATTGTTTGACATGGGGAATCACAGTGAAATTTCTGCAGTATATCTGGTGGACATAAATATTCATGGGTGGGGTTAATAAGAGTGAAAGGGTTTTGTAATCATTTATAAATAATAAGGACAGTAATGGTTATACAGAATAACATATCTCAACAATAGGAATTGGAGATAAAATTCATCAGGTAATGAAGGTTCTTGAATGGGAATGTATAAAGAGAGATATCATCCTAAATTTCATCATGGTAATGACTTCGGTAATTGCCAAAATGGGATGTGATAAATTAGAAATAATTTTAATATAATCAACTATAAATTAAATGTATGTTTATTATTGAATGAAAATATATCTGATTTATAATTAAAAAGACTAATTACAAATAAGGTACTCGAATGGAAAAGAAGTGAGATAGGTTTGAAAAATAATAGGATAATTCCAATAGCATTATAGGTGTACATAAAAATTAATGGTAGGGATTAATGAGAGTTAAATGAAAATATCATCACATGGAAATAAAATGGGTAGTAAGAGGGATTTATAAAACAAACCCAAACAAGAACACTTGGAAATTAAAATACCCGACTTAAAATAGGTGTTTCAATAAAAAGAAGAGATGGAAATATTTACCTTGAGGGGGTCATTCCAAAAGCATGTAAGGAGCTTCTTGAAATCTTAGGGGAACCTATAAAGGACCCTATAGAGTGGAGGGAAGATTAATGAAGTTCTCCATGGGTTTTTATTAAAGAGGAATAGGATCTTGTGTGGGTCTATATAGAAAAAGATAGGGATGTTCATTATTATTTCCAAAACATAGGTTTTAGACTCTATACAATAAAATAATCATAACCAAAATCTTTCCAATTGTTTTTACAATGGTTTCATAAAAATATAGGTTTTTCTAATTATTTTATAATGAAAATAGAAAAATTATTAAAATACTACCCTTGCTGATGTGGAAGTGACTGAGCTTTATAAAAAATGATTTTAAAACCATAAAATATATTATTGGTTTTGTAGGATTCATAAATTCTTTATAAAATTAATCAAATAACTTCATAAAGACATTATTTTAAAATTTAATCATATTTTTTTTCATGTATGCCATTTATAGTATTTATTAAATAACTTTTGGTTCATTATCATGACATAATATAAACTATATACTTACACCGTATTTAATTATTACATGAAAATTTGAGTGTCTTAGAAAATTATGAAAATAAAAAAATTGGATAACATGGAAAATATGATTACAAAATTTATATTTATTTTATAAAAAATCTCTAGATATGAGAAATTAAAAATTTTCATTAATGTGCATGTTTATTGAAAAATATTGGGTTTTTCAGAATACGAGTTTTTTTACCCGAATAAAAATTACTTTTTAAATTTGTAAAACTATTTCATTTAATATATATATATTTTAATAATAGTAATTTATTTAAATATTAATTTTTTAAAAAATTATTGAATTAATCGAAAAAATTGTTTCTTCCTTAAAACTATATTTTACTTTAAATACAATGTATGTTTTAACGTATCAAAAATATATTTTTTATCAAAATACTTATTTAATCAATTATATAGTAATAAAAAATATTTTTACTATTATATTGAAATGAATATACATACATAGAGAGAGATATATATATATATTCATAATATTGGGGTTATATTGTTTCTCATAAGGACCAAAAGTTTTATCAATAGAAATTCCCTTCTTATAATTATGTCACATAAAATGACATTAGGAAACACAGTGAAACATAATGCTTAAATGAACTAATAAATACTATGTCACCTTTAGAGCGTACTTGTTAAAAATAATTTTTCTACTTTCTGTGTTTTTAATTTCTATAATCTGACATACACGGTTGCAATTACTAAGATATTCAGAGTCTGATAGAACAAAATTAATTTTTGGTGAATAGTAACTTACCCTTATGAATAGTAATGCTACCCTTTTAGATAGTAATATGAACCTTATGAATACTAAATAGAACAAGTGAATAGTAATCATACCAATTATAGTTGAAATAAAATTTATCCATCTTATAAGTGACAATTTGATATCATAGTACAAATAAATAAATATTTTGAAAATTATTAATGATGTGTTGGTATTTTTATAAGTAATAAATATTTTATGATTAAAAGTAAATATATGTTTAAAAAATTATTACTCCTTTAATATTTTGATGTCTTATTATTTTAATATAATTTTATGAGATCTTATGTAATTTTTCAAGGCTTTATAAAATCAGTTATAAATTTAAAATTTTTATTTTCCAAGTAAATGATGATTTAAAATAAAAGTTAAATTACTCATATTTATCAAATTAATTTTATAAAATAGAGTTAATTTTTCAATTATACACATTGAAAAATGGTAAAGGTGAATTTTTGGATTTTTCTGAAATACTTAAATTTTTAGTGAATAGTAAAATACTTTAATTTACTATAAATGCTAAAAACCTGAATTTTTTAGTTGTGATTGAGTCATGGATGATGTAAGTGAAACTTTATTCCAACTAAAATTCACTAATTACTATATTTAGTTACAATAATCCTCAATATTTCTTGTCTTGAGAAAAATAATAAATTAATGATTAAAAAATAAGGAAACACCCCTCTCCTCCACTATAAATACCACCCCTCACACCCTATTCTCAACACACTTCCCAATCTTTGAACCTTGCCTATATTATACCCAATAATATTCTATAGTACATAAACTACTTCTTTGAACTCTTGGTATAATAAAAAAACCAATCCTAGGTTCCTTGAGTAGGATCTCAAGAGGAGAATTCAAGAGGTAAATCCTCTCTCTTTTCTTTTAATTTGCTTTCAATTTCAATTTATTTCCTTATTATATCATCACCTAACATTGTAAAAATGAAATGATAACTCCAATAACTTACATATAATTTTATTATATAATGTTAATGTAATATACAACATTATACTCTTCTATATCTCTCTCTCATCTTAAAAATGAAATCATTGCCCATGAAGTGTCAATTAACCGACACCGTGGGCGATGAAAATTCATTTTGCATAAATGAATTCAAGGATGTTAATAAAAACATTTAATGGTATAAAAATTATTTTAATGATTATTTTTAACAACTTTTATGTTATGTAACTAACTTATACACATAATACTAAATGATAAAACAAAACAAGTTTGTTGTGATAAAAAACCGCCAAAATTAACCTAAAACGATCATCATTAACTTTTATATAATGAATCATCCTCATGGTATATAAAAAACACTTAATAATATCATTTAAAAGTCTGTAATATCATGAAAAAAAATAATATCAATTATTTATGTTTATATTCACCTTACACGAACTTCAATTCATGTATACAAGTGAACCGATCACGAGAACTAAGAAAACGAACACTCCAGAAAAATGAATTTAAACTCTAAAACTCATCCAGATGCCTATAAGAGAACATAAAAAACCATAATGAATAATATTAAATTATGAAAGGTTATTTAATTTCTAATTAATGGATATAAAGTGATTATATAGGATATTAATGTGAAGGAAGATTTCATACAAAAGGTAAGTGGATTTCTCGAACCCAACTCTTTCTTTGGGTTTTCCTTCTTTCACCAAATTTTTAGTATGGTTATTCTTAAAAAATTATTTCATCATCAATATCTTATCATTTCTGGGATATAAATGTTTTCTACTAGATTTTATTAAGAACATAATATTTTCCAAAAGAACACTCCTTTCAAAACACAACTTTTATTTCTAACTCAATGTTGATGATTCTTATATCAAGTTTGTTACTCCCCCTTTATTTTGGGAACCCAAAGTTTACGAATGTATTCTAATTATATGAAAAAATTCATTTCCATGGGTTATTTACTTTCATTAATAATATTTTTTTTATGTGGCATCCATGACAATGAAAATTTTATGATGTGACAGGTGTGCCTGAAATTATATAGAAGAATATAAATGTTATGATGTGAAAGGTGAACCTGGAAGTATATATTGCTCCAATGCATTGGGTAAGGTGAAGAACCTCATGAGTAATGTGAATTATGCTTGAAAACGTTTCTATCATTGTTCACAACTATGTGTGGTAGTTAACTGCTATGACATGATGTTTTATTTTTATGTATTTCCACATTATAAGAATTCTCTTAATGATTCCCCTCATGATTATGATCATGTGACTATGTTATGATGATAATGATTATTCTCACCCCATTTTATGTTTTTTCATGTTCTTATCTATCCACTTACTTGAATTTTATCTCACCCCTTTTTTATGTATATCCTTAGATGACTACTTGTACTAATTTGAATTCAAGGGCCAATAAGAAGCTAGAGAAGAAGGAATTAAATACATGTTTATGACTTATTTTTCAAAATATATGCATGGTCTTAGTTTTACAAAGTCACTAAACCATTGGATACTCAATGTTTAATTATTTTATGTTGTTTTTCATTAAAATTATTTTATAGTAATATAGGAAAATGTAGGGTCTATATAGTTTGTATCAGAGGATGGTTTGGTTAAATTCGTAAATAGGATTAGTGAACCTTAGTGAAACCCATTTAATGAGACTTAGTATATATAATCACATAAGATGATTTTCTAAAAATAGGGACCCCACAAGATATTCCTTTATACTTCATTTCAAATAGGAATAAATTATATATTCATGATTTGTTGACTTTTGTTTAGTTCTAACCCTTTATATTTTAGAAAATGGTGGGATCTAAGAGAAAAATATCCAAAAACCCATGTGAGGGACAATACAATGATTTACTGAATGACATACCCAATGATTTTGGGTGTGGAGTTAAAAATTTCATGATAATTCTAGCCTAGCTGTCACAGGTTATAAAAAATAACCTAATTAGTGTGGAACTTCCTCTTTCTCCAAAGAGGGAGCAACTGGCTATCAAGTGTTTTATGTGGTAATGACCACCAACATTTATCGGTTCTTCCAATCCACTAGTTTTGGAATAGTGGGTTAACTTGATAGATAAGATCATTTATATGCATCACTATTCTGAGATGGATAATGTGAATCTTTCTATTTATTTTGTAGATAGAGAGGTTGATCAATAATGGTCTCTATTTAAGAACACCAATCCTAGGGAACAAATTGAAGAGATTAAGTGGAAAGAATTTAAGATAACGATTCTTAATATGAACTTTACTTGAATTATTTGAACTATAATAGAGATATAATTAATAGATATGGAGCCAAAGAAGAATGTATCAAGGCCTATGAAGAAAATTTCACGAGAATTGCAAGGTACACTTCTGGTTTTGTTATCAATAATGATTGAAAATTTGATAAAAACATTTATGGTTTAAAAAACACACCATTGAAGGTATATTTCAATTTATGAATTTTCATTTATGAATAAGTTGTTTAATGTGCTCTCAAAGTGGAGATGTATTTTGAAAAATGGTCCCATGGCTATGGTGATAATAAATAAATGATGGAATTTCCAGCAGGAGGATCTAATAAAAAAAGGTGGAATGAAAACTCAACCAACCACATGTCAAAAATATGGGAAGAAGCATCATGGTAACTGCATAAAAGGGATAAGGAAATTCGTAAAATTTATGAGAGAAAACCACCAAGCTCTTGAATATTGAAATGACATAAAATGTTCAGACAATTTGGTTGAGGAACATAGAGCACCACCCATGGACCAATTCTACAACTATAGGGAGAAAGGATACTATGAAACTTAGTGAACTAATCCTCATGTTCTCAAGGTTAATCAGCATCATCAACCACAAAAGACAAAGGAGAAAGGGTATGATTATTCCATCACTACTGTGAAAGTGGAACCAGAAAATGAAGTCATACAAGGTACACAACCTATTCACTCAAGAATGGAAAAATTATTGTTTGATTCTTTTTCTAGGCATCAATTTATATCTTGAAGGTTTTCTAGAACTATTGAATCAGATCCAGGAAACCTTGCAGTAGAAATATTCATAAAATCACCAAGCGGTGCAATCATTGCAACCCAAGTGTTGGAATCATCACTTATTCGCGTATGTGGTAATATTCTTCTAGAAAATCTTGTTATACTTCTCTTTGGTGGAATTCAATGCTATAATGAGGATGGATTCACTCTATTTATAGATTACATATAAACTATCTGGAAAATGAAATATCATATTCATATTCCAAACAATCCCATGTCCCTCTACAAATGAAAGGAAGATCGTGAATCTATTTTGAAAATCCTTCAACAGTGTTGGTGTTGATTCCCTGTGAAGAGGCATACCTAGCTCAGATGGTAGACTCAAAGGAAGTTATCCACCTAGTTGAAATTTCAATATCGAGGAAATACAGTGATGTATTTCCTAAATAGTTACTCGGACTACCCCTTGACCATGAGGTAGATTTCTCAAAAGAACACATACCCAGAGGTACTCCTATATCAATGTATCCCTATAGGATGGTTCGTATTGAATTAGAGGAGTTAAAAATGTAGCTACCAAAGCATTTTTAAAATGGGTTAATACAACTAGTACATCACCTTGTGGTGTGATAGAGATATTTTTAATGAATAAACATGGATCAATATAGTTGTTCATTGATTATCAGGAACTCAAAAAAATCACCATAAAGAATAAGTATCCCCTTACGAGGATTGGGGACTTGTTTGATTAGTTGAGAGGAGCTATTTACTTTTCAAAGGTGGATATCTATTATGGATATGATCAGATAATGTTGAAGAAGGAATATATTCATAAGACTACCTTATATATAAGTTATGGAAACTATGAGTTTTTGGTGATGCCCTTCGGACTTACTAATGCCCCAATAATCTTTATAGATTTTATGAATAGATTATTTAGACATTTCCTTGAATTTTTTTGGTAGTGTTTATTAATGAAATTCTTAGATAATCTAAGAGCAAGGAGGAACCTGAATAATATCTAAGATATGTGTTGGTGATATTGAGGAAGGATAAGTTGTAATCCAAGATCAACAATTGTGAATTTTGGATGTAGTAAGTCATGTTCTTGGGACATGTGATCACAAGTGAGGAAATATATGTAGACCCTTCAAAAAGGATGGAAATTTAAGAATGACCCAGACCCTCTAGTGTCATAGAAATCTGTACTTTTATTTGTTTAAAAATGTACTATTGATGTTTTGTAAGAAATTTCTCATGATTATCAAGACCGCTAACTAAGTTTACAAGGAAAGGGGTAAAGTTTTTTTGGATAGAAGAATATGAGGCAAGCTTCAAGGTGTTAATGAAAAGGATGATCATTGCACTTGTAATCACATTACTGAAAAGTTTAGAATGTCTTTTGATATATTGTGATTCTTCTAAGAAATTATTGGGTTCTATACTCATAGAAAATGTAAATGTGATAGCATAAGCCTCATGATTGTTGAAGACCCGTGAGTAGAACTACCCAACACATGATCTGGAGATGGAAACTGGTATTTTTTCCTTGAAAATATAGAGAAATTACCTCTATTGTGAGAAGTGTGACATATATACCTATCATAAGATCCCAAATTATATATTCAACACAAAAGGATCTCAACATGTATCAAAGAAGATGGTTAGATCTAATCAAAGACTCTGATTTCTCTATTCACTATCATCCCAACAAGTTAAACAAGGTAGTTGATTCTGTAAGTAGAAAAGAACCTGCTACTCTATCAATGTTTTGGATTGAGAAATACCCTAACTTCATTGATATGAAAAGGATGGATTTGTAAATCATAATGGTAGGGAATAAATATTACCTTTCCAAAATTATTTACCAACCATAAATCCAAGAGAAGATTATGCAAGCACAAAGGGATGATACAGAGCTGTAAAAGAAGGTAAATGCAATAAAGGAAGGGAAGATACAAGAATTAAATATCGATGATGATGGTGTAATTAAGTTTTGAAAAAGGTTATGTCTTCCTTCATCACCTAGGATAAATATAGAGCTATTGGGAAATGAAGATTGCTCAAAATTCTCTACCCATCATTGTATCACCAAGATGTATCATGATCTTTGATAACACATCTGGTGGGATAACAAGAAGAAGAAGATTGAAACATATATCTCATGGTTCTTGATATGTTGGAAAGTAAAGGTATAGTGACAAAAGTACCGAGGAATGATGAAACCATTACCTATACTCATATAGAAATTACAGAATGTCACCATGGGATTTTTCACCGGTCTCCTGAAGAAATCCAAAGGAAATAATTCGATATGGGTTGTGGTGGACTAACTCACTAATACTTCTCACTTTATAACTAATTGGTAAGATCTCTCGCTTGATAAACATGGTAATATATATGTAAAAGATGTAGTGAGACAAATGGGGTTCCACTCTCGATTCTACCTGATCATGATCCCAAGTTCACATCTAAATTATGGAGGAGTATTCAACACGACTAGAGTATTGAATTTAATTTTAGCACTGCCTATCAACCCAGATGTAACACCCCGAGCTTCCACGATACGCTTCTCATTCAATAATGCAATAGCTTGCATTGTACGCAACTTCGAGTTCTAACACACCGCAACTAATCAAAGTAGCCGTTATGAATAGTAATACCCACTTTTTAAAATTATAGAAATTTTATATTTCAAAATGGACTTCATTTTTGTATTCGTAATATCGAAATTACACAAAGTTGAATTTTTTGTAATTTTCTGAGAACATCCAATTTTTATGAATAGTGAAAAATACATAAAAACAACTTTTTTAATAAAAGTATTTTATAGTGATAAATTATAGTATTTAGTGGTTTTAAAGTATAATTAGAATATATTTTTACTATTTTATCCAATTCTGGTTATTATAATTAATTTCACTTTAAAATTGGACAAAACAATTGTCAATCTTTTGATATAAATTGTTTCTTAAAAACACACTATTTGTTGTGACATCGGGAATTAATTATAAAATTAATTAATTCAACTTATATGTTTGTAATTTTGTAAAATAGACATCATTTTTGAAATCGGAATATCAAATATAGCTTAGGGTGAATTTTTGGGATTTTTCTGAAAAACTTCAATTTTTTATGAATAGTGAAACCATTAAGTGGTACTTATAAAAACTGATTTTTCGTTTAAATGAAATTTTACCACTTCTGTGTTTTGAATTTCAAAAATCCTACATATATGGTTGTCATTAAGAAGTAAAATGTGGTTCAATGAGATTGAAATAATTTTTTGGTGAATAGTAACTTTTAAGTTCTTAATTGCGATTAGAGGTAATTAGTGTAGTTTAAGGTAAAAATAATGTTTTAATAATATGTGATGATCTTGAAACATGTCCTACCCTAATTTTATGTGCCATGGCAGACCAAGACAATCCATGGGTCAACTTGGGGACCCCATGGAGCCACTTTGGTAGGAAAAGGACATAAATAACTTTTTATTTAATGTTAAAATAAAAAGTTCACAAACAAGAGTTGTTTTACTAAAACAATTTTTAAATGGGGTTATACAAGTCATATGTTTGACTATAAATATTCATTAGAAAGATAAAAAGACTTCCTACATCATGATATATTTTTTTATAATTTTTAGACATTAAATAAATTAAATTATTTATGACACCATGATGTTGCAACGATTACCTCATTAATTAACGATTTAAATAAAATGAAAGGATAATGTAAAATCTAAGGCTTAAACTTGTAAAAAACCTATTGGATGAGGCGATTTAGAACCCTTATCACCTTAGCCTCGAATTATATAAGTGTGGGACCTTTGGAATCCTAAAAGCATTGTATAATAACTTAACATTTCCTTACTTTCCAAGAGTGCCCCTCCTCTCCTCTTATAAAAGGCCCCCACCACTACCACCTTACTCACACATTCAGAGCCTTTTGGCTCGGCCAAACTCTGCCCAAATACTCTCCAAACTTCCCTCCCTTACTCTTAAAAGCCTCACTTTGGGCATAATTCTTCCCAAGGAAGCCTTCAGCTCAAGTCAAAAAGAGTTACCCGATTTTAAGGTAATGTCTTCTCTAATGTTGTTTTGTTTTATTTTGCTTCTACAACCCATTAAACTATTTTTATTCCTTTATTTTGTAACAACACCAGTATCCTAAATATACTAGGATTTTTTTATAATGAGTATTCTATCTACACTTACACACACCTACATCTAATGGTTAAAGAACATACGGTTTCTGTGGATGGCGAATTTCTGCCTCATGAAATGATGATTGTTCAACACTCATATAACACCTTCAATGGTGACCATTAAGATGTCACTATATTTATATATGATATATAATATGTTTATGTTTTACTTATGCTTCTTTATTTTTCATTTATGGCATACCTTTATGATTTCCATTATGGGTAAACGTGATAATTTCATTTTAGGAAGTGCGGACTACCGCCCCCTCAAAGTGATTTGAATCGTTAATGCCATATGTGGGATGTATAAAGTATGGAGTAAATGGTATTATACATTATATTATACTGGAAGTATATTGTAAATTTATATCATTATTATTTAATTCCATTAAATATTGAATAGAAATGAAAGTAGTGTTCATACGTACGTACGGCTTACCGTCTCCATGAACGGTGCATTTCATTTCTTACCTCTAAATGTTACGTAATATTATAAATGAATGTATATACTGGATATATATGATATATATGATATATAAATCATGAATATAATTCTGGATAAAATGGATATTTCACCACATGAACAACTTTTAATTATAAGAAGTTTATTTTTGACTCAAGTACCAAAGATCGACAAAATGACCATTGTTAACTTAAATAATTACATAATGTTAATAACATGGTAATAAGTGATATAAATGGAATAATGAACTTGAAAAAGGTTCTTAAGAAGGTAGATATTAACTCTAGTTTATTATTCAGGAGGTTAATGAACGGTCAAGTCAAGACAGGACGCAAGGTAAGGGAACTTCTTAACCCAATTTCCATTCCTTGGGTTAATCTACTACTTTCAAATTATGTCATGATATTATTATGTCTTATCTTGTATTTGTACTTTATTTATGTGTACTTATAGTGAATACACATAATAGATCTATATTATTTTAAAAATGATCTTCTTAAGGACTTCGTCTCAATCTCCTTTCATTTAGGCATATTTGGTTTTATACACAACATTCTTTTATACGGTGTATAAACCCCTTTGACTTTTACATTTATCCAAAAAGAATCATTTTTATAAGAAGCATTTTACTAAACGACAAAATGGAATGTTTTTTTTATACGTATGCGGCGACAATGACTTCTCCGCCGTCGTGACCATTATTTTAGTTTCGGCTTCCTCTATAAGCCATAAATTTTTAAAATGAAAAATAAATACAAAGTTTTAATTTTCTTTAATTTGGGTATTGAAAATGGTTTTGAAAGTGTTTTTATTACATCAATGTGTTGTATTGATATCTTGTGATTGAAATGTGGAAATGTTATGTTTCCTTTATTCACGTTTTATGTGATACAATTAGGTTATGGTTTATGATATGTTTAAACATATTCATATGAGGAATGCATTGGACATAATAAGTGACGGGTGGAGCCTGCTATAGCTCCTCGATGCATTGGTAGGTCTCATGAGACAAACTAGTGTCTTGGCACAAGGCCTTGACAAAATCTTATTTGTGGTCTTGGCATGAGGCCTTGGCTACGTGGTTATGATTGTCTGGAATTATGCATTCCATCATTATGAAAGTGGTTATTGATATTGCATGTGATTATTCAACTAGTAGAATATCCATGTGAATAAGTAAATGGCATTATCTCATTTTACTTTTTCCATATTATGTTGAAGTTCATGTTTAAAATGATTTTGTTTTAGTTATACATTGCCTTAAATGTTAACGTTTATTTATGAAAGCTTCTTCAATACAGTTATCCTTACTGAGCATCTGAGCTCACCCCTTTCTATGTTTTAATATTTCCTAGGATGTGAAGAAGTATTTTATGAATGACCTGCAGGGATTGTCAGAAGAGGATATGAGTGTGGACTATGGAGAATTTTTTATTGTAGATTTTCACATTATGATGTAATGTAACATTTATGAATGTATCTAGTGTTTCCAAGGATACTAAACTAATCGGTCTTTCGAGACTTGATCTTTTGTGATCATACCAATGTTACGAAGTAATGCACCGACTCTGGGTAGCTGGGGTCGGGGCGTTACACCAGAACTAATGGAAAATCTAAAATGACTATTGAGAAACATAAATATATTCTAATATCCTTCTCATTAGAATTTAAAGGTGGGTGGGATCAATATATCCCATTGGTTAAGTTATCATTCTATAATATCTTCC
Organism: Viscum album; assembly: GCA_963277665.1. Lineage (NCBI taxonomy): Eukaryota > Viridiplantae > Streptophyta > Magnoliopsida > Santalales > Viscaceae > Viscum > Viscum album. Next base: position 1,399,775,992 of record OY728143.1, on the reverse strand, counting down.
ACTCGAGTATTTAGATAGCTCTATATGAAGCTCTGTATGGAAAGAGATGTAGAACTCCAACCTATTGGGATGAAGTTGGAGAAAGAAAGCTACTTGGAACTGATCTTATATAGGAGATGACATAAAAGGTTTATGACATCCATCAACATATCAAAGATACTTAGTTTCAGAAAAAGATCTATGATAAAAACCATTTAAGCGATTTGGAGTTCGATGTTGGAGATAAAGTATTCCTTTGAATATCACCATGGAAGATATTCATATGGTTTGGAAAGAATGGGATGTTATGCCCAAGTTACATTAGCCCCTTTGAGATCCTTGATCACGTAAGAGTCATGGCCTATCAGATTTCACATCCACCTAATATGGATCAAGTATATGATGTGATCCACATATCACTCCAATGGAAGTACATACCAGAGCCCTCACATGTAGTGAAATCAAAGGTGGTATAACTAGAATATGATCTCTGTTATGAGGAGCAGTCATTAAATATTATGGACCTGAGAGATAAGTTTCTACGCAATAATAACACACACCTTGTTAATCTGTTGTGGAGGAACCATATGTATGAAGAAGCAACTTGGGAACCAAAGTAGGTGATGAAGGAGAAATACACTCACCTCTTTTTGTAAAATGAAATTTCGAGGGTGAAATTTCAAAAGTGGGGAAATTAAACGACCCAATGTTTTATCAATGAAAATTCCCTTCTTGTAATTATGCCACATAAAATCACATTATGAAACATAATGCCAAATCATTCATAAATGAACTACTAAATACTACGCGACCCTTATAGCTTATGCATTAATTTTTTTCCACTTATGTGTTCTAAATTTTGATAATCTGACAAACAAGGTTGTGATCTATAACATATTTGGAGTCCGATAGGATAAACATAATTTTTGTTGAATAGTAACTTAACCTTATGAATATTAATGTTGTCCTTATGAATAGTAATATCAACCTTAAGAATAGTAAATCGACCATATGAATAGTAATCATACCAATGATAGTGTAAATAAAATTTATCCTTCTTATAAGTGATAATATGATATAATAGTATAAGTGAATTAATATTTTAAAAATTATTAATTAAGTGTTGGTATTTTTATAATTCATAATTATTTTTTGATTAATTTAAAATAAATTTTATTTTCACCTCATGTCTTTATAAATTAATATTTTTATTTCTTATTATTTTAATATAATTTTATAATACCTTAAGTAAATTTTCAAAGTGTTATAAAATCAGTCATAATTTTAAAATTTGTATTTTCCATGTAAATGGGGATTTTAATTAAAAAATAAATTATCGATATTTAGAAAATTATTTTCATAAAATTGAGTTCTCTTTTTAATTATAGACATTTAATAAAGGATAAATTGATTTTTTCATTTTTTGATCTACTTGAATTTTTGTGAATAGTGAAATATGATAATTTATGATAAATGCTATTAACCTGAATTTGTGAGTCCTATTTGAGTCATAGATGATGTAAGTAACAATTAGTTAGAAATCACATGAATTAATTATATTATTTAGTCATAATAATCCTCACTATTTCTTTTCTTGAGAAAAATAATAAACTAATTATTACAAAAATAAGAAAACAATCGTCTCCTCCACTATAAATACCACCCCTCACACCCTCTTCTCCTCACACCTATAAAGCTTTGAGACTTAAATATATTCAACCCAAAAATCTTTCCTGTTCTCTCTCCCACATCTAGGAGCTCTTGGTATCATCAAAAGACCAAGCCCAGGTTCCGTGAATAGGATCTCAATAGAATAATTAAATACGTAAATCCTATCTCTTTTATTTTAATTTCCTTTCAATTTAAATTTATTTTCTTATTCTATCATCACCTCCATTTATCCAAATAACATAATAAATCCATTACATTAATTATAATATAATTATATAATGTTAATTGATGATCCAACATTAAACTCCTCCCCCCTTCTCTCTTATTTTAAATATGAAATCGCCGTTCGTGAAGTGTCAATTTACTGACATTGTGGGCGACGAACTTTCAATTAACTTAAATTAATACAAGGCTATTAATAAAAAAATTAAATGGTATAAAAAAGATTTTAAATTTTTTTAACACCTTTTATATTATGTAACTAAATTATACACATAATATTAAATGATAAAACAAAACAAGTTTGTTGTGATAAAAAACCACCAAAATTAACCTAAAATTAACATCATTAACATTTATCTAATGAATCTTCCTCATGGTATATAATAAAATACTTCATAAGATAAATTGGCATTATTTAATATCATTAAAAAAAATATAATAACAATTCTAGATGTTTATCTTCATATTACATGAACTTCCATTCATTTATACAACTGAATTGATAATGAAAACTAAGAAAACAGACACTCTCAAATAATGAATTTAATCATTAAAACTCATAAAAAGGGATATAAATGAATAAAATATAATAATAATTAATCACATTCATGTATTAAGTCTACGTTATTGTTTATTAAAAAATATAATGTGATTATAAAGGATATAAACATGAAGAAAGCTTTCAAAAAAAGTAAGAGGATTTATCTAACCCAACTCTCTTTCTTTGGGATTTCCCTCATTCAACCCATTTTCAATATGGTTATTCCTTAAAAATTATTTCATCCAAATTATATTATATATTTTTGGATATAAATGTTTTATATAGGAGTTTATGAAAAATAGAATGTTTCCCAAAAGAACTCTTCTTTCAAAACACACCTTTTACTTCTAACTCAATGTTGATGATTCTTATATCAAGTTTGTAATTCCCCCTCTCTTTTGGGAACCTAATTTTTATGAATGTATTCTTATGAGATGAAACCCATTAATTTCTATGGGTTATTTACTTCCCAGACTGATATATATTTGATGTGGGATGAATTATAATGTAAATATTAGGATGTAATGGGTGTTCCAGGAAATATATGGTGCAATATAAATGTTATGATGTGACAGGTGTGCCCAGAATTATATAGAACTCCAATGTATTTGGTAACATTAATAACCTCATGAGTAAAGTGAAATATTAATTACAATGATACTATATTTTTTCAAAACTATGTGTGGCAGTTGACCACAATGACATAATGTTTCATTTTTATGCATTACCACATTCCATGTCTTCTATTAATTCTTCCCTTAATTATTATGATTATATTCCTATGTTATGATGATAATAATTTTTATCACTCCATGTTATATTTCTTAATATTCTTCTACATCCTATTATTGGGATTTTAGCTCACCCTTTTTTATGTATATCCTCATGTGACTACTTGTACTAAGGAGAAGTCAATGGCCAATAAGAAATTAGATATTAAGCTATTAAATAAATTTTTATGTTTTATTTTTTAAAATATATGCATAGTCCAAGTTTTCCCAAGACACTAAACCTTTGGATCATATATGTTTAAGGATTTTATGTTTTTTATCATTAAAATTATGTAATAATAATGTAGGAAAAACCAGGGTCTCTGAATTTCTAGTCCTTGTTAAATTATTTTTACCTTTAATTTACTTATTTATCTTTTACTATGATAGTAAATATTTACTATGACTACTATTCATATTGTTCAAAAATTAAGTTGAAACTATTACCTAATATTTATTATTGTGATTCCAAATATGGAATCTATTTTATCAAAATAAATTTAAATATGAAGAATAAATTAATTTAAAATTAATCATACGGGTCTGATGGAATGTGAGTTTCTGAAAAATTCATTTTCAAGAAAAATATGATTTTACTTTAACCCTAGAGCTAGTAATATTTATTATATGAATTTAAATTCATAAAAATTGATATATAATTTAAAATTTTAATTTAAATCATTTATCATTAGGTGTATTTTAATTAATTATAATGAAAAAAAATTATACACATTAAAATATTTTTCAGAAAAAATGTGTTTTTAATCATAAAAATAAACTTATATTAAGATCTGGTATAAAAAAGACCTAAATGTAATATATAGAATTACATATAACCAAATAATACTTATTTTAACATAAAATAAAATGAAAATAATATTTAAACTTTTATATTACTTAATTTATAAAAAGAAATGACATTTTTTACTTTAAAACAATATTTTCACTATTCATTGAAAAATCTATATTTTTTAAAGAATCCAAACATTTCACCATAATTTAATTATGACATAATGATATTAGAATTAGGTTTTTATTCTATCAAATAAAATTTATAAATGTTCTATAAATTAATTTTAATAATTTTTTAATATAAGAAATACATATCATTTTTTAGAATACTTATTTTGAATAATAAAATTACATTACTAAAAATTGAGTGATTATTTACTTGTAATATATCAATACACTTCGGTGGATTGGGAAAAACACACAAACATATATATATATATCATAATGTAGTTAATACTATTAAAATTCAATATTGAATGTGTAGGATAAAGTTTCCATATTTAAATAATAGTTATTTGTTTGGGTTCGGTGTTCCATATCATATACATCATCAAACATAGTTTTTTCTTTTACAAATTCGGGGCATTACGAAAATGGGGATTTTTTTAAAAAATGACTTGAAGATTACTTTTTAGACAATTTATAAAATTAAAACATAGGTAAAAATGTATTCAAATAACTCTATTGAGAATGTTAAAATCATTTTTTGAAAACCTTTTATAAAAAATGTATATAGAAGAAAATGGTTTTTTACCAAAGAGAGAAATAAAGTAAGATTACATTAGAAACATTATTATTGAATCTAGATTACATAAATTGATAAAAATGAATGGATAACATGTATTCCTAATACATTACCAATGTATAAGAAAATTAATGAGTTTTTTGGGAGGTGGATCATATTATTTCATCATTGGAAGCATAAACATAAACAATCCCGATAAATGATGATATTGTACCATAAAACGAGTACCACTTTGGTAAAATCAAATCATAATCCCCATGATCAAATAAAATTAAATAAAACTAAAACTATTATTTAAAAAATATTTTCAATATATTAAATGTCAAAGGGTATGTATATACACCACATAAAATAAGATAGGTGAATATGATAACATATGTCTCAAGGAAGGAAAATTGAGACAAAAATACCTTACTACTTTGGTAACTATTGAACTATAATCCCCATGAAAGAGTGATCCTAAAATTTATATTAATATATCTATAATTTGAAAGATAAAAATCATAAAATTCAATCATGTATAGTATACACCACATAAAATAAACATGTGGTGAATATGACAAGTGTCTCATAGAAAGGAAATGCGAGACAAAAATCCCTTACCTTAAGTATCAAATTCCATCATACACATTTAAAACTTCTATATAATAAATATAAGCATATTTATTTATATTAATGAAACAAAATTATATATATAATACCATATATGCTTTACATATGACCATTTATTAACAATCTCTTAACAATTCCATCTTAGAGTCATGTTTCGGGCAATAACTTATATGTTTTTTCTTGTATGTTTTGATTTTTTATTTTTGGTCCTCTAAAATTTCTCATCGTTCCATCATATAATTTTTTTTAAATTATATAAATATCATTTATATTTATTATTAATGAGTTTATATTAATCCAAAAAATTTATAGATAAAAATTAAAATACACCGCTCAGGGAAACGGTGGGCCGTATATATGCATGAACACTATTACCATTTTCATGGTGGATTTAAATGAAGAATCATAAAAATATATTACATTAAAAAAATTCTTTTTATGAAATAAATATCACGTGCTTATATTTAAACCTTTAATTATTACCTTCCATGTAAAGTTCATGTAAAGAACGAATCACATCGCTTTGTGAGACGATATTCCACCGACCAAATGAACAACATTATCATATTACTATATAATAGAAATTAAGAGGTAATATATGATATAATTATAAAATAATAAAAATAAAATAATAAATATAATATATAAACAATAAATTCCTAATTATATCTATTTGTGAGTGTTGGTGATGGAAAACTAATAACATCGGTTCGCAAGGTAGTAGTCCTCCATACATGTGAATAATGATTTCATAACCCATTTGATTGAAGATAATAAAAATTTTGGTTATTAAATTAGAATAATAATATCTAAGTATATGTAATATAATTATTTTATCATATCATCATGTTTTAATAATAATTTAAGGAGGTGGAGGAAGAAGAAAAATAAAATGATCGATGAGTGACGTTACCTCTTCATTAGACGAAATCTTTTGGTTTGAATAGAAGTATTTATAGGTTTATTGGTGATCAAAATAAGTATTATAGTATGATGTGATGGAAGTAAGTAATTTATTTGGGTAGGTTTATTCCAAACCAATGTTTTTTGGATTTATGAAGAGGATATGATAAGGGTATCCTTTTTAAAGTGGGGTGAGCGTCACACATGTAATTTTTTAATATTAAAAGGTGTACCCACATTTTTCACATGATACAATGAAATAATGGACCATTATAAAAAATTAGAGTGAATAAGGTATATATTTATTTAATTTGTTTTTGAAAATATTATAGATCTTCTTCCCTCCTATCCTTGCAGTTTAATCCTTTTGTAAACCCATGTTAACCTTAACTAGAACAATTAATTTTTACTGTATTTAGTATTTATTGTCAGAAAAAATTAAATATAAATTATTATATGATATAAATTAATCTAATTCTAAATACAAGGTCGTTTTTTCCAAATTATTTCAATATTAGTTAAAATAATTAGTTTAAAATTTATCGCGTAGACGAGATGAGAAAACAGCTTTCCAAAGAAAAAATAATCAAAAGTTTAAAACGTTATTATATAAAAAGTATAAATAAAGTTGAATAAAATTACCTAAATTGGATTAATTTATATATAATATAACCAATTTTAATTTTAAAACCATATTCAAACAATTTTTATTTTTTAAATTATTGAAAATAAATGAATATTCATAATAAAAACTAGTATTTTTAACTATTCATCAAAAGGTCTATCTACTAAGAAGAATATAAAATATTAAACCTAAGAAAATTTCGACATTATTATTTAAAAATATAATTTCCTTTTTAGATAAATTTTACAAAATTTTAAAATTTTATTTTTAAAATAATTGGGCAAAAGGGTGCATAACTACTATTTAAAAAATAGTTTTTTAAAACATAAAATTGGATTTATTTTTATATCTTGACTATAAAAAAATAATATGAATGTTAAAAATTTTATTAGATATATATTATATAAATTCAAATAAATTCATTCACTAAAATTTATTTGTTTAATTTATTGAGGTAAAACACATTTTGGTGCATTAAAATTGTTTTTCAAAAGAATATTTTATTTATTTTCATGTAGTTTTATTTTCATCTATAAATAATTTTTCACCAAATAATATATTTTATATACATGTGAAAACCATATATTATTTTAATTTAGTTAATCTAATTTATAACCACTATTCTAATGGTTAGGCGTTAACTATCATATAAAATAACATTTTTTAGCAGTATGTCACATTTCATTTAAACTTTGTGTTGTGTGTAACACAAGCTAAATTCATTGTTTCAAGTAGCACATGATAAACTCAGATTATCATGTAAATCTAAATATCAAAACTAATAATTTTTTTAAAAACTATATTTCAAAAAATATTGGGGTGTTACATGTTATATTCCTCAATTGCCTTTATCTTTGAAATTTCCACCAAAATTAACAAACTTGTTTTCAAGTTCCCCTATAATTTTATGTGCTTATTCCAAAAGTCACACTTATAATAAATTCTCATAAATTATATCCATTATTAATGTATCCAATTCAATCATTGTATTCTCTTCATGATACTCCTTTTACATTGAGTAAATGATAATATCCTTGATAAATACTACCAAAAAGTTGTCAAATTAGTCTCTATATACTCTATTATCAAATATGCGAATATATCATTGGAATTAGTGAGATTTAAGGATGTAACTATGAACTAATAGTGTATATAGCTTATATAAGAGGCATTTTTCTTAATAACATTGTTTCCATTGCTTTTGTCGGGGCGCGCACATACGTCTCGTTTGGTGGGATTGTGGTGCTGTCTATTGCCCCGAAATCCTGCATTCCAAAGGCGGGTGGCATCCACTCCATGTTCAGGGACATATTATCCTTAATCAAAATGGGATGATGGGATGTCGATTCTTCCTTCCTTGATTTCCCCCTTGGAACTCATCACCTAGTCCGGGTAACCCTTATAGATTTAAGATGTTGTTCATAAAACTCTTCATGGATCCATATCTTCATGGAAACCAGTTAATTACAATGATTTTTTCAAAACATTCCAAGGGGTCTGGTCGAGGCAACAACCTTCAGTTAGGGGAGTAGTCATGTTGGACATCACTGGTGCGTCTGGTCACTCGGACACTGGCGCGTTTGGGTTTCTTCCCCTTATTATAAGGCTTCTTAAGGGCACGGAAGCCCGAGGAATCCTACGTCGAATGCAGGAATTATAAGCCATAAGAATGCTTTTGAGGTTTTCCTCAGCTTCCCATGTTTAACACAGGGTATGCCTCAAGTTTAACTTCCAGCGAAGATGGATTGGACTGATCTAAACACTGACTAGAGTGGATTAGATGAGCGTAACCCCTGGAGGACACCCTGATGTAGGTGGATTGACATGACCTCACCGAGATGTGGTGGCCTAGGTAAAAATAATGATTGATGATGGAGTAGTTGAATGAATTGGATGGTTAATGGGATGAAACCATCATGAGGATGACTGTGGTTTTGAGAATGAACTTTGAAGTGGCTTCATACGTATCCTTGTGGAAGGGAATCAAAGTCCACGTAGTTCATCTGATGACAGCTTACCACCAATTGGTGTTTTCAATGGCTTAACCCTAGATGGGGTTTCAATGGCTTACCACTAGATAAGAATGTCAATGGATTACCAATGAATAGGGTCATAACGGCTTACCATGGGATGGGGTCGAACCGACGTGAAGGTGGTCAGGACGACTGGTGGATGGTGGGCTTGAACCTCAAGGAGGCATCATATGTACCTTTCCTTGTCAAATATCAAAGTCCACATAATTTGTGATGGAGTTAGGGTGAAACATCTTACCACTGACTGGGGAAACACTGTTTTACGGCTGATTAGGGTCCACAGTTTTACATCATGTAGTACGTGGAAGAACCGACGTGAAGGTGATCGGGATGACCGGTGGATGGTGGGCTTGAACCTCAAGGAGGCCTCTTACATACCTTTCTTTGGAAAATATCAAATTCCACATAGTTCAGGATGGTGTTTGGGGCTTACACTCTAGGATGCCCGAGGTATTGGTGAACCTACGTGAAGGAGGACCTGGGGTCCAATGGGTGGTGGGATTGAACCTCGCGGAGGCTTCCTACGTACCCTTCCATTTCTAGGATCAAAGACCTTGTATTTCAGGTGGGTCATTGAACCGACATGAAGGAGGATCTGGGGTCCAATGGGTGGTTGGATTGAACCTCAAAGAGGCTTCCTATGTACCTTGCCTTGGTAAGGATCAAAGACCTTGTAGTTCAGGAGGGTTGGTGAACTGACGTGAAGGAGGACATTGGGTCCAATGGGTGGTGGGATTGAACCTCATAGAGTCTTCCGACATACCTTTCCATGGAAGGGATCAAATACCTCGTAGTTTAGGTGGGTCGGTGAACCAACGTGAAGGAGGACCTGGGGTCCAATGGGTGGCGGGCTTGAACCTTGTGGAGGCTTCCTACATACCTTGCCTTGGCCCGGATCAAAGACCTCACAGTTCAGGTGGGTCAGTGAACCAACGTGAAGGAGGACCTGGGGTCTAATGGGTGGTGGGATTCAACCTCATGGAGGATTCTTACGTACCCTACCTTGGAAAGGATCAAAGAACTCATAGTTCAGGTGGGTTGGTGTGGGGCATACACTCTAGGCTGCCAAGAGAGGATGTCATGGTCGATGCTTTCTCTGTGCCAACATGAGTCATGCTCGGTGTGAGAAATAAGAGGAAATAGAGTCCTGACGATCACGTTGTGAAAGGTGTGTCTATGAGAGGTGAATTGGGGATAACATGTGATCATGGCCCAAAGAGGAAACAAGGGATTATGCATGGTTAGCAGCCCGAAGATGTTGGGACTCACTCCAGGATGGAGGCCTGATGGAGACAAAGCCCAACAGTAGAGGGATTTAACACGGAAGAGAGGAGGTTCACCGTTCCCCATCACACCCTTTACTAGCCTTGGGAACCAGAAATGAAAGGAGGAGTAGGGATATTGCCTCTTGCAATAAAATCTAGGGGCTTACACTAGGGTGGTTAACCTTTCCCCACTTAGGATGCATGGGGGGAAGTCACAGTTTAACTTCATGTGCTGAGGACGATAGTTATTGGTAGTTTAACGTCCTACAGCTCGGATGAGGCGGGTTCTTTCCGCACCCCTATGACTTACATAACCGGTACCCTCTACATCTTGGTGAAGAGAGGGGACAGGCAACGCCATGACTGGGGGGTTTCGATAGGTGATCCCATTGGGGGTCAACATTAGTGTGGCTATGCGAAGAAGAAATAATTATTAGTGTGCCTATGCGAAGAAGCAAGAGGCGAAGCAACGCAATGGGAAGTGTCGTCCAATACACTTTGAAATTGTTTCGTGCGAACATAGGAGGTTTCACAAGAGAGGGGGTTGCAGAGCAAAGGGGTTTATGAGTAGAAACCTCGTAGATCTCTGGTTCTCCATGCAATGGAAGGGCTATGTGAAGGTTTAGTGTTCGCGAAGTGAAGTGTCCTAGCCTAGTCATAGGGCATAGGTGAATACGAGAGGTGCTTCGCGAAGTGGAAGGGCATTCATGAAGTAAATCCCTACGAAGCATGGATGCATCGTGAAGCATAGTCCTGTGATGTAATGTGCTTCCTGAGGCATAGTGACTCTGCCTTAGAATTTGATTCACGTGTGCATGGGGGGTTGCTTCGTGAAGTAGTAATGCTTCATGATGACCTGAGTTCCCGTGATGATCTCTTTCCTTCACGAGGGCCCGCAGGATTTGTGAAAGCCATCCATCTCGAAATAGGGGGTGAAAACAAGGAAAAGGGGAGGCAATTCCTAGAGAAAAATTACCTTGAGCAGTGCATGGTTTTCAAATCAGAAAGTGCTTCATGATTTGGGAGCTGAGAAGGTGAATGGTCGGATGATCTTTCTGTTGGGCCTATAGTGGAGGCCGGTATTTATAGGCCAGAGGCACAGAGAAGTAGAGGTCATTCGGCGCAAAGATGGATTCCACTCCGCGACGGGCTCAGGAATGTCAAAAGGGCTCACGGAGCATCCCACCTCCTGCCTTCACGGTGGTCTCGTGAATGTCAAATCGGTTCGCAGAGCATCCCGCCTCCTCACTTTGCAGTGGGCTCGCTAATGTAAAATCGGGTTGTGAAGCATCCCACCTCCTGGCTTTGCGGCGGGCTCATGAACGTCAAAGGGGCTCACGGAGCATCCCGCCTTCTTGTTTCATCACGGGCTCAGGAACGTCAAAGGGGCTTGCGGAGCATCCCTCCTCCTTACTTCACAGCGGGCTCGTGAACGTCAAATCAGGTCACAGAGCATCCCGCCACCGAGATTCACGGTGGGTTTGTGAACGTCAAAGGGGATCACCGAGCATCCAGCCTCCTTGCTTCGCGGTGGGATCACAGATCCATGTAGTCCCGCGAAAGATCTTTGCGAGTTAGCTTCAAAGAATTTCTTATTATCCTTATCCCTTCTAATTTTTGGTGTTAAGAAATTCCCCCCTCAGAATTGGATCTGAGGATAAATTAAGGGAAAAGTATGAGGGTCAACCACCAAAATTCATCGTTCGTTCGCAAAGCCGGCTCACAAAGGAGGATCACTGAGCGGGAAAGAGATGGGTCATCTGGGCGCATTGTGAATCTCTCCACGATCGAGACGCACCATGAAGCTACGAGGGTCATTACCTATAAATATAGGTGTTGAATTCTCTTCAGTCCATTCTCTCCTTCGCGATTTTGGCTTTTAGTGCTCTCGATTCGTGAAGATCTGCCTACTTTGTGATTTCTCTCTGTGAATTAGACATTCATCTTCATGGTGCATAGAGAGTCTTTGACTTCACGTTTTTGCACTTTATGACTACATGTTTGGAGGCCGAGGCAGGGCTTCCCGAACAGGATTCGCGAACGCGCTCCGTGATCGAGCATCGCGAACTAACCAAAAAGTCATCTCAACCTAAAAGACTGAATGGCTCGTCAAGAAGCCTCCCATGGGGTCCTTGTGGATGTTGCTCGAAGTGATGAGATTCCAAACAGTCTGGGTTTGGGAGACAGAATTTGGAGGCACTCTGAAAATGGTTCTTTGGTGGAGTTGCTATCAGAGATCCAGAGGAACTAACCATTATGAAAGAGGTTTCCATTGTATGGATTCTGGGTGAGGGATGACATCTTCATCCTGGAAGGATGTCGGGACGAACTAGCTTACTGGTTCTAGAGCACGCCATGCCTGCACCGATGGTTCAGGGTGCCTAACAGCCATGCCCGGGAAGACTTCACACCCGTCATTGTCAAATGCTTATACAACCACCTGAATAATGTTGATGGGAAGGAGTTACAGCCATAGACATCTCCCCCCATGAATCGGACGATATTGAAGGAATCTCTCGAAAACCTAGAGAAGGGGTGGTCTGAGGAGTGGGACCTGTGCCAGGGTGGAAACTTCATAGATGATTGGGCATGAACCTACTGGGTAGGGACCTCGTGTGAGGAGTTGGGTAGGATCTAAGAATAGTGGACTCCCAATTTCACATCTACCAGCCGAAGCAGCTGTTGCTGGAGCTATTGAGCAGGTTGTCATTGAGGACCAACACATTCCATTTTCACCACAGGGAAGTCAACATCAGCTTGTGGAACATCCACCAGATATCGGGGGGTCCCGATACTGGGGGCTATGTAGGAAGAATTCCTCCACTTCATAAGTGTGTGGGAGGACCCAGAGAAAATTATGCCACTGGAAGGGGTTTTGATGGATCTTGTGCTAGGAGAAGACAAGGAGGCGGTGAAGGAAGTCCATTTCAGGCAATGGTTTATACAGTTCCTGAACGTCCCGGAGAACAGACAGTTTTCGATGAGGCCTCGGAGTTACCCAAAGGGGGCCAAGAGTAAGGAGCACTCATACTGGTGACCTTTGGGGGACAACCAATGGAAGAAGTGGGGATTTAGTGTCATCACCGAACAAGAGTCGATAATCAGGATGGAAGAATTCATCATGGCTCTCATCTATGGTTGGATTCTGCCCGTGAGGGACACCAACATGGGAGTCAGACCATGAACATTTATTTTGGCATATGTGTTGGTGATAGGAGGGCAGGACAACCTCGGGATCTCGATGCTTTAAAAGATGTATAATATGCTGTGGAATATCAATGTGGAATAGAGGCAAAAAAGAATATGCGGGCCATTCAACCTCATATATGGGTGGATAGTGGCACACGTCAGGGGGGTTTACGAATACCCAAACCCCATTTCCCCTCTAGGATGAAACTTCCACACATCTATCCTGAATACATCTGGGAGATTTCCAGCCAAGATGACCGCATCGTCGGTTCTAAACTGAGTGTGGAAGGTGGAGGAGTTCAATTTACACCTATTTCCATTGCCGATAGGGTTATTCACTGACGATGGCTAGGGAATGGAGGAGCACCGTACCTATCTCCTGGCCTTTCGAGGTGGAGTTTTGGTGGAAAGGGTGGATCGTGAGACTCTCTGTGATCCGTACACCCCACACCGATTTTCTCGGAAATTATGGTGCATGCAGAAACTCACCCCGCAGGTCTATTTGGGGGTGCGCTAAGAGGAACACCATTGTGTGATGAGGCAGATGTGGATCATGTTCACATGGGAAGATAGGAAGATGCAGAACCAGCTGCCTCCGTCGACCGCTATCGTCGTGTGAGTGGAGGAATATTCCCAGAGTTGGGAGGCAGCCAACCTGGGGGAAATGCTTAAGAAACCAATAATTCAAGTTGATGATGGTGTGCCTCCCAAGCCTTAGGGCTGAGGTCAGAAGGAGTAATGGGCATCTCGCAGTGGCGGGGCTGCCGTAGCGGTGAGGCCCACACTAGTTGAGGGAGAGGCAGTATGGGAAACGGTATCGGTGGTCCCAGAAGAGTAGAGCTATCCTGAGGAGAGGCCACCTAGATAGTTTCATATAATATCCACTAAGGCTCTAGGGAAGCGGCTTTTCCGCATTGATATGCTAGAGAATATTGTCTTCCCAGTGGCTTGGGACATCTGGGAAGTTAATTGGAAATTCCTCAACCCGTTGGAGATGTGGAAATATATAATCCCTTTTGGGATGTATTTGCTGGGGATAGGCCCTATCAGGGCTAGTTTTGTGGTATAGCAGGTGGAGGCGGAACAATACCTGATAGAGCTAGAAGAATTTGTGCACTCCTGGGGTACCCTGTGACCAATGATGGATCGAGTCAAGGTGCTTCTTGATCGCACCAAACCCCAATAGTTTTCGGCTTCTAACATAAGGGAACAATTCCCTCTATTAATAGAATAGGATGAATCCTCCTAGAGAGATGAGGTCGTGAGAGGGATCTCATTGGATTAGGGTGAATTCAGGGATCATGACTTGGATCTTGAAGAGTTTGTCGAGGCCCTTGAGGTAAATATTCCAACCGCTTCTTCGAATCACACTTTCATGTCATTCTGGACTCCTTTCTAACATCTAAATTGTGTAGGAGTGCCTTGTGCACAGAGTTAGTTCTATCCCTTCAAGCGATGAAGATGTTGGACATTCGGGGTCCACGCTTGCTGCCGGGGAGTTCAGCATATCTGGAGGGGCCAGAATACATGAAGTGGCTCCCGAATATTTAGACCATCCAACAATATACAAAGGGCCACGCTTTGGGGTCCTGATGACATCAACACAAGAATGATACCAATAATTTGATCTCTGTAAGTCTCCTATACCAAATTAATAACTATCATCCATCAACCTTGTTAACTGATGTTCATGCTCCCTTTTGGTACAAAAAGTCCTCCGAATGGCATGGATTGCCTTGGTGAGGTCTTTCGGTACTCCTGGTAGCACTTTTCCCTAGGGAATGCCGGTGACTATGAAGGTGGAGGTCCAGATTGATCGAACAATGGAACTCTCGATCACTAGTGGGACTGTCAGGGAGGATGAGCCTAAGATCATCAAGGTAGGGTCCAATGATGAGTATCGATCGGACATCCCACATCCCTCCATGCCTGATTAAACACCAGATGCAGACCTAACTAATGAGTTCCTAGGGTAATTCCCTGCATATGAGCCTGCCAACCACACTGATTGGGACGAGACGAACTCTGATGAAGAGGACAGTAGTATTTTACATCGCTGATCCTAGAAGCAGATCAAGAGCTTCATTGATGACACCCCCAAGCACTATGTCTAGATGAGATAGGCAGACTTCACTCGCAGCTGCACGAACTGTGTGCTGGGGGAGTGGATGACCAATTTCCTCACATGTTCATCCGAGATCTTATGGCAGAGAATATTTGGGAGCATGACTGTGGCCTCGGTGTGGGTATTCAGAGGAGGAAAGTGGTGAACATTAAGTGTCTTTAAGTGGCTGAATATGAGGTCCAGAGGCTTTTGAACCGGGCAGATGAGCACTCGGCCTCCCTCAACGCACAATCTGAGCTAATATTTCGATTGAAGGTCCAGCTGGCAGAGGATGAAGAGGGCATGAAGTGATACTCTGAGGAAATGATCATCATCTGGATCAGCATGGAGCGGGCCCGGATTTCTACTGATGAATTTCACCCTATCGCTGCTGAGGAGGAGCAGGAATTGAATAGGCGGCAGCAAATCCGGGACGCCACCAGCCAGAGGGTGGTAGAGCTGCTATGTTCTTTTGACAAGGTCAACTCATCCATGGGAGGGGTCGATCCAAGGGTGTTGTGATGCCTGTAACCATTGAATGAACTTTCATGATTTGATTATTTTATTCCATCTGCATGCATGAGTTCTGTTATTTGTGTTAGTTAATTGCATTCATGTTACATTTGTGTAGAGTCAGTGGTCAATCCCTAAGCTCACTTGGGCCGGTCCCATTGTGAGAAACATGGGATGACCGCCTTATTGTCCCATTCAAATGTAGGATGGTAAACTAGGCTTCAGTAATTTGAGGGATTGAACAACCAATCCGGATTCCTGGGATGAGAAGGGAGACCTGACTGGAGAATGAAGTTCTCAGAACAGCCGAATTGCCGTTTTCCCAGCATGATTTTATGCATGATCAGGGTAACACCGGGGGTGCTGGAATAAATCCCAACATAAGGGAATGTAAAGTGTGAATTACAATACCCCAAATTCGGAATATTGTGTAGATGGTGGGATAACAAAAGATAACTGTTGACCGCGTTCGAAACTCAACATCTATATTGTGTTATCCTGAAATTGGGATGAAAAATGAGGACTAACCACTGACCATGTTAGAAACACGGGGCCTGAATCAGAATTTCACCGGTTAGCCTTCCGGAATGTTGTCCCAAGATAGTAGGTGATCCATAGGTCGAGCATCCATACTGTTAGGGGGTTACTTTAGACATGAGATAGAACGAGGGTCCGAATGAAGGGCACAAAAAGTGTGGAGAGTATAGTGATGGGTTTTTCTACTAGAGTCCAACACTCTTGAAATTACACCACCTTGGTGGAAACACATTAGGTGGATACACTGGCCTGATCTGGAATCAAACATACTTCGGAACAGTGCCTCTCTGACGAGGAAACTATCACCTCCCAGTGTTTTTCATGGGGCATCCTAAACTTGTTCAGGATAAGGCCCCAATTTCATGGATACCCAAAAGAACTCAGGTCAAGGACCGAAAAAGAGGTGGAAATGGGAATTACGATTCCTAGGGCTGGACCCAGAGACAAAAAATTCATGGGTGTTCTTACGTTTCCCATGAGAATGGGAATCAAGCCATACATAGTTCTAAGGGAAAAGTGTGGTCAAGGACCAGCACTGGTAAGGAGAATTCTCTCTGGAGAGAAAACTGAGGCATCACATGATTAACCTAGGGAATCCAAAATTTGTTCAGGGTATAACCATAGTTTAGTGGCATTTGTTGAGGACATATAAACTCATGTACTCTAACATCATACGATAGGACGTGGAGTGAAAGGGAAGATCCCCGGAAGGGAGTATGTGGTGTGATAGTTATCAATCCAATGTGTATAAGGACTTGGAGTCAAGATCGCACCACGTATCCCCAGAGGAAACTTTTCAGGTCAAAGGACCAAGAGTCAGAACTAGGATAGGCCCGAAGCAAAGTGGTCGAGCATTCCTATGTACCCAATGAGGATGGGAATCAAGCCATACATAGTTTGTAGAGCTTAGTTTAATTTCATTCAGGACGAGGAAAGGCATGTGTTGAAATGGCTATGCCAGTACACGTCCTACCAGAACTACTAAGCCCACGTGAGTCATGCTCGATGTGGGAAACAAGAAGTAGTGATCGGACTTTCCTAGCACAGGGAGGAATGTCAGAGACAATGGGTCATTAGATGACTAATGTCTTGCTGATGTTGACCCACCTATATAACACACCCAGATGCACTGAAGAGTAAAGATGAGTATGTTGGAATTCCACTTGAACATAAGGGAGTGGAAACATGTGAATCATAAAGCTCAAATTCTGGACAGCAATGACAGTGGCGTGACGATAGGGGATAACTGTAGACCATGTTTGAAACACAGCATCCATATCGTGTTATCCTAGAATGGGGACAGACAAAGGAGGGTCGACTGTTGATCGTGTTCGAAACACAAGACCTGTCGTAAATGCCATCTGGGGTCTTTAGGGACGTTGTCCCGAAATGGTAGGTAAGCCGAGGTGGCATGAGGCCAATCCTTAAAGGGGGTCCCTTCGGATGTGGAAGAGTATGAGGATCCAAATGATGGTCTCACAAATCTTGGATGTGAAACAAGGGGAATGTACTCGTGAAAATTTCATAAATTGGGCTCTTTGCCTAAACGCATCTCAATAAAACTATAAGACATATCATAAAGATGGAGTAGAGTCCCCTCCCAAGGACAAGATTCCTGGGGCCACATACTTCCAGCTTAAGGTCCTAGGGTGGACCGTTAAGGGGGGCTCGATTTAATGGACTGTGTGCCGGGTAGCGAAACAGCCAAACGCGATGTGCAATTCCAATAGGGAGATCTTAGTTTTGGGACATAGATTTCAGACCAGGCTGGGAAAAGGTATTGGAGGCACATGGCACAGCTATTGAAATACCCAACATGAATGAAAACCTAAGAGGTACTCACCCCCACATATTCCCAGATGAGTTAGGGCCAAGGTGCTGGAAATGAATGGAAGAGATTTGTAGATTCCTGAAACTAGACCTAGAGGAATGAAATTATCAGTTGTTTTTACGTATCCCATGAGGATGGGAATCCAGCCATATGTAGTTCTGAGAGGTGGCACAGTAATATACTAGTTCCAGGGATATAAGGGGTGTGCAGGTCTGGCCCTCACACCAAAAAAAGCGGCATTTGATTGGTCGTGTTTGTCCTTTAGGGTGAATGGATGTGTTTTTTTGTGAGGCGTTGGGCCTAGGAGAGAAAATATAGGCATCACAATAGGAATAAAGCCAAATGAAGGCATTGAAGAATGGTATGGTGTTTGACCGATAACAAACTGGATGTCCCATGAGCAAGGGAACCACAATGCAGCACCGTTTTTCATCGTGCAACTAGGACGATACTGTCATAGTTTGGGGTCATGTAACAGGACCATCCATGTATTTTAACATTGTGCAACACAGATGTAGTAAAGATGAGGATAAATGTGGAATGGTCATGGTGAAATAAATCATACCCGATGTGAATGAGGACAAGGTCCACACCACACTGTGTGCAATTCCGAGAAAGAAACCTCGGGCCAAGGGGAGAAAAGGAGGTAAGAGGGTAGGAAGTAGGGGATACTGGCTCTCAATTTAGTTAGACCCATAGGAGAGGTGTCCAGGTGTTCCTATGTTTCCCATAGAATGGGAATCAAGTTGTGCGTAGTTCTAAAAAGGGGAAATATGAAAAGATCTTAGTTTAAGGTCTTAGAACTCAGACCATGGAAAAGCGAGACTATTCCAAGTAAGTGTAAACCTTAATCCGATCCCTAAGCCTATGTGATTTGAACATGGTGTAAGAAACAAGGGAGTAAAAGGAATGTGCAATATGTGAAATACATGCAAAGGGGGGAAATCGGTGGATCCATGGATGACTGCCTTATCACATCTTTCTTCCTCCAAATGTGTAGATGTGCACTGAGGAATAGTACCAAGAGTCTCAAAATTCTACTTGGACAAGTTGAGGTGGATAAGGATGTGAGTCTTGTAAGAAAAATTTTAGACAAAATGGGGTTGGTGTGACGATGGAGGATAACTGTTGACAGTGTTCAAAACACAACTTCCATATCGTGTGACCTGAGGTGAGAACACCAAATGAGAGTCGACCACTGACCAAATTTCCAATATGGGAGTTGTATCAATTTTTTGATCAAAAAACTTTAGGAAGTTGGCCCGTAATGGTATAAGGGGCCTTGGGCCTAGAATCCATGCCATTCGGGGGTTCCTTTGAGTGTCTAATGTCATGGAAGCCCTAATGAATGGTAACACAGAGCCTGAGAAAATGGATGAAAGCATGTCCGAGTAGAATCCGACATTCGAGGTTCCAAACCGGAGTACCCTTTGGCACATTAGTGAATCTCCAAAGAGGACTAAGGGGCTCATCTTGAGGGCGACTGATTTGAAAAAGATGAGCATGGAAAAAGGCGATGGAAAACTCTCAACAAGAGGTGAATGGCATGGTCGTTACCAAAACCCAACATGAATGAGGACATAATCCCATACCACGCCATATACCACCATCCCTGGGGGAATGCAAGACAAGGGGCCAAGATGAGGCTAGACCTAAATACTAAACGTCAAGGTGGTCCTAAGTATCCCATGTGGATGGTAATCCAGCAATATGTAGTTCTTGCAGAGATTAATGTTCAATATAATGTCATGTAGTAAGGACACAAATGGGTGAGGTACCCCACACAGAGGGGGTGTACGACGCGGTGAGTATCTCGACATGAATGAGGATATAATCTCATACCACACTGTAAAACCCTAAATGAGAACATGGGATAGAGGCCTGAAAAGGCCAAGGGGCCTGCGGTTGGGGCTTGGACTGAAATTCATGACTAGCTTTCAGTTTAATGACTTACAGTAAAGATAAAGGAAGGGGTAAGATACCCCAAACAAGGGAGGTGTACGGCCCAATGATTAACCCGGCGTGAATGAGGACATAATCCCATAACCCACCGTACAACCCTAAATGTGAACTTGGGCCATAGGCTCAAAAAGGCCAAGGGGCATGTGGCTAGGCATTAGAAAGAAAGTCCCGACTAGCTTACAGTATAACGTTTTGTAGTAAGGACAAATAAAGGTAAAAGATTCCCCCAAAAAGGGAGGTGTACGACATGGTGAGTAGCCCGATCTGAATGAGTACATAATCACATACCACACCGTACAATCTTGTAAGTGTTAAGACTTGGGTCGGGGGCTTGAGATAGGGCATGCGAAACACGGTAGGGCCTGGGCTTGAGGTATGGATGATAAATGAATGGAGGGATGTCTCAAGGGGACATGTGTGGCATGGAGAAATAGCCTGATGCGACTAAAGAGATAAGTCTACTCCACACCACACAACCCTAAATGAGAACTTGGGTCGGGGGCTAGAAAAGGCCAAGGGGTTGGAAAAGGCCAAGGGGCCAGAAAAGGCCAAGGGGCCTAAGGCTGGGCGTCCTAGCCAATGGCAGCCATACGACCTCTTGTGCAGTTACCGCTTCATCATAGCTCCTAAGATCACGTGAGCAGTTCTTGGTGTGGGAAACAAGGAGCCGAACTCGGCTCTCCCTGTCATTTAGGGGTCTAATAGATGGAATAACCCAAATGGAGTTCGTCACTTGGAGAAACTATGAGGTAGAATAGACTACTACACTCAATGCTTGGGACATCATGGGGTGGCACTAATTATAGATGATAGTTATTGACCATGTTTGAAACACAACGTCCCTATAGTGACCTAGACTGGGAAAAAGAAATGAGCATCGACCACCGACCATATTCGCAATGTGATACTTGTATCAGTTTGTTTCTAAACATCCTTGAGGGCATTGGCCCAAAGTGGTAGGAGAGCCCTTGGGCCTAGCATCCCTACCGTTAGGGGGACCTTCTAGATGGGAAATATGATGGAGTCCCAATCAAAGGAGTGGGTGAAGCATATCTGTACCCATCAGTGGAAGAGTCAAACACCTCTGGGAAGTGGGATGTATGGAGGGATCAATATTAGATCAACATGAATTGGGGAAAAACTTGCACCACACCATATGTCTTGTCCTGAGGGAAGATTTTGGCGTTTGGGCTGGGGAAATAGAAAAAATGTGTGCGCATTTATATGTATTTCATGAGGATGGGAATCAAGTCATACATAGTTCCTGAAGGCCGTGCAATTTAACGTTGTGTGGTGAGGATGTAGAAAGATAGAATAATAGGCATCAGGCACATGGAGCGACCGTTGTAATCCTGGCATGAGTGGGGCTAAGGAAGCCTACACCATATCATGCAAAGATCCTCCAAGATAACTATATCCATGAGGGATATTCCAAGAGAAGAGTTTGGGGCTGGTCTCAAGAAGAAATGCTATAGCATTCCTACGTATCCCATGCAGATGGGAATCAAGCCACACATATTTATAAGGGTGCAGTTAAACGCCTTACAGAATGACATACAGTTTAACGTAATGCTGGATGAACCAGTTTAGGTTCATGCGGGACCAAATAGTTTATGGTCATGTTGGACCAGGTATTTTGTGGTCATGCGGGACCATATGGCTCAGGCAAAGTATTTCTTGAGGAAATTGGCATTGGTGGGAGGAGTTATATGCTTTCCATCCATGGTCACCATGGAGTAGGTACCATTGGGGTAAACCCTATGAATTATGTAAGGTCTTTCCCATTTGGGATCCAAACTGGTTGGTTTCCTGTCAGGGATCATTGGTGTCCGGAGTGCCAATACCAAGTCACCTTGTAAGAAAGAGAAGAGGTGAACCTTATTGTTGAAGTCTCTAGATATCTTATTCTGATGCCTTTCTATATTGTGCAGGGCACAAAGCCTATTCTCATCAAGTCCTTCAAATTTAGCCAGATGAATTTTGGCTACCTCATCTGGTGTGTACTAGTCATAGACCACTGTTCATAATGAAGGTAGCTAGATCTCGATGGCTGGATGGCCTCAGCTCCATACAATATGGAATTTGGGGTCATCTGGGAAGAATTACAATCCGTCGTCCGATAAACTCAGAGGGCATTGGGGATTTTTTCTATCCAAATCTTATTATTCTGACCAACCATGTTCTGTAAAATTTTAGAGAGGGTTTTGTTGAAAGCCTCGATCTATCCATTTGTCTGTGGGTGATAGGGGGAGGTATGGTTTGAAAGGATGTTGTACTTGGCGTACAACTTCTTCGACTCAGCTGCTCGGATGTTGGTGTTGTTATTAGTGAAGAATACGTGAGGTAATCAAACCATTATATGATATTGGAGCTCACAAAATCATCGATAAAATGAGCCTTGAAATCCTTTAACAGAACTACCTCTGCCCACTTGGAAAATAAATCCATAGTGGTCTATATGAACTTGCACCGGCAATCTGTCGCTGGTGGATATGGTCCCATGACATCGAGTCCCCATACCATGAATGATCAAGAGTACATGGTGGAGTGGAGAGGTCCTGGTGGCCGATTCATGAAGTTAGCATGCAATTTCCACACATTAAATCTATTGGAAAAATCGATGCAATCATGGATTATAGAGTCCCAAAAGTACACCAATCTCGGGATCTAGTGAGATATCATTGGTCCAGTCTGGTGGGCACCACATAAACTAGCCTGAACCTCATGCATGACCTAATATATCTCAATTCCTTGGATGCAATGGAGGATAAAACCGTCAAACCCACGCTTGTAGATGATCTTCTTAGGACTGAGACCACTTTGGATGGTAAACTACAGTGTGTGGCGTCAGATTTTCTCTCACTCATCCCAATCAGCCAGGAGGTAACCATTTTGTAGATACTCGACAAAGGGGGCAATTCAGTTGGGGGTCCCTTCAACCACTACATCTGAGGACCATGGAGGTCCTGACATGGAGGCCCCAATAGTAAGATGGCTTACCCATAGGCCGTCATCATCATCTGTGGTGAAGGGATCAATGAAACTCTGATGTTCCATGTGTATAATCAAATCATCCTGCTTGGTTTCTGCAAGTGATGTAGCCAGGCCAGCTAGGGAATCTGCTTGACCTTTCTGAGATCTATGGACATGAGTAACATCCAATCAAGATGGGAACTGGGCCATTATGTGGAGAGTGCACTCCAATAATGGTTCGAGATCTTAATTCTTGATGATGTAGTCACCGTTTATTTTCTAGATGACTAGTTTAGAGTCCCCTTTCACATGAAAATGGGGCACATATATCTTGAGGGCCAGCTCAAGGCCAGTGATAAGAGCCCGATACTCTGCCTCATTGTTGGATCATCCTTCTATCAACAAGAATTTGTATGGAAGAATGGATTGCATTGGGGTAAT
This sequence comes from Viscum album, assembly GCA_963277665.1. Lineage (NCBI taxonomy): Eukaryota > Viridiplantae > Streptophyta > Magnoliopsida > Santalales > Viscaceae > Viscum > Viscum album. The sequence continues at coordinate 1,399,752,284 of OY728143.1, read as the reverse complement.
AAGGACAATACACAGGCCTAATCTGTTGAGTCAGGAATCATTGAGCCTCCTGTCGGTGGGGCTTCGGGAAGCACCATCAAAGTGAATCTTCCAACACGGGATGACATTATCTACTGAGAGGATTTCCTTTTCGGAAAAATCCAGGTCTAGGGACTGGTCCACGGGGGTTGGATGGGAAAGCAAGAAAATATACCAATGCTTTTCCCTTGATAGACTTCTGAGGCACAAACCTGAGGTCAAACTGCTAGAGGATTACTACCCACCATGATAAATGTCCGGTCAATATAAGGTGGTTCAAAATGTAATTCAGCAGGTCTACATGAGACACCAGTTGTACCTTGTGGTGCTACAAGTAGTGTCGCAATTTCTGTACTGCGAATATCAGTGCAAGCCATCTCTTTTCGATGGGGGAGTATCTGGTCTTTGTATCGATGAGAATATGGCTGATGTATTAAAGACTATTCTATGTCCCCTCATTGTTATTCTGGGTGAGAAGGGCGCCAAGAGATCATTCTAGGGTAGTCATATAAATGATCAGTGGTTTTCCTGAGATGGGTGGCATAAATATTGGAGTCTGGATCCAATACTTATTTATTTCTTCGAATGCGGTCTAGCACTCTTTGCCCAACTCCTAGGTGGAGCCTTTATTCATGAGCTGAGAAAATGGCTTACACTTTCTAGCTAGATTTTCAATTAATAGGGGTATATAGGCTAAGTGTCCTTGGAAACCACGAAGCTCTGAAATATTTCTCGGGGGAGGCATCTGGCCAATAGACTTGATCTTCTCTAGGTGGATCTCGATGCCTCAATACCTAACAACAAATCCAAAGAACTTCCCAGAGATGACCCTGAAGGCACATTTCAATGGGTTCATATTCAGGTGGCTGGAACGGAGGAAGACGAACACTTTCTCAAGGTCCTTGAGATGGTCCTGTCATTGGTGGGATTTGACCACCAAGTTGTTTACATAGAATTCCACCAATTTCTTGAGGATTGGATTGAATATGCGATACATGGACCACTGATAGGTGGAACCTACATTCTTTAAGCCAAAGGGAATGACCTGGTAATAAAATGTACCTTGTGGTGCCTTGAAAGATGTGGACTCCTCATCCTTAGGGGCCATCCGAATCTGATTATTTATGAAGTACCCATCCATGATGGAAAGGGAATGTAACCCATCCATATAATCAATCTAAAATTCCATCACAGGAAGGGTAAAATCATCCTTTTGATAGTGAAGGTTGAGATCGCAGAAGTCGATCTAGACTCTGATTAGTCTGTTCTTCTTTCGGACTGGAAAAATGTTGGCCAGCCACTTGGGGTACTGGACCTCCTTGATGAAGTTAGCTCTGATGATATTGTCAACTTCAGCCTCGACCATGGCACCGTAAGAAGGGTGCATCCTTCTGGGAGGATGATTGAACCCGTGATTATTTGTCAAAAGACCAAGGCGGCGGATGACTACCTGAAGATCTAGACCTAGAATTTCGTTGTAGCTCCAGGTGAATACATCACGATGTTATTTTAGGAAGCCTACATACCACTACAACTCCTCGAGGGATATGGAAACACTGATCAGTGTGGGTCTCGGATCTGCCTCACTACTGAGGTTCACTTGTACAAGTTCATCGACCATGGTGGAGACACCCTCTTCAAAGGCAGGGGAGAATCCTACATATCCTCTTATTCACTTGCGGAGGGATCCCCGGTGGGATGAGCATCATCTAGGTCAGAAGATTATGACGGGAGGCTGGTACCAGCCTGAGCAGCAGTGGTCACCACATCAGAAGATTCTGGTATAGCTGAAACCATAGCGTTGAAGGCTGTCAACCCGATATCATCTAGTCTTCAGCCCAAGGGGCCACACTTGATGATATCAAAATAGTAATGGTGCATTGTCTTGAGCCAGTTAATTCTATCCTGACAAAATAGACATGCATGACGTACTTACATTGCCATGGGGTGAACATCCCGATACATTACGGGGGTAAAAGGCTCCGGGATCACCTGATCTTGATTTGTGTTGGAGTATGAGGTGATTTTATTCCGTCGCTTAGACTTGGGAATATGACTCCCCCGTGTACTAGAGACATAAAAAATTGCCCCATGTTGGGGTTTGTGGCCTCCAATCGATGGATCAGGAAGATGTTGGCATCATCCAGACCTGCCCAAGGGTCAGTTACAACCGCGACGAGTTCATACTCACTACCCTGAATCTCATTGTCCTTGCTCTTATAATAGTCAGCAGCCAGGTAACGGGCTTCACAAGAGGCGAAAGGAGACGCGTCACCTTGGAGAATGCCTACTCGACCATTGAGGGAGTACCTGAGGAATTGGTGATACGATGAGGGTACTGTCGCGTGTAGGTGTAGCCATGGTCTTCCGATAAATGCATTGTACGCTGTGTATTGAGAGAGAACCATAAACATGGTGCTGACAACTAGGCCACAGAACTAGGTCTTCAAATAGATCTTACCTGCCAGGGTATGCTCTGTCCTATCATATCCCTGGATTCATAAATCAGAGGGAGTCAAGTTATCTTTGGATAACCCTATCTTCCACAGTGTCTGCGTCGGAAAAAGTTTAATCCAAGATCCAGTGCCAACAAGACAACGGATAACCTCAACGCCATTAAATTGGATGGTGATGTACAGTGTGCAGATGTGCCCTTATATAGGAGAGCCTTAATCTCTTCCAGAGAATGAAATGATGTCCTGACATTTAGTGTTCTCGACCACCTTAGTCTGAAAGGCTTCTACATCATCTACCTCCATCTCAAACTAGAGTGGGCTTCTTAAAGCCTTGGCGAGGGACTCACACATATCTAAAAACAGGGGAAGGGCTTTGAGAATAGAAAGCCTCACTGCGATGCTGGAAATGATCTTGAAAACATCATACTACTGTGCTAGGCACAAGCTTCTGCTTGCAGGAGGCCGTTCTGTGACAGAAGGCATGGCGTACCCTACCGGCTAGGCCGATGGCTAACTGGTGCTGGGTATATCCTACTGCTCACTAGTCGAATCCTGCAAAGTAGCCACTGGATAAGGGTCGTGTAACGACCCAAAGTTTTTCAATGGAAATTCCCTTCTAATAATTGTGTCATAAAGTCACATTAAAACACAATATAATGAACTAATATGTGATAAGTGACCTTGAACCATATGTTTTTCACTTCTGTGCTTGTAACTTTGAAAATCTGACAGATACATTTGTGTTCGCGATATTTTTTGGAGTCTAATAAAAAAATAATTTTTGGTGAATAGTAACCTACCCTAATGAATAGTAACATACCCTTATGAATAGTGATATACCCTAATGAAGAGTAACCTCACCTATGGTGGTACAAAAATAATATTCAAGTTAGAAGTATGATATACCTATATTTTAGAATAAGTTAATGCATGTTTTAAAACTAGTTTTGATAATAAATTATTGTTTTAATTTAAAATTAAAATAATCATACATAAAATTTTATTTTTGAAAAATGGACTTCATTTTTGGATTCTACACATCTGAAAATGGTTAGGGTTAATTTTTGGAATTTTTATGAAATACTTGATTTTTTTGATGAATAGTAAAATACGATAATTCACAATAAATGCTAAATAATTGATTAATTGATTCATAGATGAAGTTATGATGATGTAATCCCACTTGGTTATAAATCACATGATAAAATCACTATTATTTGTCATGGAATAATTACTATTCCTTGTCTTGAGAAGGAATAATAAATTAATGATTATAATATTATGAAATTCCGCCTCTCCTCCACTATAAAAACCCCCCTCCACTCCCACTTTTCTCCACTCCTCTCAAGCATTTCGGCCTTGCCATTATTATACCCAAATCCCTTTTAATGGTCCTCCCCCATGTCTAAAATCTCTCAGACTTTTCAAAATACCAAAACCTCTCCACTTAAGAGGTTCTCAAAGGAGGAAGTCTCAAGAGGTAAATTCCTCTTCCCAATTTCTTGTTTTCTTTTAAGTTCTTTTCTTTATTATTTCGTTACTCATCTCCCTTCACCGTAATAGAATGATAAATCCAATGACATACATGTACTGGAATTTCCTCATGCTATTGGTATATTTCATTGTCTTCTCTCCTTTCTCCACCCTTTTATTTGAAAGAAATGAAAGCACCGTTTGAGATGTGCTAATTTAGCACATTCAAGGACAACAATTTATCAATTTCTATTATTATCATTAATTATAGTCATGAAACCATTTGAATTATGGTTGAATTAGATTATTATATACTTATTATATCCTATTTTTGGTTTTGTAATCCTTTGGTACAAATAGAATTAAGTTATAAAGAAAAACCCATTCTTTGTAAGCAAATCCACCGATTAACAAAAACAGGTATCACTATGGTTATATATATAATAATTCAAATTCACTCTAAGTAGCCTAATTAAAATTAAAACCATGTAATATCCTAGATATGAAATAAATAATATAACTTCAATTCTGGACAACCACTTTCATCTTTCTTATAATCTAAACTAGAATATTAGTGAACCGATCTTTTAAATCAAAGTAAACAAACAAGCCCGAACATTGAAATTGAACCTTATAACTAATCAAAAAGGATTTGAATGAACTAAAAAGAGTTATAATAAATAATTTTAATATAGAAGAGTTTATGTAATTATTAATTAATAAGTCTAATTTTTTTATTCAGGTCGTTAATAACAAGTGGAGAACACCAACGGATTTAAGGTGAGGGATCCTCCCCTTTTTTACTCTTCATCAAGATTGTTCTCTATGCTATGCCTTTTTGTGTAATACCGAGTGATGGGGTACGTTTATACACATTCCCCATACTTCCCTAATGTCTTATTAGTGACGAGAAACCCCTTATCTCTCTCATCAAGCCATCTCAGTTACACCCGATACCATGCCAATAAACCATGATGGATTCTACCCGAACTTCCTTTATTTCTTCAGGTTACTCTATTTTTATTTTTAACAAAATGTTTCTGTCTTTTATTTTATGTAGAACATCAAAATTATTTTTATATGTTCCAAACTCATGTTCCAAGATCCATCTCTCATTTTCTTTCGGGGATATACATTCTTTTATGTGAATCTCTCTTCGATACATTCCAATAAGCACACTCGTTTTGAAGGAACATCCTGAACTTTTACCCAATTTCATGTGCACTATATCTTCTATTTTAAGACACCATTATCTTTTTAAATTCTGTATTTTATTATGAAAACCTTTTTGGATCAATTCTGGTTTTATATAAAATAATTTCTTCTTTACATTTTTAAAAGCTCTATAGTATTTTCCTTAAAACAGTAAAAAAATGTTTTAATGCTAATGTTTCTGAAATACATTTATCATATGCTTTCACTTCTATTTGACACCACTTACCATGTTATATGCCTATTTTACCCTATTAAATTACACGTATTTTTTATCTCTTTCCTTACATGGACACTTTCATGATACGCCCATTGGTTATGATTTATGTCATGATTGTGGTGCCCAATTCTTTACATGGGTACCCTTATGTTTGTGTATGGTTCATTATCTATGATTGTATATTTGGTAAGAATATTTATGTGGAAATAATATTCATGAAAATGTTGAGATGGTTGCACCCATATAGCAATCCAATGCAATGGTACGGTTAAGTCTCATGAGATGCGATCTGAAATGGGATTGGCGGTTAGCCTTGACCTATACTAAAGATATGATTTATGATTCTACAATATTTATATGATTCCTTGATTATATGATCCCATTCTTATATTAAATGATTTTATATGTTTTGTGCTTTGGATATAATTATGTCTTGCCTCATAACTCATGTTATTGAGATGTATCCATATGTTCATTCCCTTAATTGACTTTTTAGCTCATCCCTTTGTTCATGTGTTCCCCTGGGTACCCTATGCAGATGTAAGGGCTCAAAGGACGTTAGAAGCTATTTATAGAGATTAAATAAAAACGTTTTCCCCCATTTTTTGTGTTATATATACCTAGTCTTCCATGAAACTAGACATAGCGATCCTTGGCTTGTACTCTGATGATTAATTATGCATAAAATCATGAAGTGTTTTATGTAAAAGGATCAGGTCATTATAGTTGGTATCAGATGATGGACTAGTTATTTTTTAAGATTAGGAATAGGGCACCTTAGTGAGAACCTTATGGATGAGACTAATTATAAGAAAACAGTCATAAATTTTGGTGAGTATAGAGTAAGTGGTTTATCAATAAAAAATATCCATGTCTGGATACGAGCAAGTAGAGGTGGCTCTGGAAAAGATGTATGTAGGTGTAAAACCCGAAACCACCACTTTGAGCTAGAATCAAACAGAAACTGGTGCACAATAACGGGCCATGCTTCACTCTTGGTTACAACACTCCTGGGGGATATTCTTCGGTAGATTCGCGATCTTAGTACAAACCATTATTAAGGGACAAAAAGAAGACCATGAGAATATAAGTTAAGAAATAGATCAAGGATAACCTAGATATAAACCTAAGGAATCACAAGTCAGTATATTCTTCTTCTTTATAAGTTCATACTTTTATGTTCAACGTTTCTTTTTATTCTAAATAGATAAGTGTTCAAGACCTCTAATTATACGTTCTTTTTCTTAGTTAATGGCGGGAAATAGAAGAACACGTTCCAAAAACCAATGCAATATGCAATGTGATGATTACCCTAATGACATGCCTGATGTGACCGAAGTAGGTTCTCTAAACTTCATGGTAGTACTTGCTTATCTGGCTTGAGTTATGAATAATAACTTGAATCTGGTGAAACTTCCCCCTAATCCAAGGAAAGAGCAAGTTTTAGTATAATCCTTCATGCGACAAAGGCCCCCCATGTTTAGAGGGTCTTCTGATCCCCTGCTCGTAGAACAATGGATTAACTCCATTGAAAATATTTCTTCTATCCTCTAGTGATCAAAAGAAGAGAAAGTTTTACTAGAAGTCTATCATTTTGATGGGGAACCTGATCAGTGGTGGACACTAATCAACAATACAAAGTACCAAAAGGAAATTGATTCCATAGAGTGGGAGGAATTCAGGAGGATGTTTTTCAATAAATATTTTCCTCAAACCCTCCATCTCAAGATGTAAAGATAGTTCTTTGGACTCAAGCAGAAGGAATATGAGTCCATCAGGGCATGTGAATCGAAATTTACAAGGCTTGCAAGGTACACCTATGGCTTTGTCATGAAAATAGAATGCAAGTTGGATCACTTCTTTCATGGACTAAAGCCGAGAATAAGAAAAGTGTTGGAGATTCAGGACTTCGATAGTTATGAATAGATTGATCATTGTTCCCTCAAGGTTGAAATGGATATTGGATACTCTCAGTGGTCTCATGGTCCTAGTGAAAGGAAGAGGAAAATGGAGAACAACATGGGTGGTTCATCAAACAAATCCCATGATGGAAAGAAGCCTCACTTTCCCCTTTTAAAAAATTATGGGAAGAAGCATATTGGTGACTGTCTCAAGGGAACCATGAATTGCTTCAAATGCATAATTTTTGTTCATCTGGCCAAGAACTGCTGAAGGGATATGAAAAATCCTGCTAATGTTGAAGAATAAAGGAATGTTCAGATCCACACCCAGCCTTCAGTGAAGTGTTATAAATGCAAAGATCTTGGGAATTATGAGAACAATTTCTTTATGTCGAGGGCTTTCAGAGGCAATCAGGAATAACCTCCAAGGAAAAAAGGAAGGGCTTATGTTATCACTACTGCTGAGGTGGAGCCTGAAAATGATATGGTGACAGGTATTCTTATTATTCATTCAAGAATAGAGAACTTACTATTTGATTTTGATTCTAATCATTCTTTCATATCTTGTATGCTTAGTTGAACTATTCAAACACCACCTAAAAATTTGGAGTAAAAGTTATTTGTGACAACAGCGAATGGGGAAATTATTTCATCCATGGTTTATAACTCCTCCCCAGCTAATGTTTGTGGACTGAACCTCCCAGAAAATCTTGTCATACTTCTTTCAGTAGAGTTTGACACTATCGTGGGCATGTATTGGTTATCTTTGTACAAGGCCAACATCAATTTTTGGAAAGGTAGATCACTTTTCACATCCTGAAGCATCCACTGATTCTTTACAAGTGTAAGGAAGAAGATGAGTCTCCTTTAAAATATTCATCTCAAGTTTGGATACTGCTTCCTTGTGAGGAAGAATATCTAGATCAAATGATTGGGAAAAAGAATAAAATCATTCTTGAAGACATTCCCATCATGATAGATTACACTAATGTATCCCCTGAAGGGTTTCCTGGACTCCCTCCTAACCGAGAGGTTGAGTTCCCAATTTAACTTATCCCTAGATCTCTGCCAATATCAAGGAAACCATACAGAATGGCCACCGTAGAGCTGGAAGAGCTGAAGAAGTAGTTACAAAAGAATATATAGAAGGGTTTTATACACCTGAGTTCTTCAACGTGGGGTGACCTAGTCCTATTCGTCTAGAATAAGGATGGATCAATGCACCTCTGCATTGATTATCATGAGATCAATAAAATAACTATAAAGAACAGGTACCCCCTTCCACGGATAGATGACTTGTTCGATCAGCTTCGTGGGGCCAGTTATTTCTCTAAGGTGGACCTTCAGTCAGGATATCACCAACTAAAGGTGAGGAAGGAAGATATTCCCAAGACTACCTATCAAATGATGTATGGAAATTATGATTTCATAGTGATTCCCTTCGGAGTCACTAAAGCTCCAGAAATTTTCTTGGATTTAATGAATAGAGTCTTTCGATATTACCTTGACAAATTTGTGGTGGTCTTTATTGATGATATTCTGATATACTCCAAGAGAAAGGAGGAACATGAGAAGCATTTGGAAACTGTGTTATGAATTTGTGAATGGAGAATTTGTATGAAAAGTATAGTAAATGTGAGTTCTAGAGGGAGGAAGTATCATTATTGGGGAATGATGTCACCTGGATAGGGATATATGTAGACCCTTCCAAGATGAAGGCAATTGAAGAGTGGCTGAGGCAAACTTCTGTAATGGAGATCTGCATCTTTTTAGGTCTAGCTGGGTATTATCGACGATTCATGGCGAACTTTTCACGATTTTCAAACACAATTACCAAGATGACACGAAAGGGAGTAAAGTCATTCTGGACACGGGAATTTGAAGACTATTTCAAAGACTTGAAAAAGAGGCTTTTCACTGCGCCAGTACTCAAACTCCATTCAAGTGGAGAACTCTTTGTGGTGTATATTGATGCTTCTAAGAAAGGCTTAGGTTGTGTGCTAATGCAAAATCATAAAGTGATATCCTATACCTCAAGGCAGTTGGAAATACATGAGTAATACTATCCCACACATGATCTGGAGTTGGCCGCTATGATCTTTACGTTGAAAATCAGGCCGCATTATCTCTATGGGAAAAATGTGAGATATATACTAACCACATGAGTCTCAAATATATATTCACACAGATAGAGCATAATATGCACTAGTGAAGATGGATAGAGCTCATCAAGGATTATAACTGCTCAATCCACTCCCATCCAGGCGAGGCAAACAAGGGGGCATGTGCTCTAAGTAGAAAGGATCCTGCATCTTTTTCAATGATGAGATTTGAAAAGGATCCTATATTCTTAGGTTTGAAAAGGATGTACATGGAAATCATTAAGGGAATAACATCATCAATCCTTTCTCAAATTATTTTTCAACCATCCCTCTTGGAGAAAATAAAGGATGCTCAAAGAAAGGATGTAGAAATTCAGAAAAGGGTGGAAGAAATTAAAAATGGGGAATCCTCTGATATCAAAATTCACGAGGAAGGATTTGTAATATTTGGGACACAATTATGTTTACCATCTGATCTAGAGATAAAGAAGGAGCTGTTGAATGATGCACATAGCTCGACCATCTCTATCCATCCTGGGAGTTCCAAAATGTACCATGATCTTTGAGAACACTTTTGGTGGGATAACATGAAGAAAGATATTACAGAATATATATCAAGGTGATTGGAATGTCCACAAGTTAAATCTGAGAGAAAAAATTCCAAATGTATGATGCAGCCATTGCCTATACCCATGTAGAAATGGTAAACTGATACTATGGACTTTGTCATGGGTCTCTCTAAGACGTCGAAGGGAAATAATGCAATATGGCTTGTGGTTGACCGACTCACCAAGCCATCCCATTTCATCTCTATTTGGGAAGATCTCTTTCTTGTAAAACTAGCAAGGATATATGTGAAGGAAGTGGTGAGACTACACGATGTTCCAATTTCAATTCTATCTCACCATGATCCAAGGTTCACATCAAAATTCTGGAGGATCCTTCAACATTCTTTGAGTACTAAATTAAATTCCCGCATGAACTATCACACCCAAACTGATGGCCAGTCTGAACGAACTATTCAGACGGTTTGAGATATGCTTAGTGCCTGCTCTCTAGAATTCAAAGGGGATCATAATCTGCCATTTGTTGAGTTCTCATACTACAATAGATTACACTTGAGTATTCAAATGGATTCATGTGAATCTTTGTATGGAAAGCGATGTAGAACTCCAACCTGTTGGGATGAATTTGGAGAAAGAAAGATACTTGGACGCGATCTTGTTCATGAGATGACAGAGAAGGTTCAAGTCATCCAGAAACACATCAAAGCTGATCAAAGTAAGAAAAATAGCTATGCTGACAACCGTAGAAGGGACATGGAGATTGATGTTGGAGATAAAGACTTTCTTCAAATATCTCCCTAGAAGAGAGTCATGTGATTCATGAAGAAAGGGATGCTAAGCCCAAGGTATATAGGCCCCTTTGAGATCCTTGACCGCATAGGATCTGTGGCCTATGGACTTGCAATTCCACCAAATATGGTTCAATTTCTTTATTTTTTTCATATATCACTCTTGATTAAGTACATACATGATCCCTCACATGTACTAAACTTAGTTGTGGTGCAGCTGGATAATGATCTCTACTATTAGGAGAAACCAATAACGATTCCAGATCAAAGATATAATGTTCTACACAACTAGAAAACCCATCTTGTCAAAGTGTTGTGAAGGAACCATAAGTTTGAGGAAGCAACTTTGGAACTAGAAGAGGCAATGAAGGAAAAGTACCCACACCTGTTTTTTTCTTATAATATAAAGCGAAATTTTGAGGGTGAAATTTCATAAGGGGTGAAGAATGTTACGACCCAAAGTTTTTCAACGGAAATTACCTTCTAATAATTATGTCATAAAATCACATGAAAACAAATCATAATGAACTAATAAGTGATAAGTGTCCTTTAAACATATGTTCATCACTTCTATCTTTGCAATTTTTAAAATCTAACATACACGGTTGTGTTCAAGATGTTTTCTAGTGTCTAATAAAACAAAAATAATTTTTAGTGAATAGTAACCTAACCTAATGAATTGTAACATATCCTTTTGAATAGGGATATACCCTAATGAATAGTAACCTCACCTATGGTGTTATAAAAAAAATATTCATGTTGGAAGTATGATATACATATATTTTAGAATAAGTTAATGAATGTTTTAAAATTGGTTTTGATAATAAATTATTATTTTAATTAAATATTAAAATAGTCATATTTGGAAAATTATTTTTGAAAAATGGACTTCATTTTTGTATTCTACACGTCAGAAAATGGTTTGGGTGAACTTTTGTGATTATTCTGAAATACTAGATTTTTTTATGAATAGAAGAATACGACAATTCACAATAAATGCTAAATAATGGATTAATTGAGTCATTGATGATGTTATGCTGATGTAAGCCCACTTGGTTTGGGATCACATGATTAAATAACTATTAATGGTCATGGAATAATTACTATTACTTTACTTTGGAAGAAATAATAAATTAATGATTATAATATTATGAAATCCCTCCTCTCCTCGACTATAAAACCCCCCTCCACTCCCTCTTTTCTCCACTCCACTCCATCCTTGTTCCTTTCCATTATTCTGCCTAAATCTCTACCTAAGGCCCTCCCCCACATCCAAAATATCTCAGCCTCCTCAAAATACAAAAACCTCTCCCCTTAAGAGGTTCTCAAAGAAGGAAGTCTCAAGAGGTAAATTCATCTTCCAAATTTCTTCTTTTCTTTTAAGTTCATTTCTTTTTTATTTCATTCCTAAAATCCCTTCACCATAATGGAATGATAAATCCAGTAACATACATGTACTATAATTTCCTCATGCTAGTGGTATATTTCATAGTATTCTATCATTTCCTCACCCTTTTATTTGAATGAAATTAAAGCACCGTTTGAGATGTGCTAATTTAGCACATTCAAGGACAATGGTTTATCAATTTATATTATTATCATTCATTATGGTCATGAAACAATTTGAATTATGGTTGAACAAGATTCTTATATATGTAATATATCCTATTTTTGGTTCTGTAATCCTTCGGTACAAATGGAATTAAGTTATAAATCAAAACAAATTCTTTGTAACCAAATCCATTGATTAACAAAAATTGTTATCACTAAGGTTATATATATAAAACTTCAAATTAACTCTAAGTAAATTAATTAAAATTAAAACCATGAAATCTCCTTGATATGAACTAAATAATATTACTTCAATTCTGTACAACCACTTTCATCTTGCTTATAATCCAAAATTCAATATATGTGAACCGATCTTTTAAAGCCATGTAAACAAAAGAGCCCGAACAATGAAATTGAACCTTCTAACTAATCCAAAAGGATTTTAATGAACTAAAAAAGGTTATAATAAATAATCTAAGATATAAGAGGTTTTTTAATTATTAATTAATCAGCATAATTTTTTTATTCAGGTCATTAATAACAAGTGGAGAACACTAATAGATTTAAGGTAAAGGATCCTCCCCTTTTTACTCTTAATCAATATTTTTCTCTATGCTATGACATTTTTTGTAATAATAAGTAATGGGGTACATTTATACACCTTCCTCATACAGACCTAATGTTTTATAAGTGATTATAAACCCATTATCTCTCTCATCAAGCCTTCTTAGTTACACATGATACCATTCCAATAAACCATGATGGATTCTACATGAACTTCCTTTATTTTTTCGGGTTGCTCTATCTTTCTTTTTAGAAAAATGTTGTTGTCTTTTATTTTATGTATAACATCAACATTATGTTTATATGCTTCAAACTAAAGTTCCAAGATCCATCTCTCATTTTCTTTTGGGGTTATACATGATTTTAAGTGAATCTCTCTTCGATACTTTCTAATAAGCACACTCATTTTAAAAAAAACATCTTGACCTTTTACCCAATTTGATGTGCACTCTATATTCTATTTTAAGACACCATTATCTTTTTAAATTCTGTATTTTTAATATGGAAACCTTCTTTGTTAAATTATGGTTTTATATAAAAAAAATTCTTCTTTACTATTTTCAATGCTCTATAGTGTTTTCCTTAAAACCACAAAAAATTGTTTTAACGCTAATGTTTCTAAAATACATTTCTCATATGTTGTCACTTATGTTTGACACCACTTACCATTTTATATGCCTATTTTACCCTATGAACGTCCATGTATATTCGAATTCTTTCCTTACATTGACACTTTAATGATACGCTCATTGGTTATGATTTATGTCATGATTGTGGTAACCAATTCTTTCCATGGGTACCCTTATGTTTTTGTGTGGTTGATTATGTATAATTGTATATGTGGTAAGAATATTTATGTGGAAAGAATATTGATGAAAATTTGGAGATGGTTTCTCTCATATAACACTGCAATGCATTGGGTAAGGTAAAGTCTCATGAGATGCAATGTGAAATGGGATTGGCAGTTAGCCTTGACTTGTACTAAAATGGGAAATGGGATTGGTGGTTAGCCTTGACCGATACTAAAGATATGATTTATGATTCTTCCACATTTATATGATTCCATGTTTATATGATCACATGTTTATATTAAATTATTTTATAAGTTTCATGCTTTGGATATCATTATGTCTTTCCTCCTAACTCATGTGCTTGAGATGTATCCTTATGTTCATTCCCTTACTAGGATTGTTAGCTCATCCCTTTGTTCATGTCTTCCCCAGGGTGCCCTATGCAGATGTAAGTGCTCAAAGGAAGATAGAATCTCTTTATGGAGATTAAATAAAGAAGTTTTTTTGTACCATGTTTTATGTTATATGTACCAAGTCTTCCAAGGCACTAGAATTAACAATCCTTGGCATGTACTCTGATGATTAATTATACTTAAAATCATGAAATGATTAATGTAAAAGGCTCAGGTCACTATAGGCTGGATGACTGAGACCATCCTATTGTAGGGAGAGGCTGGTCGTGGCACAGTTGAAGTGGATATGCCTAATCCAGCAACACAAATAGTGGTGGAGGCGGGTCTGATGACACTAGATGAAGAGGATGTACATGCTAAGCTCTACGCTGGGCCTACTGTATGGTCTTAGTGGAATGCATGGCCTGGATGGGGGTTCCAACTAATGTGCCACGACAACCCATATGGTCTCGGATCCGTTCACGTTGGCATCGACTGGGGATGTTGGGGAGGTTCGTCTGGCGCTCCCTGTCATTGAGAGTCATATATGGATTCACCAACTCCACGGTATTAACCAAATCATACCCTTTACTATCACATGAAGAGTCATCCATTACTGGGCAGATTCAGGGAGGAATCCCTATATCGGGAGTCATGAAGTTGCCGAGAGCGCGGTATGATGATGGCATTGGGGGGGGGGTGTTGCTTTCCCTTATGTCGCCGATGCTTGCTCTTCTAGGAAGATGTCAGTTGAGATGATGATGAAGATGTAGCGGCTGTAGCTTATGGAGGCTCCGACTAATTCAGTCATGCACGAATGATACCATGGGCCTGAGAAACCATTTTTTACAGCCACTCAGTCTTCATACATATAGGACTCGTGGTTAGAAACCTACTGCCACTCACCCTCGCCGCCGCTACTACTATCTGGCCTTATGAGGACGCAAGCCACTTGTGCCAGAGCTAGGGCCAACCTAACTATTTTGTTATAAACCTAGTCCTGAATCTAGTATTTGAACACATATCAATGATTGAGATTCTTCCCCATGATCTGTTGATAGGGGCAGTAGTTGGGTCAATCAGTGAGGTGAGCCTCCTCTGGCCTTATGTACTCAAGAAAACGCACAATCCCTTGTTCCAAGGCACTTCAGAAATAGTCGGGGACCTGATTCTCATTGAACGAGTAGGTCCAGTTTCTACTGTCTGGGAAGGGGGGGTCATGAAGCCTAGCCCGGACGTGGAGCTTGAGGAGCCTATCGATGAGGTGGAGCCTGGTTGTCATGCCTTGGCAGTGGCGGTGCATTTCACAGGGGAACCTACCGGTTCTGAGGAGGCTGCTGCTGGGCTGGAGGATGTGCCTGTGGTTGCGAGCCTCTATAAGGCTGGGGATGTGGCCCCACTAGTAATAATTCCAGCTATCTGGGGCCTCTATTTTGGCCACCGCAGCTACCTCGTCTCTGACATCCCTTCTCGTGGGTATTACATGAGGAAAAAGACGTCTCTGGATGGCCTGTATTAGGGCTTCTTCCAGGTGATGGGCCTTATCAGAGAAGTCTCGGAATCCCCCTGGGTAGTTCTGGGTGATCATAGAGGGAACCGGTTCCATCTTGATGTTCCCTATACACATCGTTAGTAATTTATCCCGAGTTAGTAGCATGTCAAGGGAATATGTAAACCCTTTCCACCGGGCGATAAAGTCTATGACACGTGCATAAGGATTTTTTTCACATGAAGAGGACTGAGATGCTCTTTTTCCGCATGGTGGACCTGAACTGGTAGAATAATTTCCTGATAAGGTCCTCTAGCTAGTTATAGAGCTGATGGGAAGCTGGCTATACCAGCCGAATGCAGGCCCCTCCAATTTCTGAACAAAACATCAGATCTTGGTAGCCTCCTACTGTGCTGGAGTCCCTAACATGGGCCCAAAGCATGAGCTGAAGTGGGCCAGGTGCTGTGGCCTGTCCCCCATCCCATTAAAATGGGAGATGGTGGGATTCACGAAATTCAGAGGTGCGGGCATATCATCAAACCATGCTTGATATGGCTTGCCATCAGGACGGATTGCCACCTGTCGTGTTTCCAAAGCCTCAAGGCAATTAATGAGTGTCTCCATTGGATCTTCTGGGCGGGGTCCCAATATTGATGGGGATCCCTAACCACAAGCACATTGGAGGGTTCTTTAACATGGTAAGCAGGCCTAGCGGCTCGTGGAGTGGCTAGCGGCATGACCCTTGGGGTGGCTGGGGGAGCCCAAGCTGGGTCCTGTGGATTGTTGTGTCGTTCGGAATGGTTGGGTGAGACATACCCTTCCCTCTTTCCATATGTTCTGTCCTTAACCCTGTCTTTGGGGGCAGGATAGTCAGGGTCTCTTGGAGGCATCTTGCCAAGGGGAAGTTGTTCCTTCCCCTGCTGCCCTGGCCTAGGTTCACCGTAGTCTGGTCGTCGCTCCATAGCACATTCATCCAATAGGTGATTGACTAACTTATTCTGGTCAGCATGTTGTCAGTGCAATGTGGACTTCTCAGGGTCTTCCTCTATCTTATTCATTGAGGAGGACGAGTCGGAGTTCTTGGAATCTCCGACGTGCTCTTTACCATTATTGGCATTCCGGCTGAGTACCAATGCCTTGGTGGGTGCAGTGAGACATAGTAGGTTCCTCTACTGATGAGTGACCCTCCCTAATGGGTCTAATTGTGGTGGCAGACCCTCGGGGGTAAAGTCTCCATCAATAATCTCCAACTCATCCTCATCATCCACTATGTCAGCCATGTTGATCATGTCCCTTCCTGGGGGCATGTCCTCGATATCGCCTAGCAAGTCGGGCTGCGACCGGATTGGACTAAATAAGAGGGAATAATACTACCCCCATCCAAGGATTTTCATGTGGGTGGGAAGCCTCCTTTATGATCTTGTGGAGTATCTTGAAACTCTGAACGCATTGTCTTGGAGGACCTTATGATGGCCTATCGACTCAGGGCGCTGTGCCACTGGGAGTGCAGCCAGATCGACTAGACGACATTGCTTTCCAATGTCTTCAAAATGCCCTTGGATCATGGGATAAACCACTCACTAATGATGAAGGTGAAAGTGCGTCGCCCAGAGGGTTTGGTGGAAGCATTCAACCTCCTCTAGGGTGAGGGATTCAGAGTATGAAAATTAAGCACTGCCATGGGCCAGAACATCTCAGGGAAGTGGTCCACTGTGAGGATGTTCCAAAAGCTCCCTATGTCAGATTTAGGGTCTGGCCCTTGATTTCCCCATTAGTCAACTAGGGGTGGTTGAGGAACTAGCAGTGGTACTGAGGCAGACCGCTGAGATGGCAGGCTGGTCGGTGGAGAGTACGACGAAGAGGCTGACTGGACACTGAATCTCAAGCAGTCTTTTGAAGAGTGTAGCGAACTGGCCAGTACATTGCGATATGAAGGGTTGAAAACTACAGTTCCTGGCTCAGGGGCTAGGGCTACTGGAAATATACCGTGATGCTTCTCGCCCACCACTAGTCCCCAAAATTTCTCTCTGTGATCTCTTCCTGAGGTAGAGAGTGCTTCTGGTGACGGCGGTGGTGATTTCACGAGCGTGATCTGTGGTGTCACCAGATTTTCATCCTCCTAGATATACCTGCAGAAAGAGGAGGGAATTCTATGGACCTCGCATTCTGAGAGTAATAGGCTAATGCCCCTCGTTCCTTCCCTATCCCTTGACTCCGATGAGTGAGTAGAGGGTTACCATGCTGAGTCATACACCACTTTAGATTCTGAGAAGCATACTGGTTTGATCTCTCTACGAACCTTCCCAAAATTATTCTTATGGTGGCGACGCCCCACCTTCCTTCCCATGGGTGGCTCTTCGGGATAGAGCTGATTTTTGACACAAGGTCCTTCGACTGCATTGGTACTGAGGCGGAGAGGGTTTCCACCTGAGTAAGCTGGGGTGAGAGGAGCACTAGAAAAAATGTCAAATGGAACATGGGAATGACCTCCATGGATAGCGTTGTAATGGGAATGACCTCCGCTAGATCTAGAAGGATCATGGGGAGGAAATCCATGCTTGTTTCCCCAGGTGACCTCAGTACGAGGAGGCACCTTGTACCAGTCTAGCTAAACACGGGTAATACCTCCACGCTGGGTGCTAGTGAGGCGAGGCTGGCCTTCACCCCTCTTGTTTTCTAGGCTAGGAAGACTGTCACCAGCTGCTAAGAGGACATGAGGAGGATCCCCATGTTGAAGAGAGACCGAATGGGCAATGTCCCTACACCTACGGTTCTGGGCAGGAGGAATGACTCCATAGCCAGTATAATGGGCACGAGATAGACTTTTGTATCGAGTGTCACCAACATGGGGGTGACCCTCATTTGGATTGAGGGTGGCACAGGGTGGACCTCCATGTCGTGCCTTGAAGTGAAGAAAGAATAAATTCTCTCTGGTAGTGGTATGGGGAGTACCTTCGTACTAGGAGGCATCGTTGTGGGTTAGTTTGCGTTGGTCACTACCTATGTCTGTGACCAAGAGGGTCGACCCAGCATGCCCATGGGGAAGTTGGGGCCTCGATCCTGGTTGGGCATATAAGTTCCCCTGCTCAGTGTATTCAGGAAACTGATGGTATGCGTCGGTGGTGGATCGGGACACAATAGCCGTCGACATTGACGCCCCTTGGTGGGCATCCTCCTCAGCTTACACCCAACGTTGGCATCAGGTCAGATGAACTGGATCCAGTGGTGAATGTATGTAGCTTACATGCTCCTCATCCTGCAAGACTAGGTAGTTGTGCTGACGCGTCCGGGTGGGATCCCTCGTTGGGAGCCCCTGGAAAGGGACTCTGACTGGTATGGGCCGAATGTCACCTACCTCGTCAGCGTATGGCAGAGAGTCGTCAAAGAATTATGGGGAGAGGCTCTCAAAATGGTTATATGTTGTCATGGAAAGCAGCAGCTCCCTGTGCAGACCTCGGGGGCAGCGTTGATGACGGGGTGCAGACACCTCCAAGTCCAGGCGAGCCAAATCACGGGTTGAGATTATTCCCTCCTCCTCGTAACAGTCCACGAGGTCATTGATCACCCTTTGTTAGATGACCTCGGATGGGGTGATGGGTTTTGAGCACCCCAGGGCCATCGATGTAGATTCTGTTGCGGAATAGGCGATGCTGCGTGGGACTGCCTCGTTGGCACTGCCCTTGCCCCTATGTCGGTGGGCAGGCGGTGATCGTGTTTCGAGTGAAGAAACTCGATTCCTGAGGATCAGTGATATTAACGCATTAGTGATGAAAGAAAAAGGAATCGACGACCAATTCCCCAGTTCCATTCCATCTTCCATGACCGGTAAGGGGAATCCACACTGAAAACATTGCAAAATGGAATGTCCAACATTATACTGCCCCAACTTCTAGTGAGTTTCATGCGAGGCTTGCTATTTCCCTGGCAGGACCAGATGCTAGATAACTGGATCTGGTGACACGCTAATCCATTGATTCCTCAAATTCTACTTGTCTTTATATTTAGGAGAAGAACTTCACGTCGAGTTCACCATTTCTGTTTCTGACTCTTTTGCCGGGGCATGCACATCCATCTCATTTGGTGGGACTACGGGCTATCTGTTTCCCCGCATTCCCACTTTCCAAAGGCGGGTGACATCTGATTCTTGTTCAGGTATGTTTTCTCATTGATCGAAACAGGATGATGGGATGTCAGTTCTTCCTCCTTGGATTCCTCCTCAGAACTCGTCACCTAGTCTGGGTCTCCCTTATAGATTTAAGACGTCATTCGTCAAAGTCATCCTAGTTCCATATCTTCATGGGCACTAGTTAATTACACTGCTTCTGTCAGGAAATTTCAAGGGGTCCAGTCAGGGTAGCAACCTTCAGTCAGGTGAGTAGTCACGTTTGAAATCACTGGTGTGTCTGGGTTTTGGGAAACTAGCACGTCTGTATTTCTTCCCCTTATTATAGGGCTTCTCAAGGGCGCGAAAGCCCGATACATAATGCGTCGAATGAGATGAATTATATATTATAGGCATGTTTCTGAGGTTTTCCTCATCTTCCCATGTTTAACACATGGTTTGTCACAAGTTTAACGTCCAGTAGAGACGGATCAGATTGATCAGAACAATGACTAGAGTGGATCAGATGAGCATAACCCCAAGACGACACACTGATGTAGGTGGGTTAACATGACCTAACTGGGATGTGGCGGCCCGAGTAAGAATCGAGATGGATGATGGAGTGGTTGAATGAAGTGGATAGAGAATCAGATGGAACCATCATGAGGATGAAATTGGTTTTGAGATTGAGTCTCGAAGAGGCTTCCTACGTATCCTCGTGGCAGGGAATTAAAGTCCATGTAGTTCATCTAGCTATGTCTTCCTGCCAATTGGGGTTTTCAATGGATTACCACAAGATAAGAAATCTAATGGATTACCACTGAATAGGGCCACAATGGCTTACCGCTAGATGGGATCAAACCAACATGAATGTGGTCGGGACGACCGGTGGATGGTTGGATTGAACCTCAAGGAGGATTCCTACATTCCTTGACTTGGAAAAGATAAAATTATATGTAGTTTATTATGGATTTAGGGTGCACCGACTTACCGATGACTGGTGAAACAATGGTTTACCGCTTATTAGGGTCCATAGTTTAACATTATGCAGGACGGGGGTGATCCGACGTGATGGTGGTCGGGACGACCAGTGGTTGGTGGGATTAAACCTCAGGGAGGCATCCTACATACCTTGTGTTGTAAAAGATCAAAGTCCACGTAGTTGAGGATGGTCTTTGGGGCTTACACTCTAGGCTGCCCGAGGTGTTGGTAAATTGACGTGAAGGAGGAACTGGGGTCCAATGGGTGGTGGGATTGAACCTCATGGAGTCATCCTGCGTACCCTGCCTTGTCCTAGATCAAAGACCTCATAGTTCAGGTGGGTCAGTGACCCAACGAGAAGGAGGACCTGGGGTCCAATGGATGGTGGGCTTGAACCTCTTTGAGGGTTCCTACATACCCTGCCATGGAAAGGTTCAAAGACCTCATAGTTCAGGTGGGTTGGTGAACCGATGTGAAGGAGGACCTCGGGGTCCAATGGGTCGTGGGATTGAACCTCGTTGAGGCTTCATGTGTACCATTCCAAGGCATGTATCAAAGAACTCCTAGTTCAGGTGTGTCAGTGAACCGATGTGAAGGAGGACCTGGGGTCCAATGGGTGGTGGGATTGAACCTCATGGAGGCTTACTACGTACACTTCCTAGGCCAGGATCAAAGACCGCATAGTTCAGGTGGGTTAGTGAACTGACGTGATGGAGGACCTGAGGTCTAATGGGTGGTGGGCTTGAACCTCATGGAGGCTTCCTATGTACCCTACCATGGAAAGAATCAAAGACCTCGTAGTTTATGTGGGTCAGTGTTAGTATTACACTCTAGGCTTCCCAGAAAGGATGTCATGGTTGGTTCTTGGTCTAAGCTCATGTGAGTCATGCTCAGTGTGAAAAACAAGAGGCAACACAGAGATGATGATCACATCAGGAAAGGTGCATCCGTGTGAGGTGAAGTGAGGCTTACACGTGATCGTGGCCCAAAGGGGAAATATGGGATTATATGTGGTTAGTATCCCGAAGTGGTTGGGAATTACTCTAGGATGGATCCCCGATGGCAACAAATCCCAGTAGGAGAGTGATTCAGAATGGAAGAGAGGAGGAGCACTGTTCCCCATCACACCCTTTGTTGGGCTTGGGCACCAGAAAAGAAAGGATGAGTAGGGATGTTGGCTCATGCAAGAAAAGATAGGGGCTTACACCATGGTGGTTTCCCTTTCGCCACGTTGGATGCATGGGGGAAGTCACAGTTTAACGTCTTGTGTTGAGGAAGACGGTGCTTGGATTTTTAACGTCCTGCAGCTCAGACGAGGCAGGTTCTCGCTACACCCCTAGGACTTACATAACTGGTACCATCTGAACCTTGGTGAACAGAGGGGACATGCAATACTGTGACTGGGGGGTGTTGAGAGGTGATCCTGTTGGGGTCCACATTAGCTTGGCTATGCGAAAAAACTATAGCAGTTAGCATGCCTATGCAAAGAAGCATGAGGCAAAGGAACACAATGGGCAGTGTCATCCAATGGACTTTGAAATTACTTCGTGAGAACCTAGGATGTTGCACAGGAGAGGGGGTTATAGAGAAAAAGGATTTATGAGTAGAGACCTCATAGATCTCTGGTGCTCCATGCAATGGAAGGGATTCATGAAAGTGTGGGGTTCGCGAAGTGAAGTTTCCTAGCCTAGGAATAGAGAATAGGTTCATATAATAGGTGCTTCACGACGTGGAAAGGCATTCGAGAAGAAAGTACCTACAAAGCATGGGTTCCTCGCGAAGCAATGCCCTGTGAAGCAATGCGCTTCATGAGGCATAGTGACTCTTCCTTAACATTTGGGTCACGTGTGCATGGGGGGTGCTTCACGAAGCATAAACGATCTGCGATGACCTGAGTCCCCGTGAGGATCTCTTTCATTTGCGAAGGCCCATGGGATTCACGAAAGGCATCCCTCTAAAAAGAGGGTGTGAAAAAAGGGAAAGGGGAGGCACTTAGTGGAGCAAAAGTACGTTGAACAACACATTGGACACAATTCAGAAAGTGCATTATGATTTGAGAGCTGAGAAGGTGAAATGTCGGATGATCTGTCCATTGGGCCTGGGGGGATGTTGGTATTTATAAGCAAGAGGTGCCACAAAGTAGATCTTTCTCGGTGCGAAGATGGATTCCACTATGCGGTGGGCTAGCAAACGTCAAAGGGGCTCGTGGAGCATCTTGCCATTTGGCTTCGTGGTGGGCTCGTGAACATCAAATGGATTTGTGGAGAATGCCACCTCCTTGCTTCGCGGCGGGCTCGCAAACGTCAAATCAGGTCATGGAGCATCCCCCCTCTTGGTTTCACGGGGGGATCACGAATTTAAAAGGGGCTCACAGAGCATCCCACCTCCTTGCTTCGCGGTGGGCTCTAGACATTTAAAGGGGCTCATGGAGCATCCTGCCTCCAAGCTTCGTGGCGAGCACGCAAACATCAAATCGGGTCATGGAGCATCCCTCCTCCTAGCATCACGGTGGGTTCGCGAATGTCAAAGATGCTCATGGAGCATCCCACCTATTTTCTTCGTAGTGGGATCACGGAGTCATGGTGCCCCACCAAAGGTCTTCACAAGGTAGCTTCAGAGAGAATTTCTTATTATCCTTCTCCATTCCGAGTTTTGGCATCAACAAACATCCTTATTTACCATTATTTATGGACATCAATAATGAAGATACACATTTGATAAGAATTATGCTCCTCGTATTTGACCAAAAAAGTCATCAGTCATGGAAAGGGGATAATTATTCTTTATTATGGGTTTTTTATCTCATAGTAATCTTTGCACAATAGCATTCACCCATCCTTTTTCAAAACAATGATATTTGGTGCTCCCCAAGATGATGCACTAGGGAATATAAACTGTTTGAACAAATTCTATTTAAGATTCTCATTTAACTCTTGATGTTTGATAGGGGTCATCCTACATAGTATTTTAGAGATAGGAGGTTCTTTGAGGATATGTTATATGGATATCTCTACCTCCCATTTTTGGGGAAGTATAGGTCACTCTTTGAGATATACATTAGTGTATTCCTTCATAATGGTGATTTACACTATGTTGATACCTTCCATTGAATCAACCACTTGGACAAGGTATTATTATTCATAGGGTACCAACACCCACACTATTGAAAGATTTTACAAAAGAGATTCACGATATTCTTTGAATATTTATTGGAGTATTGTGTAGTTCAGAATATAAAAAGAGAACATCCTTTTCCTAATAGTTGATGTATGCTCTATATAATGAGATACAATCCATGCCTAATATTGAGAAAAATTTCACCAGGGGAAGGATTATGAGATTCCCTAGAAAAGTCTTACCATAAATATTAAGAGTCTAACACATGGGTTGCAATGATCATACCAGAAGATTTTTTTATAGATATATATACTTCAAGGTATTAAGGTTTCAATTCAATATTTCTAGAAAACATGGATGATATAAATAAATGTGTTGAACTAGAATAAAAAAAATTCAATTATTTAGTGAATAGAATGTGCACCTTGCATGAATTCATTTTCGCACACCACTTCAATAGTAGTGATGGAATAATCTTTCCTTTTTTCCTTTTTCTTTTTTGGTTACTAACAATAATCACCCTAAAGGACCCATTATTTCATGCATTAGATTTCATAGTGACCTTACTCTCTATAATTAATGGATTGAACCACATGTGTCACATTAGGAGGTATCTTCCTTTCCTCCATCATGTTGTTTAGCTTCTTCATGTATCGTCCACATTCATGATCTGGGTTCACATCTCTCCTAAAATTAAATCATTTCCCTACCCCTTTGAGGAAATTACCATGATGATTATTATAATATTTTTTACATGTTTATGGTGGGATCTTTTTTCTAACTTTTTCATTTGAAAAACTATCTTGAAACATCATTATTCTCTTATTATCTCCATAAATATGGGTCCATTCACCAAACTATATCTCTACTTTGAGAGAATAGCGAACTAATTTTTCCTAACTCCCAAATTATCGAATATCTTGAACCTTTCAAAGGTATGGTTTTAAACCATTAAATAATCACCCTATTTTTATATCATTGTTGATAACCAAACCCGAGGATTATCTACCTGGGATTGTCAATATTTTCTCTTAATTTGTGACCTATAAACCCTCATTTTATTCAACTTTAGGAATTCCATCTCCATATTTTTTTGGTGATTTCAAAGGAAATAATTGATATTAAATATTTTCTTAAGGGATTCCCAATACATATCATTCATTTCATCCTTAGGATTGGTATTAATTGTTAATTTACACCATTAATTAAACTCTCCATCTAAATGGTATATAGACAAAGTAACCTTCCCCTTCTCAGAACAGCAGGTTAAAAAAAGAACTTCTCCATTTATTTATCCTACTATTACATGACTAGTGGATCAGAAAATCATCTGAATGTCAGTGGTTGTTTCCATATAAAAGGAATGATATCTAGTTTCTCCTTGGGTTAAGGAAGATATTACAAATGTTTCAGGTTATTTTTCATATCCTGAGACAACTTGGTAATTGTTGGCATAAAATTATGGACTCCACCTCCCATAGCATTTGGGATATTAATCAAACAATCATTGCATTATCATTCAAAAAAAATTTTGGTCTAGTTTCTCCTCATTCCAACCTTCGTCTATAGTAGAAAAGGTTTGAAGAAATATTAATTCAACAATGCATGAATAAAAAATTTATTTTTGAGTGTATATTAACTCTAAATACATATCTTATGGGATCCATATGTTTATCCATTTTTTGAAACGATTCTTCTATGATGTTTAAATATACATATAAGTATACTTATTCTTTTCACTTTAATTTAATAATTGTAATTCCAAAATTTACTAAACCATTTTAAAATTACATCAATAGTGAATGAATATTATCTTACATGGAAATTACATTATTTGTAAAATAAACAACATTATAGTGATACACTCAAAGATCCAAAGGTTTAGTATCTTAGGAAATTAGGCTCATACAACACTTATACATAATAAAGAATAAACACCTATGTCAATTATTTTTATTTATCTATACAAAGCTCAAAAAGTTTCCTTAGTATGTGTAATCACCTAGGATATTAATCAAAGAATTGGGTGAGCTAAAATCACAGTAATAGGTGGAATAAGGGAAAAGAATAAATAGTACATGGATGATCATAATCACTATCATCGTATAAAAATAATATAAAAATTTCAACATAATAAAGGAAACATTTGTTAAAGTCATGGAATGTGGTATATAAAAAATAATGAAGCATCATAACATAGTTATCAAATACCAAACATATCTTTGAATAATGACATCATCATGTTCACACATATTATATGTGCATAAATCATAACATCAACATTATGAACAAAGATATCATCATTTTAAAACATAATACACATAATATCATGAGATGTGTTAAATTTAATAATTAATTGGAGGGATATATAATTAAGTGCCCACCTGTGACATCATAAAAAGATCGTAATCTTGTACGCCACATAGAAGGATAACAACCGTAGTCATGAAATAGCCCATGAAGTGGAACGGAATTTATAAACAGTTTCCCATATCATACTTAATGAATTGAACTTTAAGATTCCCAAATTAATAATGGATATAATAATTTTTCCTAAAAGGTTATTTTCATCTCTTATTGGAGAAACAACTCAAGAGGATTCAAGAGTTGTTTTGGAAATTGATGTCTTTTTTCAAAAGCATTATAAATGTATTAGAAATTTTTTTAATAATTTATAAAGATGTATATCCAATATATAAAAGAGGAATAATATTTAAAGAGAATATTTTTGATATTTGGGGAATATCAAATTTTAAATCAATTTTAAATAAGAGATAACTAAAAATAAAGAGTTTGGGTTATAGAATCCCCTTACCTTGAATCCCGTTTTATTTGGAACTTTTCTGCCTATGGAATAATAATCATATGGTTTTTAAAAAATTTCACCCAAAGTAAATTATTTTAGTTTTTTCACTTTTTATCAATTATAAAAATTTTATTACATTTCATAATTTATATTTTTGAATTTAACGCGTTTTGATATCCTATTTTCCTTAAAATTTTCAATTTTTCATTGATTTTGCTATTTCTGTTCAAGGATATTTATACATTAGTATAATGTATTAAAGAATATTAGAATACATATATTTATACATTTATATATCATAAATGATTTATTATAACGAACTATAAGTTTAGTGATAAAGAAATAATTGACAACATCCCCCTTGGTGGTTAACTTTTCGTTGTCAATATATTGTCCATAGAGGAGGTACAAGAATTATGAAATATAATAACATAGTAGAAATAATTATTTAAGTAGTATCACATATTTAATATAATTTAAAAATAATAATAAATTAATATTGGGATATTTTTGTTTTTAATGGATAGATAAAAAGTCGTAGAGAATAGGAAAACTCGTAGAAAAGTTGATGAAAGAATAACTGATTCTTGGTGTTTCTTCTCTTGTATGATGCTAAAATACCATGATAATTGGAGTAGTTTTACACTAAATAAGACCTATGTATTCCATGATTATTGAGATAGAATATTTGGGCTTATATTTGTCTTTAGAAATTAGGATTAATGTGGTTTTCCAAGGGGAGAGAGAGGGGTAGTTTAAACTTGGGGAGAGGGGTATTTTTGAGTAAAAATATTGAATAAAATACCAAATCCACGGAAAAAAAGAAACAGTGATATTTTTAGAATAATAAATCTTATATAAATATAATATAATGGTTGTAGGACTTTAAACGCCTTTATAATTTCAATTCACTAGTTAATTAAAAAAGAATGTGGATATTTTTTTTAAAGGAATACTTTTGACTTTAAATTAGGGAAAGTCATATTTAGTGATAGAAAAAATGTTTATTATATTTTAATGACTAATTTATAAAATATAATATTAATTTTTCAAACCCAAATTTATATAATTTATAACATGTTTAGTTATATAATTTTAAATTCACCTTTTAAGAAAAAACTATATTCTACTATTCTCGTTAAATTAAAGTATTTTAGAAAATTTCAAAAAAATTAATACTTTGGAAATTATAGATTTATTACATAAAATATTAAATCCATTTTATCAAATTTATTTTCTAACATAGTTTATTTTAGTTTTTAATATAAAAAATAATATTTTTTTATGAAATTCCTTAAAATAATGTTTGTAATCATGTGATTTTATTTTCTTTGTGTTTTTAATATAAATATATATTTAGTGGAGTTATAATATTTATATTTACATAAATTGGTCATGATAAATATTATTTATATTATATTTTATTATTTCAAGGTCAAATTATTATTCCAAGTGCTAGGTTACTATTCCTAATGGTTATGTTTCTCTTCCCAATAGTCAATTTATTCTTCCAGTGGTTACATTTCTATTTCAACAATCACATTTACTCCAGTAGATACCACTTCAATCCAAAATTAATTATTCACTTCAATTCCTCCCAAGGTTCTATAAATTAATTTTCTATAATTTCTATTGGATTGCTAATATTTTTTTTATATTTTTTTGGTCATTAGGGAGATGATTCTAGGAGATTAGAAGGATCTATTTTTTTGATTTTACAATTATAAATTTATATATTTTACCTTGTAATGTTTTAATTTTCATGGTTTTAGTTATATATTAGTGTAATGATATTTATTAATGGAATAATTTTTTTGGTACCATTATGTGTTGTATTTATGTAATATTATAATAAAATATAACACACATTTATTTCATGAAACAAATATCATTTATAAATTATGGGTTATTACACTATTAATCATAAACCTTGAGGAAGATTAAATAATATATAATTATTTTTCCTATTTATAATGTTTATTTCATTATTTAGGACCTCTTTTGAATGTGATTCATTATAAGGTATCATAACATTATTGAAAGATTATAAATCGAACTATATATTTAGAATAACTGGAGTTTTTGAAACTATACTATCATTATTCCCTTCAAAATGTATATATAGAAATTAAATCCATAATTCGTGGATATTTTAACTATTTTACTTCATTAAGAACCCTCAACTATATCTTTATGAGATACACTTTTACTTGATCTAGAACTCAAAATTTGGATTTACTTAGGAAAAGAGGAATACCTAGCTTTGTTAAAGATAACATCTCATGAATTAATAATTTTATTTAAAACTAATAAATAGCTTGATTATATAATGATGAAGCTATAAGAATTTGAAGTCACCATAAATCCATGAAATCTTCTACTAATAAATTTATTTCCCAACATCCCCCATTTAGGTTTAGGTACCTTTATAATTATATGACAACTGCAAACCTTTAAATAATTGAGGTAATTCTTCCTAAAATTATATAATTCTTATGAAGTTATATCATTTACCTTTAATGTAAATTCATTTTAGGTTGTTTCACCAGGTTAATAATACTTCTCCCAAAAATCCTCCAAAGATAATCAAGATAGACATCGTTTAATTAACCATTCCCATTATTGTAATATTCATTATTTTAGATACACTATTTTTTTATATGCATATGGAGTTACCACTTCATGAATGATCTATAGGAGTTCAATAAAATAAGTATTATAATATTCTCCTCTCCTATCATATGTAATTCATTTAATTGTAAGCCCACATTGGAGTTCCACCTCAATTTTATAGATACTAAATTCATCTATAATTTAATATTCAGCATAGAAAACCTAAAAATGAAAAAATATCTAATAATCCTCAATAATAGTTAAAAATTGCTTTTTATTAATTATGGTGGGTGTAGCTGGAAAATAACATATATCACTATGTATTTTTTTAACATTTTCTTTTTTATATAGTTGGGAATGGTTTAATAACAATTTTAGTATTCGTTCATGTGACACATTTATAAAAATTTCTTCCCATTCCAGTTAATAACTCCATGTCAACCTGTCATTCATTTTCTTAAAGTTAATGTGACCTGAAATATTATGATATAAATACAAATAATATTATAGTAAAGTAGAAAAAATATTTGAATTCAATTTGAATAATTCATCATTCAAGTGACCTTTTCAAATAAAGATTCTACCTTTAGACAGAATAATGTTATCTACCTAAAATACAAGCATAAACTCATTATTGTTTAAAAAATATCCCCAAGACTAGGTTACTATGAAATTTGGACACATAAAATACATCTTTTAAGGTTGGAAATTTCGCAAGGTAAATATAAGATCATCCACTCTGCTGCTTTGTATGTTTGTGATTGTATATTTTCCCATATTTAGTGGCATCACGTATTTTATTCATTCCATCCTACCTAAATGATATTTTATGTTTCAAACATATTATGTAGAATCAAAACTGATCCACCAAGAAGTGTAATCCAAAGGAATGTTTTATTCAATTACCATAGTTGAAAAACACTCTTTTGAAGTGTTTTTTCTAACTTTATTCATAGAGAGTCGATAGTCCATTTAAAAGTGTCTCATACAACCACAATAGTATCATTCCAATTTCTTATTCATGAATTATACCATTACTTTTTAAATATAGTTTGGATGTTTTCCTTTGTTGGGGAACTATATAGAACCATTATTTCTTCTATGAGGACATTAGATTAATCATACTTAGGATTATTTTTCTAATTATTTTTATATTAATCATAAATTTATATGTTTTTGATTAACTCATTGAGGGAAATATATTCATTCACATGTTTTAAATAATGTTCAAAACTCTAACAAGAAGGGTGGGGTGGGATTTTCGATGAGGGATGTGAAAATCTTGGCATCATCCATGTTCATCTTTTTTTCTTTAGGTTTTAGAAGACTCGTTTTATTTCAAATAATTTATCTATGAAAATTCAACTATAAACTCTTTTGTATGAAATAAAATTTATTACATTCAATTTCTTGGTTGATGTATCCTTGGTTATGTAGTTTTGTTCAAAAGCATCAAATATCTCTTTGGAGGATGGGAGGTGTTGTTATGTGTTGAAGAATTTATTGAAAAAATCATTGAGTTTGTTACCTCTACACTTGAGATATTATTTTACCCATTTTTTAGATGTATAAATATTAAAGTATATTATCTTTTAATGTGGGTGGATTTGGAGTTGATAACACGTCATCAACATTGAGAGACACATGTTGATAGTGCATCGTATTTTACTACCTCTATAAATTTTTTCTATCTAATTTCTTTACCTTCGCTGCATTATTGAGAATCATCATATATATGTTGAAGGAAATATACTATTAATATTTCGAAGAATATCAGTGGATAAGGGATATAGATATTCTTAGAAGATATTATAAGGTTATCACCAACTCACATTAGACAGTCATTCATATTAATACTAGATTCGTCCCCACTAAATTAGTAGCATAATGGGTTACTGAAAATTCATTTTTAGGTTAAAATAGTGGCTCAATACTCTATACTAGTACTAAATGGAGAGTATACATCAAATAAATTTTGTAAATAATAGATTAATAACATGAATATTTTTTCCTTCTAAAATTCTTATTGAAGGATTTTTAAGGAATTTCAATTTGTAAGAAGGAATATAGTGTTTGAGAATGGCTGGGATTAATTTTAACTTAAAATGAATACTATATTTATATTAATTAAAAGTAAACATTAAAATAAAGTGCAATACCCCTTGTAATTAGGTTGATACTATTCTAGGAAATGAATTTATTTCATTAATTTAATCATGTCTATCATATCACATCTGATCTATTAAGTGGCCTAGATATCACCCGATAGTCAACAAAGATATCTAAAAGTGAAAATAATTGTCCATTATGACCAATTTATTATTCAAAAAGACTCCCCATTTAGAAAAACATAAAATAAAACATTAATTATTTTAAAAAACTATTTAAAATCCAAATGAATCTGATCCCCCAAAAGTAGCTATGCAATTATTTTCATCACCTTTCCAAATAGAGTCAACCTACATAGTACGAATTATTATGGTACATGATGTGTGGGACTAATGAGGTTCTTGGGTGTATACCACCATTACACCATGATTTAAATTTTCCTTATATACAGAACATGTATTCCCTTTGAACATGACGTGTGAATCTTAAGGGTTAATCGGTGCATCCTATATAGATAATTAATGTAATATACCCTATCCTACATGAAATGTGTGTTAAAGTGGAAAATTAGGGTGTATAAAGCTATACAATCTGATTTATGTGGCATTGAATACATAACATGTTTCCCGTAGGTACACACCATGCAATATTTTACTAAGACGAAAAATCATAGGTTTCAACAATGATCTTATATAATATTTAGTTACAAACTACAAGTTTTGTGATATTTTTTTACAGTGAGTGAACCCTAGATATATGGATAATGATACACAACTTGTGTGTCTAACACAACAAAACATGTGATCAAAACATTCAAATCTAGAAGTCATGTGTCCCCATGATTTATATTTCCATATCTAATATGATACACTTAATCAGTCACTCCTACTCAAAAAACTAATCTTGACACCACAATGTCACACCACCTCCTCATATGTTGGTCATTCTATCCACTATCAGCATTTCCTTTGCTCCTAGATTATCTAGCCGCACTTAGAGGTCTCTCCGCCATGCACAATCCTTTTACATTCCACACCATTATGGAACCATACCTAATGACTCTATTTTATAGTTATATCCCTATCCTATTGTGATCCATATTTTATCCCACCCAATTATCATCAAACAACCCACCATGGTGAAGGCTGATGATGATCATTCATCATGAGAAATAAAATTAATGAGGGGAGGATTCTTGGTCATCGTAATTTCAATCACATGAAATATCATTTTTAAACATGTTCAAAAAAACTTTTATGGAATAATGAAACATTTAATTAAGAAAAAATATATTTTATACTCATAATCCATTATCAATAACCTTATATAAGTAGTGAGAATAATTCTAACTAAGAGTAAAAAAAAATTAAATTTAGTATGGATAAAATTAAATATGAATGTGACAATTTATCCACTATTGAATCAATGAATGATGAATATATTCTAATGATGAATCCTTGCCTTCTGGTGAATCATTAGGTCTTAAATGTTCCACTCATTGAGTTTATGTGTCATGATAATTGACCCATAACACCAACCGATCCTTGATCCAAGAACTGATAACATTTCAATAAAGATCCAATTCCTCAAATCACCTCCCCTCCTCTCAGAGTTTATAAAAAACAACCAAACCCATACGATTTATATAAATATAATTTTATAAAAATGAATTATATCTTACTAGGATTTTTAATTAAAGATCTAAAATGGGACTTCCCTAGGGACCAAAAAACTAATTTAAGGTTACATGTATCTTAGGAAAATACCCTTGATACAAAATCAACAATGATTGTAGATTTTCAATTTGATATTTATTTTAAGGGATAAAAACATCTATGCTCATAGAAATAAATATTTCTTTATTTAATAAATATAAAATATATCTTTAAACATTAATAACTCAAAATTATAGAAAAAGTCATCCCTAGGATGAACATTACATTCCAAAATCAAAATAGTGAATATATAATTCTTATGAGGTATTAATTTCAATAAGAAATGCATTGTACCTTGGTTTTAGGATCCAAGGTACCAAACAGTTATAATGATTCACTTATTCTATCAGTACATTCCTTCACAGTAGGATTACCATTTTTCTGTTCCTTTTTTAAGGTTGATTATGGGGGGTTAAGTAAGATTTCATAATCATTCATGCCCTATTAATCATTTTCATATCATAGAAACTACCAATGGATCCCATATTCATAACAAGGTACACACCTTCTTTCTAAAGGTAGGTTATCAATTGGGATTTCAAACTCAATGGTACTTAGTAAGTCACATTGGTTAGGGGAATGGTTGTTTGGTCTCATCAAATATTTTTGGTGTGAATTGTTTCCAATTTTGGGAGTCCATTATTGATTTAATATATTTTTGAGAATCTCTTCCAAATACTGATATTGGACAACTTACCCTAACAAAATGATCAGGTGTTGAATCCTTTTTTTTTGTGTAAAAGGGGGTTCTATAAATTATATCATCTTTATATATATGATATTCTTCGACCATTTCCCTTTATTTCCTCAAAGTGGGCAGTTTTTTATATTTTGAATCTATATAACCAAATTTTTTGAATTTTACAACCATATCGGGATGCGATTGATATTTTGATGATAGGATTGAACCTTCATGAGGTTTCTTACATATCCTGTGTATAATAGGAATTAAAAACCACATATTTCATTCGAACTATAGAGTTTAACATCATCTAGAAAAGTCATATATAAGGAAACTTAAGAACCTAGTATATAACTCGATCCATAAGAATGTTTCGTACATATTTTATTTAAAAGATGAATTATATTCCTCAGATTTTGATCTACCCTCAACCCATTTATAGGTGGATATAGATAATTAATGTCCACTTGGGTTATTATCCCTAGGTTTAGTAATATGGTAGTATCTCTAGGACATTCCCTCAGGTTGAGTCCCTATTATTGGGGTAGTAATATCATTTCACTGAATAGGGATTGTGTAATGAGGTTTACCTTGATGGGGTCAATTTATTATGCAAGTGGTATCATCATTGAAAATCTCTAAGCCCATGTGAGAAATAATTGGTGTGAGAAACAAGGGACAATAAGTGATTAGTCTAACTATGTAAGAATATGAGACTTATGCACTAGGTCCACACTACTGGGGTGTTAGATATGGATCTCGGTCCTTAAGAAGGAATTCTACATGTCCTACTTATAGAAGGTATTTGATTCCTTCTTTTAAAATTATATTCTCAATCCGCTAATGGATGAGGAGGAATGATGAACCCATAAGAGAGTTAGAGTATGATATGTTAGAGTATCTGAGATATGGTGGGACATACAATGAGGTGGATTTCCATTGGGGCTCATAACAAAATAAGGTGACCTTTGTATCCTTTTTTGAAAGGAATTATAGTTCTCATAGTTCATTTTGAGGTCTGTTTGATATATCTAATAGATAATGATTTCATGTCCTTGTGTGTCTTACTGACAATACTTAAGTTCCTTCATAATGTGAATGAAGTGTATATCTATCAAGGGTTACATGTATTAGGTTTCTTCATATGAAGAAGAAGACATGTTAGATATATTAACCAGATCTAGATGTCATGTTCATAGGACTATTCTGTGAATTGGTTGACATGTATGAAGGTCATTGAGTGATCGAGGATGATATGTCACAAGGCTATCATATAACATATATGACATTACTGGAGGACATTACATGACTTGGGTGACTTTTATAGAGTACTTCTCAAGACACGAGAGACATTTCTTGAGGAATTCACAATACCTGGATTACATGTACAATGGAATCCACAAGACAACTTCTCATAGGCCTTTCACAAGATCAAGATGGCTTGTGAGGGGCCGCTCCCAAGATCAAACTAGATTCTTAAAGGTGTTTTACATGATAAACGGTGATCACATGAGGCACACAAATAATTTTTATGAAAAACAACATATATTACGTTCTTAATAGTAATCATTATTTTTCAACCTTTATTCCATTATTTTCCAAGACATTGTCATCAGGTGTCCATCAAGGCATTACATG
Organism: Viscum album; assembly: GCA_963277665.1. NCBI lineage: Eukaryota > Viridiplantae > Streptophyta > Magnoliopsida > Santalales > Viscaceae > Viscum > Viscum album. The sequence continues at coordinate 1,399,716,998 of OY728143.1, read as the reverse complement.
ATCAGTGAGCTTCCTAGTGAAAATATACTATCATCTTTATGTAAAATATCTAATCTCGTATATGATGTGTCTCATGATAAAATAAATATTTTAGAGGGCTCTAAAAATACTGGGCTGACATGTTTAAGAGTCTTCATGAGACTTGGTCAACTGTCAAGGAGACTTTCGTATGATCAAGGTGAATTTTTTGGGGATAGTCATGAGATCAATCTTGCTGGTTAGTGAGATATTATTTAGATCAAGGTGTCCTTACAAAGGACCTCTACATGATCCTTACATTACGAGGGTGTTCAGATGATTGTCAGGTGTTTTTCATCGATCATGTCTCATGATCCGATGAGCACATCATGTCGGATACCCATGATCATTAGTGATTTTCTAGACACTTTTGTAAGAATATGAGAGATTTTCTACATAATTTTTTTTAATCAAAGGGGCTCACTATAAGTCCCCAGCCTTAAACCTTACTTAATATTGAATTAAATGAATAATTCACATTGAGGATCTTTTCAGGTTTAGAGTTTTAGAGAATTAGAACATAACTATTACATCTTAAAAGATTACAAAGTAGACACTTATACTAAGTCTCCATAAAATAAAAATTCTTAAAAAGAAAGACGTCTAGATTCCATGTTTTAGATAGCATGAAATTCCCTTGATCCCATCCTTGACCTTATTCCACTTTAAGTCCTATGAAAAACATTTCGAAAAACTTGGGGTGAGCATAAAAAGCTCAGTAAGGGATACAAAAAGAATGAAAACTGTTAGTTTTTCAAACATCAAGTAAACCATGTATACTATATCAATGTAATACCTTCACCTTCATGAAGTAGTAAAAAAAATCTTCACTGAATAAAGTATCATTACTTACCTTTTTGTAACCAAAGTATTACCAAAAAACCCATATAAAGAACACATAGAATATATAAAGGTAACTTGGGACATAGACATACTTAAGTGGAATAACCATACGGTTGACTTCCACACATATCACTTAATGGAATAGCCATACGGCCAATTTCCATACATACTTAATGGAATAGCCATACGGCCGACGTCCATACACAATGCATTGGAGGTTATAACGTAACCACCCGTCCTGGTATTCACGGCACCACCCGTCATATGGTTTATAACGTAACCACCCGTTAAAATGTCCAAGTACCAGTATAAAATCATAAAACATAAAACCAATATAAAGGAATGATAACATTTCCACATTTCAATCACAATATATCATAAATATATTGACATAATAGAATCCTTTTTCAAAACCATTTTCAATACCAAAATACATAAAAGAGTATATGGTATTTATTTTATTCTAAAAACATTACAGCTTGTTGAGAAAGCCAAAGATCAAATAATACTCGCGGCGGCGGAAAAGGTCGTTGTCACCGCGTACGTAAAAAAAACATTCCTTTTTGTCGTTTAGTAAAACGCTTCGTAGAAAAAGATTCCTTTTGTATAAAAGTAAAAGTCAAAGGAGTTTATACACCGTATAAAAGAAATTTGTGTATAAAACGAAATATGCCTCAATGAAAGGAGATTGAGACGAAGTCCCTTACCTCGGGTCTGACTTGACTCGATCGTTCTTTAACATCCTGAATAATAAACTTGATTTAATTTATACTTGATTAAGAACCTTTTTAAATTTCATTATTCCTTTTATATCACTTATTGTCATGTTATAAACATTATGTAACCATTTAATTTAATAATGTTTGTTTTCTCAATATTTGGTTCTTAAGTCGAAAGTTGACTTCTTACAATTACATGTTGTTCATGTGGTCAAAAGTTCTTTATATCCAGAATGAAATTCCCGATTTTGATATAATATGTATCATATATATCCAGCATATACATGAATTTATAATATTACATAATCATTTAGAGGTAAGAAATGAAATGCACCGTTCATGGAGACGGTAAGCCGTACGTACGCATGAACGCTACTTTCATTTCTTTGTCATATTAATGGAATTAAAACTAAATGAGAGGTATGTATATTTTAATTCCAGAATTATATTCATCACTTAGATATATCATTAATTATATATATCCATTATATACATGTACTTTTAATAGTACATTACATTTGGGGATAAGAAATGAAATGCACCGTTCATGGAGACGGTAAGCCGTACGTACGCATGAACGCTACTTTCATTTGTATCTCATACTTTAATGGAAAGAAATAATAATGATATAGAGGTATATTATAATTCCAGTATAACATCATATATAATAACTTTAAATCCATCCTTTACACGTCCCACATATGGCATTAACGAATCACATCACTTTTAGGGGGCGGTAGTCCGCACTTCCTTAAATGAAGATATCGTGTTTACCCATAATGGAAACCATAAAGGTATGCCAAAAATGAAAAATACAGAAGCTTAAAGAAAACATAAACATATTATATATCATATATAAAAATAGTGACATCATAATGGCCACCCTTGAAGGTGTTAAATGAGTATTGAACAATCATCGTTTTGGGAGGCAGAATTTCGCCATCCACGGAAACTGTATGTTCTTTAACCATTTGATGTAGTTGTGTGAGAGTGTAGCTCAAATAAATATTATAACAACATCCTAGTATATTGAAGATACTGGTGTTGTTACAAAATAAGTAAATTAAAAGAGTTTAGAGGGTTGGAGAAGCAAAATAAAACAAATGAACAAGAGAGAATGAATTACCTTTAAAAGTGTAACTCCTTTTTGATTTGAGACTAAAGGCTTCCTTTGAAAGGATTATTCCCAAAGGGAATCCTCTAGGATGAGGAGAGGGATGTGGAGAGAGTACTTGGGCAGGGGTTGGCCGAGCCAAAGGCTTGAGAAGTGTGTGAAATGAGGTAGAGGTGGGGGCCTTTTATAAGAAGAGAGGAGGGGCACTTTTGGAAAGTAAAGAAATATTACTTTATTTGAAAATGTGTTTCGGTTTTAAAAGGTCCCACATTGATTTAATTCGTGGATAAGGTGATAAGGGTTCGAAATCCACTCATCCAATTGATTTTGACCATGTGTAGGTTTTATATTTTTCATTATCTTTCCATTTTATTTAAATCGTCAAATAATGATGTCATCGCTGCATCATTATTATGTCATATATAATTTAATTTATTTAATGTCTAAAAATTATAAAAAAAATACTATAATGTAGGAAATCTTTTTCGCTTTCCAATTACTATTTATAATCAAAATTTGGACTTGTATAACCCCACTCAAAAATTATTGTAGTAAAACAATTTATGTTAGTGTCATTTTCACTTTAACATTAAATAAAAATATATTAATGTCATTTTCCAACTAAAGTGGCTCCATGGGGTCTCCAAGTTGGACCATGGCTTTTCTTGGTCGGCCATGACTCACCCAATAGGTGTAGGACAAGTGTCATGGTGTTTTCACATTCTTATAATAACATTTTTACCTTAAACTACACTAATTACCTCTAATCGCGATTAATAAAAAAATTACTATTCACCAAAAAATTATTTTAATCTCATTGAACAACATTTTACTTCTTAATGACAACCATGTATGTCGGATTTTCAAAATTCAATACACATTAGTGGTAAAATTTCATTTAACTGAAAAATCAGTTTGCTTGATTACCACTTAGTGGTTTCACTATTCATCAAAAATTGAAGTTTTTCAGAAAATTACCTAAAATTCACCCTAAGATATATTTGATATTCCGAATTCAAAAATGAAGTCCATTTTACAAAATTCAAAACATGTAAGTCAAATTAATTAATTTAATAATTAATTCCCGTTGTCATGACAAATAGCGTGTTTTTGTGAAACAATAAGTATCAAAAGATTGACACCAGTTTAAGTCCAATTTCAAAGTGAAATTGATTCCAATGACCACCATTGGATTAACTGGTAAAAATATTTTCTAATTTCACTTTAAAACCAATTAAAATAATAATCTAATCATATAAATAATGTAGATTAAAAAGAGGTTTTGAATTAAAATACAACATTTTACACTATTCATAAAAAATGAACTTTATCAGAAAGGTACCAAAAATTTACACAAAGTAAATTTTGATGTCCCGATTCTAAAGAAGAGTTATATTTGGTCCAAAATAAAGTATAAGAGTGATCAAAACTATATTTAATGAAGGTTCACCATTAAAAGGTGATAAGTGAACCTTTAGTGAAAATTAGAGTATATATGCCCTAAAATTGAACTCTTTCCATATTTTAAGCCTTTATCTTTTATTGGGTAAATTTATAAACATTTAAAAACATATCTAATCATATTTTACTTATTTCTATCCATTCCCGCCAGTACAATGACTACTTGTTAACTAACATTTAAAATAATATTATTTTATTACTAGTGTGCTACGTAAGTTTCAAAGAAACTCATCGTTGTGTATCGGGTACGCTATCGAACATAGAAACCCCTTTAAAATAAAATTAATATTTAATTCGTAAATATTAATAAATATGAAAATTATTTATTCTTTATTTACCTGGGATGTTACATCCTTCCCCCCTTTTGGGAATTGCGTCCTCGCAATTTTATTCACTTATCAAAATAAGTGGGGGTATTTATCCCTCATAGCATTTTCAGATTCCCACGTTGCCTCTTCAATCACATGGTTTTCCAAAAAACCTTTACCTGATGAATCACCTTATTCCGTAACACTTGCTCCCTGTGGTCAAGAATCTGGACCGGTTGTTCTTCATAAGATAGGTTCTCTTCCAGCTGAACTACCTCTGGACTCAAAACATGAGATGGATCTGGCATATACTTTCTCAACATCGAAACGTGAAAAACATTGTGTACCTGAGATAAACTCGGAGGTAAAGCCACCCGGTATGCAACTGATCCAACTCTCTCCAGAATTTCATATGGTCCAATAAACCTTGGACTCAGCTTTCCTTTCTTACGGAATCTCATCACACTTTTCCAAGGAGAAACCTTGAGAAAAACATGATCACCTACTTCAAAAGATAGATCCTTCCTCCGGTTATCCGCACAACTCTTCTGCCTGCTCTGAGCTGTTCTCATGTGCTTCTAAATCAGCTGAACTTTTTCTACCATCTCTTCTACCAATTCTGGTCCCATCAACTTCCTTTCACCCACTTCATCCCAGAAAGCTAGAGTTCGACACCGCTTCCCATATAATGCCTCAAATAGTGCCATCTGTATACTGGAATGAAAGCTGTTATTATAAGAAAATTCAACCAAAGAAAGATGTTGGTCCCAACATCCCTGATAATCCATAAAACAAGCTCGTAGCATATCCTCCAATGTCTGAATTGTTCGTTCTGACTGCCCATATGATTGAGGATGAAAAGCTGTACTAAAATTTAATTCAGTACCCAACGACTTCTGAAGGCCTTTCCAAAAGTTATAAGTAAACCTGGGATCACGATCCGATACAATGGAGAGAGGAACTCCATGTAACCTGACTATCTCTTTAAGATACAGACGGGAAAGTTGATCAAGAGAGAAAGTATCTCGTATAGCAAAGAAATGAGCATATTTGGTCAAGCGATCAACAATAACCCAGATTTCATTATTACCTCGAGATGTCTTCGGTAATCCAACAACAAAGTCCATGGATATATTCTCCCATTTCCACTCTGGCACTGGTAAAGGATGAAACATCCCTTTCGGTAACTGCTGCTCTGCTTTAACCTGTTGACATGTCAAACACTTCACAGTAAAATCAGCAATGTCTCTTTTCATTCCATCCCACCAGTAATACTCCCACAGACCTCTGTACATCTTAGTATTGCCAGGATGAAAAAACAACTCATTCTTCAACTGTGAATCACAAGGCACACATAACCTCTTCACAAAACTCAAAACACAAACACAAACTTATCCAAGAACTCATGGAAAATTTTATTCATAAGGTCCATGAATACAACAGGTGCATTGGTTAACCCAAAAGGCATAACTACAAATTCATAATGGCCATATCTAGTACGGAACGCAGTCTTCGGAATGTCTACTTCATTTACTTTCAACTGATGGTACCCCGACCTCAAGTCAATCTTCAAAAAATACTGAGCTCCCTGGAGCTGATACCACTTCATTCGATGGCCCAACATCTGCTGAAGTTGTTGCAAATGATTTTACCACCCCTTTCTGCTTGTAGTCTAGCTGCATTCCCCCAGTTGAGTTCTTCGTTGGACACTCGTTTGCATAATGACCCATTTCATTACACTTAAAACATCTTACCGTTGGCTTTTCATTTCCTGCTTGATCATCTTCCTTACAGTTACGAGCAATATGACCAGACTTACCACACCGAAAGCACTTACCAGACTTGGATAAACATTATCCAGGATGCATTTTACCACACTTCTCACAGGATGGATATTTGGTTTTCTTACCTCCTTGGTTCTTTGATGAATTCTTCCCCTTTTACTGCCAACTAGATCTCTTATTCTGTTGTTTGTCATAGAACACCCGATCATCGGAAAACTCCATTTCCACCTTCTCCGTACATCGAACAAGTTTTTCATAACTTTTGAACTCACGAGAAGCTAAAGCCCTTCGATACTTTGGCTTTAACCCTAAGTAAAAACGGTTTATTTTACTATCAAGATCTCGTATGAAGTTTGGAGCATACCTTGCCAATCGAGTGAACTTTTCATCATAAGTAGCCACTGAATCATCCTCCTTCCTCAATTCTAGGAACTGTTTTTCCATCCTAAGATGAACCACCGTAGGAAAATATTTCTCAAGAAACATACCTTTGAATTCGTCCCAGTGAAGATCCTCAATCTCATCACTATCCCTTATATTTTTCACCATCGACCACCACTGATCAGCTTCACCTTCAAAATGGTAAACAGCAAGACTAACCTTTTGATGTTCTGAACACCCCATGACATCAAAAATCTTCTCCAGTGCTTTAATCCACCCTTCAGCTTGCATAGGGTCAGATGATCCTCTGAATGATGGGGGATGTTGCCTCATGAAATGTTCCACCACTGACATGTTCCTCTGCGGTTGATCTGGCTGATCTCGTGCATGGATACCACCACCATTTATAGCCTGAGTCAACTGTGCCATCACTGCAACAAACTGTTCAGTTCTGATTCCGACCATCTCAGGTTGCTGATTTGGAAGGTTATCTTCCTCCTGATGTCGTCCCAACATAGCAGCTTTGTTTCCTCTGCGGAAAACCATTCTGAACACAGAAATATCTTAGGTGAAGCAACATGGTAATCCGTAAATGCTATATCATTTCAATCATATTATAATTTAACACTTTTCTAACTCTTAAAGTTGTCTAAACTGACCTCTGATACCAACTATAAGGCCCCAGCCTTAAACCTTACTTAATATTGAATTAAATGAATAATTCACATTGAGGATCTTTTCAGGTTTAGAGTTTTAGAGAATTAGAACATAACTATTACATCTTAAAAGATTACAAAGTAGACACTTCTACTAAGTCTCCATAAAATAAAAATTCTTAAAAAGAAAGATGTCTAGATTCCATGTTTTAGATAGCATGAAATTCCCTTGATCCCATCCTTGACCTTATTCCACTTTAAGTCCTGTGAAAAACATTTCGAAAAACTTGGGGTGAGCATAAAAAGCTCAGTAAGGGATACAAAAAGAATGAAAACTGTTAGTTTTTCAAACATCAAGTAAACCATGTATACTATATCAATGTAATACCTTCACCTTCATGAAGTAGTAAAAAAAATCTTCACTGAATAAAGTATCATTACTTACCTTTTTGTAACCAAAGGATTACCATAAAACCCATATAAAGAACACATAGAATATATAAAGGTAACTTGGGACATAAACATACTTAAGTGGAATAACCATACGGTTGACTTCCACACATATCACTTAATGGAATAGCCATACGGCCAATTTCCATAAATACTTAATGGAATAGCCATACGGCCGACTTCCATACCCAATGCATTGGAGGTTATAACGTAACCACCCGTCCTGGTATTCACGGCACCACCCGTCATATGATTTATAATGTAACCACCCGTTAAAATGTCCAAGTACCAGTATAAAATCATAAAACATAAAACCAATATAAAGGAATGATAACATTCCCACATTTCAATCACAATATATCATAAATATATTGGCATAATAGAATCCTTTTTCAAAACCATTTTCAATACCAAAATACATAAAAGAGTATATGGTATTTATTTTATTCTAAAAACATTACGTCTTGTTGAGAAATCCAAAGATCAAATAATACTCGCGGCGGCGGAAAAGGTCGTTGTCACCGCGTACGTAAAAAAAACATTCCTTTTTGTCGTTTAGTAAAACGCTTCGTAGAAAAAGATTCCTTTTGTATAAAAGTAAAAGTAAAAGGAGTTTATACACCGTATAAAATAAATTTGTGTATAAAACGAAATATGCCTCAATGAAAGGAGATTGAGACGAAGTCCCTTACCTCGGGTCCGACTTGACTCGATCGTTCTTTAACGTCCTGAATAATAAACTTGAGTTAATTTATACTTGATTAAGAACCTTTTTAAAGTTAATTATTCCTTTTATATCACTTATTGCCATGTTATAAACATTATGTAACCATTTAATTTAATAATGTTTGTTTTCTCAATATTTGGTTCTTAAGTCGAAAGTTGACTTCTTACAATTACATGTTGTTCATGTGGTCAAAAGTTCTTTATATCCAGAATGAAATTCCCGATTTGGATATAATATTTATCATATATATCCAGCATATACATGTATTTATAATATTACATAATCATTTAGAGGTAAGAAATGAAATGCACCGTTCATGGAGATGGTAAACCGTACGTACGCATGAACGCTACTTTCATTTCTTTGTCATATTAATGGAATTAAAACTAAATGAGAGGTATGTATATTTTAATTCCAGAATTATATTCATCACATAGATATATCATTAATTATATATATCCATTATATACATGTACTTTTAATAGTACATTACATTTGGGGATAAGAAATGAAATGCACCGTTCATGGAGACGGTAAGCCGTACGTACGCATGAACGCTACTTTCATTTCTATCTCATACTTTAATGGAAAGAAATAATAATGATATAGAGTTATATTATAATTCCAGTATAACATCATATATAATAACTTTAAATCCATCCTTTACACATCCCACATATGGCATTAACGAATCACATCACTTTTAGGGGGCGGTAGTCCGCACTTCCTTAAATGAAGATATCGTGTTTACCCATAATGGAAACCATAAAGGTATGCCAAAAATTAAAAACACAGAAGCTTAAAGAAAACATAAACATATTATATATCATATATAAAAATAGTGACATCATAATGGCCACCCTTGAAGGTGTTAAATGAGTATTGAACAATCATCGTTTCAGGAGGTAGAATTTCGCCATCCACAGAAACCGTATGTTCTTTAACCATTTGATGTAGTTTTGTGAGAGTGTAGCTCAAATAAATATTATAACAACATCCTAGTATATTGAAGATACTGGTGTTGTTACAAAAGAAGTAAATAAAAAGAGTTTAGAGGGTTGGAAAAGCAAAATAAAACAAATGAACAAGAGAGAATGAATTACCTTTAAAAGTGTAACTCCTTTTTGATTTGAGCCTAAAGGCTTCATTTGAAAGTATTCTTCCCAAAGGGAATCCTGTAGGATGAGGATAGGGATGTGGAGAGAGTAATTGGGCAGGGGTTGTCTGAGCCAAAGGCTTGAGAAGTGTGTGAAATGAGGTAGAGGTGGGGGCCTTTTATAAGAAGAGAGGAGGGGCACTTTTGGAACGTAAAGAAATATTACTTTATTTGAAAATGTGTTTCGGTTTTAAAAGGTCCCACATTGATATAATTCGTGGATAAGGTGATAAGGGTTAGAAATCCACTCATCCAATTGGTTTTGGCCATGTGTAGGTTCTATATTTTTCATTATCTTCGCATTTTATTTAAATCGTCAAATAATGATGTCATCGCTGCATCATTATTATGTCATATATAATTTAATTTATTTAATGTCTAAAAATTATAAAAAAAATACTATGATGTATTAAATCTTTTTATCTTTCCAATGACTATTTATAATCAAAATTTGGACTTGTATAACCCCACTCAAAAATTATTTTAGTAAAACAATTTATGTTAGTGTCATTTTCACTTTAACATTAAATAAAAATATATTAATGTCATTTTCCAACTAAAGTGGCTCCATGGGGTCCCCAAGTTGTCCCATGGCTTTTCTTGGTCGGCCATGACTCACCCAATAGGTGTAGGACAAGTGTCATGGTGTTTTCACATTCTTATAATACCATTTTTACCTTAAACTACACTAATTACCTCTAATCGTGATTAATAAAAAAAATTACTATTCACCAAAAAATTATTTTAATCTCATTGAACCACATTTTACTTCTTATTGACAACCATGTATGTCGGATTTTCAAAATTCAATACACATTAGTGGTAAACTTTCATTTAACTGAAAAATTAGTTTGCTTGATTACCACTTAGTGGTTTCACTATTCATCAAAAATTGAAGTTTTTCAGAAAATTACCAAAAATTCACCCTAAGCTATATTTGATATTCCGAATTCAAAAATGAAGTCCATTTTACAAAATGAAAAACATATAAGTCAAATTAATTAATTTAATAATTAATTCCCGCTGTCATGACAAATAGCGTGTTTTTGTGAAACAATAAGTATCAAAAGATTGACACCAGTTTAAGTCCAATTTCAAAGTGAAATTGATTCCAATGACCACCATTGGATTAACTGGTAAAAATATTTTCTAAATTCACTTTAAAACCAATTAAAATAATAATCTAATCATATAAATAATTTAGATTAAAAAGAGGTTTTGAATTAAAATACAACATTTTACACTATTCATAAAAAAATGAACTTTATCAGAAAGGTACCAAAAATTTACACAAAGTAAATTTTGATGTCCCGATTCTAAAGAAGAGTTATGTTTGGTCCAAAATAAAGTATAAGAGTGATCAAAACTATATTTAATGACGGTTCACCATTAAAAGGTGATAAGTGAACCTTTAGTGAAAATTAGAGTATATATTCCCTAAAATTGAACTCTTTCCGTATTTTAAGCCTTTATCTTTTATTGGGTAAATGTATAAACATTTTAAAACATATCTAATCATATTTTAGTTATTTCTATCCATTCCCGCCAGTACAACGGCTACTTGTTAACTAAAATTTAAAATAATATTATTTTATTACTAGTGTGCTACGTAAGTTTCAAAGAAACTCATCGTTGCGTATCGGGTACGCTATCGAACATAGCAACCCCTTTAAAATAAAATTAATATTTAATTCGTAAATATTAATAAATATGAAAATTCTTTATTCTTTATTTACCTTGGATGTTACACTCACTAAATTGATTTCACTTGATTATTAATAGATAATGTGAAGCACATTATTCACCAACATTTACTTCCCATGGATAGGCAATAATGTGTCCTCTTGGGGATTACACGATTCACAAGATCCAACCACCTGATCTTTATATAGTGATGATACTCCTTCCATTGTATTGAGGAGAAATTATACCTATTCTTTAGTTTATTCTACAATTTATTAATTTTTTATGCTCATTTTATAGGCATCAACAAATCCCCCCCAGGAGAGAGGTCTATTGGGACCAGGACTTTTTTATATGGAACGAAAATGAATTCTTGATTCCTCAAGGCTTCCAATGAATTGCATATCAAGAAACTTTTAGTATTCCAGGTGACATTTGGTATTTTTTGGAGTGTCCTATAAATAGAGGAGTGAAGGCTCCACCCATTCCACTACTGACTTGAACTCCAATAATCTTTTGATTTCTTCCCTAGTGTGAATACTTTGTAAAACCTCATCGCAAGATCCATTACACAAGACCTATTCATAAGAACTAATCTCAATATCTCACTATGTGACTAATTTAACTCATTACCTATTAATAAATAACAAAAAACTCTTCAGTAATTTTATTGAACCTTTACCCATGTCCATAGTTGGATGGTTATTTTATAGGCTTCGCAAGATCTACTAACTCAGTCATGTGATTATTTGATCATTACATGGTTTACGTGAACATCTTAGGGGAATGTTATCATATTTCATTAAAAAATCATGAGATCATGAGATTCTCCAGGGTTATTGAGATTCATGATATCTTCCACGGGTCATACAATTCATGATACCTATATGAGGTTATGTGATCAAAAGTCCTTTTCTGGTTCAAGAGATTTTCACGACGTTTTTTGAGTTATGAATCTACTTTGGAAGGATTTATTCACTTATATAACATTTGATTCTTAATTTGTATAGATGGATTCAATTTATAATACATCTTACACCATGTTCGTAAAAAGAATTATGATTGTTGGGAATTAAAATGTCAATATTTGGTATCACATGTTCTCTAACAATGAGGCTTTGAAGGAGATTCTCCCACAAGAACTTCAGAGTTATCCCCTTTCACAATAAAATAATTTGTATGCATTGAATTTCATGGACGATTATTTGATTATTTCACCTGATTACAATATTACATCTTCTAAGATTTTGTCTTCCATGGACTGTATTCAAACAAAAATATCTTAGTATATTCTATTCGTTATCACACTACTCTAGGGATTATATCATATATTGGATAACTCCACTCTAGTTATATATTTTTGTAATATCACCCACCATTATATTTCATAGATTTATTAAATTATAAAAATATTATATATAAATAATCCTAGAAGTGGTTGGATCATGAGCTGGGACCTAGAACCTGTTTGGTAATTTCTATAACGAATGGGCATGGCTGTTTATGGTTAGGAAGTGTAGAGACCCGTAGCCTGACGTACATGGACATTAAATTACTTTTGCGGAATACTTAGTTCATAACAAAACACACACACAAGGATCGTAATAGTTTAGTGTCTTTGGAAACTCGGAATATAATCTTCTAATCCTGGTGAAAGATCTTCAACATCTCCCATAAAGATCTTCTTCTTTTTTTACCTAAAACCTTTCTTTATATCCTGGGGAAAAGAAAACATAAAAGGGTGAGCTCAAATGCTTAGTAAGGGTAAACAAAAGAAATATCAATCACATAATTTTCATAAGAACATAACATTTTTGGAAATATTAACCTGAAAAAGAGATCATAATTTCATAACATGGGATAAATCATAGAAGTGAAAATGAGATCATAACTTAAAACATTACTCATTGTGGAATACACACATAATCATAGAGAATCATTTCTTGTTAGTCAAGACTCATTGCCAAGACTATCTTAGTGGACAAAGTCCCTTTCTGAATCGAGTAATCCTCGTTTCAGTCCTGTTTCACTGAACCGGTATAACCTACCATTCCAGCCATGTCTATCTCATGAGATATAAAATCTTTACCCAATGCATTGGAGGGAGATATATGTCCCACCCATCTCTTAATGAATCCTTTCTTATGTGTGCCACAAAATCATAAATCATACATCATTGCATAACCCATATAATAAAAATGGGATTCTTAAACAACATGACATCATAAAGCCATTCATATAAGATAAAGGAATTCATAAACATAATTCCATCACAACATAGTCAAATCAATGTAAAAATATGGATAGAAACAGAACCCTTTATTATCTTAGATGGAAAATAATTTTGATAAAACACTTGAATTGAATTCTTGAGGAAAATATCCTTTCTTCTTCAAAATCAATTTCTTTTCACAAAACATCATGCAATTTTAAAAGAAAGAGATTTTATTGTCATGAAATATTTTGGAGGAAGGTTCATGAAAATAAGGCTTTATAAAACAGTATAAATCCGTTCGTGCCGTATAAGTTAAAAAAAAACATTCTTCGTACTTTTGTCGGAAAAGTCAAAAAGTACCTCGTACGACAAAAGATTCCTTTCATACATATTACTAAAAACTCACCAAAGGGTAAAAATGGTTTTAAACAATTGTAGGTGGATGGAAATAATATTACATTCTGATGAAACATGGATGTGGATGATAAAATACACCCCAGTAAATACTTATGAATAAACAATCTCGGATAAAAAAATGAGATTGTGATATTTCCCTTACCTTAGGTCCGACTTGCTTTGTAAGTGTCCGAACCTCCTGTATAATGATTTAAATCATGTTATTGACTTATTAAAGAATCATATTCATTGTTATGATATCATATATGGTTCACTTATGACATTATATTACCCGTTCTTTTGTAAACTCCATGTTAAAGAAGCGTTTTGGGTAAAATCGTTTCATTTATCGTAGGTGTTTTGACTTGTTGTTCTTGACATCATTATTACTTATATCATGATTTACTTACTTCCAGAATATAAAATATGATTTATATATCATATATATTCAGTATATATATATATATAATAGGTAGATAAATAAAATGAAAAACACCGTTCATGGAGACGGTAGTCCGTACGTACGCATGAACGCTGTTTTCCTTTCCTTATTGTCTTGAAATGGAAGTAAGTAGATGACATACATATGTATATATATACATAAATCCAGTAGATTTATAATTTCATATATTTCATTATTATTTCTTATATATACATTATAATCATTCTTAAATGGTTAACATGGAGAATGAATCTCATCGCGTCGTGGAGACGGTATTCCGTACGTACGCACGAGCGATGATATCATTTCTATAAATATTGAATTGAATTGGAGTGGATTATACAATATATAAGAATCAATATGATGTTGTAATAACTATGTATATTTATTCTTTACACCGTTATACCCATCCATGTAAGGTGGTAGTGGAAAATAGATTACACCACGGCGTGGAGACGGTATTCCGTACGTACGCACGCGCGGTGATTTCTTTTTCCGTAGGATGGATAGATGGTGAAATAGGGTTGTTTCATACTTATAATAACATATCAGTATATGAGTGATACTGATGTTATTACTTCATAATGAAACAACCTAAGAAGAAGAAGTGGAAGAAGAAATAAAGATGAAAGAATTGGTAACGGTAATTACCTCTTCTTTGAAGTGCCTCTTTGAGACCTCCTCTTAGGGCACTAAAATTGGTCTTTGAGGAAGACCAGAACCTCTAGGATGTTGCTAGGGAAGTGGAGAGGATAAATAGTCAGGGGTTGTCCGAGCTTGAGTGCTCAAATTGGTGTGAGGAGGAGGGGGAGGAGGTGTCCTTTTATAAGGGAGGAGAGGGGCACCTTAGGAATATCTCAAAATATTATTTTATATTAAAGTCAAAATCGGTTTATAATGGTTCCAAAGGGTCTTATTTCGAAGCTAAAGTGGGGATGGGTCTAAATCCTATCATCCAATAGTATTTAGACAAGTTTAGGGTATTATTTTAACCTTATCAATTAGATTTAACTCTAAGTTAAATAATTTAACTTTTACCATGTCTTTTTGTTTTCTTTCACTATATGGTTAATACACTTACTATAACATGCCAAAAGAACCCCAAATTGTTTATTATTAAAATATATATCCTTATATAAGTCATTTGGCCGAACCTTAGATTTTTAGGAATACAATAATAATTAATAATATAATATTTGATTTAAAAACTATTTTGTGTCAATTTTGACACTATTTGATATATGATTTTTGTGAAAGTCATAACAGAATTATATGTTCGAACCAAGTTTATTAAATCAACACTAATATATTATAGTAACCTAGAGAATTAGTGGAATTCATAAAAAGTCTTAAATTACATTTATTTTGGTATTTATATTATCAATTATGTCAATATTTCATTAATAAGATAATTACTGCATCATCTTTGTGTCATAAATAAATTATATTATTTGATGTCTAAAAATTAAAAATAAAATACCATCATGTAGGAAATATTTTTAGCTTTCTAATGAATATTTATAGTCGAATTTATCTTATTTATAACCCCATATTAAAAATGATTTACTTATTAAACATTGATTTTAACTATTTTAACCCTTCTTTAAATAAATTAATAATAAATGTCCTAATCTAATCCAAGTGGGCCTAAATGGTCATATTTTATTCCTAAGTTTGTTTTTGATCGAATAACACTTGTCCAATAGAATTAGGACATGTGTTAGGGTAATATTAATATCATATTTACCCTTAGATACCCTATTTACTATTAACCGTGGTAAAAAGGTAAAAAGTTACTATTCACCAAAAAATTATTTTCATCTCATTGAAGCACATTTTAGTCCTTGTTATTAACCGTGTCTCTCGGATTTTCGAAATTCCATTCACGGAAGTGGTAAAATTAAGTTTTATGCAAAATTCAGTTTTTTAACCTACCACTTAGTAGTTTCACTATTCATCAAAAATTGATGTTTTTCAGAACAATGCCAAAACTTCATCCCAAGCTATATTTCATATTCCGAATTCAAAAATGAAGTCTATTTTACCAAATTCATAACATAAAAGTTGCATTAATTAATTTTATAATTAAATCCTGCTGTTAAAACAAATAGCGTGTTTTTTAAAGAAACAATATCTATCAAAAGATTGACACTTGTTTATGTCAAGTTTAAATGTGAAATTACATCCAATGACCAACATTGTATTAAATTGTAAAAATATATTCTAAATATACTTTAAAACCACTCAAATTAATGATTTATCACTGTTAATTATTTCGATTAAAAAAGTTGTTTTTAATTATAATTTAGTAATTTTCACTATTCATCAGAATATGAAAGTTATCCGAAAAGTACCAAAATTTCACCTTAGGCTAAATTCGATACTCCGAATCCAAAAATAAAGTTCATTTTGAAAAATAAGATTTACTGGATTTCAAAAAGTGGTTATTACTATTCATAACGGCTAGTTTTAATAATATTTTTATAGCATATCGTTGTTTAGTGAAACTTGGTATTGCGTACTACACACGCTATCGAGGAAGGTCGCGATTGCGTGTAATGCAAGTCAAGTCAAGGATGTGTGTTGTGCAAGCTCCTTTTGGTGTAGCATACAACACAAGACATTAATAAAATTAAAAAGAATATTTTTCATAAAATCTTGGGCTGTTACATTCTACCCCCCTTAAAATGAATTTCGCCCTCGAAATTCGTCGGGGTTATAAATGGTTTACTATTCGAAAGTTTCTTTAATAGAAACTCACATCGTAAAAAGGAATACCAAAACCAATCTTTAAAAACGAAAGTATGAAACGTAACGGTTACCCAAATAAACTAATCATTGGGTTTCCACATAGGTGAAAATATGGATATGGAAGAGAAATCTAACCATCATGTTCTGATGGAGAGTGGTAGAGAACATGGCTATGGAAAAGCCAGTAATCACAAATCCAAAAATTTGTGACGATCTAAGGTACCATCTGATTCATCAGGTATAAGAGAACTAGGACAACATTTTTGGTTTTCAAGATCATTTCCCTAAAGTTAAAGAATTTGAATTAGAATAAATACTTACTTTATTTTGGTACAATCTCACTGTTGTTCGTGCCTTTAACAATTTCCACTTCATCTCTTAAATAAATGAAGTTGAATTTGTTATTCGTGAAGTGTTAGCAGATTATGTGATAGAACGACGGGTCATTCCATCTGTCTCAAACAAAAGGTTAGCAAAAATTTATATACATAAGTCGATCTATAGTGGGATTAATCATATATGGTTCCTAAAATGGACTTATACTTCATATATCATACCGCTTAATAAAATAAAACTAGTTTCTACTAAACAGGGACTTCCTGTAGGCCAGTGGTAGGCGATAAAGGCGAGTCGCACTTCGGTTGTGGGTTCGATTCCTACAGCCTTGTCCGAAGCGATGGGCTGTCGCCCGTCCTGCAGGTTGTCCTTTTTATAAAACTATATTACTATAACATCCCATCAATAATATCGAAAAAAACTTCTATCCTTAAACAATACTAACTTATGTCCAACATAATTCATTCCAATCATTAGGCTCATAATACTGCAGTCCATTCTCATAACATAGTGAAAACGATTACCAGAGATTTAATACCATCGTTGATCCCCATATATCATAAGATATATCTTGTTGGTCACATTCAAACATTTAAAGGCCTAAATCTTGTACTCTCTTGAATACCCATTGAACCTTAGTGAAAACTTGAATGCAGTTAAAAGTTAACACTTTTCACATACCGAAATCCTCAAAATTCTATATACTCAAACCATGATATCACTTAGTCCTTATATCAATCATGAGCTCATGAATACTGTCAAACATTTCATTTTCCCCTTATCCCTTCATTATGCGCATATCATCTTCATTCCAAAAATATCTGAATAACCTTTCATGGATACTGGTAACATTAATAAGACAACAATGTTACAATCCTTACATGTCTCTTTATTCCATAGTACCATGAGATTACTTATACAACATTACACATGATAAACATGTAATCATTCCACTACATTCTTAAACCATTGACCGAGCTTCAACAATTCTTTCATCTCACATACCATTGGTAGTCTCTTCATCATCATCCACATAAATACTTCCCATATGACCATACTGATTCTCTTCATGAGTCTTTCCCTTAGGGCATTTGTTTGCATAATGCCCATACATTCCACATTTAAAACACTTAACCATTTTTGATGTCGTAGCAATACCATTATCCTCATCCCTGGTATTAACTGAACCTTTTCCTTTGCACTTACTGGCTTTGTGTCCTTCTTTTCCACACCCAAAGCATCTTCCAGTTCCTTTGAAACATTCTCCTTGATGCCTCTTCCCACATGATTTACATAGGGGAAATTGAACTTTCTTTCCTCTATGATCATCATGAAACTCCATCTTTCTCTTATTAGCCGAGTCAGGAAACTTACCAAATTTTACTTTATTGATCATATTATGAGATTGCTGATTCGGCATAATAATGATGTTTGGACTTCCAAATCCCATTTCATTTGGTTGCTCATAAAGAATATCATTCCATTGTCCATCATTTCCTCCATTATCGTGAATCACCTTGTTTCCAGCCATTTTCTAAAACCCAAAAAGAATAGCGTGAGAGGCAAAAATCATGCTAGGGAAAACAACATAATAAAGGGGGAGTACCTTGAACATCTAACATCTTAGGTTTAATTCTATGATCGTTAACGTAGTTCTAGTACTATAACCTATATGTATACTTAACCTTAGGGACATCCCTAGACATACCTTAGAAATATCTCTAGGGATCTCACTAACGTTTTCACATCCTAGTTTCCAAAGGTTGACTAAACCTTTCCTCTAATACCAACTGTAGAGACCCGTAGCCTGACGTACATGGACATTACATTACTTTTGCGGAATACTTAGTTCATAACAAAACACACACACAAGGATCGTAATAGTTTAGTGTCTTTGGAAACTCGGAATATAATCTTCTAATCCTGGTGAAAGATCTTCAACATCTCCCATAAAGATCTTCTTCTTTTTTTACCTAAAACCTTTCTTTATATCCTGGGGAAAAGAAAACATAAAAGGGTGAGCTCAAATGCTCAGTAAGGGTAAACAAAAGAAATATCAATCACATAATTTTCATAAGAACATAACATTTTTGGAAATATTAACCTGCAAAAGAGATCATAATTTCATAACATGGGATAAATCATAGAAGTGAAAATGAGATCATAACTTAAAACATTACTCATTGTGGCATACACACATAATCATAGAGAATCATTTCTTGTTAGTCAAGACTCATTGCCAAGACTATCTTAGTGGACAAAGTCCCTTTCTGAATCGAGTAATCCTCGTTTCAGTCCTGTTTCACTGAACTGGTATAACCTACCATTCCAGCCATGTCTATCTCATGAGATATAAAATCTTTACCCAATGCATTGGAGGGAGATATAGGTCCCACCCATCTCTTAATGAATCCTTTCTTATGTGTGCCACAAAATCATAAATCATACATCATTGCATAACCCATGTAATAAAAATGGGATTCTTAAACAACATGACATCATAAAGCCATTCATATAAGATAAAGGAATTCATAAACATAATTCCATCACAACATAGTCAAATCAATGTAAAAATATGGATAGAAACAGAACCCTTTATTATCTTAGATGGAAAATAATTTTGATAAAACACTTGAATTGAATTCTTGAGGAAAATATCCTTTCTTCTTCAAAATCAATTTCTTTTCACAAAACATCATGCAATTTTAAAAGAAAGAGATTTTATTGTCATGAAATATTTTGGAGGAAGGTTCATGAAAATAAGGCTTTATAAAACAGTATAAATCCGTTCGTGCCGTATAAGTTAAAAAAAAACATTCTTCGTACTTTTGTCGGAAAAGTCAAAAAGTACCTCGTACAACAAAAGATTCCTTTCATACATATTACTAAAAACTCACCAAAGGGTAAAAATGGTTTTAAACAATTGTAGGTGGATGGAAATAATATTACATTCTGATGAAACATGGATGTGGATGATAAAATACACCCCAGTAAATACTTATGAATAAACAATCTCGGATAAAAAAATGAGATTGTGATATTTCCCTTACCTTAGGTCCGACTTGCTTTGTAAGTGTCCGAACCTCCTGTATAATGATTTAAATCATGTTATTGACTTATTACAGAATCATATTCATTGTTATGATATCATATATGGTTCACTTATGACATTATATTACCCGTTCTTTTGTAAACTCCATGTTAAAGAAGCGTTTTGGGTAAAATCGTTTCATTTATCGTAGGTGTTTTGACTTGTTGTTCTTGACATCATTATTACTTATATCATGATTTACTTACTTCCAGAATATAAAATATGATTTATATATCATATATATTCAGTATATATATATATATAATAGGTAGATAAATAAAATGAAAAACACCGTTCATGGAGACGGTAGTCCGTACGTACGCATGAACGCTGTTTTCCTTTCCTTATTGTCTTGAAATGGAAGTAAGTAGATGACATACATATGTATATATATACATAAATCCAGTAGCTTTATAATTTCATATATTTCATTATTATTTCTTATATATACATTATAATCATTCTTAAATGGTTAACATGGAGAATGAATCTCATCGCGTCGTGGAGACGGTATTCCGTACGTACGCACGAGCGATGATATCATTTCTATAAATATTGAATTGAATTGGAGTGGATTATACAATATATAAGAATCAATATGATGTTGTAATAACTATGTATAGTTATTCTTTACACCGTTATACCCATCCATGTAAGGTGGTAGTGGAAAATAGATTACACCACGGCGTGGAGACGGTATTCCGTACGTACGCACGCGCGGTGATTTCTTTTTCCGTAGGATGGATAGATGGTGAAATAGGGTTGTTTCATACTTATAATAACATATCAGTATATGAGTGATACTGATGTTATTACTTCATAATGAAACAACCTAAGAAGAAGAAGTGGAAGAAGAAATAAAGATGAAAGAATTGGTAACGGTAATTACCTCTTCTTTGAAGTGCCTCTTTGAGACCTCCTCTTAGGGCACTAAAATTGGTCTTTGAGGAAGACCAGAACCTCTAGGATGTTTCTAGGGAAGTGGAGAGGATAAATAGGCAGGGGTTGGCCGAGCTTGAGTGCTCAAATTGGTGTGAGGAGGAGGGGGAGGAGGTGTCCTTTTATAAGGGAGGAGAGGGGCACCTTAGGAATATCTCAAAATATTATTTTATATTAAAGTCAAAATCGGTTTATAATGGTTCCAAAGGGTCTTATTTCGAAGCTAAAGTGGGGATGGGTCTAAATCCTATCATCCAATAGTATTTAGACAAGTTTAGGGTATTATATTAACCTTATCAATTAGATTTAACTCTAAGTTAAATAATTTAACTTTTACCATGTCTTTTTGTTTTCTTTCACTATATGGTTAATACACTTACTATAACATGCCAAAAGAACCCCAAATTGTTTATTATTAAAATATATATCCTTATCTAAGTCATTTGGCCGAACCTTAGATTTTTAGGAATACAATAATAATTAATAATATAATATTTGATTTAAAAACTATTTTGTGTCAATTTTGACACTATTTGATATATGATTTTTGTGAAAGTCATAACAGAATTATATGTTCGAACCAAGTTTATTAAATCAACACTAATATATTATAGTAACCTAGAGAATTAGTGGAATTCATAAAAAGTCTTAAATTACATTTATTTTGGTATTTATATTATCAATTATGTCAATATTTCATTAATAAGATAATTACTGCATCATCTTTGTGTCATAAATAAATTATATTATTTGATGTCTAAAAATTAAAAATAAAATACCATCATGTAGGAAATCTTTTTATCTTTCTAATGAATATTTATAGTCGAATTTATCTTATGTATAACCCCATATTAAAAATGATTTACTTATTAAACATTGATTTTAACTATTTTAACCCTTCTTTAAATAAATTAATAATAAATGTCCTAATCTAATCCAAGTGGGCCTAAATGGTCATATTTTATTCCTAAGTTTGTTTTTGATCGAATTACACTTGTCCAATAGAATTAGGACATGTGTTAGGGTAATATTAATATCATATTTACCCTTAGATACCCTATTTACTATTAACCGTGGTAAAAAGGTAAAAAGTTACTATTCACCAAAAAATTATTTTCATCTCATTGAACCACATTTTAGTCCTTGTTATTAACCGTGTCTCTCGGATTTTCGAAATTCCATTCACAGAAGCGGTAAAATTAAGTTTTATGCAAAATTCAGTTTTTTAACCTACCACTTAGTAGTTTCACTATTCATCAAAAATTGATGTTTTTCAGAACAATGCCAAAACTTCATCCCAAGCTATATTTCATATTCCGAATTCAAAAATGAAGTCTATTTTACCAAATTCATAACATAAAAGTTGCATTAATTAATTTTATAATTAAATCCTGCTGTTAAAACAAATAGCGTGTTTTTTAAAGAAACAATATCTATCAAAAGATTGACACTTGTTTATGTCAAGTTTAAATGTGAAATTACATCCAATGACCAACATTGTATTAAATTGTAAAAATATATTCTAAATATACTTTAAAACCACTCAAATTAATGATTTATCGCTGTTAATTATTTCGATTAAAAAAGTTGTTTTTAATTATAATTTAGTAATTTTCACTATTCATCAGAATATGAAAGTTATCCGAAAAGTACCAAAATTTCACCTTAGGCTAAATTCGATACTCCGAATCCAAAAATAAAGTTCATTTTGAAAAATAAGATTTACTGGATTTCAAAAAGTGGTTATTACTATTCATAACGGCTAGTTTTAATAATATTTTTATAGCATATCGTTGTTTAGTGAAACTCGGTATTGCGTACTACACACGCTATCGAGGAAGGTCGCGATTGCGTGTAATGGAAGTCAAGTCAAGGATGTGTGTTGTGCAAGCTCCTTTTGGTGTAGCATACAACACAAGACATTAATAAAATTAAAAAGAATATTTTTCATAAAATCTTGGGCTGTTACAGGAAGAGATGATTATAATTCTCCATCTAGTTAAACACTATTCATATTTATGAGATAATATAGAATTATCAATTTTTAATTTTTATTCAATTGTAACTTATCGAAGAACTAGTTAGACACTAGTTTCATGTTACTAATTCCTTCTATCTATCCCATGGAGAAGTAAGGATCAGCCTTTGGGATATTTACCGGCTAGGCAAAATACCCCTTCATAGGAATATGTATAATGAATTTCCTCATTTTTGGATGTTTGGGATGACTTTTCTCACACTCTAAACATGGTATGTTACAATCTTAGCATCCTGATGGATAAGTTAAGGAAGGATTTTAATATATTATCATTCGTTTCCTTTAAGGTTTTGAACAACATCTTTCTGTAACGGAGAAGGACTTGGAAAACCACAATACGCCCTCATTGATGCCCTTACCAATAGGATAACAATATAACATGATTCTATTGGGATTTCCTTGAGTATGGGTATCATGCCTCATGGAGATACTAGGTGAAACCAAATATATCCCCAAGAATTTTTATAGCACGTTTTTTAGCAATGGTTATGATTGGATGGATTTTCTCATACGGAGATACACACTATGAAATTGGAGTGGGAACAATGGTGATGGATTCTCAGTTAGTATAGGTGAGACCTATTAATATTTCTTGATGAATATTGGTGACCATTACCAACTCCTTGGTCATATCCAATAAGGAGGCTTCCCTTTTCATATTGGTGACCCCTTCAAATTTTTATTGGATGGATACGAAATAATTTTTAGATTTATAAATATCATAACACTACTGGAATCATTAATGATTAATTCCATCCCATGACGATGGATGTTTCTAGGGTTGAGAAAATCCCATTGGATCATGATGAGGTTATTGAAATGTTGATCGAACATGATTGTTTCAATTTCATCCATTATACATCACCGATCATGGAAATTGTGGATAATGGAAGTGGATCCCTAAATGATATAAAATATAATATATCCATGAAAGTTTGGGTTCTTATAGACTATATAGAGGATCCAATTATTTGTGAAAATTATATCCCTTATCAATTCAGCCACCAATTTGGTTGTATTCAAAGGGTTTATCCTCTCCCTTTATCTGGAATGCAGGGTGAGTGACATCTGAGATTTATTCACATATTTTTACTTATGTTGGTCCATGCAGAGACAAATACTAAGATTATTCTTCCACATATCAATTACCATTTATTCTTATCTTTTGATTATTACTAGATTTAGGTCAAATACTACCTGGGACGTGTATTGAATAGATTGGTGTGTTTGGTGTACAAACCTAATGTTTCACTAAACCCCTTATATTTAGCAGCAATAGATTTGATTCAAGAGTTGAGTGATCCTTCAAGAAATTATTATCAACCTAGTGATGAACATCCCATTAGTAGGAAATTTTTTTGGGGAGGTTATTCTGTCTATATCTATGACATACGATGCGTCAATAAAGAGGAGATCACAAGAGGCTTCTTATATTTATCATATATTAGCTCAACTAACCATTCATCCTTCTAACATGTCCACCATAGTGGTTACATAAAACAAAATATAAAAAGGTTACTATGGTAGAAAATCCATTCCCACATTAATGAGTCTCCCTTAGAGAAGTTTCAAGGCTGAGGGGACAACATTTCCAAACTCTTTCACAATCTAGGGGCATATGGCTTTGTCTTCTAGCTGTTTTGTGATATGAGGTAACAAATTCCCCTAACCCAAAAACAATTGGCTAGTGAAAAGGTGTCTTCTTTAGTTTTTATGATGAGGGTACCTAAGTTTAATTAATATTGGAATACATAAAGGTTAAGGAACACATTCATCATATATTCTCATAACTACATTCCCATATGGATGAGTTGACCACATAGATAAAAAACATGAAACATTAATTTCTTGATTAAAGTATGATCTTTTGACTTCTGTATCCTTATAGGAAACTAATCAAAAAGGAATTGTCCTATTTTATCAAACCCCATCATCCATAGGAAACAGAAGAATAATTAGGATGGGTTTTACTTTATATATCAATCAACCTTTATCTCTAGATACTAGAAAATTTGGAACATTCTAATGATCTAATTTTATTGTAGCCTAATCACAAATATTTAGATGGAATCCTTGGAGAGGCTCTATAATGTAAATATTCCTCCTTTTTGTGAACATTATCAATGAATAAGTCATATGAAATTTACATGTCATTGTATATATTTTCTTCATTCATGATGTGAATGAAATTTACTTGACATGATATCATATGAATTATTAATAATACCTATCATTTGTACAATACCAATTAAACGTAAATTCATATATTTGGATTATTAGATAATAATAGATTTATATTGAGATTTTATCAGAAATACCCATCGACATGAGAATCCCTAATGGTGTACCTACTCTAGTTGTCTTGATACAACTTGATTTAAAATGATAATTTGTGTAAGATATATATCCTAGAGGGAGAATGCTCTAATTTTAGGTTAAGTCAAGGGATATATTGAGTATATTTTCATTTATTATAGGGAAAAATAATGATACATACATGCTTTGTAACTATTTTTTTATATCTACCTAACATTTTCATAAGTTTCATATGGGTAAAGATTAGTAGTCATTTCATTAGCCTTTTCTCGGGATACCCTCTTACAGGTTTTTTATAAGATGAATTTTTTGATTTTCTATTTTATAAGTGAAAAATATTTCCTAGATCACAAAAAATGAATGTCCAGTGTGAAGAGACTAAAAGTTTACCCAGGGTCCCCTTTTTGGGTTACAAAACTAGATATCATTGTGTCTATTTTAATTATTTATTTGAGGTCTCAAAAATTAGACCATTAATGCGATGTAGTTTAGGGTCTTCTAGACCAGACTATCTGCTATTGTAGTTTTGATTTCTCGAATCAATGACCTTGAGACACTGAGTCCTGCTCCCCATACCTAAGATGTTTTTAAGTTTAAAGTCCATATTCTTTGACTAGATATGGTATCTAGTTTAGAGTCTTGATTCCAAGACTTCATTTATTAATATAGAATGGGTAAGACATGTTGGGGATGACCGAAAACACCCTAATGTGCCGAGTTCCATGGTTGTGTTTCCAGTGATCATTAGGATTGGAGTTCCTTTTCAGAAATGAAGAGATACCACTATTTGGTGGTTATAATTGCTTTTGAATGGGTCTATAGGGATTATATTCATGGTCAATTAAAGGGGGATCCCCACACTATTACATGGTCCATCGGTTATTTTGTGAAGATAATACTATAAGTTGGTAAAATATTTGGGAAGCCGAGTTGAGTGGGATTATTGGAATATGGGTTGTGTAAATCAAATTTCGATGAGATTGAATTGATGAATATGGAATCAGGCATACATATCATGGATAACCCAAACACAACCTAAGGTGTTGAGTTATACCATGTTCTTACCAGGGCCCGTGAGTATTGGGGTTCCTTTCTAATAAGGGGGAGATTCCTATAGTTGATAGGTCTGAATCCTTTATACATGGGTGCATAGGGATTATATGAATTGTCAAGTAGTGGGATAGCCTATATTTTCCAAGGTCTGTGAAATATTTTTGAAGACTCAATCATTTGGATGATAATGTAGGGCATGCCTAAAATAACTATCCATGAAGGGTTTTCCACCCTAAGGTAGTTTAGATTTTGGTTGAAAGAATTGGTACCTATTCCATGTGGTTTCGATTCATGTAGTGTGGGACATGAAAATGATCATTAATGGAGATTCACATTCTTTATATGATAAAGGGTATACAACATAGTGACTTTTCAACATGTTGGTCCAATTCACTTGAATAGTCTGGTCATGAGGATTGTAAATCATGGTCTTAGAAAATATACATTAACTATGCATATGATCTATTGAGTATAATTCAACCATTGGTAATGTTGGGAGCCTATAATGTTCAACATAGTTAATATAATAACTTCTATACTTGAAGGGGACTTTTTGGGACTAGAGGGTCTCTTTGGATTAGCTTGTCCCTATTACCAGTTTGCTACACATAACAACCAAGAGACATGAATCCCAAGGTCTATGGTGTTTCAATAGAGGATATCAACTCAAGAAACTGGTTGTGTTAGCTCAGAAAACAATGGAAAGAAGGTGTTTTATGAAAAATTTAACATTCAATAAGGGTTCAAGCACCCAAAAACTTGTGTCTCCACCTAATGAACATGTTATCACAACTAGGATATGTAAAACATAATTACTCAATATTTTTCATGGATCGGGTAGTCTAGTGAGCATGGATTGAATTTTACTAGGGCCTTAAAGTGGGACCTATTATATTTATTACATATTTATTTACACTCTAAATTTATCCTAAACTCTATATAGTAAGTGTTTTGGTGAACAGAGAATTTAATTTTTCTCAGGAATTATTTTTTGGGTTTTAATCCTTACAAGTTTTATGTCTCTTTTAATTGCTATTTTAGAGTCATGTGATTTTTCAGACAAAGGATAAAGCTTATGGTTGTAAAATATTGACCAAAGTGAATGTAATTTAATGTCACTATTCACATAGTACTATTTTGTGGGTAATGTTACACAATATCCTAATTAAGATACACAAGGTCATGAGTACTCCAAAATCCTATTAAGCGGGAGATGAAAATATTGTAATCATGGCTCACGGTTCTTGGTTCATGAGTAATGGTATGGGACACTCATAATTGGGATGACCCAAAACACCCTAAGGTGATGAGTTATATATAAATTTGTTCAAGGATAACAAGGATTATAGATACATTCCTACATGGACAATATGCCTCAAGTTTTTGGGTTATAGAGGTTATGTAGATCCATCTCCACCATGGTGAAATATGGAGATCATTTCTCCTGTATAAAGTTCATCAATGGTTTTTTGAAACTAGAGGCATTCAATACATTAAGTGTGAATTAATGGTTAATGTGCCTAAAATGTTATTGGTATATCTTATACTTAGGTTAGTAGGGGTCAGACACTTGTGATCCTTTGATAAGGAATGATGATGGGTGATGGTCTGCACACTTTAACATCATGTAGTGGGGGATCTATCATCCTTGATGTTTTAATATCTTACGAAAAGGATATTTTCCCTAAAATTTAACATAATGTGGTAAGGTCATTTTCCTTAAAATTTAACAGCATATGATAATGATATAGAAACTAAAGTTAAAATTTTCAATATATCCTCAGGTTCACTTTGTACTGGTTGGGAGAATTTAGATGTAATAACCCAATTTAATCCCTACAAAAGATCATTTATGTTTATTCGTATGTCGTATTCCTTCTTATGTATATTTATCTTGTGTGAAATCAATTCATACGTAGATATGACTCTTTTTTATGTAGGGTGATCTTGTATAACTCAACCCTCTTTAAATAGAGGAATATTTAGTTTTTATGTTTGGGATTCCATGGGTTTTTCAATTCATATTGTAAGGATAGGAATCACCTCATAATTAGTTATTTTAAGAAGAAACCACTATGTTGTTCTAAATAAGTTGAAGGGGATATGATCGGGAGTGATAGTGGCTAATAGTTTGGCCCATAATGGGCGATCAATGTCTCACTATGTATCTCATGGTGGAAGGAATCAAGCCATATGAAGTTCTTGAATGGGAAACTCTCTACACAATTCTGACCCATACATAGGGGTGAATTGTTCCTATTAATTATTATGGATGAACCTAGTATTGGAGATCTAGGTGTCACTACATACCCTAAGATAACATGATTCAAGACACACATTATTCTTGAATGAGAAACTCTCCACGCAGGTCTGACCCATATGCACATGGGGAATTTTTTCTATTAATTATTATGTCTCAACCTCAGATTGGATATCTCGAAATCACTAATTATAATATTATAAAAGGAATAAATCCACATGTAGTTATTTAATGTGAAGCTATTCATATATTTATAACCCATACATAGAGGGGGGAATTGTTCTCTTTGATTATTGCATGTAGACCCAGGATTTCATATATTGGAATCACTATATATCATGTGATAAAAGGAATGAAGACACATATAGTTCTTAAGGGTCAAATGCTCCACAAAGGCCCGAACAATATACATAGGGGGGGACTGTTCCTACTAATTATTGTGGTTGGACCTAGGATTAAAGACCCATGAATCACTATGTATCTTAAGATAGAAGTAATCAAGCCATATTTAGTTCTTAAATGAGAAACTCTCCACAGAGGTCTAACCCACATGCATAGGGGGGGGGATTGTTCCCATTTATTATTATGGATAGGTACAAGATTATTGATTTGGGTGTCACTGTGTATATTGTGATGGAAATAATCAGAAAGCGCATTGTTCTTGAATGGTAAAATCTCCATGGTGGTCCAAACCTTACACATAGGGAGGTATTTTTCCAATTGATTATTAAAATTGGACCTAGAATTAGAGATTTGGGCATCAATGTGTATCTTATGATGAAAGGAATCAAACAATATATATCTCTTCATTGAGAAACTCTCCTCATAATTCTGGCCCATATGAAGAAGGGGGAATTGTTCCTATTGATTATTGTTGTGGGACCCTGGATCAGATATTTTGGAATTACAATGTATCCTATGATGTAAATAATAAAGACACAAGTAGTTCTTGAATAGAGGTGTGATGGGACTTCAAAACCAAGGATATCATACATCTCGAGAAAGGTCCATCGTAATGTATAGTTTTATGTCATGCAAGAGACATAAAACCTACAGTTTAATGTCATCAATTAAGGACTTATGATGTGCCTTATCAAGGATGTTCTAAGGGCTACATCCCCCGCCCAACTAGGTCTTAAAGACACCACTGTCAGCTGCCTCATCTATGACTAGGGATAGGGGTGGGTTTTGGGAAAGATCCTTGGTTTGTTTAACAAAAGAGACCAAAGAATTTTCCTTAGCATTCCCTGGGTTCTAGACGCAGGCCTTGACCATCTCTTCTGGATCAATGACATCTCGGGTGAATACACAGTGAAATCTGGTTATAGACTTGCTCTTGGAATCCACTCAGTCGGTCGGGATGAGGGACCTTGGAAATCGATTTGGATGCTCAATGTCCCCCAAAAACTTCATCAATTTTGGTGGTAGGTTTGCACGGTCACTCTCCCAACAATGAGTCTTCTCGTTTACCGATATATGGCCAGTACCGTTTTTTCCCTTTCATCCCGAACAATCTAGAAACTCCTCTGCATGCTATTGTTTACTTCCTGGGAGCGAAGGATATTTTGAATCAATGGGGCCTGATTTCAGTTGCTTCGTTGGCATTGGCCTCTAACCTTCCCAATCTACTGACGCGTTGGTGTTCCTCTCTCTCTTCGGCAGATGTGGGCTCACTTTGCACCTTGTCTTGGATTATTTGGGTCTGGCATAATGATGTTCTTTTTAATCAAACTCACAGACCCACCAAAGTCTGGACTGATCGGTCCACTTCTTGGATTGAGGGTTGGAAAGGACACAATAGATATTCCATGCTGCGTGTCCCCCCTCCCATCCCGCTCACTAGAATCCCCCAATAGAAGGAATCATCATGATTAATGTGGACGAGTCTCTTCCAAAGGATGGGCTTTTTTCCCTCGGCCTCCTTGCCCGAAATCATCTAGGGCAGATCCTTGCTGCTAAATATGAACCACATCAGGCATTCTGGGAACCGGCAGTTGCTGAGGCCATGACCATCATCATCATCAGTGTTTTGGCATCATCATATGGATAATTCTCTCACTTCACCAATGATTCTCATTTTTTACATTTTCCTTCACCAAAAGGGAATGAAACACCGTGTCCCATTAGCTTGCGGCCTCAGGCCCTTTCGATTTTAACCATTTCTGGTTGGATAATTTCCCTTCTTGGATTTTCACATGTACTTCTATTGATATTTGTCATTAATGTCATATGCCTTTTTCAAAAAGAAATATGCCTTATAATGACTATGCTAACCTGGCATGGATTGATATGTCTCGATCATGTGAGGATGCCCTTAACAAAATTCTTATGCCCATGTGAGCAATGCTCAAGTGGTAAAAAAGGAATGAAAAATGATTTTATCACCACACAAAGGTGATTGAAATAAATTATAGGGGATTTTTTTTATTATGTGGTGTCTAGTCTAAAATAGAGTATTTAGTCATCTCTACGCATCTCATTATAATGAGATTCGATCCATTCATAGTTCTAGGAACATTTTTATTTCAATGGAGAGGGAGGTCAACTATATAGTTAAATATCATACAATAAGTGTAAAATCCTACAATTTTTTCAAATATTTTTTTTAATAAATAAACTTCCAATGTTGTCTTGCAATTAAATAATTGAAACATTCATTTCACAATGATCCAAATTTTCTTACGCTACACACAACATCGAGTTTCTACGAAACATCATTTTTTTGTTATAATTATTTAAAAAATATAGTTATAAACTAGAAGTTAAAATTAGAAATATGCATAGTAATTAAGACATTTAAAATATTTTTATAATGTTTTTAAATAAATAAAACATATTGATAAAGAAAAAAATAACTTTTTTAAAGACTTTATATGTTTACAAATACTATTTTCTCAAATAAACTGTTTTCATGTCCATCAATGAAAAATAGTAAAATTAATTCCATAAACAATTCTTAAAGTAATTTGATAAACAGAGATTCATTTTTGATTTTATAATGTCAAAATTATCTTAGGTTTAATTTTTTTGATTTTTCTGAGAAACTTCAATTTTTGATGAATAGTGAAAAATACTGAATTGTAATTAAGAACTGCTTTTTCTTCTATTTTATTTATATTGTTAAATTAAAATTTTGGTTGGTTTTAAAGAAAAAATATATCCAAAATATATCTATTAATACAATTAATTTCATTGGAATCATTTTTATATTGAATTTATATATAGAATCTTAATGGAAACTTGAACATTCCCACTTAAAAAACCCCATTTTCTCGTTATGTCTGTGAGATTACATTAAATTTTTTTTACACTTATATGAATTAAATTTTGAAAAAAAATACACACAAGGATATAATAATTATGATATTTATAGTCAAATAATATCAATATAATACCAACAAAATTTCTGAAAATGATTAAAATTAATGACACTGATTATGGTAAAATTAAACTTAACAAGTGAATAAACCTTAATCCCAAGGGAACAAATGAACTATTCACTTTTACAAAAATAATATGGCTTTCTTTAATCCATAAAACTTCAATTATTTATATTTTTTGGGTTTTTATGACTTCTTTTAAGAAAAAACTTGGGTTCACCTGCCTTTTTTTTAAAAATTCCAAGTGTGTCCTTTCCCACCCTTATAAAAAGCCACATCCTATTCCTATTATTCACAACTATTAAACCACTTATTTTCATCCAATATCCATTAAATAATATTAACAACATACCTACCATATTCTTTGAATTCTCACTTTAGGAATAATGTAATCTAAGGAAGCCCTTTGGTGAAAACCAAAATAAGTAACCCAAAGAAGATGTAACATCTATCCTCAAGCTCCTTTAACTTATCTTCATTCCCCAACCTCTATACTCTCCTTATTCAATTATTATACAAATAATACAGTATAATAAATATAATTTTATGTTTTTATGTTAAGTGTTAAAACTAAACTCACACACACTTTCATATAATGGGTAACAAACATACTTTTTAAGTGTACGATGAACTACCACTGTACAAAAAGACTATGGTTCATTTTTCCTTTACCACATTTCATGGTTGGAATAATGATGGAAACACTATTTATATATGATATATATTTTAGTTATTATGTATTTATTCTTTTTTAAATCTTTTATAACTTATAACTTTATACTTTTCATTTTGTGTAAGTACAATAATTTCATTTGGGGAAATGTGGACTACCCCCTTCTCAGAAGCGATGTGATACATTCACATATTACATGGAATGTATTAAAGATTATTTTAGTGCAATTTTATGATATTTATGAATAAATTATTCTAAAATAATCATAATATATAAATATACATGTACATATATGTGATTTACTTTCTTTCCTTAAATATATCAATATAACAGAAGTAGTGTTCATGCATACGTTCGACTTGCCATCTCTATGAACGGTGTATTACATTTCATACATCTATATTATATAGATTATTACAATACACATATAAATAATATTAATGATATTTATATCATCTATTAAATTATAGAAATCATGATATAAGTATATTTACCAATGATATAATAAACTAAGAAATATGTGAAAAATAAAGGGGATATTACCTGAAGTGTAACCTTAACAAGGGATTTCCAACAAGAAGGTAATTTAAATTCATAATAAAAAAATATGGTATTATATATAGAAATATGGTTCTTTAAAATATTAATAATAAACTTATATTTATTATTATGGAGGTTCTTATGATTATGAAGAGAGTCGAGACATATAGTAAGGGAATTTCATCTCATTTTTTATTTACGTGAGATACTTGTTAAATTCCCCACTAACTTATTTTGTGTGGTGTATATACATAAATATGAAATATTATATCATTAGTTAAATTTATTTAATGATATTAAATTCTTTTAATTTATGTTATTATTTAATGCGGTTCACGATTATAAAGTTACTCATGTAGTAAGGGTTTTCTCATATCACATCTATTTTCTACGAGATACAAGTCATGTTCACCTCATATTTCTTATATGTGGTTTTTAAAATGAACATGAATTTATTATATGATTCCTATACTTTTTATTATGGTTATTTTCATATCCATTTAATGATATTTATTTCATATGGGTTATGTTTCAAAAGTAAAAAAAATTGTAAAGTAAATTTGTCTCAATTTTCTTTCTTTGAGACACATGCCATATTATGAACCTATATTTCTCTCTGAGGTGTATATATAAATAATTTATAAAATTTATATCATGAAAATCTTTATTTTAATGATAGAATAAGCTTCATGTAAATATATTATTTCAATCATGATTTAAATTTACTAAAATAAGTAACGGCTTATAGCTTCAATCTCATCGTTTATCGAAATTATTTATGATTATACTTCCATTTCTGAAATAGTATGATCCATATCTCATTAAATATCATGAAGTTTATTAAAAATTGGATATGAATTATATATTCTTGTAATGGTACCTTTTTGCAACAATTTTTTAATTAATAAAATTAATTTTTTTTTAAATATGGTTATATCTTTCCTTCTGGTCAGAAATCTGTACTCTTTCAAACCATCTATTCTAAAAATATTTCTAAAAATATTATAATATTCTCAAATGATCATTAAAATATTTTTTATCCTTTTTTTAACCATAAAAAAGGTTCATAAAAAGTAATATTATAAACATTTTTTGTTCAACTCACATTTCTAAACATTTTACAGTGTAAAAATGAATATTTGGTTTGTACATATTTACCCACTATCATGACATTAATTCCATTTAAGATTAATCTACGTGATAAATAATTTTTTTTAAAAAAATTAATTGTTTTCATAATATTTTAGATATTAATTATTTTAATGTTATTTTCAATGAAAAATTATTTCAAATTTTTTTATTATTTTATGTAATTTACAAAGAATCATTTATCAGTTTACAAATTATTTTCAAAAAAAAAATTTATTTTTTTTTCAATATTTCTTTATATGTTTTCAAAGCGTTTTCAATGGAAACGTTTTTTAAAATGTTTGAAACTTATTTTATAATTTTTCAATGAAAATTTAGTTTTCAAATGATTTTAAGACTTTTTCTATATTTTTATATTATTTTCAAATAAAATGGATTTTAAATGATTTTATTTTATAAAAATACCTTTTCAAATAAGAATGGATATTTTCTTTGAAAATTTATTTTAATGATATTTTTAAATTATTTTCTGTCTGAGATAACATATGTTGATGTTACTCATGCATTTATGGTAATTGATAAAAAGATTACATTCATATTCTTTCTCTAAATGGTTTATGTTTTCTTGGAATGATGTTTATGAAATCCAACATTCCTTTAAAGTGTTATATATTTATGAAACTCATTACTCTTCCATGAGTTATATTTTTATGAAACCCATTTTATTTTAATGGGTTATACCACGATAAATTCTTAGGAAACCCATTTCCTTCCAGGGGTTATTCTAGGATGAAATAATAATGAAACCTATATCTTTTTCCATCGGTTATGATATGATTAAATTTTTATAGTAGCCATTTAATTTCATGGGTTTCAATATGATGTTTATGAAACCAATATCTTTTTATGGGTCATGATATGATGCAATCTTTATTATCTAAAGGCACATGAATGTAGTATTTTATCATGTAACAGGTGGGACCTATATCTCCTTCCAATAAATTAGGTAATGATTTATATATCATGATCTATGGGCTAGATTCACTATTGGAACATAGGGAAATTGTATCCCTTATGAGGAAATGACTAAAATTGTAGATGGTGGTGTGTCCCACCTAGTAGCTGTGGTCACCATGAATATCCTTGGATAAACATAAGATTTCTTATATTAAAGAATTAGGTTTAATGATTTATACATCCTATAAGTAATTGATTTTCATGATTATGTGGTTTTCCAAAATGATAAGTGTTTTCCACACTATACTTTATGGTTTTATTCAATTGGAGGAACCAGAAAGAACTAGGATAATATTGAATGTAATGGAAAATTTTATAATGAGAATTTAAATGGAATGATCATTGGAGTTAAACATATTTCATTTATGTCAAATTATCTATCATGATATATGGTTAACAACATTATATTTGGTGATATCACTAACACATAAAATAAGAGGAATATGAACTTTTATAAATGTTCACTTAGTAAGGAACATAGAGGAAAAACGTTTTGGATTCCTACATGAAAAAATGAAGGGAATAATAACCATGAGGAATACCCCAAATGGAAGGGAAGATGTTATCTATGTGGTAAAAAGGGTCATAGATTGAAAAGTTGTTATGGGGTTCAATGTATTATCTGTGGAGAACATAGTCATTACCAAAATCAATGACCTGACCAAGGAATTTAATTCTAAACCATGGAAGGAACTACACCATTCCGATCATTATAGTTTATGGATTGGTGTATTTGTTCAATTGGATTACATAATTATGAATGGTGAATTATATAAGGATTTATCAATTTATGTTTTTCACTAAGGATTTACAATAATATGTTGAATGGTTCTAATTATTTAGAAAATATATTTAATGTAAAGGTGATATTTTTAAATAATATAAGGTAACCCTAAATATGTTCAAGGTGTTGAGAAAATTGTGTTTATCCTGTAAAACGATATGACTTATTTGGATTTGATAGTATTTATAACCTCATAATTGATAAAGGATTTGTTGACAAAGTTATATATATTATCTTGTATGACATTTAAAACTTCTTGTATTTATGGAATATATCCATTAATCTTTTGAATAAGGAATAATGCATGTCTTACGAAAAGATTTATGGTCTTTCAGGTTAATACCATGTTTCGAGAAAATATATGATGTGAGTATTCACATGTTTCTAATGTGATAATCAAGTGGTACTTTGTGATATATGGGGGATTAATTTTAAGAAAATTTTATAAAAAAATTAAGGTTTTTTATTTTATCTTTCAGACGGGTTATAAGGTTAAACATTTATGAAAATTTAAATTTAAACTTCGAAAGAAGTTTTAATGTATTAAGACTGTATCGACAACCTTGGTTAAAATGAAATTTAGTGATTAACCTTATTTCCAAGATATAAATATTATTTATAATGGAATTTTTTTTAGTGTGGTTTTAGAAAATGAAATTATGCATTTCAGGTGTCAACAAATCATGTCCTCTTGGGCCACAGGTCATTAACCCATAACCGAAGGACAATAAGGGTTTCACGCCTACCACTAGATTATGAAATGTCATGATTAATGTGTAATTTTTATGATGAATAAATATTAATTATGAACCAATAGATTTAATTTTTTATGTTAAGATATTAATTAATTAACCATATTTATTTTGAATAATATTTCGTGATAAATATTTATTCTTTTTATTTTTTTATAGGACTTAAGATCCGCTTAAATTGTATTTTTGTACTTCAGGCATAAATGTTAATTTATGAAATTCCATTTCTTGAAGTTATGGATGAATTATAAATAGATAAAACCATAACCAAGGAATGAATTTTTTTTATAGAAATATATCAAATATATTAATTTCATTATATTCTTGGTCAATAAAAAAATTAATTAATGCTAGGATAATGATAAAAAAATGTGTTTTCCTAATACCTTATTTTTTTGAACTGATGGATTTTTAAATCATCACAATTCTGTGAATTTTATGTTCTTAACATTTCTTTTATCATTCACTTGTTTGTGATTGAGGACCTCAATCACTCCATACAAATATTTATGCTTTTCTTCCAAGTCCAAGTTTACACTTTCCACCTATGTTCTCTCATGTGGAAACCTAGTTAGATGTTACTTTGGGTAAAATTTATGTTTCCTTATTTTTAAAGGATGTTTTATTATTCATTTTTATGATACGAGTTTATAAGAAATGAACTTTTAAGCATTAAACCATTAAAACCCCAGATGAATTTCAAAGGTAAAATTTATTTTAAGGGGGTAGAATGTAACATTGTGAGATTTTGTGATTTTTTTGAATAAATATATTTTCATTGATTCCATTAATTATACTAAGTAAAACATTACTTTCACTTGGCCCAAAATTATCTTGGACTACATGCAACATCAAGTTTCTACAGAACATCATTTTATTATCATAATTATTTTAACACAACAGTTTTAACACAGTTGTTAAACTTAGTAAGATGAATAGTAATAAATTATTTTAAAATATTTTTTATAATTGTTTTATATAAATAAAAAATATTTATAATGAAATATATATATATTTTTAAAGTCATTATATGTTTAAAAATACTATTTTCTCAAATGAACTACATTTCATGTCTTTTTTTGAAAAACAATAAAATTAATTTTGGACACATTTAGAAATTTAATTTGATAAAATAAAATTATTTATTGATTTAAAAAAAATTAAATTATCTTAGGGTGATTTTTTTGGATTTATCTTGAAAACATCTTTATTTGGATGAATAGTGAAAAAAAAACAGAATTTTAATTAAACATTTATTTTTCGTCTAATTTAATTATATAGTTATATTACATTTTAAGATGGTTTTAAAGTCATAATAGATAAATTATAAATATATTAATCAAATGAATTTCATTGGAATAATTTTTATGTTGAATTTAGATATAAAATATTAATGAACAGTAAAACATTCTCAATTTAAAAAACCAAACATTCTCTCTACATCTACGATATTAGTATTAAAATTAATTTTAGAAATCTATGAATTAAATTTTGAAATATAGAAATATATGGTTCTAATCACTATGAAATATATATTTTAATATGATCAATTTAATTTTTGACCAAAAATATTAGTGTAAGTGATTAAAATTGATTACATCGATTAAGGTAAAATCAAGCATAACAATGGAATCAACCTTAAACATAAGGGCCCAAATGACCTTATTACTTCTCCAAATACCATTTTATTGTTATTTTTAGGACACAAACATTCCAATATTTATTTTTCTTGGATTATGATCACTTTTTTTAGGTAAAAACATGGGTACACCTAACTTGTTTTCAAAAATACCAAGTGTATCCTTTCCCTCACCTATAAAAGGCCACCATCTCTACCACTTAATCCCAACTCTAAAACCACTTATATTTTTCCAATATCTTCCCATTACACTTTCCAAAATCACTCCCTTCCTCCTTTAATCCTCTGTTTATGAATAAATCAACCTAATGAATCCGTTTGGTGAAAAACAAAAGGAGTTACCCAAATAAGAGGTAATATATTTTTTCAAGATCCTTTGTCATATTATCATTATAAATCACATCTAATATTCTTATTAGATTATTATAAAACAAAAAAAGTGTCATAAATAAACAAATACTTTGTTATGATAAGGTTTTTACTTAAACATGCACACAATTCTATCTAATGGGTAACAAACATACTATTTATGTGTATAGAGGACCACTATCTCATAAAAAGACGATTGCTCATTTTTCCTTGTCCACCTTTCATGGTTGATAATTATGATGGACACAATGTTTATATATAATAAACATTATATTTATTATTTATTTATGAATCTATATTTATTTTATAAAACATACATTTTTACTTTCCATTTTTTGTAAGTATGATAATTTTGTTAGTGGAAGTGTTGACTATTGCCTCCTCAAAGTGATGTGGTTCATTCACACCTTACCTATAATTTATTAAGGATCAATTTTAGTGAAATTATATGAAATATATGAAATAATAATTATAATATAATTATAATATATATATATATATACGTATATTTCATTTACTTACTTACTTTCAATATTTTAATAAAATGGAAGAAGTGTTCATGCTTACGTACGACCTACAGTCTCCATGAATGGTGTATTTAATTTCCTACATATATATTATATACAATATTATAATAATCATATAATGAATATTAATGATATTTATATAATTTATTACTTTATGTAAATCATGATATATGTATAAGGTGGAATTATATAATAAATTAAGACACATGTGAAAAACGAAGAGACTATTACCCGAAGCGTAACCTTATTGTGGAATTATTAAGAATAAGGTATTATAAAGTCATAATAAAATAATATATGGTATGATATATAAGATTATGTTTCATTAAAATATTTTTAATATACTTATATTAATTATATATAAGATTCTTAAGAGAATGAAGAGAGTCGAGAAATAAGGTAAATGAATTTCATCTCACTTTTTATTTCAATGTGATACATGCTTTATTCACGAATCGATTATTTTTTGTGGTGTATATAACTACCTATGAAATTTTTTATCATTAATTTCATTTATTAAATTATATTCAAATATTTAAATTTATTTTATTCTTTCATGGGGTTCATTATTATATAGTTACTCATGTAGTAAGGGTCTTCTCATATCGCTTCTATTTTCTGTGAGAAACATTCCATGTTCACTTAATATTTATTATAGGTTATGTGTACACTTCCCATGGATGTATTATATTATTATTATAGTTTTTTCATTGGTATTTTCATATCTATTTTGTGATATTTATTTTATGGGGGTTGTGTTTCAAATATTACCAAATCGGAAAAGTAAATTTGTCTCAATTTTCCTTCGTGGAGAAACATTACATGATATGCACCAATATTTTTATATGAGGTTTATATATACATCCTCTTGAAAAGTTATATCATGAATATCCTTATTTCTATGATAGTTTAATCTTTATGTAATTTTATTATTTCAATAATGATTTAATGTTACCAAAAAAATAATGATTTCTAACTTCAATCTCATCGTCTATCATAACAGTTTATGATTATGTTTACATTGATGAAACATTATGATCCATATCTCAATAAATATCATGAAATATCTTACCCTCTTAATATGTATGTTATATCCATGTAATGGTACCATTTTTTCACTCCTTATTACAAAAGAAAATTAAGAAAATGTTTTTATGAGAATATATGGCTATATCTTTCCTTTCACTTGTAAATATGTGTTCTTTCAAAAAAATGTTTTTTTAAAGGTTTCCAAAAAAATATACTATTATCCTATGATATTTAAATTAAATTTTTACCCGTGTCTTACCTTTATAAAAATGGGTTCATAAGTAATATTTTTTCGTTTTTTGGTTGAGGTAATTTATTATACTGTTTACGATGAAAAAAAGTAATATTCAGCATGTATGGATTCACCTTCTATTATGATAGCCATTACCTTTAAGCTCTATTTAAAATATTTCAATGTTGATTTTTTAGAAAAATGAAATATTTTCCTAATATTCGGGAAATACATTGTTTTAATGTTTTTTCATTGAGAAAACATTTCAAAATTGTTTTATTGTTTAAATGTTTTTTAAATATTTTTTTATATGTTTTCAAGGTATTTTCCAGGAAATAGTTTTCAAAAAAATTTCAATATTTCATTACAAGTTTTTAAATTGTTTTAAAAGAAAAAGGATGTAAATTTTTTGTAAACCTATTTTATAAATTTCAAAGGAAATTTTATTTTTAAAATGATTTCAAGCCTTACTTATATGTTTTCAAATTATTTTCAATGAAAATGGTTTTCAAAAGGTTTTAAGTTATGAATATATAATTTTCAAATAAGAATAGTTATTTTCCTGAAGAAATTTTTTTAAAATATATTTAAAAATTATTTCCCATCTAAGATAACATTTATTCATGTTACTCATCCCTTTCTGGGAAATGATCCAAATGTTCCATTGATATTATTTTAATGAATTGTTTATGTTTTTACGGCATGATGTTTATGAAGACCTACTTTTCATTCATGGGTTATATGATTGTGAAACTCTTTCCTCCTCCATGGGTTATATGCTTATGAAAACCATTTCAATTAAACGGGTTATACAATGATAAATTCTTGTGACACCTTCTTCATTCTA
Organism: Viscum album; assembly: GCA_963277665.1. Classification (NCBI taxonomy): domain Eukaryota; kingdom Viridiplantae; phylum Streptophyta; class Magnoliopsida; order Santalales; family Viscaceae; genus Viscum; species Viscum album. The sequence goes on along the minus strand of OY728143.1, from coordinate 1,399,674,983 downwards.
TGGGTTATTCTAGGTTGAAATTATTATGAAACATATATATTTTATGTAGGTTATTATATGATTAAATGTTCATCATACCCATTTAGTTTAATGGGTTATGATATGATTCTTACAAACCCCATCTATCTTTATGGGTCACGATACGATGTAAGATTTATTATCTTTTGGCACATGTTTGAGTGATTTAATCTTGTGACAGGTGGGACCTATATCTCCCTATAATTCATTAGGTAAAAATTTATATCTCATGTGATAATAGTGGGAATAAAGTCAATGGGATTGATCCACTATGGGAAGATTGGTAATACTAATCCCTTACAAGGAAAGGAATATGACTGGGTATGGTGGTATGTCTCACCTAGTAGGTGTATTTACTATAAATATGGAATATGGGGAAACCTTTCATCATTGAGCCATTCCCACTCATCCATGCTCTTTGGTGATTTCTCTTCATCTGAGAGTTATTCACATATATCTTTTTTAAGGGAAGGAAATTGTACTTCTATGGGAAATACTTCCTCAATTTCATACACCAAACAATTTGGGGTCGGTTATGTGGTGGTGTTCATGGTGGATCAATAGGTCCATAAAGCGTGAATGAGCTTGTAAAACTAGTACTTCATGTATTTTTCTACCATCTTTTGGAGTATATTTCATAGAGCACTATTGAAGGAATTTATCTATCATTTTTACACTGAATTATAGTGGGATGAAATATAGAAATCAATGTTGTACTCCTAGTACAATTTATTTAATTCTATATAACACGGGTTGGTGTTATTTTCCTTCAATATCTTATGAGGGAATCCTAATATAGTGATGATATTATACTATACGTGGTTAATGATATTCTTCACCCCGAATTCGTTGAGGGTTATTACCTCAAATCATTACAAGAATATGTTAGTAAGTGTAAGGATTTACTTTAAATGCTTAACTATTCCTGGGGGATATAGCCTCAAAACATCCATTCCCCATACAGAAATTGGCGATGAATATTTACCTTCTTGTATAAATTATGGGGGTTTATAGACAAAGTTTTCAGGAATATATAATTCATGAAATTTATTAGTGACTTCCTCACATTCCTATATCATTTTTTTCAATTAGTAACCAGGATTGTTAATTTTATAGGAAATCATAGTCTCAGGATGATGAGTGCCACATGAACATGTATTGACATCCTTTATGATGGTGGGAATATCTACTTCTACTATAAATATGAGGAGATTCAATATAATTATTGTTTTTAGAGGGTTTTTCTCATTTGTCCCATCCTAAAGTGTAATGTTTGATTCTTGGGGTTGATTATGTTACTTTTTGGGTCAAGCTAATGGGAGGGTCCAATTTTGGAGATAATAAATTATGGGCATATTCTATCTACGGGTTGAAATAAGTTCACCATGCTCTAGGGTAGTGTTGTTCTTATTGATTTCCTTTATGTCACAGACGATGATTGATGAGGCCATCCATCGGTAAATTATGTGGAGGACCACTTTGTTTTGATCGGGATCATCCATAATGTCGATATATTAGACAATTAATCATCATGATAATGTTTTATTGAGGGATGTGAGTAAATGTTTTTTCAAAAGGGATATTCTCCATTAGTCCTCTGATTTAACCAATGATAGGATCCAATTACTCCTTGATACAATATTCACTATTAATTTGTTTGATAGCTAGATTTAAATCCCTTTTGATGATCATGTAGTCTATCTTTAGTTGTTGGGATTATTCCAAGTTGGAAATGAGGGCCTAATATTCTGCCTCATTATTAGTGCATCCTTTAGATAATGATATAAAGTATGGGAAAATTTTTTTGTTTGGAGGAACAAATATAATCCATCGACCAACCCAATTTATCTTTGGATTTTCTAACCACTTGCTGATTGGCATTTAGGAGGAAATATCAAAATATATCTCCCATATTCAGGAAATGTCATGGGCATATAAATCCAATTCTTATTTATTTTTTGTGTCATTGTTATACTTTATAGGGTTTTATGTGCCTCAATGAAATTATCCAATGCCTTCCCTTTCACTTACTTTTGTTACATGATTTTTATTTCATTATATTATAGAATAAATTCCCATTAGGCCAAATACCCAATCAATATATGGAGGCCAATGATGTGCTTGATTGAGTAAATATGAGAAACTAAGTGGACTTTAGGATCCTACAAGTAATGTAACAACCATTTAATTACCAAGATGAGTGTATGGTGGTTTTTCTAAACATCATAATATTAGGTCTTAGTAGCTAACAATGATTGATATTGGTAGTAGAGACTGTTATCATTCAAAATATCATTTTTCTATGTCATGAGGGCAATAAGTGATCATTCCATGATGTCAACATATAATAAGACCAACATTTCTTCTATGGGAGGCTTAAAAACTAGTGGGTTAAATAAGTACTACTTCGTATTCTAAATGGTTTCATGGAAATCTTCATCCCATAGGTAAATAACACCCTTTTTCATTGACATAGTGAAGGGGAGAGATTTTACAACTAGGTTAGCAATGAAACACTGAATGTAAGTGAGGTTCCCTTAAATCCCCCATAATTATATGAGATTTATAGGGGTAAAATTTATAGGATTTCACAAGTATTTTCTAGATCAACATCAATGCGGAAATAGATTATGACAAAGCCAAGTAATTTATATGATGTTACCCCAAAAGATCACTTTAAAATATTCATCTTCATACTATTCATTCACAACATTTTGAATATATTTTTAAGATCATAGAGGTGATCACATTGATGTTGAGAATTGATTACTAAGTAATAAACATATAATTCTACAATTCATCATAATAAGGGGTTAAAGATATGATTTATGGAACATTTGTAGTATCACTAATGTTATTTAATAAATTTGGTATGACCTAATATATAAAGATACCCTAATGTTCTATAAAGGTGGGGTCTTCCTCATTTTCAAGGTCCATAAATAGTTGATTGTACCATAAATACCCATCCATAAGGAGAATGTCTTGGAAGTTAGTAGTTTCATCAATAAAATATTCTATGATAAAAATTGGGAATTATTACTTCATGTCATATTGATTATGATCCCTAAAATCAATGAATATTCTAATATTACTATTATTTTTTTACAAGGATGATGTTGGAGATCCATTTTGGGTGTTTCTCTTCCCGAACAAAGTCATATTTGATTGATTTATTGACTTATTATTATACATTATTATCATGGTAGGGTTTTATCCTCTTGGATTCTTACTTGAAACCACAATGGTCATTTGTTAACCCTAGATGGTATTTAGAAACATTGGGATTTATCCCTATAATTTCCATATAATTACAATAAAACACATATGTATGTTACTTTAGAAATTCAATATACATATATTATTCCAATAGAGGCATAGAGATACTAATAATTATAGGATGCTGGTCTTCTTTTATTCCCAGATTCACCTTCTAAGCTCATTTATGGTGATGTATATTCCTTCCTCTAAGGTGGGTGGGTAATTCCGGAGGTTATCATGTCCTTCATTCATATCTGAGTCAATAGATGCATTTTTTAGAATGTTGGGTAATCTTGGGGAATATCTATCACTATTGAGGTAAGAGAGGCCTAAGGAATATATATTTTCATTCCAAATTTTCAATGTATTTTTGGAGGGATTATAGATTTGATTATTTTATGTCATTCATCCACTAGGGATACGAGGATCTTGGATATCTAGTATTAAGTATAAAGCCTCAATCAGGTTTATGGGTAGCACATAATTACCGTTGAGTATGCTCCAAGGATTTACATTGCTGGTCCCCAATCCATTGGGGGTTGTAACCATTATCCCTCCCTTTAATAGAAATCAACCTCAACATATATGACTTCTCAAGAATAGAATGGTGGCACTACCACCATGTAGTATGAAAAACATCCATCGATTGGGTATTTCAAATATAAATGAAACGTTGATGTTTTTGCTACATAATTACAAAACCATGGTCTTCTTAGAAGGAAATTATATTATGTGTCTTGATCAATAACCATTAAATCAACATTAGATGTGACATCCCAAAACTAAAATTTGAGGTTGATCATCTTGATAGGTCGTTACTAGCTCTTACCATACCCTTGAATGTTTGCTATATTGTAGATCAGTCCCCTTCTCTATACACCAAGTGTCGATTGGTATGAACCAGGATGAGGTTGATCCTAAAACCATCATCAATCATAGCCCTTAAAATGTAAAAATTATTGAGCTTTTCCAAATCATATATGGGTATGATAATTTCTTGGATGAATTATTCCTATTTATATTCTATGATTGAGATTGATATATGAAATTATGATGACATAGTCTTGATTGGTTAAACCACGACTATAGTGAATTCTATATCGAACTCTTGTGGCCTCTGAAGGGACTCAATGAATGCCTTTCTATGCTATTTTGAAATATAGAGAGCATAATGGATAAAGAGTTTGGGTAAGAAAAATTCAATATATTTCAAAGTTTCATAATATTTTGTCAAAGGTTTGTACTTCCCAAGGTTAGGTGGATCCCTGTTACATATCTCAAGAGTTGAGGTGTTCATGGTGGATGGGTCTGGTTCTTGATAAGTGGGAGAAGGGGAATATATTTCATGTGGCATAATCTTAACCTCTGTATGGGATGATAATCTAATCATACCTCCATACATTTTTGTAAGATGAATGGGTTTAGAGAACTTCTGGAGGGATCTATGAATCATCCATGATTCAATTAGGATTGTTGGAGTTCTCTACCTTGGGTGTCAACTACATATATGTTCTCTAAGATATTGTGAATGAAATATTGGATTTTTCCACACACATGGTATCTCTTGTATTATAATATCACATGACTTAGGCATCCATGTCCCTGGTCAGTTATGGGAGAATCATACTCAAAAAATATTAATCAATGATGAAGGGGTCTGTTAAATGTGTCACATCAGCAGAACCAAAGATGAGCCCTTTATCCAATGGGGGTTCTATTTTTGGGGTTGGTTCCCATTTTTCAGATGTCCAAGGAAAGAATTCATCAAGAGGCAGAGCTTGTGTATGAGTTGAATACAACTGTTCCTCTTTTGTCTCTTATCAAGTTCAATGAGTACATCCACCCACAGGAGGTGTATTCGAGGACACATGTATAAGTGATGTGATCATTATTAGTTTTCAAAGATGTTCTATCCGGGTGAAATGAGCTTGAAAAATTGTATTTTGAGACATCTGGTTATCAAAATTCTTTTCACACTTAACCAATACTTCTTACTAGTCACCCCTTATTTTGGTTCAGATACAGTTACACAAGATATATGTTTTAGGGAATTCTGTATCATATCCCACCTAAAATAAAACATTAATTTTTGAATGTAATTGTAGATTAAGAAATACTAGATGATGCATCCCATCCTCATATAAAAAGGAACGTAATCATGATAACTAGTGAGGCTGGATTGGTTGGGTTACCTATACTATAGTCGCTTGAGGAGGCTATTTTATATGAATGTATGTAAATAACATAGAACATGACCATTTTGTAATGAGTATTATTTATTCCTCTATTCATTAAATTCCCGGGGAACCTGATCTCATTTCCCTTCTGGACAATGGTGATTTTGTCATTTCTACTTCTCAATGGGATAGGCTAGGTGATTGGAGGCCTCATTGAGTTCTTAAATGGGAAATGATACTGGTTTGAGTGTAATAGTGGAAATTATTTCCTTACCAATACTTTTCTCATTTTATTATGTCTTGGGATGATACTTATCTCAATTCCACTAACTGTAATCTTCCAAAAATATTTCCTTTCTACAATCTCAGAAAATCCACCAAGATTTTTTATTAGGATCAAAGGTGATTTTGGCTCATCCAAATGATTTTCATCACCTAGTTATCACATTTTATCATGTGAGAGAGGGATGATGTGAGAATATGTCAAACCTTTACTTTTAAAAATTGATTCAGAAACTATCTGATTTTCACATTTCTTGCAGTTTTGTATGTAAAATATTTTCATTTTTCTTCACATAAAGCAAACCTGATATATTAATGGATAAAAACATTCTTCCATCCTACAACATATCCTGTTAAAAGGATATTGAACCAAATAAAGGATGACCCTATCAGAGTATTTACCAAAATATATCATCTTTTTCACTTATTAATGATTTCAAGATCCCATCATTGGGCCATATTGAGATATATAGTGCATGAGATGTTGTTCTGGATCTCTTGTGCCATCAAATGTTTAGAAGGTTTGATTGTCTAAATCAGATGGGAGAAAAGTTTCATCCAACCATTTGGGGTATGGATTCTTCCCAAGATAAATGGGTATATTTTTTTATTTCTAGGTATTTCATTTGAGTATCTAGGGATTTGATGGATTTGACCATTTCAGAAGGTATCATTATCTTCCTCTATCCATAGAGAGTGGAAGGGGCTTGATGAGGTGCCCACATTTTCAAATCCTATAAAATTTTTATCCATTTTAGGGTTTAATGGTCTCCATGGTGGAGGATAATCCATCTCCGTAATGGAGGGATGTTTTGATCATCTTTGAATTACTAATTTATATAAACTATCTACATATATCCAAAGTCATCAGTTTGATCAAATTATACTCTTTTAGGTGTATCATCTCTTTCATGATGTATGGGGGGAGTGATATTAGTTTCTTTTTGAGGATGATACCCAATGGTAATGTTTCCCTAGAGTATATCATCATTGAGTTGTCTGATATTTTTTATATTGTTCTCATACTATTCCAGTCACACCTTTAAGGAGGGAAATTCATCACATGTGGGTGGTGAGTGGGATATATCCACATATTTCCCATTATCCTTTATAGTTTCCACTATATATTTGGCAATTTATTTTTTGGAGGTTCCTGGTTTTAGCTCGTCCTTCGATTCTGCATACGTGTACCATCAGTTGGTGCATATATATCACCCTCCGCTTGAGGTATGTTTTCTATATACAATCACTCTATATTTTATTCTTGTTCCAAATAATTGTTTTTTTATTGTGATGGCATTCACTGAGTAATTTTAAGAAATTGTAGTTTACCCATTACTCTCAATGCAATAGGGTGATTATTCACTACTTACTCCTCATTTGATGGCTGCATCATGGACATTTTTCTAACCCTAGTATATATTAGACCGTTATGGATTACGACACATATGATGTTTCATTGTCATCACATTACTATCTTGGTATGTGAATAGTGAAATTGAGGTAGTTTTCGGTTGTGTTTATTCAGTGGTCCCCAACTATAAAAGGGTATTCGTACGATTATAGGAACAAATGGGATTCCAAAAATCGATAATTAACTCCCCAAATAGAGAAGAATAATTCCCTTCAAGGTGATGATATTGATGGAAATGACCCAGCCCTATAGACTAAGGATAATTCATGGACATTATGGGAACTTATTGATCCTTTTTTGAATGATCTTATGATTCCAGTCAAGTATTTGATGACTCATAAGACTAAAATTTAGATATAAATCCCCCAAAAACAAGAGTATGTGGTTGATATGTAACCATTTTTGATTTATCCAGGGCCCTCTTAGGGTGTGATAAACCTGGTTATGAAGATTGACAAAAAACTCCCTCATCCCTATGTGATGGGGTTATTTTATAGATTCCTTTGATATTTTCTAGATCATATTAGGGATTGATGACCCAAGGGGTTGAGGCAGTGGTAAATATCTCTCCATCCCTATGGGTGGGGTTTACTTATGTATGACTGCAATGGTGGTTACTATTGTGACTCTTTCAATTTGGTTAATTTTTTATTCTGTATGAGTTGGGTACAATGGTAGCCAATGATGCAAGTCATTTTCTATAGACAATTTTCAGGTTGGAGACAACTTTATCTTCCATTTTTGAAATACATTCTCATAGTTTCAAGGTTCCAAACATAATATTCTTTTGGTATTCCTCTCCCTCTGTTCATCAGTTATATTCTTCATTAATTTAGGTGTATTCTATTGTATTGACCAACTAGATCATACATTACCTAGTATTCTGATCTCAATAGAGGCTATAACAATAAAATAAATTGTATCTAGGGAGTTATATTATTTTAATGATGTGGTGAAGTGAAACATTCCATAATTTCCCCATCCTCAGATACAAATACTTGATAAGCTTCAATACTCAGTTGTTGAAGAGTTGTGATGCAATGGTGGAATACGTGTGGTAGATTTATGTTGTTATTTTCTAGACTCATTCCATGAAGATAGTATCTATGTCCATTGAAAAATATAGTATATTATTCTCGGATGGTGAGCCTCATATCCTAGATAGGGGAGTTGTCTATAATTTAACTTCTTAAAAATTACCAATGAATTTTGATTTAGGTAAGGAATGAACTATTTCTCTAGATTGTCTGATATCTCATAGTCAGAAGTGGTGAATTGAAATAACATGGTTAGTAGATTTTTTCTGTTGAAATATATATATATATATATAACCATTTCATGAACCTCTTTGTTAGATTTATATGCCTCCATCTAGTTAGACCACAAATATTTTTTATTTTGAATTCCAGCTGATTATGGTAAAGTGATACAGATAGTTGAGGGGGAACAATATACAGTTAACCTCAGTGTTTTAGGCATATCTCTATACGAAGGTGCCTAAGTTTTGAGCACCTATCTATATGGATGTGTCTCAAAAAGGGGATGATTTCCTTGTCTAAGGGAGAAATCCCAATGGGGAAGTTGACCATAGAAAATGTATGGAGTAGTGTCCTTGTGATCCATTTCCACATTACCATGAGGAGGACTATCAGGGTAATGGCCACCTTGTTCTTTGCTTTAGGATTAGACATACACTTTAGGTGTTTGGAATATATGTCAAACAACATCAATAACACAGAAATTAACTAGATTAGAGATATGAGCCTTATTTTACATCATGGTTGAAATATGCCGAATTGAATTTTGTGGTCGAGCAAGGATATGATCTTGAAACATGATGATTTCTAGATTATATTGACATCCATCAGGTGATATGGTAATATGATCCCAACTACTAAGAATTTTCTAGAGTATTATTTTTAGATTACATATTATCAGTATGAATATGAGCCTTCTTGTGGGTGCTTCCGTAATATACTAGTCAATCCTAAATTAAATTGGGATACGATCCCAATTAAAATATGACATTCTAATTAGAATATATCAAAGGGCTTCTAAAATGGGAGAAAAAATACGAGCCTCCTTCTATATAACCTATGAAGGATGCTAATGTAGATATTCATCGGTGGAAGTAGGGATATGATCTCATCTTCTCTAAGTTGCTAAAATGTACTGATTAGCTTCACTCGTAGGGATATGAGCCTCATCTGAGGATATTTACATATGTGCATGATAAACCTCATTTTGAAATGGGATATGAGCTTGATCCGGTGCCTTTGGTGTATGTCAGTGATCTTTTTCAAGTAGAACATGAGCGTATCCCGAGGTATATGATGCTCTCACTTGGTGATCCCTAGTTGGAATAGGGATATGATCCCGATCTTATGGGTTTGAAGCATATCTGCAGTATTTTTCGATATGAATGTAGATCTGTCTAGAAGCTCATACCACTCTCACATGGAGATACCCAGTTTGAATGAGAATATGAGAATAGTCTTACGCCTCATACTTTATAGAAATATGCCCATAATCCTCCTATGTAGGAGCATGAATTTGATCTTACTCTAGAGTAGACACCTTTTGATACCAACCATGGTGATGTTCTACTCTAGTTGTTAGGATAGGATTATGTTATTGTCCCTATATCTATAGCAGTTTTGAAATATTCTAGTAGATTCCTATAATTATTCATAGGATTTTTTCCCTTTAGAAAAGTGTTTCTATAAATATAGGCATTTCTATTTTCAGTCTCTTATATTTAACTGAACATATCTTCAATAAATGTGGGGATATAATCCCACACTTGTCCTCTTAATGCCACTATAATATTCCAATTGGATTCGTGGGTGGGGTTTGGGATATATTCCTCTCATATTCTTGTTATAGTAATATCCATCGAGACATTATCTTAGGGGACAATGATATGATCCTTCACATTGGATACAACAAGAATACACCAGATAGATACATTAGAGGAATCATGGATATGATACCACTCAAGTTTATCCATAACATTCAATTTAAAAAATACTTCCTTATTACCCATGCATGAGTATACAAGGTTGAAATGTGTTGGGTGGTACCCTAGGTAGGTGACGGTGGGGCCCCGATGATATGATGTGGATGATAGTAGTTGATAACATCCATCCTCAATAGCTATAGAAATAGAATAAATCTATATTCAATTCTTTGATCAACCTTCATCAGGTATGAAAGGTACTGATTATCACACTATAGGGATAATATTTTAAAGTTATTGATGGTGGCATTAAGTTCAACTGGTATCACTACAATTTTCCATGAAATAGTCAAAATCATCTGTTCTAGTGTTTAGAGACCTTTACATGTATTATCAAGTGTCTTGATCATACCATGCCAGTGGTATTTTCAAATCATTGCATTCTACACCTGAAACTGCAGATCATGGGTGGGTGAGGTTGTTTTGTGACATGTAGGGGTTGTAACTATAGATGAGGTTCAAGAACATTCTATTGATGAATACATGATTTTAGGTCAAGGTATTGTTTGTGAGAGTAGTATCTAGTGTTATAAATACAAAAATGAATATGGTCACTAATTAGTGAATTTTTTCAAGTGTGAAACATGGTCAATTAGATATTTATAAGAAAAAAAGTATCCTTTATTATTCCTGGTTTTTCCATTTACTCACATATATTTTAATAGTGATAATGAACCATTTTCTGGGAAACTTGGTTACATAATAGTTCACATTAGGCATACCATTTTTGTTTTTATTGGTAAATTAAAATGAAATGGAATAATTTATGATCAACTGATTTTTTTCATCATTTTATAGATTCATGTCGAGATCACCATTTTTTATTCACTCAAAAAGGTAAGGTTCCCCCGGATTAGGAGACAAGGTGCCTAACACCTATAATTATGAAATTGTTTTTTCATTACAGTCCTTCACTACAGGTTTACCATTTTATTACTTTCTAAGGCTTGATTTTGTTATTTGAAGTATGTTTTCACAATCATTCCCTCTTGGTTGACCATTTTAAACACTTAGAACAACATAAAGGTACTAACATGGTTTCCAAAGTTTGGTGACATTAGAGTTTCATACACAATGAATATTAGGAACTCACATTGGTCGAGAGGATATGAGGTCCAGCTCATCAAACCATTTTATGGGGAATTATTTCATTTTCTAGGAATCTATAATATATTTAAGATATGTTAAAGAATCTCTTCCAAACCTAGATACATGACCATGTACCCTAATAAAATGATCATATATTGAATCCTTTTATGTTTATGGGGGTCTATAAATGATATTATCTATATATATTTGAGGTTATTCATCTATTTCCCATAAATTTATTGAAATTGGAAGATGAATATATTTTGAAAGTATATATCTAGGAAATCTTGATTTTACAAACATCTATGGAGGAAATTATTATTTCAAGAATGGGATTGATCCTTCTTGAGGTTTCCTATATATCCTTTGTATAAAAGGAATAAAAACCCACGTAGTTTGTTTAACCTATTTAGTTTAATTTCATGTAGAAAAGATATATATGAGGGATCTTAGTCACCAGGTACAGATATTGACACATATAAAGGTGTATTATGTATCCAATTTATAAATTGAATCAGTGTCATCATAGGTCGATCGTCCCTCAATCCACTGATGGGAAATGACAGATATTTAATCCACACAAGTGTTATTTCCCATAGGTTTACTAATATTGTAGTGTGTTCAATACATAACCTGTGGTGGATTCCATTATATAGGAGAATTCATGTCATGCCACTAAATGGGTAATACATACCGTGGTTTCCCTGGATAGAGGAGATTTATGATGCAAGTGGTATGATTGTTATAGGTCCCTATGCCCACATGAGCCATGTTTGTTGTGAAAAATGGGATAATAAGTGATTGATACCATTCCCTATGAATACAAGACTTATTTATTTGGAAGTTCCTAATGAGGTTTTCTATATATATTTTGGGCCTTAAGAAGGAATCCTATGTATCCTATTTATTTTAGGGGTCATAGTCCCCATTGTGAAATTATATTCTCAACCCATTGATAGATGAGGAAGAATAGTGAATCTGTAAGAGCGTTTGGATACCACAGATTAAAGTATTTGAGACATGGAGGGACTTAAAATGAGGTGGATTCCAATTGGAGATTAGGCCCTAGGATGATTTCATAGATATAATGTTTTAAAAGAATCATATTTCTCATTGTTCAATTTGGGGTATGTCTGAACATGTCTAATAAACAATGTTATCATGTCCCAGGGTGTCTACCTGATTCATCCTAAAGGCCTTCCGAACATGTCATGAGTGTCTATTTGGAAAGAATGACATGTCTTAGTGTGCATAGTATTATTGAAGTAGACATCTTAGAGGGATTTCACATGATCTATACATCATGTTTGAAGGACTCTAGCGTGACTCGTTTGACACATTTGAGGTTCTTCGCATAATCAGGGGTCACATTTCTTAAGGATGTTGTACGTATAAGTTGACATGTCTGGAGGACTTCACATGAATTGGTAGACATATCTGGAGGACTTCACAATACTTGGGTGACATGTCTGGAGGGCTTCGGAAGACATGGGTGACATTTCTAAAAGACTCCACAATACTGGGTTAACGTGTCCAGAAGAATTTGTATGACTTGGTTGACATGTTCAGAGGATTTCTCAAGACATATGAAACATGTCTACATGACATAAAATGGCTTGGTGACATGTAAATAGGAGTTTAGGGGACTTTATTGACATGTTCATCGGTCCTCAATAGACTTGGGTGATATGTTATGGTGTTCTCGCACGATTTGAGTAACTCATAAAAACCACATGATGCTTTCTCACAAAATATAATATATCCATCTTTCCATAAGTCTTTCTTATTTTTCAGTATTTATTTTATATGTGACTCACTATTTATAAACCATTATCTTATTTATGTTTTGTATAACCATGTTGACTTGCATAAATTCCATTGCATGACCTACCTGACCAGTTAAGGGTCCTTCACATGATATGTAGGTTGATCACATGAAGTGAATATTTATACCGAGTGATCCCATATATAATTCCTTATATTTTATCTAGTAGTATTTTATTGATATTTAATGTATTTCCTCACCAAGAATCCTGTTATCCCATCCTCCCAAGGGTATTCCTTATAAATCATTGTTCCGGGGTTCGACCTCGAAACACCCAACGGTTCCGTATCCGATGAGACGTGGACCATCTTTCCAAAGGCAGACATTCACCGGATGGTCGTACCAGCGAGGCATTAGAAATCACATTGGTCGATAGGATGGGAAGTCAGGCTCATCTCACCCTTTTGGGGGGACCTATAGCCTGTTCCGGGACTCTATTGTAGATTTAAGACGTATTCATATGTTTGTGAATATTTGGTTTATACCCAAGCATAATATCCATGGATTTCTCCTGGTTGGAAATAGTCAGCTAAATGCAGGGGTTCCGAATAATTTTGGTCTGAGGTTTACCATCCCTCATTGGATTAATAACCCTGAAGAGTCGGGACTCATTGAGGCAGTTCAAGGAGTGGTGCGGTGAACCGATGTAAAGATAGTCGGATCGACCAGTTGTTGGGCTTGAAACTCATGAAGGCTTCCTATGTACCCTTCCTAGGAGATAGGGATCGAAGTCCACATAGTTTGAATTGGAGCGTCGGAGAACCGAAGTGGAGGTGGACCCGGGGGTCCGCTGGTGATCGGTCTTGATCCTCATGGAGGCTTCCTATGTATCCCTATGGTAGGGAATCAAAGTCCTCATAGTTCATATTGTCTTGGGACTTATGCTCTAAGGCAGACCAGAGTGATGGATTAGGGATTACACTCTGAGGAGGAACATAAGAGGATTTCATGGTCAATGCTTACTCAAAGCCCATGTGAGTCATGCTCACTGTGAGAAACGAGAGGCACTAGGGACCATAGGATCACGTCGCGAAAGGTGCATCTGTGAGAAGTGGAGTGGGGCTTACGCATGAGGGTAGCCCATAAGGTCGGTTATTACTCTAGGGTGGAAGCCCATGTCTTCCTCATGTCTTTCCATGAGGGAATCCTAACCCATTGGTGGTTTGAGTAATATAATGGGGGCCAACGTCTATGTGCAAGTGCACAAGCGGGATAACGCCAAGGGCTTTGAAATCAGTCTGAACAAAGGGAGATGTAAAGTGTAAATTACATTCCTAACATTCGGAATGCAATGAGGGTGGCATGGTGATGGAGGGTAACGGTTGACCATGTTCGGAACACAACATCCATAATATGTTAGCCTGAAAGGGGGACGAAAAAATGAGGGTCGACTGCTGACAGTGTTCGAAACACATGACCTGTCTCGAAGTGTTGTCCAAAGTCTTCTAGGGCGTTGGCCAAGGACGGTAGGTGAGCCGATGCGGCATGGGACCAGGCCATTAGGGGGTCCCTTCAGACATGCAAGGGAATGAAGATCTGAATGAAGAATGTTCAAATCATGAGGTGGAGTGATGGAATTTTTGAATGGATTCCAGTGCTCTTAAAGTTATTCCACTGTAAACATAGCATAAGGCATCTCTTCCACGGAGAAAGAGGCATCCAATTATTGAATAATAGGGAATGCTACAGTTTATAGTCATGTAGAGAGGATTGTTTCTATATTGTTTAACATCATATGGATAGGATGAGGTCCATACAGTTTAATGTCATGTGGTCAAGATGATGTCCATACAGTTTAACGTAATGTGGTCAGGATGACTAGGTATGAGATGCCTAGCAATGGTTGGCATGGGACTTACGCAATGGCGGCCCATTTCTTGATGAACCTAGCAAAAGGAGATAGGAAATAAGGTTATAGGAGAGTCATGAGGAATATCTCGACTCATGGAATGTATAGGATGGATGTTGGGGTGACACAAGGGTACAATGTGAAATACTGTTGACCCGGTCTGAAAAGTTCACGGTGCGACTCTCCATTTTTCATGGGGGTCAATGACGGTAGAGAAGTGACCGGAACCGCAGCCCGGCACTGATCCCAAGTGGGGGTGCAGGGGCACAGCCCCTGCGGTATGGACCCACGAGTGCATGGTGTTTTCCTCATGGGGCAGGCTGCGTGGGAGATGGCCGCGAGGAGCCGACCACGAGAGATTGGCTGCAGAGGAGCCGTCAACGAAGCATTGGCTACGAGGGACTGAATGCACGTAGTTCAAAGTTTGTTTGTCTGTGAAGGGTGTCCATGGAGGAGCTAGCTGTGAGGGTGTAGGGCGCAAAGGAATAGTCTGCGAAGGAGGTCGTCTGCGATGGATGGTTGTCTATGAAGAAGCTGGCTGCGAGGGAGCTGGCCGCAAAGGAGGCTATCCGCGAAAGAGGTTGTCCGTGAAGGGGGTTGTCCGCAGAGGAAATGGCCGCGAAGGGTGTCTGCAAAGGGGTTGGAGCCCATCCTATTTCGCGCCCGTGGAGGAGTTCCTAGCTCCATTTCGTGAATGACACTGGTTCGTGGAGGGGGTGGTTGTCCACGAATGAGATGGCCACATGTGGCTCACTGTCTGGTTTCTCCTCGATGCAGAAGAGTTCATCCGCGGACGATATGGGGTCTGTGGATGGTTATGGGAATTTACCGTTGGGAGAAATTTCTCTAGCGTCTACCCATGTTTTTTCACCTGACATCCCTCTCTTATCCTTTTTTGGTGCCCCTCGGTGATTATTTATAGAGTCGCGAATAGGCAGTATTGATGGGCACATGGGACTCTTTGTAGAAGCCCATGAAAGAACCCCCACCCGCGGACGACTCGGTCAACCAGGGATCTTTGGAACCGAGATTCATGGTATTTCTCTACGATCGCATACATCTTCACCTCTATCCCACGAACGACAGCAGTCCACGGAGGGGGTAGCTCGCAGCGGTGGACCGGCCTGACGTCAGGTGGTCTTCCTGGTTCACGCCCGCGTAGGTTCTCCACCCCCATTTCGTAAACGACAACGTCCGCGAGAGGTCAGTTCGCCAAACTGACCATGTTCTATTGTTGGGAGCCAGTAAGTGGATAGGTTCGGTATTTTTCCTAGTTTGGGGGTAATTGGATTTCCCCCTTGCAGAATTTTCAGGACCCTACACTCATGTGTGTGTGTAGTCCTCTTTTTTGTGCCACGGGGTGGAGTTTATTGTTCTCATTAGCCCAATTATACGTATACATAAATGACATGTATATTGTATATATGATATTGGGTAAGTGGAGGGAATATCAGATAATGTGATTAGAATTTTCTTGTTTCATGTAAATCAAGGAATAAAATGAGAATTAGTGACCATGAGAAAACTCCATCATCACCATGTTTGTTAGACCCGTGTTATATCAAATGGATTTCACATGATCATAATGACATGTCACAGATCCTTTTCACAATTTACCCAACATGACTTGTATCATTTAAAAGATCAATACACATGAAAAATAGATTTCATGTGATCTATGAATACTTGCCCAAGGTCCTTTGTGTGATTAAGAGAACCTGTCAGAGGATTTTTGTGAGATCAAGATGGCTTGTCAGGGGCCACTCATGAGATGAAAATATCTTATTGAAGGGTCTTCATGTGGCCACTAGTGATCACATGATGTGCATAACACATTCATATGAAAAAAATACCATTCTTTCATGAGAATATTTCCTATTTTTTAACCTTTTATATGCAATTTTCCATGACCTTATCATCAAGTGTCCATCAGGGTGTCGCATGATCAGGGATGGTCCTTGTGTTTATGTATGATAATTGTCAAGGATATTCATTATTATCATCAATAATGTATCTCATGATCAAATCAATATTCCAATGGTATTTAAAAAGACTAGGATTCCTGGTTTTAGAGTCTCCAATAGACTAGGTTGACTATCAATGATGATTTCATATGATCAAGATGAATTTTATAGGGCCCTTCACTAGACCAAGTTGTCTTGTCAGAGAGATTTTGATAGATCTAAGTGGTATTCCAGATAACCTCTAGGCGATCCTTACATTACAATGGGATTCATATGATTGTCATATTTCTGTCACCTATGATGTCACATAATCATATGATATCATTAAGAAACCTCCTCATGATAATGATCACTTTTATAGATTCCTTCAAAATAACTTGAGGGCTCATCTAAGGGGATTTGTATTATCATATGGACTCACCAAAGGGGATTCAAATGATCATTCATAGATCATTTTATGTGTATGAATCAGCAAAGTATCAATCCTAGGGTCTAGTGATCATGTGTATTCCTTGGTATTTTACAATTCACATGAACTGACGGCCTGATATTTATGTAGCCATGAAACTCCTTAATTTCTTTTTAGAAAAAATAATACCTATGTTTTGGGTATTTCTTCAATTATAAAATTTCTAATTATCATTTCACGAATTTCAGAAATCATTTATTCTGGTAAATAACAATTTCTACCCATTTAGAGGATTTAATACTCCTTAATTAAATAATTATTTATGTATTGTATGAGGAAAAATAGTCTAGGTTGTTGTAGATGAACTTAAGATTATAAGGAATTTAATTCACCAAATAACTCAAGGAACACATAAATTATAGACTGTAAAAATTAAAATTTCTTAAAAAAACATTTATAAACAAACTTATTGGGCATGTGATTTCACTAAGGAACCTACGACTCTATAAATGGATAAAAAATGTATTGATTAATCATGATAGTATAGATTTAATAAATTAAACATGAAATAATATGAATCAATAAAATAGACTCTAAAAACCTCAATGTTTATTACTGATTCTTAAAATCCTCATCTATTATTCTCTATGCATACAAACATCATAAAAAACCCATGATTTAGTTACTTTTTTATTTTTATTTTAAAAGAACACATTCCACATCATCATTATTCAATTTATGTTAATATACTTATTAAAGAATATATGAATTATTAAATCTATACCTATAAATATGGCTTGGATATTTCCTATTAACATGTTCAAGTGATAATGTGCACTTTAAGGGAGTTTTAATCTTACACTAAAAATTTACGCAACAATAATTCATGATGTCTTTTTATGGAAAATATTTGTTTTTTAAAAAATTACTCTTATTTTAGATTGAAAATACAAAATCAAAGTTCTAATATTTATTATAAAAATTCATTTATCATACCAATTAGTTACAAAATATGAATTACTAAATCACTAATTTAAATTATATTTGTATATTCCTCAGAATATCACTATGTTCTAATATAATTCTTTTAATACCAGTTAAAGGGAGATTATTTTATTAGAGTATAAAAAAATAAAAAATGATATAAAATAGAATAATACAACATGGATGAAACATGAGATGGTAGTTGAAAAAAATTTAGATTATATAATTCCAAATGAGAAAATATCATAAAAGTTGAGATACTTACAAGAACCAAGTGTATTTATGAGGTTCCCAAAACATTACATTCATAAATATTACATCATTTTAGATAAATATTAAATAAATTTCAGAATAGTACACACCAAAGGATCATAAAGGTTTAGTGAGTTTGAAGACTATAGACATAACAATCTTATTTAATGAAAGATATTAAATATCTCTAACAGAGTTATTCTTATATACTAGACTTATTAGTCATACACTAGTTAGAAACAATCTTTATAACCCAGGGAAAGAAAAATAAGAAAGGATTATCTAAAATGCTCATTTTTGGTATACATGAGAGATATTAGTCAATAATCAAATGAAATTATAACATGAGCATAAGGTTATGGGTATATGAGTTTAACGTTTTAAAATAATGCCAAAAAATTATTAGATCATAATCATGGCATAAGGATTTGAAAGATCATAAGACCTAAATTGTAAAATATTCAAAGATCATGACACATGATATTAAATCATATGTATATGAACATGTCATAGATATTGGTATAAAAATTATGTAATTTTCACAATACTAGAAATATTGTGTCAAGTTTACCCATAAATATATTCATCACATGTTTGGCTTGAGCTAACAACCCATGTTCTTAATTTGGAATAAGGATAACTAATCATGTAACCAATTTTGGGATCACTATAACCACCCATGTAACCATTTAGCTCATAAAACATTAAAAATTATCCAATGCACTAGAGGGATATAATTGACCCACCCATCACATAATCATAATCCATTCATATATATTCTATAAGATAATGGGAACATTTTTCATTTCTTAATAGCTTAACCTATGGAAAAGAAAATGAGTTTCATTAGAAAGTCATCATCTTAATATATAACCCTTAAGTAAAAGAATAAGGATGGTATAATTGGATCATTTTCCTAGTGAATCATAAGTTAAATTAATGAATTTTTTCATAAATTAAAATTCCACTGAAAGATCATTGAAATTGTTTTTGAGAAAAATACCCTTTTTATTTTTAAATCACTTATTTAAAATATAAGAAATATACATAATATTTTGAAACAAAATTATTTTAAAATATGCATGAAAATTTTTAAAGGAAGTTTCAAGGAAAAAATATCGATGATGTTTGGAAAATATGTTCATTTGGTAAATTATAAAACAAATATTCATTTAAAACCTTTTGTAAAAAATTAACCTAATTAAAATTATGACAAGAAAATTCGTTTTAAACCTTTTAATAGAATAAAAAACACGGGTAAAATGAATTTAATAAATCATTTTATAATAGTAAATAAATATTGATAAAATTTTAATGAATAAATTTACATTGAAGAAAAATATTCCTGACCAAATAGAAAAATAAAGATTGTTTTCCTTAAAAACATTCTTTTAAAATTTTGAGTACATAGATTGAAATAATTAAATAAAAAACATGTAATATTTAAAAATATATAACGTACAATAAAATATTAAAATCTTATAATAGATATATTGTATAATTTCATAATCAGAAATTTGAGGAAAAAAATCCCAATAAAAAATTGAGATTGTAATATAAATCCTTACAGTTTTGGAAACATTTGAATCACAACCTCCATGAACAAAATTACATCAAAGAAAACTTTAAATACCATGAATATAAATAAATTAATTATAAAACATATTAAAAGGGTATTATAAATTCCACATGATGAAAAAGTGGTCAATATAACATTTTCCTCATAGAAACAAAAAGAGAGACATGCAACCCTTACCTCATGTCCAACTTGCATCCAAATTGCATTTTACTACATGTATAATAAATTTTAATTTGTTATAATTATATAAAATAATCATATTCATACTTATAATACCATACATGGTTTAATTTTAATATCATGTCACCCATTCATTAACAATATTTCATTATCATCACAATTTCGTGTGTTAAATACTTCGTTTTTCATGTATATTTTGATTCAGCGGTTATGGTACTTGAATCTTCATCCTGGATACATAATATTTATAATTTTAAAAATGATATAAATATAATATATATTAATTATATAAATATTTATAACCATATATAAAAGGTTATGATATAAAATGGAATTACACCGTTTGTGGAGAACATATTTCGTACATATGCATGAACAATATTTTAATTTTCTAATGAAAAAAGGAAAGAAAGATAAATAATAATTATCATTATAGAATCATAATTATATCATAAATATAATATATATTTACTAAAATAATCATTGTATCAATCAATGTGATTTGGTGATGGAAAATGAATCATATCTCTACGTGGTGGTGGTAGTCCACATCTACGCATGACCAATACATTCATTCCCAATTTGATAGAAATGAGGTAGAAAATGGTTTTAAAATAATAAAAATAACATCTAAATATATTTATAATAAGTTATTATTTATTTTACTGTGGATATTATATATTTATAGGAATTATATAAAGAGATAAACTTTTAAAGAGTCTGGTAAGATGATCACCTCTTCTTTGAGAGACCACATTTTTCTTACATATTTTTCCCTCTTAGAATGGTATTTTAAGAAGAAAATATTTTAGAAAAATTATGTGATATAATATTTTAATGTTTTTAAGGTTTTTGTGATCACATAGGATCAAATATTATTAATATGGGAGAAGAAAATGATCCCTTTTAAAAGTGTGGGGAGGGACACATATGGTATTACTTAAAATATTTAAATAATATAAAGTCATTTTCATATGAAAATAGAATCTAATGGATAATTAATCTAAGTAAAGATAATATATGTTCAAAAAATATTCATAAAATAATATTTATACATGTTTAAGTGTAATTGTTACCCTGACCTCTTAGTCTAATCCCTGATAGATCCAACTTAACCCTAACTGTGGTGACAAATTTTTAATGTTTTGAATGTTTATTGTGATAAAAAAAATATTTAGAATAATTATCAAAAATTTTAAATTATTATTCCAAATATTGAAACAATTTTATTAAATTATATTTCTAATTTTTTTTTAAATTAATTTTAAAATTAACATACA
Source organism: Viscum album (assembly GCA_963277665.1). Lineage (NCBI taxonomy): Eukaryota > Viridiplantae > Streptophyta > Magnoliopsida > Santalales > Viscaceae > Viscum > Viscum album. The sequence continues at coordinate 1,399,653,401 of OY728143.1, read as the reverse complement.
AAACACACAAAAACCATTTGTTAGAAAAATTCATTTTTAATCATAAAATTTAGTTGATATTTATTCCTATCCTAGTAGAAAATATAAAATGAATGTAAAAATATTGTATATAATATAATCTATAAATTTAAATAAAATAATTAATAAATAATTATTTATTTAATTTATTAATATAATAAATTATTTCACACATAAAAACAGTTTTATGAATAATAAGTCTTTTATTTTAAAATGAGTTTATCTTCATGTTGAAAAATTATATAACTAAGGTATGAATGATTATTTATTAATTAAAAATAAATTTACTTAAAATATTTTTAATATTTCGATAAATACATAAAAATTATTTTTATATAGGAAAATATAATTCATTAAAAAATATGTATTTTATCCATTAAATGATTTTATATAGGAAAATATAATTCATTATATATATATATATACATTTTAGAATGTGGTTAATCCTTTTAAAACCCACCAATCCAATGAATAGGTTTTAAATGTTATAATATATCCGGGTTTATTTCAACTCAAGGATTCATTTACTGAAAACTATAGAATAATTAAAATTTATTTCCAATGAATAATACTAAAATATCATGGTGTTACATTATACCACCCTAAAAATTAATTCCAACATATGAATTAAATCACTATAAATAAAATAAATGGGAACACTTCTGCTTCATCACATCCTTTGGTTCTCGTGTTATTTCCACAAATTTATGATCCCTCTAAAGAAAATTAACTAGGCGATGAGTCTTCTTAAAAAAACTCTATTTCTATGATCCATGACTTATACATATTTTTCATTATAGGAAGGATCATTTTCCAATAGTATAACCTATGAGTTCCATATATGTGACATATTAGGTATTTACATCCTCAAAATAGACTCATGTAAGTCATCATGAACTCAAGAGAGGTTTGGTTGAAGCATTAACTGATAAGATACCATCCATACTCGATCAATAATCTAGAAGGGGAAAATATACCTATGGTTGATATTTTCCTTATTTCCAAGTCTATTAAATTTATTTCAATTATAAATTCATTGTAATTACATCTCTTTAACTTTAAAATTCAAAATATTGCTAAATATTGTCAGCATAACTCTTCTATAGGCTTTGATATACCTTGATGTGCTACTGAATGTTTCTGATATTTTTTTAACATTTTTTGCTACCTCTGGCCCCAATAAATTTCATTATCCAACTTCAACCAAAATATGTCATATTTTGACACTTTTATCCATAGAGGGCTTCATAATGAGCTATCTAAATTCTCGAATAAACATTTTTGTTATAAAAGAATATGATAAGAGGAAATTCTTCACCCCTACCACCTTTTAAATATAGAAAAAAGATCTTATAATATCATTTAGGGTTTAAATTGTTCTATATGATTTAACGTCATTCTTAGGTTGAACGGAAGTACTAAAACCCAACTTTGTATCCTACGATTTCTAAAGACTTCTTAAGAACCTCAAGGTAGAAATTGGATATTGACCAGCTACAACAGAATTTGGAACTACAATAAACTATTACAAATTCAATAATGTATATATGGGAAAGATGATAAGGTGAGAATTATTCTATGATAATAGTAATATTTGATGAATTTATAATGCAATTAACTAAAAACCAAAATTAATTATTCTCCATAGATGTCTTGGAGAGTCCTATGAAAAAATACATCGTGACATTTTATAAATTCTATATAGGAATGGGTAATGGTTGTAAAAACCACTAGGACATTTTTAACTCAAACTTTTCATATTAATTTACAATGTAATGACATATATATAGTACAATATCTTTATTCATGTTATCCCACCATAAAAGGATCATTATGGTCTCTTTATATATTTTTAAATCTAGGATAAAAATAGAATGATGAGCTCTGAGATTCATCCAATAGATCATTCTTTAATTCTAGTGTAATAAATATAAATATTCTAGTCTTGAATCATATCATTCCATCCGTATCAAGGTTGAACTTGGGAACATTTCATATACTCATTTCCAAATCTAAATATTTTTTATGTGCCTCTTTAATCTTCACATAGATATATGGTTGAAGACTAATTTGATTAATATATGTTTTTATCCCCTAAATATTTCAAGGTATATCCATTAAAAATCCATAAATATTATAAGTTTTTTGATCCTCACCATAGAAAAATTTTCATGATTCTTTTGTCTAAAAGCACCATCCACCTTGTTAACATTCGCATGGTGATAATATATTGAGAATTTATCATCCTTAATAATCTATTACCATATTATCTAGCACATATTTGACTATTTATAGGTGAATATATACCTTGAAATTTTATATCCAATATGTATAATACCTTTCTCGTTAAGGATAATTCTTATATATCTTTATTGAATGAAATTAACATTACTAACACCAATCAACATATCAGGTAATTTTTCTCATCACCCTTTAATTGATGAGAAGCTTAAGATGTCACCTTGTCATTCTATATAAGAACACATCCAAGACCTATCTTATATTCATAACACTAGATCATAAAAACATGGCCCATGTAGGGTAGTGTGATCCCAATTCACTAAAAAATCATCTCACCTACTCTTATACATTTTATTTTCAATAATTAGTCCAAAGAAACTTGAATCCCTTTTGTGTTAATGTGGGGTGTGGTTTAGATGCCATAATAAATTCTTCATAGATCATAGATAATATCCAACCAATCCTAGGTAACTAAGTATCTCATTAACAATGGTTGATCTAGTCTAATGTTCAAGGACATTCATCTTATAAGGATCTACTAATACACCCTCAATTCGGGTCATGTATCTTATCAATTATACCCGGAATTAACACTCACTAAAATTAGAATATAGTTCATTATTTTTTAGGGTATTTAAAAGAATTCTAATGTGATATTATTTATCTTCCTTCTTCATAATGTATATAATAATTTAGTCTTTAAAGACTACAAAATATTGATTGAGGTAATCTCTGAAGAATTTATTCATTAAATACATAAGTATGGAAGATGAATTAGTAATCCCAAATGGAATCCTGATAAATTAATAGAGTTAATACATAAAACAAAAGGTTTTTTAGGTATGTATATAATTTAGAACCTCAGTTGATAGTATCCAAAAAAAATTAATCGTATACAAATTTTGAGCTCATCGCATTTAATGAAAAAATAATCCACAAGGGGTAAATAATACTTATTCTTGACCATGATCTTCTTAAGTTCCCAAAAATCAATGAATAGTATAATTAATGAATCATTACTTATAATAAAAATAAATGGTAGACCCCATTATTACACCCTTTACTAATTGAATCCCTTCTCAAGAATCTCTTAAATTTTCTTCTTCTATCCCTAAAACCCAATCAGGTCCATTCTATATCATGTATTTGAAATAGGTGAATCAGCAAAGTATGAGTTATGTTGAAATATATGTTTCATGATTCAGGGAAAGACTTGGTAGGTATTTATAACATACATCAGAATACTTTTAAATGGGAGGAATATAATTAATTCCGAATTTCTCCCTAAACATTTGAGATAAGTATCCCTTATGAATAGGTATTAAGACCCATACAATCGATGAAATTTCAAAAAAAATCTTATTCATACTTACATGTATAGAAAAGAATTGGTTGATTCAGAATATAAAATGTGGTTTCCTTATTCAGTAAATTTATATGGGATATGTGTAGAGGGATCTAATCAATTCTCAATATCACATAAAATTTCACTTAAGGAAGAATAGAAATATTTTCATGGGAAATATTATTACAAAAGTTAGCATGATATCCCCAATTTTGGAGTAGAGGATAAGTGTGACATAACCATAATGACCCACCTCAATTATTGACATAACATAGACCCTTCCTTGGTGTATGAGTTATCCCTTATATTAGGGAACTTACTGAGATAATTCCAAGGTTTTCCATATATAATATATTGAATAATTAAGGTTACCTTATGATGAAATTTATATACCTCCAAATAACTGTTCATTTTTCTTGGAAATTAATTTTTTATTCCCTTATTTTGAAAAAAATACATATTTATGTTACTTTTATAAAATTATTTGGGTGAGTATTCACACATTCTTGAAATTTGTAATGATGAATCTTCTTTCTTAAATGGTATTAATCAACTAAATTCCAATTAAACTACATTTTTCACATATTGGGTGAGTTAGGAAACTCACCAATGTTGAGGTTGTTAATAATAAATTGAGGTAGGTAGTTTTGTATAATCACAAGGTTTCACATTCCATCTCCCATTTCATTTGGTAATTATTCCATTTTCTATAACAATCATTGTTAACTTGATTCCTCATAGTTATAGTCATTGACTAAAACAAAAAAAACATAGTGCGAGAAATAATAATCATATTGAGTAATCATATAATAAGTAAAATCATTCATAAGATATGTAAATCATTACACCTTCTATTAAATCTATGAATTATTAGGTTTAACATATGTTATCCATGATCATTATATATTTAAATACTTCATAATGATTCATAAATAAGATTTGAATTAACCCAAGCATGTACCCTATGAGTGTCTAGTTAGGTGTACAGTACTAGCCAACTCATCACGTACTGATGATAATCAAGTTAATACCAAATCCACCCCATTTAGAGTTCTTACCCCTAGGTATTTATAATCAAAAACTACATCCACTTGATAGTATCCAAATAAAGATTTATTTTCTAGGAAAACCATGCAATCTATACTTTACCAAAGCATCAGGATATTATCCAATTCATTGAATTATCCCCAGGGTTCTTCAAAAACATTACTAATCCTAATATGAAAAATAATGGTACCCTTATCTGATACCAATTAAGACAACCCGAAAATTACATACATAAATATTTCACCTATTTAGATGAATATTGAATACATTTCATAATAGTACATGTATGAGGAAAATAAATGTTTAATTTATATGAAGATTAGATTTATAATCATCTTTTTTTATGAAATATATTCGATATGTCCCATAAATTTTTTTTCACATAGTACAATTTTTAGTCATAGCCTACATAAAACATTTCATTATAACATGGGGAAAAGAAACCTAAGAAAGAGTGAGCTCAGATACTTAGTATGGGTAAACATGGGATATACTAGTCAATAATCATATAAAAGAATAACATGAGCATAAGTGCATGAGAATATGAGTTTAATATTTTAAAATCATACCTAGAAATTCATAGACCATAATCAAAGAGTTAACCATTGTTAAACCAAATGACATGAATACTAGAAGATTAAAAATCTAGACTCATGAGATAAAATCAGAAGTATAATAACATGTCCTATATAGTGGCATAATAAGTTTGGAATAATCACAATCATAGAAATATTATCTTAAGATACCCACTAAGACATTCATCACATGTTAGGCTTGAGATAACCACTTGTGCACTTACATAGGGATTGGGTTACCTATCTGTGAACTATCTATTAGGACTAGGTTAACCAACAATGTACCCATTAACCTCATAAAATATTAAACATTACCCAATTAATTAAAGGAATATAATCGACCCATCCATCACATAATCATAATATATTTATATTTCTGACATCATATTATGAAATAATTTATCAATTCATCATAGATTGAACCACATAAAAAAATAAGTTTTATTAGGATTTGATCATTATAATCAATAACAATCTAGTGAAATAATAAATATCTTATCACTAGATCGTATCCGTAGTGAATAATAAGTAACATCTATGGATTTTTTCATTGAAAAAAATATAATGAAAAAGAATTTTTTTTTGAGAAAAGTACCATATCTATTTTGAAACATTTTTTTAAAAATATAAAAATTCATGGAATATTAGAAAATAAATTTTACTTGAAATGAACAATGTAAAATGTTATTGGAATCTTCCTAGAAAATAAAAAACATGATGCTGAGAAATTTTTTTGTGTGTTTTTTAAAGGTGATTCCTTGGTCAAAGGACCAAAGAACTAAAATAAATTAAGATAAAAAGTTTTAAAAAGTCAAAAGTAGGGGATTTTATTAAAATAATTTTGAAATAGGGGGTGAACATAGTTGGAAGATTCCCCATGTATGTGTTATTGATATATAAACCTTTATTAGAAAGACCATATACCACCTTTTTCACCTCTCTATAGGCATGAGTGATAATATGATTGAGCTCCGATAGGTGATGTAGGCAGGCAATCCATTTAGCAGTGAGCGTCCATCAAGGTGAATTGTTCCATGTTTAAGAGCCTAGGAAATAGTAGTTGTATCACATTAAATCTAGACATTGTTCAAACCTTTTTGACGAATCCAAATAAATGAATTTATTATAATATATATCTCTGCTTCCAAATATGAGGTATGACCACATGAACCAAAGAAGCATCCAAGAATGTCACCATTTTGATTTCTGGTGATAATACCATAGCCTGCGGGTCCTGAATTTACTTTTGAGGCATTGTATACATTTATATTGATCCATCCAGAAATTAGAGGTTTCCCAAATACTTCTAGAAACATTTTAATGAAAATATATAAATAGAGAAAAATATTCTAGATAGAATTAGAGAACAAAATAGAGTTTCCTTAAAAAAAATATTTCAATCTTTTAAGTACATTGAGGGAGAAAAAAAATTAAACATGTAAATTATTGAAATAGAAAAATTATAATAAAATAAATATAATTTTAAAATAGATGTCATATAATTTCATCTTAATAAATTTAATGTCAAACAATCCATGTAAAAATGGATATTTTTAACATAAAACACTTATCGTTATTATAACTTTTGAATCGTTACCCCAATGAAATATATAACATCAAATAAAAAATTAAATTTCATGAATATAAATATTATCATGATATAACATATCAAAATAAAAGTATATATTCTATAAGAATGAAATATGTGATGAATATGACATATGCCTGACAGAAACAGATGTGAGAAGAGAAACCCTTACCTTATGCCCAACATGATATATATGTTTTTTTAACCTTTTATATTAAATATAAATTTATTATACTTATATAAAAAATAATTCTCATACTTATAATTCCATACATGGTTTAATTATAACATCTTATCACCCTTTCGTTGATAATATTTCATTATCATCATCATTTCATGTGTTAATTGTTTCATTTTTCATATATGATTTGATTCAGTTGTTATGGTACACGAATCTTGATTGTGGTTAATTAAAATCAAATATTTTAATAATGATATAAATACAATTTATATTTGTTATATATATTTAGAAACATACATAAAAGTGAAATGTATAAAAATTAATTACATCGTTCATGGGGATGGTAGTCTGTACAAACACATGGAAAATGATTTCATTTTCTAAAAAAAATATGGAGAGAAATATAAATAATATTTTAGCCTTAAATAATAATAATATCATAAATATCATATACATTTACTAAATAATACATTATATCTATTAATGTGAATTGGTTATGGAAAATTAATCTTATCGCTATGTATAGGCGGTAGTCCACACATACACATGAGCAATACATTATTTTCCCATTGGATTGAAAGGATATGGAAAATTATTGTCCCATAATAGTAATAATTTATAAATCTATTTATGATGCTATATTAATTATGTATGTATGGATAAAAATAATTTTTTAGTATGTAGAAAAATAAATAATCATTGAAAGTTTTGGGTAAGATGATTACCTCTTCTTTGAGGTACCTTATATGGATTACACCTTAAGCCTCCCTATGATGGTATTATGAAAATAAAATAACCTCAATAACATAGAAAATTAATCTAGGAAGGGTTTTTATGGGTATTTTCTATGATAGATAGATCAATTTTTGTGAATAATAAAGTAGAAGATATATCATTTTTATGATGGGTGGGACACAAATGGAATTACTTAAAATATTTAAATAATATTATTTTAATTTTTTTTTTGAAAATGGACAAGGATTAAAAATTATAATAATTTAGGGTCCAAATATCTTCAAAAAAATAAGATTTAGACAAGTTTAATTGTAATGTTTACATTTAATTATGTCCAAAATTGAAAGTGGAGTCATTAAAAAATGTTAAATTATGAGTAAAAATACCGAAACTATTTTATAAATTTCAATTTCTATAAGTGGAAGAAAATTGTTTAAAAAAATTGTGTATAACACATGAAAATAATTTTTTAGAAAAATGAATTTTAAAACATAAATATGAGTTTACATTAATTAAATTTCTAGTAAAAACTATTATATGAGAGTTAAAATATTTTATTGAATATATATTCTATAAATTTCATTAAAATCATTAGAAAATACGTTTTAATTTACTTTTTAATATATAAATACATTAAGCGCCGTAAAACAAATTTCCGAAAACAAAACTTGTTTTACCTTCAAATGAGTTTATCATAATTACTTACCATTAGATAATAAATATATGAATTATTATTCATGAATTATCAAATAAATTATTAAAATCACTTTTATATAGTGAAAAAATATTCAAAAATATTTCATTTGTTGAAAAATATAATTCTTCAAAAAAAATATGTCTTTTAAGGATGATATTATTTTATTAAAAATCAAATCAATATTTATTAAGAATTAAAAAATATATTTTAATTAAGTAAAGAATTAATATATATATATATATCATAATTTTTTAATCCTATTCATACCCACCAATATAATAGCTATATTTAAATAATATAATATTTCATGAATTATTTAGACTCAATGATTCATGTAAAGTAAGCTATCAAATTATATATATTTATTTCCAAGGAATGTATATTAAATCTCAAGGTGGTGTAATTTGGTAGCCCATAATGAACTAGACTAAAAACGAATGTAGTAAATGATGAGATGAATCTTTTTCACTTGCATTACATTCCGATATTTAATGGAATTCTATAAAATTATGCATTTACATTTATTAAAAAATTGCACATAATATTTATGAATAAACCATATAACAGTTTCTCAGAGGATGAACTTAAACTGAGGTGTCCCCCACACATTGTAAAGGTAAAATATAAAAAATGTTTCTTTAACTGGGATCCTAATGAGACAGCTACAATGATTTTATAATAGGGTTATAAACCACTTTAAAAATAACAGACTTGAGGAGAAAGATCTCAACCATTTTGTAGAGAGATAAAAAAATATTCCTTGAATCACAGAAAAAATTCAACGAATAATACCAACAATTTCAAAATCTTTAGTTCTTTCCATCACATTTATTGTAGTTCTTTCAGGAAGGGATATATTACATATGAAAAATCTTTATTGTTTTTTATGTGGGACACTACAAAGATAAAAAACCAAGGAGATAAAACACATCTATGATATAATTTTCTGAACTCATATAAATATCCTTAAAGGTAGTTTTAGAATATTATATAAAAAACATGGGAATAAGGAGAAATTATATTACTTTGTAATGTATAGGAATAGTTCTATATAATTTTAAGACTATGATATGCAAGAATAAACCCCACCACAATATCAAGTGGAAGAATTAATTTAATTGGGAAGTTCAATAAGGTAAACTTTAAAGGACCATCTAAAATATATATAACCTAGGATGGTATATTCATCAAAATTTATTTTTCAAATAAATAGATAGATTTAATAAAGTTAGACCTTATGAGTAGAAATAAAAAAAATTGATATTAATGGAGGATTAAATAAGGAACCTATGGGTGATAAGATCAAGACAGAATTAGGATATGTAAGGGACTTGGGAAATGTTGAGTAATTAAAAGAATTTAAAAATAATAAAATTATATTGTAGGATTTTTTCATATTAATAATTCCAAACTCCCTTATGGATAGATTAAAAAATTCAGGGAAATGAATAATGAATTCAGAAAATATAAATGCAAGTAATATATATTGTATAAATAAAAAGACCACTATAGATAAAGGGAAACTACCAAGTATAACTAAATTCAATCGAAGATAAAGATACATAGTAATAATAAAAAATAAGATGAAAAATAGTGAAAATAAGACATGTATAAATGAAAGAGCAAGTTGAAATAGAAGTAAGGGAAGAAAATAATAGTCATTTTCAAGAAAAAAGAGATGATAATAATCAAGAATGTAATGATCCAATGTTTTATAAATTGAAATTCTATTCTTAAAATTATGTCATATAATCACATGAAATCACAACACAATGAACTACTAAGTATTATGTGAATTTTAAACATAATATTGTCTCTTCTGTGATTTGAATTTAGATAACATGACATACAAGGTTGTGATCAGTAAGATGTTTGGAGTCCGATGGAACAAACTTAATTTTTGGTGAATAGTAACATGCGCTTATGAATAGTAACATACCCTTATGAATAGTAATATGACCCTTATGAATAGTAAAATCATCCAAAATAATATTAACATTTCCATTGAATGTTTAAATAAAATTTAGGCATCTTATAAGTGATAATATGAACATAGTATAAGTATTTGTATTTTTTAAGTCATAAATAATTAATTAAAATTGATTAATTAATTTAAAATAAATTATATTTTTCCTAAAATTTGTTACTAAATTAAAAATTTTATGTCTACTTGTTTTAAGATAATTTTATCGGCCATTATGTAATTTTTGAATGCATTATAAGATCAGTTAAAGTTTTAAGATGATTATTTTTTTCATGTAAAATATGATTTTAGTTTAAAATTATATTAATCCAAACTAGAAAATTATTTTTAAAAACATTATTTCATTTTTTTATTCTACACATCAAAAAATGGTTAGGGTGATTTTTTGGGATTTTTATGAAATACATGATTTTTTTGAATAGTGAAATATTCTAATTTACAATATATGATAAGTACATTAATTTATGAGTCATTGGTGATGTTCTGATGATGTAATCACCTTTGGTTCGAAATCACAAGGACCTATTACTATATTTGTTCATGTATGAATCAATATTCTTATATTATGGAGAAATAATAAACCAATGATTTAAGTTTTAAGAAAACCCTCCTCTCCTCCACTATAAAAACCACCCACAATCCTCTCTTTTCATCACTCCTCTCAATACATTTTGTTTTCCTAAATTCAACTCAAACCTCTCCCCATGATCCTCCCCCACGTCCAAAATCCCTTGGTCACCTCAAAAGACCAAATCCTGCTACCTCAAGAGGCTCGCAATGAAGATTAAATCAAGAGGAAAATTCCTCATTTAAATTATTTTACTTTCCATTCAGGTTCCATTGTTTTATTTTCTATCTTTAACTCTATTAATCCAAATTTTATTAAAACTTTAGTACCATATATTTAATTTAGTTTTGTTATGATTATGGAAAAATTTAGTATCATCCCTCCTTTACCCTTATTTTATACTAGTAGTAAAAGCATCATCTAAGATGTGTTAATTTACCACATTCAAGGACGATGGGTTTTCCATTTCTATTGCCATATTCAATTATAGTCCTGAAACCATTTTCATGGCTGAACCATACTATAATATTTTTATTATGTCTCATATATGGTTCTTTAGTATTTTTGTAAAATTGGTTTAAAAAAACAAAATGTGTTCATTGTGATAAAAATCTGCCAATTCTCCCAAATGTTTATCAATAAATATTTATATAATGATTCAAATTCACTCCATGTAAAACAATTAAATTTACAACCATGTAACCTTATGGATGTTCAATAATAAAATAAAACTCTAATTCTAGAAATCCATCCTTATTTTATATAATTATTTGTTCATGTATATAAGTAAACTGATCATGAAAAAAATTGACCCAAATAATAAAATTGAACCTCTTAACTGCTCAAAAAGGAAATAGATGAACTTAATATGTTTATAATAAATCAATAAAAAAATTTGTATGTTATGTAATTATTAATTAATCAACCTAATTTTATTGTTATGTTCATTAAGTTCATGCGAAGAACGTCATCAGACTTAATGTAAGGGATCCTCTCTTTCTCACATTTATTCAAGAATATCCTCTATGTTATGTCCTTTTATGTGAAGTTAATAATTATAGGGGTATGATTTTTCACATCCCACATACTTCTCTAATGATTTAAAAAATAATAGAACCCCCTTTATCTCCGTTTAAGCCCTCCTAATTACACTTGTTACCATGCCGATATTCCATAATGGATTCAACCTGAACTTCCTACATTCCTTCTGGTTTCTATATATTTATTTTAATCCAAATGAAGTTGTCTTTTATTTTTATGTACAACATCTAAATACTATTTATATTCTTCATACTCATGTTTCAAGATTCATTATTCATTCTCTTTTAATGATATAAATGTTTTTTAATGATTCCCACCCCAATACTTCCAAATAAGGATGTTGGGTCGGAAGAAAAGCGGGAATGAAAAGATGGCAAGAGGGGGGGTGAATTGCCTTTTAAAAAATTGATTCACAAATTAAAAATCAAAGTAAAAATGCAGCGGAAATAAAGAGGCAAGACACGCAAATTGATAACGGAGTTCGGCCAAAACCCGGCCTACGTCTCCGCTCCCAACTCAACCGTTGAGAGATTCCTACCGCTTGCTTTTCAATGGTTTTAGCAAGAAACCCACTAGGCTTTGAGGTAGCACTAGGACCTATTACAGCTTGCTTTTATTGGTTGAGCAAGAACCCAATGCTTTTAATGGTTAAGCAATAACCCACTAGTCTTTTTACGGGTGAAGACTAGCTCACCGATCTCAAGCCTTTTTACAAGGTAAGGCTTGACAACCTCTTCACACCTTAGTGGTGGTGTGAGAACCCAAAGAAAGGGAGGTTGAGAAAAGGGTTGGGGTTTGTAGGCACAAACCCAATTTTAAGCTCAAAGTAAATAAAACAATAAAACCCGTATTTGGGAAGACTTGGGCGCCTTTGATTGGATGGAGATGTTGAAGGCCGCTTCCAAGCTTCTTTGAAGGAGCTCCTTGGATGTGGAAGTTGTTGGAGCTAGGTGGGTTCCTTTGAGGAAGTCCGCCGGAGGTTGGCCAATTGATCCAAAATATGTCCGTTGGCTTCGTATATGATCCGGTAGATGTCCGGGGCTTCCTTGGCCTTTATTTATAGGCTAGGAACCCTTGGGGAGGCTTCGGAGCCGTTGGAGAGGTCTTCGGAGCCGTTGGGAGGCAAGTGGAGCAGCCTGGTCAAAGCTCCAACGGCTAGTTTGACTGGGCCACCGGCTGGCCGGTGCAGGGCCACCGGCTGGCCGGTGCCTTGGAATGTGGAGAGAATTCTGGTCCAGGCTCCACCGGTCGACCGGTGGAGGAGCCACCGGATGGCCGGTGGTGAGACAGTAGGTCTCACTATTCATCTGGGTGCCACCGGTCGACCGGTGGAGGAGCCACCGGCTGGCCGGTGGCAAGAGAGTAGATTGTACTTTTTGGGCTGGATGCCACAGGTCGACCGGTGGCAGAGCCACCGGTCGACCGGTGGGGAGGCAGTAGCTACCCCTTGAGTCTGGGTGCCACCGGCTGGCCGGTGGTGAAGCCACCGGTCGGCCGGTGGACTGAATTTCAGTCCATTTCTGCCTCTTCCTTGGTCAACTTCTTGGCAATCAAATGCCTATCAACACAAACACTTAAAACACAATGTTAGATAAAAATGAAAGTGATTGTGATCATGAAAATCAAACAACGAGAGGTTCGAGATGTACAACAATCTCCCCCTATTTTGATGATCACAATCACTTAAACAATTAAAGTAAAAACATGAATTGAAAGGAATGCTTAAATAAAAATGAAATGTAAAGCAAAGCATGATCAAAAAAGTTTCTCCCCCAATCAATCAAGAAATTCTCCCCCTTTGTGATTATCAAAATAGAGTGGGGCATAAAACTTGATTGAGGGAAATTTTGAAAAACAAGGGATGAGATTTGAAAATCAATTGAAATTTTGGAAATTGAATGATTTGAAACAAAAATTGAATAACAGTTTGAATTGAAAGTTTTGAATCAAAAACCAATTCGATACCAACTGTTGGAAACTAATTGAAAATTGAAAATTCTAAATTGAATTTTAAAAAGAATTGAAATTTGAAATTTGAAACCAAATGAAATTTTTGAATTTTGAGATTTTGAATCAAAAATGAGAAAGTTCTCCCCCTAAATAAAAAGAACTAATCACCGGGGAGTGGTTTTTGAAACCGAAACAAATTTAGGCCCGGAGAGACTTGCCAATAGGGATTTTTCAATCCATACTTGCCTCATGGCGGGTCTTCTCCTATAAAATTCGTCCGAATAAAAAATTGGTTTGGGTTGACCGTACCGGGCGTTTTTACAATTACACTCATAAATGAGATGCCCGGGTTTTTTGCAATAATTACAAAATTTAAAATCGGAGCTCCCCCTTACAAAAACAGTTTGATCATGGGAGGAGGAGGATCGGTTGGTATAGCCAAGTCCATTGGTGGTTCGGGATATACGTTGGGAACCAAGTATATTTTTCAAATTTTGTTCACCTTGGGTGAACTTGGCTAGGGTCTCTCTAAGGTCTTTGATGGTTGATTCCATGGAATCAACATTTGGAAAATTTTGGATTTTAAGGGTCAACTCTTCCTTCTCTTTGAGAAGTTGTTCTTTTTCGGAAGAGAGTTTTTTGAAAGACTTTTTTAAAGAAACAAATTTTGAAGAAAGTTCGTGAAAACCATTTTCAAGTTGGTCTCTAGCAAATTGGAGATCCTCATAAGACAAATGATTAAATGAATTTGAATTTGAAGAACAAGAGGAGGAAGAAGAGGAAGAGGATGATGGTACCTCATGTTTTGCCATTAGGCATTTTTTACCTTGGTCGCTCGAGGAGAAGGAGGAAAATGAAGAGGTGGAGCTATCACTCCATGTTGCCTTTGAAGCCTTCTTCTTTTCCTTTTTCTTGGCCCTTTTCTTGTGAAGTGGGCAAGCGGGTACGGATTTTTCATCGGGTTCCTGCTTTTGAGCGGGTTCTAGCTTTTGAGCGGATTCTTGCTTTGGAGCCTCACTAGTACCTTCATAGGTTAGTTCTAAAAGCTTCCAAATATCATGAGAAGATGTGCAAGAAGAAATACAATCAAAAACATTTCGGTCAAGACCACAATGAAGAGCGTTCATGGCTTTGCCATCAAGCTCAAAATTTGCAATGTCAGCGGGGGTCCATTGAGATTCATCTAGAGAAGAAAGCGTAAAACCATGCATAACAATTCTATAAATTGGATAGCTAATGCTTTTAAGAAAAGTTGACATGCGGGTTTTCCAAAAATTATAGTCGGTCCCATCAAAAAATGGAGCCCGACCCAAAGAAAAGCCTTCGGGGGCGTAAGAGGTTGAAGCGGTAGAAGCCATCAAAAAGGATCTTTAATTTGAAACCGGTTAAGGAATTATTCAAATACTTGCTCTGATACCAATTGTTGGGTCGGAAGAAAAGCGGGAATGAAAAGATGGCAAGAGGGGGGGTGAATTGCCTTTTAAAAAATTGATTCACAAATTAAAAATCAAAGTAAAAATGCAGCGGAAATAAAGAGGCAAGACACGCAAATTGATAACGGAGTTCGGCCAAAACCCGGCCTACGTCTCCGCTCCCAACTCAACCGTTGAGAGATTCCTACCGCTTGCTTTTCAATGGTTTTAGCAAGAAACCCACTAGGCTTTGAGGTAGCACTAGGACCTATTACAGCTTGCTTTTATTGGTTGAGCAAGAACCCAATGCTTTTAATGGTTAAGCAATAACCCACTAGTCTTTTTACGGGTGAAGACTAGCTCACCGATCTCAAGCCTTTTTACAAGGTAAGGCTTGACAACCTCTTCACACCTTAGTGGTGGTGTGAGAACCCAAAGAAAGGGAGGTTGAGAAAAGGGTTGGGGTTTGTAGGCACAAACCCAATTTTAAGCTCAAAGTAAATAAAACAATAAAACCCGTATTTGGGAAGACTTGGGCGCCTTTGATTGGATGGAGATGTTGAAGGCCGCTTCCAAGCTTCTTTGAAGGAGCTCCTTGGATGTGGAAGTTGTTGGAGCTAGGTGGGTTCCTTTGAGGAAGTCCGCCGGAGGTTGGCCAATTGATCCAAAATATGTCCGTTGGCTTCGTATATGATCCGGTAGATGTCCGGGGCTTCCTTGGCCTTTATTTATAGGCTAGGAACCCTTGGGGAGGCTTCGGAGCCGTTGGAGAGGTCTTCGGAGCCGTTGGGAGGCAAGTGGAGCAGCCTGGTCAAAGCTCCAACGGCTAGTTTGACTGGGCCACCGGCTGGCCGGTGCAGGGCCACCGGCTGGCCGGTGCCTTGGAATGTGGAGAGAATTCTGGTCCAGGCTCCACCGGTCGACCGGTGGAGGAGCCACCGGATGGCCGGTGGTGAGACAGTAGGTCTCACTATTCATCTGGGTGCCACCGGTCGACCGGTGGAGGAGCCACCGGCTGGCCGGTGGCAAGAGAGTAGATTGTACTTTTTGGGCTGGATGCCACAGGTCGACCGGTGGCAGAGCCACCGGTCGACCGGTGGGGAGGCAGTAGCTACCCCTTGAGTCTGGGTGCCACCGGCTGGCCGGTGGTGAAGCCACCGGTCGGCCGGTGGACTGAATTTCAGTCCATTTCTGCCTCTTCCTTGGTCAACTTCTTGGCAATCAAATGCCTATCAACACAAACACTTAAAACACAATGTTAGATAAAAATGAAAGTGATTGTGATCATGAAAATCAAACAACGAGAGGTTCGAGATGTACAACAAAGGATACCCATTTTAAGAGAAATTCTTGACTTTTTACCCAATTTCAAGTACACTATACAATATTTTTTAAGAAACAAATTATATTTATAAAATCAAAAGTTTTAACATGGAATTTTTTTGGATTACATCTAGTTATATATATATGATTACGCCTATTTTTGTTTTAAATGATCTTTAATATTTTCATTAGACCACACTAAAATGTTACAATTTTAATGTTTCTTAAAATATATTTTACATGTTATCACATAAATTTGGTATCAATTATTAGGATATATTCCTATTATACCTTTTTAATTTCCATGTTTTATCTAATTCCATTTTTCATGGACACTTGTATGATACACCCATTAAATTATGCTTTATAGCTTGATTACGGTACCCATTTCTTTCTATGGGTACCCTTATGTTTATGTTTGATTGATTATATATGATTATTTATGTGGATAGAATATTCATGAACCTGTTAATATAGGTGATCCCAGATAGCGCTCCAATGCATTGGGTAAATTTTAGTCTCATGAGACGTTATGTACAATGGTATTGGGGGTTAGCCTTGACTCGTGCTACCATGTGCAATAGTCTTGGTGGTTAACATTTACTTGTGCTACTCTATGTGAAATAATCCTTGAATTGTGATAAATTCAAGTTTTATGTTGCTTCGACATTTTTATGAATCCATGTTTATTTTAACCAATGTTTATATGTTATTATTTCGCATGTTCCATGCCTTTTTATATCATTACGTCTACCTTATAACCCATGTGATAAAGATTTATTACTATCCCTTTTCACTTACTAGGATTTTAGATCATCCCACTATTCAAGTTATACCCAGGTTATCATATGATGATCTATGATCACAATGGATGTTAAGAGCTATTTATGAATATTAAATGAAGAAATGTTTTATTTAGTCCCATGTTTTCGGTTTTATGTACCTATCCTTCCAAGACACTAGGATTTACAATCCATGGATTATAATATGATGTTTTATTTTGCTTAAAATCATGTAATGATATGTTTAAAAGATTTTGGTCACTATAGTTTATATTAGAATATTGTCTAGTTATTTTTGGAGATTTGGAATAGAGCAATTTTATAAGAACCTTATGGATGAGACTAAGTATAATAAAACACCCCTAAATTTTGGTAATTATAGAGTATGTGGTTTATCATAACAATAAATCCCTATCTGGATAAAAACTGGTAGTGGTGGCTCTAGAATAGATGTATCTAGGGGAAAAACATGAAAACACCTCTTTGAGAAATAAATGAATGGGAACTGGTGCATGGAAATGAGCCTTACTGAACTCCTGGTTTAACACTCCCAAAGGATATGCTTTAGTAAATTCAAGATCATAGTACAAGCCATTATTAAGAGAATAAAAAATATAATAAAGAATATAAGTTAAGAAACAGATCAAGGATAACATAGATTTAAATATAAGGAATCACAAGTTAGGATATTCTTCTCCTTTACAAGTTTATCCTTTTATGTTCAAAGTTTTCTTTTTATGATTAGTAGATATGTATTCAATCCCTATAATTTTATATTATTTTTCTTAGTTAATAGAGGGAAATAGATGAACATGTTCCAATAATCACTATGATAGAGAATGTGATGATTTCCCGAAATATATGCTTGGTATGATGGGAATTGGTGCTCAAAACATAATGATAGTACTTCTACCACTGGATGAAGTTATGAATAATCACTCGAATCATTTTGAACACCCTCCTCCCCAAAGGAAAGATCATGTTACCCTAGAATCATTCATGTTGAAAAGGCCTCCCTTGTTTGGTGGATCTTCTAGTCCCCTCTACATGGAAAAGTTGATGAACTCCATTGAAAAGATATTCTCTGTCCTCTAGTGATCAGAAGAAGTGAAAGTTATGCTGGAGGTCTATCATTTTGATGGGGAAGCTTATCAGTGGTGTAAACTGATCAAGAATAGAAAACCGAAAGAAGGATATTGATACCATGGATTGGAAGAAATTCAAGAGAATTCTTTTAAAAAAATACTTTTCCCTGAACCCTCTATCTCAAGATGGGAATAATGTTTCTCATACTCAAGAATAAGGAAGATTATTCAATCAGGGTGTATAAAGAAAACTTTACAAGGATTTCAAGGTACACGTCTGGCTTTATCATGAACACTGAAAGAAAGTTGGATCACTTTTTTAGCGGACTAAAGGTGAGTCTATGAAAAAAATGGGATTCAAGACTTCGACAGCTATGAGGAGATTTTTTGTTACACCCTTATGGTTGAAATGGAGATCAGAGACTCTCAGTGGTATCATGGACCTAGCAAAAAAAGAGGAAAATGGAATCTAATGTGGTCAATTCTGCAAATAAATTTCATGATGGAAGGAAGCCAGATCATCCAACTTGTAAGAATTAGGTGACGAAGCATCCTAGGAACTGTATAAAACGAACCAGGAACTGCTTCAAATGTGGAAATATGTGAAATATGGAAAAATAATACTAAAGTTATATGAAAAATACCACTAATGTGGATGAATTAAAGATGGTTCAGATCAAAACTCATCTGATAGTGCAGTGTAACAACTGTATGGAGCATGAGAATTATGTGAACAATTTCCCTAAGGTAAGGGTTATCGGAGGAAATCAATGACAACCTTCAAGGAAACTAGGAAGGTCTTCTGATATCACTACTAATGTGGTGATAGGTATGCTAGTTATTCATTAAATATTAGAGAACACACTTTTTGATTCTAGTTCTATGAATTCATTCATATCTTGCATTTTTAGTAGAACTTTTCAAACACCATCTCAATCTTTGGAGGATATGTTATCTGTGAGAATAGAAAATGGAGAAACTATTTCATTCAAGTTTTATAACTCCTACATGGTAAATTGTTTTGGACTGAACCTCCCATCAAATTTTTTCATACTTCCTTTAATGGAGTTTGATATTATCTTGGCCATTTATTGGTTATCTTTATACAAATCCAACATCAACTATCATGAAAGATAGATCACTATTCACATCCCAAACCATCCACTAATTATTTGAAAGTGTAAGGAGGAAGATGAATCTCATTTAGAATCGCTGAATCATGAGTTGATATTAAATCCTTATGAAAAAGAATTTCTAGATCAAATGATTGAGGCAAAGGAGATAATCATGCTTGAAGACATTCCCATGAAGAAGGATTATAGTGATATATTACCTGAAGAGTTTTATGGTCTTTCTCATGATCAAAAGGTTGAGTTATCAATAGAACTTATCCTTGGGATCCCTATCTATATCAAGGGCAACATACTGAATGGACACCGTAGAGCTGGAAGATCACAAGAAGCAGTTACTAGAGAATCTAGAAAAGTGTATTATACTATTTAGTGCTTCACCTTTGGGGCACTAGTCATATTTGTCTAGAAAAATGATGGATCAATTCGCCTATGAATTTATTATCATTATCTCAATAAAAAAATGATAAGGACCAATTATCCCCTACAGAAGATAGATTACTTGTTCTATCAGCTTCATGGGGACAATTAATTAATTAAGGTGGACCTTTGGTCAGGATATCTCTAATTAAAGGTGAATAAGGATGATATTCCCAAGACCCCCTTTTGAACGAGGTATGTACACTATGAGTTCAATGTGATTCCCTTCAGACTCACTAATGCTCAAAAAATATTCATGGATTTAATGAATATAGTCTTTAGTGATTACCTTGAGAAATTTTTGGTATTTATTATTGATGATATTCTGACATACTCCCTGAGAAAGGAGGAACACATGGGGAATTTGAACATTGTGCAAAAGACATTGCAAAGGGAAAAGTCCTATGAAATGTACAATAAATTTGAGTTCTTTATATAATAAGTATCATTCTTGGGAAATGTTATCACCAACCAAGTGATATTTATGGACCCTTCTAAGACAATGGACATTAAAGAGTGGCCCATGACAACATATGTAATGTCGACCATTAGTTTTTGAGGTTTATCAGGGTATTATCGATGATTTTTGAATAACATATCATGATTTTCTAACCCAATGACCATGATGACATAGAAGGGAGTGAAGTTTATCTGGACACAAAATTTGAAGACTGTTTTATGAAGTTGCAAAATATTTTTATCACTGCACAGATACTAACACTCCCAAAAAGTGGAGAACTCTTTGTACTTTATAGTGATTCTTCATAGAAGGTCATAGGTTGTGTGCTGATGAAAAATGATAGATTGATAACCTACGCCTCGCAGATGGTGAAAATCCATGAGAAAAACTATCCTACACATGATATAGAGTTGGTAGTTGTGATCTTTGCATAAAACCTTTGGCATCATTATTTTTATGGGGATAAGTGTGAGGTATATACTGATCATAATAGTCTAAAATATATATTCACACAAAAAGAGATTAATATGCACTAGTGTAGTTGGGTAGAGCTCATCATGGATTATGACTGCTCAATCCACTACAATCCTGGTATGGAAATCAAGGTGGAGTATTCCCTATGTAGAAAGGACCATGCATATTTATCAATGAGGAGAATTGAAAAGGATCCAATAATATTATATTTATAGAGGATGTAAATGGGTATCATTAAGGGAGGAACATCATTGATCCTTTCTGAAATGATTATACAACCATCCATCATGGAGAAAATAAAGGATGATCAAAGAAAATATTTGGGAATTCAGAAAAGGGAGGAAGCCATAAGAAAAGAAAAATACTGTAAGTTTATGACTGATGTAGAAGGAGTTTTATGATTTGGGTCATGATTATGTGTACCATCTGATCCAGAAATAAAGAAGGATCTTTTTAATTATTCACATTGATTGACATTTTCTATTCACTTAGAAAGCACAAATATATATTGAGATCTCCGAGAGAACTTTTAGTGTGACAATATAAAGAAGAAGATTGCTATGTATAAATCAAAGTGTCTGGTATGTCTAAATGTGAAAGTTGAAAGAAAACATTATAAGGGGTGATGAAAAAAATACCCATACCAACATGGAAGGGGAAGAATATCACCATGGACATTGTCACTGGACGTCCAAGGATATCTAGAGGAAACAATGCAATATGGGTCATAATGGATTGTCATACAAAGAAATCTCACATTATCGTGATTAGAGGACTTATCATTGGATCAACATGAATATATATATATATATATATATATATATATAAAGAAGTGGGCTTCATGGGGTACAAATATTAATTTTATTTGATGGAGATCTAAGATTCACCTAAAAGTTTTAGAAATGTCTCTAATATGATCTACGTACTGAAATAGACTTTAGTATGGTATATCATCCTCAAACTAATTGCCAATAAAATAGAACTATTTAGATAGTATAATATAAGATGAGAGTGTGTCTATGGACTTCAAAGGAGGATGGCACCAACATATTCTATTGGTAGAATTCTCCTATAATAATAGTTTCCACTATTGAATTTGAATGACACCATACGAATCCCATTATCAGAAAAGGTGTAGAACACCAGCGTGTTGGGATGAAGTTAGTGAACTTAAGCTACTAGGACATAAAATAGTATAAGAAATGGTGGATATGGTGAAAACCATTTAGCATCACATCATGGAAGTAAATAGTCGATAAAAGAGTTTTGTTGAAAATGGTGGATGTGACCTTGAGTTCAAATGTGGAGACATTGAGTTCCTACGCATATCTCCATGGAAGAAGGTCACGAGGTTTGGGAAGAATGGAAAGATAATCCCCAGGTACATCATCCCCGTAAAGAATCTTGATCATGTCGGGGTTGTGGCCTATCGACTACCTTGTCTAAAGTAAACGATGTCTTCCATGTATCCCTCTTGTAGTATTACATACCAGATCTTTCTCAGGTACTCTCTTCATAGGGGGTATAATTTGAGAATGATATTTCTTATGAGGAGAAGCTAGTGAAGATATAGAATCATATATGTAACACCCCAAGATTTTATGAAAAATATTCTTTTAATTTCATTAATGTCTTGTGTTGTATGCTACACCAAGATTACCTTCCTCTATACGCAACACCGTATTAGCTTGCAGTATACGCAACACTATTCTTGGATCGTGTTACACACAATTTTGATAATAGTTATTCTACGCAACATTGAGTATATATATATATATATATTCAATTTATAAATGAAATATGGTTGGATTCTGTTATATGAAACAACGAAGGATTCATGCACAACACACAACCTTGACTTGGCTTGCATTACACGCAATCACGACCTTCTTCGATAGCGTGTGTTGTACGCAATACCGGGTTTTACTAAACAACAATATATTATTATAATATTATTATAAACTAGCCATTATGAATATTATTAACTAAATTTTAAATTTTATAACATTATTATTCATCTTAAACATTTTCTAGAATATGGTATAAGAACAAAAATTTTTTTTGGGTAAAATAAGTATTTTTCAAAAAATGCAGTTTTGCTGCCTTTTGATGGTGCACCCACTTTAAATCAAGGTTTTGACATGTTTATAAGTTCAATTTGACAAACAAAATTCTTCTTTGTAATCAAGAAATGAAAATTTACTTCGGATAAAATTTTCATATTATTCTGGTAACTTTCATATTTTGATGAATAGTAAAAACACGCTATATTTTAATTAAAAACAACTTTTTTCATAACAATAATTTATATGGTTAAATTATAGTATTGAATGGTTTTAAAGTATAAATAGAATATATTTTTACCATTTAATATAATGTATGTCATTTGCATTGATTCTACCTTGAATTCGAAGGATAAATCTATTCAATCTTTTGCAATGTTTTAAACAAAAACTCGTTTTCTTTCGACAACGGTATTAATTTTAATTTAATTTCTACAACTTTAGTGTATTGAATTTGGAAAAATGGATTCCATATTTGTAATCAGTGGGGCAAAATTATGTTAATAAGCTACTTTTTATTTTTTGGCATTATTAATAGTAACTACGGTAAATTTTATTTACCATAGTTAAAGGTAAATCAGGTAATTAAGGGTAAATATAAGATTATAAAATTAACCTAACGCCTGCCAAATTCCTATTGGATGATTAAAAGTAGACCCATATCACCTAAGGGTCGGATTATATTCATTTAATGGACCTTTGTCCATGAAAATAATTTAATTATTTTTAAAACCAATGAATGTGACAACATGTCACTTTCTTAAATATTATAAGTATAATAATTTTAATTTAGTGATACACTTCATGAAACGTAAAAAATGAATTGTCTCTAGAAATATAATACAATTATCTACATCATAGGAATTTATTTATAATTTTTAGGGATTAAATAATTATCATTTATTATGACACAAAGATGATGCAGTAATTATCTTATTAATGAAATATTGACATAATTGATGTTATAAATACCCAAATAAATATAATTTAAGACTTTTTAGATATTCAACTAATTTTATAGGTTACTATGACATGTTAGTATTTCTTTAATTAACCTTTTTATAACTAATAATTCTGTTATGATTTTCACAAAAATCAATTACTAAATAGTGTCAAATTTGACATAAAATAGTTTTTAAAACAAATATTACATTATTAATTGTTATTTTATTCCTAAAAATATAAGGATAGGCCAAATTACTTAGATAACGTTATATATATTAATAATAAACAACTTGGGGTTCGTTTGGATTCTTATAGTATGTTTATTAACCTTATAGTATAAGAACACAATAAGACACATTAAAAGTAAAATTACTTAACTTAATGTTAAATCTAAATGATAAGGATAAAATAGGAACCTAAACTTGTCTAAATTATATTTTATGAGAGTATTTCAACCCATACCCACCTTAGCTTCTAAATAAATCAATTTGGAGCTATTTAAAACCGAACTTGAGTTTATAATAAAATAATATTATTAGTTTTTCCAAAGGAGCCCCTCTCCTCCATTATAAAAGGGCACCTCCTCCCTCTCCTCCTCAGACCAATTTGAGCCTTCAAGCTCGGCCAAACCCTAAAAATTTCTCCTATACACTTCACTAGAGACATCCTAGAGGTCCTGGTCTTCTTAAAAGACCAATTTTAGTTCCCTAAAAGAAGTCTCAAAGAAGCACTTCAAAGAAGAGGTAATGTCCGTTACCGATTCTTTCATCTATATTTCTTCTTCCACTTCTTCTTCTTTAGATGATTCATTATGAATTAATAAAATCAGTATCACTCATATACTGATATGTTATTATAATTATGAAACATCCCTATTTCACCATCTAACCATCCTATGGAAAATGAAATCACTGCGCTTGCGTACGTACGGAATACCGTCTCCACGCCGTGGTGTAATCTATTTTCCACCACCACCTTACTTGGATGGGTATAATGGTGTAAATAATAACTATATATGATTATTTTAAAGTGATATTTATTCTAAAATAGTATACATACACTCCAATACAGTCCCACGATCATGAGAATGATATCATCGCTCGTGCGTACGTACGGACTACCGTCTCCACGACGCGATGAGATTCATTCTCCACGTTAACCATTAATGAATGATTATAAATTATATATAATAAGTAATCATGAAATATATGAAATAATAATGATACTGGATTTATGTTTATATATATTTATGTCATCTACTTAATTCCATTCAACTCAATAAGGAAACGAAAACAGCGTTCATGCGTACGTACGACCTACCGTCTCAATGAGCGGTGTATTTCATTCCATTTACTGATTTATTATATATATGTATATTCTGAATATATATTATATATAAATCATGTTTTATATTCTGGAATTATGTAATCATGATCTAAGTAATCTTATGAATAATTACAAGTCAAAACACGGACGACAAATGAAACAATTTTACCCAAAACGCTCTTTAACATGGAATTTACAAAATAACGGGTAATATAAAGTCATAAGTGAACCATATATGATATCATAACAATGATTATGATTCTGGAATAAGTCAATGACATTATTTAAATCATTTTATAGGAGGTTCGGACACTTATGAAGCAAATCGGACCTAAGGTAAGGGAAATATCATAATCTCATTTTTATCCGAGATTGTTTATAATTCGGTATTTACTGGGGTGTATTTTATCATCCACATCCATGTTTCAACAATATGTAATATTATTTACATTCATATAAAATTGTTTAAATCCAATTTTACCCTTCGGTGAGTTTTTAGTAAAAGATATGAAAGGAATCTTTTGTCGTTTTTCATTCGAGGTACTTTTTGACCTTTCTGACACAAGTACGAGAAGAATGTTTTTTTAACTTATACGGAATGAATGGATTTTTAAAACATTATTTCCAAGAATCTTCCTTTACAAGTTTTCAAGTTTATTTTTAATAAACTTCTTTTAGTTTAGAATTGTATGACATGTTAAGAAAGGAAAAGTGTTTTTGAAGTAGAAAGGATATTTTCCTCAAGAATGGAGTTCAAGTGTTTTATCAAAATTATTTTCCATCTAAGATAATATAGGATTCTGTTTCTATCCCTATTATTACATGGATTTGATTATGTTGTGATGTAAATATTTTTATGAATTCCTTTATCTTATATGAATTTTTTTATGATGTCATGTTGTTTACGAATCCCATTTTTACTACATGGGTTATGTAATGATGTATGATTTAAGATTTTGTGGAACACATAAGAATGGTATCATTATGAGATGGGTGGGACCTATATCTCCCTCCAATTCATTGGGTAATGATTTTATATCTCATGAGATAGACATGGATGGAATGGTAGGTTATACCGGTTCAGTAAAACAGGACTGAAACGAGAGTAAACTCAGTTCAGAAATGGACTTTGTCCACTAAGATAGTCTTGGCAATGAGTCTTGACTAATAAGAAATGATTCTCTATGATTATGTGTATATGCCACAAAGTTTCATGTTATAAGTTATGATTATTGGGATTTCATTTCACTACTATGATTTATCCCATGTTATGAAATTATGCTCTCTTTTACGGGTTAAGATTTCCAAAATGTTATGTTCTTATGAATATGATGTGATTGATATTTCTTTTGTTTACCCTTACTGAGCATTTGAGCTCACCCTTTTATGTTTTCTTTTCCCCAGGATATAAAGAAAGGTTTTAGGTAAAAAAAGGAAGATCTTTATGGGAGATGTCGACGATCTTTCACCATGATTAGAAGATTATATTCCGAGTTTCCAAAGACACTAAACTATTACGATCTTTTTGTGTGTGTTTTTTTTATGTACTAAGTATTCCACAAAAGTAATGTAATTTCCATGTACGTTAAGCTTCGGGTCTCTACAGTTGTTATCAGAGGAAAGGTTTAGTCACCCTTTGGAAACTAGGATGCGAGAACTTTATTGAGATCCCTATAGATATTTCTAAGGTATTTATAGGGATGTCCCTAAGGTTAAGTATATGTATAGGTTATAGTACTATAATTATGGTAGTCTAAGATGTTAGATATTGAAGGTACTCCCCCTTTATTTTATTCTTTTCCCTAGCATAATTTTTGCCTCTCACACTATTCTTTTTGGGTTTTAGACGATGGCTGGAACCCGAAGGAATCGTGTTGATCAATGTAATGGACAATGCAATGATTGTCCTCCTGAACAAACAAATGTTATGGGAGATGGAGTGAAAAATCTTATTTCTATACTTACATAAGCTATGAATCACTCTGAACTTCCAAATGAGCAGAGAAGGGAAAAACATTCTATTGAGTCCTTCATGAGGAAACGTCCACCTTCTTTCAGTGGGTCTTCTAATCCACTTGTTGCTGAACAATGGATCAGTACCACTGAAAAGATATTTTCAGTTCTTCAATGTTTTGAACATGATAAATTCATCTTAGCAGTATATCATTTGGAAGGTGAGCTGATCAATGGTGGAATCTTATCAAGAATACAAGGCACAGAGATGAAATTGAGTCCATGGAATTGGACGAGTTCAAGAACTTATATTTCAATAATTACTTCCCTCGTATTCTTCGAACAAAGATGGAGAAGGAGTTTCTTTAACTAAAGAAAAAGGATGATGAATATGTTGGTATATACAAAGTGAATTTTACAAGGCGTGCAAGGTATGCATCTGGATTTATCATCCAACCTGAAAGTAAAGTTGATCAATTCTTCAGTGGCTTAAAACCAAATCTTCGAAGGGCATTAGCTATAAGAGACTTTAGTAGCTATGAAGAAATTTTACGTTGTGCTATCAAGGTTGGAATGGAAGTTGGTGTTACTTATCCATCTCAAAGTTTTTATAAGAAATGAAAGATGGAGTTCAAGGAGAAATCTTAGAATAATGGTGAAAAGAAGATGAATGTTTCCTTATGCACAATGTTTGGAAAGAATCATGGTGGAGATTGTCTTAAAGGGACAAGTAAATGTTTCAAATGTGGAAAAGAAGGTCATCGGAAATTTGAATGCCGCAATGATGGGAAGAAGATGTCTAATAATGCAAACAAACGAAGGGATGCACAGAATAAACCTACTACACTTCAATGCTTAAAGTGCAAGGAGATGGGGCATTATGCCATTAAATTCCCTAATCCAAGGGTTATTGATGATGGTTGACATCAACAAAATATTAAGGCAAAGGACAAAGGGAAGTCACATGCGATCACTATTGGTGATGTTGAATATGAAAATGATGTGGTGTAATGATAAGTGTTTATGTAATGGGATTCCAAAATAATGTTGTATATAGTATCATTGAATATTGGAATATTTATGTATTGGTTTATTGTGGTTTTCGATAATTTTATGGTACCAATAACCATGGAAAGTGGTTGAGATATTTTTGAAAAAAAAGATGATATGCGCATAATGAAGGGAAAACGAGAAAATGAAATATTTGACAGTATTCATGAGCTCATGATTGATATAAGGACTAAGTGATATCATGGTTTGAGTATATAGAATTTTGAGGATTTTGGTACGTGGAAAGAGTTAACTTTTAACAACATTCATGTTTTCAATAAGGTTCAATGGGTATTCATTATTCAAGAGAATACATGATTAAGGTATTCACATGTTTGTAGTTTGACCAACAAGATATATATTATGATATATGGGGGATAAATGATGGCATTCACATGATCATTTTCTTTATACTATGAGCTTGGACCGAAGTATGTTAGATAAGCCTAAAGATTGGAATGGATTATGTTGGACATAAGTTAGTATTGTTTAAGGATAAAACTTTTTTTGATATTGTTGATGGGATTTTATAGTAATATATCTTTAGAAAATGGGCATCCTACAGGACGGGCAACAACCCATCACGTCGGACAAGGCTGTGGGAATCAAACCCACAACTGAAGTGTGACTGGCCTTTATTGCCTACCACTGGCCTACAGGAAGTCCATGTTTAGTAGAAACTAGTTTTATTTTATTAAGCGGTATGATATATGAAGTATAAGTTCGTTTTTGGAACCATATACGATTAATCTAACCATAAGATAGACTTATAACTTTTGCAAACCTTTTGTTTGAGACAGATGGAATGACCCATCATTCTATCACATGATCTGCTAACACTTCACGAATGACAAGTTCAACTTCATTTCATTAAAAGATGAAGTGGAAATTGTCCAAAGAACTACCAACGGTGAGACTGTACCAAAATCACGAAAGTATTTATTCTAATTCTAATTTCATCAACTTTAGGGAAATGTTCTTAAAAACCAAAAATGTTGTCCTAGTTCCCTTATATCCGATAAATTAGATGGTACCTTAGATCATTAAAAATCTATGGCTTTGTGATCGATGGCTTTTTCATAGCCATGTTCTCTACCACTCTCCATCAGAACATGATGGTTAGATTTTTCTTCCATATCCATATTTTCACCTATGTTCTCCTATGTGGAAACCCAGTGGTGAGTTAATTTGGGTAACCATTACATTTCATACTTTATTTTTTAAATCTATGTTTTGGTATTTCTTTTTATGATGTGGGTTTCTATTAAACAAACCTTCGAGTAGTAAACCATTTATAACCCCGACGAATTTTGAGGGCGAAATTCATTTTAAGGGGGGAAGAATGTAACACCCTGAGATTTTATGAAAAATATTCCTTTAATTTCATTAATTTCTTGTGTTGTATGCTACACCAAGATTACCTTGCGCTATACGCAACACTGAATTAGCTTGCAGTATACGCAACACTATTCTTGGATCGTGTTACACACAATTTTGATAATAGTTATTCTACGCAACATTGAGTATATATATATATATATATTCAATGTATAAATGAAATATGGTTGGATTCTGTTATACGAAACAATGAAGGATTATTTCACAACACGCAACCTTGACTTGGCTTGCATTACACGCAATCATGACCTTCCTCGATAGCGTGTGTTGTACGCAATACCGGGTTTTACTAAATAACGATATATTATTATGATATTATTATGAACTAGCCATTATGAATATTATTAACCAAATTTTTAATTTTATAACATTATTATTCATCTTACACATTTTCTAGAACATGGTATAAGAACAAAATAAATTTTTTGGGTAAAATAAGTATTTTTCAAAAAAATGCAGTTTTGCCGCTTTTTGATGGTGCACCCACTTTAAATATAGTTTTGAAATGTTTATAAGTTAAATTTGACAAAAACAATTCTTCTTTGGAATCAAGAAATGAAAATTTACTTTGGATAAATTTTTCATATTATTCTGGTAACTTTCATATTTTGATGAATAGTAAAAACACGCTATATTTTAATTAAAAACAACTTTTTTCATCGCAATAATTTATATGGTTAAATTATAGTATTGAATGGTTTTAAAGTATAAATAGAATATATTTTTAACATTTAATATAATGTATGTCATTAGCATTGATTCTACCTTGAATTCTTAGGATAAATCAATTCAATCTTTTGCAATGTTTTAAACAAAAACCCGTTTTCTTTCGACAACGGGATTAATTTTAATTTAATTTCTGAAACTTTCGTGTATTGAATTTGGAAAAATGGATTCCATATTTGGAATCATTGGGTCCAAATTATGTTAATAAGCTACTTTTTATTTTTTGGCATTATGAATAGTAACTACGGTAAATTGTATTTACCATAGTTAAAGGTAAATCAGGTAATTAAGGGTAAATATTAGATTATAAAATTAACCTAACATCTTCCAAAATACTATTGGATGATTAAAAGTAGACCCATATCACCTAAGGGTCGGATTAGATTCATTTAATGGACTTTTTTCCATGAAAATAATTTAATTATTATTAAAACCAAAGAATGTGACAACATGTCACTTTCTTAAATATTATAAGTATAATAATTTTAAGTTAGTGATAAACTTCATGAAACTTCTAACATGAATAGTCTAAAAAAATCTAATACAATTATCTACATCATAGGAATTTATTTATAATTTTTAGGGATTAAATAATTATCATTTATTATGACCCAAAGAGGATGCAGTAATTATCGTATTAATGAAATATTGACATAATTGATGTTATAACTACCCAAATAAATGAAATTTAAGGCTTTTTATGAATTAAACTAATTTTATAGGTTTCTATGACATGTGAGTATTTCTTTAATTAACGTCTTTAGAACTAATAATTCTGTTATGATTTTCACAAAAATCAATTACTAAATAGTGTCAAAATTGACATAGAATTGTTTTTAAAACAAATATTATATTATTAATTGTTATTTTATTCATAAAAATCTATGGTTCAGACAAATGACTTAGATAAGGTTATATATATTAATAATAAACAACTTGGGGTTCTTTTGGCTTCTTATAGTAAGTTTATTAACCTTATATTATAAGAACACAAGAAGACACGGTAAAAGTAAAATTATTTAACTTAATGTTAAATCTAAATGATAAGGTTACAATAGGAACCTAAACTTTTCTAAATTATATTGGATGAGAGGATTGCGACCCATACCCACCTTAGCTTCGAAATAAATCAATTTGGAGCTATTTAAAACCGAAAATGACTTTATAATATAAAAATATTATTAGTTTTTTCAAAGGAGCCCCTCTCCTCCCTTATAAAAGGGAACCTCCTCCCTCTCCTCCTCACACCAATTTGAGCCTTCAAGCTCGGCCAACCCCTACCAATTTCACCTCTCAACTTCCCTAGAGACATCCTAGAGGTCATGTTCTTATTAAAAGACCAATTTTAGTTCCCTAAAATGAAGTATCAAAGAAGGACTTCAAAGAAGAGGTAATGTCCGTTACCGATTCTTTCATCTTTATTTCTTCTTCCACTTCTTCTTACATATATGTTTCATTATGAAGTAATAACATCAGTATCACTCATATAATTATATGTTATTATATGTATGAAACAACCCTATTTCACCATCTAACCATCCTACAGAAAATGAAATCACCGCGCGTGCGTACGTACGGAATACCGTCTCTAGGCTGTGGTGTAATCTATTTTCCACCACCACCTTACTTGAATGGGTATAATGGTGTAAATAATAACTATATATGACTATTTTAAAGTGATATTTATTCTTAAATAGTATACATAGACTCCAATAAAGTCCCACGATCATGAGAACAATATCATCGCTCGTACGTACGTACGGACTACCGTCTCCACGACACGATGAGATTCATTTTTCACGTTAACCATTAATGAATGATTATAAAGAATATATAATAAGTAATCATGAAATATATGAAATAATAATGATAGTGTATTTATGTGTATATATATGTATGTCATCTACTTAATTCCATTCAACTCAATAAGGAAACGAAAACAGCGTTCTTGCGTACATACGGCCTACCGTCTCCATGAACGGTGTATTTCTTTCCATTTACTGATTTATTATATATATGTATATTCTGAATATATATTATATATAAATCATGTTTTATATTCTGGAATTAAGTAATCATGATCTAAGTAATCATATGAATAATTACAAGTCAAAACACGGACGACAAATGAAACAATTTTACCCAAAACGGTCTTTAACATGGAAATTACAAAAGAACGGGTAATATAAAGTCATAAGTGAACCATATATGATATCATAACAATGATTATGATTCTGGAATAATTCAATGACATTATTTAAATCATTATACAAATGTTTCTGACACTTACGAAGCAAATCGGACCTAAGGTATGGGAAATATCACAATCTCATTTTTATCCAAGATTGTTTATACTTCGGTATTTACTGGGGTGTATTTTATCATCCACATCCATGTTTCATAAATATGTAATATTATTTCCATCCACCTAAAATTTTTTAAATCCAATTTTACCTTTCAGTGAGTTTTTAGTAAAAGATATGAAAGGAATCTTTTGTCGTTTTTCGTATGAGGTACTTTTTGACTTTTCTGACAAAAGTACGAGAAGAATGTTTTTTTATCTTATACGGCATGAATGAATTTTTAAAACATTATTTCCAAGAATCTTCCTTTACAAGTTTTCAAGTTCATTTTTAATCAACTTCTTTTAGTTTAGAATTGTATGACATATTAAGAAAGGAAAAGTGTTTTTGAAGTAGAAAGGATATTTTCCTCAAGAATGGAGTTCAAGTGTTTTATCAAAATTATTTTCCATCTAAGATAATATAGGGTTCTATTTCTATCCCTATTATTACATGGATTTGATTATGTTGTGATGGAAATATTTTCATGAATTCCTTTATCTTATATGAATTGTTTTATGATGTCATGTTGTTTAAGAATACCATTTTTACTACATGGGTTATGCAATGATGTATGATTTATGATTTTGTGGCACACATAAGAATGGTATCATTATAAGATGGGTGGGACCTATATCTCCCTCCAATGAATTGGGTAATGATTTTATATCTCATGAGATAGACATGGATAGAACAGCTGGTTATACTGGTTCTGTAAAACAGGACTGAAACGAGGAGTGAACTCGGTTCAGAAATGGACTTTGTCCACTAAGATAGTATTGGCAACGAGTCTTGACTAATAAGAAATGATTCTCTATGATTATGTGTGTATGACACAAAGTTTCATGTTATAAGTTATGATTATTGGGATTTCATTTCACTACTATGATTTATCCCATGTTATGAAATCATGTTCTCTTTTACAGGTTAAGATTTCCAAAATGTTATGTTCTTATGAATATGATGTGATTGATATTTCTTTTGTTTACCCTTACTGAGCATTTGAGCTCACCCTTTTATGTTTTCTTTTCCCCATGATATAAAGAAAAGTTTTAGGTAAAAAAAAGGAAGATCTTTGTTGGAGATGTTGAAGATCTTTCACCACGATTAGAAGATTATATTCTGAGTTTTCAAAGACACTAAACTATTACGATCCTTGTGTGTGTGTTTTTGTTATGTACTAAGTATTCTGCAAAAGTAATGTAATGACCATGTACGTTAATCTTCGGGTCTCTACAATAGAGATGAAGTTCTACAAAACAAGAATACTCACCTGATCAAGTACTATGGCGGAACATAAGTACGAAGAGGTAACATGGGAACTAGAGGAGTCAATGTAGGGTATGTACCCTAACCTATTTCTGTCATAGAATATAAAATGAAATTCTGATGGAAAAATTTCATAAGGCAAAATAATGTAATGTCCCAATTTTTTATTAATAGAAATTCCCTTCTTGTAATTATGTTATATAATCACATGAAATCACAACATAATGAACTGATATGTACTATGTGACCTTTAAACATAATATTATCTCTTAGGTGATTTGAATTTAGAAAATATGACATACACTATTTCGATCATTAAGATGTTTGGAGTCCTATGGAAGAAACTTAATTTTTGGTGAATAGTAACACACCCTTATGAATAGTAACCTACCCTTATAAATAGTAATATGACCCTTATGAATAGTAAATCATCCCAAATAATAGTAAACTTTCCCTTGAATGTATAAATAAAATTTTCTTTTCTTATAAGTGAAAAGAAGTCCATAGTAAAAGTATTTGTTTTTTTTAAGTCATAAATAATTAATTAAAATAAAATAATTAATTTAAAATAAAATTTATTATCCCAAAATGTGTTTCTAAATTTATAATTTTATGTCTTCTAGTTTTAATATAATTTTATAGTACCTTATTTAATTTTCAAAATCATTAGAAAATCAATAATAGATTTAAAATCTATATTTTTTCCAGTAAATTATGATTTTATATAAAAATTAAATTAATCTTATTTAGAGAATTATTTTTGAAAAATGGATTCCATTTTTAGATGATATGCATTGAAAAATGGTTAGGGTGATTTTTTGGATTTTTCGGAAATACATGAATTTATTATGAATTGTGAAACACGATAATTTACAAAATAAGCTAAATACATTAATTACTAAGTCGTGGGTGATACTATCATGATGTAAGAACCTTTGGTTTGAACTCACATGAAATTATTACATTTTGGTCATGTAATCATCACTATTTCTTGTCTTTTGGACAATAATAAACTATTGATTAAAAGATTAAGAAAACCCTCCTCCCCTCCACTATAAAAACAACCCACACTCTCCTTTTATCATCACTATTATCAAGCTTTGTGTCTTGCCTAAAGTATAATAAAATTCCTCCCTAAGATCCTAACCCTTGTCCAGTATCCCCTGGTCACCTCAAAAGGCCAGATATTCTCCCATTAAGAGGCTCTCAAGGATGATTTACTCAAGAGGTATATTCCCCTTTTCAATTCTATTACCACCCTTTCAAGTTCCTTTGTTTTATTTTCTATTGTTACCTCTCCTCATCCAAATTTTCTGAAAAATACAATATCATATATGTACTATAATTTTGTTATGAGGATGTAATATGTTATTATAATCACTCATTTACTCTTCCTTTATTCTAGTATTGAAAACACCATCGAAGATGTGTTAATTTACCACATTCAAGGATGATGGGTTTTCAATTTCTATTACCGTCTTGAATTCTAGTCATAAAACCATTTTCATGGATGAAACATATTTTAATATATTTATTATTTCTCCTATATCATTCTAGAATGTTGTAGTACATGTGGTTTTTTATGAAACAAAATGTATTCGTTGTGATCAAAACAACCAATTAACCCAAAAGGTTATAATTAAAGTTTTAAATAACGATTCAACATCACACCATGTTTATAAATTTAATTTACAACAATGTAACATTATAGATGTTGAATAATAAAATTTAACTCTCATTATGGACAATAATACTCATTTTATATGAGTATCTGTTCATGTATATAAGTAAATTAAACATGAAACAAACGGACCAAAATAATGAAATTGATCCTCTTAACTACTCAAAAAAGACATTGATGAACTTAATAAGGTTACACTAAATAAATTAAATTTATTGGAAGTTCGTGAATTATTAATTAATGAACCTAAATTTATTATTCAGGTCATTAATATCAAGTGAAGATCCCCCTCACAGATAAGGTAAGGGATCCTCTCTTTTTGACATTTATTCAAGAATCTTCTCTATGTTATGTTCTTTTATGTGTAGTTCATAATGAAGGGATATGATTTCTCACCTCCCCCACAACTCTATAATGATGTAAAAAAGTAGATAATCCAATTTATATCTCATTAATCCCTCCTAGGTACACCCAGTACCATACCAATATTCTGTTAGGGTTTCTACCCAAACCTCCTTCATTCCTTCGGGTTGTTATATATTTTATTTTATCCAAAAGATGTTGTAATTTATTTTTATGTAAAACTTATGAATACTATTTATATTCTCCAAAATCAGGTTTCAAGATATATCCATTATTCTATTTTTGGGATATATAATTTTTTAAATGATTTCCACCTCAATACTTCAAGATAAGAAAACTCGTTTGAAGGGAAATTCATGAATTCTTACCCAATTTCAAGTACAATATACAATATATTTCAAGAAAAAAAATGATTTTTATAAAATGAATATTTTTATCATGAAATAATTTTTAGTTCACTTTTGTTTTTATATAAAATATTATGCCCTTTTTTAAGTGATTCTCAATATTTTCTTTATACCTCACTAAAATGTTTTAATTATAATGTTTCATAAATAATATTTTACATGTTATCACATAAATTCAGAATCAATTATTATAATATATGACTATTAAACCTTATGAATTTCCATTATTGATCTAATTCCTTTTTTTCATAGACACTTGTATGATACACCCAATAAATTATGCTTTATGCATCGATTATGATTCCCATTTCTTTCCATGGGTACCCTTATGTTTATGCACTATTGATTATTTATGAATATTTATGTGGAAATAATATTCATGAACATGTTTTTATTGGTGTTCCTAGATAGCACTCCAATACATTGGGTAAAGTTGAGTATAATGAGCTGTTATGTGCAACAGTCTTGGCAGTTAGCCTTAACTCATCCTACCATGTGTAATGATCATGGTGGTTAACCTTGAATTTTGTTCCTCTTTGTAAAAAAAGCTTTGAATCATGATAAAGTCATCCTTTACGCTATTGTAATGTCATTATGACTCCATATTTATATGATACCATATTTATATGTTATTATTTCACATGTTATATTCTTTTTTAATCATTATTCTATGCCTTCTAACCCATGTGCTAATGATTTTTTACTATTATTTTTTCCTTAAAGTGATTTTAGCCCATCCCTTTGTTCATGCTATCCCCCTGTTCCCTATGAATATGTAAGAGAACAATTTAGATTTGGAGTTATTTATTAAGATAAATGAATAAATGTTTTATTTGGTACCATGTTTTGAGTTTTATGTACTTAGTCTTCCAAGACACTAGACTTCACGATCCTTGTCTGGTAATATAATGTTTTATTATGCTTAAATCATGAAATGATTTATGTAAAAGCATAGAGTCTATATATTTATGAAAAATGAGATACTATAGAAAAAATTATACAAATAAGAATAGAAACGAAAGATATATTTTATAGGTTATTAATTTTGGATAGTGGATTGAAAAAATATAAACTAACTACAGTGATTATAGATAGTGATATAGATTTAAAAAATAATATATAAAAATATTTTAATATGTCTATCCAAATGATTTAGTTGATTAGGGTGGATATAACATTTTTATAAGAATTAACAAATAACCCTTTGTATATGAATTTCTCAGATAATATCATTTAAAATAAGAAGATATTACAAGAATTGTCCACTGTACTATTCATCAAAGAGTATAGCGTTTTCATTAAAAGTATGATACCACAAAAGTTAAAATTTCCAAGTGGTTTCAAGACACCCTACGAGTTTGAATGTATTATAATTTTCATATTTTTGGTTGATTTTGGAGCTAATATAAACCCCATTCATTTAATAATCTATACAGAATAAAAAAAGTGATTTAAATAAAAATACAGTGGTCATGTATCCTGAAGATAGATCAATTACACATCCAAAAAAAAGTTTTGAATACATTTAAGATTCAATAGGGAATATTATAATTTCTATATATTCTTTATTACTTAATATGGATATAGAAAAGGTTGTACTTGTCATACATGGAAAAAATTTCATTCTAGTGGAGGTTCTCTCATTGATGTCCAGAAAATTAAATTAAAATTTCTAGTAAGATGGGATAATATGATTTTTAATTTATTTAAATACATAAAACATATAGATATTATATAATACTATTTCACTATATATATTTGTGTTTAATAGTTTTACTATGAAGTATCAAATCATTGGATTACTATGCTTTATTAAAAATTAAAAATAGTCGATGACATAACTGACTGACAGAAGGTACAAGAATTGAAATGATTTCAAAAGTAAGAAGACTATCACACAATTTAATATAAAAAACCAAAAGTGGATCCATGTGAAAGTGAAGGATATTTGAAACCATATGAACAAGAATCATCCATCATCTAATTTAAATATTTCCATGAAAACTATAATATTCATACCTTAGAGATAAAAAACAATTCCTGTTATTATTGTATCTGGATTTGTTTAGAAATAAGGGAAAATATTATTGAAAAAAAAATAAAACTACTTCATAGATAATTCCTTCAACATTCATGGATAAAATATTGATGGAATATGATGTTATGACTACCATGGAATTCTAAATGAGGTTAAATATGAAAATCATAGAGGTTTTCAAGGTTGCAATCATCATGTTTCTAGATATTAGGATAATATATTCTATTTTATAAAGTTCATTAGTGATTACAATTCATATTTTACCAAACAGGGGTTGAATGAAAATGATGACTAATGACAATAATGAACATATTTATATAATAACTATCACAAGTTAGAGAGTATGTATTAATAATTTGAAACTAAATGAAAAAATAAGGAAATACTGTTTCAATATTAATATTTTATTATATTATTTATAACCTTATGGGAAATTTAATATTTACGTTTATTTGATGTCTATTTTGGGTATAATAGATTTTATATTGATCCACCATACCAAGAGAATACTATCAATGCATGTTCATATGGAAAATTATCTTATAGGATGATTCTTTTTGGGGTATGTGATGCCCCTTAAAAATTCAAATGGGGAATAATTTCTATCTTATAGGATATTATGGTGAGTAAAATTAATTTTTTTATAGATGAATTCTCTATATTTTGATTGTTTTTTAAAGATTATTTTGTAAAAAATCTATGTTGTTTAAAATATGTGAATATAAAAACAAGGTACCGAACCAAAAAAATTTCTTCTTACTGTTAGATAAGTAATATTTATTGGAAAAAAATTTATTAGAATGAAATTATAGTTGATAGGAATAATATATTATTGATATATATATATTACCACCACCAACCACATTGAAGGAGGTTATAATATTCTTAGGAAATACTGAATTTAAGATAATATTCATCAAATAATTTTCAAATAATTCACAATAATTATATTAAATTTTATTGAAGGATGTAAAGTTTTACAATGATACAAATCATATATAAGTATTTTAAATACTCTTTAAGGAGTTAGTATCAGATCAAATAATTAAAACATATGATTGATAACTTTCTTTAAAAATCATGCATGATGAAATTGATTTTTCAATGGGTGTTGTTCTTGGCCATATGACTGATAATAATAAGCATGTCATATACTTTACTAGTAGACAAAAAAATTAATCTTGATAAAGTAATACAACTATGAAAAAGGAAATGTTGATAGTATAGTATAAAATATAAAACCAGACCATACAAGGTTGTAGGCAAGGTGATAGTCTACATTGACCCCTCACATTTAAAATAATTAATCTAAAATAAGGAATCTAACACAAGGATAATAATACGGGTTAATCTTTTATAATAGTTTTATTTATAAATAAATTAAAATGTTGGATCTAATAACTAAGTGGGAGATCACTTGTCTAGACTAGAATATTTAATGTAATATCACTCAAATCCCATTAATGGTGAATTGACGGATGAAAATTTGTTCTTAATCACAACCAATGGTGTTCCTTTTCACATAGAGGATTAAATTTATATTAGTATATGTCTGATACCAAGAGGAATATCATGGAATGAGTAGAAGAGGTTCAGGGTTGATGTTAAATATTACCAATGAGATTATTCATTATTTTATAAACAAGAAGTTGTTATATATATATATATATATAAATATAAAACTATAAAAACATATCTTCCAAACACTAGAGGGTAGGTTGAGGTATGCAATAAGGAACTGAAATAAATTATAGAGAAGACAATTTGTAACTAATAGAAATACTGGTGCTTAAGATTGATGATTCACTAAGGGAATGTAAAACTTAATTTTAAACTATAATTGTGATGTAACCTTTAATACTTGTTTTTTAATACTTAGGTCACTTATATACTCAAATTTAACACAATTCATTATAGGCATTGATGGTAGTTAATAAAGAACATAGAGATCCAACTAAGGACAAGAAAATCAATTTAAATGAGTTAGAGAAAATCAGAAAAAACTCATATAAAAATGAAATGATCACTAAGGAAAAATATATTTTGTTCCATGATAGGATAATACATTACTATAAATTGAGGTAGCTGCAATAGTTTTTTACCATGGTTTAAAAAATACCATGGAAGTATACCCCATGCTGCCATATATTTAGATTCATTGCAATAAGTATATCTCTATGAACCATATTGCAATCAATTATTAAAAATGTTTCAATATTGTGGGATTAATTCCATGGATTTCAAAATTTGTGGTAATAAAGATACCCTATGACCCATAATTCCATTGTTCAATAAATAAAGGTAATAGAAGTATTCATATGATACTTATTTCTTATTATATTAGTTTGTAAGTGTATAATAATAAAAATATCTATTTTTTATTTTTTATATTTAAAATTTAATAATATATAAATAAAAATATTATTAATAAACAAAAAATTATCATATTCTAGTGGTTTGATCACTAACCCAACTCCTTGATGTTAGGGGTTCAAATCCTGAGGGTTGTTATTTCGATTTTGTCCCATTTATATGGTTTTTATCTCTTATTATATGGGTGTTAAAATGGTACACTTATTTCTATAGTTTGAAAATCATATAAATAAGTAGTTATTGCCACAATTTCTATTGAACTATAGAAATATGACTAATATAAGGAATTTTAATACCATGATCATTAAAACTATGGAAATAGGCTATTTTTTAGTTCTCATAAAAAAAAGAAAATTTAAAAAAAGGACATGAAGTTCTGTTGTTAAATTTAATGATCATTTTATTTCTTATAAAACTAAAATCAGGGTGGTCAGGACTATTTATGGTACTAAATTCAAATCCAGATAGAGCAGTGGTCATTTCTGTAGAAGGAGAACCATTGATATTGAATAGGAAAATATTGAAACCACACTTTAATGGATGAAAGGTGGATAAGACTAATACCATTAGGATGGAATACTAAATATTATTAATTCATTATGCAAACATAAAAAAATGTATGCTTTTGAGGAATCCAAAGTGAAATAATTTTAATTTATCTTACTTTATATTAATAAAATATTAGTATACCCCACTCAGTGTATAATTTTACATTTATAGGATAAATATAGGTGAGGAAAAGATCAATAATTTTACACTCCCCATAGAAATAACAATTATGTAATGTATGTATTTTACTATTTCCTATATTTTAATTTAATCTAGGCTGAATTTTATCATTATATCATTCATTTAACTTCCTTTAACATCTCCATAATTATTATATATTAAAACATATATGTTTAGGATAATAGAGCATTTAGATATCTATACATGTGAACAACATAACATAAATCTATCCATGAAACTTATGGAGAACAAATCACATAGATAAAATTGAATCTCTAATTTGTATTTTTTGTGAATTAAAGTTTAACTGAATGGATTTCAATTGAAGAAAATTCTAGCATGAGTGAAATGAGAAGTTGGGAACAAAATTTTAAATATAATAAGTTAACATGTTATATGGTGTTTGTGGGAAAGATATTATCCTTTAATATGAGTCAAGATAAATCTAAAATCAGATTGTCTAATGTTATATATACTCCTATGTTATTACAATTAACCTCATAAGATACTAGTTTTTAGAATAGTTTAGTTCTTTATTTTTATACCCAATTATTAAATAAGTACAATTATTTATAAAATTTATTCAATTTTTTGTAGTTTTAACTTTTTATTGAAGGATAAAGAAGAGATGGGGAATATTGAACTCAAATTAATAAGGGTAAAATAATGTATCATATCATTTCATAGAGATGAATCAAGGAAGGTTAAATATATAGATGGATGAGAAACATAAGTGAAATTAATTTTAAAATTAATTATTTGTTAATAACATGATTAAATAAAAATATTATTATTTAACATTAAATAACACTTAACATTAATATTAGAGGAAGAGGATTATTTTTTAATAATATTTTAGCCTAATTACTTGAGGACAAGTAATATATTCAATGTAGGGAAATATTATTTTCAATGATCTTTCAAGTTCTTCTTCTTTTATTTTGTAATTTTTGATGAATTTTATTATTAAATATATATTATTACTATAGGAAATAGGTTTTTTGGTATTCTATGGAAATGAAGTTCACATTGATTATTCCTGATTTAGAATCAATTCATACATTCTATATTTAAGTACATAATAAAAAATTTAACCATATAGATAATTTTATAATGATATTTATGTTTATTATTGTAAGTACATTTGGATTATATGAATAAAAGAAGAAGTTAATTGGATGAGTATGAATAAAAAATTCAAGAAAAAGTTAATTTAGTGTATGTTTTAGAAAAAATCATTAAATACTTCAGAGTAAATATTTAGTGATAGTTTTCTAACACTACTACCATTTAGTTACATAGTTTTAGTGAGATAATTTTATTTAATACTAATCATGTTTCTTTCCCAATGTAGTGAAACCATACTTATTCCATCTGCATCACCAATACCAAAATAAATTTGAAATCAATGGACGTTTCAGTATGGAATTTATTGAAACATATATAGATTTGTCTAAAATAGTTCCTTTTTTTTAATTAAGTTTTTAGTATTTTAAGAACACATTAAAAGAGACAGGACTAATTAAATAGAAGGAAGAATGGAAGATCCATAAAGTTGAACTATTATTGATGTATATGGACATGTGGAAGACATGAAAAGAGGGTAGTACATTATATATATTTCCATACTGTATTGGGTAACCCTCAATCAATATGTACTGATGGAAACCAATCCCAAAGCGTGAGAATACGATCACATGGAAAATGATAGTGTAGATATTACATGGTGGAAGATGAAGGGAGTGATGGTTTTTGGTAAGGAGTTTTGCATACACTACCCATTTGGATTGATCACATGTTGGATTAAATTAGAGAATTAGTACAAAAGATGGATTCCTGAAAATTGGAAACAAGAGGGATAATAATTAGCTAAATTTGACATACTAAGATAATGTAGAGTTCTAATATAATGAGGATGGTTTAGAGAACCATGAGAGATATTACTCTCTGATCACTATTTTCATTTTTTTCTGTTATCACCATGAGTGACTATATTATAAGTGGGGATTGAGTAAAATTGAATTGAGTATAAC
The DNA here is from genome assembly GCA_963277665.1 of Viscum album. Taxonomy (NCBI): domain Eukaryota; kingdom Viridiplantae; phylum Streptophyta; class Magnoliopsida; order Santalales; family Viscaceae; genus Viscum; species Viscum album. The sequence goes on along the minus strand of OY728143.1, from coordinate 1,399,609,649 downwards.
TATTAATTGATAAATGTATTGAATACTTGTTATTTTTTATATTTTTTATTTAATGCGTTAATAAATTGATCGCCAGGTACATGAATTTCTTGGAATGTTAAAGGAGCGAGAGTAAAAATTCATCCTACCCACTAGATGGATATTGATATTATAAATAATGAAAGAAACACAAGAACCCATGAAACACATATATTTTGGACTATTAAAATTGAACTCCCTCAGTACAGCTTGTACATGAAAGCTTATGATGACTTATGGTTATACTAAAAATATTAATAGTTTTTTAAAGAATATCTTAAGGGATTAAGTGGTCATGTTAGTATAGATTCATGTAATTGAAGGGAATACAATGTAAATACAAAAATTAGATCCCAAATTTCCACAGTATTTTTCTATGGTTTCTTAATAATAATTATTTTCTTTCTTTAAGAACATGTAAATTATACACAACCCATAATTTATTTATTTTTATTTAAATACTATAACAAACATAAAACATCAAATAATTATATAATTTTTATTAATATAAGTAAACATAATATATGAATTGTTTAACTTGTGCCTATACAGATAACTTGGAAACATGCAATTAATGTTCTATATTGATATCATGAAATTACAAGGATATTTCATCTTACACATCATATATACAAATTAATTAGTTACCAAATGTGTCATGCAGCAATCACTTATGTTTCTCTCTAATATTAAATTTGTTCTCCTAATGTTGATATTATCTTTTTCCTTATTTTTCCTCAAATCACTCTAAGATATCATATTACTATTATAAAATTCCAATCATTTGTGTGGGACCCATTAAAAGGTTATTAAAAGTACCTGTATTGTTCAAGTGATATCTCCCAATATTTTCTCAAAACATAAACAATTCGATGGAGATAAAAAAATTCTAATTTTTTGAAATTATTTAGTACCATTAGGTGTGAATAATCTACAATTCAGTGGTTTTCATGATCAAACATTGGATCTAGAATCCACGACATGTTATCCATTTACTCTATCAATATTTCCAAATTAATTATTCTTATATTTAATATATAACTATCACCAAAACATTGTAGTTTTTCTCGACAATGTATTTTTATTAAAATAATTATTGAGTCTTTATTTATAGATAACCATGACTGTTATCACAATTTGAAATACCTCAACTCATACCATTCAAGAAAATTTTATATATAAACTATTAAAACCATGAAAAAATAATCTATATAAAATATTTTGGATATAACATATGGAAGAAACTTTTATTAAAACCCTCTAGATCATAAATGGAATGTTTTACCAAGTCATTTTTATAGGGATTCCATAAAACTAAAAATATCAACCATGATTAGATTTCACTGTGTGATTTTTTTTGTCATTTTATATTATAATTATAAAAAACACCTTTATAAAAATACCTAAGACCATGACTATAATTACATCACCATAATATAGTATTTTTTCACATGACTTGTTTTGCTTCTTATGTTGGAAAATTTCTACCAACATCTGCTAGTGTTAACCTTTTTGAACCATGAATACATAAAACCATGAACCAGAAAAATGTTTTTCTTCCATATTAATAAAAATTGCTTCATTAATTTTAAATATATTTATATGATTATCTCTTTTTTATTTTAACCACCATTAAATATATAAAACTCTATAATGTTCCTTGAATTTATTACCAACACAAAACCAAATAATTTTCCCCTTGGGAATGTATATAGATCTATAATTCCGATACATTATTATAATAAACCCACTATCCCCTTATTTTTATATAGTTTTGAACATTATTTTTCACACACTGAATCATGATATCCTCAAAAACTAGTACCTCGCCTAATCCACCACATACACAAAGGGCATTCCTGATCCCAACGGGCTGGCGAATAACACCTAGGCCTCAACAGAAACCAAATAGAATGATTTATACCAAAATGAAATAGATTTAATGGAAAATAAATACATAAATAAAATAAATATTTCAATAGAAACTTTAAATTTATTCCCTAACTAAATGGAAGAAGAAAAAATTATTCAACTGAAAAGAAACTAACAAACTTCAAAATATGATTCCAATTAAAATGGAAAAAACCCGAAATGAGAAATAAATACTCAATGTGATAAGAAGATGATATACCAATATCTCACCACCATATTCTAAACACCATCTAACTAAAACCTCACCACACCACTATGGTTCCTTATATTTCCCCGTATCAATAGAAATTACTGGGTCTATGCACAGTTGAAGGGGTATGCTGGGTGTGAGCTAAACAACCTCAATAGTATTCCACAAAGTGTTCCAAAACAAGTCTCTATATAAAAATTAGAACATGTTAAAATCTTAAGAAAAAAGGTATGATAATCAGTTAAATTGTTTTTATATAAAAATCATGGAAAAACATTTTCCACTTTCCACAGTTCTAAATAATCCACGTAAAATAGTTTCAAATCATATCACATAAATAAAAAAGTATGCAATCAAATATAAAAAAACCAAAGCATAAGTAAATCATGTTAATAATCACTATAGTTTAGGCTAGGTGTAAAATTCATACCCAAATATAGAAAATAGAACACATCAATCCCCAAGACATATACATCAAATCTAGGGAGTAAATGAATCCTAGAAAGTGAACCTACCGATAGTCTCTAACAAGTTAATAGGAAACTTGGTCTAGGTATTAAAGTAACACCACATGTGTGAACCCCCGTATAGTGATAATAGATGATTTTTATTTCTAAAAAATCCTCCTAGGTATCCAAGACTTTCAATGTGACACATTTCCAAAATTAATTTATAAAAACCATTATTTGAAAACCGTTTCACAAATCCATTTCTAAATTCAATTAAAATGCCTTTAATTTTACTAAAATATGGGAGTAAAAAATTTCTCCAAAAAAATATTTTTAAATATAAATCAATAGATTATTCAACTTCATTTATAAAAAACCCTTAAACCATAACATTCATGTTTAATCCAACATAGGCTAGAGACGGAACCAACTACCTCAAACTCAAGTCATAGACGCTCTCAACGGGATCCACCAACACCGGATGGAATTAAAATACAATAAAACTGGAATTATATACCATCCTAACATCCTATAATCACTTTCAATATAAAAATATATGGAATAGAGGATAAGTAACAACATACACCATAACGTTCACCTATTTCACCTGATCCAACAAAGGAATAACCCCCAAAAGAATATCATGGAAAAAATCCTAAAGAATCACATGAAAAACAATATGTGATAAGTGGATTATATAAAAATGATCCAATAATAAAATTTTATACAATTAAAAACATAACTAGATAGACCACTTACTAGGAAGAAGAAAGGCAATAACCATGGAGGTCAAATATTGAATACAGGAACTCAAAAGGAGAGGAGAACCCCAAAAAAATCTTCTAAAAAGATATCCTATGATTTTAGGGAGATACATAAACTATGAATGAAATATGAATTACACATCTTGTATATAAATAACGACAAGGTAAAAGGGTTTATGGTGTAAAATATAGTTTTATAGCATAAAACCACCATGAAATATGTATGCCGAAATACATGTTTCTACGAATTGAAAATACCATGTGATGATTTTATAGTGTAAAATTATGTCTCATATAATAAATGTAATTTATGGTGAAGAGAGTACATTTCATATTAAAATATTATTTTTTTGTAAACCATTTTTATAGATTTTACCCAACCACACATTTATGTCATAACTATGTCTTGTAGTGGAAAATGGTTGTGTATGCGGTACCAGGCCCACATTCGATAATAACTCTAAAAACATTAATCCCTATGAACCGAAAATCACACACTTATACATAGAAAGAGAATAAATTAAAATAAAATACGTTACAATCTTCCTAATGTAAGACTTTAAATACATATGATGTCATGTGGAAGAAAGGTGTTCTGGAAAGGGGTGATGCCACTACTTCCTCAGTGACAATTCACTCTCCCAAGTCTCATGACAATTTGATATGTGTTACCACAACAATATCTCTAGTGGAATAGACTTTCAAAAAAATAATTTCATTTAAGAATAAAAAATCTCGACCGGATTCTCTACAACTGAATCAGCTTTCTCCACTTCAATCTCTTACCAAATCAGAATATGAGAGGGATCATGATAAATCATCCTAAGCTAAGATATGTGAAAAAAATCAGGAATTACCATTAACCTTTCTGGTAATTCCAACTGATACAAAACATAACTAGGACTCTTAGTGACCTCAAACATTCAAACACCTCTTAGAGACAACATTTCCTTTTTCCCAAGTTAACGATGATCTAAACATGGATAAACTATCAAGAAAATACATCCACCTATGAAAAACTACAAGGGTCACTACTATAATATAAGACTTTAATACCACAAAAATGACCTGTTTCATTACTAGAGAAGAAATGACTACTAGAGTGAGATTAAAAGCCTAAGTCTTTTATCAGCGCTTATAAAACTGTTGATAAAGGGGAATACTGTAGTATACTGTAACAACACACTACCCCGCCAGTGTGGTGTGCTGTAATAGGACACCACCGAACCAAAAACACCTTGAAATTTGAAAAATAAATTATGAATATATATTTAAAATGAAGAGAAAACAGTCTAGGATCATTTTCTTATTTTTGGCGATGTGATGCGCGATTTAAACCAAAATGATACTTATATATTGAAAAAATGCAGTTAGAGTCATACAAGTAACACGGTGGGTAGGATTGAGGTTCAGTTAATTAATAAAAATCTCAAATGACTTATGGATAATTTCCCTAAAGTATCTATACAATATGAATGTGTTTTCTTGGTTTTGAGTATGTTGCTCGTCTTTTTTACTAAAATGTCATTTTAAATTGGAAACACACACTTCGACTCCTACTGGTCATATATTATATAGGTTTGATGTGATACCTATTAATACACTTCATAAATTACTTATGAATATTTTTAATAAATTATAAATACAATGCTGGTGCATTTTCATAGTTTCCAGTGAGTAGCACTTTTTGAACTAAAATATTGATTTTAAACTAATAAAAGACACATTTAGTTATACCAGGCACATCGTGTCTCAGATTTACTTGATACCAATACCTAAAGATAACAAATTACATATGGATCATTTTCCTAAAGTATCATAACAAATAATTCATTTTTTTTAGTTTTGAGTAGGTGATTTTCCCTTTTAAATAAAATTTATGTCAATTATAAATAAAAAAATGCACTTTGAGTCATATCAGTCACACTGTGCATCAGATTGAGGTGCGGATAATCTTACAAATCTCTAATGGGTTATAGATAATTTTTATAATTTATTAAAACAATCTAAATGCATTTAATCATTTTTGAGTATGTAACTTTTCTTTTTTACAAAAATGTCATTTTAAACTAGAAACACACACTTTTACTCATACAAATCACATCATGTATCATTTTGATGTGAGACTGATTATTAACCATAAAAATTTACTTTTTTATAAATTTAATGAATTATCAAGAAAATATAATTCACGTTTTTTTTGGTTTTCAATAAGGCCCGTTTTTTAAATAAAATTGTCAATTTTTATCTGATAATGGACACATTGAGTCATACCAAGCACACCGTGTGTCGGATTGAGGTGAAACTAATTTCTACACGTCAAAAATGACATATATATTATTTACCTAATTAATAAAAACAATCTAAATGTGTTTTATTGGTTTTGAGTTGGTCATTTTTCCTTTTTATTAAAATTGATGTCATTTTGGAGTTTAAATATGCACTTGGATCATATTGGTTACACTATGCATCAAATTAACGTAAGAATAATTTCTACCAATTGCAAATTCGTTATGGATATTGTTCTAATGTATCAAAATAATATGAAGGAATAATATTGGATTTGAGTATGGAACTTGTTTTTTTAGTAAAATGTCATTTTAAACTGGAAACACGCACTTTCACTTATACCAATCCCATCATGTATCAGTTTGACATGAGACTGATTCCTACATGTCAAAAATTAATTATTAATCGATTTCCTAAATTATCAGGAAAATCCATGTTCATTATTTTTATTTTCAGTGTGTGAATTTTTTTAAACTAAACTGTCACTTTTAAACTGATAACAAACACATTGAGTCATTGTTGTCACACCATTCATTGAATTGAGGAATGAATTCCAAAGCATCTCAAATGACATATGGACTCTATACCTAATGTATTAAAACAATAATATATTGTTTTATTAGTTTTGAGTATTGCAGTTGTACTTTTTATAAAATTAATTTCAATTTTAAATAAAAATAAGCACTTAGAGTCATACCGGTCACACCGTGTGTCAGATTGAGGTGTGGATTTTTCGTACATGTAGCAAAGTCTCAAAAATTTCCTAACTACCAATGTTACAATGAATAAATTGGTTATCTATGTATAACTTCAAAAATTCGTATATTTCCTTGATGTTCATAGCCAAAAAATCATTTCTCGTTGTTGAAAGTCATAATAGCAGAGGGTTTCAAAAACTTGAAAGGTTTCTCAACTAATAATATCAAATTAATATGCAGTGTTTCCAGTTAGAAAAAAATCACTGAAAATATAAATCATGGAAACATTGGTAGAAAGAGTCATTTTATCTCTTTTGTTTCCTATTTGAAATGGTTGAAATAAAAAAATTGACTTATAAAAAGATCTGTGAAAAAACCAAATAATAATTAGATAAAAATGATGATGAAATTAAATTACCAATAGTATATAAAAAGATTAAAAATATAATTAAATATGTAGTAGGAATTCAACTTTTTCGATGGTTGTATGCATTCTTAATGCATTTAATTGTCATTGTCTCTGTTGCAGGCTCAATCCAAAGAATTCCCCTATACAAATTTTTTTTCATATGCTTAACACAAAAAAAAATTAAACATAAATATGAAATAATAAATTAATTCTACTGCTAATTATTTTACTGTGCAAACATTGTTGACCATAGGGATATGTTCATGGTAAATCAAGAATGATGATAAAAAATACCAATATATCTCACCAAAAAATCAATCAACAAGTTAGGTGGATGAGGACAATTTATCCACTATGGTCAGAGTTGTCCTCTAAATTCATTCAAATGAGAAGGTTATAGAAAACTGTCATCCTCAACGGCTCATCTCTTGAGAATTTATCATTGCATTTTGTTGTTTGACACACTTCATCCATCTCTTGTGGACATAAAACTACGTTTCTTGAAATAATATAAGAATTAGTCATCCATGGGATGACTAATGCTCAGATTAGTAAAAGAAACATAGAATATATGGGGGATGAATCTCAGGGAGACAAAACAAAATAATAACTATTTGGGAGATTAAGCTGATTATGATTACAATTGTACTTAATTATGTTCTCTAAAAGGGGAAATGTCTCTCATTTGTGATAATTACACCATTGGTACAAGTTATTAACTTGATATTTCAATTTTCACCAACTCTTTCCATATCATATCACCACATATCCATCGAAATGATAGAGTAAGATGTGGGGGAGAAACATATATGGTGTAGATGGATGAATCAGAATACACCACTACAGTATTGCGCAACCAATGGGTCTTTGATTGCTATAGTGTAATTTTAGTTGGTGAGTGTACGTTACTAAAATTAATTTCTCTGATTTGATGTAGATTCATAGTTAATGATGAATAAGTTTAATTTTTATCCAAAAAATTTATCCCCAAATATATGAATAAAATATTATTAAAATATTTAGTTGAAGATTTTTTTATAATTATTTTATTTATAAAACTTAGTTTTTTAATAAGTTTTATTTTAAAAAAAAAATTTGATAGGGTTTTATATGATTGAAAAAAGAGGTCGATAGAGGCGTGTAGTTTGTTCAATCTCACCTCGATAGGCAATAAACATGAACAGGGTTCACGTATTTCACCATCAAAAACTATAAATGGAGGTCTCTCTTCATTTAATACATAGATAAATAATGTGAATCTACCTAAATATTATATATATATATATATATCTTATATATATGTATTATATTATTAACTTTATTTGAAAATAATTATATATTTTTGTATTATATTAGAATCATTATTTAAAATAATACAATTTTTTCTAATGAAAGTAAAAAAATACTATTAATAATAATTTTAAAATTGTATTAATTATAAATAATTATTATTCTGTGTAATTGTGTATAAAATATAATAAGTAATATTTTGGGAAGTTTTATTATTTCATAAAAATGTATATATAGTTACCTTATTTTAGTATTTTGAATGTAACATGAGTTTGCTATATTTTATTGGTTATTTAAGTCTAAATTATATTACCATCAATTAAATGTATATAGAGACCTAAAATTTAAATATATACCTAAAATGATTAATACCTAGAATTAATTTCTAATATATCGAATTTGATAGCTTTTATCATATTCTTTGGAACAAATGATATAGAAAATTAATGATTCTATGGAGGCTATATAATATGCATTGACCCATCCTTGAGATTCTGTGGAGTTTCATAAAGAAGTTGGCATAAAGAAATAATACACATCAATAAGATATATCAAAATCAAAAGGAAACAACACACCATCCCTTGCAACTTATATTCCATACACATTTAAACACACACACACATATCATAAGGCACCTAATTTCAAAAAAATTACATTTACACATATTTTTTAATGATAATAAATATAATCCCATCCTAATTTGAAAATCTAGAACCATAATTTTTGAATAAATAATTATGAAATCACCCTTACATTATATTTTTTGAAAACACATACAAATAGAAAAAAATATATATATTTACACACATATATATAAATTAATATATATCTTTATCAAATAAACTTAAATTTATAAAATTATATCTAATCCATACAAAAGAATATCACAACATAGTAAAATAAATACAACCCCATACTAATTTTTAAAATAGAGATCTATTTAAAATAAATAAATATGGTATCACCCTAACTATGATTTCTATTAAATCAAAATGACACAATTCTATGAAAATAAAATTTCAAGGAACAACAGTTACCCTAGGATATTTAAATAAAATTTAAATAAATAAATTCACTTAGATTTATTGCATAAAATCATCATCTATTACTACATCACACCATCTTCATACTAATAATTGGTTTATCTGTATATAAGCAGGGATTCACTAAGATTTCAAAATTGTGAAAAAATTAAAATTTCAGTGCAAGTTGTGGAATAGATGTTGACAAAAAAGAAAATTGATTAAAAACAAAAATTTAAAAGTCCAAAATAGGATATCAAAAATATTAGTCATGCAAACAATGGATCATAAACAAATTCAAAATGGTAGACAACAACCAGAGCATAAATATATTAAAAAAATAAAAACATACAAATGAAAATCAGAAACCCTTGGATCTAGATCTCGAAATGAAAAATATAGAAATAAAATCAAAAACTAAAAAGGAAAACACATGCCTACCTCACTATGTTGAAAAAATCTGAGACCCTCATATCCAAATCTTGATGTTTTAATCAGAAACCCTAACTGCAACTGAAAAATGGATATCAGATGATGTTTGAGTGACTGGAGGTAGTGGGATTCTTTGATTTTTGTGAGATTGTGTGATTTGATCGTTGATTCACCGAGGAGGAGGAGCGACAATGGGTGGCTTATGCGGAAAGCTTCTGATATCACGATGGGTTCATAATAGGATATGTTTTCTTAATTAGATTAGGACACTACTATTAGAGATTTTAAAAAATGCTGATAAAGATTCCTTTTATAAGCACTTATTATTTTAGTGCTGATAAAGATATGATTTATCAGAGCTCTTTTTAGCACTGCTAAAGCCCCATCTTTATTAGTGCTTATTACTTAAGTGCTCATAAAAGATTTATAATTATAATTATAAATAAAAAAGTTGTAAATATATATATACATAATAAATTTAAATATAGTAAATATATTCCTTACTTAAATATATTTATAATAATTTTATAATTATTGATATATATTTTTATTTATTAATAATTATATAAATATTTTTAAAAAATAATATTTATATCATTATATATATTTATATTATTATATATATAATTATATACATATATATAATAAATAAATAAATATAAATATATTAAATATATTCATTTTTTAAATTAATTTATCATAAATTTAATAAATATTTAAATATATATAATTATATATTTATAACTATATAAATAATTTTAAAAAATATTTATTTATTTAAAATTAAATTTATAATATTTTATAAATATTGTATTTATATTTTTAAATAAACTTTTTTATAAATAGTTTTTTAAAAATATTTTTATTGGTTGGAGTATATTACTCAAGAGGGGAGGGGTGAATTGAGTAACTATAAAAATTTCATTACAAATTATTTCTAAAAAAGGTTTCCCAAAAGATTAAATACATCCTAGTTAATGAATGTTATACTATTAGAAGAGTGTGACTGTTAAAGTAACTTATTAGATGATTGATTAATTTTCAATAATCTTAATTTGTGTTATTAATATTACTTTTGAAGTTATTCTACTAAGACAATCCAGTTATAACTTCATTCCAAGACTAACTATCAAAGTGAAATTAGTGAATTATGGATTATACTATAAAGCAATAAAATAGAGAAAACTAAATTAAGTAGCACAATGGATATGAAACAAGTGGTTCAGTCTCATGCCGAGACCCAATCCAATCCACTTGGTGATCACCGAACACTATGCAGTTTATATAAATAAACATTGATCCACACCCAAGATCGGTGTTAACAACAGTACACATACTGTCCAGGTCACACAGGGACATCTTTGATAGTTTTTGTGGGGAAAAAATACCAGGACACACAAGGACATCTTCCACACTTATCCATGGGTATTCAAAATAGTAAATAGAGATTTTGGGTAATGATATCTTGTATCCTTCATTTTAATGAAGGAGAAAAAGTGTTTTGTTCTACAGGTACACACTTTTCTCGAAATTTAATAAATAGATACACAACATATCAGAAATATGGAGATGGGTTTAGAAATGATCTATGTTTTTGTCCTTGTAGCTTTGGACTTTTGAGATGAAGAAGAGGTAGATTTCGAGTCCTTGTCGATAAAAAAAAAGTGGCACGATTAAACTTTTGTTTTTCATGAGGTTCAAAAGATCAAATATGTTCTCTAAGCATCACATATGCTTCATGTGTTCTTCAGTAGTGTTGAGTTTCATACAGTCGGCCTTTCCTTGATCTAAGTTTTTTCATTATTATGGAGCTCACAACCTTGTTTTTCATTTAGTATCGCACTCTATGATTCTGGGTCACACTTCGATTTTATCTTGGAATGCATGTGTTGGAGCAGATAGGTTGCATGTATTATGCACCTCATACCTTGTATTGTCCGATGATATGTCTACAAAGAAACATTAATTATGTCAGTTCATTAAAATCATAAAATATGACCATTAGAAATTAAATTGAAATATGAAAAAATATTTTATGAGACAGTGTCACAGTAAGTCATGGAAACCGTGACTTCTTCACAAGGTGTCTAGATTGATCACAGTGTATGAGTTTCATGGTGTCTTATTCATAGTTTCTTGCTTCATGATGTCTTGCTTCATTGTGTCTTGGTTCACGGTGTCTGCTTTACAGTGTCTTGCATCACGGTGTCTACTTCAAAGTGTCTTTCTTCAGGGTGTCTACTTCACTGTGTCTTTCTTCACAGTGTCTTACTTCACGGTGTCTGCTTCATAGTGTCTTGCTTCATAGTGTCTGCTTTACGGTGTTTGGCTTCATGGTGTCTGCTTCACTGTTCCAGAAAGACATAAATAGTGGTAGATGTAGGGTGTCTCAAACTTTTCAAAGTAATTGTGTCCATACTTAAGCAATGATGATAATAGAATGGATTAAACTTAATCATTTTTCAAAGAAGGTATTATGAGAGTGGATCAAAGATAGTATAAATTAAGTAAACTGAATAGAGATCAATTAAGATCTTGAATGGCTCTTCTTAAATCATGAGAATACTTTAAACATTAATACACATGATTTGATATAATTTACATGAGTTAACTCAGTTGAATACAATTTTTGATCATTAAAACATGATTAAAACATGAGGATTCCAAAAATATCCCCTTTTTTATGATCACAAATCATGTAAAGTTAGGGTGTATATTAGATTCAACTATAGAGATAAATGGCTGACATATAGAAATTTAACCCCCTTTTGGGAAAATCAAATATATGGAATAAGAGAAGTAAAAAATGCACAGTCCATTAATATCAAATAAGTTATAGTACAAAACAAAATAGAAATAAAAAGGCAATAGCATCCCTATTAAAAAAGAGTAATCACGGTTCTTCTTCATGGGATGGCCTTCTCATTGCCTTTAGTAGCAGTGGCAGAAGAGGAAGCCATTGAGGAATAGGTAGAGGTAGAAGAAGGGAGTGAGGTGGTTGATAAAAATGGTAGAGGAAGGCCTTTAAAGACTTAGTGCATGGCCGATAGACATAGTGGTTGAGTCGGGGGTAGAGGTGAAGGTAGGCATCCCAGGTCTTAGAGGTGAAATCGCTGGAGAAACAATGGCAGCACTCTAGACTTGAATATAGGGCCTCAAGAGTTTGATGAAATCGGTAATGATGTCTCCACCATACTGCATGGATTTCTCAAAATCATCCTTGTTCTCCAAAAAACTTTTCCAACAATCAAGTAAACTCTGTGAGATTTTGGACTTGGGTCCTGAAATCTTTCGTCACAGAAGGAATCCACATATTTTCTACAAGATAATTAAAATGAGTTGTCATATCGGTCTTAGAGAAGATTCTGCTAAAGTAGAAATCCACATTCATGGCAATCCCTTGCTGAGCATCATTAGAAAATTTTTAGTGTATTTAGACTAGGTCAAGAACTCTATTACTATTCATGACAACTTCAGACAGAGAAGCTATATTGAAACCACTGAGAAAATTCTAAAGCTCTTCTTTGACTACAGTTTTGAGAAAATCAGTGTTCAAGGAGGGATTAGAGGATTGAACAGATTCTTTAGAGGCATTGACAGCTGTGGTCATAGATTTGAGTTGATTCAGCACCTTTTGAAGACACCCTGTATACTCATCAATGAGTTTATTAAGATTGACAACAATATCTCTCATTTCCCTCAAAATTTGTTTGTTCCTTTTAGTTATATATTTATCTATGGAAGCTAGATAAGGTTGAATCTGAGACACAAATACTCATGGGATTTGAGGAGCAAAATGTTCTACAGGAGGGGAAATAGGCTCAAATCTCGAATGCAGCTCTCTCTGCATGTCTTCAACCATAATTTTTAGGGTCTTCACTTCATTGATGAGTATCTTATTTTTAAATCTTACTTCACAAATCTCATGTAGCATTTTAGGTTGTATTTTCCAAATAACCTTCTCCAATAATAGTGAAGCATCTCTCTCACTAAAATTGGTCACAGAATGAGGTTGGGTATTCAAGAGTTTCTCAACTCCAGACAAGAGGGTAGAAACAAATTCCTTCAGATCATCCTTACTTTCAAAATATGGTTGTTCAGATAAAGGTTCAGGAATAGGGACTGGTACAGGTTCTGGTTCCTTCTAAGGTGCGATATTGGAGACTGATTTCAACTGGAATATAAAGGAAAGATCATGTTCGGTTGCTGTAACTTTCTGAGAGTCATCGACATCATAGAAACTATTAAATTTATACTTATTGTCTATAGAACATTACTCAGTTGGATGTGAAGCTTCAATAGACTCGAGATTTGGGGTTTGATCCCCCTCAACAGGTGCCTCATTCTCAGGACTGAGAGGCTTAGGATCTCAGACTAATTCCACAGACTCGGCTTCAATTTCCTTACTAATTTCTTATATATCCAGCTAAAAGGCTAGTTCCATATGTTCTTCAGTTGAAGGAATGATTTCAAGAATAGATTGTTCCACTGGGATTTCCTCAAGATTGACCTCTGGAAAAACATGTGGCTCTTCCACTATAGGCTCTTCCCTGGCATGCTTTTTAGATTCTTTGGAAACTGATTCAGTTACATTATCAGGTTGAGTTTCTAGTTTAACAGCTTCTTTAGGAGAAGGGACTTCTTCTTTTGAAATTCATGAAGAATATTAGTCTTGTCTTCCTCAACAATAAAAGCTTCCCTAGGTGGCACTTCTGCCTCTTATTCCTCTACTTTAGGATACTCAACAATCTCATCTGTTTCCAAACTAGGATCAGAAATATTTCTTGGTCCTGAGGGGTAATCCACGGGATTGAATTTCTCATAAATTCTATCATTGTCTTCCACCCATTCCTTTTTCCAAGTATTCCAGTTTATATTCATTATTTTTATAGTGTATTTTGAGAGAAATAATTAACAATACTTAATCACTTCCTCATTATGTCCAACCATACCTTTGGAATGAAGCATGGATGAGATTAGCTGAGAGTAAAACAAGGAAGTTGACTTAGATGTGACTTTGATCAGCTCACACATATGATGTATGATATACTTGCACAAGTTGATCTTATATCCATTTTTCATAAGTTGAATCAGAAACACATCATGATATTTCAAAATAGAAAAATCACATTTTCTTGGACTATCCAAATTCTATAAAAACATGAACTGAAGCCTTGATTCTCCATCTAATTCAGCAAAAATGGCTCTCCTGTGGGTGCCACTTCTAGTTAAGGTTTTAAGAACATCCTCTAAATCAAATAATTTGTTTAAAGGTGGATGTCCTCTAGGATAATCCTCACAGATTCCTTCAAGAGGTATCCTAAGGCATGCAGGCCATAACCTAGAATATAATGAGAATATCTGGCCATTTACCTAGCTTTTTACTACATAAAAATCACCATAATCAAAAGATAATTTTACGTACTGGTAAACTGAGCCACTAACTTAGTGTAGATGAGTCTATCTTCCTTCGAGAGCCACTCTAACCTGCCTTACTTTTCGAACACTTTAAATACCAGATAATTACTAGACAGAATCCATTTAGGGAAAATCTATTTCTTAGGAACAACAATGAGGTTTACCAGATTTGGATTTAAAGATCCTTTGGGTGTTATCTTAGGTGCAATATTCTTCTTCGATGAGCTACACTTCTCAGGTGTCAAAAATGAAGGATGTTTCATTCTTGGCATTCACTGAATGTTCAAGAGAGAGAGAGAGAGAGAGAGAGGTTTCAAGAATGAATAAGGGTTCAAAATGAGTATGTAGAAGAAACTCCGATTAAAGAATCGAGTGATACTTTCTTTCTTTTATCATTTATGAATACCAAACGTTGCAAAAATAAAACTACGGGAAAACAAAAAAGGTGAAAAGGATAATTACCACGATATGGGTTTTTACAAAAAAAATATAACGAATTTTTATGGTGAGACAAAGTCTGGTCATTATGGTGAGAGAGTAAAATTTTGTTACAGTGAGACAGTGAACAAACATATCTGTGTGTGTTATGGTGAGACCGTAACTATCAGACAATAATCACATAATACTGACTGTGAGACCGTAAACATGAACCTTATGGTGAGACAGTAACTTGAAACATTAGCTGAAAAATCGTAATCATGAAATTGTAAAGCATCCAATAGTAAGATATCAAATAGTAAGATCCGAAATAGTAACAAGTAAAGTATCTATTTGAGATTTATCATGCCTATTTCATGTATGATGTTGTCTATTCATTCATAATTTAATGTTTGGGTGAATATATTAGCAAGTTGATATTCAGTACCAATGAATTCCAAAGTGATATATCCTTTTTTATAATGATCTCTCAAAAAGTGATATCTTACATCTATGTGCTTTGCCCTAGAATGTGAAATAGGATTTTTTTGAGATTTTAATAGCACTTGTGTTGCCACAATTTATAGGAACATGTCTGAATTGATATCCATAATCTAGTCATGTGTGTTTCATCAACAATATTTGTGCACAACAATTGCTAGAAACTATGTATTCAACTTCTGCAATAGATAATGCAGTAGAATTTTGTTTCTTACTACTCCATGATACTAGTGACTTTCCTAAATGGTGAAAAGTTACCGAGGTTCTTTTTCTATCTAACTTACAGCCACTGAATTCAGCATCAGAATAACTAACTAATTCAAATGATTGTCCTTTATGATAAAACAGTCATAGATTGGGTGTATGCTTGAGGAATTTTAAAATTCTATTTATAGAATTTAATTAAGATTCCTTAGGGTTTTATTCAAAACGATAAAACATACACAGACGAAACATAATGTTACGATGACTAGCAGTTTGGTAGAGTAAACTTCAAATCATTACTCTATATGTGGTTTGGTCAACAGATTTTCCATCTTCATTAAGATCCAACAGACAAGTGGTAATCATGGGAGTGTCACTAATTTTAGTGTTATCCAATCAAAAACTTTTTATAAGATTTCTAGTATATTTACTTTGAGTTAAAAAAATTCAATCATTATTTTGAAAGATTTTAAATCCATGAAAGAATTTTAGTGCACCCATTAAACTCATTTCAAATTCATTTTGCATCATTTTAGAAAAATCAACACATAAATAATTCTTAGAAGATCCAAAAATAATTTCATCTATATATATTTGAAAAACATAATTAGAAATTCATTTTATAAAAAGGGTAGGATTAGCTATTCGTTTTGTAAAACCTTTTGAAATAATAAATATACTCAATCTATCATACCAAGCTCTTGGAGATTTATTTAAACCATATAAAGCTTTCGATAGGTTAAAAATATGATTTGGAAAATGGGGGTTTGTAAATACAGCGGGTTGTTCAACAAAATCATCATCAACTATATACCCATTTAAGAATGCACTCTTAACATCCATTTGATATAGCTTGAAATTCAAATGTGTAGCATAGGAAAGCATGATTCTGATGGATTCAAGTCTAGCTACTAGTGTAAAAGTCTCCTCATAGTCGATTCATTCTTCTTGACTATAGCCTTGTGCAACTAATCTAGCCTTTCTTCTAACTGTGTTACCAGCTTAATCTACCATATTTCTAAACACCCATTTAGTGCCTATGGTGATGGTGTCCTTGAGTATTTCAACAAGTTTCCAAACATTGTTCCTTTCAAACTGGTTAAGTTATTCTTGCATATCCATCACCCAAAATTCATCATTGATAACATCATTAATGTTTTTAGGTTAAAGTTGTTACATAAAGACTTGATGGTCCACCTCATTTCTAAGAGAAACTCTTGTTTGAGTTCCTTTGTCTAAGTCTCCAACAATAGCATCTAAGAGATGGTTCATAAGGGTTCTAACAATTATAGAAAAAGTGGGACTAGTAATTTTAGGTTCATCAACAGATTTAGGTTCATTGTGACTTGATTCTAATGAATTTTCCGAGTTGGGATTTTTCATGGATTCTTTCACAGAAGTAGTTGAGGATTTTTAATTGATGTTCAGATTTGATACATCATCCTCTAGATTCTCTAGGATGGTTTTTGGCTCATGTGGATCTGTTTCATAAAATTTGACATGAAGAGATTCTTCAACACATTTAGTTCATTTATTAAACACTCTATAGGATTTAATAGGCATATAATATCCTAAAAAGATACCTTCATCACTTTTGGATGAAAATTTCTCAAGATTGTCTTTGGTATTAAGAATATAGACTTTGTAACTGAAGACCTTGAAGTTGCTAACCTTGGGTATTATATTGTTCCATAATTCGTAAGAAGTCCTCTTAAGAATAGGTCTGATTAACAGTCTATTGATTATGTAGCATGTTGTATTGATATATTCAGCCCAAAAATAAATAGGTAGGTCATATTCACTAAGCTTTGTTTTGGAAATTTCTTGTAGGGTTCTATTTCTTCTTTCTAAATCTCCATTTTGTTGAGGTGTTCTAGGGGCATAGAAATTATGACTATAACCATTTTGTGAGGAAAAGGATTCAAACTATTGATTTTCAAACTCATTGCCATGATCAATTATTAATGATTTAATTATAAGTCAACTATGATTTTCTAAAGACTTGGTATTGTTAGTAAAATAAGTGCAGGATTCACTTTTGTGAGCCATAAATAAGGTACAAGTATATATAGAAATGTCATCTACAAGAACATAAACATAGTGCTTCCCATATAAACTAGAAACTATAGATGGTCCAATCAAATCCATGTGAACTAGTCCAAGATGTTGAAAAGTTGACACTACTTTCTTTTGTTTGAAGGAATCTTTGTGTTGTTTTACCTTTTGACAAGGATTACATACTTTTTCATTTGTAAACTCAAGTTTGGGTAAGTCTTTAACGATGATTTTTCTAGATAGCTTTATAATGGGGTGAACATTACAGTGTTCTGTCTCCTATGCCAGCGCCAGGATGCTTTATGAAATACACTTAAGCATGAAGCATTTTTCGAAGATAAAGAATCCAAATTAACAGAATAAATATTTTCATTTAGAAATGCAAAAAATACTAATTCATATTTAGAATTAAAGACATTACAATCATCATTTTAAAATCTAACAAGAAATCCATCATCACATAATTGTGAGATACTAAACAGGTAATATTTTAAACCATCAACAAACAGTACTTTAGAAATTAAAACTGAGTTAGAGATACTGATTTATCCAAGACCTATAATGTTTCCCTTGGAATTGTCACCAAATGTGACATGTCCTCCATCTACGTTTATTAGGTTTTTGAAGCATGAGTAGTCTCCTGTCAGGTTCCCTGAACATCCACTGTCCAAGTACCATAGAATTTTGCAGGAGATCTTTAAGCAACAATCCTTCAAAAATATTAAAAAATAGATTTTGGTACCCATACTTGTTTGGGTCCAGTAATATTAGTAATAAGTTCTTTAAGAACACATATTTTATTTATAGGATTTCTATAAGCATTGTGTAAAGTATTTGAAAAATAAATTGAATTTTGTCCAAAAAAACATGAAATAGTAGAATATATATCGTGGATTGAATTAGTTGATTTGATTCCAGAACTGGGAGTAAAACTGTATGTATTGGATTTTGAAACAAAATTTGTTCTACTAAGGTTTCATTTACCCGGTTGATAACCAATGTCAGTGTTGTATTTAGGTTTAATTTTTTTTCCTAGCACTTGGGTAAGGGTATTTTTCCCATTAGTATACTTTTCTAGGTCACTCTTTAATTTCTCATTATACATTTTTCATTCATTGCTTTCTTTGATCAGCTGAGAATTTTTCTCCTTTTTAGTTGTGATCTCAGATTTAACAGTTAAGATAAGAGCATGTTGTTCCTTTAATGATTCATATTTTTCTTTTAGTTAATTTCATGTTTCCTTAAACATGTTACAGTATTCAAATATTTCTTAATTAGTCATTTTTCAGATTCACTCTCAACTTTAGAATAATATGAATTATGTATATAATAGTTTAGTGTTACCTCTGATGTGTTTTTCATAAAACACATATTGGATTTTTTAGCCTATTCATCATGTGATGTCCATGATTCGCTTGAACTATCCTCAGAAGCACTCTTGGTTTCTTTCCTTGCCTTTTTGTACCTCCTGTCCTTGTCCTCATAATTCTTTTTGTACTTGATCTTTGGACAGTCAGCCATTATATGTCCTTTCGCTTACATTCATAGCAGACAATTTCAGTAGTCTTGTCACTCCTTTTCCAGTCCTTCTTCCAGTTTCCTTTTTGGTCATATTTTCCCTTGAAGTTTGGCTTTCTGAAAAAATTATTCTTCTCGTAAAATTGTTTGAATCTTTTGTCTAGTTGAGCCATCTCTTCATCACTATCAGCTGATTATTGTTCACTGGTAGAGATTTTTAAAGAAGCTTCCAGTTTCCCTTTGTTTTTGTGCTTCGAGGTGGTGGTCTTGAATGAAACAAATTTTATCTTTTGTTCATACTCCTCTTTATTGAATTTCAAATATTCCTCGTACATCATTAGTTTCTCATTGAGTTCTTTTATAGGTAATTTTCTAATGTCGAACAATTCTTTAATAGGGACAAAGGTTCCCCTGTATCTATCAAGTAGACATCTAAGGATTCTCATGATATGTTCCTTGGAATTGAATTCTCTTCCAAGATAAATCATTTTGTTGAAAATCTCATTGAACCTAAGATACTTGTATAAAATAGGCTCATAAGGTTTCTTTGTAAGATTATAATATTTAATGGTATAAGTATTAAGTCTCATTTATTTTACACCAGATGTTCCTTCATGTGAGACAGACAGGGTATCCCAAATTTCATGGCCAATTTTACAAGCCAAAATTCTATTAAATTATTCATCTCCTAAAGAGTAGTATAAAGAATTCATATCTTTGTAGTTGTTATTGTAGGTAGTTTTGGTAGGTTCATCCCATGTGATTTTATCGATAATAGGAATTTTTTATTCATCTATAATGTATGACCAAATTTCAAAACTCATACTCTCTATATTCATATTCATTTTAATTTTCCATTTAGATTAATTGGTTTCATTAAAGAATGGTGGTATTTTGGTTGTAGCACCTTCCAATATATTATCCATAATAGAGTATTAGTTTAAAATAGATACAAATTAAGAATTAACAGAAATTTACATATCATTGATGTTCAACTAAAATCACAGTTGATTAAGAATACACAGAGTCCAAATGAAAAACCATTGATAACAAATTTTGATCGAAGTAGATTAATCAAGAAGGGTGGAGTGAGTTGAGTAACTATAAAAATTTCTGTAAAAACTATTTCTAAAAAATGTTTCCCAAAAGATTAAATACAACCTAGTTAATCAAGTTTATACTGTTATAAGAGTTTTACTATTTAATCAACTTCTTAAAAGATTGATTAATTCTCAGTAATCTTAATTTGTGTTATTAATATTATTTTTGATGTTATTATA
The DNA here is from genome assembly GCA_963277665.1 of Viscum album. NCBI lineage: Eukaryota > Viridiplantae > Streptophyta > Magnoliopsida > Santalales > Viscaceae > Viscum > Viscum album. Next base: position 1,399,588,762 of record OY728143.1, on the reverse strand, counting down.
CTAAGATAATACAATTATAACTTCTTTACAAGACTAACTGTCAAAGTGAAATTAGTGATTTCGGGATTATACATTAAAGCAATAAAATAGAGAAAAATAAATTAAGCAGCACAACAGATATGAAACAAGTGGTTCAGTTTCAAGACAAGACCTAATCTACTCTACTTGGTGATCACCTACCACCAAGAAGTTTATATAAATAAACTTCTATCCACACCCTGGATCATGGTTAAAAATAGTACACAGACTTTCCAGGTCACATAGGGACCTCTTCCACAGTTTTTGTGGGGACAAAATACCAGGCCACATAGGGACCTCTTCCACACTTATCTGTGGGTATACAACAGAGTAAATAGTGTTTTTGTGTAAGGATATATTGTATCCTTTAGTTTAATACAGGAGATAGAGTGTGTTGTTATATAGGTACACACTCTGCTCGGAGGGTAATAAACAAATACAAAACAAAGCATAAATATGGATATGGGTTTAAAAATTCTCTGAGTGTTTGTCTTTGCAGCTTTGGACTTCTGAGATGAAGCAGATGCAGAGTTCGAGTCCTTGTCTATAAAACAGAGTGTCAAGATTCATCCGGTGTCTGTTGTGAGGTTCAATAGAAAGAAGATGTTATCTAATATTCAAATATGATTCATTTGTTCTTCAGTAGTGTCGAGTTTCATACAGTCGACCTTTCCTTGCTCAAAGTGTGTTCTTCGTTATGGTGATCAGAACCTTGTTTTCCATTCAGTATCATGCTCTATGATTCTTGGCCACAATTCACTTTTATATTTGAATGCATGTGTTGGAGCCCATAGGCTGCATGTATTCTGCACCTCGTACCTCATATTGTCCGATGATAACTCTACGAAGAAATATTAATTGTTTCAGTTCAGTAAAATCATCAAATACGATCGTTTGAAATTAAATTGAAAGACAACAAAATAGTTTAAGAAACGGTGTCACAGTAAGCCATGGAAACAGTGTCTCTTTCACACTATGTCTATATTGATCATGGTGTCTGAGTGTCATGGTTTCTTGCTTCATGGTGTCTTGCTTCACGGTGTCTTGCTTCATGGTGTCTTGGTTCATAGTGTCTTGGTTCACGGTGTCTTCTTCACAGTGTCTTGCTTCACGGTGTTTTCTTCACGATTTGTGCTTCACGGTGTCTTATTTCACGGTGTCTGCTTCACGGTTCTAGAAAGGCATAACCAGTGGCAGACTCACGATGTCTCAGACTTTTCAAAATAAATGTGTTCAGACTTAAGCAATGATTATAATAGAATGGATTATACTTAAGAATTTTTCAAAAAATGTATTATGAGAGTAGATCAACGCTTTTATAATGTATTTAAATTAAATATAGAGCAATTAAGATCTTCAATGGCTCCTCTTAAATCACGAGAATGATTAAATCATTAATACACATGATTTGATATAATTTACACGAGTTAACTATGTTGAATAAGATTTGTGATCATTAAAACATTATTAAAACACGAGGAGTCCAGTAAATTTTTTTGACATTATTAATGAATATCTAATTTTAAATGCATGTGTGTAAAAATTAGTAAAATTGAATAAATTAAAAATAAGTACACATTAATAATATTGAAAAAATTGGTACTTTTTTTTCTCCACATTGTCTACAAAAATGCATTAATTACTTATATCTGAAATCAATATAACACACATTTTATCTATATTAAATTTCAAAATGAAACGACATTCAATTATTTGTCCATTACCCTTTTTTATTAGTCAGTATTTTTAATTCATATTAATTTTTAATTATAAAACATTATTCAATAAACATAGAAAATATATATTGTAATATATAAATCCTATTTATATACCTTAACATATATCTATATATTTAATATACGTTATTTAGTAACATTATCAAAAATAATCTAATTAATATAATGTTTGATATTTTTCTCAATTTACATATATTTATTTTTAATTTATTTAATTTTCATTTTTCTTATCTATATATTTAATAGATACAATTTATTAGTATTTATAATTTATATATAATACAATAAATTTATAGTCCAATAAATTTATTAATTTTTAATAATAATTATTTAATTAATAAATTTTTTAATATTTTTCTTTTATAAACTCATTTTTTTACTTTTTATTTAATTAATTATTTCATTTTATTTCTTCGGAACTTTATTTAAACTAAAAATGCATAGATATAGGACTCATTTATGAACACTAAAAATAAAGTGCTGATAACGGGTACCCTTTATCAATGCTAAAAATAAGGCACTGAAAAATTAGACCTTTATCAATGCTAGAAAAATCACTGATAAAGGGTTATATTGATCAATGATTTATTTTGAACTGATAAAGATGCCATTTATCAGTGCTTTTTTAGTGCTTGTAAATACTTGCACTACTAAACACTGATTATGTAGTAGTGGGAAAATATCGATTATCCACATATGATTTCTGCCCACTGTACACTATTACCAGATACTGATGTATATCCAAAAATCCTCATCAACATATCCTAAATGAGACTTTTTCCACAAGATATGAATTTCCCACCACTTACTAATAGAGAGTTGATCTTCATGGGAAACCATTCAAAGGATTGATGGGATCTATTCTGATTGATGTATGATAACTTCTGTTATATGAAAACTCAACTAGTCAAAGATGAATATACCATGATCTACTAAAATTCAAGATATTGGCATAGAGAATATACTTCAGGATCTGAATATCTTTCCCCATCTGACCATATTTTAGTTGATAGTAAATAGTACTAAACCTGATCTGAGTTACCATCACCTCTTATAGACTATTCCAAAAATTATAAGTAAACCTAGGATCCCTATTTGAGATGATTATAGAGGGGACCCCATGAAACCTCACGATCTCCTATATATATATATTACATACATATTCATCATTAGTGGTTTTCTTTAACCAGAATAAAAAGATAATATTTCATCCCCCAATAAATAACCACCCAAACAACATTCATCCATTAGGTTTTCTATGGTAATCCAACAACAATGCCCATGGACCCCTCATCCATTTCCAAACTAGAACTAAAAGAGACTAGATTAAACTGGACTAGTTTTGATTTTATTCCATTATTGGTTGGTATGTTTAATAATGGGACACATAATATGTACAATAATTCATCATACCCAGCCAATAGAATATCTATCTCATGACATAATAAATATTCATAGTGCCCAGATGAGGATCCCAAAAATAACTTTAGCAGTTAAACAAAACAAAACTCCAAATAAATAATTGTATGAAAACACCATCCCTAAAGCAAAAAATACCATTAGAAGAGTGAGACAAACAATAGATGTTCTCCCAACCATATAAGGTTTCTAAAATTACAGTAAATTCATCAATATGTTTCTAGACCTATAGAAGAGACTCAAGTGTTGGCAATGATAACTGAAAATTGGTCAAGGCCATACATGAAACATCATCCTAAGTGTCATGAATCAATTGAGTGAAGAGTTACATATGGTTCCATTCTTCATTTGATTCAAAAACATCCTATGATTACAATTTCCTACTAAAAGAATCTTTAATGACATTACCCTTCCTCAGGGGTAGGAAATGATGAATTCAAATTTCTAATGTTATATCACCCACTGATTCTTCCTAATATTAAATTACTTCTATGAAAATATATTTCTCAGACTCTTATGTTCAGAGAAAACGGTGAACTTCTCCCCAAAGAGATTGTTCCACCAACATTTAAGGAAATGAATAATCGTGACAAGCTCTAAATCATGAGTGAGGTAATTCTTCTCATGTGGATAAATATGAAAATATCCATAGAAAAAACATTAGAATACAATATAAAATACAACCCATAAATTCATTGGAAGCATCAAAGTGTACCATACACATTTTATCGGCCTCATGTATGATTAGAATATGAGATGATGTCAAAATCCATTATTGTTCATCTAAATAAAATTAACATTTCGCTTCCAATGTTAATTTCATCCCTTTCCTTGTAAGAACAATAAAATGTGATGAAAACTTTGAGAAATACTTGATGAACCATCAATAATATCTTGTGAGACCAATGAAGCTTTGAGTCTCAAAGACATTATGTGGATCCTCCCATGAAATGAAAACTTTCACCTTCTCCGGATCAATTATAAGCCATGTTTAGGAGTCACATTGCCTAATAAACTTCACTTCATGGGTTTAGAAATTATATTTTGAAATAATTCCATAAAAAATATGACACCCCATGATTTCAAAAACTAAACTCATATGGTGTGAATTTTTAATCTCGAACCCTAAAAAACACAGAATATCATCCATGAAAACTACCAAAAAATCTTCAAGATAATAATGGAATATATGTTAGAACTAATATATAAAAAATATTGGAGTTTTAGTTAGATAAAATGACATCACAAGATAATCATAATTCTTATACCTACTTATGAAATGCTTCATCAGTATATTAGACTCCAAACCCTTATCTATTGATAACCTGACTGAAGACTGATCATTAAAAATCGATTTCCACTGTTGAACTTGTCAGACAAATCATCCACATGGGGAAAATGATACATATTCTTCATTGTATCTTCATTAGACTTATGATAGACCATACATAATTTAAGTGACCTATTATACTCTTATATAAGAGAATTGGAGATTCTCTAATCATAACACTATGGTGAAAAAAACCATTATCCATAAAATAATCCAACTGAATATTTAGCCCTTTAAACTTAGTTGGTTCTATACAATAAGGGGGTCTCAAGATCAGATTCGTACCTAACACCTGAAAAATCCTAAAATCTACCTCCAACTTTAAAGGAAGATCAGATAATTCATCTAGGAAGACATAAAAGAAATATATGAAAACCAAGAAAATATTAATAGATGAAGAAATATCTTTGGGATCAATTGAAAAATATGATAACAAACTTCTAAAATCTAGGTGGAAAGGTCCAGCATGACCAGACCTCAAATCATAATATCTCAAAAACACCTGAGATATTTCATCTATAGTAAGGAATGAGGCACACCAACAATAACAATCAACCTCATCATGATGAGAAACAAGCCATTCCATCATGTTTATAAAGACAAACAAATCCATATCGATAAAGATGAAATCCCAGACAAACTATGCATTATCTATCAATAACAAACAATAGGGTCACTAAAACCCCATCCCCTTTATCTTCCAAACAGGGGGTCTCTAACACCATAATAAAGAACATGATATTAGTATTAAGTTTCAATGTTTCAATAAAATCAATAGGTATAAACAAGTGGGGGACACGAATATCAAATAAAGTAGTTTTTATAGAAGATTCAATAAATACGCTACCTCTCACTATTGGGGTACCCAGATACAAATCAATCGAAAACTTATCCACTTTGTGTAGGTGATTCACTCTTGAGTTATGTGGATAGATGTATTCATAATATAAATTTTATGATTGTACTGTAGTGGCCTTTAGATCTAAATACCCTAGACCATAACAAGATGTAGATATAACTTGATAGAATTGTGGAAATTGGACATACTAGTTAAAATATTTCACATATTTTCAATTGAGGAACAAGAACATTTTGTGAACCCGACATTTCTATAGGGATATCAAGTTAGGGGTATAATAATAGTTATAACTAATAGTGTATAGAATCCCACTACTGAGAACCACCAACAACAATCCTATGATGCTCATGCCACTTCCTCTTCTTTCCCTTCATGACACTGAAGCCTCTACTGAGTAAAAGAGAAGGCAAAGAATGGAAAATATTTTCTTATACGTGAATTTTTGAAATCATATACCTTTCCATCATCTTATCATTGGTGGAAATATTCTACATGAAAATATATGGTATAATATCTGATAAAATACATCGTAGATACTTACGAGCCTTTAGTTCATCAGTCTTTACCATATCCAATGAAAAACAAACTAGCTTCACGAACTGATTAGTGTATTCTTAAAAAAGGTGTCCCTAATTCAAAGAGAGTAAATCTAGAAAAGTTTCCATCATCAGAGACTTTGGGTAGAAGTATTGGAATAATAGAGACATAAAACCCTTCTAGTCCAAGACAACATTCCTATTTTCTTGTACCATAGAATCCCACCATCACTTGTTGGGACCCTCGAGGTTGAACACTGTGTAGTTCACCTTGATATTATCAGGTTTATATAGTAATTCAATTCTCTTTTAAATCTTCTCCATCCAATACTATTTTTATTGGGTCTCTTTTTTACCCTTAAAAGATGGGGGTTTCTAAACATAAGAATTCTTGGGATCAATCCCCTTCTCTTTCAACTTCTAGATATACCTCAATAACTACATTTCGAACATGTGGTACATTTTTTTCCATGACGTGAACTGAATATACAATAACCTCTATAATGTTCTAATCCAAAGGTAGATTCCCTTTAATAGTGTCTATTACATCCTCCTATGAATCACGTGTGAGACATATCAGTGGAATATTTCCACAAATGAAAGTATAAGGACAATAAAACAACCAAATAATCTCATTTTAAACTAGAAAACCATAATTATAAACTATTATTTCGATCAAATCTTAACTCAAGAGACACATATCACAATATCCCATGTTTACATGAGTCGCGTCATGGAAATAGCTTCATGGGAACTCACTTCAACCTACCTATCAAGTCTAGGAAACCCTATAAGTAATATAAAAGCATCCCAAGCCTATGTATAACCATGATATTATAAAAAATTTCATGGACCATACTTGGATACCCTAAAAAATGTCACCCAAAATAATATCCCACATAACAGAACAGTGTTCCCAATCCCTAGGCGCTGGGGACTAGCATCCTTGCATCAACAAAAACCAGATGGAATTATTTCTCCCAACCTGAAAAATATCACATGGAATTTATATAAATAACTAAAATAAATATTGGAATAGAAATAATAATTATAAGTAATAACTAAAAGGAATAAGAAAAAACAATAGATCTCAAATGTATCTAACAAACTCCAATGTACAAATAAAACAACAAATGATAAAACACAAAACAAGAAATAACTACTCCGTTAGATAAGAGGATATAATCCCCCTATCACACCACCAGCTACCCAAGACAATATACTAAAACCACCTTTCCTAAATGTGGTTCTTTTCCATTTCGTATATCAAAATTCATAACCAGGTATACAAACCTCTAAAGGGATGTGAAGGGGGTGAGCTAAACAATATCAGTATAATCCTTCTAGGTTTTCAATAACAATTATCTATATAATAATCCAAACATTACCAAAATTAAAGAAACAATTAATGATATCAATTAAATAGTTTTTGTATCTAAATAATGGTATAAAATTTCCCATTTTCAATAGTTTTAAATAATCCAAGTAAAACAGTTTCAAATCATTTCAGATATATTAATGTAGGTAATCAAAGACAAAAAATACAAACTAATGGAAATGTATCCTATACTAAGGATCTATGCAATCCATTATAGATATAATACCCATACCCAAACATAGAAAATGACATACATCATGACCATAGACATAAGCATTAAATATTGTATGCATAAGAACACACCAAAAACTGAACCTCCCATTTTTTTTAAAAAATTCCCTATAACACATAGACCAGGAGAAGAGAAACACCCCATGCGTGAACTCCCACATAGTAACAATGGATGGGGTCTATTGCTACACCATACTCTTAAGTACCCAAGTCTTACCTTGTGCTATGTTTTCTAAATAATTTCCTCAAAACTGTGATTTGAAAATCATTTCAAAAAATCATTTCACAATTCTTTGAAAATACATTATTCTTTTACGAAATCATGGGAAACTCATTTTTCTAAAAAAAATATTTACAAAAAAATAAATAAAATCATGCCAATACACTTATAAAAAAATTTATAAAACTATGGAATTCTAGGATCTTCCAGGATGTGCTAGAGATAGAACTACCAAACTTAAACGTGAGTCTCACATGTCAGTAATGGGGTCAAAAACATATGAAAGATGATAAAGAAAAAAAATGAATCCCTAGAATCCATTACAACATCATAGAATCACATTGTATAAAATAAATAGATTACATAGAGGATAGGTTACAACATACCACAAAATATGCACCCACTAAACCACAACCAAGAAAGACCAGACTACAGAAGAGGATCACACAATGGATCCTAAATATTCACATAATAAATAATATGTGATAAATTGATTATATAAATATTTTCAAGCTCCACCTTTGTGATCAAAGTAAATAAATAAGTAGAAAGACCATTTATCAAGGAAAAGGAACACAACAACCATAAATATCGAACATCGAAAGGAGGAACTCAGAAGGAAAATAGAAACACAAAAATATCATAGAAGGAGAGGTTATAGTATAAGGGAGATACCTACGTGATGAATAAGAGAGGATTCACATAGTAGGAATATAAAAACCTATTGGGTTGAAGTGTTTACATTATAAGCTAGTGTTTTATGGAATGAAATCATATAAAAGATGTATTCTGAAATACAAGTATCCTCATCTTAAAAATCTCAGTCAATGATTTTACGATGTAAAATCATGTCTTATGGAGTAAAAAGAATTTACAATATAAATAGATTTTACAGATTACAATATTACAATGCTATTTACCATTTTCATGGTTTGTGCCCAATGGTACATTTACACCATAAATATATACTATGGCATAAAATGGTTCTACAATATTTACAAAACCTAGATTCTGTAGTAAATCCCAAATAATATTTAAGCCCTCAAAACCCGAAAACACATGCTTAAACTTCGAATAAGTCTTCCTTAAATTCATGTTTTTTATATTACACCACTTTGGATATTTTTTAAAATCAACTCTGGAATAAGTAATTAGTTATGTTTGAAAATTCTAATATTTTTGTGGCATTATTTATGGATTTCATCAATCTTTCACATGAATGTAAAAATTAATAGGGATATCATTTTCATGAACTCTAAGAATAAATGATTTATTCCCAATATATAAAAAAATATTGATTATAATGATTCAATAATATACAACTTATTTTAAAATTTCACATTTTTCTATTTGTATACCACATGATAAGAATTAAATAAGTATACTCCCTCTATATTATAAGAATAAATCCGACTAGTATTGAATTACACCTGATAAAATTACTCCCACTATAATCTCTTTGTTCCTCGTGATAATCAAATATTCTCCATGGATCATGTATATCCTTATCATTACGCCTATTTATCTAATATAACCCATTCATAAGAAATTAAGTGTGTTATTTTTTCCCTCCATTTGTAAGTTAACCAACATTAAAAATAACCCCAAAGAATTTTTTTACTTCAAAATTGAAATCATCTTGATATTTTTAATAATTTAAAGAACTATATTTTGAAATAAGAATATGTGGAAAAAAGATCATTAAAAGAACATTAGGCTGAGGAAGTTTGTTTAACTGATTTCTCTCAAATTCCAATGTGGTTAATGGTTTAATGAAAACATTCATTATTTTATCACTCATGATAACATGATTTATGTTAAAAACATCTAACCCAACATTTTCCTTGATTAATTGATACAATATCTCAATAATCTTAGTTTATAATTTTGTTTTACCAATTTTAATTAATCTTAACCATACTATTGTTGACAATAAATACCACCATGTACCTATTTACTTATTCCTCAAGATCTTATAACCAAATATGTATCTAATTAAGATGCGTATAATCCTTCTTCACTGAAATATATTCTACTTTACTTATACTGAGATAAATACTCTCTTTCTTCTTTCTAATACATATAATAGATTTATTTTAGATAATGATTACATCTCTAGTTTTTTATTTTCTATCAATAAGGCTTCAAACAAAATTAAAATCAAAACACAGTAAGAACTCTTTATAATTTTCTAATTTATATTTCAAGTCATATTCCATAAAATCATTCATGTACCTCATGCTACTTAAAACATCATAATATATTCATCGTTTGGATTTCTTTAAAATGAACACACTAATAATCTTGTATAAATAGTGAATGATTATATCAGAATCATGTAAAATAAGATTCTATTAATTCTTTGGAATAATGTTGTGTTAATTAATTTTAGATGATAATACATTTTGTGTTTAATTATATCTAGTATTTCAGTTTGAAAAAACTAAAAATCTTGTATTCTGAGTTTCATTATCCACTTATGATAATATTTAACTTAATATATAAATGTGTACATACATTGTTAAATTAATTGAATCATAAGAAATAAAATAATTATTTAATCATAGATATTTCATGATTTTATCTCTTCATGTTAATAAATTACTCAATAAATTCATTCTTTTTTTGACGAATATGACATTTTCAGTGTAAATGAGTACCTTAAACTATTCTTATTTCAAAATATTTATATAAAGATTATTTCCAAAATCCCCTATCTTGAATTCAAGATTATATAATTATGTATCCAATTGACCATACCAATCTCGTGGAACATGATTAAATCCGTATAGATACATTTTATGATAACACATAACTTGTTTTCAATATCATCAAGTTGAAATCCAATTGGTGTTTGGATGTAAACATACTATTTAATCACTCTATTTAAGACTTTTATATTTATATAAATTTTATATTCCTTGAAGATACATTAAAGAATACATATATTGATTCATGTATCACCCCTGGTGTAGACACTTCCTATATATTAAGGACCCTAATTCAAGAAAACACCTTATAAAAAACTCCTTGATCTAAATCATATTATCATAGTCTTCATGTTTGTTATTGATTTCTCATTTTATTTTCATGATTTTCCGGCCTTTTGGATTATTTAATATAACTCTAATATATTAATTTTAATGTTAAGGGATCTATTAATCCATATATTTAACTAATGATTCATCCTTAATCTCTTCTTAAATATATGTGATATCCACATGTGATATAAATATAGTTTTCTCAATATTTATTCTCCTCTAGGTTTGATTTAGTCTAGTTTTTCACCAATGATATTGGAATCATTGACCTCATCCATTATTCATTTCCCTTGATCTTTTCAATGATTCATGTCCTCACTATCTTCCTCTTTTAATTTTATCTTAGAATCATCCTCATGTGGTATAAATTGAGGCTCTATAAAAATTAGTTTATGATCATCATCTTTTATATGATTGTATTTTATATTTTATTCACATTGTGAATGTATATATTTGGATGTGAATGCATTAACATCACTATTATAAAATATTTTCATAAATAGTTTTTGAAACACTTTATGACTTACTCTTATTTTAACAACTAAAAAATATGATCTTATCTACAACATCCCCATACATTCCTTTGTTTCTTATTTTTTCTTGAAAAAAATTCTTTGAAAACTATAAAATGATTTATATTTTTATTCATCCCATTCCATATTTAATATTGAATCATCTTCTCCCATGGACCAAGGAAAAGCCTAATTTGAGTGTAAAACCATAACTTGAACATATTCTATCAAATAGTTACTTACAAGAAAACTCTCTATGAGTAGTATTTTTCCTTATTTTTCACTGTGGGGTTCCTTTATTAAATTAATATATTTGGTTTTGGAGTTTTTAGTAATCGAAAATCATTATTGATTTCATGTTTATATACATAGTTATCCAATTTAAAAGATGGTTTTTATTCCATTTTTTAATAATAAGGTTTTGACTTTTCTTCTTCTTTTATTTAGAAAAAAACTATGATATATTTTAATGTAGTTTATCACATCATTCATTGAGGGAATAAACATTATTCAAACAATCTTTTTCCAATAATCAATAAAAAATATCATTCTCTTTTTGTTTCCTTTTTTATTATGGGTCCACAAAAATTAGTTTAAATAAAGTTAAGAGACTTTGAATTTCTATTATTCTTTATATTATAATAATTATGAACCATATACCCTCTCATGCATACATAAAAATACCTTAATCTTTTCCATTATAATTTAGAATATCATTCATCACTTTATGTTTAAACATATTTTAAATTATTTATTAATTTATATACATGATTTGTTAATTCTAGATGATATTTTCCTCGCCTATCATGTGAAAACATTAACATTAATTATTATATAACTGATAAATATTTATATTTATCCTTATTTATTACATGAAATAAACACCATTCTTTAATTTTATTAAGTAACATCTCACGTATAATGTAACAACAAGACCCAAGTCACAAATTTGAGTCCCACTAAAAAGGTTTTGATAAATCCCATTCACAATGATTACTTTCATATTTTTAACACTTATACTGTTATCCTAATCTTTTAACTTCCCATAATATTCAACACTCAATCATTATTGAATTGAACCAAATGATCCATATGTTTCATTATATTCTTTAAAAAACGTTTATTACCTATCATGTGGGATAAAAATCCATTATCAAGGATACAATTGATGTTTTCTATGCAATTCTTAAATAATTTTTCAGCCGATGTAACTCTCTCTTTCATTTCATTTTCCTTTTATGAGATTAATATAGAATTTGGACCATGAGTTTATCTCATCTCACTACTCACTTCATAAGTAGTGACACCATGTTATTACTCTCCATGTAGGGATAATTTATTCTTATATGGAATGATGTTCATGTATAATTTTGGAAACATTCTTATGCATTGTTTTCTAAATCTTGATTGGTAATTTTTATTTATAGAAAATTAATTTTTCTACTTTTCTATAAATCAATCTCAAATTATTCAAAATATTTCCTCTTAGACACCTTAGCATGAAGTGTTCAACCATTCCACACTTGAAAAAATAAAATAAATTATTTCTTTCAAAAATAACTTTCCTTTATTTTAATTTTCTACCCACAAGTGGGGGAATTTTATCACAAATATCTTCCCAGCCTTCACTATGGTATATCTAAAGATTATAAATTTCATTGGAAACCACCTCATAGGATGAGTGGTGTTTCATTAATTTTTTATTTACCCTCATGTTACTTTCCAACATGCTTCTCTATATATCATTAATCGATACTTCAATAAAATTATATTCTAAAAGTTCCAAAACTATTATAATATATAAACATAGAATCCTAAAAAAATTTGTTATAATTTCCACAAAATTTATATATATTTTTTATTTAATTTAAGAAACCATTAATGACTTCATTATGGTATATCCTCAAACCATTACATTTATTTCATAAAATAAGAATCTTTTCTTCTTTTTCATTGTTGTATCCTTTGTAAACATTGGGAATTTTTTCCAATATTACCTTATAGGAAATGAAACTCATCACCTTAAAATGGATATAATTTTAGAGTTCTACAAATATGGATTTTTAAAATTTTTACTAGAATTCAATAATATCATGTTATATTCATTCAATAAAATATTGATCATATTTTCATATAAATAACATGAATTGCATTTGAGTAAACATAAAAACTGATAGATAATTAATGAGATATCATTCAGTTATTTCATATATTTTATATGTGTCTATCAAATATTTAACATTCTTTCATATTGATTATAATTTACATGTTAATCTTTATTTGATATAGATTTCCAAGATAAAATCTTTTTTCTTTGACACCACTTTTTTGCAGTGACTACGGTCCAAAACACACTAGGGGTGATCTATAGTGAAATATTTTTATCAAAAAATTAATTATTTTTTTCATGTGAGAATTAATTTAAGAATATATAAAAATACCAAGAAAACATCAATTAAATGTGTATAAATCACAATAAACCCAACGATTTTACTTGGTTCACATAAATTGGATATAATTAAGAAACAAATATGGAAGTGTGTCAATGTACCAATAATCACTAAACTCGCTACTTATAATTATAATGTTTTTTAAAATAATTTAAAATCGATTCTTTGAATCCCCATGTTTTCTTATCTCTCCATAATATCATTTGAAATAATGTTAGTAATGAGTTTTCATATAGTCCATTATTAGGAATGTAGAAAAGTTTAATTACTAAAATAAACTTGTAAATTATTATATTTAGATCCGTGAATATCATGTTCATAGTTTTATGTTTTTCTAGATCTTTAATTCAGCATAAGGTCTCTAGATGTTTCATACTACAACATTGGGCGATTCTATCTAATATTCAATATGTCCACCTCTTACTATGAATTTTTTATCAATTTTTTTATTATCCCAAAATAACTCAAAGTTGTCTTCATAATATGTTTCCATGTCATTATTCTCTATGGTACAAATTAAATATTTATTAAAAACACCAATATTTGTTGACTAATGTTTCCAAATATCTTATCCAGAGATTCAAAAATTGAAAAATATATAAAAATATATTTTATATGAATATCTATATAACTATAGTCTAGTAATCCTCTGCTATGGAGTGGTTTTCTTAGTAAAACATTAACTAAAAAACCATGATGTGTGATCCTTCTACTCCATAAATCTTTCATGTTTCCTTCTTCCTAGATTTAATATTTAACCATCACTATGATGTGGTCATTTATTGACTATTAAAGGGGTACTTAAATAAAATATTGAGTTTTCATTCCCATATTACGATGCTTCTCACCATTGTTTTTTCCTTGCCTCATATTATTTTGGATAGTTTTATATAAAACCTTTAAAACCATGATGTAATATTCTTTATGTTTCAACCACATGGCCTCAATCACCTCAAGAGTGTGGGGTGAATTAGGGATATTTAATTTCTTTTCTAATTTGACATTTTTATTATATTAATAAAAAAATAAAATCCTTTGAACTAAAATAACCAAGAAAAATATCTAAATAAAGAATGTAAATTCCATGTATATGAATTTTTTTTAACCCAAATTACAAAATATAAGTTTAATACCCTGATGATGTTACAATGTATCAATAAATTCACTAACAAACCATTAATTGAATAGATTTGTTTTTGAAATATACATTTATATATTACATGGTTCACTTCCTTGTTTTATCTCTCCACCCATTACATAAATTTAAGGATACAAGGACATGACACATATGTCCTTCTATTGAAAAAAACAATGAAATAATACACAAATATTTCATAAGTGTTCCTCTTAATATCTATCTCCATGAGTAGATCCATATGTTTATTTATTCCTCTTTTATTTTTACAGTATTATTAAATTGTATTCTCTCGTAAAATTACAATTACCCAAAAGAAACCTTTTTCATACCTTAGCTAAAAATATATAACTTGTTACATCACATTTCTCCTTCTAATTTATCCACAAAACCATCAATAATAGTTTATTTTAATATTTAATTTAACAATTATTCCTTCCCATTTTGAAAAACAATAAAATCTATAAAATATTAATATATATAATATGATGTAATTAATTTAATTATTTCTTAAAGACTCTTTTTTACAAAATCTCTCTATAAATTATATAATGATAGATGTTTTCATATCATGAATTTAAAATCATTATAACTTTTTTGTATTCACCAGATAAAGTTATTATAAAATTATGTAAAACATTTTGGTTTCATTACAACATTTATACCCAATTATAACTTATAATGATTGAACAACCTCTATAGTGTAATTCACAGACCTAATATTTTCTCCATAAAATAATTCTTCTTCACAAATCATTATATGATATTATAGAATAGTCCTCAAGTATCAACCACAACCCAAAAATTATTTCTCACTAACTCATAATATTTTGATGAGAAATATTAATTCCAAACTCACAACACTACACCTCTTCTTTTCCTATAAAACTATATCACTAAACCAAGAACTAGAATATATTCATCACATTTAACGATTTAGTTCACTAATAAAATAAAAGTTTTATATACATCTTTAATAAACCCATATATATAAATATATATTAAAATGTAATTTCTTAATTATTTACCAAATTGGCTCCAAATCTCCTAAAAATGTATCAAAACGTTTTGTATAATTAACCGTAACTATAATACATTGAATATAAATAGTTGAAAATATAAAAAACCACTCTTTAATACATTGGAGTGATAACATTTTTTAATAAAATTAAGTTATTACATTTTTACCTTTAATATTTTTGGGGAATTCCTATGTTAATTCCTTTGTCTTTCACGATTCAATGTTTGCTATTGAAAATTTCCATAATCCCCAGTAAATCCAAATATCAAAGACATCCAAATACTTGTATCACTATGAAAACATAAAACCCCTGATATTCATTAGTCTTTGATTATTATCCCATAAGATCTTATATTTCCCATATAGTTATACCAAAATATACCCTCTTAAGTGTAGTTTTCTCCCCTAGACAGTGGAGTCAAAATATTATTTTATACCACTCTCGATATACTTTTTTTGTACCAAAAAAACTATGTATAATTTTTTACATTCCTCTATTTTCTACCCCATTGAAAATAAACCTAAAGGGTAATCTCCTTGAAAACCTGTCTTAGATAAAAAATCATATTTAACATTAAATACATATGGGGAGAGTGTATTTTTCAAACTTATTTAATCTTTGGGGGATGGTTGAACATTGAGATTTAAATGTATTTTTCACAAATATTGGTATGAAAATTGGTTTTATAAAAACGACCACTACTTATTTCTTTGTTATAATATGATTTATATTGATAATATATTGTTATACCTTTTCCTTGATAAAGTAGTACCATATTTTAATTTATTTATGTTCTTAATGTTGTACTAGATTCTACAGAAGCTTATTTAAACTCTTGTTATAACATAATATCACCATGGGGATCTTCACATCATTTTAAATATTATCTAAATAATTACTCATCTAAAATCAATTGAGTTTATACCTTTTTCATTGTTTTATAATTTTCTTTAGATATAATAAGTGAATTGATTTATTGATTCTTGTAATCTAATTAATACATTTAATCCCAATGAAAAAATATATTCTACATATAGATTTTAAATCAATTTTATATCTGGAAAAATATGAATCTGAATATTCATCCAAATATTTCTTCCATTATACATCTTAAATTAATCTATAATAAAGGAAATATTCATATACATCATTTTTTTTCTTCCATAATATTCCAAACAATTAAATTACATTGAAAACATTACTAATGTATTTGAGAGGTATATACATTATTTTAAACCATAACTATAGTAATATAAACTATTTATATATGACATAGATATGAATCGGAGATTAATGAAAATAGTAACTATCAAAAGAAACATGCCATCGTTATTATTTTTTCAAGTTGTGATTATAGACCAACTATCTTCATGGTTTTATAAAATAGTGAATATGTATATACATATATATCATATAGTAACAATTCATGTAACCATGGATATATAGTATATATTATTATATATCCATGAAAACTATCGTTATAGGATACTTATAATCATGGTTTTATGAACAATGACTAAATGTATAGGATTTGTTTTTAATTTTATCACTCCTTTCAATTCAAGAATCTTAGTCAATATTAATTCATGAAATAAATATAAATATATCATATGATAAAAATGTCAAATAATTTTTTTAATTTCAATCATAATTAACATCATATATCACTCAATTTACATCAAAATGGTCATAAAATATACATATATTAAACCATTCATTAGAAATACAGAAAATAATATGAAATAAATAATTATTCTACAAATTTAAATGTAAAAAATTAGATAAAAACAATTTTAGAAGAAAATATTTTTCATTAAATTTAATACATTAAATTTTAAAAATTTAAAATTCATGTTATAATATCTTCGTAACAACAAAGGTAAAAATGGAAAAAAAAAATAACATAATAAAATGTAACATTTCAATGATATATGTATTATAAAAATTAATATGCTAATAAAGATAATATATATCCACCACTACATGAAAAATTCATTAAATAACATTAATTTTTCTGATAAAATTAAACCAAAATATCCTTGTTAAAAAAGAGAGAAACATATATAATTGAAGAGTATAATTATGTGTTTTGTTTTATAAAATGAAAATATTTGTGAGGTTGTTCATTTATTTACATAATATATTTTAAAAAGGGTGGGTGATGTATTTCTAACTTCACTATAGTTTTTGTTATAAGAAAACAAGGTAGAATAAAATAGAAATATTATAACAACAAAAGAAACATTGAAAATCCATAAAAACACAAACATATGGTGGAGCACTAAAGAAAAATGGATTATCATGTATTATTGATAATTGATAAATTTAATTTTAATTGAAAAAAAATTAAAATCAAATTTTGAGTAAAACATAAATGTAATAAAATAATCCAAACAATATTATTTACAATAGTATGCTTCAAAATTTAGGGGGTTTGAAGGAGATAACACTTTAAGGTGATAGATGAATAAAATACACAATAGTAGATGATAAATTGAATTATAATCATATATTATAAAGGAAACAAGTGGCCTGAAATAAAATTATATAAGGAAAAGTACACTTCTCCACGATTCTAGTACACTATGATTTGATACAGTCTATACCTATAATTATATAGTTTGAAAGTAATATTTTAAATTATGAAACATAATTAATACAATAAAATTTTACGTATAACCAAAATTTATAATATATAAAAAATTTCATATTTATATACAACTCAGTAATTGTTATTACAATCTTTGAAAATTGTATCAAGTGATTTGACCGCAATATGGTAACAAAAGATCCCATATAAATAGAACATCCTACACAAAAAAACAAATAATGAATGGATATAAATAGAATAATTTACATAATTTATTATTAAATTATAACAACTTCCAAATTAATAATATTTTACAAGAATTCATATGATATTGTAAATTAATAAGTACTAAAAATATAGATCATGTTCATCTTCCCATTTAACACCACCATCGCCACCATTATTAACTTCTTCATTTTGGTTAATAGTAACATAACATCTACAATATCATCACTAAAAGAATCACTATATTATAGGACAATGAAAACATTTAAAACATTGGGAGAAAATGATTCCTACATTGAGACCATCAAATGATTGAACTATGATGAAAAAACCTTGGAATCATGTAACTTAAAAATGGGAATCCAGTGGTCATCAATTCATACATAATACCCATTAATTATTATATCTCAACTTCAATATTTTCCAAAATCAAATTCATTGTAATACCTACTATTTCTTGATATTTTCCAGTACTTCATTGGTGAAATTTTATTTCCTAACCTATATTTAACACTACCAAGGTTTTAATAAACAAAAATGAAATTGAAAAGATCATTATGAACTAAATAATTTCTCGTTCCTTATCAAATGTATTTAGTAAAACCATAAAAATAATTTTAAAACAAAGATAATATAATTAAATTTATATTTTCTTTATGTTTATATAATATATAAACATCGTTACTATTTTTTATCTCATTACTATATTGACCATATTTTTACCATTATTTTTATGGATTGAGAGGAAAAGATGTGCACAAAATACCAGGCCCTTAATATTCAATTAATTTTCCAAATACCATTGAATATATTTTTTAAATGTTGGATGTGTTTGTGTTCTGTATAAAATAAAAAAATAAACAAAATAAAAAATCACTTTGTTTTACTCATGATAGGCCATACTTGTGCACCCAAGAGCTACATCATTGATATTTTTTAATATTCTATAATGATTCCTACACAAAATATCATTTATATGAATGAATTTTAAGAAACCAAATTAAATATTTCGCATAATAATTAAAATAATAATATTCCTATACCCAAAACATACAACTTGACTGACACATAGTCATTGAATAATGTTGATTAATTGGGAATTCACTATAGTAAGGAACACAATCCTATGGTATTAAGAATCAATCCCATGATCCTAAATTCAAATTTAGATTATTGGACCTCCAAATTTCACGATCCTCTATAATAAAAGCAACCCTCACACTATCACCATTAGGAAACTAAAAAATCACTCCATAAATGAAATAATTCATTATTTATAAGAATATATAATAACTTTTTTTTAAAATAAATATTGATAGCCAAATATCCGTAAATAATTTATCTTCGATTGTATAATTGATTTTACGCCATCGGGCTAGCTACATGGGAATGGTAGCGCAATATATAACTCCTATATATATATATATATTATTAATTAATTCACATTTTTACCAATAATTTACTAATCTTCATTTAGATCATAATGAAATATGTCTGTTGTTTCTATGCAGCCTATATATTAGTGTAAGATCATGGTGCGGCTCTAGACGAAGAACCATATCCACTTATAAATAATAAAATATTAATAAAAAATATTATCAATGACTATATGTTATAAATATTAAGAAAATATATAAATACTAATTTATATGGATTATAAATCTATATATTAGAAAGATTATTAGTGTCCCCAATGAAAACTGTGTTAAGGGGATCCCTAGTACCCTTTACCGTGATATTAATAACATAAAGAATGGGAGGAGTTGTAATGTAGTAGGTCCTAATGACCTATAAGTGTGTGGATGTGGGTTTGATGAGGTTGGAGTTATAAGATATAGATTTTAGGAGAAGAATATATGAATGGTAAGAAAATTTTCTCTCAGGAAACAAGGGAGACATACCCTTAGTGTCTATAATCATGGTGTAGTAGTCATCAGAGTATATATATTAAAAATACTATACATATTAACAAAATATAGAGGTGTATAATGGGACACCTATAAAGAAGTGTCACAAAAAAGATAAATCATGAGGTGTATGATATATAAAATTGAAAAATATTATAAATAATTCAATTTGATACTGATAAGGTTTATTAATTTTACCACACTAACATTTCATTTACATTGAACATTCTGAGAAATCGTTATCTTTATGACTTTTTCATAATTTTATATTATCTGATAATTTTTTTGTTATGTTTATAATTTAACATACATAAAATAAATAAATAATTAATTATAAAAGTAAATTAATATAACTGATAATGATATTAAATTTCCACTACTATTTTAGGTTTTAAATCTTCTATAATAATTTAAATATTTTTAGAATCATATAAAATAATATGATGATCACCTAGAAAAAAATTATATTGGGAAATATCATCAAAAACATCATCGAAAATATTTCATATTATTATTATGAAAAAAACACTAAAAAGTTATTTAATGACTCTTTTATATTAAACACTTGGATAACATGATAAAAAAATATGAAAGTTTATCCAGTTTCAAAATTACATTCCATGTCAATCACTTTGAAAAAAAAATTATCAAAATTTATTCCTTGCTATTAAATATATCAATCCTCTTAAATTTCAACAAAAAACATTACTTTTAGGGTAATAATCCTGTATAATTATTTTTATTCACTACTTTATAATATGATATATCAATATGATGTTTTTTTCATTCACTTTATATAATATTTAAAATATTTTTATATAAATAAAATTATTTCAACATTTTTATATTTCATGTTTACAAATTTAAGGTTAATAATAAATATTCATCCAGTGGAAAAAATTGATTTACACTCAAATACCACTGTATTTGGGTAAAATTATAATGAAACAATATTAGGATATTTCGCACTGATTTTTAATATATCATCAATCAATGTATAAATATTCATTATAGTTATAAACAATAAGTATAAAAATGATGAAATTAATAATTTTTTCTGATTGTTATAAGATTTTATCCATGAAGAAAAATTCTTGCTATGAAACTTCTATTCTCTTATTAGCAGTAATGAATATTGAGTTTTAGCTATAATTTTTGACAATTCCTAAAAAAATTATGTATAATACATTTATAATTAAAATTTAATACATAATTAATGTATAATAACTCATAATTTATCTTTCTTAATTGATATATTCATTCACAATATTAATGTTAGATAAAATAATACAATTCACTATCCCCATCTCCTCATGGATAAATTGGTCGATGTACATGAACTTGGAACTCCTCTTAGTTGTGGAAGTGATGGGAATGTTGGCTCAATTGGACCATATTTCTTATCTCTATTTCACATTGGCCTATTATAACTTTTATTCACATTATTAAAATATATAGAATAGAAATTAAAGAACTCTTGGGCTAAATAATGTTTAGTAATGGATATGTTAGGATAATTCTTATTTATTTCATAATAATTCGTTTTTTATATAATTGTTCTAGTGGGATACATCCAATATGAATAAATAAGACCCCTAATAAGAATTTTTATGACAAGGTTTACAATAATATGAAATTATTATTTGAAGAGAGATGGAAAATTTTATTTATGTAATAAATATATATTAATTGGGGCATCTTTTCACATTATTTTTTATAAACCATTTAAAAAAATATCTCAATATAATTTATAGAAATGATTCTATATCAATTATTGTATCTTTACCTCTATAATATTTACTAATTTTGAAATATATAAATAATATCTATATCAAAATTTTATGATCCCTAACACATATACTAATTACTTTCTCTTCATCTACATCTAACAAGCATGAGAAACATTCCACTTTTCAAACCAACTATCTTGGGATGAAGCTGTTTTTTAATACCACAATCCGATAAATCTTTATGATCTCTTAAGTCATCCTTACGTTTTCCCTTGATTTTCTATATTAACCACCACCAAAGATATTTTGTTTTATTAAATAAAGAGAAATGTTACAGATAGAGGGAAACACACATCATGAGAGGGAAGTCATGGGGGTCTAATGTAATGGAGACCAAGGGCATCTCTAATGACAAGAGCCATTCTCTAAGATGGTAGGGATATAGGATTGGAGTATTATGTGATCTCATCACTATATCTTTCCATTGAAGCAAGAAAATCTGTAACTCTATTACCATCCTTCCATGTATAATAATATCCATATGAGGAAATGAGACAACAACAAATACAAATAGTATATGTGATGCACCATGGTGTAATAACACCACCTTGAAGAGAACTATCAATAACTTTGGAATCAGATTCAATAACCCAGAGGGGGATATTACTCTCACCATAGGGAATAAGTCTATTGAGCATTTCTTTCTCCTTGATATTAGAAATTTCTATAAGAAATATATTACAATTTTTTACTATATGAATCATTTGTAAATAATGTAATAAAAAATTTAATGGAAAATAAGTTAAATAATATAATATAACCTTTTAAAACTATTCAAGTGGGTATATTTATGTGTATTGGTTATCATTATCAAAAGTGGAAACCCATTTACAAAAATAACATTTCCCCCTTAATCCTTACAAAGAATTAATTTTTTAACATACCAATAAGAAATTTCACTTTCTCGACTAAATTATCAAAATATCATCGATTATATAAATATATAAGTCTCATTAGCAAGACATGTTGATGTCTCGTGACAATAAAACACTATAAATGTTTATTTTTTTGATAAATTAATATTTTTCTATATAACCAACAAGATAGTTTGTACATCATTTTCTAGATGTACATCATTCCATATATTGGGATATCATTTAGTGTCTATGTAATAGAATCACACATTTGAGGTAACTCCATCGTTAAAACACGATATATTAACACACCCATGGACAAAAATTAATTTTAATCTATTAAATTTTCTTAAGGATACACATCTATGTCATTATTAATTTTATTTGGAAAATAAATTAGTATTCCCATAAAATAAAATGATTTATTTATAGACATACAAAGAGAAATATTATATATATATAAATGATTATGGGGATTTAATTATGTATGGTGTGAGTTTATCCAAAAGTATTAAAACAATTATATGCTAATCTGAATTTGAAATTACATATCTCAAATTATATATCAATATATTTATTTTATTAAACTCATAACATGATAATATATCTATATGGTGTAATAAATTATAACTAATTTCATTTTGTTCTTAATTCCATTTAATATGTTCAACTTTTTTTTAAACAAACATTTTTCAATGTCATTGTGTCAATGTAATGTTCCACATAACCTTTTTTATAACTTGATATAATGTTCAATAGTTATTATGCTTCCATATATATGTATCAGATTTATTATTATTATTATTTAAAGATTAATTTTCATTCTAATATACCATATAATAATTATATAATACATTTATGTTTTCAGAAGAAAAATAAAAACTGATCAATTAATTTAAGTTCTTCATAATAATTTTTTGGAATATTGGCACCATCAAGATAAAAATACCTAACAATCTCAATAGTATTTTTGATCCCACTATTTCAAATTATATACCTATATTTAAAATTAAATAACCACATTATAATTTCAAGTTTCTCATCTTAACAAACCTTAGATACACTTGTGTCATAACATCCCCCATAACCTGCTTAATTTTCAATGTTTCATAATTTTTGTTATTTGTGGCTGAAGATGATATTGAATTTCACTCATTACTTATGATTTTATTATGTGTGTATGGTCAGGTTGATTAGAAAAAATAGAACCTATCAAATATCATATATTCCAAGCCACCCCGATCATTTCATTCCATCTTCTTAATGAATTGTTTCTATGTTATGGTTCCATACCTCATGTTTGTTTTATGTACAACTCTAGTGATATGATAACTTACTTATTCTTGAGTAAACCATGGTATAAGGATGCAATTATAATGAGGGGATCAAATAATATTACCATATTAAGTATTCTTAAAATCGAAATCCAAAAATATTAAATTTTAATCTGAAACTCATTCGCAACCCAATAAAGAGTATACATCCAAATTATATCTACAATGAAATCAATGATATAATAATTCATACAATAAAAATATTATTAATCAATTTGAATTGATATAAAATTAATAATCATTTTAGAAATTTGTATTGAGTTTTTTATTTTTACATCAACTAAATAAAATTATTGTTAAATACACAATCAATTTTGTTATTATTAATTATAAATGAAGGTATTATTATTTTTTAAATAATTTACGATTAATTATTTTTTTTATTTTTAAAAATTGATAGAAAAACTAATAAATAATAAATAATAAATTTTTTGTTCTTAAATAAGTAATAATAATTTGGAACCTATAGAAACATAATATATAACAGTTTTATATTTCTTGTAATAATAAAAATAAATAGATCATAGATTCATTAATATCATATATAATTCTAAATAATACATATCATAATAAATATATAATGTAATCATATTACAAGAAATTTAATGTAATAGACATCTGATGCATTTTTTTAAACTTAAAATCATTCATACCAGAACTACCCAATACTTGAAAAATACTATATGTAAAATATGAAAACAAATAAAACATGATACTATAAAAAAATAAAAACCTAATTAAATATTCTAATTAATGTAGATCCATTTGGAAAAATTAAAACAAATGAGGAATCATTCATCTTTGGTATATATTTTAGAAAATGGAGTTGGGATGTGTGTTGAAATACAGTGAAATGCGATTTTTGAATGAAAAAAAAGAGATGTGGTTGATGCGAGAATTAAAAGATGTTGGAATATTAGAGGGGGTGTTGGAGGAGTGTTATAGGGTAATGATAAAGAAAAATATGTGTAGATAAAGGTGATTTTTAGAGGTGTGTTTTCGGGAAATATCAAAGAAATGGGATCAGGGGTTAGGGTTGGGGTGATTTGCATCAAAGGGTGGAAGAAAAGTAAATTTTGGTTTATTTTAAACATCAATAACAATAGATTAAAAATCATTATAATATAATATTTATTATTATGTCTTTTTAAACCATGAGGATATATATCTAATATCATAAATTTGAAAAACCATGATAATATATATGTTGGGAAATCAAAACGAATTTCCCGTTCTTATAAGCAAGAACATTGTAAAAATAATATCTAGCGTCATCACATTCCAAAATAAAAATATTCCAATATTTCTCTAAAATAATAATTGATCCATTTTGTTTTATCATTATACCTTCCAAATTTAATTACAAAATGTATTGGTATTGAATCTAGTTTTCTATCTTCCAAGTAAAACCATTTCAATAATTCATTGACATGCATTCTTGAAAGATAAAAGTATACACACGCTTTTTATTTATTTACAATTTTAAAAAATAATTGAGTTATCTAATAATATGAATTTTGAACTCTAATATCATTAGGTTTTCAAATTACATCACTAATTTATTCTTGTTTACTCCAAATATGAAAATTTAAACATAGATTAGTATAATGATATTTTCCTCCTTTATGATTTTTAGATGGAAGTTTTAACCAAAAAAACATCACTCAAACTATAGTTTCTCTATATATGAATGCAATTGAGAATACCTAGACATTGATTATTACTTGAAGCCATATAAATACTTTTTGAGATAACATAACATGATTCCATTATCACAAAGTTTAAAACTCACTATTTTATTATTATAGACCACTTATTTAATATTTTATTAAAAATATATCCTTCCCATGTATTTGATAGAACTTGAATGTAATGAACCAAACATGGCCTCTATGTAAACCAGCACCTGAACTAGCCTGCCACAAACCTGAGGCTTGTCCTGAATCTCCTTGAGTTGTTGAAAATCATCTAGGGTATCAAACATAACTGTTTGGGTCTTCTTTACCCTTAAAGGAGAAAAAATACATCCCAACATGGCATAATGATAAAGAGATACAGATAAATCCGACAAAAAATCGTAAAATAGATAATAATCTAAAACAGAGATATAAAGCTTCAATGGAAGATAAAAGAAATAAAATATATGAGTAAAGAGTTCAAAAAAACAAATCCAAATGATTTCATGAAACTGATTGTGTGATCATAATCTCCATGTGAATCAATTCACCACCATTATCCAAAAAATAAAAAAACATCTCATAAAGAAAACACCGGATCCAAACTAAAATCTACTACCCAAAGAACCCTAATAAAGATATGAAGACTACATACCCACCAAAATTAGTATGTAGTGTGTGACATGAAGCTAATAGGATACCACCATGATTCCAGTTTTTTTATTTTATTAATGAAACCAATTATTCTTGTTTGAAAACATGGAGTGGTAAACATGTTCTCATTCCCCTTACAAAACATGTGAATAATAAGATCATTAAGAATGCACTTCCTCAAGGGGTAAAATTTATAAAACCATTTCACAAAGTTGGTTCTATTCCAAAATAAGTCAAAATTCAAAGGTAACAAAACTTTTTTCTTTAAAACATCACTCTTTCAAAAATCAACCCCCACATTGTATTAAATATTTCAAAAGGGACAAACAAAGAATCCAATTTGAAAAAAAAATTCCCATTCTTCCCATAAAAAATTTTATGCACCCAACTTAAAGGTAATATAGGAAACAATGATAATTATAATAAAACACAACCATGTAAGTTTATAAATAATTCTAATAAATAGTTAGAACAATTTAGTCAACATCATGAATAAAACCTCAAAATTATCATCACATAAATCAAGTACATAAAATAAATGAAATAAAATTTTCAACATGTATAATGAGAGGCATAAAATATGACATATATCATGAGGAAACACCATAGTTACTAATATGAAAACATAAGATACATAAATTAATACATATATCTAGTAAGGTAAAGGTCACACATCTATCAGCTGAATCACTTTAACCAGTCTCCTCAATGAAAAAACCGACTAGAAAAGTGCAATAAATTACTAGGGGGAATAACCAGTGATAAACATATACTATCCAAACAATATCCCACTTTATACCACTTAGTATCCACAATAACCCCATAGAATAATAATATATGTTGTCTATGAACAAACTATATCCCCACATAAATGTAACAAATCCCCAAGAGCTAACACCATAATCACATACTTCACACCTCTCATACTATATTTAAAAATAATATTCTAAATCAATGAAGACAACATGAAATAAATATCAAAGAATCCATAACAATTTTAAGTATAAACATTTTCAACACATAATAAGATCAATAAGGGTGAAATCAATATCACCTTATAAGCACTAACCAGGCCTTTACTTTTTCTTATATTTAACATAATATTTTTAAAACCAAATTTAAGAAGATTTTGGAAAAAAAATTCCAATCACATAATAATATAAAACTACTATAATAAAACAAACCAAGGTTACTCCACTTTAATACTCTTCATAAAACCACACCACCCTTTTCTAAAACAAAATAAACCCTATAAATATAAAAGGGAAATCCTCTTTGAAAACCCTGTATGGATTAATACCCAATGAAAAATTGATTTTATATTTAAAAAATATCATTTAAATTTTATAGAACATGTATAATGCATTAAAAGAACATTTTCAGCAAAAACCATTTCAAACATAAAATTCCAAAAACTACCCACATTAAAGAAAACCAAGTAATGGAAGGCTTTATAAAATTTAACATAAGGAACCCACACCATAATTATATTGGTAAAACATGAATTTAGAAAAATAAATCCTCAATGGGACAAAAAAATAAAAGGAAATTTAATGTAAACACCAACCTTATGTGGTGAAACAATGTCACCATAAAAAAATCACCAGAAATGAAATCCAATTATGGATCACTAAAATTTCTAAAAATCCCACCAATTTATTCCAAATTTAACCTTAAAAATGATCCAGGAATGATCACTATGGTTATAAGAGTTTGAGAAATATATAGAAACCATGGAAAGGGAAGATATGATCACATACCTCTTGAACTAGGTAAAGAATAACTAGCATACCACCCTGAATAAAGTTTGAGAATTTTAAAGATAATGGATGAATTCCCTGAGATTATTTTTGGTTGCGGGCTCAAATAAGGTGGCCTGGGGTGAAATTCCCCAATTTAAAAAATGTATAAATGAAAAAATCACCAAAATTGGGTTTTCAATGCTATTTTCTCACAAATTTTTCCAAAATGTGAACATAATGTACATCTTCCATATCCTCATGAACTCCAAACATCACACGGTAATATGACATGAATTCCGTAATTTTGTGTAGATGATGTTCTCCCCATTATCCCACTTTGAATGGTTTCCAAACCACTATCTTAAACTATAAACCCAAACAAATTCCCAATAAATCGAAACAATTTACCCAAGAAACCAAAGAATCTAGGGGAAAAATACCCACGAGACTATTACTATGAATGTCACAACCTAGGGTATCAGAAACTCACCATAATACCAATTTATGTCCCCTGAATTTCCTTAGAATCTTATCAATATCTATAATACAAAAACTAACTCTCTTATAAGGAAATATTGGACCCCAACAAGCTTCCCAAAACCAAAAAAATAACTTGAAATAAACAACCAATACTTATGTTAAAACCCACAAAAATATTCAGAACTCACCAAAAAGAAACACTTTAAGGGTCCTAAGAAAAAAATTCACAATGAGTTAGAATGAAGATAAAAAAGTGGATGATGGGATAGCCACTCCTATAATCATATTTTGAACTGGGAACATAAATATATCCATCATAGTAAATAAGATCCTTCTAAATTACAATATAGATCATAGAAAAAAATAGAAAAACCACCTCGAAAACATATGTGGTCTCTAACCTGAAGGATAACATATCCTAACTAAAGTTACCTCAAAGGGTCACCCAAAGATGACAGGAAAACACTTGGAGTCTAAGAATAGGTCCTCCCATAATTTATAATTCATCTATAATGAAGAATGTTTAACTAAGAATGCCTCAAAGAAAAATTTTCACTAAAGATGTAAGATTCCACTAACAATTACAAAAAATGTGGTGTAAATTCAAAGAGAATGATACCAAGAATCAGTCTCCCCAAAATTTAGAGTTAAACTAAAATTGTAAGATAACTACAAATCTCTTTCTATAGGACTAGAGGATTCTAAAAGAAATCATGTTCTCAAAATATTTAAATTGAAAATGAGAAACATCAATGGATATAACAAGATTTAACCATCCCAATATACTAATGACTATAGAAGTGACTCACTAAAAAATGATATGGTTTAATCCAAAGGGTTATAAAAGAAATATAAGGTTGTATTGATCAAAATACTCATAATATGATATCATGGTAATCCAGGTGGCATATATAGCCCATCAATCAACAAAAATATACCACAAGTATCTCAAAATATACTCTAGGCACTTTCCATGTCCTAACTAGTGAGTAAAAGTATCAACAATCAAGGAGAATTAATGAGGCATAAACATCACAAAAGATAGAAAATTAGGGTTAAATATCATTTAATTCAATATAAATGAAAAACATGGAAAACAATGACAATATAAGTCCCAAGACCAATATAAATTGATAAAATAGGAATTTATAAATGTAACTCTAAACATCTAACTATCTTATGGAGGCAACAACACTAGAAACTAACCAGAATTAAACTATGTCTGACAATTTTCCTACAAGATACCTAAAATCTCACTGAACCTCAAAATTTAAACATGATAGAAAAAATGGTAGTTATTTGGAGATGAATAACATGAAGATAAAATGTGTCTAGATAACCCATAATGGAAACACATAGATGGATTCACTTTAGTGAATTAGGAACAAAAGGTTGTGGAGATGGTTTCCCATCACCATCACCTTCCTCTATCCCCTTCTTTTTATTTGGATTATCCTTACCAGTTTTAAAATGAAATGAATATTATTATTACATAGGTGTATCTATTAATATTTCTTCAATGAAAAGGTATTTAAAGACAATATCCATAAAAGCTTTTAGGCCAGACTAAAGAACTGAGGAATAATGTTATGGACGAAGGCCTCTAGAAGAAAACCATGATTTATTTTATTTATTCTTAGTGAACTTTAGAGAGAAAGGCACCAAGCCATAAAAAAATAAACATATTCCTTCAATGACTAATAAACCTAAATGATAAAAAAATTCATCTCCTTCTCAACTATAACTTCTTCAAGATAAAACTATAAGATGAATGTGGACATTGAGTATCCCTAAGAGAGACTAGAATGTTTAGGAATTAATGTTGAGATTCCTCCACTATAAGCCCAAAAAATTTAACAATGTATTGGTTTGCCTCACCCTAGAGACTTTAAGAGTTCATAAAATCTAAAAAATATATTAATCTTAATCTAGACAATCAACCTCCTAATGGGAACCTCTATCACCATAGAAGAGTGAAGGATACTTGTTCAAGAACTCCTGTGAATTATCCACCATCTGAGAATAACATGTCACTTTAAATCCATTGTGAGTTTGGGCAGAGTCATAAGACATAGGGACTAATCCTAGATCCCTAGGATAAGCACCTATGGAAATACATTCCAAACATAATGGTTCTTTCATGGGGGACTTATTCTAAAACATCACAAATAAAAAACCCAATCAAACCAACATTAAGGATGAAATAAAATAAAATAACGACATCCAATCCAAGCGAAATCATACTAAAAGATCACATCAATATTACACACAAGGTAAAAACAATTTCAAACTAACCAAATCAAGGCTACAAAAATACTCTTTCAATATTATAAAAAAATCATTGAAATGTTTTCATAACAAACATCACAGAATTTTAGGAAAATAAAACATCCTCTAAACCACTTTATTTTCCTCAAAACACTTTCATTTAGATTAAAAAAAATCATAAAAAAGAAATCAAATAACCCAAAACATTTTAATGATTTCATCAATTCAAACTCATGGAATTATTTCTTTAGAAACCTTATCATCTTAAAAAAAATCACTAGAGTTTGAAATATATTTTTCATAAATCTTGAGAAACCCAAAAAAGGTCTTCAAAACAACCTCAAATACCTTAGAATACAACATTTATATTAAAAATATTCTAAAATACAAAAAACCTCTTTAAAACTTCAACAAAGAAGACCAAAAAGGCAAGAACTGATTGAACTAACAAAGGAGGGAAAAATATTCAGATCCTTATCCACTATGCATAGTTTGGATGCATGGTTAGTTATCCCATGCACCAACAATTAAAGTGTTATGGTGTGTTTCTACAAAATGGAAAGTATATCTTGTGCAGGGATTGAATAACCATGTTCCTTAACAATGCATCCTCTAAAACCCTCCAATTTTTAACTATGTAGTGAGGAATTTTCTTGAGATGTATCTTGGATTCTTCCTATTTCTCAAAGCGATAGAACTCCACTGCTAAAATACCCCATTAAAAAGACACAATAAATAAAAAAGAAAGATAAAAATCCCAAACCACCAATGAAAACTTGAAATCCATTCCAAGGAAGAGAGGGCCAAGAACTTCCCTAGACCAACCACCAGAGTCTTGCCTGTCCTATATCCTTTCTACCTATGAACAAAAAATATCATGAAAGTGAATTTCAACAAAATAGACCCTTTTGGGAATACTAGTGTCATGATAACATTTCATAATTAACCAAACTGGGACTCCATCCAAAACGGCCCACCACATAACCGTGGTGAAATCGCAATCATCCCAAGTTGATGAAAATAATCAAGGTAATCAAGTATAAATGTTGGGAATTTTCTCACCCTCAAAGAACCAAAAAAACATCCAAATATGGCATAACAATAAATATAAATGGATAAATCCAAAAGGAATAAAAGAAAAAATAATCATATAAAATAGAGTTATAAAGCTATAATGAAATCCAAAAAAACAAAATGGAGGACTGATGAGGCCAGAAAAACCCAAATAAGATGGTTTCAAAAAACCAATGGTCCGATCACTATCTCTATGTGACTCGACTCACCACCATAATTTCAAAAACCAACCACTTCTTAAGAAAGAAGATACTAGATCCAACCCAAACACTAATATGTGAAGAAACCTATATAATATATATATAATACTTACCCACTAATGTGAGTATGTAGTGTGTGAGATGAATATAGTAGGTTACCACCATTATTTTATTTCATTTATCATTTTTAAGAAACCAATTATTATAGTTTGAAAATCAGGTATGGAAAATAGGTTTTCATTCCCATTACAAAACATATGGATTATAAAATCATGAATCATGAACCTCCAAAATGTCTCCCATTTATAACAAAATTTCAAAAAGATAGTTATTTTCTAAAACAACTCCAACTTAAAAGGAAAAAAATTATCTTTAAAACATCAAACTTTTTAAAATCAATCACTGCACAGTTTCTAATATTTTAAAAGTTATAACCAATGGAAACAATATGAAAACCATTTCCCCCATTTTCATTAAAAAAATTTACACACCCAACTCAAAGTAATGTAAATGAATAATAGAAACTATAATAATACATATCCATTTAAGGTTATATATAATTTAAATAAATATATTGAACTAATATAGTCAACATCATGACTAAAACAAAAAAGGGATAAACATATCAAGAAATTTTATCCAATATAATAAACACACATTCCAACATTTATAAAAATGGAATAACACATGACACGTATCATGAGTCAACACTGTAATGACTAACAGGATAGAAAAATAAATGTTATAGCGGACCTACTACCAATAAGTTAATGTTCATACATTCATCAACCAAATCTCTCTAACTAGTCTCCTCAATAACAAACCCACTAGAATGGTGTTACATGAAACTAAAGGGGTACATTCGATCAGTAAACCTCAATTATCCAAACAATTTACACCACATAATAGTTTGTTTCCTTAACCCCCCTAAGAATATTAATGGAGGTAAGATATTAAAAAACTACATAATCACATGACAATAACGAATCCCCAAGGGATAACACCACAATAATGTCCTTCCCACCTCATATTATACACGTAGAAAGAAGAACCCCAATCCATGAAAACAATATGAAACACATATAAAATCATCAATCACTTGGATACTTATAAACATCATCAACACACATGGGGCTCAATAAGGTTTTAATCAATATCACCTCACAAGTGACAAATGGGACTTCACTTTTTCTTATATCTAACACATAAATTTATGAATCCCTTTTTAAAAAAAATTTAATCCAAAAACAATTCCTAGGACATCATAATAAACAATAATAAAAATAAAAAAAACCATGGGAACTCTAGTTAACTTTATAAAACCACACTTCTAATTCAAAACCAAGGAATCCATCTAAAAAAAAAATATAAACTCTACTTAAAAACTAATTTGGATTAAAATATAACTAAAAAGATATTTTATCATCATAACTATTGTATCTATTTTATTAGACATGTAAAATTTATAAACACCTATTTTCAACAAGCACCATTTCAAACATTAAAATTGAAAACATTTTCCACATGAAAACCAAAAGAACTCAATGAATTATTTTTAAAAACAATCCTAGATAACCCACACCATAGTTATATTAATTAAAAATGAATTTACATAACTCTAGAATTATTGTACTTCCCAAATAAAAAAATTAAACTGGAACACCTACCTCAAGTGTTGGAACATTACTGCCTTCAATGAATCCAATTGGAAAAAAAATTAGAAAATAGATCACAATTATTTCCAAATAAATACCGAAATTTCAACCAAACCTAACATAGAATGGTATCAAGAATAAAATAATGTATAGAAGCATATTAGAAATAAAAATAAACAAAGGAAAAGTTAAAAGAAGATCTAATACTTATTGAATCGAGTGAATAATCACTAAAAAAACCTATAATACACAAAGAGAAGCTTGAATATGGTGGGAGAAACACTTATGTGGTGTTCGGGTCATGTGGATTGAATGGGGTGACTTGTGGTGAAATCTAAAAATTAAAAATAAGATAAAATGAAAAAATACCCCAAACATGGTAGCCCACATTGTTATCTCGCATGGTTTTCCAAACTATGTGTTTACTATGCATCTAAAGCAACCTAAATACTTCCAAAACATTCATGGTTGTCTCGCATAGATTACTTAACCATGCATAGACCATGTACTTTCTTATGCACCACTACAGAGGTTGAAAAGTTTCTACTAAAAGTTTTTGAAAACTTATTCCCTAATAGTGAACCACTAAAAAACTCCAAAAACTCAAAAATTTCAACCTTGTACACCCCATTACAAAGTGGAAAAAAATCATTAGATTATTACCAAGAAAGTGACACTTTAGTGTGAAACATTGAATATCATTATAATTAAATTATTCCAGATGATTAAAATTGATTAAATTATTTCCAATAACACAAATATTTCCTCAACATCCATACTATTAAATTGAACAAAGCCTTTATATACCAACCTAACTATGTTTTAGATCACATTTCAATTCTCGTCATTATGGTTTTTGAAAACCTATTTTTTCCCAACAATATTGGGACAGCTAGGTATATATACAAGATCCCAATTTTTCCCATAATCTAATCAAGTCATAAATACTTGTATTTAACTTATATCGATTCATTTTTTCTTCTTCATCAAAATACATTTGACATATCTATGATAAAAGATAATTTTATCAATACTCCTTTTTTATCCAGATTATATTGTAGTAGTTTTTTCACTATTAATGTTTGATTCATAAATTTTATATCTCCCCTTTATCTTTTGAGTTAGTGATTTACTCACTTAATAACTTTTTTCTTTATTAAATACTGAAATTCATATCATGTTTTTATATTTCGTATTCTCTAAAAATTTATTTGTGATCATCCAATTCCTCACATATTTTCTGTAGGCATGTATTTGTAGATTTATTCATAGATTTACCTTTGATTACTCTCACAAATATACATTTAAAAATATTTTTTAAACTTTTTTAAATCACTTATAGGATTTATCATGGTCAAATTACTCTAAAATGATCCTTTATACATAGTATCACTATATTTTACTTATATTCCTTATATGTTTTGAATATAACACATATTTTTTAGTATTCTAAAATGATTTATAGTTGGATTTCTCTGGTGAAAGATCTCATACAACATAATCTTCACTTAGATACGTAAAAAATACTTGATTTTATTATACAAAACTACATACACTATCTCCTTATAATAGTACCTTATGAAAACACTCTATTTGTGTTGTGTTTTTTCTATATTATTCATTATGTAGTTACATATATCAATAATTTTTTTTCTGCTTTAGATTTCTCACCAATGATACCTCATGTTTGATTTTTGTCTTCTCTAATAAATTATCAACTTGAATAAAGTTTTTTTTCATAAATATTTCTGATTGTAATATTTTTATCAATCTTTCATTTTCATTTCCATCCCCCATCTAATATCATCTGAAATATTTCATCACCTCCTTCATTACTTTCATGAACATGATACATTCAATCATACTATAATCATCAATAAATATAATGAAATAAAATTATATACTTGTTACTATATGTTTCATGGGACCACAAATTTTATTATAAATCAAATAAGTAAAATTTGAAGTTCGTTTATTCTTTTAATTATAGAGTTTTTCACCATTATTTATCACATAAATGAATCAATTTTTTTCATATAAATTTTATATTTATTTAAAATATGTTTGGAAGAACCCCTATATTATTAAAATAAGGAAAGAAATTATTTTTTAGTATATTGGATCCCATTACATGGTCCAAAGACTTAGTTCCCACCCATTTTTGTGCTTTCCCACTTACATTTCCCCAACCCATAAGAGACTACCACCCCTCCCTTATTTGACCTCGCACACCCACATCATTAGAGACCTTCTTCTCTACCTTTGTGCCTGATTCCCCCAATAACATCTTCTAGAGACCATTAATGCTAGCCTCCCATACATCGACCTCCATAAAATGACCACCATGTAATCAATGCAATTTTAATTTTTAGGTCAGATCTATCTAAGGTCCTCATTGAGTTACCACCTCCTACTATTTAAATTCGTGTTGTGTCACCTATATGGAAAAACTAAACCAAAAATTACAAAATCCTGAAAATGGAGTCCATTATGGGTCGAACAAGGGTCCCCTGAAGAAGGATTCAACATACAGGTGTTGGTCACCAATTGACCACTACCACATTGACATTTTTATATTAATAATATCAATAACTTCTTTACTATTTGATTTATTTTCATTATTTGTTGGTATATATGACTAATTTATCGATGTAACTTTCTATTTTCTTCTTCCACCATATAGAAACATGATTTTAATTCACTTTAC
Organism: Viscum album; assembly: GCA_963277665.1. Classification (NCBI taxonomy): domain Eukaryota; kingdom Viridiplantae; phylum Streptophyta; class Magnoliopsida; order Santalales; family Viscaceae; genus Viscum; species Viscum album. The sequence continues at coordinate 1,399,551,719 of OY728143.1, read as the reverse complement.
ACATTATAAAGATAACCATTAGTCCTACATCCTTTAATAAAAATATCACTATATTTTCCATTGATCAAGTAACCCTTGTGATTAAATTTGTTTTTGGAATATTGAGTTTCAAAGCTGAATGAATCTAAAGAGATTGTTCTAATGTTAAATAAGAAATATTATATCAATATTATTTAATTATTCTCCAGTGAGACTCTACTTATAACTTGATAACTTTGATCTTTAACAAACCATAATTATGAAAAATAAATCAGTTAAATGAATCTTAATATTCTTTAATAGACTCAAATTTATCATCATGCAGGATGAGATCCAACTATTAGGTATCTACATACTGTTTTGTTTTCATACATTGTGTAAAATTTTAAATAACATATACTCTTAATTGATATTATTTTCCATTAAAGATATTCCCATTTGAGTTTATATATACATTGGTTTGAACTCACTTTTTCCAGTGTTGTGGAAATAAGAGAACAAAAAAAAATAAAGGATATTGAACACAATGATTTTTTTGGTTCAGTAAATATAACCTATATCCATATAGGGGAGTAATAATTTATTATTTTATAGGGATAATTTTTATTTTTTTCAAAACTATTAATCCAAAAAAGTTATAGTGATCCAATTAAATATTTAATGATATAAAAATATTTCAAAATATTAATTTCATTAAGAAATTGTTTTTATCATGAAATAAATTTTTATCATCTCTATAGACGCACCCATGAATGTTGAATTTATTGTTTCTATATAAATCCCCATATAGTTATATAATTATTATCTCCATGTTAAAAATTACCCAGTGTGAAATTTTAAAATTTTCTAAGGGTCCTTAGCCCCAAAATATCTGATCATCCAAGAAAGGGATCATTCCCTTATTACACATGGTGACATCCACACTAATTTAATATAGTTAAACTGATGGATTATTTTATAGTTTGAACTATATAAAATCATGGTCCACACAAATCTTAACAATCTCCCACTTAGAGACTGATTCCAAAGATACACTTCTCTTATATTGTTCTCTTCAAATATATCTTCATGAGTTTCTATCTTTGAGCCTTCATTATCATTGACATCTAATTAAGGAACAATAATTTATAAATTTTTTAATAACCATAAACTTTTTCATCATTTTTATTAAATTTATACTCTCATAAATATTCATCAATTTCAAATATCTGCCCCTTTGTAATATTCTAATAAAATGATACATGAGCTAAATATACTTCGCATAAGAATGAAATACTAGATTCTTTAAAATATTTATGTCATAATAACTGTAAAAAAATAATATAATAGTTTCTTACTTCCTATACAAAATATCTTTATCCATTTCATATCCTACTTTCATCTATATTTGTAACTTTTTTAGCCTATATAGTAAATTGTTACCCTATATTCTCTAATTTTTAAACCCAATACAGATAGATTCCACCATATCTAAAAATATTATATTTTGAGATTACTCATTAATTAGTATCACTTATAAATTTTTCATTGACATATATCTATAGAGGCATCCATTATTTAACATAAATATCCATACCCTTTCTTCCCTTCAAGTAACTCAATACACACTATGTGGAATCCCAATGTCGTCTTTTAGGTTTTTTCATGTACTTTCTAGTATCTCCTGATATTTTTGTTATGTAAATTTATATTCTTACAATGGAATATGTTAACCTCTTTAGTAGTGATGTATAAATTTTTTTGGATATATATTATTGTTATTCATTCTACTTTAGTGACTACTCCATTAATATCATTAAATCCCTTACAAGAGGAATGAAATATAATTCATCTTTGAGCATGTTCAGTCTAATCAAAACATTCTCAGCATGGGTTGTTTGTGAGGGATTAAATGTAAAATTTTAATGTTATTGAATAATATTTATCCCATGAATCTTAATAACATTTTTAAGATCATTCATTTCAAATTACCTTGATAATTCAATATTCTACTAATTGGTCCTTTGATTATTGGATCTTTAATTGAGAATATAATCCATAGACAATGATAATATAACATACAATTTAGAAAAAGATTTAAATTAATAATAGAGATTCTTGTCACATAGTAAATTATTTTTCTATCCAATTAATTCATAAATTTTTTGATTCCACTATATTAATTTCGACATCAATATATATATATAATTTTGTTAATATTTTATAAAATTTATTTTTTAGACCTAATGAACTCTTTAATTTATTCGATATATATTAATATATATCTTCCTCCAAATATCCTTTAATAAAGGATAACTTTATATCTATCTATAACAATTATAATCCCTCTATAAGAATAATGATAAATAATACCCTAATATGGGTTTATTTAATAATACTAATATTTTGTTCTGATCCACAAACATATTGAATTTTGTAGTGTAATATAAATTATACTCAAGGCATTCAAAATAGTCATTAAACCAAAAACCTTGGTATGAAACTGGGTTATCTACATAAATATAATACAAGTTTCAATCCACTAATCACCAATATATGAAAAATAAGATAAAAATAATATGGTGGGTTTTGTGTAAAATGTGAGGTTTTTGGTGGTTTTGGATATCTATAAATAATGAGTGAGTGAGTGTGATTGAAATATAGTTTTTAGAGAATATAGTCAATTATATAAGGTAGCGATAAAATCAAGGATGAAACAATACATGGAACTACATGTTTAGTTGAATTACAAATTGAAGGAATGTTAAAAATATCATGAACTCTAAATACACTTTGCTCAAAATCACCATGAAATAATCCTAGAATAAATATTCCTTGTATGTTTTATCTAGTATACTAAAATTAATTATTAAAAAAATTATTTGAATATGTTTTTCACTAAGATCCCCATAAATTCCATCCCTTAAAAAAAGTGTCAAAACTATTATACCTATCTTAGGATTCTAATTTTTCCTCATCAAGTTCTCCATAAGTTTATCTAATTATTAATTAGATAGTTAGAAGATTGTGATCAACGTTTTGAATAACATAAATATAGGATTCAACTATGTATACTATAGTGTAAATAATACCCCCATATTCACCACTGAAAAAGTATAGCCACTCATTCTAGTAAAATAAAAAAGGATAATATGATCTTCCACAAAATGTAATTCTTTCACAAAATTTCTCGAAAACAATTATCATACAAGATTATAGCCCTTGGATCTGATCAATAATGATATGATCTCCTAGGCATCAATTCATTCTTATTTTTAGAAGCTTCCACTACAATTACCATGTTCCCATTTTCTTGTTATTATACCATGTATATTTTCAATCATTGATTCTATTCATGTACTTTTTCTATTTATTTATATTAAAATTTTCTTATTATTACCCTTAGCTGAATTTACTATGATCTCTGCACAACTACTTATCTCCTTGGTCGGATTTTATTATTGTAGTTTTTTGTGGTACTTCTCGAGTTGGATAAACCTATTTTACAATAATATTCTTCAAGATACATGTGCTCCATGTTTCCTCCCTTATTAAATAGAAATCTATTAATCATTATTCTATGAGAAGTTTTAATTCTTAGACAATAATGGTTGGTAATGTTTCTTATGAAATTTCATTTTACTACTAGACAACTCCTTGAGAACCAAAATTAATCATATAGAAGCACAGATTACAATTACGTATCTTTTTAAGATCTTTAGTTATTATTGTATATGAATGATTTTGTTTTATGTAATAAAAAATAACTCTCATGAGACATTTCAAAAACTAAACTTAATATTTCAGAGCTACCTTGATCTTATCATTTTTAATGTAATGGAAGCGAATTAATGTCACTTGATAATTTTACTAAATAAACTAATAAAGGATAATATCTTTGAAAAAAATTTATGTTTGAATTTTAGATTTATAAAATTTCAATTTTGGGTCATATAATCTCAAGATAGGTTATATCTACAGATCCATCAAAGAATGAATATATTAAACATTGTCCTAGACCAACCAATATGACTAATATCTATAGTTATCATAGTTTGGCTAGTTATTATTGAAGTATTGTGGAAATTTTCTCATGGGTATCTAATCCATTCACAAGTTAACTTGTAATGGATTCATGTTAATTTTTATATATGAATGTGAGGAAAATTTCAAGGAATAGAAGATAAGGTTAGTTAGTGCATTTATTTTTTACACTAGCTAGTAGTGGGGGAGGGTTTGTGATATTTTGTGATGCATCAAAGAAGGTAATGAGAAGAATCTTCATGTATAATTATATCATAATATATTATTCTTCATTATAATTGACGTTCCACAAGAAAAAAGACCCATCTCATTATTTTGAGTTAGCTATGGTAGTTTTTTTGAATAATGATATAGAGGAATTATCTTTGTGGAGAAAGGTGTGATATATATATATATCATAAAAGTTTAAGGTATATAATCACTCATATGGAGTTTAATATGTGCCATAGAATATGGTTGGAGTTGATTAAATGTTATTACTACTCAATACATACCACCCGACGGAATAGAACAAGGTGGTAGATGCTCTATGTTAAAATGATCATGTTATCTTATCTATGATGAGAATAAAAAAAATCAGATATTTCAATATTTTAAAAGGACTGACCTTGAAATATTAAAGGAATGGGAAAAATATTATCATTATCAAATTAGTATTTAACCATCTATCCAAGTGAATATTAAATAAGAACATAAAAAAGATGTAGGGATGAAAAAAAGGTGAGAAATAATATAGAGTTCAACCATGATTGTGATGGAATGATAAGGTTTAAGACATATTTATGTGTCATGTATATACCAGATTTGAATAAATACCCATTAGATGAAGCTTATAGTTCATCATTCTTTATTCATTCTAGAATTACACAGATGTGTAGAGATTTCAAAACTTATTTCTAGTTAGATATCCTAAAGATAGATATTTCATAGTATGTATCTTGGTTTTTTATACGTTATCAAGTTAAGTATTAGTGAAATAATTATAATTAGATGTTACAACCATTACCCATACTAAAATGAAAATGGGAAAACAACACCTTGAATTTTTTCATTGAACTCCCCAAAATGTATGGAGGCCATAATGATATTTGGGTTACAGTAGAGCACCTTAATATTTTTAAACTCTTCATTACTATTAGATAATGTGTTTCTTCTCATAAAATTTACATAATATATATTGAAAATGTGGTAATGTTTCATGAAGTTCCATTATTTATGTTATAGAGAAGCCTTTAACATAATCTATATGTAGAGTTGTTTTTTAGTACTACTTATCATCCCCAAATAGATAGTTAGTCTCGTAAAACCATTCAAGCCTCATAATACAAGATGAGATATTATTCTATGGATTTCAAATGTGGTTGGGATCAATACCTTCATCTTGTTGAATTATCTAATGACAATAGATTTCACTCGAGCATTCATATGGATCGTTATCAAGACCTATATGGAATGTAGTGTTGAACTACAACATTTAGGGATGATGTTAGAGAATTAAATATATTGGTACTGGAGAAAGCTAATGAAATGGAAGATAATGTTTTATTAATTTAGTTCCAAATTATGGTATCTCAAAATAAATAGAAGAGATATTCTCAAAATTGTCAATGAAATATAGAATTTTATGTTGGTGATAAGGTATTTATACAAATTTATATATGGAATATGGTTATGAAATTATTAAATAATTTAATGTTGATCAATAGGTATATTTTTCACTTTGATAATCTTCATCAAGTAGGGATGGTAGCTTATTTATCAGCACTTCCACTAAACCCCTATCAAGTTCATAATGTGTTCCATGCATCAGTCCTTAGAATGTACATAATTGATCCTTAACATAAAATAAAATCACGGTTTGTACCATTGGGTCATGATATTTCCTATGACTAATAGCCGATAGAAATATTATAACATTGAGAAAAATTATAGTGGAAGAAGAATACTTATATGGTTAAAATTCTCTAAGGAATTAGAAATTCAAATAAGATTCTTGGGAACCCTAGAATGTGATGAGGTAGAGTTATCCTCAATTATTTTTATCATAGATTCGTATTTTTGGTCGAAAATTAATTTATGGGTGGTATAATTTTATACTCCTAATTTTTACGATATATTCCTCTTTAAATAAATTTAATTTCTTCGAAGACTTGTGATACACGTAAACCCTGTGTCTAAATGAACTATAATATAGTATATATTTAAAACCATGTCATTAAGTTAGAAATATTAAATGAATAACCACAATTTAAAAAAATAACGCATAAAAATTTTAGATAAATAATATGTAATGATAAATAAGTGCTTAGTTTTTAGTAGAGTAATCATATGATTCAAAACTAATTTTTTCCCTAAAAAAGGGTTATGATGCATTTTTTAAGTAAATAATATACTAATTTTATTGTATTTTTACAATCTTATTTTTGAATTAATTATATTCTATTTTGAAATTATTATGTAAAAATTAACTTAATGATAATTTTTGATGGTTTTCTGGAAAAAAATAAAATTCTCAATGAATAGTGTACATTATTCATTATTATTAAAAAAAATTCATTTCAAGAATTAGAAAAGGTAAATTGTTTAAAATAGTTCCAAAGTACCATTAGTTCATTTATATTATGAATAAAAAAAATAAAGTCATTGTAATAAATTTTATGTTTTGTTTTTCAAGAAAACTTTTTTATACTTAAGAATTTTTTTTAGAAAATCACTTTTCATTTGATTTTACAAGTTTAATTCTAAATTAAATTATATAAATTATTAACATTTAATATGATAAAATGAATTCAATATTTGTAATGTGAATAATTAATCTTATTTAATAATTTCATCTTAATTTCTTGTCATAATCAATAGTAAAAATAGTAAAAATTTGTTATCGTGTAGAAGGTTACAATGGGTTTACTTGAAGATTAAACCAAATGATAAGAGTAAAATTATAAATTTTGTTTTTCTATATCCTATATTGTTTCCATATTTACCCTATATTATCCCACCTTCACATCCGTATCCATTTTGACTCATTTTTCTTGAAGAATAATTTGTTATACTTTAATCTTTTAATAAATTCCAAGTGTTTCCTCTCCCCTAATTATAAAAGGACTCGCCTAATCCAACTTTTTACACCCACTTGAGAAACCTAAACAGACATAAAACTATCCAATTCTCTTACATTATTACTTATCCATGAATTAGTGGTGTTTTTATTCATAAAATACTAGTCAATGGTTCCTTAAGAAGGGATCTAAAGGAGGCCTATCGAAGAAGATGCATCATCCTACCCGACCTCTTTCAATTTTTTTCTTTTTATACATCATCTATATATATGTAATTAATCATAAATTAATAAATTATTTTATTTAAATATACTAATATTTTATTATGATTATGAAAGAACGACTATTCTCCCTCTTTTACATAAAAATGGAAGTGAATGTATCGCTCAATCGAAAGTATATACTACCGCCTCCATGTAAGGATGCCATTAATTTTCCATAAAAATATTTCTTGAACAATTTTTATAATTATATTAATGTTTATATGTAATATTTATGATATTTTTATTATTTTGTATTTTTAATATCAAATCTACCTTTTACCTTCTCATCCATTGGAAAATGATAACGTTGCTCTTCTGTACATGTGGACTACCACATATATGGAGCGATATGATCCGTTTTTCAATTATTATTTACTATAATTTAAATAAGGATATATTTAATTTATATATTATTTTTGTATTATATTATTATTGTTCTTCAATGACAAAAACTATTTATCTTTATTTCTTTCCATTCATTAGAAAATTAAATCAATATTAATGTGTATATACAACCTACCCTCTCAATGAATGGTGTAAATAATTTATATATATATAAACTTTATAGATGATTATAAATATGTATATAATGAAAGTATATAATATTTATATCATGAATTAAATTATATATATGATAAAACTATGATCAATGTACATGTTTGAACATCCAAACAAGGGATTCCATGAAAAATGAAACAATTAATAACAAGGAATGATGATTTTAATATTCAATTATTACAAAATGGGTATTGAATGGTAAAAATGAGATCATATATAATACTATAAGTTTTTACATTATTATTTTATATAATTAAAATAATATTTAATTTATTATAAAGTATGATAAAGTGCATTTAAAGAAGGGCAAACATGATGTAATGTTTTATCATCTGAAATTATCTTCTTAGGGAAACATGTGTTGTTATGCACCATCATTTTTTATGAGGTGTATATATAGTCCCTTTGAAATTTTATATCATGGTTATACTTATGTTAATCATATTTAATATTTCAAGAAAATTTATTGTTTCATGTTGATTCTAATTCAAAAGTTACAATAGAGGTAAGGGATTTAGGTGTCAGTGTCATTTTAATTGGGACTATTTGTGCATTAATTTTCATTGATGGAAATTATATGATCATTATATGATAAAACCCATAAATTTTATTCTCTATTATTTATTTTTAATCAATGAATTTTTTTCTATCACATTCCTCACATTAAGTACCCAAGATACCAAAATAATGTTTCTAAGGAAAAATGACTATGCTTTACTATTTGGTCATAAATCTTTTTCTCTTAAGTACATGTTTTTAAATTTATTCAAGTATGTTTTTAAAAATTATCTGATGATGTTTTAATGTGATTTTTACCCATTTATGAATTGTTTATGTAACAACTCAAACTTTTTAAATAGTATATTAACTTACTCTTAACAATTTAATAGAGATGTTAATGGCTAATGCAGAAAGAGGAGTCAATGGTTTCATCCAGTAGACTCGAACCTTATGAATCCCACTTATCAGAGCTTGGGAAGGAGGTAGCATCTGTGGGCTTCGCTTTAGACCAAGCCCAAGCCGAACTCCAGCATGCCAAGCTTGAACGGAATCACCTGCGGGAGAAGTCCAAGTTAGTAGAGATTACTACAAGGGCAATGTTATCTGAGCCTCCCTCAGATTCTCTCACCATAGCACACCTTACACTTAGGTCATATTCCGGTGTAATAAAGGGCTATGTGATGAGACCCTAGCTTCTTTGTGTAATCCTTTGGGATGAATGAATTAAGATTTCTTCCTTTAGTGTTGTTTGTGAAACTCCAAATGTCCGAATAATTTTAGAATGTATTTTATTGATGAATTCTGAAAAAATGATATTTTAAAATATTTATGTAAACCCTAAATAATTAATGATGTGTAGTGATTTTCAAAAAATGGTCTTCTACAAAAGTGTTCAGTAAGGAATTTGGAGTCTAATAAGATCAAATAAATTTTTGATGAATAGTAAATTATGAATAGTGATTTTACGCTTAGGATTAGTAATGTGACCAAATGGATTATTAATTTCACTCAAAGAAAGTTTTAATATAATTTAGACACCTAGATTAAGTAATGTGATTCAATAAAATGGGTAAATAATAGTTACATAAATTATTAGTCAAGTATTAGTTTTTTCAGGTGAATAGTGTTTTTTTAATTAAATATTTAATTAAAAATAAATATAATTTTTTTTTTATAAAAAGGACTTTATTTTTGAACACAGAGCATCGATATTATGTTATTGTAATTTTTGGGGTTTTTTCTGATAAAATGAATTCTTGATGAATAGTGTTTTTATATAAAAATTATATTAAAAATATTTAATAAATTATTTTTACAAAATAGTGTTCATAAATGTAATTAGAGCATCGATTTTTGGTTAAGGTAAAATTTTGGGATTTTTCTGAGAAAGATGAATTTTTCAGTGAATAGTAAAAATGCAGTTTTAGGGTTTCGGTATGTTTAATGACATCATAACTATGTCATGATGATTTCATGAGATATTTTAAGGTATGGCCAGCCAAAGGTGATGAATTATTTTGGGGGCCCCATGTGGCCTAACTCCAAGGTAAATGCCATGGGAGAGCACATGGTTTTGAGAGAAGCACTTGTGAGGTGTCCCATGGCCATTAATGCCTTGTCCCCTCACTTTCCCTATAAATACCCACCCTTTACTCCTTTAGTTTTCACTCTCAACTCTCCCCCAAAGAAGTTCGGGTCTCCTTACCTCCCAAAGATCCCTCCCAAGGTGCCCCCAAGCCCTCAAGGTCCAAACCTTTGAGTTTTAAGAGTTACGTTTTAAGGTAAGGGATCTGACCTCTCTCTTTCTTTTCATGTAATCTCTTTTATGTCATTCCTTTTATGCTTCATGTTCTTATGTGAGAGGATGTTCTTTTATATTACTCTTACTTCCCTTTTCATGTTTATATGATGAGAGATCCCATCTTACTCTCATCATTTCGTTTTATGAAAGCTTAAGTGACGCTGTTGGGCTGCCGAATTTTTAAGGGATTCTTTCACCCTTCTCATTTTTCAAGTTCGATTTTCATGTCAAGTCTTTCAAGTTCCTTTTTAATATGATGGGGTATGATCTTTATATCTCTCATACTGATCTCTTATGATCATATGATGAGAGACCCTATTTTATCTTGTCAAATCATTTTTTTATTGAAGTTTAAGTGACCTTGTTACGCTGCCGAATTTTCATAAGAGAAATCTTATTTTTGTCTTCCTTTCATGTTCTTCATTTCATATGGTAAATCCTTAAAATTTCATTACCATGTTCATATATACATCATATTCTGTCCCTCTAATATTATATGGATCATTTATGAGTGGGTGACCCATGTCCCCTCTCTTTTCAATGTTGTCTAAAACCTTGTAACATAGTCGTTATGCTGCAGAATTTTCGTCTCAAAATGCCTCTCTCTTTTCTCAAAATTATTTTATGTTATAAAGTGAATACTCAAAGCTCTTATTTCTTTGAGGGTATTCACATATATATCAAAATGTTCTATTTCAAATTCTGGTATTTACATACATGAGACCCGCTTTCCCTTTCTGTGGGTTTAAAGTTACATTAAGATCACGTCTTTAAAGCAGTTTTTAAAACATTATGATTATGAAATGAAACCCATTTATTTTATGCTATATGGGTTATTTATGAAATGTTTTATGATGATATATGTTGCTCACATGATAATAAAGGAAAATTTAAGGTTGCGCCCTGATAGTGCTCCAATGCATTGGGTAATGATGTAACCACTAGAGATTAAAATTTTCACGATACCTTGGTGAATAACCTTGGTAATTTTCAAATGACACCTTGGGAATGGACCTTGGTGATATGTTCATGATTGTCTATGTTAAATGATGTATCCACATCTTCAAGTTATGAAAAATGTTATTTTTATTATGAAATTCCTCATGATTTCTTTCTCATGCCTTAATGTTCTTTTCTTGACCATATTGAAGTATCTCAAGTTCACATGTAAAATGTTTCTCTTATTTCCCTTACTAGGCCTTCTGCTCACCCCTTCTTTTGATGTATGTCCCCAGGTTATGAGATGCAGTAATGAACCTAGGATGAACTTAAGGAGAAGCCTTTAAGGTGTTTAAGAAGAATTTTTTATATTGTTTTCATGTATTATGTTCCTGGTTTCCAAGACACTAAACCTTAAAGATCCTCAGTGTTGTGTAATATAATGAAAGTTTATGTTATAAAAAGGCGGGATGCTCTAGTTGGTATCAAAGGCTGGTTTAGTTATTTGTGAAAATTAGGATATAAAAACTTTAGGAAGAACCCTATATAAAAGTTAAAATATAGGAAAACTTCCTGGTATTTTGGTAAGTACTGAGTAAGTGGTTTATCAAACAAATACATCCAGGTCTGGATACGAGCAGGTAGAGGCGGCTCTGGCACAGATGTACATAGGGGTAAAACCCAAAAACACAACTTTGAGCAAGACTCGAATGGGAACTGGTGCACGATAACGGGCCTTACTGCACTCTTGGTTACGACACTCCCAGGGGATATGTTTGGTTAATCACAAGATTTTTATGAATCATTATGAAGGAATTATAGAGAAGTGTAATTGTCTAAGCATGAAGTCTTAGTTAAAAGAATCATAAATGAAATAAGTTTCTCACTAAGGTTTTATTCTTTTAGAAAATTGCAGGCAATAGGAGGAACCGTGCAGATGTTGACCGCAATGCACCATGTTCTGACGGCCCTCAGATGGAGGCTGGAATGGAAACATTCATGCGAATGATGAACCAACTGACTCAAGTTATGAGTAAAAACTTGAATCAAGCTAAGAGGTCGATCTCGCCACGAAGGGAACAACATTCTGTTGAGTCCTTCATGCGTCAACGACCACCAACATTCAGTGGATCTACTGACCCATTGGTTGCGGAATAATGGATAAGCTCCGTTGAAAAGATCTTTTCTGTAATTCATTGTTTGGAACAAAAAAATTCACCCTTGTTGTTTACCACCTAGAGGGAGAAGCTGAGAAGTGGTGGTCACTGATCAAAAACACGAAGCCATGAGGAGAGATGGAAGCTATGGAGTGGGAAGAGTTCCAGGGAATATTCTTTAATAAGTATTTCCCTTGTTCGATGAGAACGAGAATGGAGAAAGAATTTCTCGAGCTAAAGAAAAAGGAGAATGAATCAGTTGGAACCTATGAGATGAACTTCACAAGCCTTTCTCGTTATACCTCAGGTTTCATCATGGACCCTAATGGGAAGGTTGATAGATTCTTTGGTGGACTACGACCTCATCTGTGTAAGAATCTATCCAACAGGGACTATGATAGCTATGAATAAATAGTTCCAAGTCCTATACAAGTTGAATTAGAGTTTGGGGAGACACAATGGTCTCACAAATCTAATGAGAAGAAGAAAACTCTAGAACCAAGCCTGTGAAGAAGTTATGATCAGGAAAGTGGTGGAAAGAATATGCAACATGCCACATGAAATAAATGTGGGAAGAAGCATTCTGGGAACTGCTTGATCGGAAGTGGTAAGTGCTATAGGTGTGGAAAAGAAGGCCATATTTCTCGGAATTGTCGTAGTGATGTGAAGCCTCAACTTCCGAACACTAACGATAGAGGGAAGATGGTTCTGGACCTACCCGAAGCCACATGTTTCAAGTGTGGACAGCTTGGGCACTTTGCTAATCAATGTCCAAATTCGAGGGTGGTGGAGGGGAATCACCATTAACCTCAACAGAGGCCAAGGGAGCAAGGTCGTGCTTTTTCTATCACAAAAACTGAAGTTGAAGTTCCAAACGATGTGGTAGAAAGTATTCTTGTCATCATCTCAAAACTAGCAAGTTCTTTATTTGATTCTGGTTCTACATATTCCTTTATTTCCTCCAAGTTTGCAAGGAATATAGAATCAATCCCCGAACTTCTATAAGTAGAGTTGTCAATCAAGACTCCAAGTGGGATTATCCTTGCATCAACAGTATTTAGAGACTCTAGTGTTTACTTTGGTGAGCAAAATCTTATCGCAAATCTAGTAGTCATTCCCATGATAGAATTCGACATTATACTAGGGATGGACTTGCTCTCAAAGTATACTGCTAAGATCAAATGTATAAGTAAGGAAATCTCAGTAGTCTTGAATGAACGACCTACAGTTATTTTCCAAGGAGAGATATCCCGAATTGATCCCTATCTAGAATCACCTACTATAGCTTTCTTTATTGAGTTAATCGGTGATGATGAAGAAGGAAAAGGGAGAATACAAATAGATGTTGTTCTGATTGTTCATGAATACATGGATGTATTTCCTGAGGAGTTACCTAGACCTCCCCCAGAAAGAGAGGTAGAGTTCTCCACTGAACTCGTACCTGGGTCTCAACCGATATCAAAGACTCTATATAGATTGGCAAATGTGGAGCTAGAAGAGTTAAATAATCAACTCCAAGACTTGTTGGAGAAGGGGTTTATCCGTCTGAGTGTGTCTCCTTGGGGAGCACCAGTTCTCTTTGTGAAGAAGAAGGATGGATCAATGTGGCAATGCATTGATTATAGAGAACTGAATGGGATCACAGTGAAGAACAAATACCCTCTTCCAAGAATTGATGATTTATTTGACCAACTTTGTGGGGATCAATTCTTCTCCATGATTGACCTTCGATCTGTTTATCATCAACTGAGGGTGAAGATGGAAGATATTCCAAAGACTGCCTTCCGATCAAGATATGAGCATTATGAGTTTACTGTTATTCCCTTCGGCTTGATTAATGCTCAAGCTATTTTCATGTATTTGATGAATAGAGTCTTTAAGGACTACCTTGACAACTTTGTGGTAGTTTTTATTGATGATATTTTGATATATTCAAAAAGTCATGAGGAGCATGAAGATCATATGAGGGATATTTTGAAAACTCTGCGGAAGGAGAGGCTCTTTGGAAATTTCAGTAAGTGTGAGTTTTGGTTACAACAAGTGGCTTTCTTGGGGCACATTGTAACCAATGAAGGAATCTCAATTGACCCTTCAAAGACAATGGTTGTGGAGGAGTGGCCTCAACCCACAATAGTAACTGAGATTCGTAGTTTCCTTGGTTTAGCAGGATATTATAGGAGGTTTTTGAAAAACTTTTCACAGCTTTCTAATCCACTAACCAAGTTGACTTGAAAAGGGGTTAAGTTCATCTGGATAAATGAATGTGAAGAATGTTTCCACGATCTGAAGAAGAGATTGGTTACTGCACTTGTGTTAACAGTACCCTCTATCGGAGAAGGATTCATTATTTTTAGAGATGCATCTATTAAAGGGCTCGGGTGTGTCCTCATGAAAAATGACTAGGTAATTGCTTCTGCATCTCGATAGTTGAAGATTCATGAGCAGAATTATCCTACGCATGATCTAGAGATAGCGGCAGTTGTTTTTTCTATAAAGATATGGAGGGACTATCTTTATGGGGAGAAATGTGATATATACACTGACCACCAAATTTTAAAGTATATTTTCACGCAGATAGAATTGAACATGAGACAAAGGAGATGGTTTGAGCTTATTAAAGAATATGATTATTCAATTAATTATTACCCTAGAAGAGAAAACAAAGTCACGAATTCGTTAAGCAGGAAAGATCCTGTTGTTCTGGCAACAATGAGGATCCTAGGAGATCCCTTGATTAAATATCTAGTAAAACTGGACATAGGAATTGTAAGGGAAGGGACATCATCAACCTTATCCCAAATGATTTCTCAACCTTCATTACTAGAGAAGATCAAGAAGGCTCAAAAAGAAGATCCTTTGCTGCAGGAGAAGTTTGAGGCTGTAAAGGATGGGAAGTTCCCTGATTTCAATATTGATCAAGAAGGTGTATTGAAATTTCATACAAGACTATGTGTTCCATCTATTCCGGAGATAAAAAAAGAATTAATGGATGAAGCTCATAGATCTACCTTCTCTATACATCCAGAAAGTACTAAAATTTATAGAGACCTTCGTGATCATTATTGGTGGGATAACATGAAGAGGGAGATTGTTGATTTCACTAAAAGGCGCATGGTGTGTCAGCAAGTAAAGGCAAAATGAAATCATCCTAAGGGGGGTATTACAACTACTACCCATACCAGTATGGAAGTGGGATAATATCACCATGGACTTTGTAACTGGTCTCCCGAAAACATCCAAAGGAAATAATGCGATATGGGTTATTGTGGACCGTCTCACCAAGGCCGCCCATTTTATCTCTATTCGGGAAGATTTCTCTCTAGATCAACTTGCCAAGATATACGTAAAGGAAGTGGTGAGGCTGCATGGGGTACCACTATCCATCATGTCTGATCGTGATCCAAGATTCACATCAAAATTATGGACAAGCCTTCAACATGCTCAGAATACTGAATTGAATTTTAGTATGGCCTATCATCCTCAAACTGATGGCCAATCTGAAAGGACTATTCAGACACTCGAAGACATTACGAGATTATGCTCAATGGAATTTAAAGGTGGATGGGATCAACACCTATCATTACTTGAGTTCTCTTATAACAACGGCTTCCATTCGAGTATTCGGATGGCACCCTATGAAGATCTATATGGAAAGCGATGTAGAACTCCTACTTGTTGGGATGAAGCTGGTGAGAGAAAGCTTCTTGGGCCTGATCTTGTGAAAGAGATGACAGAACAAGTTCATGCCATCCAACAACACATAAAGGCTGCTCAGAGTCGGCAGAAGAGCTGTGCTGACAACCATTGAAGGGACTTGGAGTTTGTTATTGGTGACAAAGTCTTCCTTAGAATTTCTCCATGGAAGAGAGTCATGTGGTTTGGGAAGAAAGGGAAGCTCAGTCCTAGGTACATTGGCCCCTATGAAATCCTTGATCGCATAGGAGCAGTGGCCTATCATCTAGCACTTCCACCGAACCTAGTTAAAGTTCATGATGTCTTCCATGTATCTCTCTTGAGGAAGTACATAAACGACCCTTCGCATGTACTGAACCCATAGGTGGTACAACTGGAACATGACCTCTCTTATGAGGAGCAGCCAGTGGAGATCTTGGACCGTAGAGACAAGGTTCTACGAAACAAGACTACCCACCTTGTGAAACTGTTGTGGAGGAATCTTAAATATGAAGAAGAGACTTGGGAGCCTGAGGAAACAATGAAGAAAAAGTACCCTCACCTTTTCGACTAGGCCTCAAGTATAAAATTTTGGGGACGAAATTTCTTAAGGGGGGAAGAATGTAACGACCCAAACATTTTAAATAGTATATTAACTTACTTTTAACGATTTAATAGAGATTTTAATGGTTAATGCTGAAAGGGGAGTCGATGGTTTCATCCACTAGACTCGAACCTTATGAAGCCCACTTATCAGAGCTTGGGAAGGAGGTAGCATCTGTGGGCTTCGCTTTGGACCAATCCCAAGCCGAACTACAGCGTGTCAAGATTGAACAGAAACTCATGTGGGAGAAGTTCATGTTAGTAGAGATTACTACTAGGGAAATGTTATCTGAGCCTCCCTCAGATACTCTCACCATAGCACACCTTACAATTAGGTCATATGCCGGTGTTATAAGGGGCTATGTGATGAGACCCTAACTTCTTTGTGTAATCCTTTGGGATGAATGAATTAAGATTTCTTACTTTAGTGTTGTTTTTGAAACTTCAAATGTCCGGATAATTTTAGGATGTATTTTATTGATGAATTTTGAAAAAAAAGGATATTTTAAAATATTTATGTAAACCCTAAATAATTAAGGATGTGTAATGAATTTCTAAAAATGGTCTTCTACAAAATTGTTCAGTAAGGAATTCGGAGTCTACTAAGATCAACTTAAATTTCGATGAATAGTAAATTATGAATAGTGATTTTACGCTTAGGATTAGTAATGTGACCAAATGGATTAGTAATTTCACTCAAAGCAAGTTTTAATATAATTTAGACACCTAGATTAAGTAATGTGATTCAATAAAATGGGTAAATAACGGTTTCATAAATTATTAGTCAAGTATTAGTTTTTCAAGTGAATAGTGTTTTTTTAATTAAAATTTTAATTAAAAATAATTAGAATTTTTTTTATAAACATGACTTTATTTTTGAACTCAGAGCATCGATATTATGCTATGGTAATTTTTGGGGTTTTTTCTGAAAAAATGAAATCTCGTTGAATTGTGTTTTTATTTAAAAATTAAATTAAAAAATTTTAGAAAATTATTTTTATAAAATGGAGTTCATAAATGTAATTAGATCATCGATTTTTGGTTAAGGTGAAATTTTGGGATTTTTCTGAGAAAGATGAATTTTTCAGTGAATAGTAAAAATGCAGTTTTAGGGTTTCGGTATGTTTAATGACTTCATAACTATGTCATGATGATGTCATGAGATATTTTAAAGGTTTCCGGGACAAATGTGATGAATTATTTCGGGGGCCCCATGTGGCCTAACTCTATGGTAAATTCCATGGAGAGCACATGGTTTTGGGAAAAGCACTTGTGAGGTGTCCCTTGGCCATTAATGCCTTGTCCCCTCACTTTCCCTATAAATACCCACCCTTTCCTCCTTTATTTTTCACTACCAACTCTCCCCCAACGAATTTTGGGTCTCCTTACCTCCCAAGGAGCCCTCTCAAGGTTCCCCCAAGCCCTCAAGGTCTAAACCTTTTAGTTTTAAGAGTTACGTTTTGAGGTAAGGGATCCGACCTCTCTCTTTCTTTTCATGTAATCTCTTTTATGTCATTCCTTTTATGCTCCATGTTCTTATGTGAGATGATGTTATTTTATATTCCTCTTACTTCCCATTTCATGTTTATATGATGATATATCCCCTCTTACTCTCATAATTTCGTTTTATGAAAGTTTAAGTGACGCTGTTGGGCTGCCGAATTTTTAAGGGATTCTTTCACCCTTCTCATTTTTCAAGTTCAATTTTCATGTCAAGTCTTTCAAGTTCCTTTTTATTATGTTAGAGTATTATCTCTATATCTATCATATTGATCTCTTTTGATCATATTATGAGAGACCCTATTTGATCTCGTCAAATCATTTTTTTATTTATGTTTAAGTAACGTTGTTAGGCTGCCGAATTTTCATAAGAGAAATCTTATTTTTGTCTTCCTTTCATGTTCTCCATTTCATATGGTACGTCTTTAAACATTCATTAACATGTTCATATATACTTAAAATTCTGTCACTCTACTGTTTTATGGATCATTTATGAGTGGGTTACCCATGTCCCCTCTCTTTTCAATGTTTTCTAAAACCTTGTAACATAGCCGTTATGCTACAGAATTTTCGTCTCAAAATGCCTCTCTCCTTTCTCAAAATTATTTTATGATATAAAGTGAATACTCAAAGATCTTATTTCTACAAGGGTATTCAAATATATGTCAAAATTTTCTATTTTAAATTATGGAATTTACATACATGAGACCCGCTTTCCCTTTCTGTGGGTTTAAAGTGACATTAAGATCATGTCTTTAAAGCAGTTTTTAAAACATTATGATTATGAAATGAAACCCATTTATTTTATTCTATATGGGTTATTTATGAAATTTTTGATGATGATATATGTGGCTCAAATGATAATAAAGGAAAATTTAAGGGTGCGCCCTGATAGCGCTCCAATGCATTGTGTAAAGATGTAACCAATAGACATTACAATTTTCACGATACCTTGGTGAATAACCTTGGTAATTTTCTAATGACACCTTGGGGATGGACCTTGGTGATATGTTCATGATTGTCTATGTTAAATGATGTAGCCACATCTTCAAGTTACAAAAAATGTTATTTTTTTTATGAAATGCCTCATGATTCCTTTCTCATGCCTTAAAGTTCTTTTCTTGACCTTATTGAAGTATCCCAAGTTCACATGTAAAATGTTTCTCTTATTTCCATTACTGGGCCTTCTGCTCACCCCTTCTTTTGATGTATGTCCCCAGGTTATGAGATGCAGTAATGAACCTAGGATGAACTTGAGGAGAAGCCTTTCAAGTGTTTAAGAAGAATTTTTTATGTTGTTTTCATATATTATGTTCCTGATTTCCAAGACACTAAACCTTAAAGATCCTCAGTGTTGTGTAATGTAATGAAAGTTTATGTTATAAAACGGCATGATGCTATAGTTTAAATTTTTTAAAAAATAAAATTCTTACTATTATCTGAATTAGGTTCTTTTGACATTGTATCAAAAATGTGAAAGGAATCATTGTTTTAGAAAATTCTCCATGAATTGAAATTTACCTTCATCATAACCACTCAATGCTATAAATATTTATTTAAATGTTCCCATGGTTATTTTTAAATAAATATTTTCAATTAATATTTTTTAAATATCTGTATTTTAACTAAGTTATCCCAAAGTGAAAATGGATTTTTCCTCAAGAAATATTACAGATATCCTTTGAAGAAATTTTTAATATTTGTTAAAATCCTTTGATAAGAATTATAATTTTCTTGGGGATATGATCCAATGATACCATAATAATTATAACTCTTTATTTATTATTATGATGATGATGATATGTTTATGAAAATAATTTGTTTTCCATGAGTTGTGCTAAAATTAAATAGTGAAATGTTTCTAAAACATTTTTCATATCCATTGTTTATGATATGGTGATATGATGAATTTTTTATTGTCTTCAATAATATTTATGATTGGATTATGATTATTTTATATATGGGAGAAAAATTATATATCCCTCCAACACATTGGGTAGTGATGGATATGACATGGGATAATAAGAACTATAATAGGGACTAAACCTTGTTCAGTAAAGGAAATTATCAATGATGATTGTGTAGGGAGTGAAAATTGAATATAGATATAATAGTCTTGGGAGAAAACATTGAATATATATATGATGTAATATAGAGGGAACACAGTCCACTATGGAAGTCTTAGAAGAGAGACTTAACTAATAAAATCAATTTAAATACTTATGTGTATGAAACATTCATATGTCTTACAGTAATGTTATATTATCATGGATTTTTTTCTTTGATTACTTTATAATTCATGACCTATGAACTACCAATATTTATTCCATGACTCATTATTATGATCTATGATCTATTGGGTATGGTTTTCAAACATTATGCACATATTCTCATTCACTTAATCTCAAGTTATACTTAAGTTCCCATTGATATATCCTTTGTTTACTCCTACTAAAAAGTTTAGCTCACCGTTTATTATGTTTTTTCCTAGGATATATAGAAAATACGTAAGTATGGTATGTTTAAGATGGGTTAAAATTGTGATGAACTAAGTATGATATGACATTGAGATATTATGAATCAATTTTTTATGTATCAATTTTTTGAAATATACTTAACATTTTTGGTTCTTTAATGTTACATAATTTTATATAATTATTATTAATATAATAATATATAATATCTATGTTTGAAAAGTATGGCTCCGAATAATCTATGGGTCCTAGAGAAGAAAAATCCTTGGTTAGATTGAATATAAACATGAACCCTAGAATATTTAAATATTTAGGGTTCAAATAGGAATTAAAAACCTAATAAAATAGGGGTAAGGGTAAGAGGAAGATATTAAATGCATAATTGGAAGATATTACCTCATGGAACACTCAAATGTGAGAGAGAGAGGTAATAAAAATAGAATGAGGAGAGAGAAACCTCAAAGGGATCTAATGGTAGTCCTACCAAGTGTGAGAGGGAATTAAGGATATAGTAGGAGTTAAAATCAAGTGGATATATATTTGAAATATCACATTAAAGGGAAATCTAGGTAAACCACAAGGTTTTTTCATAGAGTTTACTAAACCCTGTGACAACCACATGAGATCCAGTTCTGTAAGCACCACACTGCTCATTGTTAGTAAAAAAATATATCATGTATGTGAAACCTTTAATTCCCTATTCTGATAATATTTTTTTATCATCCCAAAATAGGTAAATAAACTATTTATTACCATATTAAATGAAAAAAATAGGAATTGACATCCAACTTACACCAAGAATATGATTCAATATAAACATAATATTTTAAACCAAAATCCTCTTTATTCATCCATACTACCTTTGGTATTATCTCTACCACTGGTATATAAAGACCATTATTTATCGCTTATGCTACTATGAAACCCTAGGGTGTCACTTTCTTGGTAATGATCTTGCGGTTGTTTTCACCCATGGATTCCATGTGTCCAAGCTTGAATGTTTGATGTTTTAAAGGCTTTTCTAGGCGTGAATAGTTAAGAAGCATTGTTTGTAAATCATTAAGTAGAGACCATGAACCATGTGTATTGGGTTATATAGTACCACATGGTCTATGAAAATTTAAGGAAGTCATGTGAAATAACCATGGGAGTTTAGTTGGTTTTGAGGTAGTAGAAGACACGTGGTCTGTGTACAATTTGGAAAACCATGTGAGACATCCATGTGACCTGACTAGTTTTGGGTATTTTTTTCATTTAATCATTTTTATTTCTGGATTTCACCCCAAGAATCCTATATTCAAACTAGCATACCAAATTCCTCCCATGGAGTTCTACCACATTCTTCAATATTCTACAAGTAGATTCAATGTTTTTTATTAGTGATTATTCAATTGTTTGAAGAGGTATGAGATCATAAACTCTCTTTTTCTTGGTTTACCTCTTTTTATCCAACCACAATAAACATAGTAGTCATACTTGGTTGATTTCCTTGGTTAGGGTTAGTATGAATTGGTGATTTTGGTATGAAACAGTTGTGATCCATATTAAAAGTTCTTTTCTAGTGGATTTCATTAATGGTAACAAGATTCCACTACTTTAGGTAGATAATACTATTTTATTTTATTTTATTTAAGAGTTCCATTGAATTTTGAGTTTTATAAATTCATGTGTAATCTTGGAAACTATTGTATGGGTTATCTATATTTTATTTGTTAAATATTTCCATGATTTGTTTTTGTTTTGATGTGGAAAATTGTGGGAATTTAATATTTTAAATTAACGTGTTGAAAATGGGTGTTTTATACATTCTACGGGTTTGATAAAATTCATGAAAAAGATTTTAATTATAAAAAAACTTGTTCATTGGGTTTTATGAAAAGTATAATTTTCAAAGACTGTATATTTTTTATTATTTAAAGGGTTTCCTTATTTAAAAATGGTTTTTTGGTTTTATAATGTTAAGAGGAGTTCCTTTGGTTTATTTTGTTATGATTATTTATGATTATTATGTGATTTGGAATTGTGTTTGGATTAAAAACCATTTTAAAATGTTAATTTATAAATGTATATGTTATATATATAAAAAGATAACGCAAGTTGGTAGATTTGAAGTGATGGTGATTATGCCCTTGTTGACCCCCTTTGTGATGTTGATGATATTTATGATTATCAATATGATGGCTGATTTATTATGTGATTCATGATTTTTTTCATTGATTAAGGATCTTTATAAAGATATTGTGGGATTTGTGGAGGATGTGGTTGTGGCTTTATCCCTTAGTAATTTTTTATCATCATGTGATAACATAGTTTGTTCACGGACACATCCATAATTATTCCATGTAGAAACCAAGGTACTGAGTGGGAATTACTGGTACATTATTTAAATTGTTGAAATTTTTCACTTGTTATCCATCCAATTTGTACATAACACCTAGCTAGTGTGATTTTTACTAGAGAGACTGGTTTTGGTGGTTCGATTAAAAAATGTGTGAATCTTAACCTTCCATCAATAGGTCCACCTTTACATTTCTTGTGTTGTAATTTTAGTCTCTATGGTTCTTCCTCATTATATTCATCATAATTTATCCCCTTTTTGTACATATTGGCTTTTGTGTTAATTTTATTGTATGGACTTACTTTATGTGTTTATATTTCGGTGGTTTTAGTCTTGATGTTGACTAGTTTGGTTCCATCAATCTATTGGAATTATATGTAACATTATATGGTTATGTTTTATTATTATTAAACCTGCTTCCGTACATAAATTTGGGTTATATAATTTAATGGGAAAGGGGTAAAATGGGTTTTAATGTGTATTATTTAGTTGTAACTTTTAAAATATTTCAAATTATACAAGGTATTATTTTCAAATGTTTTATTATTTAAAGATAAATGTTTTATTTACTTTAAAATGGGTATTTTTTGGAAAAGATCCATATTTTTTTACTGTTTTTTTTAATTGTAACACTTCATGGAAGTGAATGCCTCATGTTTTAGTTTTTTTGTTGTTTTATAATTATAAAAAATCATATTTTTTGTTCCCTATTTTAAAAATACCAAAATTGGTTTCTTTAATAAAAGAAATAAAATTGGATCATGGTGGAATATTACAAGATTTGTCTCACACCTTACATAATCACGATGGAGGGAATATAGTCTTTATGTTTTTTGTAGGTTTCTTCATTTGTTTTCTTTTATGTTGTAACTAGTGTTTTATTACATGGATATCATATGGTTGTAAGTATCTTGGTTGTGAGTTGACTCTCATAGAGATGTTGATTAGTCCATTGCTTTCATTTAAGTAGTTGGCATAGGTTTTTCTGACCACTTCGGTTTTTTTTTGTTAAATTTGATTGGAGTTTCATATTTCTTATTAGATGATTATTCATATGATACGTCTTCTATAATTTACTTTTTTCTTTTTCTTTCTGCACCTCCTTCGGTTATTTTTATCTAGTTCATTGAGGTTGAAATCATCCCCAATTGTTATATTAGATACCCTTGATTCCTATCATCATCCATGGGGATCAAAGATATTCCTTTGGTATGTGGAAGGATATTTCAGGCACTAGTTCATATGGAAGTCTGGATTGGATCATTATAAAATGGTATCTTATCCAATAACCAAGAAAATTTGCAGAGGTACTACCTAGGTTTGTGGTATGGGGTCCACAAGGATGGAATTTTCCATTAAAAGGGTGGAGAGTGTAACAAAATTCTAAATGTGAGGCTTAAAATGATAATGTTACTACCCATGTCAACAAGGTACTCCATTATTTTCGAGAGTCTATAAGATTAAAACTCCACAGATATGCTGGTTTGGCATGGAGTAGTGGTCAATATCGGTTACCGCCTGGGAAGTTTCCTAGGGTGTGTTTTGGTTAGGACACAAAATATTGGAATAAGATATGTTGGTCTACTGGGATAGTCATTAGTTTGATAAGTAACCAGGATAGGAAATTGCCTATGGTAGGCTGGGAAGGAAACCAAGGTATTACTATAGAACCATGGGGTCAGATGACCAGGTTCATGGACCATTAAAGGATGAGTAATGAAAAATGGTATTTGAGCCTCGGTTTCATGAAAAAAGCCTAGGTTATTTAAATTAACATTCCTGTTATGTTGAGGACAATGGTTGTAAAGAGATAGGAACATCAGGACAATGGTGGTAGGTCTGGGGAAGTGCGTATCCTGATCTTCCGTGGGACATATCTCAAGCTTCCAAGGGTGGATGGGAGTCTTTTTTTTAATTTTTGAAGTTATGGTGGATTGTTTTTAAGATATTTTGGTGTAGAGTATTGGTAATCTACTATTTAGGGTGTTTTCACATACATACCATAAATTAATAATTTTGGAATGGAAATTGAAAGGGGTCTGTTGGATTCATTCATAGAGAGAATGATCTGCCAAACTTTGCGCCAACCATTTAGACTGTTCTAGAAAACATCTAGTGGCACTCACATGGTTGGTGTATTTTATAATCTTTCGTGCATCAAAATTGTACACAGTGGAGAACATTATTAATTTCTTTTTTTACCCTCCTTTTTCGATATTTTTCCTTATTTTATTTTATTGGTATTATTTGTGGAGAATTATGCGAAGTTCTACAGATTTTTAAATAAGTTTAAAATAAATATTTTATTTTTTAAAATTTTAGGTTATTTTAAAACATTTTTTTTGTTTGTTGAGTTTCTTGGGGAAATTTTTTCAAAATATATAAAATTATTTTGAGCTAAGATGGGTTTTAAATAAATATTTTCATTTGTTTTAAGTGATGAAATTATTGAAATTATTTGAGTAATTCAGTGTGTTTTTTTCAACATTTACTTACCTCAATAAAGGTCGTTTGTGAAAAATGAATTTAATTTGAGGTTGTCTTAGTTTCAAAATGATTTGGGCGTGTTTCTTATGAAATTTTCCCAAGTATTTTGTATGTAAAGTTTCAATATTGGTTTTTGTGACCTTTTCTGGATTGGATTAATAGTAGTTATATTCTCTATATTGATCTTATTAATTTAGTTTTATTAAGTGTTTTTTGTGATGTTTTTGACTAATTCGTCTAGGATGGAACCACAAATTCCAGAATGGACTTCCTTATGTGTTTTTTTCTACTGATCTAGGGGATTTATTTCATGTTTTTAACTCCTTCCAAACTCATAGTAGAGTAGCAGTTCCATGATCTTCTGATATCATAGATCATGAATGAGTCCTATAAAAGTTTTATCCTCTAATATTATATATTTATCACAAATAATATAAGGAAGTTTAGTTTCAATCCAAGGTTGAAGATATTTTCAACTTTCTAAAAACTCTTAAAACCTATGGGGGGGAGTTACATTATCCCATTGTTTGAATGTTTATGTATAGAATAGTGGAAGATCTCAATTCATTCCCAACCATTTTAAGATCTATCTTAGGGATATTTCAGGGTTTTTTTCATTCCAAAATTTTATCCAAAATTATTGAGATTGGAGAAGGTGATGAATTATTTAGGGTACCATTCATAGTGATCAGTTAGTAAGGGATTGTATCAACAATTTAACTATAATGGTTCCTCTATATCCAGATCTAGTATCCAATGATTCAATGAAGGAATTATTCATTTCTAGAGGCCTTCAACCATATTTTCATTTTCCAGTGCTTCAGTCTGTCATGGAAACCTATATTGAATCATTTTACTAGGCCATGATTATTGATGAAATATTAGTAGTGAAACATATGAAAAATAATTATTCGATTCCCACTAGAGTTTGTAAAGATGATCTAACTAATAGGAGGGGAAACGAGAAGGTGTTGGTGATAGTAAGCCATACCAATAACCTACCATTCATATTTTTGTAATTAAATTTTTTTATGTGTTTCCATTATTTGAAGTACGGACATGTTTTATTCTCATGTCCATAAACTCCATATACCTTTCATCTGTGGGGCTTCTCATGTCACATTTATAAGTTTTGTGATAGGGTCAGGCATTATAGGAAGAAGTCTCAACCTAGAAAAAATCCAGTCATGGTTCTACATTGCCACTTTCATGGGTGTGTTGGAAGATAAGAATTGTTTTTAGAGAGTCCCCTTTTATAACACTGTTTTTGGGATTGGGAGTTGTCTAATATTTTGTTTACCCGGTTCCATTGATTATTAAGAATGAAAAAGGGATTTTGACCCAGTTTATATAGCTCAAAATTTGTTTATTCCTCTTTTAATATTTTCACATGTTGATGTTTTTATTTTCTAGTGTGGGCTTAAAAATAAACGAGGATTCATTCCTAGATACTTGGGCTGTAGTTTTATTATTAGTTGGGCTTTGGATGAAACCAATTTTTATTTCCAATTAGGGTTATAATGTGATTATATTTAAAGTAGTTAGATCAAGAAACCCACTTACCCTTGATATGAACCTTAGGTTGGATCCTTATTTTTTCTTATCGTGGCATGTATTTGGTTTTTACTCCCTTGGGATGTTTAATACTTTTCCTCTCAACTGGTATTTTTCAAATCCATTTTTTGAGAGTTTAGGAATGTGATTTATTTTTTCATACTCTTGTTTCATGGAATGAAGGTTTCAATTGTCTCACCATTTTATATTAAATCTAAATAGTTGGGAGACAAATTCTTAGTCTACTTCTCTTATGGTTTCCCCATTTTCTAGTTTTCATGGTTAGTGGCAACATGTATTTTTGTAGAAAATCATTATTCTTTGTACACATAGGTAATGGTTCACTATTATATAAGAAATCCAAATTGTGGGGAGAACCATGATAGGACAAATTGTGTTTTTTCATTCTGCAAGAGCGATCCTTTGAGATGTATTTGGGTTGAGATGTGTTTTTTTGGATTTTAAAACACATATGTTTCATATATAATGCTTTGTGTTATCCTATGACTTGCATTAGGATTCATGATTCTTGTTAGAGTAGTGGTGTAATATAAATATCCCTAATCTCAAATAATATCATAGGAGTGGATATCCCAATATCCTATCTTCTTACCTCTTCACTCTCATTCTATTTTGTTTAACATAAGGATGGGTTTGTTTTATCTATTTCTCTTAGATTTAGGGTTTTGGATAGTTGGTTTGTGAAAAAGTTCTCCTTATAGGAGATTCATTTTTGGAATTCTTCCATTCACTATGATTATGTAAAAATTATAGGGGAATAAAGTGTCATGGTGGAGAGTTTATAACACCACATGGAATCAATTAATTTTTAATGATCTTGTGGTTGCTTCCCCCTGGAATCCTCAGTTTCCTAGGTTTAATTTATTATGTTTTAGAAGATTTTACATACATACATAGTTAGGGATGATGGTTTGGAAACTTTGTAGTAGAAATAATACACCATGTGTAGTGGGTCATAGGGAAATGAATGGTCTTTACATGATTAAGGAAACTGTGTGATATAACTATTCAATGCCTTGGGGTTTTTAGTTTGAGGAATACACATAATCTGCATAGTGTTTGGGAAACCATACAAGACAACTGCGTGACATTCCTAGTTTGGTTTATTTTTTTGTTTAATTTTATTTTATTTTGGTATTTTATACTAAGACTTACTCATTCAAAACAACTATCCCAAATGCCTCCCATAGAGTTCTCTCACATTTTTTCAACTTCTCTAAATATACTCAATGTGGTCTCTTACTGAATCTTCACCTGATTCAAGTTGTATAAAATCATATATTCTATATATATTGTTTTATATATTTTTTCTCCAACCCCCCTAACCTTATTATTCATGCTTTTAAGTTCTCCTTGGTAAATTGTTTATAGGAGTTTGGGATTTTTGTTTTAAATTATTGTAATCCACATCGGTAGTTCATTTCTATTGAATTATGTTAAAGGCCAGAACGTTCCACCACTTGAGGATGTTTTTTCCATTTCATTGGATTTTATTTAAGATTTGAATTTATTCTTGAGTTTTCCAAATCCATTATCATACAAGATAAATGTGGTGCGTGCTATCTAGTTTTTAATTGTTAAATATTTCATTGACTTCATTTGGTTTTCATGTAGAAAAAGGTTGGAATATCATTTTAAAAATGGTACTTGTCTAAAATTAGTGTTTTTTTAATTATAATGTTTTTATAAAATTAAAAAAAGGTTTTTAAAGGGAAAATATCTTGTTCATTGGGTTTTATGAAAAATAGGATTTTTAAGGAGGGTTTGTTATTTTTATTCAAAGGGTTTCCTTTTACCAAAGGGTGGTGTTGTTTTGTAATGTAAAGTGGAGTTCCTTTGGTTTTTTTGATTATTATTGCTGAAAATTATGATGTGATATGGATTTTTTTTATTCAAAATTATTTTAAAATGGTAATTTAAAAATTTGTATATCATATATACCAAATGTGAAGGCTCGGTTGGAATTTGTGAGGGGGTATGAAAATACTTTATTATGGTGTTATCCCATTGGGATTTTATACTGTCCTTTTATGATGTAGTATATTCATGGGAAAACATTGTTATAATTCCTATGATGTTTCCTTATGTTAGGAATCATATAGTATTCGTTTTTTTATATATAATGGCATGTTTTTTTCTTTTACTGGACGAACTTAGTTGAAGTGTTCATCTTTGGGTGGTTTAAGTCTTGATGTTGACTAGTTTAGTTCCATAAATCCATTTCTATTATTTATAACATGTTATGGTTGTGTTTAATTATTTTGTCTCATGTTTCATTTCTTTCCCTTAGGTTGGATATATAAAATGTTTTAAGGTAAAATGCGTGAAATGATTTTTAAAGAGTGTCTTTAAGTTGATACTTATGAGATATTTGAAACCATGTGTTGGTTTATTTCAAAAAATATGATTTTTTAAAAGTAAAGGTTTCATATAATTTAAAGGTTATTTTATTGAAAAGAACAATCTATATGGAATTTTTTTCAAATGGAATACATTGTGGAAGTACATGCTACATGTTTTGGATTATTGTCATGTTTTGTAACGAAAATGAAACTCTATTTTTATGTGTCTTGTTTTCAAACTAACATATTTTTTTCTTTAATAAATGAAATGAAATGGAATCTTGGGGGTATCCTACTGGATTTAGATCACACCCTATATACTCATAACGGTGGTTATGTAGTCTTGATTTCTGGTGTAGGTTTTCTAAGGTCTTGGTTTTTATTTTATATCCAATTGCACCGTCCTTGGGAATTGGATATTTATTGGGATCATGGTGGGACTTTAATCATAGAGAGATAGTGACCAATACTCTAGTTTTATGAAAATAGTCGGTATAGGTTTTTTTGGCCTATTTGGATTTCTATTTTTTTATTTAGATTTATTTGTGGTTTTTAATCTCATATTGGATGTTTATTTATTTGAGATTTCTTATTTTATATACCATTGTGTTTTTATGAATACACCATGTTTGGTTGTTTTTATTTAGTACTTTGAGGGTGAAACCATCCCTGATTATGTTTGAAACCCTTGACTCTTATCATCAGCCTAAGGGGATCGAACACACACCTCAAGTATGTGGTAGGCTGATTCGAGCACTAGTTTTTATGACCTCCCATGTTGGTTTGTTATATCTACCATGTTAATGAATTCAACAAAAATATCCTTGGGTAAAATATAATAAAAACTTAATCTCCTATAAATCTCAATAATTTTTTTTATTTATTCTACCACATAATTTTGTTGCAATGTTCTAAACATTTTCTTCTCTGTAAAAATTCTATTTCATGCCCCAAACCTCATCGAATCTATACCACCATACATACCACTTTTATTGGATTGAAAAAAATTCACCTTCATTCCCATTTTAGTCTTTATAATAAACTTATATTTAAACAATGTTTTAGAGAATATATCCATATCTTTAGAGTCTATTTATCAATGAATGTCACAAAATAAATTAATCCACCAAGAGAATTTTCTAGAATAGGTCCCCTAATATGTTAATGGAAAAGATCAATTTGTCTTTAATTTAGTCTTCTCTATCCTTTAAAAAGAATAATTTACTCTTATTTCGAAGAATATAATCCTCAAAAAATCCAATTTCAAATAATTTCACTACTCAGAGCACACACTTCATAACCTAGACCTTTGTTCCCTTTTCACTCATATGACACAATATGTAATGCCTATTTTTGGAATCTATTTTTTATTTGAAGGATTTCTCCATATGATTTTAATTTTCTATCATGTAAATTGATCCTTTATTTACTCATTATGAAATAACCATAGAACATTTGGTAAACTTCCAAAATCCCTTCGTAAAAATGGTTCAACATCCATTATCAACAATCTATCTTATTGATATAAAATTTCACCAAAGTATAGGAATATATATACAATTATTTAAAATCCAAAGAAATATATTTTGGGTTTTAATTTTTCACATAACCTTTTTAAAAACATCAATTAGTTCATCATTTTATAGTTTTACCTTACCAAAATTTCATAAGAAATAATTTTAGGACATTATTTCTTTATGGTTGAATGCAATGATATACCAGAGTTTTATATCATTGACTCTATAGTAATATCTACTCTAAGCACCAACGTATTTTCATATCTCTCAACAATAGTGTTAATCAATTCTCTACTAGAATATTTCTTTTTTTTATTTTTATTTTTTCTTAGTATGTCCCTTTTTCCTAAAACTGTAATATCTAAGAAATTATTCATTTAAATTCTCATAGATCAATAATTTTTATTTTTATTATCCATTAGAATTTATTAATTGAATAATATTAAATTTCCTTAAATGTTTATAAAATATCCATAAAATATTCCAAAATCTATTCCATGAATATTATCACTTCGGATTAGATCATAAAACTTATTTAAATTAAATTTTTAATTATTACATGAACTACTCACAACCATGTCCATTTCATCATATCTCTCTAGTTGAAATTAAAATATAAGAAACATATTTGTTTAAACCATGAATTATGTCCTTCTCAAACTCATCTTACTTGAAATAATATTAAATTCATTAATATAATATATTATAGACTTACCATTATCTATATCAATCTTATGATAGTTTTGTTTAATTTGATGTTCTATTCATCATTTCATTCCAAAATCAAGAATTTAATTCCTATGAATTTTTAAACCAATATGGACTAATATTCTATTTAATTATTTTTGGTACCCCATGAGTGGTAGTTATATCTTCTTATAATACAAATAATATTCAACCCACATATTCCAAATGATGAAGTTATTTCAACCCAAGTGATAAATCTTACCTTTTCATCCATCTGTTAGCATTTTTCCTAAACAATTTATGACACTTGAACCTAAAATAATCTTTGATTGCACTTTTTGAGGAAAAAATAGAATAAAAAATAGAATAAATAAAAGATACTAAACACAATGATTTCTTTGGTTTAGGTAATTTACCCTATGTCCATAGTGTATAGAAATAATTCACTATTTTTTTGGAGTGAAGTACAAGGCTATTTTGGTAAAATTTATCCACTCAAATTCTAGTGTCACAAAAAAAAATTTAATATTGAATAATATAGTGAGTATTAAATTTTCACATAAAATAAATCTATAAAATATTCACGAGCACACCTATGAATATTAAATTACAAATTTCCATGAATAGGTTGTATGATAATTATTTCTATAAATTTATATAAGTCATTTTTAAAAAATTTGTAGGAAACTCCACATTTTTCAAGTACTCTATATGATTTTTATACATTTTTATTAGTTTCTAACCCTTGGATTTATGATCATTCAATCAAGGGAGAGATACCACACGAGAACTTCCTATAAACATATAACCTATGTTTAATGATATAATTGGGGGATCTCTGTACAATCTAAAACATATCAATTCAGGATCAATATATATATCAACATTTAACATGAACAATAATATAGTTCTAATCTTCTACCAATGGAGTGAATTTATACTCTAGTGGAATGGTATTCACAACATGTTTTCCTATTTTTTGGCCTATAATAGATATAATTATTTTCTTATAATTATAATAATTGTGAATAACGTTAGAGATATTTAATTAATACCCATAAAAATAATTTTTTATTTATTAAATATTATATTTCCTCATCACCAATTAATTATTTCTTGGATCGTCACCTCACAGATAAATTATTGACTCATCTCAATAGTTTATGGTGTATAGTAAGTAATAATATAATTTTAATTTAATTAATAAATATAACCTCCCACTTTCAGTACATATCTTTTTGGAATCCATATAGATTTTGTGTTTTTTAATGACTCTTGATGGTCAATTTCAGGATTTTTCTATAACCTTCTTATTTCCTTTCACCATCATATTTCCCTTCAATGACTTATATGATTATTCCTAAAATCCAAATATAATCATTTTAATATAATTATCCATTTTATTATTTAAGGAAATATAAATCATAATTATATCACTTTTAGATCTTTCTTTAAGTTCCCCATTCAAAAAAGTCTAAAACTATAACATATTTTTAGATTTTATATAATTTAATCTATATTTTAATTTATTATTTAAGTTAAATAATTAATTTTAGAGTGATTTAATCCTTTTTTCATTATCTTCAGTCAAATCATTAAGGTCATTGATTAAATTAATTTATTGTTAAATTTTTTTATAATTCAACTACTTCTAAATTATGTTCATATATAGTATATTAATATTACACTACATTATATAATAGTCTGATTTTGACATTTAGTTGGTCAACATACTCAAATGAAACATTCTATCGTCCAAAAATCTTCTTATTATTCTTCTATTTAATATCTATCTTCTATGAATATCATACAAATTATAATTTAAAATCAACTATAACTTTCATTTAACATTAATATTTATTTTTATATTAATTATTTTCCACCATTACCATTATGAAATATTTTAAATAATATTTAATTCCAATTTTACTTCCCTTGGTATAAAAATAATTAAGGACTTTACATATGATCATAATCCACTTTTATTAGATATTATTTTCAGACTGATTTCTATATTTGAAATTTCTTTTAGGGTGAAACTTTTTTTATTAGTTTTGTGAAAACTTTATCTCACTTTATTCACTACCAATCCTTCTTGGACACATTTATGTTATTTTTTAACCCCTTGATACACTTTAAAAATTATAGTAATATCGTTTCTTCAAGCATTCCCTTACCTATCATGGAATTAATCTCTATGAGTGAGAGAAATTACTCACTTGAATATTCATCACCATTATCACACCACTATATATTAACTCTATTTAAATGTTTTAAAATAATGAAAATAGGGATAAAAAATATCCCAATGGTTTTTAATGATAGTTTAGTAGACCATGTATATAGGTTCTATCAGGATAGGTTTAGAGTCATGTTTGAAAAATATAACATGACTGTAGACCATATATAATTAGAAATCTTAGATTCATGAATATATGATCATGGAGTGGAGATATAATCATGGTTGATAAAATTTTAACTATAGTTAAGAAAAATTTAGCATTTATTGAAAAATTATAACTACCAGATGGCTGGAGTCATAGTTTCAAAATCTATGCCTTTATATCATTTTTTTAAAGAAAATAATCCAAAAAGACCTAAATCTATTCAAAATAATAGCATATATTTTTAATTATACCTCAAAGAAACTATCAAATAAAAACACAACTTCAAAATCAGTATCGATCCTAAGTATTTCATATATAAAAACATATTCAAAAATTTACATTCATTACTACTTTGCAACTCATTTCAATTCATCCTTATATATGATTATATATATATATCATCTATGTCTAACATATAAAACCTAAATTAAAAATATAATAAACTAATTAAAATTAATCGTTACTTAAGATTATTTATATATAGAACCCAAAAAAATTACAATAATAAATAAACCACATAAAAATACATGTTACTCATAAAACTATACATATATATACATAGAAAAATACATGTTAATCTTAGTGAAGTATTTTATCAAAACTCTTCACATGTAAAACATGGTTTTAAAAATGAAACTAAATGAAACTATCATTTTTTGTTATTTAAAAACTATGATATTTGAAAATAGTATATTCAAAATTGTAATTTCAATTATCATATAGTTCTAAGCAACAAAACCAAATATTAAATCAAAATAAAAATAACTTCTGCTTTAAAAACACTATTTTTTTAATCATTATAATTTAGTATCATTCTAATATTATTTTAAAAAATGTCTCAAGTAATTTATTAATAAAATTTCAAAAAATAATTGCAAAGTATATTTTAGGTTCTAACATTACAGACTAAATAACAAAAAAAAATTATCACATCCATAAAGAAATTTACCCAATATTTTGAATTAAAACCAACCAAACTATTTTAAATAAAACTAAATTTAAACAATCATCATTCAAAATAAAGAATAAATCTATCATAAAACATTCATAACAAAGAAGGAATAAAAATTCCAAACCCAAAAAATATTAAAATCATCATTTAAATATCCTATTTAACATTTATTCATAGTAATCCCATTGATTTGAATTATTTGAAAAATCTACTTCATATATAATAGTTTAAATTTCTTAAAAAATTAAAAAACTCATTAAAATGCGAAATTTATCACAATCGTGCTACAAAAAAATCATCTTATTAATCAAGAAATTAATAAGTCATCAGTCAACCCATAAAAAAAGATATATAACCTATCGAAGACACATCAATAATCCAAACACATTATAAGACACACCTTCCCATATCCATTTCATTCTAAATTAAAAAAATCAATGGTGTATATAATTATATTAAATTAAATAATAATGATTTCAACATTTTTGGAATATAAATAATTTACTAACCCAATGTTTTTCAATAAGGGAGAATGATTTTTTTATATAATTATATGTCACATTCTTCACCTATAAATGTGTGTAAAATCAAATTTCTCAATGTATTAATTGAATTATAAATCCATTCTAAAGATATTCTATAGCCATTGTATTTATCAAATAAACATTATAGACCATATTCCTATCATTATCATGTTGAAGACTCAAGGGGGTCTCTAACATGATTAGAGAAAAATATTAGCATGAATATAAGTCAACATATAGTAAAAAAATATCAAATATAAGTTAACATACTGGAAATAAATATAAGATAAATTATAAAAGTAATGTGAATTTATTGACATTGATCTTAATTTTCTAATAATAGTTATGTGTTGCAATATTTTCTAATAATTTGATTTTTTACATTAAATCCAAGAACCTGATGATCAACTTCCTTTAAATTATATTAGGAAATATCATATATACCATGATAAACAAATATATATCTTGGTATTGTTAGGACAAGGACATATATAAACATATTTCATCCTCTTTAGAAAAATATTATATAAGAAATGAATATGGGAGCTTCATAAATTTGAAGATAGCAATCCATGTTTATGACTATAAATTCTTATTTTTTAAAATGCATTACTTAATCAGATAATGTCTCAAACCACTAACATTTATATATTCCTTAAGGGTAATAATATTATGTAATTATTTTATACACTACACAATATTAAGATACATCAGTTGAATGTGATTTAATGCCACCAAAAGTAGAATAATAGTTTATTTCAACACTTAACATGACACCATAATTTTCATTTGTCATGTTCAATGAACGAATATTAATAATGGTATTTATTCCGTTTACTACAATGGATTTACACTCATGTACCACTATATTACGACTAAATTATACTCCTCTAATTTCATGAAATATTTCACTACTTAGTAAACTATCAACCTTCCACATATAATGTTTCATTGATATAATTAAACATAAATGTAATATAAAACGTTAAAAAATTTATAAACATACATGAATTTTAACCATGAATGAAACTTCTTCGTATTTAACCAGTATCGTTTTTAAGCGGTTAGGTATGAAACATTCTATTTATAATTTCCATAGATTTCCTATAATATGTCATAATAATAGATTAATTATATAAATTTAGTACAGAATTAATAAAACATAGCTCATATTAGATATTACATACTTGATGTATCTGGAGGTTTTGTAAAGAATTCATGTAAATCATTCAAGTGAAAAAAATAAACCTATATTCCAAATTTCACCATGAATAAAACCTAAAACTATACTACAAGAAAATAAAGAAACAATTGTGTGATGTATACCATACACTAATGTATTAGTTACTCCATAATTAATCAATGTTATCAATGGAGAACATTAAAGAGGAATCAAAATAATCCCCCCTTTATGGTGAATCAACATGTTGATACTGAATCAATCATTACATGGGAGAGGCTATCATTCTAAAAACTATATTCTACTCCATCACATAGTAGAGGAAGATGAAAGAGATCTTTGAGTAAGGGAGATAATTTTTCAGGAATACACACACCCAATATATCATAGAATCTATTCCCTTACATAATCTTTCGGGAAACTCATCAAGCACCGTGAATTTACCCATGCTTTACAATGTAGGAATAAATGGATTCATCTGTTAATAAAATTATCATATGAATACATCATTCCTACCAAGATTTAAACAACATAAAACAACCAATTTTAATGATATTCATTAGTGGAATAGATTTTAATGTTAATTCTTCTATTTTTTACAACCATTCCATGGAAATGATACTATATATCTAAATATTTATGAATGATATTCCCTAACCAAGAAATATTAAATTCCTTTGTTTCTATATATCATACCATATGAAATATAAATATCAAACACAATGATATTAAATTTTTTTAGAAGAATCTGTGGCCTTACCCAGAAAAGCAAGGCCCCTAAATTAAGATAAAAAAGTCCAACTTATAGAATTCTAAACACATGAGTTTTGTTCAAATCCCTTTTCAAAAGGGGTAAAAAAGCAGCAGGGAGATTGTCCTACCATGTGAAATTATCATCTTCAATTCCTTTGTTAGCCAAACCATCCTCAATAGAATTCACCTCCTGATATACATGAGTAATAACGTGATTCAATGTCCTAAGGGAGTCCAAGAAATTTATCCAACGATTATGGAATTTTCAAGATAAGTTATAAGAGAATTCCCTAATGGCAGACACAATACATGTCGAGTCACTTTCAAACCAAATATTATTCCAACCACAATTTTTAGCCTGCTCCACCGCAACAATAATACCCATCATCTCAGCTTCCAATGAGGAATCAAACCCACAGGAGCCATGAAAGCAACCAATTACCTGGCCCATATGATCCCTGAAAATGGATCCATATCCAAAAGTCCCTGGATTTCCTTTCGATGCACCATCGGAGTTAATTTTCAACCAACCAAACATTGGTGGTTTCCAAATAACTTCAAAAGTATTATAAGAGGGCCTGAAATTACCTTTAACTCCAATATGAGAAAGCACAGAGAAATCATGCATAGAATTGGCGTAGGATTTTTTTTAGGGAGGCTAACCATGCGTGTTACAGCAAGGATGTTCGAAATAGCAGAAGTAATTGAAAAAGGATGCTTTCCATGAATTGCATTATTTCGAGAAGACCATATCTAATGAAGTAACTCAGAGGCAACAACATGAAATAAGTATAATAACTGTGAAAAAAGAGGAATGTATTTCCATATCTGAATGAAACCAGTGATAGATGTCATCAGAGGAAGTGAGACTTCAAAGATGCTTTCAAGAGCCTTCCACATTGAAGCAGTAGTAACACAACAAAGAAAAATATGATCTGCATCCTCCCTGTGTTGATGAAAAAGCACACAAGAGGAGCATAAAGTGATACCACAATGCTGAAAGTAACAATTAATAGGTATTTTTCCATGAGAAATTCTCCAAACTAAATTGGAACGAGATGGTCTAATGAAGTTTTTATGCAAGTTCCCCATCCATTGATTGGATAAACTAGATTTTAGAGAAAAATCATAATAGAGCATGGATGATAGAATACCATTAACCATAGGTTCCCAAGCCGAAAAGTCTTTCTTGTCAGAATAATAGTGATTACTAACAATTTTGACAATGTGAATTAGAAGAACATCCATGTTCTCTAATTGATCCTTGATAGTGAGTTCAATATCAATATCTCGTTCATCCATTACAAGATGAAGAAGGGGGTTTTCAGTCCATTTGATTTTCCAAAAATTCAGAGATGAGTCCTTTCAAACAACCCATATGGAATGAGAATAAATTGAAGTAAAGATGTACTTGAAGTCAGGCCAAACAGATGATTCCAGATAATTGAAAGACCCCCTCTTTAGTCTATTCAATAATTTACCCTGAAGAAAGGTCAATCCCTCTGAATTTCTATTAAACAATTTCCAGATGAAAGAGGCTTGCAAAGAATCATTAAAGGGAACCAGATCTTTAATACCCAATCCTCCAGCATCATAAGGTTTGCAACAATCTGCCCAGGATATAGTAAGCAGTTCCCTTTTAAAGATATTGCCACTCTAGATAAAATTCCTAAGAGCACCATTGATACAACGTATGAGAGAAATGGGACATTTTTAAATCATGAAGGAATAAACAAGTTTGGGGACAATAACTGATTTAACCAAACAGACCCTCCCATCCATGGAAAGAGATTTTCCTTTCCAAGTAGAAAGGTATCTTCTAACTTTGCTTACAATCTCAGAAAAATAACTAGATTTGGATTTCCCCAGAACAAAGGAACCCCCAAATAATTAAAGGGAAGGAAACCTTCCTTGACATAAAGATCATTGACAATGAAATTCTTTCTCCGATAATTTATACTCTTTCCAAAGTAGACAAAGGATTTCTCCCAGCTAATGTCTTGACCAGAGACAGAGGCATAATGCAAAAGAGCTCTTTTGATGTTCTTGATATTTCCTTTATCACCTGAAGTGAAATTGATAATGTCCTCGTCATACAAAAGATGAGTCGGGGCCAGAATGCCTCTCCCAGCATTTATTTATTTCAATTTCTCATTACCTACCATGATAGAGAGAAGACTGGTAAGATAATCCTCTACAATAGAAAAGATAATTGCAGAAAGAGGGTCACCTTGTCTAACCCACCTAGAGAAATCAAAAAATCCACAAGGAGATCCATTTATAAGAATTTAAATATGGGAAAAACATGAAATCTTCCCGATCCAAGTGATAAATACACCATAAAATCCAAACATCATAAGTACTTTGCAGATAAAACCCCAATTCATGGTGTCAAAGGCCTTTTTGACATCAAGCTGAAGGGAAATCCCCTGGAGGGTTTCCTAAGAAGATTCAAATATTCTGAGGTAGTGATGAGGAAATTCTGTATCGACCTTCCGTTGATAAATCCAAACTGGTTGGGTGAAACAATTCTGCTGGCAACATCCGTAAGCTTTATTGCCATAATCTTACAGATTATTTTATAAATGGTGTTGACTAAAGAAATAGGTCTGAACAACTTCATTTCACATGAATTCTCAATCTTTGGAATCAGAGCAAGAAATTGAGCATTCATTCCATAAGGAAGATCACCACCCTTAAAGAAGTGAATCACAAGTTTAAAAACATCATGTTGAATGATATCCCAATAAGTCTAAAAAAAGAAGTTACCAAAGTCATCTGGGCCTGGAGAGATGTCAGGTTTGAGGCTGAAAACAGCTACTTTGATCTCAATGCTCAAAAGAATGGAAGTAAGTTTGGAATTATCATGTTGGATAACCAGATTGGGGATGATGCCATCAATAGGCTCATTCAACGAAGTAGGGCCATTAAAGAGATCTTTAAAATAAGATATCACATGTTCTGACAGATCCTTATCATTATCAATGATCTGATCCCCATTCTTAATAATCTAAATAGGTTTAGAAATACTCCTAATTCATTGTAAGGAATTGAAGAATTTAGTATTCTTGTCACCATCTTTTAACCATTTAGCTTTGAAAGTGTCTCTTTAAAGAGCATCCTTCATATTCAGGAGGTCGTTGATTCTTGAGACAATCTCAGAGTCTTCTTTGAGCCCATTGGGGAAATTGTTCATTGTATTTTGAACCAGCATGTTCTGAAGAGAAACTTCAAGAGACAAAATATCCTTATCAATATTGCTAAATTTTTCCTTACTCCAAATCTTCTGAGATCTTTCGAGAATTTTGAATTTGGATAAGCAGGAAAAAACATCATGACTTGAATTTGAATAATTCCATGCATCTACAACTAAATAGGCACAATTAGGGTGATTGACCCAAGATTTGTTGAATCTAAAGGGTAAAGGAGGTCTAAAATCCTTATAAGTAAGATTCACTATAATTGGATGATGATCAGAGTTAATTCTAGGAAGTGTCATGCAAGAAATGGAGTCACAATGATCAAGGGATGAATCATTAACAAAAGCCCTATCAATATTGCTAGTGACAACTCTCTTCAAAATATTCTTCTTCCAAGTGAATTTACACTATGATATTAGCTTATATTCTTCAAATATATATATATATATATGTGTGTTTGTGTGTGTTTTTAGGTCATAACCCCAACAATATCCCACATGCAATAAAGCCTTGTATAATTAGTATTATTTCACCT
Organism: Viscum album; assembly: GCA_963277665.1. Lineage (NCBI taxonomy): Eukaryota > Viridiplantae > Streptophyta > Magnoliopsida > Santalales > Viscaceae > Viscum > Viscum album. Next base: position 1,399,510,713 of record OY728143.1, on the reverse strand, counting down.
TATACTATATCATATACAATAAATTATGATATCATATCCAAAATAATCATTTTGTATTTCATCCAAAGCACTTTTGGAAATATTTCATAAATTTTACCATGTATCACATCACATGAAATAACTTTTGAAAACCCATCCAAAACACTATTTGGATTAACTCTACAACATATTTTATATTTTTTTATTTGAGTTAAACTAAATACTCATTCCGTAAACCATAAATTATAACCCCATGTTCCATTATAGAATTAAAAAAATCATAAGTTTATAGATATAAGAAAATAGTATAGAATTAGTGATAATCAAGTTATAAAAAGATCTAATGTTATCTCCATCAAACACATGTATCTTTATACATATTCCCACTAACTTCATCATATAGAAGCATAAATTATCAAATGATACATTTTCTTAAGATTTTGGGTAATAATAGGAAATGATGAATTTCAGTCCCATATAAGACAATCATATGTTCTTGTTTTTTTGATTATATAATGTGAATTTCAATGAATATATCACATATCATTCAGAATTATGGATTTTACATAATATTACATTTACTAGAATATATAATAATATCATATATATAATCTAGGTATGGTTGTGGCCTTCCTAAATTGGTTTTAGTCAAGGGCCCAGATTTCATACTCTTTATATGAGGTGAAAATTTCATCTTGGTTAAGCTCCAACCCATGAAATAATCAAAAACATACACAACCACATCCTGATTAGCTAAGCCTCATGGATTTAATAGGAAAGGAATAAAATTATGAGGTTTCACATTCTATGTATCTAAACATGCTTAGGTATTGGGGACTCTAAATATGAACCATGCACCCCTAGTATACAAAAGATATATTGTACAACACTATATGTGGTATACTTAATGGTACATTTATTTTAAAAAACCTTTTTTGTTCCTCGTGATCATATTCCATATATTAATATTCGAATCCTACTCATGCTAACCTTTAAATTTTTATATAACCTAAAATGCTCTATAATGAACATTGATTAAGGATAACTCAAAGTAATACACTAAGAGGTCAATTTTCATTTAACATTAAAATATATATGTATATATAAAGTCAATGTGAAAAAATGATAAATTTGATATTTCAATTTTTAGAACGTGATAAAATTCATGTTCCTAAAATATTTTAAGAATATTAAAAAACTATACAAAATGACATATCTTATCATATAACATATGATATACTACCAAATTAGCCTTATATTTTCTACACATTTATGGTTTTTTGTTATCATTGCATCTCTATGTGATTACCACTACATATATATGTGACCAATTAATCAAATCCTTCCACTAAACCCTTTAGTGAATAACACAACTGATGCAATCCATTTTTAATAATGTTGAGAATTAGGAATAATATTTCTTTTGTAAATATCCTTAAATGTAGTTCTCAAACACCTTAACATCATAAAATATGATGCTAGGATAATAATAAATTCTAATTTCCACATATAACTCTTTCTAATAACTTATTCATCATCATTATTATACAAGTCCAGCAAAATTTTCCTCATAGAACATTTTGGTAACCAATATAAGTCTTTATATTATATATTTACCAAGAAAACCTAAGGTATTTTTGGATATCATGTGAATTTCAGTTAATTATTATTAAAAAGTACAACTCTTTAAATTTTTCTTTAAAAATATTTTTGGGATTCATAGGGGTATACAAACACATTATAGAACAAACAGAAGTGACTGAAATCGTTTCCAAATATCACATATGTTTAGAATATATGAAATTTGTACACTAATAATGAAGAATAATATAATATGTGTACTGTACCTAAAAAAAATTCCATCATAATCTTTCATGCTTGATGAAGATCTACAAGGAATTATAAATTGACCCTACCCACCATGGTGTATCAATGGGATGAACCTGAATTGCATGACATATAAAGAAAAAACCCCTTCAATACATTGTGTTCTAGAACCTCGGTATGATAAGGATTAAGAAGAGACAGTTTTGGGGTTTAGAAAATCTATCCAAGAAATAGATATGCATTGAGTTAGAATTTGACCCCCACTTTAGTCACATAACAGTGAATCTTATAGGTCCTTAAGCATGTTCCTAAATAGATGAAGCATTTACTCATGCATTATAATTATTGAGTAAATGCAGTGATATATTTCATGCATCTCATGAATTCATGTACACAATTCTCGACCATTAAAACCCAGTCAATGACTATTTATGATATTTGGTGATGAAGATTATATCCACCCAAGGAATCATATTTAATGGTATATGTTATGCTCTTGGACTTCATGGAAAGTTCATAGTATCAAATCACTTTGTCACATAATATGACTGAAGAGGTAGTATCTTGGAAATGGAATGAAAAATTATTTTATTCTAGGCCATATGATTTCCTTAGTCATACTACATGATATAACTATAGGAAATAATTTAAAAACTCTTTCCCCATATTTACTATTACCTCAAATAATAAAATTATATTTCCTCTTATATATATATATATAAATAATTAAGGGACCATAGACTCCTTCAATCTCCCACTTTCACTAAATACCAATAGACCTTGTTCATTTTCACCTAATAACATATCATATACAATAACTTACGAAACCCTATTCAAAAATCATTTTGATATATTCTAAAACACTTTTGAATTTATATCATCAAAAATTAACCCCATATCACCTCATATGTAAGACCTTTTGAACATATATCCAAAAATCTATTAGATTTGACTTATAACACATATAGAGTAGCTCTATGATTCAATTTTATTCATCATTCAATCAACCAAAAAGTGTGAACCTATGAGCCTTTATAACATTAAAAATAAATATGAATCTCCATCTCTATAAAAGTAATAAAAGATTATACTATTAAAAATTCCAATTCCAATCAAGCTATAAAGGGATCTAGTGTGATCTCCATCAAACACAATTTTATCTATACATGTTTCCACTAGCTATATCTCAAAATAGCATGCTTTTTCATATAACACCTTTGTCCAAGACATCGAGTGAACATGGGACAAGAATTATGTCAATACCTTATAGAAAACTCATTTTTTGTCGACTCTATGTGAATAAACTAACCTGATCAATGAATACCTCACATTTAATTCATATTTATAGATAATAACATGACATGCCCCTCATCTATATAGATAAAACATTATATGTATTATATAGGTGTAGCTACACACCCCTCTATCAGTATTAATTGAGAGAGAATATTTCATACTAATCATATGACGGGTAAAAAATATTGGTTGAGCTATAATTGGTTACATGATAGACAATATACCCAACCTCCCATAAAATTTAATGTTGTAATGGAATCCATATGAATTGTAAGAAATTATGAGGTTTATAATACTAGTTATCTCACCAACCACTGTTAATGGGGACCTAATATTATCCATGCAACCCTAGCATACCTAATAAATAGTTCATCATACTCTATGTTGTATATATGGTGGGCCATCCAGTGTACAAAAACTCTTTTTATGCCTCACAATAATATTTACAATCTCATATAAGAATCCTACTCTTGATAACCATAACATTTACTTATAACCTATAATACTCCAAAAATAATATCATTTAGGGATAAAATTACAATCATACATTTTGATGTCAATTTTCATTACATTTTACAAAATGCATGCCTATATATACATTTTCACAACATATATGAAAGTATGATAAAATAGACATCTCCTATTATATGATAAATTTTATATTCTTAAATATACTTTAAATAATCTATATATCATATAATATATAATAAAATTCTCGATTAATCTTATGTTTACTTCACCATCTAGGGTAACGTTAACTTATTAAATTTATATGTAATCCCTATCACATATCTATTTAACCATTTGATAAAACCATAACTATATAAAAATTAGTTATTAATATCTATGAAGTAATCAAGTTTGAATAATGGCAATCATTTTGAATCATATTTCTAATGTTCAACCCTTTGAACATATTCAAACTCTTTAACATCAGAACATCAAATGTTACGATGTTATAATCTTATTGTTAACTTATAATTAAATATACAATTAATATCATCATCCTTGGTACTCTATTCCATAAAAATATTTCCTTAAAAATATATATCTATTAACATTATTATTTAGAATATTATCCAAATCTACCTTAGAAAAAAGTGACTTTTATTTTATCTTTAATAATGCTTTAGGAAATAATATTTTTATCATTTTTTGATAACTAAATGAAACTCTTTAAATTATTCCATAAAATTATATATTAAATTACCATGATTATTTTTGATGAGTATGGTTTTATTTATTATCAATATATAATAAGGAATAAAAATTCAGTGTATGATGAATTCCTCTATGATTAGTGATTAATCACATATTGAGAAAGATATAAATATTTTTAGAAATATTCAAGAAGGGTGGCAGTGATTATTGGATAATTGTTATGGATTCATTGGATGTACTTTACTAAGAAAATTCCAAATTATTGATGTCGTGATACATGTAGAATTTATATGGACTCATTTATTTTCATTTGTTAAGACAAATCACTGTGACTGTGATAATTCCTGGAGAATTTTTAGGGGTTTATCTAAAGTCATTAGATGTCATGCTTGAACAATTCTCCTTGTATCTCAAATGATTATTGAGATGTTCATAAGTTCAAAGGCATGTTCTTATTGTACTTGGATAGTTCACATTGTCTTGAATATTTGATAAGATGAAGACCATGAAAATATTAATTTTCACAATTCATTTATTTATAAAGGAAGATTTGTATATTTTTAATCACAAAAATTTAAGTATTATTGCATGATGAGTTCTTAATTGGATCAATACTATGTGAATATAACTTTTCATGAGGAAATTCTTATTGTAGATAGATTTATTATGATCAATAAAAACATATATTTTCATGAATTCAAGGCGGGTAATTTAGAACACCATGAAATATGAGATTCATATTTCATGGAGTTAAGAATTTTCCAGGAAAAAATATAAATATATTTTTTACATGAAAAATTAGAGAGGAATAAAGAATTTCAGAAGGATGTTTGGCATATTTGGGATGGGTATGTATTTAATTTTTTTATATGTAGAATATTTCTCTTTGTATATTTAGTCCTTTTATAAAAAGAAGGCCAACTAGCGTGAAGACATTAAAAATCAATCGAGGGGTCTTGTGGGACTAGGGAGGTATACCACGCCCACAAGAACCATCCCAAATAACTTATAGTAAGTAGATTATAAAAGATTATGGAGACCAAAAATACATTTAGGCTTGTGTATATGTACCATAGATGAGAGCACAACATGAAGAGCATATGGGAGGAGTAGTGGCACCCCTGTACGGGGAGACAAAGCGGCAGGGGTTTTTGAATTTCTAAACTGCTAGCCGGATACCTTGATTGTTAAACCACATCCTTGATGCATGGTTTAATTGACATGGGACATTATTGATGGGAACACTTATCATCAGTCATTAAAAATATGGATAAAATTAAGGTCACATGATGTGGCCAATCTCAGCTGTCCATTCCTTCCCAATCATCATATCCTACCTCTTCGACGTCTGACGAGCCCAGTGTACAAGATTTGATGATCGGACCTCTATTGGATGAACCAAAGGCATCCTCAAATGATCTCTGGCCATTTTAGTGAGGATATGAGATGAAGGAACTCCATGCATTAAATATTTGTCTTTCATGCATACGAATAACTCAAATAATGATCATTAAGTGACTAAAAATACAGTTACAAGAGGAACTCAGTTATCTCATCACCATTGTTGTAGTACAAGATTCAAAGAGGATATGCATGTGATCCTCATAGAATGCTTGGTAGTATTATATCACAAATAATGTGACACTTTTATTCTCAACATCATGATAATATGAAACCAGAATTAAAAATAATGCTGAGATCTTCAGCTCTTTAAATGGCTCTTAGGCATAACATTGAAATTAGAGGCCTTGACTGGAGATGATTCCTGAAGAAGATTTGATGGACTCTCCCAATAAATATATATCACTCTTGACCAAGATAGTTTCTTCTATTCAAGATAGATCTTGTTTCTCTCTAAAACAAAGCACTAGGAATATTTTTTCATGAATTAAGTCTATGAGCCTTTCTATCGACACAAAAAATGGAAGATATTGTAGGTTTTTAACCTGTGAATTTTACAATAGTTCTGACTCTTGAAGAAATTGTTCCATGAGTAACCTTGATATATCATTCTACAAGTATTCATTATCTTCTTATATTTCATGAATATGAAAGAGAACCTATGTGATCAATTCTTCTAGTCCATGTGAATCTTGTTGCTGGTATTTCATGCACTGGGTTCACTTGAACAAATGAAAGTGTGATTATTTGTACACACAGCTACCATGTTTCAAAATGATATTTTGAAAATGTCATGTTACATCTTTTTCAAAGAACACTTCATTTCATGTCACACATTTCATGAAAAACAAAGCGTTTGTACATACCCATCTATGTGTGAAGGATGTGAATGTTCACATGCATGACACACATGAATTGAACCAAAAACTAATATAAAACAAATGGAAGTGTGTTTTAGTGCACCAATAAAGTAACAAAAAAAGTACGTGTTTAATTCAAAGAGGAAAGTGAGTGATTCAAGCATGCTTCCATGTATACGTGAAAACATTGATTAATTAAGTTACATGAAACAATGATTTTAGAACATAAAGAATATATTATAATGTGATGTTGTTTTGGATTACATTAAACACATGAATGATGTGGAATTGATTTGAATGAGTGAAAGTTTTATTCTTTAACATAATATTGATGAATAATGTGTTCACCACTTGCACATATTAATTGAGTACAGGAACATCATCACTGGAAGGAGTTGTTTCCAGATTATTTAATACAATAAGTAAGAAGATAACATAATGTGTACTTTGATACTGTGTAGATGATCATTCCAAATGATAGTAGGTTGAAGTACCATATTACACAAAGTAAATAGTATAAGTCCAATGTGAATATTTTATTATTGACCCATAGAATTATAAGACCTTAGATAGAGGAATACAATTTTCCACTTGATAAAAAGTCATCCAGTTCAAAAGAGAGATCATATTCTAGGTGTTTATTGAATATCTTTAAAGTAATTTGGTTCTAGTAAAAAAAATTCCACAGAATACTGGTGGAACCAGTATAAATAGAACCACTAACTCAGGATGATTTTTTAATTCTTTCATAAAAATTGTACATTGATTATATGTATTGAAAATCATTGCAAATAATAGTAATAAGAGAATTTATGAGATGAAAGCTGGTTGATCTCAACAAGGTGTATTTATTTATATAGAACGTCATAAAAATTATTTATTTTTAATATCTATTTTATTATTGTATTGCATGTGTGTGTGATATCTACAAGCACACAATAGGTTCATTCCTCTTAATTGGGAGTAGGTTTATGTGTAGAGGGGTTAATTCAAAGAAAGTAAGATTTAGTAAAAATTTGGGTACACTGATTTACCCCCCCCCCCTTTAGTGTCCCTAAACAACCTATTTTAACTCTATAAGTGGTATAAACAAATAGTTATGCCTATTATTCTATCAAATTTTTATCCCCAAGTTATCTTACAAGGATTATATAAAGTTATTATTTGACGATGATTCTGAATCACCTTATGTAGAAAATTTATTCTCCACTCTTATTCAACAAATTGAATGTATTTAACAATGCTTTGAAAAATAGGAAGAATAGGGAATCAATGTTATTGGAAAAATATAAAATAAATAGTGAAGGTATCAATACTCTCTTATCAAATTAATTGAAAATTATTGTTATAAAGAAACTACTTCAAGATATAGAGTGTATGGGGAATTTGAATCTATCAATGTTATTAAAGGATGTTAATCTTAATTTGAAAGAAATATAAAGAATTTTATTGAAGATGTGATCTCATCAATACTTTGTTCATTTAGGGATATCTTTTATGAAATATCCCAACTTGAACATGAAATAAATGTACATGGGGATGAACTTGCAAATAAATTCAAAAGGTGAAATGTTCTTAAAAACCTCATTGTAGCAAAGGAAGAATGTGTGATACTTTTCAATAAACATATTTCAATAATTGAATAAATGTTTCAATGATATACTTATTAGGGAAGTGTGAGAACACATTTTTTGGATAATTAATAAATACACATGGAAAATTGTTTAATGTAACCATGAATTTTAGATATTTAAAGCTTGAATACAAGGCATATGTATAAAGACCCTTCCTTAAACATTACATAATCCTAAATTAAATGAATAATTGACGTTGGGGATATTTTCTGATTTAGAGTTATAGATAGTTAGGCCATAGCTATTACATATCAACTTGAATAATAAATTTAGACACAACTACTTAGTGACAATTTTTTCATAAAATAAAAAATGAAACATGTCTAGTTTAATGTTTTGGACAACATGACTTTTCCTTGATCTCATCCTTGACCCTTATTCATCTTCAATTATTATGGAAAACATTTCCTAAACATGGGATGAGCTTAAAAATCTCATTAAGTATTATAAAATAAGGAATGAAAACATTATCCCATCAATAAATACAATTCGATGAAACCATACTTTTCAATCATAACATACCTTACGAAATCATAAGATTTATGAATAACACTCACCAATCATAAATCATAAAGGTAAATTATGGAATTCATAACATACTTACATTATATCTCTCACAAAAACATAAGGAGTCCCATTTGGAATACCCATCACATTATATTCCCTAAATATCACAGGAGAAACATTAATGTTTACCTTAGTCATGTTACCCAATGCATTGCAGAGCTATCTTGGGCTCACCTGCCAAATGTTTATCACAGAACCACCCATATACATAGACAATGCCCAATAAACATAACATAATCACAACACATAACACAATAATAAATTAAATATAATATTTAGATATTCTAATCAAAATATATCAAATCTAGATATTTAAATAAACAATGTTTTATCAAACCATTTTCAAAACCATTTAAAAAATTTAATAAAGAGATTTTTAAATCAAAGTGTCCCATACCACTTTGAAACATTTAAATAAATTATCAATTGAAAACATTAATATACATATAAATAAATCCTTAAAACCATTTTTAATACACAGATCTAAATGATAAATATTTAGAAAAATAAATCATTAAAACATTTAAAACGATATTTTAGTTAAAGTATTTTTAACAAAATAAGAGACTCTTGAATACAAATAATTGAGGAATAAAATTTATTCATAACTTTATAATATCATGATAATAAAGGTTTCAATGATATAATAAGAGAAAGGACAGTATATACACCATATAAGAGTGAATTAGTTCATAACAACAATTAAGTCTCAATGGAATGTAAATTGATATGAAATCCCTTATAAAACTTGTATCCTTAGATTAAGGATAAATAAATTACATAATAATGTGTGAAAAATATAAATACACCCAGTATTATTGGATATATAGTGTAAATAAATCATATAACATTCACACATATTCTTTTTATGACAAAACTAATGACATTTATTTTTAACTAAATAAATTGAAATTGAGTAAAAATTACTCTTATCAAGTTTATATGGATGACTTGGGAATTTATCAATGGAGTGATTATGTGTATCAAAAGTATATCCACAAAACATGGAGTGGAAATTAAAACAAAAATAAATAAATAGTGATTCCACACATAATCATAGCATGACATAATTAAGAATTATAAGATTAACCCAGTGAATGTAAATTGGGTTAAAAGGTTCGCTTACCAATTTAGTAACTTACGAAACATACATCCCATGAAAGAAGGAACATAACATGAAGATGTAAATACCCATAAAATGAATTATATTACACAATTAATACAATCATGTGAATTAAATACACTACACAAAAGGATATAATGGAAAATATAGCATGAATCTCATGAGAATAAAAAGTGAGATGAAAATCCCTTACCACGTTGTAATCAATCAAGTCGTATGACAAAAAGTTAATTACCACCAAATGAATCACATAATAACATGAATATAAATAGAATCATGATAATATATATCAAATTTCAGTACACAATACACCACATGAAATAAATTAATGGTGAACAGTGGAAATCTCGTGGAATTAATAGTGTGATAAGAAACCCCTTACCTCGTGTCTGACTTGACTTGTTTGTTCCTTATTCATCCTGAATAATAGACTCAAGTTAATTTATATGTGATTAAGAACATTTTTAATTTTTATTATTCCTTTTATATCACTCATTAACATGTTATAAAAATTATTTTATCATGTAAGTTAATAATGGTCATTTTGTCGATATTTAGTACTTGAGTCAAAAAATGAACACATTATAATTACAAGTTGTCCTTTTGGTCAAGATTCCATTATCTCCAAAATTATATTCATGATTTATATATCATATATATCATATATATCTAGTATATATATTTATTTATAATAGTACATAATATTTGGAGATAAGAAATGAAATGCACCGTTTATGGAGACGGTAAGCTGTATGTACGCATGAACGCTACTTTCATTTCTATTTCTTATTTTAATTTAATGAAATCTTAATGATAAATAGTTATATAATACTTAAATTATAATACAATATATAATTTCAATAAATCCATCCTTTAAACATCCCACGTATGGTGTGAATGATTCATATCACTTTCAGGGGGCGGTAGTCTGCACTTCCTCAAATGAAATTATCATGTTTACTCATAATGGAAACCATAAATATATGATATAAATTAAAAATACAGATGAATAAAGAAAATATAAACATAATATATATCATATATAAATATAGTTCCATCATAATGGCCACAATAAGCGGCGGTAGGAGATAATTTAACAATCATCATTTCATGAGGCGTTAGTTTTCCATCCACAGAAATAGTAGGTTCTTTACCAATTAGATGGAGGTTTGTGTAAGTTTAGTTCCAATACATCTCATAACATCAACCTAATATATTAAGTATATCGGTGTTGTTAAAAATTAAATGAATAAAAAGTGTTTAGGGGGATGGATATGTAAAATAAAATAAAAGGACTTAAGAGAATACATTACCTTTAATTTGGGTATCTCCCTTTGGTTTGAACCAAAAGGTTTACTTGAAGTGCCTTCTACCTAAGGTAAGGATTCCAGGAGGAAGATATGTATCTTGAGAGATTATTTGGGAAGTGTTTGGATGAGCCCATGGTATTTCGAGGTGGTAGAAATGGGTTAGAATTGAGGGCTTTTTATAAGGGGGGGCATCTCTTTAGGAAAGTGTGAAAATATTATTTTTTTATATAATACTTTTCCCTTTCTAAAGGTCCAAAAATAAATAAAGTGGAAGATAAAATGACTAATGGTCGAAATAAAATCATCCAATAATATGTTTACAGTTTTTGGATATTATTTTAATCTTTATAATATTATTTATTTAAATAATTTATTAATGAGTTAAACCCTACATCATAATTCTATCACTATTAATTGTATTTATATGATTTAAAAAATTATAAATAAAACTACCATGATATTGGAAATATTTTTATCTTTCCAAATAATATTTATAGTCTAAAATAAAAATTATATAACCATATGTAAAAATTAATTTACTAAAAGATATTTGTTTATGTCATTTTTGTCTTTACTTTAAATTAATTAATATAAAGTGTCATTATCACTCCCATGTCGATCCATGGGGTCCCCAAATAGACACAAGGATTCCCATGGTCGGATATTTATCAACCAATAGGATTAGGACATATATTTGGGTAATTTTATGTTGTTGTAATAATTTTTGGTTACCCTTATTTACCTGATATAACCTTTATCCATGGTAAATAAAATTTGTAAAGAAGTAAATATTCATATTGTCTAAAAATAAAATTTACCCATTTAAAAAATTTGAACCTCATGATTCCAAATATGGAATTAATTTTTTCGAATTCAAAACATAAAATTGGTATAAATTAATTTAAAATTAATTCTCGCTATCAAAACAAAAAGAGTTTTTTAAGAAATATTAACTATCAAAATCTTGACACTTGTTTATGTCCAATTTTAAAGTGAAATTAATTCCAAAGACCAAAATTGGATTAAATGGTAAAAATAAAATATAATTAAACATTAAAACCAATTAAAAAGATAATCTAAACATATAAATAAATTTTATTAAAAGGGGGTTTTGAATTAAAATACAGTATTTTTCACTATTCATAAAAAATGAGTTTTATCAGAAAAATACCAAAACTTTACCCAATATAAATTATGATGTCTTGATTCTAAAGATTAATTTTTTTTTGTTAAATATTGAATATAAAATTTACCATAAATAGATTCAAATAGGGTTCCCCATCAAAAGGCGGTAAGTCGAAATTTTAATGAATATTAGAGTATTTATACTTAAAATCAGATTCATTCTTATTTTAAGCCTCTAAAATTTATTGGATAAAATAAAAAAATTATAGGAATATGTAATCATAATATAGTTTGTTTTGTTCATTCCCACCAATAAAATAGCTATGTGTTTACTACCATTTAAAATAAAAATATTATATTAATATTTTTTAGTATAACTCAATGTTCTGTGCAACGTAAGTTTTCAATAAAACCTTTTTTTACGTGTCAGGTATTCAATCAAACTTATCATCCCCTTTAAGGAAAAATTAATATTTAATTCAAAAAAATTAATAAATATAAAAAATTTATATTCTTTACTTACCTGGGATGTTACATCTATCCCCCCTTTTGAGAATTGTGTCCTCAAAATTTTAAAATTGGGATTGTAAACTTCATTGAAAGTTCCTAATCAGAAAAAGAGTAAATAAAAATATCACTTTAGAAAAATAAAAAGGTCACCTGAGATAGCCCATACTAGGATTCCATGTTGGAAAACATAGATATGAAAGAGAAACAAACCATCAAGGTTTGGTGGATAGTGGTAGAAAACATGATTAGGAGAAAGTTAACCACAAGAAAATCACAAACTTGTGATGGGTTAAACAGTATTTGATTCCCCAGTAGGAAAATTTTATGACCAATGTTTTTATTTTAATTTAATTTTCATAATGTTGAGGAATTTATTTATGAGTTTAACTAAAAACATAAGGAAACATACTTACTTGTCATGTAGACTTTCATACTTTACTAAATTTCTACCAAACACTCATCTTTTCTCCAAATGATGAGTATTCAAACTGACTTGGTCACATTAAAAGCACTGAAATCAACTTATAGAAAATTAGATAATACATAAGAGATAAACTATATATTTACTAAGTCTTTAGAAATCAACCAAAACCAAAACGTTTAGTACAAGACCAGATATTCCCCAAAAAGTATAATACTTCATAAAAACAAAAACTAATCTCAATCTCTAAAATTTGTAAATCAATACCCAAAGTTCAACAAAGACCATTCAATAAAAAAATTTCCAAAAAATCCTTCAACGTAATCCAAACTAATATTGAAACCTAAATCTCAAAGGGATTTAATCACATAGTCTTCCAAGATAAATCTTAACATTTATCTCTAAATAACATCAATTACTCTTAAAGTATCATGATAAAAATAAATTAACCAAATCACATATTCTCTATGATAGGTTAATCATTTTCATAAATAAACAAAATCGTCATATGTCCATAATAAAAACATAGACTCTTCCAAAATAAAATTTCAACCATTACTCCACAAATTAGATCCCATAGTATTCTATTTCCCTTAAGAATATAATGTTTCCAAAAGAGAAAACATCTTATAAAAAACCTTTATCACTTAATCACCAAATCGTTTACCTATATTAATGATATCCATTTGATAAAACCTTAGGTCCCAAATAAACTCATTTTTGATCCATAAAATCATTTAAGTTTAATGAATAAGTCATACTAAAAAGGGACTTCATGTAGGATAGTGGTAGTTGATCCACCTTTATCAACCTTCGGTTGTGTGTTCGATTCATGTGGTCTTGCCGGAAGCGACGGGTCATCTCCCATCTTATGGGTTTTTCTTTTTATGAAACTCAAAAATATCCTGATCATGTTTTAACCTCAAAGGTTTTCTTATACCTTTAATTTTCATCCAAATATATTAAGACCTCAAAATCTTATACATTGTCATTTTTTTCACCTCCATATGATTAAATAAAACTATTACCAATATAATGAACATCACACCTTAATCATGGTGTCTATATGGTTTCATCGTCATTTTGTTCATGTAGGTAGAAGGTACATGCATGAAAAAATGATTTATAGATTCTATAAAATAATATTCTTCTTTTATCCAAATACACCTTGTAAAACATGGGTCATATGGGTGTTCACAGAAAAATAGTTTCAGAAAATAATCATGTATGACATATAATTTCAAAACATCGGATAAAACATAATTTTTATAAAATAGTCTAACTGAATTTGAGTTGAAACTTTCAATAAATGTTCCTTTTAAAATACCATAAGTATGTACTGAGGGAATATATTGTAAAATAAAATATAAATAGGTTGTGCAAGGGTCTCATTATTCAGAACCTTTTTCAAAATCATAATATGCTTCAAAATCCCATGATAAGGTAAAATATTTAAAAATTTCCTGATAATATTTACCTTTATCGAAAATATTATAATATTGAGAAAAGATGATTTGATTAAATGCAACCCATAATCCACGATGACATCAAGGTATAGTGGAGGTTCTTGATATCTTAAAAAACTTCTTGGAAGTGAGATGTATTCTATAAAAAGTTTCACAATCATCTGAACATGAATTTTCAATAATTATTGCAAGCATGTCATTAGGAAGAGAAATGAATATTGTTTGAGAACCTCCTCCTTCCATTTGTTACCAACTTTCCCTAATCTGAAAAAGTTATAAAACAAGGATTTAATTGAAATAATAGACATAAGGACTAACCATGTATTTAATTAAAAATTTTAATCCCTAAAGTTTTCTAAACCGACCTCTGATACCAACTTTAAGGATGCAGCCTTAAACATTACTTAATCCTGAATTAAATGAATAATTCACATTGAGTATCTTTTTAGGTTTATAGTTTTAGAGAATTAGACCATAACTATTACATATCAACTTGAATATTACAAGTAGACACTACTACTTAGTATCAATTTTTTTCATGAAATAAAAAAACATGTATAGTTCCATGATTTAGACAGCATGAGTTTTCCTTTATCTCATGATTGATCCTTATTAATCTTTATTTCCTATGGAAAACATTTCATAAAATTGGAATGAGAAAAAATATATTAGTAAGGGTTATAAAATAAGGAAATAAAACATTATCCCATCAATAAATACAAATCAATGAAACCATACTTTTCAATTATAACATACCTTATGAAATCATAAGATTTATGAATAACACAAAAAAATCATAAATCATAAAGGTAACTTATGGAATTCATAACAATAATACATTGTATATATCACAACTACATATTTATTCATATTTTGAATACCCATCGTAATATATTCCTTAAATATCTTAGGAGAAACACTAACGTTTACCTCAGTCACTTTACCCAATGCATTGGAGAGCTATCTCGGGCTCACCAGACCATGGTTTATCACAGAAACACCCATTAATTTAAACAATTCACAATAAAAATAACATAATCATATCACATAACACGATAATAAATGGAAGATAACATTTCCACATTCTAATCACAATATATGAAATCAGGATATTGAAATAAACAATGCTTTATCAAACCATTTTCAAAACCATTCTGAACAGTTAATAAAGAGATTTTTGAATCAATGTGTCCTATACCAGTTTGAAACATTTAAATAAATTATCATTTGAAAACATTATTTTTCATATAAATAAATCCATAAAACCATTTTTAGAACATGGACATTAATGATAAATATTTTGAAGAATAAATCCTTATAACATTTAAAACGATATTTTAGTTAAAGAGTTTTGAAAATAATGAGAGACTCTTCAATAAAAATAATTGAGTAATAACATTGAATAAGAACTTTATAATATCATGAGAATAAAGGTATTCAAGATATAATCTTCCAAAGGATAGTATATACACCATATAAGAGTGAATTGGTGCATAACAACAATGAAGTCTCAATGGAATATAAATTCAGACAAAATCCATTTTAAAAATGGTATCCTTAGATTAATGATAAATCAATAACATAATAATGTGAGAAAAATATAAATACACTCTATATTATTGGATATTAACAACAAATAAATCAGAGAACATTCACACATATTCTTTTTAAGACAAAACCAATGACTTGGATGTTTAACTCAATGAATGGAAATTGTGTTAAAATTACTCTTATCAAGTTCATATCGATGAATTGATAATTTATCAATAGAATGGTTATGTGTATCAGAGTTATATACACACAAAGGGGAGTGGAAATTACAAATTATATACATAAATAGTGATTCCACACATAATCATAGCATTACATAAATAAAAATTATAAGATTTACCCAAGGAATGAAAATTGGGTTTAAAGGTTTTCTTACCGATTTGGTAACTTATGAATCATACAACCCATGAAAGATGGATCATAAAATGAAAATTTAAATACCCATAAATTTATGTATATTACACAATGAATACAATCATATGCATTACATACACAACAAAAAAGGAAATATTGGAAAATATAGCTTGAATCTCACGGGAATAAAAAGTCAAATGAAAATCCCTTACCATGTTGTAATCAATCAAGTCATATGAAAAAAATTTAATAACCACCAAATTCATCATAAAATGATATGAATATATAAATAATCATTATAATATATATCAAATTTCAGTAAAAAATACACCACATGCAATAAATTATTGGCGAACAATGGAAATCTCATGGAATTAATAGTGAGATAAGAAACCCCTTACCTCATGTCTAACTTGACTTATTTGTTCCTTGTTATTACTGAATAAAAAAATTTAAGTTAATTTATAATTTATTAATAACTTTTTTGAAGTTTATTTTTCCTTTTATATCACTAATTACCATGTTATAAACATTATGTAATCATTTAAGTTAATAATTGTTGTTTTGTCGATATTTGGTACTTCTGTAAAAAATGAACAGCTTATAATTAGAAGTTGTTTATAGGGTCAAGATTCCATTATATATAGAGTTATATAAATAATTTAGATATCATATATATCTTATATATCTAGTATATATATGTATTCATAATAGTACATAACATTTGGTGATAAGAAATGAAATGCACCGTTCATGGAGATGGTAGGTTGTACATACACATAAACGCTACTTTCATTTCTATTTCATATTTTAATTGAATGAAAACTTAATGATGAAAAGTTATATTATAATTAAATTATAATATATTATATAATTTCAATAACTCCATCCTTTATATGTCCCACATAGGGTATGAACATGTCATATCACTTTGAGGGGGCAGTAGTCCGCACTTCCTCGCATGCAATTATCAGGTTTACTCATAATGGAAACCATAAAGGTATGATATAAATTAAAAATTCCAAAAAATAAAAAGTCATAAAAATAATATATATCATATATAAATATAGTTATATCATAATGGCCACCATAAGATCCGGTAGTAGATAATTGAACAATCATCGTTTCGTGAGGCATTAGTTTTTCATCCATAGAAATAGTATGTTCTTTTCCCATTAGATGGAGGTGTGTGTAAGTTTAGTTCCAGTAAATCTCATAACAACAACCTAGTATATTTATGATACTAGGTTGTTTATAAAATAATGTAATAAAAATATTTTAGGGGGTTGGATATGTAAAATAAAACAAAAGGACTTAAGAGAAGACCTTACCTTTAAATTGGGTATCTCCCTTTTGTTTGAACCAAAAGGTTTACTTTAAGTGCCTTATGACTAAGGTAGGGATTCCAAAAGGAATATAGGTATTTTTAGAGACTATTTGGTCAGGTTTTGGATGATCCAATGTGATTGATAGGTGTGAGTAATGGGTTATAAGTGAGGGCTTTTTATAAGGGGGAGGGGCTCTTTAGGAAAGTGTAAAAAATATTATTTTATTATATAATGATTTTCTCTTTCTAAGGGTAAAAAACTAATTATAGTAGTATATAAGATGACTTGTGGTCGAAATAAAATAATCCAAAAATAATTGGATAGGTTTTGGATGTTATTTTAATTTTTATAATCTTATTTATTTAAATAATTTATTAACGAGGTAAACACTGCATCATTATTGTGTCATTATTAATTTTTTTATATGATGTATAATAATTATAAAAAAATAATATGATGTAGGAAATATTTTTATATTTCCAAATAATTTTTATAGTCTAAAATATAACTTATATAACCCTATATAAAAATTAATTTACTAAAAGATTTTTGTTTATGTCATTTTTGTCTTTACTTTAAATTAACTAATATAAAGATTCATTATCACTCCCAAGTGGCTCTATAGGGTCCCAAAATCGACCCAAGGATTAACATGGTCGGAAATATATTAACCAATAGGATTAAGACATATTTTAGGGTAATTTTATATTATTTAATAATATTTTGTTACCTTAATTTGCCAGATTTTCCCTTTAACCATGGTAAATAAATTTTTTACTTAAGTAAATATTCATATTGCCTAAAAATAACAGTTAGTTATTTATACAATTTGAACATCATGATTCCAAATATGGAATAAATTTTTCCAAATTCAAAACATAAAAGTGGCAGAAATTTTTTTAAAATTAATTCCTGGTGTCAAAACAAAAAGCGTGTTTTTTAATAAATATTAACTATCAAAAGATTGACACTTTATTATGACCAAATTTAAAGTGAAATTAATTACAATGACCAAAATTGGATTAAATGGTAAAAATATAATCTAATTTCACTTTAAAACCAATTAAAAAGATCATCTACCCATATAAATAAATTATATTAAAAGTCAGATTTGAGTTAAAATACAATATTTTTCATTATTCATAAAAAATGAATTTTATCAGAAAAATACCAAAAATTTACTCGAAGTATATTTTGATGTTCTGATTCTAATTAAAAATTATATTTATTTAAATAGAATATATAAAAGTGACAAAAACTAGATTTAAATAGGGTTCACCATCAAAAGGCGGTAACTCATCCTTTTAATGAATATCTGAGTATTTATACTTAAAAACATATTCTTTATTATTTTAAGCCTCTAACATTTATTGGATAAAAGTAAAAACATTTAAGAAACATATTTAATCACAATATGGTAGGTTTTTTTCATTCCTGTCAATACAATGACTATGTATTAACTAATATTTAAAATAATAATATTATATTAATATTTTTCATTATAACTCAATGTTGTGTGCAACGTATTTTTTTAAAAGGTCACCCAGAAGAAAAGCTTCTGGCTAATTATTATTCAAAAGGACATAAAGAGTGGTGAAAGGGTTCAAACAAACAAGATTGCCCCCAATTAGGACTAACAATCATAATATGACATGTCATTTCCGTAATCAGATTCACCAGAAGACCCCCACACCGATTGAGACTGCTCCAGGTTGAATATCTTAAGAAGATTTTCATCCAACGTTTTTGACACCTTTGAAGATAATCTAGTCGACTCGATCTTCAGAAGATGGGAAAGAACCTTGCGAGGTCTCCTCTTTGGTGGAACAGAGGGAAATTTATCACTATCAGTCATCCTTTCCTCGCCACTTAAGACAACATCCTCAAAGGATATAGGTCGCATGTTGGCCAAAGTAGGGGTTTTGCTGTTTCCCCTTTCATCATCAGAGAGATTCCCCCATTTCCCAGAAACATTAGAAGACTACAAGAGCTTCTAAATTTCCTGGGGATAATCAGCGTTCTGCGATGAATCAATTTGATGAGAGTCATCAACAAGGGAAGGTGAAGAATTTACATTCTCCGTTAAGGTATCCTCCTTAACCAAATCATCTTCCAGATTAGAAGGTCCTCTATGAACTCTTTTAGGTGAGTCATCAATCATCAACTCTTGGCCTTTCAAAAGAGAGAGTTGAGAATCAGGCTTCCCTAAAAGCAACCCAACAGCCACACTAGAAGTTGGTTCTTTGGGGAGGTCACAGGCCTTATAATCAGGTTTTGATAACATTGTCTCTTTCAGATTTGGATTTCATTGACAGAGGGTGTTAGGATGACCTTTCATCCCACACTTCTCACAAGAAACGTTTTTCCGGCATAGCTCCACAGAGTGTCCAACAGCCATACATTCAGAGCAGAAGAGGGGCTTTTCTTCATACGCAACATCAATTTGAATATTATCATTTGGAGTAGAAAGGGTTACCTTGTCAATTAGTGTGGAGATGAGATCAACCTCCACCAGTATCCGAGCAAAGTGCCCAAATCGAACATCCTCAGTCTCCTTATCAAGACGAATAGGAGTCCCAATTGCCATGCCAATGTCATGCAGAATCATAGGATGCCAAAGGACCCAGTTAAGACAATGTAGTCGAACCCAAACCTGAGAAAAAGAATTTCTTGCACGAGAAACATTGAAATCTAACGACCATTCATGTAAATAAAGCCAACCAGGTTTCAGAGATAGTGCACCAATACTCCACGCACGAAGTTTCAAGTCATCTAATGGAAAAAGACAGTGAAAAAAACCGCAACCAAGAGACACACATTTCCAATTGGAAAAGCCCCACAATATCGATGTTCATCAGAACAGATCATCTAGCTTCCACAGTTGTGCACCTTTGGGAAGGAAAATGCACACAATCAATGAGTTTTTTCCAATTTCGAATCTCTCAGCAAACGCCGCAGGATTGGCCTCAACATGGGCAGACGAACCTTTACGAATAATTATTCCACTGTTTGAGTCTTTAATTAAAGACCCATCCAGCTTCGCCCAAGAAATTTTGTATTTCATCACATCCACAAAGGATCGGACTCTAGGAAGAGCAGTGGCCTGTGATTCAGTCCGCGCAACCCGCAAGGTCTCCGCAGAACCGAACTCAACAAAAGACCTCTTCCCCGCTACATCAAGACTCGCCTGTCCAGTAGAGTTCTGCCTGAAATCTGAATCCTTCAAGGAGTGTGAAGCCCTAGCACCATCCACGCCAATATTTTCAATCATGGATCCTGTAACAGGTTTTGTTGGAGAAGGGAATCCGGCCTTGCTATCCGTGTTTTCAGCAATCGATGGACCGCAACGACGAACAGAAATTCACGAGTCACGTGCGCCCACATTCATTGGAGTCGCCTTAGCGCCAGGAGGCGCTTTCGCTAGAGTCACCTTATCAGCATCGCCAGAAGGTGTGAGGAGATTAAAGCCAAGGAAATGGTGGATAGCCATCGCCAAGAAACCCTAGTATCGGCCATCGTGGGAGAGAAAGGGGGCCACCTGCTCCACCATCTTGTGTGCAACGTATGTTTTCAATAAAAACCGTTGTTTCATATCAGGTATTTCATCGAACATATCATCCCCATTAAGGTAAAATTAATATTTAATTCACAAATTTTAATAAATATAAAAAAGTTATATTCTTTACTTATTTGAGATTTTACAATATGATTTCAAATAATTGGACATGTTAGTGGAAGAAAAGACCAAGATGAATAAAGAATATATTAAAAAGATCCATTCTATAGAAGAATCATATAAATATAACCTCATTATTAGGAATCCCAATTGGAAGTTAAATCAATAATAATTAAATACCATAATAAGTCATTGAATAAAAATAACAGGAAACATGAAGATTAGATTAAAAGAATGAAAAGTGAATGGGAAGGGAGATATTAACCTGTTTAAAATAAGAAGTGTTCCTCATCATGATGTGTCTTTAATTTGATCTTGAGTTGATAAATTTAATGGAGACACATTCTAGAACATCTTATGTTGCTAAAAATATTAATTATTCCATCGAAACATATGAAAAGAGTAAATATCCAAGATGGAATGTTGCTACACAAACTATTGAAGTGAATCAAGTCTCAAAATAGACTTAGAATGGTGGAAATAATAACCCAAAATATTATCTTGATCAACTTTATACAATATCATCTAATAAGGTAACACATAACCCAGTTAATTCAGTTTTTACTAATGTAGTATCATTCAGTAGTACAGGTTCAAAGATAAAATCTAATAAAATGTGGGTTCATATAAATTCTAATAAATCAACCAAAACCTCAAGGGTGGATACTCCTATGATCAATAAATATTACTCCCAAAATAATGCTTCAAAGAAGGATAAAAAAACCTTAAAACAATATAGTACAAAGTCAAGACAAACTTATCCTATAATTAAAAGAATGATATGTTTTGGATATCATTGGTGTTGCTATAAATTTTGGCATCATGACATTGATTTTTGGAATAATGTGACATAATATTAAAACTATATAAGTCATTCATTCAGGGAGAGTATATATGTATAAATAAATAAACCTATAAAAATCGATTAAAAATAAATATATGAAGAAGAATCTGTCTATCAATAATAGATTTGGTTATCCTAAAGAATTATTTGACTATTGAAAGATAAGTTGCCACAGTTGTGATTAATTCTTGTATATTCCAACCATGCTCCATGCATATGTTAATAAAGAAAGGTCACAACCAATGAAAATGAAAAGAAAAAAATTATAAAATCCTTTCTTGAAGAATATTCATAATAAGGGATTCAAGAAAACTGTGAAATAAGATAATCTCAAGAAGAATAATAAGTTGGATGCCAATAATATCATTTAAACCCATAAAATATTATTCTACTATGGAATGATAGTTATACTTTGGACTTTTATATACATTCTATGTAAATTAATGTATGCAAGCTGAAATCAAGAAGTGAATAAATCTATAAGAGAAACAGGAAGACAAGATTGATGGAATGCACTTCTGAATAAAACCATGATAAGTTTATAAAGAAGTTTAACTCAAAAACATTGAAAAATCTATCCAAATATATAAAATAGAACATGTAAAGAATGAATGGTTAGTCATTTTTTCTGATCAATTGCAAGTTGGTAGAGATATATAGACAGATGAGGATAAAGTTCCATCTAGTGAAAACACAAAGGGAAAATAGTTTGTTCCCTAGGAAGATCTAAGATTTCATGAGAGGTTTTCAACACATGAAAAATTATGTGTCACATAAATATTGTGTGATAGGTGAAAGAAGGCTAGACATAATGAAAATAATTGTGTAATTGTTTTACCAAGTCAAAGGGATATTTTGAATATAGAAAAACCAAAACCAATGGTAGGTACTTAAATAATGTAAGTAGTTTGGATAAAACATTCACACAAGTTGAATTTTAATGGAATTAAATTTTCCATTCCATCAAATAAATAATAAAAATTGAAATTTAAGGAGACACAATAATAAATAGTACCATACTATTTAGAGCTATAAAGAAATAAATATTTTGGTTGGGAGAAAATTATCAACACTATATTACTTATTTAGAAGATCTCAGTTGTTTCATATTACTCCCTTATTCATGTGTATTATTTTTTATAATATTATAGGGAATTAAATTTGATTATCCCAACCAAAACAATAACATGGTGAAAAAAGTGGAAGACAACATGTTTGAATGATAATTCAAGAAATGAAAAAAAACATGAATTGTTCAACCATGGTGGATCATCAATTTGATAATCTTAAAGACTACCTAAGGAAATTTTCCACCAGGTAAAATGGAAGATAATTCACCTATTAAGGGGGAGAAAACCTAAAATATATGTTATCACAACATGTTTTACGAATATCTGGAAGATCAGGTCATCTCTATAGAAACTAAAAATGGAGGTAACCCAATTATATTTTTTTCCCTTTTTTGATGGTATTAAACATGTTCATCAAGAGGGAGTGTTGTTGGATAAGTAAACTCAAATATAGTAGGATTAAAATAATCCTTCATGTGAAATTTATGGTGTTTTAGCTAAATTGTGTAGGAGAATATATTACTTGATATTTTTTTACACAACCACCTATTAGAGAAATAAATATTTAAAGAGAATGATATCACATGAATGGTTGTTAATGGATAGAATAGAAAACCTTGTATTTATCTCTTGTGGTGTCTACACTATTTTATCCAACATTTTCATAGAGTAGACAAACTAATGTCACTTTTCCATGTAAACCATGTGGTACAATCCTAATTTCAAAAAAAGAGAAGTAATTTCCAAGTTCCATTATGTGCAGAGGAAACCCCCTGTGTTAACCCTTTGTATTTATTATCAATAAGGGGGATATGGTAAATTAAATTTGATAAAATTATAGTGATAAAAAAACTAAACGGGGATTTAAAATCCTATTAAGATGTTTGATGAGTACGATTATATTTGTTTGTAAATATATAATAATGAATAATAATTCAATGTATGATTAAGTACATTATGATTATTGATTAATTATGGATTTAGAAAGATAGAATTTGTTTGATAAATATTCAATAAGGAATGTGATGATGCTTGGATAATTTTTATGAATTCATTTTATCTCATTTACTAAGAAAAATCCCCATAATTGATGTGCTGATTTTGGGAGAATTTCAATGGTCTCATTGGTTTTCATTTGAAAAGTAAATTATATACACTTTTGAGGATGCCTACACAATATTTATGAATTCATATAATATAAATAGATTTCACACTTGAATAGTTATCCATATAACAAAGATAATTGTTGAACTCTTCATACGTTCAAATACATGTTCTTATTGAACTATGAGATTGCAAATTGTCTTCAACATTTGATATGGTGAAAACCATGAAAATATTCATTAGCATAATGATTTTATTTTTGAAGGAATATTTGTATATTTTCCATATAGATAATTTAATTATTATTTCATGAGTAGTTATTAATTCTATCAAGACCATGATACTATAGTTATTCATGAGGAAATTATTTTGTAGTGAAAGTTTTGAAGATCATGTAAAACATTAATTTTCATATAGTGAAGATGGATAATTAATAAAACCAAACAATATTAATTTAATATTATATAATGTTAATAAGTGTTCATGGAGAAATATAAATATATATTTTTCATGATTAATAAGAGAAGAATAATATAGTTGAGAATGTAAGTTGGAATATTTGAAATGGGTATGAATTTCATTTTATTATACTTGAAATATTTCTCTATTTATATTGAGGAATTATATAAAAAGATGTACAACCATTGGGAAGACATTCCATCCCATCCAAGGGATCTTGTGGGAAAAAGGACATCTACCACACCTAAGGGAACTATCATAGACATCCTATGGGTAGTATATGGGAATTTTTCATAGCACAAAACAAGTTTGTGAAGCCCTATGTATAGGGACCATATAGGAGAGAACCCCAATATGAGTGTAATGAAGGAGCAGAGATTCCACCATGTTGGACAGTACGATGTTAGGGGGCTTTGGGATTTTTGAATAGCTATCTAGATGCCTTGATTGTTAAACCACAACCCCAAAAAATGTTGAGATCGGTGGGGGGTGTGTTTGGTGAGTGCACTCGTCATCCTTAATTAAAAATATGGATAGAAAGAAGGTTTTATGAAGTGTGAGATCTCATCCATTTGTTCCTTCTCGATCATTGTATCCTAACTCTTTAATGGTCTACATGCCTAGTACATTGGAGTTGATGATCAAACATCTACCATATGAACCAGATGTGGCCACCAATGATTTGTGGCCATGTTTCCAAGTATATGAGATGAAGGAACTCCATACATTAAATCTTTATCCTTCATTAATTTCAGTAGATGAAGAAACATCATCGGATGACTAAAAATAATGTTGTAGGAAGAAATCAGTTATCTAATCTCCATTGATTCAGTACAAGCTTCAAATAATATATGCATGAGATCCTCTTCCCATGATCGAGAGTATTCAATCATAAATAATGTGACTCCATTATTCTCAGTTTTACAATAAACAAAATACACATTAAAAATAATTAAATGATCTTAAAATCATTGAATCAATCTTCGAAATGGAATAAAACTCAGGTGCCCTGGCTCAACCTGATTTGTAAAAATAATTTGGTGGATTATGCCTATAAATATCTAATACCCTGTACTAAGAGAGTTGTTTCTATTAGAGAAACCTATCATTTATCTTCAAACATAGAACTATGAATCTTTTTTCATGTGGAAGAAGTTCCACAAGTCATTCAACCTATGCAATGAAAGGAAGATCCCATGGGTGACCAGCCTCTACCTATAAAAGTAGTAGTGCTTTGAGAAAAAATCATTTTGGAATGATCCTTGAGAGAATGTGACACTCATATGTGTTATCATCCAAGATTTTGAAAAGAACAAAGAGATCATAGATGATTAATTCTCTTGGAATGTGTGAATTATGTTGCATGAAGTCTAGGATTAACTTGAATAATTTAAAGAGTGGTTATTTTAATGAACATACAGTGTGTTGAGTGAATACTATTTGATAAGGTCATGATATATCTTGCATGAAGATCACGGTATATTTAGTCACACATTGCGGGCTGAATGGTGTGATTTTACACACCCATCCTTGAATGAAGGACATGCATGTGGACTTGTATGACACCCATTAATTGAACCTAAAACTAAAATTAAATCGAAGGCAATGTGTGTGTACATGAAGAATGTGTGAAGAAAGAAGTTTGTGTGTTATCTGGAGAAAAAATGGAAGGATACATTCATGATTCCATACATACCTGAAAAACTTTATTAATTAAGAAACTTGAAAAAAAAACATTTAAAACACAAAGAATATATTAGAGTGTGTTAGTGTTTCATATTCCATTAAACACATGCATGAAGTGGAATTGATTTGAATCAGTGAAATTATTGTTCTTGTGTAGAATATTAATGAATAATGTGTGTACCACATTCACCCATTAATTGATTCTAGGAACTTCATCACTAGATGGAGTAACTTCCTGAGCAATTGAAATAGTAAGGAAGAAGTAAACTTATAGTTTATTACTAGATTGTTCTGAAAGACAATAAGTTGAAGTATCATCTTCAACCTATTAAAGAGTATAAATAAAACTCGTATATTGTCTTGTTTATTTAGATGAAGTCGATGAAATTTTGTAGAGGAAAAATATTTTATAGCTATTGAAAATTCAACCAGTGTATAATAGGGATCATGTTCAGTGTGTTTATTGAATATCATTAAAGAACTAGTGGTGAAAGTATAAATAATTCTATTGATGTCTAGTAGAATCGATATAAAGAACACCACTGAATCTAGAAGATTGTTTCATTCCTTCATGATTATTATACAACAATTATAGGAATTTTTAATCACTATTAGTAATAGTTTTAATATAATATGTGATACAACCATAGGTTGGTTTTGTATAGGAGTGGGTGTTTGTACAAAACCTTTTAAAAATACTTGTGTGTTACTGTATGCTTTATTATATTCATTTCACATGTTTGTGATTGTTACTAGAACATAGAAGATTCATTATTTTTAATCATGGTAGAAGTTCAATAGTTCATGGTTTCATTGAAAGAGGGAAAAATTTGGTAAAAACAATTGTGTACACGGATTCACCCACTCCCATCTCAGTGTCCCTATACGATCCATTCAAGATCTACAATATATATTATACTATTTATGTTATAATTGAAAATCACCTTAAATTTAGAATGGAATGATCTGTTATTTATTAAATTTGAACTTATCAACTCCAAGAATACTCCCAAAAGCCTCTTAAATATTATATTCTTTTCAAAAAATCATATTGAGAAACAAAAATCCCTTTTGATGGAAATAACACGTATTTGGTTTTTGTAGGAATATTTAACTGAACAACCTTAGGTGGTCAATGTAATAATGAAAAATTCAATGAATGGATTTAAAAACATTATGAAAGGGCATTAAAATGATATATATATTAAAAAATGTTCATAATAAATTATTTAATAAATTTGAATTCATTATACAGGAGGATAAAACACATACAACTAAATAGAGACCCACTATAAGGGAATTTTATTACAATCACATTTTATTTCATTATTTTTATGTTCAAAAATACATTGAGATAATTCTATTATATTAATTTCTTAAACTTAATATACATTATTTTAATATAGTTATTTTTTATTATAACATATTTATTTTCCATTATTTTTCTTTTATAATTAAAAATCAATAAGTATGATACATGTTGGGAACATTCTTTTAAAAATATTGTTTTAATGTTTGTCTTCCAACTAATTTTTTCAATGTTGAGGTTCTTTTAAATTCTTTAAGAATGTTCGTATTTATGCTTCAATCATTTATGAAGTTTATTTTCATCTATTTATTTAAATTCATTGAAAACTATTAAAAATTATTATTTTCAATTTTTACAATACGGGTTATTTTTAATTTATTACAAAAGGAAAAAAATGAATATTTTTACCCATAGAGATTGATTTCTATTGACACACCATCATAGACATTATGTGTTACCAAAATTCCATTATAGGTTTCCATATTTATTTTCATCTAAAATATTTTCCTCAATATTTTGGGTATTTTTATTTAAAATTAATTAAAATAAAATTGTATTATTTTCTTAAAGGATTGAAAATATTTTAAAAATTGATTTAAAATTATTTCCATAAACAATGTTACAAGGATGTTATATATTTAATTTATTACTTCAATTTTAAATTATTAATTCTAGTATTTACTTCATAACCTTCATTTATAACCAGTCAATTGTCTTCTATTGTTCTTTAATAATAATATGTTATACTATATTTTGATATCATTCACTTTCTTGTGATCATTTTCTCTATAACTCTTCATTATTCATTATACATTATTTTCTACTTCATGCTAATCTTTTGAATATCATGGATTATTTCTGAATCATTTCTATTAATTTTATGATTTTTCAATTGTATATAATTTCTTTATATAGTATCATTTAATGGAATATTATTAATTACTTTATTTCATTTATTAAAGAAATATTTATGTTCTTTATTCTTGATATAATATGATAATTTTTAAATTATAATAATTTTTTAGATTAAATTTTATTAATAATTAAAGATATATGGACTTCAAAAGATGTGAAAGTGATGGGCGGGGTGTAATTATAGATATCCCCTTGATGCATCAGTATGTACATTGAGATAAAATTGCATGCATTCCATAATATATGGTGATTTGGTATACAACTAACCATTTATTAAGAATGATGTCTTTTTTGAGAGGAATTGATGGTAAGATTCATGATAACATAAATGATGCCTTCACTAAAAAATTATAAATATTTAGATGTATGCATTTCCCTTGTTAATAGTCTAGTTTCTATGGTCGATTTTATTGATATATTGATATTATCCCTGGGTTTTCATTGAACTCAAGTTGTATATTGAATGTAATGTTTTTTGATTATCTACTCCCTATGTGGATTATACATTTTTTATGCATGATAGATTCACCTATACGTAAATCTTACAAAGCATCTAGGATCACCCATTATTTTGTTTTCTTTTCTTTGGGATAACAAGAAGGATATTATGAATGATTTCAAGGATATAAGAATGCTTCTTTTGCTATGTATTTATATTTTCAATGTAATATGAGAATCATATATTTATCTCGTTTTATAGAGTTGATAAACTGATCGATTAAGTATGGGGAGATCTCCTGTATATTATACCAATGTAATAATGTAAACACCAACTCTGGGTTATTCGATAAGGGTGTTAAAGTTATTATCATAAGAAGTTTAGTAGGAACCATGGGAAATGTTTTTTAAATGTATATTGCTAACATGAGAATTCTGATAATATCTTAGGGTATTTGAGAACATTTTATATTATAGTGTTTTTTTTATTTTATAGCTGGATATTCATAATGATTATGAGCTAAGTCATTGAGCTCCATTTTTTAAAGATGGTTCCAAGAATAAGGAATGTGGTAAACACACATACTCAATATAGAGATTTCCCTACTAGGAAGGGAAATATATAAAGTTTAATAACTAAGTATATCATGGACATAATAGGTCTGATGACTCGGTTTTTTAATAATAACATTTCCCATATGGTGCAACCGGTTGTTCCAAAACATGATTCACCTATTTTGGATTAATCCATGTGATAAAAGGATTTATCTTTTAATGGAGTTTCCAATTCATTGGTTATTTAAAAATGGATTAATTCCCTTGAAAAATATTCTAGGCCATGGAAAGTAATGAAAGGGAAATGTATATTTCGGTTGTCTTTTTTCTAAAGAGAGATATTGATATATAGTGTTTATTGTTCATGAACACTAAATATTTATATTAAATATAAATTATAGAATGGATAACTTTAAAGGTGAACTCATTGGTAAATAATTTACTTTTGATTATTGAGCTGAAATGGGGAGGAATTTACTCACCTTAAAGTAGAAGGAAGTAGAAATTGTTGTAGAGTATGAGGATAACTTTACAATGTTAGCTAAGAATATTGAAAATTACATATATAATATATATAAAAAAAAATTATCATTTATTTTATGGGATGGAGCTGGGTCCATAAAGGGTAATGGTTTCATAAACAATTTCATTATATGATTATATAATATAATGTTTCATCGAGAAAGAGAAATAATTTTATAAGTCTTATATCATTAGGAGAAATTAATAAATGAATAGGTATATTGAGCACTATGAAAAAATATTGTCAGAGAAGAATAAATGGAATATGATATTCTAATATTTTATAATTGTAGAAAGAAACATACATGTATATTTTTATTGGAAATATGATTTTATTTCAAGTTCATAGAAAGGGTTCATAAGGACCATGAATGTAAGGGAAATAAGGAAACCACTGTTATCAAGCGCTTCAATTGTAAATATTTGGGTAATTATTCAAACCAATTTCCCAAGAATCAAAGAAATTTTCCTCCGAAAAGGAAAATGGAGAGATACCAAGCTTATGTGATCACTAAATCTACGGTGGAATTTCTTTAATATGTGGTGGCTAGTTATTTTAGTATAATATTAAATTTTTTTAATGATTTATTTGATTCATGATCTTTTCACTCATTTATATCTCCCATGTTTTCCATGAAAATTATATATTCTAGTATAATTATAAGGTGGGAGTTTTCAATAAAGAATCATAGTAGGAATCATATTGAAACATGGATGTGTCAGCTAGTACCCATTATAAAATGTAAACATGCCCTATTTTGATACGTGATTATTATATCAATGGTTGACTTTTATAAAATACTTTGTATGGATTTTATTTCAAATTGTAATGAAAAAAATATATTTCCAAGAGAAGGAGATTATGATTCATGATGGAGATATAGAATACCTTATCTTCAGAGGTGGTACTACATCTTATTGATCATTTCTATATCCACCTATATTATCTCTCATTAATGAAATTACGGAAGAAAAAGATATGACATGGCTTGTTATTGGGAAGACATGACTATATGGGAGGAGACCTCCAATGAAAAACTTCATTTGAATGCCTTCTATAAACATCTTGTGAAGGGATACCATAAATGGATAGGTTATTTTAATAAGAAATAGCTATCCCCTATAGAATCAAACTGCTTTGGAGGTTATCTCTTAAAAAAATTCCTGATGATATCGATTTGCTACAGGTTGGTATTAATCTCTACTCAGGGTGTACACTTTTACACCAGCACATTGAGGGTGTTGATCATATTTTTCTTATCTATAAATATATATCCTCACTTTATATGTATATCTTCAATATACTTGAGGTTCAACCACCATGAAATGATGTTATTATAGATTTTCTTCCTCCATTGATCGATACATATTTATCAAAACAGACTGAACTTATCTTCGAAGTAGCCTGTATTGAACATTTACAATATATATAGGGATTATGAAACAAATACTTACATGAAAAGTCTCTCTTCAATGAAAACTTAATCTGTGTTGAAGTTATGATGGTGTCACATAATGCTAATATAAAGGACACTAAAACACTATAGCAATTCAATGTAGGATCTCATTCTGCTGGGGAGACTGAAGTTCAATGGTTACTGCCCTATAACATGGAATATGATGGAGGTTTATAGGCTTTATCCTTTTAAAAAATACATAAAATGTTTCACAGATGATTCTTTCTGAGGAAACCCAAGGCCAAAAAGCTATGGTCTTTTTTTCAAGGACTATGTTGGGTATGTAATTGAATTTTAGTTTGGATCTTATAGAACTTCTTTATCCTTCAAACCATAAATAAGAAACCTAATAAATGAATACTCCTTTGAAAATAACAATAACCAGTACACCATATGGTTTCATTTTAATTCCACAACCATTGTTAAGGATATGAGAATCGGGAAGATTCATCTATCCTAGAAAGTGACATCAAAATGGTTTTATTGACTGCACCAGCTTTCATCAATGAACTACATTGTCATTCACACATTTCATGAAACCAATTTACATGTGAATACACTTTCAAACAAGGGAGTGAACAGTGAGGCCTGCATTTTTTCTAACACTCTCCAAAATTATCTTCTTCCAATGTTACAAAGATATAAATGTAAGTTTTCTACCTTCATATTATTGTTGTTTTATTCTTTTTAATGCAATATCCTAGTGATCACCTTTCTCAAAAAGCTTATACATCCACCTAAGTATGAGGTTGAATTTTCTATTGATCTCATTCTTGATGATGATCCTATATCTAAGCCTCTATTTTGGATTTACATTATTGAATTAGTGGAACAGAAGAATTAATTATAGAATTTTTGTGATAAGTGATTGATACACTCAAATGTTTAACCGTGAATATCCTTAATTATTTTAGATAAGAATAATGATGTGTTTGATAGGTTTTTCGTCGATGGTAGGGAAATAAATTCCATTAATATAAAGGCAAATTAACACCTCCCTATATTGATGATCTTTTTTATTAACTTTAAGGAGTTCAATATTTTTTAAATATTTATATTCATTGTGGATATCATCAACTAAATGTAAAGAATGAAGATATTTGAAAGATTGCATTTCATATGAGGTATTGACATTATTAATTTACAATAATTCCCTACAGTTTGTCTAATGCACACTCTATTTTTAGATATCTTAGGATCATAGTATTTAAGTATTATCTCAATAATTTCATTAATTTATTTATTGATGATGTCTTGATATACTATAAACCCTATGATGATCATAAGAATCGTTATTAAGTCATTATTAATTCTCATAAAGGAATGGAGTTATACAAAAAAATTAGAAAATGTGATTTCTTTCTAGAGGATATTTATCATACAGGACATGTTGAATCTAAGGATGGAATATCAAATTATCCTTCATAGAAAAAGTAAATGAAGGAATTGAAAACACTAATAATTATAACCTAAGTACATAGATTCCTTGTATTAACATGTTATTATCATAGTTTTTTAAAATATTATTTTATTAGCTAACCCATTAACTAGGTTTCCACATAAAGGTGTTATGTTCATATGGTAAAAAGAAAATAATGAATGTTTTTAAGAGTTAAATTGGATGTTTTTCAATGAGTAGATATGTAATTTTCCATTATGAATGGATATATTTTTGATATATAGTAATAAGTACCCATCCATAAACGTTACATAATCTTGAGTTAAGTCAATAATTATACATTTAGGATCATTTCAGGCTTAGAGTTCTAGAGAATTAATCCATAACTATTACATTACATCTCAAAAATTACAAAGTAGACACTTCAACTCAATCCAAAATTTTTCACAAAAATAAAAATCCTTAAATAAATAATAATTATTTTGTTAATATAAATCTTCTTTAATTATTAATTTCTATAACCCATCCTTATTCCCTTTGGAAAACATTTCAAAAACATGCGATGAGCATAAAAATCTCATTAAGGTTTATAAAATAAGGAATGAAAACATTAGTACATCAATACTTACAAATCAATAAAATCATACTTTTCACTCATAAAACAAAATCTCTTTAACATAACTCATTAAATAATAATATTTATGAATAACACATAAAAATCATAATGTTAACTTTTGGAATTCATAACATACATACATTGTAGATTTCACAGCTACATAGGGAGTTACATTCAGAATACCCATCAAAGTATATTCCCTAAATATCTTAGGAGAAACATTAAATATTACCTCAGTCATGTTACCTAATACATTGGAGATCTATCTTGGGATCACACTCCCTAGGTTTATCATGTAACCACCTGTATATGTAAATAATTCCAAAGAACCATAACATAAACATAACACATAAAACAAGAATAAAGAAAAATAAAATTACCACATTGAAATAAAAATATATCATTTTAAGATATTGACATAATCAATGATTTATCAAACCATTTTTAATACCAAAATACATAAAAATGGTATATGGTATTTATTTTCCTCTATAGACACATTGTGGATTTTTAAAGAAGAAAAATATCAAAAAATGATACCGGTGTTGGAAAGGTCGTTGCCACAACATACGTTAAAAAAACATTCCCTCTTTAATTTAGTAAGAATATTAATAGAAATAAGATTTTCTTTTAATGAAATTAAAATTAAAAGGGGTTTTTATTATACACCGTATAAAATAAGGAGGTGTATATTATCCAAATATGCCTCAATGAAAGGAGATTGAGACGAAGTCCCTTACCTTGAGTCTGACTCGTCACATATGTTCATTGTTATTATTGAATAATAAACTTAAGTTAATTTCTACTTACTTCAAAACACTTTTCAATTTTCTTATTCCTTTTATATCACTTATTACCTCATTATAAATATTAAATAATTATTAAAGTTAATATCGGTTGTTTTGTCGATATTTGGTACTTCAGTCAAAAATAAATTTGTTATAATTACATATTATCCAGGTGGTCAAAAATATATTATATCCAGAATCATATTCTTGATTTAAATATCATATATATACAATATATATATATATAATATTACATAACATTTGGATATAAGAAATAAAATTCATTGTTCATGGAGATGGTTAGTCGTACGTACGCATGAACGCTACTTTCATTTCTTGTTCATATTTAAATGAATAAAAAATAAATGATACATTGGTATATTATAATCATATTATAATATAATACTTTATATACATTAAAAAAAATCATTAACTCCACTCTTTATATGTTCCATGTATGTCATGAATGAGTCATATCACTTTAAGGGGTTGGTAGTCCGCACATCCTCAAATTAAATTATCATATTTACACATTATGGAAAGAATAAAGTTTTGATTTAAATAAAAAAACAGAATCATAGAGACAATATAAATATAATATATATCATATATAAATATAATTCCATCATAATTTCCACCATTAGAGGGTGTAAGGAAAATTGAATAATCATTGTTTCGGGAGGAAGTAGTCTGTCTTCCACAGAAACAGTATGTTTGTATCGATTGGATGGAGGTGTGTGTAAGTGTAATTATAATATTTCTCATAAAAAACATACTAGAAAATTTAAGATACTATTTTTTATAAAATAATTTAATAAATAGAGTTTAGGGGGTTGGAGAAACAAAATAAATGAAAAAATCTTGAGAGAAGGCATTACCTCAAATCAGGTAAGTCCTTTTGATTTAAGCAAAACAGACTTATTGAATTTCCCTTTGCCTATGTTAAGGAATATAGGAGGAATATAGGGGGTTTTGAAGCTTATTTGGACAGAGTTTTGATGACCCAATGGGCTTGAGAGGTGATAGTAAGGGGTTAGAGGTGGTGGCCTCTTATAAGAGGGATGAGGGGCACCTTAGGAATGTTTGAAAGTATTATTTTATTATAAAATGATTTTAAGATTCAAAAGGTCTCAAAGTAATTTCATTAAAATATAATATTCTTTTGTGTCTAAAACATGTCAACCAATAGGTTTTAGACAAGTCTAGATCACAAATTTAACCTTATCATTTATCATTAACCATTAGTTAACTAATTTAATTCCTACTATGTCTTATTGTGTATTCATACTATATAGTTAATATAGTTACTATAAAATTCTAATATGACCTCAAGTTGTTCATTAATTAAATCTCCAAAATTATATATGTCATTTTTCAAAATATTATATTTTTAGAACTATTATATTATATAATTAAATAGTATTTATTTTAAAAACTCATCTACGTCAATTTTTATACTATTCATATCATGAATTTTTAAAAATCCATAAAAACATTATTATTTTGAAAAAACTTCTTTAATTAAAATATAAGAAGCCATAATCATCCATAAAATTCATGGATGGCATAAAAATTTTTAAAATAAATTTATTTCAGTTTTTATAATCTCATTTATCTAAATCATTCATTAATAAGGTAATCACTATATCATCATTATGTCATAAATATATTTATTTATTTGATTTATAAAAATTATAAATAAAATAATGTGACGTATGAAATCTTTTTATATTTCTAATGAATATTTATAGTCAAATATATCACTTATATAAAGTCATATAAAAATTGTTTTAGTAAAAACTACATTTTTATGTTTTATTTTTCTTTAATTTAAATTAATTCATATAAAATGTCATTTTCACATAAATGTTTCTCCATGGGGTCCTAAAATCTACCCAAGTATGCCCAGGGTGTGAAATTTAGTCACTTAAGGATATAAATTAAACAAATGGGTGTGCTAGAATCATAGTAAGGGAAGGAATAAGGGACATGAATCAATAGTACGTGGGTGGGCATAACCAACATCATCTTATCATAAGCATAAGATCATCATCAACTTTAAGAGGAAGACATTTTATAAGACATTGAATGTGTCACATATATACAAATGAAACACCATGTCATAATGGAAAAATACCATATATATGTGAATAAAGCTAGAATCATGTCCACACATAACTTATGTGCATAAATCATAACATCATAATTATGAACAATGATATCATCATGTTAATTTATAATACACATAATACCATGAGATAAATTACATTACATAATAAATTGGAAGTATATATAATTATTCCCCCACCTGTCACATCATAAATTCCCGTAAGCATGCATTCCACATATAACGTATAATAATCGTAGTCATGAAATAACCCTAGGAAATGAATGGGTTTTATAAAGAATTATATTATAAAAAAATTGGGGTAAACAAATGAATTAGTTCAATATTGTCTTCCATAAAAATCATAATTCTCTAGTGAATAATAAAAAACACATGATGATTCAAATATGTGTTTTGGAAAGAGAAGTCTATTTGAAAAAAAATTATTCATCTTTTATTTGGAAAATTCAAATAACATGTATATACATGAAAAGAATAATGAAGAATAGTGAAATTATATTTAAGGAATATTATTTTAATATACATACTAAAAATGGTGAGAAATATAGATAACCCAAAGATGAAGAGTTGAGTTTGAGAATCCCTGTACCTTAATTCCAACTTTATTATATCGCTTTTCTGTCTCCCAAATAATAAACATAGGTTTATTAAAACATTGAACTAGATGTTAATTATTTCCATTTTTTAGTATTTATAAATTATAATAATTATATTATATTTCTTAATCGCCTTTGTTAAAAGGAAAAAAATTTTGATATCATGTTTTCTATAAAAAAATCATTGTTCTCTTCAATTTTTTTTTGTTCAATGGATTTTATTCATGAGTAGAATTAATTATAAAATCATAAAATTAATATAATTATATATTTATATATCATAAAAATAAAATATAACCATTCAAAATATTATTGATATGAAAATAATTAAATACTTCCTCAATGGCGATTAACAGAATGTTAATGATACGATTTTTAAGTGTGTTCTGAGATATATAATATATGATTATATTAAAAATAATATTTTTATAGTATATTAACAATAACAAGATCATGTTAAAATATTTTATA
Organism: Viscum album; assembly: GCA_963277665.1. Classification (NCBI taxonomy): domain Eukaryota; kingdom Viridiplantae; phylum Streptophyta; class Magnoliopsida; order Santalales; family Viscaceae; genus Viscum; species Viscum album. The sequence continues at coordinate 1,399,472,767 of OY728143.1, read as the reverse complement.
ATTTGATTAAGAAGGTTTTAATAATAAAATATAATTATTAAATGAAATTAGAAATGGAAAATAAAATAAAAGGATAAAAGGATATTACCTATTTCTTAAAGTGGTTACTTTTCTACAGCCCTTAACTTCATGAATGAAAGCAGTTTTATTACTCTAGAATATCCCTAAGGATTAGAAGGGGATGAATATAGAGTATTTGTATTATATTTTTAGTTTTTAAGTGTCATGGTATTGGTCTTTCAATAGAAGGGAGAGGGGTTGTTTAAACTTGGGGATTGACGTATTTTTGAGTTAAAATATTGAATAAAATACTATATCTAAGGTAAACCTTCTAATATTGATATTTTTTACACTATAACCCATATTTAAATTAAATTACATGTTTTTATGAAATTTAATCACTTTATAACCCTAATACATTATTTTAATTAAAAAATGTGAAAAAAAATTGAACATATCTTTTTAAGGTAATACGTAAGATTTTCGACATTGGAAAAAAAATTCTCGATCTATAAATCATGTTTATTGTATGTTAATGTCTAATTTATAAATTAAATATTTTTTGGTCTGGTCTAATGTTCTAAAAAATGTATTTCATTATTACATAATAAGTAATGTACTTTAGGATACACTAATTGTGGAAAAAAATTTATTTTTACTATTCACATAAAAATTGAAGTATTTTAGAAAATTAATAAAAACCCATCCTTAAAAAATTCCAACATTGTGATTTCAAAAAAGATATTAATTTTATCAAAATATTTTTCTTTCATGGGTAATTTTATATTTTAATATAAAAATTATTATTATTATGAAATAAGATAAAATAAAGATTATTAAAAATATTATTTATTGAAAGACCCCATAACACCCTAAGAGGGGAGGGTGAATCGGGGTGTCAAATATTTATTTTAATGTGATGCATCTTATTCCAATTTAAGTAGGAACATGTTAAATATATCTATTCATAAGGTGAATAATTATAACATTCCCATGTAGAAGGACAACATATCATTTTTACGTGGTTCACCACTAAAGGCTAGTCCAAGGAGCATACATCGACATGTTGTCAGTTATACCAATGTGAACTAATGTTCACTGTTTATGGATTACAAAATTTTAACAAAGTAACTTTGTGCAAGGTGCATTGTCTTTACAAGGTTTTCTATATAACACACTACATCCCTCATATCCATTCTATTGACTCCCCCATGATCACTGTGTTGAGAGGAATATGAACCATGTTTATCGATTTAAAGGTCGCTTCAATGGGTTAGAATTAAATCAAGAATCCTTAATTATAGTTAAATGGTCTGTTGAAGTCTTGTTTTCCTCTATAGGTATAATCTAATTTTTTGTGTATTGTTCATTTGTGACCTTTTCCTCCATGAACTGGCATTATTTCTCTACAAAACTCAATGCACCACGTACTGTGAGTGCTTTGCGAACCACCAATTCATACTGCCTTTGAAAACCATCTTCTCGTACTGCATTCACATATCGCTTATTCTCAACGGACAAACTCCACTTCTGGTAAATTTTTTTTCACAAACACACTTCTACGAACCATCTTCCATGAACCCACTTCTTTGAACTATCTTCCAAAATTGTATTCCACAAACTATTATGGAATTGACCAAATTCTTTCCATATTTTTAATCAAAGTCAATTTTCTGGGGTTGTCTTCCCATGAACTATTATAGGCTTCACTGAGTTCCTCTCAGATTTCTAATTTCAGTTTCACAGGCTTAATAAAGGGATCAGTGCATCTTATATAGGTAAATAGATCCAAAAAATCCATTAATATGAGATTCTCCCAATCTTCACCATGTACCATGCTCCCACAAAATGTTCTGCCATATGTGGTCTGCATACAACCTTTTCCATCATAGCGGTCGAATTATTTTGTGAACCAATCTCCACCTTGTTTTCAATAATGATAATCCATCCCATGAACTAATTCTTTCACGAACCAATACAACTTTTTTTACCAAAAATAATCCATCACGTGAACTATTTTTCTTCTTCGTACTACAAACCTACCCAAAAAACACATTCATCTCATGAATCATTTTTTTTCATGATCTACATACCACCCTTCCCATCTGCGTAGCACCGTTATGTGGAAATTTTACCTTTATAATTTTCACCTACAACCTATGTAACTGCTGTGTGGTCCATGAACATTCCATCAGGCTCTGTGAACCATGCTTGATAGACTCCTTTTCATAAAACCACCCTTTTCCAAAATAATTTTCTCTCAATTTTAAGGCCCAAAAATTAGATAAACAATGGGAAACTAAACAACTATAAACACTTTATTCAGCTTATACTGTAATAATCCTTGTCTTGAAAACCCTTTTATTAACCCAATCTGGATTGGAAAAAAAAGACAAACCATACTCCAGTTCTAGTAAAGAACAACCATGGTTCCAACACTTGTATTTTTTTTGAGTTTTTTAATCATGCTATTTATTATTTGGAATTATAATATGTATATCTACATAAATTTATCATGATAAATTTTATTTATATTACAATTTATTATTTTTAGGTAAAATTACTATTACAACGGTCAGGTTACTATTCCAAATGGTCAGGTTACTATTCTAATGGTCACATTTCTATTCAAAAAGACACATTACCTCTTTTAAATTCCTCTTCATTATATCATTAATTATTCCCCTCAATTCCTCTCATGGTTCTACATTTAAATTTTCTATAATATTTATATGTTTACAAATATTTTGTTTCATTTCTGTAGTGTTGTTCGTAAGAGAGATGATTTTAGTAAATTGGAATGATCTATATTTTCACATTTTAGTTTTTCCTTTTTATATTTTTTGACTCCTTGTAATATTTAGAATTCTAATGGGTCTAATTACTAACTAATATACCAATTTTTATTAATGAAATAATGTTTTTTGTGTTTCTATATGTTTTTTATGTATATAATAGTGTATAATATAATAAGATAACTTTTAATTTCAAGAAACAAATAACACTTATAAACTCTAGACTCTTACATACTTTCCCCGTTTTAAAATTACATCCCTTAAATTTAAATTCATATTCTCTATTAAAAATAGCTGAAGAAACATAATTTTCACTATTTTATATGGTTCTCATGTCGCATCTTCATACTTATTGTTCATCCATAATACTTTGACATAGTCAGTTTTCTTGTTATATAGAAATTTATATCTACAACCCAATATCTGTATAGAAATCCCCTCATACAAGATGTCATTCTCCAGTTGTACCACCTTCATATTCATTACATGTGAGGGGTCAGGTATGTACTTTCTTAGGATAGATACATGGGAAACAATATGCACTCGAGACATATTTAGTGGATGTGAAAACTAGTAATCCACTTCTCCTATTTGATCAATGATTTATATCATGACCCGATCCAAGGGGGATCATGTCACAACTACCCTAATCCCACCTTTATTTTCTAAGGGCTAGTGACAAGTGTCTAATGGAATAACATGTAAATACCCTGACACCAGTATCCAAGATCTAGTAACTCAAATTATTAAATTGGTACTATGAATAAGTGTTCAAATCATATAGGACTAAATAATTTAGTAACTTTGAAAAACCATATACAAACATAAGTTTTTACATTACAACATGAAAGGAAAAAAAACATAGAAAATACATTCGGAACATCCATAACCTTTTTTATTATCCATTCAAGTCATTCATAATAAACATCTTCTCATCCAGGGGAAAAGTAATACATAAGAGGAAGGGGTGAGATCAGATGCTCAGTAATGGTTATAAATACAATAGAAACTATCATAAAAAATAATGTAAAGTTATTAACTAAAAAAATACATGCTGATAAATCATATTCATGATCATAATATGGTAGGAGTTAAAAATGATTAAATATTTCCATAAATAATTACATGAAAAAGAAACTTAACCATAGATATTTTAATAGTAAAATAATCACAGGAATTTTCATTAACTAATATAATAATGAGGGAATGCATAATTTGAGACATCATAAAAATACCATCAAGACTACATTCAAGAGGTCTATATAAATAGGTAAGGCCTTTTCCAAAAAGTGTTCTAGTTTTTTCCATGAAACCTACCAATGCATCAAGGGGATAAACTTATCCCTGCCCATTACTTATTATATCCAACACATTCTTCATATGCCGAACAATTGATTTAAAAATATATATTTAAATAAAAATTTCAAATTCCACTTTGAAATATTTGAATCATAATAATATATGAAAATACTATAATAAAATCCTTAATAAATTACTGAGAGAAATACCCTTTTACTTTGGAAAGTAGATTTCTTTTGGAAAATAATTTTTATTTGTCATAAAATCATATTGTAAACATTTATATCCCAAAAAAGAATTTGGAAGGAAAATAAAATTATTTTTGAGGCATAAATGATTTCCAGCTAAAGTAAAACCACATAAAAAGAGTTTTTACGAAACTTTAGAATTGAATCTCTTTAGCACGGTTGAAGAGAAAATATAATACACATTAAAACAAAAAAGGCCTAATTGTTTTCTTTAAAGGAGAAATGGACTAGGATAGTTTTTGATTAAAAAATAGTGATTTAGTAAACATATTGGTAGATTAAAATAGGTTATGAAGTCTTTTTTAATACGGTAATGAATTTATAAAATATCCCTTTAATTGGGATTTCTTATCAAGAGTTATTAAGAATGGAACCATATAAAACATATATTTCCCAATAATGGAAGATGAACTAATATAGATATATTATTTTTTACATATAAACATAATTTATAATAATTACATCAAAATAATAAATAATTACATTGGTCTAAAGAGAGATAAATCACGACCCGAATGAAAATGGAGGTTCGGGGAGAAACACTTACTAATTTGGAAACAGTCATACCATATACACAATAAAATTAATGATCATAAAATACAACATTTAATAAAATAAATATAAATGTATTCATGATATGATACATCAAATTCCATTATACATACACCACACACAAAAAATAGTTGTCAATAAGGCATATCACATGGAAATAAAAGCGAGATGAGAAAACTCTTACCTTATGTACAAAAACATTTTGCACTTATACATAACTTCACATATAATAATGTTAGATTCATTAATAATTTAATTCAGAACCTATTAAACATTTATTTCATTTATTATAATTTTACAAAGTAATTTTATGGTATTTTTTATAAGTGATAAGATTCTATATTTTCATTATAATGTGTTCGTTTCCTTTGTTTTCACAATTGGTTCACTTTTATAAATGAATGAAAGATCATGTGAAATGGGAATAGTTATCTAGAATTAAAATAATAAGTTATTAAGGAACTTATAAATGATTTAATTGTCATGTAAATAATTTTTTACTAGATATGAGGATGATTCGTTAGATAAAATTTTAATGATAATTGTTTGGACTATTTTGGTGTTTTTTTATTATAACAAAATAGATTTATTTTGTTAATTACTATTATTTATATATACTGGTTAAAAAACATTAAATGAGATATAATACATACATTATAATATTTTTTAATCATAAAAATGGTTTTATAACAATACTTGAAGGTGTAATTGAAAAAGGAAAACTCGTCAACCATGAATGTGGTAAATCAGCACCTCACGAACAATGTTGTCATTTTTAGAAAAAAAAGGGGGAAGATAAAAGAATTGATGTAAGTTATTCCATAATCATAATAAAATTACCTTATATTTAAGATACAAGATTTATAATGAATTTTTTGGACAGAGGAGATATGGAAAATAAAATAAAATAAAAGAAATTAGCAATAAAATAAAGGAATAAAATTGGATTTAACATCTTGAACTTCTTCTCCTTATGAATGTCCTTAAGAGGATTAGGTTAGGTATATTGGTGATAAAAGTGGCTCCAAGACATGTTTGAGAGAATTTGGTAGTGCATTGGTCCATAATTGTAGAATCTTCATGGCTTAAGAGGTGTGAGGAGATGAGGTTGTGAGGGGTGGTATTTATAGTGGAGGAGAGGGGTCTTTTTAAATTATTTTATTTATTTGTTTATTATTTTGGCGGAACATTATAAATAGTTTTATAATTATCACCAAATATATTAAAATAATTAACGATTTTTTTGATAATGTGATTATATTCTCTATACAACATCTATGACTTAATAATTCATGTAATTTTTAAATACTGTAAATTACCATATTTTATTATTCACAAAAAAAATTCCATAATTTTTAAAAAATCCAAAAAAATAACCTCAAATGTTTTGTCATCTGTATAATTAAAAAAAACTACATTTTATTAAAATAATATTCTTTATATGGGAACATTAATTTTTAAATAAATTCATTATTTACTCCAAAATTAAAGATTTTAATATTAAAATTATTTTTATGAAACATTGAAAAATTAATTAAGGTCACATAAAATTATATTATAACCATAAGAAAAATATATTAATTTATAAATAAAAATTATGAAAATATATTTTCTTTTAAATCATTACATTAATTATAAAATTTTATATAAACACTTATGTTTCAAAAAAACACTAACACTTAATTTATTGTTTTTAAAAAACTATTTACTTATTTAATGATATAAATATAAAATATTTTCATTGATAATATGAATAAATTTTAGTTACACTTTAATAAGTGAGGTTACTATTCAAATCATAAATATAATATAAATATTACAAAAATGAATGTTTTATAAAAATCAGGAATTTTCATTATTTGCTGGAAAATTAATATTTTCAGAAAAATAAAAAAACATCACTCAAAGCTAATTTTAAAAATAAACTTTAAAAAATGAAGATTATTCTACTAAATATAAATTATAAAAGTTTTAAAATTTTGTTTTAAAACAAGTTCACTATTAAAAGGTGGTTAAACTACCTTTTGAAAAATATAGCCTTTTAATCCATACAATTTGATTAATTCTTTTCTAATGCATCTAAAATCATTTGGATGAATGTTAAAAAATTGATTAAATATAAAATATATAAATTTCAAAATTTGGTTCCTATTATTCATTTTCATAAATTTAATATATAGTTTACAGTAGTTGTGTTAAAATAATTATATTTAACTATGTTTCATTGATTGTTTAAGTTTAGTGTTGTGTGAAATGCATGCTGTCAAAATTAATTTAAAAAGTGACTTACTATAAAATCTTGAGATGTTATATTCTCCCAATGTTCAATAAATTTCTTCCTTATAATTTAAAATTTTACTTCAAAAATCAATGCTTTATATTTAAAAATTTCTCTTTAGGAAACCCACAATGAAAATAGGGTTAGTAAATTATCATCCAAATAAGAGGGAAAGGTAAAACCAAAGGTCACCACAAAACTAGTATTTTAAGAAGTAACCCATTAGTTGAAAATGATATCATATACACAGAAGAGAAATATAATTATCATTTTCTGATGGAGAGTGATAGAGAACATGTTCATTATAATGTTAACCATTACAAAATCATAAATATTGAGATTAGTTAAAAGACCTTTGATTTCCCATATATAAATGTTATTGGATAATTTTATTGTTTCAAAATATTGTTCTTATAGTTGAGGGATTATTTTTTCATTAAAATAATAACATGGGAAAATAAGCATACTTTATCGCTTTCCATTTCACAAGAATAATCTCATACTTTGGTTTTTCTTCGATCTATTTTCACTTCATCCCTTACACATGGGAATGAATGTTCAAGATGTATTTTTCACACCTAAAGAAGTTTTATTGAATCATATGGTCCTTAAATAATTACTTTTAACAATAAATATTTACTAAAACCAAGAAGGTTATCTCAAGTTATCATTGAAAAACAATTTACAATGTTCAACTAGATCCATTCCACAAGTAGTTAATCTTAAAACTATTCTAAAACATTTTTCTCTCATATAATGACTGTGAAAAAAAGTATTAGGAAGGTCACTACATTTCAAAAATCGACCTAAAATAAAAATCCCCAAATAATTTAGCTCTTAATCCCATATAAAAAATATATAAATAACATGATAACCTTAAAATCAAAAGGAAAACATGCATGCTTATAAATTTGTAAAGAATAAGTCCTGCAATATAATCTGTATATATATCATGATACTTATAACTAGAGAATTATTGATTGAATACTCAAATAACATTTTTTTTCCAAACACAAGAGTATTAATCATTCCTCTTTGTGTGAGGTAGTAGAATAAGCTTGACCATGATCCATTATCTTCTTTTGGGGTATATTACATTGAATCTTGAAAATTTTATTTCTATATTGTTTCATCTCCTTGCAGTTAAAGCATTGAACATTGTAAAATTATTTTCTTTCCATAAAATCATAAGCATGGTGGAATTTTTCTTCATACTTGAAGCAAACTCCTTTTCCACTTAATCATATACCAAGGTGTTTCCTTCCACAATTATCACATGTGGGACAATAATTTATCAGATTCTTATAATTATCTAATTTCTTTCTAGATTTCCTCTTTTTCTCTTGCTTCCCTTTGATGTCATAAGACTTAGTTAATTCTTTACCTTTGTTGTAATTTCATGATGTTATTTTATCATATGATAGGAATATTTGGGAGACTACTTTTCTTTGAAATACTGGCATTAACCCATCATAGAAATGATTATTATTATTCTTTGTAGTATGCACAATGATGTGGTTCCCATTCCTTGTACTAGGCACCATTTCTAAAAAATTACATACACTAGATTAGATCATAAAATTATGAAACATAATTTATAATCCAAAAACTATTTAAATATATAACCAGAAATTTTAAATATATATAAATATATAGTTGATCTCAAAATAATAATCATTATTTGTTTAGGGGTATGTTAACTATTAAATCCATTATAATGGTTTATAAATAAAATTTTAATTATTCTAATCATATTCACTGGGAGTGCCAAAAAAGGTGCACAGTAAGGAATGTTTTTTGTGTAACTGGTTACGATGAGTTAGTCCTGACATGCCTTGTCAGAGTTATTACCCCTAGGTACATTGGTGCCAAAACCATGTCCACTTTTAGTATCCAGAATGTGATTTATTTCTAAGAATACCCACATAATCTCTACCCTAATAATATTCTAGGATGTTTTTATATGATTATACTCAAATTATATCTTATGGTTATTTCCCCTAATTTATGTTTTCTAAATCTATTTTCTAAGGTTTCTACTAAAATTCCTTTAATACAAACTGTAAATACCCCGACCCCAGCAGCCTAGAGTTTGTGCCTTACTTTATTACATTGGTATTGTGAACAAGTGTTCTCGTCCCAATGTCTGAATAGTTTACTATCTTTGGAAGACCAGATAAAAACATAAGTTTTTAAAATACAACATGAAGGGGAAAAATATAGAAACTCCATTGGAAACATCCCTAAACATCTATATTATCCATGTAATTAATTCATAATAAACATATTTGTATCTTGGGGAAAAATAAAACATAAGAAAAGGGTTATCCTAGATACTCATTAAGAGTAAAAAAATTCAGATTGATCTATCATAAATAATAATACATGGTGAATAATTAAAAACATATGGCATTAAATCATAGTCTTGATCATAATATGGCGTGATTAAAAACTGATTAAATAATTTTATAAATAATTACATGAGAAAGAAACATAACCATGTATATTCTATTACACAAATAATCGCATGATTTTTCAAGTAATAATGTCATAATGAGGGAATTAAAAATTTATACATTATAAACATACCATCATGCCCTTGGGCAACAATCCAACATAAATGGGAAATGCATCAGCCAAAACATGGTCAAGTTTGTCTCGTGAGATCTACCAATACATCGAGGGGCTATAGAAGGCCCCACCCATCACTTACTAAGTACAACGCATTAATAATATATTGAATAATTGATTAAAAATATATATTTAAATAAAATTATACAATACCACTTTGAAATATTTTAATCACAATCATATATGAAAATAATCTAATAAAATCATTGATAAATGCATGAGAGAAATACCCTTTGGAAAAAATATTTATTTTTAAAAATAATTTGTATTTCTATTAAAATAATATTATATAAATTTATATCATAGAAATGAAAATGGTAATAAAATTAAATTACTTTTTAGGAATAAATGATGTCCAACTGAAGTGAAAATTTTTAAAAAGAGTTTTCAAGAAACTTTAGAAATGATCCACTTTAGCGCGGTTTAAGAGAAAATATCAAAGAAACTATAAAATTTAAAAGGCACAATTGATTAAATAAGATGAATAATAGACTAAAATATTTTTTCATGATAAAAATAGTGATTTTAGAAAAATATTTATGGCGTAAAACTGAATATTGAGTGTACTTGAATATGGGAATGAAATTGGAAAAGTTTCCTTTAATCGGGCTTACTTATCGGGAGGAATTTGAGAAGGGAAACATCTAAAACATATATTTACCAATAAAATAAAGAAAAAATGATATAGATATATGATTTTGGAACATATACACATAATTTATAATAAGTATATAAAAAAAATTATGAATTACATTAGTGTAAAGATAGAGAAATTGTGACCCAAAAGAAAAATAGAGGTTTGGGGAGAAACCCTTACCACTTTGAAAACAGTAAAACCATATGACCCCATAAATTTAATGATCAATAAATGAAACATTTAATACCATGGAGATAACTAGATTAATTTTTGGATACATAAATATTTAGAATACATACACCACACATAAGAAGTAGTGGTGAATAAGGCATATCTCATGGAAATAAAAGTGAGATAAGAACACCCTTACCTTATGTATGAAAGTGTTCTTCACATGTACATACGTCCTGGATAATGAAATTGGATTAATTAAAAATTTAATTTAGAACCTATTAAATATTTATTTTATTTTTTATAATTTTATTAAGTTCATTTATGGTCTTTTGGATTATTTTTAAAATTCAATTTTGTCATTCATAATTTTTTTGTTTCATTGTTTTTCACGATTTGTTCACTATTATAAATGTTTAAAAGATCATGTGAAATATGAATATTTATATAGAACTGAAATAATATGTAATTAATGAAATTATAGATTATTTAATGGTCTTAAATATCATTTTGTTTCAAGATATGAGGTTGATTCTTTACATATAACAATAATGATAACCGTTTGGATTATTTTGGTGTTTTTTCAATTGCCACAAACAAGTTTTGATTCATTAATTAATATTACTTATATATAAATGTTGTAGAAATTATATAAGATTTAATAAATATATTAAAATATTTTTTAATCATAATTTTATTTGTGACCATCCTTGGAAAACAAAAAATCATCGTTTGTGAAGGTGGTAACTTAGCACCTCACAGATGATGTTTTCATTTTTTGAATAAAAAGGGGAATATATAATAATTTATGTAGGATATACCATTATCATAATTGAATAATATTATATATAATATACTGTATTTTTAATGAATTTCTTGATAAAGGATATAAAGAAATGATAAGAAAATAAAAGAAATTGAGAAGAAAATAATGGAAAACGAAAGAAGATTTTACCTCCTCAACTTCTTCTCCTGGAGATCCTACATAAGGGACTATGGTTTGTTCTTTTTATAGAACCAAACGATCCTATACATGGGTAAGAGACTTGGGGAGAGTATTTAGTAGAAATTAGATGTGATCTAAGACTTAAGAGGTGTGAGGAGAATAGGTGGTGAGGGGAGGTAGATATTGTAGAGGAGAGGGGTGTTTTTTGAATATTTTATTCATATGTTACTTATTTTTGCTCAAGAATAATAATATTTTGAGAAATATCACAAAATATATTAAAATAAAGATGTATAGTTCTATATTGTGGGCTTACATCTTCCATACATCATCTATGATGCAATAATTCATGTATTTGTTAAATACTATAAATTACGGTATTTCATAATACACCAAAAATTAATCTTTTTAAAGAAAAAAACACCAAAAAATTTTACCCTAACATATTTTTTATGTTTATATTTAAAAACTTGACTCCATTTTATGAAAAAAAAAATTGTCTATATATGATATCGTTAATTTAAAAAAATCATCATTTAATAAAAAAAATACTGATTTTAATATTATAACTTTTTTTATTACACTGTTAAAAGTTAATTAACGTCTCCAAAAATTATATTATAATCATAAGAAAACAAAATATTAATTTATGAGTCTATTTTATTATGACACTGTAAAAAACTAAAGTAAGAACATTATATTTGATAGTGTGTATAACACGTGATAGCAAGCGAAAAAGGCAATATAGTATCCATATACTTTATAATATATTTAATATTTAAAATATATTCTATATATTTAAACACAAGAATCACCATGTTAGAATGAAATTCATGAAATTATTATTTAGAAAAAATCATTTTAATTTATGTAATTCATCTATAGCTTGCATTATAAGCAAAAGATAACTTCTTTGATGGCTTTCACTATACACAATACCAAGTCTTACTGATAAATAATCTATAATTAAAACATTATTTTTTAATATAATAAGATATAAACTATCCTTTGTGAATATTATAAACTAAAATATGAAAATATTTTGTTTATAAAACTAAATCATTGGTCACAAATAAATTATAAATGAATATAAGAACCAATTGAATATTAAAAGCATATTTTTATAGATAACAATGTTTTATGCTCACGGAGCTGTTTTACAATAATAAATAAAAGTAATTACAACTAGTTATTTATTTTTAATGGAATATATATGTTATATATTCAATAAAATATTTTTTATATACATACAATATATTTGGTAAGTATAATATAATAACAAACCCAATATTTCACATAAAAACCTATATTTTATAAAGGCAATTTTACCCCTTTTAACGGAGAACCCATTTTAAATATTAATTTTGAAATTCTTATTAATTTATTTTGAAAACATAGACTGTATTTTTGAATTCATAAAGTCATAACTTACTTAGTATGAATATTTGGTTTTATGAGAAACATCATTTTTTAGTGAATAGGGAAAAAAACAATATTTTAGTTAAAAATTGACTTTTTGTTTAAATAATTTTTAATGTTAAATTATAATATATGTTTTTCTAAGTCACATTGGATAAAAAAATACATCTATTTATATAATTTAGTTCATTATAATCAATATAATTTTTAAATTGAATATAAATACATTCCAATCTTTTGAAAATGTTTCTACTATAACCAGTTAATCTGTATGTTGGTGAGATTAGCATTAATCTCAATTTTCCCCTTCTGGGATTTTAATTTTAAATATAATATAGAAAACATTGTAATCAAGATAATATTTTTTATCAATATCAACTTATTTTTTGAAAAAAAATTATTAGTGAAAGTGATTAAAATTAATTACACTGACAAAGGTGTAATTATGCTTAAAAATAGACTAAAACGTTATGTTTAAGGGCCCAAATAGCCTATCCACTTGTCCAAAACTCATTTTATATAAATATTTCGGAAAATAACCACATATTAAATATTTTGGGTGATTTTTTATGACTTTTATGATGTAATAACATGTGAAAACCTAACTTATTTTAAAAAACACCAAGTGAGTCGTTTTCTTCACTATAAAAGGCCACCAACTTTACCTATTCTTCACACTGATCAAAAATATTATGTTCAACCAATACATACCCATATAGTATCCCATAATTCCTATACTAGACCTAAAATCATCCTTTTGGGAAGAAACCCTTCCAACAAAGACTTTTGGTTCAAACCAAAAGAAGTTACCTGATTAAAAGGTAATGTCTTTTTTCAATATCTCTAGATTCATTTCCATTATCCAAGCCCTAAAATAACATTATTCTATTCTTGTATGACAGAAATAGTATCCTATATATACTAGGATGTTTTTATTCTGATATTTTAAACTACACTCACACACACCACCATCTAATGTGCAACGGACATAATGTTTTTGTGGATAGAAAACTACTACCTCACCAAACGACGATTGTTCATTCTTACATTAACTCCTATCATGGTGTCCATTATGATCTAAATTTTTTTAATATATTCTATATATTATATTTATTATGTCTTTATTTTTTACCATTTATAATACATAAAATTAGTACTTTCCATTTTATGTTAATACGATTACATCGTTTGAGGAAGTGTGGACTACCGCCCCCTCAAAGAGATGTTATTCATTCACATGCTATATGGAATGCATAAATAATGTTTATAATTAAAAACATGATACATAAAGAACTTATATATGATATTAATGATATAATTACCTTTATGTATTTATATATATATATATATCATTTTCGTTATTACCCCATCACACACTTTAAAATATATAACATCATTCGTGGACGTTTACACTAACACCTCCTCGACATGATGTGATTACTTTTAAACCAAATTATTATATATATAATTATATATGACTAAATAATATGATATTTTTTATATAATTATCACTATGTAAATATTTGAGTTACTTACCTTCTTTCTGCAACGATCATTTAAAATTGGGAATGTTACTCATGTGTATGTATGACCTACCGTATTTATGATTGTAACATATTATCATTTTCAAAACCATATTTAATGACTGATTTTAAAAGAATAATTGATTTTGAAATATTATAATTATGAAATTTTTATCATTTATGATATGTTATATAATGACCCCTTTTACCATAGTTGGGAAACAGTAGTTGTTTTGACACATAAATTATATTTGGTCAATAACACCTAACATAAACTTAATTGACTAAGTAGATGTACACAAAATGGTAATAAGTGAAATAAAATTAATTATAAACAATAAAAATGTTTTTAATCAATTAGAAAATTAACATAATTTTATTATACAGGAAGTTAAAGGATTGTCACCGAAAAGGAAATAAAAAGTAAGGGATTCTTGTCTCGTTTTCATTACGTAAGGCATACTTAATTATTGTATACCTAATTTCGTATATATGGCGTAATTAATTCCACATTGACATGTAATAACATGAATTATATTATCTTAATTTTATTTAAATTTTTTATTTAATGATTACTACCATTGTTTTTTCCAATCCATTTATTACTACATTAGTAAGGATTTCCATCTCAATTTTTTACATCCATGAGATAAATATCATATACTACACTTACATATTTTCTGGGGTGTACCTACTAGAAATTTTGATATATTATATCATGAAATACTTTACATTCATTGAATTTAATACTTCCATTTAATATTATTATTTCATGGGGATGGTTATTTAAAAATGTTTCAAAGTAGTATGGAACACTTTAAATTATTTAAAGATCATTTTTCTCAAGAATAATAATAATTATGTTTCAGTAGAATTTCCATTAGAGGAAATTATATAATCATTGTTAAATAATAATGTTCCTTATTATCTGGTTATTCATCACCATTTTCAAGTATTATTACCATTTCTACTCTTTGGTACACAAGATGTTTTTAGAAATAGTTTTTCAGAAAACTTGACTTTGTGTCACTCTTTATTCATAAAATATGATTTATTCCAAAAATCATGTTTTGATAAAAGGTTTTCAAAAAAATTTCTAAAATGATATGATAATGAAATTTTTACCCATTTTGTCTTTTACAAATGTTTCGATGGAATCATCTTATCACTTTCCTAACAAGGAATTTTTTAACATTTTTCTATACAAAAGGAATATTCTTTTTAACTTGTATGACATGTATGGATTCATCCATTGTCTGTTATTTGAAGCATAATTTTCAAGTTTAAAATTTTATTTTTAAATAAAAATATTTTCAAAGGTTTTTTAAATATAAAAGGATATTTTACTCAAGAATATTTTTAAAATTTAATCCCTTTTCATCATCAAGAACAACCCTCCATTTTATTACACTTGTGTTTATTATATTGATGCCATCCTTATTCTTTCTCTAGATGGTTTATTTTATATTTGGACATGGATATTATTTACATTCACATCATTGATTTATTTTTTAGTCTCATTGAAGTAATAAATTTCCTATGATCATTGAAATTTGAATTTCCCCTTATTATCCGTTTTATGTTTCATGGATAGTAATATTTCCTAAATTGTATACCATTTTACATATGGTGCTTACATTGAAAGTTATTTTATTAACTGTGGAATTATTGATAGATCCATATTTCTCATCCGATATGATTATTTGATAAGGGATATTATTTATTCTGATTATTAAATATGAGGAATGGTTTGGACTAGCAATGACATGTGGTGCCCAGACTTTATATAGCTCCTCTTTGTATTGAAAGGTTCTCATGAGATGAATAATTTCACAAAGGGGGTTCTACCATTAATTTTAAACCATCTTTTTAAAGGTATTAATGGTAATAGGTTTTCATATTCCTGAAACATGATGTCTATAAATAAATCAATTTCCATCATAGTACTTTCATTTATTATTCATCCATGAGATTTTTTTCAAAATATATATGGATAGATTTAATTTATAATCATTGATTAGTGGCATGTGTTTTAGTTTCATACCTTCCCATATCGATTTTTCCTTATCATGTTATTTTAATGAAATGTCTTTCCCATTATTAGAATTCCACATTTCTTATTTGCTTTCATTCAAATTATTAATTACATGGAATTGGTGTTCAGTTATTTACCATGTCATAATCATTAATCTCATTTATTTATTATTGTTTCCACTATATTTTTCCCTTACCAAGAATTTTATATTACCCTTATTATGTTTCCTTATCTTGGAATCCAAGAAGTTTACTATGAAATAAATGAAGGAATATTCTATATGAATTTGATTTATCCTCACTCTGTATATTTTTTATAAGAAATAAAATGTTGTAATTAGTGTATCCATTTATAATGAAATAATCATTTATGTATCTGGTCTACCAAGACTACTAAACTGATCAGTAATTTAATGCTTGATTCCCAATAATCATGAAAATATATCAAGTAGCAGACACTAGATCTGGGCTATCTAGGCAGTGTCACTATAGTTGGTATTAATGAATCTTTAGTAGAAATCTTGTGAACTAGATCTAGGAAAAAGATAGTTATAGAACATAATACTAAGGTATAATTTTAATAGAAGTATAGACGAAACCCGTAAAATTTTGGTAATGTATAGATTATGTGGGTCTTCCTAAAAATTCATCCATGTCAATATTTTAAAAGTGGCCATGGTTTTTTCACTTATGTACCTAGGAGTAACAACTTCACCAAGATGTTCTGGTCCTAATTAATGGTAACCAAGTACATGAAAACAGTCCTTACTTCGCACCTGGTTTGACACTCCTGTGGTATATGCTTAGGATAATCCGCGTTTTATTTACAAACCATTATGAAAATTTTAAAAATGAATAATAAATGTTAAACCTAATTTATTTTATACTTAAAAATAAGGTTTCATGATTTAGATATCCTATAGATAATTGTACACAATTTTCACCATGACTATTATTTCTCACACTATTCTTTATAGTTTAAGACAATGGCTAGAACCCGAAGGATTCAAGTTAACATCGGACGTCAAGGAAAATATAGTGAACAGTAACAACCAAATAATGTCTTAATAGGAGTGAAGGATATCATATTTATTCAAAATCATCTTTCATGAAATATGATTAACAATATATACCTTTACCAACTCCTGAGCGCACCAAAGAAAAGAAATATGGAGGATGATAAGGGATCGAGTGGCAGAGACCATTAAGAAAGAAAGGATTAACTTTTTATGTATGGGATGTGTGGAATAAGATGCCCATAAAAGTGTGTCAGTGGAACAAGTAAATGATTTATGTGTGGGAATGAAGGAAATAAAGAAAAGGATTGTCAAGGAGAAAGGATGTGTACGATGGAAGGAAATGAATATCATCCTAAGAAAACATTTATAGTTCTTCGTCATAAATATGAGCAACCATGATATTACCCAAGTTCATGCCCTCTCCAAAAAGATAAACTCTAGAACATGGAAGGATCTATGTGGAAATAATTTGATTAAGTATTTTCGTATTGAGGATGTATTGAAAACCTTAGTTAATATGCTATTTAGTGATTAACCTAATTTTAAAGATGTTTATCATATATATTTTATAAATTATATTAATATGAATTTAGAAAAAGAAAACCAATAATTCATATGAAAAGTAATAAAATACGGAAAATTTGTTGGTTTTGAACCCATGGTTTAAGTATGATAAGGGTTTAACACCAAACACTAACTTTTTCAATGTACTTGTTAATTTTCTGGGTTTTTATTTAAACAATTTAACAAATAAATATTAATGATGAACGAGTAATAACACTTTTGTGGATCAGAAATTAATCTATTAACCATATTTATTTTTTGAGATATTTAAGGGAAAATAGTAAGACATTTCACTCATTTATAGGCCTTTTGATCCATTAAAAGTTTATTTTATTGAATTTGGAATTAAAAAAATTCATTGTTGGTAATTAATTTTTTTGGATTAAAATGATGAATTAGAATTTTATCAAACCACAACAAAAAATTTTGATTGCTCATATGATATTGAAACATATCATGTGAGAATATTTTGTTATATTCTTGGTCAGTAAAAGAATTACAAAATATTAAGAAATTTTCTTTGAAATAAAAATTTTGTCCTAATACCTAAATTTATATTTAAAGAATGTCTTTCTATATCATCAAATATTTATGGATTTGAGGCCCTCAACTTTCCATTAATCATTCTTTTGTTTTTTATTGATTACCTTATTCACTCTTTATAAATATTTACACATTTACTCCAAGTATGTATCTCTACTTTCTACTGATGCTCTCCTACATAGAGACCTAGTTACATGGTATTCTATGTGATCTTTGTACATTCAATTCTATTTTTTATATAAGATTATATATGAACCATTCTAACGATGTGAGATTTCATATATAGAAAGTATCAAACAATATATCTCTATAATCGATTTTAAATTACAAGGATGAAATATAAATAATTTGGGGGGAATGTGAATCCTTCAAAAACTAAAGTAAGAACCTGGTATTCGATAGAGTGTATGAAATGATACAGTAAGAGTGTATGGTATTATAATATTCATATACATTATAATATATTTAATATTTAAAATATATTCTATATATTTCAACACCGAAATAATAGAGTTATCTTGAAATACACGAAAAACTGAGTTAGATTACATCATATGCAAAAACAACCTTCATCTATAGCCTTCATTACACACAAAAGTGACCTTCTTCGATGGTTTGCGCTCAACACAATACCGACTCTTACTGAGAAACAATCTATAATTAAAACAATGTTATTTAATATAATAAGACATAAACTAGATGTTACGAATATTATTAACTAACTTATGAAAATATATATTATAGACAACTAAATTATTGGTTACAAATAAATTAGATATTAATATAAGAACCATTTGAATATTAGAAGCTTATTTTTCTGGAAAACTATTTTTTATGCTCACGAAGCTGTTTTGAAACAATAACTACAAATAATTATAAATATTTAATTATTTTAAGGTAATATATATGTTATATATTAAATAAAATATTTTTTATATTCATCTATTAGATTATGTAAGCATAAGATAATAGCAAACCCAATATTTTACATAAAACATATATTTTATAAAGGTAATTTTTAGGCCTTTTAATAGAGAACCCATGTTAAATATTAATTTTTACACTCTAATAAAATGAATTTAATAAAATAAAAATTATTTTTTAATTCATAACTTAAAAATTATCTTAGGTGGATTTTTTGGGATTTTTCTGAGAAACCTCATTTTTACTAAATAGTGAAAAATACTGTAATTTTGTTAAAAACTGCATTTTCATTTAAATAATTATTACTGATTAATTATAGTATAAATATTTTTAAAGTAATTTTGGATAGATAATTCATATATTAATATAATTTTGTTCATTATAATCAATATAACTCTTAAATTGAATATAATAACATAACAATCTTTTGAACATTTTTGTACTAAAACAAGTTAATCAGTCTATTTGTGAAATTAACATTAATCTTAATTTTTCCAATTCTTTGATTTGAATTTTGAAAATTTTACATACACCATTATACTAAAGATAATAATTTTTTTATAATAATGTCAAATTAATTTTTGACAAAAATAATTGGTGAAGGTGATTAAAATTAATTCTAATGGTTAAGGTGTAATTAGGTATAAAATGGACTACAACCTTATGTTTTGCGGTTCAAAATGACCTAGAAACTAGTCCAAAACTCATTTTATGTAAATATTTCTTCCATTAGGCTTCCATTAATTAGTTATGGTGGTTTTTTATTACTTTTATTAGGCAATAAAATTGTCACATCTAACTTCTTTTCAAAAATACCAAGTGCGTCTTTTTTCCTTCTTTATAAATGCCACCACCTCTACCCATTCCTCACACCTTTCAAAATAATTATGTTATAAAATTCCCTGCCCAAATATTCTATCAAGATTCCTATTCTCTACCTAGAATCATCCTTTTTGGAAGAAACCCGTCCAACAAAGCCTTTTTCTTCAAACCCAAAAAACATTTCCCAATTAAAATGTAATGTCTTCTCTCAATCTATCTAGTTTCATTTCAATTGTCCAAAACATAAAATCTCTTTATTATGTGATTTTATAAAAAAATATTATCCTAAATATACTATGATGTTGTTATGTTGAGAATTTAATCAATAGTTGCACACATCTCCATGTAATGGGTAACGAACATAATGTTTCTGTGGAGGGCGAACTACTGCCTCCCGAAATGATGATTGTTCATTCTCCCATTACCATATCTCATAGTGGAACTTATGATGTCAATTTTGTTTATATATGTTATATATGATATTTTTTATGTCTTTATACTTTTATAAACCTTTTATAATAAATACATGTAGTACATTTCATTTTATGTTAATACGATAACATCATTTGATGAATTATAGACTATCGCCCCTCAAAGCGATGTGATTCGTCCACTTGATACATGGAATGTATAAATAATGAATATATTTAAAACTATGAGACCTAAAAGAATATATATATGATATTAATGAAATAATTCCCTTTCTGTATATATATATATATATCATTTTCTTTATTACCCCTTCACACACTTTAAAAGAGATAATGTCGTTCATGGACGTGTGGACTACCACCTCCATGACATGATGTGATTTAAATTACAACACTAAATTCTATATATAATTATATTTGACTAAATAATATTATATTAATTATATAATTATTATTCTGTGTAGATTTTAGTTACTTACCTTCTTTCCACAATGACCATTTAAAAAATGGGAATGTGACTCATGCGTACGTACAACCTACTGTCTCTATGATCATAACATATTACCATTTTCATAACCATATTTATTTATTGATTCTATAAGTATAATTTATGTAAAACATATGATAACTATGTCATGTTTATCATTCTAGATAAGTTGTATAATGAACCCCTTGACCATAGTTGACCAAAAATAGTTGTTTTGGCACATAAACTGAATTTGGTCAAAAACACATGATGTAAAATTAATTGATTATGTAATTGTACAAAACATGGTAATAAGTGAAATAAAAGTAATTATAAACATGAAAAATCTTATTAATAAACTAAAAAAATTAACATAAGTTTGTTATACAAGAATTTAAAGGACGATCACGCGAAAGAAAACACAGTAAGGGATTCTTTTTTCATTTTCATTACGTGAGGCATACTTAATTATTATACACCTAATTTCTTTTATATGGTGTAGTTACTTCCACATTTACATATAATATCTTGAATTATATTATCTTCATGGAAATTTAAATGTTTTATTTAATGATTATTACCATTGGGGTTTTCAATCCATTTGTTACTACAATAGTAAGGATTTCTATCTTAATTTTTAAATCCATGAGATAAATGACATATTCACCACTGACTTCTTTTTTGTGGTGTAATTAATGGAAATTTTGATATATTATATCATGATTTACTTTTCCCTCATGGTATTTAATAATTTAATTTAATATTAATATTTCTTTTGGTTTATGAATTTAAAATGTTTCAGAGTGGTATGGGACACTTTGGAATGTTTAAACATTATTTTCCTCAAGACTAATCCTAATGATCATTCAACGGAATTTTCATTAGATGAAATTATTTAACCATTGTTCTATAATCCCTTTTATTATTATCTATTTATTCATGACAATTTTCAAGTATTGGTATCATTTTTACACTATTTGGTACTCAATAAATTTGTATAATTTTTTTTTCATAAATCCTGACATTAAATGTCTCTTTAGTTAGAGAACTTATTTTATTATAAAAATCATGTTTTATTGAAAGGTTTTCAAAAATGTTTTTAAAATTATTTGGTTGAGACATTTTAAATTATTTTTTTATATTTTACCAATTTTTCAAAGGAATATTCTTGTTGCTTTCATAATGAGGAATTTTATAACCCTTTTTAAAAAAAATGGAATAATATTTTTACCTATTATGACATGTACGGATTCATCTCCCATAATTTATTTGAAGCCTCTTTTTAAAGACTAAAAGTTTTATTTTTAAATAAAAATATTTTCAAAAGTTTTTTTCAAAATAAAATGATATTTTTCTTAGTAATATTTTTAAAAGATAATATTTTATTTCATCAACAACAACAACCCTCTATTTTACTCCACTTGGGTTTATTATATTTATATCATTTGTATTCTTCCTCTGGATATTTGATTGTTTATTTGGACATGGATTGTATTTAAATTCACTTCCTTGATTTATTTGTTAGTCAACATGAACTATTAAATTTCCTATGACCATTGAACTTTAAATTTCCCATTATTATCCATTTCATGTTTATTGGATATTACTCTTACCTAAACCATATACCATTTTACATACGGTGCCTACATTAACAACTATTTTATTAATTGGGGAATTGTTGATAAATCTATATTCTGTATCCAATAGGGTTATTTGTTAATGAATATTAGTTATTTTGATTATTCAATACAAGGAATGATCTGGACTAGCAATGATAGGTGGATCCTGGACTTCATATAGAGCCTCGATGCATTGACAGGTTCTCCTGAGATAAATAATTGGGAAAATGGGTTTCTAGCATTAGATTTAAACCGTCTTATGAAAGATCTTAATGATAATAGGTTTTCATTTGCCTAAGACATTATGTCCATAAATAAACCAATTTCCCTCATAGTAGTTTCAATAATTATTCATCTATGAGATTTTTCATCGTTGTATCTATGGATACACATCATTTTAGATCATTTATTAAAGACAAGTGTTTTGTTTTCATGTATCACCATATTTATTTTTCCTTATATATTTATTTGAATGGCATGAGTTTCTAGTTATTACATTTCTATATTGATTATTTACTTTCATTCAGTTTATTTATATCATGAAATGTGTGTTCAGTTATTTATCATGCTATAATCACTACTCTAATTGATTCATTATTGCTTCTACTATATTTTTCCCTTAATGAACATTTGAGCTCACCCTTATTATGTTTTTCCCCATTAATCCAAGAATATCACAATAAATGAAATGCAGGAATATACTATATAGATAAGAGATATCTTCATGTTGTTTACTTATTTGGAAGAAACAAATGTTGTAATTAGTGTAACCATTTTTAATTCTATCCTATTTCTTGTATCTGGTTTACCAATAATACTAAACTGATCAGTTCTTTGGGGCTTCTTTCCCTGTAATCATGTTAATGTACCCTATAACAGACACCTACTTAGGGATATCTGGGGCTAGGTCACTAAATTTATGAAAATAATGTTTATTTTAAATAATTATATTAATTATATAATTGTTAATAAACAATTATGTTTCCAAAAATACAAACCATTAATTTATCATTTTTTAAAAAATTATTTACTTATTTCATGATATAAATATATCATATTTTCATTTATAATATTCCTACTTTTATATATAATTTCATAAGTGATGTTACTATTCAAATCATAAATATACTATTAATATATAAAAATTACAGTTTTCTAAAAATCCAGATTTTTCACTATTTACTAGAAAATAAATATAAACAAAAAATACAAAAATTTCACCCTAAGATAATATTGAAAATTTCCTTTTAAAAATGATTTTTTTTTGTTTGATATAATTTTAAAAAGTGTCAAAATTTAGTTTTAAACTAATTTTTTCATTAAAACGCTGTAAAACTTCTTTTAAAAAAATTGCCTTTAAATGCATAGATTTGGATTCATTCTTATCTAATATCTATAAAATAAATTTAATTGATTTAAAAACGTTTTATTAAATATAAAATATATAAATTAAATAATGTGATTACTAATATTAATTCCCTCAAATTTAACATTTAGGTTATAATGGTTTTGTTAAAATAAGGATATTTAAATTTTTTTCATTATTAATTTAAGAATTGTGTTGTGTGAAAAGTATGATGTAAAATTAAATTTAAAAAATGATGCATCGTAAAATATTGTAGTGTTACATAACTAATATTGCAGGATTTTGCCTAATGGGCTTGTATGCATTCACCCAATAAACTCCTTGTATAACTATTGAGGAATAAATATAAAAATAGTAACATCTATAGTAACAACCATACATGTAACCACCTCTACTGAATACAATAGTTTGAAAATTTAATATCAAAAGTAATAAAATACAAACCCAACCAAAAATATGTCCAACCTAACAATAATTGGAAAAGTTAATAATGAGAGAGACTGGCTCTATATCTCCAAACCTTGACCATTATAAATGATCTAACGTATTAGGGTATCCCTATGCTCCTTTGAAATAAACATTGACCTCCCTATCATATGAATAATACATGACATGTGTGGGAAAATCGCAGGTAGGGGTGAGTATATACATACCCAATAAGATGCCCCAAAATTTGAAAAGGAATTTATAGGAGACAAAATAGTAGTTAACAGATCAACCCATAGAAAGAAACAAAATCCAATAAATAGGATATGTATATTCTCATAAAATAAATCCAACAGAAAAGACAAATGTGATCTCCATCTCATAGACCAACCCAGGAAAATGTTAGGAAAAATTTTCCTAGAGGTCCATCAATTACCCCCATCAATTCACATGTCTTTGCATAGAGTCAACCATGTAGAAGGCCCAAGATTCGCCACCATTTTACACAGTTAAGGAGTCACAATCTCCAAGTAGAGTACACATTCCCTACAGCATCGAGGGGTGAAATATAGTGAAGGTAGGACCCATACCCTTGTATGAGGGGGGTACTAATCGGTATATAATGTACCAGCACCCTAGTATGATAGGGGTAACACTTAGTAGATAGGGGACTTGCTCCATATTCTATCAGGGCAGTACCAGTCAGAAGCTAGAGGAATCATTCCCTAGTTCGTCAGGGAGGTACCACTCAGTAGATAGAGGACTCATGCCCTAGTAATCCATGGGGTACCACTCAGTAGATAGAGGACATGCACCATAGTCCATTAGGGTGTACCACTCAGTAGAATGATGAATCACACCCTAGTATTATGGGGGTAACCTTAGTAGGTAAAGGACCCGGGCCCTAGTTCATCAAGGGGTACCACTCAGAAAATATAGGACCTATTCCCTAGTATATTAGAGTGTATCTCTTGATAGATAGTGGACACACACCCTAGTTATTTAGGGGGTACCAATCCCAAGATAAAGGACCCACACCCTAAATTGATATGGGTACCACACATAAGATATAGAAATCACACCATAGTTTAATAGGGGTAACACTCAATTTAAGGATGACCCAAACCCTAGTATGATATGGGTGGTACCACTCCATAGATATATGTCCATAACCCTAGTATGATAGAGGTGTACCACTCATTATATTGAATAATCTCACCCTCATCCAATAATGGATACCACTCAGTAGATAGAGGTTCCACACCCTAGTCTGATAGGGGGTACCACTCCGATGATCTTATTTGATCACTACCATCATTGAGAACCAGATAAATAAGTGTTACACTAGTAAAACCTCACATAATATATCAAAATACACCACAAGGGAAACCTTCACATTCTATGTGGAGAAAAACTCCATATATTCTACTCATGGGGTAAAATCTGAGTCCAAATGATGGATATATGAGAGGTAGAAGTTTCCTAAAAAATAAGGTACACCGCCTATAATGGACCCACATGGAGTGTGGTCCCATTATATTGTCTGGAAATTTCCCCCTAGTACATTGCTCTTGAGCCATGTAGCCCTACCTAGTATGTAAGGGGACCACACAACATGAATCAACCACTCAGGGTAGAGTCGTGTTCTCTTATTCGTGTATGTATACCCTAGTTGGGTCTATGTACCCTAGATATATCCATGTCCATGTAGTCCAGGAGTGCACACTGGGACCCCAGTACTAATTCACATGGATTTTGTGTGTCCTGTACTACATTTGATATTTAACTGTCCTGAAAACCCTATCTTCCATAGCTTGGTCACTACACGACATGTGTTCATCAGACTACACACTATGTAGTCGGGTTTTTCATAGAATTTAAAATATTCTCTATGGATTCTAAATACACCACACCAACTACTGATTTAACATGATATTCAACTGAATTTTAATGGAAATATTCCTTTCATTGATTACTTCCATCATGTGGTAGTAAAACATATTTACATCGGGTCATTTGAATTTGGACATGCCTCACATGCCCCTAGTGTCGTGTAAAACTCCTCTTCAGATCTTAGATCCATGAATCCATCACTTATTCCTAAAATACACAATAAATCATCCTCAAAACTTGAATATGGTCATTTTTCACACATCAATCATGAATTTGGGGGTTTAATCAAGCTTAGATCCTCCCAACAATAGTCGAATCGTTCACTTGTGGTCCAATGATGAAGAATGAAAAAAACTGGAGGGGGAAATGCCTAAGAAAAAAGGTTATATCTTCATCGAACAAGCATTATTGGCCAATGATTATAGAACACAAAATTAGTAGGGGTTATTTCATGGGAAAATAGAGAGATTAATTGAATTGAAAATTTTATTTAACGTGGGTCTCAAACAAAGGCTTCAATTAATTACATATCAATAATCAGCATGACAATCTATTCTTAAATAGTTTAATGTAGAGGCATAAAACCAAAAAAGATGAGTTATACAATGATTTATATTGACTGTTGGTGAATAATAATGCATCTAATAAAGGGGAAGATTTTTTTATGTTCAATACGCCTTGATTTACCTAGATCAGGTGGACCATCGTCGTTTGATCTCAATTCACCAATGATTGGTAGTATAATTCTCCCCAAAATGGTTCTAGGGATGTGAATTTAACCCTAGTGATTAAAAAAATAGGCTACATATGGGGGGAATTAATTTTTTAGGCCTTAAGTGAATTTATTAAGTATTTTAATTAATTTAATTAATGTACCCACCAACGATCGCCTTATCCCAACATATCATGCTGACCATTTTTTGGTCATGGCTAGGGTAAACCTCATCCTTTGGATTCTACTGTGATGTCATATTTCTATTTCAAGACTCTATTTAGGAGATACTCTATTATTTCTCGAAATTTTGCATGAATGATATAAAATGTACTTTATATTTTTATAAAATCAATTCTGGGAACACCTGACCTTATAATTGTGTATCATCTCAGCACCTAACTCTAAAAATATTACTTAATATATTTAAAATTATTACATGGAAAAAAATAATGGTCTCTTAATTCTTCCCTCCGTTAATTTTTTCATCCTCTAAATTAAAAAAACTAAAAAAGGTGGGGATATTGATCCCACATCTAGTTCTGCCTCTCCCAGGACCTCTCATGCATGCTTCAATGCTGACATAACACCAGAAAAAGGGAATATTCCATCTATATATGATCCTCTCCTATCAATCCTTGATTCCACTGGGTGATCCATGAATATGGATCCATCCTCAATGTTCAGCCTTCCCCAGTCAATAACGTGTGTTGGATCATTCATGTATCTCCTCAGTAGTGCAACATGGAATACGTCATGTACCCACTCCATCTTTGGGGTTAAGGTGAGGTGGTAGGAAACCTCACCAACCATCTAAAAATATTGAATGTCATACTGAATATTAGGGATAACATGGTTCCCTATTCTAATATTTGTAATCCTTATCACGGGGAGAGTATTAGGAAAACATGGTATCCTTTCTTGAACTCCAAGGGCCTATGAAGTTGATCTATAAAAGATTTATGCCTAATCTGTTCTTTCCTCATTCACTCGAAAATCACTTAGTCCTTCTCCTTAGACGTCTACACCATCTCTAGACCCATAAGAGATGCCTCGCCAATCATATTCCAATATATGTGTGATGTGAGGGGTCGTTTATTTGAGGCCTCAAAAGGTTATAACCAATAGTAGAGTGTTAGATATTAATATAATCATACTATACTAAGGGTAAGTGATCCACCCACCTCTGGATAAAATTTAACACACAAGCCCTCATTATATCCTCCTACACCTAGATGGTACGCTCGATCTGACATCTATATGGGGGTGAGAGGTTGTAATCATCCTCATCTAGCTCTTGCATTCCTCTTTTAGGCCTCTCCAAAACTATGATGTGAGATTCTAATCACAGTCGAAGACCATCATTGAGGGAACCATGAAGGTAGATGCTATCCTGCATATACATTTTTCCAAAAATATCCATCAATCTCTAATCCTTGATAGTATGGAATTGTTCCAACTTTATAAGTCGGTCAATATCACCCGGATCTTATCATGTAATCTCACATTCCATGAAATACCTATTAGGAAGTCCTTGAATATTTCATCTCATTTTCACTCTAGAATCTCAATAGGATGCAACAAACCTACCAGAACCTGGTGCTCATGCATTACTTTCTAACACGTGAGACACTGAGAACTGAATTCCTCCACGATCCACCTTATTTCATTCCACTAAAACTGTTGTTGAAGGTACTTTTACCTATTCCCCGAACATGGATGCACAACTTAAGGATAAGTGTGAAACTCCCTCATCACCTCCTCCCACATCATGATCAGGACTAGCCTCCATCTCCAGAAAAGGATTACATGATTCCTACCTTTAGAAAATCCATTTGGTAAATCTATTAGAGATATCTAGTCATGTAAGACCTCATAGTCAGTGTCTCCAAACTAGGCCCCACTTTCACACAGGAGAAGTGTAGGAGTCAAGACCACAAACTGAATAAAATATTCACCTCCTCCTAAACTAGGGTCAGCTACAAGAAAACCAACAACTATAATTCCTCTAGACCCAAATGATCCTTGGAAATACAACTAAAGGAAAATGCGGCCTCATTTCTCTTCCCAAGAGTATAGAAAATCTAAAAGTCATAGTCATATAAGAACTCCATCCAACAGCTCTGCCTCAAGTTTATGTCTCTCTATGGGAAGAAATACCTCATACTCTAATTGTCTAAATAAACAACAAATCGCTATCCTAGAATATATTAGATCCACATCCTCATAGTGAATACTTCCACTACTAACTCCTAGTTGTAATTCAGGTAGTTCTGCTCTTGGGGTCTCAAATTCCTTGACCCATATTATATCATTGCCTACCTATGCATCAACATGTAGCCTATCCTATCTCTAGAGTCTTTGTGGTATACTACATACATCACTCCCCCCTCTAGTAGTTTCAAATCAAGAAGAATCATCATCCTTAGAATCTTCTTCTCAAAGGCTCTCTAACACAACTTATTCCAGGTAAACAATGAATATTTCCACATCAGGGTGGTCAAATTGACTATAATCCTGAATAAGTCTTCCAAAAACCCCATATACTACCCCTATAAGCCATGAAAACTCTAAACATTTGACACTCTCTTGGGTGTATATGAGGAAATCACTAAATCAAGCATTGCTAGTTCCATAGCTAATTGATGATCAGAAAAGGCATTCATAAACAAGTAAAACTCATGAATCTAGAACTTGAACTTTAAGAGCATAAAATAAATTTTGTTCTCCCAATGAAATTATAATACCATCCTCAAGTGCTATGTATTATTCTTCTCTGATATAAAATATATGCGTATATTTTCAATAAATAAAATAATAAACTGGTCCATATATTTTTGGATGATCTATTTTATCAAATACATTAACACGATGATGGATTTAATCACATTTAAAGGCATAAAAAATATCTCATATTCTCTATAGGGACATCAGAATGCTAGATTCATAATATCAACTAAAAAAACTCAAACCTGGTGGTACCCAGACCTAATATTGATCTTCTGAAAACATCTTGTTCCGTACAACTAATCTAGGATGTCATCAGTCCGTAGAAAGGGTTAATTTTTCATTATCATTACTTGTTTTAAGTGATGATAATATACACAAATTAGTAAGCTCCCATCCACCTTTTTCATGAAAAAAACTAGTGTCATGGAATGCCTTCTCCAAGATGAGGGAAGGGACATAAAAATTCCATACCCTTCCTTCTTCAAGTTTAAGGAGAGATAATGGCCCTCGAGTCCCAACTTCAACATGCCACAGAGTAGAAACTAGAACCAAGGGTATAGAATGACACACAATATATAATTCATTACCCTTTTTATAGAAAAATACTAGGAGATAAGATGGTAAAAACCAAGAAACTCCAAAACTGAAAATAATATTAAATCCAAAAAATCATTCCCACATTCATGTTCAAAGTAATGTGCAACAAAAATAAAAGAAATCTCTATAAGAAAGTACCAAAAGAAAGCAAAAATAGCAGCAACCATGAATCTTGAACATCTCTTGCAACATCAAGCTAGTGGTAAATAGCCAGATCTCCAACCTACTCCAAGTGACCTAAAAATAGTTTATAAATAAAAGGGTGAGTATATAGGTACACTCATTAGGGAATACCAAGAGCTTTCATGCACAAGTGGCGAGACAATATAATTCCATGTGGGGAAAATAGAGGTTGCCAAATCACCTAGTAAGGAAACTATCTGCACATCCTTACGAAGGCACACTCCCAAAATAACGCATGTTAGGTAAAGTAGTAGTAATAGCACATCGATATTTGGGTACCCCACACCACTTTCCCACTCATTATTGAAGACATCCTACGTGTCATACCTCCCCAACAAGTCTCACTACAGTCCCACTACTGTAACAAAAATAACCTTATGGGACATCCCAATCGCACACCCCACTCGTAAACACCTGGGCCACCACAACCACACATAGCCATTCCTGAAGACACCTAGTAAACAACCACCACCACCACACCTAAGGACACTTGAGCCATAACAACCACTGATACTCCCAAAAACATTTGGGCCTCATCTCGAAGACACTTGGGAAACAAAACTACCCACACACACCTAGGACAACCACCACATCACACCCTTCCTGAATAGTATTGGGCCATAATGGACCTCAGGCCATCAAAACTTTCTCAAATAGTCTTGAGCTAACTCATAGAGGGAGTAGAAAAATATGTAATAACCATTCACTAATAGGAATGTTGGGAAAAACACCATCCCCCATGAAATGGGGGTGTTCAGCATGGAGTTCTCAACATGGGTGGGGTGATAATAAAAAACACATGAACTAAATTTATAAATATAATTAAACAAACAATCATCCCATCCTAAGGGTTCCAAAATAGACAACCCACCAATACAAAACCACAACACAACCACCCTCGTTACTATTCCTATAAGAATGAAAGCACAACAGCCCCAACTAGATAACAACCTATTCTTGTTACCATGTTCAAATGATTCCATTTAAAAAATATTTGGTAACTACCGGCCAACTAATAGGAATCACCATAATCCAAGACAGTAATTGGAGGAATATACCCAAGCAACAATTTATGCATTCACACCTGGTTCTCTTATAAAGTCACAATAACAAATGGGGTTCGTGAGATCCCTCAATGTACTGGAACAAAACCATGCCCCAAAATATAGGCACAGATCCAAAAACCAATAAATGAACAACAGGAGATCCCATCCCCATCCACATCACACCAAAATCATTAATGAGAGAAAGCAAAAATATTACCATAATAGAGCAAAGAAGATTCCAGATTTATTCACACAATTCATTACATTCCTTTATTTCATTTGGTTAACCGGGGTCATCACACAAGGATTTTTATTCATTGGGAATCCATTTTATCAACAAACATTACATGATTAACCAGTTTTTATGTTACATACCTTCAATCACAAGTTTATACAGAAAAATATGGGTTCATTAATGCCCATGAAAGGACCACAAACGACCACTTTTTTCAGTGGGCATAAGCCCATAAAATTCCCAACATATAAGTAAAGATAAAAGAAAATAGAGTAACATTGTCATAAAACACACCCCTTCATTATTTAGATTCCATTTATTATTATTTTTTAAGTTTTGGTTTTGTCCATGTCCTGAGGGAAACATTTTCTTACCCTCCCCGCATAATACACAAAAAATAGAGATGACGAGAAACCCTACTTCAATTATCAAGGATCAATGTTTTTCTACTCATTCTAAGAACTGGGGATGCACGAATTGAAGAAGAATAAAACTCAAATGCTTCAAGAAAGAGAGGGAATAGATCTAGCACAGTCACATGATTCGTCTCTGAAATAGGGACTCCAAGGGCACTAAGGAAACGAAAGGGGCTATGGAATAAGAATATATCCATGTGATAAAGGCCAGATCCTGTAGTTATAGGATATGAATTCTCGATCTGCTTAAAAGGAGGATAATGGTTTTACTATGTGGTTGGCTGGTTACTCATGATGGAATTAATTTAGATTTAATAATTTGACTCTGAGACTATGCAGATAGACCAGTGGAATTGATTGATATCCTTTAAATAAAGAAAATATTTAAGAGGGGCTAAACAAGAAATGTTGAAAAGGAGTGACCTAAGGCCAGTACACCATTAGAGGATTTAAGAGACCATTTATGGTCTTAAACAACCTTAAACCAATTTAAAATATGTAAAAAAATAAAATAGGCGTTATGGGAAAACTAGGGGAATGAACCCCTAATCTCCATGGTGGCACCGTTCGGGTATGGCACAGATCGGTGAAACCTCACCACCAACACTGATGCCCTCCTAAATCACCCATGGAATCTATGTCATCCCAAGCACCAGAAATTGTCAAAGAAATAGACCACGAGGGTCCATTCCATTACATCAGATACCTCTCAACTATTCTAGTACTTGAGAATCAGGACTAAGCCCTAAAAAAGAAATGGGTCCAAACAACCACCTCGTAAGATTCCTCTCATGGACAAACCACCCTAGAGTTGTTCAAAATCCGGATCAACCCTAATCATCTAGGATAATTTCTCTCACCCATATCCTGAAAAACTGTATGAACACTTCAAAACCACAAAAATACAAAATTCAAACTGTATAGATATATCGATTAGGGAGTTCCGCCCCCCATGTCATGATATTATCCTCTTTGGGGAGTGCTGGCTCACCCACAGAAGTTTAATATAATCCACCTTAATGAATCTTGATTAGTGATTAGGTCCTCCCTTCCCCTCAATCACGAATTTTCACAAATTCATAGAATAATTAAAACAACCCATCTCATGGTTAATAAGGTCATGCATTACATCACAATCAAGTAAAAAATGACACACACAAAAACTCAAAACAGATCAAGGTACTGGGAACACATTTGTGTGAATCATCATGTAGGTACTAACATAGCTGAGACACATGGATGAAATTGTGGACCCTCTATAGTGGAAGTGGTAGTGCTAGTTGATTGGCCAATTCTTCCTCTCGTCGCAACACCTCAAAGGGTCCGACAAACCTGGGAGAAATATTACTCCCTCTGTCACTCCCTTGATGCCCATGCCAAGGACAGACTTATAATAACACATGCTCCCCAATCTTGAACTCCAAGGGTCTCCTCCTTTGATCTGTATACAAATCCTGCCAGTCCTGAGCCACCTTCATCCTCACACACACAAGTTGAACCTTATCCATCATGATTTACACTATCTCGGGGCGAAGAACGCAGGCCTCCCCAAATTTGGTCCAGTAAACGGGTGAACGACACATCCTTCAATATAATCCTTAAAAAGGATCCATGTACATAGTATAGAGATAGCTATTGTTGTAGGAAAACACTACTAAAGGAAAGTGTCATCACCACGATCCTCTAAATCCCAAAACACATATTTGTAACAAATACTCTAATGTCTGGTTGGTCCTCTTTGTCGGCCCATATGTGTGGGGGTGAAAAGAAGAGATAAGACATAGTTGGGTTCCAAAAGCACGTTGAAATTCCCTCCAAACTCATGAGGTAAACCAAGAAACTCAATCTGCAACTATGGATCTAGGAACCCAAAGCAGCTGCACAATTTCACCCGTGTACATTTTTGCTAAGTCATCCACTATGCTTGATTCGTAATCGCTAATAAGTGAGATGATTTCACCAACCGATCCACCACTACCCAGATGGAATCACAACCGACCTCATATCTGGGTAGTCGTGTGACAAAGTCCATAGAAACATAATCCCACATTCACTCAGGAACTTCTAAGGGATGAAACAGACCACCTGGAACACAGAGCATAGCCTTCACCTACTAACACATGAGGCACTTTTCCACAAACTCCTCCATTATAATCTTTACCCCGGGCCACCAAAACTGACCCCTTAAGCCCTGGTACATCTTGAAAACTCCTGGACGCACCGCTAGGGGTGAGTTATGGAACACATAGAGAACTTCCCCACACATCATCTCTTAGAAAAATAGATTTCCACGAAACAACATTTGATTCTCACTGTCTTCCAACTATCCATCCATAGCATCACCCTGGATAACATGATCATGCATCATTTCAACCTCTAAGTCCTCTCACTGAGACTCCTCCACCTACTGCACCAAGGTAGACTACACTATTTACTAGAATATAAATCCTCTATTATCCTCCACTCTCATGCTCATATGTAAAGTATCCAAGTCCTCCATCACCTTCCAAGTATCCACATATTCTCGAATAGATTCTCTCTATGACTTCTTTCTTAAGGCATCGTCTACAACGTTATCATTACATTTAGTGTAAGAGATCTCAATGTTGTAGTCCGGAAGAAACTCCCCCCATATTTTTTGTCGCAAGTTCAGGTCCTTCTGGGTAAAGATATGCCTCAAAATCTTGGGTTCTATGAAGACCATAAAGTGCTCTTCAATGAGGTAATGCATCCACAACTTCAACACGAATACTAATGCTTAAAGCTCTAGGTCATGGGTAGAATAGTTACGCAAATGAGTATATAACTTCGTATACCTATAAGAGATCAATCCCCATTGTTGCATCAGCACACACCCCAAGCCAAGACCAGAAGCATCACAAAACTCTTCAAAAAACACCCCATCCTCTAGAAACCTTAGCACTAGACCAATGAAAAACCTTTACTTCAGATAGTAGAAAGATGCCTGACACTTCCCACTCCACATGAAGGCCTAGTCCTTTTGGGTCAAAGCTATTAAAGGAGTCGGAACTTGAGAAAATTTGGGTTCAAACCTCCGATAATAGCCTACCATACCCAAGAAACTATGAACCTTTGTCAAGTTCTTGGGTGCTTCCCAAGAAACAACTGCTTCATTCTTTGATGGATCCAACGGTACCCCTTGCTGAGACACCACGTTTCATAGAAATTTCACTTCTTGTGTCATGAACATGCACTTGGATAACTTCCCATAGAGCTGGTGGTGTCAAAGGATCTTCAAGACCATCCCAAGGTGCTCAATGTGCTCGTCCTATGATCTTGAGTAGACCAGGATGTCATCGATGAGCACAATGATGAACTGGTATCATAACTCACAACAAACCTAGTTCATGAGCCCCATGAACATAGAAGATGCATTCGTAACACCAAAAGGAATGACTACGAACTCAAATTTCCCATACCTAAACATGAAAGTTGTCTTCGAGATATCACTGTCTTTCACCCTTAACTAGTGATACACATACCACAGATCGATATTAGAGAACCAACTGACTCCCCTCAGCTGGTCAAAGATGTCATCTACCCTCAATAGAGGGTACCGGTTCATAACTATTACCTGATTTAGTCTCTGGTAGTCAATGCACATCCTAAGACCACCATATGCCTTCTTCGCAAACTAGACTAGAGCACCCCATAGCGACATGCTGGGTCGAAAAAAACCCTTATTCATTGGGTCGTTAATCTGAATATACAACCCGTACAACTCAAAGGGTTTCATATAATAGGTATCTATTAAAATTAGATGGGAACCAGATTGTAAATATATCCCGAAATCAAAGTCACATAGAGGGGGTAGAGTCACAAACTCTTTGGGGAATACATCTAGAAACTCACTGAAAATCCTTAGAACTTCCATTATCTCTGAGTCTTCCAACTCCATTGACAACTCAGCTAACAAGGAAATAAGTGGATCCACACACCGACAACCCTCTTGGAAACCCATCTCACCAAAGAAAACTACATGTCGGTCGCCCATATCTTAAATCATGACCCATCTCCAGAATCAGTTGATAACAGCATATACAGAAAACATCTACTCGATGCCTTGGATGACATTGTATGGCTGAATTTTCAACAGAATGTGATCCCCATTAGATTTATGTGAACCCAACATGAGTCTGCATCCTCGAAAAACATCAAACAGGTTGGTCTGACCTCCAACTGGTGTACTCATCACCAAGGGCACAAAGAGTCTCTATAAATATAGACCTAATTCATGGGCTAGACTAACTATAACAAAGTATTGTGAATATCCTGAATCAAACAAGGCACAATCAAGCGTACTAAATAAGATGATATTACCTCGAATGACCTCTGTCCCTACTGTAACTCCTACCTATGTGGTGTGTACCTACCCATGCCTAGATCTTCTTCCAATTGTCTATCGACTGCCTCCCCGACCACACCCTAGTCGAGGTCCCTAAAGCGCACCCTGGGTTCAGCCTCCTCTCGCACCGTCTACCCATCGTGGAGTGGGATCTCACTGCCCCTACCATTGTTACTGCTTTTAAAAAGGTCTGGCTAGAAACTACTACTGCTGTGGTGGGTGATAAACCTTCCCACCTCCACTATACTGCACTCCATCTAGGAACTTGTTCCATAGATTCCCACGACTACCAAAGATAAAGCACATTGGTCCTATGTTCAGGTAGAAAGGGAGATGACTGGGAGATTGAAACTGGATCTTCTGAGGTATGATCCTTGTCGGCTGAAACCTAGAAGGCCCTAATGCTGGAGTCTTAATACTAACGATATTCCCTTTGGATGAACCCAACTACCCCCCCCCCCCCTCTTATAGCACACCTCCTAGAGTGTGCATTGTTTCCACCACTTCAGCCATCTTCTAAACCTCCAAGTATATCGGTAGAGTGAAGTGGGTAACCGCATACTAAAGGGAGGGTCAGAGCACCTCCTCTAAGCGTCTTTCCCGTGACTCCTCATCTGGGAAGAGGTATAGAGTGAAACAAAGTAGATCCTTTAACCTGATCCCAAAAATCCCTCACTGACATACACCCCTACTCGAGGGAGAGTAACTCCTGCCTCTTCTCATCCTTCACTGTAAAAGAAAAAAATTTCGCTTGGATCTCTCTCTCGAAGTCGGTCCATAAAACCTTAGGCTCATTCTTCTACCCAAGATAGAGCATCCACCACTGACGTGTCGCTCCCCACATCTGACTGATTTCCAATGGAACCCAGTATTCTGCAAGAGTTTGGATGAAGTTGGATGTTATCACCAACTCTTTGATCCATCTTTCTATCTCCATGTCTGAGATGCTACCATCGTACTTTCCAAGGGTCTACCACTGAAAGACATGAAGCGTCTTCTACCACTGTTCATCCTCCACCTCTCAATCAGTCCTCTTCTGATATTCCAAAATAACTTCCTAGGCCTCGATCATCCGTTCTACTCATGGAAATCATCTAAGTGTCATAGCTGCAAGGTAAACAAGGAATGCATAAGCCCGAGTAGTGTATAAGATCACTTTTAAATTTTTCTTAAACTATTTATCCATTTTAAATTCCCCGGAACACCCAAAATTCACTTGAACACAAGTCATTATGAGGCATGTACCTTTCCTAGGGCCTCTACGCTACCATCAGTGTAGCCTCACTTGGTCATTCGGTTGGCCCATAGTCCTTGCATCAGATCACGTGGGTCCATAAAATCCCATTTCATAGACGATCTTCCCTAGCCTATTTCACGCACCAAGATTGCCTAACACCATTTACCTACCATATCATGAAATTATCACTATTCCTAACCAAGAAATCCATCCTATCTCTCAACCATCACCTCTGATACCATTCTGCCATGACTCGCTTTCTCCATGATGAGGTAAGGGACAGAAAACTGCCAGACCCTTCCTTCTTCAAGTTGAAGGAGAGATGATGACCCCTATGTCCCATCATCAATAGGCCATGGAGTGGCCACTATCCCCAAGGGTATATAATTACAAGTAATATGGAAGGCATTAACCTTTTTATAGAAAAAGATAGGGAGATAATATGGTAAAACAAAAATAGTCCAAAACTGAAAGTAAGAGTAAATCCAAAAATTTATTCTCAAATTCATGTTCAAAGTAAAGTGATACAAAAATATTAGAACACTACATATTAAAGTACCCAAAAAAAGGAAAAACAGCAGCAGCCACAAAGCTCAGATAACTCCTGCAACCCCAAGTTATTAGTAACCAGCATGATCACCAACATACTCAAAGTGACCTGAAAATAGTTTATAAATATGTAGGGTGTGTATACATGTATACTTATTAGGGAAGACTAAGAGATCTCATGAACAAGTGGAGAGATGATCTAATTCCTTATGAGGATAAAAGAGGTAACCAAAGCACCTAGCAAGTAAACTATCCGTCCAGCCTCACCAAGGCACACTCCCCAAATAACGCAAGTCAGGTAAAGTAATAGTAATAGAACATTGATATTTGGGTACCCTGCACTGCTTTCCCAATGGTTATTGAAGACATACTACATATCATACCTCCCCAACAAGTCTCACTGAAGTCCTACTAACTCCCCAACAACAACCTTATGGGCTATCCCAACAGCACACCATTCCTGAAGACACTTGGGCCACCACAACCACACATTTCCATGCCCATAGAAACCTAGGCTACAAAACCCACTACCATGCCTTAAGATACCTAGGCTAGAACAACCACTACTACATCCAGAAACACCTAGGCCGCATCATGAAGATACTTGGCTTCCCACACACACCTAGTCCAACCACCAAAATACGCCCTTCCTAAAGAGTCTTGGGCCATAATGGACCTCAGGCCATCACAACCATCTTTATGAGTCTTGGGCTACCTGGGAGAGGGAGAATAAAAGGATCTAATTACCAGGCAGACATAGAAATGTTGTAAAAAACACCCTCCCCCATTAAATGGGGGTGCTCAGAATAGAGTGATCAACATGGGTGGGGTGGGAATTAGAAACACAATAACTAAATTCATAAATATAATTAAGCCAACACTCATACCAACCTAAGGGTTCCAAAACAGACATCCATCCCATACACAACCCGAGCACAACCACCTGTGTTACTATTCCTATATGCACGAACACACAACTACCAAAACCAAAGATCAACCCTTTCTTGTTACCATGTTCAAGTGATTCAATTTTAAAAAAATATTATTTCACTATTGGGAAGCTAATAAGCATCACCACAAGCCAAGACAACAACATAAGGAAAATAGCCAAGCAGCAATTTAAGCATTCACACATGGTTCTCTTGTAGAGTCACAACAATAAAAGGGGTTCGTGAGATCCCTCAATGTAATGGAACAAAACCAATCCCCAACATACAGGCAGAGATCCACAATCCAAAAACTAAACAACAGGAGATCCCATCCCCACCCACACCACCCCATAAGAATCAATGATATGAATGACACATATTACATGAACAGAGCATGGAGGTTTTCAGATTTTTCCATGCCACTCATTAAGTTCATTCTTTCCATTTGGTTAACTGGGGTGATCACACAAGGATTCTTATTCATTAGGAATCCATTTTATCAACCAACATTATGTGACTAAATAGTTTCAATGTTACATCCATTCAATCAAAAGATTATACAGAAAAACATAGGTTCATTAATGTTCAAGAAAAGACCACCAACAACCTCTATTTTCAGTGGGCATAAGCACATACAATTCACAAAATATAAATAAATATAAAGAAAAATACAACAACATAATCATCAAACACACCACTTTATTCTTTATAGTCCGTTTAATATCTTCGTTAAGGTCTGGTTTCACCCACATCCTAAGGAAAAACATTGTCTTACATGCCCCGCATGATACATATAAAGAGAGATAAAGAAAACCCATACTTTCATGATCAAGGATCAATGTTTTTCTAGTCATGCCAAGAAATGGGGATGCGTGACTTGTGTAAGAAGAAAAACTTGAAGGCTTCAAGGCTGAGTGGGAAGAGATCCATCATGGGTGCATGATTTATCTTTGAAAGAGGGACTCTAGGTGTACTAAGAAAAAGAAAGGGTCCAAGGAAGAAGAAGACCACTGTGTGATAAAGGCTAGATCTTGGAGTTACAAGATAGAAAATCTCAAGCCACATAAAAATAGGATCATGGTATTACCATGCTGTTGGGAGGTTACACATGATGTAATTAATTTAGATTTAACAATTCTCCAATGAGACTATGAAGATAGACCAACATACTTGATGGATATCCTTTAAACTGATAAAACACGTATTAGGGGATAAAAGGTAAATAAGAGAAAGGTGTGACATGGGGTCTCTCCAGTGTTAGAGGATTTTAGATACAATTTATGGGATTAAATTTCCTTAAACCAATATAAAATAGGTAAAAAAACATAAAAGATGTGTTACGGGAAAATAGGGGAATGAACCCTGACACTCCACGGTGGCACCATTCAGGTGCGTCACTGATAGGAAACACCTTGGTGAAACCCCACCACCGACATAGATTCCCTCCTCTCTCACCCACAGCATCCTGGTCACCCCTTGCACCAGTAATTTTCAATGCAATGGACCATGATGGCCTGAGCCATTACAACCAAAGATTCCCATGGGGATAATGTGGGTCTTATAAACCCTTCTCTCAATGGAACTCCAACTGAAATTGTGGCTTATAAATCTTGGTAGGGGATGTACGATATGACACTAAAGATATTAGAGTGGTCATAAGGTGGAATTTTATGAAACAATCTATCTCTTAACTCAATGTTTGTCCAGTAATATCCTTGGGAAATATGTCTATAAAACCCTCCATGCCTGAAAGAATCCAAATGACTAAATAGCCTAGTACGCCAATGGATACAATTTATAACTAATGGGTGATGGGTTTCAACTTCATGATATAAAAACCCACTAATCTATCCATGATATCTCTCCCAAACACAATGGAGAATCTCATCACATATGTGAAAAGGCTTCTGACTTGTATGTGATGATGCAAAATTTGGGATCGGACCATGTACAAATAGTCCATACCCAATATGATGTCAGACTGTCTCATCATGAAAACTAAAATGTCCCATGAGAAACACTCTCCACCAAGCGATAGATCATACTACTGAATAGTAAATGATACTAAAGAAATGTTCCCCATAGGTACCTTAATGAAAAATATGTTGGGCTAAAGACTCAATTGGGAGAGACATCTCTAATACCGGGATTAAAGAGATGAATGAATGAATCACACATTTTTATACAAGTCCTAAAATAAGATTATTATTATCATATATTGTACCTCAAGTCATATCATGAGTTTTTGGGACATAATATCCCACAACATGTAACTTACCATGTCCTCGACCGACAGCTATCTAAGCCTAATGTGGGCCACTTGGTGGTGGTGGTATAGGTTTATAATAAAATTTTCCACAACCCATTTCTCCTTCTACTAGATCCCAACCTTCTCTTATTATAGCTTTGCCTCCATAGATGATTCCCTTCCCTTACCTATGTGATCCATGATCTTGGAACTACCTCTACCATGGTGGTCTATCTGCTATCTATCATCCCACTTATCATGTCAGGATGGGAAATCACATGCCATGTGACCTCACCCATCAAATTTATTGCATTTCCCCTCTCTGAGAAACCCTAATCATTTGTGTTGTCCTTCTTCTGCACGACTACATATCTGAGTCTATTCATGGTAGGTCTCTTATGTTGGGACCCTTCCGACTGGCACCTACTAGTTGTGGCAGACAACTCAGCCCCATAATGGCATCTCCTAGGCCAAACTTCATCGTTTCCCTATGTAAGGAATCTCTAAATCACTAGTTACCTCTCCGAAACATAGGCATAAGTGAGAATTCATTGGGGCACCACACAGGTATGAATGTCTCTACAAAGACCCTATATAAACTTCTTCTCCCATATGTATCCATCTCGAATATTCTCAAGGAAGAACCATCTGAGGTCAGTGAACCATACATTATACTTAGTAACAATCAACAGTCCTTGTTGAACCTCTAGAATTTACTAAATCTGAAAGGAACGCAAGCATGAGGGGAAATACTCCACAATAAATAGTTATTGGATGTTATTCCACGTGAGTGTCGACTCATCATGCATATGCGTGAGTAGACTCCACTAGTTCCCATATTCTCTATGGAAAATTTTGAATACCAGTGTATCAACCTAATCAATAAGTTTCCAAATAATATTGAAAACTTATATATCCAACTCTCGCCAATCCCCCACCACCTAAGGATATGGATCACCATAGAACCTCAGGGGTCTCTGATGTTGTAACTCATGGAGTGTGCTATGCCTTCACACATGATCATCCTTCTTCATTGGTACTATCTACTACTCGAATGTTAGGTGTACTACTACCTTCCCACCAAGAGGAAAAGTCTCTTATGATAGACCCTAAACTAAGTCCTCATCACTCATCGGGTTGTATTCATGATCCTGAATTAGTAACCCGGATGGAAATCTTCACGGATAAATCATGAAAATTGAAATCAAGACATACTATGGTTAGATGAGTATATTAATATATATGAGGAGCTAACTAATGAATTATAGATAATAACTCATTCCTATATGATTAGTGTACCAATTCTCCCTACAACCAATGTCTCATTATGCTGAGTTGATAAGTAAGTGGTTAGAGTCATCATGTATGGATATATCGACTACCATATGAACACTGAGATCCCTTGTGTAAAATCTTCACTCGAGACACTTTGACAACATTGCCCAAAGTTTCTAACTAAACATCATTAGGGGAAAAACTCCAAAAATTATCTCAAGGTGGAACCACCTTTGACAATAATCTTCCACGACCTGGCCTAATGGGGCTCGAGTCTCAACTACCCAAATCCCACCTC
This sequence comes from Viscum album, assembly GCA_963277665.1. NCBI lineage: Eukaryota > Viridiplantae > Streptophyta > Magnoliopsida > Santalales > Viscaceae > Viscum > Viscum album. Next base: position 1,399,429,340 of record OY728143.1, on the reverse strand, counting down.
CATAGGGTAGGGTCTAGCAACAAGCACCAAATGTAATAACAAATATGTGAGGTATTAGCCTAATTTATCTATATGAACACACCAAACAATTTCAACAAACCAGTGTAGAGGAATAAATATAGATGAAATTAACATCTAGACTAGAAACCATGCATGTAAAAACCTCTAGGGATTGCACGAGTATGAAAACATAATCTGAAACATACGTATAAAAATACACACCTGACCAGGAATAATTCCCATCCTAAAAATAAATGGAAAAGTAAATTATGATAGAGTCTAGATCTAGGTCTCTAAGCCTCAACCACCGTACATTTTCTAATGCACCAGGTTATCCCTATGATTATATGAAGTCACTACCAACCATTCTGTTGCCTGTATAAGACATGACACATGTGATAAATCCCCATATAGTGGTGGGTATATACATACATAGTAGGACACATAGATATATTAAGGGAAATAAATATGAGACACGGTAGAAGTGAACAACTCAACCGATAATAAGAAATGAAATCCAAAAATGAGGATACATATATTTTCATAAAGTAAACCCAGTATGAGAGAGTAAGGGGATCTCCATCTCACAAAACAACTCATGAAAAGAGTATTCCAATAGTTCTAATAGTTACTTCAATGATCCCATACATCTTTCAATTATATCCATAGAATCAACCCTTTTGAGGTCCCAAACCTATCCATTATGATGAAAATTATAGGGGTAAAATCATCAAGTATATGACACACTCTCTAGTGCAATAGGGGATCCACTTGGTGTGAGGAGGACTTGAACCCTAGTGTGATGGGGGTACCACTCTATAGATTGTGGATCCACACCCTAGTATAATAGGGGGTACCAATTAGAAGATAGAGGACCCATGCCCTAGTCCATTATGGGGTACCACTAATTAGTTAGAGGACCTCCACCCTAGTTCATCAGGGGTACCACTCAGTATATAAAGTACATGAACCCCAGTATATCAAGGGGTACTACTTCGTTGATAGGGTACACACACCCTATAATGATATGGGGGTAACAATCATTTGATAGAAGACCCACACCCTATTCCAAAAGGGGGTACCACTCAGTAGATAGAGTACATTCACCCTAGTCCATCAGGTGGTACAACTTAGTAGATATAAGAAACATGCCCTAGTGCATTAGGTGTTACAACTTGATATATATAGGACCCACTCCCTAGTCCATTAGGGGGGTACTATTCAGTATATATAAGACCTAATACCTAGTCTAATAAGGGGGGACTACTCAATAGATTGGGTCCCTTTACCTTAGTAGGATAGTTGGTAACACTCAGTAGATATAGAACATGCACACTAGTATGATAGGGTGTACCACTCAACATAATGAAGACCCACACACTAGTATGATAGGGGGTACCCATCTATAGATAGAGGACCCTCAACCTAGTAAGATAGGTGGGTACCACTTAGAATATAGAGGAAATTTTCCCTAATACAATAAAGGGTACCACTTAAAAGATAGAGGTGTTTCCCCCTTGTCCAATAGTGGATTCCACTCTAAGGATAATTTCTATTCACTTCCATCATCGACTGTCAGCTAAATAAGATTCAAACATAGAACACCTTTAATTGTATATCAGAAGTCACTAAGAATGGAACCATTGTGTTCTATGTGAAAAAACATTCTGGATAGGCTACTCAAAGACCAAAATATGAGTGAAAATGAAGGAGATAATAAATGTAGAATATTTCTAAAAAAGAAGGTACATAGTGTGTAATGGACCCACATAGCATGTGGTCTTGCTCTTCTAAATGTCAATGTCTTCTCCATTATACAGATCTCTAGCCATACAAACCTACACAGCTTGTCTGTGTACCCTTTCCATGTCTATGTCCATGTACTTCTAGAGTATATACTGGGTTTTATTTCCTAAGTCAGAATAAATGTTGGGGTCCCAAAGGGAATGTGAAGTTTAACTCTCCTAAAAATGATAGTAGCTGTAGCTATGTCACTACATGACATGTGTTCATCAAACTACAAACCGTGTACTCAGGGTTTTCACGTAATTCTGTATGTGCCTCACGGATCCTAGATTTTCCACTCAAACTATAGATTCTTCCTGAAATTCGCATGATATTAAATGTAAATCATCCATTCATTGATTATGTCCTTTTAGTGGGTATAAAACAAATATTATTTGGTTCATTCGAATCACACACATGCCACATGCTCCTCTCATAGCACGACCTACTCCACTATGAATCCCAAATACATGAAGCCATCAGTTCAACCCACAATCCACACTAATTCATTCTTGTAACTTCAATCTGGCCATTTTTTACACATCTAACATAAATCCATGGGTTTGATCACACTCAAACTCACCCAAAAATAGTTGAATCATGACCTTGTGGTCCAACGATGAAAAATGTGATGAGCATGTGGTAAAAATAGCACAAGAAAAAAGGTGATATCATCATTGGTCAACCATTATTGGTAAATGATCACAGAAATGGGGATTTTAAGGGGTGTTTTCAGGGGGAAATGGGGAGATATATTGAATAAAAAAATTTATTTGACACGGGGTGCGTGAAAAGGATCCAAATTAATCACCGATCAATAAGGCGGTTGATAATACATTCTTAAGTAGTTTAATTAAGAGTGAAGAAACCAAAATAAGATTTACAACCTTGATTTGGATTGATCATTTGTGAAGAATGATGCTACCAATAGAGGGTAAGATCTATTATGTTTGTTGAACATTGATTTACCTGGATCTGAAAGATCGTTGTCATATGATATCGATTCTCCAATGATGGGTGGTGGAATTATACTCTAAATGGTCCCAGGGATATGGGTATAATTCAAGTAATCTAACAAAATAGGATACTTAAAGAGGTATTATGTTTTTAGACATTAAATGAATTTAATAAATATGATAATTAATAAATTGACAAAACATACCTGCCAATAGTTTCCTTATCCGAACGTCCCATGCAGACCAATTTTTGGTCATTCCTAGGGTAAACCCCATAATCTAGATTCAACTACGGTCTCAGATTTCTATTTTGAGACTCTATTTAGATGATAGTCCATTATTTATGAAAACTAGGCCTATCTGATATAAAATATATTTATTATTTTTATAAAATTTTTTCCAAGCACACTGGGCCTTAGAATCATGCGCCATCGCAACTACTAGCTTCGAAAACATTGCTTTATATATTTCAAATCCTTACATGGAAAAAATATGGACTATATAATTTTTATGCGAGAAATTTACCTAATAATATTCTTATGATTCTTTTCAAACCGCATGACTTTCATCCATGGTGACATTAGAAGTAACAACTTTAACTCTAATTTGAAACATCAACTACCTTAGATTGTTGTCATCATAGCACTTCTACGAACTTCGAGAATCTTTTATATGTTTTTGGATATGTTGGGCCTTATATGTCATCTCTGTAACAATATTGATTCCATGTACCATTTTTTCCATCTTCATCCCATTAAGTAGGAGTTCTACATTGTTTCTCCATAGGGCATACTATAGTTCCATTTTAATACTTGAGTATAAGCTATTATTGTTTGAGAAATAAACTAATGGGAGATGTAGATCCCATCCTCCATTATATTTCATTGAGTATTATATTAGTATATACTTATTTATGAATAATCATTTTATATTGGGCATCAATTTGGGGTGATAGGTCGTGCTAAAATTCAATTCAGTATTTAAAACATGCTGAAGAATTATCCATAATTTTGAATTGAGTATTGAATAATGATCAGAGTGGTACCCCATATAGCCTCACCATTTCCTTTAATTATATATTGCCATATTTTTCAAGTGATAAATATTCCTAAATAACAATAAAGTGGGAAGTCATGGTGATTCGATCCACCACAACCCATGTTGAATTGTTTCGTTTATGTGTCTTCAAGAGACCAATGATAAAGTTCATGGGGATCTTCCCCCATTTACACATGATTATAAACTAATCATTCATAGTACCCTTGTACTTATGTTTCCCTATTTTAACATTCAAAATATCAAGCACCTTTATATATACTTATAAATTATGTTCATTATGTTGTCCCAGCAGAAGTTCCCTCGAAGATCATGGTACATTATTGTACTTCAAGGATGGATACAAAAAGATGAGATATATGAATTATCCAATATATCCTTATATATCTAAGGTTATTGAGATACACAAATCCTTGTTCTTAAATTAATAACATCATCATAACCAATATAGAATTCACGAAGCTTCACTTACTTAACATATTTTTCATTCATTTGAATCTCAAGATCAACCCTTTCTGCCACCTTTATATTCTATTAGATAGATGGTTGGAAAATAATTTTGGAAATTATGGATGTTTCCCTACCATTATGATTTTAAAAATGAACTTTTCATATCCCTGAAGATAAGGCATTTCTCAATCAACATCATGGACAAAGTAGTTGGTTATTTTCTATTAAGATCATCAGCTACATTATTATCCTTTACCGGATGGTAGTGAATAGAGAAATAATAGTCCTTGATTATATCTAAACATATTCATTGATTCATATCGAGATCATAATGTGTGAATATAAACATTAGACTCTTATGAACAATATATATACCTCACATATTACTAAAGTGGTATTTCAACCCAATATTCATGGTGAAGATTGCAGTTTATAACTCCAAATCATGGTTCAGGTAGTTTTTTTCAGGGAACATTGGTTTTTGGGAGGCATAGGATATAAAATTTTCATTCATTATGAGTAATAATACCAAGACATTTCATGAAGCATCACTATATATAACAAAATTTTCATTACTTGATGCTAGTTTCAGAACAGGTATAATGATTGGCCTCTTTTTTATCTCTTTAAATAATTCCTAACAGTCTTCTATACAAACATACTTTACCTCGTCCCATTTTATCTTAATTATAAGGCTATAAAATCATGAGAAATTTCTCATAAAATATTGTTTAATCTAATATAATCCAAGAAATTTGTATATTTCCTTGACACTTGATGTTCTACGCTATTCAACAATTGACTTTTTCTTTGAAGAATCCATAGAAATTCCCTCACTTGTGATCATCTGCTTCAAGAATTTAAGATTCTGCATCCAAAGGTCACACTTGATGAACTTATCATACATTTTATCCTTTATTAATATATCTTGAACAATCCTTTGATGGTGTTCATGTTCCTCCTTTATCTTGGAATAAATGAGAATATCATTGATAAAGGCTATATTTTATTGAGGTAGTCTGTAAAGACTCTATTAATCAAATTCATAAAGATTGTAGGGGTATTACTAAGTATGGAGGGAATAAATATTAAGTCATAAAGTCCATGACTTATGTTGAAAGTAGTCTTATAAATATATTCCTTCTTCACCTTCAGTAGATGATATCCAGAATTAAGATCCTCCTTTGATAATTATAAGCTCCTAGTAGTTGATCAAAAAATCAATCAATAATTGGTAGTGGATACTTGTTCTTTACGATGATATTGTTGAGATATCATTAATCTATACATAGTTTCATTGATCCATATTTTTTATTCACAAAGAGAATTATCTCACCCCAAGTCGATGCACTAGGGAGTATGGAGCCATTTTCCAAATTATCTTTCAAAAGATTTTATTACTCCTCTAGTACAATTAGGGCCATCCTATAAGGGAATTTGGGGATTGGAGTGGATTTGGGTATAATATATAGTGAGAATTCTTCCTTATTATTAGGGTGAAGTCTGAGTAATTATTCAAGAAATACATCAGTGTATTCCCTCACAATGGTAATTTCCTCTAGTTTGATACCTTCATTTGACTCAACCATTTGGGAAAGATATTCTTCTTCATTGGTATCAACACCCACACTGTTGATGGATTTTATAAAGGATATTCATAATATTATTTTCATTTGTAGAGGATCATAGGGTGCTTTATAAAATAGAAATATATTTCATTTTCCTAACAATTGATGTATTCTATACATAATGGTATCCAATCCATGTCTAGTAAAGTGTGAAATTCTACTAGGGGAAGGATTATGAGATTTTTATTGAGGAATATTCCCACATACTATAACATTAGAAGAGTCCAATGTTTGGGTTTTAATGTTATAGAAACTAGTTCTTTTATATATATATCTACTTCAAGTTATCAAGGATTTGATTCAATAGTAATAGAAAACTTTTATGTTATAAAGGAATACGTAGAACTAGAATCAAATAAAAAATTTGCAATTATGAATTAAATGTATATGTACCTTGTACTACATCATTTTCACACTCCACTATTGCAGTGGTGATAGTATAAGATTTATTTTTCTCTTTTTGATTTGATGGTTACTGATGTTTATTACCCTTAAGGACCTATGGTTTAGTGCACTAGGTTTTATATTTCCCATTATCTCTACAGCTGAAGCATTGGACCATTGGTGGTGCATTAAGAGGTTCTTTCCATTACATTATCCTGTTGGTCAGCTTATTCATTTATCTTTGATAGTAATGAGATTGGATTTCTTCTCTCCCTAGCTAAATCATTTACCTATCCATTTGAGGTAATTCCCATGATACATCTTAGAAAAATTTTGACATGTAAATGGTTGGATCAACTTTCCTCCTTCATCATTTGACCCCCAAGATTAAATTACATTCTTTACTTTTTATCTCAATAACCATGGGACAATTGGCTAGAATACATCTCTATATTGTGATAACATCAAACTATTTATTTTTAAATCCAAAAGTCTCGTATTTCAATATTCTTTTGAAGGTGTGGTTTTAAACCACTAAAGAATATATATATTTTTATATCATTCTTGATAAAACAACTCAAAGAATATTTTGCATTCCTTATGATTTTTTCTACGTAATACATGACCGATTCACCCTCCTTTTTATTAATCTCTATAAATTCTATCTCGATATTTGTTTAATGTTTTATAGGGAACTATTTATGAAGAAAATTTTCATAAATTATTCCTAGTACATCTATTCCATTCCATCCTTCATCATGCTATTCTTTATCAACTCCCACCACTGATTAGTTTCTCCATAAAAAATATATAGGACCAGAGTCACCTTATCATTCTCTAAATAGTGGATCACATAAAAAATAATGACCATTGATTTAACCCATTGATCAGTGACAGGTGGATTAAAAGACCCACTGGATGTTGGTGGTTGTTGCCACATAAATTACTCAACAAAAGATCCCTCTTCTTGGGTGAAGGAAGAAATTACACTTTCTTCAGGTTATTATTCACTGTATTAGACAACTGGGTAAGAATCGACATTATAGTTTTAAGTCCACCCCATGGCATTGGTGATGTCATTCTTAAAATGTTTTATTGTTACTCGCATGGGGTTTTTTCCTAGTTTATCTTGGTGTTCACCATTTTCTAAAATTAAAAAAGGTTGAAAATAATCTAAATCAGCAAATCCTTAATAAATACTTTATTCTTTTACATAATTAAATCTAATGAAATATCATATGGGATCTATATGTTTAGCCTTTTTCTAAAAAAATGATTCTAGGATTCTTTACCTACACATAGACTTATAATTATGGTTTTCACTAACCTTTTAAAATAATAATTCCTAAATTGCATAAAAAATTCCTCTGATACCAATTATAGCAACCTGGAAATATTTTACATGACTATTACACCATTTTTAAGATAAAAAACAAAATAGAAAATCAATCCATTATCCAAAGGTAAAATATCTCAGGAAAATTAGGCCTGTGATTTAATTGTGTAAAAAAATTTAAAATTATTTTTATTCCCCTTCATTATCCTTATAAATATCTCATGATATCCTTAGTATATGTATTCACTTAAGAATATACATCAAATTATGGGGTGAGAGAAAATCCCAAAAGGGGTGAATAAAGGGAATGAATCAATAATACATGGGTTAGAATTATCAATATTAACATATCATAAGAATAGTATGAAAATAAATATCGTGATGGAAACACTTGATAATAAATGTAATATGGCATTGTAAGGACCCGTGTTTTTTCATACTAAATATTTTAGCAAAAATTAGAATTTTTTCTTTCTGATGGTTTTAAGGGTCAAAATGGTAATTTACCCAAGAATTTGATCATGGATAAATTTTCTAGCAACATTATTAGTCTCAAAATAGGGGTTTTAATCCAGGATAGGGGTTTGGTAGAAATCTGAGCCATTTAAATTTTAGAGGAATAATAAATCATTAACATTTAATAAATTAAATATTATTTTATTCATTCATGTTTATTTTGACATATAATTTTTATGGTATATTGGATTAAGATTTTTCTCCACCATTGAGTCCAAAATTATTACTTTTCACATGGTGAGGCATAAAATCATTTTGCGAACAAGGTCTAGCCAGTGTCCCCTTTTTATTTTTATGTTTCTTTTTTTCTTTTTGTATTCATTTTCATTATTTTTTTTTCTTTTCTCTCTTATCTTTTTGGATTCTTGAACATTCCCCCTGTGGATCTCCTATTTTATGCAACCAAGAGAGAAATATGTAGAGTGAAAGAGATATAGATAGAGAATGATAGACGAGTACCACTACTGTGCTCAAGATGCGCCTGATCGACGTGCAACAATTTTGGACCATAGAAATCAGATAAGATTTGGGGTTTTCTACCCAAAATTAGGCCTTTTATGTTTTCACAATATATTCCTACAGAATTTATATTTTTAGGTTTTAATCCCCTATTATGCTTTCTTATAACCCCTTATGGCCCGATTTATTGTTTTTTGGGAAGAAACAGGGGTTTTGGGGTGATCCTAGGCTTTTCTGTTCAAGATGACCCATCTACATGGAGTGTAGTTTAGGGATACACGTCGTGTGTTGTTTCAATTTTTGAGAAGATGAAGTTTTTTATGTGCACAGGGCATAATAGAGTGTAAACACCATGTACTGGTACTCATCCATGTAGCCGAGTACCCGGCCAGGCTAACTGTGTATGGGGTACATGGCGATATAGAGTACACAACAAGACCTCGTGTGGGCCGCATTCCATGTAGAAGTACATAGCTAGGACAAGTACATGCACCAGACATTTGAGGGACATGTAAAATTTCCCCATATAGGGTATATATTGTGTTCATCTCATAGACACCATGTACTTGGTAGTTTACACACCAAGTCTTTCTAGAGTATATGCCCAGGTGGATCTTTAGGAGTGCACATCGTGTACCTAGAGGGGAATATTGTCTACTTACCATTTTCAACTGTATTTGGATTTGTTTTCTTATATTTCCACCCAAGAGTCATAATTAGACTCATTAGTTGTCCTTTCTGAGTATATTTTCATTTAGATCATGATAGTGAAACTCTTGGGGTCTATTAAGGACTCATAAGTGGCTTTTCAGAAATCTCTTAATTTAGAGATTCTTCCTCAAGTAATTATATCCAGGGTCTCTTGAGAATGATAGGTTGGGGGATTGGACCCACTTATTTTGAGACCTTGGTCTATGATGGGTCATCGCCAATATATCATGATCAGTGAATTTGTAGCTTTTTTACATGAGTATGTATCTCTTACAAGATGTTCCCTTTATTCTCAAGAGGAATGAGACTATTTGCTATCGATAATCCCTGGTAGGACTCCTCTTTTTATGCTTCTAAATAAAGATCCTATGTAGGATATCTCTATCATCTTTCTTTACATAGGATCCCCTATGGGATGCCTTTTATTACAAGATGACCTAGGAAATACCAAGTAGGATCTCATTTACTTGTGTTCCATTTTGAGGATCTCCTAAAGGATTCCTCTTACTTTGTACCTTTTTATGAGGGTCCAATGTAGGATTCCCCCTTTTCTATGTACCTTTTTGAGGATCCATGTAAGAATCCTATGCATTATTACCATTATATAATCCTACATAAGATTCCTCCATTACCATTTTTCTACTGAGGATCCCATGTAGGATACCTCTTATTGTTTTACTTCAGAGACCCTGCGGGTGCCCAATAGTTTGATCTACCTTGATTTAGGATGCAAGGTGTGTATATAGATGGTGATAGTTGTCACCATAAAACTCATTCCAAACCTCTAATCACATGGGGTTGTTCAATTAGTGTTAGGCTTAGGTGTTTGGACCCCCAAACTCTTATTTTACTCAATCATGTGTTTTTTTATGCAATGATGTTAGCTAGAGGTGATTCCTAGTCGACAACTGTTGAACCTGTCGTAAGGAATTTTTCTTCCCTTTGGGATGCCTGAATGTTCTTCCCATCATCCATATTCTAATCCATTTTACTTCTTGTGTTTACTTTTATACCAAATGGTAATATATGGGATCTGGCTATTGAGCATATAAATTTTTTGACTATACTATTAGGATGTCTGGAGGTGCTTTCTATTATTCGTATTTTGATCCTATGTTATGATATATGGGCATGGAGTCCCTAGTAATAATACTCATGGGTGATTCCACTCTCCTGAGTGATGAGGATGGTCTTACTCTACTCTTTTGATATGTGATGAGGATGATTACACTCTTGTTGATCTTATTATACTCATTGATGATCGTGTTTTCATAAGGGATATGGATGATTGTGCTCTATCTAATCGATTACTTGACCATGGTGTTGGGAAAGATGTATCAGATCATTAGGTACCCAGAATGATTACTCGCTTATGGATGATACGGAATATTACACTCTCCCTTATTAGATACTACATGGGTGGGAATGGAATCCCACAAAGGAGTTATGCTTATATATTTCTAGATGCACTCACCTAGAATTATTCTTTAGAGTGATTGGAGGTGATTACTAGTGACCACAAGTGTAGGATGCATATCCCCCTGTGGTGACATATCTTTCTAAAAGATATTTTCATAATTGGATAAAGTAGGTATATATCGATTGGAAATACTAAACTAGAAATTATATTAATTATACATGGATTTAGTGGTACAATATTTGGCTCAATTCCCTTGCATATGATGTCTAAGCGATTGTGATTATGGATCCACAGATCAACAGTTGATTTGTTTTATGTTTATTTCTTTCACATAGACATGAATATTTATATTCATGTATATATGTATATGTATGGGACTATAAATGTATAATTATATATATAGGGACATCCATGGTGAAACTGTCCTAATTTATTAGGATTACAGACCCAGGGTTTGACTTAGGTTTTATGTTATTTTCTTTACTTATCATTTTAGTTGTATCTCAACTATGTTGAGGATATTTCTTTGGAATACACATATAAAGGTGTATTTTATAGGTTCAAAATTGGGGTGGCCTACTGAAACTATTTCTCATCCCTATACGTTCACTTCAATCTACATGTTGACCTTATTTCTAATTTTTAGGTTGATCCCATTTTCATGGGGGATAGGGCTGAGGCCAAGAGTTTCATGTTTGAGTAGATCTTCTCATGTGGGTTCCTCTAATCAGGCTAGTGTAGTTCAACAATGTATAGAGACTGGATATTTGGTATGGATCAGAGTTATTAGTAGGGCCCTTTACTTTTATTTCACTTTATTTTGTACTCCTATACCTTTATGTCCAGCACAGTGGTTGACCAGTATTTTATGTATGGTATCATTGTTTGGACTTTTATAGAATTTTCATTTATTATTTACATCATGATCTTTTTCAATTAATTACTTCACTATTTTTATTTAATGTTCTATATGATATTTATCTATTTTTGTTGTTTCTCACTCTTATATGAGGGAATAGTCTCCACATTGTCTCATTGTAGGCCCTTACTGCTATTCGGTAGCCTCTGGAATACGGGGAGGTATGCCTGAGGCCTCTTAACCAAATGGCTCTTAACACGTTTTTAGTGGCATCTAGGTATGTTCATTAAAATGTGGTATCTATGTTTTTCTTTTCTTGGTCTTTACTATTTGGGATATAGTATACCAGAGTATTAGGAATCTTTCAGAACCTATGATTGATATCAAACTGGTGCATTGCGAACACTTGTTATAGAAAGAAGTCCTTGTTTCTAGGGGAATGAGATTATTGTTTTGATCATTGATGTTATAGTTGTATATGATTTTTCCATGATCGACACACATGTTGGGTGGATGATATGATTGACTATGGATATTTATAACTTATACATTTGAAAGATGAAAGTGGTGGATTTTTACTATGGTCCATCAAAGGCAAGAGGCGTCTCTTGCATAATATTTGACATGTATGATTCACATCATATAGGCCTTCGAGTGTGAATTTTTATTAACTACGGACTATCTAATCATGCCTAATTATATATCTATATTTAATTATGATGTAAGGTTTTGTGGATCTACTTTTAGGTGTTGTTTTTTAGGATGATGACTTTGTCCCTGTCCATGGGAGGTACAATGACCCTAGTTGGTCGATATTTCATGTGGTTCATTTCAATTGTACCCCTATAGGGTATTGTTTCTATGTTCATGGTTATCTAGGAGGATCACTTAGTACGATGTCAATGGATACCAAGACATTTCATTTGAACTGGTCCTCGAGGGGGTATAATCTTATACGGATTCCCGATGAGTGTTAGTTTTGTCTCTCGTCTACATTGCTATCATGAAATCCAAGGAATAGATCCTTATGTTGATGATCAGTGACGATCAGGCCCTTGTAGGTCATGTTTTTTGTTTTGAAACTCTTTGTACCTTGTGATCTTTACCTTCTTAGTGAGTTTTGATTTTTTGGGCTTCATGGTTAGACATTATGAACCTATTGTCATACTTGTTCTGTAAGGCTTCGAGGGAGACCTAGAGGCCCTTTGTTTAACTCGAACCCTTGTAGTGTGATGTCTTTTTTGTTTTAGGGAAGCCTATGTGGGAGGTTTTCATGGGTTTACAAATTCTTTTTTAGGAATTTATATTTGTTTTATGCACTTTTTAAGATCAATTAATGGCAGGTGCTTATGTTTTTTGCATTATATACATTTTGTTGCCTTCATCATTTGAGGAATCACCTTGGGTGATTTAGTTTCCATATTGTTTTAGATAGGAAGGATTATCAAGGTTATTGTCCAAGTTAACCATTTTTTATGTTGTTACTAATTTATTCAGAGTGTGGGTAGATGATAATTACTAGAATAACATCGGGTGATGAGCTGTCATGGAATGAAATCATGGGATAGGTTAGGTGATCAATTTTGAAGAGGAGTTACTAGGGATCTTCGTACATAATGATACTGACATGTCATGTACCATGGTCATCTTAGCCTTGAAAGGGACGAATCATTGTAGTATGAGTTAGGCGATAATCATTGACACTATTTGTGTGTGGTGTAATTAAATCTTAAATTGGTTAGTGTCTGAGTGTGAGATAAGGACCAATGGTTTCATGAATTTTTGGGGGAATGGGTCCCTATAAGTTGTTCTTAAATGGTAAATTTCCTTCCAGGGTAGAGGTGACAATGAGGATCAATCGAGTACCGTGATATGATTGACTTGTGGCGAGGCTTGGACATGCTTTGATGGTAGAAGTGGCATCAGGTGTTGGTTAAAGGCAAGTTATCCTGTTTGTTTTGATCATAGCTCAGAGGGATCTGTACACACATTTTTTTTAATCATAGTGTAATCATGTTAGAGATGATCATGATCTGTCTTGATTCATCTTGAGTAAACTGGGAGACCATCATCCCTATATTGAGCTTCATTTATTTTAAACATTCTTACCTAGCTAAGGAAGGAAACCAGTTGAGGCTATGCTCGAGGAGTGGTGTAAGATAAGCCTTATAGTGGGGAGTGCACCATGGGTTGTTTCAGGGTGGTGACCCTCATTTTCAGTTGAATTTCAGTATTTACTATGGTTTGCTGGTCTCAGTATTGGATTAAGATGAAAATAAGGGTATTCCTATGCTGGGGAGTACCAGATCGATCACAATTAACTATCTTATGTGTAATATATATGTGTCGATAATATGAGACTGGGCGTTGGATAGTCAAGATAGCTTGTTGTACAGATTCATAGGTTTAGATCATGGCTTCTAGTCTTACAACCAGGCTTCTCGAGTATTAGAATCATTATAGTGGAGAGATTTTAAAGACCCATGTTTTTTTGTAGACTAATTTTTTTTTCATAAATTTGAATTTTTTCTATCTAAATATTTTAAGGGGAAAATAGTCTCTTCCCCTAATATATGATCTCAGATAATTTTTATGCCCATACCTTTTGTCCCATTATAGGGTGTTTACACTAGGACAATATTTTGATGAAAATCCAAGTTGTTCAAATTTTAGCAGTATAATAAATCTTTAATATTAAATAAATAAAATATACTTTTATTCACACAGGTTCATCCGGCCATATCTTTTAACCATTAGGTTAGATTGTGATTTTTTCTCCATCATTTAGTCTAAAATGAGGATGTTTTCCTAGGTAGGGAATAAAATCAAGTAGGACCTCATGACCAGCTAGGGGGCCCTTTTTCTTTTTTTCTTTTCTTTTATTTTTATTCCTTTTGTTTCTTTTATTTTTCTTTTCACTCTTTTCTTATTGGATTATCACACACACACCCTGCAACAATATTGGTCACACAAACAAGAGAGAAAGAGGTGGAGGGAGATATATATTTATAGATATAAGGAAATAGGGGTACTGGCATGGTTCTTGGGACGTGCCAGATCAACGTATGACAAACATGGACTGCAGAAATGAGCGAAGTATTGGCAGTTTCAGCCCAAAATTTGGACATTTACTTTTCCACCATATATTACAATAAATTTTATTTTTTCAAGTTTTAATCCATAGTTATATTTTTATATGGACCCCTATGGACCAATGTATTTTATTTTGGGATGCAATATGGGTTTCAAGGCTATCAGATGGTTTTCCGATCAGGAAAACCCATTTACACATCATGTAGTTAAGGGAGATGTGTTGTGTGTTTTTTTAGTTTAGGGGAGGTGATGTTTTTGAAGTGCACACCATGTACTAGGGTGTACATTCCATGTACTTGGGTGAACACACTATATACTGGTACTCAATTGTGTAGTCGAGTACCCAAACATACTACCCATGTTGGGGTACATGGCCGTTTAGAGTACACGTGAAACCTTGTGTGGGCTGCATGCCATGTAGATGTAAATAGTCAGGACAAGTACATGATCATCCCTTTTGAGGGAGACAAGTAGGTACCCCATGTTGGGTACATGCAATTATCCCATCTTACATGTTTTTTATTGGGGTGTTTCCATTCTATGTCTAGCCAGAGTACATGTGAAGGTGGGGACATTAGAGTACAAGACATGTGATTAGGGAGACACATCGTGCACTTCCTCTTTGAAACCCTCTTTGGGGTTTTTCTTTTCCTTTCACCCAAGTGTCATAATTATACACATGATTATTACACTATGAGTATCATTTCACATAGATCAAGATGTTGAAACCCATGAGTTGTTTTAAGGAATCTTAGGCGGTGCTTCAGAAATTTCCCAATTGAGAGTTTCTTACTCTAATAATTATATCCAATGAATTATGAGACTGATAGGTGGGGTTTTTATACAAACCTAGTTTGAGACCTTTATCTAATATGGGCCATGATAAATCTCTTTTTACTGGTGACTTTATAGATTTTTCTTCGAGGAGACATCTCCTATGCGATGTTCACTTCTAGCCCATGAGGCTATGAGACCAGTTGCTTTCAAGAATCCCTTGTAGGATTCCACTTAGTACATTTCTACTTACAGGATCCCATATAGAATTCCTTTATCTTATTTATATTCTAAAGATCCCCAATGGGATTCCTTTTCATACATGTTGTCCTAGGGAATCCCAATAAGGATCCCTTTTACCTATGTGTCATTCTGAGAATCTCTTATAGGACGTGTCTAACTTTGTAACTTATTTTTAGGGTCCCATATAGGATGCCCCTTCTTTTGAACCATTCTATGGATTCCATGTAGGATTCCTATGATTTCTTACCTTTATTGGATCCAATGTAGTATTTATTCTTTTCACTTTTTCTGCTGAGGATCCCAAGTAGGATGCCTCTTAATGTTTGACTTGAGGGACCTAGTGGGAGCCCCATTGTTTGATTGACCTTGATTTAGCATGTCGGGTTTGGGTAGAAATGGTGGTGATTGTCACCACAAAATTCGTGCCAAACTTATAATACCTTGGGAATATGAAATTAGTGTTGGGTTTAGGCTTTTAGACAGCCAGACTCTTTTTTTACTCTATCATATGATTGTTGTTAATGCAGAGATGTTATCCAGAGGTAAATTCTGAGTCATGTTATTTCTTATGTTTATTTTTATACATATAGGTACTACCTGGAATCTATCTATTGAGTGAATATAGTAGATTACTTAACTATTGGGATGTCCATAGGTACTTCCAAGTATCCATCTTTTGAGCCTATGATTATGATATACATACATGGAATCCCTAGTAATGATACTTTTTGATGATTCCTCTCTCCCGATTTATGGGTATGATCTCTCTCTCTCTCTCTTTTATTTTTGGTGAGGATTATTATGCTCTCCTAAGTCTGAATATAATCATGGATGATTACAATCTCTTAAGGGATTAAGATGATCATGCTCTCCATGATCAGTTACTTGACCTCAATGTTTATCCTGACGCCTCACATCGTTGGGTACCCAGAATTTTTAAAATATTTTGAATGATAGGGATGATTATGCTATACCTTATTAGAGTCTCCAGGGGTGGGCCTGGCATATCACTAGGGATTTCTCCTTAAATTTTCTTAGGGGTCAGACCCATTGGGATTATCTTAGTTATGAATGTCATGACCACCTACGGATTGGGTCCTAGGGCACCATCATTAGACATAATTTACATGGAATGAGTATCATGGAGTCTATTCATGGGACCATGATTAGGTTTTCTAGACATATATCCCTAAAATCATTCTTTATAGTGATTGGAGGCGAGTACGGGTGAACCAAATTGTAGAAAGAGTGTCCCCCTGTGGTGACATAGCTTGATCATAGATATTCATGACATTGGACAAATTAGGTTTATGTTGATTGGGATTATGGACCCATAGATCAAGTTAATTATATATATATTGAGTGGTATGACAACTATCTCAATTACCTTTTATAAGAAGTACAGGCGATCAGGATTATGGATCCAAGGATCGGCTACCGATTGGTTTTATGTTTATTTTTTCACTTACTCATGAATGTTCATATATTTGTATATATGTATAGGTATGGTACTATAAATGTACATGTATATAGATATTAAAATCCCTATTGGCACTTTCATTTTTTATCAGAATTATGGACTCGAGGATTGATTGTGGTTTCACATTATTGGATTTACTTATCTTTTTAGTTGTGTCTCATCTAGGATGAGTTAATTTATTTTTCATACACATATAGAGGTGCCTTCTATAAGATCCTTGTTGGGGAGGCCTACTGATATTAGTTATCACCTCTTCACATGAGCCTCTGTGTATGTGTATAACTTATGCTTTCTTTTCATGTTGAGCATAATTGCATGGTGGATAGGGATGAGGCCTAGTTTTGTATGTTCGAGTGGAGCAACTCATGTGATTTCTAATGTTCAGTCTATTGTAGTTTGAATATGTATAGAGACCAAGTACATGGTCTGGATTGAATTTAGTAGTAGATACCATTACTTTTATTGCATTTTATTTTTTACTTATGTCTTTGTATGTTTGGCACAGTGGGTGACCAGTGTTGTATGTATGACATAGTTGTTCGGGATTTTATAGATTTTTTATTTATTATTGATATCATGTTATATTTCAGTTATTTACTACCTCCTCTCTTTGTTTATTTACTTTTTTATGATATTAATCTATTTCCATTGTTTTTTCACTATGATATGAGGGCATAGTCTCCCCAAGGTCACACCCTAGACCCTTGATGGTTTTCCGTTGCCTCTGGAATATGGGGGCGTTATTAAGAAATGTATCCAACCAAACTAGAGCACCATTTTTTTGTAATATGGGTTAGTACCATATAGTCACAATCATAAAAATGAAACATCATTCTATATTGGTAAAATACCACAAATAATTGTGCACAAATATACCATCGTGTCTACGCATAACATTATGTACATAAATTATAACATCATTATGAATAAATATTTCGTCATGTTCATTAATAATACACATAATCTCATGAGATACATCACATTACCCAATTCATTATAGAGTAATATAATTCCAATTCCACCTGTCACCTCATAAATTCTCATAAATATGCATGTCGTATATAATGTATAACAATCATAGTCATGAAATAACCCATAGAAAGGAATGGGTTTCATAAAACATAATATCATTAACAAACATTGGGGTAATAAAATTTATAAGTTAAAACCTATATGGCATAATGATCATCATTCATGATTGAAGAAGAATCAACTCAGTATGAGTTAAAGAAGTGTTTTGGATAGAAATGTATTTTTGAAAACTCTTTTTAATTGGATTCAAAATAATTATGTAAAAATCACCAAACATGTATATACCGAAAATGAAAAGGTAATAATATTTACTATATATTTTAGAAATATTATGGGAATATCCATATAGAAAATGATGACAATGATAGATAATTTAGATAGGAGTTGGGTTTGATAATCCTCTTATCGTAAATCCCACTTTATTTCATCTATTTTCCATCTTCAGGATAATAAAAATAGGTTTATTAAAACATGGATACAAAATGAAATATTTGTATTTTTTACTATGTATATATTATAATCACTGTATTCTATTAATTAATTCTCTTATTTAAATAGAAAACATTTTGATATCATGGTTTCCATAAAAAATAATGTTTTTATTTGATTTAAGTTATTTTTCAAGGACTTTTATAAAATAGTAGAATTAATTACAAAGATTAAAATGAATATATTTATACATTTATAAATCATAAATAATTTATTATAACCATTCATAAGGTTTTTGATATGAAAAGAGTTGGAATTTCCTTTTTGGATATTGAACGACATTTAGCGAAACATTTTTTTATGTGGAGGAACGAGATGGATAATATATTATTATATTATAAATAACATTTTTATAGAATATTAATAATATAAATATCATGTTAACATTATATATAGTTTTTTTAAGAAGGTTTTAATTATAAAAGTGAAATATTAAATTAAATAATAAAAGGGAAAAAAATAAAATGATGAAAGGGTATTAACTCTTCTTAAAGTGGTTCCTTTCCTACAACCCTTAACATCCAACAATAATAGAGGTTTATCTCATTATAACATACTTAAGGATGATAATGGGCTTTATGTAGAGTTTTTGGAAGATGATTGGATTTGGTAATTGTGGGGGAAGTGGTTTTCCAAGGGGAGTGAATGGGGTTATTTATACGTGAGGATTAGGGTGTTTTTTTGTTCAAATATTGAGTAAAATAATATATCTAAGGTAAACCTTGTAATAGTTATATTTTTGAAATTATAAATCATATTTAAATTCAATAAAAATATTTTATGTCTTTTAATCACTTTAAAATTAAAATTCATTACTTTAATCCAAATTAATGTGAAAAAATGCGAAAATATATTTTAAATGAAATACTTTTGATTTTGGACTTTGGAAAGTACTTTATATGTTTGGAAATCATGTTTGTATTATTTTAATGACTTATTTATAAAATAAATATGTTTTAGTCTGGCATCAAATTCCACAAGTTGTTATTTCATTTTTGAAATATGAAATATGTAATTCAAGATACATCAGTTATGGAAAAAACTGTGTTTTTACTATTCACCTAAAAATTGAAGTATTTCAGAAAATTATAAAAAAATCAACCTTGGAAAATTTTGAAATGTTGATTTAAAAATGATATTAATTTTATCAATATAGTATTTTATATAGTTTATTTTAATTTTGAGTATAAAAATTATAATTTTTATGAAATACATAAAAATACAATTTTTTTAAAATGTGATTATATTTTCATTGATTTTTTAAATCATGGTATTTATATTTGGAATGATAATATTTATATTTAATTAAGTTACCCATGATATATATTATTAATATAACAATTTATTATTGATAGTTTAAATTATTATTTCAATTGTCAAGTTATTATTCCAAATAATATGATACTATTCCAATGGTTATATTACTTTTCGAACAATTACATTACTATTACAAGGGTCACATTACCACCTATAGAAAAATCTCATGTCCCTTATTAATTGTTCACCTAAAATCATCTTAAGACTCTTCATTTCTATTTTCTGTAATATTGACAAATTTACTAATATATATTTTCATTTCTATAGTATTTATTGTGGGATGGATGATTTTAGAAGATTGGGGTGATCCATATTTTCCCATTTTATTTTTTCAATTTTTTAATTTTCCCTTGTAAAATTTATCATTTTAATGTTTTTATTTTATGATTAATGTAATTACATTAATTAATTATTTATTTATTTTTGGTTTCTATACATTTTTTTTGAGTATAGTACTGTATAATATAATATAACATACAATTATTTCAACATTAAATATCATTTCAACACTATGGGTTTTTATAATCCCCCCTTTTAGATAATTTTCCCTTGAAATTCTTATTTCATACACTAAAAAAGATGAGGGTATTTATTTTTAATTGGAACTTTTGGGTCCCATGGTACTTCCTCAAACATGTTCTTCTACAACAACATATTGACTAGATGAGTTTTCATGTTTCATTGATCTTATCCTCTGCAATATAAGATCTTCATTAGATACTCCTCATATAAAATATAACTCTCTAAAAATGAAACATCTAGATTTAGTACATGTGAAGGGTATAATATATAATTTCTTAAGAGGGAATATGGAACACATAATTTACTTGAGATAGGTTTGGTGGGAGTTATGGTTGACAATCCTTTACTCTAATATGATCAAGGATCTTACAAGGGTCGATGTATCTAGAAATAATTATTCCATTCATCCCAAACCTCATGACTTTCTTCCATGGTGATATATGAAGGAACACTTTATCTCCGACCTCAAACACTAGGTTTTTTTTAATTCATTTAAGAAAATATTTCTTTTCAAATTTTTATGGATTTTATATGATATTGAAGATATTTTATTTCATGGATAAGATCTTCTTCCATCATCTTCTTCTCTCCAACTTCATCCTAGTGTTGGATTCTTACACCATTTCCCATAGAGAGCCTTGTAATGTTCCATTGGATACTATAATGGAATGTATTGTTTTATAAGAAATACATTAGGGGAAGGTTCTAGTACCGACATCCTTTTAATTTCATTTAACATGATCTCAACATATCCTCGAGAGTTTTTAATGGTCCGTTCAAACCTACCATCTATCAGAGGAAGATAAGAAGTACATAAGCTCATTTCTATATCTAACACTTTTGAAAGGACTCTATAAATCATCAAGGTAATCCATGGGTCTTAATTAGACACAACAGAGAGTGGAACTAAATGATATATTACCACTTAACTTATGTAAATCTTAGAGATTTGGTCAAGAGATAAATATTCCATAATAGAAATGAAATTTGACTACTTTGTAAGGACATTTACTACCTCCTAGAAAGAGTTATTTCCTTTAGGTGTCCTAGAGATTCCTATGAAAAAATTAATTGTTATGTTTTATTATTTACAAACTAGTATGGTAAATGATTTCATCATACCCTTAGACTTCTGTCATTATTACATGACTTTTAAGAATACCAAGCATCGAGATAAATACTCCACAATATCCGTATTTTTTTATCCCTCGTGATGTTTTTATTCATATCTATAAAAATTTTAGCGATTACTGAATGAAAATATAAGGATGAGTTATGTGCATCATCACAAATATCCTTCTTTATTTTTTGGTTATTTTTAGGGACACTTATCCTGGTTCCAAACCTTATAACTTCATTTTTAGAAAATATGAACTCCATAATATTAACTACCTTCTTCCATAGAAACTCATCATCTTTATAGGACTCCTTTATCCTGTACATAATGACTGGTTTATTATTTAATTGATGAAGATACGATAAAAATGATTTTATTATTCACATATCCATCATTTTCATGTCTAAGAAGATTGTATCCCATTAAATCCTCATCACAGATATGGTTATATGATCTTTTCTTATTATAGCACTGGCCACATTGTTTGTATTACCATGTTGTTAATTGATTAAATAATCATAGTCCTTGATCATCTATAAAAACATGTGTTGTTCATATTAATATTTTTTTTAATATATACATTGGGATTTTATAATCTTTATATATGTCAAAATTTTCCCTATAGTGGTAACATCTCCAAATCGTCAATGTGATGATCACTACTTCTAATTCTAGATCATGTGTTGGATATTTCTACACATGGATATTAAATTATCAAGAGTAATTGGGTATCAATTTTTCATCTTTTATGAGTAAAATCCCAAATCCCTTTTTAGACACATCACTGTAGATAAGAAATCCTTCCATATTGGTGGATAATATAAGCACAAGTATAGTGATTAGACTATTCTTGGGAAATTGAATGCATTATTCACATTCATATTTCTATAAAACATGACCCACTTCTTTATAAAATTGTTCAGTTGGGTTTAAAATCATTATAAGTTTCTCAAAAATTGTTGATAGTACCAGTATAATCCAAGGAAACTATGGGATTATTTTATAGATGAGGGTCTTGGTGTTCCTTAAATTACCTCATTTTTTGGTAGATCAACATATGTCACTTTTTTTGTGATAACATTACCAAATAATTTTAGTTGCTCAAACCAAAACTCACAGTTATTTAACTTTTCATATAAATTTGCCTTCTACAAGGTATTCAGTAAAATATTTAAATACTCCTCGCATTCTTACTTGATTGTAGAGTGGATAAAAATCTCATTTATAAATACTACAACAAATCTGTTGAGGTAATCCCTAAATTCTCTATTCATTAAGTACATGAATATTTCTATATAATTATTGATTCCAAATGGAATCACTAAAAATTTATAGTACTCTTACATTTTATCTAAATCAATCTTCGGGATGTCCTAATTCTTCACAATTACATTCTAATATCCAATAGAAAGATCCACCTTACAAATTTACTGGGATCCACATTACTTATCAAACAAGTCATCAATCTGTTGTAGATGATACCTTTTCTTTGTCGTTATCTTTTTGAGCTCATGATAATCGGTGCAAAGGCACATTAACCAATACTTATTATTTTAAAAGAGTACAAGTTCACCCCATTGTGAAGCAATTGGTCATATAAACCCATTATCTTGATTCAACTTTAATTGTTTCTTTATATCATCATGCTTGAAAATGACCATTATATATAGATTATTGGATATTGTTAAAGATATAGGCATGAGATTTATTATTAACTCAACTACATGGCTTAGAGGAAGACCGTGAAATTATTCAAGAAACACATCAGTGAATTCCATTACAATGGTCATGTCATGTAGGAAGAACATTTCATTAGTACGAATCATTTTATTTAGATGCACTTTCTCATATTGAAATAATATTAATACTTGATATGTTTCTACCCAAGAAGATTTAGTATCCACCTTGTACTTGTATAGAATCAATGGGGGTTTCGAATATGGAAGATTATTTCCATCTCTTGGAAATTTAATTTGAATCAATCAAATGAAATATAATCTGTAACGACCGAATGTTTTTCAATGGAAATTCCATTATAATAATAATGTCATAAAATCACATGAAAACACAACATAATTAACTACTAAGTGCTAAGTGACCTTTATACATAAGTTTTTCACTTTTTTGTTTTGAATTTCAAAAATCTGACATACACAGTTGTGTTCAAGATGATTTGTGGAGTCTAATGAAACAAAAATAATTTTTTGTGAATAGTAAACTACCCTTATGAATAGTAACATACCCTTGTGAATAGAAATATGACCCTTATGAATATTAAATCATCCAACATGAGAGTAACCTTACCCAAGAATAATTAAATAAAATTTAGACATCTTAGAAAGTGACAATTTGACCTTGGTATACGTTTTGGTATTTTATAAGACCTAAATAATTAAATATAATTAATTAATTAATTTAAAATAAAATTTATTTTCTTAAAATTTGTTCATAAATTAACAAATCATTGTCTTATAATTTTTAGATAATTTTAAAAGAACCTAAGTAATTTTTGAAAGCACTGTAAAATCTGTTTTAATTTTAAAAACTATTTTTTAAGTAAATTATGATTTTAAATATTAAATTAATAATATTTAGAACATTATTTTTGAAAAATGGACTTTATTTTTGGATTCTAAACATCGAAAAATTGTTGGGGTAAATTTTTGGGATTTTTCTGAAATCCATGAATTTTTGGAGAATAGTAAAATACATTAATTTACCGTATAAATACATTATAATTAAAACCCGCTATTCATGACATCACATGTAATGTGACACCCAAATCGTGAACTCACATTACTTATTTACAATTATTTGTCATGTATGACTCACTATTGATTGTCTTGTGAGGAAATAATAATCTAATGAATTTTAAATTAAGAAAACCCCTCTCCCCTCTACTATAAAAACCACCCTCCACACCCTCATTTCCTCACACATCTCAAGCTCCAAGCCATCTCTAAAATCTGCCCAAAAATCTTCCCTAGCCCCTATACCACGTCCAAGAGCTTATGTTCTCATCAAAAGACCAAGCTTAGGCACTTATGGAGGATCTCAAGAGGAGGATTCAATAGGTAATTTCTCTCCCGCTTCTCCTTTAATTTCATTTCAAGTTCAAGTTCATTTCTTGATCTCTCCCCACCTATCTTCATCCAAATGATATTTTAACTCCATTATTATACATATAATGTAATTTTATGATGATAATGTGATATTATATCATCCAAAACCCTTTCCCTCTTCCATTTATTTTATAATAGAGAACATTGTTTGTGAGGTGTTAATTTATCGCCTTCAAGAATGACATGTTTTCTTCTTCCATTTATACCTTCAGATCTGTTCATGAAACCATTTTTATGGTTGAACCAGAAGTTTTTATATTTATTATTCCCTATTTAATGTTCTTTAAATAACTTATGTCCATATTAATAGTGATAAAATAAAACAAGTTCATTGTGATCGAAGAACCGTTCAAATTAACCCAAAAAATCATCATTTAATTCTTATCTAATGATTCATACACATGGATATAATATGATTCATTATAAGATCTATAAAACTCTAGTAATATCATTAATAACATGTAATATAATTTCTGTAATTTTACCCATGTTCTACCCAAACTTCAATTTAAGAATACAAGTGAACCACTCAAGAAAACCATAAAAACAAACATTTTAGAACAATGTTTCTGAACCATATAACTCATACAAAGGCACATAAAATCACTTAATAAAACCATAATGAACCATATTAATGTACAAAAGGTTCTTTATTTATAATATAATTTCATTATAGAGGACATTAAAGAGTAGTAAGCATTCAGATACACGGTAAGGGGAAATTCTTGAACCCAATTTCAATCCTTCGGGTTCTCCCTCTTTCACTCCCTTTTTTATATGATTACTCCGAAAAAATAATTTGCTCATATTTGTCTTTACTTTTTTGTGATATACATGTTTACTACTATTGTCTATGTCAAACAAAATGTTTTGCAAAATAAATCTTCTTTCAATAACACACCTTTTACTTCTCTTTCAAGATTTACGGTTCTTGTATCAAGTATGTTATTACCCCTTTCATTTGGGAACCCAAAGTTTATCAATGTGTTCTTATGATATGAAACCCATTCCTTTTCATGGGTTATTTATGTTCATTTATTCTATATGTTCATTGTGTCATTTATGAAGAATGATAATGTTATGATGTGACGGGTGCGCCAGGAATTATATAGCACAATATGAATGTTTAAATGTGACGGGAGTGCCCGGAATTATACAGCACTCCAATGCATTGGGTAAAGTGTTTAATCTCATGAGTAAATGTGAAATGATGTGTGAACAAGATTATAGCTTGGTTTTCAAGTATGTGTGGTAGTTAATCACTAAGACATGATGTTTCATTTTTATGCATTGCCACATTTCAAGTCTTTTATTTATGCTCGTCTCATGTTCATGATATTTTTCCTATGTCATGATTATGCTCACCCCATGATATATTATTCTTATCTATCCTCTTACTGGTATTTTAGCTCACTTATTTTTATATATATCCTCAGGTGGCTATATGTACTAAGGAGAGGACAAGTGCCTATAAGAAGCTAGAGAAGAAGAAATTAAATAAATGGTTATTCTTGATGTGGTATTTGTTATGTATGGTCCTATTTTTTCCAAGAAACTAAACCTTTGTATCCTCTATGTGTAATAATATTATGTTTTTTATCTTTAAAATGATGTAACAGTAATGTAAGAAAAGACAGGGTCGCTATAGTTGGTATCAGAGGCAAGGTATAGTTAATTTGGGAAATTGGATTAGTGAACCCTAGAGAAAACCTCTAGCAAGATACTAAGTAAAAATATTCACACAAGAGTATATACATAGGGATACCTTATGTTATGCTTTTAGTATAAATGTTTCAAATGAATATGTTATTAATTTTTTACTTATGTTGTGTTCTAACCTTTTCTATTTTAGAAAATAGTGGGAACTAGGAGAAACCAGGCCAACAAGTCGTGTGAGGTCCAATGCAACGATTGCCCGAATGGCAACCCCAATGATTTGGGAGGTGGAGTTCCAAAAATCATTGTGATTCTTACCCAATTATCTCAGGTTATGAACAATAACCATAATAATGGGGAATGTCCTCCTTCACCGAAGAGGGAGCAACTGGCTATCGAATGTTTTATGCGGCAACGACCACCGACATTTAGTGGATCTTCTGATCCACTAGTTGCGGAACAGTGGTTCAACTCCATGGAGAAGATCTTTTATGTGCTTCACTATTCTGAGACGGATAAGGTGACCTTATCCGTTTATCGTCTAGATGGAGAAGCCAAACAATGGTGGTATTTGATTAAGAACACCAAGTGAAGGGATGAATTTGAATAGCTGGAATGGGAAGACTTTAAGATAATGTTTCTTAATAATTATTTCCCAAGAACTCTTCATATGAATATGGATAGATAATTCATAGAGCTCAAGAAAAAAGAAGGATAATCCATCACAATCTATGAAGTGAATTTCACAAGGCATTCAAGTTACGCTTCAGGTTTTGTTATCAACAATGATAGAAAAATTGATAGATTCTTTAGTGGACTAAAACCACACCTTAAAAATGATCTTGCAATTAAAGACTTTGGTAGTTATTAATAAGTTGTTCGGTGTGCTCTCAAATTGGATATGGAGTTTCGATAATGGTCCCATGACTATGGTGATAAGAAATGAAAGATGGAGTTTCATGTCGGTGGATCTAATGATAAAGGTGGGGAGAGAACTCAATGACCCACATGCCAAAATTATGGAAAGTTGCACCATGGGAACTGTCTCAAAGGGACAGGGAAATGCTTCAAGTGTGGGAAATAAGGACACCATGCTCAAGAGTATCTAAAAGACATTAAAAGGAAGTATAATGTGGAGAAAGAAATAAGAGAACCACCAATGGTTCAATGCTACAACTGTAGAGTGCTAGGGCACTATGCAAGCTAGTGCACTAAACCTCGAGTTCTCAAGGGTAATCAATGTCAACAACCACCAAAGCCAAAGGAACAAGGGAAGGCTTATGCAATCACTACTATGGAGGTGGAGCATGATAATGAAGTCGTACAAGGTACACTTTTTATTCACTCAAGAATGGAAAAATTCTTATTTGATTCTGGTTCTATGAATTCCTTTATATATTTTAAGTTTTCTAGAACTATAGAATCGAAGCCCTGAAACCTTGAAGTAGATATATCTATAAAAACACCATGTTGTGCAATCATTGCAACCCAAGTGTTTGACTCTTCTCCTATTGGCGTATGTGGGATGATTCTTATGGAAAATATCATAATAAAACCCTTGGTGGAATTCTACGCTATAATGGGATTGGATTGGCTCTCGTTATATAGAGCACATATCAACTCTCGGGAAAAGGAAATATCTTTTCATATTCTAAACAATCCCATGCTCCTCTACAAATTCAAGGAGGATTATGAATCTCCTTTGAAAACCTCTTCAATGGTGAGGGTGTTGATTCCCTATGAAGAAGCATACCTCACCCAAATAGTTGAGTCAAAGTAATGTTCTAACCTTGATGAAATTCCTATCATGAGGGAATACAGTGATGTATTTCCTAAAGAGTTACCCAGAATTCCCCTAGATTGTGAGGTGGAGATTTCAATTGAACTCATACCTAGAGCTACTCCTATCTCAAAGTGTCCATATAGGATGGATCTTATCAAAATGGAGGAGTTAAAGAAGCAGTTGCAAGAGAATTTGGAAAAAGGGTTCATACGCCCTAGTGCATCACCTTGGGGTGCACCAGTGCTCTTTGTGAAAAAGAAGGATGGAACAATGCGGTTGTGTATCGATTATCGGGAACTCAACAAGATCACCATTAAGAACATGTATCCTCTCCCAAGGATTGATGACTTGTTCAACCAGTTAACAGAAGCTCAATACTTCTCAAAGGTGGATCTTCATTCTAGATATCATCAGGTAAAGGTGAAGAAGGAAGATATTCAGAAGAATTCCTTTCGAACACGGTATGGGCACTATGAGTTTTTGGTGATTCCCTTCAGACATACTAATTCCCCTGTAATATTTAGGGATTTGAGGAATAGATTCTTTAGACATTACCTAAAAAAATTGTTAGTGTTTGTTGATGATATTCTCATCTACTCTAAGACAAAGGAGGAACATGAATAACATCTAAGACTTGTGTTGGCGACATTGAGGAAGGATAAGTAGTATGCCAAATTAAAGAAAGTGTGACTTTTGGATGAAGAAAATCACGTTCCTGGGACATGTGATCAGAAGTGGAGGAATTTCTGTGGATCCTTCAAAAACAAAGGTGATTGAGGAAGGGCCTAGGCCCTCTAGTGTCACAGAAATCTGTAGTTTTCTTGGATTAGCTAGGTACTACCAACGTTTTGTGAGAAACATCTCATGATTGTCAAGCCCGCTAACTAAGTTAACAAGGAAAGGGGTAAAGTATGTCAGGATGGAAGAATGTGAGGGAAGCTTCAAGGGGCTAAAGGGAAGGCTGATCACTGCACATGTACTCACACTACCAAAAAGTGGAGAAAGATTTGTGATATACAGTGATGCTTCAAAGATTATTTGGGTTGGTTACTCATGAAAAATGATAATGTGATAGCCTATTCCTCACGGCAATTGAAGATCCATGAGCCGAAATACCAGATGCATGATCTAGAGCTGACAACCGTAATTGTTTCCTTGAAAATATGGAAAACTACCTTTATGGTGAGAAGTGTGACATATACACCGACCACAAGAGCCTAAAGTATATATTCACACAAAAGGTGATCAACATGCATCAAAGGATATGGTTAGAGATAATCAAGGATTACGATTTGTCTATTCACTATCATCCTAGACAGGAGAACAATGTAGCTGATGCTCTAAGAAGAAAAGAACCTATTACTCTATCCATGCTGTGAATTGAGAAATACCCTCTCTTCTTAGATATGAGAAGAATGTAATTGGAAATCATAAGGGCAGGGGATACATCCTACCTTACCCAATTGATTTCTCAACCATCCATCCATGAGAAGATTAAAGAATCATAAAGGGATGATGTGGAGGTACAAAAGAGGGTGAATGTAGTAAAGGAAGGGAAGCTTCCAGAGTTCTATATCAATGATGATGGTATGATTTGGTTTGGAACGCAGCTTTGTGTGCTTTCAACACTTGAGATAAAGAAGGATCAATTGGAAAATGCACATAGCTCAACATTCTCTATCCATCCTAGGAGTACCAAGATGTATCGTGATCTCCAAGAACTCTTCTAGTGGGATAACATAAAGAATGAGATTGCGGAATATATATCAAGGTTCTTGGTATGTCAGCAAGTTAAATCATAGCGACAAAAGTCCAAAGGTATGATGTATCCATTGCCTATACCCAAGTGGAAATGGGAAAATGTTACTATGGACTTTTTCATGGGTCTCCCGAAGACGTCGAAGGGAAATAATGTGATATGGGTTGTGGCTGACCGACACACCAAGACTTATCTTTTTATCGCTATTCGGGAATTTCTATCGCTTGAACAACTTGCAATGATATATGTGAAGGAAGTGTTGAGACTGCATGGTGTTCCACTCTAAATTTTCTCTGACCGTGATCCAAGGTTCACATATAAATCTGGAGGAGCCTTCAACATGCTTTGAGTACTGAATTAAATTTTAGCACGGCCTATCACCCCCAAACCGATGGCCATTCTGAAAGGACTATTCAGATTCTTGAAGATATTCTAAGATCCTTCTCTCTTTATTTTAAAGGTTGATGGGATCATCATCTCCCATTAGTTGAGTTCCCATACTATAATAGCTTCCACTCAAGTATTCAGATGGCTCCATATGAAGCTCTGTGTAGAAAGCGATGTAGAACTGCAACCTGTTGGGATGATGTTGGAGAAAGAAAGCTACTTGGACCCGATCTTGTTCAAGAGATGACAAATAATTTTCATGTCATCTAGAAACACATCAAAGCTGCTCAAATTTGGAAAAAGAGCTATGTTGACAACTGTGGAAGGGATTTGGAGTTCGATGTTGGAGATAAATTCTTCCTTAGAAAATATCCATAGATGAGGGTCGTGCGATTTTGGAAGAAAGGGAAGCTAAGCCCAATGTATATTGGACACTTTGAGATCCTTGACCGCATAGGAGTCGTGACCTATCATCTTTCACTTCCACCAAATATGGCTGAACTTCATGATGTGTTTCATGTATCACTACTGAGGAAGTATATACCAGACCCCTCACATGTACTAAACTCAAAGTTTGTGCAGCTGGAAGATGATCTCTCCTATGAAGAGCAGCCAGTAAAGATTATGGATCAAAGAGATAAGGTTTTATGCAACATGAAAACCCACCTTGTCAAGGTGTTTTGGAGGAACCATAAGTTTCAGGAAGCAACATGGGAACCAGAAGAGGCAATGAAGGAGAAGTACCCTCACCAGTTTCTGTAAAGTGAAATTTTGGGGGTGAAATTTCTTATGGGGGGAAGAATATAATGACCCAACATTTTTCAATGGAAATTACCTTCTTATAATCATGTCATAAAATCACATGAAAAAACAACATAATGAACTACTAAGTGCTAAGTGACCTTTAAACATAAGTTTGTCACTTCTGTGATTTGAATTTTGAAAATCTTACATACACGGTTGTGTTCCATATGATTTTTGGAGTCTAATGAAACAGAAATAATTTGTGGTGAATATTAACCTACCATTATGAATAGTAACATACCCTTATGAATAGTAATATGAACCTTATGAATATTAAATCATCCAACATAAGAGTAACCTTACCCAAGAATAATTAAATAAAATTTAGACATCCTAGAAAGTGACAATTTGACCTTGGTAAAAGTTTTGGTATTTTGTCAGTCATAAATAATTAACTAAAATTAATTAATTAATTTAAAAGAAAATTTATTTTCATAAAATGTTTTCATAAATTAAAAAATAATTGTATTATAATTTTTAGATAATTTTATAAGACCCTACGTAATTTTTGAAAGCACTATAACATCTGTTTTAATTTCAAAATCTATTTTTTAGTAAATTAGGATTTAAAATATGAAATTAATAATAATTTGAAAATTATTTTTGAAAAATGGACTTCATTTTTGGATTTTACACGTTAATAAATGGTTGGGGTAAATTTTTGGGATTTTTCTGAAATACATGAATTGTTGGTGAATAGTAAAATACATTAATTTACTGTATAAATACATTATAATTAAAACCCACTATTCCTGACATCACAAGTGATTTAAGCACCAAAATCCCAAACTCACATTCCTTAGTTAACATTCTTTGTCATTGATGAATCACTATTCATTGTCTTGTGAGGAAATAATAAACTAATGAATTTTATATTAAGAAAACCCCTCTCCCCTCCACTATAAAAACCACCCTTCACACCCTCCTTTCCTCACACCTCTCAAGCTTCAATACTTCTCTAAAAAATACCCAAACATCTTTCCTAGCCTCTCTCCCACGTCCAAGATCTGCTGATATCATCAATAGACCAAGCTTAGGCTTTTAAGGAGGATCTCAAGAGGAGGATTCAAGAGGTAATTTCTCTCCCTCTTCTTCTTTAATTTCTTTTCAAGTTCAAGTTCATTTCTTGATCTCTCCCCACATATCCTAATCCAGATGTTATTTTAACTAATTTATTATAAATCTAATGTAATTTTATGATGCTAATTGTATATTATATCATCCAACCCCCTTTCCCTCTTCCTTTTATTTTATTAAAGAGAACGTTGTTCGTAAGGTGTTAATTTATCACCATCAAGAATGACATGTTTTCTTCATCCATTTATACATTCATATCTGGTCATGAAACCATTTTTATGGTTGAACCATATGTTTTTATATGTATTATTTTCTATTTAACTTTTTGTAAATAACTTATGGCCATATTACTAGTGATAAAATAAAACAAGTTCATTATGATCGAAAAATCGTTCAAATTAACCCAAACAATCATCATTTAATTATTATCTAATAATTCATACACATGCATATAATATGATTCATTATTATATCATTAAAACTCCTGTAATATCATTAAAAACATTTAATATCATTTCTGGATGTTTACCCATGTTCTACTCAAACTTCAATTTAAGAATACAAGTGAACCACTGAAGAAAACCGTAAAAACAAACATTCTTGAATAATGTGTTTAAACCCTATAACTCATCCAAAGGCACATAAAATCACTTAATAAAACCATAATTAACAATATTAATGTACACAAGATTATGTATTTCTCATATAATGTCATTATATAGGACATTAGAGGGAAGGAAGCATTCAGATACATGGTAAGGGGAAATTCTCGAACCCAATTTTCATCCTTCGGGTTCTCCCTCTTTCACTCCATTTTTGATATAGTTACTCCTGAAAAATTATTTGTTCATATTTGTATTTAATTTTCTGGGATATACATGTTTAAATATATTGTTTATGTCAAACAAATTTTTTTCCAAAAGAACTCTTCTTTCAATAACACACCTTTTACTTATTATTCAAGATTTATGGTTCATGTAAAAAGTATGTTATTCCCCCTTTCTTCTGGGAACCCAATGTTTATGAATGTGTTCTTATGAGATGAAACCCATTCCTTTTCATGGGTTAGTTATGTTCATTTTTGATATATTATCATTGTGGTATGTATGATAAATGATATTGTTATGATGTGAGGGGTGCACCATTAATTATATAGCACAATATGAATGGTTAAATGTGACGAGTGCACCCGGAATTATACAACGCTCCAATGCATTGGGTAAAGTGATGAATCACATGATATAATGTGAAATGATGTTTGAACAAGATTCTAGCTTGTTTAACAATTATTTGTGGTAGTTAACCACTAAGAAATTATGTTTCATTTTTATACATTTCTGCATTTCAAGTATTTTATTTATGCACATCTCATGTTCATGATGTTTTGCCTATGTCATGATTATGCTCATCCCATTCTATATTCTTCTTATCTATCATCTTACTGGGCTTTTAGCTCACGTCTTTTTATGTATATCCTTAGGTGGCTACATTTACAAAGGATAGGACAAGTGCCAATAATAATCTTAATAAGAATAAATTAAATAAATGTTTATGCATGGTGTTGTATTTACTATGTATGGTCCAAGTTTCCCCAAGTCACTAAACCATTGGATCATCTATATATAATACTATAATGTTGTTTATCTTTAAAATTATCTAATAGTAATGTAAGAAAAGGTAGGGTAGCTATATAATCCATTCCTAGAATTGCATAAAATTCTTTTAAGGGGATTAACATATAATTTTCTAGGAAATTCATCCCAAACATTTGGACAGTGGATGGGTTATATGCCTGGGATGAAACACCTGAATAATTTTTCATCGTAATAGATAATTTCACTTCTATTTGTTAAGGTGGTTTTTGAATAGTTATAGTAGACTTCGGTGATGTGAAATAATTCATAGAAACAGAAAAAATAACATGTTTACTATCATTGAGTGAATAACTAGTTTACCTATCGCCACTTCATTATCGATATCCACCTCAGTAGTTGTGATGTAATAAACATTCCCTTGATTTCAATGCCTTAGCAGTATTTTTCATCAGTTATCATCAATAACCCTTGTCTTTGGGAATTTATTTGAGTGTTTTCCATATTTCATATAGTTGAAACATTAGATGATAGGATGAGGGTGGATTTAAGTATTCCTTTTTTCCATCACATTGGTTGGTTTGTCCCAACAGTAATTTCTATAAAGGTTCTTGTCATTCCTGCATATAAAGCATTTAATTTCCCCCTTTAATACAATTATGTGATACTTCATCCCTCACTTTTGATATGTTTGATAATGGAATTTCATACCCCCATGATATTTTTTGTTTGGTCGGAATATAAAAATTAACCCAAGAGGGAGGTGAATTATTTGTTTTTAAAATCCTTCCACAATTCTAGATTTTTCCACCCACTATGATTAATATGGTTTTATAGTTTTTACTTATCTACAAATAATATGTAGTGGATAAAATTAAATAAATAACATAGCTTTTATAGTGGTGTGGGGAACAAAGATCCCCTAGTCCACACTACCAATCACTCTTTCTTCGAGCTTGGTAAATTTCACTAGAATGATCCTCTTATCACAAAACCATGATTTCACAACTGAGTGTAAGAAGTTGAAACATTTAAAACAAGAATAATAAAAAATACATCTGGTTCTATAATAGAAAATGAGATATGCATAGCTTAGATCAAGAAATTGAGGCTCCACCATAACTAAGTATGAATAGTTGAAACTCTAATAATTAAGATGATCTATTTCAAAGGTTCATGTTGATATTCACATTTCATTTAGAAAAAAACTAAACATTGATGAATATTTTTCTCCAAAAAAGAATATCTTCAAGAATGAAATAGTCTAAAGTGATCCTTGTTGAAAAATTATCTTTAATAAGGTTGAACCTAAATAGAATTAGTAACATGGGGTTGAAATTTGTATAAATTTCAATGAAAGTACTCTTTTAAAAATAACAGAGATTTGATTATTCATTGTAGTAAAAATGTAAAAGATAATTTCAATACTACAGTCACATATGTGAATCACTTATCACAAACGTATTTTTTAAGATATATTCTGAAGGAATATCTAGAACATATAACTTTATTCAGTATTCCAAATCCAAATGAATAGATTGATTGATCATGGGAATTCAAATTCTAACTGACCAGGGGAGTCATAACTTTATTCCGAAACATTACTTAATTACTCCGATGAATAATGTTCTTTGAAAAAATCATAAAAATCATTGAATCATTCTTTAATTATGACTCGATCATTACATTAATCTTGAATTGAAAACACGTCTTAAAATATCATAGTTGTAAACACAACATAGGGTGGAACTACATTGTGTAGGGTCCTTTTATATAGCATAGGGTTCTGACCAATGTATGGTTCCTTAACCATAATTTTATATTCATGTAATGTAGGGAATAAAAGTATCACTGGGAAGATAATCCTTACATTCAAATTTTTCGTATAATATGCTGAACATATCATTGATTAACCATACGTTCAAATTCCCAAACATTGGGTTGATGAATAGTAATATAAACTTCCAACATAGGGTTGTTGATCCATATGCTTGTCGATTATCAAAATGTAAGAATGTCAAACCAAATTCAAACTATTTAGTGTAACATAGGGGTGATAACATACACAAGCATTAACTTTCTAGTGTAACATAGAGACGGTGAACCATACACTTATTTTCTAAACATAGGTTTTGAAAAAATGTTTCCAATGTAATTTCTGTAACATTAAATTCCTTTAACCAGGATATACATTCCTGAAAACTTACTCAAGAAAAAATCGTTGAAAAACGAACCATGGTATTTTTGAGAATAAAAATCATCATAAATTATTGAGTGTTGTTGAGACAATATATGGCCAAAAATCTCCCATTTTTAATGATCA
This sequence comes from Viscum album, assembly GCA_963277665.1. Taxonomy (NCBI): domain Eukaryota; kingdom Viridiplantae; phylum Streptophyta; class Magnoliopsida; order Santalales; family Viscaceae; genus Viscum; species Viscum album. The sequence goes on along the minus strand of OY728143.1, from coordinate 1,399,393,210 downwards.
AAAACCCATAACAAAATCCATAAAAAAATTAAGAAAAATGAAGGATTTTTAAACATACAAAAATAGATATAGAAAATGTTTTGATTTCATAGTATGATTTTGATAAATGAAAATGAATAATTGTAAAGTAAAAAAATATTTCACATGAAATGTTGTGATTTTCAAATATTCACCACTATCTACCCCATAGTCTTTATATATTTTCCATGTATATTATTCATTACAAATATTATCCCCTTTCTTAAATATTCCCCCCTTTTATTGATATCAAAAAGACAGTTTGAAAGAATAAATGATATAAACTATAGATAATATAGGACAGAACTATAATTGAATAGTTCGTAAAAATTGGTAAGGGAAATAAAATGTGGATTGGAATTTCAGTATTGAACTTAAATAAAATAAATCTCAATATCAATAAGAATATTGAATTTATAATTAAATTAAAATGTTTTTATAAATAGTTTATAGTCCTCAGTCAACAAATGGTCTTCAAAATGAAGGGATAGGCTCGAAATCGGTAGGGGAAGTGGGTGCATCAGGAAGAGAAATGTCTTGAACAACACCATTAATAACAATGAGCTTAAAAATAAAACTATGTAAACAGTTGTTGAATACCTCTGACCAATTTTGAAGAAGATTATTTGAATAATGACCAATATTTAAATTCTCAACCAAGTTGACCTTTAAAAACTCATTCATAGCCTCCTCGAACTGAATGAATGAAGTAAAATTGTCCTTAAATTGATTAAGCACTAATACCAACTAGGATTCATTATAAGTAATTTGACTAACTAGATTCCTTTGATTTTCTAATAGAACACTTAAAGGAGTTATGTCACACCAAAGAGTGTTCAGTCTATCATTGAAATTTTCTAGCACTGGAGTAATAGATTCAAATATTCTTATTAGGTCTGGCGATTTCTGTTGAGAGGAGTTGGATGCTCAATTGCATTCCCTAAGACATTAAAATTATCTCCCTATAATCATCCTAAAATCATCAAAATCTGAATTCGTGATAGATTAATATTTCAATAAAGTAAACTCTCTAGAAAAATTTCTGATAAACATGTGAAGGTATACAATAGAAATAATATTTTATTAGAATTTCCTTAGATAGATCTTCTAGGCATCAAACATAGATCTTGTCACTTATGAACTTTTGAACACTTAAAACTTTTTTTCTCAACCTTCAATTGTTCTATAATAAAAAAATTGATCCTCCATCAAATTTAACAATATAACTACAGATTCATCATTAGAATCATAAGATTCAGGAGATTTAATTCCAAGGTTAGGGATATCTTCCCTATTATGAACTTATTACCAAGGACAAACATTGATCTTAATTTCATTATAATCTTTCTCTTAAGGAAGATCCTCCGGTAGCTTCTGAATCAGAAATAATTAGAGAAATATTTTAAGGATCAGAGAAATCTTTCCTATGATGTTTGTGACTTTGAACCTCTTTCTAAACATGCTAATCTACTTGATTCTCATGCTCATCTATAACAATAGATTCATCCGTTGTACTTATTCACAATAACTTCTAGCAGACATATATTTTTCCTCAGTGGTTAAAAGGGAACTGTGTTTTGTTTCTTAGAAGACAATAAAACTAAAGACATTCCTAAATTGTTATAGGTTCCATAGGTTATTTTTCTATCTAATATATAACCTCGAAAGTCACCATAGGAATATTAAGTTAAATCAAAATCAAATGTTTTTGGGTAATTAAGAGATTGAAAAACATTTACTTTTAAATATATTAAAATTATTCTAACAACAGTAAGATGGGATTATTTTGGATTTGATTTAAATATATCACATAAACATATAGAAAACATAATGTACTATTTGCTAGTAGAAAGATAAAAAAACTACCAATCATACCTCTCTATAATTTATTTTCCACTGGTTTTCCAGCTTCATCAAAATCAAGTTTTATATTAGTACACAGGGGAGTTATACATGTCTTTCTTCTTCCAATTCCAAACTTTTTTAGTAAATCAATAATATATTTACTTTGATTTAAAACATTTATATAATATTTTTTATAAATATAAAATCCAAAAAATAAATTCAGTTCTCCCATCATACTCATTTTAATTATTTTTTGGATTAGTTTTGAAAAACCATTTCAAATAACTTTATTAGTTGAACCAAAAATAACCTCATAAATATAAATTTTTACTAGTAAAATATTAGAACAAATGATTTTATTAAAAAGTGTGGGATCTTCTAATCCAAAAATAAATCCATTTTTCAAAAGAAAAGAACTCAGTCTTTCATACCAAAATATAGGTTCTTATTTAAGGCCATAGAGAGCTTTAGTATGTTTAAAAGTAGAATTTGGTTTCTGAGAATTTTCAAAAGTAATAGGTTTTTCAACATAAACTTCCTCCATTAAATAACCATTTAAAAAGGAAGACTTAACATCCATATGATATAAATTAAAATTCATAGAATATGCCTAAGATAAAAGGTTTATTATTTATTCATGTCTACCTATAGGGGAAAATGACTCATAATAATCTATACCTTCTTCCTAATTATATCCTTTAACTGCTGATCAAGATTTATTTCTGGTAATAATCTCTTGATCAACCTATTTATTTCATTCAACCCACTTAGTTCTAATAACTCGATAATTTTTTTGGTCTTTCTACTAGATTCCAAACATCATTTATTTTAAACTATTTTTTTGTTTTTGCATTCCTGAAATAAAAATCTCATATTTTAAGGCTTCATCTATAGACATAGGTTCTAACTGAGATTGGAAGGAAAAGAATTCAGCTAAGTTTCTTAAATTTCATCTAGTTCTAATTCATGTGTCTAGGTATCCTATAATAGATTCTAGAGGATGGTTATTTAATGTTATAGACTATCTAGGAAAGAAAACTTTTGGATCTTCAGTATCATGTTATTCTAAACTAGACTGAATGTTATTAATATTATTTTCAACATAATTTTTTGGGGTTTCAAGTCTCATGTTTTCAAAAGACTTGGTGAGTTCATCAGCTAGATCATCCCCTTTAATAAAAGGGTCAATTTCATCAAAATTCAAATGAACTTATTATTCAACAATTCATGATTTTTGTATTAAACACTTTATAAGATTTAGTGGAATTAAAATATCCTAAAAAATCATTTATCATTTTTTGGATCGAACTTACCATGGTTTTCCTTAGTATTCAAGATATAAACCTTACATCTGAAAATATTAAAGTACATTACTTCAGGTTTACTATTATTCAAAATGTCATAGGCTGTTCTTTTGAAAATAGGAAATATTAAAACTCTATTAATGATATATCATTTTTTTCTTATAGTTACTACTCAAAATTATGTAGTAATATTATATTAATTCATGATAGTCCTTTAAATTTCTTGAATAGTTTTATTTTTTGTTTCAATAATTCATTTTTTAGGTGTTCATGTATCCAAGAATCATTCATTGTGAAACATAAGACTGGGAAAATAAGAAACAAACTAATTCATAGATAATTTATTTTAATGGAATATATTATAGTGTCCAAGTATTCTATTCCAAATCCATGACTCATTTTTCTTTGTAGTTAAAAAATTCACATTTCCTTACACAAGGAATTAAAATCAAAAGTATAAACATGATCAATTCTTGGTTTTCTAAATTTAGAAACATATATTAGGAATTTTTAGAAAAATAAACATAGAAATCATCATTAAAAATTAGAGAAATAATTATAAGTTTTTTAGCCCTTTCTCATATTATACTTTATTTATTCAGATAGTATTTGGATTCTCAACAGTTATAAATCCAACTATTTTTCTTTTGGAATTATCACAAAAAGTGACAGGACCTCCATCCATTTGATTCAAAGTGTGAATGTTTGACGGATATCCACTCAAGTTACTATAATATCCATTATCCATACACCATATATCATTTGTTTTCTTTGTATTTTTACCTAAAAAAGAAATTGAACTGATTATTTTTTGTACCCATATTTTCTTGGGTCTTATAGTGTTAGCTAGAAATAATATGTGAATCTAGATTTTCTTTAGTTTTCCAAAATCTATATCACTAGATTCATACAAAATTTTATAAACAAAATATCATTAAAAACGACTTATTTGAGGATTTTTGAAACGAAAATTATAAGTGACATTTCCTTTTATTCCACAAAAATAACAGGAATCATTTTTTATGTTCCATAAAAAACAATTTTTATATAATTTTTATTTCTCTAGCTTACTTCCTATTCGAAATATTTCCCTTTTAATGACATTATTTTGAATAATTTCCCTTAAAATATTTTCTTCTTTAGTAAAAAAAATAGTAGCACTCTTATAAGATTCCACTTCAGCCAATAGTTCTTTAATTTTTATTTTGTGATTCATACTGTCTGACATAGAGGAATTCAATTTTTAAGTAGATCTTGATGTTTTTTAAGCATGGTATCTCTTTCACCTAAAATAGAATCATGAATTTTTTTTCAATGATTTTTGTTTCTTTAATAAGTAATAACGTTTTCATTCTAGAATATAATAGTCGGAAGACAATTTATTATTTGAGAAACTACTAGTATCAGCATCAGAGGAGTAATAATTTTATACCATTTATTCTTCAGCAAGAAAGAACATATTGGATTTTATATTTGATTTCTTCTTCTCTAAATCATACTTTGATGTGTTGTTGAAGTATTTAGATATAATCATTTTATCTTTTATTTTTATTTTTCTTATGTTCTCATAATCATCATTTTTGTGATATATATTTTATGTAATTTTTTGTTCTTATTTCAATTAAGGAAAATTAGGTTTGATATGACGCAATTTCATTCATTCATAGAATCAAAATTCTCTTGGTTCTTTTTCATCCTTTTGGTATGATTTTATGAATCAAATTTTCTTATTGTAAAATTTTCTGAAATTTATAGCTAACAGAGCCAGTTCTAGGATTCTGAATTCTTATCTAATTCATGTCATTGCTTTTTTTCTACTATGCTTCTAAGATACCACATTCATAGAAAAATTTTATTCCTTCACTATAATCTTATTATCTTCTTCATCAGCCATAATTTATTATTCATACATCATTAGTGTTCCAATTAGTTATTTCATTTTCAGATATTTGAAAGGTGATGATTGGAATCTTGAAGTATATATTGCATTCCATTGTAAGGAAGTACACTGAGTGTTTTCAAAGCTTGGTCATATTGTTTTATGGGTTATCCCATTGCAGTTATATTTATTACAATATCTTTAATCATTCCATTTATCTTTTTGGTTCATTATCCATCAAACATTATAAAGGTGTAAAATTTAATTTTTTTTGTAGCACAGCTCATCTATCTAACATTAGCTATTCCTTCACAAGAAACTGCTATAGTTTTCCACATCTCAAAAGAAGTTGGAAATTATGATACTTTATTGAATTCAACTATTCCAAGACTACAAATAATAGTATTAATTGCTTTATAATTGATATCATACTCGGATTCTATTTTATAAGTCCAAGTTTCTATTTTCTCAGGAACATTATAAGGAGTAATGGTTTTTTAGTATACATTAAATCCATGATTTTTCAAATAGATAATCATTTGATATTTCCAACATTCATAACTTTAACCATTAAAGTATAGAGCTCATACTATAGGCATTCATTCTCTCAGATCATCATTTCCATGTTTTTGTATTCCTTATACATTTTTCTTGATATAGATTTATCCAAAAATCTCTACTCTAATACCAATTGTTAGGTTGGAATATAAAAAGTATCAAAAGAGGTGGTGAATTGTGTCTTTTGAAAAATCTTCCATAATTATGGATTTTGCCACCCACTATGATTTTTATGGATATCCATTGTTTACTTCAGTAATAAGAATATGCAGTGGATAAATAGTAATAATGAAAATAACTTTTTATAGTGTTTTTGGTAACAAATATCCCTTAGTACACTCAACCAATCACACTCTCTATGATCTTATTAAATTTCACTAGAATGGTACTCTTATCACAAGACCATGAATTCACAACTGAGTGGAGGTAGTTAAAACCTTTACAACATGACTAATAATAAATCCTTATGGTTTTATAATAGAGAAATAGATATCTATAGCTAATATTGTGAAGCTGATACTCCACTTCAATTGAATATGAGTAGTTAAAACTCTGATAAATCAAAATATTTATTTCAAAGGTTCAAGTTGATCTTTACAGTTGTAGCAAGAAACAAATGACAATTGATGGATCTTCTTCTTCAAAAAATAATATCTTGAAGAATTATATAGTTTGAAGTGGTCCTTTCTAGAAAATGATCTCTAGTAAGGTATAAACTAAAAAATAGTATTAACTCAAGGTTTAAATATATAAAACATTCAAAGTGTATCCTCTTTTACAAATAATAGGAATTTGATTGTTCGTTGTAAGAGCACTATAAAAGATAATTTTAATAATGCAGTTTCATATGTGAATAAGTTATCACACACATATTTTTTAAGATGTACTCTGAAATAATATATAGAACATATATCTTTCCTTGGTATTCCATATCCAAAATAATTGGTTAATAGATCATGGAAAATTAAAATTCCAATTAACTAGGGGATTACTAACATCCCTTAGGAACATGATTGATTTTCTCTAATGAATACAATTCTTCAAAAAAATCATAATGATTCTTGAATTAGTCTTTAATTATGTCTCAATCATTGCACCAATCATTGATTTAAAACATGGCTAAAAACATTGCAATTTTCAACACAATATAGATTTGGACTATGTGGCATAGGTTTCTATCACATAGCGTAGGGTTCCTACCAACATATGGTTCCTTAACTATATTCTCATATCTGTGTAATGTAGGGAATAAAAGTTTTTAAGGGATGATAATCCATACGTTCACCTTTCTAGCATAATATTCCAAAATTAGTATTGATTAACCATACGTTCAAATTCTTGAACATAGGATTGTTGAATAGTAATACCAACTTCCATTGTAGGGTTGCTGATCCATACACTTATTCATTCTCCAAACATAAGGATTCCAATCCAAATGTAGACTTTTTATCATAATGTAGAGTTGATACCATGAAAAGCATTAACCTTACAGTGTAATGTAGGTATGATTAATTATATGCTCATTTTCTGAACATAGGGTTTGAAAGACTATTTCCATAGTAATTATCATAAAGTTAAATTATTTTAACCCGAATATACATTCCATAAAACTCACTCAAGAAAAGATCATTAGAAAACAAAAAATGTTATTTTTGAGCATCAAATTTGTCATAAATTATTGAGTATTATTGAGATAATACATGACCAATAATTTCTATCACAACACCATAATTTAAATATATTCTCCACTTCTTATATCTAGACCAGTGAGATCCTAGATATTCACCCATATCCATTTCTACTTTGGGGGAACATCAAACGATTCCCCAAATATTTTCAATGTCAGAAATCAATAAATCTTTTTGTAAAATATGATTCATCCCACTAGATAAGTGGTCAACTTTACTTCCCAGGGAGATGAAAAATCCAAAGGAAAATCATGAAATTATGGTGAAGTTTTCATCATATTCCCTAATGTATTTATCATCCTTTTTCTTAAGGATGAAGAAATAAATCTCCATTTTAAGTCGGAGATTCCTAGGAAAATATTTGTCAGAAAACATTTTCCAAAATTAATTCCACTCCATCACATTAATATCCTCTTCAGGATTTTTATTTTTGACCAACATCAACCATTTATCATATTCTCCCTTTATACAACAAACAACCAACCCAAACTTCCTTGATCAAAGAATTAAATGATATTGAAGATATTTTCAATTGATTTTATCCATTAATCCAAGATTAAAGGGTATAATGATCCACTGGAATTTAGAGTAATTTCTCACATAACACTCTGAGTTGCAACATTTTATTTATTAGGGGGATTTAAGAGTTCTTCCGGATTCAGGTTTCTATTCAAAATGTGAGTAAATTGAGAAAGTATTTTAATGAAGTTTATGATTCTTAATTCCATCTCGTTGGGAATCTCATTTGGTAAATCATTACATTTCCCCTCACATTGATTGTTGACACAGTTACCTATATTTCAATAATTAACAAAAAATAAAAGGAAAATTTGGGATAATAATTTTTAAATGATTGAATACATATATGGGAAACCATTAACATAAATTAATAACTCATAAATGAAATATATTATTTAACCTATAAATTTGTAGGTTTCAATATAGTTTATCCATGATCTATTTTCTAACATAAAATCATATTATATTTTTCTTCCATTAATAGTTGTTCATAAATAAATTATTAATTAAAAAAGTCATAACCCCTAGGAGTATCAGACCAGTTGTACCAAAGTATTTTTTTATTCACCCTGTGATGATCAATTCTAGACAATTGTGTCCTCTTTAATGTTATTACCCCAATGTAAATCTATGTCAGATCCACATCAACTTTTAGTATCCCAAAAAGGATTTGTTTTATTGGAAACCAATTGATCAATAATTTACTATAGGGAATTTTCTTATTTTTAGTCATATCATGATGGTTTTCATGTGATTTTTCTAATACTAATCCCCAAAAATAATTATAATTCTATCTAATACTAAATTTGATAACTAATATTTTAATGTACTTTAATTCAGGATTAATTTCATAAATATACACTTAATACAACCCTAAAATATCACGAGAACTATATTATATGGTTAATTAGTTATATATCCAAACAAATTTCAAAATAAATTTATTTATAATATTTATAAATTTCATAACATTCAATTAAATTCTATAGATCCTCTCAAACTACATGGGACAATCTGCGAACATTCTGAATAAATTTGTGAGTTATAAAGACAATTAAGGGAACAAAAAAATAATATCACAAGGGAAATTACTACATCTGAGTAAAGATCCATATTAAGGTTGCATAAGAGGTTTGAGAATCATAATCTTGAATAATGAGGCATTATGTAGCAGGATATCGTAAAGGAAATATAGTAATGTGGAACCCACGAAAAACATTACATCATAAACACAAGTCAAGGATAAATTCCAAGAAATCATAATATAGTGTACTTATGATAATCTATTATACACCATACATGACATCTCATGAGATAAAAACATTACCCAATGCATTGGAAGTCTATATAAATATTGGACTAACTGTCACTTTCAAATCATGTACATGTATAACTCTTCCACATAGATTATAAAACATAAGTATGTCTTTCATCAATTTAAACCTCATGATTAAAGAGTATAGTTTTAATACATATAAATTTTCAATCAATTAAGTATAGGTAAAACTAGGTGAATAACCTTGAGTTCAATGGAATATAGGGATTCACTAAAAAATGTTTGGTATAGAGAATTAAAGGCTAATTTCTCTAGCATAACAGGTGTACATAAAAGTTTATAAAAGGGTTGAATTGGGGAAACATGATTCTATCATTACTTTAAAATAATAAGGATAGTAATAGTGATATATAAGAAAAATATATCACAACTTGAAAAATGGGAAATCAAAAGGCATGAAATATAGAAGGTTCTTGAATAAAGAGAAGGAAAAGATCCCTTAACTTTAGAGGGGACATCTAAAATATTGGGAGGAGATTCTTAACTTCATGGGGCACATTGGGATGTATCTAGATATTTAAGAACATAGTAAAAATTTTCTAAAAGATTTTATAGTGAATAGTAATGGGAGGTTGGGTGGGTTTGTATAGAAAAAGAGAGGTGAGTTCTTTATTAATTTCCCAACATAGGTATTAAACTCTATAAAATAAAGTAATAAAAACCAAAAATTATACCATGGTATTTTCTCATTTTTTCTAATAAATAGGAGAAATTTTTATTATTTTATAAGAATAATAAAATAACACATTAAAATAATTCACTTGGTGATGTGGAGGTTAGTCGTGTTTATAAAGAATTGATTTTAAAACCTAAAAATATAATGTATGTTTTGGAGGATTCATTAAGGGTTTATAATATTAATAAAATAACATCAAACACATATTATTTTAATGGGGAAACACAATTTTGGTTTTTTATAGACATTATATAATTTATTAAATAATTGATGTGATATTATTATGTCATAATTCATACCATATAATTCTACAATATTTAATTTTTATCCAAATATTCAACTATCTCAGAAAATTATGAAAAAATTCAACATTGGATAATCTTGATATTTTGATTTCAAAACTAATATTTATTTTATCACAATGAACCTATAAATATGATAATTTTCACTTCAAAATAAAAAATCCCTATTTATTGAAAAATATTGGTTTTTTTCACAATAAAAGTTTTCTGACCCTTATTAAAATTACATTTGACATTATAAAATTATATTACATTTATATTTTAAAAAAATTAATAATTATATTTTATTAAAATGTCATTTATTTTAAAAAATAATGAATTCCTTAAAAATATTTTCTTGATTGAAACTATATTTTTTCCCAAGAATAATATTTGGCCTTCATCATATCATAACCTAATTTTTATCAAACTCATTATTTAATCATTTAAATATAATAAAAGATAAGTATAGTTATAAAAATATAAACAATTCATACTCTTAACATCTATAAACATAGGTGTTTATAGCATAAGTGAATTATCTATGGGTATGTTTTTCAATGTTTATATTTTAATGGGGTATTTCAGAGAACATGGTTTGGGGTAATGATCTCAATGATATTGAACTTCTCTTATAAACATTTTCACAAATAATTTAGTAATTAAATATTAACATGTATTTGGTCAAGGAAAATCCCAGTGATTATATCTCCTTTGGAATCTATAATATATGGTCTTCATAGGGTATGATCCTACTTCTCAAGTCCATCACTTTATCTTCATCAAATAGACTTTATCATAACGCTTAATATAATAATCTTAATGGTCACTATATAAAGACTATATTATCCATAGTTATGGTTCTTAGTGGTGTTTAAATTTTGAAAACCCATTTAATGGTCCAGAAAACCACATTAGTGCATTTTTTCTATATCTTCATTTCTAAATAAGGTATTTACACAAAAAATTAAGAAAGTTCATTCATAAAAGTTCAGGTGGTTAAAAATCTTGACATTAATGTTAAAAAAAATCTAATCATTCTAAGAGCATTGTATCTTTGATCATATTTTAATTCAAATTTTTCTTATAAATATATCTAAAGAATCATATGTTTCCTTCCTCGTGTTATTTTGTAGTACTGTGGTACACACTCTATTTAAATCCTCTATGAAATCTAAAAATTCACCTTCTACATGTTCAGGAGATATGATTCTTCATCATGAAATTGCTATGTGGAAACATCATGGAGTGACGAAATCATATTTAGTGTTTTGTCACCATGACCTAAACTATGACATGGTTTTATCTCTTCATTTCTCATAAGTATTTTTCAAAACACCAGAGTAACTATTTCATCATGTCCTCCACTAACTCATAATTTTGTAGATGCATCGACCTGGATGTTTCTTAATGTATTTCATAAAGAAACCTCTTACATGGAATGTCTACCACCACGAAATATTCTCTATTTCATTCATATTTTTAGAATATGGAATATTTTTCCTTCTTCACTTTTGATTGTTCACACACTAGTACCATTTTTTGCTAGAATTCATTTCATCTTCATTTAAAACCACCAAATTTTTGTTGCATGAATCATGAAAAACTCATAATAGTATCATGATATTTCAAACATAACATCATGTCTTAATTTTTATCTTCATATTCATTTTCCTTCATCAGATATGAAAATATTGAAATTTCATTTTTGTTCTGTAGGATCTTGAATTTTTTTAATTCTAGCATGACTCATATGAAAACTAAAAAATACACCTACACAAATAAGGAATGACTCATATGTATATTATCATATTATAAATTTTCACCAATGTAATTAATGAATCACATGAAGGTATGTAATGAAATATATGTAGTGTTTATGGAAAAGCACATGTATTCCCACAAAAATCTAATAAACTCAATGTGTATCTATTTAAGATATTCATGATTTCATCATTTTCTATGAATGGGGTTCATGTGGTATTTTGAGAACTCTTATTAGGGGTTGCGTTGCGTAAGGAAATCCTCATTTGAATAGAAAGGATTCATTAAGTTTAATTTTGGTTCAAATTATACCAAAAATAATAATATAAAGATAATGTTGATAATAAACATGAAGATATTCATATAAAAAATTCTAATATTCCATGAATTCTAAATAACTAACATAATTTAACAAAATAACATGTCAATGTTTAATACATATCAATTTATAACACAAAAGAAACACCAGTAATCAAAGATAAACATAGCATAAATAAGGCTCAAAAACTTTTTTATTATCAAATAAACAAAAATCATAATTAATCAACAAGAAGATGGGGCATATCAATTTATAGGTTGGTGAAATAAATAATTATAAATAAGTAAAAGGGATAAATATATGTATTGTGCATTGGACCATTAGTCATATGTGCATTGGGTGAAATCACAATGGGTATCACTATGCAATATATAATAGAGTACAAGAAGCACCAACGTAACAGCAAATTATTGGCCTAAACAAAAAAATAACCAACAATGAAATAGAAACCAAACTGAAATCTCCCTTACCAGGGGTATAGTTTCACCTATGTTGTCCAAAAAATCCACACAAAAAATAGAAGGACTTCATGCTTGATTCCGAAATCTCCAAAGATCACACTCCTAAACTGTTAAAAGATATTCAATTCCACTACAGCCTTCCAGGTGTGTCGTTGTCATTCGGGTATGGAACCAATGTCCAAATATTGTGTAAACTATAATCACTGACATATGGGTTAAAGAATCGTCATTCTCACTCCTCTTCTTCTCTATTATCTTTGGCATTGCTAACCGAGTATAGAGTCAGTGTCTATCCAGTTCCATCAATATTTTGATGTCCATAATGATCATGAATCCACAATATCAATCCACTACTTCATTTCTCCCTCTGAGTGACCCTCAATCACACCTCAAATGGAGTTGCGCCTGAATCCTCTCCTTTCCTATGACCGGGTAAGGTCCAAACAAGGGAATCCATGTCTTTGAAGTGCCAAAATCTATGGAACGCCTTTATCTCGATGAACAGAACTAAGAAGAATAATAGGAGGGCCCCTCTTCGTGCTATCCCTTTATATACATCACTCGCTCAAAAATCTAAGAGGTCGCCCGGTGATGAGATAACAAGATCTATACTTTCTTGATTGAAGATTCCATTAAAAGAAGATACTTTGACAATCCCTTGATGAATCCCTATTTCCCCATTGCTGAAAAAAACATGAATCCATGGGAGATACCAAACCAAAGAACATGATAGAAGAGACACATGAATGGTGGACAATGCATATATAGTTTTCCAGTTTCAACTGCACTAACAAACATAAAATAGACATATTAAAATGGAGTTTTAATTAACAATAAAAAAATGTGAATATAAAATTCAAAATTATACACTATAGTAATTAAAATGCATAAACACAATTTAATATTCAACAATGAAGAAAAATATCAACCTTAAAAACATAAACTAACCACATGATTATTCTACACCACCTATCATAATCAATTTGGGAATCACATCCTAAACAAGAAAAACCTACATGGTATGACCCAAAATGGTCCCTATACCATGAATAAACGTGACACACATCACCCAAATTAATGATATTATAAACTACTGCTAAAAATTATTAGAATTAAAAAACTCAAAACATAAACAATGAACATATCTGCACTTATCAAAGCTAACTTCTAAGATCATTCCATTGAGGAAGTCCCGGAATTCTCCCCAGTATCTGAAACACATGGATGAACACAGTGGTAAACATCTTTTAAAACAACGACATAACAATCATATCAAAAAATACATAAATAATCACTCCGAAATAATAGTACAAAAATGAAAATATCGTTACTAAAATAAACTCTAAGAAATAAATCATAGTAAAAGAAAACATGGTCTCCACCGAAACACATCACTAACTCATAATACTCTCCACCTAAAGGAATATTATTCCTAGGATGCATCCACAAGATAAGTTCATCAATAAATGTGTATCACTGAATATTAAATGGATCCCTTTGATTCCTAAAGAAAAACTCTTAACCCATGATAATGTTGATGATCCAAGAGTATCCATCTACCAACTAATAAATCACATCTAAGTCTATCCTCTAAATAATTACTAGGAACCACTTAACATTTCTAAAGTGATCCCGAAAAAACCTCCATGAATCTCGATCATCATCAAACCTATTGACAAGACATTGTCACTCTAAACAATGCTCATACCCAAGCACCCCTCATAATAGGTCAACACCAAGAGACACAATCCAAAAACTAGAACATAAAAATAGATGAACAAACTTGACCTAATTATCAACTCACTCTCTTAAGGATAATGGATGAATTTGGATACCAAATAACCAAACCCTACCACACACCCCACTGTTAATTGATACACTCTCACCTAGGATAACCACACACAAACCCCTCCTACCCAAGAACCTAAGACACAAAACAGAAAATTAAATTCTATGTAAGGTATCTAATAGGGAATACAAAAACGGGATATAACTAGAGAAACAACAATCAATAATAGATTGAAAAATTACATACAAAAATTACATGGCTGATGATAAACAGAACATCAAAGCATGATGCATGGTAAAAGCCACCAAAAAATCATTTAAAGAAAAAAATAATTCAATTATAACTGTAAATGACACAAAATTATGCCCAATTTTTGTCTCATACTAATTTTTTGGGGGCTACACTCTACAAGAAAATCCCCATTCAAATATCTATGATTCATTAGGATTAATTTTTGTTAACATAATCCCAAAATTTGGAATCTAAATCTACTATTTATAATCAAAATGAATATATTCATATAACAATTTCCATGATTCTAGTAATTATAAATATATAATTAAAGTGAACAAAATCACATGTAAATGGATAATACATATTAATTCAAGAAATAAAAGTAACAACAAAAAGAAAAGATAAACCAAGAATAAACAAGGCTCAAATAATTTCATTATTATCAAATAAATCCAAATTAGAATTAATTCAAATAGTGCGTAGTGTTCAAAAATTTATAGGCAGAAAAAATAAATATATAGAAAGAAGTGAAAGGGACACATAGGTGTAAAGTTATTCAACCAATTAGGCCTAAGTGCATAGAGAGGAGTCACCATGGGAATCACTATGCAATGAATAATGGAGTACATGAAGCACCGAGGAAGAAACACATAATTGACAAGAACAAAAAAAAGAACCAACATGGAAACATAAACCGAACCAAAACCGCCCTTACAAAGGGTATGATTTCATCTTTTTTCCTAAAAAGTACATGCCAAAGGCAGTAGGTCATCACAGTTGATACCGAGATCTCCATGATCATCCTTTTAGACCGTCAAAGGCTGTCCAAGTCCACCACATCCTTCCAAGCATGATGTTGTTGTCAGATTCTAGTTCCATTTCCAAGATCTAGTATGAACTAGATTATTGACATATGGGTTCATGAACTAGCACACTCACTCAGCTTCTTCTATATCATCATTTGTACCTATAACTGAGTTCGGAGATGTTATTCATTTGGGTCTGTCAAGATTATGATATCTATCGAGATCAAGAATTGGCAACATCATGTTGCTACTTGATTTCTCACTCCGAGATACCCTCAATCACATATTGAAGGGAGTTTTTCTTGGATCCTATAATTTCCTAGGGTAGAGAAAGTTCCAAACTAGGGTATCCATATCGTTAAAGTTCCAAAATCTTCGGAAAACCTCTATCTCAGTTAACAGAACCATGAAGCAAGATTGGAGGCCCTCTAATTGTGCTCTCCCTTCACATACAGCACTAACTCAAAATTTTAAGAGGCCACATAGTGAATATATAATAAGATATTCACCTTCTCGATTGAATATTAACTTTAAATAATATCCTTTGATTCTCCTATTATGAATCCCTATTGTCCCATAATTGAGAAAAAAATCAAATCCATAGGAGATTCCAAGCCAATGTACATGCTAGAAGGCACACGTGAAAAGTGGAGGATGCATAGGCAATTCTCCAGTTCTAGCTGCACTAAAAAATAAAAAATGCATATTAAAATGGTATTTTTCTTA
The DNA here is from genome assembly GCA_963277665.1 of Viscum album. Lineage (NCBI taxonomy): Eukaryota > Viridiplantae > Streptophyta > Magnoliopsida > Santalales > Viscaceae > Viscum > Viscum album. The sequence continues at coordinate 1,399,377,007 of OY728143.1, read as the reverse complement.
ACAATAAAAAATGTGGATATAGAATCCACCACACTCACATGAACCAAAGTGTGACATATCAATTTAATTAGATTTATGAATAGTGGAAAACTACTTTTGAAATATTGGCATAGAATTTATCAATAATTCATGAAAAAGACAGATTGTAGAAGATAGGTTTAAGACCAATTTCCTTAGTTTTTGAAATATTAATTGTGCATGTATTTTTCTTGATCTCATATAATAACTCTTTAAGGAAATTTTTATCTATATAAGACACGTCACATGAAAAGTGGATCAATAAATTATGATGGGATCTGTTACTCTCCCATGGCTCACAATTCCAACCCACACATGTGGATTTTATGAACCCCTCACCCACCTATAAACACACACCTACAACATCCTTTATTGGTTATACACTCTCTATAATCTGGTCGACTAGATACTAGATTTATTATTGGTTGATTTCTAATGGGATTCAAGATTTTTGGTTGGTTAAAAAATACACATAATTAGCCAATTTATTTCCTCTTAATTCCAAATCTCGTAAATTCCTTTACAAAATAAAAATGTATTTCATCTTCAAAATAAAAAAAATAGAACTTTTTTTTTAGCTTTTAGATAATTTTTTCAAATGTAATTCATCATGTAAATTACGGCTTGACAGTAACTGAAAAACTTATTTTCTTATAAAGTGAATTGATCTTATTTAATATAATGCTAGGGACATATGAAGATATAGGTTCATTATTTAATATAGAAAATTATAACTTAAAAACTATTCATACCTTGTTTGAGAAGGTCATATTTTTTCTCAATAATCCTGTTAACTCTAAACTACTTTCAATAAAATCAACATCATTATATAGATATCATGAAACTACCCTTATATCCTATGATCATTGTTTACAAAAATACAACACAAATGAACAAAAGGTTTATCAATATCCCCACTTTATTTCATTTCAATACCTCCTCCAAATAGAATTTCAATTTGGATGTATCAATTTTATTCTTATTTCCAACTTTTCTTTCTCTCGCTATTATTGAAAATAGTAACAAAGAATATGAGAAAAGATAATATCACTTAATTCTTAAGTATTATTCCATGAACCATTCCACTCTAAGTCTCTTTGATCCACAATTGGTTTAGAAAATAAGAGGGATTTATTTAAGAAAAAATAATTTCAATAAATTATCAATATATGATAAAAACTCATACCATCTGAGAATATTATTCTTTGGGGGATGAATAACCATTTTTAGGTTGAACTATCTAACACCAAGTAAAATATGTTTTATTCTAATAATTTTAATTGTAAATAACTTCACACATCTTAAAACATAGATTAGAACATTCAAGAACATGTGGTAGGTTCTATGTTATGTGATCGACCCTAGAAATCCTATAATTTCCCTAAACATATTAGCATTTATTAAATTAAATTTATCCCCAGAAATTTCAACAAAATTATTTTAAAAAATTATTGTGAGAATATACATACGTACTTCATCAATGATTTTTCTAGGTACTTACATTTTTTAAATTAATAAATGTTTTTGGAATCTTCTCTAGGTGAAATATTTATCAAGGTATGATCTATATATTTAATTCATCAAGTATGATATTATATTATGATATTTTATAGAGTACCAATTGAGACAACATACTAAGATGGTTTCTTATTTATATAGAAAATTATTATTACAAAAAAAATAACTTTATCAGTTCTCCATTTGGAAATTAGAATCACCTTCAATTCCCCACAAGGTTAGTGCATAAGTAAATTACAGATGAGAGGGAATAATTTGGACCCCCCTTGTTCATCAACGTGACAAACTGAATTGACAATTTTTTCTCAACCATTATTCCCTTTCCAATTTATATCCTTTTATATGAATCTTTATAATTGCACAATGTTTTTTTAAATTTATGTTTTCTTTGGGTCGCATGGGTTATTTTCTTATATCCTTTTATGGGATCTTCCTTTTAACAAGCTCTATCAGCTAATAAGGATAATTTGATGTATATTTCATGTTCTTCTGGATTTATTCTTATACCAGTATGGTTGTTAGATAGTCATTTGAATTTTTACTAGTTGTATTTAACCTCACACATAGAACATCTAAATCCATTTGGTCATTATTTGACAAACTTCTTGAGATTCAAGATCTTCATATATAGTATTTTCTTTCCCTTTGTCACTTTACTTCTCTTGTTCTACAATTTATCTTATTTTCAATAAATCATCTTTCCATATTTCCTGAAATTTTTAATGAATGTGCTCTGTATTTTTTTTCTACAACATGGTTTCTTAGGTGGGTTATTCACTATTTCGGTCTTCTAAATTTTAGTTCGGACTATTTTTTCATTGTATATAATATTTCCTCCTCTAACACATTCTTTCCAAGATTTTTTTCATGTAATTGTAAAATTCCCACTTTCTTCACGAAATAATAAGATTAATCTTGTTGGTTTTTCATTATTATAATAATTCTCAAGGTCAGTTTGAGGTGGTTTATATTTCTTAAACCCCAAGGGAGACTCAAACTTATTCATTGTTTTATTCATGGGAGAATTATTTTCATCATGTTTCTCTGATTTTATTCCCAATATTTTTTTTCCATTCATGAGATTTTATATTTTTATTTAAATATTTCGTTTTATAAAATTCTTAAATTAAATATTCAAGAATTTATCACTCTCGTGACCATAATTATTTCAACCAAAAAAGATATTTCCATGAATTTCAAATCTATTTCGATTTGAATGATTTTTCTTTGTAGATTATGGATTTGTGGTCTCTATATAATATTCATGAACATTCTATTATACCTATGATTGTAGATATATGATTCACTCAATGATTTCCAAGATACTACACATCCACCTCCTCTATCAAAGGATAATATTTTAGAATAGAAACCTAAGCCTTGGGTGGAATATAGACACAAAAAGGAACCTTTCCCACTATGTTCTCCCCTCAGCCTGATTCTAAAAAAAATAAAAAAAAATTATAAAACATGAATGTATAATGAGTTGGTTTGAACACTAGATTGATACCCTGGGAACTTCCTCAGGATAGCTATTCATAATAACGAGTATAAGATTTCACGAGGATGAAGAAAACAGGGGAAGAAAACAAAAGAGAGAAAAAATAGGATAGAATGGAGAACACATAAATTAAAACATGAAATAAAATAAAATAATGAGAAAAACATCAAATAAAAAAACTAAAATATAGAAAATTTCCAATAAAGGTTACCAATAAGTTTCCACCTAGCCCCTGAAAATGGATACCTCTTGAAATGGGAGATGAGGTACATATTTATTGGGATATGGGGTAGAATAATTTGATCCAAAAGAATCTTGCAAATGTTTTCATGTGGATAAATGGCCGAATTTTTAATAGTTGTCTTCATCAAATTTGTTCTATAATGTCTCATTCATTCAACCTCAAAACATGATCTTTATTGAACACTGGATGTAGGAGTTGTGGATGATTTACTATAAAAAATAATTATATTCCTTCTTCTCCTAAAATTTTATATATTCACATTCCCAACCCATTTATCCCTATAAAACATTTTCTTAGAGTTAAATGCATGATTATTTTTTAACTCAAGTGTGGCAGAGGGAGAAGGTTAGCTATTTTTTGATTTCCTGAAAAACAAATTTCATCTGAATTGAAAGTGTTTCCATATTTATTGTCGTTTGGATGGAATAAATTTCATGAAGGTAAGATAGATGGGTTTCCTAAAAAATCATTAAAAATATGGGTTAGATGTTCACCAATTTTTAAATATAAAAATTTTCCACCCTTTTCCTCAAAAACGCGATTCTAAATAGAAATAAATATATTAATTCAAGGTAAAACAATGCTACAAATAAGGAAAAGAGGGATGAAATTTGTTATTGATGTGAAAAATTAAAAGTTTGAATATCCCAAATAAAGTAATATGTGTTTGGGGTGTTTCATTTTTTATATAATTGAGGATCATTCCATTTTAGAGAAAAATTATTTTCATGAATTTACTTCACTTTAGAGAAAAACTCTGCACATTTCACCTCTTATTTTTTTATATTTAAAACCTACTAACCCTCATCTTCAGAATAAACCCTAAAAAAGGCCTCAGGATTGAAACAATTTCCACTTTGTAATGTAGATATACTGGGTTGATAGTAATCCGATAGGGATCACACATGTTCTTGAGAATGAGAAAAACTCCACATTGAAAATCCTTGAGTGAAGAGATAGATATTTTTTCAGAATATAGGTATGTCATGAATGTGAGGATTAACATGATCTTTAAACTTGGTCATCATGAATTTGGATTTTTTTATAGTGGATATTCATGATTTTTAATGTTATCTATTTTGATTATTAATTCATCATTCTTGACCACAATTAGTTATTTTAATGTATTGATCATTTCCTTAAGTATTTTCTTTGATAATTCTACCAAATACTTCTCCATAATTTTATTTTCATCTTCATAGTGGGTGATCTACTCTTTCATATTTCTAATAATTCCACATATATATATGGGATTATTTCTTTAGGGATTTTATACATAATGTCTTTTAAATAACCGATTTATTTATTTTTCAGGGTCCCATAATTATGATACTTCTCATTGATACATGATTATTTAATAGGAAAATAATGAAAATATATTTTTTATACCCCTTATTTATTTATAGATGATAAACTACATGATACTTTACTATTTTATAGTTTCTTTAAGGGGGATTAAAACACTAAATCTTCGTATTCCATGTAAGACTTTTCCTTATCCATATTGTTTCAAGTGGAATATGATTTTTCTTCTTATTTACTTAAGAGGGATGGATTCTCATAAAAATTTTATTTAATAAAAATATTAGGATTATCTCTACTTTTATTACCTTAAAATATTAAATAGTTGTAATTCTATTATTTCGAAGATCGGGCCATTATCAATGTATTTCTTTCTTTCTTCTTCCTATTACTTAGTTTATTGGAAGAAATATAATAAATTTTAGATTTTGAAGTAAATTAATATGATTTATTGATTATATAGTTCCTATATAATTGGAAAATAGAAAAAATCAAAAAAACATTAAATATAAGATTCAAATATATGTTTGATATTTCTTTAATATTAATTGTTATGATCAAATAAGTGTGTGTCCAATAAAGAAGGGGGTGAATTGGTGGTGAATAATTTTAATATAATTTCCATTTCTATAATTTTTAACTTATTCAATTATTCAGTGATAAGATATCTCTAATTATCTATCCTCTATTTAGTATACCGTTACAGAGTAGGAAATAAATACAAGAGAATCACAAGATTTGTTGATGAGGTTTACCTCCCTACGTATGATTACATCTATGGTGCATTGAAATTGTTATACGACTACAAAACATATTTACTATTACCATATAAAGTAGAATAATGAGTAAAACCATGATCTCATTCATACCAAAACAAACTAGGTATATAAGAAAAAAAATAATTGATTTTCTATAACTCCTTATCAAATACATGAGTTTTACTAAACCATGTGAAGTAGTTGTGTATTGGGACGATTGTTTCCCTTATAGAAAGTGTGGGTAATTTTATTTCTCATATGAATAAATCAATAAATATCCCTCAATATATTTAGACTTCTGTTACAGGATAATGTAGGTTGGATCTCTTATCATCTCAGTCTGAATATAATCAGTAACAGATATAGTCAGATCCCTCATTCTCTTCTTCTTCTTCTTCTTCTTCTTCTCCTTCTTTAGAAAACATGAAATGACACTATTATAAATCAATAAAAATTAATATCACATAAACTTAAAGGAATATATAGGTAAATTTAGAGTCAGGTCTCTCTCGTATTCTTCTTTTTTTTACTTTCATAATATATCTAGTATAAGTATATTCATGCCTCTTACTTTTTTTCTTTATTCTTATCAAAATATATATTCACAACACTATGTGAATATGGACATTTGAATTTCAATTATTCTCAACATTCAGGCACCTAAAATATTTTCCTTCTAAGAACTTAGTATCAATAATAATCATTTATTCAAACTATTCTTATAAATCTATATAAATAGATGATAACTTCATTCATCGTGATATTTGACAATATTATTATCTTATCCATTTTTATATTCTTCATGAAATATATATATTCACATTCCATGTTTTCATGGGATATAATTATTAATCATTTGATCATAGTTTAGAAACCTCGTGGAATGATGAAACCATTTTCAATGTTATGTTATCACAGCCTTGACTATAAAGTGGTTATTTCTAACCATTTCTTATAAGTAGTTTTTCAACACACCACAGTCACCATTTCAACATAGTCACCTCCAATTAGTTATTTTTATAGATGCCCTATCATGGATGGGTATCACTATATTTCTTTGATAAACCTCTTACATGAAAATTTCACCACTACATTGTGGTCTTTATTTTATTACCATTTTTCAAACACCACATCATGGTGCTTCTTCTCTTCTGTGTGGTCTCCATCTAGTATTAACTTCAACTAGAATTCATTTTATCTTCATTTTCCACCACCAAATTACATTGCATGAATCATGAATAAATCATAACATAATCATGAAATTTCATGTAAAACCCCAATATTTTAGTATTACTTTTTATTAAATGAATACATTGATAACAGATTACTTCACAGACAAAACTGAATTAAATAAAACAGTGATATATTTTACTATAATAATCTTATAAGTAGTCGATATAGTCCCTATAATGTATTAATTAATATTATAGTTATAAAAAGGGTTAAAATCATCATAAAATATTTTTATAGCAAAAATAATGTTTTTTATATATAAAAATCCATTGATAAAATTTAATTAGTAATGCAAAAAAACTAATAAGATCATTTTATACTTAAAAATATATTTTACCAAAAAATTCATTCATATACGTTATGTATTTTTTTACTTTAATTAAATAAATATGTTATATTTAAATGATGATAAATTATATTTTTAATAATAATAATATATTAACATTAATATAATTTTAATTAATATGAAATAAAAACAAGAATGATTAATCTTTTAATAATACATTTCTATATAAAAATATTTTTCATTATATTTTATGTTTCCAATTAAAAGTTGAATTACTAAATTTTAAAATTTGTGTTCAAAAAAATGAGATTCATATTTAGATTCAAAGTAATACTGTTATATATATATGATTTTTATATTTTTCTTAAAAGATTTATTTTTAATTTAAAAATTTAAAAAACTATTTTTTATAAATACTGTGACATTTATTATATCATAATGATATAAGAACGAATTAAATATTTATCAGACTATTTTACCTAATAAATTATGTATTTAATAAGTACAATTATGTATTTAAGATATTAATTTTATGTTATAAACTTATGACTATTAATTTTCAACCAAATTATTTTTTTGGAAAAACTATTTTTATGTGTTGTACAGTTATAATTTTAAAATTAATTTTTATAAGTTCTAAAAAATAATATTATGAAATGGTTTTAATATTTTTAATAATAATATTCAAATTAGTTGATGAGGTTGAATTTAATTTTGGCCATTAAAATAATTTTTCAGGGTTAAAAAATGTGTTAATGTAGTAAATATAAATTACGCTAAAAGTTAAAACTAATGTTAAGAGGCTTAAAATTATTCAAAATATATATCCAAATGAATGGTTGAGGGATTTATAAACCAAGGGTTAACTCATATACATTATTTTTAACTTTTAGGTCTACTTTTATTTGATATTTACATGATATTGAAACAAAGTTATGGGTATTTACAAAAGTGTTACCCCTCTCAATTATAAAAGGACACTTTCACAACCCTTTTCATAAAATTTGAAATTTTGAATAAATTTTTAAAATATGATAATATTTACATCCCCTATAACCCTATCTGACATTTTTAATAATATTTACCAAATGAAAATACATAAATCCTTTATTTATAAGAGGTCCTCTAAGTGAAGGTTCAAATTCTCAACATGTGTAACAATGATTGTTAAATTTTTTTTCTTCTTTATCATTCTAAAAAATGTATTTGTTATTATATAATTAAATCAGTATTATTAGTATGCTTAAAATTTATTATTTTTATGTTATAATCATTATCTAACCTTCTCACTTAAAAAAATGAGAACTCCGCTCGTACGTACATGAGGACTACCGCTTCATAATGTGACATATTGTTTTCATAACCACATTACATGGATGGTTATAAAATGGTTTTTAATGAATAAATACGATATTTATAACATGTTAAATTTTATTAAAATTTATATAATTATCTATATAATTTTAATTATATTCAAAATGAAAACATGGTCCTTGTGTATGTGAAAACTATTACTGCTACAATGCGACATGTTTCGTTTTTCACCACTTCCATTCATGGTAGGTTAGAAAAATATATTTGAAAAATATAAATTATATTAGATATTAATATATTTCATTAATAGTATTATTTACGTATAACATAATAATTAAATATCCTTATAAGGAAACACATCAATATTTTTAAATTACTGGAAACAAACTCATCATGGATTCGATTTTCACAAAACATACTCAGGAATTTTATGGAATGAAAATGGGAATTTATAAATAACTTAAATAAAAATATTCTAATACAAGGAATCATATTTTAAATATTATATTTATATTAAATATAGGGGTATGAAATCTTCATTATGAAACATGTATGTCAAAAATGAAATTGATAACTACAAATAATGAAAATAAACTATAGCTTACTAATATATGTGAAAATAAAGAGTGTAATTGAAGAATATAAATGGAATTAGATAAAAATAAATTATCTGAATAATTTTATAACATGGTTCTATTTATTATTCAATGTGTTAAAAGATATTTTATGAAATTTGGGAGTAAAAGGTTAGGTTTTTCTTATCTCAATTTTTAGTCGTTATGATATGGTCAATATTCAAAAACATAATTCATTATGTGGTGTATATACTTCATGATGAATATATTTTAACATATACATTATTTAATTCACATAAATTGGGATTAAATATCATTTTATTTCCTTCAATAACCTCTAATTTAAATGTTACCAAAGCAGTAAGGGTTCATATCCTCAAATTCTCTTCTTTGAGATATGTTTTGTATTATGCAATTATTTAAATTTAAATTATGTATATAATACCCCATAGAAATATTTTATTATAAATATCATTAATCATGTTTTATTTACATTTTCATACAATAAGGTATTTTTATTCAATAGTTACTAAAGTCGTAAGGGTTTCTTTTCAAATCTCATTTTTTCAGGAAACATTCTCCTCCATATACATATTTCTATTCCCAAAAATTATTATTTTCAAATACAAATATTTATTATTTCTTTTCAACCTCATAATTATATATAATAATTTTTAAAATTAATTCTTAATAATATTTCAATGACATGGTTATCAATAAAAATATTATGAAAAATTATTTCGTTGCATATCTTTTATCGTCAACAAAATTTTTTTAGACTTTGTTGATATTAATTTTTTAAATTAAAATTTTAAACATTTATATATTGAATTAATTTTTTAAAATATATTCCTACCATCTTCTTGAAAATGGTATTTAGAAGGGAATTTGTGCTAAATTATTTATTAACATTTACATTATTTAAAAAATATAAATTAATATTATTTTAAATATTTTATGTACTAATGAATTCTCTTACCTCCTTTATACATTTTATTTAATAAACTTCCTTTAATTTTTGTGTATTATTTCAATGAAATTTATATAACCTTTACTTTATAAAAAGTTTTCTAAAAAGTGAATCTATGTTTTAATGGGCATCACTTATTCTTTCACCAAGTAAATTATTTATGCTCTTATAATTATTTTTTTCATCTATGTCAGCATCCTTTATAGTTTCCCATATTTCACATAGGATATACTGTATTTATACCATATTACTTATTAATTTTTAAGGGCTATGATAATTTTATTCCATATATTTAATTGGGAAATTCTTTATATCCTATATGTTTATTATATCTATATGAATTTATATTTATTTCTAAGGAAAGATTATTATGCATATTATTTTTATTTATTTATTTCAATTAGTAAATTAATTGGACTTAATTAAGTGACAGGTGGGTCTATAAATTTTATTGACGCTAGATGAATTAGTAGGTCTAATGTGGAAAATAGTTTGGGTATTTGGTGTATGCATACCCATGTATTAATATTTTCATAACATTATGCCTTGATGGTAAGATCATGATATCTTGTAAATGATGCCCTGATGGTATGATCATGATCTCCAAGAATGCATCCTTAATAGTAATTTCATGATATTTTGGAATATGAACATGGTAGTAAGATCATGATTTCTTGGTTTGATGTGTTGACAGTAAGATTAAGATGCCTAATATTATGCATTCTATCACTATAAAATCAATTATTATTATCCATGTGATCTATTTATTTATATTCTTACCATAAATATATTATTCCCAATGTTTTATTTTATTATGGAATTATTTAGATTATTCATTCATTCCTTACTATTTATTCCATGAAAATACAACTTCTAATGTATGCTACCTCTCACTGAATGTTTGAGCTCACCCATTTATTTTGTTTTCTTTCTTTAGGATACCAAAAAAGGGATACATTAGTGAATTAAATAGTGTACTAAAAGGAATAATAAACTTTTCAATAAATTATAATTCTATATTTTAATGTTTACAATGTAATATTTAAAACATGTATGTTTATAGTATACTAAGGATGGTAAATTTTTTGATATTTTATGATGTGATCACTTGTATATTATACCAATGTAACAAATTAACCACTAGATCTATGTTTTTGGAGTCGAGTTTTTTCAGTTGGTATAAAAAAAATTATTAGAAACCGTAGGATCTAGATTTAGGGAAAAATAGATTATAGAACATAACTCTATAATAGACTCTAGAGATAAGTATACATATAAGATAATATCCTGAAATTTTGGTAAAGTAGATATTGTGAAGTTTTTTGGAACTAAAATACATTTCTAGATTAAAAAAAGTGGATGTAGGATATTTAATAGATACACCTAGGTGTAATAACCCTAAAAGGATGGTTGGGTATTAACTCAATATTTATTTTGTTCATGAAAAAGAAGCTTAACTTTACACCTGGTTTGACACTCTTGAGAGATATTATTTATTTTATTCACATGATCTTTATGAAAAATTATAAGATATATGAATATATTTAGGATAGATAATTTAATAGGAAATTATCATGGATAAATTAGATTAAAGTGTAGAGATTCATAAATTAAGTTATATATTAATTGTGGGTTGACACCATCTCCATGCCCTAGGTGATTATGGCTGCACCAGCCCTATCCCCCACGGCGGGGGAGGATCCTCTGCCTCTGATTACTAGATATCAACCATCTCCATTCATCCCCTTCTCAAATATAGATTTATTACCTTCATTCCCACATATTTATCTAAGTCTAAAAGTCCTTGAAAGCTTCAACGAGTCCCCAAAATTTTTGATCTCAACATCAAAATTCACTGATGTGTCCTCCCTACTGTATATGACCTTGGTTGTGCACTTCAAGTTTCACTTGCCGCCGATGGACATCTTTGATAATTAAATTTTTAAATCATGGGTTCTATAAGAATGAGTGATGGTAGAGATGTTTTATTCTATGAATAACATAATTCTATTTGCATATCAAGATGACATGATTCATTCCTAGTCAAGCGTACCTCAAGATCTGTGATGGTTCATGCTTTCTTCTCTTCAAATGGTCATATGATTTTCATATTAAATAAGACACATCAAAAATGTTGATTTTGGAAAGATTTTAAGAACTTTTTGATGGAGGATATATTTCCACTGCTTTTTATTTCTAATTTAAATATTTAAACCCCTCTAATTTGACAGTTTATGTTAACTGCATCATTTTTGGAATAGTGAATGGTTTTGAGCTAAATTGTGGAAATGTTGCAATTCTGCATTCTTAATTATATTTAATTTTTGTATGTATTCTAGGATCACAGATAATGGAAGCTTCATGTTGCGAGTGAAGTGAAGCAGCATGACACCAGATTGGGGAGAAACGGAGCAGAGTTGGAAATAGATGTGTAACTCTTATATGATGTGTAATGACCTTACAAGTCGTGACCTTTTAAAAAATAATTTTCCACGTAGGAAAAGTCATGACATAGATACAAGTCATGAAAGACCATTACATGTCAAGCAACTTCAATACACAACGTGACCTAGAGTCAAAAATTTAAATCAACATACCAGATTTGTGCGTGCGAAGGAGAACTCATATATGGATTTAACGATGTGAAACCCCAATTCATATCATGACCCAATCGACACACAGAAAAAAATAAAGTTGATGTAGGATGATATTTTGATGGGAGTGTCCATAAAAGGCACCCCCTCAATCACTTCTTTGAGGAACTCTGAACCATCAAGTGTAGTGTCAGACCACCAGATGATCTTCCACAATCTTCTTTGCCTCATTGGGTATTGAGATAAATATGAAGATGTCATCCATTGATTATGTGATGAAGATGATGGAGGATTCCCACGAAATGTTTGGCTGAGCCCCATGTGGTTGTAGATGATGGCACCTGATGGACAATCTATTTTCAGTTGTGATCTCATCATGTAATCTCTTTTGGAATTTCATTTTAACAAATATCATTGAATGAATTTGGTTGTTTTATTTCTTGAATATAAATTCAACAAATTTGTTTAGATGGTTGTTTTGTCAGTGAATTAAATTAATCGAATCTACTATTTAAACTTCGTGAATAAGGTATTTTCATTGAGCATAGTGGTTTCAATTAGGTTTTATTGCATGGAGGTCTTCAAGTAATTTAATCACTTTAATAGGTGGGACAAGAATCATATTAAGGTATTTATATGATGTCTCGTCATATTTGAGTGTCCACATGGGAGTCCTTGTTAGTGAATTTAGAAATTCAAATTGAAGAATATTTTTATATAAGGAAGAGAATAGTGTCTAAGAGGTTTTAATCTAGTCTTTGACTATTGTTTTAATTATAATTTAAAACTTAATTTATTTTTTTCAATTTTCTTCCTTGTTCTTAAATTTTCATTATTTTTATTCAAATTTTTAGTCAAATCCCCATTTTTTCGTCTTGTAAAAATAAAAAACAAAAGTGAAATTTAACCAACTCAAATTGAAACCTCCTTGAGAGACAACCCTATGGTAACCATTATACTACATTAAAAGGGGGAAATTTTGATTGAGTTTTTCATGAAAAAAACCCCCACGTCACTTTCACTCCCCTTTCAAAACCCTTTGTTCATTCATTTTCTAGGAATTTTTTTAGGGTGTTATTTTTGTATGAATAGTAGTACTAGGGAAATGTGTCATATGATCTCGCTAAGGATTTTTTTAGAAGTTTATGTGTATAATGTGACCTTTGAATCCTTGTAGATTGATGTGGGTAAGTAATTCTGATATAAGTATATCGTCATGTTTGAATTTTGGTATGAGTTTTGTTCTCTATGTAAGAAACTATGGCATCACTTAGAAGATTTTATGCATAGGGGGTTGAAACGTGTGGGTGCTAGTTTGGATGTGTATGAAACTTGGGTCACATGACTTCCTTTTAGGTGTAGCAAGATTCTAGACATGTATCACTATGAGGCAATGGAGGGAGGTGAAGGTTCTGTTGCATATGGTAATGTGTCAAGTGAAGTAGTATATCTGAAGAAGTTAATGGCGTCATCTTCAGAAGTGACTGTCACTAGTGTTTTTCACAGGATGAGATGAGATCTAGAAGGCCCTTTGGGTGTTACTATGTTAGTATGGGATGCTCAAGTTAGTTCTATGGTGGATGTGAATGTCCATTTAAATAATGGTGGTATTAACCAAATTTAGTTTGTCGAAGTCAATAGAGAGGTGAATGATGGATTGTCCAACCAAAACACACTACCATGGAGTTCTGGTGCCAAGGAATATGATGTGATGGTCTAGGATAATGATTTTAGGAATGAAGAGATAGGGTCCTATTTGAATATGAATAAGGAAGCTATGAAACAGGAGGTTGGTGGTCATTCCAAAGCTATTGGAGAGAATCCTCCTTGTTTGGTTTTAGAGGATACTAATATTTAACCACAGTTTATAGGGAATGTCTTTGTGTATCCTAGAAGTTGATATTTTCTTAAGAAGGATCTAGAAATGAGGAAAATGAAACTGATACACATAATGATAATTTCTCAGAGGAAATTCACAAACATTAAAACTCTTTGAAAATAACTAATAGGTGGGAGGATGTGGCTGATGATGAAAAAGTGAATGAAAGTAGCCTTCTTAAATCCCTTATCCATTGCAATATATGTTACAAATATATCATCATTAATATGAAGAATAAGATGGTTGACAATAAGGGCTTCACCTATTCTCACCCGAAGTAGAGGTTGAGGAGGTACTATTTGAAATTTCTAAGGATTGTGTCCACAAGATAATCTTATAAAGTGTCAATTAAGATTGATACTGATATTCTCCAAACCTTCCATCAAGGTACCTCTCAATCTGAATTGGATTCTATTGGCGAGTCTGATTAAGGGAATGGATTTTCTTATTATGAATTTTAATTTTTATTCTGATGGAATTGGATAAGTTGTTAGCCCCATTTTCTTTGTTTATGTACTGTTTATATTTATTAACAATTTTTTTGAAGCTTTTTTGTTTGGATGGAATTTACTTGTAAGGTATATTTTAATTGATATGTTTATTTAAGGATAAAATGAATTTTAATATTTGAGATCCTACATTTCAATTATTATCAGGTTTATAATATTATAAAAGTATTCATGACAATTTTACAATAATCATTTTTGGGATTAGATTTATTTTTCTTATTCTAACTATTGTTTATTTTTATAGGATATTATCACGACAACCAACTATTTAGTGTTTTCTCAAAAATAAGATCATAAAAATGATGTTGTGAAAGTAATTTATATAGAAACTATTAATACATATAGATAAATAATGATGAATATTTGGATCAAATGGTTATAATATCAATATATCCCTATTATAATGGAATACATGAATTTTTTAGTCTTTCTTATGACAGTGAAATTGACATCTCATTTGAAATTCAATCTTAAGCCTTGTATATATTATAAACGCCCATTGATATTTTATTAGTGAATGATAATTAAAATTTAGAGGAAAATTAATTTATAGGAGAAATAATATAAAATCATGTTATTTTAGTATCAATTTTTCTTTAAATAAATTCTAGGTTTAATATCCTTATTCACATTCAACGCCGACTAAAAAATCAAAATATATTTTATTATGATTAAATTATAAGTAGTGGACATAACCACTATAATTTATCCATAAGGTTGGTGGTTATAAATTGATTTCAACACAATATTAACTAAATTTATAAAGAAACATAAATTTCAATTCTAAAACTAAATCATTGATAAAATCAAATTTTTATAGCTAACCGGCTAATAGGATCATTTTATGATTAAAAACAAATTCCACTAAAAAATCTTTTTATGCCCCATGAATTTTTAAATTAATAAAATAAATATATTATGATTAAATTATTATACATTTTATTTTTAATAATAAAAATATAATCACATTAATTTAATTTCAAAATTATAAGAAATAAGAAAAACAATACTTACTATTTGAGGAGTCTGTTTTCCTATAAAAAGGTTCTTCCATAATACTTTATGTTTCAATTAAAAGTAAAATTTCTAAATTTTATAGTATTAATTTTTAAAAAATAACAAAATTTCTTAATTCCTCATAATAATATTAACTTAGGATGATTTTTTGTGATGTTTCTGGAAATATTGATCTTTAGGTGAATAGTAAAAATACAGTTTTTTACATATACCATAACTTTTATTATATCATTAGGATGTAATAATTAATTAAAAATTTATGCATACTTTTCCCTAATAATTTTTTTTAATAAATAAAATTATATATTTAAAATATTTTGTTTTATTTAGAAACTGATGATTAACAATTTTCATCCTAAGTATTATTTCTTTTAAAAATTATTTTTTCTCTTATACACTTATTATTTTAAAATTAGTTGTTATCACTTTTAGAAATTTAATCTTATAAAATTATTTTAATATTTATAATAAAAAATTTCCAACTAGTTAATGAGATTAATTTTACTTTATTTGTTGATATATTTTACTGAATCTAAAAAATGAGTTTCCGTGGTAAAAGATAAACAAAAGAAAAAATGCCTAAAATTTCTAAAACATTATATTAAAAATGATTTTTTGAGGTATTTACCTTCCAAGTGTTACCCCATTTCCATTATTTTAATATTTTGGAACTAATTTCCATTGAATGTGACATGACGTTGAAATAATGTTAAGAGTATTTGCAGAAGTGTCACCTCTCCCACTTATAAAAAGTGACTTCCACCACCCCTTTATATCAACTATAAAAATCATAATTCCACTTGAAGATATACCCTTTTTACATACCCTATATCCCCATCCCACTTTTTTAAGACCTTTACCCAAGTAAAATCCCAAAATCTTCTATTCTAAAGAGGTTCCTCCAGAGAATGTTCAAATTATCAATGTAATCACTAATCAATTCGTAACATTGTTTTTTTTATTTTTCTTCTACAAATATATTTTAAGAATTATAATATAAATATATAATTATTTTTATTTTACTAACAAATTATTGTGCTAATTTTATAATAATTTTCAAGCCTTAACACTTCCATAGAAAATGAGAACAGCGTTTATCATGAACTAGCTCAGATAACCAAATATATCGATACCTGAGAAGTCCCTGACATGGCCTGAAAGACGTTCATGATCCCAATAGGTTATCTAATAGAACCTATCATTATAAAATATAAAATATTTAGTGATTTTTTTTAAAAAATGATGATGATAAAAGATATATGTCAGTATTCTCAACATTACAGTGGGAGAAATTACTAGTATCAAATAGGAAAAATATTACTGAAATAGTACATCATCAAAAACTCAATATCTGAAAGTTATGGCTCATAAAAAATGTGTATATCAAGATTATCACATATCCAACAATCTCCTCCATCACTTTAGGTCACAAGGATCAACAACATCCACTACCTTTAAGTGACACTTTTCCTCCGCTAAGACTTAGCTTAAGAAAATCTATAACCATCTAAAGAAAAAGGTTGAGTGTGAGAAATAAATCCCAGTAGGGTCTCACTAACTATTACATAATCAATTAAATAAAAATATAAAAAAATATGATTTCAATTTTATTAAAACTAATTATGACCTGAATTTATTTATTTTCTAAAAAATGCTTTCAAAAAAAAATAGAAGGAATATATATCAAAATAAGCTTAAATGAACATTTTATATAAAAAAATTATTAATTATATGGCATGAATAAAATAGTTTCATAAATAAATGGAATTTAGCCATAAAATAAAGTATATCATGTCATTATGTATTAATCCTTATATTATGTTAGTTTTTTGGGAATAGGATCCGCACACTACTCAATCAATGATCTTTTCTCAATGTGTGCAATTGTCCCGTGACTCATGTCATTAGGAATAAACTCCAAATCATAGAGAAAATCATATTTCAATATGTTGAATTCATTTTTTCCCTCATCAATAAAATGTTAGGGGTTAGATCCTAGCATTATTTTTCTAGTTACCACTAACTACCCATGCTGAAAATTGCATCAGTAAATCAATCAATCAATCATGGAGAAATAAATCATTTCAGATTAGATTTAAAATAAAATTTAACACATTAATTTTTCAATATGTATTTCTCAATTCAAAACCTAATCATAGGTTTTATAAAATTCATTCCCTTTTAATATAATATTTCCTTTTAAGGAAATTTTCTGAAAATAAGGAAAACCATTTTACCAATTGATTTTTATCACAAGAAATATTTTCCCAAATAATTCCACATATCAAAACAACATAAAATGTGGTTTTATTTTAAAGAAAATATATTTTAAATAATACATAAAATCCACATTAATTAAAATAATATAAAATCATTTTTAATGGAACATTGAATAAATCAAGAAAACAATGATTCAATTATTTGAAAGAAACATTATAGAACCACATACCGTTAATTAGCAATCTAAGGATAAAACACTCTAAATGAGAAAGAAAATAGAGAGTCAAAATTATGAAATATCAAGAGGAAATAAAAAACACCAACCATAAAAACACGGATCCAATCTATCATCAATATGATGATTCATCAATATCAATCGAGAAAAAAGAATAAAACAGGGAAATCCAAAATGTGGAGAGATCACTTACCAGAGGGGAATAAATCACATCCATCAGATCATTGAATTAATATGAAGGGGGTTTGTAGGAGTTAAAATTCCTCTAGGGATCCTATAAGATCCAAAATTTCTAATGATAGTCAAGTGGGAGGAAAAGAAATATAAATTTTTTACTGAGACATTTAATTATGTAAAAAAGTACACTATGCCTCACCCCCTATGGACATGGTATAGAAATACTAAAAATAGATTGACCACATCGCACCCCCCCCCCCCCTTAGACCATGCCATAAACACCCCCGATCAACCGACTTCCTAAAAACATGTCTTAGACCTCACCCATATATTATTCACCAGGGTAAATATATGGAACATCATAATTATCATTCCAAATAAATACCAAAATAATCTATACCATAAAAATGAACCAACTAAGGCTCCATTGTACTATAATCCTTTCATGGCACAGCTATGCTGAAATGGGATGTAACTGTGAAAAATGGACTCTAGGGATCCATGGTGTGGAAAATAACTCACACTTCAACCTTTTCAGGCCCCAAAATCCCTTAGTTCATAGCCTAATGATCCATGGTGTAGCTAGAAATCTCCACATTATAAACATTACCCCATGATGAAGCTCCTACTAACAAATTTACACCCAAACTCCCTTAGTTCAAGAAAACATACATCTTAGAACATTTATTCATTATACTCAATAATATATATATATCCTCTTAATGCCTGAAATTAATTTAAAGAAAATGGAAAAATGAATCATGATTCAATAAGTACCAAAAAAATGGAAACATGATGTTACATGGTTCATGAATATATACATACTACCACCTCCACAATGTCACATATTTTTTATAACCTTTTTACATGGATGGTTATAAAATGACATTTACTGAATAAATATTATTTTCATCATGTATTTAATATTCATAAAATATAAACAATTTTATACATTCCTCTTGTTCTATGAAATATGAAAATGTTGATCATGTGTACGTGTGAACTACCAACTCCACAAAACGATGTGTACTATTTTTCATCATTTCCATACATGTCTATTTATAAAAAAATATTGAATTAAAATATATGATATTTAATAGTAATATATTCCCTAAATAATATTATGTAACAATAACGTAATAATTAATGATCATTATTATATAACCCATGTTATAGGTAAATTAAAAAAAACAAGCTCGTTATAGATTCAATTTTCAAAACCCATTCCAATGTCTTCCATTGAATAAAAATAGGTCACCATAAATTATTCAAAAAAAACATTATTATAAAATTAATAATATTAGAATGATTAAATTTGTTAATTTTATTATGTTAATTTATTACTAAATGAAACTAATATTTTCTTAATGTGTTTGTTTCATTTTTAGAATCTTTAAATTCACATTATTATTCTCTATTGTTGGTTATACCTTTTATTTTTTATTTTTTTATTTTATTTTACCCTTGTGTGAGTTAATTAAAACCCTTATGAATCACATTTATCGAATGTACTACCCTTATGGATATTCAATATAATGGGAATACCTTTATGCAGTGCGTCTTCATAAATGTACAAAGTGGGGCACATGAGCGTCATCCCATATGGTGAGGACTCCTTAAGTGCATGCAGGTGACCCGGAATCAAATCCAGGCAGAGGCTAATTTTTAGGGGGGGATTGTAGAAGTACTGTAGTAGGAATGTGCAGTACTGTAGCAGGTACTATAGCAGGAACTATAGCAGGTACTATAGAAGGAACTGTAGTAGGTACTATAGCAGGAACTGTAGCAGGTACTGTTTAGCACTGTAGCAGCTGGGAATATTCCTCTGTTTGGGCCTTCGGGCCACTAATTTGGTCCCTGAGTCCTTTAAGGCCTTCGGTCCACCCAGGCCTTCAGGTTAGTAAGGTATTCGGGCCACCTCAAGGCCTTTAGGAAACCTTATGTGTATACGAAAACCATACAACCAAAGAGTAACATGCTTCAGAAGGAGGATGAGCAAGGATCTTTCAACATAGCAGAAGCTAAACGGACTGCAAGAATGAGAGGGTATGGCACCTGCCATCAGGACAAGCCTATTCATGCATGGGAAAGCCTAGAAGAATAGACATGCGAAGGTGGAGGGAAGATTTCACAATGAAGATGTTTGGGAGGTGCAGTTCTATGTAGTTAGTCTAGGTTGTATGTAATTTTTGAAGCCTACGAGCAATGAATTCCTATAAGGCCTACTGGCCATGTAATACTTATGCCTACGGGCCTTGTAAGGGTTCCACCTCAACCCTTGAAAGGTGGATTATAAAAATAAATAAAAAATGAAGGCCTTCAGGCCATTGGAGTACAATGTGGGTACGAGCTCACCATTACAGAAACATCACCTTGATTAGCCATATTCAGTGTTTTGTGGTGAACATTAAATAGAAGTTTCAAGAACTTCATCCACGATGTTATTAATAACTTAATGTTGTTGGTATATCATTACCATTATATACCATAGTTTATAGTTATCTTTTAACATCATATTCTCTTATACGGATGTGATAAATCACTTTAATTTCATTTGGGTTTATAAGGCCCCAGCCTTAAACATTACTTAATATTGATTTATTTAAAGAACACACATTGAGGATCTTTTTAGGTTTAGAGTTTTAGAGAATTAGATCATAAGTCATGCATTACATTCCACATTTAAACAAGGCAGTTACATGAAAGAAAATATTCATTTTTTCCATAAAATGAGACATATTTAAAATAAAACATGGATTCTTTCTTGACACTTCCTCGATACTATCATCACATCATGTACCTTTCCCTTGACCTGTGAAAAAATTTCAAAAACATGGGATGAACATAAAAAGCTCAGTAAGGGATATAAAAGTATGAATGAAAACATTAGTCCATATATACATAAGAATTAATGAAATCATACTTTACTCATTAAGCATAAGCACTTAAACATACCTTATAAAATCATATGGTTTATTAATAACTCATAGAAATCATAAGACAAAAAAGGTAACTTTTGGCATTCATAACATTCTTACGTAGGGAGTAACCCTCATGTTTACGTTTGGAAAACCTATCACAGTATATTCCCTAAATCTTTTCGGAGAAACCATAGTGTTCAACTCCTTCGCGTTACTCAATGCATTGGAGAGCTATCACGAGCTCACCTGCCCTTAGTTTATCATGGAACCACCTATCTTCATAATCAATGCCCAAGAACCATAACATAATCCTATCACATAAAACATGCATAAAGAAAACATAACATTTCCACCTTTCAATCACAAGATTTCAATACAAAACATTGTTATAATAAAAACATTATCAAAACCATTTTCAATACCAAAATAAAATAAAAGTAAAACATGGTATTTATTTTTCATTTAAAAACATGTTATGGCTTCTAGAGGAAGCTGAAACTCAAATAATGGTCACAACGGTGGAGAATTCTTTGTCGCGGCATACGTACGACAAAAACATTCCCCTTTGTCGTTTAGTAAAACTCTTCATACAAAAAATATTCCTTTTGAATAAAAGTAAATTTCAATGGGGTTTATACACTGTATAAAATAAAGTTGTGTATAAAAAAATATTTCTCAATGAAATGAGATTGAGACGAAGTCCCATACCTCATGTCTGACTTGAATTGGTCGTTCTTTAATCTCCTGAATAATAAATAAGAGTTAATTTATACTTTCTTAAGAACATTTTTCAATTTCAGTGTAACTTTTATATCACTTATTACCATGTTATTAACATTATGTAATTATTTAAATAAATAACGGTCGTTTTGTCGATATTTGGTACAAGAGCCAAAAATAAACTTCTTATACTTACAAGTTGTTCATGTGGTAAAATATAAATTATATACAGAGTTATATTCATGATGTCGATATCATATATATCATATATATCCAGTATATACATGAATTTATAATATTACATAACATTTATAGGTAAGAAATGAAATGCACCGTTCATAGAGACGGTAAGCCGTACGTAAGCATGAACACTACTTTCATTTCTATTTCGTATTTAATGGAATGAAATCATAATTATATAAAGGTATTTTATAATTCCAGTATAATATCATATATAACATCATAAACTCCAACCTTTATACGTCTGACATATGGAATTAACAAATCAAATCACTTTGAGGGGGCGATAGTCCGCACTTCCTAAAATGAAGATATCGCCTTTACCCATAATGGAAACCATAAAGGTATGCCATAAATCAAAAATACAAGAAACATAAAGAAAACAAAAACATAATTTATATCATGTATAAATAGAGTGATATCTTAATGTCCACCGTAAATGGTGTTAAATGAAGATTGAACAATCATCGTTTCGTGAGGCAGAAATTCGCCAACCATAGAAGAAGTATGTTCTTTAACCATTAGAAAAGAGTGTGTGTAAGTTTAAATCAAATACTTCTCATAAAAAAATCCTAGTATATTTTATATACTGGTGTTGTTACAAAATAAAAGAATAAAAAGTGTTTAGGGTGTTGGAGAAGAAAAATAAAACAAAAGAACATTAGAGAAGACATTATCTTCAAATAGGACAACTCCCCTTGGTTTGAACGAAAAGTGTTTCTTGAAGAGCTTTCTGCCTAAGGTATGGCTTCTATGATGAATAGAGGTATGTGGAGAGATAAACTGAGCATATTTTGGCTGAGGAAATGGGTTGAGAGGAGTGGGTAAGGTGGTAGAGGTGGGGGACTTTTATAAGAGGGAGGATGGGAACTCTTGGAATGTCAAGAAATGTTACTTTATTATAAATGAGTTTCGGATTTTAATGGTCCCAAAATTATATATTTCAAGTATGAGTTGATAAAGGTTCGAAATACACCCATACAATAGGTCTTTGACATGTGTAAGTCTTATAGTTTACATTATCTTTTCATTTTATTTAAATCGTTCATTAATGAGGTAATCACTGCATCATTATGGTGGCATAAATAAATAAATTTATTTAATATCTAAAAAATATAAAAAAAAATACTATTATGAAGGAAATATTTTTAGCTTTCCAATGACTATTTATAGTCTAAGATATCATTTACATAGACAAAAAATAAGATTGTTTTACTTGGGTGATACATACTTTGGTTAAACTTTCCTTTTAAAAAATATAAAATGATAAAGTGTCATTATCACCCAAAAGTGATTCCATGGGGTCCCAAAGTTTGGAACAAGGAATACCATCATCTGACATGATACAAACAGTAGCATTAGGACACATTTTGGGGTCATTTCATATTATTATGTTATTATTTTATTACCCGTAACTACCTGATTACAAATTAATCACGATAATTAAAGATAATTACCGCCGTTACTATTCATAATGTCCAAAAACAAAAGTGTCTTAATTACATAATTTGGACCATATGATTCCAAATATGGAATCCATTTTACCAAATTACAAACACAGAAATTTTATTAATTAATTTAAAAATAATTCTCGTTGTCAAAACAAATAGTGGGTTTTTTAGAAACGATCTCTATCAAAAGTCTGACAATTGTTTATGTCCAATTTCAATGTAATATTAATTACAATGACCACCATTGGATTAAATGGTAAAAATATATTCTATTTAAACTTTAAAACCAATTAAAAATATAATCTATCTATATAATTAAATTATATGAAAACACAGTTTTTAAGTAAAATGCAGTATTTTTCACTATTCATTAAAAAATGAACATTGTTAGAAAAATACCAAAAATTTATCCAAAGTACATTTCAATGTCCCAATACTAAAGAATTTGTTTATTTTGACAAATAGAGCTTATAAAATTTTCAAAAGATAGATTTAAAAATGCTTCCCCATCAAAAGGCGGTAAAACAATATTTTAAAAATATTAGAGAATTCTATGCTTAAAATTGGATTTATTCTCATTTTAAGCCTCTAAAACACTATCTAATTAGTAAATAGACATATATATGGAAATACATAATTATTTACTTACTTGGGATGTTACATCCTTCCCCCCTTTAGAAAATTGTGTCCCCACAATTTATTTACTTATCGAATAAGTGGGAGTATTTATCCCTCGTTGCATTTTCAGATTCCCATGTTGCTTATTCAATCATGTGATTTTTTCACAAAACCGTTACCTAATGAATCACCTTATTCCACAATAATCTCCCCATGTGGTCAAGAATCTGGACTGGTTGTTCCACATAATATAGGTTCTCTTCCAGCTGAACTACCTCTGGACTCAAAACATGAGATGGATCTAGCATGTACTTCCTTATCATTGAAACATGAAAAACATTTTGTACCTGAGATAAAATCAGAGGTAAATCCACTCGTTATGAAACTGATCCAACCCTCTCTAGAATTTCATATGGTCCAATGAACCTTGGACTCAGATTTCCTTTCTTACCAAATTGCATCACACTTTTCCATGGTGAAACTTTGATAAAAACATGATCACCTACCTCAAAAGAGAGATCCTTCCTCCTGTTGTCCGCATAACTTTTCTGCCTACTCTGATCTATTCTCATGTGTTTCTGTATCAGCTGAACTTTTTCTGCCAACCCTTATACAAATTCTGGTCCCATCAACTTCCTTTCCCCCACTTCATCCCAAAAAGCTGGAGTTCAACACTGTTTCCCATATATGCCTCAAATGGTTCCATCTGTATACAAGAATGAAAACTATTATTATGAGACTCAAACAGAGAAATATGTTGGTCACAACTTCCCTGATAATCCATCGAACAAGCATGTAGCATATCCTCCAAAGTCTTAATTTTTCGTTCTGATTGCCGATCTGATTGAGGATGAAAAGCTGTACTAAAATTTAATTGAGTACCCAACGACTTCTGAAGGCCTTTCCGAAAGTTAGAAGTAAACCTGGGATCACGATCAGATACAATGGAGAAGGGAAATCCATGTAACCTGAATATCTATTTAAGATACAAACAGAAAAGTTGATCTAGGGAGAAAGTATCTCGTATAGCAAGAAAATGAGAAGATTTCGTCAAGCGATCAACAATAACCAAGATTTCATTATTACCTCGATGTGTCTTCGACAATCCCACAATAAAGTCCATGGTTATATTCTACCATTTCCACTCTGGTACTGGTAAAGGCTGAAGCATCCCTTTTAGTAACATTTGCTCTACTTTAACATGTTGACAAGTCAAACACTTCACAGTAAAATCAGCATAATATCATTTCATTACATACCACCAGTAATACTCCCGAAGATCTCAATACATCTTAGGACTGGCAGGATGAATTGAAAACGGAGAACTATGAGCTTTACATAACAAATCTCTTTTCAAATGTGAATCACACAACACACACAACCTCTTCCCGAATCTCAAAACACAATCATTATCAATATTGAATTCAGGAAACTTACCCTTCTGAACCATATCTACCTTTTTCTGCAACTCACTGTCTTGTTTCTATCCTTGCTTAATTCTGTCTGATAGAGAAGATTTCACTGATACCTAAAACAAAACAGAAGAACATCCTACACCAAAAACTTCTATTCCAAAGTTCATCGAATCCTTAACCAAAGGATCACGTTCCCAAAGTAACATGGTTAATGAAGCATTAATTTTTCCACTCATAGATCAGCCACTTTATTTGCTTTTCCTGGATAGTAATAAATTGCACAATAATAATCCTTGATTAATTCTAGCCATCTCCTCTTTCTCATGTTTAATTCTTTCTGAGTGAATATATACTTTAAACATTTGTGGTCAGTATATATTTCACACTTTACACCATACAAATGATGCCTCCAAATTTCTAAAGCCAAAACCACAGCATCTAATTCCAAATCATGTGTAGGGTAATGTACCTCAATAGTTTTCAAATTTCGTGAAGCATAAGAAATCACCAGATCAATCTACATTAGGACGCAATGAATTCCTTTCAACGAAGCATCAATATAGATAACAAACTCACCATTCCTGGATGTTAGTGCCAAAACTAGAGCATTCACCAATCTTCATTTCAATTCTCGAAAACAATCATCACATTCTTTTGTCCAGATAAACTTAACACCCTTCCGAGTTAACTTAGACATTGGACTAGATAACTGTGAAAAATTTCTAACAAACCTTCAGTAATAGACTTCCAAACCAAGAAAACTATGAATCTCAGTTAAAATTTTGGGTCCTGGACATTCTTCAACAACCATTTTTTTGCATGATCAAAATTTATTCCATCTTTAGAAACAATGTGACCAAGGAAATAAATTTTTTGCAACCAAAAATCACACTTGATAAATTTACCATACAATTTCTTTTCTTTTAAGGATTGTAAAATAACCCTTAAATGACTTTCATGTTCCCCTTTACTTTTTGAAAACACAAAAATATCATCAATTAAAATAGCCACAAACTTATCCAAGAACTCATGGAAAATTCTACTCATAAGGTCCAGGAATACAGTAGGTGCATTGGTTATCCCAAAAGGCATTACTACAAATTCATAATGGCCATATCTTGTACAAAACACAGTCTTCAAAATATCTGCTTCCTTTACCAGCAATTAATGGTACCCCGATCTCAAGTCAATCTTTGAAAAATACTAAGCTCCCTGGAGCTGATCAAACAAATCATCGATATGAGGAAAAGGATATTTTTTCTTAATAGTGATGTTATTCAAGGCTCTATAATCAAATAAAAGTCTCATAGACCCATCTTTCTTTTTAACAAATAAGACAGGAGCACCCCATGATGATGTGCTAGGTCAATTGAAACATCTCTCTAATAAATCTTGAAATTTCTCCTTTAACTCTAGAATTTCAATTTGATCCATTCAATAAGGGGGTTTTCAAATATTATTAGAATTAGGAACTAAGTAAACAATAAATTCAACTTTCCGATCTGGTATTATTCCAGGAATCTCATCAGGAAAATCATCAGGATACTCATTTACCACTGGAACGTCTTTAATCTGAACGGTTCCTTTGTTTTCAATAATATGTGAATGGTAACATTCATTTCCATCTTTTACAAGTTTCTCAACCTCATGATATGTTATCAACAGTAAGGGTTCATTCTTGTACACAAACTAAAAGCCTTTCTAAAAATTAACTTCTTTAGCTCTACAATAAATCTTAGCATGGTAAATAGAGAGCCAATACATACCCAGGATAACGTCAAACTCTATTAGAGGTAAAACAATAAGTTTTTCAAGTAGGTTCTTTCCACAGATAAGGATAGATAGATTGTTATAAATTCTTTTTTCATTAGCCTTTCCCCCAGTTTTTTTTACCATAAGTTCAGGTGTCATTTTTTGAGATAGAATTCCCAATTTACTAGAAAAAATTTCAGAGATGAAAGAATGTGTAGACCCCGAATCAAACAAATCATTGGCATAATCTAAAAAAACAAACAAAGTACCTGATACCAGTTCATTTGATGACCCAACATCTTCTGAAGTAATTGCAAAGGATTTCACCACAACTTTATGCTTGTAGTCTGACTGCTCCCCATCATTTGAGATCTTTGTCGAACACTCGTTTGCATAATGACTCTTCTCATTCCACTTGAAACATTTCACTAACTGTAAATCAAATTTGGTCTTACCATCACCCGGATCTTTTTCAGTGCAATCACGAGCCTTATTTCCCATCTTACCACATCGGTAGCACTTTCCAAAATTTAGAAGACATTCTCCATCATGACTTTTACCACATTTATCACAATCTGAAAACTATGTTTTCTTACCATCAGACCTTTTTGTAGGATTCTTCCCTTTCTCCTACCACCTTAGTCTCTTCTTTTGTTGGTTGTTATAGAACACTTGATCATCAGCAAACTCCATTTCCACCTTCTCTGCACATCAAAAAAGATTTTCATAACTTTTAAACTCACAAGAAGCTAAATAAGTTCGATATTTTGTCTTTAATCCTGATTAAAAATGATTGATTTTACTATCAAGGTCTCGGATAAAATTTAGAGCATACCTTGAAAATCGAGTTCACATTTCTTCATAAGCAGCTACTGAGTTGTCCTCTTGCCTCAATTCCAAGAATGGTTTTTCCATCCTAAGTTGAACAGAATTAGGAAAATATTCCTCAAGAAACATACCTTTGAATTAATCCCAGTCAAGTGCATCAATCTCATCCGCATCCCTGATATTTTTAACCATCGACCACCCCTGATCTGCTTCACCCTCCATACGGTAAACAGAACGACTAACCTTTTGATTGTCTAAACACCCCATGACATCAAAAATTCTTCTCCAGTTCTTTAATCCAACCTTAAGCTAGAACAAGGTTAGATGATCCTCTAGATGATGGGGAATGTTTCCTCATGAAATGTTCCACCACTAACATGTTCCTCTGCGGTTGATCTGGATGATCTCATGCATGGATACCACAACCATTTATCACTTGAGTCAACTGCACCATTACTGTAACAAACAGTTCAGTTCCAATTCCAACCATCTCAGGATGCAGATTCGGAAGGTCATTTCCTTCTGTATGCCTTCCTAGCACTGCTTCCCTGTTTTATCTGCGAAAACCCATTCTGAACAAACATGTCTTAGATGAAGCCACATGGTAATCATCAAATTCTATATCATTTCAATTTGATCATAAAAAAATATTTTTGGATAATCATTTAATAGAATTATAACTCCTAAATTTATCTAAACTGACCTATGATACCAACAATAAGGCCCCAACATTAAACATTACTTAATCTTTAGTTTTTTCAAGAATACACATTGAGGATCTTTTCAGGTTTAGAGTTTTAGAGAATAAGATCATAAATCATGCATTACATTCCACATTTAAACAAGGCAGTTACATAAAAAGCAATATTAATTTTTCCCATCAAAGGATACATATTTAAAATAAAACATGGATTCTTTCTTGACACTTTTTCAACACTATCATCACATCATGTACCTTTACCTTGACATGTGAAAACATTTCAAAAACTTGGGATGAGCATAAAAATCTCAGTAAGGGATATAAAAGTACGGAATGAAAACATTATTCCTTGTATACATAAGAATTAATGAAATCATACTTTACTCATAAAACATCATCACATAAACATACCTCATGAAATCATATGGTTTATGAATAACTCATATAAAACATAAGACATAAAGGTAACTTGAGGCATTCATAACATTTTTACATGGGGAGTAACCCTCATGGTTACGTTTGGAATACCCATGACAGTATATTCCCTAAATCTCTTAGGAGAAACCTTAGCGTTTAACTCCTTCGCGTTACCAAATGCACTGGAGAGATATCACGGGCTCACTCGCCCTTAGTTTTTCACGTAACCACCCTTCCTCATAAACAATTCCCAAGAACCATAACATAATAGAATCACATAAGACATGCATAAAAGAAAACATAACATTTCCACATTCCAATCACAAGATATCAATACAACAAATTGACACAATAAAAACATTATCAAAACCATTTTCAATACCAAAATAAAAGACAATTAATACATGGTATTTATTTTTCATTTTAAAAAAAGTTATGTCTTATAGAGGAATCTGAAACTCAAATAATGGTCACGGCGGTGGAGAAGTCATTGTCGCCGCATACGTATGACAAAAACATTACCTTTTGTCATTTAGTAAAACGATTCATATAAAAAATATTTCTTTTGAATAAAAGTAAAAGTCAAAGGGTTTTATACACCGTATAAAATAAAGTTGTGTATAAAAAAAATATGCCTCAATGAAAGGATATTGAGACGAAGTCCCATACCTCGTGTCTGACTTGACATGATTGTTCTTTAATCTCATGAATAATAAACTAGATTTAATTTCTACTGGATTAAGAACCTTTTTCAAGTTCATTATTCCTTTTATATCACTTATTACCATTTTATAAACATTTTGTAATTATTTAAATTAATAATGGTCGTTTTGTCGATCTTTGGTACTTGAGCCAAAAATAAACTTCTTATAATTACAAGTTGTTCATTTGGTATAATATTCATTATATCCAGAATTATATTCATGATATAGATATCATATATATCATATATATCCATTATATGAATGCATTTATAATATTACATAACATTTATAGGTAATAAATGAAATGCACCGTTCATAGAGACGGTAAGTCGTACGTAAGCATGAACACTACTATCATTTCTATTTCCTATTTAATGGAATGAAATCATAATGATATAAAGGAATATTATAATTTCAGTATAATATCATATATAACATCATAAACTACAACCTTTATACGTCCCACATATGGTATTAATGAATCAAATCACTTTGAGGGGGCGGTAGTCCGCACTTCCTAAAATGAAGATATCGTGTTTACCCATAATAGAAACCATAAAGGTATGCCATAAATAGAAAAATATAGAAAAATAAAGAAAACATAACATAATATATATCATATATAAATAGAGTGACATCTTAATGGCCACCATGAAAGGTGTTAAAATAAGATTGAACAATCATCATTTCGTGAGGCAGAAATTCGCCAACCACAGAAACAGTATGTTATTTAACCATTAGACGGGAGTGTGTGTAAGTTTAAATCAAATCCTTCTCATAAAAAAATCCTAGTATATTTTAGATACTGGTTTTGTTACAAAAGAAAATAATAAAAAGTGTTTTGGGGGATGGAGAAGAAAAATAAAACAAAAGAACATTAGAGAAGACATTATCTTTAAATAGGGGAACTCCCTTTGGATTGAACCAAAAGGGTTTCTTGAAGAGCTTTCTGCCTAAAGTAAGGCTTCTAGGATGAAGAGAGATACGTGGAGAGATAAACTGAGCAGATTTTGGCCGAGGAGATGTGTTGAGAGGTGTGGGTAACGTGGTAGAGGTGGGGGACATTTATAAGAGGGAGGATGGGAACTCTTGGAAAGTTATGAAATGTCACTTTATTATATAATGAGTTTCGGATTTTAAAGGTCCCACAATTATATATTTCGATGATAAGGTTATAAGGGTTTGAAATCCACCTATCAAGTAGTTCTTTGACATGTGAATGTCTTATATTTTACATTATCTTTTCATTTTATTTAAATCGTTCATTAATGAGGTAATCACTGCATCATCATGGTGTCATAAATTAATATATTTATTTAATGTCTAAAAATTATAAAAAAAATACTATGATGTAGGAAATATTTTTAGCTTTCCAATGACTATTTATAGTATAAGAGATCATTTACACATACAAAACTAAATTTTTTTTACTTGTGTGATACATACTTTGGTTATACTTTCCTTTTAAAAAACATAAAATGATAGTGTCACTATCACTCAAAAGTGATTCCATGGTGTCCCAAAGTTTGGAACAAGGAATCCCATGGTCGAACATGACACAAAAAGTATCATTAGAACACATTTTGGGGTCAATTTATATTATTATTTTATTATTTTTTTACCCTTAACTACCCGATTACAAATTAATCACGATAATTAAAGATAATTACCGTCATTACTATTCATAATTTACAACAACAAAAGAGTCTTAATTAAATAAACTGGACCTTATGATTCATAATATGGAATCCATTTTACCAAATTCCAATCACATAAATTTTATTAATTAATTTAAAAATAATTCTCATTGTCACAACAAATAGCGAGTTTTTTAGAAACAATATCTATCAAAATTTTAACAATTGTTTATGTCCAATTTCCATGTGAAATTAATTACAATGACCACCATTGGATTAAATGGTAAAAATATATTCTATTTAAACTTTAAAACCAATTAAAAATATAATATATCCACATAATTAAATTAGATGAAAAAGTAGGTTTGAAGTAAAATGCAGTATTTTTCACCATTCATTAAAAAATGAACATTGTCAGAAAAATACCAAAAAATTATCCAAAGTAAATTTCAATGTCCCAATCCTGAATAATAAGTTTATTTTGACAAATATATCTTATAAAATTGTCGAAAGATATATTTAAAAATGGTTCTCCATCAAAAGGCGGAAAAACAATCTTTTAAAAAATTTAGAGAATTCTATGCTTAAGATTGGATTTATTCTAATTTTAAGTCTCTAAAACACTATATAATTCATAAATAGACATAGATATGAAAATAAATATTTCTTTAACTACTTGGGATGTTATATGGTTAGTAGAGAATATTTATTTATAGTCTTCCATTTTATCAAGATCTATTGTTCAATTAAAACTATATGGTACTTCATGGGAATTTCTCTATATAGATCTCTATATCAAGAGGATCATTCATTTTAATTTTTTGAGATAGGTTTTGGATCATTTTAATTCATGATAGAGAGATTCAAAATGATTCAACCAGAGCTGAAGGTGTTTTCCACTACAATAAAACAATCAATATATTTTATTTATTTTAAAATCAAAAAATGAGACAAGACCATGGGGCCTATAGTGAGTTATTCCTAGATCATATCACCTAAAAATATCTACAAATCCAAGAGATATTGATCTAAATCTTTAAAAAAACTCATACCATCAATACTAACCCTTGAAGATGAGTAATACAACACTTGATTCCCTTTTCACCAAGTGTGGTGTAGGGCTGTGTGGTCATTAAAGAGGGATTCATACCTACATATATGATAAATAATGGAAAAAGGGAAGTTATACAACCTTTAAGTAAGTGTAGGACAACCATCTAGTTAGTCTCAATAGATACCAAATCAATATTTTTCTCAAAACACAATTCAAGTCCATTGGGCATGGAATTGGCCTCTACTATAAGAGAATTGACTTGTTTGTATATTGCACTAAATGTGAAGATGGATGTACCATATGAAGTATAGAAAATGATATCACCCCACATAATACTGGAGATATAGGTCCCATCAAAAGTGATCATTAAACCATTTAAGGTGGAGTCCATCAAATACATAACCCTTGCGGAATCTCATGTTTCCTTGGAGAAGATAGCCCGCAAGGCTTAAAAATGTTACGTAAGGATAAAGACATATCCCAACCATTAAGGAAGGGCTATAGATCATCCACCGAGAATTTATCTCTATAAAATAAGAGATAATTAAAACTATTGACTACTTCATGTCAGGTTTTCTTCCAAGCTTTCTAGATGCACTGACATCCATCAACCATGATAATTTCTCTAGTGGTATTATCCATGACATTTCCCCCATCCCCATTAAAACATAGATGATGAAATTTTCTCTTATTATGATCATGAGATGTATCCACTATAAATTCACTAAACTTGATCAATATAAATTATTCCTAATTTCCTTCAATTAATATATTATCAATTGTTTCTTCTTTCTGATTCGTGCAACATAAGCAGTAGTGCGAGGATAACTTGACACCCTTCCATTTGATCCCATCTTTATTAGTAACTATATGATACATAATCCACCTTATTATGAAGATATATTTTATTTGAATTTATTTTCACCAAAGGATACTACTCCATGCATCTTTCATGTCATTTCCATGCAATGCCTTTCAATAAGCCTTTGCTGAAAATTTAATCGAAAACATTGAAATGAACACATTCGAGTCCTTATCAGCATTAAATTGAATAATTTGGAATATATTAAATAGTTTTTGGTTGATAACTGAAAAATGAACAAGTGGTAGTTACTTTTGATCCTAAAATAATTGTTGGGTGTTGGAAACCTCAAAAATCTGAGCCCATTACCTGCCCAACTATGATCCCAAAAATTAATTTCCCCACAACCATTAATCCATAAACAATTATCCAAAATTAATGGATTGTTCCCATAGATATGACAATAATATGGAGATAAAATCCCATTAATGTTTCTCATATCCTACAAATATTTGTTGATAATGAATGTTTCCTATGGAGTATGGCCCTCAAAAACTTACCATGCCAGCTTGGAATTACGACTATTCATCATTCTAGAAACATCCCTCATATTAATCATACCTTCACCCCAAGGTTTTTCCAATATTTATTATTAATCCAAATGACACCTTCAATTAGAGTTTTTATCCCAAATAAATGAAACAAAAAGTTTTCTAATAACCTTGAATACTGATTTTGGAACTTTTCAAATTGAGAGGACATGCATTGGGATAGATTTGAGAACATTGTTCGCTAAAGTGATCCTGCCCCCGAAAGAGATAAATGGATTTTTCTAGTTATTAATTCCCTTAATAATATCGTCTAATAACCCATAAAAATGGTGAATGTGAATCCTTCCAGGTGGGATAGGGGCCCCAAGATATTCCATTTGAAATATTCTGCTATGAAAACCTAGATAATATTTAATCAAAATAGCACATCTTGTGGATCTATCATTCCAGACATAAACACAACTCTTATCATGACTAAAATTTTTTCCACCCAATATAAAATACTCATTTATGTCCCTTTTAAATCCTAGAAGATGTATTATAATTACATTGAGTATTAAAACCATATCATTAGTGAACATAAGATAATATATTACATTAGAACCACAACTTCACCTATAAGGAAGGATGTCTTTGTTATAGATAGGGTGAGGAATATATTTAATGAGAACATCCTTGATAAATATGAATGGGATATGGGATATTGGTTCCCCTTATCTCATCCCCTTAACCTATTTCAAGAACCCTCAATTATGTCTTATAAAATAAATAGAAATCCATATAGAACTATAGCCTCTAAAAAGTATATAAATGACCCAATCAGAGAAACTCATGTAGACCATTTCCTTAATAATTAAGTTTCATTCCAACCTATCATATGATTTTTATATGTCGACCTTGATGAAAATATTTAAACCTGATTCCTTCATTTTGATATCACTTATCATTAAATTAAAAATTATTATAGCTCCTTGAACATATTGGTTAAGAGTAATTCTATTATTACTATTCCTTTGGGTTTCCTAGTGAAATATTTATTTTATTTTTATTGGATATAAATTCCCATTGGATTAATCACCTATGAATATTTGTTAGCATTAATAAAATATAGGCAGTTGGGTAGTGTTCATGTTATGAAGTATAACCAAAATTAGTTCTAAACCATGTTAAATTATGGTGTCCCCTATTATATTTTTCTTTTCTTTATCTCATTATTTATTTTGTGTTACTATTATTTGTTTACCCATAATTTCTCAAACTTATTAATGTATAGAAACTTTATCTATGTATGATCCTGATATTTAAATAAATGGTATACCTCTGCTAGTTTACATTTAATGTTAGTATTTGTGCCTCATACATATGATTAGAGATTATAGTAGGTTGGAAATTGATAAATTTTATGGTAATAACTATTTTAATTTTCTGAATATAATTATGAGAATTATTCTAGTCCAAATATGGAAACAAGATACAATGCATGGTTCTAAAAAAAATAATATAAGTTAGTTTTTTGATGGAAAAACTGTTATGAAATTATCTGATGTCCCTCTATAGATTCTCATAAAATCTCAAAGCTCCTCAACATTTTCCTAGTCTAATAAAGACATGTGGAAGGTTTCTTAGAAACAAGATAGTATTTGGTATAAATATGAAAAACATTATTTTAAAAATTATTTTATTAGGTAACTATTTAAGAAATGAATATTTTATAGTTTCAAGATGCATTTGGGAACTCCCATCTCGGTACACCTTGAGTATTATAATAAAATATTGATATACTTATCTAATATTTAAGTTAAAGTTAAAGATGTGGATAAAGAGAATATCCATATAATCTCATTTTATATTTTATATGAACACATTATAAATGCTATGATGTATGAAAGAGAATCCTCAGCAACATAGGAGTTAAAATTTATCATTCTTCCTTGTGAGCTGCTTCCAATATCTATGGTTCAATCTAAATTCTGTAGACTGGGTGTTATAGGTTATTCTATGATCTAAGGGAGGACAAAAGTTAAAAAAAATGATGGTACAAATCATATCCAGTCGTGGGAGTGATATTATAAATCCAAACCTATAGATGTTACATTCTACCATTATGGGAAACTGAGAAATGTTAGGCCCAAATTCCCAAATTTGAAATACGGTAAACCTTTAAAGGAATATGGATCTCAAGAATCCTTTTCTGAACTAGGATATGAGAGTATTAAATTGTTGTGTGTGTCCTATGATATGTTTCATGATGAGTGGATTTTAGACTATGTATAATACTTCCATATGTTATCTTATAAAAATTCCTTTATTAAGTTAATCAATGGATCTAAATTTGAGATTTTTTATGTAACAAAAATAGGTTTCATGTCATGGGTATAGGTTTGGTGATGCTATAACTCTTAGATCAATCTCATGTGACTAATAGTAATAGAATTATGATTTGTAATATGAGGGTGGGATATATGAGTGTGAAAAGATTAGATGAATTGAGTTAGAAATGTCTACATAACCAAGTTACCACAAGTAACAAGACCTTTTGTGAGGACTATAGATTGGGAAATTTTAATAGAGATAATTGTCAAAAATATATCTTTAAATGTGGTCACCCACTAAACTATGTGAACTATTATTTTTGGGGATGATCTTCGTTTACCTCCCATGGTGGATGCTCATATTTTTTAACCTTTATAGAAGACTTCTATATGAATGTTTGGATTTATATTTTTTGAAATAAATAAGTTTTTAAGGTGTTTAAAAAATTTAAATCATCCATTTAAAACAAACATGGAATGAAATGGAAGGCCTTAAGGAATGATAATGCCCTTTAATTCCTATATACAGATTTTATTATTTTAAATGAGGATGATAAAATTTTTAGACACCATACAGTGTGTCATACTCTTTAGTGGAATGATCAAGCTATGTGTATGAACCACACAATTCATGAGTGGGTTCATATCATGATTCCATTCTTGAGTTTTAAAAAATCATTATGGTATGAGGCTTCCACTACGATGGTTTATTTGATAAATCGGTGTCCCTCATCTCCCAATGTATTTAGTACTCTTGTAGAATCATGGAGTACCCTACCCCCATCCTATGGAAAATTAACAGTATTTTGCTACACTATATATTCTCATGTATTGGTTTTAAATCTCAATACTAAAGTTATTAAAAGTATTTTCAAAGGATATATTGAGGGGGTATAAATGTTAGGTAGAAAAACATAATTTTATTGAGTGTATTGGTAGTGGTATGTAGTGCTTTAAGACTTTGTTTCACCTAGATTCAAGCCTCCCACAAATGAAAATTATGATGCTTATTAAAATATGGATATGAAGGTTGATCCTACCACTATTGATGAGTATCCTATTTATACCACTCCACTTGTTCCTAATATTGATTCGGACTCTGGATTTGACTCTGATGGTTTTTAGATTCTAAAACTTCTAGTGACCTTAGAGGATATCATCTCACTTGGGATTGTTGTAGGGTAGTTATTAATAATCCTTCTATATATATCTAGGTTGATATTGTTTCCTTGTCCCTACATGTTTTCCAATATCATAGTAGTGGGGATCTCTAAACATTCAAATAGTTTTTCAATGGTGGTAACTAATAGAATTGTATTTATAGCATGGAAGATGAGTTGGATTCCCTTAAAAATACATATACCTAGTTCATGACCAATAAACCACCTACATTCAATGTGGTTAGTTTTCAATTGATTTATAAATGAAATGAAGATAATACTCTATGGAAAACAATTGTATGTGCATAATTTTTACAGAAGTATTCCTTCAAAGCGTGTGAATTAATTATGCTTCAGTTTTTTCTCATATAGTAAAACCTTCTTTTATAATAATTATTCTTTCCTTTGATGCTCATTTAAAACTACATATAGAAATTTTTTTATCAAAAAACATATTTTTTCATGATGATTTGGATGAAAATTTATACATAAATCATTTTTCTGGTTTTGAAAATGATTCTAATACTATCAAATTTGTTTTATTAATATATAACTTTATGGATTTTAACTACCATCTAGGAAATAATAAAAAAAAAATTATCCATTCATGTTCGAAAATGGTTTCTGAAATGGATAATTTTTATTCATGTGTGTATTTTAAATATTTTAAAAATTACATGTTATAAATAATGATTTATGTTGATGACATCTTACTCATGTATAGTAAGATAAAATTAATTACCAATGTGAAAATGTGATTAAATTAAATTTTTGAAATGAAGTATTTAAATTGTGCTTATAAGATTATAGGTTTAAAAATCATTATAGACTTAAATCATGGATTAATATATTTATCTCAAAAATTATATGTGATAAGTGCTTAATATATATTTTTTAGTATTTTAAAACCTATTGGTGTCTCCTTTTTCAATAATTTAAAATTGTATTTTTCCCAATCTTCTACAATGGCTTTTGATATTGAATATATGAGTCGAATACCATATTCTAATGTTGTGGGAAGTAATATGTATACTACAATATGTACTTGATCAGATGTTTATTTTTATATTTTTATCTTGAGTAGGTTTATATCAAATTTGGGTAAGCAATATTGGCATGACCATAAGTGGTCATTGATTTATTTCTCTTCTATATAATCCCTTTCAATTGTTATAGTAAAAATGTTAAATAAATATATTTATTGTCTATTTATGTGGATTATAATTTTGATATAAATATAGATATAAGTAAATCACTAAATGGTTATGTTTCCACTACATGTGGGGGCCTATTTACATAAAGTGGAATATACAATCATTAGTGGACACATTATCCACTAAGGATAAAAACATATCATTAACAATGGATACAAAATTAGTCAGTTGTATTAAGGATTTTATTTCGGAACTCAATTTAAGTGATTATATTAATATTGAACATTTTGATTCTCAATCATCTATGCATCTCTCTATAAACATAGTATTCCATAGTAGATCCAATCATATAGATATTAGGTTAAATTTTATTAAATAGATTATAAAAAGTACAACCTTGTGTGTTACTAAATTACATTCATGTTAAAACCCAACTAATGGGTTGAATAATGCAATATCTTTATACATGTTCTATCAATATTTAAAGATCTTGATCATTTTTTAACTTGAATAAATTTTAAGTGTAAAAAATACCATAATTTTGTTTTAGTTTATTTTCAAAATTGTGTATATTTGTTAATTTTTGAATGTTAAATGATTTAAAAATAAAACTATTAGTTTTTAGTGTATTTTTTTTAGATTTAGCATGTTTAAATTCCTATTATTATTTTCTACTATTGGTTTTACATTTTATTTATTTTTTCTTCTCATATTTATTTCTTGACATTATGTAAGTGATTGAGGAGCCTTATATTCCATGTTTATCAAGTTTAAAAACATTAAATAGTATGAAATGGTAGTGTATAACCATATCTAGTGGGTCTATATAACTTTATGTCATGGGAATGTGCTCACCTTGATGCAAGATTTAGCCCGATTACCCATACGTATCATTTTTTTTAGATTATCATATCCTGTTTCTGGACCTTCACATAGGGGTTTATTATTACATTTATTATATGGGAATAAAATTACCCTTATGTATCATGGTTTCTCATTTACATTTCCTCAAATTATTTTCTTACACCGAGACAACAATTTAATTTACCATTATGTGGGTTGTAAGGGTTTATTTATTTACTTCCATCCATTTTATCATGGTTTGTTATATCATTTGAAATACATGGGTAATCATGGGTATTTATACCTATCCATATCCAAATATTGATTATAATTTATTAATGATTTTGAGAGAGTGTTTTGATCAATTCCTTTATTGATAGAGAGAGAGATAGAAAAGGAGTGAACCAAAGCTAGAGGTGGCATCCACTACTTGATGAGTTATCATTCTTACTAATTGAATATAGGATCTTCCATGATGTTGTGTTATGTTGGTAATTATATTTCTCTTTATAATGATATTTTATTGGATATTTTTGTGATTGATACTATTGGAGATTCCCAAAATCCTGATTTCTAGATAGTGAGTTTGTAAATCCTACTATGATTAAGTCTCTTCTTACTGTTCTATTAGGTTTATTGATATGTCAATTATTTTATTTTATTTTCGTCTTTGTTTTACTATTTTATCAATATCATATTAGTATTTTCATATAATTATTGAAATATATTCAATATGGTGGTGTTTTTAAAATAAAGTATGACTAAAAATGGTGAATAATTATTTTAAATCTCGTTATACCTTCTTATGTTGTTCTTTTTCTTCATTCGTTCTTTATTTCCCTCTTCCAATGGTTTCTTATCCATCATTTATCAATATTTTTTTTGATGTATACATGATGTGTTCATGATCCTATAAATTAAATAAATTTTATAACATTACTAATTTCCCTTGAAAAATTTTTATCAATGAATAGGGCCCTACATCGCCATTATGAAACACATGTGAAACAATAAAAATTATTAACATCCAATAAAAAAATAAACTATATGTAACTGATATAAGTGTAAATAATGATTATGATTAAAGTATGTTAGAGGTAAAAGATATTAATAATTCTCTAAAATAAGTGATTAATATGGTTTTGTTTATTATACTACAGGTTAAAATGTCTTTTGAGAATGTTTGTAGTAAAAGTTAATGTTTTTCTCATCTCAATTTTTATTCATTGGGTTTTCTTATATATTCACTAACATCTCTATTTTTTGTGATTTATATAGTTACACTTGAATATATTTTTTCAAATGATTTATAAAATTGATGTGATATACAAATCCATATAATTTTATTTCCTTCAAGGATATCTAATTTAAATGTTACCTAAGCAGTAAGGATTCTTGGCCTCTAATTCTCTTATTTAAGACATGTTTTATTGTATTCAACTATTTTATTTTAAAAGGTTTATATACTTGATATTTGAAATATTTTACAATGAATATAATTATTATCTGTATTTTATGATTGATTTTAAGTATTCTCCAACAAGGTATTTTGATTAAAAAAAAATTCAAAGTTGTAAGGATTTCTTTTCTGATATTGCTTGTTTTTGGTTGAGAACCACTCTTCATAGTATCCATATTCTTATTCCTTATAATATTGTACATTTTTATTTTTAAATCAAATTATTTATTTTTTCATGTGTCCCTCATACTTCTTTTTAACAATTTTCAAAATTAATTCATATAACTCTTTTTGTAATGTGGTTTTTAATAATGATATTTTCAAAAATTATTCATGTTTATTAATTTTATCTTCTACTAATTTTTTTTGGATTTATCCCCTATTTATTTTTATAATTTCATTTTCATTATTTCTATTTTTATGTAATTTTTTAAAATATATCTTTCTAACCTTATTTATTTTTTTAAAGTGAGTTGTGGATTCATTTTCAATTAACATTGACTTTATTGAAAAAAAATGATATATCCTTTTAAAATTTTCTTTATTATTTTACTTTCCATATAATTACATTATCATTATTTGAGAATATTATTCTCCATGATTTCATGGATATTTTAAGAAATATCTATACATTATTCTTAATAAAATATTTTAAAAAAATGGTTTTCAAAATGTAAATTGAATTTATTCTTCTTTCTCCAAGTAAAATTTTAATTCTCTTCTAAAGGTTTTTTTATCTATGTTAATATCCTTTATATTTTCTCATGTGTCAATCGGGATGTGATCTAATGAAATTATAGATATTAATTATATTGATGTATTATAATAATGTTATTTAAATTATAGAATGGAAAAATTATTTAAATATGATATATTTATTAATATATATATATATATATATATATATATATATTGATTACTATGGAAATTTTATTGTGTGTTTTATTGATACTCATTTCTTTAATATGGTGAATAAATTGGAAATAATCAAGTGATGGGTGGGTCTAGACATTACATAGATTCTTGATGCCTTGATAGGTCTCATGAGATAAAATGTCAGGATTTATATTGTATGCCTATATATTTATTAATATTTCCTTGCTATGATTCCTTAATAGTATGATCATGATTACACAGAAATGATTCATTGATGGCAATATTTTGATATCCAGGAATGCGTAATTAATGGTTGGATCATGAAGTCCTAGAAAAATGAATTGATGGATAGATCATGATATCTTGTTTTGAGGCATTGATGGTAAGAATAAAATGGATTAAATTATGTATTAAATCACTATAAAATAATTTATTGTTATCCATGTGATCTATTTATTTTCACTTTTATTTTATCATAGGATATATTATGATCTAGGTTTTATTAATTTATTATATTATTCTTATTATTCATTCTTGTTATATTTTTTATTCCCTGAAAAGACCTCCTCTGGTGTATGTTACCATTTACTGAGTGTTTGATCTTATCCCTTTTTTATTTTCACCATGGTACAAATAAGTTATCCTTTAATGAATTCAAGGGTGTACTAAAAGGAATAATAAATTTTTCAGGATGTTTATAAAGATGTGTTTTAATACTTCTAATATAATGGGAAACATGAATGTATCTAGTCTCTCAAAACTAAAAAACTGTGTGATCCACTATTATGAGATCCCTTATTTATTATACCAATATATTAATGTAACGTTTGACTATGAATTACTTTAGTCATGTTGGTAAATTTCACAATTAAAAGTATAACTAACTTTTCCTCATCATATCCAATTTCCTTTATTAGATTTGAAAATTGGTAAAATTTCTTTTTGGTATGTAGAGGATAAAATTTTACTATGTCTAGATTAAAATATATACAAATTTCAAATGAAACTAACATAGACAATTAATGACTTATACATCGATCGAAATTTTCCAAATTTTCAAAAATGTCAGGAAAAACTCATTTGTCGGTGTACAATGATCCATATGTGGAATTCAATGATGCATATTCAACTTTTAACAAAATTATTGTAAAATATATTTATATGTTTCAATGAGATTAAATATATCGTAATTCTATATGCAATAATTTCAAGTGGTCTTTCATATACCATCATAGGAATTTTAGTTTGGAATCTCACATTCTTAACCTCATTAAAGATAGAACACTACTTATGAAATGCATGCATGGAATGTATCCATGATGCATGAGGAATATAGATTATTTGGGATACGTTTGATCTTGATATCACATGACTTTTTTTAACTTCAATAGTGTACATGTTTTTTCAAATCCCAAATCAAAACTATTCTAAGATGGCATCTTCTATATAAGGATTAGTGCCTCAATTCTTCCAAAATTATGTATTATGGAAAATGGATCTCTCTCACAGCTCACTATGTCAATACACACATGTGGATTATAAGAACCATTTTTTTACTTATGAACTCAAAACTATACAAACCCTTGCATTCTATTCAACCTTGATTTTTTTATCTACTAGATATTAGCTTCAAGATTTGTCAGCTGGCTCCTAGATTTATGCTTTTCCAACTGCCAATGGTGATCAAGAATCTTGGTTGTTTAATATGGTTCTATAGTTAGACAATTTTTTTTCTAATTACATCTCTCATAAATCCCTTATCCAAATAATAGTTTAGAGATTCTTCACAACCAACATAATTTTTTGAACTCAATTTATGTCTTCCAGATAATTTTTTCACAAGTATTTCTCAATGAATATTACAGATTGATGGAAATTAAAAAATCAATTTCCATAAAGTGAATAGATCTCTAGTAATCTATTGGTCATGATTTATTAACTAATACTTACAATATTTTAGATAAATTTTTATTCTTTAAACACATTTTTAAAAAATTATTAGGAACTCCATATTATATCTCATCAATATTGGGAACACTAAACCACTTCAAAGCAATGTAACATCCTAATATTGACATCATGAAACTCCCTTTAATGAATTTGATCCTCATTGATAATAAATTAAATAAAAAATAGATAGTTTCATCACTTATCTCATGTTTTTACATTTATATATTAATGATTATAATGATTAGGTTTTGGAATCCAATTACCTCAACCAAATATATATGTTCAATGCATATTAATGTGTAACTCTTCAAAAATC
The DNA here is from genome assembly GCA_963277665.1 of Viscum album. Classification (NCBI taxonomy): domain Eukaryota; kingdom Viridiplantae; phylum Streptophyta; class Magnoliopsida; order Santalales; family Viscaceae; genus Viscum; species Viscum album. Next base: position 1,399,332,777 of record OY728143.1, on the reverse strand, counting down.
TCATATATTGTTTTATTCAACTAAAAATAGAACATAAAAATTTGTACACATATCTAAATGAATCTCATGTATATGTTACATGATTTGTTCATGTAAATTTATATAAGTGTATGAGATTGAAAATATATGTCTGATTATGTTTGGAGATACAAATAGAAAACCCCCAACTTTCTAGAACAAATCAAAAGACTCTTGACTAGTGGGAAGTTTAAAAAAAGTCTCTCTACCTGAGGATAATTTAGTCGAAGGAGAATCCAATTAATCATAATTATAACACCTAATATTTATAAATTATGTTCAATAACTATTTTCATGTTCAAAGCATTAATCAAAAATTGAGTTCAAGGTAGATGAAAATTAAATATTATATTATCATTCATAACATGTAATCTATGTTTTAAAAATTTATAAAAAGTAGCTTAACAAATTAAACTAAATACAAAATATATTCAAAAAAAAATTATATTCATAAATAATAAAAAAGGTAATAACTCTTAAATAAATGAACACTTAAAATTTTTAAATATGAGATAACCTTTAATAGAAAATTAATATATAAAATCTAACTATAACTTTTTGTAATTATAGTATTATTTATTATGAAAATTTCATAATTTTGAATATAAACTTTTATATTTATTTTATAATATGAAATATTCATATTATTCATTATATTTAATTTTACATTAAGTATATGAGATAAATTATAAACATTTTATAATTCAGTTATACAAATTATTTACATTATCTTAATTGTCACATATTTAAGCATTATGTAAACCATGTTCATATCTATCTTCAAAAAAAATTTAAAGAGGTTTAAGTAATTTTAAAATAAGATATTTTTAATTTAAACACATAAAATTATTCATTATTAACATTTCATAATTTATTAAATATATACTATTTATATTTTTTCTTGTTTATAAAAACATTATAAATTAACATGATTATTAAATAAAAACTTTATCTATAATCAATAAGTCATTGCATATAAATTTATAAATTTTATTTTAATATTATCATTTCATATTAATGAATATTGATTAATAAATATTTCATAATCATTTATTAATGAATAAAAAAATCATTAAATTAAATAATTTATTAATTTATTAAAAATTACTAAATATCTAAAAAACATTTTGTGATTATTATACAAAACAATTATATAATTAATTTAATTGATAATTGTATATAAAAGTAAAAAAAATATTACCAAAGGTAAATTATGATTGAATTTGTGTCATAGGCTATGATAAATTTTTCTAAATATGCAACACATTTTAGATCTATCAGTCTTGCTTTATGATTAATAGCCACATCACTTCATACAACATACCTCTATTCCTTCAAATCATATTTTAGGATAAAAATACTACAATTTATATGATATGAATATATTTTTTTAAAAAAACATAAGAAATTGTATTGTATGAGATATGGAAGTCATAGTTTTTTATCAATAAAAAATCTACAGCTTGTGACCATATCATGACTAAGGATGTCACATATTTTAAGTTGTAATGTGAAAACTATGAAAAAAATTAGTAGTTTTATTTTATGACTTATTATATGATATGTATTATGATTTACATAAAAAACATTCCCCAATTTTTTTATAAATCTAAGAACATAGGATGCTTGGATTTAACTATTGGGAATATTTGGAGTTTATAAACATCGTATATAATGTATATAGGTATTTTAAATTTCATTCCAAGGTCACCCATTTATAGAATATATGGAATATACATACTAGAAATAAATAACAATATAAAACTTATACTTTACACTTAATAGATTCTACAAAAATCTTCCATTATTTATGATGATCCCCAAGGAATGATCAAATGACCCTTCCCTCTATGGTTTATCCATGAACCAGACCTTAATTGATTTTAATACCCATGGAACTCTTTATAGTGGAGTTTTTTCATGAACCAATATTCAGTTATATTCTTATTCTATAAATAATGTACCAAAATGGAACAACCTAGGGTCGATCATAAGGATCTCTCTCATAGGCACTGTATTTCTATTATCACCATTATATATTTTTTAAAAATAAAAATAACTAAACTAATATTGTTGGCGGGTTTTTAAATTCATGTAATATATATATATATATATATATATATATATATATATATATTCAATACAACACATAATGAATTTATACTAAAATAAAGAACGAAAATCGTGTTGGGTGGTTACAGTGTTTGAAATTAGTTTTTATATAAGGTTTGTAACACTCCATCCTTAGTTACCTAGAGTCAGTTCATTATTATTTAACATTGGCATGATTAGAAGGAATAAAATACTGAAAGACCAATCAGTTTAGTTGCCTAGGATGTACTAGATTCATATATAAGTTTTACATTACATTATGAAATGAAAAACCGCAACATTGTGTCTCCTTTTAACTCATTCATCTCCCTTATACTATCCCTATAGGTCAGTCATAATATACTTCTTTGTATCATGGTAAAAATAAATCATAGAAATAGTTAAGCTGAAATGCTCAGTAAGGATAACAATAGAGTGGAATCTTTCATAAATAAGCATAAACATTTAAGGTAGTGTATAAGACTAAAACACAAGCCTTTTAAACTTAATCTTCAGCATAATATGGAAAAGATAAATCAAATAATGTCATTTAATTATTCACATGGATATTCTACAAGTCGAATAATGACATGTAATATAAAAAACCAATTTCATAATTATGGAATGCATAATTCTAGACTTCATAACCACATAGTCATGGCATCGTGCCAATACTACAAATAATATTTTTTCAAGGCCTTGTTCCAAGACACTAGTTTGTCTCATGATACCTACTGATGCATCGAGGAGTTATAGAGGGATTCACCCATCACTCATTTAGTCCAATTCATTCCCTATATTAAAGGGTTTTAACATAACCTAATCATTCATATTGAAACTAGCATACTAAATGTCATCACTTTATCCATAAACCATGAATAGAATCAAAAAACACATCCACAGTCAAACATATCACAAAACATTCAATATAATAAGGAATATTTGAATCCTAATAATTCAACTTCAATCAAGTTTAAAATCCATCAAAGGATGTTGAAATATATGAAATGAAAACTATTTGAATGAAATGCCTCTTTCTATTTTGAAACTGGTTAAAAGTAACATAATTATAAAAGAAAACATTTATTCGGGAAATATTCTTATAAGATTTTAAGTGAAGCTATGAAGATGTTATAATGGAAGAAAATAGATTCACCTGCCGTATAAATTAAAAATGATATTCTTACCTTAATTTTTCAAAACGGTTATAAAGTACCATGTTTGGAAAATGACGAAAAGATTCATTTATAAAAATTTTATAAAAATTCAAATAGGGGTATAAATAAATTTAAACCATAGTCTAAGAAATAGTAAAAATGTTTTGAAATACATTTTAAGAAACATTGATGTGGATGATAAAGAGGTCCTAGTATATACTCACGTATAAACAACCCCGAATAATAAAGAGATTGTAAAATTAACCCTTACCGTGTACTTTTCCTTGGTCAAGGGTGCTTTAACATAATTTATAATAGTTAAATAATTGTTATTAAATTTTAAAAGAACCACATACATAAATATGATATCATGTACTATGTTCTAATATTGATTTCTAAATAATATTACATTAGTATCATCGTTTCAGGTGTTAACTGATTCATTTTACATTATATGTTTTGTTATGTAAGTCGTATTTTTTATGGATAAGATATATTTTATTAATATATAAAATGATATTAATTTCTTAAAAATTATTTTTTTAATCATAAAATGTTATTAATTCTTGAATTGTTACGATGGGGAATGAATCTCATCGCGTTTGTGGAGGCGGTAATCTGTACATACGCATGAGCGACAATATCATTCTATGGACGGTGAATTTGTCTGTAATTGGATGATATATCATATATAAAGAATCCTTAACATGTTATATTTATTATTTACATATTTTATACTCATTATTATGTGAATCCAAATAATTAAGTGTTAGAATAACAAACTACACCACGATGTGGAGATGGTAAGCCATACATACGCATGTATAGTGACATGTTATTCATAGGAAGGATAGAATAATTAATATGGTTGTTCCATATTTATAATAACATGGTGGTATGTATAATGTATTGTATTTTATTATTTTGGTTTGGAAAAAACAAAAAATAGGATGTGGAATAAGAATTGAACTTTAAAAGAGGTGGTGAAATTATTACCTCTTCTTCGGGCATTTCCTTTTGATTTTATTAAAAGGGATCCATAGGTTGGATTTCTGATCAAATTATGTCCTCTAGATCGAAGTTCGGGCAGTTTGGAGGATATTTGGGTAGGTTTGTTCTGAGCCAAATGGCTTTGTATTAGTTATTTTGAGAGAAGTGGAAGTAGCATTTTATTAGAGTGGTGTGGGTAACTTTAGGAAAAGCACGAAATATTATTTTATTATATAATAATATTCAGTTTATAATGGATCCAAAAATATTTATTTCAATGATAAGGTGGGTATGGGTCGAAAACCTCTCAAACAAATATGGAATCCATTTTTTCAAATTCAAAACATAGAAGTGGAAGAAATTTATTTAAAATTAATTTCCGCTGTCAAAACAAAAGGCGTGTTTTTAATAAATATTAACTATCAAATGATTGACACTTATTTATGTCCACATTCATAGTGAAATTAGTTCCAATGACCAAAATTGGATTAAATAGTAAAAACCTAATCTAATTACACTTTAAAACCAATTAAAAAGATAATCTATCCTTATAAATAAATTAGATTAAAATGCGGTTTTGAATTAAAATACAATATTTTTTCACAATTCATCGAAAATGAATTTTATGAGAAAAATAACAAAATTTCATCCAATGTAAATTTTGATGTCCTGATTCTAAAGATAGTTTTATTTTTTCAAATAGAACATATAAAACTGACCAAAACTATATTTAAAAATGGTTCTCCATCAAAAGGATGTAAATCGGTCTTTTAAAGAATATTAGAATATTTGTACTTAAAATTGGATTCATTCACATTTTAAGACTCTGACATTTATTAGATAAATGTAAAAACATTTAACAAACATTTATAATAATATTTTAGTTAGTTATGTTCATTATTTATAATAAATCCACTTGGCGTTAACTACCATTTAAAATAATAATATTATACTGTTAATGTGCAACGTAAGATTTCAAATAAACGTATTGTTGTGTATCGGGTACGCCATCGATCATAGAAACCCCTTTAAGGTAAAATTAATATTTAATTCAAAAATATTAATAAATATGAAAATGCTATATTTCATTATTTACCTGGGATGTTACATACTTCCTCCTTTTAAAATTATGTTCTCGCAATTTTATTCACTTATAAAATAAATAGAGGTATTTATCCCTCATAGCATTTTCAGATTCCCACATTTCCTCTTCAACCATATGAATTTTTTACAAAACATTTTCCTAGTGAATTACCTTATTCCGAAATACTTTCTCTCTTTGGTCAAGAATCTAGACTTGTAGTTCCTCATAAGAGATATTCTATTCCAACTGATCTACCTATGGGATCAAAACATGAGAGAGATCTGGAATATACTTTCTCAACATTGAAACTTGAAAAAAATTGTGTACCTAAGAAAAACATGGATGTAAATCCACTTTCTAGGCAACAGATCCCACTTTCTCTAGGATTTCCCAAGGTCCAATGAATCTCGGACTCAACTTTCCTTTCTTACCAAAATGAATCACACTTTTCCATGGTGAAACTTTGAGAAAGGCATGATCACCTACCTCGAAAGAGATATCATTCATCCAATTATCCGCATAACTTTTCTGCCTACTCTAAGCTATTATCATGTGCTTCTGAATCAACTGAACTTTCTTTGCCATCTCTTCTACCAATTCTGGTCCCATCAGCTTCCTTTCACCTACTTCATCCCAAAAAGTTGGAGTTCAACAACAATTTACATATAATGCTTCAAGAATATCCATCTGTATAATAGAATGAAATTTTTTATTATAATAAAATTCCACCAAAGAAATATGTTGGCCCCAACATCCCTGGTAATTCAGTGAAAAATCACATAACATATCCTCTATGTTTTGAATTATTAATTCTGACATCCCATCTTATTGCAGATCAAATCTATACTAAAATATAATTGAGTACCCAACAACTTCTGAAGGCCTTTCCAAAAGTTATAAGTAAACCTGGGATCACGATCAGATACAATGGAGAAGGGAACATCTTGCAACATAACCATCTCATTAACATACAACTGAGAAATTTGATCTAGAGACAAAGTATCTTGAATGAGAAGGAAATGAGTAGATTTAGTCAATAGATCAATAATAACCCAGATTGCATTATTACCTTGAGATGTCTATGGTAATCCCACAATTAAGTCCATGGATATATTTTCCTATTTCCACTCTAGAACCAGAAAAGACCGAAGCATACCTTTCAAAAATTGTTTCTCTACTTTATACTACTGACAAGTCAAACACTTCATATTAAAATCAACAATATCTCTTTTCATTCCAACCCACCAATAATACTCCTGAAGATCACTGTATATATTAGTACTTCCAGGATGAACTAAAAACGGGGAACTATGAGCTTCACATAAAAACTCATTCTTCAACTGTGAATCACAAGGCACACATAATCTCTTTCCAAATCTCAATACACAATCACTATCAAAGTTAAAATCAGGAAACTTACCCTTCTGAACCAACTCTACCATTTTTTGCAACTCACTGTCTTCCTTTTACGCTTGATTGATTCAGTATTATAGAGATGATCTCATAGAAACCTAAAACAAAACAGAAGAATTTCCTACACCAACAACTCCTATTCCAAAGTTGATCAAAGTAAAAACCAAAGTATCACATTCAAAATATAGAATGTTTAATGAAGCATTACTGTTTTGACTCAAAGCATCAGCCACTTTATTTGATTTTCCCAGATGGTAAGGGATCCTGTAATCATAATCCTTTATTAATTCCAACCATCTCTACTGTTTCATGTTCAATGCTTTCTGAGTTAATATATACATCAAATTTTTTTTCATCAGTATATATTTCACACTTTACTCCATAAAAATTATGCCTCTAAATTTTTAAAGAAAAACAACTATAGATAATTTCAAATCATGTGTAGGGTAATTTAATTCCCGAGGTTTCAGCTGACATGAAGAATAAGAAATTACCTAATCATTCTGCATAAGAACACAACCAAGTCCTTTAAATGAACCATCACTATAAATAACAAACTCACCATTTCTGGAAGGCAGTGCCAAAACTGGAGCATTCACTAATCTTCTTTCCAATTCCTGAAAACAATCATGAAATTATTTTTTCCAAATGAACTTAACACCTTTTTGAGTTAACATAGTCATTGGACTAGATAACCGTGAAAAATTCTCAACAAACCTATAGTAATAACTTTCCAAACCAAGAAAACTAAGGATCTAGATTATATTTATGGGTCTTGGACTTTCTTCAACAACTTTTGTTTTAGCAGGATCAATTGTTATGCCATTTTTTGAAACAATGTGACTAAGGTAATAATTTTTTTGTAACCAAAACTCACACTTTTTTAATTTCTAAAATATATTCTTTTCTTTTAAGGTTTTCAAGACAAACCATAAATGAATTTCATGCTCCTATTTACTTTTAGAATAAACCATAATATAATCAATATATACAATCACCATTTATCACCTAAGTCAACTGATCTATCATTGAAAAAAAATTACCAACTCTGATTCTGGACTTCTCAGGATGATGATTTGCATGTTCATTTCCCTCTGTATGTCTTCCCAGAAAAGATTCTATGTTTCCTGTACAAAAAACCTTTCCCAACACAGAAATATATTAGGAGAAGAAACATCGTAATCTTTAAATTCTATAGGATTTCAAAATTAACATAAATTACTTTATGGATATTAATTTAACAATACCCTAACTCCTAAATTTGAATAAACTGACCTCTGATACCAACTATAAGGACCCGACATTAAACACTGCATATTATTGAATTAAGTTAATAATTCACATTGATGATATTTTCAGGTTTAGAGCTTTAAATAATTAGGTCATAACATATACATAACAACTTGAATATTATATACATCTATCTAGTTTTCATTTTTTCTCAAAATAAAATTTTTTGAAAAAAAGAGTCATGACTAATTCCTTGTTTTAGACTTCATGAATTTTCCTAGATCAGATCCTTGACCCGATTCCACTTTATGTCATTTGAAAAACATTTCAAAAACATGGGATGAGATTAAAAATCTCAGTAAGGGATACACAAAGAAAAAACTATTAGTTTTTTAAAACAACAAGTAAAATATGAATACTTTGTCATAATTAATACTTTTCACCTTTATGAAGTAGTAAATACTCTTCACTGAATAAAAGATCATTGTGTATCCTATTGTAACCAAAAGATTACCATAAAACCCATATAGAGATCACATAACATATAAAGGTAACTTGCGACATAAATATACTTAAATAGAATAACCATACGGTTGACTTCCACACATATCACTAAATGGAATAGCCTTATGGCCAACTTACATACCCAATGAATTGGATGTTTTAATGTAACCACCCATCCGGGTTTATCATGGCACCACCCGTCATTTGGTTTATCACGTAACCACCAGTCAAATTTCCAATTACCATTATAAAATCATAACACTTACAACAAATATAATGGAATAAAAACATTTCCACATTTCAATCACAATATATCACTTAAATAGAATGACATAACAAATACTTCTTCAAAAACATTTTCAATACCAAATACATAAAAGATTATATGGTATTTATTTTCCTTTTAAAAATATTACAGCTTGTTAAGGAAGCCAAAAATCAAATAATACTTGCAGTGGTTGAAGGTCATTGTCACCGCTTACATTAAAAGAAAAATTCTTTTTTGTTTAGTAAAACGCTTTGTAGAAAAATATTCAATTTGAGTTAATTACAAATTCAAAGGTTTTTATACGGAGTATAATATAAAGTCATGTATTAAAATAAAATATACCTCAATTAAAGGAGTTTGAGACGAAGTCTCTTACAAAGATCATTTTTTTAATAGATCGATTTTGTGTATTCACTGTAATTATACAAAAATCAATTATAAATACAAAATAGGATATCAAAAGATATATCTCACATAATCATAGCATGGAAGAATCAAGAAGTTTAAGTTTAACCCAAAGAATGGGAATTGGGTTAAAAAGTTTCCTTACCTCGTGTCCGAATTGACCCGTTCGTTCTTTAATCTCATGAATAATAAACTAAATTTAATTTATAATTGCTTAAGAACGTTATTTCAAGTTTATAATTCCTTTTAAATCACTTATTATCATGTTATAACATTATTCAATCATTTAAGTTAATAATGTTAGTTTTGTCGATATTTGGTACTTGAGTAAAAAATAAACTTCTTATAATTACAGATTGTTCATGTGGTCAAATATACATTATCTCAAGAATGATATTCATGATGTAGATATATTATATATTATATATATCCATTATATTTATGTATTTATAATATTACATAACATTTTGAGATAATAAATGAAATGTGTCGTTCATGGAGATGGTAAGTCGTACGTACGCAAGCACGCTACTTTCATTTCTATTTCTTATTTTAATGGAATTAAAAAATAATAATACTAGGTATATTATAATTCCAGTATACTATATATGTTATATATGTTACATAAGTTCATAAATTATATCCTTTATACATTCCATGTATGGCATGAACATGTCATATCACTTTGAGGGGGCGGTAGTCCGCACTTCCTCAAATGAGATTATTATATTTTACCACTCTGAAAACCATTAAGGTATTCTATAAATGAAAAATACATAAGCATAGAAATAATATAAATATAATATATATAATAAATAAATACAATTACATCATAATGTCCACCATGAGAGGTGGTATGAGATAATTGAACAATCATCATTTCGTGAGGCGTTAGTTTTCCATCCACAGAAACAGTATGTTCTTTACCCATTAGAAGGAGGTGTGTGTAAGTGTAGTTCGAATCATTTTCATAAAAAAACATATTATATTTAGGATACTGGTTTTAAGTTATATTAATAAAAAGTGTTTAGGGGTTCGGGAAGTAAAATAAAACTAAATAAAACTAAATAATTTAAGAGAAACAACTAACTTTATTTCAGGTAACGCCCTTTGGTTTGAACCAAAAGGACTTCTTGAAGTGAATTCATCTGAAGTTAAGGCTTCTAGGTGGAAGCTAGGGATCTTGAAAGCTTATTTGGGTAGGTTTTGGACGAGCCAAGGGGCTTTAGAGGTGTGAGGAATGGGTTAGAAGTGGTGTCCTTTTATAAGGGGGAGGAGGTGCTCTTTAGAAAATTTTGAAACAATTATTTTATTATAAACTTATATTTGGTTTTAAAAGGTCCAAATATCATTAAATTATACGATAAGATAACTCATGGTAGAAATAAAATTACACAATAATAATTGTACAGGTTTTAGATATTATTTAAATAATTATAATCTTATTTATTTAAATCTTTTATTAATGAGGTAAACACTAGATCATTGTCGTGTCATAAATCATTTAATTTATTTGATTTCTAAAAATTATAAAAAAAATCCATAATGTAGGAAATATATTTATATTTCTAATTAAAATTTATAGTCTAAGATATATCTTATATAACCCCATATAAAAATTTATTTTCTAAAAGATATTGTTTATGTCATTTTTTGTCTTTACTTTAAATTAATTAAGATAAAGTGTCATATCACCCTCATGTGGCTCCATGGGGTCCCAATATCAACCCAAGGATTCCCATGGTAATATATGTATCAAAAAATAGTATTAGAACACATTTTAAGGTAATTTTATATTATTTAATAATATTTGTTTACCTTTATTTACCAGATTTACCCTTTAACCATGGTAAATAATATTTTTACTAAAGTAAATATTCATAATGACCATAAATAAAAGTTATCTATTTACACAATTTGGACCTTTTGATTCAAAATATGGAATCCATTTTTCCAAATTCAAAATAAAAAAGTGACATCAATTAATTTATAATTATTTCTCACAGTCAAAACTAAAGGCACGTTTTTAATAAATATTAACTATCAAATGATTGGCACTTATTTATGTCAAATTTCATAGTAAGATTACTTTAAATGACCAAATTTGGATTAAATAGTAAAAAAATAATATAATTAAACTTTAAAAAAAATTTAAAAGTTAATATAACCTTTTAAATAAATTAAATTAAAATGCAAAAAAATTTCATTATTCATTAAAAATGAATTTTATCAGAAAATGGCCAAAATTTCATCCAATGTAAATTTTTATGCCCTTATTCTAAAGAATAATTTTATATTGTCAAATAGAACATATAAAAGTGACCAAAACTAGATTTAAAAAAGTTTCTCCCACAAAAGGCGGTAAATCGACCTTTTAAACAATATTAGAGTATTTGTGCTTAAAATTGGATTCATTCACATTTTAAATCTCTAAATTTTATTGGATAAATGTAAAAAAAATTAACAAAAATGTATACTCATATTGTAGTTTGTTCTATTCATTCCCTCCAATACAACAGTTGGGCATTAACTACTATTTAAAATAATAATATTATATTGTTAGTGTGCAACGTAAGATTTCAAAGAAACATGTTGTTGCATATCGGGTACACCATCGATCATAGAAACCCCTTTAAGGTAAAATTAATATTTAATTCACAAATATTATTAAATATTAAAATTTAATATTTCTTTATTTTCCTAGGATGTTACACCCATCATTCCCCGATGGCAGAGTCAATATAGAAGCATTGACTAATCTTCTCTTCAGTTCTTTAAAAAATTCTTCACACTCTTTTGTCCAAACAAATTTTACCCCTTTACATGTGATCTTGGTTAATGGGTTTTCTAATCGGGCAAAATTATGGATGAAACACCGATAATAACCTGCTATCCTAATAAAATTATAATCCTCAGTTATACTCATCAGTGCTGGCCATTCTTGAAGTTCTCTTGTCTTTGAAGAATCGACATAGATTCCATCCTTAGAGACAATATGACTAAGAAAATAAATTTCATGAATCCCGAATTCACACTTGTTAAACTTCCCATATAATTCATTTCTTTTGAAGGTTTTCAAAATAGTGCGCAAGTGATTTTCATGATCTTCGTAGATTTTCTCATTATACCAAGATATCATCAATAAATACCACTACAATGTCATCAAGATATTCCTTGAAAACTCTATTCATTAGACCCATGAAATTATAGGGTGCATTAGTTAGTCCAAAAGGAATTACTGTAAACTCGTAATTCCATTACCTGGTATGAAATTTTTTTTCGGAATGTCTTCCTTCTTCACACACAAATGATGATATCTAGATACAAGTTCATTCTTTGAAAAAAATTGAGATCCATGAATTTGGTCGAATAAATAATCAATGTGAGTTAGGGGATACTTGTTCTATATTGTTATATCATTGATCTCACAGTAGTCAATTCAAAACCTCATAGATCCATCTTCCTTTTTTAAAAAAAAGAATAGGGGCTCCCCATGGAGAAACACTAAGGAGAATAAATCCTTTTTTACTCAATTTCTCTACTTTTTTATTTATTTCCACTAATTCCATAGTTTCAATTCAATAAGGGGTATTTAATATGGGCCTTAAAATAGAAATTAGATCAATGGGAAACTCAATTTCTCGTTCTTGGGGATATCTAGGTAAATCCTCTGTAAACACATCAACATATTCTTGAAAAATAGGTACATCCTTTATTTGAACATTCTTTTCATCACCCATAGTTATTTCACTCTCTTCCTCCCAAATACTTATATTTAGTAGAGCTACTGGGGGTGGATCTATGTAAGAATCAGATGGTGATGTTTCTTCCCAAAAGATAAGGTACTCCATATCATCATCAAAAATTGTTACCTCCTTATTCTTACAATGAATCTTCGCATAATGTTCTGAAATCCAATCCATACCAAGGATTAGATCAAATTAAATCATGGTTATGATGATGATATTAATAGATAAAGTAAATTTATATTCCCTAATTGGAACTAATTCACAAAAATTTATTGTAATGATACTTCAATTAGGACTATTGACCGAAAACTCCCTTGTTAGATCAAATTGAAAATATCTAATTTTCATAGAAAACTGGGAAGATAGTAAACAATGAGATGATCTACAATCAAATAAAGCATTGCCTAAACTTGAGGAAACCATTAAATTACCATCCACCACGTCTTTTGGAGCTTCAACCTCAGCAGTTGTGATCACATAAGCTTGGACTTGCTCCCTTGGACTATTTTTATGTAATCTTCCTTAGCTCTTAGGACATTCATTTTCATAATTCCACTTTTCACTACAATGTTAGCATTAAACATTGACAACCTCATTATTTCCCTTACAATCACAGGCTTGGTGTCCTCTTTCACCACACTTGTAACAGTCTCCCATTCCCTTTAGGAAAGTTCCATGGTGTTTCTTCCCACATTTTCCAGAGGATGGATATTCATATTTTCTATTGTTCCCCTTATTTCCATTTCAATAGTGTTTAGAATATCTATTCTTCTCTTTCTTTATTTTAAAGTCATACGACATAGATAATTCCTTTTCTGTCTTGATAGCACATGAGATGAATCATTATATGATAAGAAGGATTGTGAGACTAATGCTCGAAGGAGAAATGGTTTTAACCCACAAAATAATATATAAATCTTACTCCTTGGGTTACATATATAATATGTTGCATGAATTTCTTACCTTGTAAAGTTATCCTTATAATTTGTGACATTCTCATCATATTTTTTCCTTAGATATAGAAATTGTCTTTCCATATCTGCTCGATGGTCACGAGGAAAGTATTTTTCTAAGAAAAAATATTTAAACTCTATCTATTCCATATCTTATACTTCTTCATCTTCCTTTGTGTTTTGAATTAATGGCCACCATTGATCTGCATCTCTCGTGGGGTGATAAACTACCATGAAAACCTTTTACATTTTGCTGCTCCCTAAAGCAAGAAATATTTTCTCTAAGGTATCTATTGATCAAATACAAATAGATTTGTTGTACCATTGAATGTTGGTGGTTTTTGCATCATGAATCAATCTAACATTGATCCTCCACATTGTGGATGACGGTGCTTCATATGGTTAAGGTTATTATTCATAACCTGAGTGAGTTTTCCTAGTATGGTGATAAGCTGATCAGCAGAAACTGCATCACCTAATCCACTATAATTATCTTGAGTATGAGGGAAATCCCTATATGGATTACGTGCGTTGACATGGTTTCCATTCCTTCCAATATGTACCATTTCTAAATAATTTCATACACTAGATTAGTTTATGATTCGCAATACATAATTCGAAACAAGTAAAACACTTACCATAAATTTAAAAACTTATGGATATAATCCATAATAATAAAATCATTTTATTTGAGGAGGTATATACTCATAAATATTTTTTAATGGTTTCTAATGAAAATGTGAATTATCCTAAGTATATCCCCTAGGAGTGTCGTAACCAAGAGTGTAGTAAGGCTCATTGTCATGTACGAGGATACCCTATGACAAGACCGAGACTCCTTGTCAGAGTTCTCACTCCTAGGTACATATGTCCCAGATCTGTATTAACCTTCTTGTATCCACACAGGGATTTATTTCTTGTAAAACACACAAAATATCAACATTACCGAAATTTTAGGATGTTTTTCTATAATAATCCTCAAAGTATATATTAGGGTAATGTTATCTAATCATAGTTTTTCTAAATCTAGCTTCCCAGGTTTGTACTAACCTCCCTCTAATACAAACTGTAATGCACCAAGCCTAGATACCCAGAGTTGTTGGATTATTATATAACATTGGCCTGATCAGAAGGGATCAAATTCCGAAATACCGATCAGTTTAGTAGCATTGGAATTACTAGATGCATACATAAGTTTTACATTACATTATAAAATTAAAAAAAACAACATTGTGTATCCTTTTAACACATTCATCTCTCTTATACTATCTATACATGTCATTAATAATATACTTCTTCACATCCTATGAAAAATAAAACATATAAAGTGGTGAGCTCAGATGCTTAGTAAAGATAACAATATAGAAGAAACTTTCATAAATAGGCATAAATATTTAAGGGAATGTATAGGACTAAAACAAAAGCCTTTTACACTTAAACTTAAGAATAATATGGAAAAGATAAATCAAATATTTCAATTTACTTATTCACAGAGATATTCTACTAGTAGCATAATCACATGTAATATCAATATACAATTTCATAATGATGGAATGCATAATGCTAGACTTCATAACCATATAGTCACAGCCTTGTTCCAAGACTACAAATAATATTTTGTTAAGGCCTTATGCCAAGATACTAGTTTGTCTCATGAAACCTTATGATGAATTGAGGAGATATACCATGCTCCACCCATCACTTACTAAGTCCAATGCATTCCTAATAAGAAAAGATTAGAACATAACCTAAACATTCTTATTAAAACTAGCATACAAAATGTCAACGCTTTATCCATAAACCCTGAATGGTATAAAAATAACACATGAATAGTCAAACATACCACAAAACCTTCAATACAATATGGAAGATTTGTATCATAATAATTCAACTTCAAACAATTTTAAAATCCACCAAAGGATGTTGATATAGATGAAATGAAAACTATTTGAAAGAAATACCTCTTTCTATTTTGAAACCATTTAAAAGTCACATAATTATAAAAGAAAATATTTATTTAGGAAATATTCTTATAATCTTATAAGGGAATATTCTAAGATTTTATGATGGTGGAAAATAGATGTATCCTCCGTATAAATTAAAAAGTCATTCTTCCCTTAATTTGTCGAAACGGTCATAAAGTACATTATTTGGAAAACGATGGAAATATTCCTTTCTAAAAATTTTATAAAAATTAAAACAAAGGTATAAATGAATATAAACCATAGTATATGAAATAGTAAAAATATTTTGAAATACATTTTTAAGAAACACAGATGTGGATGATAAAGAGGTCCCAGTAGATACTCACGTATGAACAAACTCGGATAATAAAGATATTGTAAAATTAACCCTTACCTTGTAATTTACCTTGTTTTAGGGTGTGTTAACATATTGTATAAAAGTTAAATAATTGTTAATAAATTATACAAGAACCACATATGTAAATATGATATCATATATGATCTTCTAATATTTCTTTGTTAGTAATATTTCAGTAGTATCATCGTTTCGTGTGTTAAATGATTTGTTTTCCTTTATATGTTTTATTATGTAAGTAATGTTAGTTATGGAAAAGATGTATTTGATCCATATACAGAATGATATTATGTTCTTAAACATTATTTTTTTAATCATAAAATGATATTTATTCTGAATGGTTACGATGGGGAATGAATCTCATCACATTCGTAGAGACAGTAATCTATACGTATGCACGAGTGACAATATCATTATATTGATGGGGAAATCATATTTAATTGGATGATATATAATATATACAGAATCCATAACATTTATTATTTATTATTTACATCTGTTATACTCATATTATATTCATCCAAATAATGACGTGTTTGAATAACAAACTACACAACGACGTGGAGATGGTAAGTCATACGTACACATGTATGGTGACTTGTCATTAATTGGATGTATAGAATAATGAATATGGTTTTACCATATTTATAATAACATCACAGTATTTATAAGGTACTAGAGTTTATTATTTTGGTATGAAAACAACAATGAAAGAGGAAGTGGAAGAAGAAAAGAACTTTGAAAGAGGTGGTTAAATTATTACCTCCTCTTCGGGTGTTTCCTTTTGATTTGATAAAAAGGGCTCCTTAGGTTGGCTTTCTGATCAAATTAAGGCCTATAGGTAGAATTGAGACTTATTGGTAGGATATTTTGTCAATATTTGGCCTAAAAATGGATTTTTAGGTGTGATTATCAAATAAGGGGATGTACCCTTTTATAAGAGAGGTGAGGGTCACTTTAGGAAAAGCTTGAAATATTATTTAATTATAAAATCATATTAGGTTTATAATGGCACAAAAATGATTTATGTAAAGGATAAGGTGGGTATGGGTTGAAAACCTATCAACCAATTGTTTTTAGGTAGGTTTAGGTCACCATATTAACCTTATTTGTTAGATTTTACTCTTGGTTAAATAGTTTAACATTTACCATGTCTCCATGTATTTTTATACTATATGGTTAATAAACATACTATAAAATTCCAATAGATACCCAAGTGTTTAATTAATGACATATATATTATTATATAGTTCATTTGGTTTAACCTTATATTTTAAGGACTATTATATCATTTAATAATACATTATTTTTTTAAAAACTCATTTATGTCAATTTTCACACTATTTTGTATCTGATTTTTGTTAAAGTCTTAACAATTTGATTACTTCCAAAAAAATAATTTAATAAACCCTAACATGTCATATTAACCTATAAAATTCTTGTAATTCTACAAAAGTGTCAATTTATATTTATTTGGATATTTATAATATCAATTATTTTAATCTTTCATTTATACGATAATTATTGCATCATCATTGTGTCATAAATAAATTTAATTATTTAATTTCAAAAATTATTACTAAAATACCATTATGTTTTAAATCACGTTATATTTCTAATGAATATTTATAGTCAAATTTATCTTATGTGTAACCCTGTATTAAAAATGTTTTAGTTATGAAATGTTGAATTTAACACTTTTAACTCTTCTTTAAATAAAATAATAATAAATGTTCTAATCTAATAAATGTGGACCAAAATGATCATATTTTCTTCCTAAGGTTTTTTCTAGAGGAAATAAACTTATCCAATAGAATTATGGAAAGTTTTAGGGTAATAAAAAGTTTATCTTTACCTTTAATTTCCATATTTACTTTTAATTGTGGTAAATAAAAGTCAAAAGTTACTATTCACCAAATATTAATTTCATCATTTTTGTTGGTCGGAGTGGTTTACTCAAGAGGGGGGTGAATTGAGTACCAATTAAAATTTCTGTATTTAAAAAAACAGTGTCTTAAAGACCCCCAAAGAAAATAATAAATTAAACTTTAGTGAATTTATATTAAAGTAGAGGTTCTGTCAGATTCTCAAGGGATTGATTAATTCCCAGTTAATCAACACCGGAGTGTGTGATTATCTTTTGAAACTAACTTACTAATCTACACTTAACATAAACACTTGCTAATTTAATTATCAAAGTAACTTTAAAAACAGTATTGGTTTTAAAGTGATTAGCAGCGGAGTAAAACTTTGAAAGAGATGGCACAACAATGTAACCAAGAGGTTCAGTCTCAAGCCGAGACTTAGTCCTCTCAAAAGTTTATATAAAAGTGATCCACACCCTGGATCGGGGTTCAACAGATTACAACTGTCCAGGTCCAAGACCTCTACCACTGTTCTTCGTGGGAAACAGTACAACAGCAACCAGCTGTCCAGGTCACACACGACCTCTACCACTGTTATTCGTGGGAAAGAAAGAATGAAAGAGTTTGGTAAGGATTTACAAATCCTTCAGTTTGAGTACAGGAGACAGTGTATGTGTTAGATACAGCAGATAACACACACTGCTCGAAAAGAGTAATAATAAATCACAGAACAAGAGTTGTAGAGTTTAGAAGTGGTTATGGTGATTTCAGTGTAGCTCTGGACTTCTTTGGATTCGATCAGAAGTGAGTTTGAGTCCTCTTCTCGTTTCTGTTTGAGAAACAGAGTGTCGTATGCTCTAGGTTCGTAGGTAGTGAGATGTAGTCGATGAAGCTCTTTGATATTCTTTTGAATGCACAGAACTCTTCTCGAGTATGCTTGATTGTATATGTGATTCTGTCTTGCTTGGTTCTTCTTGTATGCACAGAGCTTTTTCTTGAGTATGTCATATGTCTTCCTTGTCTCTGTGTGTGTTGTCTCGCTTATCTCTTCAGCAGAGTCTTCTTATATTTATGTCACGTGCAACAGGAGACAGAAAAGATTTCCATTCTGCAGGTACGAGGTACGGGTTCCTGACATCCGACAGCCTTTATCAGATATTTGACAAATCATTAAAATGTACATGATATGACTGTTGGATAGATTAAATATAGGAAATAAAGAAATTCAAACAGTGCGTCGAGTGATCGGTAGGTGATCAGCATCGGTAGCTTGGACATCGGTAGCTTGAACATCAGTAGCTTGAACATCGGTAGGTACATGCATCGGTAGCTCCATGCGTTGGTATCGGTAGCTGTAAGTCTATCAGTAGCTTCGTCCATCGGTGACTCTTATTCCATCGGTAGCTATTTATACTTACACCGGTAGCTCTATATTTGTATCGGTAGCTGTCTGTAAGTCAGTAGCTTACATTTATAAGCACATCGGTAGCTCTATGTCAAGTCTATCGGTAGCTCTGTGTTAAGTCTATCGGTAGCTCTGTGTTAAGTCTATCGGTAGCTCTGTGTTAAGTCTATCGGTAGCTCTGTGTTAAGTCTATCAGTAGCTCTGTGTTAAGTCTATCGGTAGCTCTGTGTTAAGTCTATCGGTAGCTCTGTGTTAAGTCTACCGGTAGACTGGTTACCGGTAGCTCATTATCAGTAGCTATAGGAAGATTACTTATCTGTTTTATGCAGAACACATCCGATTGGGTTAGAATTAATTTATAACTTGTATGAACATGGATAAATGAGGATTAACATATTTCAAAGACTATAGGAATTTAACATATGAATACATGATTGAGATTATCAAAACAGGTGAGTTCAACAATCTCCCCCTTTTTGATAATCACAATTTATGATATGGGCATTTAACATAGTGAAAATATAATGGTAAAGAGTATAATATTGAATTGAATTTTCTTATTGAAAATAGCATCAGAGATAATAGAAATAGTATGATATAGACATAAGTTATCAGAGGTAACAATCATAAGGTACTAAATAGACATAAAGTATCAGAGGGAAAATGAAAAGAATGGTAAAGTGTCTCCCCTTATTCCTTATGTTTCTCCATTGAAAATATTTTTCATTCTCTTTGTTCTCCCCCTTATTCTCTCATTTTGTTCTCCCCCTTATTCTCCCTATTATTCTCCCCCTTTGTGATAATCAAAAAGTGGGAAAGCATATATATAGGAGACAAATAAAACATGATAAGTAAAAGGAGTTCTGTATTAGAGTAGTCAAAAAGTACAAAAACAGAATACAAAGGAATTCCTATCAAAACTCCTAGCCACTGGATCATTCCACCTCTTCCACGTGAGATTTTCCTTTGGGATCAGAAGAAGGTTCGGGTGGTGAGGATGTAGGTGAAGGTTTTGGAATCCCAGAAAAGATCAAAGGAGGCTGGGCCACTGACACAGAGTCAGGCCTGTAGGTTGAAGATCTTTGGGTGATCATCGGTGTGAGGCTGCAAATAGCTTGAGCAGGAGTCAGCTGGACTGTGGAAGCAGCTGAGGCAGAAGCAGGCAAATCAGGAGGTATGATGACTGGTCTGGCATCAACATGCAAGAAGGGCAGCAACAGATTTCTAAAATCCATAATAATTCCTCCTCCTCTTTCCATAGCAGAGATGAAATCATCTTTGTTCTCCATGAATTTCTCTAAGGCAGGAGTCAGTTCTCTTAGCTTGCTCACTTGTTCTGTGAAAGCTTGAGTGACTGGAGGTAGCTTCATGTTTTCCAACATCAGCTTGAAGTGGTGTTCGAGTTGATGCTTGGTGAAAATTTTGGTGAAGTAGTAGTCCAATTTTCTCTTTATGGCTTCTTGAGAGGCAGGGGCTTCTCTCATATAATCTTGAACGATCTTCATTATTTCTCTGGTAGAATCTCATGTAGAAAGCACCACTCAGCTCAACTCTGATGAGTCCACAGAGCCACTGGTTGAAATAGAACCAATCTCCTCCTTCAACATTGCTCTAACTTGATTCAGGTCAACTGATAGTTTGGATGTGAGAGGGCCAAGAGAGAAGGAAACAGTTTCTTTAAAACTCTTAGACAACCACTGATTAGGCTTTGAACTTGAGAGTCTTGTAATTGAACATGATCCTTCACTGAGGTTTTGAAACTTTCAAACACCGAGACAAACTGGCTTACTACACTCTTCACATAAGCTAGGTCCTTGTCAGCTTGAGACTTGGAGCTCATATAAGAATCCAAAGCAGCAACTGATGTCTTGAGAGCTTCCAGATCTGATTCGATTCTTGAAGACTGAGTCTGGCACTCTTTCACTTCTTCCATAAGCTCAGACATAAAAGAAGATAAATTACAAGCCAGAGATAGCTCGAAAGATCTCTCTAACATTTTCATTTCTTCATAAAATATTTGCTTCATCTCAGCAACTGATACACTGAATGATTCTTTCAGCTCATTCTTCATGGATTCAAGATCAGATTTAGAGACAAAATCATTTGAGACAACTGCAGCAGATTCTCTTGCTGAGGCCAAACTAACTACAGAATCAGTCATTATTGAATTAATTGGGGAAGCAAGAGAGGTTTCCATTAACATCACTTCTTCAACAAAACTGGTTTTGAGGTCCTCTTTCAGCTTATTCAAATCATGAAATCTGACCACATCATCTGGCAACATCTCAGAAGCAAGATCATAATTGGTCTTCGGTCTATTCACAGACATCTCATTATCTGAATCTGGATAATCCAATCCACAGACTATAAACCCTGGGTCTTCTACCCAGTCTCCAAGCTCAACAGCTACTGTAAAATTTCCAAGAACAGATTGATGCTCCCCCTCAATGGGTGCATTCTCATGTATCACAACAGCATTTGGTGTTGGATTCTCTTCATCAGAATCTTCTACTACAAGTTCCACAGGTGCAGAATCTTGAAGATTTTCTGATACAGGTACAGCTTCTTCTGTAACTCTTTCTACTTCATCAGCAGGAATAGCTGAGTTCCCAATCAAAGGGCTCATACTTAAACTACCGGAAGCAGACAATTCAGATACATTTTCCTTTTCCTCTTCTTGTTGGTGAGGTACAGACCGGTCTTCCTCATGAGTAGATACAATTTCCTCTACCTTTCCTTTCCAATAATAGACCAATTCTGCAACAGGACTTGGGGGAAAGTCTGGATCTCCTCCAACATCCATAGGAGTTTATTCTTCTTCTTCTTCTGTTTCATCACTATAAACAGGTTCCTCTTCATCAGGTCTCAGACTCGGATCTCTCTCATCATTTGGTCTTGAGGGATGATCCACAGGATTAAACCTATCATAAATCTTCTGATCATCACTGACCCATTCACCCTTCCATGGGTTCCAGTTAATTTTCATGTACTTGCAAACAGTCGAGGTGATGTAGAAATTGTTCTTGACTACAACTGTCTCATCCTGAGACTCAGCTATTCCTTTCACTTTTATCATCACTGAAATCAGCTTGGCAAAGAACAAAGCATTAGTCTTTGACTTTGGTCTAATCATGTCTTCCATTTGAAGCATTAGCAATCTGCACAGATTGATCTTCACACCATGTCTTAGCAAATGAAGAAGATATATATCTTGATATCTCAGATTTGAAAAATATCCTCGCCTTGGTATCAACACATGTTTAACAAACTTGAAAAGCAGTCGATTTTCTCCATCCATTTCAGTAGCAACCACTTGCCTTTGATTTCCATTACCAGTCAGCTCTTTTAAGGTGGTTTCATAATCAAAGATGTCACTGCTAGGTGGAATTGCTCTTGATACATACCCAGAGACACCTTCATGTGGTACTTTCAAACTCTCAGCCCACTCTACTGAAGAAAAAGACATCTATTTTCCATTTACAAAAGATCTTACTCGATTCTCATTCTCAGACTTCTCAAAGGTTACAAACTCATAGAACTGTTTTACCAACTTCGGGTAGTATGGGCCATTGTTATTCGAGAAACAATCCACCCATTTCTGGTCCTCCAGAATCTCGAGTACTAACGATTTTCTAGGCAGTAGCCATTCCACGCACAGTTCCTTCTCGATCACTATGTCTCTATTCTGCAAGTGAGGATTCATTGGTCGCCTTCCCGATCTAGTTCTGACTTCACTAACACTGGCTTTATGCTGTGTCTTCTGCTTTTTAGTGTTTGGTTCTACTCTTTCATCTCTAACGATAGGAAGCTTGGTTTTTGCCATCGCGGGTTTAGGGTTCTTGGTCGATTTGGGAGCTAAGGTTTGAAGGTGAGGTATTTTGAGCTCGGTGAGGTAAGAAGTGGCTTAGACTTAGTTTTATCATTTAGGAATTCCAAATAAACGACTAAAATAGAGTAATAAAAATAATATAAAACGATTCGTATTCTTGGCGGCAGACATATGTTTTAAAAACATTGCATCGGTGTGAGTTAATCATCGGTGAGAAAAAAAAAATCGGTGAGAATTGTACATCGGTAAGAATTTTCACATCGGTGAGAATTTTCACGTCGGTGAGAATTTTCACATCGGTGAGAATTTTCACATCGGTGAGAATTTTCACATCGGTGAGAAGTTTCACATCGGTGAGAATGTTCACATCAGTGAGGATTTTCACACCGGTTGTAATTAAACATTCCCAATTCGTGTCTTATGTAACTTAGCCTATCCGAACTTAGAGGTTTAGTGAAAATATCAGCCAATTGATGTTCAGTGCCAATAAATTCAAGAGAAATATCACCTTTTTGATAGTGATCTCTTAGGAAATGGTGTCTTACATCTATGTGTTTGGTTCTAGAGTGAGATACAGGATTCTTAGAGATGTTTATTGCACTGGTGTTATCACAGTTGATTGAAACATGTTTAAAAACATATCCATAGTCCAAAAGAGTGTGTTTCATCCACAGAATTTGTGCACAGCAACTACCAGCAGCTATATATTCTGCTTCGGCAGTAGATAATGCAACTGAGTTCTGTTTCTTACTACACCAAGAAACTAAGGATTTTCCAAGAAAATGACATGTTCCTGATGTGCTTTTTCTATCTAACTTACAACCAGAAAAGTCAGCATCTGAATAACTCATTAACTCAAAGGATTGTCCTTTTGGGTAAAACAAACCTAAGTTAACCGTGTGTTTGAGATATTTAAAAATTCTTTTAACAGCAAGAAAATGAGATTCTTTTGGATTAGCTAGAAATTTGGCACACATACACACACTAAACATAATATCAGGTCGACTAGCAGTAAGATAAAGTAAACTACCAATCATACCTCTGTAATTTGTTTGATCAACTGGTTTCCCAGTTTCATCTGCATCCAATTTACAGGTAGTACTCATAGGAGTTTCACTTCCCTTGATACTATCCAGACCAAAACGTTTTAAAATATCCTTTTTATATTTACTTTGATTCAAAATAATACCATTTTCATTTTGAAATACTTGAAATCCAAGAAAGTACTTATGCTCTCCCATTAAGCTCATTTCAAATTCATTTTGCATACTTTTTGAAAAATCAGTACATAAAGAGTGTTTAGAAGATCCAAAAATAATATCATCAACATATATTTGTACAACTAAAACATCTTTAGAAATTCTTTTAATGAAAAGAGTTGGATCAACAATCCCTTTAGTAAAACCTTTTGAAATAATGAAATTGCTAAGTCTATCATACCAATCTCTTGGAGCTTGTTTCAAACCATACAAAGCTTTAGAAAGTTTAAAAACTTTATTTGGAAAATGGGGGTTAGTAAATCTAGGTGGTTGTTCTACAAAAACATCTTCAATTATAAAACCATTTAGAAATGCACTTTTCACATCCATTTGATATAACTTGAAATCCAGATATGCAGCATATGCAAGTAAGATCCTAATGGCTTCTAGTCTAGCTACAGGTGCAAAAGTTTCCTCATAGTCTATACCTTCTTCTTGACTATATCCTTGTGCAACTAGTCTAGCTTTGTTTATAACTATATTCCCGGATTCATCTACTTTATTTCTAAAAACCCATTTTGTGCCTATTGTCAAAGTGTCCTTGGGTCTGTCAACTAATTCCCAGACTTTGTTTCTTTCAAACTGATTTAATTCTTCCTGCATAGCTATTACCCAGAATTCATCATTGATAGCATCGTTGATATTTTTGGGTTATAGCTGTGAAAGAAAAGCTTGATGTTCAACCTGGTTTCTTAGAGAAGCTCTAGTTTGTGTTCCTCTATCAAGATTACCAACAACAGCTTCTAAAGGATGATTCTTTAGAATCCTCGTTGATCTGGTAAAGGTTGGACTAGAAATTTCAGGTTCATCTATAGGTTCGGGTTCAACAGAAGCAGATTCTGGAGAAAGTCCAGAACTGGATACTTTTATAACAGGTTCTTTAGATTTATCATTAAGGTCCAGAATAGACAAATCTTCTTCAAGATTCTCAAGAGAGGTTTTAGGCTCATGTGGATGAGTTTCATCAAACTCGATGTGAACAGATTCTTCCACACATTTGGTTTTCTTATTGAATACTCTATAGGCTTTACTAGAGATAGAATAACCCAGAAAAATTCCTTCATCACTTTTGGAAGCAAACTTATCCAGATTATCTTTAGTATTCAGAATAAATACTTTGCAACCAAAAACTTTAAAGTAATTAACCTTAGGCTTTCTATTGTTCCACAATTCATAAGGGGTTTTCTTAAGAACAGGTCTGATTAAGACTCTATTAATGACATAACAAGTTGTATTTACAGCTTCAGCCCAAAAATAAATAGGTAGGTCATATTCATTGAGCATGGTTCTAGCAATTTCTTGCAGGGTTCTGTTTCTTCTTTCTACTACACCATTCTGTTGGGGTGTTCTAGGAGCAGAAAAGTTATGAGTATAGCCATTATGTGAGCAATAAGATTCAAAATCTTTATTTTCAAACTCACGACCATGATCACTCCTCAAAGTTTTAATCTTAAGTTCACTAAGGTTCTCTACAGACTTGGAGTATTTGACAAAGTAAGAAAAAGCTTCACTTTTGTGAGCTAGAAAATATACCCAAGTATATCTAGAAAAGTCATCTACAAGAACATAAACATAGTGCTTACCATTTAAACTAGAAACTCTTGATGGTCCAAACAAGTCCATGTGAACCAATTCAAGTGTTTGAGAAGTCGAAACTTCTTTCTTTGATTTAAAAGAAACTTTGTGTTGTGTTCCCTTTTGACAGGGGTTACACACTCTATCATTTGGGAATTCTAATTTAGGTAGGTCTCTAACTAGGTTTTTCCTAGAAAGTTTTCTAAGTGAGTGAATGTTGCAATGTCCTAATCTTCTGTGCCATAGCCAAGATTCTTTATGAAAAGCATTCAAACAAGTAATATTCTGCTTAGCTAAAGAATTCAGATTAACAGCATAAACATTCTCATTTCTTCAGGCAGAAAATACCAAAACATTCTTAGAATTAAAAACATTTCAAGAATCATTTTCAAATTTAACATGAAAACCATCATCACATAACTGAGAAATACTTAATAAATTGTATTTAAGGCCATCAACAAATAAAACTTTAGAGATCAAAATAGAATCAGTGTAACCAATCTGGCCTAGGCCGATGATTTTTCCTTTAGAGTTGTCACCAAAGGTGACAAAGCCTCCATAAACTTTTATTAAACTCTTGAAACAAGAGAATTCTCCTGACATATGTCTTGAACATCCACTGTCCAAATACCAAGTCTCTTTACAGGAGCTCTTCAAGCAAGTTCCCTGAGAAGTGTTTGTCATAAAGCACATGTTGGCTTGATTCCTTTCAGAGTCTGAAGATTCAGCTTCACTTGTGCTGTCTTTTGAATCACTCCAAGTAGCCTTCATGGCTTTCTTAAACTTATTGTCCTTATATTCATATTTATTTTTATACTTCAGCTTTGGACAGTCGGCTTTAATGTGTCCTTTTCTCTTGCACTCATAGCAGACAACATCATCTGATTTGTCATTCTTCTTCCAATCCTTTTTCCATTTGCCTTGGTGATCATACTTACCCTTAAAATTTGTTTTTCTGAAGAACTTCTTTTTCCTATAAAATTTCTTAATTCTTCTAGCAATGTGAGCCATCTCAGCATCACTGTCAGAATCACTTCCACTGTCTTCACAACTTGAACTTTCAACTACAGCTTGAAGCTTTTCTTTGTCCTTATTCTTTGAAGTTGAGGATTTGAAAGCGACAGACTTTCTTGCAGGTTCATTTTCTTCCTCTTTGTTCACTTTAAGCTCTTCTTCATACATCATCAGCTTGCCAATTAGTTCCTTGACAGGTAGAGCAACAATGTCACATGATTCTCTGATTGATACAGATGTGCCTCTCCATCTATCAGGTAGACACCTCAAAATTCTCATAATTTTTTCCTTCGATGAGACATCCTTTCCCAGCGAGATCATTGTATTGACAATTTCATTGAACCTGAGATACATGTCAGAAATGGGTTCGTCAGGCTTCATTTTAAAATTGTCATACTTGATAGTATAAGTATTCAATCTCATTTCTTTAACATTAGTTGTTCCTTCATGAGAAACAGCTAAGGTATCCCAAATTTCATAAGAAGTTTTACAAGCAGAAATTCTATTAAATTATTCATCTCCTAGAGCACAGTACAAGGCATTCATAGCTTTACAATTGTTATTGTAAGCAGTCTTTGTAGGTTCATCCCAAGTAGATATAGCAGTAGTGGGAATTTTGTATTCTGATTCAATAGCAGTCCAAATATCAAAACCTATGCTTTCTAGATGAATTTTCATTTTCAGTTTCCACTGAGCATAATTAGTTCCATTGAAGAAAGGTGGCCGGTTAGTAGCAGCACCCTCAAGTCTATTGTCCATGATGAGAAAATTTTAAAGAGATAAAAATTTAGATATAACAGAAATTTTAAGAACTTTAAAATACAACTAAAATCACAGTTCAAAAGCAGAGTACTTTTAGAAAGTATTTTCAACCTCTGATACCAAGTGTTGTTCGGAGTGGTTTACTCAAGAGGGGGGTGAATTGAGTACCAATTAAAATTTCTGTATTTAAAAAAAATAGTGTCTTAAAGACCCCCAAAGAAAATAATAAATTAAACTGTAGTGAATTTATATTAAAGTAGAGGTTCTGTCAGATTCTCAAGGGATTGATTAATTCCTAGTTAATCAACATAGGAGTGTGTGATTATCTTTTGAAACTAACTTACTAATCTACACTTAACATAAACACTTGCTAATTTAATTATCAAAGTAACTTTAAAAACATTATTGGTTTTAAAGTGATTAGCAGCGGAGTAAAACTTTGAAAGAGATGGCACAACAATGTAACCAAGAGGTTCAGTCTCAAGCCGAGACTTAGTCCTCTCAAAAGTTTATATAAAAGTGATCCACACCCTGGATCGGGGTTCAACAGTTTACAACTGTCCAGGTCCAAGACCTCTACCACTGTTCTTCATGGGAAACAGTACAACCGCAACCAGCTATCCAGGTCACACACGACCTCTACCACTATTATTCATGGGAAAGAATGAATGAAAGAGTTTGGTAAGGATTTACAAATCCTTCAGTTTGAGTACAGGAGATAGTGTATGTGTTAGATACAGTAGATAACACACACTGCTCGAAAAGAGTAATAATAAATCACAGAACAAGAGTTGTAGAGTTTAGAAGTTGTTCTGGTGATTTCAGTGTAGCTCTGGACTTCTTTGGATTCGATCAGAATTGAGTTTGAGTCCTCTTCTCGTTTCTGTTTGAGAAACAGAGTGTCGTATGCTCCAGGTTCGTAGGTAGTGAGATGTAGTCGATGAAGCTCTTTGATATTCTTTTGAATGCACAGAACTCTTCTCGAGTATGCTTGATTATATATGTGATTCTGTCTTGCTTGGTTCTTCTTGTATGCACAGAGCTTTTTCTTGAGTATGTCGTATGTCTTCTTTGTCTCTGTGTGTGTTGTCTCGCTTATCTCTTCAGCAGAGTCTTCTTGTATTTATGTCACATGCAACAGGAGACAGAAAAGATTTCCTTTCTGCAGGTACGAGGTACGGGTTCCTGACATCCGACAACCTTTATCAGATATTTGACAAATCATTAAAATGTACATGATATGACCATTGGATAGATTAAATATAGGAAATAAAGAAATTCAAACAGTGCGTCGAGTGATCGGTAGGTGATCAGCATCGGTAGCTTGGACATCAGTAGCTTGAACATCGGTAGCTTGAACATCGGTAGGTACATGCATCGGTAGCTCCATGCGTTGGTATCGGTAGCTGTAAGTCTATCAGTAGCTTCGTCCATCGGTGACTCTTATTCCATCGGTAGCTATTTATACTTACACCGGTAGCTCTATATTTGTATCGGTAGCTGTCTGTAAGTCAGTAGCTTACATTTATAAGCACATCGGTAGCTTTGTGTTAAGTCTATCGGTAGCTATGTGTTAAGTCTATCGGTAGCTCTGTGTTAAGTCTATCAGTAGCTCTGTGTTAAGTCTATCGGTAGCTCTGTGTTAATTCTATCGGTAGACTGGTTACCGGTAGCTCATTATCAGTAGCTATAGGAAGATTACTTATCTGTTTTATGCAGAACACATCCGATTGGGTTAGAATCAATTTATAACTTGTATGAACATGGATAAATGAGGATTAACATATTTCAAAGACTATAGGCATTTAACATATGAATACATGATAGAGATTATCAAAACAGGTGAGGTCAATAATTTTGAACCAAATTTTAATTAATGATATCTACCTTTTCTCTCATATTCTTGAAACGTAATTCATAGAAGTGGTAAAATTACATTTTATACAAATTTACTAACGTGCCTAAGAGGTGGGTAAAAGACGTTAAAAAGTTCAATAAAATTTTACACATGTAATATTATTATAAAATGAATCCAATGAATTAAATTGAACTAATATAGGTAATATTATCTATTTTTACTTAAAGTAAATTTAAATAAAATAAATAATTATTTAAATAAAAATTTGGTTTTAAATAATAACGCAGTGTTTTTCACTATTCATCAAAAATGAAATGTTTTCAGAAAAATACCAAAAAATCACCCTATGCTAATTTTGATATTCCGAATCTAAAAATGTAGTCTATTTTAAAAATTAAAATTTATGAAATTTCAAGACGTGAGTATTACTGTTCATAAAAACTAGTTTGATTGGTCGTGGTGTGCTAGAACACGAATTTGCGTACAACATAAGCTATTGTATTATTTAAGGGAAATGTACCCTGGAATCTTGGGGTGTTAAAAGGGTCTAAATATTCAACTCAATAATGTGATAAAAACTATCACACCTCACCTTCACATTTAACTTATCATCACCCCATATTGAGTCCTCTAAATATAGGAAAAATATCTTCCAAATTTCTTATAGGAGACTTCTTCATTGACCATCACAATCTATTCCATTCTCTAACTTATACATGATATAAATTGGGAAGGGAGGATGATTATTAAACAATAATATGAATTTCAAAGATAGATAAAATGGGGTAACCTCACCCTATAGTCAATTTAACCGTCAACAAAAATATCAAAATTGAATCAATATATTGACATTAATGTAAAATATTACTAACTAAATCCACCATTCCCTTTATTAAAAAACAACATGGTTAGTGGTTTATTTTTAATGGAGTTTATAAAGGAATACACTAGGAGAACACATAAAATAAATAAATATAATAATAAAGATATGAAGAAGAAATAATATATTAATGTTTTGATACTGAAATATAAAGTAAAATACTAAATGTATAATAAAAATGGACAAAAAAGGTTGATTCAAAGTATCAAACCCGTTAGAATAGAGAGGAGACAAAGATTTATAATAAAAACATTGGATAGATTTCCCTCCATATCCGACCTCTAAAAGATTGAATACTTCTTGATACATTATATTGATGAATTACTAAGTTGTAACTTCTTAAATAGTTTTCTTATATTTCATTTACATGTTTAAAAAAAATTTCACCTCAATTTAACTATAGATTTAAACGTTATGGCATATTTAATTATAAAAATTATTTTTTATTGGTGATTGTTCTAATTCCAATACTAGAATTTCTAATGCATTTATTACCTTAAAGGGGGACGAATCAGGAATAAAAATTGTTAATGAAATTTTTCCTAAGACTCTTATTTATATACATTATAATTTTATATTATTTTGGTTGGTTGTGTTTGAGTTAAATGACCAACTTAAAAATTATACTATTCAATGTAAACATTTCTAGACCTAGATTTTGAGGTGGTTTTGGGCCTCAGGAAGTCAGATTGAGATTCTCCCCTGTTGAATGAAGTGAATCTTAATATGTACTAAATCCTATTAAATTAATTTCATAATCTCAATCATTTATTTAAGAAGTTTTAGCTATAATAAAGAATAAAATTAAAACGGTTAAAATCCAAAATTAGTTCATTTTTTCAGTTTAACAAAAATTACTACTAAAACAAATAAATATGATAATTTCCAATAAAATAACACTATGCTAGGAGTAAAGAAAATTAAATTATATTATAATATGTGTGAAAATATTATCTTCAACACTCCCCCAAACTTTACTATTGAACTCTCAGAAAATCATCAATTATTCAAATCAAGATCTACACAACAATCAAAAATGGGGACGCATCCAGAATCATTTCAAAAATATAACTCAATCATGAATAATATATCAACAACAATTACCTTTTCTATTCTTCCATATATTTTAAATTTTTTGAACCTCAGAAATCCATCCATGGCTCAATCACAACCTACTTCACACTGGATTTTTTGTCACTCTTCACCAATGTGAAATTAAATTCTGAGTTAAGATCATAATTGGAATATGAAAGTACCACCATAGGATTTTGAAAATTATCCATTATCTATATCATGATACATTAATTTTTTTTTAATTATGAACACTTTTTATAGGTGATTTATATGGATTACGGTTTGTGGGTAAAAATATTTAAAAATTCAATGTCAAAAAGGGGAGGCTTGAACTTATAAGTATAATTCATTAATATTCAAGTGAAATTACAATAAATTATACAATAAATTCCAATTATATAAGTGAATAAAAAAACACCCTCATTTATGAAATGGGAAATGATTCATGCAGTGATTATAATGAATGGTATCATCTAAATTATCACTTTTCCCTATTTGCCTTTTTCATTTTTTTCATTTCTTCATGGAGGATTCTATGACAATTGAATGGAATAAATAAATGAAAATTCATGAACATTATTTTGGTAGGGACATGTTTCAAAAAATTAAACATAATTATAAATTCATTCTCATTCAATTTTTTTATTTTTTAGTTTTTCAAAAAAAAATTGAACTGGATGTTGTAAATAACACACGATAAAATGGGGACTCAATACCAATAATCTATTTTTACACTACCCAAAATGGTAAAGTACACGTAAAACCACCAAAATATGAATCAAATCCCATATATCATAAATTAAAGTCCCTTTCAAAACACTAAAACATGAAATATCCATGAAAAATATCAAGATTGAAGGTAGGTAAGAGAAAATCATCTTTTAATGTGGATTAAACCTATATATAAATTAATAAGTTCTAAGAACTAAACATTGGTAAATTTTTAGTTCAGTATAATTTAAAAATGTTTTTAGAAAATAAAATTTATAAATCATATCAAAAACATTCCATGAAGAACATATCTTTGGAATAGATAAATCACAAGTTTTGGTTATCACACAAAATCTAGGTTTCTCTTGAGAAAGTGTTGGTATTAAGAAGAATGTTTCAAAATGGTTTAAAATACCTCATTGAATAGGAAAAATATTTTGAGTCAGTGATTCATGGGAATGAATTTCAAAAATCATTAAAACTCACAAAAGTTATTGAAAATTAAATTTCATGAAAGAGTTTTTATAACAATAATAATTTAAAATCCAATTTTCAAAAACCAACGAAACCATAACAAAAACTTTGAAGTGTGAAAAATTGTAATAATATTAATTGATCCTGAATTTTCATAAAAATTAAAAAAAACACCCAAAAAACTATTTATTTTGACACCCCCGCCCCCCCCCCACACACATTGATATTTCATTACCCATCATTTTATCTCAACAAAATAAAAATTAAGGCATAAAACTAATTGAAAGAAAAGATACATCCTGAGTTTATTTTCTATTATGAGTTCTGAGTTATGATCCTAGATACATCCACACATACCTAGAAATAATAGAAAAACATAAAATAATCAAAATAATGAAAAATAAAGATATAGTGAATGTAACTCCCCGACCCCAGTTACCCAGAGTTGGTGCATTATTACGTAATATTTTCTTGATCACAAAAGGTCAAGTCTCGAAAGACTGATTAGTTTAGTAGACTTGGAATAACTAGATACCTTCATAAAGATTACATTACATCATAAAGTGAAAACTACTACAACAACATCTTGTCTTCATATCCCCTCATACTATCCCTATAGGTCATTCATAAATTACTTCTTCGCATCCTGGGAAAAAATAAAAGATTTAAAGGGGTGAGATCAGATGATCAGTAAGGATAACAATATAGCGAAAACTTTCATAAATAATCATAAACATTTAAGGAAATGTATAACTAAAAAAAAGCCTTTTAAACTTGAACTTCAGTATAATAGGGAAAAGATAAAATGAAATAATTCCATTTACTTATTCACATGGATATTCTACTAGTCTAATCATCACATGCAATATCAATAACCACTTTCATAATGATGGAATGCATAATGTCATACTATCATAACCACACAGTCAAGGCCTCGTTCCAAGACTACAAATAAGATTTTATCAAGGCCTTGTGCTAAGACACTAGTTTGTCTCATGAGACCTACCGATGCATCGAGGAGCTATAGCGGGCTCCAACCGTCACATATTAAGTCCAATGCATTCCTCATATGAATAGGTTTAAACATAACATAAACATTCGTATTAAAACTGGCGTACAAAATGTCAATACTTTCTCTATAAACCATAAATGGTATAAAAATAACACATCCACAGTCAAAAATACAAAAAAAACCTTCAATACAATATGGAATTTTTGTATCATAATAAATAAACATCAAATAATCTTAAAATCCATCAAAGGATGTTGACATAGATGGAATCAACAGTATTTGAGAGAAATATCTCTTTTTTTATATAATTTAAAAGTCACATAATTATAAAATAAAACATTTACTTTGAAAATATTCCTATAAATATGTAAGGGAAGCTTCAAAGATTTTATAATGGCAGAAAATAGCTGCACTTTCTATATAAGTTAAAAAAAGACATTCTTACGTTAATTTTGTCGAAAAGGTTAAAAAGGACATTGTTTGGAAAATAACGGAAAGATTCATTTCTAAACCTCTTATAAAAAGTCAAACAAGGGTATAAATGACTTTAACACATATTTTAGTAAATAGTAAAATGTTTTGAAATACATCTTTAAGAAACATGGATGTGGATGAAAAAGAGGTCCCAGTAGATATTTACGTATAAACAACCTCGGATAATGAAGAGATTGTGAAATAAACCCATTCCAATTTGGTAACTTATGAAAAATACACCCCATGAAAGAGGTATCATACAATTAATATGTAAATACACATAAATTAAAGTTTATTACATAAAGAATACAATTATGGGTAGTACGTATACCACCCAAAAGGTAATAGTGGTAATATGGCATGAATCTCACGGGAATAAGGAGTGAGATGAAAGCCCCTCACATTGAACTTTTCCATGGTTTCAGGTAGGATAACCTCCTATATAATGGTGAAATAATTGTTATTAAATCATACAAGAATAATATACATTAATATGATATCATATATGATCTTTTAACATTGCTTTGTTAATAATATCTTAGTATTATTGTCGTTTCGGGTGTTAACTTACTCATTTTCTTTTATATGTTTTGTTACATAAGCCATGTTTTTTAAGGATAGGTTGTATCTTATTCATATATATAATTATATCAAGTCCTTAAACATTATTTTTAATCATCAAATGATAACTAAACTTGAATGGATACGATGGGTAATGAATCTCATCGCGTTCGTGGAGATGGTAGTCCGTACATACGCACAAGCGACAATATCATTCTTTTGATATTAAAATAATATATAATTTGATAGTATATACTATATACAGAATAAATATCATGTTATATTTATTATTTACATGAATTACACATCATTATTATATGCATCAAAATAATATTATTTTTAATAACAGTTACACCACGACGTGGAGACGGTAAGTCGTACGTACGCACGTATGGTGACATGTCATTCAAAGGATTGATATAATACTAAATATGGTTGAACCATATTTATAATAACATCAAAGTATACAAAAAATACTGGATTTGTTATTTTAGAATGGGAATAACAAAGAAAGAAGAAGTTGAAGAAGAAATGAACTTGAAAGAGGGTGGTGAAAAAATTACCTCTTAATCGGGTTCTTACTTTCGATTTGATCAAAAGGGCTCCATAGGATGGATTTATGATCAAACTAAGGCCTCTATGTCGAATTTGGGGGAGTTTAGAGAGTATTTGGGTAGGGTTTGGTCGAGCCGAAAGGCATTGAAGGTATGAATTAGAGAGAAGGGGGAGTGCCCTTTTATAAGAAGGGTGAGGGGAACCTTTGGAAAAGCTAGAAATATTATTATATAATAAATTCATAATCGGTTTATAATGGCTCAAAAGTGTATTATATAAATGTAAAGGTGGGTATGGGTCTAAAACCACTCATCCAATATGTTTTAGATAGGTTTGGGTCGCCATATTAACCTTATCTATTAGTTTTAACTCTTAGTTAATTAGTTTGACATTTACCATGTCACTTTGTATTTTTTTATTATATAGTTAATAAACATACTATATACATCCAAGAGTCCCCTAAGTGGTCCATTAATGATACACCTATCATGATATAAGTCTCTTTTCTTATTCATAGATTTTTTATAATTGAATATAAATTAATAATATAATATTTTTTTAAAAAAACTCATTTATGTCAATTTTAACACTATTCAATAATTGAATTTGGTTAAAGTCTTAAAAACTTTATTAATTCGAAACAAATTATTTTAAGCAATCATATAATGTCATATTAACCAATAAAATTCATGGATGTTATCAAAACTTCCAAATTATATTTATTTTTACATTTATAATACCAATTATTTGATTCTTTCATTAATAAGGAATATACTGCATCATTATTGAGTCATAAATAATATTAATTATTAAATGTCTAAAAATTAGAAATAAAATACCATTATGTAGGAAATATATTTATATTTCTAATTAACATTTATATTTGAAAATCCAACATATATAACCCTATTTAAAAATTGTTTTTCTAAAAGATATATCCTAATGTCATTTTTGTATTTAATTTAACTTAATTAATATAAAGCATCATTATCACTTACAAGTGGATCCATGGGGTCCCAAAATCGACCCAAAGATGCCCATGATTGGAAATGTATCCAAAAATAAGTTTAGGACACGTTTTAGGGTAATTTATTATTATTATAATATTATTGTTTACCCTTATTTACCGGATATACCATTTAACTATGGTAAATAAAATATTTACCGAAGTAACTATTCAAAATGTATAAAAATAAAAGTTACTTATTTACAATATTTGGACATCCTGATTCCAAATATGGAATCCATTTTTTCAAATTCAAAACACATAAGTGGAAGAAATTAATTTAAAATTTATTCCCGTTGTAAAAACAAAAAGTGTGTTTTTAAGATATAATAACTATCAAAAGATTGACACTTGTTTATGTCCGGTTTAATTATGAAATTATATCCAATGACCAAAATTGTATTAAACTATAAAAATATAATCTTAATATTCTTTAAAACCACCCAATTTCATAATTTATCACTGTTAATAATTTCGATTAAAAAAGTTCTTTTTAATTAAAATTTAGTAATTTTCACTATTCATCAAAATATAAAAGTTATCGAAAAAGTACTAAAATTCCACCCTAGGATAATTTCGATATTCCAAATACAAAAATGAAGTCCATTTTGAAGGATAAAATTCATAAAATTTCAAAATGTGGTTATTACTATTCATAACGGCTAGTTTGATTGGTTGTGGTTTGTGTTAGAACTCGAAGTTGCGTACAACACACGCTACTGTATTATTCTAAGAGAAGCGTACCATGGAAGCCTGGTGTGTTAAATTCTCCCCTACTTCAATAAATTTCATCCTCGCAATTTGAAATTTTTCTTCGAAAATAAATTTTTGAAAGTAGAAAATATCTTTGTGGAAAACCCACATCGGAAATAAGGTTCATAAAATTTATCGTTAATAAGAGTGAAAGGAAATGAAAAAGTATCCACCAAATTATGATCTCGATTAAGAGAACATTGGTGGAAATTAGAGACACATAACTGGTGGAAAAAACATAAATATTTGTAGAGAGTGACTGTGGTCATCAATCCCAAACAAGTGTAAAATTGAGGGCCTCAAAGCCTTCAATATATGGTGATTTAAAATATCATCAGTTCAACAAAACATAGGTTATTAGGAAAACAAAAATTTTTTATATACCTTTAATAAATATTAAGAATTAATTTATAAGAGACAACTATATATATATATATATAAGTGACAAGTAGAGTTTCAACCTTCAACTAATTTCTCCCACAAACTCATATTTCACTCAAAAAGATAATAGAACTCAAAAATATTATATTTATCCTAATTGTACAAGGTTAGAAATATTAACACATACCATCTATATTGGGAAAACTATTTTTTAATAACCAGGGACTTCCTGAAGTCTAGTGGTAGGTAATAAAGGCATGTCGCACTATGGTTGTGGGTTCGATTCCTGCAGCTTTGTTCGACGCGACGAGTTATCCCCCGACCTACAGGTTGTCCTTTTCCTAAAACTATAGTATTATAATATCCCAAAAATAATCTTAAGAAATGATTTAACATTAATCCATACTATCCAATGTTCAACATAATCCATTACAACCTTTATAGTTATC
The DNA here is from genome assembly GCA_963277665.1 of Viscum album. Taxonomy (NCBI): domain Eukaryota; kingdom Viridiplantae; phylum Streptophyta; class Magnoliopsida; order Santalales; family Viscaceae; genus Viscum; species Viscum album. The sequence continues at coordinate 1,399,294,699 of OY728143.1, read as the reverse complement.
CAAAATACTTTTGTCCAAATTCTTTCTCTTAAAGGTTTCTAAATTCCAAAATCAGTTGTGACATCAGATTCCCCAAACAATGTAATGATTCTTATTGTCACATACTAAAATTATGATTACCTTCATCATATTAAAACCTTAATGAAAAAAAACAAGTACTGCAGTACAATCCTTATATATATCACATTATTCGTATAACCAGAATATAATCCTTGATTCCAAAAACACAAATACATTATTTATTCAACATCATCTGTAGTAACCACATAAGCTTAGCCTTTCTCCCTGAGACTTTTCATAGGTAAGTTACCTTGACTCTTAGGGAATTCATTTGAATAATGCCTCCTTTCTCTATAATTGTAGCATTCAACATTGACATCCTCTTTCTTTCCCTTGCAATCACGAGTCTGGTGACCTTTTTCTCCACATTTGTAACAAACCCTCATTCCTTTTAAGCAAGTACCAGGGTGTTTCTTACCATAATTATCATATAATGGAAAATCCTTCTTTCCCCTTTTATCTTTATCTGTCTCTTTCTCCACCGTTATCTTCTTCTCTTGCTTTACTTTGTTGTCATAAGACCTAGAGAATTCCTTTTCTATCTTGATAGCACACGAGAAAATATCTTCGTATGATGAGAAGGATTGTGATAATAAACCTTGATGGAGAAATGGTTTTAACCCATCAAAGAAACGATCAATCTTACTTCTTGGGTTACCTATATAATCTGCAGCATGCCTCACTAACCTTGTAAAGTTAGACTCATACTTTGCAACATTCTCATCCTCTTTTTGCCTCAGACTCAGAAATTTCCTTTCCATATCTTCTCGATGGTCACGAGGAAATTATTTTCCTAATAAAATCTCTTTGAACTCTCTAAATTACATATTTGATACTTCAATATCTTCCTTTGTGTTTTGTATCAATGACCATCATTGATCAGCATCTCCAGTGAGGTGATAAACTGCCATGATAACTTTCTACCTTTCAATACTCCCCAAAGACTGAAATAGTTTTTTCTAGGGAACTTATCCATTGCTCAGCTACCAATGGATTTGTACTCCCATTGAACATTGGTGCGTGTTTCCTCATGAAGAGAACTAACATTGATCCTCCACATTGTGGATCAGGGTGCTCCATACAGGTAAAGTTATTATTCATAACCTGAGTGAGTTATCCGAGTATGGTGATTAGTTAATCAGTACCGATTACATCACCAACTCCACTATAATTATATTGAGCAGGAGGGAAATCTCTACATGGAGTGCGTGCATTGATATGGTTTCCATTTCTTCCACTAGGCACCATTTCTAAACAATGACAGAAACAAGATCAATTTATGAGTCAAAATATATAATTCCATACTTGTAAAACACTTAACATAAATTGAATTATTTATGAATATAATCCATAATCATAAAAATGTTTTCTTTGAGAACGTATATGTAAAGACCCGTAAAATTCAAGGGAAATTTTTTCTTAATTTTCTTTGGAATTTTACAAGAGAGCGGTTTTAGACGGCACCTGATTCTGAGGCCCGGAGTACCCGGAATCAATTTCTGAAGTTTGGCTCGGGTACGTTCAGTGAACGAACGAGCGGGAATTTCTAACTTTTGATCCGGTGCTCGGAATTGAAATCTGAGGGCACCGATGAACTCGTAGAGCCGGTATACGCTTAGGAACTCCTGTTCTGGAGTTGCGTTCATGCGAGTGTTGATAATAAAAATTGTGGATGTTTACTTTGTAATTACACTACAATTTTTATTATTTTACTCTAAGTGATATCTCTTGTTGGAAGTTGGGTAACCACCTAACCTCCCATGGGAGGTTATGAGGGTGGTGGGGCCCACACGAACCCCACCCCTTCATATCCTCTAAAACCCCCTCAACTCCCACTTAAATTTTGTTAACTTAAGTTATAAACCTATGACTTAAATGTAATGAATTAATGAGGTGAGTTGTGTGTGGTTATTGAATTTCAAACCTTTGAAATTCAAAGAGGTTGGGTTGTGTGAATAAAATAAGAAAGAGTTTTATTTTATTTTGTTAGAATTTTATCTCCTTGAGAGAGTAGGGAAGTCTTCTTCATCTTCTTCAAACTCAACGAAGAACGCGAAGAACGCCGTTCTTCAACGAAGAACTTCTCCGCCGAAGAATACGGTCCATCCGCGACGCCGTATCCACGACGCGACGTACTTCTTCCGTGTCGTCTCTTCCGAGACGGTTTTCCGCGACGAACGCCATCGACAACGACTCTTCCTCCGACGTCAAAGGAATCGACACCGATATTCCACGACTACGTCAACGTGCGACTATCAAGGTAGGGGTTCTTGAGTTCGTTGTTTTCTTTTTATTTGACTTTCCTCAAGACTTGACGAAGAACGCTCAAGTTCCGACGAAGAACGCCGCTCCGCTCTTCTTCGTCTTCCGTGTCAATGAGAGAGAACACCGCTTCTTCCTCGGACAACCTTCGTCGGCGTACAAGGATTCGCCAACGACGTATCACATCGGACGCACCTCTTCGTCATCGAATTTGACGAACGACAACCGCGATGCCAGACATCCGCGACGTCGTCTTCCGCGGAACGTAGACAAATCTTCGAACCTTATACTAAGGTAGGGGTTGTTGATTTATTGATTATTTATTCCATTCTTGATCGTGGATTTTAGCATGTCTAAACGTGAGGCAACTGGATATTCTTTAGTTGTGTTATTATTTAACGTGAGGGGGGGGGGGGGGGGGCGGACCGCATGAACACGGCCGAACCCCCCTCCATCGTTCATGTTGTTTATTCTTGCGGGCGGAAGCAAGGTGGCGTGGTGCCGTCGCACCACGCGGATAATTGTACGTTTAACTTACGTGACGCCGTCGCGCGCGCACCATGGAAGAAACAACAAGAACGCGACGCCGTCACGCCGCGTTGAAAGAATATCGAGGTGCGGAGGAGGGGCGCGGTGCCGTCGCACCGCGCCAGATGACGAATTCCGCGGCCGGTTCCGGGCCGCGGCGATTTGAGAAGACCTGCGGCCGGGCCGCCGGCGTCGGAAGCCGAAGAAGGGACCGTATTTTCCGGTCCCGTTGGAGAAAACCGGTCGGCCAGCTGGCTGGCCGGAAGGCAGTAAACCGGGGAAATTAATTCCCCGGCCGGCTCATAAAACCCCCCTCTTAATGAGGGGGGGCGGTTTCCATGAGGGGGGGGGGGCAGGCAGCTCCCCCGGATCCATTTCAAAGAGGGCCCCCAGGAGGGGGGCCGTTGATTGACAAAAACGGCGCGGCTTTGCCGCGCCGCCATTTGAAGAAGCGGGGGAATTGATTCCCCCGCGTGCCGCCCTCGTGCGGTGCCAGGCCGCCAGGCCGCCGCGGCCGCCGCGCCGCCGCGCCGCCGGCCGGCCGGCCGGCCGGGTCGCCCCAGGGGGGGGGTCGGGCCGGGTCGGCCCGGACCCGGACCCCCCCATTTCGAACCAGTTCCGGTATTTTGGCCATAACATGAGCCTCGGACCTCCGTTCGACGAACTGTCTGCGGCAACGCGATCCTTGGATCGAGACGGTCGTTTTGGTATATCGCACTCAAGGTTTAGGATCACTTTGAGTTCGGCCGGGTTGGTTCGTTCACGAAACCAACCGGGCCTTCGGAGCGGAAACGCTCATATCTTGAGCTACGGACGTCCGATTGACGTGTCGTCAGTCGCGTTGTGTTCCTCTTAGTGAGAAGGATCTTTTGGCATACTCCGCCCGAGGTTTGGACGCAGGTGGAGTACGGTCGGGTTGGTTTTGCCTTAAAAACCAACCGGGCCCGGGGAGGAAAATGTCAATAACTCTCAGACCGGGCGTCCGATCGACGCGCCGTCTGTTGCGTTGAGTTCCTGTTGACGATACGGAACTTTTGGATACATCAACTCTGGTCTTCGTGACAGTTGATGTATCAGCCTCTCGGCTCATGGAGCGGACCCTCCGAACGAGCTTGCTGTGTGCGGGAACCCTAGTGTTGGCTACGACTGTTACTGTGACTGTTACTGCGACTGCTACTTCGACAGCGATGACCGTGCAGAGACCCTCAGTGGACTGCGGCGACGACTGTGCAGAGATCCTCCGTGGACTCCGACGACGACCGTGCAGAGATCCTCAGTGGACTGCGGCGACGACCGTGCAGAGATCCTCCGTGGACTCCGACGACGACCGTGCAGAGATCCTCAGTGGACTGCGGCGACGACCGTGCAGAGATCCTCGGTGGACTCCGACGACGACCGTGCAGAGATCCTCAGTGGACTGCGGCGACGACTGTGCAGAGATCCTCCGTGGACTCCGACGACTTCTGCACTCAGCGATCCTACGTGGATCAGTGCTACAGGTCCTGCGTGGGCCCGGTCCTGTGTGGGCCCGATCCTGTGTGGGTCACTGCAAGGTTAGTACCTATCGATCCTTCGTGGGTCCGATGACATAGATGGTTCAGTGATCATCATTATCGTCATCCGAAGAAGTATATTCGTGTGAGCTGAATCTTCTGTGTTACTCGATAGAGGTAGTGCGTTTGGTTGTAGCGGCAGACCTGCGATACTGGAGACGAGCGTACGGAGTACGGAGACCGTGTAGCCGGCTGAGACCTGAAGACTGCTCGACCGACTCGACTTGGAGTGAGTCGACTAGCCCAGTGGATGGAGCGCTCGGTATTTGGCGGCAGACCCACGACGGACGGAGCGCCTAGTAGTTGGCAGCAGACCCGCGGTACTCGACTGGAGGAGTACCTCTGAAGGCTAATTGGGTGAGCGCCCGGTATTTGGCAGCAGACCCTCAGCGGACGGAGCGCCTGGTAGTTGGCAGCAGACCCGCGGTACTCGACAGGAGGAGTACATCAGCAGTCTTAGGTTAGTGAGCAGTACCTCGGAGTCGTGACAGGACCACTGTACACTTCAGAGATGGGGCTCTTCAACAGTTGCGGTTTCGTTAATGAAAATCCTGGTTTGAGCTGAATCCTGTTGCTTTCATGTGTGGATTGTGTTTTGCAATCCTATGTGGATTATGTAATACTTTCCTGTGTGGAATACGTTTACTTTCCTGTGTGGACTGAGTTGTACTTGGGCTCGGAGGTTTGAGCGTGTTTGAAATTGATGACTTAGGTATATGTATGGGCATATACCTAAGCAGTGTCGATTGTTACTTCGTGATTGTACTTTTCTTCGTGGTTTACCCTTTGTGGATTTGAGAGACCTTCAGGGGTCTCGGGGTCCCTACTGAGTAGCTTATACTCACCCCTGCACGGGCTTTGCCCGCACTACGTTGTGTTGGTTGCAGACGACGGATAGCGTTGACCTTAGCTGAGGCTTGCAGAGCGGGACGGTACCCGGAGGTGGACCACCAGGCGGAACGTGCTCGGAGCGGACGGCGGGACCCGTGGAGCAGTGGATCTATCTGTACCCACCCTTCAGGTGGGATTTCCAGTGGACAGCTCGGTGTAGTGGCTTTACTTTTCAGTTGCTGTTTTCCCTTTCGAGTTGTACTTTACTTTCAGTTTGGGTTTGTTTACTGGTCCATTTACTTTTCCGCACTTTCAGTTGTACTCTGCTTTTGTTTAGTGTTTACTTTCCGCTTGCTTCTCTGTGGTGTTTGTTTACTTTATAAAGGCAATGCCTTCCCTTTTTACCGGGATTTACGCCTTGGTGTTAGTCGCCAGCCCCTGGCCTATGGAAGACGGGCTTGGGGTAGTCACGGCACGGACCCCGAGGGCGGGTCGTCACAAATTGGTATCATAGGAGTTCGGTTCTACCGCGAACTCTGATCTTTTCTATGTGAAGCAATAATGTTTAGCGTATTGAGTGTGGTTATCAGTCCAGGGAGTCCAGTGTTGGTGCGGCGGCCGACGTATCCGTACACCAGGACCCTGACTTCTGATTTCCGACTTAATGCACGAAAACATTGATTGTGTGTGTGTTTCAAAGTTTTCTTTGTGATTTCTTTGTGTCAGCTCACCAGGTATACTGTTGATCGTGGCGCACCTGTTTCCTTTCAGGATGGCCCCACGACGGCAGCCAGCTAGGGTTCCGAGAGTCGAGTGTGACGACAGCTCACCGAGCGACGAGGCTTCGGTGCAGGGCCCTTTGTCAGCAGTGGCACCGGCGGTAGCACTACCCGCTGAGCCCCCGATGCTTCCAGCAGCAGCCGCTGACGATGCACGTCGCCTCAGCGTACTGCATGAGTTTCAGCTCCAGCGACCGCCCAGGTTTCGCGGGGAGACGGATCCCCAGGCAGCAGAGGACTGGCTGGAGGCAGTGGTACGAGTGTTTAGGCTAGTGAGGACACCAGCAGACCTCATGGTGATCCTCGCTGCGAGCCTACTACACGCAGCAGCAGGACGATGGTTGAGCTTGATGCTCCAGGTGCACGATGAGGCATCTCTACTTTATACGGACTTTGAGAGCCTCTTCCGCTCGGAGTTCGTCCCAGCCACCCTTCGTGCGGTGCGTATCCAGGAGCTTCTACAGCTGCGGCAGGGCAGCATGACGGTCGCTCAGTACTCGGCGAGATTTACCGATCTCTCGCGCTACTCGACCGACATGGTACGGGACCCATTCTTCCGGGCCCGGACCTTCGAGCAGGGTTTGAGACACGAGATCAGGGCATCGCTGATCTCCCTCAGCATACCGATTGAGACAGGAGTACTGGAGCGGGCCCTTCTGATTGAGAGCTTCCTTAATGAGTCTACACCAGCGCAGCGACCCACCGCAGGGCGGCAGATAGCGGAGTCTTCGGCAACGGGTAGCCGACGGATGACTCAGGGTTCCAGGCAGACCAGACCTACCAGTGGCCGACTGCACAACTCAGGCTCAGTTGTACGGGGAAGCCGGGGTGGAGTCAGAGCCAGGCGTGCCGAGAGTGGGCAGTGTTACTCCTATGGCGGGATTGGTCACATGGCTCGTGACTGTCCGACCCGCCATGCTGATGATCAGCAGTTAAGTGAAGAACCTCCCAGGCAGAGGCAGAGGTTCGACCGTGGCGGTCCGCAGGGAGGAGGCGGACGAGGCAGTGGAGCTGGACGAGCAGCCGGTGGTGGGCGACGCTTTGAGGCTCTGCCACCACCACCACCAGGAGGTCCACCCCGACCACAGGGAGTAGGTGAACATGCGAGAGATCAGCTTCAGGCAGCCGAGGCCTTCGATCATGGAGCTCTGGGAGCCGATGGACAGGAGCAGAACTAGTGGATACGTCCTTTGTACTTCTGGTTCCTTGTTGCTTTTGTGTAGCGTCTTGTATTATGAGCTGCAAAAATGAAAGACGCATACCTTTGTGATATTTTTGTTCCTGTCCTCTTTCGTGATGTTACTAAGAGGTTCCAGTTTTGGCTGTTGACTTGACCCTCACTTGTGAGACATCAACTGGAGGAGACCCAGTTACCACACACTGATGCCGACAGTGTGACTCAACCCGAGGCGAGAGTAACGGTTGAATCTCTTAGTAGTAGCGTCGAGGCCTTACGACGTCATCCTTGGTATGGATTAGTATCATCCGTGTTAGGATTGACTCTATTAGGTAAAGAATGTGGTTCATCCAGGGGATGAGACCAGATTTCTCTTATCGGCAATGAAGAAATCTTGCAGCTCTTGTGGGACCGGAGATGGTCCAGGCCACGACAGAGAAGGTCCAGGTCATCCAGGAACGGATGAGGACAGCACAGAGCTGGTAGAAGTCATACGCTGACAGGAGGCGAAGGACACTGGAGTTCGAGGATGGCGACCACGTCTTCTTGCGGGTCTCACCTCGACGTGGTATTCGGAGTTTTGGCCGGGGCGGCAAGTTATCTCCGCGCTTCATCGGACCCTTCCAGGTCCTCAGCAGGGTTGGTGAGGTGGCTTATCGCCTGGCTCTACCACCTCAGTTGCACCGGGTGCACGACGTCTTCCACGTGTCTCAGCTGAGGAGATACGTGCACGACCCGACGCACATCGTTGACGATGGGGCGACTTTTACGGAGGTCCCGGTGGAGATAGAGGATCGACAGGAGCGGGTCCTGCATGGGCGATTGATTCCTCTTGTGCGCATCAGATGGCAGCACGGGAATCTCCAGGAGAGCACATGGGAGCAGGAGGCTCAGATGCGTGCTCAGTACCCTCTTTTGTTTCCCTAGTTTTTGATGTATCTTTACGGGGACGTAAAGCCCTGAGGTGGGAGTAATGTAAAGACCCGTAAAATTCAAGGGAAATTTTTTCTTAATTTTCTTTGGAATTTTACAAGAGAGCGGTTTCAGACGGCACCTGATTCCGAGACCCGGAGTACCCGGAATCAATTTCCGAAGTTTGGCTCAGGTACGTTCAGTGAACGAACGAGCGGGAATTTCTAACTTTTGATCCGGTGCTCGGAATTGAAATCCGAGGGCACCGATGAACTCGTAGCGCCGGTATACGCTTAGGAACTTTTGTTCTGGAGTTGCGTTCATGCGAGTGTTGATAATAAAAATTGTGGATGTTTACTTTGTAATTACACTACAATTTTTATTATTTTACTCTAAGTGATATCTCTTGTTGGAAGTTGGGTAACCACCTAACCTCCCATGGGAGGTTATGAGGGTGTTGGGGCCCACACGAACCCCACCCCTTCATATCCTCTAAAACCCCCTCAACTCCCACTTAAATTATGTTAACTTAAGTTATAAACCTATGACTTAAATGTAATGAATTAATGAGGTGAGTTGTGTGTGGTTATTGAATTTCAAACCTTTGAAATTCAAAGAGGTTGGGTTGTGTGAATAAAATAAGAAAGAGTCTTATTTTATTTTGTTAGAATTTTATCTCCTTGAGAGAGTAGGGAAGTCTTCTTCATCTTCTTCAAACTCAACGAAGAACGCCGTTCTTCAACGAAGAACTTCTCCGCCGAAGAATACGGTCCATCCGCGACGCCGTATCTGCGACGCGACGTACTTCTTCCGCGTCGTCTCTTCCGCGACGGTTTTCCGCGACGAACGCCATCGACAACGACTCTTCCTCCGACGTCAAAGGAATCGACACCGATATTCCACGACTACGTCAACGTGTGACTATCAAGGTAGGGGTTCTTGAGTTCGTTGTTTTCTTTTTATTTGACTTTCCTCAAGACTTGACGAAGAACGCTCAAGTTCCGACGAAGAACGCCGCTCCGCTCTTCTTCGTCTTCCGTGTCAACGAGAGAGAACACCGCTTCTTCCTCGGACAACCTTCGTCGGCATACAAGGATTCGCCAACGACGTATCACATCGGACGCACCTCTTCGTCATCGAATTTGACGAACGACGACCGCGACGCCCGACCTCCGCGACGTCATCTTCCGCGGAACGTAGACAAATCATCGAACCTTATACCAAGGTAGGGGTTGTTGATTTATTGATTATTTATTCCATTCTTGATCGTGGATTTTAGCATGTCTAAACGTGAGGCAACTGGATATTCTTTAGTTGTGTTATTATTTAACGTAAGGGGGGGGGGGGGGGCGGACCGCATGAACACGGCCGAACCCCCCTCCATCGTTCATGTTGTTTATTCTTGCGGGCGGAAGCAAGGTGGCGTGGTGCCGTCGCACCACGCGGATAATTGTACGTTTAACTTACGCGACGCCGTCGCGCGCGCACCATGGAAGAAACAACAAGAACGTGACGCCGTCGCGCCGCGTTGAAAGAATATCGAGGTGCGGTGGAGGGGCGCGGTGTCGTCGCACCGCGCCGGATGACGAATTCCGCGGCCGGTTCCGGGCCGCGGCGATTTGAGAAGACCGGCGTCCGGGCCGCCGGCGTCGGAAGCCGAAGAAGGGACCGTATTTTCCGGTCCCGTTGGAGAAAACCGGCCGGCCAGCTGGCCGGCCGGAAGGCAGTAAACCGGGGAAATTAATTCCCCGGCCGGCTCATAAAAACCCCCCTCTTAATGAGGGGGGGCGGTTTCCATGAGGGGGGGGGGGGGGGGCAGGCGGCTCCCCCGGATCCATTTCAAAGCGGGCCCCCAGGAGGGGGGCCGTTGATTGACAAAAATGGCGCGGCTTTGCCGCGCCGCCATTTGAAGAAGCGGGGGAATTGATTCCCCCGCGTGCCGCCCTCGTGCGGTGCCAGGCCGCCAGGCCGCCGCGGCCGCCGCCGGCCGCCCCAGGGGGGGTCGGGCCGGGTCGGCCCGGACCCGGACCCCCCCGTTTCGAACCAGTTCCGGTCTTTTGGCCATAACTTGAGCCTCGGACATCCGTTCGACGAACCGTCTGCGGCAACGCGATCCTTGGATCGATACGGTCGTTTTGGTATATCGCACTCAAGGTTTCGGATCACTTTGAGTTCGACCGGGTTGGTTCGTTCACGAAACCAAACGGGCCTTCGGAGCGGAAACGCTCATATCTTGAGCTACGGACGTCCGATTGATGTGCCGTCAGTCGCGTTGTGTTCCTTTTAGTGAGACGAATCTTTTGGCATACTCCGCCCGAGGTTTGGACGCAGGTGGAGTACGGTCGGGTTGGTTTTGCCTTAAAAACCAACCGGGCCCCGGGGACGAAAATGCCAATAACTCTCAGACCGGGCGTCCGATCGACGCGCCGTCTGTTGCGTTGAGTTCCTGTTGACGATACGGAACTTTTGGATACATCAACTCTGGTCTTCGTGACAGTTGATGTATCAGCCTCTCGGCTCGTGGAGCGGACCCTCCGAACGAGCTTGCTTTGTGCGGGAACCCTAGTGTTGGCTACGACTGTTACTGTGACTGTTACTGCGACTGCTACTTCGACAGCGACGACCGTGCAGAGACCCTCAGTGGACTGCGGCGACGACTGTGCAGAGATCCTCCGTGGACTCCGACGACGACCGTGCAGAGATCCTCAGTGGACTGCGGCGACGACCGTGCAGAGATCCTCCGTGGACTCCGACGACGACCGTGCAGAGATCCTCAGTGGACTGCGGCGACGACCGTGCAGAGATCCTCCGTGGACTCCGACGACGACCGTGCAGAGATCCTCAGTGGACTGCGGCGACAACTGTGCAGAGATCCTCCGTGGACTCCGACGACTTCTGCACTCAGCGATCCTACGTGGATCAGTGCTACAGGTCCTGCGTGGGCCCGGTCCTGTGTGGACCCGATCCTGTGTGGGTCACTGCAAGGTTAGTACCTATCGATCCTTCGTGGGTCCGATGACATAGATGGTTCAGTGATCATCATTATCGTCATCCGAAGAAGTATATTCGTGTGAGCTGAATCTTCTGTGTTACTCGATAGAGGTAGTGCGTTTGGTTGTAGCGGCAGACCTGCGATACTGGAGACGAGCGTACGGAGTACGGAGACCGTGTAGCCGGCTGAGACCTGAAGACTGCTCGACCGACTCGACTTGGAGTGAGTCGACTAGCCCAGTGGACGGAGCGCCCGGTATTTGGCGGCAGACCCACGGCGGACGGAGCGCCTAGTAGTTGGCAGCAGACCCGCGGTACTCAACTGGAGGAGTACCTCTGAAGGCTAATTGGGTGAGCGCCCGGTATTTGGCAGCAGACCCTCAGCGGACGGAGCGCCCGGTAGTTGGCAGCAGACCCGCGGTACTCGACAGTAGGAGTACTTCAGCAGTCTTAGGTTAGTGAGCAGTACCTCGGAGTCGTGACAGGACCACTGTACACTTCAGAGATGGGGCTCTTCAACAGTTGCGGTTTCATTAATGAAAATCATGGTTTGAGCTGAATCCTGTTGCTTTCCTGTGTGGATTGTGTTTTGCAATCCTATGTGGATTATGTTTTACTTTCCTGTGTGGAATACGTTTACTTTCCTGTGTGGACTGAGTTGTACTTGGGCTCGGAGGTTTGAGCGTATTTGAAATTGATGACTTAGGTATATGTATGGGCATATACCTAAGCAGTGTCGATTGTTACTTCGTGATTGTACTTTTCTTCGTGGTTTACCCTTTGTGGATTTGAGAGACCTTCAGGGGTCTCGGGGTCCCTACTGAGTAGCTTATACTCACCCCTGCATGGGCTTTGCCCGCACTACGTTGTGTTGGTTGCAGACGACGGACAGCGTTGACCTTAGTTGAGGCTTGCAGAGCGGGACGGTACCCGGAGGTGGACCACCAGGCGGAACGTGCTCGGAGCGGACGGCGGGACCCGTGGAGCAGTGGAGCTATCTGTACCCACCCTTCAGGTGGGATTTCCGGTGGACAGCTCGGAGTAGCGGCTTTACTTTTCAGTTGTTGTTTTCCCTTTCGAGTTGTACTTTACTTTCAGTTTGGGTTTGTTTACTGGCCCATTTACTTTTCCGCACTTTCAGTTGTACTCTGCTTTTGTTTAGTGTTTACTTTCCGCTTGCTTCTCTTTGGTGTTTGTTTACTTTATAAAGGCAATGTCTTCCCTTTTTACCGGGATTTACGCCTTGGTGCTAGTCGCCAGCCCCTGGCCTATGGAAGGCGGGCTTGGGGTAGTCACGGCACGGACCCCGAGGGCGGGTCGTGACAGTATATACTCATAAACCCTTAATAATGGTTTTTAAAGAAAATTAGAATTATCCTAAGCATATCCCCCGGGAGTGTACACTACTAGAAAAACAGGTATTTGCGACGGGTCATTTGCGACGGGATCCCGTCGCAAACGGCTTTTTGCGACGGGATCCCGTCGCAAATGACCCGTTGTTGAAAACGGTGTCGCAACAACAATTTTTTCCGACGGGCCCGTCGCTAAAGCCTTTTTCCGCGACGGGGAGAATCCCCGTCGCAACTAGTACTCTGTATATTTGTAAAAAACTTTTCAAAAACTATTTGCGACGGGCCCCATCGCAAATACCTGTTGCGACGAGCCCGTCGCAAATACTATAAAAAAATATTAATAAATTATTTTAATTAATATAATAATAATCCAATTATAATTCAAAAATAAAAAATAATAAAATATTAATAAATGATTTTAATTAATATAATAATAGAATTATAATTCACAAATAAAAATAATAAATTATTTTAATTAATATAATAATAATAGAATTATAATTCAAAAATAAAAAATAATAAAATATTAATAAATGATTTAATTAATATAATAATATTAGAATTATAATTCATAAATAAAAAAATATAATAAGTTATTTTAATTAATATAAAAATAATAGAATTATTTTACATTCAAATATTAAAATAATTCAAGTATTACAAAAAAAATATAATTAAATTATAATATTATAAAATTTTAATATATATATATAATTTAATATTATAAAATATAAATAATATTATTATTTATATTAATATTGTTATTTAAAAATATAATATTATTAATATTTTATAATGAGACAGAAACTACGAATAGAAAAAAAATCATATTTTGATTTCACAAATTTTATAACATAAATACAAACTCTAATATGAAGGAGCGGGGGGAGGGGGGATCTGCAGATGGTGGTGGAGGAAACTCCATCCCTAAAGCATGAGTGAGTCGGCGCATGTAATCCATCTGCTCCTGATACCGCTGCTGCCACCGACTCGTCTGCTCCTCGTACAGCTGCTGCTGGCGTCGAAGCTCCTCTTCATGCTGGTGACGCATCTACTCCTGCTCCTGTCGGAGACTCTCTATCAGTACAGTCTGAGATCGCAACTGATCTTCATACTGTTTAGCAGAAGAAGATGCACGAGCCCCTCTCGAGATGGACGCCGACATCGCAGCACTGCCATAATAATCTCTGGGAGTCAGTCGAGAGCCGATACCAACTACCCGGCCCTTCTCAAAGGCATACTGGGTGGCCTGCATCCATGCCGCCTCATCAAACTGACGGCCAGTGGTCTGATCTGATGACTCGGCCTGACTCTCAGGCCGGGCCTGTGACGCTGCGGCCTCATATGACTCCTGTAGTTTCAATTTAAAATTAAAATTGTGAATATATTATATGTAGTTAATTTTTAAACTTGAAAACAAATAATACTGACCACGATGTGATGCTGACGATCACCTCTGAGCTCCCCAGTAGCAGGATCACTATACATCCTCCAATATACGTCGTACTCCGTAATATCGGGGTGCTCGACAGCCTATAAGAATAAAAAATATACTGTTAATATTTATAGTTATATAAAATATTTATAAATAATGTACGTACCAGATGCTGTCTATGAGTACTGAAAGAACGACTCCCATCTCGATGAGTCACCTCCCGTCTCCCCTGATTCTGCCTCCCCACTGATGATCTCCTCTAAAAGGCACCACTCAACTAGTGCGCACATAATCCATCCCATACATGGGATGAAATGTACTTTGGTCGGTGTTCTCTACATGACTCGTCAAAATCTGACACTCATGCTTTCTTCATCACAACTTTTCTTAAATTGTGCAAAAACTGACAAAAGCGATCACGCATAGCCACCTCTCATGCCTCGTGGATGGTGTCATGCATGGTATCCTCGATCGGATACCATAAACCCTACAAATAAATCAAAATATCAAGTTAGAAATGAAATAATTTTCAAAATAAAAATTATTTATTTACGTACGTACCAACCAATGGCCGAACATGGCCTGCTACACATCAATGGGAATCTGCTCCCATGTGGTCCCCGGCTGAGAGAAATAGTTGCACAAAATAGCGCTGCCCTGTCCGACTGCTATATGCGGAAAACTGTAAAGATAATAAACATTTATTATGTGAATTGATTAATTAAATCTTAGTCAAATCCACAGGTTATCACACAGGTTATCACCCCTCCGTGTGCGTGGATCAAACCCAAGATGTGGACGTCGCTCAGTGACGGGGTCAGGAATCATCAATCATGCAAGACCGCTCCCCCTCCGCGTACTCCCTGGAGCACTTACAGGCTGAGGGTCATTTGTCAGCAACTCATCCGCATCGAAAGTCAGGTTAGCATCCGCCAACTCACGAAATGTGGCTTCATCCATCTGAAACATAAAATGTTAATATTGTTAGAAAATAATTGATAATTACTATTATATATACATATATACATATTATGATTGTATATAAATAACATGGAATTCTATCAGTGTTCATCTTCATCATCATCTTCATATATGTCAATGTCATCTTCATATTCCTCCTCAACATCATCGATATCCATTCGAGTTACAGTTGCTTCATCTCTTACCATTTCAAATTCATGTGTGACTTCATTAACATCATCGTCATCACCGACTCTTAAATGTGGGGTGTCGTCATCGATACTCATGTCTCTTTGTAAAAAAGATTGATTTTGAGTACTCTCTTGAAAAACTTCAATTCTTTCCACATCAGTGAAAGCACATTCACTTTGACTAAACTGATTGTCTCTAATTTTGATTTTTATTACACTCCACCAATCAGTCAAGTCTCTTGATGTAGCACAGTACTTTGCGTAATAAACTTGATATGCCTGTTGAGCCAATAAGAATGGTTCATTTACTGCGAGAACACTTTTACATTTAATATCGATGATTCCATGAGTCGGATGAACACGCACGCCACTCTCTGTATCTAACCACCGACATTTGAACATGGTTATGTAATGTTGTCCAAGATAACAGAGTTCAATGATTTCATCAAGTATGCCATAAAAGTCAACTTCATTTTCTCGATGATGAGATCCTCTCAAGCTAACTCCACTGTTCATTGTTTTTTTCGATTCCCCATATACATGTGTGTGGAATCGAAATCCATTCACCACATATGCATTATAAGTTTTAACAAGTTTGGAAGGTGGGTTACTCAATACACACAACCGTTTGTCAATTTTATTAGCATGTCGAGACACCTGAAAATTTGTGAAATAATTATCAATATAGTAAACTATACATTGAATGAGTTGCTAAAAGATAAATAATTTATGTTACCAGTTTTTGAAACCACTGAGAGAAATTTTTCTGTCGACGTTCTTCGAGAGCAGCTGCTGTAATTTATGGAATTTGTTTCTTGATATGATTATCATACAACCAATAAAAACCAAAGTTATTTACTATAACATAAATGATAGAATAAGTGATACAAACACTTACAGTACAACTGATGTCATCTCTTCACAGTTGAGCAGAACATACATATGAGCTCTATGATGTTCATCATCTGAAAGCCAAAGTCCATAAACTCCACCAAAACCAAGATATGACTGGTTGAAAACAGATAATTGATTGTCAATTTCATCAATATTCCTCTCGTTCTATCCCATTCGGTTGTGTTTTGAATGATACTCAGATTCAAAATAATGGGATCAGAAAAAAGATATTTCCTCTTGCAAATAAGCTTCTGCAATAGATCCTTCAATAGATGCTTTGTTACATACTTTTCTTTTCAATTTTTGCATGCATCTTTCAAATGGGTACATCCATCGAAACCGTATTGGACATCCACATTTGGATTCATATGGCAAATGTAACATCAAATGTTCCATTGAGTCGAAGAAAGACGGCGGAAATATTTTACCAGTTTACATATAATTACAACAACATCTTTTTCAAGTTTTCCTAGAGCATCATAATCTGCTGTAGCCGCACAAATTTCCCGAAAAAATGAGACATGTCTGTTATGGAATCCCAAATCACAGAATTAAACAGACCTCTTAATCCAATGGGTAGCAGTCTTTCCATTATAACATGACAATCATGACTTTTTAATCCAGTAATATGACCATTCTTTACACATCTACCCAAATTGGAAGCACAGCCATCTAGAAGTCTCAAATCTGCAATCCACTGACAAAATAATAAACGGTTTTCTTTAGACAATGTATAAGCTGCTTTTGGTTTTAGTAACCTTTCTGTTCTGACATTCTCAAATAGTTCCAATTCTGGACGCCTGCAAATTTGGGCAAGATCTAAACGTGCATTTACATTGTCTTTTCTCTTTCCTGGCGCATCCAAAACTGTATGAAACAAATTATCAAAACAGTTCTTCTCAATATGCATGAAATCTAACATGTGTCGGACCAACAAATCAGACCAATATGGAAAATCCCAAAATACGCTACGTTTAATCCAATTGTGTTCTTTCCCAAAACCAGAAATTTTCTGTTGGTTTATTGTGGGACCAAAAGTGATGGGAGGTAATGAAAATACAACTGATTATAACTCCGAACCTGATAGCATTTTTGGAGGTCCTTCCCTTTCAACTGTTCCTTTTCTAAAATGAGATCTGTTTCTGCGAAAATGATGATCAGCTGGAAGAAATCTTCGATGACAGTCAAAATAACAAGGTTTCTTTCCATGAATGAGCATAAATTCTTTGTTCTCTCCCATACAGTAAGGACATGATTTCTGACCATGTGTACTCCAGCCAGATAACATCCCATAAGCCGGGAAGTCACTTATTGTCCACATCAATGCTGCTCTCAGTATGAAATTTTGTTCCCTTGCAACATCATATGTACTGACACCAGTACTCCACAATAAATTTAATTCATCAATCAATGGTTTCAAATAAACATAAATATTTTTCTTCGGATGTCCTGGAATTAGTAAAGTCAAAAAGATATATGGCTCCTTCATCATCATCCAAGGAGGTAAATTGTACAAAGTTAAAAAAACAGGCCAACATGAATATTGACTACCATATGATCCAAACGGATAGAAACCATCAGTGGAAAGGCCCAGTTGAACATTTCTAGCTTCTAAAGCATTGGATGGATGCACTCTATAAAAATGTTTCCATGAATCACCATCGGCTGGATGATTCAATCTTTTATCGGTTGAAATATTCTCTTTATGCCATGACATCATTGTCGTTGTATTCTTAGACATGAATAAACGCTGAAGTCTGGATGTAAGCAGAAAATATCTCAACTGTTTTACAGGAATCAAACCAGACTTCTCGTGTTGTCCTTCTTTATATCTCAGTTGCCCACATGTGGGACAACTATCAAACGACTCATTTTCCTCAGAATATAAAATGCATTCATTTTAACATGCATGAATCTTCTGACAAGTAAGTCCCAAATTTCGAACCAGCCTCTTACTCTCATAGTAATTTGCAGGTAAAACATTTCCTTCGGGTAACAGTGTTTTAAGCAAAGAAAATATCTGGTCAAAATAGGTGTTTGACATTCTGTTATCTGATTTGATAGCCATAAATTTTGCAACTGCTTCTAATTTGCTCATCTTAAAGCTAGGATATAATGCATCCTTAGCAGACTTCAACAACTCATAAAATTCAGACGGTGCCAACTCAGGATTTGAAGCTATATCAGCCGGAGTTTCTGTATGTTGAACAGATGAACCTGCAACATCATGTACTAAATCTTTAAACCGGATGGATCCGGAATCAAGTTGGTATCACCTTCTCTGGAACTGCGTTCACCGTGTTGATACCAAAAAACATAATCTGGTTGAAAACCAAAACGCAAGAGATGTTCTCCCATTTTGTCAAACATGTCAAACGTTCTCAATGCACGTTTTCTACAAGGGCATTTTATTTTGCCTTCTGAAACAAATTCTAGATTTGATGCCGCAATTGATAAAAAAGTCTCCACACCCTCTACATATACTGGATTTAAACCAGAACCGTTTGGATTTCTACGTTGATTTATCCTTATGCGGTCACCTAATAACGATTGTTGACGACCTCGTTGTTCCATATTTCTCTATAAAATATAAAATCATTACTGGTTTTGAATAATTTGTTAGAAAAAACACTCAAGCTAGGATAATTATAGAGTTTAGATCATACACGACTGACACAAACTTTTTATTGAGATAGACCTAAAAATTGACCCTTTAAGAATTAAATATGTTGAGAATAAAGCAAAACATGTTACAAATATTGATAATTTTAATATTATATAAATTTTTTATTATTTTCATAGTACTAATATTATTGGTAATTATTCCTAATTATTGTTAATTATTACTAATTATTACTAATTATTACTAATTATTACTAATTATTACTAAGTATTACTAACTATTACTAATTATTACTAATTATTACTAATTATTGGTAATTATTACTAATTATTACCAATTATTGGTAATTATTACTAATTAATACTAATTATTGGTAATTATTACTAATTATTGGTAATTATTAGTAATTATTGGTAATTATCAGTAATTATTACTAATTATTGGTAATTATTACTAATTATTACTAATTATTACTAATTATTGGTAATTATTACTAATTATTACTAATTATTACTAATTATTACTAATTATTGGTAATTATTACTAATTATTGGTAATTATTACTAATTATTGGTAATTATTATTAATTATTACTAATTATTACTAATTATTGGTAATTATTATTAATTATTACTAATTATTACTAATTATTGGTAATTATTACTAATTATTGGTAATTATTACGAATTATTACTAATTATTACTAATTATTACTAATTATTGGTAATTATTACTAATTATTACTAATTATTACTATTTATTGGTAATTATTGGTAATTATTACTAATTATTGGTAATTAATACTAATTATTGGTAATTATTGGTAATTATTAATAATTATTGGTAATTATTACTAATTATTGGTAATTATTATTAATATTTACTAATTATTACTAATTATTGGTAATTATTACTATTTATTGGTAATTATTACTAATTATTACTAATTATTACTAATTATTACTAATTATTTGTAATTATTACTAATTATTACTAATTATTACTAATTATTAGTAATTATCACTAATTATTACTAATTATTGGTAATTATTTCTAATTATTACTAATTATTACTATTTACCAGTAATTATTGGTAATTATTGGTAATTATTCCTAATTATTGGTAATTATTACTAATTATTGTTAAGTATTACTAATTATTGGTAATTATTACTAATTATTACTAATTATTACTAATTATTACTAATTATTACTAATTATTGGTAATTATTACTAATTATTACTAATTATTACTAATTATTGGTAATTATTCCTAATTATTGGTAATTATAGGTAATTATGGGTAATTATCGGTAATTATTACTAATTATTGGTAATTATTACTAATTATTGGTAATTATTACAAATTATTCCTAATTATTACTAATAATTACTAATTATTACTAATTATCGGTAATTATCGGTAATTATTGGTAATTATTGGTAATTATTACTAATTATTGATAATTATTGGTAATTATTCCTAATTATTGGTAATTATTCCTAATTATTGGTAAATATCGGTAATTATGGGTAATTGTCGGTAATTATTGCTAATTATTGGTAATTATTGGTAATTATTACTAATTATTGGTAATTATTGGTAATTATTACTAATTATTAGTAAATATTCCTAATTATTGGTAATTATTCCTAATTATTGGTAATTATTCCTAATTATTGGTAATTATTGATAATTATGGGTAATTATTGGTAATTATTGGAAAATATTACTAATTATTGATAATTATTCCTAATTATTGGTAATTATCGGCAATTATTGGTAATTATTTGTAATTATTACTAATTATTGGTAATTATTACTAATTATTACTAATTATCGGTAATTATTACTAATTATCGGTAATTATTGGTAATTATCGGTAATTATTACTAATTATTGGTAATTATTGGTAATTATCGGTAATTATTACTCATTATTGGTAATTATTACTAATTATTACTAATTATTACTAACTATTACTAATCATTACTAATTATTGATAATTATTACTAATTATTACTAATTATCGATAATTATTCCTAATTATTACTAATTATTACTAATTATCGGTAATTATTCCTAATTATCGGTAATTATTACTAATTATCGGTAATTATTACTAATTATCGGTAATTATTACTAATTATTCGTAATTATTACTAATTATTGGTAATTATTACTAATTATTGGTAATTATTACTAATTATTGGTAATTATTACTAATTATTGGTAATTATTGGTAATTATTCCTAATTATTGGTAATTATTCCTAATTATTGGTAATTATTCCAAATTAGTGGTAATTATCGGTAATTATTGGTAATTATCGGTAATTATTGGTAATTATCGGTAATTATTGATAATTATTGGTAATAATTACTAATTATTGGTAATTATTACTAATTATTCCTAATTATTACTAATTATTCCTAATTATTACTAATTATTACTAATTATTACTAATTATTACTAATTATTACTAATTATTACTAATTATTACTAATTATTGGTAATTATTGGTAATTATTCCTAATTATTACTAATTAGTGGCAATTATTAGTAATTATTACTAATTATTACTAATTATTGATAATTATTACTAATTATTACTAATTATTGGTAATTATTACTAATTGTTGGTAAGTATTACTAATTATTGGTAAGTGTTACTAATTATTGGTAATTATTACTAATTATTGGTAATTATTACTAATTATTGGTAATTATTACTAATTATTGGTAATTATTACTAATTATTGGTAATTATTACTAATTATTACTAATTATTCCTAATTATTGATAATTATTGGTAATTGTTCCTAATTATTAGTAATTAAATGAATAATTACCAATAATTAGGAATAATTACCAACAATTAGGAATAATTACCAATAATTAGGAATAATAACATTATTAGTATATTTTATTATTAATATTAAAATAATATAATTTTCTAATTTATATACAATTCTCCTTTCATCTGTGTGTTTTCTCTCTCCACATACAAATAATACATGTGGAGACAGCAAACACACAGATGAAAAGAGAATTGTATATATATAAAAAATTATATTATTTTCATATTAATACTAAAATATACTAATAATGTAATATTGTTATTATTCCTAATTATTGTTATTTATTACTAATTATTAATATTTATTCTTAATTATTAAAAATTATTACTAATTATTCCTAATTACCATTAACTATGAACAATACTAATAATTTAAATTTATTAAGTAACAAAACAATGTAAACATAATTAAATTACAACTAATTAAGAATAATTGAAACTAATAAAAAATTAAAAATAAATATTAAATTAAAATGAACATAAATACCTTGAAAATTGATCTGAGGTTGATCTCTGATCGTTCTTCAAAACTTCAATATCAACTCCGGAGAAAAAAATTAAACTTGAGAAAAACTGAACTTTAGAAATAAAATTTTGAGAGAAGAAGAAGATGGAGTTTGAGAATGATTTGAAAAAAAACGGATGGGGGTATTTATAGGTTAGATTATTTGCGACGGGTCCATTTGTGACGGGATGCCCGTCGCAAATAATATTATTTGGGACGGTACCCATCGCAAATACCTTAGCCATCATTTATTACGGTCAAAGGTTAAATAGTTATTTGCGACGGGTCCCGTCGCAAATAACCACCTGCCGACATACTATTTGCGACGGGGGAATATTCCCGTCGCAAATACCTTTTACCGCCGACGGTTATTTGCGACGGGAATATTCCCCCATCGTAAATATGTTTCCCACGATTTGGCGCGCAAAGCGTGCCAGTACTTTTGCGACGGGGAAAGCTATCCCGTCGCAAAAGGCTACTTATTTGTGACGGGCAAATACCCCCGTCGCAAATAAGTTTTTAACGGGGCTATTTGCGACGGGATTTATTCCCGTCACAAATACCCATTTTTCGCGCAGTGGTAGTAACCAAGAGTGCAGCAAGGCCCGTTGTCGTGCACCAGTTCTCGTTCGAGTCTAGCTCAAAGCTGTGTTTTCGGGTTTTACCCCTAGGTACATATGTGCCAGAGCCGCCTCTACCTGTTCGTATCCATACATGGATATATTTCTCGGAAAACTCACAAAATCTTTACAATGCCAAAATTCTACGATGTTCTTCTATACTAATCCTCAAAATCCATCTTAGGTCTATGTGCTCTAATTAGAGTTTATCGAAACCTAGTTTTCAAGGTTTTTTCTAAACTTCCACTGATACCAACTGTAATGCCCCGACCCCAGTTACCCAGAGTCAGTGCATTATTACATAATATTTACATGATCACCAAAGATCAAGTCTTGAAAGACCGATTAGTTTAGCAGCCTTGGAATAACTAAATACATTCATAAAGTTTACATTACATCATTAAGTGAAAACTACTATAACAACATCTTGTCTTCATATCCCGTCATAATATCCTTGCAGGTCATTCATAAATTACTTCTTCACATCTGGGGAAATATAAAACATTGAAAGGGGTGAGCTCAGATGCTCAGTACGGATAAAAATATAGCAGAAACTTTCATAAATAATCATAAACATTTAAG
The DNA here is from genome assembly GCA_963277665.1 of Viscum album. Lineage (NCBI taxonomy): Eukaryota > Viridiplantae > Streptophyta > Magnoliopsida > Santalales > Viscaceae > Viscum > Viscum album. Next base: position 1,399,271,583 of record OY728143.1, on the reverse strand, counting down.
GCAATGTATAACTAAAACAAAATCCTTTTAAACATGAACTTCAGCATAATATGGAAATGATAAAATGAAATAATTCTATTTACTTATTCACATGGATATTCTACTAGTCGAATAATCACATGCAATATCAATAACCACTTTCATAATGATGGAATGCATAATGTCAGACTATCAAAACCACATAGTCAAGGCCTCATGCCAAGACTACAAAAAAATATTTTTTCAAGGCCTTGTGCCAAGACACTAGTTTGTCTCATGATACCTACTGATGTATCGAGGAGCTATAGCAGGCTCCACCCGTCACATATTAAGTCTAATGCATTCCTCATAAGAACATGTTTAAACATAACATAAACATTCATATTAAAACTATCATACGAAATGTCAATACTTTCTCTATAAACCATAAATGGTATAAAAATAACACATCCACAGTCAGAGATACCACAAAACCTTCTATACAATATTGAATTTTTGTATCATAATAAATAAACTTGAAATAAGCTTAAAATCCATCAAAGGATCTTGACATAGATGAAATCAAAACTATTTGAGAGAAATATCTCTTTTTTTAAAATCATTTAGAAGTCACGTAATTATAAAATAAAACATTTAATTTGAAAATATTCTTATAAGTTTGTAAGGGAAGCTTCAAAGATTTTATAACGGCGGAAAATAGCCGCACCCACCGTATAAGTTAAAAAAAGACATTCTTACCTTAATTCTGTCGAAAAGGTTAAAAAGGACCTTGTTTGGAAAACGACGGAAAGATTCCTTTATAAACCTCTTATAAAAATTCAAACAAGGGTATAAATGAATTTAACCCATATTTTAGTAAATAGTAATTTTTTTTGAAATACATCTTTAAGAAACATGGATGTGGATGATAAAGAGGTCCCAATAGATATTTATGTATAAATAACCTCAGATAGTGAAGAGATTGGGAAATTAACCCTTACCAATTTGGTAACTTACGAAACATACACCCCATGAAAGAGGTATCATACAGTGAATAAGTAAATACACATAAATTAAAGTGTATTACATTAAGAATACAATTGTGGGCAGTACGTATACCACACAAAAGGTAATAGTTGTAATATGCCATGAATCTCACGGGAGTAAAGAGTAAGATGAAAACCCCTTACCTTGTACTTTTCCTTGGTTGAGGGTAGACTAACCTCCTGTATAATGGTGAAATAATTGTTATTAAATTATACAATAATCATATACATTAATATGATATCATATATGATCTTTTAACATTGTTTTGCTAATAATATCTTTGTATTATTGTCGTTTCGGATGTTAACTTACTCATTTTCTTTTATATGTTTTGTTACATAAGCCATGTTTTTTAAGGATAGGTTGTATATTATTTATTTATATAATTATATCATGTCCTTAAAAATTATTTTTAATCATCAAATGATAATCAGACTTGAATGTATGTGATGGGGAATGAATCTCATCGCGTTCGTGGAGACGGTAGTCCGTACGTACAGACGAGTGACAATATCATTCTTTTGATATTAAAATAAAATATAATTTGACAGGTTATCACATATACAGAATCAATATCATGTTATATTTTTTATTTACATTAATTACACATCATTATTATATGCATTCAAATAATAATATTTTGAATAACAATTACACCACGACGTGGAGATGGTAAGCAGTACGTACGCACGTATGGTGACATTTCATTCAAAGGATGGATATAATACTGAATATGGTTGCACCATATTTAGAATAACATCACATTATATAAAAGATACTAGAGTTATTATTTTAGAGTGGTAATAACAAAGAAAGAAGAAGTTGAAGAAGAAATGAACTTCAAAAAGGGTGGTGAAAACATTACCTCTTAATCAGGTTCTTCCTTTTGATTTAATCAAAAGGGATCCATAAGATGGATTTATGATCAAACTAAGGCATGTATGTCTAATTTAAGGAATTTTAGAGAGTATTTGGGTAGGTTTTGGGTGAGCCAAAAGGCTTTGAAGGTATGAATTGGAGAGAAGGGGGAGTGCCCTTTTATAAGAGGGGTGAGGGGCACCTTTGGAGAAGCTAGAAATATTATTTTATAATAAATTCATAATCAGTTTATAATGGCTCCAAAGTGTATTATTTAAAGTTTATAGTGGGTATGGGTCACAAAAGACTCAACCAATAGGTTTTAGACAGGTTTGGGTCACTATATTAACTTTATCTTTTAGTTTTAACTCTTAGTTAATTAGTTTGACATTTACCATGTCACTTTGTATTTTTAAATAATATAGCTAATAAACTGACTATATACATCCAAGAGACCAAAATGTGGTCCATTAATGATACAAATCTCATGATATAAGTCTCTTGGCTTAATCTTATATTTTTAGGAATTGAATATCAATTAATAATATAATATTTGTTTTAAAAACTCATTTATTTCAATTTTGACACTATTCAATAATTGATTTTTGTTAAAGTCATAAAAACATTATTAATTGGAACCAAGTTCATTTACGAAATACTGTAATGTCATATTAACCAATAAAATTCATGGATGTCATCAAAACATTGAAATTATATTTATTTTAACATTTATAATACCAATTATTTGATTCTTTCATTAATAAGGAAAATACTGCATCATTATTGTGTTAGAAATAATATTAATTATTTAACGTCTAAAAATTATAAATAAAAAACCATTATCTAGGAAATCTTTTTATCTTTCTAATGAATATCTATAGTTGAAAATATAACATATATAACACTATGTAAAAATTGTTTTGTTAAAAGATAAATGCTTATGTCATTTTTGTATTACTTTAACTTAATTAATATAAAGTGTCATTATCACTTACAAGTGGATACATGGGGTCCCAAAAACGACCCAAAGATGCCCTCGGTCGGACATTTATCCACCAATAAGGTTAGGCTACTTTTTAGGGTAATTTATTATTATTATAATATTATTGTTTACCCTTATTCACCATATTTACCATTTAACCATGGTAAATAAAATATTTACCGAAATAATTATTCAAAATATCTAAAAATAAAAGTTACCTATTTACACAATTTTGACATCCTGATTCCAAATATGGAATACATTTTTCCAAATTCAAAATACATAAGTGGCAGAAATTAATTTAAAATTAATTCCTGTTGTTAAAACAAAAAACGTGTTTTTAAGAGATAATAACTATCAAAAGATTGACACTTGTTTATTTCCGGTTTAATTACGATATTTTGTCCAATGACCAACATTGTATTAAACGGTAAAAATATATTCTAAATATACTTTAAAACCACTCAAATTCATAATTTATCACTGTTAATTATTTCGATTTAAAAATTTGTTTTTAATTAAAATTTAGTAAATTTCACTATTTATCAAAATATAAAAGTTATCCGAAAAGTACCATAGTTTTAACCTAGGCTAATTTCGATATTCCGAAAAAAAAATGAAGTCCATTTTGAAAGATAAAATTTATAAAATTTCAAAATGTGGGTGTTACTATTCATAATGTCTAGTTTGATTGGTTGTAGTGTGTGTTAGAACTCAAAGTTGTGTACAACACACACTACTGTATTATTCAAAGAGAAGCGTACCGTGGAAGCTTGGGGTGTTACAGGTAAAATCTGATATATTATATTTTGGACCCCTGTGTGGGTGATAGGTTTTTACTGCCCCTAGTATGGTGGTTGTAACGGGTTAACCCCATTTTAAATATGGGTGTGTTTTATTTCTCAAAAATTAAAAAATATGATTTCTCCCAACATACATTAGTAGATTATAATAGTGATGATCCACAAAGAAAATACCAATATCCCAAGCACCTAATATATATAAAAGAGAAAATATGAGGTGAAAAGAGGGAGGAAATAGAATATTGGGGTGATCCATATTTTTCTTAGCGGGAGAAGTAGTGTATAGTTGTTGATAAGATAGTATAACAGGATTTTTATTATCTTTTGGTTCATATTCTCCAATAATACCACAATAATTTCTTGTTTTGTGTCACCATCCTCATATGCACTAGCGTACAACTCGACTAGCTTAGCCATCCACCCTTCAACGCATGAAGCTTCTTCATCTTCTTTAACCAGGTCCTACATTAGCAATGATAATTTTAAATATAAGTATAAGGGATAACATTTTTCATTTAAAAATTAAAAATATGTGGAAAAAATAAGGATCAATAATCAAATCTCCCTCAGATATTGGGTCTTAAAACATTTTTCCCTTAAAAAGGGTTATTGGGAATCCATTTGTTTGAGAGGGAAGTGGATCATCAATTATTTCTTTAACCTCGATGGCATATTTTTTAAATATATGTGGAACATACATTCCATTTTTTTCATTTTTAATATTCTTTGATTCAATCCATAGAACAATAAATTATTTAACTGTGATGACTAGTGATGCTACTAGATTTCTTGATTCTTCCAGTATTTTGAAATTTAATTGATCTTACAAGGCATTTTTTCCATTTATTGATCATTTGGTAGCATTTGAATCATAAATATCTCTTCCCTGATAATAATTCCAAAAAATTAACAAATATTCCAATAATATTAATCATCATAAAGAAATTATCTTTACCTATGATATGAAAATGTGAAATAAATCTATTTATTTAGTTTTTGATTTTTTAAGGTTTTTTACGAAAAATGGCATGTGAAAGATCTTAGAATCACTAAAAATGGTTCCAATTTGATATGAAGTGGTTTTTTAGAACTAATGTTCAATTAAATTCTTATTCTCTTAAGAATGTTCCTTATTATAAGAACCTGGAGTCAATCAGGAGGAGGCGGCTCACAAGCACTATATTTCTATTGTCCCTATTATAATTTAATGAATAAAAATAACTAAACTAATATTGATGTGGGAGTTTGAAATGAATTTAATATATATATGTGCATTGAAAAGTAGAATGAATTTATACAGAAAGAAGTAAAATTTTCTTGGGAGGCCATAGTGATTTAAGCCATTGTTCACCAAAGGTTATCTATATTTAACTCAATGATGTGATTAAATCCTGTCACACCTCACCCTTTGATTTAAATTTGATCACCCCTTATAGATACCTACAAATTTGTGGATGTATCTTCCAAAATTTATCTAGAATATGTATTTGTTTACTATAACAATCTATGTCACGCTCCACCATATAAAAAACAAAAATATTGTAGGAAATGATGATTGTTAAATTTAAAAAATAATTTCAATGATAGAGAATATAGGTAGACTTCTCACTGTAATCAATTTAACCATTGCTACAAATATAATAATTTCATAAATATATTAAAATTGAAGAGAAATATAACTCGATAAATACACCATTCCCTCCCTTGAAAAAGCACTGAGGTTAGTTCTCACTTTTTAGTGGAGTTGAGAAGGAAAAACAATGGGAGAACACATAAAATAAAAGAAATAGAATAATGGTTATATAAATAAGAAATAATTTATAAAAAGTATTCTATTATTATAGAAAGTAAAATAATAAAAATAAACTAAAAATGGAAAAAAAAAGTATCCCTGATGTTTCAAACCCCTTGAGATGGAGAGGAGACACAAATTAATAATGATAAGGGTGGACAGAATTCCCTCAAAATTAAAAAATAGAAGTTTTGATCATTATTTATAGATTAAATGGATGAATTTTCTAATAAGGTATTTACTAAAGTTGTTTCTATATGTATTAATAGTGTTTCCACAAAATTTCATCTCATTTTGAAAATGTATTATTCATTTATGGTAGATTGAATTTCAAAAAATATTCTATATAGGTGACTGTTTGAATTTGAATTTTCCAACATCAAATATCTTTATAATCATGAAAGACGCTAATTCATACATTTTTTATGTTAATTAACTTGTTAACTAGCCTATTCTATATTTAATTGTAGATTTTTAGCTTATTTGGGTTTTCCGTTTTTGATATATTAGTCCACAGTAAATATTATCTAGATTTGCACATTGATTTTGAGGCCAAGATTGTGAGCTAGTTTGGGGCCTCAAAAAGTTGAATTTAGCATCTTATCCAGTTTAATAAAATAAATCCCATGATTTATTAAAGCATAAAACTAATAATATATTGATTTAAATCAGTTTATAAAACATTAGGGATGAAATATAGACTAAAATTAAAATAGTTAAAATCCAAAATTATATAATTTTTCTAGTTAAACACAAATTACTAATAAAAGCTAAATCTGTGACATTTAATCATATGATGGGATTAAGAACAATGAAAATCTATGATAGTATTATATTAATTAACTCGGAATTAATACATTATTTTCTTGAACGTAGTGTTATAAGAGAGAACAAGATAGAGCATTGGGGTTAGGAAACCCTAGCCAAGCAATATGAATGCATTGAATGAGCATTCCACCCCACTGCCATCACAGAGTAGTGACTCTTATAATTCCACATTAATGGTCCTTATGAAGATGATAAATTTACTTATGAATTATAACACATGATTAAATTCATAATATTATTTCATGCATGCCATGAATCTATGTACATTACTCTCATCTATTAAAACTCATCCAATGACTCTTTATGATTGTCAGTGTGGAAGATCTAGGTTTCCTAAGGAATCATAGGATTTGATACTAGTTATTCTCTATGACTGAATGGAAATCCATAATACCACATCACTTTGTTATATAGTATGTCTGAGGAGGCATTATATTGGTAGTTTCTTGAAATCTTATTTCATGTCATTCCATATGATTGCCTCAGTCATACTTTATGACATAACAATAGGGAAAAAATGAACCACATTCCAAGATTTATGATTTTTCTCAAATGTAAAATATGATTACCTCTTCTACATATATCATATATATATATATATGCACAACAAAGTATATAGGGTACATAAAATCTTTTACATATACCCTCAATTATTTAAGGATATTTAGTGATGTTTATTTTAAATATTGATTGGAATAATCTTATATTTGCTAACTTTGATCTTCTCTATGATGTAAAAGTTGGTGTCCTAAACCCAACATGAAAAGCACTTTTCGATTATAAAATCATGTATATAAAGAGTTATTTATGACTAATACTTAACGTAATAGAGTTGAAACATAATATTTCACTATTTATATGGCAATTTACTTAGATAATGTGTCATATCAATTAGTTATAGTAGTTCCAAGCTATAATTATAACCTAGAGATTCTATTACATTAATCTTTATATATCCTTTATTATAGATACATTATAATGATTGAACACAGATGATGTATAACTATCATGTGCTTGGGTCTTATAATAATTGATTCATTTTCTCTTGATGTTTTCACATGGCAATATCAAGTAGATTATATCATGAGGATCGACCTTCCAATAGAAACATCAAATGTTGTTGGTGTCATTAGTATTTCATATCTCTAGACTTGTATACTATTCTCTTGAATTTATATAATTATAAGTGTGTAATACATGATTATATAAATTGATGAAATATAAAAACCATGGATTTTTTGATGAGGTATCTTGAATTTTTCATATCATTGGAAGTATGATATTGATTGAATGATCAAGATTGTTTTTGTCACTTCTAAAGGGATGATATTTCTCAGGGCCATTTATGATCACCTATGTTTTAATACACTTTAATTCATGATTTATTACTTAACAGTATACATAATACAATACCAAAATATTGTGTATCCTAGTTTATTTGGTAAATTAGGTACATTTCATAATAACATATAACATTAATACAATAACATTATAGAAAACTTCCTTAACATGATCATAAAATTCCACCATTATTCTAAAATTGTACAGGATAACCTGAGGATGTATATAATAAAGGGGTGATCTATAAATCCTAGAAAGGGAATATAATTTAATAGTATAAGGTAAAATATTACATGTGGTCCATGAATCATATAAAGGTAACATGAGTGGGATGAGAATCATAGTCCTGAAAAATGAGGAATGATATCTAATGATAAAAAAGCCCGTATAGGATTATGGAAACATCTCAAAACATGGAATCATAAATATAAGTCAGGGATAACCTCTATGAAAGCATAACATATTTTCCTTTATAAAGCATCAATTTCACTATACATAGTATCTCAAGAGATTAAAATAGTACCCAAAACATTGTAGGGACATATAATTCTAGGACCACCAGTTACTTTCATATCATGTACATAAATAAGTGTGCCACATAGATCATACAACCTAAAAATGTATTTTATAAATTTTATCCCCAAAATTAAGAAGATAAGGTTAAACAAATATAAATCCCTGATCAATTAAGGATAGTTAAAACTGTTTGAATACCCATCAAGGGATATATATATATACTGGTAATCACAACACAAATGTTTTTTAATCGAAAATCACTTGATAATTTGGGTAGCAAAATGGGTGTACATAAAAACTTATAGAAGTTAACGAGAGATAAATAGGCCTATTATTACATTATAATAATAATTTCTATAATAGGTATGTGTAAAAAATATTTCCCAACATGAACACATTAAAAACAAAAGGCAGAATTTAAATGAGGTGCTCAAAAAGAGGAGGAGAGGATCCATTACCTTGAGAGGGTGCTTCTAAAATATTCTGAGGAGAATATTGAGAGATTGGGGGAATCATTTGAGGACTATTAAGAGGTAAGTTTAGATAAATTTCATTATAAAAGGGTTTTAAGTTTAGAGGATTGGTAGTTGGCATGGGTTTATATAGGAAAATAGAGGATAATTCTTTATTAAATTTCAATCTTGTGTTTTTGGACTCTTATGATAAAATAATCAAAGTTAAAAAACATATTTGTGGTATTCTCCAATGTTTTATAATAAATTAATAATGTTTTTGTTATCAACTTTTTCTAGAAACCTAGTTCATTAAAATAACACCCTTGGTGATGTGGAAGTGAGTCGTGTTTCTGAAGAATTGATTTTAAATATTTAAAAGATAATAATGGTTTTGGAGGATTCATTAAGGGTTTAAAAAATTAACCAAATAAACTAAAAAACATTATTTTAAAGGTTGAATTTATATTTGGTCTTGGAAACCTTTTATGAAATATATTACATCACTTTTTGGTCATTATGATATCATAATACATTCAATTTATTTTTCAATATTTAATTTTGGCCAAAATATTTAATTATCGCCAAAAATGATGAAAATAATAGCATCAGAAAATTTTGATGTACTTATTTCAAAAATAAAATCTATTTTATCCAAATAATTCTATAAGTATTATAATTTAATGTTTTAAATAAAAAATTCACATTTATAGAAAAATACTGTGTTTTTTCGAATAATAGTTTTATAACCCTTACAACAATTATATTTGTCTTTATAAAATTATATTATGATTTATATATAATAAATACTATTTAATATTATTATTATATAAAATATCACATATTTATGAAATAATTATATTAATTAAATACAGTTTCTTGATTGATACTATATAATTCACCAAAAAAATACAATTTGTGTTTTGTTGTACTAGAATCTAATTTTTATCAAATGCATTGTTTAATCATTTAAAAGGTAATATTAAAAACGTATAAATATAATACTTTTTTATTTAAAATAAAATTTAAAAATCATATTATTAATTTCGCGATATTTATCCGTTTATTACACTAGATAATCCCTTAAGGGTAAGGTGTGAGATGGTGAGATGTTCATGGGGTGGTTTGGTGAACATGGTTTTGGTCATGATCAGGATGAGTTTTAAATTCTTCCATAAATGGTTTTTCTAATGATTCAGTTATTAAACACTTTCTTAGAATCGTTTATGTAAAAATCATTGTTATATGATCTCCTTTATAATCAATAATAAATGGGATTCATAGGGTATGATCCTACTGGTCTATGGCATCACTTCTTCCATCGGTTTCAAATATAATTTATCATAACCCTTAATATAATAATCTTAATAATCACAATACAATTCCTATACAATCAATGATTATAATTATTAACTATATTTTAAATTTAATAGGATATGAATTTCAAAATTTACCAAATTAGTGAATGTGTTTTCAATAAATTTAATATTTAATAATGCATTTATTGATTAAAAATGAGTGGATTCCATTTATAAAAGTTTCTGTTATCGCATTATTCACACCTTAAAATTTTCTCACTAAAATTTTTCATTTCATACAATAAGACATATGAGGTAACTTCTATTTCATCTCCTCTTCCTATTACAATATTGCTTCCTCAAACTTTTAGTTCCACCATAAAAATTTAACCATGTGAGTCATCTTGTTTTATAATACTTGTTTCCCATGATTTAAGATATTAACTTTATTCTCCTCATATGAAAGATCATTCACTGATGGTACCACCTATGGACTCAGTATGTATTGGGTGTAGTATGTTCCTTCTTAAGAGGGACACATAGAAGAAATCATGTACTTGAGATAGGTTAAGTGGGAGTGTTAGTCTATAAGTCACCACTCTGATGCGATCAAGGAAATTAAAGGGGATAATGTATCTAGGAATAAGGTTTACCTTCTCCCAAATCTCATGAATTTCTTCCGTAAAGATATTTAAAAGAACACTTTTTCTCCAACATCATAGTCTTGGTCTCATTGAATATTGTATACATAGATTTTCTATCAAATTTGATTGGATTTCATATGATTCTGAATAGTTTGAAACATCTCTATCATTTTTTGGATAAGATTAGGTCCCATCATCTTCCACTATCAAGCTTCATCCCAACATGTTGGAGTCTGAAACCTCTTCCTATACAGAGCCTCATGATGTTCCACTTTAATGATATAATTGAAGTTGTTTTTATATGATAATTCCACTAGATTAAGGTGTTGATCCCAATATCCATAGAAATCCATTAAACTTGATAATGAAATATCCTTTAGATCTTGAATATTTCTTTCAGACTGACCATCCATAAAAGTGTTATGATCAGTGTTGAAACTCAGTTTTCAATATAAAACTTGCTAAAAGCTTCCCCAAAACCTCATGATAATCCTCAGATCTTGATCAGTTATAATGGAGAGTGTTACTCTATGATGTTTTATAACTTATCTTAGGTATATAATGGTTATTTGGTCAAGAGAAAACATCTTACTTGATATAAATTAAATATGTCAAATTTTTAAGGAAATTTACTACTACCCTAAAAGAATTAATTCTTTTAGGTGTTCTCGAGAGCCCTATGAAAAATTCCACAGTTATATTTTCCCATTTTAATGATGGTATGGATAATGGTTTCCGCATACACTTAGAATTGTTTTATTCCTCATTGACATGTTGGAATAACAAGAATCAAGATATAAACATCACAATATCCCTCTTAATGAAATCCCACCAAATATTTTTCTTAAAATCTCTATAAATTATAGTGTTTCTTGGACAAATAGAAAATGATGAGATATGTGAATCATTTATAAGTTCGCTCTTCAATTCTAGATTTTATGTGACACATATAATGGTTCCAAAAATATATAAATCCATATTCAACAATTTTAATAATTGGAATATTTTCTACCATCTTCTATAGAAACTCATCATCTTTTTGGGCCTCATTGATCTTTTCAATAATATATGGTCGAGAAGTTATTTAATAAAGGTAATATAAAGATCCTTTTATTAATTTTGTTTCTATATATTTCATTCCAATGTGGATTGGATAACATAAAATCATCATCATTGATAGGGTTTCATGATCCTTTTATACTTAGTGCATCTTCCACTTTGTTGGCCTTTCCAGATTAGTAATGCATTGAATAATTATAATCCTTGATCATATCTAACCACATTTTTGGTGGATATTAATCACTTTTTTGTGAATATATACTTGATACTTTTATAATTTGTATATATGTCTCACTTTTCTCCATATATATAATGTCACAAAATATTCAACATGACTATATCTGTTATCAATTCTAGATCATTCATTGGGTAGTTTTGTTACTTTACCTACAATTTGATAGTGTCATAGGCTATCACTTTTTCATATTTCATGAGTACAAATCCCAAATTTTTTTAAACACATAAATATATTTCAAAAATCCTTCCCTACTAGTGGGTAATGTGAAAACATTAATAGTGATTAACCTCTTCTTCATCTATTTAAAAATCTCATCACATTCATCATTCCATAAAAACATGACTTCCTCATGATTAATCTTAGTTATTTGTCTTGATATCCATGATAAGTTTCTCAAGTATCAACTATAGTACCCAGATAATCCAATGGAAATTTAGATTCCCGTCTTGGATTTTTTCCTTGTTCGTCCTCCAATTTCCTCATTTTCTAAGGATCCAAATATTTCCATTTACTGGTGAAAACATGTCCCAAAAAAGTTACATTCCCAAAATAAAAACTCACATTTAATATACTTCACAAATAACTTTTCCTTTATCAAGGTATTCATAATATAATTAAAATTCTTCTTATATTCCTTATTGATTTTATAGTACATAAGAATATCATCTTTAATGATTACTAAAATTTTGTTGAGGTTATTCCTAAATATTATTCATTAAGTCCACCAAGATTTCTAGAAAATTTTTGAGTCCAAATGGAATCACAATGAACTCACAGTTCTTATACCTTATATGAAAATAATTCTTGATATATCCTCCTTTTTCACCTTTACTCAAAAAAATCACGACTGAAGATCCACCTTAGAGAAATACTGGGATCCATGTAGCTAGTTGAATAAGTAATCTATCTATAGAAGATCATATTTATTAATTTTTGTGATCTTGTTGATCTCATGATAATCAATTAATATTTGCATTCACCCATCCTTTTTCTAGATAAAGAAGACTGGTACACCATATGGTGAAGAACATGGGTGTATAAACCCTTTTTCCATATTCTACCATTGTTCTTTCATCAACTCCATATGTTCAACAATTTCCATCCTATATGGGGTCTTGGATAGTGGAAAAGCTCTGAGTACGATCTCAGTTGAGAACTCATCCTCTTGACTAGGAGGAATTCCATGAAATTATTTAGAAAAAACATAAGTAAATTATCTTACAATGTGAATTTCATAAAGGATGATATTTTATTTAATCCCAATCATTTGAGATTGATGCACTTCCTACCAAGACAATAATATCCATGATTGAGAATATGACACCAAAGGATATTCATCCGCTTCCCTGGACTTGTATAGAATGAGAGGTCGATTCATGACACAAAGGGTTAATTCATTCTCCTATAAATTTGTGTTGGCCCTATATGTGAAAAGGTAATGTATACTCAAAAAAACATCGAATTCCATAAAATGGGAAATGGTAAAATTTTCAAGAACCTTTCTAAAAACATTAACTCAAGATATAATAATCATATATGTTTTCCCAAATGATATATAATCCTTTTGTGTGGTTACTTTATGTTCTTATAAAACATATAATATATGATAATATAGAATAAATTTAATTAAAATAATAAAAACAAAACTCTGGAGTAGAGTTTATGTGTACTTCAGTCATCGTGATACATCTCAACCTAGAACATTCCTTGATCCCTTTGTCTTGGAGATTGTTGGTTCTCATCATTCTTATTATCCCATATAATATATAATTTTTTTGGTTATTTCCCAACTTCTATACATTCATGACATAGAACTATTAATGGTTCCATATATTGAATAAAATTTTCATACATTATATTAACTGAACTCTTACTTTTTCTATGACAATTATCTAATTTATGACCTATTCTTCCACACTTAAATCATCTTTGAGTAAATTTATAACATCTCCTTTTTTGCCTCTTTGTATTTTTTAAATGACGTAAATTGGATCTTATTTCCTTTATCACCTTTTTCATATGAACATTCATTACATGATGAACTCCTATTATTTTTCATGTTTGAAAGTTTTAACATGTTCCTTTTGTTAGTCATGATTTGTGCTAGCTAGTTTTTCATAATCACAATACTTCTTACTTTGTCTCCCATCATGTTACAAATCTCATTGGTGTAGTCCTCACATTTCCTTTCACAGTGTTTGTTGAGTTGGTTTATCCTATTTATATACAACGGATAAAAGTAATTTAGAAATTATGGATGATAATTATTAAACTATTATACACATTAAAATGGAAACTATTAACATTGAAGGTATAACTCGTCAAAGATATATATTCCATAAACTATTAATTTCATGGTTTCAATCTATGTTATCAAATATCAAATTCCTAATATAAAATCTTAAGTTAATTGTTTTCTCATAATGATGGTTCATAAGGTGGTTGTGAATTTACTAAATCATATCCTCCATGAGTATCAAAATATTTTTGCATTAAATCAAATGGTCGTACACTAAATGATGATTCAATCCAGCTCAATTGACCCTTTTGGGGGTTATTACCCCTAGGTACAATTATTCCATAGCCACATCCAGTCATAATATATAGACAACGATGTATTTTCATGGAAATTGATTACTCTATATTTTACCAAAATGTATAAATGTTTTCTTATGTTTAGTCTTATCCCTAACACTTTCAATAGAGTTTTCAAATCCCAAACCCCGAAAATAACTACACTTTTCTCTAATACCAACTATGACAACCTATATTTTAATAAATATTAATTCATTATTTATTACATATAGGTACACAAAATACAATCCCAAAAGATCGTGAAGCATAGTTTATTTGGAAAATTAGGTAAATAGAATAAAAACTCACAGTAGGAACAAAATTAATTTATTGAAAACTTTTTTATCGTGCTCTTAGAATTCCATCATTCTTCTAAAACCGCACGAGATAACCTAGGGACGTATATAGGAATGGAGTGATCTATAAATACCAATAAGGTAATAAAAATTATATCATAAGGTAAAAAAAATAAACGTGAGATAATAGGAATATCAAGGTAACTTAATAGGGCTAATAATCGTAATCATGAACAATGAACCATGATATAACCTGATAATATAAAGGAAACATAAGAACATGACAACAAATTAAATCATGAAATCATTAACATAATTCAAGGATAACCACCAATATAACGTAATATATTGTTCATATAATATCCTCCCATAAACCATATATGGAATCTCATGTGATTAAAACATTACCCAATTCATTAGAGGGATATACAATTTCAGGCCCACACATCACTTTCATGTCATGTACATTCATAAGTGTTCCACATAAATCATACAACATAAGGTTGTACTTAATTAATTTTTACCCCATAGTTAAATAGTGAAGGTTAAAAGCATATAAATTCTCAATAAATGAATTATAGGTACAACTACGTGAGTACCCTTGAGTGAAAATGGAGACAAGTATTCAAAACACAAATTCTTAGCATGGAAAATCATAAGATAATTTCAAAAGTGTAGCAGGTGTACATAAAGGTTTATATAAGGGGAAAATGTGAGTAAAAGGGGTATGTAATTAATTGTTAATATAATGTATAGTAAGATGTAAGTATAAAAAATATATCCCAACATGAACAAGTGTAATAAAAAGGAATAATATATAGGGGTCTCTAGAAAAGAGGATAATGAGAGGATCCCTTAACTTGAGAGGGTGATTCTAAAAGCTTGGGATAAGCTTTTTTAGAGGTTGGGGGCACCTTTGTAGGACTCTATAGAGGGAATATAAGTGTCATTTAGTTATCTAAGGGTCTTTAGTGAAGAGTAATTAGAGGTTTGGTTTGTTTAAAAATTAAAAAGAGAGGATAATTCTTAATTAATTTTCAAAATTAGATTATGGTCTCTATATGATAATGAAATAAAATCTACAAACCATACCATGATTGTTTCCCATGGTTTCAACCAAAGTTAATTGGTTTTAATTACATTACAAGTATAATAACTAATATCTTAAAAATAATACTTTTGGTGATATGGAAGTGAGTCATGTTTCCAAAGAATTTATTTTAAAACCAAAAAATATAATAGAGGTTTGGAGGAATCGTTAAGGGTTTATAAAATTAACAAAATAACAGAAAAAAATTATTTTAAAAGGTAAATTTTGTATTTGGATTTTTAATACTTTTATGTAATATATTGCATCGCATTTTCATTAGAAGGATTTTATAATACACATCATATATTTATACCATATTAAATTTTGTCTGGAAAATTTGACTATCTTGAAAAATAATGAAAAAATCTCCATTAAATAATTTCAACATTATGATTTCAAAAATAATATATAATTTTTAAAAATAATTATATAATTATGAAAATTTATAATATTAGGTAAAAAATGTTTATTCAAAAAATCATTTTTTTAACAATAATAGTTTTCTTTCAGTTATAACAATTACATTTGACTTCATGAAATTATATTATCAATTATATTTAATATTAATAATTTAAGAAAATTTAATTTATTTTAAAAATTATAAAATTCATAAAAAAGTGTTTCTTGATTGATACTATATAGTTACCAAAAAAATTGTGTTTCATCGTATCAGAATCCAATTTTTTTCAAAATCATTAATTAATCATTTAAAAAGTAATATTGAAAAGGGATAAATAAAATAATTATTTTATTAAAAAATAAAATATAAAAAACATAATAATAGGGTCTAGATATATAAACTTTTATTATACCAGAAAATTCCCTATTGGTGTGGTGTGTGATAGTGAGATCACTACCACAAAACTGGGCAAGGCTAGTGCCACCCCTTTATCAGTGCTAACAAAAAAGCGCTGATAAAGGGGGGTACCTTTATCAGCGCTAAAAAAGAACATATAAAGTTTACCTTTATTAGTGCTAAAAAAGAGCTGATAAACGTACCCCTTTTTCAGTTCTTTTTTTAGCGGTGATAAAGGTACACCCTTTATCAGCACTTTTTTAGCATTGATAATGGGACCCCCTTTATCAACACCTATTTTAGTAGCACTAATAAAGGGGGGACTTTATCAGTGCTTTTTTAAAAAGCGCTGATAAAGGGTTCGTATTCAAAAAAATTAATTAAAAATAATATATGAATATATAAATATATCAACATATATATATTGATATAAATATAATATATAATTTTTAAATATATTTTAGATAAGTTTAAATATAAATTTACACTTAATATACTTAATATATAAGATATTTAGTGAAAATGGCTTATAAAAAATTAAAAAAAATATTTTTAATTAATAATTTTCTAATTATTATGGAGTAATAGTCATTTAATAACAAATTAAAGACTAAAAAAATTTAAAAAAAATTAAAAAAATATCCAAAATATGTTGAAAATGCAACTCGAAATTCAAACGGCCATAACTTTTGATCCAGGTGTCCGTTTGAGCTCTACCAAATATCAAATCGAATCCTGCGACGAGATCTACATCTCTAGGACAAGGGGGAATCTCAGTCAAGGTTTTTTTGAGGCCAAAAGAGTCCCAGAAGGCCTCCAAAACTGAGTTTTTAGTCGGGGTACCCTGATTTTTTAACATTTTGTGGATTTTCCGGCTCCTTTAAGGGGGTATTATTGGGTTTTTTTGGTGGGGACTGGATTTATTCCAAGGTATTACATTAATATTGATATTATTTCATTGAAATTTTATATTTTTTATAATTCACCGCTATTTATAATCAAATATATAACAATATGTACATATTTTTTATATATTCACACCTAATCAATTAATTTTTTAAATAAATAATTAATCATATTTACATATAAAATATATTAGATTTATCTAAATAATAACTAATATATATTTTATTTATAATACCAATACATTAATATTTATATAACTATTAATTAATATAACTCTATATATATATATTCATATAACTCTATATATATATATAACTATATATATTAAAATAACTATAATTATAAATATTAATATAACTATAAATATATATATTAATATAACTATATATATATTAATAAAACTATATATATTAATATAAATATATATTACTATATGAATAAATATATCTAAATATATATATATATAAATAGATATATCATAAATAAGAGAACAAATCAATATAGGGAAGTGGTAAAGGCTTTAGGTGTGTAGGGGGGAGGTCTCGACATCAAATCCAGGTGGAGGTAGAGGCGCGTGTGCATGGGTGATTTAGAGGGGCTAGCGCTGATAAAGGATGTATATGGTGCGTGCAAGCACTGGAGGAGCAACAAAGCGCTGATAAAGGGGGGCTCAAGCACTGTAAACCCCCCCCCCCCTCATGATTGGAAATATTTTTTAATATTTTTTAATATTTTAATTTTTTTAAGTTTTAGCAGTGCTTCATTTTAGCGCTGATAAAATACCCCTTTTATCAGCCCTTTTTTTAGCGCTGATAAAAGGGGTCTTTATCCATGATTTTTGGAGAACTGATAAAGGGGACCCCCCTTATATTTACCGGCATTAACAACACTTTTCTAGCACTGTTAAAGGCCATTTTTTGCGCTGATAAAAGCCATATTTGTAGTAGTGGATTTTCATGGGGTGGTTTGACAAACATGGTTTGGGTTGTGATCTAAATTATTTTGAACTTTTCCAATAAATTATTTCTCGTATGATTAAATTGATAAATCTCAAAATGGGATTGTTCAAGGGAAAATACATGTGATGTTATCTCCCTTAAAAACTTGGATAAATTGGATTTATAGGGTACGATCCTACTAGTTGAGACAATCACTACTTCCATCTTTGTCAAATAGTATTTATCATAACCCTTAATATACTAATATCAATGGTCACTATGCAACAACTATATAATCAATTGTTATGATGATTAACGGTCTTATGAATCTAAAAAGATATAAATTTCCAAAATAACCAAAAATAGTGCATCTGTTTTCTATATATTTATTACTTAATAATGCATTTATTTGTTCAAAAAGAGGGAATTTAGATTATAAAATCTTGATTTGTTACCCAGGTTAACCTGGATGGTAGTTCCATTATTAAATACATGGATATGGTGATTAAAGTTAATTAATTCTAGTAAGATCAAGGAATAATTCATAAATAATGGATGATAATATAATGTGTGTGTTCTTCTTTATGAGATTTCATGAGACAAAAATATTATATTACAAAATGTGTGTTCATAAGAGGTTCTCATTAATATAACTAAACTATATCACTATAGGGGCCTTGATGATTTGATAGAATCCACTTCTATTCTATGAGTGTTACTCACTACGATAGATATAATGACCTGGAGGGTCACACAGTAAGAATATTCAAGTGTTTGGGATATAATAAATGAATAAGAGTTTAGGACATGGTGGGAAACACCACAAGGTTCTTGTTGTGTCTGAGTTTGACCGATCACAAGGAAATAAATAAATTCATATATAAATATTGTTTTTAATAATATGTTTTTAAATTATTAATTCACTATAATCATAAGTAATTTAGTGAATACAAAAATATTTATTATTTGGAATGAAAATTATTGTCCAATGTTCATTACGTATATAATGGCAGACACAAGTCGACTTAATGACTCGAGTTTTATCATGTAACATATATTTTATGTTAAAATTATGTTATAAAATATAAATTACATTTTATGAAATATTTTATAAGTCAATTAGTGTCATTAAGGGATTATTTTTATGGTTTAAGTTACCTAAGAGAATAAGTTAAATTTTTAGGACAATAAACCTACTAATGTAACTCTTGAGATTCCCAAATTTGAGGGACTATCCTTTACATAAAAAAATAAAAAAAGATCAAAATTCTATTTTGGGATCACCGGGTCGCAGAATCAAGTGTTTTCAAAGTGTGTGGACTCGAAATAATTCTATAGAATTTAAAACAACATATAAGTAAATTTTGGGACATTAAATTCTCCCCACCTTAGAGCTTTATGTCCTAGAAATCCAAAACATGGGCTAATCAAACAAATTGGGGTTCTGAGCACAAATCTGAGCCTCCCTCTCACATGTACTCTCTTGGAGATTCTGGTGTTTTCACCAAATGCGCACTAGATGAATTGACCTTCCAAAAGGACCCTCTTATATTGATCCCCTATCTTCATCAGGAACTCCAAAAATATCACCCCATTGTCAATGTCCAGCTCACCCTAGTCAAGGATGTCTGATGGATCATGCATGTACCTCCTCAGCTGTGACACATTAAAAGCATCATTTACCTGGACTATCTATTTGGGGAGTCACAACAAAGGCCTTGGGGGATGGGTTGTGATGCAATTCCAATCGAAATTAGAATTCGTATAGTTGTGGATAAATTTTTCATTTTTAATTCATCATGATTAATTTAATTTCACCTGATTTGTGTATAAACCCTAGCTAGGGTACACCATATTTAATTTTTTTACATAAATATGGGCCTAAAAATATTCATATAATATTTTTAATGATTTGATAAAACTCATGTGTCCTTAAATTTGTATCAGATCGAGGAATTAATTTAATTAAGTCTGATTAATATTTTAATTTTAATTTATTCAACAAGAGGGTATCACTATTGTCCCACTTCAGAAAATGGTGTATCAAATTGGGATCAGATGACCAGGTTATGGTCACCAAAAGATCTAAATTATAATTTTATTTGATTCATTAAAAAAACAAATTATTATCAGGTTGTTGATTTTAGAATTTGTTAAAAAATTACAAATTTGGAGAGTAGTAAATGGTATACTATTCATGGGAATATTACAGAGATATTATTTATTTGAATAGTGTTGCATGAATGATTTCCATGTCTTCAATAAAAATATATTAAATATATTATTATATGAATATATATATATATAATATATATATATATAGCTGATGAAATATATATGTAAAAGAAAATATGTTTCAATCTTCATGTATTGAAAGATTTTATAAAAAATAAAAAACAATAAAAGGCCCATTTTAAAGTCTAAATAAAAAATTAAATAGAAAAGATAAAGTGGAAACCCCACACCAAAGTAGGGAATATATTCCATGGCAAAATGTGGGAAAAATAGGGGTGAGTATGCCTCCCGCAAGGAATTTTTTTGTTATAGTTGGGAGCCATGACCTTTCCCACCTCAATGGTGCACGACTCAATGCCCCTTTAAAGTTGTCCTAACCTTAAGAAGGTATGGTTGGGTTCCTCCTAACTCATCCAACTATTATAATTCTTTCCTCATTATTTGAAACCCCTCTATGGTTGGTGAAAAATACTAGAGGGACCCAAATAGTTAGAGAAAATTCTAAGAAAGCATTTTGAATTTAATTTAATTTTTTATATGACAATGAAACATGTGTTTTTTAATTGAAGTAATATAAAATTTATATTTATTCATGAAAAATAAACTCAAGATGACTTCATTTCAGAAATAATATATTTTCATGAGTCTAATGCATACCGACTAATCCTGATCCCTTGACCAACCAATGCATGTTGGGTATTTTTTCTATTAATTTTTTTTATTTATTACAAAGTAAGGTTTATAATAATAATTTGATAAATTTAGATCTATATATAATATTTTTAATAATTATTTTTATATTTTCCGAAACACCTAGATAAAAGTAATTTATCTATATTTTACATTCCCATGATCCCCTCACCAATGCGCAAGTATTGTTGTATAATTACAATGATGAAAAGTGGTGTAGTTCAGACAAATATTTAGTGATGTACCCAAAGGAATGTTGATGTATTTGATTGGTGAGTTCTAAAACTCAATTAATGGGCATATTAACTTGATTATTTACCCATATGGTCATGGTTGATCCATTATTCTCGTAATAGATTAACCATTAGTATCGAATCCTGATCATGTCACTTAAATTTTATTTATGTATGATATATTATTTAATGTATGTGTAATTTTAATGTATGATAACATAAAATAATAAGAAAGAATGTTTAGACAAAACGAACATTAATGGTGAATGTTTTTCATTTTATAACATTATTGATATTTAGTTTAGGTCATATATAATAAGAAAGATTAAATATAAATGAATTTTTTTATTGAGAATAATAAAAATCCTTAAATAAATATTAAGTCGTTATGACTTCCATTGCTTAATTTTGAACAAACTCGATTATACAAGGTGCATTTCAACCATATTTGAGGGTACCTCCTACATTTGTTATGTTCTTATTAGAGTAATGGTTCAACTTAACTAATGTTTATAGAAAATAAATTTTCATAGCCATCTTGTTATAACTTTATTTTCAAAGTGTTGATCAATGAAAGGTTATCCTTTGAGGAATATGAGACACCACTCAATAGATCAAGGAGTCATGACTTAATATGGTTTGCCAGTTGAAATACTAAATTAGAACTCTTCAAGTAGTTGTGCACTCAATATTTAGACTATGAGGAGAGGTTATAAGGATCATTTAAACTAGAATACTCTAGTGATTTATTATTCTACATCTGTTATTTTAGGGATACTAGGATATTCTAAAATCGTGGGAGACATTTAAGATAATAAAATCAATAATGTATAATTACTAATAATCAAGATGAAAGTACTAATATTATTTTTCTTAATTTTCTTAGAAAAATGGATAGTGATACCGTAGATACACTGTGATCTATATTAGAAAAATAACATGCACTCTTCGATATGAATTTAAAAGTGTAGTAAAAGTTCATGCATAAAGTACTATGATATGAATAAAATTCAATGTATTAGATTTCCCACATCCTATTAGTTCATCTCATGTGGATAGGGTAAAAATGAATCTTCTAGGAGACACATGTTGTCTCATATTTGAGAAGTACCTGAGGAGAATGTGAATCAAGAAATGAATGTGGTGATGAATACATAGAACATGCGTAAATTTAAAGATTTATCAGGATATTTCAATATATCTCATTCTTATATCCCTGTCTTATAATTACACAAGATTTTTTAGGATTATAAAATTACTAATATGGAGAAAATTATTCATTACCTTTTTGGATAAGGTTTCCCAAGAATAGAATAACTCAAAGAAAAATTAATCTTTAGTTCTTATGGTGAACAGGTTGAAAGAAAAGGAGAAAAGGCCAATATAAAGTGTAATGCCAAAGGCACCATTGAAATGACTGTAAAGAAAAAGGGGAAATCATAATACAAGAGGTTATTTTATTTTCATGTTTGGAGATAAGTCTGTGGAAGATAAAATGAAATGAATTGAAATAGGATAAAAGGATTCCATATGGTTTATATTCATCATTGTATGTGATTTTTCTATTTTAATTCTTGGTTATTATATACTAAATGTGATTTTCACATTTTTATCAAAATAAAAAACCATGTAAGTATAGAATTGTTATAATAAGAATGGTGAATTATATAAGTGATTGAGAAAGGTTGATTCCAAATTCATCAGGGATAAGTGAATAAATTCTAATTTCTAAGACTAGTGATTATAATATAACAATTATTTAATTTTAATATAAAATTTATATAATGTGTGCATTGGAACAAAGGATTTATTATTAAAAAAATTTAAATAATTTTTTTTGTGTCCCATACTTAACTCATAGTTTAGTAATGACTTAATTACTAGAATTATTTGACGAATATAAAATATAAGACATAAATACCTTATTATGAAAAAAAGATACTTTTATTGTAAATTTGGAAATAGTTTTGAAGGATATACCCAAAATTGAATTTAAACTCTCTTGAAATAAAACCATAGTTATTGATAACACATTTACTTATCTATTTTTGAACAAACAAACCTTTTGATGTAAATTTATGCCATAAAGATTTTTGATTTATCACTACTAGAGATCATGAACTATTCTAAGTAGAAGAGAGAGGTAAATTATTATTAATTATGAGATTATTAATAGTTTTATGAATGTGATATTGAACTAATTACTATGCATGGTAGGGATGTATATGTTTCCTCATTCTCACAAGAATAATAATATCTTGACCAAGCATTCAATGGCCATGTAAATGTAGAGAGGATTTATTCCCAAACTCACATTTTCTTATACACATAAAAGTCATGATGTTAGTTAAATGAAGATAGATACTTTTACTTACATGTATAAATTTATCATTAAAATATATCATTGATAATTTACTAAAACCAAATTTCCTTATACACATCATATTCATGATGATACTAAAAGGTGTATTAATTATGAGATTTAATGTATCATAAAAAATAATCAATTAATTTTTGGAGAAATGATTTACAAATTGTGGAAATATTCCATAACCAAAAACAAAATATAATGAAATATAGATATAAAATAAGTTACAGTATAAATTAAATCCATTATTCTATACTCCATTTGTTTAGATCCAAAGTGTTTGTAAATGTTAAGTCAATAAAAAACGTTCATCAAGAATAAAATGATGTGAATTTAAGGTAATTATCCTAAAAAATTATAAGGATATTAAAAAAATACATGAGTTAGAAAAATTATAGTAAATTGATAAACAATATTTATGTAAAAGTGTATATATGTTTATTTGAGATAGTGGGAGAAAGATTGACTTGGGTTAATTCAATGCCAAAGATGCACAAGTAGTTGGAAAGGAAATAAGTTCAAAAAAAATTTGTGGAAAAAAATGTTTCAGAGACACATATTAGGTGGGAAGGATAAAACTATAGTAGTGGTTTTATATTCACCATAGTAGGCGATACATTATTCATTGAGGATGATGGGTCCTACAAGGAACCAATAAATGTAAATTATCTATTATTTATCAAATTATATTAATTTAAGAAAATGTATTCCATGTACCAAAATCAAGTCTATATGTTGGTAGTTTCAATAATTATTGTAAATTCATTAGTGGGTATTCAAGAGAAATTATACATGGTTGGTAAAAGAAAGGTACAAATAAGGATCGATTGGTTATACCAAATCACACTTCCTAAATCTATTTTAATTATAATTGTTATAGAAATATTCTATGGTCATTATATTGGTAATTGGATGTCAATACCACCATTCATAGAAGGTTTATATATGATACAACTAGAAATGGTTGGTGACACCACATAATTCCATTAACGAATACAATTTATGAAGTTACTTTTTTGATTAATAAAAGAATCATGTTCATAGACTATTCATTTTGAATGATTATATTCTAGGTGTCTATAAGAGGTTAGTGGTTGCACTACCATTTTGATGTAGAATATGTTTATAACATATGGAAACCGTTATTAATCTTAAACATAGTTAATACTAGGATGAAATAAACTCTCCAAATATTTACTTAAAGTAGTTTAAAAATTTATAGGGAAAAATATCTACTGAGGTAGATATAAGGGTTTCCTAAACTAAATAAAAGTACATATACTAATAGTGTATTGGAATAATTTAATATAAATTTGTTCATAATGATACATAAAATAAATCTCTCTCAGAATACATGCATGATAAATAGACGAAGATTAAAATGGTTAGTATAATTCTATTAGTATCTATGATGGATCTATAATATATTCCATGTTATAAACTAAATATTTCCAAAAAACATTATGGTAGGAAAATATTAGTTAAATCCCAAAGAACTACATGAAAAAAAAAGAACTTTCCAATTATACATGGGAAAGTACAAGGGATATATATCTAGTACTTGGAGAGGAAGGGGAGCTCTCTATAAAGTGGTAAAAACTAGTATTCCTATTGATAAAAATGATTTAATGTCATACTTAGGTTATGGTAATGAGAAATAGAAACTCATTAAATCTTGTGGTATCCATATATACAAATACAGATTATGTTATGACTTTTGATGGAACTAAAGAAGCAAATAATATACAATGATGTCTTCTAGTTATTAGAATAATTATTTTGGTACTGACCAAGATGTAAAAATTGTGATAGAGGAAAAAAGATAATAATTAGTTATATCATCTCTTTATAAAATTCACTCAAGGAGTTTCATTTTCAGATATAAGAGTAGCCTTATAATAAAATTTGGTAGGCATAATGACTAAATCCATTACTTAGTAAAAGCGTGGTCTTATCATGTGAGAGTTAAGAAGTTCATGATTATAAATTTGGATTTAGTGAAAGTGGGAGTGTTGTATAAGTGGGTTCCAAAGATCCAATGTGAAAAACAGTTTTCAATTACATAATCTTGTATAAATATATTTATTCATGATGAATACTTACCATAATTGTGTCGACAGTTCTATATATACTATATACATTGTAATGTCCTTATATTATATGTTATATGAAGTGGTTATAAAAATTCCCCTCTATAATGAGAACCTATACACACTATGAAATAAATATTTAACATATATCCTATAGAATATATAAATTATACTAACTTATAACAGATGATGTATGACTATCAGCTATTGGGGGCTCATATTAGTTGAGACTTATTCTCATGAAGTTTACACTTGGTGTTCTTAAGTATAGTATATCATGAGGACATAAATTCCAATAGGAACACCACATATTTTAGTTGTCATTGATATTTTATATATGGGAATAGGTTTATTTTTCTCTCAAATAGAGATCATTATCAATAGATATTATTTGATTATGTAATTTTATGAAAGATGAAAACCTTGTCATTTTTTCATGCTATGGTGGCTTGTGTTGAGTGCATTATTGGTTCTATGATATTGATTGGATAATCAAGATAGTTTTTTCCAATTTAAAAAGGATGAGATGTATTGTGCATGGTTGATTAGGATGGTATCATGTTTATAAAATCCATTTTCTTAGTGATTAAAGTTAAGTATTTCTAGTAATTTCAATGAAAAATAAACCAAGAATGGATGATGACATTAAGTGTTCATTATTCTTTATGAGATATCATGAGACAAAGTGATTATATTACCAAGTGTGTATTTATAGGAGGTTATCAATTCTATGACTAAACCTTGTATCCTTAAGAACCTTTATGGGTTTCTAGAACCCAATCCTTGTATACAATTAGTGCTTACTACTATCGAGATAAGGACTTATAGGGTAACACAATAATAATATTCAAGAGTATGGACTATTCAAAGTAAATAGGTGTTTAAAACATTTAGGGACCCACCATGGAGTTTGGGATACATTTGAGTATGAATATTTGCTTAGAAATAAATAAATTCAATATTATTCAGTATTATAATAATTAGTTTTGATTTTTTTTTCTAACTATATTCATAAGAAATTATGTGAATGAAAAATAAATATTTTTTGAATGAATATTATGATTCAATGTTTATTGGGTATCTAATGGGTGAATTAAATCAATTAAATGACACCAGTTTTATGACATATGTATATTTTTTGTCCTAAGTATGTGATAAAATTTAAATGACATTTATGTTACAATTAATAAGTTATTTAGTGTCCTTAAGGTCTTATTTTGAAGGTTTATGTTACTCAGGGCATAATGGAAATTTCCAAGAATTTAGACTGACCAATGTAATTCTTCTAAATCCCAAATTAAATAGACTATTCTTTACCTTGAATTTGAGAGCCTCTATTAATTCAATACCATATTCCAATTCTATAAAAAAGTGTTTTTGTATACCCTAATCCGATTTCATCATATTGAATCTACGAAACATTTCTCAGGGGATCCTAATGACATCGAAATCATCTTTAATTATCCACCCTAGCACCCATGAACTGAAGATTGATATACTCATAGGATATTGAAGTGCTAGTGGATGATATAGTGTGATCTGATATTGGTTCCTTTAATAGAAAATCTCTGGTAGTGAGTAAAACATAATTCCAATTGAAAACAAAAGTGGATTTTTTTTGAATTAATTTTTCATTTTTAATTAGTCATGCCTAATTAAATTGAAAAAGATCCATATATGAATCTATAACGGGTTATACATTTTTTGACATAAATTGGGGCCCAAAAATTTTAAAATAAAAATTTTCATGCTTCTATAAAGCCCAGTTATCTATAAATTTAAGTACAAAAAACTCCCTATGGTCTATTTGACTCTATATTCTTTTTGGAATATCATATTAAAATAAAACATCACATTTTTGTTTAGAAATAACACTTATTTCCATAGTTAGAATATTTAACAAACTAGTTTTTCTATATATAATATAATATAATGTGTGTTTAGAGTATATTTTTGAAAATAAGACTATTCTATAAAAAAATGAAACTCATGGTGGTGTGATCAGATCTCTCGTATTTTAGAAAATGTCTCAAATAAACTCCTTTATATTGGATAAAACATTTGTATCCTTCACATATTTTAAAAACATTTTTTAGAATCTATTAGATCATAAACCATGCATATATCCTTTATCTATATAATCATATGAGAGAAATAATATGAATGTACACATCCTTAATATAGATCCATCTTCTCTTTATAATACTCATTTACTATAAATCCATGATTCAACAAACCATTTCTTCATAAAATTGAATGAAAAATACAAGATCAACTAATTTTTTGGTTAACATTAATATCTTGTATACCTATAAATTTTTAAACTATAAATTCAGTTTCATATACACTTCAAAATTGAAGAATGGATTTCTATAATACCATTAATTGATAAAAACATCCTATGGCATCCCGTCTTTTTATAACATAACTTTCATTCCATTACACGGAACTGAGGATCTTTAAGGTTTAGTGTCTTGGAAACAAGGAACAAAAAACATGAAACAAAAAAAAATTCTTCTTAAACACTTGAAAGGCTTCTCCTCATGTTCACCCTAGGCTCATTACTGCATCTCATAACCTGGGGACATACATCAAAATGAAGGGTGAGCAGAAGGCCCAGCAAGGGAAACAAGTGAAACATTTTACATATGAACTTGAGATACATCAATAAAGCCATGAAAAGAACTTTAAGGCATGAAAATGAAATCATGAGGAATATAAAAATAAAACTTTTTCATAACTTGAAGATGTGGCTACATCATTTAACATAGACAATCATGAACATATCACCAAGGTCCATCCCCAATGTGTCATTTGAAAATTACCAAGGTTATTAACCAAGGTATCGTGAAAATTGTAATCTCTAGTGGTTACATCATTACCCAATGCATTGGAGAGCTATCAGGGAGAACCCTTAAATTTGCATTTATTATCATGTGATCCACATATATCATCATCAAAAATTTCATAAATAACCCATATAGTATAAAAAATGGGTTTCTTTCATAATCATGACATTTTAAAAAATACTTTAAAGACATGATCTTTATATCACTTTAAACCCACGGAAAGGGAAGGAGGGTTTCATGTATGTAAATCCCAGAATTTAAAATAGAACATTTTGATATATATTTGAATACCCATATAGAAATAATAGCTTTTGGTATTCACTTAATAACATAAAATAATTTTGAGAAAAAGAGAGAGGCATTTTGAGACGAAAATTCTGCAGAATAACGGCTATGTTTTGGGGTTTTAGAAAACATTGAAAAGAGAGGGGACATGGGTAAAACACTCATAAAAGACCCATAAAACTGTAGAGGGAAAGAATATAAAATATTTGAGAACATGGTAATGAAATTTGAAATATATACCATATGAAATGAAGAACATGAAAGAAAGACAAAAATAAGATTTCTCTTATGAAAATTCGGCAGCCAAACAGCGTCACTTAAACTTCAACAAAAATGAATTGATGAGATAAAATAGGTTCCCTAATCATATGAACATAAAAGATTAGTATGATAGATTTAGAGATCATACACCAACATAACACAAAAGGAACTTGAAATAATTGACATGAAAGTAGATCTTTGAAAAATGAGAATGGCGAACGAATCCCTTAAAAATTCGGCAGCCTAACGGCGTCACTTAAACTTCAACCGAAAATGAATTGACAAGATCAAAATAGGTTCTCTAATCATATGAACATAAGGTTTCAGTATTATAGATATAGATATCATATCCCAACATAATAAAAAGGAACTTGAAAGACTTGACATGAAAATAGATCTTTAAAACGAGAAGGGTGAAAGAATCCCTCAAAAAATTTCGGCAGCCTAACGGCGCCACTTAAACTTTCATAAAATGAAATGATGAGAGTAAGAGGGGGTCTCTCATCATATGAACATAAAAAGGAAATTATAGTGAATATAAAATAACATCCTACAACATAAGAACATGGAGCATAAAAGGAATGACATAAAGGAGATTACTTGAAAAGAAAGAGAGAGGTCGGATCCCTTACCTTAAAACGTAACTCTTAAAACTCAATGGTTTGGACCTTGAGGGCTTGGGGGCACCTTGGGAGGACTCCTTAGGAGGAAAGGAGACCTGAAATTCGTTGGGTGAGAGTGGGGAGTCGAATGGATGAGAGGATGGCTTGGTATTTATAGGGAAAGTGAGGGGACAAGGCATTAATGGCCAAGGGACACCTCATTAGTGGTTTTGGAAAAACCATGGGCTTGCCCATGGTATTTTCCCATGGTATTGGCCACTTGGGACACCTCATACCTTATCTTACTATTCATAAGTCGACCATATTTATTACAAACTTAATACATCATTTAATGATGTCATTAAACACCCGTAACTTAAAAACTGTATTTTCACTATTCATTGAAAATTCAACTTTCTCAGAATAATCCCAAAATTTCACCTCAACCAAATATCAATGCTCTGATTTAAAAAATGAAATCCATTTTATAAAAATAATTTTCTAAATATTTTTAATTAAATTTTTAATTTAAAACACTATTCATCGAAAATTTTTTTGAGAAAAATCTCCAAAAATTACCTTAACATAATATCGATGCTCTGAGTTCAAAAATGAAGCCCATTTTATAAAAATATTTTTCTAAATATTTTTAATTAAAATTTTAATTAAAAAAAACTATTCATACGAAAAAACTAATACTTGAATAATAATTTATGAAACTGTTATTTAACCATTTTATTGAATCACATTACTTAATCAAAGTGCCTAGCTTATTTTAAAACTTTCTTTAAGTGAGATTACTAATCCATTTGGACCCATTATTAATCCTAATCATAAAATCACTATTCATAATTTACTACTCATTAAAAATCAAGTTGATCTTATTAGACTCTAAATTTTGTACTGAACATAATTGTAGAAGACCATTTTTTGAAAATCATTACACATTTATAATTATTTAGGGTTTACATAAACATATTTAAAATATCTTTTTTCTAAAATTCATCAAAAATATGCATACTATATTTATCCGGTCATTTGAAAATTCATAAAAGAAATCGAAATTTTTATTTAAAACAAAGGATTACACAAGACAGTTACAGTCTCCTTACATAGCCCCTTATCACACCAGCATAGGACCTAAGTGTAAGGTCTGCTATGGTGAGAGAATCCGAGGGAGGCTCGTCCAACATCGCATGAGTAGTAATTTCTATCAGTTTGAACTTCTCGCGAAGGAGATCCCATTCTAGCTTTATACGATGAAGTTCAGCTTGGGTTTGGTCCAGAGCAAAGCCCAGTGGTGCTACCTGCTTCCCAAGTTCTGTTAGATGGGCTTTGATCGGTCCAAGACTACTGGGTGAGGCCATCGAATCTTCTTTCTGTATTAATTAACCAATATTTCTTGTATTTAGAGACAATAGTCAAAACATTTAGTTTCCAGAGGTCATATTGACCAATGGTCAAATAACAGTCAAAACCCAACAGTCTCATTTTAATTATACTCATGTTATCAAATGAAACATTTTTGTTGAGTATAAAAATAAAATAAAATAACACATAAAATTAGGAAACAATATTTATTTAAAAAAATTCGGGTCGTTACAATCTTCCCCCCTTAAGAAATTGTATCCTCGCAATTTTTAAAATTGTGTTTTGAAATTTCATTGAAAGTCCCACATCGGAAAAGGAGTCATTAAAACTATTACTTTAAAAGAAAGAAAGGGAAGTACAAAGGTCACCCGAGTTAACCCACACTAGGATTCCATGTAGGAAAACATGGACATGGAGGAGAAAACAAAGGGTCAAGTTCTGAGGGAGAGTGATAGAGAACATGATTAGGAGAAAGTTAACCATGAGAAAATCCCAAACTTATGATGTGTGTAAACGGTCTTTGATTACCTAGTAGGAAACGTAAACCAACAACATTTTTGTTTTACATTTCTTTTCATAATTTTGAGGAGTTCATTTACTACATAGAACAAAAACATAAGAAAATATACCTACCTTCAAGTAGAGTTTCATCCTTTAATAAGTCCCTACCAACACTAATCTTTTTTCCAAATTATGAGAATTCAAAAACACTTGGTCTCATAAAAGCACAAGAATCATCTTCTAGAGAATCATATAATCTACAAAAGATTAAGTATCTATTTCTTCTATCTTTAAACATTATCCCAAAAACAGAAAGGTTAAGGTAAAACAACTCTTCAAAAATAAATAATCCCATAGGAATGGAAACTACTTTTAAATCTTCAAAGTTCCATAGTACTACCCAAAGTTCATCATAGACCATTCCATAAATAACGGTCCTTAAAATTCCTCAAAATAAACCAAACTAAGATTGAAACCCAAATACAAGAAGGATTGGATAACATAGTCTTCCAAAACAACTTCAGTGTTCATCTCCAGACAACATCAACCACTCCTAACATCTTATAACAAAAGTAGCTAACCTAAACATATTTTACCCAAGATAGGTTAATCATTCCCATAAGTAACCTAAATTACTATAAGTCCACCTTAAATTCATCAATTCTTCAAAATATAAGTCAACCTTACTCCTCAATGAAAATACTATAGTAATCTATTTACCTCGATCATATAGGGTCCCCAAAATAGTGAACGTCTTCCAAAATAATAATCATCTTTTAATCCCCTAATCATCTATGTCATATTAATACGGAAATTGTCGCATTTCCTATCACATTGGTTGTTGGGACACGTTATTCCATTTCCCACCATTAACTAAGAAGAGAAAGTATAATTAGAGGCTTAAATACTTAACCAATAATCATGAAAAGGAACTTAAAGCATATAAGGATAACTTGTAGAAGAAAATTATACCCTAACTTGTGACCCCCTAGGTTCTCATCTAGGTTATCCATGATCATATATTCTTATGTGAATCTTTATTTTATTTTATCTTTTTTCCTTTAACAATGGTTCATACCAAGCTTATGAATTTACCAAAGCATATCCCCCAGGAGTGTCGTAACCAAGAGTGCAGCAAGGCCCGTTGTCGTGTACCAGTTCCCGTTCGAGTCTAGCTCAAAGCGGTGTTTTCGGGTTTTACCCCTATGTACATCTGTGCCAGATCCACCTCTACCAGCTCGTATCCAGACAGGGATGTATTTGCTTGGCAACCCCTTACTCAATACTCACCAAAATACCAGGAAGATTTCCTATATTTAAACTTTTATATAGGGTTCTTCCTAGAGTTTTCATATCCTAATTTCCACAAATAACTAAACCATCCTTTGATACCAACTATGGAATCCCGTCTTTTTATAACATAACTTTCATTCCATTACACGGAACTGAGGATCTTTAAGGTTTAGTGTCTTGGAAACAAGGAACATAAAACATGAAACAAAAAAAACATTCTTCTTAAACACTTCAAAGGCTTCTCCTAATGTTCACCCTAGGCTCATTACTGCATCTCATAACCTGGGGACATACATCAAAAGGAAGGGTGAGCAGAAGGCCCAGCAAGGGAAACAAGTGAAACATTTTACATATGAACTTGAGATACATCAATAAAGTCATGAAAAGAACTTTAAGGCATGAAAATGAAATAATGAGGCATATAAAAATAAAAAAATTTCATATCTTGAAGATTTGGCTACATCATTTAACATAGACAATCATGAACATATCACCAAGGTCCATCCCCAAGGTGTCATTTGAAAATTACCAAGGTTATTCACCAAGGTATCATGAAAATTGTAATCTCAAGTGGTTACATCATTACCCAATGCATTGGAGCGCTATCAGGGAGAACCCTTAAATTTTCCTTTATTATCATGTGAGCCACATATATAATCATCAAACATTTCATATATAACCCATATAGCATAAAAAAATGGGTTTCATTTCATAATCATGACATTTTAAAAAATGCTTTAAAGACATGATCTTTATATCACTTTAAACCCACAGAAAGGGAAAGCGGGTTTCATGTATGTAAATCCCAGAATTTAAAATTGAACATTTTGATATATATGTGAATACCCATATATAAATAAGAGCTTTTCGTATTCACTTAATAACATAAAATAATTTTCAGAAAAAGAGAAAGTCATTTTGAGACGAAAATTCTGCAGCATAATAGCTATGTTTTGGGGTTTTAGAAAAAATTGAAAAGAGAGGGGACATGGGTAAAACACTCATAAATGACCCATAACACTATAGAGGGACATAATATAAAGTATTTGAGAACATGGTAATGAAATTTAAAATATATACCATATGAAATGAAAAACATGAAAGGAAGACAAAAATAAGATTTCTCTTATGAAAATTCGGCAGCCAAACAACGTCACTTAAACTTCAACAAAAATGAATTGATGAGATAAAACAGGGTCTCTCATCATATGAAAATAAAAGATCAGTATGATAGATATAGAGATCATAAACCAACATAATACAAAAGGAACTTTAAATACTTGACATGAAAGTAGATCTTTGAAAAATGAGAATGGCGAACGAATCCCTTAAAAATTCGGCAGCCTAACGGCGTCACTTAAACTTCAACCAAAAATGAATTGCCAAGATAAAAATAGGTTCTCTCATCATATGAAAATAAGGATTCAGTATGATAGATATATATATCATACCCCAACATAATAAAAAGGAACTTGAAAGACATGACATGAAAATAGATCTTGAAAACGAGAAGGGTGAAGGAATCCCTCAAAAAATTTCGGCAGCCTAACGGCGCCACTTAAACTTTCATAAAAGGAAATGATGAGAGTAAGAGGGGGTCTCTCATTATATGAAAATAAAAAGGAAAGTATAGTGAATATAAAAGATCATCCTCCAACATAAGAACATGGAGCATAAAAGGAATGACATAAAAGAGATTACTTGAAAAGAAAGAGAGAGGTCGGATCCCTTACCTTAAAATGTAACTCTTAAAACTCAAAGGTTTGGACCTTGAGGGCTTGGGGGCACCTTGGGAGGACTCCTTATGAGGTAAGGAGACCAGAACTTCGTTTGGGGAGAGTGGGGAGTCGAATGGATGAGAGGATGGCTTGGTATTTATAGGGAAAGTGAGGGGACAAGGCATTAATGGCCAAGGGACACCTCATTAGTGGTTTTGGAAAAACCATGGGCTTTCCCATGGTATTTTCCCATGGTATTGGCCACTTGGGACACCTAATACCTTATCTTACTATTCATAAGTCGACCATATTGATTACATACTTAATACATCATTTAATGATGTCATTAAACACCCGTAACTTAAAAACTGTATTTTCACTATTCATCGAAAATTCAACTTTCTCAGAATAATCCCAAAATTTCACCTTAACCAAATATCAATGCTCTGATTTCAAAAATGAAATCCATTTTATAAAAATAATTTTCTAAATATTTTTAATTAAATTTTTAAATAAAAACACTATTCATCGAAATTTCTTTTGAGAAAAATCCCCAAAAATTACCTTAACATAATATTGATACTGTGAGTTCAAAAATGAAGTCCATTTTAAAAAAATAATTTTCTAAATATTTTTAATTAAAATTTTAATTAAAAACACTATTCATCCGAAAAAACTAATACTTGAATAATAATTTATGAAACCGTTATTTAACCATTTTATTGAATCACATTACTTAATCAAAGTGCCTAGCTTATTTTAATACTTTCCTTAAGTGAGATTACTAATCCATTTGAACACATTATTAATCCTAATCATAAAATCACAATTCATAATTTACTATTCATTAAAAATCAAGTTGATCTTATTAGACTCTAAATTTTGTACTGAACATAATTGTAGAAGATCATTTTTTGAAAATCATTACACATTTTTAATTATTTGGGGTTTACATAAACATATTTAAAATATCCTTTTTCTAAAATTCATCAAAAATATGCATACTATATTTATCCGGTCATTTGAAAATTCATAAAAGAAATCCAAATTTTTATTTAAAACAAAGGATTACACAAGACAGTTACGGTCTCCTTACATAGCCCCTTATCACACCAGCATAGGACCTAAGTGTAAGGTGTGCTAAGGTGAGAGAATCTGAGGGAGGCTCGGCCAACATCGCACGAGTAGTAATTTCTATCAGTTTGAACTTCTCACGAAGGTGATCCCGTTCTAGCTTTATACGATGAAGTTCAGCTTGTGTTTGGTCCAGAGAAAAGCCCAGTGGTGCTACCTCCTTCCCAAGATCTATTAGATGGGCTTCGATCGGTCCAAGACTACTAGGTGAGGCCATCGAATATTCTTTCTATATTAATTAACCAAGATTGCTTGTATTTAGAGACAATAGTCAAAACGTTTAGTTTCCAGCGGTCATATTGACCAATGGTCAAATAACAGTCAAAACCCAACAGTCTCATTTTAATTATACTCATGTTATCAAATTAAACATTTTTGTTGAGTATAAAAATAAAATAAAAAATACATAAAATTAGGAAACAATATTTATTTAAAAAAATTCGGGTCGTTACACATCCCATGGAGTATCCTAAACTCCTTTAGTTATCTTGAAATATTCCATCATTGAGAATAAATATCCTTTTTATGAAACAACCCTTAGGTTTTTATGACCTTGGATGGATACTTGAAGGAAAAAATTTGGAATTTCATCCTAACTTTTATTCTTCTAGTTTCAATGCTTTCCCACTTTTACTTTCTTTATAGTATCATAACATGTACATCACATGTCTAGTTATTATTTCCCCAAAACATTGATAAAATGAGGTAAAGATTTATTAAACTCAATCACATTATTTTAATATTTACATTAAGAAAAACATTATGATTTCATTAATAATAAAAATACATAGAAAATATCTTCAATCTCACATAGTCACTAGCATACTCAGTCACATTGAGTATATGAGAGGAGAAAACATTTCCAAAGTTTATTAATAATTTGATAAATTTGAAATCTTATTTGAATCATTTTATGATTTTTTTAATATTCTATATTAAAGTATTGATAAAATTCAATATTAAGACACTTAGGAATGGGTTTACCTAATATATAAAATGACCTATTAATACCAAACTTTTCATAAGTTGTTATTATAAGATGTTTCTTACATTAAACTTTTACATAAAATTATTAATCTCAAATACAATTCAGATGAAGTAGATATCATTTATCTCTAATAGAATATTTAATAACATTAAATGAGTAATTTTATTAAAAATGATCCTTTTAAAATGTTGAACACTTTTAAATATACTATATCCATTAGTGAGATAAGATCCATACTCCACTAAGTAATGAGTCAATTTTTGTGTCCCTATCGCCACTTAGTTGTTTATGTAGGCCTTTATTACAATCCTATCATATATGAATTTTCTATGGTTGATAATATTTTCCCAATCCATCATATATATAAACTCAACGCCATTCCTATGGTATCCTTACTAGGGGTTTCAAATCCATGTGTAACCCAACGAAAATTATATGATTGAGGAACCTACATCTTTGGGTCACCTAATTTCTTACTTCCCTTAAAAAATATAATCTATGGGAACCTAATATTAGCATTAACCTCCATGGTTGGATAATCATGATCTTGAGAATTGTTCACTTTTGGAAGAATTTGACAAGTAATATTTTAAAAATAGATTTATTCTCACCATATTATCTCATGTATGCCCTTCACATGAATTCACACTTTTGATTATTTATTTTGAAATTAAATTCCTTCTACCAAATAAACATGTTAAAACCATATTGATGTGAAACGTTTTATGAAAATCCTAGCTGGTGTTACTAACTCAAATTAAAATAAAACAATATTTATAAAAATCCAAATGAATTATATGAATAATTTATGTGAAACCCTTTAATTTGAAGTTTTAGAAAAATATAAATAAAAAACTCCACAACAGTAAACCTGGAGCCATAGATAGATAACCCACACTTTTCATGATATTGAATAACCTTCCAAGCCAATGAGAAATCTAACCAAAAGTCCCTCAACCCAGGGATACCTTGCTCGAGATATAATTCAATTTTATTATAATTATATAACCTGATATGTATATATTATAATTAAATAATTAATTCAAAAACATAACCTTATTCAAGACAAATTCAATGTAGAATAAAAGAAAATCCACTATCATACCTATCATGTAACTCATTATATACATGTATAAAAATTTAGATGAAGTTTACAATTTTAAGCTAAATCATACATCGACTTATAAAATAAAATATTTATATATAGGAATAAAACATAAGGGAATAAGTTAAATAAATGAACAATTCATATATTTAAATAGGAGATACACAATTTGTGAACAATTCATAACTAAATATAATTAAAAAAAATTTATAATTTAGTTATAGGTTAATGATATTCCTTAATAACATAAATATTAACACTTTATATTAAATCTCAATATGAACTCTTTCATATTAATCATTATATATAATATTACATCAATATATGATATTAAATGAAATATAAACAATTTATATTATAGATCTATTATATAAACATCATACATGATCAAAATATCATATATTTAACATTTATTTAAACCTTGATCAAATAAATTATAATTTTTATATAGTTTAAATATTTTCTCAAATAATACACTTAATTTGGATAATTAAAATCAAATATTATGAATAATCCATAATATTAATATAAAATCCATTATATTTTTATCCTAATTTTGTGTAATGTATTGAAATTTTATAAATTATACCTATGATTTCAATATAAACACTTTATATCTAAACTATAAGTCATTCTATATAATATGAAAAAGGTTGTAAATATTAACATTTATACTATTGGATATCTTTTTGATAAATTTCTCATAAACATTTAAATTATTAATTAAAAAATTATAATTAATTAATTTATAAACATATTTATAAATGAAAATAAATATCTGAAAATAAATTTTTCTTTAATTATTAATTATATGAATAAATTCCCAGTTGAAATTAAAGTAAAAAATAATTATATTATTAATCATAATTAATTATATGTACATATCTTTGGATATGACTTTTGGTGTGTAAGTGGTGAAGTTGGAATTATCTATCATTCCTTACGATAAATAATACATGAACTTAACTAAGGAGTGGTGGTATGCATAAGAATAAACTAGTGAAACAATCATATCTTACGATATGGATTTGCATATGGATAAAACTGTGGGACTAGGATCTATGTAAGGTGAGAAAGTTTTCACAACATGTGATTAGTTTCCATATCAAAATAACGTTGTGCATATCATGTTCTTGGATGTCATATCTTATTATATGAATTCCATTTAAAATTAATCCTACATGATGTGGCCTGTATAAGAATAACTCACTACATTTGGAAAACCATGCTTACAATAGGACCTTATGTAAGAGTAATCGAGAGGGAAGCCATATTTTATATCGATCCATGATATTGTTAACACAAGGTGACTATCTATTTTTATCTATGAAATGGTTCTATCAAATCATACAATATCACATATCATATACTATGATTTGGAGAAATTTAATAATCTATATGGAATCACATGATATGGTATCTTATATCATATAAAATGATCCGATTATAGCTTAAAATATCATATTACATATATAAATACACATAATAAAAATATATATCAAACATTATGATATAGAATACAATATACAATACAAACCCGTATTTATTCAATATAAACACGATTTTGAGAATCTAAGGACCTAGTAAATCTCTAATAGAATTGTTTAATTTTTATGGAATGAATGAAACTCATTCAATGAATGATAAACAAATAGAATCCCATTTTCCCTAGATATATATGTATGAAATCCAAAACTATTAATTAAGAAATTTTTTTGAAGTTGATGTGTGATGTGTACCTTATACCAATATTGACGCTACTCCATCTTTAATCAGTGTGCTAGATAAAGATCCGTAAGGAGCAATAAAAATAATCTTACTACCATGGAGTATCAATATATTGTTACTAAATCTCCCATTTCATGTGTGGGATTCTTTTTATCAACATAATATTCTAGTGGCTCAAACAATAATTGAGGAAGGATATTGAGAAAATCGGGGAAGGGAGGGAATCAGTCAGGAACATGCACACCAAACATCTTATAGTAGTGGTTACCTTATATAAGCCTCCAGGATACTCATTTAATGATATGTATTTATTCATTCATTACAACACATGAATTAATGTATTTAATCATTTATTAATTCATCAAATGAATGCATCATTACTCTCAAGAATATAATCATAATAAATTACCACTATTAATTATATCCTTTGTTAGAAGAGATCTAAACATTAACAATTCCAATTTTCTACTACCATACTAATGTATTGCTATGATATCTCCAAGTCATATTGAATGATATACAGAAACTAAAATTTTTTCATGCCTTGCATTCTATATTTCATTCCATATGACATATCAATATCATACACTATTCTATTTTCGTATATAAATAAAATATATTTGGATTTATGAAATATCTTCAATAGTATAGAATTGTGTGTTATCTACCTCTCCTAAAGTCTTAGTTGAACTTGTAATTCTCCCTAACTTTGGAATTTATGGAAAAATTTTCTTCATTGGATTATATTTTTCTTCTTCATTTCCCATTGGTCGATTTTACCATGTATCAACATTATGCAATTATATATAAAAAATATATATATGCACTTTTGGGAGAAAAAACCTATAAAATTGATTTTTTATAATTGTGATTATCTATGAAATGAGACATTATGTTTTATATCATTATTTTTTTGGGATTAATTCCATGACAATAAACAGGACCCTGATAATAATTTTTATTGGAAGGTTCATAGTAAGATATAGCAGGCATATCAATAAGGACATTATAAATACTTCCTTAATTCCCAAATAATGAGTTGTGTAACTTGTTGGATTTTATGTATATTTTTTTAATAAATTATAACATATATATATTATTAAGATCAAATAGGGATTTGTCTAAAATTGAGTGGTCTAAAATCAGTGTTGGTAAAATTTTTACTGGAATTTCAATTTGATCTATTTATCACCTCTTCACTTAGTTAGTGAGTGGATCACTCTCAATACTTATCTATTTTAGTTAGCAAGAATATATATAAATGTAAATAACTATAAGGTAACACTAGCCTTTTTTAACAAGGTTCTCCTCCTTAATGATTACAATGTCTCTAGTACATCACGGTTATTATCCTACGCATAAAATTTCATTATTATTATCAATGAAATATTATAAAAGGGTATGAACTAGAACTTAATTTCCTAGTAATAACCTGGTAAAAATAGTTGGGGGATTTTTTTTCTTTTTACATGAGAATGAGCTTATACTTCCTTGATTAAATATCACGAGTGTTTGATCGAGTCCCTCCCATATGTTTTGGATTTGTAAGACCCCGACCCCAGTTACCCAGAGTCGGTGCATTATTGCATAACATTGGCATGATCAAAAAGATCAAGTCTCGAAAGACCGATTAGTTTAGTAGCCTTGGAAACACTAGATACATTCATAAATGTTACATTACATCATAAAGTGAAAAACATCAATAAAAAGTCTCCATAGTCCACACTCATATCCTCTTCTGACTATCCCTGCAGGTCATTCATAAAATAGCTCTTCACATCCTGGAAAATATTAAAGCATTGAAAGGGGTGAGCTCAGATGATATGTAAGGATACCAATATAGCGGAAGCATTCATCAATAAACATAAAAATTTAAGGCAATGTATAACTAAAAAAAGCCTTTTAAACTTGAACTTAAACATAATATGGAAAAAGTAAAATGAGATAATTCCATTTCCTTCTTCACATGTATATTCTACTGGTCGAATAATCACATGCAATATCAATAACCATTTTCATAATGATGGAATGCATAATGCCAGACTATCATAACCACGTAGCCAAGGCCTTGTGCCAAGACCACAAATAAGATTTTTTAAATTCCTCGTGCCAAGACACTAGTTTGTCTCATGAGACCTACCGATGCATCGAGGAGCTATAGCGGGCTCCACCCGTCACTTATTAAGTCCAATGCATTCCTCAAATGAACAGGTTTAAATATATTATAAACCATAACATAATCGTATCACATAAAACATGCATAAAATAAACATAACATTTCCACATTTCAATCACAAGATATCAATACAACAAATTGATATAACAAAAACATTATCAAAACCATTTTCAATATCAAAATAAATGAAAATTAAAACTTTGTATTTATTTTTCATTTAAAAAATGTTATGGCTTGTAGAGGAAGCTGCAACTCAAATAATAGTCACGTCGGCAGAAAATTCGTTGTCACCACATACATATGAAAAAACATTCCTTTTTTCATTTAGTAAAAAAGCATTGTATAAAAAGATTCCTTTTGAATAAAAGTAAAAGGCATAGAGGTTTATACACCGTATAAAAGAAAGTTGTGTATAAAACAAAATATGCCTCAATGAAAGGGGATTGAGATGAAGACCCTTAAAAAGATCATTTTTCTAAATACAGTAGATCTATTATGTGTATTCACTATAAGTACACATAAATAAAGTACAAATACAAGATAGGACATAATAATATCATGACATAATTTTAAAGTAGGAGATTAACCCAAAGAATGGAAATTGGGTTAAAAAGTTCCCTTAAAAAGATCGTTTTTTAAATAAAATAGATTTATCATGTGTATTCAGTATAAGTACACATCATGAAGGTACAAATACAAGATTGTACATAATAATATCATGACATAATTTGAATGTAGGAGATTAACCCAAAGAATAGAAATTGGGTTAAGAAGTTCACTAACCTTGTGTCCGACTTAACTCAACCGTTCTTTAACCTCATAAATAATAAACTAGAGTTAATCTCTACTTGATTAAGAAACTTTTTCAGGTTCATTATCCCTTTTATATCACTTATTACAATGTTACCAAAATTATACAGTCATTTATGTTAATAACGGTTGTTTTGTCGATCTTTGGTACTTGAGTCAACAATAAACTTCTTATAAATACAAGTTGTTTATGTGGTAGAATATCCATTATCTCCAGAATTATATTCATGATTTAGATATGATATATATCATATATATCCATTATATACATTCATTTATAATATTACATAACATTTAGAGGTAAGAAATGAAATGCACCGTTCATGGAGACGGTAAGCCGTACGTACGCATGAAGGCTACTTTCATTTCTATTTCATATTTAATGGAATGATATTATAATTATATAAAGTTATACTATACTTCCAGTATAATATAATGTATAATACCATTTACTCCATCCTTTATACATCCCACATATGTCATTAACGATTCAAATCACTTTGAGGGGGTGGTAGTCCGCACTTCCTAAAATGAAAATATTGTGTTCACCCATAATGTAAACCATAAAGGTATGAGATAAATGAATAATAAAGAAGCTTAGGTAAAACATAAACATATTATATATCATATATAAATATATTGACATCTTAATGGCCACCTTTGAAGGTGTTATATGAGTGTTGAACAATCATCGTTTCGTGAGGCAGAAATTCGCCATCCACAGAAACAGTATGTTCTTTAACCATTAAATGTGGGTGTGTGTAAGTGTAGCTCGAATACTTATTATAAAAACATCCTAGTATATTGAGGATACTGGTGTTGTTACAAAATAAATTAATAAAAAGAGTTTATGGGGTTTGAGAAACAAAATAAAACAAAATAACATAAGAGAAGACATTACCTTAAAGTCGGGTAACTCTTTTTGATTTGAGACAAAGGCTTCCTTGGGGAGAGTTCTGCCCAAAGTGAGGCTTCTAGGAGAAATATAGGGAAGTTGAGAGAGTATTTGGGAAGAGGTTGGCCGATCCAAATGGGTTGAAGGTGTGAATAAGGTGGTAGAGGTGGGGGCCTTTTATAAGAGGAGAG
The DNA here is from genome assembly GCA_963277665.1 of Viscum album. Lineage (NCBI taxonomy): Eukaryota > Viridiplantae > Streptophyta > Magnoliopsida > Santalales > Viscaceae > Viscum > Viscum album. The sequence continues at coordinate 1,399,227,644 of OY728143.1, read as the reverse complement.
GAGGGGCACTCTTGGAAAGGCATGAAATGTTACTTTATTATATATTGAGTTTCGGATTTTAAAGGTCCCACACTTATATATTTAGAGGATAAGGTGATAAGGATTCTAAATATGCTCATACAATAGGTTTTTGAAAAGTTTATGTCTTATAGTTTATATTATCTTTTCATTTTATTTAAATCGTTAATTAATGACGTAATCGCTGCATCATCATGCTGTCATATATAATTTAATTTATTTAATGTCTAAAAATTATAAAAAAAATATCATGATGTAGGAAATATTTTTAGCTTTATAATGAATATTAATAGTCAAATATATGACTTGTATAACCCCATTTAATTTTTTTTAGTAAAGTAACTCATGTTTGTGACATTTTTATTTTAACATTAAATAAAAAGTTTTTAATGTCATTTTCCTACCAAAGTGGCTCCATGGGGTCCCCAAGTTGACCCATGTATTTTCTTGGTCGTCCATGACTCATACAATAGGGCTAGGACAAGTGTAAAGGTATTTTAATATTTTTATAATATCATTTTTACCTTAAATTTCACTAATTAACTTTAATCGCGATTAATTAAACTTAAAAGTTACTATTCACCAAAAAACTATTTTAATCCCATTGAACCACATTTTACTTCCTAATGATAACCATTTATGTCGGATTTTTGAAAATCAAATCACAGAAGTGGTAATGATTCATTTAAACAAGAAATCAGTTTTTTAACTACCACTCAGTGGTTTCACTATTCATTAAAAATTAAAGTTTTTCAGAACAATGCCAAAATTTCACCCTAAGCTATAATTGATATTCCGAATTCAAAAATGATGTCTATTTTAAAAAATTACAAACATATAATTTTCATTAATTATTTTTATAATTAATTCCCGCTGTCACAACAAATAGTGTGTTTTTAAGAAACAATATATATCAAAAGATTGACAATTGTTTATGTCCAATTTCAAAGTGAAATTAATTATAATGACCACCATTGGATAAAATGGTAAAAATATATTCTAATTACACTTTATAACCACTCAATAGTATAATATATCACTATAAATTATTTTAATTAAAAAAGTTGTTTTTAATTATTTTTCACTATTCATAAAAAATTGGAAGTTCTCAGAAAAATACCAAAAATTCAACATAGGCTAATTTCGATATTCCGAATACACAAATGAAGTCAATTTTGAAATATAATATATATATATAATTTCAAAAGTTGGGTATTACTATTCATAATGGCTATTTTGATTGGTCGCGGTGCGTTAGAATCTCAAACTTGCATACAATGCAAGCTCTTGCATTATTAAAAAAGAAGAGTATCGTGGAAGCTCGGGGTGTTACATTCTCCCCTCCTTCAATAAATTGCGTCCTCACAATTTGGAATTTTTCTTTGAAAATAAAAGGTTTAAAATAGAAAATACCTTTGTGGAAAACCCATATCGGAAATAGGGTTAAAAAAAATATAACATTAAAATAAAGAAAGAGAGGTACAATGGTCACCCGAGATAGACCATACTAGGATTATATGAAAATATGGATATGGAGGAAAAACAAACCATCAAGGTCTGATGGAGAGTTGTAGAAAATAGGATTAGGAGAAAGTTAACCACAAGAAAATCACAAACCTGTGATTGGTTAAATGGTCATTGAATCCCCAGTTGGAAAAGTTAACCGATTTTTTTTTTTGTTTTATGTTACATTTCATAATGTTGAGGAATCTATTTAAGAGATTCACTAAGAACGTAAGGAAATATACTTACTTGTCATTTAGGTTTTCATTCTTTAATAAATTTTTACCACGAACCCATATTTCACTCTAAATGGTAACAGAACTCAAAAATATACTATTTATCCTAATTGTATAAGGTTCCAAATTTTACCACATACCATTTAGATTAGGAAAACTATTTTGTAATAACCAGGGACTTCCTGTAGGCTAGTGGTAGGTAATAAAGGCATGTCTCACTCTAGTTGTGGGTTCGATTCCTACAGCTTTGTCCGACGCGACGGGTTATCCCCCAACCTGCAGGTTGTCCTTTTCCTAAAACTATAGTATTATAATATTCCAATAATAATCATCATAAATGTTATAAACTTAAAAAATACTATCCAAAGATCAACTTAATTCATTCCAACCTTTATAGTTATCCAAAATACCTCTATCCAGACTTTCTCTAAAAGGTCTCAAAATTCCAAAATCAATTGTAACATCAGATTTCCCAAACAAAGTAAAGTTTCTCTTATTGTCACATAATAAAAATATTATTACTTCATCATATTAAATCCTTAATGAAAACAACAAGTACTACAGTACAATCCTTATATATATCACATTATTCTTATAACCAGAATATAATCATTGAGTCCAAAAGCACCAATACATTAATTATTCCACTTCAACTGTAGTAACAGCATAATATTGTCCTTGATCCCTTTTCCTTTTCTGAGGTAAGTTTCTCTGACGCTTAGGACATTCATTTTCATGATGCCCCATTTCCCTAAAATTGTAGCATTCAACATTGATATCCTCTTTCTTTCCCTTACAATCACGAGCCTGGTGACCTTTTTCTCCACATTTATAACAAACTCTCATTCCTTTTAGGAAAGTACCATGGCGATTCTTCCCACAATTATCACATAATATAAAATCCTTATTTCCCATTTTCCATTTATCTGTCTCTTGTTCCACCATTCTCTTCTTCTATTTCTTTACTTTATTGTCATAAGATTTAGATAATTCATTTTCTGTCTTGATAGTACCTGAGACAATATCTTCGTACGACGAGAAAGATTGTGATACTAATGCTCGACGGATAAATGGTTTAAACCGATCAATGAAACGATCAATATTAATTCTTGGGTAACGTATATAATCAACTGCATGCCTTACTAACCTTGTAAAGTTAGCCTCATACTTTGCGACATTCTCATCCTCGTTTTGTCTCAGACTCAGAAATTGCCTTTCCATATCTTCTCGATGGTCATGTGGAAAGTATTTTTCTAATAAAATTTCCTTAAACCCCCTCCAAACCATACTTGATACTTCATCATCTTCCTTTGTGTTTTGAATCAGCGACCACCATTAATTGGCATCTCCAGTGAGGCAGTAAACTACCATGGCAACTTTCTCCCTTTCGCTACACCCGACGGCGTGGAATATTTTCTCTAAGGAGTTTATACATTACTCAGCTACTAATGAATTTGTACCCCCATTAAATGTTGGCGGTTTTTTCTGCCTGAAGTGGTCTAAAATTGATCCTCCACATTGCGGATCAGGGTGCTCCATATGAGTAAGTTTACTATTCATAACCTGAGTGAGTTGTCCCAGTATGGTGATAAGTTGATCAACACCAGTTGTATCTCCAGCTCCACAAAAATTATCTTGAGCAGGAGGGAAATCCCTACACTGAGTGTGTGCATTGATACGGTTTCCAATCCTCCCACTAGGTTCCATTTCTAAACAATGGCATAAACAAGATTATTTTATGAATTAAAATACATAATTACATACTTGTAAAACACTTAACATAAATTAAACTATTAATGGATATAATCCATAATCATAAAAATGTTTTCTTTGAGGAAGTATGTACTCATAAGCCCTTCATAATGGTTTGCAAAGAAAATGATAATTATCCTAAGCATATCCCCTGGGAGAGTCGTAACCAAGAGTGCAGTAAGGCCCATTGTCGTGCACCAGTTCCCATTTGAGTCTAGATCAAAGAGGTGTTTTCGGGTTTTACCCCTAGGTACATTTGTGTTAGAGCCACCTCTACCTTGTCATATCCAAACTGGGATGTATTGCTCAGAAAACTCATAAAATCTCTATAATACCAAAATTCTAGGACGTTATTCTATACTAATTCTCAAAGTCTATCTTAGGGCTATGTGCTCTAATCAGAGTTTATCTAAATCTAGCTTCCAAGGTTAGTACTAAACTGCCTCTGATACCAACTGTAACGCCCCGACCCCAGTTACCCAGAGTCGGTGCATTATTGTGTAACATTGACATGATCACAAAGATCAAGTCTCGAAAGACTGATTAGTTTAGTAGCCTTGGAAACACTAGATACATTCATAAATGTTACATTACATTATAAAGTGAAAAACTACAATAACTATGTCTCCATAGTCCACACTCATATCCTCTTCTGACTATCCCTATAGGTCATTCATAAAATACCTCTTCACATCCTGGAAAATATTAAAACATTGAAAGGGGTGAGCTCAGATGCACAGTAAGGATAACAATATAGCGGAAGCTTTCATCAATAAACATAAACATTTAAGGCCATTTATAACTAAAACATAAGCATTTTAAAATTGAACTTCAATATAATATGGAAAAAGTAAAATGAGATAATTCCATTTACTTCTTCACATGGATATTCTACTGGTCGAATAATCACATGCAATATCAATAACTATTTTCATAATGATGGAATGCATAATGCCAGACTATCAAAACCACGTAGCCAAGGCCTTGTGCCAAGAATACAAATAAGATTTTGTCATGGACTCATGCCAAGACACTAGTTTGTCTCCTGAGACCTGCCGATGCATCAAAGAGCTATAACGGGCTCCACCCGTTACTTATTAAGTCCAATGCATTCCTCATATGAACAGGTTTAAACATATCATAAACCATAACATAATCATATCACATAAAACATGCATAAAAGAAACATAAAATTTCCACATTTCAATCACAAGATATCAATAGAACACATTGATATAATAAAAACATTATCAATACCATTTTCAATACCCAAATAAAAGAAAATTAAAACATTGTATTTATTGTTCATTTAAAAAATATTATGGCTTGTAGAGGAAGCCAAAACTCAAATAATAATCACAGAGGTGGAGAATTCATTGTCCCCGCATATGTAAGAAAAAACATTCCTTTTTTCGTTTAGTAAAAAAGCTTCGTATAAAAAGATTCTTTTTGAATAAAAGTAAAATTCAAAGGGGTTTATACACCGTATAAAAGAAAGTTGTGTATAAAACAAAATATGCCTCAATGAAAGGGGATTGAGATGAAGACCCTTAAAAATATCATTTTTTTAAATAAAGTAGATATATTATGTGTATTCACTATATGTACACATAAATAAAGTACAAATACAAGATATGACATAATAATATCATGACATAATTTGAAAGTTGGAGATTAATCCAAAGAATGGAAATTGGGTTAAGAAGTTCACTTTCAAAGATCATTTTTTAAATAAAATTGATTTATCATGTGTATTCAGTATAAGTTCGCATAATGAAAGTTCAAATACAGGATTAGACATAATAATATCATGACATAATTTTAATGTAGGATATTAACCCAAAGAATAGATATTGGGTTAAGAAGTTCCCTTACCTTGTGTCCGACTTGACTCGACCGTTCTTTAACCTCATAAATAATAAACTAGAGTTAATATCTACTTGATTAAGAACATTTTTCATGTTAATTATCCCTTTTATATCACTTATTACAATGTTATGAATATTATGTACTCATTTAAGTTAATAACCGTCATTTTGTCGATCTTTGGTACTTGAGTCAACAATAAACTTCTTATAATTACAAGTTGTTTATGTGGTAGAATATACATTATCTCTAGAATTATATTCATGATGTAGATATCATATATATCATATATATATAGTATATACATTCATTTATAATATTACATAACATTTAGAGGTAAGAAATGAAATTCACCGTTCATGGAGACGGTAAGTCGTACGTACGCATGAACGCTACTTTCATTTCTATTTCATATTTAATGGAATGATATTATAATTATATAAAGGTATATAATAATTCCAGTATAATATAATGTTTAATACCATTTACTCCATCCTTTATACATCCCACATATGGCATTAACGATTCAAATCACTTTGAGGGGGCGGTAGTCCGCACTTCCTAAAATGAAAATATCGCGTTTACCCATAATGGAAACCATAAAGTTATGCAATAAATGAAAAATATAGAAGCTTAAGTAAAAAATAAACATATTATATATCATATATAAATATATTGACATCTTAATGTCCACCTTTGAAGTTTTCATATGAGTTTTGAACATTCATCATTTCGTGAGGCAGAAATTCGTCATCCACAGAAATAGTATGTTCTTTAACCATTAGATGTAGGTGTGTATAAGTGTAGCTCTAATAATTCTTATAAAAACATCCTAGTATATTGAGGATACTGGTGTTGTTACAAAATAAATTAATAAAAATATTTTAGGGGGTTGGAGAAACAAAATAAAACTAAATAACATAAGAGAAGACATTACCTTAAAGTCAGGTACCTCTTTTTGATTTGAGCCAAAGGCTTCCTTGGGAAGTGTTCTTCCAAAAGTGAGGCTTCTAGGAGTAAGATATGGAATTTGGAAGAGTATTTGGGCAGAGTTTGGCCTATCCAAATGGCTTGAAGGTGTGAATAAGGTTGTAGAGGTGGGGGCCTTTTATAAGAGGAGAGGAGGGGCACTCTTGGAAAGTCATGAAATGTTACTTTATTATTTAATGAGTTTCGGATTTTAAAGGTCCCAAACATATATAGTTCGAGGATACGGTGATAAGGGTTCTACATATGCTCATCCAATAGGTTTTTGACAAGTTTATGTCTTAGATTTTACATTATCTTTTCATTTTATTTAAATCCTTAATTAATGAGGTAATCGCTGCATCATCATGATGTCATATATAATTTAATTTATTTAATGACTAAAAATTATAAAAAAAATATCATGATGTATTAAATCTTTTTATCTTTCTAATGAATATTTATAGTAAAAAATATGACTTGTATAACCCCATTTAAAAATTGTTTCTGTAAAATAAATCATGTTTGTGACATTTTTATTTTAACATTAAATATAAAGTTTTTAATGTCATTTTCCTACCAAAGTGGCTCCATGGGGTCCCCAAGTTGACCCATGGATTTTCTCGGTCGGCCATGACTCATCCAATAGGTTTAGGACAAGTGTAAAGGTATTTTCATATTTTTATAATATCATTTTTACCTTAAATTTCACTAATTACCTTTAACCACGATTAATTAAACTTAAAAGTTACTATTCACCAAAAAATTATTTTAACCCCATTGAACCACATTTTACTTACTAATTAGAACCATGTATATCGGATTTTTGAAAATCAAATCATATAAGTGGTAATGTTTCATTTAAACAAGAAATCATATTTTTAACTACCACTTAGTGGTTTCACTATTAATCAAAAATTGAAGTTTTTCAGAACAATGCCAAAATTTCACCCTAATATATAATTAATATTCCGAATTAAAAAATGATATCTATTTTACAAAATTACAAACATATAAGTTGCATTAATTAATTTTATAATTAATTCCCGATGTCACAACAAATAGCGTGTTTTTAAGAAACAATATATATCAAAAGATTGGCAATTGTTTATGTCCAATTTCAAAGTGAAATTAATTATAATGACCACCATTGGATAAAATGGTAAAAATATATTCTAATTACACTTTATAACCACTAAATAGTATAATTCATCACTATAAATTATTTTGTTTAAAAAAGTTGTTTTTAAGTATTTTTCACTATTCATAAAAAAGTGGAAGTTCTCAGAAAAATACCAAAAATTCAAAATAAGATAATTTCGATATTCTGAATCCAAAAATGAAGTCAATTTTGAAATATAATATATATATAATTTCAAAAGGTGGGTATTACTATTCATAATGGCTATTTTGATTGGTTATGGTGCGTTAGAATATCGAACTTGCGTACAATGCAAGCTGTTGCATTATTGAAAAAGAAGAGTATCGTGGAAGCTCGGGGTGTTACAGGATTGATCTTCCTCACTCCTTAACAATAGTCATATGGTTAAATAAATGTTCTTTAAACTTCAACAGTGGGATATTGTTGTCTGGATTGCTCGAAACATTGACCTATGTATGATAGATTTATGTATTCCACTTAAAATCACATCTTCTTATTCTTATTTATTGAATAGTAATATCACTAGGAAATATTTGTTTCTCATATTTAGCATAGAAGACGAGTCATTTTCATGTAACACTGGCTTCATCGTTCTCTCTATTTGATACTTCATGGTTTGAAAAATTTCATGTATCAGGTTTTTCACATTATTCTTCTTTGGTTGACTTGCCAAATTTTTAGTTTTTATAGTCGATCACCCTCTTGACATCATAATATTTATCATTTGGATAAATTTTTAATTCTAAAAATCAACTTTTCATCAACTTGAACTATAAATGTATGTGTGTGTGTGTGTATTAATTGTAGTGGTGTTAATTCTTCATCATATTCAAAACTCTGTCAACTCATCGATCTATTTATTATTTTTTTCCATGAAGCCTTATAACTCACTTTCCAAAATTCTTATAAATCAAACCTTATAAAATACCATTCTTTAAATTCAAAATCATCTTGTCAGAGTGTTATTCAAATTTTTTATGAATGATCAGTTGAAGACTCAATTATTATTTACTTATTTTTTGGATATCTTTGAATTATTATGAGCTTAATTTTTAAATACTTCTATGAAATTAATGTGTTCAAGATTACATGTATGTAACTATAATGTATTTAAATTTTTTTGGTGACCACATCTCTTTGATTTGTGGTTCCTCTCCTTTCTTCACTTTCTTAAATCGTTAAAAAATAGTGGAATTATGATATTTTAACTTGAATGTGACACTTAAAATCATCTAATATTAATACTAATTTGGATAATTATATATTTGAACTAAACGTTTTCCATCCATAACACTTTGATAAAAAAATTACTATGTTCTAAATCGACCTTTCCAATATCATCCATATGAAATATGCAGTCACTGGATCAACCACAATCATTGAATGTGTGTTTGTTTGGATAAAACACAAGAAAACTTCTCATATTAACTGTAAGAAAAAACTGAATTGACTCTATGAATCATGTGGTTAGTGGATCAACCATGGGAATATTATGTTCAATGGATCAATCATGTCAATGAAATCCATTTCCTCATTTTTTTCTTAATATTAACACTTCTTGAATAATTACTACTACATATCCAAATGATATTTACACCTTGAGATAATAGAAAATAATAGAATATATTGAATCTACATTAATTCCATAGAATATAAATTTTTTAAGTCTTATATAACCTTTTCATATTTCATGATCTTCTGAATTTCCTTTAGGTAATATCTGTTAACCTTTACTTAAATTTCAGATAACCCATATATAGGTCCTTTGAACTCTAGTGACCTTTACACATCTCTTAGTCATCTTTTAATAGTTCTTAGAATTTTTTATTTATCTATATATAATTGAGAATACATTTAAATTTATGAAAAATTCTCCATGTTATATTTTCATGAAAGGTATATAACTTTTATGTAGTTCTTGAATATCATCATTACCTTTCTGAAGTTCATTGGCGACCTTTACGGAATTACATGATTTCTAATATACCTTTACCTATCCCATGGTATACCTTTATATAGGTATCATATTTCCATTATATAGAGTCTTGTATTTATAGTAACTTTTCATTCGTTAAATATTAAGTAATGCAATTCTTCTTAACTTATTCCTTCCTCAATCATATGTTTTTAAACTATGATTCCAAGATGTCGAACTTGTTACCCTAATTACCCATGATACAAGGGTATCATTCGACTTATACAATAGGTGGATAATAACTTAATCACTGAATAATTATTTGATGTCTCAATATAAATCATCAGGTAACACAATATCATACCATTCTTGGGAACTCAAACCTTCTTCTAAACATGATTTAGAATTCATCCATTCTTACAAGTTATTCTTCTCTGTCACATATTGACATCATAAAATACACTTCTTCCATAACACAAATTTAAAAAAAATAAAACACCAATACAATTTAGGTTTAGTAGTCTCCCCTTTTTATCTATTTTAGTACAACTTTCTAAAAAATAATATGTCATTTTGTTCAATCATTCTTATTTTCTATACTCTTTTAGGTTCTATATGCCCCTTTCTCATTAGACATTATCATTTTCTTATCTCCCCTTATTGATAATAAATAAAAACTACATGTAAAAGGATGGTATGTCACACCCTAGTTTTTAATTTACATCGGTCCCCACCCAAGTTGGGTCTTGATTGTTTTTCTTAGGACCCAGGTGTGACAGGTTTGTGGTCTTAAGATAGCTTTGTCGAAGTTCAGGTCTGGGTCCTAGTTTAAATATTTATTGTTTGGAAACCTTGTGGGTTTTAGGCCAGTATGAAGACACTACATGGTTAGTGGAAGTCGTGTGGTCATCTCAAGTACCCATGTAGCCACTTATAGAATGGGAAGAAGTCACTTCACAGTCCATGCATAATTCATAAAATAAATGGTAAAATAATATGAGGGAGGGGAAATAAAAATTTAAATAATTGTTTTCATAGTAATAATATTATTATTATTAAAGACTATTTTTATTATTGTTACCAATTATTATTATTATTATTATTATTATTATTGTATATAGGTTTTTTTAGTTTTTATTTTTCATTCTTTTTTTCATTATCTATTTATTTTCATTCTTTTTTATTTTTTCTTCCGTCTTCCTCTCCTTCCTATCCCATCACATCCCATATGTGAATCACACCCTACCCCCTTCTTCCCACTTGTTATGTCACACTCCCCTACCCTTGACTATATCTCCTCCAGCAACCTCGCACCAGTGCCCTGATCCCCTCATGTTGCCCTCGTAGCGCCCTTCTCCCCTTGTGCCACCCTCGCACCGCCCCTTCTACCGACACATGCCCTTACCTATGCATATTCTAATCTAGTGTGACCCCCCCTCTAGTGTGACCTCCGTTGACCTCCCATAGCGCATAGCTCCCCTCCAGTGACCTCTCCCTCATACGATCTACATAGGGTTAGCCTCCTCACTCTCTCCTTATGGTTTTTTCTTCTTCACTACTAGAGTTTTTTTTTTGTTTAGAGAGAGATCATGATATTTTTTGTTTTTCCTCTTGAATTAGGGTTCAATTTAGCTTATTGTGGTGATTTTGGGGTACGGATGGGGTTTCCCACCACTTCTTAGAAATTTCTCCACCCGAGTTATGTGTTTCTATACCCTAGAATTATTGAATGAATTTATTATTCTTGTTTAAATTTATCAAACTATTCTATGGCTTTATTTCATGGTGTGAAGTATATTTTTTAGGTTTTTTACATGTTTATGTGTTGAGAATAGATTTTATAACAAAAAGTGGCTATGTTTTTTGGGTGTGTTTTAGTGTGGTGTTTCTTGGAAAGGTTTTATGGGTTGTTTGAAATGTGAAAACCATGTTTTCAAAGGCACTTAAGGTGCAGATAGGTTTGGAAGTAAGTTATTAAATGAAAATGAAATTATTTGGCATGTTGAACACACTGTTCATTTCTCAATATGAATTCTAAATTGTTTTCAAGTATTGAAGGAATGTTTGGAAAATTATTTCTGGTTGTGTACAAATTTATAAAAAGGGGATTGTTGTAGAATTGGTAGAGAAATGGTGTAAACTCTTATTGTGCTAATTTTAAGAGTTCTATAAAATGTTTAATTGATTTATTAGATTATATATGTATTGAAAATTATGTTATGATATAGTTATGTTGTGCATTTAATTTTAATGTATCATTTTCATTTGAAATTTGTTGTAGCTTTTTATGTAAGACTTTATTATGCCATATGTTAATGCTTTATAGATTTTTCTAATGTTTTAATAAATTATTTATGTGATGTGAATCCTGAAATGGAGTGGTTTTGGTGTGTTTCTAGTCTAAAAATAATTTTAAGTATGTTTTAGGGTGTAAAACCTTACAGTGCCTCTTGGAATTATTTTAGAATCTTTTCAAATGGATAATTAAATTACGTAAGAGGTGTGAGGGATGTTTTTGAAATGATTTTGTATGCATCTATTTTAAAATGGTATTTGGGTGTGCAAGTGGTGGCACACTATCTGTGACTTGTTTTTCTTGAGTTGTGAGTGTAAATGTGTTGTGTTAGTGATATGTGACACTTTATTGGTCACAAAAATGGAATTTCAGTTTACTAGGGAGATGGACTAGGACTGACACACTAGATGATTTAGAATTGGTTCGTCCATGTTTCGTCTAGTAGGATTGACACTACAATACTAACTAAACACATGATATGATTTGATACCACTAGGAATTAGGATGTGATTCCCCTCTGGTGGATTGTGCACGAGAACTTTGATGGTTTCAGTTTCTATACCACATTTTCACCAAGATGAGAGGTTCTTAGAATCCCACTTTATCTATTTTGGCCCTAGAGATTTACTCGTGATTCTCTAATTTATATAAAAGGTGTATAACTATCTCCATATGGTGGACCTCTTGTGTGTGTGTGTGTAAACTTTTAGAAATCTCTTTTTCTTTTAAGAAAATTGTTATACTGTTTTTCTTTGTATGTGGTTTCTCTTCATTAAAATTTTTACTAAAAAATGATTTCCTAGAAATTTTTTAAAAGAAATTTTTTAATTAGTATGTTATATTATATTATTAATGTTTTGGTATGGAATCTATTTTGGTTGTCATCCTACTAGGATTTGTATCACACCCTGCATAAACCATTGGGTGTATGCAGACCACATTGTCTATCTGTTTTAGGTTATTTCAAGGCATGTAGTGTTGGTATATTGGATCTCTTGGGGATCTTGTTTTGGATCTTGGTGGTTGTAGCTTGATGATGTTTCCCCTCTTGTTTCATGGAGGTTTGGGGTGACGTTTTAGTTTCCCTTTTTTTCATTTTCCCTTTTTAGTTTGTTTTAGTTTGTAAACATAAAATCTGGTAATTGTTAAGGGTGATTCAAGTTGAATTTTCAGATCTAAAATATTAGTTTTTTTCTCATTTTAATGTGGTTGATTTGGTTAAATTGATCCATATTTTTTCATTTAACACCCAAACACTTGTGCCAACCTGTGGGGTTGGGAACACCTTTCAGGCCTTGTCGTAGGTAGAATCAGGTGACCAGTTCAGGGTTGACCTGGGTTGGTATGAGAAAAAATTGTATTAGAGTAGGTCCTGATATTTTGAGTATTGTTCCTTGGGATAGGGTCTGGGTAGATAGGAGCTAGGATTTTCAGGACATGACATTCTAATTAGAAGTGTTGTAGTTGGCTAGCACACCTCATGATGGTAATCATGTATCTAATTGAATTTGGGTTTCATCTGAGTTCTTTGCCCTTGTGGTCACTTATTGTTTGGGAAATGAAATGAGAGTTTGGTCAATGGTATCAGTGAGAAAGCAGGGCCTTGAAATCCATGTGGAGATGGGGAAATTATCCTATAATACTCTCTGTGATGTGGGATTGATTAACATATGGTTGCCAACCATATATCTGAGTCACTCACTGTCACTAGTTTCCTCTTGAATTTTTCTATGTCACGTTGTTTTGGAATCATGGAAATTTTATTTTTCAGTAAAAATGATTTGGTTTTGGGAAGGTGGAAAAATGAATTTTTTGAATTTACCAAATATATGTTTTGTAAATGTGAATTATTGTAATATGATTTTGAGAAAATAGGATGATTTTATCAAGGCTGTATTTTTATAAATAAAGTTTGTGGTTTATTGAAAGATATTTGTTTGGGGAAAATGGACTTTTGTTTTAAAAAATGGGGGTTTAGAAACTTATATTAAACGAGAATAGTGAGTTTATAGTTAAATTTTTGAGAATGAGGTGAGTTTTTTATGTTGGGGAAATTTTTTGGAAATGGAAATGCTTTAAAATTGATGTGTAAGGTTTGAAGTGGTTTGAATGCTCTGGTTTTGAAAAGTGGAATGGTTTGGTTTTAGTCTTCAGTGCTTTCACGGGTGACCACTTGCATGGGTGCATGTGAAAATGTAAATGGTCAATGGAATAAGTGGATAAGTTCCTAGATGGACATGAGGTGGGTGCTCGGTGGGGCATGGGAACATTCATGTGTGAGGCCCATGGGAAAACATTAGATATTTTGAAACCCACCAACCTTATTTATTTTCTAAAAATAAGTAAAATTTGGTGTTTTGATAACCGGTTATTGTGTGGTGTGTCTTTTGTATCTCAGAAATGTTGTCTTTGAGGTTTTTCAAACTGAGAATCCTTTCTAGTTGACTTGGGTCTGGAGTTTTATTTCTTTTTAGTATGATGGTTTGAAAATGTTTGGTTAGTGGGTTCTTTTTGAAAGGATATTTTGGAATCCCTTGTGGTGGTTTCAATTATACGCTTGGTGTTCTCTTATGGTATGTCTTGGCCAACGAACCAGTTTTATTCGGTGATTGGTTTTCTTTATTGCCTAGTGCATGTACCCATAAATAATTAATACATGTTTGATGTTTGACCAGAGGTTATTTACCATTAGCAGACCCTCCGGTGGATCAATGTAAGTATATTACTCTTAAGCTTCAGAAATTGAGTCAAATTCTCCACCTTTTTGGTTAATAAGACCCTCTTGAAAAAGATGAGTGGTTGTTGAAGGTTAATGGAGACCTTAGTTTCTTGAGTTTTCTAAGTTATTAAAGGTGATGTTTGACACCATCAAGTCTGAAGTTTCTATTTGAGAGCAATGAAGGGAATCCCAGTAAGGAAATGTAATAAAGATATGGGTTTTTTGTGATGGTTGTGTTTGAAACGAAATTTTGACCTCTCATTAAGTTCATCTAAGATAAGGATCGTGGTTGGCCACTAATGTGGAAAATCTAGTTTTAATAGTTATTTATGATCATTTTCAAGGATATCATTTTGTTTGGGACTTAGTTTAAGGTCCCTTCTCTTATAATGGATCTTATTCTTAAACAGTCTTGTTCAGCAGAGTTTTGAAGTGTTGTTTTCTTTCCCAAATGAGAAGGTGGGTGCTTTGAGACCTTTAGAGATCCCATGTTTTACAAAAAGTGTGTGTTCCATTTGAGGAATTTTGATTTCTTATGTTTTAGTTTAATGTTCTTTTTTCCCGTTCTTATGAAGTTTCTCATTCGATGTCAAAAGGGTTGATGCATCAGAATCTTTTAAGTACTTTTCTTGGTCAAATTCCATGTTGAGGAAATGTAGGTTATGGGGTGTGATGTACTCTATTGGTTCTGTTTAGATTGTGGAAAAAAATTTGTGGGGCCAGTAAGAATATGTTTTGAATAGGGTTTTTAGATCCTGGCTACAAGGCAAGAGATGCTTCAACCATCAGAGCTCCAGCCATAGGTCTTTGAGTGAAGCTGGTCCATAATCAGGAACCTTTGGGGTTGTAAGGGACCTCAGTTCAGTGTCTGTCTTCAGTTTAGGAAATAGAGATAGTTTAAGGTTTCTATGTATCTATTACATTCTGAGTGGACCCATTGGATGGAGGGGTCATGAGGACCCTGTTTCTTAGTGGGGTGTTAGGTTTTGCAGGAAGATCCTAGGTCAGCTCTTATTGGGCTTATTATATCGGCCCATTCTAGTCTGTTAATCACGTTGGTATTTAAGGTGGGGAGACCCACTATGGGTCATATTGAAATTCCATTGAAGTAAATCAACGTTATCCGTTTTTGTGGTGTGGAGTCTATTCAGGCCTCCCTATGTTGGTATCCAGATTCCATCTTGAGTACTAGCAGCCTCTTATGGTATGGAGTCTGATCAGGCCTCCTCATGTCAGAAATTCGGTTTCTCCCCTCAGGTTGGTTTTTTAGTTGGTAGTCTTATTCAAATCTATCCAACTCTAAGTCCCTTTATTTACTAAACATTGGAGTCAAATTTCACTCCCAACGGTATTTTGAAGTAAGGTTGTGGTATCCTCGTTGAGTTCATTGTTTGTTTCAGGTATACTTCATGAGCTTCTGTTGGAATATTTAAGGTGTTTTGTCTTAGGATATTGAATGGTGTGTTGTGAGAGTTTCTAAATTATGATTTTCAATTGGAGGTTTCATAGTTTTTGGGGGCGGGCGTCACTTGGTAGGGATTCCATTTTGATTCTCCTAAGTTTAAGTTGAAAATACTTTCTCCTTATTGATTTTGTTCTTACTTCACTCTCGTGTTGTTTGTTGGGAACCTCTTTAAACTAAGAGGGTGTAGTAGTTATATTTTATAAGAAATCTTGGTATGGATTTATGAGGGTGGAAAGCAATATGGTGGTGAGAATTGTTACACCTAGTTTTAAAATTTAGCCTTGGTCTCAGACCAGGTTGGGTCTCAATAGTTTTTCTTAGGAATAGGGTGTGACAGGTTTGAGGTTTCGGGATAGTTTTTTCAATATTCTGGTTTAGGACCGAGTTTAAATTTTTATTCTATGAAAACCATGTGGGTTTCAGGCTAGTGAATGCAAAATGGGCAGTCAGCAGAAGCCATGCAATCAGCCAGAGTACTTGTGCTGTCACTTTTATAATGGGAGGAATCCACTACAAGGCCTGTGCATGGTCTCTTGAACCGTGTGGGGTAACCATGTGGTTTCCCAGGATTAAAAATAAATAATGCATAAAAAATGGTAAAATAAAATGAGATAAGTGAAATAAAAATTTATAGAATTTTGTTAAAACTAATAATAATATTATTATTACAAAATAATATTATTATTATCATTAATTATTATTATTATTATATTTAGGTTTTCTAGGTTTAATTTTTCTTTCTTCCTTTTCTCTTTCTCCTTTTCATTTCTTTCTTTTTTAATTTTTTCTTCTTTCTTCCTCTCCGTCCTCTTCCATCATTCTTCATGTGTGCATTGCACCCTACCCCTCTTTTTTCAACCAACTATGTGCCACTCCCCTACCCTTGGATAGATCCCCTCTAGTGACCTCACATCAGCACCATGCTCCCCTTATGCCACTTTCGCAGTGTCTTTCTCCCCTCATGCCACCCTCACATTGCCCCTCCTGGAAACACAAGCCCTAGTAGGCACAGATTATTCTCTAGAAAGTCCCCCTACTGGCGCGACCTCTAGAAACCCCCCCCCCCCAAAGCACATGAATACTCTCTGACAGCCCCCTCCCCGCTCGTGTGATCTATATAGAGTAAGCATCTGCACTCTCTCCTTAGGGGTTTAGCTTCTTCACAGCTAGGGTTTTGTTTTGTTTAGGGTCATATCTTGATATTTTTTGTTCGGCCTCTGGAATTAGGGTTCAATTTTTCTTTCCCGTGGTACAGTTGAGGTTAAAACGGGGTTTCTCACCACATCCCAGTGATTTCCCCACCCATGATCAATGGTTTCATGCCCTTGTATTATTTAATTAATTTCATATGCTTGTTTAAATTTATAAAAGTGTTATATGGTTTCATTTCATGCTGCGAAGTATATTTTTAATGTGTTTGACATGTTTATGTGTTGAGAATATATTTTATACAAGAATGTGTCTATGTTGTGTGTGTTTGTTTTAGTGTGGTGTTTATTATAAAGGATTTATGGGTTTTTTGAAAAGAGAAAACCATATTTTCAAAGGAACTTAAGGTGAATATAGGTTTGCAAGTAAGTTCTTAAAGGAAAATCACATACTTTGGCATGTGGAAAAAGTTTTTCATTTCTCAATATGAATTCTAAATTTTTTTAAATGATTAGAGGAATGTTTTGAAAATGATTCCAGGTTGTTTAAAAATTAATAAAAAAGGATTTTCCCTGAAATTGGTTGAGAAACAGTGTAAACTCTTTTGTGCTAATTGGATGTGTTTTATAAATTTTATAGTTGATTTATTAAATTATATAAGTTTTCCAAATTTTGTTTTGATGTGGTAATTTTTGTGTGTTTGATTTTAAAGTAGTATTTTCTTGTGAAATTGGATGTGCTTTTTATATAATACGTTGTTGGTCAATAAGTTAATTCTTTATAAATTGTTCAAATGTTTCATTAAATTTTTATGTCATGTGAATCATGAAATGGATTGGATTTGGTGTGTTTTTGTCTAAAATGATATTTTAAGTATGTTTTCATGTGTAAAGCCTTGCGGTGCCTCCAGGATATATTTTAAAAACATTTTATTTTAATTACTAAATTACATAAGAGGTGTGAGCCATGTTTGGGAAATGATTTGTTGTGTGTATATTTTAAAATGTGGTTTGGGTGTGAATGTAGTGGCACACTATGTGTACCTATTTTTTTATGACTTGTGTGTTTAAGTTTTTTAGTGATATGTGAAACTTGATTGAGCCCAAAGAGGGAATCTTGGGTAACTAGGTTGAAGGACGAGGATTAGCACACTAAATGATTCATAAGTGGTTTGGCCCGGTTTCATCTACTAGGATTGACGACACAACACTAAATAAATATATTTTATGATTGGAGACCACTAGGCCTTGGGATGTGATCCCCCACTAGTGGCTCGTTCAAGAGAGAACTGATGGTCATGGTTTCTATACCACATTTTCACTGAGATGTAATGTTCCTAGAATCTCAATTGAGCTAGTTTGACCTTAGGGATTTAACCATGATGCTCTACCTTATATGATACGGTTCCAACCATCAGCGTACATTGGGCCTATTGTTTGTAGATTTGTGTGTTTGTGGACATTTAGAAATACCTTTTAATTTTAAGAAAATGATTGTATTGGTTTTCTTTGTAAAAAAATTCATTTCTTTAAAACGTTTACTCACAAATGATTTCCTATAAATGTTTTAAAATAATTTATTTAAATGAGTATGTTAAATTATTTTATTAATGTTTTTGCATTGAATATATTTTGGGTGGAATCCCACTGGGCTTTGACTCACACCCTGCATATGCCTTTGTGGGTATGCAGACCCTTTTGTCTATCTATTTTAGGTTAAGACAAGGCGTGTAGTGTTGGAAGATTAGGTTTCCTGATTCTCCTGTTATGGATTTTGGTGGTGGAGGCTTGAGGATATTGCTCCTCTTATTGCAGGGAGTTTTGGGGAAATTTTTTAGTTTACCTTTTTTCATTTTCCATTTTAGGTTTATTTTAGTTTCTAAACTCCAAATCTGGTAATTATTAAGGGAAAGTTTGGTTGAATTTCCAGACCAAAATTATTAGATTTTGTTGGTTATTTTAATGATTTTGATTTGATTAAATCATTCCCTCTTGTTTTATTTGATACTCAGGGACTTGTGAATGACCATGAGGATTAGGGATGCCCTTTAGGACTTATTGTAGGTTGACTCAGGTGACCAATTTAGGGTTGACCGGGGTTGGTTTGGGACATGGTATCAGTTCCAACATAAAAATGTGATATCATTCATTTCACTCAAAGTATATGTGAGTCAAGACAATTTTATAAATCATGAGGGTTTGAATCAAACAACAAATCTGTTAATAACCAAAGTGAATATGAGAGTAATAAATATCCATTTTCCTAACTCTTTCAAGGGATGTACAAATAAATATAGGATGAATCAAGATAATTTTGATTGATAACATTATTCTCTATGATGTAAAAAATTGAGATGATTCACTACTCTTAACACATAGAATAGAACATTCAAGTACATGTAAACTATTTTAGAAATTATCCATGTGATCTCATTGAATTCCTTTATTTAATTTTCATTGATTAAAATAATTTCATCTCATTATTTTTATGACAGATTCTTTAAAACCAAGGATGAGAGAATTAACATTCATACCTTCTCAATAACCAAATCACAAGTTAATTCCCAAATTTATATTTTTATAAAGTTTAACATGTTATAAACTTCTCATGTTACACTCCAACTCAAGGGATGACCTCCTCATACACTTCATCAAGAGTGATCTAATCATTAAATAAGATTTCTGATTCTAGTTTTTTAAATAACACCAAGATGGTAGCGTTCATTTATTTCATCAGAGTAGATTTATTTCTTCAATTCCTTTTCAGAATATCATGTATTTTATTTCTGTAAATATGGATACTTTCATCTATTTTTTTATTTTTGAAAGCTTATTCACCATAATCACGGTTGGTTTTTTCTATATATATTCTTTGGAATACCATTTAACAAAGCATACTAGGATGGATTCATTTTTAGATCTGGAATAGTTATTCCCACTTACATCATTTCATTTGTTCTCCATCATCTCCTTCTATTCCCTACATGGTTATCACAAAAAAACAACAAAAATCATTTGGGGATTATAGTGGACCTCCTTGTTCATCAATGTGAGTAGTAGGATTAAAATTTATTATCAACCATTTTTCAATTTTCTTCTTAGCTCCATGTCTAGATGGATACTTTATGGTTTCTCAATCATCTTTCAAATATGACTTTTCTTTTGACATCATGGGTTTTTTTCATCATTATTTATGTGATATATTCTTTTTAGAATGGATCTTCAAGGCTCATGAATCAAATGGTCCTATATTTATATTACTCAATATTTCCTCTTAGTTTGGAATAGTTGTTATATAATCATTTGAATTGTGTCTTCTCAGCTTAAAACTCTCACATATCCTCTCATGATAACATAGGTTATCCCATTTTAAAAACCTCTCATGAAATTC
This sequence comes from Viscum album, assembly GCA_963277665.1. NCBI lineage: Eukaryota > Viridiplantae > Streptophyta > Magnoliopsida > Santalales > Viscaceae > Viscum > Viscum album. The sequence continues at coordinate 1,399,207,207 of OY728143.1, read as the reverse complement.
AATTTCTTCTTCATATGGAATCATATCTTTCACTTTGGATATTTCCTTCACTTGGGATTCTAATTTTCATACATTTTATATGTTAGATTTCTATATTTATAGACATACTTTAAGAATATACACATCCATTTTTGTTCTTTTAAATAGATTTCCAGAGGATATATTCACCAAATTTGTCCTTTTATTTCTCCCTTGAAATATGCTACCATTATATTCCATCATCTTCCTTTCAACTCTAATATTTATGGATTGTTTTCGAGTGTATATGATGTGTACTATTTTTTCCAAAAAAAACATTTTTCTCTTTCAGTACAACTTCCATCTTTTACTTTTATAGCTTACTGTAAACATTAATATTTTTCTTTAGCTTGGTACCCAAGGATAATTTACCATCCATCTTTACAGGCTTCTTGAAAATATTATTTTCAAGATCATTATCATGATTTTTTTCCAGGGTAGGCTTTTCTTCATTATTCAACTTTTTTGTCTTTTCGTCTAGTTAATTTTAATTTCACTACAAAAATGCATTTTCTGCCTTTTTTGAATTTAGTGGTGGTTTAAACGACCTCTAAATAATGCGCAACACTTTCTAAAAACACAATGTATTTGTGTGTAAATGGTCATTTTGTGGCGCCTTTTGGGTGGTGGTTTTTTATATTTTGGTCTTTCGTTTGGCAACGATTTTTTGGCCTTTCATTTTTAATTTTTTTATTTACGTAATTAATTAATTAATTATTTTTTTATTAACATTATTTATTATTTACTATTTATTAATATTATTCATTAATTAATTAATTATTATTATTATTATTATTATTATTATTATTATTTATTTATTAACATTATGACATATTTATCCTACAATGCATGTATATTCCATGCATTCCATGCATAAATTTAGAAAATATATATGCTGGGAGAGATTTGAACCCTTTACCTCTTGTAGGTACTATAAAGAATTTAAAACTCCAGTAAGCTCCTTATCTGGTGAGTAAAGTGTATGTAATATACTTAAAAATATACAAATTAAAAACAAATAATGATATTAAATAATAATGAATAATGAATATATAGTAAAGAAGTAATAAAAAAATAATATATTAATAAATAAAAGATAATAGATAAATAAAATATAAAATATAAATAATAATTAAATAAATAATAAATACTTAATAAATAAATAATAATTAAATGTTACGTAAATGATAAATAAATAAATAATCAAAAAATAATAAAAGTAACAAACAAATGATAATAATACATAAATAATAATAATAAATACATAAATACATAAATAATAAATAATAATAAATAATAATTGATGAAAAGTAATAAATGAAAATAGATAATAAATAATAATAAATAATATATAGTAATAAATAAATAATAAATAACTCAATAAATAACTTATAAATAAATAATCTATAAATAATAAATAATATATAATAAATAATAAACAAATATAAAATGATTAAAAAATAATAATAAATAAATAAATATTAAATTAATAATAAATACTTAATAAATAAATACTAATTAAATATTAAATAAATAAATAATAACAATAATAATAAAGGATAATAAATAGTAAATAATAAATAATAAATAAATAATAAATCATTAATCATTAATCATTAATAAAAATTAAATAGATGATTAACAGAAAATTAATAATAAAAATAAATTAATAAATATTAAATAGATATTAAATAAATAATAAATAATAAATAAATTAATAATACATCATACATAATACATAATTAAATAATTAAATAATGGATATAAATATCTATAAATATCTATACTTATAACAAAATTTACATAAATAAATATAAACACATAATTATATTACATAAATATATATAAACAGACAAATATATATAATTGCATGTTAATATAAATATATATATATAAACATAATAAAATATAAATATCTATACACACACACACACACACACATATGATATAAAAATATGTAGACATAAATATGTATTAATATTTAAAAATGAATATAAAATTGATAAATATTATTTTTAAATGAAATGAATAAAAATTATTTATTTCTATTTGGTTTATATGATTAAAAATACATTTTTATAAAAATATGTATTTATACAAGTGATTTATTAAAAGTAAAAATAAGAAAATATGAATATATTTAATTATAAATAAAACCACAATATGACAAATGATAAAATTTTAAAACCATAGTATCAATATGAATGTAATATCTAAGAATAAATTCAGTCCCTGTTGAGAAAATGCAAGAAGACCCCCTTAAACGAGGCTGAAAATCATTCCAATGGTAAAAAATTGGGGTACCCTAACTGTAGAGACCTGAAGCTTGACGTACATGGACATTACAATACTTTTGAGGAATACTTAATACATAACAAAAACAGACACAGAAGGACCGTAATAGTTTAGTGTCTTTGGAAACTCAGAACGTAATTTTCTAATCGTGGTGAAAGATATTCAACGTCTCCCATAAAGATCTTCCACTTTTGTTTTCTTACCTAAAACCATTCTTTATATACTGGGAAAAGAAAACATATAAAGGGTGAGCTCAAATGCTCAGCAAGTGTAATAATGGATAAAATAAAACAAATCATATACATTTGAACTTAAAAACCTGAACATAATGTTTAAACATCAAAATCTTGTGCAATGACATAAAACATGGCAGTAGATAAGGCATAGATCATAAAGAAACATTAATCATGATAAAATTGCATGGGAATAAAACATGTAATTGTGGCAACCATTAATCACATGTTATGATTTCAATAGTAGCCAAGGCATTGCTGCTAAGACCATCTTAGTGGACAAAGTCCTTTTCTGAATTGAGTTCACTCCTCGTTCCAGTCCTGTATTACTGAATCGGTTTAACTTTCCATTCCAGCCATTTCTATCTCATGAGATATAAATCTTCACCCAATTCATTGGACGGAGATATAGGTCCCACCCATCTCATAATGAAATCATTCTTACTTGTGCCACAAAATAAACATACATCATTCATAATAACCCAACGAATAAAATGGGTTTCATAAACATCATCCCATCATCACATAATCCATATAAAATAAATGGATATCATTTCATAATAAGAAAGATGAATCCATGTAAATCATATAGACTTTATACTTGAAATATACACATATGAAATAATGTCATCTTATGTGGAAAAATGGTTTTGATAAAACACTTGAAATGAATTCTTGAGGAAAATATCTTTTCTTCTTCAAAATCAATTTCTTTTCACAAAACATCATGCAATTTTAAAAGAAAAATATTCTTTTGGAAATATTCATGAAATATTTTTGATGAATATTTATAAAAATAAGGCTTTATAAAACCGTAAAAATCCATTCATGCCATATAAGTTAAAAAAACATTCTTCTGGTACTTTTGTCGGAAAAGTCAAAAAGTACCTCGTAACGTAAACAAAAGAATGATTCCTTACATTACATGTAGTAAAAGTCAAAAATGGGTAAAAAGTACTTTAAACATACATGAAAACACTTTTATAAAACATGGACATGGATGATAGAAATAACCCCAATAAATACTTACGAATAAGCAATCTCGGATAAAAATGAGATTTACAAAATTATCCCTTACCTTAGGTCTGATGTGCTTTGTATGGATCCGAACCTCCTGTATAATGATTTAAATAATTTCATTGACTTATTACATAATCATATTCATTTTTATGATATCATATATGTTTCAATTATGACTTTATATTACCCGTTCTTTTGTAAATTACATGTTAAAGCAGCGTTTTGGGTAAAATCATTTCCTTTATCATATCTGTTTCGACTTGTCATTCGTGATATTATTACTTATATAATGATTTAATTAATTCTATAATGTAAAAAATGATTTATATATAATATAAATTTCAGTATATACATATATATATATGATAGATCGATTAAATGAAATGAAATACACCGTTCATGGAGACGGTAGGCCGTACGTACGCATGAACGCTATTTTTGTTTCCATGTTGAATTAAATGAAATTAAGTAGATGAAATACATATATATATATATACATAAATCCAGTATCATTATTATGTCATATATTTCATGATTACTTTTTATATATACTTTATAATCATTTATGAATGGTTAACATGGAGAATGAATCTCATCGCATCGTGGAGACGGTATTCCGTACGTACGCACGAGCGATGATACTGTTCCCATGATCGTGGAATTGTTTTGGAGTGTATGTATACTATTTCATAATCTATATCACTTTAAAATAATCATATATAGTTATTATTTACACCATTATACCCATCCAAGTTAGGTGGTGGTGGAAAATAGATTACACCACGGCGTGGAGACGGTATTCCGTACGTACGCACGTGCGGTGATTTTTTTTTCCGTAGGATGCATAGATAGTGAAATAGGGTTGTTTCATACATATAATTACATATCAGTATATTAGTGATACTGATGTTATTACTTCATAATGAAAAAACTAAAGAAGAATAAGTGGAAGAAGAAATAAAGTTGAAAGAATCACTAACAGACATTACCTCTTCTTTGAAGCGCCTCTTTGAGACCACCTTTTAGGGAACTAAAATTTGTCTTTGAAGAATAACAGGACCTATAGGATGTTTCTAGGGAAGTTGAGAAAAGAATTTGGTAGGGGTTGGCCGAGCATGAAGGCTCAACGTGGTGTGAGGAAGAGAGGGAGGAGGTTCCCTTTTATAAGGGAGGAGAGGGGCACCTTTGGAAATCTTAAAAATATTAATTTATAATAAATCTAACCCCACTTAAAAACCTCCAAAAACGACTCATATTCGAATATTAGATGAGATAGGGTTGTAATCTCATCAACCAATAAAATTTAGACTTTGTAGGAATTTAATTTAAACAATATCAACTTGATTTATCCTTATTTAATCAATTTAATTTTATTTGTGGTAATAACATTCTAAATTTTAAATTATAACAAATAAATACTTATTTTTTGTAAATTGTCCATAGTTGGATAATTTATAACAGTTTCTCCATATAAATTTAAATTTATTATTTTTAAATATTTTTGTGATTTTTAAACAATTTTATAATATGTTATTTTTATAAAATAACAATTGTTTCAATTTTGACACTATTCATTTATTTGAATTTAAATAAAATATATACAGAAGATATATTCAAACTAAAAGCTTTAATAGATTCATAAAAGGTCATATTTTTCTAGAAAATTAGTGGATCACATTAAATAGTTCATATAATATTTATTTTATTATTTTTAAAAACAATTATTTGGTTTACCTATTAATAAAATAATTACTACATCATTTTTTTATAATTATTTAATATATTTATTTGTTGTATAAAAATTAAAAATAAAATCATATGATGAAGATAAATCTATTAAATTTCACAATAATACTTTTAATAGAATTTATCATCTTAAAATCACAATATTTAAATTGTTATATTTATTAAATTATGAAGGTTACAACTTTGGCATCATTTAAAATAAAATAATATAAGTGTCATAATCACTTTTATAAGGATCTAAATGGTCAAATATTATACCATTGGATGATTATGGTTTAAATTTATATGACCAATAAGTTTTGGTCAGGGTTTTGTTCCTTTTATGGTCACTATTAGTTTAATAAAAACTATATTCTTGATTTTACACTAGATAAACAATTTCTGAGTCACTATTGTGTCACAATTAATGATAATTATTTAATCCCTAAAAATTATAAATAAATTCATATGATTTAGATAATTTCATTAGATTTCTGGAGACTATTCATGTTCGAAGTTTAATGAATTTTATCACTAAATTAAAATTAATATACTTATAAGATTTAAGAGAGTGACATGTTGTCACTTTCTTTGGTTTTAATAATAATTAAGTTATTTTCATGGAAAAAAGTCCATTAAATGATTCTAATCCAACCCTTAGGTGATATGGATCGACTTTTAGTCATCCAATAGGATTTTGGCAGGTGTTTGGTTAATTTTATAATCATATATTTACCCTTAATTACCTGATTTACCTTTAACTATGGTAAATAAAATTTACCGTAGTTACTATTCATAAAGACTAAAAATAAAAATTAGCTTATTAACATAATTTGGACCCACTGATTACAAATATGGAATCCATTTTTCCAAATTCAATACACAAAATTTGCAGAAATTAAATTAAAATTAATCCTGTTGTCGAAAGAAATCGGGTTTTTGTTTAAAACATTACTAAAGATTGAATTGATTTAACCTACGAATTCAAGGTAAAATCAATGCTAATGACATACATTATATTAAATGGTAAAAATATATTATATTTATACATTAAAACCATTAGATATTATAATTTAACCACATAAATTATTACAATGAAAAAAGTGGTTTTTAATTAAAATATAGCGTGTTTTTACTATTTATTAAAATATGAAAGTTATCAGAATAATATGAAAATTTTATTCAAGGTACAATTTTATATCCTTATTCCAAAGAATAATTTTATTTTGTAAAATTGAACTTATAAACATGTCAAAAATTAAATTTAAAATACGTGCGCCATCACAATGCGGCAAAACTGCATTTTTTTAAAAATACTTATTTTACCCGAAAAATTTATTTTGTTCTTATACCATGTTCTAGATAATGTGTAAGATGAATAATAATGTAATAAAATTTAAAATTTATTTAATACTATTCATAACTGCTAGTTCATAATAATATTATAATAATATATCATTGTTTAGTAAAACCCGGTATTGCGTACAACACACGCTATCAAGGAAGGTCATGATTGCGTGTAATGCAAGCCAAGTCAGGGTTGCGTGTAGTACACGACACCTTTGATGTTGCGTATAACAAAATAAATTGAATATATATATATATATACTCAATTTTTCGTAGAATAACTACTATCAAACAAATATGAAATTGTGTGTAACACGATCCAAGATTAGTGTTGCATATATTGCAAGAAAATACGGTGTTGCATATAGCGTAAGATAATCTTGGTGTAGCTTAAAGAACATGACATCAAATAAATTAAAAAAAATACTTATCATAAAATCTTGGAGTGTTACATTCTACCCCCCTTAAAATGAATTTCACCCTCCAAATTCGTCGGGGTTATAAATGGTTTTTTACTTGAGAATTTCTTTCATAGAAACCCACATCGTAAAAAGGAATGCTAAAACTTAATTTTAAAAAGTGAAGTATGAAAAATAACGGTTACCCAAATTAACTCATCACTAGTTTTCCACATAGAGGATCATAGGTGAAAATATGGATATGGAGAAGAAATATAACCATCAAGTTCTGATGGAGAGTGGTAGATAACATGGCTATGAAAAATCCAACAATCACAAAGCCATACATTTGTGATGATCTAGGGTACCATCTGATTCATCGGATATAAGGGAACTAGGACAACATTTTTGGTTTTCAAGATCATTTCCCTAAAGTTGAATAATTTTAATTAGAATAAATACTTACTTTATTTTGGTACAATCTCATTGATGCTTGGGCTTTGAACAATTTCCACTTCATCTCTTAAATAAATGAAGTTGAATTTGTTATTCGTGAAGTGTTAACAGATCATGTGATAGAATTATGGGTCATTACATCTATTTCAAACAAAAGGTTAGAAAAAGTTATCAAATATACATAAGTCCATCTATGGTGAGGTTAATCGTATATGATTCCAAAAATGATCTTATACTTCATATATCATACCGCTTAATAAAATAAAACTAGTTTCCACTAACCAGGGACTTCCTGTAGGCCAGTGTTATGCGATAAAGGCCAGTCGCAATTCGGTTGTGGGTTCGATTCCCACAGCCTTGTCCGACACGATGGGTTGTCTCCCATCCTACAGGTTGTCCTTTTTCTGAAATTACATTAATATAACATCCCATAAATAATATCGAAAAAACTTCTATCCTTAACCAATACTAACTTATGTCCAACATAATCCATTCAAATCTTTAGGCTTATCCATAATACTGCAGTCCACTCTCATAATATAGTGAAAACGATTACAAGAGATTTCATATAACAAGAATGTTAATACCATCGTTGATCCCCATATATCATATGATATGTCTTGTTGGTCACATTCCACACATTCGAAGGCCTTAATCATGTATTCTCTTGAAAAATGAATACCCATTGAATCTTAGTGAAATCATGAGTGCTATCAAAAGTTAACTCTTTCCACATACCAAAACCCCAAAATTCTATATACTCAAACCATGATATAACTATTTCCTTATATCAGTCATGAGTTCATGAATACTGTCAAACATTTCATTTTCTCCTCATCCCTTCATTATACGCATATCATCTTCTTACGAAAAATATCTCAGTAACTTTCCATGGTTACCGGTACCATAAAATTATTGAAAACCACAATCAAACAATATATAAATATTCCAATATTCCACGATACTATATACAACACAATTTTGGAATCCCATTACATAAACACTTAATCATTCCACCACATCATCGTCATATTCAACATCTCCAATAGTGATCGCATGTGACTTCCCTTTGTCCTTTTCCTTAAGTGGTTGCTCATGTCGATCATCATTAACCCTTGGATTAGGGCATTGATTAGAATAATGCCTCATTTCATTGCACTTGAAGCATTGAAGTGTTGTTGGTGTGTTCTCTACAGTCTTTTCTTTATTCACACCATTAGCAACCCTTTTTCCATTACTTTGACACTCAGCTGCTCGATGACCTTATTTTCCACACTTAAAACATTTTCTAGTCCCTTTAAGACAATCTCCACCATGATTCTTTCCACACTTTTATCATAAGGAAACATTCATATTCTTTTCACCATTATTCTAAGATTTCTCCTTGAACTCCATCTTTCGTTTCTTTTCAAAACCATGAGATGGATATGTAACACCAACATCCATTTCTACCTTAATAGCACAACACACAATTTCTTCATAGCTACTAAAGTCTCTTATAGCTAATGTCGTTCGATGATTTGGTTTTAAGCCACTGAAGAATCGATCAACTTTACTTTCAGGTTGGATGATAAATCCATATGCGTTCCTTGCAAGCCTTGTAAAATTCACTTCGTATATACCAACTGATTCATCATCCTTTTTCTTTAGTTCATGAAACTCCTTCTCCATCTTTGTTCAAAGAATATGAAGAAAGTACTTATTGAAAAATAAGTTCTTCAACTCGTTCCATTCCATGGACTCTATTTCATCTCTTGGCCTTGTATTCTTGATAAGATTCCACCATTGATTAGCTTCACCTTCCAAACGATATACTGCTAATATGAATTTATCATGTTCAGAACATTGAAGAACTGAAACTATCTTTTTAGTGGTACTGATCCATTGTTCAGCAACAAGTGGATCAGAAGACCCACTGAAAGAAGGTGGACGTTGCCTCATGAAAGAATCAATAGAATAGTGTTCCCTTCTCTGCTCATTTGGAAGTCCAGAATGATTCATAGATTGTGTAAGTATAGCAATAAGATTCTGCACTCCATCTCCCATAACATTTGTTTGTTCATGAGTAAAATCATTGCATTGTCCATTACATTGATCAACACGGTTCCTTCGGGTTCCATCCATCGTCTAAAACCCAAAAAGAATAGTGTGAGAGGCAAAAATCAGGCTAGGGAAAACAACATAGTAAAGGGGGAGTACCCTCAATATCTAACATCTTAGGTTAAATTCTAAGATCGTTACCGTAGTTCTAGGACTATATCCTATACGTATACTTATCCTTAGGGACATCCCTAGACATACCTTAGAAATATCTCTAGGGATCTCACTAACGTTTTCTCCACCTAGTTTCCAAAGGTTGACTAAACCTTTCCTCGGATACCAACAATAGTGACCCGAAGCTTGACATACATGGACATTACATTACTTTTGAGGAATACTTAATACATAACAAAAACAGACACAAAAGGACTGTAATAGTTTTGTGTCTTTGGAAACTCGGAACGTAATTTTCTAATCGTGGTGAAAGATCTTCAACGTCTCCCATAAATATCTTCCCCTTTTGTTTTCTTACCTAAAACATTTCTTTATATCCTGGGGAAAAGAAAACATATAAAGGGTGATCTCAAATGATCAGTAAGGTTAAGAATGGATAAAATAAAACAAATCATATACATTTGAACTTAAAAACCTAAACATAATGTTTAAACATCAAAATCTTGAGCAATAACATAAAACATGGAAGTACATAAGGCATAGATCATAAAGAAACATTAATCATGATAAAATAGCATGGGAATAAAACATGTAATTGTGACAACTATTAAGGACATGTTATGATTTCCATAGTAGCCAAGGCATTGCTGCCAAGACCATCTTAGTGGACAAATTCCCTTTCTGAATCGAGTTCACTCCTCGTTCCAGTCCTGTATTACTGAACCGGTTTAAGTTTCTGTTCCATCCATGTCTATATTATGAGATATAAATCTTTACCCAATGCATTAAAGGGAGATATAGGTCCCACCCATCTCATAATTAAATCATTCTTACTTGTGCCACAAAATAAACATATATCATTCATAATAACCCAACGAATAAAATGGGTTTCATAAACATCATCCCATTACCACATAATCCATATAAAAGAAATGGATATCATTTCATAATAAGAAAAGTGAATCCATGTAAATCATATAGACTTTATACTTGAAACATAAACATATGAAATAATGTTATCTTAGATGGAAAAATGGTTTTGATAAAACACATGAAATGAATTCTTGAGGAAAATATCCTTTCTTCTTCAAAATCAATTTCTTTTCACAAAACATCATGCAATTTCAAAAGAAAAAGATTCTGTTTGAAATAGTCATGAAATATTTTGTAGGAATATTCATAAAAATAAGGCTTTATAAAACCGTAAAAATCATTTCGTGCCGTATAAGTTAAAAAAACATTCTTCTCGTACTTTTGCTGGAAAAGTCAAAAAGTACATCGTAATGTAAAAAAAAGAAAGATTCCATACATACCATGTAGTAAAAGTCAAAAATAGGTAAAAAGGACTTTAAAAATACATGAAAACATTTTAATAAAACATGGACATTGATGATATAAATAACCCCAGTAAATACTTACAAATAAGAAATCTCAGATAAAAATGAGATTTGCAAAATTATCCCTTACCTTAGGTCTGATATGCTTCGTATGGATCCGAACCTCCTGTATAATGATTTAAATAATGTCATTGACTTATTACATAATCATATTCATTGTTATGATATCATATATGTTTCAATTATGACTTTATATTACCCGTTCTTTTGTAAATTACATGTTAAAGCAACGTTTTGGGTAAAATCATTTCATTTATCGTATGTGTTTCGGCTTGTCATTCTTGATATTATTACTTATATCCTGATTTACTTAATTCTAGAATGTAAAACATGATTTATATATAATATACATTTCAGTATATACATATATATTTTATAGATTGATTAAATGAAATGAAATACACCGTTCATGGAGACGGTAGGCCGTACGTACGCACGAATGTTGTTTTCGTTTCCTTATTGAATTAAATGAAATTAAGTAGATGACATACATATATATATATATACATAAATCCAGTATCATTATTATTTCATATATTTCATGATTACTTTTTATATATACTTTATAATCATTCATGAATGTTTAACATGGAGAATGAATCTCATCGCGTCGTGGAGATGGTATTCCGTACGTACGCACGAGCGATGATATCATTCCCATGATCGTGGAATCGTTTTTGAGTGTATGTATACTATTTAAGAATCAAAATCACTTTACAATATTCATATATAGTTATTATTTACACCATTATACCCTTCCAAGTAAGGTGGTGGTGGAAAATAGATTACACCATGGCGTGGAGACGGTATTCTGTACGTACACATGCGCGGTGATTTTGTTTTCCGTAGGATGGATAGATGGTGAAATAGGGTTGTGTCATACTTATAATAACATATAAGTATATGAGTGATACTTATGTTATTACTTCATGATAAAACAACTAAAGAATAAGAAGTGTAAGAAGAAATAAAGTTGAAAGAATCGGTAACGGACATTACCTCTTCTTTGAAGCACCTCTTTGAGACCTCCTTTTAGGGCACTAAAATCTGTCTTTGAAGAAGACCAGGACCTCTAAGATGTTTCTAGGGAAGTTGAGAAGAGAATTTTTCATGGGTTGGACGAGCATGAAGGCTCAATGTGGTGTGAGGAAGAGAGAGATGAGGTGCCCTTTTATAAGGGAGGAGAGGAGCACCTTTGGAAATCATAAAAATATTAACTTATAATAAATCTAACCCCACTTAAAAACCTCAAAAAATTACTCATATTCAAATATTAGATGCGATAGGGTTTTAATATCATCAACCAATAAAATTTAGACATTTTAGGAATTTAGTTTAAACATTATCAACTTGATTTATCCTTATTTAATCAATTAAAATTTATTTGTGGTAATAACATTCTAAATTTTAAATTATAATAAATAATTGCTTATTTGTTGTGAATTATCCATAATTGGATAATTTATAACATTTTATACCATATAAATTTAATTTTATAATTTTTAAATATTTTTGTGATTTTTAAACAATTTTATAATAAGTTATTTTTATAAAATAACAATATTGTCAATTTTGACACTATTCATTTATTTGAATTTAAATAAAATATATATATAATATATGTTCGAAATAAAATCTTTAATAGATTTATAAAAGGTCATATTTTTTTAGAAAATTAGTGGAGCATATTAAATAGTTCATATAATATTTATTTTATTATTTTTAAACCATTTATTTGGTTTATCTCTTAATAAAATAATTACTACATCATTTTTTTATAATTATTTAATATACTTATTTGTTGCATAAAAATTAAAAATAAAATCATATGATGAATATAAATCCATTAACATTCACAATAATAATTTACTCCAATTTATAATCTTAAAATCACAATATTTAAATTGTTATATTAATTAAATTATGAAGGTGACAACTTTGGCATCATTTAAAATTAAATAATATAACTATCATAATCGCTTTTATAAGGCTCAAAATGGTCAAATAGTCTACCATTGGATTATTATGGTTTAAATTTACATGAAAAATAAGTTTTTTTTTGGGTTTTGTGCCTTTTATGGTCACTATTAGTTTAATAAAAACTATATTCTTGATTTTTCACTAGAAAAACAATTTCTGCATCACTATTGTGTCACAATTAATGATAATTATTTAATCCCTAAAAATTATAAATAAATTCATATGATTTAGATAATCTCATTAGATTTCTTGAGACTATTCATGTTCGAAGTTTCATGAAGTTTATCACTAAATTAAAATTAATATACTTATAAGATTTAAGAGAGTGACATGTTGTCACTTTCTTTGGTTTTAATAATAATTAAGTTATTTTCATGGACAAAAGTCCATTAAATGATTCTAATCAGACCATTAGGTGATATGGGTCGACTTTTAGTCATCCAATAGGATTTTGGCAGGTGTTATGTTAATTTTATAATCTTATATTTACCCTTAATTACCCGATTAACCTTTAACTAGGGTAAATAAAATTTAACGTAGTTACTATTCATAAAGCCCAAAAATAAAAAGTAGCTTATTAACATAATTTAGACCCACTGATTCCAAATATGGAATCCATTTTTCCAAATTAAATACAAAAAAGTTTCAGAAATTAAATTAAAATTAATCTCGTTGTCGAAAGAAAACGGGTTTTTGTTTAAAACATTACAAAAGATTGAATTGATTTAACCTACGAATTCAAGGTAAAATCAATGATAATGACATACATTATATTAAATGGTAAAAATATATTATATTTATACATTAAAACCATTCAATAATATAATTTAACTACATAAATTATTACGATGAAATAAGTTTTTTTAATTAAAATATAGCGTGTTTTTACTATTCATTAAAATATGAAAGTTATTAGAATAATATAAAAATTTTATTCAAGGTAAAATTTTATATCCTTATTCCAAAGAATAATTTTATTTTGTAAAATTGAACTTATAAACATGTCAAAAATTATAATTAAAATGGGTGCGCCATCAAAAGGCGGCAAAACTGCATTTTTTGAAAAATACATATTTTACCCAAAAAAATTATTTTTTTCTTATACCATGTTCTAGATAATGTGTCAGATGAATAATAATGTTATAAAATTCAAAATTTAGTTCATACTATTCATAACGGCTAGTTCATAATAATATATCGTTGTTTAGTAAAACTCGGTATTGCGTACAACTCACGCTATCGAGGAAGGTCGTGATTGCGTGTAATGCAAACCAAGTCAGGGTTGCGTGTAGTGCACGACTCCTTTGTTGTTCCGTATAACAAAATACATTGAATATATATATATACTCAATGTTTCGTAGAATAACTACTATCAAACAAATATTAAATTTTGTGTAACACGATCCAAGATTAGTTTTGTGTATACTGCAAGCTAATACGGTGTTGCGTATAGCGCAAGATAATCTTGGTGTATCATAAAACACATGACATCAAATAAATTAAAAAAGAATACTTATCATAAAATCTCATGGTGTTACACTAACTAAAAACTCAGTTTTGGAGGCCTTCTTAACCTTTCTAGGGGGATGAAAATCAATAGAATATTACAGATCTCAGTCCATCCCTCTGTGGTGTAGAGTTACTCATGGTCTTTGATTTGATATGTGATAGAGCCCAAACAGACATCTGATTCAAAATTTATGGTTGTTTGTAGTTCATGTTTGATTTCCTACTTTTCTAAAACTATAATAAATTTTATTATTTTAATTATTACAAAATTTAAATATATTTTTGGTTTATATCATTTCATAAGCTTTGATTTTATTAGTTGTAAAGCTATAATTGATTCCCATATCAAAAGTTATGGTCAATTGATGTCGAAGTCTGATTTTCAACTTATTGAACATTTATTTTAAGTTTCAAATTATTATTAACTAATAATTATAAATATTTGTTAATTAACACATAATAGTTAATTAAAATTATAAATAATAATCTATATATGAGAGTAAATAATAAATCATAAATCATAAATCACAAAAAAATTATTTTTTAAAAAACAATTCCTTTATTTTAGCAGTGGTTTTTTAAAACTGCCACTATTTCTTGGAGATTTTTTAAAAACGCACCACTAAAAAATTATTTTTTTGAAAAAAAAAAAAAATTACCCAAAAAATTAAAACACATTTAATAGGGGTTTTAAAAACCATCACTAAAAACGTCGCTAATTTTTTTAGGAAAATATTTAACTGATGTTTTTGAGACCGCCATAAAAAATGCAATAAAATGCCATTTTTTTTAGTGTTTCATGCTTAAATTATTTTTTCTTAAATTAATTTTCAATGGGAACACTACCATCAAAAATTTCATATATATTTTTAATCTTTTGAAATTTATTTATTGTATGCATATTCTTACTCAAGGTCTATGGATGTTAATTCTTCTCAATATTTCTCCCATTCACTATAGTTTACCCTTATTGTACATACGGTGAAATATTATACCCATAATTCATAACCATATGCTTGAATCTATTATAGAAAAAATAATAACTAAAAAACCTTTGTTTCTTTATTTGAACATCTTGTTGTCCAGATTTTCCATAACTAAAAGAATGCTATTTTAATTGTATTTACATCAATTATTTGGGATTAATTGGGGAAGAAACTCCTTATACTCACTCTTTTATCCATTCTTGACATTATGGTTGGATTTTATCACCATTATTTATCTTTTTTTGTATAGACTTCAATTTTTTGTCTATGATGTGTATACAAAGAGAATTAGCATTGTAAAATTATTCTCATGTGGATAATACATTTCCTTTTATTCTTAATTTACATTGTTCATTGAATGATCTTAAAATACTATTAACATAAGATTCCCCCTTATTAGTTTCTTTGGAATCAATTATTCTTCAAACTTATTATGAATATCCATTATTTTGGGTTTCCAAATTCTTCAATTTAATTGATATCCCTAAGAATTTCATATTAAGGATTCTTTTCTCAATATCCGATTATTTTGGTTTTTCTTCACATTATTTCCTCCTTTTTTTACCCTAATACTCATGCATCTTATTATTTTCATTTATTATATGGTTAGGATTTTTTATCCTCTTATCCTTAACATCAATTTGAGTATTTTTTACAACAATTATTTCTTCAAACTCACATATTATTTTGTTCATATTTTTATTGGCTTCTTCTCTATCATGAATTATAGTGAGCCAATCATTCTAAAAACTGGAGATCTTTCTTGAATCACCTTGTTCATGAATCTTATGGTTCCTAACTATTTGGAGATATTTATATACTAAATCATCCTTTATTCCAAATAATTCGCTAATCTTTTATTCTCATCTCCAGGATGAGGATTCTAATTCTAGAATATTTTGATTGAGAAACAAAGAAAAGTAATTAATTCATTACTAAGGTTTTGTTGGGTCATCATGAAATAAGAACATGAATCATAATATGCTTTATCACATGATTATATTGATATGTGTTCTTCCCCTTTTGTGATTTTTTATTCTTATTCCAAACTTGATTTTCATTTATCAAAATATATTCATAGGGAAACTGATATTTCTTCTTATTTTCATAATAGGGGTGGATTCTCATCACGGATGAGGTAACTCGGGAAACGTTTACATACACATTTCAACATTTTAGATGAAAACCTAATATATTAAAATATAATTCATTTATTAGAATAGTAAATGTTTATTGTCTTTGTAGAATACATATATAATCAATTTATTTCATGAAATAACTTTTATATCTAACATAATTTTCTTCTCTCATAGTACCCTTTTTAGACATATCTTACATAAAACATTTCATCATAAACAAGGAAAAGTGGAAACATTAGAAATGGATAGATTAGATTCTTAGTAAGGGTAAACATCAGAGATATCAATTTATGATCATATACATGTAAATATAAGTATAAGTGTATGAGACCATGAAAATTACTTATTATGTTCATTCCTAATTATTCATAGATCATAAATCATTAGCTATGGTATAAATATTTATCATTTTGAAAGACACGATTCATAAGAGTGACAAATAATCATTAAGAAATCATAAAACATTAATGATTATCTTAATAATAAAAAAATTCTATAGGAATTGTGGTACAATTATAATAATATAAAATCATTTCATTAGTCAAGTCCCACTGTAAATACCATCATCACATAGTGTACAATGTCCCATAAAGGATTGGGTTCACTCCCCAACCAATTTTCAACCCTTGAATAGGTTAAAACTCCATCCAACTAATAATACCTCATGGGATATAAATAATTACCTAATTTATTGTATGGTTTTAATGATTCTACCAATCATATAATAAAAACAATACATATTACTTCCACAAGATCAAAATACGTTCATCAATTCATCAAAGCATTACCTATGGAAAATAATTAGAAATCATAAATATTTCAACACAATATAATCATAATACATCTAGAAAATGAACATGTATTCTATCATTACATCATATCCCTAGTTAATATTAATAAACATCAAAGTATTTTTATATATATTAAAAATACCATTAAAATAATATTCGAACCTTTCTTTGAAAACATGATAAAAATACATATTTCTTTTGACAACATTTTATATAAAAATTACTACATTATTGAAAATATTATTTGAATTTAAAATAAAAGTTTAAACTTTAAAAGAATATTTAAATAAAATAAAAACCATTATGGAAGTAAAATTCATTCGAGTGGTACAGGTTAAATCAAATATTTTATTCACACTTTTTTGTAAAAAGTCAAAAATAACCTATTCATAAGTCATTGTAAATAAAATTAAACCATTTAAAATAAAGTAAAATATTTTTATAAGTTACATTAAATAATAACAAAATCATATAAAAGAACCTTTAAAAAAAATTAATGATCATGTACATGGAAGAAAAATTTCACCAACTAATGTTAAAATTTAATCGACTTTTCATTAAAACATTATCATGATCATTTTAAGTACCATAAATGGTATAATGAAAGTTAAACATGAAAATACCATAAATAACTAGATGAGTAGAAAAAATTTGGGGTTTAGAAGATAGAAATCATATAATTAACCCAAAAGTAGATTCAACCATAAACAATCCTAATTAAAGAAATGTGGTTGCAACATAAGCCCTTACCTCAAGCCCTAACATTCTTCATACATGAACTTAATTTCCTTTATAGTAAATTTAGATTTATTATAAATCTATAACAGGAAAATATTTATACATATAATTTAAAATAAAATTCTCTTATAATTTCTAATTACACTTTAATTAATAATTATTCGTTAAAATCAATATTTGAGTGCTAACTGTTCTTTTTCCCATGCATGTGTTGGTTTGAGGGTTCCAATACTTGAACTTTGGTCATGGTTTCATTATCTTAAAAATATTATTCATGTTATAAGTGTCATATTTATCAATTACATATAATTTTATAACCATTCATATAAGTTGGTGACAAAAAATGAATTACATCACATCACGGAGATGGTAATTCGTACAAACGCATGAGAAATTCTTTTATTTTACTAAATATTGAAAAAAATTAAATGTGGTTAATAATATATCCTTAAATAATAATTTTAATATCATAAATACCATATATTTTCATTAAAAACATCAATATTATAATCTTTTAATGGTGTGCATGAAAAAACAAATCACGTCACTTCATGGATGTGGTGGTCTCGATGTACGCAAAAACGATGTTATTATTTATCATAGAATGGAAATGAGGTAGAAAATGGTTATACCATTAACATAAAACTATTTATTATATTAATTATACTAATTCCATTATTTTAATATTGTTATATAAAATTTTTAGTAGTTTAAATAACAATGAAACTCGAAATAGATCGATAAGGACAATTACCCCTTCTTTGAGAAACTTCCTTTGGCTTACATCGTAAGACTTCTTGGTTTGGTTATAGGGGAATACCAAAAGATATAGGTTGTGGGGAAAAATTTATAATGAAAATTGGGTAGTTATTATATTAAATAGAGGGCTCAAATTCTGTGAATAAGTGAATTTATGAGTTTCCCCTTTATAAGTGAGGTGGGTGACAAACTCGTAAATAATTAAGACTTTAATGTATAATAAATTCATATTCCAGTGTAAGGAAAAATAATTAAATTTTTATATATATAATATAATTTAAAGTCTAAAAATAATTAACCAATCAAAATTAACATGTTTAAGTGATATTTTAAACCATGTTTTTTATTTAACCCCCTCATTATCCATTTTAACCCATAATGAGGTGACAATGTTTTTTCATGGTTACTATTCATTATGAAAAAAATTAGAATCATTATAAAATTAAAACCTTTTGATTTCAAATTTCAGAAAAAAAAAATTACCAAGATTAATTTTTTAAATTTGGTAGAATTGGTTTTAAACTATGATAGAAAAACACAATGAAAATATTTTTAAAAGAAATATATTTTTAAGAATAAAACTAAATTAAATCCCATTACTTGAATAATAAAAAACATTAAATTAATTTTATATTATTTTATTGAATATACTATCTAAAAATTTTATTAAAATCATTCATCAATTACTATTAATTTTATTTATTAAAATAAAAACACATTCCATGCATAAAAAAATCTTTTTTAGAAAAAACAACACTTTTACCTTCAATTTTATTAATTTTCCATTATAAAAAAATGATAAACTATTAATTAATTTTATACGTGTATAAACAATACATTTTCATAATTTTAGCACTTTAGATTAATTTTTAAATAAAAAAATATATAAAAAATAATAATTCTCATAAATAAAATATTTTAAAATACTTCTTTAGGATCAATTCATTTTCTAAGTGAATAAAAAATTGTTTTCATAAATTATGATTCATTTAAATTCCATAT
This sequence comes from Viscum album, assembly GCA_963277665.1. Taxonomy (NCBI): domain Eukaryota; kingdom Viridiplantae; phylum Streptophyta; class Magnoliopsida; order Santalales; family Viscaceae; genus Viscum; species Viscum album. The sequence continues at coordinate 1,399,187,200 of OY728143.1, read as the reverse complement.
AATGAGCACAATTTTATAGTGTATAATAATTATTCACATTTTTTTGGGTTTGTGTGATTCATAATTTATCTAAAGCATTTATTAATTATATAGAAAAATATTATAAAATATTATGATTTTATAACTAATTACTTTAAGATAGATATTATCAACAGAAATATCATAATAAACTATAATTTAAGTACCATAAATTAGTGTAGAGTTAATATTCTCTATTTACTTAGACAATTCCTTTCATAATTTTTTTCTCACTTTATTATTTATTTTTCTCTATGTCCTTGGAATGCATATCTTTAATGGTTTATTTAATAAAGAATTCATAGGATTATTCAAGTTTTCACTTGATATAGCGTATGAAAAGAGAAATTAAATTCTTCAAAAAAACATCAAATATGGGAATATGATATAGGTGTGAGCAACTCTGATTACAATTGTTAGAATCACCTAGGTAGGTGTCAAACACTGATACAGGGGTGAATTATTATGGGTATTCATTTTATTTTAAGTTCAATTTAATCCATATATCACCTCTTCACTTATTCAGTTAGTGTATCTATATTTTTCTTTCTATCCTTTAGTTAGTATGTAAATATATAAATGTAAACAAGCACAATAGAGAACCAAAATTTTTTAATGAGGTTTTCTCCCAAAAAATGACAATATCCTTGGTATATTTTTTTATTATCTAATGTGTAAAACTTCCTTCTTATTGTCAATGAAATATGATTAAAGAGTATGAATTTAAACCTTTTATCATGGAACTGGCCAAGTAAAAAAGGAAATTGAGGTATTTATATCACATAGTACAAGAGAATGAACATGTACTTCCATGAATAAAGATCACTAGTGTTGCATTGATTCCCTCTTATATTGTTTGGATTGATATTCTTCCCTCACTCACAATATTCATATAGCTACCTCAATGTTATTCAGAATTATACCACAGGATGTTATAAGATGGGTTGATTATAACTTCATCATGTGTATGATCAATTGATATTTTCAATTCCAATATATTCTTCTTTATTCTTCTTCTTCAATTCATATTAATAACACTAAGTTTCCTTTTTTATTATATTATTTATTAGATAAGATTAATCTTTTTTATATAGAATTGGTTTTATCTTTCTCTCTATTTAATACTTCAAAGTCTCCAATAGTTCATGTATCAGGTCTCTCACTTTGTTCTTATTCTTTTGAATTTTTGAATATTTAATTGTTATAGTGTACCAATTTATTAAAATAGAAATTTTTCTCTTTAGAGAACAATATCGATTCTTTATAAATACTTTTCTTAAATCCCCACAATATATATAAATATATATTGGTTACAATAGAATCAAGTCTTCCTCATATTCAAAAATCCCTCAAATCATGGTTTTGTTTCTTCTTTTCTTTCATGAATACATGGATCCCCATTTCCAAAATTCTCAGCATTCAAACCTCAGATAATTTCAACCTTTAAATTTAGATTCCTTGGGTTATTTTATTATCCAAATCTTCTTGAATGTTCAGTTAAAGGCTCATTTTATCTTTCATTATTTATTTTCATGATATATTTGAATTATCATGATCTTCTATTTTCACTACTTCAATTAAATTCACTTATTCAAGATTCCACATATGTGTATAGAATGTACTTGAATTTGAAAAGTGGTCTTGTATCATTACATCATGAATTTTCTATCATCTTAGCTTACATGAATTGAAAAAATAATCTTGGAATCATGATATTTGAAAATCAATGTGTGTCTTAAAATCATATGATATTAATCTAACTTTAAATAATTAAATTTGGAAACTCAAAATTTCCATCCTATGGACTTCCATAAAAAATTACTATCTCCTGAATCGATCAATCCAAGATTGTATATATGAAACCATCTATCAATAGATTTACCATAACTATAAACCAAAAGTTTGTTTGGCTGGAATACATGAAAACTCCTAGTATCAACTTCATGACCAAACTAGATAGACCATCTGATGTATGTGGTCAATGGATCAACCACGTGAATCTTGTAGTTAGTGCATCAACTATTTCGATGAATTCCATTTCCTCATTTATTTTTCTCAATCATAACAGTAATTGGATGAAAACTATTTTATAGGATTGTGATATTTTCATCTTGATAAAATAATGAATAATAGATAGATTGGGATCTTTATTTATTCCACTGAATATAAATTTTGGAATCATCGTATATCATTTATATAGATATTGATATTATAAACTACTCCAATGGCCCAAATGTCTTCATTTATTATTGATTTTTGATAATACACCTTTAAAGGGGTGTGGGGGAACCCTTACAAGGATCGTAGGCATAAGTATTACATGGCCCATAGGCCATAGAGGAATTCATTGCCTGTAGGATTCATACATTTCATATAACCCAGACTACCTACTTGGAACTACTCCTCCCCAGTGTCTTCATCGTGAAATCATCTCTCCACCGTCACATGGCTATTCATCTAGGATTTCCCGTGCACACATTGGCTTGTCCCAATGGTAGGTGCCATACCCTCTCATTATTGCAATCCATTTAGCTTCAACTATGGTTAAAGCTCCTTTCTCCTCCTCCTTCTAAAGCTTGTTATTTATAGGTTGTATGGTTTGCATCTGCACATAACGAGGCCCAAAGGCCTTACTGTCCCGAAGGCCTTGGTGGTCTGAATTCCTAAGTGTTCTGAAGGCCTTAAAGGACTCGGGGACCAAATCGGTGGCCCGAAGGTCCAAACGGGGGAATATCCCTCGCTACTACAGTGCCAAACAGTGCCTGCTACAGTACCTTCTACAATACTACTGCAGTAACCCGGAAATTAGAATATTCCTGAATTTGATCCCAGGTCTCCTAGATGCACATAAGGTATCCTCACCAAATGGTCTAAGGCTCATGTGCTGATCTCTTGAACTACCTTTATAAAGTATCCATTGACCTTTATTTATATTTTAGATAACCCTCATGTGGTTCCTTTGAACTCGAGTGACCTTTACATGGATCTTGGTCACCCTTACACTAATCTTATAATTTCCATGTTATTTATACATAGAGGGGAGATGTCCATTTCATATCTTAACAATTATCCTCATTACCTTTTCATGAATGGCATGTGACTTTTACATAGATCTTAAATTTCATCATTATAATAATTAATTTTAGTGATGAACTTTATATAGCTCCAAGATTTCTTATTTACCTTTATGTAGTGAATTTTTTACTATTATATAGGGGTTAGATTACCTTTATATAGTCTTGGATATAAGGTTTACCTTTACACATAAAAAATATTGGAATTACCCTTATGCGTCTCAGGGTAAAATTTACAAAGGGAGTGGAACATCCAAGTGACCTTTTCACAAAAACAATGACTCAAAACTTCATCCATCACACATGGATGGATCTTCTCAGGTCCTCAAACAATTTGGCATTAAATATTAAATATATATTCCAACAACCTTCATAAAAAATTTCCTATTCCACTTTAATTTAAATCATGACAAGAAACTTCAAATATCTTAAAATAATTATCATCCAAGTTGTATCTTTCAAACATGAAACAATCAATATTATATAAAAAATTCGTGGGAACTAATCCTTTATTCAGGCTTTGGTTCTTCAAAAAAACATCCAAGATGTCCAACAATATAAATTTTTTATCCATGAGACATGGGCAGACCATACTTTATAAATTTAGTGGATACTAACTTCATAAACTGACACTTATTTCAAGTCTAAAGATAAAATATCATGTAAAATAACATAATACCTTGATTAGGAACTCAAAGCTTCTTCTAAACATTATTTATAACTTCTTAATTATTCCAAGTAGTTATTCCCCATCATATATTAACAACACGTAATTAACTTATTTCTTAACACACATTGACAACAAATATAACACCAATATAAATTGGGTTCAACATATATAAATTACACAAAAAAATAACAATGAATCATAAATTTTATTTCCATACATATTGAATGATTATTAAAAGAAACTCATGTAGCATGATGTGATAGTTATAAGATTTTAGTGATTTTAATTTTACCACTCTAATATTCACTAATTTAGTTATGTTTATTGAATAACCATAGTAAACCTTAGTATTCTCTAACACATGTTGAAATTACTATATCTATGAAATTTTCATCACATAACGGGTATGAGGAACTAAACAATTTTTTTATAGTTATCTTTGGATGAAGTTGTTTCTCAATAACCCATACCTAAAAGTCTAGATTTTTTCTTAATTCATCCTTTTTTTCCATTGTATTAATAAATACTCCCTGTAATAATTCACATTCATTTTTTTCATTATGGATCATATCTAAATAATTTCATAACAAATTTTATGACCAATAAGGTAAATAAAAAGTATACTAATTTATTTGAATTGATGTGGGAATCTATGTGCATACTTAGTCACGTTACTTCAATAACAAACCCATTATAAAAAGAAAATAAGTACCTAAATTTCTTCCTTGAATTCACCCCCTTACATTCAAAAAAGAAGTTTCTATTTCTTAATAATATTATCATAATGGAATAAATAATTTTTGTGTGGATGTCTCATCAATAAGAAATAATGATGCCACACAAAACAAAATATCTATCTGTGTTTCATTTGTCATATTTACATATTTTTTCCACATATTAGAAAATATAGTTTTCTATTCATTATCAAACCAAAAATAATTCCTTAGGTCATAAAATCATTTATTATCTATATAAGAGAATTGTGTATTTTAAATGAATCTTTCCTTGAAGTATTATACATAAACACACACACAATCCACAACTTATACAACTATATTGTCATTGGTTAAAGATACCCATTTATATCATTCCAAATATCATTTGACCAATAAGTAAATATGGTCATGAAATTTTATAGCTTATTTTGACACATTCAACATAGAATATTATATATATGAATGAATAAGGGCTATACGTCGTTCATTATATGAGTTTATCCAATTATATTGAACTATTACATGATAATCCGAATCTAATATTAAATATATTAGATGAAAAATAAATATGGATTTTAGTAAAATCCCACCATACTTATCTATTTATTGGTTTCAAAAATTTAGATGATTTTCATTTCATTATGTATTCCATATCCTATATTCTACCATTTTTCTAATAGAAACATTCATTGTAGAACCCTTTTCAAAGAAAGTGTCCACATAAAATTATTGGGAACTTGAGATAACATTACATATTTATTTAGCCTTCATATATGTGAATTTCACTATATAAATTAATTGAAATATGTTTTTTATTACCAATATCACATATAATCATTAGGGAAGATATATAGTCAGTTAGAATAAAATGCAAGTTAATAAATTAACTTAAGTGCATCATAATCTTTTATTGGCATGTTTTCACTATTAGAAAGCATGTCCACAATAACGATATGTAGGTAGTCAATACCACTATTATAAAATCCATAAATCATTTTCAATTAAAATTAAAGAATCTTACATTCATGTTTTTTCAACTTAACACAACCAAGATACACCAATTTCTTAACATACATAAATTCTTTTTTAAATTTCTTAAATTTCATCATTGTAAGTATTTGTTACTAAAACTGAGATTTAATTCACAGTTATTTTTTCTTAATTTTATCATATGTTAACACTTAAATTAAAATAGAAAAATGAAATTGGTCAAATATCATATATTCCCCTCTACACCTATCTGTTCTTTCAATATTTTATAGTTTTTGAAATGTTTCTCCATTATAGTTTCATGCTACATAGACAGTTTTGAATCCAAATCAATTCATGTGCCAAATTACATTATAATGATATAATCTTGTCTTACCGATGCAATTTGAATAAAGACATCGAATAATCTTTCCCCTCTAAAGCATTATTGAATAAAAAACCAGAAATATTTCATGTTTTTTCTAAAAATTACATGACACTTCATCATGATCATACATCAACCCACCATCCATTATGATTTCAAAAAATATTATATGATATACAAGAATATTACTCTAAATTATAAAATTTAACTTGTTAAAAAAGTTAAATCATATTACAAAAATATTTTAATTAATTAATTTAAAAAAGTATATATTATATAATTTTTAAAAGTATATAAATTTAAAAATAGTTAACAACATATATAATATATAAAGGAATAAAAGTATATAATATATAAATTTCAAAATTATAAAATGTATAGATATTTTATAAAATTATATGTAATGTATAAAATAATTCATAATTTATATATGTTTATAGTTTTATAAAATTATAAATTTATATTTTATGAAAGTAAAATTTATACAGGTATACATGTATAAAACTATTGATAATATTAGAGAAGTGTACAATTATAAATTAATAAATTATTAATGTATATAAATTTATACAAGTAAACAGAATTATTACCATATGTAAAAGTATAAAAGTATATATAATTTATAGTATCATATATATTTTATAAAATTATACATAATTTATAAATTTATATAAATTTATAAAATTATATTGAATTATAAAATTTTATATAATGTATAAAATTATATATAATTTATAAAAGTATGTTTTCATATTAAATTATAATAGCATAAAAGCATAAAAGTATAATTTATGAATTTAAAATTTATGAAACTATAAAAGAATAAAACTATTTAGAAATTTATAAAAGTATACACGTATAAATGTATAAATTATAAATGTATAAATTATAAATGTATATAAATTTTTAAAATTATATAAATGAATAAATTTATAAGTTTATAAAACAATAAAGGTATAAATAATTATTAAAATTTTATATATAATTTATATAAGTATTATATGATATACTATATAACATATAAAATTACATATAATTATAATTATATAAGAAATGTATAAATATAAAAAATATAATTATAAAATTTTAAAAAATTAATGATTAATATTTAAAAATTTATAAAATTATTAATTAGTAATAATAAAACTAAATGAAAAATATGATTATAATTCCCACAACCTTCAATTTTTAGAAAAATGTATTTATAAATAATGAATACTAACAATAAACAGAAACAAACTATGAAATCATAATTAATTCCTCAGATAATAGAAAGCAGTTTTCAAACAATTAAACTCATAAATAATAATAAATCCATGATCTAAAACTGAATAGAGAATGTGGGATATGGGTATGTAATATAGATTTTAAAAGAGAGGGGGAATGGGTTGACAATATGGTGACAACCAAATGATTCTTGGTAATGGGAAAACATTTGGGTGATGATGTGGTAGGATATTGAAGGGGAAATGATTTCAAAGGGATTGGGAGCATTAGAGGGTGTGGGAGGGAAATTGATAGTTGAATAAATAATGAGATTATTGGGGAGGGTTTTATCTAGATGTTATTCTTTAACACTATTCTTACAATATTACAAATTATAACAATATTCTCTCAATAGTTACTATTAAATTAAAATTGTAATAGTATTTATCCTACTGCTATGGTTACCCAAAAGCATATAAATAAAATAGTTTTTGTTATAGTTTTTAGGAACCATGATAATAGATACTTATTATCCAATTATAAACACTGCGACAATATATTTTTTTGAACCATACATAAATCTAGTAGTGTCATAATTAATCTTTAGTTTCTCTATTCTCGTGAATATCACACCTTTAAACAAGTAAATTTTAATTTCTTCCAAATTCACTCACATCTCGCATTCCACCAAGATTTGTTTAAGATCATCAAAAGAAAAATCTACCAAATTCATTTCCTCTAGAGACTGGATCTTTTGAATATACAAAGGTAGGATTCTTCAAAATATCTTTTTCATAATATCCACATATTTAATCTCATCACTAAGTCTTTGAAGGGACCCAAAAACACTAATTATTTGGTTAGATAAACCACTGATTCTCCCATTAGTTTAAATATTCAAATCATTATTTTTTATGTAGTACTCAAAACTTTACCTCATTTTCCATGTAATTTTGTTTATAAATGTTGTAAAACGTGTTTAATATTGAGTTTTTCATTGAAAATTTTACCACCTTAAAGAATATCTGATTTGTGAGATCTCCAAATAAGTCATTTAATGCGTTTTTATTAATATTGAGGATCTCATTATCAGTTTCATTAAATAAAATATATATTGTATCAAATACAATAATATCATGTATATTGTTATAGAAATTTTTCATCCAAATAGATTGAAGATGTGATCTCATCTTATTCTTCCAAAAATAATAATTTCACATATTAAACATTGGAATCTCATTCATATTAGAAATAATCTCAATTTAAAAGAGTTTTTGTGATAGATTATATAAATTAAATAATTTCTTATTAGAAAGAATTGATTACTACCAAAAAATCCAAATCAACCTGTGGAGTGAATTAGTGTGAGTAAATTTATTCACAAAGTGGATTTTATTCCTGTTTTAGGAAGAACACTCAAATATGTCAACCCCAAATGACTAAACACAATATTCAAATAATGAATGTAAATTAAAAGGAAACAAATATTTACTTAGTATGATCTAAAGGGATATGTCCAAGGATCATACACCAATTATGTGCTGGTCTAGAAAAGAATTCAGCAACACACAATTTAGTGAATATAAGCATTATGATTGACTCCTTACTAAGTCTACATAAATGAAAATACCAAATAAATCTATAAACTAATCATCAATAAGTGTTTCTATACATATTTATTTCTATGAGTATATCTATATATATAGTTGTTACTCCTTTATTCATATATTAATTATTAATTATATTTCATTTTCCCATTCTAAATATTTTAATAATATATTTTGTAATCTCTTGGAAAAAAATATTTAACGTTTTATTCCATGTTTTGGCTCTTAATTGGTCTACAAAACTATCTATAATGGTCACGATAAATATTTCATTTAATAATCAACCCTTCTAATATTATAAATTTTTTTAAATATATAAAATATGTATACATTATAGTATAAAATGTTTCATTACATCATAATTAATCTTGATTACCATATCTATTTGAAAATCTTGACCATATATTTGTCTCCAGATCACAAGGATCCTAGGATTCAAATTTTAGGAACTTCCCTAAATAAAATTATTATTTGTAATATAAAACATTACGACATAATTACCTCCTTTAAAACAAATTATGGATTATAATCATGATATAACCTTTATAACTTAATAAATAAAACCCTCACTTATCTTGGGTAACTAAGTCCTCACAAGTCACAACATGATGTTAAAATGTAGTCCATAATTCACAACCAACAACCTGAAATCCTTTCTCATTATGACTTAAAATTATAATGTGAACACCTATTTTATAACCCAAAACACTATATATCTATTTCAAAATTATATATTATTGTTTCTTACATCCTTGAAACATGATATTCTATATTTAAGAATTCTTGTTTCTAGGAGGTTTCCATTGGATTTATTCATGGAACCGGAAACTTCCAAAAGTTATTTATTCAAAGGGAACCAACTTTCCAAAGTTAGGCATTCGTTATGTTTTGAACTTTACGATACTTAATAACATTCATTGGTCGATATGATGGGAGGTCGGACTAATCAAACCCTTTTAGGGGTAATTATTGTCTTCTCCAGGACTCTCTTTGAAATTAAAAATATTTTCATGATTCCTTAGTAATTTACCAAGTATATTATATGTATCCCTTGGAATTTAGAATCACTTATTTAACATGTATAAAATTTTATAATTTTCAGTATGAATTCAAGGTTTTCTATCAATGGTACCCTCTAATATACTGATTAGAGATTATTTTAATCATTATTTATGATGAAACTGGTTTTTAAGCCACTTAGTGGGGCACTATGGTGTTTATTGTCATCCAGGGAAATGAAGGTTTGTTTTGGTTTTGGGATAGTACTCATAAAATGAGCTACCTAAGTATCCTTGTGAAAGGAATTAGAACCCTCATAGTTCGGTGCCACTTAATGGGACACATCATACATTTTAAGGTCATGTGATAAGGACCTCTAAGTGGAAGGTTCTTAGTTGAAATTTAGTGTGGGACTTATGCTGAAGCATCCCAAGGAACATGGAAAAGATATGATTTTCCAAGTGGGATTAGACCCTATTGGGAATATGTCCCACAGATAACAGGGTTGATTTGAAGTGTTGGGATTGTACCTCAAGGAGGCTTCCTACATATCCCATATGGATTTGAATAAAATACAATTTAGTTCGATTTATCTCATATAATAGTATGGTCCTCTGAGAGAAATGAGTTTGGGGCTTACTTTCTGAAAAGGATTCCTTGAATGGGGGAATTAACGTTGGATTCCTAAGGAGGATATCCAATGAGCTTGGCCCCTAAAAGGCCTTCCTACATATCCTTGATTGAACAGGAGTTAGAGTTCTTGTAGTTAATTCAGATTAGTGTTTGTGCACATGTTGCAACCTTCACATATCTCTAAGCCCACGTGATTCATGCTCGGTGTGAGTAACAAGAGGATGTGAAAGATTCAACAATGACATTCACACATCCAAATTTTTAGACCATGGAAATGGAAGAGGGCGCGTCGACTGTGGAAGAGGGTGGGGCGATGAGCCTTCCCTATATTCTATTTACATTGGACAAGGGTCCAATGTAAAGAAGAAGGGGTGAAGGTGATGGGATTATACTAGGATGGTTTCCCTGTTGATATTGGTTTGGGATTACTCCTAAGGAGGATGCCCATTTGATATTGGTTGGGGCTTACTCCTAAGAAGGATTCTCATTTGAGATTGGTTGGGGCTTACACCTAAGGAGGATGCCCATTTGTGATTTAACCTGGAAAAGAATTCAGGTTATGAGGTCTTAGTAGTTTCTTAAGGATTGTATCACCTCAAGGTACTCGAGGAATCTATAAGGAGAGTCCAAAGTCATAACATGCGAAAGGAACACAGAAGAGTAAGTCGACTCAAGGCACTTCATTGAGTGTGATGGAGTATCTCATATCATGGTATTCCAAGTATGGAAGTATTGCCGCATAAAGGGCCCAATGGAAAATGTCCTCAACCGGATCCGGATTTTTTGCGGTGAGACTCTCCATTTTTCATGGGGGTCAGTTATGTAAGAGAAGGGACTTCCTGGAAGAGCCGGGACTTATCCCAGCACTGACCCCATGCAGGGGTGCGGGGTGCGCATCCCCCACGGTATGGACCAGTGGGGTCGTGCAGGTTCTCTGCCAAGGTGCCTCATGTAGGTGCCCCGCGTAGCTCCCCCAAGGAAGTGCTCCGCATAGGTGCTCCATGGAGGTGATCTGCGCAGATGCTCCATGTAGGTGCTCCACACAGGTGCGCCATATAGGTGCTTCATGCATATGCTCCGCGCATGTGCTCTTCGAAGGTGCTCTGTGAAGCTCCATGTGTTATAGACCATTATGGGAATTTGAACAATGTTTCCCCATTTAATTATCTCTTCTCTCATGTTTTAGAGAGATACCTGAGATCAATTGGGGGATCTTGGCGAAAGAGCTACACAATGGGAGCTTTGGGACATCTTCCAACTTTTTCCGTCCCGGAAATGGGGAGCCGAAGGGTCCTATTTATAGGCCAGGAGAGGACCTGGTCGAAGGGAGTTTGTCCATATAGGTCCTTCGCATAGGTCCATCATGTAGGTCCTTTGTGTAGGGTGTATAGAAATTGTTCTTCTGTGCAGGTCCTCCGCGTAGTTCCTCCGCGCAGGTCCCTCGCGTAGGTCCCTTTGTGAAAATTTTATCTATTTTCCGAGTTCCATAACTTTTGATTCGAAAGTCTGTTTAGGCTCAGCGACCATTCAAATCGAAGGTCTTGACGAGATATACACTTTTATGGATGGTAAATACACCATGTCTTCTTTAATGAAACTCAGAAATTGAATTTAATTTGTTGAAACCATTTCATCGTCAATCTTGGAAATCCACTGCCTCCATCTTCTTCTTATATGGTGAAAACATCTTTACTCATACTTGAAAAAAAAATTCTATGTGAGAATCATATCTTAACTCTACGGAAAAGTGTCTGGAACACATTTCATTATGTCTACAATTATTTTACTAAACTATGATTTAATATTTATTCATTGCAAGATATTATCTATTTTAAAAATTAACTGAATTTTCAATAAACTTCATGAAAAGATAATGATGTAACAACATATATCACGTTATGGGTTTTTATTTATTTTATGAATAAAATCCAAAAAATCTATAAGAATTTTCTGAAATTCACCATATCCATAATTAATTCAATAAATATAATTTAAAAAATAAGGAATCACAATTGAACCCATTCAATAGTTCTCTACTTTTGATAATCCTTGGTTCCAACACTATAAATGTTGTTTTGTAAAAAAACATGTGTCATACACTTTATATAAATTACTTTTTCCATATCTATAATTATTATCCAATCCATTTTGGATGGATATTTTTAAAAACAAAGATCTCTACCATGACCAGATTCAGTGACTTGATTCATTTTCAATGTCAATTTATACAAAACATATTCCAAACTTTATAATAAAAATTATCAATTCCATAACTTGAATTCCATCACTATGTAGTAGTATATTGAATATGAAAAGTTTTCTCTCCCCATGTTGGAAAATATCTACCAAATTTTTTCAGTTTCAACCCACTTGAACTATGACCACATAAACACCATGTTCCATGATTTGGTTTGTCAATATTAACCAAATTACCATTATTTATCCTCAATATCTCTCTATGATTATATTTTTCTCTTCTAATAACCTTTAATAAAAAAGAATCTATATAATGTTACACTTATTGTTAAAAAATAAAATACATGTGAACTCACCCTTTAGAAAATTAAATAGTATCATTATTCTCTTTTATATTTTTAAGGGTTCAAACATTCTCTACTTAGTATTATAAAGGTTCCAAAGTATTATATGTTAGTCACCGTTAACATTCAATAATGATTGTTGAAAATTGTGGAAAGAAATTATATTTTTGGAAAAATATTAACTATACATTTAAATTTTTCAACACAAATAATGATGGAGGAGGAACTCATGTAATAAATGTAAGATAAATTATTATGATGAATTCAGTATTCATCATAATTGACTATAATAAATTTTGTATAAATCAGGGTTCATGAATATTTACTTCACTCCTCTCATCCTCCTTCATATTCTCTTTATATACCCACTCTCTAATTACCCTCTTCTCATTTCCTTTATTTTTTGGAATGTTATTTTCAAATATAAAATTCAATTTAAGTATTTATTTATTTATTTATTTTTTTATTTTTAATTTGATTAATTTTTTCATATATATTTCTGTTTTTTTGATTTATTTTTTATGATTATGTTGTTTTTATTAGAAAATATATTTATAAAAATAACACAATTAAAAATAATATTTTTATAATAATAAAACATATTATAAATGTTTTTTGTCTGTAATGGTATGTAAAATTTTTAGATAATAATAATCATTATGTAAAAATATTTTATATTTTAACATGTTATATTTATATAATGTTAAATGATATAAAATATAAAATTAAAATTGTAATATTTATATAATATTGTTTAATTAATTTTTTTATATATGATATATATAATTTTAGAGAACAATTTAAATATGTAATAATTTATATAATAAAAATTAGAGTTATTAAATAGTATTTTTATGATAAAGATAACATAATTATTATAATTTAATAATTTAATATTTTAACAAATTTTTTAAAAAATAAATTTATTATAATTTAAAATGATATATAATTAAAAAATATATAAAAATATTTTTTTAATGATGAAATTAAATATATGATATAGCTAAAAATATAATAACTATATAATTTTATTATATTAATATAGTTATTATAATATTATATTTATTAAAAATATAAAATTTTAATAATCATATTTAATATAATATCATTTGAATGATATGACGCAATATTTAATTGTTTAAATATTATATATTGAAAAGGGTTAAAAATGTCATGATTTGGGTGAAATTATAGATATAGAATCAGTTAAATTTTGAAGATAAGTTCAATAATATCATTATAAGAATGACCCTCATCATATATATGATATCCAACTCACTTCTGTCAAATAAAGAAATCAATATTTGAGTTACATCAAGTGAGATTTGAAAATTATAAATTTTTATCAACATTCGTTTTCCTAGAATTAGAAGACTCATATATGGAATTGGGTTTTTGGTCATTAAATTGTATTTATTGATCATTGTTTAACTTTTAATGATTAAAGCCCTTTCAAATTCTCTGTTAATGTTTTTTACCTTCCAATATTGGAATATGATGCAAAAAATATTGATATGGAATCTAAAAAGGTCTTGATGATTAAAAACTAAAAAAATGAACAATCAATCTAATTAAATGATATGATACTTCATGGCATATTTGAGTTAACTAGTTCTTAAAAAATTATTTTTATCAATATAAATGATCATTAAAATCCCTCTTCCCATGGAACTCAAATATTGAACTCTTAATTGAATAAAATCAAATTGATCATCATATATATTTTAATAACATGCATCATTACAAAATTAAAATTCCAGAGTATATTTGAATTTTACAATTAGTGATTGGTTCATTTTGGTAACTAGTTCTTGATATGGGTTTTCAGTCCATTGAGCATATCTAACTAGTATTTTCAGACACGCTTTAAGGGTTAGGTAATATCCTTATTTGGGAGGATGAAATGGGAGAGATGGAGTTACTATGTTTATGAAAATAGTACAATGAGGTCATTTGTGGTGCGAATATATGGTTCACACAATAAATTAATGTGCTAAGGGGATACCCCTACTGAGAAAAGGTTCATGAAGTGGACCCCTGTTCACCCCATGAACCCAGTCCGGGATTTTATTTTTTAAAACATTGAGGTGGTTTCTATTATAAAAACCCTAAAATAATATTTTCTCAGATGGATTCATAGAAAATGGGAGGTTGAACCCCTTCTATTATCCTTCTTTCCCATTTGATCTAGGTGGTTTATTGGGATATCATTGTGCTAAATCAAGGTAGGGCATCCTATCTTCTACCCCTTTCTTATCTAATCTATTAACAATTTATTTTTTGTTCATTTTCTATGGTTTAGGGATGAAATATTTATCAATATAATGGTAAAATCATCAGGATTATTGGGAATTTTATTATATCTCATGGAGGAAATCCCGAGATGGTGTATTTTATCCATTGTATGCTATTTTCCATTAGGTATGTTGTCTGGTGTTTTTAATTAGTGTTTTTTCAATTTTTGGAGAAATTTTCTTTTTCCTTGGGTATTAATTTTTGGGATTTTGTGTTTCCTAGGATTAGGGTGTGTTGGGAGTAGACCATACCCAATCGCTCATGGTTTTGTCATTTTTGGGCTTCCCGGTGAGTTCTGTACCGATTATGAAAAATAAAATTTTTAGTTTAAATTGTATATTTAATCAACCAACAAACTTTTTATCAATGAAATATGAGTCCATGGACTTATTATAGGTCGACACAAGTTATTATGGGTTAATTAGACCAGTGGTTAGGGTAGGGGCCCTATACATTATTTGAGTCTCTTGGTTGGCTGGTGGTTTTATGTACGAGGCTTTATTTTGACCAAAGGAATATGGTTGTTCATTGATGGGTAATTACTCACATATTATATATATTCCAATAGGTTTAATTCACAAAACTGGGATCACTTGATAACCCCTATATTTGTAATGATCTATGGGTCTATTTTTTAAAGGCTAATGGTGATTAGGGTTTCTAATAAATGATTCTTAGAAACATACATTGTTTGAGAGGATTGTTGGTTGGGATCATTACACCAT
Source organism: Viscum album (assembly GCA_963277665.1). Lineage (NCBI taxonomy): Eukaryota > Viridiplantae > Streptophyta > Magnoliopsida > Santalales > Viscaceae > Viscum > Viscum album. The sequence continues at coordinate 1,399,171,363 of OY728143.1, read as the reverse complement.
ATTAGGGGGATTATTTCTTACACTAATACTCTCTTATAAATTTAATTCATGTTAATGACTTCTTACCAAATCCCAGTATGGGACTAGTTACCCCCATTATTAGTAATTAGTTATTAGTATGCATCAACATGAACCATATGTATGTAATAAAGGATCTCTATCAATGGAACCCTCTGTATTTATTAGAGGTTCTCCATTAATTGAAACATCTATATGTATTAGTGATTATATATATTTTTGCATTATTTAATGATAATTTTGATTAATATTTCCTTATGGTTTAAAGCCACACAGTTGGGTACTCAAGAGTTTTTAGTCATCCACGAAGGTGGTAATTGTTTCGACGTCGGGATCATATATGTTTAATTTGATTCCTATGTATCCTTAGTAAAGGAATCAAAACCCAAGTTGTTTGGTCCCACTTAATGGGATACGTCATAACTTTTACGGTTGTGACACTAGCACTAACTCATTCATTTAAACATCATACGATAAGGATGAATATGATAAAGTTTCCTAACAAGGATTGGTGTGGGAATTACATGTGGGGGGAAATTTATTGTTATCCACGAATGAAATATGGACCTACAATATTCGATAAATCATATAAGGAATATAAACCAATAAATATGACTCCCACTAAGAATACGTACAGATGAGGATGAGATGATAGGTCCCAAAAGGATTATAGCCCTCTAGGTGAGGGAACGATTCTTATTATGTAAATAGACCAATAAAGATGGTAATGTCTTGGTGATTTTAAATTTTAGCCTAATTTATGTGTCTTATATATCTTATTAAGACTAGAATCAAAGACCAAATAGTTTTAGTGTCATATTTAAGGGTCATGTGACAAGATCATACCATACAGTATGATTTCTGGAGGTAAGTATGTTGTCATATAGTTTAATTTTATACCACTATGATGTTTTCCACATAGTTTAACATCATGTTGTGGATACATATTTATTGTGAGAGGTATGACAACAGATAATGTAGCGATGATTTGGAATTGAAGCTTTTCTAAGGTTCTTAATTTGGAATATTCTACTTTTAATGAGTGTATAATAAGGCATATATCCCATTATGATGGATAAAACATTATTGGGGTTTATACCCAAGGGTTCCCATTTGGAGGCATCTCCAACACTATGATGACATAATATGAACATATCTCTTAACCCACATGTGTCATGCTTGTTGTGAGAAACAATAGATTATAGAAGATTAACCACGTCACATGATCATATTTGGATTGTACTAAAACCTAAAAATGGGTCCAATTTATGGAATCTACTCTCCATCTAATGATAGACAAGGGAGGGGACACGGAAAGAAGGAGGGGCATGTCATCCAATAAGAAATCATGTTCGATTTCCCTTTAAGGGATTCCCTTTTTCTTCTTCCTAGATATTTATAAACCTTGTATTGGGGTTTACACATCCACTAATAGGTAAAAAATTTAACATATTATTCCAACATCACTTCACATTTCAAGTAATACATTGGAGGTGACTAACACTACTTGAGTCAGGGGAATTATCACCAATGCCCCTAAGATTGGGGTTCACATTACCAGGGGGATGCATAATCATAGTCACACCAATAAACCCATTAGTTATGGAAGATAAGTGTGGGAAACTTTTACCGATGTAATTCAGGATAAAAAGGGTAATTCACACTGATGCGCCTGATACCAAAATCATGTGAATATGGTGGCCATGGGGGATGGTTAAATTATTACTTCCTTATATTTTGGAATTAGAAATAGATGAATATTAGAATACTTCATGTAAGAGATGAGATAATGATAAATTCTATATGATAGGTTATAATTATGAGTAAAGACATAAAAACATTAGGTTTCCTTCATTTCTCATAGAGGAATTCCTATGAAAAATGGGGGAACCACCGAGGGGGTCCTTCATGAAGCTCTTATTTCGTGAAGGTGATTGACTCCTTCATGAATGTAAAAGTGTTATTATCCTATAAAATATATTTCATGTAGACAAGATAATTTTATGAAGGAATAATTTGTTGGGAGTATCTCTTTTTCTGGTATTGAGATGATAACCTGTTTTTTTTAATAAGATCAAAGTCTTAAGATTCTCTATGAAGGGAAACAATTTTCTCTCACTCTTAGTATTTCTTATGTGTCCTTTTCTCCCTACGTATATGTGTCTATAAATATTTCTTAGTCCCAAATGTGTACTTTTTTAAATAATTGGGTATTTATATGTAGTTTAATTTCCTTTAATATACCAACCACATAGATCATATTTCATGGCAACCATGTTGTTCTCATAGCATTTGGTATTCTATGTGGTTCTCATGACACCTATTATGAAATGAAAAACCTTTTTCTTTGTCAAATTTTCATTATTTTCAAACGTTCCATGGTTTTATATGACTTCACTATATTTTATCTTTGTATAAACAATGGATTCTAGCCTAATTAGCTAATCTAGTTCAATGACTATAGATGAAAGAATAATTTCTATTCTTAGAAATAGTGAGGATGAGTCCCGATCCCATAATATTCCTACAGATGAGACCGGGATGAGTTTTATTTCATATGAATTTTAGAATTACCCACTTTATAAATGATTAACAATGTATAATTTTGTGTTACAAGATGTTGATCTAATTATAGTGCCTAGTCAAATTGTTCAATCTTCTTGGTTCGAGCTTTCCTCAAACTGTTTTTAGGTGAACATATTTATAATGAGTCGGATAAACCTTGATTCATTTCAAGGATACATTTTAATATTAAATAAATCTCCATCAATATAAGATGGATATATTTCATCTTAGTGACTTATCTCTATATATTACCGATCCATATTAATAAAATCATAGGATAATTTCAATGGATGGTGGAGTCCAAAGAAATAATTGTGGTCTATAGGTAATTTCTCTAACTAATAATCCTAGTATTTATTGATGAATCAAATCTATATAACATACGTATTTGTAGGAAGTTTTTATATCCTAATTCTTATAGACTTCTATATTTTTCTGTCTATAAACTGGTATATTACTTGAACTAATCAGTAGTTGGTGTTCAAAAACTAACACATTACATTTACCGTATGGTGGATTTGGGATTTGTTTGTTGGATATATATATAATGTGCTTAATACCAATCACTTTGGAGAGTTATGGTGAATTCCTACCAAAGGATAATACTCAGGTGATAGAAGATAGAATCCCTCAAACAGTGAGAGACTTATTAACCATGGAAGATATATACTTTAGAAAATCACTTCACACATGTTCAAATATTACATTCAATGTCTAGTTAAAAACCATTTTGTGACCTAATTATCCAAATAAAAAGTTTGGGAACACAAAGACCCACCATACTCAATAGTATTGATATGTTAAATCCTCAAATTGGTTTTTTCTAAAAGTGGTTTGATACACCACATGGGGATTCAAGGCCTGGCCAAATGTAACTTCATATATTTTTTTATCTACATTTTATCCATGCTTCTAAGAGGATGGATTTTTCAAACCTATTATTCTCATTTAGGTGTCAGTATCAACACTTTTTTAATTAGGACTACATTGTCATAAGTATAAACCAGTAAATTTATTATTCCCACCCTCTCATAGATTTATCGGTTATTTAGTCATATAAAATAAGGAAGGTCTCCAAATCATATTATCATACCATTTGAATTTATATATGGTTGGATAGAAGAACATTTTCAAAGATATTTTTTCCAGAACAATATAATAATCCTTTGTTATGCGTTTCTACCCAAGTTTCACAACATTTCAATTGTTTTTCCAATATCCTTGGATGTCAACAATTCTATTGTGATACATAGGAATCGATTTAACTTTTCTTTTGTTCCATACATTTTACCTTCTATAATAGTAGCATGAAATGGTAGAGGCACCCATGAATAATGTTTGTACATAATCTAAATTAGATATGATATTTTTATCTCTCAAACAGATGGAATGATCATTTATGAATATTACACCCCTTATAGGTTCACACACCAATTTGGATGTTTACAATTGGTAATGTTATTACCTTATACTAATATTAGGATGGAGTTATAATTTATGAACCTTACACCCCTTATAGTTTTAGATTCTAGTTTGGATATTTGTAATGGGTAATGTTATTACCTTAGACCAAGATTAGGATGGAGTGACATCCAGGTGTCTTCTGTCATCATTTCTTGATGTTAATGTAGGAGAAATCAGGCTTGAAGATCATACTATCATCCACTAGTGATCCAACCAAATTTTCATGGGGATACGTTAAAGAATGGTTGGAGTACTGCTCAGATGGATTATTAGGAGAGCCAGTATAATAGGGAAATAATCCATTGAATTCTTAGAGTCCCTAACCTATATCCTTTAAAAACTAGTTTCTAAGATGGATAGTTTTGTAGACAAATATTCTAAACATTTTGGGAATTTTTTTGCAATATCCATTTTTTCAGAGTAGTAAATACCTATCATTATTGACTAGGGTTTGTAGTTGGGTTTCTAACAATGATCATCGTATAACGGTGATGATCAATTCATTATTCAGTATCAACCCCATCGATCTAGTCCCTAAATTCAACCAAAGATCAATGAAAAAAGGTCTCTCTATATCGTTATTACCTGTTAAATCAGACCTATCTATAGGGAACTTGATTATGGAAAATATACTTTTAATAGTGAGTAAAAAAGATTTAGTTCCCTATGCTGCTTTTGAACACCATGTTGCGAGAAAATTATCCTGGCACCAGATTTTTCTATCATCATGGAGACTCTATTAGATTAATTTATTTATAAACTGGAGATACAACACCATCTCTTTAATAACTTGGGTGAAGTTGGGTTTAACTACCAATACTTTCATGCTCTCCTTCATCAAGTTCTTACCTCAAGGGAGGAACTGGTGTCACAAGAATGTGACCTCATCCTATTTAGTCACTCAAACCATCACGTGGAAGATTTTGAGGGTGTTAATACGTAGTTACATCATTTTGTTTCCGTGGAAGCACAACATCAAGATTTGATAGTTGTGAAGACTTTATAAATATGATGATATGGGTATAATGTTGAATGATAAAAGGTGTAGTTACTATCAAACAATATTTGTCTTTAATCTATCATAAGAATGATCTAAGAGTTAAATGATTTTGTCAAATTAGCATGCCTATTGGAAGAAGTGATAGTTATCTAATGAATAATCCTTCGATAGTCCCTTAATACTTTATTTTAGGTGTTATATGGTTTATTTAAAATAACAGATCATGGTTTATTGTAGATATCCTTTTTCTATTTGATTCTCTTTTATTATAAATTAAAGGAAGACTCTAAATTGTCGATGCTCTTCTTTCTTCATGTTGATCACTAAATGAAAAATATTTTTTGTGTGTGTTTTTTAAATTATCATTCATTCCATTGGTTTTGATTCATCTTTATTACTATTTCATAATAATCTATGATACTTTGGAAAGAGTAAATATCAATATGATATGAAACCAATTGAATATTAAACAGAGAGAAGACAAAGTCAAACATGGTTCTCAAAATGATTTTGTCAGAAAATAAATCTCCTCCCAATCCTGACTCATGGAAAGGTATAGGCATAACTATAATCATTACAACACTTGAGTTAGTTTTTTTTGGATGAAGGATCTCATATTAAACTTTTTCAATCATTTATAGAAATATCTAAACTGATATATTATGAATGAAATAATGAACTAACTTTTTCCAAGGATGGGGAACTCAAACAACATATTTTTGAATTTTAATAGGGTGGCATGTCGGTCTCTATAAATTTGGATAATTTATATCAATGATATAACTTTTTTATAATCCTAAAATAAATAATACTTAGTGGGTAAGACTTTACTTTTTATAAGGCCACCCTTTATGGGTTCTTGACCTAACAATTTTTGTTCCTTTTCAATTTCTAGTGCACAATTTGTCCTAGACCATGAGAAACACATGTCTAGTAAGTATAGACTCTACTTTTATCCAAGATTCCCTTTGTGTTTTTTTATTCTGGATATTTATATATATATATATATTTTTATTAATTTCATGAAATTCATACTAATATAGATTACGTTTAAGTTCCAAAAACACTGACCTATAAATTCTATATTTTAATGTCATAAATCATTGACCAACGGTTTGAGGTGACCTATTTAGTGGAATGAGTTGGGTAGAACAAACATGAATTGATAAACTCTTATGTTATTGATATAGAAACCTCATGTATAACTAAATAAAATTCATAGTCATGATTCCCAATTAGAGTGACCACAACCTTCAATGATGAAAAACATGAATTCACCAACAGTATTTTAGTACATGATGATTTGAACATAGGTATTAGAGATGATATGGAGATTTTTTTTCAAGGATTAATGGGAATTCAGTTTATATTTCTGAATCTTATACTATTGTTCCAAATAGTTTATGGTCAAATTATGAGGACCAATAAAAATTCTCATATGAAACGTCAGGTTTCTTTACAATAAATTGGTAAGATAGACAAGTGTTTAAATTTAGGGTGTTGAATCAACTAGAATGCCAACGGCCCTCTACCTAAGTGGTACAGGATCCTTATTGGCATCCAATGGCACAGGATTGAATCTATTCGGTGATGAATTTATGAGTGTTGTAGCACTATAGTAGGGCATGTATCAGTGGTGTAACAATAGTAGTAGTGACTTTGTAGCGGTGGAGGCACTGTAATAGGAACTATAGTAGCGGTGGTACTGTATAATTTACTATAGAATCCTAGTTAGTATAGTAGTATTGTTCACTGAAGGGCCCTTTGGGACACAAAATGGTCTTTCAAGCCTTTTATTCAGGCCTCTTGACCATGGACCTTTGGGATATGTAATGTTTCTCCCTCTACCTAGATAAAAAGATATCTTTTCTTTAATAATAAAAATGAGGCATCGACTCCAACCATTAAAAAAATCAACATGAAAAAATGGATTTTGGATTGGTTAATTCAAAACCCACGAAATTATAATTAGGATGGATGGGAAGGGAAAGACATGTTGTGGATGACCATGGAAAAAGTTCAAAAGATAGATCCCACTATAATAGTGTCGTGGAATACAGAAATAGAAGGAAGTTCTCCTCATAACACTAAAGTTTCTGGTTGATAGGCTATAAAGAGGTAATATATACAGATCCAGGTTAGATGTTTTGTATTTGTAGTAAAAACGTTAGTGTCTGTTGGATTCATTTGTGCTTCTCTTCAATAGATGTGAATATATTTTATGACTAAAACAATTAGTTCATGAAGTAGATTTATATAGAAATAACTATTCAACAATGATTCAATCCCCTTGGTAATTACATCACTACATATGGAACACAAAATTAAGTATGGAAAATATCTTATGGAAACAATTCTATGAAGGGGTGTACATATTTTAATGTCATGGTTATTAAACCAATGAGAAGGGAATAATGACCTGAATGGGGATTACAACCAAAGAATGTTCAAAAAACATTTTGGAACATGGGAAGGGACATCGTAAACCATAACTTGAGGCTATCATAATTGAATTAGTGGTATATAATAGGTTTTAAATTAATGAAATATGACCATATTCGAAAAGTGGGTTTCACTTTGATTCATTCAGGGTATATAGGGATTATAGGACCTTATCCCTAGGATGAAACTTATTTGGGTTAATAGGCCATGTTGAGGAAACATATGTATATCCATATAAGGGACATAGTATTCATAATCAAAATAAAAGTGTCCTTTAGAGGAAGATTATCTATTTTCTGATATCATTGGGAGGTTTGTGATAATCCAAATTTCTCAATATGTGAAGTGTTTTTTATAAAAAACAAGATGTATGAAAGTATAATATAATAATTTAGATATGATATTTCTATGAATTGGTGGTTATGGTCTTATTAAGAGTTAGGGACTAAACTCTATAGGGCTCTCATAAATATTATCTTTCACAGATCTAGCTCATATACAATAAAAGGGAAGTTTGCTTATTCACAATTGGGCCTAGGGTAAAAGATACATGCATCAATACATATCTTGTCAAAAAGAGAATAAATTCACATGTAGTTATCTATAAGAGAAAACACACATAAATATATTTTATATATATATATTGGAGGGGATGTTTTATGTATCTATGGATGGGAATAAGATAAGTCATTAGTTCATCACTATGAATCTCATTGGAATCAGAATCAAGCTACATGTTCTTCTAATGGAAATTTATTTATACAGATAAATATCTTACACAAATTTAAATACTTTTTTTATTCATTGAAACAAGAAAGTTGTTGGCTAATAATCCAAACATAGATTTGTATATCATATAATAGATTTAATCCATGAAAAATATTACACTCTAAGAAGTTTAGGATCATACAGGATAGACTGGATATTCCCTGACCTTAGACATGATGAAACTTAGTCATGAATGTTTGAATAATATTATCAAACCCCTAAGATCATATGAGTCATGCTCATTGTGTGGAAAAATAAGGAATTGGAATATTACTCAAATCACACTAAGATTCTTGTTAGGTATATTTCTAATGCACACCACATTGTTTGACCTTTTCTGGTGGGGAAGTTATCCTTAAATTTACTTTCATGTGACTGGGATATTATTTCCTTTTAGTTTTAAATAATACACCAAGGAAAATTACCATACAATTTAACATTATGCATTAAAGAAGTTTCCATGTGGTATTATGTTGTGAAACTAAGATGTGCGCTATAATGTTTAAAGTTAGGAATCTCAGACTATATGATGTAATTTTCATTTAGGCATGAGATAGAAGATAAGGGTACAACTATGTATCTCTTCATAATAAGATATATCCACAAATAGTTCTAGAAACAAATCCCCCCATATTGATCTTCCTTATATATAGGGTGAGGGAAATTTTTTAAATATTATGGTTGGGACTGGGATAGGGTATTTTGGAATCACTATATATCTTGTGTTAAGAAGAATCAAACCACACATAATTCTTATAGAGAAGTTCCACTATATAGATCTGGATTATGTACAAAAGGGGCATTAATGATTTGAGGAATAGATGGGTTTTGTGGTAACGAATTATATATTAATTGAGATCTCATGTAGAGAAAATGGAGTTCACAAGGAATGGGTCCCCCAAATCAATTTATAGTCATTTTGGATAGACTTCCACCTTATGTTTTAATGGCATGCAACATAAATGGTAATTATGCAGTTTAACATCATATGGTAACATCATAGGTGCTATGAATTTTAAATAATTTCATCTATTATTTTGTCTATATAGTTCAATATCATGTTTTGGGGATGTCTATTATCACACAGTAATTAGGAAATTTTTTTCTTGCACAAACCTTTCATTAATTGGGGTGTGATATGCTCACCATACACTATGATCAAAGAATATTCTCCATAAGAGTAGACCTTGTGTATGGACTAAGCCCATTACAACTTTGGTTCAATTTTGAGAGTCTCATTCCCTGTATTATTAGGGAACTAAATATCAATTCCATATAGAGGAATGAATGGAGGTGAAAAGTTTTGTTAAATCCTTATACTTCTTGGTTTTAATGAGCTTCCAAGATGTGTAGGGCACATAATATTTTATCATTAATTCACACCAACTCATCCAGCCACTTATGAGATGAATCATCCATGGAAAATGATCAAAAATGGAAGTTTAGAGAAATTTTAGTTGGATCATTATGGGCATATTCATTTTTTCTCTATTATATAATTCAATATAGAGTTTATTATGTAGTTATACGGGTTATGGTGCAATAATTTCCCAAATCATGTAGAAATTTTTTAGGACAATATTTTTTCCTATGTTCACTGTATTATAGAGTATATTATATAAGGTTTTATTAAAATCCTAAATATGTCTGTTTTTTCACTACATGGTAGCATGATGAGTGGTTGCACTAAATTCAATATTGTTGATAATTCCATTTTAACTCAGAAGAGTAGAAGTAAATTCCATTATATATTAGTATTTTATGAGGAAAACCAAGTCCTGTAATAATTTTTATCTTCAAAAAATTTATGATTTCCTTTGACTGGACTTATTTTAGGGATATAACCTTAAACCATAAGGAGAGTAAGTATGTGTTAGTAAGAATGTACATTAACTACCATGCTATTTCCAAGGGATATGTCCCATAAAATTTGTTTCGAAAATAGAAAATTATCATAAATATATGGCGGTATGTAAAACATATAGGTTTTGATGAATGAATTTGTCATATATCGAATAGGAATGACATATCATAGTGAACTCCATACAATCATATGTAATTAATGATAATAAAAATGCATGACTATTGATCTGATGGAAAAACTTAGACCCTGGCTAATGATAATTATAGGAACCTTCATGGACATCTTGTATGAAATTAAAAGTTACAACTCCTTCTATGAATCTAATGATAACTCCATCAAAGACTCATTTATAGAGGTTTTTATGAGAAATTGGTCTATCATAATGGGTAAATAAGACCACGTGTCATTATATTTTCTATTTTTTTCTCTAACGAACGAATATTATTCTGGAGGTAGTATAATATGGGGGACATCCATATATTCATAAAATAATTTTGTTAGGGGGTGGATTGACCTCGTTAATATCATCTTTATTATTACTAATTGATTGTGAAACCACCCTATGATGTACAATGTTGATTATTGTTTCATCCCGACTTGGATCATCAAAGGTTGTAGCCATGTTAGACAATGCATCTTCCCAAGTGTTATATGAACATAATAATTGGGTAAGTGTTGGATTTGAGGTTAATTATTCCATAAAGCTTCATATATAGTCAAGTATGGTAATAAACTCTTCCTTTTATATGGAATAGTCATCATTAATACGATTTATTACCAACTCTGAATCAACTATGAATTTTTGGTGGGATACTAGTATTTATAGTGTCATTTTCATTCTTATAATAAGGACATGTTATTATAACTCATTATTGGTACAATATTCAGATAATAAGAATGAATAGTGAAAAACATTATGGGGTGGTGAGATAATAATTTTTCACATACTGACTCTATTATGTTTGGGGTCTTCCATTATTTTCCCTGTTGGAATTCTTGAAGCACCGTCAAAGTATATCTTATGTGTTTGGGGTAGTCTTAGACATAAAATAATTCTTCATTCAAAAAATTAGTATCCAAATTTGTGTTTTTTATAGAAGTATTCACCACCAAAAAATATGTCAATGCATTTCCTTTTACTTCCATCTACAGTTAAATAAAATTTCAATCTACTGGAATATAATTACCTATTATACCAAACATCTAGTTAACATGGGATAGTTGAGAATATATTTGAGTGGGTTATTACAAGAGATCAAGAATACATAGTGGTGATACTGATAATTTCCCAATTCCTAAAACACAAAAATTAACACTTGGAATTTTTTCTCGATATATGAATATTGAGTCTTGATATTAAGCATGGTTCCACTAAGATAACAGAGAAAATTTTCATTCCCTATATCATTATTTTATACATAAAAGTTTAATAGTGATATTCCAAGGATATCACATATAAAATGTTTGTATTTCCATCAAATGGGGGAATCAGTACTGAAGTGATTGAAAGGTATTTTTTGATACTTTCAAAAGCATTATAACAATAACTATTTCGTCAGTTGGTGGATCCCCTCTTTATCAATTTAGTGAATGGTAAATTCTTTCCTGTTATATTTTTTATGAATGATCAGACCTAATAAAGGTATAATTAAATTCCTCTAAAATATTTTATGTTTAAAGGATGTGAAATTTCATGGATAGAACTGTATTTCTCCTGATTGACTTCAATGTCACAGTGGTGCACTATGAAGCTAAATAAATTCTCTAAGGTAACCCAAAAAACATTTAAATGGGTTCATATTCAGGTTATGTTGTTGTAACATATTGAAACTAGAATAAATATATTATATATGATCACAACATTTTTGGTATTTTACCACCATATCATTAACATAATATTCATCGGTCTTTCCCCAAAAGGGTTTGAAAATATGTTGTATAACACATTGATATCTAGGGATGATGTTCTTAAAACCAAAAAGCATTTATCATTAATAATATACTACTTTGGGAACACATAAATAAATGTATTCTACATATTCATGATCCATTTATGTTTATTTGTATCCTAAATATCTATCCATAAATGAAATTTCTTGATAGCTGGTACATGAACCAATCAGAAGTTCTATAATCAGGACCATGAAATCATGTTTTAGACAATTCAAGTTGAGATCCATGAATCTGATGAAGACCCTGATCTCCCTATTATTATTTTATACTCATAATATATTAGTGATTAATATTTGATATTTAACCTCTTGAATGAAGTTGGATTCAATAAAATTATCAATCTTGTCCATAACCATAGAAACTGAGTTGGATGAATTCTTCTAGATTCCTACATGTAACCGTAGTGATCATCTGGTAAACCCATGTAGTAGGTAGCATCATTAGGATCAATTCTATGATTTTTTGTGTAATTATAGGTGAATATATCTCAATGATATTTTATAAAACATGTATAATCCTATTAATATTATTATTATATAATAACACTAATCAATGTGGGATATATATATTTTCTTCTATGGATGAATTTATTTTTCTATGATCATCAATAAGGGAGGAGAAACCTTCTTCAAACAATTGAGGGGTATCTCTAAGATCCTACTCATCTTATTTATCTATATCAATATCAATAAAAATTGGTGAAGAAGGGGAATATTAAGAGTTTTAATATAATGTGAGGTTATTTTGGATCCCTATAGTTGTTAAGGAGGCATCCCTGTATTTTGGGGATATATCTTTATAAATGTAATTATCTGTGAGATTTTAATAAAACTCTCCTCCCACCTCTTCAATGTAATTAGGGGTAGAAGAGGTTTCTATATTACAACATTCAAGAAATTAAGTACAGTCATTCGCACTCTATATTATGGATATGAGAGTCTCTTTTGATACAAGAATTGACTCAGTGGTCTTTTGAGACTATAGGGGAAAAGAAAGAGTATTTTTACTCTAGGTGTTTCCACTATTATGAGGATCATAAAATTCTTATATATAAGTAGGTTTAGTAGATGTGAAAATATCATTAAAACTAATGGATGCATTCCCAAATCCAAACTTGTTTCTTGGGTTTGATTGATTGAAAATACATATTCATTGTTCATCTCTTTAAATGGGTTATTTAGGAACATTTATAGAAAATTTTATACTAGTAAGATGAGATAAATCATCAATCATGGTTTATTTTTCTTTTATTTGGTAAAACCCAATGTTAATGTCTTTATACACATGGGATTCAAATTGATCACTATCACTATAAAATGTCTCAATTTTAAAGTTGTTATATTATTTGATACATTGAAGATATTATGAGGGAAATTACATATACTAAATCAAAAAAATATTAATCTAATAATACATTGAAATATATATCCTACCAAAAAACCAAAAATTTGTTATCAGATATTAAGGGCTCGAATTTAGACATGAGCATGATTCAGACAAATGGATTCTACTCACTTTTTTCATAACCCTGAATTGTTAAATCATAAGGGGAAGTGTGGTTTTATATAATCCAAAAAATAAATAATATGGACTAGAATGATGTTAATTTCTAATCCACTATCAATTAAATCTATTAAAATATCAATTTCATATAGTTTTATGTATACATAAAAAGTTATGATGTATCCCTATATAAAAATTTTCCTTTTCGGGTTTGTAAATGACATGAAGGTATGATATTCCATGGGATCGGTCTTTTCATGATATAATTCAGTAGAAGTAACCTTGGGTTTGAACTCCTGAGTTATTAACAAGGAATCCAAAAGTTCTTCATAGATATTTTTTGATAAATTAATGGAATCCAGGATTGAAAGATTCTCTAGAACCATAACAAACTACGTTAAGGTATCATATTTATAATCGAGAGGTTTATGGTTCCCAAATAAGGTTTGGGGTTTCTCCTTGGAATGTTAATTAGGGACCAAAGTGTTTGAGGTTGATGGATTGTGGGATTGAATATAAATTAAAGGTATGTTTGTCACTAATGTATCGAACCAAACTAGTCTTCCCTCTCATCTGGGTTGATCAGACGGTTTCATCCCTACCAATTATTTTTCCAAATTTATTAGGATATGATGACTTTTAAAATATGTCACGGTGTCTCCATGCTCCTTTTGTGATAAAAAGTATATATTTTATGTGTCTTCACCACATATATTGATCGGGTAGGGATTTTTCCAGGATATTGGGCTTGACCATGATTACATTGTCCCTTGTTCCCTAAAATTATGTGGCCTCTAAATCTGGCGCCCTATTCAGGTAAAGAAAACATTGGTTTATATTCATACTGATCATAAATTAATTGGTTTTTAAATGTATTACATTAAAATAACCATATTTTATTTCTTCATATGATAGGATTTTAATTTTATATGGAAATGTGTATCCTCTCAGTGTTAAAGGTGTGAAACTTTCTAGGGGTCGGAATGAATTTTGAATCAATAAAGGTTAATTTTCGTGTACATTAATCTTACTATACTAGTGATATTATATTTAATAATAACATCTCTTGTAATATTTTGGTTTAGATGAATTTTTCCACCCCATAACAGAATAAACTATAGACACTCTATATTGTTTAGATGTGTCTTGAGGATATAATGTTCTATATTGACTGGTTTTTTGTTCATCTTGTTATTAAAATTCTATAAACCCTTATAAGGAACTTTTTATTATCTTCTTTATTCATATGGAGAGCTAGAAATTAATGCCACTTATGTTGGGGGCTCGACCAATTTCACTTCACTATAGTAAACCATCTTTTTTAGGACATCTTCAAAGATAAATAACCCATGTATAGTGTGGCCTAGTATTTGATGGAATGGGAAATAGTTATGTAGCTCACTAATTCCAGAATTATCATGATTTCTAGGTATCAAAAATCCTAAAAAATTTGTCTCTAAATATTCTTTGATGTAACAATATACCTACTCATCACAGAAGGATACAAAATTATTCTTATGATCACCATAGTGTGGGTGATTCATATCTTTTATCCCATAAAGACAAGGATGTTACTATTGTTGTTTCCACTTAGGAGGATGTTTTATGTGATAGTACATGGTCTTGGGTACCAAAGTTTGTGTTTGAGTTAGTATAAGGCCCCAGCCTTAAACCTTACTTAATATTGAATTAAAAGAATAATTCACGTTGAGGATATTTTCATGTTTAGAGTTTTAGAGAATTAGAACATAACTATTACATCTCAAAAGATTACAAAGTAGTCACTTATACTAAGTTTCCATAATAAAAAAAACTCTTGAAAGAAACATGTCTAGTTCCATGTTTTATATATCATGACATTCCATTGATCCCATCCTTGACCTTATTCCACATTAAGTCCTGTGAAAAACATTTCAAAAAAAAACATGGGATGAGCATAAAAAGCTCAGTAAGGGATACAAAAAGAATGAAAACTGTTAGTTTTTTAAACATCAAATAAACCATATATACTCTATCAAAGTAATACCTTCACCTTCATGAAGTAGTAAAAACTCTTCATTGAATAAAGTATCATTACTTACATTTTTGTAACCAAAGTATTACCATAAAACCCATATAAAGAACACATAACATATATAAAGGTAACTTGGGACATAAACATACTTAAGTGGAATAACCATACGGTCGACTTCCACACATATCACTTAATGGAATAGCCATACGGCCAATTTCCATACATACTTAATGGAATAGTCATACGACCGACTTCCAAACCCAATGCATTGGAGGTTATAACGTAACCACCCGTCCTGGTATTCACGGCACCACCCGTCATATGGTTTATAACGTAACTACCCATTAAAATGTCCAAGTACCAGTATAAAATCATAAAACATAAAACCAATATAAAGGAATGATAACATTTCCACATTTCAATGACAATATATCATAAATATATTGACATAATAGAATACTTTTTCAAAACCATTTTTAATACCAAAATACATAAAAGAGTATATGGTATTTATTTTATTTTAAAAACATTACGGCTTGTTGAGGAAGCCAAAGACCAAATAATACTCGCGGCGGCGGAAAAATTCGTTGTCACCGCGTACATTAAAAAAACATTCCTTTTTGTCGTTTATTAAAACGCTTCATAGAAAAAGATTCCTTCTGTATAAAAGTAAAATTCAAAGGGGTTTATACACCGTATAAAAGAAAGTGGTGTATAAAACGAAATATGCCGCAATGAAAGGAGATTGAGACGAAGTCCCTTACCTTAGGTCCGACTTGACTCGATCGTTCTTTAACGTCCTGAATAATAAACTTGAGTTAATTTATACTTGATTAAGAACCTTTTTAAAGTTCATTATTCTTTTTATATCACTTATTGCCATGTTATAAACATTATGTAACCATTTAAGTTAATAATGTTTGTTTTGTCAATATTTGGTTCTTAAGTCGAAAGTTGACTTCTTACAATTACATGTTGTTCGTGTGGTCAAAGGTTCTTTATATCCAGAATGAAATTCTCAATTTGGATATAATATGTATCATATATATCCAGTATATACATGTATTTATAATATTACATAATCATTTAGAGGTAAGAAATGAAATGCACCGTTCATGGAGACGGTAAGCCGTACGTACGCATGAACGCTACTTTCATTTATTTGTCATATTAATGGAATTAAAACTAAATGAGAGGTATGTATATTTTAATTCCAGAATTATATTCATCATTTCGATATATTATTAATTATATATATCCATTATATACATGTAATTTTAATAGTACATTACATTTGGGGATAAGAAATGAAATGCACCGTTCATGGAGATGGTAAGCCGTACGTACGCATGAACGCTACTTTCATTTCTATCTCATACATTAATGGAAATAAATAATAATGATATAGAGTTATATTATAATTCCAGTATAACATCATATATAATAACTTTAAATCCATCCTTTACACGTCCCACATATGGCATTAACGAATCACATCACTTTTAGGGGGCGGTAGTCCGCACTTCCTTAAATGAAGATATCGTGTTTACCCATAATGGAAACCATAAAGGTATGCCAAAAATGAAAAATACAGAAGCTTAAAGAAAACATAAACATATTATATACCATATATAAAAATAGTGAAATCATAATGGCCACCTTTGAAGGTGTTAAATGAATATTGAACAATCATCGTTTCGGGAGGCAGAATTTCACCATCCACGGAAGCCGTATGTTCTTTAACCATTTGATGTAGTTGTGTGAGAGTTTAGCTAAAATAAATATTATAACAAAATCCTAGTATATTGAAGATACTGGTGTTGTTACAAAATATGTAAATAAAAAGAGTTTAGAGGGTTGGAGAATCAAAATAAAACAAATGAACAAGAGAGAATGAATTACCTTTAAAAGTGTAACTCCCTTTTGATTTGAGCCTAAAGGCTTCCTTTGAAAGGATTATGCCCAAAGTAAATCCTCTAGGATGAGGATAGGTATGTGGAGAGAGTAATTGGGCAGGGTTTGGCCGAGCCAAAGGCTTGAGAAGTGTGTGAAATGGGGTAGAGGTGGGGGCCTTTTATAAGAGGAGAGGAGGGGCACTTTTGGAAAGTAAAGAACTATTACTTTATTTGAAAGTGTGTTTCGGTTTTAAAAGGTCCCACAATGATATAATTCGTGGATAAGGTGATAAGGTTTCGAAGTCCACTCATCCAATTGGTTTTGGCCATGTGTAGGTTTTATATGTTTCATTATCATTCCATTTTATTTAAATTGTCAAATAATGATGTCATCGCTGCATCATTATTATGTCATAAATAATTTAATTTATTTAATGTCTAAAAATTATAAAAAAAATACTATGATGTGGGAAATCTTTTTATCTTTCCAATGACTATTTATAATCAAAATTCGGACTTGTATATCCCCACTCAAAAATTATTTTATTAAAACAATTTATGTTAGTGTCATTTTCACTTTAACATTAAATAAAAATATATTAATGTCATTTTCCAACTAAAGTGGCTCCATGGGGTCCCCAAGTTGGCCCATGGCTTTTATTGGTCGGCCATGACTCACCCAATAGGTGTAGGACAAGTGTCATGGTGTTTTCACATTCTTATAATACCATTTTTACCTTAAACTACACTAATTACCTCTAATCGCGATTAATGAAAAAAATTACTATTCACCAAAAAATTATTTTAATCTCATTGAACCACATTTTACTTCTTAATGAAAACCATGTATGTCAGATTTTCAAAATTCAAAACACAATGATGGCAAAATTTCATTTAAACGGAAAATCAGTCTTTATAAGTACCACTTAGTGGTTTCACTATTCATCAAAAATTGAAGTTTTTCAGAAAATTACCAAAAATTAACCCTAAGCTATATTTGATATTACGAATTCAAAAATGAAGTCTATTTTAAAAAATTCAAAACATATAAGTCACATTAATTAATTTAATAATTAATTCCCGCTGTCAGAGCAAATAGCGTGTTTTTATGAAACAATAAGTATCAAAAGATTGACACTTGTTTAAGTCCGATTTCAAAGTGAAATTAATTCCAACGTCCACTATTGGATTTAATGGTAAAAATATTTTCTAATTTCACTTTAAAACCAATTCAAAAGATAATCTAATCATATAAATAAATTATATTAAAAATAGGTTTTGAATTAAAATACAACATTTTACACTATTCATTAAAAAAATGAACTTTATCAGAAAGGTACCAAAAATTTACACAAAGTAAATTTTGATGTCCCGATTCTAAAGAAGAGTTATATTTGGTCCAATAAAATTTATAAGATCGATCAAAACTATATTTAATGACGGTTCTCCGTCAAAAGGTGATAAGTGGACCTTTCGTGAAAATTAGGGTATAAATGCCTAAAATTGAACTCTTTTGGTATTTTAACCCTTTATCTTTTATTGGGTAAATGTAAAAACATTTAAAAACATATATAAACATATTTTAGTTATTTCTATCCATTCCCGCCAGTACAACGACTACTTGTTAACTAACATTTAAAATAATATTATTTTATTACTAGTGTGCTACGTAAGTTTCAAAGAAACTCATCGTTGCGTAACGGGTACGCTATCGAACATAGAAACCCCTTTAAAATAAAATTAATATTTAATTCGTAAATATTAATAAATATGAAAATTCTTTATTCTTTATTTACCTGGGATGTTACAGTTAGCCTAATTATGATGGTTTTGATTTCCACTTTTCCAGTTCTTTCTCAATTTCAAATCATCATTGGTTGAGAATTAGTTTTATTTTATCAAATATAATATGTTTTTCCTTTTTAAACCATTGGAATGATAATATAATCTACTTATATATTTCAATGGAATAAGTAACATTTTTATATTCTCACGTCGGTTCTCTATAAATATGTCCAATAACTCTTCTTGGGGATGTTGCAAGTTCAGGTGGTATGTTAAACCCTTCTACCATGAAATGATGTCTAAGACTCTCTCATTATTATGTTTTGTACAATTTGGAAGGTAAAAGACTATTTTATTTCACTGTGTATAGATTTATATATAAATTAATTAATGATATAGGTCTTCCTATCCTATAATTTAGCTGGACATAAAATTGGTATACTAGAAAAAAAATGGCTCCCTCTAGAGTCTATAGGAATAATATGTGTTTTTTTGCATCTTATTTCTCAAGGTCTACCATAATGTGACCACACTGAGTTATGAAATGTGTCCTGTATTTCTCTGAATCCTTCATTCCATTGAATGTTAGGAAAGTATTATTCCAAATTTTGTGGGGAAGTGTTGTATCTACCCATTTAGAATAAGGATTTCTCTTTGGATGCTCTGGTTCATGCCACACTTCCATAGATTTCACTCAATATATTAGTGACTCAATGTTTCCAATGAGTTCTTATGGGATAGTTGGTTGGTTAGGCATTTGAGTAGGGGTAGTGATAGGTGGAGATTGAAATAGTGGGCCTTCAAGTGCTCGTTATTGATATCTAGTGTGAGTTAATGTTGGGTAACTATCTTGATATGATCCATGTTACTACACTAATGAAAGGAATTATTGACATTCATTTGTAATTGGATATAAATAAATTTGTTTTCAATATCCCACATTAGTCATATGACTTATATTTTTGTTTTGGTATGACATAATATTTTTATTGGGGTATATTTACTAAAAGGGTCATATGCAGCACTTCTTAAAGAATATATCTAGCATTAATATTTCCCATGAGTAACTCAATGTTGATTCACCGCAACTCTTTAATTTATACCTCATACTAAGTGGATAATTCCTTAACTTTTGGTGGTTCAACTTCTTTAGATTATGAGTGATATAAAGACACACATAATCTATTTTCTTTATTTAAATCCAATTAGAGAGGTGGTAACTTATCATTTGAGGGAACTCCATGATTTTGAACTTTCCATTCGTTTCTTGTATTCACACCTTATTAAATAGTTTTGGTGTTGAATTTATTCCAAACGAAAAAAATACTCCTCTTGTTTCCTTTCACTTTCCTCAATCTCTATATCATTTCAAGGGTCATTGTTCATGATGTTTACTGATTCATAATGAACCACTGATATCATATTAATAACATAATATGGATAAATCTACTATCTTCCACTGGAGTTTCTTTAGATTGGTATATTTCAATCTGTTTTCTTCATCTTCGTTGGGGTATTCTTTGGTTTTCAGACTTTACAAGGCTTCACCTTCTCCTTCCATGACTCCCTTGGGACTTCTTTGTAGAGCGTGATCTGGAAAGAGTCTACATAAGCTCTTATCGTACATTTCTCAAAGGACAAAGGTGGGTCTTGAAATAGGATAAATTGTGAGGAAATTTCTCTTTATAGACCATCTAATAAATATTGAAAAATTCCATGGGTAAGGAGGAGGTTGAAGTAAAAAATGGCCTCAGCCCTATGGGATGGGGCCGATCCAACTCCACTAATGCAATAATATGTAGATGTTATAGATTTTATGACATTGGGGGGAACAAAATTGATTACAATTCCCCTACACCTATAGGTCGGGGATAATTTTGGACTTTTATAGTTGTAACCATCATTGATCCCCTCTTAATATTGTTAATGTTTATCCTAGAATAATCCAGATTCAATGCATATTATGAAGGTGACTTTCTTAATACTAGAGGCAATAGTGCTACTTGAGATTTGTCTTTTCTAAAAGGATAGTATTTATTAAACTTTTCATAACCATTATTTAATAGTTTTTTATGGATCTATCCCATTTGGTTGGATATTTTTTATATTTGGTCATGAGGTATCCTTGTTGAGCATACCCGTAATCATGTGTAGAACCCAATTCCAATATCTATCCTAGAGAAATGATATTTTAAAATTTCACTTTTGGAGAGCTTTTTTGGTTGGGGAGAGAGGTGAAACGTAATTCCTTATGTTTACCCCATCCCCTAATATATACAATTGATGTCTATCTGTAATCAATTTGTTGGACCCCGGGACACCCTGAGAGTGGAGGGGTGAATCAGGGTGGCAACTTTTTCTTCTTTTAGTTGTGGATCTTGTTCCCACGTTGGTAGGAACTACTTAAACCTGTATGATGGATATGATCAGCAATTAAACATTCACATGCAGAGACAGATGACACAGCTATTTTTACTTGGTTCACCACTAAGGGCTACGTCCAAGGAGTATACGCCGACAGGTTGCCGGTCGTACCTAAATCCACTATGCTTCACTAGCTGCGGATACAAATGTTCGGGTACAGACACTCTGTCCCAGGCTCACTGCCTTTACAATTGTTTATGGATAGCTCACTGCGTCCCTCGGGTCACTCCCGTTAACTCCCCCTGGCTTACTGCCGGTGGAGAGGATCACCTTCTTCCTCTTCCTAAGCTCACTACTCTTGGAAGGGATTCAGTCACAGTTTATAGACCTGTAGGTCTATTCATTTTCATGAAGGAATGCATCTTCCTCTGTATGTAGATGCTCTGTTGAAGTCCAACTTTCACCCGCAGATGAATCTTACTTCACACCGTATGTACCGGGCAACCTCAGTTTTTACGCGCAACCCTTACGTTGTCTTGCACGCAATTTCTATGGTTTGCATGAAATTCCTTTTTCGCGCAACCTCCAAATATTACGCGCAGCCTGGAAACTGTCTTGCGCGCAATTCACTACTTTTGCGTGATATCCACTTTTCACGCAACCATCCTTTTACGCACCAACACCAACTTTCTGCGCAGCCTTAGCTTTTCGCGCAACAGCTGTCTTTACGCGCAAACTTTAAGTTTACGTGCAACACCCTTTATAACTTCAATTTCGCGCACCAGAGCTCGGGTATTTTCTATGTCTTGAACTCCCTCGAATGGAGGAGGGTCACTTCATATTTATAGGCAAAATCGACCCCGCGCGAAAAACCCTCCTTGAGCGCGTAATCCATTTTGATCGCGAAATACAAATCTTCCGCGCACTGCTCCATAATTTCGCTCACCTCATGCCTTTGCCATTTTTCGAGCTTCGGACCTCGAAACATCTTTTGCGCGAAATACTTCATCCTCTATTTCACGCGGCACTTCAATTTTTCGCGCACGCCTCCAAAATTTCGCGCGCCTCATGCCTTTACCAATTTTCAAGCTTTCGGCCTTGAAACATCTTTTGCGCGAAATATAATTTCGCGCAACCCGCTAATTTTGCGCGCCCAACTCAAGTATTTCGCGCAAGCCACTTATATTTCGCGCACCACTTCCTTTTTGTGCGAACCTCCTTTTGCAGACAATCCATGTCTTCATTTTCCGATTTTGAGGCCCAAAAATTTGGCAAACACTGGGAAACAGCGCCACCTTGTATCTGCTCTTTTTGTACCGCCTCCAGATCATCCATTCCTCTGTCGAAGTTCATGAATCAAACATAGATCGTTGACCACAACTCTTGAACTCGACATGTCACCATGGAATCTACTTTATCAACAAATTTGTATGTCGTTTGTTTGCTTTGTCAACAAGCACGATCACCTCAACAACACTTCTTCTTGGTGATCTGTATCCTTCACCAACTCTTTGGCTTTTATCACAAACTCCACTATTGTGATATGTATTCTTTGAAGGAACAACTTTAGTACCATTATCTTCTGATACAATGTGATGTTCATGGACATCTCATAATTGCAATCTCCGCATGGCCATCTCAGAAGTCAACTCATTGGCACATTGTCTTCTTCATCAACTGTCAAGATCAACTTCATGCAAAGCATGTGATTCAATCCGTCAGGAAGTCTCTAGCATGGTTCTCATGCAATCATGAGTAATTGCATGGACTTCATCCAAAAACCCCATTCTTCTTTGATCATCCTTGGATGGATTATACCTCACATTCTGCATTGTTGTAAACAATGTATCACCTTTGACACATGTTCTTTGAACTTCCGATCAGTACAACAATCGTCTGAATCACCACTCCTCTACTTCATCGGAGTACTTCATGATCTCCTTCATTTTGATATTCCATTGACAACTATTGACAACAAATACAAACCTATACACAAAGTGGTTCCAACAATCTCCCCCTTTGTATTTTGCTGTCAATACCTTAAACATCTTCTGAAATGAATCCGTCAATGTCAAAATGAGAATCTTCTGCATTTCACTTTCTCTCCCCCTTATTGACAAGAAATACAAAGTGCATGGTAGGGAGGGTATCAATCCTCACTTAAGAAAAGTTTCATTAATCATTTCACTCTAAGTCTACTTGAGCAATGCTCGATGTAGAAAACAAGAGGATTTGATTAAGTCAACAATGCTGTCCATTATTCACAGATCATGATACCAACATGAGATGAGAACTCATGTATCTTGTCTTCAAGGGTTTACCACTTTTATTTCAGGTAGAGGAAGATCAATTATGATAGATAATAATCAACCTGAAACTCCTGCACTCACTTCAGCAAATAGATCAAAAACATTCAAGTGCAATCGACAGGATAAGTGACCTTGGGGCACTTCCATTCTCTTTATGTCACTGATCAATTCAGTTGCTCCCCCTTTGTAGAATAATCATTGATATGAGTAACCAAGGGATAGAGATTGAGAAATGACATACCTTCTCCATTGGCGTGTTCTTCAAGAAATTCACAGAGTTACTGCTTTTGAGTCCAGCTGGAGTTGATATTGATTGAAACAGTGATTATGGAAGCTTCTTCATTTTTCTCCCCCTCAAGGGAAACACTCCTCATCATGTTCATCAAGAGTGATCCTTCATCATCATAATCCTTGAATATAAATTGAATAATCCACTAAGGATGGAAACTTCTTCAGCTTCGCTATCAAGAGTTGACAGCATTCACTACTTCTCAGGTTCTCCCCCTGAGAGTGTGCTTCACCTTCAATTCCCTGCATTGTTAGCACAAATACAATACACAAATGATTACGGGAATAAGGTGGATCCTTCTTGCTTAATCACGAAGACTTGCTTGGTTGAGGTTCTTTTCTCAACCAAGTTCCTCTGTTCACTCCAGTCTTCATGCCTGCACATTTGAATATATGTTCTAACATCTGTCGGTGTGGCATGGCTCTGTTCACATTCTCTTCTGCTTTGTGTGGAGAATTGTTCTGCTTAGCAGCCATTATGAATGATAGATTCTTACTTCTCTTCAGGACTACTTCTTGCTCTGGTATTAAGGTTAGGCAATCTTTTGCAATGTGACTAGATTTCTTGCATCTCTCACACAGAACTTCTTTGACACGAGTGCTTCTCTTTGTTTACAATCTCTCAAGCACCGTGTCTTCATCATGTGAAAGTTTTCCTTTTCCTTTATCACCAGCCCTGGCCTTTTCATCTTCAAGTTTTATCATTCATTTCAAATCTTCTGGCCAGATGACCAATATGTCATTTGGAACTTTTGCAGCTGGTTTAGGTCTTCCACATGGGTTCATCTGAGATTCATCCCACTTAGTGTTTCTTTTGGATGAATGACCCTTCAATTTCATGGATCTAAAATCCAGGGTCTTCTCATCTTGCCTACTTGATATCTTCTTGGGGAGTGATGTGTTCGCCATATTCTTCTGATTTCTTCCCAAGGTACTTTCTTCATACTTAGATGGATTGTGTGGTCTTCTGTTCTTATCAGCTCTGGATATCTGTTGACCTAGGCATGCACCATTCTTATGACCACTGCCATTGCATACATCACAGATGTTATCAAGCATTCCAAATCTGTTTGCTGTAAATAGATGCTTCTGGACCTGTGGATGTTTCTTCTTCTTCTCTGCCTTACTCCCCTTTGATATAGGCTTTCCCTGTGCTTTTCCATGAAAGGGATTATAAAAACAATCCAGTGCACAGTGACCAAATCTATTGCAGCACCAACATTGGCCCACAAATCTTTTCTTCTTTGTTTCTTCAGTATTAAGTTGTTGGGCCATCTACTTAATCGTTTGTGCTCTATTTGAGGAAGAAGCTTCCTCCTTTTTATTCCTATCCACCCTAGTCATGGTGGTAGGTTTATTCTTCTCACCTATCCTCATCCATGCTTGTATGGAACTTTTCTTCCCACCTGCACTGATTGTTGGAGTGTATTTAGAAATATGAGTACAAGATGGTTTGGATGGTACCTTCACTTTCTCAGTTGCTTGTGATAGATCAAAGAGTGAAGTCATGATCTTCTTATCACATGTTGGAGGTCTTTTGACAAAAGAATCCTCCAGTGAGCATTGAGTACCAGCAGCAACTGATTCTTGATGTGGATAATCAAGAGTGGTCATAATCTTCTTGTCACATGTTGGAGGCATTTTAGCCTTAGACTCCTCCAACGAACATTGAGTGCAAGCATCACTCATTTCATTCTTTTGTGAAGTCTCAATATGTGTGTTCTCAATCTTGGTCAATTGAGCTTCCAATTTTTGACCCACGATATTGAGGATGATCTTCTGGTCTTCAATCGTGATCATCTTCTCTTCACAATTCTTCTTCAACCTTTCAACCTCATCTTCATGCATCTTAACTTTGTTTTGTAACAAAGAGTCAAGTTCCCTGAATTTAATGGAAGTTTCTTCCAGACAAAAATTCTTGACTTCATTGTTCTTCTTCAGCTCAGCTTCAAGTGCATGGATCCTTTCTTTTAAAGTATTATTGACTTCCTCTTCTTCTTCAAATACTTTCACCCGTTTGATGAGCTTCATACTTTCCATAACTTTTATTTCCAACCCTTTTTCCATATTGTCAGCTTCCCTTTCTAATCTATTGATCTCAACCTGCATAGATTGGAATAGGCTACAAATAATAGCAACCCTTTCTTCTGGAATATCATGCAGATATGTTCTGAGTTTTTCCTGAAATCCCGAATTAGGGGTATCATCCTTTCCTCTGGATGAGTTCTGAGTCACCTTATTGATACTTTCCAAGCCAAATGTTTCTTCATTATTGGAATGGCATGGAGAACAAGACACTATATCTTCTTTGGATGTGGGGGACTTCTTCATCATCATCTTCTCTTTCTTTTTCCTATTTGTCAAAGTCTTGGTGGATATAGATTTCTGCTCAGAAATGACTGCGTCATTATCAAGACTGCTCTTCATTGTTGACTCTAGGAAAGAAACTCAAATCCTCTTCTCAATAGAATTACTGGAGAATATCCAACATACGTTAACCTTTCGCTCTGATACCACTTGTTGGACCCCGGGACACCCTGAGAGGGGAGGGGTGAATCAGGGTGGCAACTTTTTCTTCTTTTAGTTGTGGATCTTGTTCCCACGTTGGTAGGAACTACTTAAACCTGTATGATGTATATGATCAGCAATTAAACATTCACATGCAGAGACAGATGACACAGCTATTTTTACTTGGTTCACCACTAAGGGCTACGTCCAAGGAGTATACGCCGACAGGTTGCCGGTCGTACCTAAATCCACTATGCTTCACTAGCTGCGGATACAAATGTTCGGGTACAGACAATCTGTCCCAGGCTCACTGCCTTTACAATTGTTTAGGGATAGCTCACTACGTCCCTCGGGTCACTCCCGTTGACTCCCCCTGGCTTACTGCCGGTGGAGAGGATCACCTTCTTCCTCTTCCTAAGCTCACTGCTCTTGGAAGGGATTCAGTCACAGTTTATAGACCTGTAGGTCTATTCATTTTCATGAAGGAATGCATCTTCCTCTGTATGTAGATGCTCTGTTGAAGTCCAACTTTCACCCGCAGATGAATCTTACATCGCACCGGATGTACCGGGCAACCTCAGTTTTTACGCGCAACCCTTACGTTGTCTTGCGCGCAATTTCTATGGTTTGCGCGAAATTCCTTTTTCGCGCAACCTCCAAATATTACGCGCAGCCTGGAAACTGCCTTGCGTGCAATTCACTGCTTTTGCGCGATATCCACTTTTCACGCAACCTTCCTTTTACGCACCAACACCAACTTTCTGCGCAGCCTTAGCTTTTCGCGCAACACCTGTCTTTACGCACAAACTTTAAGTTTACGCGCAGCACCCTTTCTAACTTCAATTTCGCGCACCAGAGCTCGGGTATTTTCTATGTCTTGAACTCCCTCGAATGGAGGAGGGTCACTTCATATTTATAGGCAAAATCTACCCCGCGCGAAAAACCCTCCTTGAGCGCGTAATCCATTTTGATCGCGAAATACAAATCTTCCGCGCACTGCTCCATAATTTCGCGCACCTCATGCCTTTGCCATTTTTCGAGCTTCGGACCTCGAAACATCTTTTGCGCGAAATACTTCATCCTCTATTTCACGCGCCACTTCAATTTTTCGCGCACGCCTCCAAAATTTCGCGCGCCTCATGCCTTTACCGATTTTCAAGCTTTCGGCCTTGAAACATCTTTTGCGCGAAATATAATTTCGCGCAACCCGCTAATTTTGCGCGCCCAACTCAAGTATTTCGCGCAAGCCACTTATATTTTGTGCACCACTTCCTTTTTGTGTGAACCTCCTTTTGCAGACAATCCATGTCTTCATTTTCCGATTTTGAGGCCCAAAAATTTGGCAAACACTGGGAAACAGCGCCACCTTGTATCTGCTCTTTTTGTACCGCCTCCAGATCATCCATTCCTCTGTCGAAGTTCATGAATCAAACATAGATCGTTGACCACAACTCTTGAACTCGACATGTCACCATGGAATCTCCTTTATCAACAAATTTGTATGTCGTTTGTTTGCTTTGTCAAAAAGCACGATCACCTCAACAACACTTCTTCTTGGTGATCTGTATCCTTCAGCAACTCTTTGGCTTTTATCACAAACTCCACTATTGTGATATGTATTCTTTGAAGGAACAACTTTAGTACCATTATCTTCTGATACAATGTGATGTTCATGGCCATCTCATAATTGCAATCTCCGCATGGCCATCTCAGAAGTCAACTCATTGGCACATTGTCTTCTTCATCAACTGTCAAGATCAACTTCATGCAAAGCATGTGATTCAATCCGTCAGGAAGTCTCTAGCATGGTTCTCATGCAATCATGAGTAATTGCATGGACTTCATCCAAAAACCCCATTCTTCTTTGATCATCCTTGGATGGATTATACCTCACATTCTGCATTGTTGTAAACAATGTATCACCTTTGACACATGTTCTTTGAACTTCCGATCAGTACAACAATCGTCTGAATCACCACTCCTCTACTTCATCGGAGTACTTCATGATCTCCTTCATTTTGATATTCTATTGACAACTATTGACAACAAATACAAACCTATACACAAAGTGGTTCCAACACAATTGGCATAGATTATTCAAATCATCTGGGAATGTGTGTTAATGATTGTCCTGATGCTTTACCAATTTAATTCCTCATATAAATAAAATGTATGCTAAGTCAATTTGTCGATGAAATTATTTTATTTCCTTGATGTTCTTTTCATATCATTCATATGGTAAGAAAATCAATTTTATTTGGTGAAATTCATCCATATATTTGTGAAAATATATTTTATACATTCCTCTATCCAAAATTTAATAATGAAAAAATGAGGGGTGTCCAGAGGCTTAAACAATAGCAGTATATTATACTCAACCAATTTTTTCGTCATAATCAATGTGTTTCCTTTTTATTCTGTGAGATATTATTTCACTTGTTCCAACCAAAGTGGTCATTTCCTAGATTTCTTGTTGTAGATAGAAGGGTTCATTGAAATATTCAATATTGTAGTGAAATCTAAGTGTTCCAGGGTGGTTCATAGAATGATAATTGCCTTGGGTTTTCCTCTAGATTAGAAATAATATCAGTTGTTAATGATAAGGAATCATGTGTAGTTGGACTCATCCTTTCAACTACGTCCTGATATGATGGATTTTTTACAGTTAATTCATCATGGGGAGGACCTTCCTACTAAAATTAAATATCACTGTGTGAAGGACCATTATAGCGAGTCCCATAATTGGGAGGACTGCCATCTTGGATCAATGTCTGACCATAAGGGGAATCCCATAGCATATATCTTTCTGAGGGCCTTCAGGGTGGATAGTGGAAGGGGGAGGACCTTCTTTCCAACTGAACTTATTATCAAAAAGAGGGTTTCCATGGTGATCTTCCTGATATAAATTCACATGATATATCTTGTTATGTCCATGAATATACCCATCATGGTAAAAAATTTGGAGAGGACCTCTAGAGCACTTGGTAGAATAATTGATGGGAGTACCTCCACAACTACAACTATTATTTCTTTAGTCTGATAAGAAGTCGATATGATCATGGTCCACCATCAAAAAATGTTCAATGGACTCAATAATACTATAACCAAGAAAATTAGGGGTGTTTTCATACTTATATACTTTATATTTCCCTTGGTGATACTTCTTATTAGATGTTTTATTTTGGGAAGAAAGAGTCACAAGTTTTAAATAACAACATTCTTGTATGAGATCCTACCTGAGAGACAATTATGTTATTGTCAGAATATACCAAAAAAAAATTGTTTCTTTATAAGGAGGGTGTTTCTACTCTGAGGTGTCTATTAGTGTGGTCTAATTGTCTTAAATTGGAATTGGAATGTGTTCATAATCCCATTGTTCATTTTTCATTGGTATGTGTCGACAAACCTCTTGAATGATACTATGAATGTATGTTAACTCTTGAGTAACCCTCAAAGTGTGTCAGTGATATGCTCTTGTGGTGGCGGTAGGTCTATATGCTTGTACCTTGATTACATACATTTCCAAGATATGTTGGACACTTTGTAAGATGTGCATAGAGATGGAGGCATGCCTCTTTATTGTAGCCATGATGTTTAACAGGATTATGCTGATGGAATTGGAATGTTTTACCATTATTTGGTGGGAATAGGAATGTATATATACTATTGTCCTCTAATTTCAATAAGAATATGCCAATAGGACTTATATATGGGGGAGGGAATGTGTTTCATCTCCCTGATCATTTATGTAAAATAATAATAATCTTCCCTTGATGCTTCTAGAGTATTCTAGAAGGATTTCATGATGTAGATAAAAATTCATGACTACTTGAAATTCATTTTCAAATTATACTAAAAGTATTATTTAGGGGAAGTAGGTATGTGGGCCCACATCTTGTTTATGATAATATTCCGCCCTGAATGATATTTTATTAGGTTCTTGGGTCTATGTGGCTTGAGCTAGGAACCACAAGGTGGTATCCTCAATGGGCAATTAAGAGCTTGGTTCCACTTGGTGTTGATTGTAGTGATTATTGGTATGAACTAGCTAGGATGACTCCTGTATTGTGGTGACTCCATTGTTGACCTTCTACCATACAACCTCATGATAAGGGAGATATTTACTATTGTATTCTGGGGTGAGACTCCAGAGACGGTTCGAAACAGTTATAGGTGTAATATTCTTATTCACTACCACTCATCATTGGGTGGATGGTTAGTAAAAATTCATTCCCTATAGGGATTAACATGAAACCTATAGTGTTGGGATAGTACCATTCAAGTGGTACTCCTAAATTAGTACATTTTTCACCTCGTTCTAAAGGCACAGGGTGGCTAACAACATCCTCTAATATGATGAGGACCTATCTTGTATTGCTTCTCTTAATCATATTTTAGAGGATGTAATTTGGATTGAAGTGAGTTCTAGTGTTTTGATTTAAATACACAAAAAAAACAAGAAAACCCATCAAAGAAGCATCACAAGTAAAAAAATCAAACATGGCTATATACTTTAATGGTTAAAGGTTTTACATCAGGCTCACCATTTTTGGTTATGTATAACATGAAAAACATATTTCCACGATGTGTGGGAAACCTAGTTATTTTAGTTTATAAAATATTCACGTTAGATTCACAATTTTCGTTTGTATAGAGTATTCAAAAAAATGGCCCAATGTGGGGGAAACATAATTATGTTTATGACAACCCAAATCTTTAATACACATTAATTCATGATTTAATACATAAAGATATATTTATTACTATCCCCAAATATCCTGAGACCTATTTTACTTGGATAATTATATAAATAAGAAAATAACTTGAAACATGGGTATAAAAACCTTATTTTAAAACTCTAAAACATTCCCTTATATTCCATCAATTTTTCTTATACTGCATGGGATAACCTTGGGTATGTTTATAAGAATAGGGTGTGATATAAATAATAATAAGGTAAATGTCAAAGAATAAAATGATTAATGTAATATATGTTAGTCAATAGGCATGTCAAGGTGACATGAAAGGTTTGAGAATCATAAATCTAAACTTTAATGCATAATATAATATGACAACATCAACGCAGCATCATAATGTGGAAACAACATAAAAGAAGACATCTTAAGAATAAGTCAATGATAACCGCCAATACTTCATAACATAATGTTCTTAGTATAACCTATCTTTTAATATACATGGTATATCATGAGATAATAAAATTACCCAATTAATTGGATGGCTATATAATTTCAGGCACACCTATCGCATTCATATCATGTACATGTGTTAGTGCACCACATAGATCATACAACATAAGAATTTATTTCATCACTTTTATTCCCATAATTAAGTATTGTGGGTTTCAAGCATGTAAGTAACCAATAAATTTAGTATAAGTAAATATATGTGAACAGCCTTGGGTATAAATTGGGATAGTCATTCACTACAAAAATGTTTGGTACAGAAAAATCATAGGATAATTACGACAACATAATTTGTGTACATAATAATTCAAGAAAGGGTTTAATGAGAGTGAAAGGTGATCTATCATTACTTGGAAATAATAATGAAGATAATATGGATGTTAAAAAACAAATCCCAACATGAAAAATTTGAAATAAAATTAAATAATACAATGAAAGAGCTTCAATAAGGAGGAGGAGGAGAGAATCCCTTACTTTTAGAGGGTGCGTCTAAAATTTTGGTAGGAGTTTATTAAGATATTATGAACACATTAAGAGGTATTTAGAGAGGTATAAGGATATGATATTCATTATGAATTGGTTTTTATTAAATATAAGTTGGTCTTTGGTGGGTATTTATTGGAAAATAGAGGGTATATATTTATTAATTTCTAAACATAAGTTTTAGGATTTATATGAAAAAAAATCAAAACCACAATCCTTACAATGATTTTTTCCCATGGTTCCTAAAAAAATAGAGTTTATTTTAAGATTTTATAATTATAATAACCAAAGAAAATTAACTTATTAACCTTGGATATGTGAAATTGATTCATATTCATAAAGAATTGTTTTTAAAACATTAAAATATAATATAGGTTTTAAAATATTCAGTGAATGATTATAAAACTAATTAAATTACTTCAAAATTGATTTATTTTAAAGGTTAAACAAATATTTAGTCTTATATTTGTTTTATATAATTTATTACATCACTTTTGGGCTATTATATTTTCATAATATAGACTGTGTATTTATACTGTATTTCATTTTTATATAAAATATTTATTTTCATAGAAAGTTATGAAAAATTCACCATTTACTAATTTCTATGTACTGATTTTAAAAATAAAAATTATTTTATCAAAATAATTTTCAAATTATTGGAATTTTCACTTTAAAATAAAAATCCTTATTTTCTAAAAAATAAAATCTTTTACGACACTAACAACTTTATTGTCGTTATAAAAATTACATTGGGCTTCATTAAATTACGTTATCATTATACTTTAAAAGGTAATATTTTATAAATATTTTTTATTAAAATATTTTTTTTCAAATATTCATAGATTATAAAGTGTGTTAACTGAGAATATATGTTTCTCAAAAAATATAATTTATATTTCTTTTCATCAAAATCTAATTTTTATCAAACTCGTTATATAATGAAATATTAATTAGTAATTAAAAATGTTTAATATAATCATTATTTAATTAAAAATAATATATATAAAATAATATAACTATGGTCTAGATATATAACACCTTATTACTCTAGTGTACTCTCTCAGGGTAAGGGTTGAAATATTGGTGGTTTCTTGGGGTCGTTTAGCATACATTGTTTGGGTCATGATCTCGATAATCCTGAAATTGTCACATAAACGTTTTTAGTTGAGGTTTAGTTATTGAATCTCTAATTGGGCTTGGTAAAGAGAAAACCCTAGTGATTTAACCTCCCATAAAAGCTTTGATAAATGGGCTTCATTTGGTATGAACTTATTGGTTGAGAAAATTGATTCTTCATTATATGTCAATTGGACTTTATCATAACCTTTATTTTATACTAATCTTAAAGTTCACTGTACAATAGCTATATTATCAAAAATTAAGATTTATAATGATATTTTAAATAAAACATTTTATATTTTATAATTGGTCAAAAATAACTGATGTAGGCAAGGGTTTTCTATAATTATATTAATTATTAATGCATTTTATCTTTCAAAGAATAATTTAATTTATAAAAGTTTAGGTGCATAAAATCTTCCCCCCTTCAAAATGTTCACCCTAAAATTTTCTTTTTATATACAAAAATAGATGAGTGTACTTCTGTTTCATCACCGCTTCTAGTTCTCATGTTTCTTCCTAAAACATATGGTTCCACTATAGTACTTTGACCAGATAAGTTCTATTTTTTCATATAACTTTGTATTTATGATATAATATCTTAACTAGATTCTTTTTATATGAATGATCATTTTCTAAGGGCACCACCTTTAGATTCGGTACATGTGAGGGGACTGGTATGTACTTCCACAATAGGGATAGAAGTAACATATCTTGTACTTGGGATAAGTTAGGCTAAAGTTTTATTCAATAGGACAGAGCTCTAATGCAATGATTGTATTGACCCTGAATTACCATACTTGGATATTACATATTTTTATATGAATATTAATTACATTTCAAAAACACATGCCAAGGATCATAAATTTATAATTATATTGGAAACATAAATACATATACAACTGGTCCATATGTGAGATACATCGTCTCCCACTATGTTTTTCATAACTAACACCCTTCTTAGAATTATCATACATAATACCTTGCACCATAATCTAGGGAAATGAAACATAATAAAGGGTGATATCCAATGATTAGTAAGAGTAAAAAATGGATATATCAACATATGTAACACCCCAAGCTTCCAGGGTACGTTTCCCATTGAATAATACAATATCTTGCGTTGTACGTAACTTCAAGTTCTAACACACCACGACCAATCAAATTAGCTGTAATGAATAGTAATACCCACTTCTTAAAATTTTATAAATTTTATTTTTCAAAATGGACTTCATTTTTGGATTTGGAATATCAAAATAATCTTAGGGTGAATTTTTGGTGTTTTTTTGAAAACTTTCAATTTTTGATGAATAGTGAAAAACACTACGTTATTGTTTAAAACTGACTTTTTAATTAAATAATTATTTATTTTATTTTAATTTATTTTAAGTAAAAATATATACATTATATCTATATTATTTCAATGTAATTTATTGGAGTCATTTTATAATATAATTAGTTGTATAAAATTTTATTGAACTTTTTAACGTCTTTTACCCACCTTCTAGGCGTGCAATTTTTTTTCATAAAACATAATTTTACCGCCTCTGTGAACTGAATTTAAAAAATCAAAGAGACATTTTTTATATCATTAAGTAAAATTTGGTTCAATATGATGAAAATAATTTTTGGTAAATAATAACTTTTGACTCTTATTTGCCATGGTAAAAAGTAAACAGGGTAATTAAAAGTAAAAATTGATATTATTATTACACTAAAACATGTACTAATTCAATTGTATAAGTGTATTTAGACAAAAAAACAACCTTATTAACAAAATATGATCCTTTTGGTCCAATTTAATTAGATTAGGACATTTATTATTATTTTATTTAAAAAAGAGTTAAAAGTGTTAAATTCAATGTTTCATAACTAAAACATTTTTAATAAAGAGATAAACATAAGATAAATTCGACTATAAATATTCATTAGAAAAATTAAAATATTTCCTACATTATTTTATTTTATTTATAATTTTTAGATGTTAAATAATTAAATTTATTTGTGACACGATGATGATGTACTAATTACATTATTAATTAAAGATTAAAATAATTTATATTAGAAACATCCAAATAAATGTAAACTGATACTTTTGATGAATTAAAATAATTTTATAGGTTAATATGACATTTTAGGGATGATTAAAATATTTTTTATAAGTAATAATGTTTTTAGGACTTTAACAAAAATTAGATACTAAAGAGTGTCAAAATTGACATAAATGAGTTTTTAAAAGAAATACTATATTATTAAATGATATAGTAGTCCTAAAATTATAATTTTCAGACCAATGATTTATATAATAATATTTATTTCCATAATTAAATACTTCTGGTTATCTGGGAATTTTATAGTAAGCTTATTGACCATATAATTTAAAAATACAAGGAGACATCGTAAATGTTAAACAATTTAACCAGGAGTTGAATCTAAAAGATAAGGTTAATATTGTAACCTAAACCTATCTAAAACCTATTAGTGGAGATTTCTTATAACCATACAGACTTTATCCTCTAAATAAATCATTTTGTATCCATTATAAACCGAATATGATTGTATAATAAAATAATATTTCATGCTTTTCCTAAAGTGACCCTCACATCACTTATAAAAGGGTAATTACCCTTCTCTCAAAATCACACCTCCAACGCCATTTCGATTATCCAAAACCTGACCCAGTATCTTATTAACTACCCTCCATTCTACCTAGAGTCCTTAATTTGATCATAAATCCAACCTAAAGAGCCATTTTGATCATATCAAAAGAAAACGCCCCCAGAAGAGGTAATAATTTCACCACCCCTTTCAAAGTTCTTTTCTTATTCCACTTCTTCTATCTTTGTTGTTTCCATACCAAAATAATAAAATCCAGTACCATATACATATTGTGATGTTATTATAAATATTTTACAACCATATTCATTATTTGATCCATCATATGAATGACAAGTCACCATATGTGCGTACGTATGGCTTACCGTCTCCACGTCGTGGTGTAGTTTGTTATTCAAACACTTTATTATTTGGATGGGTATAATAATGAGTATAACGGATGTAAATAATAAATAAAACATGTTAATGATTTTTTATATAGGATATATCATCTAATTACATATTATTTCACCGTCAATAGAAATATAATATTTCCCGTGCATACGTACGGATTACCGTCTCCATGAACGCAATGAGATTCATTCCCCATCGTAACCATTCAAGAATAAATATAATTTTATGATTAAAAAAATAATTTTTAAGAACATAATATCATTCTGGATATGAATCAAATATATCTTATCTATAACAAACATGACTTACATAACAAAACATATAAGTAAAAGTGAATCAGTTAACAACCGAAATGATGATACTACTGAAATATTATTAACAAAGAAATGTTAGAAGATAATATATGATATCATATTATGTATATGGTTCTTGTATAATTTAATAAAAATTTTTAACTATTACACAAGAGGTTAATGTACCCTAAACTAAGTAAAAGTACAAGGTAAGGGTTAATTTTATAATCTCTTTATTATCTAAGGTTGTTTATACATGAGTATCTAATGGGACCTCTTTATCATCCACATCTGTGTTTCATTAAAATGTATTTCAAAACATTTTTACTATTTCCTATACTATGGGTCAAATTAATTTTATACCCTTGTTTGAATATTTATAAATTTTTTATAAAGGAATCTTTCTGTCATTTTCCAAACAAGGTACTTTATGACCGTTTCGACAAATTAAGGTAAGAATGTCTTTTTTAACTTATACAGTGGGTGTGGCGATTATCCACCATTATAAAATCTTCAAATCTTCACTTAAATGATTATAATAATATTTCCAAATTATTTTTTTTCTTTTTTTAATTATGTGACTTTCAAATGGTTTCAAAATAGAAAGAGGAATTTCATTCAAATATTTTTAATTTCATCTATGTCAACATACTTTGATGGATTTTAAACTTGTTTGAACTTGACTAATTATGATACAAATATTCTATATTGTATTTAATGTTTTGTGATATGTTTCACTGTGGATGTGTTATTTTTATACCATTCTAGGTTTATGGATAAGGTATTTACAATTCTTATGCTAGTTTTAATATGAATGTTTATGTTATGTTTAAAACTTTTCATATGAGGAATGCATAGGACATAGTAATTGACAGGTGGAGCCCGCTATAGATCCTCGATGCATCAGTAGGTCTCATAAGAAAAACTACTATCTTATAACAAGGCTTTGAAAAAAAATCTTATTTCTAGTCTTGGCACGAGGCCTTGACTATGTGGTTATGAAGTATGGAATTATGCATTCCATCATTATGAAATTGGATATTGATATTACATGTGATTATTAGACTAGTATAATATCCATGTGAATAAGTAAATGACATTATTTGATTTATCCTTTCCATATTATACTATAGTTTAAGTTTAAAAGGCTTGTTTTTAGTCTTATACATTGACTTAAATGTTAATGCTTATTTATGAAAGTTTCCTCTTTATTGTTATCCTTACTGGGCATCTAGGCTCACCCCTTTCTATGTTTTATTTTTCCCAGGATGTGAATAAGTATATTATGATTGACCTGCAGGTATATTCTATGAAAGATGAATGTGTTAAAATGAGAATTAATTTTTTTTTGTTTTTAATTTCATAATGTAATGTAAAACTTATGTATGTATCTAGTACTTCCAAGGCTACTAAACTGATTGGTCTTTCGAGATTTGATCCCTTGTGATCATGCCAATGTTATGTAATAATGCACCGACTCTGGGTAACTAGCATTAGGGAATTATAGTTGGTATCAGAGGAATTTTATTACAAACCTAGAAACCTAGACTTAGAAAAACTCTAATTATACAATAATACCCTAAGATATACATTAAGAATTAGTATAGAAAAACATCATAGAATTTTGGTAATATAGAAATTTTGTGAGTTTTCCAAAAAAAATACATCCCTGTCTAGAAATGATTAGGTAGAGGCGGCTCTAGCATAGATGAACCTAGGAGTGAAAACTCTGACAATGAGTTTTGGGCTTGACCCGGGGTATCCTGGTACATGACAATGGGCCTTTCTGCACTCTTGGTAATGAAACTCATGGGGGATATGATTAAGATAATTCAAATTTTCTTTACAAACCATTATGAAGGGTTTCTGAGTATTTACCTCCTTAATGAATTTTATTTATGATTATGGATTATATCTATAAAATATTCAATTTAAGTTAAGTGTTTTACTTGTTTGGAATTATGTATTTCGAATCATAAACTAATCTAGTGTATCCCATTGTTTAGAAATAACACCTAGTAGAAGGAATGGAAACCAGATCAATGCATGTAATCTATGTAGGTATTTCCATCAAACTCAATATTATTATAGCGGAGCTAGTGATGTAACTGGAGCTGATCATCTTATCATTATACTGGGAAAACTAAATCAGGTTATGAATAATAACCTTACCTGTATGGAGAACAATGATCCACAATGCGGAAGATCAATGTTAGACTTCTTCATGAGGAAACAACCACAAACATTCAATGGGACTATAAATCCAATTGTATTTGATAAATGGATGAGTTCCGTAGAGAAAATATTCAATTCTTTGGGGAGTAGGGAAAGGGAAAAAGATTTCATGGTAGTTTATCACCTCAAAAGAGATGTAGATCAATAGTTATCATTAATTCAAAACACAAAGGAATATGAAGAAGTATCAAATATGAAATAGAGGGAGTTTAAAGAGATTTTATTAGAAAAATACTTTCCTCGTGACCATTGAGAAGATATGGAAAGACAATTTATGAGTCTTATGCAAAAGGAGGATAATAATGCCTCAAAGTATGAGGTTAACGTTACAAGGTTAGAAAGGCATGCAATAGATTATATATGAAACCCAAGGAGTAAGATTGATCGATTATTTGATGGGTTAAAACCATTTCTCTATTAATCATTAGTCACATAATCCTTCTCGTAGTACAAAGATATTGTCTCATGTGATATCAAGATAGAAAAGGAATTCTCTATGTCATTCGACTTTAAAACAAATCATGAGAATAATAGATCTAATGAACACTCTATAAATAGAAATAAGAGGAATAAGATAAAAGTTGAATATCCATACTATGGTAAATGTGGGAAGAAACGCCCTGGTACTTTCATGAAGAGAATAAAAGTATATTACAAGTGTGGGGAAAAAGGCCACCAAGCTAGTGATTGCATGAGAAAGAAAATGGTTGTTAATTTTGAATTTTACAATTGTATAGAAAGGGGAATTATGTAAATGAATGTCCTAAATGCCAAGGAAACGTACCTCAAAAAAGGCCAAGGGGGAAAGTCCAAGCTTATGTGATCACTACTGCTGAGGTTGAAGCTCCAGAATACATGGTGGAAATTAATTTAATGGTTTACTCATGTTTAGAGAATGCTTTATTTGATTTTGGATCATTGCATTGTTTCATATCTTCCCAGTTTGATAAGAAAATTAGATATTTACAATTTTATTTAACACGGGAGTTGTCATTAAAAACTCTTCAGGGAAGTATCATTGCAGAAATGTTTTTTGAATTAGTTCCCATCTGGGCATATAAATGTTCTTTATCTGCTAATCTCATCGTCATACCCATGATTGAATATGATATAATCCTTGGCATGGATTGGATTTCAGACCATGATGCAAAAAATTATTTTAAGAATGAAGAGGTTATAATTTTCAATGATGATAAAAAGTACCTTATCTTTAGAGAAGAAACGTCACCATATGATTCTTATCTAGATCCACCCCCAGTAGCTCTACTAAATTCAATTTTTGGGGAGAAGGAGAGTGAGATAACTATGGGAGAGGAAAGGAATGTTCAAATAGAGGATGTACCTATTGTTCAAGAATATGTTGATTTGTTTCCAAAGGATTTACCTAGACATCCTCCATAATGATAAATATAGTTTTTCATTGATTTAATTCCTAGTTCAAGGCCCATATTGAAGAACCCTTATAGAATAGCCACTATAGAATTAGTGGAACTAAGAAAACTATATGAATTGAGTAATAAAGGATTTTTTCACCCTATTTTTTCTCTATTTGGAGTCTTTATTCTTATTGTTAAGAAGAAATATGGATCTATGAGGTTGTACATTGACTACAGGGGGATCAATGCTATAAAAATAAAAACAAGTATTCCCTACCTTACATTGATGATTTATTCAACCAAATTCTTGGAGATCAACATTTTTTAAATATTAACTTTTAATTTGGATATCATCATTTGTGTGTGAATAAGGAAGACATTCTGAAAACAACATTTCGAACCAGGTACGGGCATTATGAGTTTACAGTAATGCCTTCTGGACTGACTAATGCACCCTCTGTTTTCATGGATCTAATTAATATAGTTTTCAAGGAATATCTGGATGAATTTATAGTTGTATTTATTTATGATATCTTGGTATACTCAAAAATCTATGAAGATCATTAAAATCCCTTGTACACTATTCTAAAAACCCTCAGAAGAAATGAATTATATGGGAAGTTTAGCAAGTGTGAATTCTGGCTTTAGGAAATTTATTTTCATGGTAATATGGTCTGTAATAATGGAATCTATGTCGATCCTTGAAATACAAGAGAAATACAATAATGGAAAGCATTGACGATTATAATTGAGGTATACAGTTTTATTAGTTTAGTAGGTTATTATTGGTGTTTCATCCAGAATTTTTCCAAATTGGAAAACACATTAACCAAGCTCACATGTGAAGGGGTTAAATTTGTT
The DNA here is from genome assembly GCA_963277665.1 of Viscum album. Taxonomy (NCBI): domain Eukaryota; kingdom Viridiplantae; phylum Streptophyta; class Magnoliopsida; order Santalales; family Viscaceae; genus Viscum; species Viscum album. Next base: position 1,399,130,040 of record OY728143.1, on the reverse strand, counting down.
TGGATAAAAGAGTGTGAATAATTTTTTGAAGAACTGAAGAGAATCTTAGTCAATTATTCTATATTGACTCTACCATCGGGTAATGATGGGTTTGTTATTTATAGTGATTATTTAAAGAAAGGACTTGGTTGTATCCATATGTAGAATGATAGAGTTATTACCTATGCATCACAGCAGCTAAAAATTCATGAGAAAGACTATACCACTCATAATATTGAGTTTGTAGCTGTAATATTTTCTCTGAAAATATAGAGACACTATCTCTATTGTTAAAAAGGTGAGATTTATACTAATCAAAAAGGTTTAGAGTATATTTTCTCAAAAAAATAACTCAACACGAGGCAAGGGAGATGGCTTAAACTACTCAACGATTAGGATTGGACTATACACTACCACCTGAGGAAGGAAAGTAAGGTGGAAGATGATTTGAGAAAAAAGGATCCTGGAGTTTTGAACAAGATGAGAGTTAAAAGGGATCATATTTTCATAGATCTAGAAAAGATGGTTATAAGAATAACCATAGAAGGTGAATCATCAATAATTTCTTAAATGGTTTCCAAACCATCATTACTATAAAGGATAAAGAGTTCTTAGACAGGTGATGAGAATTTTCAAAAGAATATTAATGCTATGAATGATGGGAGATTGAGTGAATTTGTATATGAAGATAATGTTTTGAAATTTGGGATAACATTTTGTGTTCTAGTTATTCCTGATTTAAAAAGGGAATTTTTGGATGATGCTCATAGCTCCAATTTCTTTATACACCCTAGTAAAACTAAGATGTATAGATATTTGATGGAACATTTTTTGTAGGACAACATGAAGAGGGATATTTCTGATTATGTGTCAAGATTTATGGCTTGTCAACAAGTGAAAGTTGGAAGACAACATCCTATAGGAGTCATGCATCCTCTTCCCATACCTGTGTGGAAATGTGATGATATTACGATGGACTTTTTCAGGGGACTAACATAGACTCTTAGAAGGAATGATGTAATATGGGTCATTATTGATCATCTTACACAGTCCAAACATTTTCTTTCTATAAGAGAAGATTAACCACTTGAACATATAGCTAGACTATATGTTAATGAAGTTGTAAGACTTTATGGAGTACCCCTATGAATTGATTCTATTCTTGATCCTCATTTTACATCAACATTCTGGAAAGGTCTTCATAAGGCCCTAGATACTAATCTTCGTTTGAGTATTAACTACCACCCCCAAACCGATGGACAATCAGAATGGACTATTCAATACTTATAAGACATGTTGAGATCATGATCACTTGATTTTAAAGGTATGTGGGATCAGTATTTACCTCAGGTAGAATTTTCCTATAACAATAGCTTCCATTTAGATATTCTGATGGAACCATATGAATCATTATATGGAAAGAGATGTCGCACACCAACCTTTTGGGATGATATTGGTGAAAGAAAACTCGTAGGCCCATAACTTGTTGAGGAAACAATGTAAAAGGTGAAGGTTATCCAAACACACATCAAAGAATCTCAAAGTAGGAAAAGGACCTATGCCAATAACTGAAGGAAGGATTTGGAATTTCAAGTAGGAGGTCATGTTTTATTTAAGGTATCTCCATGGAAGGGTGTTATACATTTCGATAAGAAGGGTAAAGTGGGTCCTAGGTATATCGGACCTTTCGAAATTCTAGAACGAATTGGAGTTGTAGCTTATCATTTCGAAATGCCTCCAAGTATCTCCAAAGTTTATGATGTGTTCCATGTATCACTATTAAGAAATACATACTTGACCCAATGCATGTACTAACCTATGAGGAAAATGAATTGGATCATGATCTGTCTTATTGTGAAGAGCCTATCAAGATTCTTTATACAAGAAAACGAGTGTTTAGAAAATGGACGACTCATCTGGTAAAAGTTCTATGGAGAAATCATAAGATAGAAGAGGCAATGTGGGAACCCGAGAACCTATGATGAAGAACCACTCGAATCATTTTATGCAGTAGTATTCTAGAAATTTTTAGGAATAAATTATTTGATGGAGGGGAGAATGTAACACCCCAAACCTCTACTGTACATTTCCCTTTGAATAATACAATAGCTTGCACTATACACAATTTCAAGTTCTAGGACACCACGACCAATCAAACCAGCCGTTATGAATAGTAATACCTAATGTTTCAAATTTTATAAAGTTTATTTTTCAAAATGGACTTCATTTTTGGATTCGTAATATCAAAATTAGTTTAGGGTGAATTTTGGGCATTTTTCTGAAAACTTTTAATTTTTTATGAATAGTGAAAAACACTACATTGTTGTTTAAAACCGACTTTTTATTTGAATAATTATTTATTTTATTTTAATTTATTTTAATTTATAATATATATGTAATACCTATATCAGTTCAATGCAATTCAATGGAGTCATTTTAAAATAAGATTATATGTATAAAATTTTATTGAAATTTTTAACATCTTTTACCCACCTTTTAGGCATGTTAAAAAATTTGCATAAAATGAAACATTACCGCTTCTATGAATTGAATTGAAAAAATCATAAAGACTTTGTTGATATCAGTAAGTAAAATTTGGTTCAATAAGATGAAAATATTTTTTGGTAAATAGTAACTTTTGACTTTTATATACCATAGTTAAAAGTAAATAGGGTAATTAAAGTTAAAAATGATATTATAATTACCCTAACACATGTCTTAATTATATTTTATAAGTGTATTTAAACCATAAAAACCCTTAGTAATAAAATATTATCCTTTTGGTTCCCTTTTATTAGATTAGGACATTTATTATTATTTTATTTAAAGAAGAGTTAAAAGTGTTAAATTAAATGTTTCATAACTAAAACATTTTTAATATAGGTTTACACATAAGATAAATTTGACTATAAATGTTCATTATAAATATAAAATTATTTCCTACATAATGGTATTTTATTTATAATTTTTAGACATTAAATAATAATATTTATTTATGACAAACTGATGATGTAGTAATTACCTTATTAATGAAAGATCAAAATAATTGATATCATAAATATCCAAATAAATTTAAATTAAGACTTTTGATAAATTAAAATAATAATATAGGTTAATATGACATTTTAGGGTTGATTAAATAAATTTTTTCGAATTAATCAAGTTGTTAGGACTTTAACAAATATCATGTACTAAATAGTGTCAAAATTTACATAAATGAGTTTTTAAAACAAATACTATAATATCAAATGATATAATAGTCATAAAAATATAAGGTTAAACAAAAGGACATATCTAATAGTATAAATGTCATTAATGAACCAATTTTGATTCTCTTGGAATTTTATAGTAAGTTTATTAACCATATAATATAAAAATACAAGGATACATGGTAAAGGTTAAACTATTTTACCAATAGTTAAAACTAAAAGATAAGGTTAATATGGTGACCTAAACCTTTCTAAAACTTATTGGTTGAGATATTTTCGACCCATACAAACCTTATCCTCGAAAAAAATCATTTTTGAGAAATTATAAACCAAATATGATTTCATAATAAAATAATATTTCAAGCTTTTCTTAAAGTGACCCTCACCTCTCTTATAAAAGGGTATTTATCCATCTCTCAAAATAAAACCTCCAAATCCATTTGAATCGTCTAAAACCTACTGAAATATCCTCCATACTACCTTCCCTTTAACCTAGAGTCATTAATTAGATCTTAAATCCAACCTAATCATACATTTTTATCAAATCAAAATGAAACGCTCGAAGAAGAGGTAATAATATCACCACCTCTTTCAATGTTTTTTCTTCTTCCAATTCCACTTTCCTTGTTGTTTCCATACCAAAATAATAAAATCTAGTAAATTATAAATACTGTGATGTTATTATAAGTATGTTACAACCATATTAATTATTCTATCCATTCTATGAATGACAAGTCACCATACGTGCATACGTACGGCTTATCGTATCCATGTCATGGTGCAGTTTGATATTCAAACACTTTGTTATTTGGATAGGTATAGTAATGAGTATAACAGATGTAAATAATAAATATAACATGTTAAGGATTATTTATATATGATATATCATCCAATTACATATTATTTCACCATTAATAGAATGATATTGTCACTTGTGCGTACGTACGGATTACCGTCTCCACAAACGCGACGAGATTCATTCCCCATCATAGCCATTCAAGAATAATAATCATTTTATGATTAAAAATATAATGTTTAATAACTTAATATCATTCTGGATATGAATCAGATACATATTATCCATAAAAAATATGACATATATAACAAAAGAAATAAAATAAAACGAATCAGTTAACACCCGAAACGATGATACTACTGAAATATTATTAACAAATCTATTTTAGAATATCATATATGATATCATATTTATGTATGTGGTTCTTGTATAATTTAATAAAAATTATTTAACTATTATATAGGAGGTTAATGTACCCTTATCCAAGGAAAATTACAAGGTTAGGGTTAATTTTACAATCTATTTATTGTCTGAGGTTGTTTATACATGAGTATGTTCTCGGGCCTCTTTATCATCCACATCTGTGTTTCTCAAAAATGTATTTCAAAACATTTTTACTATTTTTTAGACTATGCATTAAATTCTTTTATACCCTTTTTGAATTTTTATAAAATTTTATAAAGGAATATTTTTGTCGTTTTCCAAAAAAGGTACTTTATGATTCATTCAACAAATTAAGGTAAGAATGTATTTTTTAACTTATACGATGGGTGCAAAAAAATTTTGCCATTATAACATCTCTGAAGATTCCCTTAAAAGATTATAATAATATTTCCAAAATAAATTTTTTCATTTATAATTATTTTACTTTTAAACGGTTTCAAAATAGAAAGAGTTATTTCATTCAAACTATTTCATTTCATCTCTGTCAACATCCTTGAATGGATTTTAAACTTGTTTGAAGTTGAATTATTATGATACAAATCTTCTGTATTGTATTGAAGTTTTTGTGATATTTTTGACTGTGTATGTGTTATTTTTATACCATTCATGGTTTATTGATAAAGTATTGATATTTTGTATGATAGTTTTAATACAAATGTTTATGTTATGTTTAAACCTTTTCATATGAGGAATGCATTAAACTTAATAAGTGACGGGTGAAGCCCACTATATCTTATCGATGCATCTATAGGTCTCATGAGACAAACTAGTGCCTTGGAATAGGACCTTGACAAAATCTTATTTTTAGTCTTGGCATGAGGTCTTGACTATGTGGTTATGAAGTCTGGCATTGTGCATTCCATCATTATGAAATTGGATATTGATATAACAAGTGATTATTCTACTAGTAGAATATCCATGTGAATAAGTAAATGGAATTATTTGATTTATCTTTTCAATATTATGTTGAAGTTTAAGTTTAAATGTCTAGTGTTTAGTATTATACATTTCCTTAAATTTTTATTCTTATTTGTGAATGTTTCTTCTATATTGTTATACTTACTGAGCATCTGAGCTCACCCCTTTCTATGTTATATTTTTCCTAGGATGCGAAGAAGTATATTATGACTGACCTGCATAGATATTATAATGGAGATTAATGTGTTAAAATGAGACACAATGTTTTTGTTTTTCATTTCATAATGTAATGTAAAACTTATGTATGTATCTAGTACTTCCAAAGGTACTAAACTAATCGGTCTTTCGGGATTTGATCCATTGTGATCATGCCAATGTTTTGTAATAATGAACCAAATCTTGGTAACTAGGGTTGGGGAATTACATCATATCATGACTATAAGGTCATGAGAACATGAGAATTACATTTTCTAATAAAACCCTATTAATTATATATCATAAACATGAGTTATGGCATAAATAATGGTAGTTCATAAGATATTTATCATTTTGAGAACATAACATTAGAATTAGACATAGATTTTTGGAATACACACAAGCATATAGAATTATTTCCATATTAGTCATGGATCATTCCCAAGGGTATCATAGTGGAATGGTTTCACTCACCCAAACTATAATAGTAGTCAAGGTTCTATTCCATGTCTTTCATAGTGGAAAATTTCCCTTACTAAACTAGGTTCGCTCCCCATTTTCGTCATACATATCTCTTGAGATATTAATCTTTACCCAAAACATTATAGGGATATATAGGTCTCAACCATCTATAATTATAATGTAACTACTATCCTTGGTTATAATGTAACCACAATACTTGGTTGTAAAAGAACCACTATCACATAATTAAAACCATATATAAGTATTTCAAATGATCATAAAACATTCATCGTATTAAAACCCATGAAATAAAATATGGTTCATAACACATATATCATATCAAAACCCTTTAAAATAGGATTCATAAATCATTAATCATATAAAAAACCATTAAATGAAATGGGATTCATAACACATTTATGAAATTATAAATGATGAATAGAAATGGTCTTCAAAACACAATTATCATATCAGAACCCAAGAAAAGAAATGGTCTTCATATAACATTTATCATATCAGAACCCTTGAAAATAAATGTTCTTCATAAATAATTCCTTAATATTAAACATAAAACATCTAGAAAAATAATAATAATGGTATCCTAGGATCATATCCACAATAAATCATAAGTAACATCACAATATGTCATCTTATATGAAAATTATTTTTAAAGATCACATGGAACATTTCTACAGGAAAATAGAATTTCATTGAAAATTGATTTTTTAAAATGAAAATTCATTAACCATTTTGGAAATCCATTTCTTTTAAAATAATCTTAAAACTTATAAAGTTATATATAAAATTAATTTAAAACATTTATTGATGAAAATATCATTTCTTCTTTGAAAAAAAAATATTTAAAACATAAAACAATTTCAAAATCCTTTTCTTTGAAAATAACATTAAAACATATAATATAAATTTAAAAAAAAATTAAAACATTTTATTATGAAAATATCCTATACACATTGAAAAAAATTATTTAAAAAATATAAAAATTTCAAAATCCTTTTCTTTGAAAGTAAACGTGAAATATATGAAAGATTATTTAAAAATCATTTATAACTTTTATGGATGGATATAACCTTTTTGGTATGAAAAATATTCATTTAAAACCAAAAAAAATTAAAAATACTTTTATTTAAAAATAAACTTTAAAACTTAAAAGTTTTCATGAAATCATTGAATGATCATGACATTGGTAAATACTATTCATGTCATATTTATTAAAATAAAAAATATTTTACCATTTTTGGTAAAAATACCAATGGGCCTTTTTTTGTAAAATTACATAAATATTCATTTAAAAAAATACAAATATGGGTAAATAATTATTTAATATATCATTTGGATAATCTTAAAAAAATTAAAAAAATATAAAAATGGTTTTGGAAGAAAAAGGGTTTCCGAAAGAAAAGAAAAATAAATATGGTCTATCATAAAAAATTCTTTTAAACTATTTATTATATAATGAGAGCAAAATAAAGGGAAGAATATAGTGATATAGGATTAAAATACAAGAATATTACATATTTGTAGATAAATATTCATTACATTACACAAACACATGTCTGAGTACCATAATAGTTTAGTTCCTTTGGAAACATGGAACACAATCATCTAATCTCGTGAAAGGTATTCAATGTTTCAAAAAAATATTTACTTTTATTACTCCTAATTAAATCTTTTATTCAAAACCTAGTGAAAGGAAACATAATAAAGGGTTATATTTGGAGCTTAGTAAGGGAAAATAAAGGAGTCACATAAACATGAACATACGAGTACAAGAACATGAGAATAACATTATAAGATCATACCTTATATATTAATGATAATACACATGATTCATGGAATAAATATTTTCAAATCATAAGACATTAATCATAAGGAAATAAAGCTCATAATATATGATATCATAACTTAGGAATAAGATATTTAATTCATGTCATACACATAATCTTAGAAAATATTATGTTATGTCCACCTACTAAGACATGTGTAACATGTTAGGCTTGGAATAATCACTCGTGTATATACTTAAATCTTGGTATGAACTTTAGTGTACCCTCTTGTTTGGGCCTAGGATGAAATCCCATGTACCCTCTTATTGCGGGCTTAGGATGACCTCTCATGTACTCTCTTTTTGCGGGCATGGGATGACCTCCTATATATGTTCTTGTTTCAGGCATGGGATGACCTCTTATGTACCCAATGGTTGTGGGAATGAGATGGAATCTCATGTACCCTATTTTGGTCTTGGTCTGACCACCCATATACCCTTAGAACTCATATAACATTTATCATTACTCAATTCATCGGAAGGATATATAGGTCACACACTTCACATAAAGAAACCATACATATATGTCCTAAAAGTTCACAAAAATTCATTGTATCATAACCCATGAAATAAAATTTTCCTTATAATCATTTCATAACAGTAAAACTTATGAAAATAAGTGTTTTTAATAAAAAAATTATCATGTTATAACCCTTTTATGATAAATGGGTTTCAAAACAACTTTTCATCATAAAAACACACCATTAAAAGAAAGGATAATAATGGTGTCCTTGGATTATATCCTCTGTATAGAATAAGTAACAACCCCATATGTCATAATAGATGGAAAATAATTTTTAAATGATAATTTAAAACATTTATTGAGTAAAATATCATTTCTTATTTGAAAAATTATTTTTAAATCAAAAAATAATTTGAAAACCATTTTCTTTGAAAATAACCTTAGAAACATATAAAATAATATTTGTAAACCATTTTAATAACTTATTAAAACATATATTTTTTAATCATTTAACATCAACATTATAATATAATATCATTTAAACACTTTTTTGAAAACATTTGCAAAAAACATTGTTTTGAAAGAACACAAATTTCCGAATGAATAGATAAATGAAATCGGATTTTTCTAAGAACCATTTCTTAATTATCATAATGAAAAAAGAGTGGATAAATGAAATTATTACATGAATATATCATCAATTACAATATAATAATAAAAATAATGATAATTATTGAGATGTAGATCATGATATATCGAAATTGCATGCTTAATCGTAAACAATCCCGATAAATGATGAGATTGTAACATAAACTATTTACCAATTTCATAACATTGAATCATAAACCCTATGAAGGAATAAGATTAAATTAAACATCAAATATCATGATTATAATATAATTAATGTTATTCCATGTCAATGGGTTTGTATATACTCCTTGTGAAGGAATATAGGTTCATAACATTACGTACATCTCAAATAAGGAATATTGAGACAAAATTCCCTCACCGATTTTGTAACTTCTGAACTGCAATCCCCATTAAATAGAGATCTTAAAATGGATATAAAAATACCGATAAATTTTATTATAATTTCCATAAAATAAATTCATGTGCATTATATAAAAAACATAAAAGAAATGGGTGGTCAAAATAGCATGTGTCTCACAAATGTAAAAAGTGAGTCAGAAATCCATTCCCACTTCAGTAACTTTTGAATTGTAAGATCCATGAATGAATAACATAAATTTAAACCTTGAATGTAATGAAATAAATTAAATTCATGATATAACATGTAATAGGTATGTATATACAGTACATAAAATAAATAAGTTGTGAATATGGCATAAGTCTCACAAAAATTATATTGAGAATAGAAATCCATTTTCCTTAAGTATTGACTTTTTTTATACATGTTAAAACCACCTGTGTGGTAAATATAATTTTTTTATACATATATAATAAAAAAAATATTCATATATATCATACCATATATTATTTTCTTATTACATTATGTCACTCATTTATTAATAATCCCATGATAATGTTAAATCCTGGGTAATAATCGCAATATTTTTTGTATAAGTTTTGACTTGTTATTTCTGGTCCTCTTGTTGTGATCATGATTTTATAATTTATAGAGTGTAAAAAAAGATATAAATATAATATATATGTATTTATTTATATATAAAAATATATAAAATATATATATAGGAAATTAAATACATTGTTCATTGAGATGGTTGGTCGTACATACACATAAACGTTGTTTCCATTTTCTTATCATATTAAAAGAAACAAAGTTAATGCTAAGTATATTATCATTATATTTTAATTTTTATTTAATATATATCCTATATTTATATTAAATCCATCCTTAATATATTCTATTTAAATCATGAATGAATCATATCACTTCGTGAGGTGGTAGTCTACCGTACACATGAACGACGTTATCATATTCCCACAAAATAGAAAGAATGAAGGTCTGTGTTGTATAATAATTAAAAAAAATAAATACATAATAAGTATCATATATATCAAATATAAATATTATTTCAATAATTATACCCAACCATTAATGGTTTCAAAAAACAGACAACATCAGTTCATGTGGAAGTAGTCTTTCGTACACACGAATGATGATTTTATAACCCATTAAGTGGAAGTGTGTGTGTTTGTAGGTCATAAACTTAACATAACAATAGGTAAATATATTTAAGATACTTATGATATTATATAATGATGATATAAAAAGAAATTTATAGGTTTGAGGAAGAAAATAATCAAAAACGTTTGTTGATGAATGTTACCTCTTGTTCGGGTATCTTCTTTTTGTTTACACCGATGGACTTCCTTGGATAGATTTTTTCCAATATAAGGTTTCTAGGATTAGAGTAAAAAAGTTATTAAGTTTTTTTTGAAATTATTGGCTGATCCAAAGGCCTTTATATGTGTGTATAGAGGAGTATATGTGGAGACCTTTTATAAGGGAGATGAGGGGAAAACTTGTAAATGTTTTAAAGAAGGAATTCCACCCATGTTTTTAACCTTTAAAGTAGATAAAATAATGAAAAAAACTCAATAATAGAATCTATATGGTTGATTTATGCCTATAAAATGGGTTCTTGACAATTTTATATGTCATTTTTTCCCTTAAGTTTATTTTTTAGTCACTTGGTAATTTTATTTTTACCTTAATTATTGTGATTAATTTTAATTATTTTCAATAATCATGTTGGTAAAAATTAATTTTACCCTATATGAAATTATAAATTGTGAATATTAAAGATATGGTATCCATTTTCTCAAATTAAATTAACAAAAGTGGAGTAAATTAATTTAAAATTAGTCCTGTAGATGGGACGAGACAATAGGTTTTTAAAGTTACAATGTTTAAAAGTTTGAAATGCTTTTATATCCAATTTCAATGATAAATTTATTCCAATGATGTAAATTAGATTTAATTATTTTTAATTGATATAATTATACTTTAAAACTAATTTAAAATATAATTTATCATTATAAATTATTTAAATGTAATGGCGGTTTTCAATTAAAATTCAGTATTTTTCACTATTCATCAAAAAATAAATCTTTTTAGAAAGAAAAATAATTACAAACATAATATAATTTTTATTTTAAATAATAAAATTTACTTTCTAAATATGGGGAAAATTAGTTTTAAAATAGTTTCCCCATTAAAATTCATTAAAACTACCTTTTTGAATAGTACATATTTTTAGAAGTAAAATTAGATTTATTATTATATCTTATTTTAGAAATACATATGAGGAATTTTATATATTTGATTTAATATATAATATAAATAAATTTTCTAAAAATAATAAATAATAATTTTTTATAATTTATTAATATAAAACGTGTTTGTGCATAGAAAAATTGTTTTGAGAAGAAAATAAATTTTTATTTTTAAATAGTTCTTAAATTGATTTATATTAAATTAGTTTCCAAAATAATTCATTTTATAAAAATACCTAAACCATATTTTCACAATTCATATAATTTTTTCCTTCCCCTATATTCCAAATAATAGGTAATTATTATCATGATAATATTTTAATAGTATGAAACATTTCATTTAAACTCAGTGTTGCATGTAACGCCAGATTAACTCATTATTATGTGTAACACAAGTCAAACATAGTGTTGTGTGCTCCAGAATATAAGCATAGTGATTTGGGTTACACATTCTTAACATGTTGTTTTTTATAATGTAACCCATAAAATAAATTTAATTTATCTAAAAAAATCATAAATACTTAGGGTGTTACATTCTACTCCACCTTAAAATGAATTTCACTCTTGAAATTATTATGAATCATCAAAGGATTAATACTTGAAAGTTACATTCATAGAAACCCACATCACAAAAAAATTGATTAATAAATATTCATTAATAAAATAATTTTTTAAACATAATGGTTACCCAAAGTAACTCATAATTAGGATTCCATATAGGAGACCATAGGTGGGAAGTGAAAATATAACCATATAAGAGAAAACTAACACATAAATATTGATGGGGAGAGAAATAGAACATAGTTAGGAGAAATTTAATGATCACCAATACTTAATCCAATGATTCTTGAGAAAGGTCATAGATATCATAAAAATTATGATAACATGACAACATTTTATTTGAATACCTTTTTCCAAAATTTGGAGAATTTTCACAAGGAGATATAATAACTTTATGTCATTTCATTTCATAAGCACAATCTCATCCATTAGTTTTACCTTCATCAATTTTCACTTCATCTATTACTCGAAGAAATAAAGAGGAATTTTTTGTGCCTGGGGAACTAATGGATCATAATATCCATATAGAGAATAATGTTTCTTTCTGTTGATATTTAGTTATCATAACAACAAAATAGTTAGCATAGGTTATCCAATATACATAAATCTTTATACGGTGAAGAAATACATTAATCATTAAGAAATCAAAAAAAATTCAAAATAAAATTTTTCATTAATAGTAAACATTATAATCCTTTCAATATTAACAATTTATAAATAAAGTTACTAAATTTCTCAAAATCAACTTAACATTAATCCATCAATTATCATAAAGTGGCTCTTGATTTCCATATACTAAACATGTGAATATCATAATCATGTATTCTATTAAAACATAGTAACAAACTGAATTTATATGAAACCATTTTGAAAACATACATGAATATTCATTCCTTATATAAGATATTATCTTATCCAAAAAAAATATTATTGGAAGCATGGTTTCATCCTTATACTGATAGAATATATTATTTCATTGTTCTAGAATTTAAATAGATAATCACATGAAATTTAACTAAATGATGAAAAATAAAAATTTCATAGAGCTCATTAATACAAAACAAAACATAAATTTACCAACTAAGGAGAGGGGGATAAGTGTTCTATAATTATTGTGGTTCAGTTCATAAATTATGATATCATAAGATTTCCCTTTTTCCTTCATCCTCATAGGTTTTTGTGGATATTCATCCACATTAGTCCTTTGATTGGATAAATTGTTAGTGTAATGCCCAAATTCATTGAAATTGAAACTCTAAATTATGAGAGGTTTATTTTTTGGATATTTATCGGTATTCACATTATTATCTAACTTCATTCCATCACTTCATAATTCAGCCTCTCGATGACCTTCCTTTCTAGACTTCTAACACCCTATTTTCCCTTTCAAACATTCATCTGAGTTCTTCTTCCCATATTTCTAGAATATAGATGCCCTAATTTTTTTTCAACCATTTATGTTTTCATGATACTAGATATTCCTTTTCTTATAAAAAATAAAGAAATGGAGGGAATATTTAATTTACATTTCAACCATCAGTGCACATTGAAATAATCATTTGTAGTAACTAAATTCTCTTATATACATGGACTTTCAAAGACTTAGTTTCATACCACTAAAGAATCAAATGATTTTTCTTCTAGGGATAATGATTATCCTAGAATCTTACCTTGAGAGTATTATAAAAATAAACTTCATAAGTACTAGTATATTCATCATCCTTTTTCTTATTCTCAATGAGTTCCTTATACATATTTGTTCATAGAATATAAGGGAAGTAATTTTTAAAAAATAACCAATTAAAAATTTTATATTCCTTAGATTAAATTTATTCTCATTCCCCCATATTATTAAAAAGATTACACCAATAATAAACTTTACTTCTCTAATAATAAATAACCAAAAGGATTTTTTCATGCTCTAAACACTAAAGAGTGGATAATATTTGTTTAGTAGTACCGATATATTTCTCAGTAACTATTGGATCAATGGAACCCCTAAAATAGGTTTTATGTTTTCTTATGAAGTACTGAAGAAGAAATTGTTACCTACTTTGCTCATTTTGAAGTCCAAGATGATTCATATCTTGAAAAAGTTGTCTGATAATATCAATACAATTTTGTATTCTAACTCTAATGTAATTTAGTTTCTTAGAAGTGAAATCATTACATTGTTTGTCACACTTAACATTAACATGGTTCCTTCAGGTTCCAGCCATCAACTACAACAAAATTCATAGTGTGAACAACAATAACCATTGTAGGGAACCACATAATCATGAAACATAATTTATAGGATGTTCAAATATAACATATTATTTTTAATCTATGAAACCTTAACATTATCATAGCCCATTTATAATCATTTTATATTTAAGTCCTTCATGATGGTTCATAAAGAGTCTGTGAATTTCAAAAGAATATCCCCTGAGAGTGCCACAACAGGTGTACAAAAATCCCCATTGTCATTCACCAGTTCCTGATCGAGTCTATCTCAATATAGTGTTTTCAATATTTTTAACCGTATGTACATCTTTACTAGATACACATCCACTTGTAGTGTCAATACATGGATGTAATATCTTGGAAACATCTATCTCAATTATTTACCAAAATTCAAGGAAAGTTTCCTAATCGTTGACTCATTATTATTCCTATCCTTAGAGATATACCTAGAAACATCCATAGAAATATCCATAGGGATCACACTAAATTTTTATCATTATAATTTCCAATTGTAAAATAAAATTTTCCTTTGATACCAACTATAGAAAACCAAGCATAACAAACATGGATATTACATATTTTTATATGAATATTCATTAAAATGCACAGAAACATGCCTGAAGACTATAATAGTATGGTGCCTCTAGAAACATGGAATACAATTTTCTATTCGGGTGAAAGATATTAAATTTTTACCATTAAGATATTCCACTTTACTAGTCCTACTTAAAACCTTTCTTCATAACCTTGGGAAATGAAATATAATAAATGGTGAGATCAGATGCTCAATAAGGGTAAATAATGGAGATACATAAGAATAAAATTAAAAAAAGTGTATGAGAACATGTGAACAACATTTAAAGATCATACCCTACATATCAAAGATCAGACACATGACTCATGGCATAAGTATTGGAAGATAATAAGACATAAATCACAATTGAATCAAGAGTATATGACGTGAGATCATAACATAGGAATAAGACTTGGAATTTGTGGCATGCAAATAAAATTAGAAATTATTATGTCAAGTATACTAACCAAGACATTAATAACATGTTAGACTTGGGATAATCATGTGTGTACCTACATTGAGGTTGGGATTACCTCCCGTGTACCCTCTTGTTCAGGATTAGAATGACCTCCCATGACCCCTCTTGTTTTAAGCTTAGTATGACCTCCTGTGTACCCTCTTGTTGTGAAATTGGGATGACCCCCATGTCACTTCTTATTACAGAATTTTAATGAACACCCATGTTCCTTTTGATCTAATAAAACATTTATCATTACCTAATTCATTAAATTTAGATATTGGTCCCACCCATCACATAATGAAATCAAACATATGGGTTCCAAAAGAACATAAACATTCATCATACCATAACCAATAAAATGAAATGTGTGTCATAAAAATTTCATCATATCATAAAATTTGGGGAAAATATAGGGTTCATAGTCATTTCACCACAAAATACCAATGAAAATAAGTGGGTTTCATAATAATTTTATAATGGTATGACCCATGTAAGAGAAATGATTTTCAAAACAACTTGTCTTCAAAAACATAAACCATTCAATGAAATAATAAGAATTCAATACTTGGATCATGTACCCAATAAGGAATAGGTAACACTAACATATGTCATCTTAAATAAAAAATAATTTTTAAATGATATTTTAATACATTTCTTAAGTAAAATATCATTTCCTCTTTAAGAAATTTTTTATAAAACATAAAACATTTTTAAAATCATTTTCTTTGAAAATAACCACGAAAACTTATAAAAAATCTTTGTAAATAATTTTAATCACTTATTAAAACATAAAAAATTATAGTCTTTTCCTTAAAAATGAGATTAAAAATTCATTTTAAAAAATTTTGAAATTTTTTTAAGAAATTTGTTTTGAAAGAACACCGATTTCCAACCGAAGATAGAAACGAAGTAATATTTACATAAAATAATTTTATTAATTTTATTAAGTAAGAAACATTAGATAAATGGTATCATTACATGGATATATAATGAATAACCAAAGGATAATAAATTTAATTATAATTATTGATATTTATATCAAGACATTTCAATATTGGAGGCATAATCATAAATAATCCCGATAAATGATGAGATTGTAACATAACATATTTACCACTTTGATATCATTGAATAATAAAACCCAAAAATGAATAGCATAAAATGAAACATAAAATATCATTAGTATGATTAAATTAGGGATATTACACATATATGGGGCATTATATACACCTCATGAAAGAATATAGGTGCATAACCTGACATACATCTCAAAGAATGAAAATTGAGACAAAATTCCATTATCGGTTTGGAACCTTTTGAACTGTAATCCTCATGAAAGATAGATAATCAAATGGATTTTAAGATACCAATAAATTTATTATAATTATCATAAAATACATTCATGTTCATAATATAAACTACATATAAGAAAGGGCTGGTGAATATAGCATATGTCTCACAAAAGTAAAATGTGGGACAAAAATCTCTTCTTAATTGAGTAATTTGGGAATTATGATATCCATAAAGGAATGAAATCAATTGAAACCTTGAAAATAATTATATAAATTAAATTAATGATATAAAATTTCATATGGAAGTATATATATCACACAAAATAAATGATTTTTGAATATGACTTAAGTCTCGCAGAAATAAAAGTTAGACTAGAAATCTCATTACCTTATGTCTTAACATCCTTCATACATGTTCGAACCTACAGTATAGTAAATATAACTTTATTATTAATATATAACAGAAACATATTCATATATATCAAATATTATTTTCTTATTATTTTATGTTACCCATTTATTAACAATCTCATGTTAAAGTTACATTTCAGGTAATAATTGATTTGTTTTCATATACGTTTTAACTTGTTATTTATAGTATGAATACATTGATCAAGATTTCATAATTTCAATAATGTAAATAATGATATAAATATCATATATATTCATTATATTTTTATTTATTATAATATATAAAATATATAAATAATAAATTAAATACCCCATTCATGGAGACGGTAGGATGTATGTATGCATGAATGTTGTTTCCATTTTCCTGTCATATTGAAGGAAAGAAAGTAATGATATATATATATATATATATAATCACTCAATTATAATTATTATATAATATATATTAAATATGTATTCTAAATTATCCCTTAATACATTCCATGTAATCTATGAACGAATCACATCACTTCGTGTGGCAGTAGTCTGCCAGACACACGAACAATGCTATTGTATTCCCAAACAATGGTAAGCTTGAAGATATGGGTTATATAATAATTAATGGAGAATTATTTAATCAGAAATATCATATATATAATATATATATATATTATTTACATCATTGTTCTCAACCATGAAAGGTGTTGATGAAGAAAAATGACATCGGTTCATGAGACGGTAGTTTGTCGTACACACGAACTACGATTTCATAAAACATTTGATGGAAGTGAGAATGTTTGTAGGTTGTGACTTTGAAAAAAAACATATAAGTATATTTAATATTTTTAGGTTATTATATATTCAATATATAAAAATAAATTAAGGGGTTTTAGGAAGAAACAAACAAAAATGCTCGTTGATTAATGTTACCTCTTCTTTGGGTATCTCCTTTTGGTTTTCACAAAAGGACATCTTTGGTTGGATTTATGAAAAAATTAAGGATTATAAGATGAGATGATGGAAGTGAGGAATTTATTTCGGTTGTTTTTTACCAATCCAAAGGTCTTGAGAGGTGTGTAGAGAGGTGTAAAGGTGGAGGCCTTTTATAAGGGAGGTGAGTGGAAAACTTGTAAATTTTTTAAAGAGGGAATTCCTCCCATGTTTTCCCTTGTCAACCGGATCCAATAATTCACAAAAATAAATACTCAAAGTTATAATGTATAAATGTTTCCAAAAAATGGTTTATATATTATTTTATAGGGTATTTGGATCCTTATGTTTAATGTTTAGTCACTTGGTAATCTCATTTTTACCTTAATATATGTGATTAATTTTAAATTTGGTCACTAATAACATTATTAAAAATTAATGATACCTTATTAAAAAATTTATATTTTTTTTATTACAGAAATTTAATCCAATTTTTCAAATTAAATTCACAAAATTTTCAGAAACTAATTTAAAATGAATCCTACAGAAGAGACAAGATAAGGGTTTTTAAAGTGCAGATGTTCAAATGTTTGAAATGTTTTTATATCTAATTTCAATTTGAAATAGATTTAAATTACCTAAAATTGATTTATATATGTATAATTTAACAAATAAAACTTTAAAAATAATTTAAAAATTAATTTAAAATTATAAACAATTTAAATAAAAGGGCTCTTTTCTATTAAAATTATGTATTTCTCACTATTCATCAAAAAAATAAACCTTTTAGAAAAAAACAAAAAATCACCATAAGATAATTTTTTATATTATGATTCCCAAAATAAATTTTATTTTATGACATTAATTTTATAAAATTGTTAAATATATTTTTAAAATATGTGCACCGTTAAAAAGCAGTAAAACTACCTTTTAGAAAAATAAATCCTTTGAGGCGTAAAATTGGATTTATTATTATCTATTTTATATAAAATACATGGAATGAATTTCATATAGTTTATTACATATAATATATATATATATATATATATTTCATTAAAATAATTTATCAAAAGTGTTTGGTTTAATTTACTTAGATATAATGTTTTTGTAAATAGAAAAATTGTTTTTCTGAAAAGGAATTATTTATTTTCAAATAGTTATTAAATTAATTTTTAATTAATTGGTTACCAAATAAAAAATTTTATAAACATTAATAAATAATATTTTTATAATTCAGTTAATCCTTTTCTTACCCATTATTCTAAAATCTAGGTGATAATTATCATCATAATATTTTAATAGTATGAAAAATTTCATTTAAACTTAGTGTTGTATGTAATGAAATCTAAACTCAATATTTTAATTAACACAAGTCAAACTTAGAGTTTCATGTACCATAATCCAAATCCAGCAATTCCTATATCACAAGTTTAACTTCTTGTTGTGTTCAATGAAAACCATCAAAGAATTTTAATTTATCCAAAAAATAATTCATAAAAACTCAGGTTTTTATAAAAAACATATTCTCAATACATAACTATATGAGAAGACAATTTTTTAGTTTCATGAGAGATATATCATAATATTTTATCACCGGATGTATAATGAAAGACAATCTTGATAAATAATGAGATTGTAACATCAAACCTTCACCGCTTTAGTATCTTTTGAATAGTGGTCCCTATTAAAGAATAACATCAAATAAAACATTGAATATCATGAAAATGAGTATATTCACAATATAACATGTCAAAGGGTTAGTATATAAACCTCATAGAAGACGATAGGTCCATAACTTAACTTATGTCCCAAAGAAGGCATAATTTAGACAAAAATATTTTATCTTAAGTCTCAACTTCCTTTGTACACATTCAAACCTCCTTTATAATAAAAAAAAGTTTATTATTCATATATTAAAGAACTATATTTATATATATATAACCATATATGATTTTCTTTATGACATTTTATTACCCATTTGTTAACAATGCTATGTTAAAATTATGTTTTGGGCAATAAAAACATTGTTTTTCATGTATATATTAATTTTTTATTTTTGGTACTCTTACATTGATCATGGTTCCCTAATCTCCAAAATGTTAAAAATTATATAAATATAAAATATTTTTAGATTATATATATATATATATTAATTCATAAAAGTTATATATAGAGAATGAAATACACCATTCATAAGGATGGTAGGTCATACTTATGCATGAACACTATTTCCATTTTCTCTATAGATTGATAAAGAAATAAAAAAGTAAATATTTTATTAACATTACATAATAATTTAAATGAGATATATATCACATATTTTCATTAAAACCATATGTATTTCCTTTTATGTAATGTGTGAATAAATAACATCACTACTTGAGGTGGTAGTCTATTGTACAAACGAGTGATGATATCGTATTCTAAAAAAATGGAAATTAAGAACATCTTTGTGATATAATAATTACATAATAATTTTAATGTAATAAATATAATTATAAACAATAAATCCATCATTTTTTACATCAGTGAGAGGTTGTGATGGAAAATGAATAGCATCTGTGCATGAGGTGGTAGTCCTCCATACACATGAATGATGATTTCATATCCCATTTGATGGAAGAGGAGATGGATTTGGTTATTACATTGTCATAATAACACATCAGTATATATAAGATAATGAAATTATTATTTTATTATATATGATAAAAGAGGTGTAGGAATAAATAAAACAAAAATGCTTGTTTAAAAATTTTACCTCTTATTCAGAGATCCTCTTTAGGTTTACACCCAAAGCCTTCATAAGAGGGATTCATAAAAAAATAATCCCTATAGGATGAGGGGATTAAATTAAAGAAATAATTTGGTTAGTTCTTAGCCTAGAAAAATGATTTTGCATGTGTAAATATGATATTTTTTGGGGTGTCATTTTATAAGTTGGGGAGTGGTCACACTTAGTATTTTTAAAAATAATAAAGTGTACCTATGTTTTTTATATTCCAATAAGCTAAAAAATGACTCATTATAGAACCTTAGTGGATATAAGGTTGAATTATGTACCAAAAATGGGTGTTGGAAATTTTTTGGTTCATTTTTGACCCATATATTTTTAGTTAAATCCCTTGGTCAACAAGTACATCAAATAATAATATTAAACACCCTCAGTAAACCAATTTTCACCTTAACAATGGTAATATATATTTACAATTTTTATTGTTAATTATGGGACAAAATTAAATTGACCTTATTAGATAAAATAAATTCTTTTGATTAAAAATATATAATCCATTTTCTCAAATTCAACTCCTAGAAGTAGAATAATTTAATTTAAAATTTAACCCCCATAAGTGATGACAAAGCGAGTTTTCAAGGAGTAAATTTTCAAAAATTTAAAAATTTTCTATATAAAAAATCAATATAAAATTAACTCAAATGACCTAAATTTGATTAATAGACATATAATTCACCTAATTTTACTTTAAAAACAATATTGGAATAAATTTTATATTTTTAAATGCTTTAGAATAAATGGAAGTTCTTAATAAAATTTAAAATATTCCACTATTCATAAAAAATAACTTGTTAGAAAATTCTCAAAAAATTACCCCAAGATAATTTTTAAATTCCAATTTAAAAAATTAATTTTATTTTTTCAAATTATTTTCTAAATTTGGGAAAAAAAATAAAATATGTGCGTAAAAATTTTACAAAAGTGTTTTTCAGAAAATTAAAATTTTAAACATAAAATTGGATTGATTCATATCTCTTATATAGAAAATTAATAAGATTGGTGTTATTTTTTTATTATATGATATATACAGTTCATAAAAATAATTCATAAAAATTGATTTGTTTCATTTTTTGGGGTAAAGAACATTTTTGTGCATAATAATAATATTTCACAAAAATATTTTCTTTATTTTAAAATGGTTTTTATTTTCATTTATGATTAATTGGTCACTAAAAAATCATTTTATGTACATGAATAAACCATATATTTTCATAATTTAGTTAATCATATTCATACCCTCCATTCCAATGCCTATGTGACAAGTATGATACACTATTGGAAATACAGGTTTTCCCAACGGTTCTGAACCGTTGGGAAAGGCTGCAGAACCTTTGGTATATGTTATACCAATGGTTCTGCAAACCGTAGGGAAGTAAGCCATTGGGAAAACTTTTCCCAACGTTTTACAGTGAACCATTGGGATAGGCGGGAAACAATTAACCTATCCCAACGGTTGTTCCAAACCGTTGGGATAGGTTTTTCCAACAGTTTTTCTTGAAACATTGGGAAAACCAAGCAGAGGGCTTCTTTCCCAACGGTTCATAGAACATTTGGTAAAAAAAATACTCAGAGAGGTTATGCCAATGGTTTGAAACCATTGGCATAGCCTATGCTGTGTAAATTGCAAAACAGCCTGCAATTTGCACAGTAGCTATCATTTTGTGAAATTTGTACAGCGACATTCCCTTTCATTTTCAATCATTCCCAATTATTGTACCTGCAATAAACTAACACATACATATACAATTATTGTACCTGTAATAACCAACTAACACATAAATATAGAGAACAAATTCATACACATTTAACATATAATGCATCCTAGAACTATACACATCCATAATTAAATCAGAATTCATACCGTAATTATAAACATACATAATTAATTTATAATTCAATTTAAAATGTAGATGACAATTATATGTGGAATCCGGAATTCAATTCATAATTTGATCGGTTTTTCATATACCATATATTTTTACTAGAAATGATGTCCATTTTAAGAAAAATGCATACACTTGGAGTGATACCAGCCACACCATGCCTCAGATTGAGGCGAGGTTAACTCGTACACATCACAAATGACCCAGGGATCATTGTCCTAACGTATCAATATATTCTAAAACTGTTTGGTCAGTTTTCCGTATTTCAGTTGTTATTTTCACTTAAAATGAAGTGCTTTTTAAATAAAAGACACAAACTTTGAATGGTTCCACCCACACCGCGCCTCGAATTGAGGCAGGGTTGACTCGTACACATCACAAATGACCCATGAATCGTTGTGATAAAATATCAACACTGTCAGAATCTGTTTGGTCGGTTTTCCATATGTACTTAAAATGTTGTCGATTTTAAACATAATAGATAGATTTTGTGTGGTCATGGCCACACCACGATGTGGATTTAGGTGAGGTTGACTCATACACGTAGCATATGACCCATAGACCATAGTCCTAAAAATTCAATAGATTCTGAATGTGTTTGGTCGGTTTTCTGTATGCTAGTTATTCTTTTCACTTATAATCTTGTCCATTTTAAACAAAAGAGACACAGTTAGAGTGGTACTGGCCACACCTCATCTCATATTTAGACGGGGTTGACTCATACATGTCTCAAATGACCCATGGATCATTGTCCTAAAGTATCAACACAATCTGAATGCGTTTGGTCGGTTTTCCGTATGTCAGTTGATGTTTTTCACTTAAAATGATGTCCTTTTGAAACAAAAGATAGACACTTTGAGTGGTTTCAGCCACACTGTATCTCAGATTGAGGTGGGGTTGATTTTTCCACATCACATATGACCCATGGATCGTTATGCTAAATTATCAACACAATCAGAATCTGTTTGGTCAGTTTTCCATATGTACTTAAAATGTTTTCCATTTTAAACAAAGGAAAGACACTTAGAGTGATCCCAGGAACATCGTGCCTCAGATTAAGGCGGGGTTGACTCGTACACATCACATATGACCCGTGGATAATTTTCTTAAAGCATCAACACATTTAGAATGCATTTGGTCAGTTTTTCATATGTCAGTTATTGTTTTCACTTAAAATGATGTTCATTTTAAACAAAAGAGAGACACTATGAATGGTTTCGGCCACACCGCGCCTCGAATTGAGGTGGGGATAACTCTTACACATCACATATGACCCATGGATTTTTGTGCAAAAGTATCGACATAATCAGAATCTGTTTGGTTGGTTTTCTGTATGCTAGTTGTTTTTTTCACTTAAAATGAAGTCCATTTTAAACAAAAGAGAGACACTTTGAGTTGTGTCAGCCACACCGCACCTTAGATTGAGGCGATTTTGACTCATACACGTCTCATATGACCCACGGATCGTTCTACTAAAGTTTCAATGGAAAACGAATGTGTTTGGTCGGTTTTCTATATGTACATAAAATGTTGTCCATTTTCAACAAAAGAGAGACACTTAGAGTGGTCTCGGCCACACTGTGACTTGGATTGAGGCACGGTTGACTCGTACATGTAACATAAGACCCATGTATCGTTGTCCTAAAATTTCAATATATTTAGAATAAATTTGGTTGGTTTTTCGTATGCCAGTTGTTCTTTTCACTTATAATCATGTCCATTTTAAACAAAAGAGACATAGTAAGAGTGGTACCGGCCACACTGTGTCTCAGGTTTTGATGGGGATGACTCTTACACATCTCAAATGACCCATGGATCATTTTCCTAAACTATCAGCACAATCTGAATGTGTTTGGTCGGATTTTCATATGCCAGTTGATGTTTTCACTTAAAATGTTGTCCTTTTAAACAAAAGAAAGACACTTAGAGTGATGCTGGCCACACCGCACCTCGGATTGAGGAAATGTTGACTTTTACACGTCACATATGACCCACTGATCGTTTTCCTAAAGCATCAACACATTTCAAATGTGTTTGGTCAGTTTTTCGTATGTCACTTGTTGTTTTCACTTAAAATGAAGTCCATTTAAAAAAAAGAGACACTTTGAGTGGTATCAGCCACACCGCGCCTCATATTGAGGCGGGGTTGACTCTTACACGTCACATATGACCTATGGATCATTGTTCTAAAGTATCAACACAATCATAATCCGTTAGGTTGGTTTTCTGTATACTAGTTGTTGTTTTCACTTAAAATGAAGTCCATTTTAAACAAAAGAGAGACACTTTGAGTAGTGTCGGCCACACCGCACCTCAGATTGATGCGATGTTGACTCTTACATGTCACATATGAACCATGTATCATTATCCTAATGTTTCACTGGAAACCAAATTCGTTTGGTCAGTTTTCCGTATGTTCTTAAAATGTGGTCCATTTTAAACAAAAGAGAGACACTTATAGTGGTCCCTACCACACCATGACTTGGATTGAGAAGAGGTTGACTCGTACACATAACATATGACCCATGTATCATTGTCCTAAAATTTCAACATATTCTGAATGAGTTTGGTAGATTTTTCGTATGCCAGTTGTTCATTTCACTTATAATCTTGTCCATTTTAAACAAAAGAGACACAGTTAGAGTGTTACCGGCCACACCGCATCTCGGATTTAGATGGGGTTGACTCGTAAACATATCAAATGACCCATGGATCATTTTCCCAAAGCATCATCATATTCCTAATGTGTTTGGTCAGTTTTACGTATGCCGGTTAATGTTTTTCACTTAAAATGATGTCCTTTTGAAACAAAAGATAGACACTTTGAGTGGTACCAGCCACACCATGTCTCAGATTGAGTCGGGATTGATTCGTACATGTCACATATGACCCACGGATCGGTGTGATATGGTATCAACATAATCATAATCCGTTTGGTTAGTTTTCCATATATACTTAAATTTTTGTCCATTTTAAACAAAAGAGAGCTACTTAGAGTGATCCCGGCCACACCGTGCCTTGGATTGAGGCGGGGTTGACTTTTATACATCACATATGACCCATGGATCATTGTCTTAAAGCATCAACACATTGTTTATGCGTTTGGTCAGTTTTTCATATGTCGGTTGTTGTTTTCACTTAAAATGATGTCCATTTTAAACAAAAGAGAGACACTATGAATGGTGTGGACCACACCAAACCTCGGATTGAGGCGGTTCTTACTCATACACATTACATATGACTCATGTATTGTTGTGCTAAAGTATCGACATAATCAGAATCCATTTTTTCATTTTTATGTATGCTAGTTTTTGTTTTCAATTGAAATGATGTCCATTTTGAACAAAAGAGAGACACTTTGAGTGATGTCGGCCACACTGTGCCTTGGATTGAGGTGAGGTTGACTTTTTCACGACACATATAACTCATGGATCGTTCTCATAAATTTTAAAAGGAAACCGAATGTATTTTCTCGGTTTTCCGTATGTACTTGAAATGTTTTCCATTTTAAATTAAAGAAAGACACTTAGAGTGGTCCTGGCCATAGTGTGATATGGATTGAGGCGCGGTTGACTCGTACACGTAACATATGACCCATGGATCATTTTCCTAAAATTTCAACAGATTCCGAATGCGTTTGGTTGGTTTTTCGTATGCTAGTTGTTCTTTTCACTTATAATCTTGTCCATTTTAAACAAAAGAGACACAGTTAGAGTGGTACCGGCCACACCGCGTCTCGAGTTTAGACAAGGTTGAATCTTACACGTCTCAAATGACCCATGGATCATTTTCCTAAAGTATCAACACAATCTGAATTCTTTTGGTTGGTTTTCCGTATTCCAGTTGATGTTTTCACATAAAATGATGTCCTTTTGAAACAAAAGCTAGACACTTTGAGTGGTGTCGGCCACACCGTGCCTCATATTGAGGCGTGGATTACTCGTACACGTTAAATTTGACCCATGGATCGTTTTCCTAATGTTTCAACGAAAACCGAATGTTTTTGGTTGGTTTTTTATATGTACTTAAAATGGTGTACATTTTAAACAAAAGAGAGACACTTAGGTTGATCCCAGCCTCACTACGACTCAGATTGAGAAAAGGTTGGCTCGTACTCATCACATATGACCCATGGATCGTTCTGATAAATTATCAATAGATTCCTAATGTGTTTTTTCAGTTTTCCGTATGCCAGTTGTTCTTTTCACTTATAATTCAGTCCATTTTAAATAAAAGAGACACAGTTAGAGTGGTATGTTGGTTGTTTATTCACATTATTCAAATACACTATTTGAATATGGGTCTTTATACTAATTTATTTATGAAAATTTTACATTTAAAATGATAATATCATAAAATTAATAGAAGATAAAACTTTTACTAAAAATCCTTGTGGAAATATTAAGGTAAACATGATTTATGAGAATCCTCATGTTTCTATTAGTGGAATGTTATTTACTTAAAATCTTGTAGAAATTCATATAGAATATTTTTATATCATTCTAAGTATGGATTATATTTTAGTTTATCATGCTATGAAACATTTCAGAGCTAACAATGTCATTCCCAATGAATAGATCCCTTTTATAACATACCAAGAATCTATGATATTGATTAGATGTGTAAATGTGATTTACATTGATTATCATGATGAAAATAAATAAAATATATATTATAGATTTTCTAGTAATAAATGAAATCAAGGAGGGTGGAGGGCTGTCCGGGGGGGCTGTCCGGTGGGTGTCTGGGGGCCTGTCTGGGGACCAAGGAGGAGGGTGGGGGCTGTGTGGGGGGCTGTCCGGGGGTGTTCGGGGGGTTGTCTGGGGTCCAAGGATGAGGGTGGGGGGATGTCCTCCCCGAAACCCACATTCATAAACCGATGCATCTTTCCACTCTAAGTGTCATCCGCTGCCACAACCACAAGGCCTCCCTGACTCCATATATCACAACAACCTTCCAGGGTCACATCACAACACCCCTCCAGGGTCACAGCGCAACACAACCAGTAGGAAAACAATCATCACATCAAATGGGATTTTAGCCCTAATTCACAACAAGAGGGTAACTCCAAACCCTTTATTGAATTCAATCAATAAATTTCATAAATCCATCTTGAATTAACATATTCAATTCATTGGTTTCAACATAATGAACCAAAACGGTAAGATATCACAAGGATTAGACATGCTTACTATGCCAACTTAATCAACATAAAATTACCACAAGAACCATATTCTTTTTCACGCCTCTTTATTTTTATCCAATTAATTATCAATTAATTCCGGAATTAAGTTCTTTATCAATTCATCTAGAACAACATGCTAACAATCAAGGCATAGATATCACACTATCTAGCAAACATGAGGAAACAACATACGTTCAAAGAAATTTCTTAATCCGGTTCAAATATTTAATTTGGTCAATTCCATTGTGATCCAAAGGGATAAATCTCGCTAACTCTACGATTGCACATAAAAATTAGAGAAGCCACAAATCCCCTACCTCAAAGGTTTTCAAGGGAAACCACAACAGTCGATGAGCACCCAAGAAACCGGGTTGATTCTCCAAGAATCCCCCTTAGATCTCCTCTCATAACACAAAAAAGAACAAAGCTCATCATAAACGACATTCACACACTTATATCTACCCATAATGGGCGTAGATCTAAGATCCTGAGAGAAGACGAGGAGTAGATCTACGTAGATCTAAGAAACCAAACAAAAGAATCACATACCTTGGGAAACTGGCTTCGATTCGCGAAGAGAAGCCTCCGGATCGCCTCCACAACACTTGGGAGAGGTTCTTCTACCTCCAAGGAAAGGCAATACCAAGTTATGGATAATTAGGGGATTAAACAAGGTGATTAAAGGAAAAATGAGTTAGATATACAATTTTAGGATCTAACTTTAAGTGCCCGCACGGTTAGTTCGCACGGTTTAACAAACCATGAACTAATCGTGCGTTAGCTTCTGCCTTGACAATCACTCCTCGCACTGTTAGTCCGCACGGTAAGATAAATCGTGTGCTAACCATGCATTAGCCACTGCCTCCAAGACCAGCCTTGTACGGTTTGGCCGCATTATTTAGTCAAACCGTGCGCCTCCTATGCGAAGTCCATAACCCTTTATATTTCCTTAAAAGTCCACCCAAATGCACCCCCATGTCACCTTGACCTCTCGGAACACCTCTAGCACAACATTTTCACAATGGAATGGACTGGAGAGGTCCAGGCCATTACAAAAAAATCCATAAAAATATAAAATATATAAAAATAACTCAACTCCAACACTATACTACGGGTCTAGATAAAACCAACAACTAGAATAGATTAAACATCAAATCACAGTAATATTAGTCAAAAATGTAACGGATCAATTTTCACCACATCACCATCACCATGATCATCATCATCATCACCCTCGTCCTCATCCTCATCATTGTCCTCGCCCTCCCTAGCGCCTTCCTCCTCTCCCTCGCCCTCCTCCTCACCCTCGCCCTCCTCCTCGCCCTCGCCATCCGGCCCGCCCTCCTCCTCTCCCTCCTCTTCCACATCAGACTCCTTGCCATCATCATCATCAAGCTGGACATCATCCTGACCACCACTGGAACTGCAACCTAGTTCACCATATATAGAACGTATCGACGACATGTATTCATCAAAATCTGGGATGGCCTCTACTGGAAGTGTTGGACAAAGAACTCCATTAAATTTCATAAATGCACTGTTTGCCCTAGATGACTATTTTGTCATCTCTATGGCCCTTTTCTCAGCATGTTCTTCATATTCCCTAACTTTCTGCAGCTCGGTGGAACTAAAACTCTTACTTGAGAAGGGACAATACCTCGTTGGGGCTATCCTAGGTCAGCAGCATACTCTTCCAGGATGCTCCTCTCCCAACACCTGATGTAAGTGATCAGCTAGCCCAAAATTGTCTAGTTCTTGGGCATCGAGGGCCTATAAATCAGAATTTTACCAATATAAATATATTATTATGTTACAAAATATATATTAAAATATAAAATCAATATATTAAAACTTACAATATGCTACTGAGTCGCTTTGTTGACGGCACTTACATCCTTTTTCCGTCTACTCGAGAAAAACAGTTTTTCTCGAGGCACACGTCCTTCAATATTTTGTATTTTCCTCTACAATTACATTGAAACCTAAATTTATATGAAAACTTTAGAAAACTATTAAATAATTGAGGAAACAAAATAAAATTTAAGTCGTAAAGAAAACTTGTAAACAATTTTCATACCTACTTCCTCTCATTATCTGACATCATAGTACGTCCTAGTGTGTGGAGTTATTTTTTTGAATCAATGTTTATTTTTCAGAAGATTCCTAAATAAAATTAGATAATTCAAAGGATTATATTAATGAAAAACATGAAAGTTATTATTTAAATATCTCAAATGTAATTCATACCTTAAACTGGGTACTCGTCCAGTGAGTAATCATCTGACGATACTGCTCTATAGGACAATCATCCATGACTGGTACCGCCTCTAACTTATTGCCAACTCTATCATGCCAGCCAATTTAAAAATCATGATTGTAGGCTCTCTAAATCTCACCTAAATCCTTTATATGTTCCGGTCATGCACCCTCACCATCGAGAAAATTAAATCGAATCTGACATCCAAATATTAATTCATATAAATACAAAAATAATTCATGAAATTAAATACAACTAATTTTTTTACCTATATCTCTACCCAACTCTATCCTTGACCTCATGTGGAAAATGTCTCCACGATAGAAGGATGACAGGAATGATGTCAGATTATTTGGCAAGCGTCGCCAAAAAACTCCGACATTGCTGCCCTATTTTCTCAACCATTTGGTTGTATTCATTATAATCCACCATAACTTGTGTGCAGCAGTTCCACACCGAACGCATGCGTGTATGCCCCTCCCCCGGCCTCCTTTCAGTAGATGTATCTGTCATGAAAGAAAATAAAATATTTTATCAAAACATGTTATAATGAAAATAAATATTTCCATAAAATTTGTTAGGGTTCTATAAATTTACATGCGCCGGTCTGATTGTTGAACGCCGCTGGATCCACATAAACTGATGGAACACCCTGTGGTGGAACAGGAGTCGAAGACGATGGAATATAGAAGCTCGGAGAGACAGAAGTAGAAGGAAAAGAAGATGGGAAAGTTGTATGACCGGATTTTGACTGGGGAGTGGGAATCATCAGGGGATGTGAAAATGATGGGCCAGAAGATGCAAAAGGTAGTGAAAACATGGGAGGCCTAAATATCTCACGTGTCCCTAACGACACACCAGGATCAGAATGTGGGAAGGATGACATGTCAGTGGGAGGGGCAGGGTCTAGTTGGGTACGCACACCTGCTCTTCCACCTCTGGTACGAACCCTCCTTGTACCACCGGCCTGAGTACTAGGACCAGTACTAGGCTCCTCGTCGAATAACATTCAACGTATAGGTGGATCCTACAAAAATGTTTACAAAAAAATTAATCACATGACATTATATATTATTTAAATATATATATTTTAAATAAAGTACTCACTATAGGAACTAATGGTGGAACTCCCATCTCCGCCATTCGACGATTGTTCTCCATCATTTTTTTCATTATTTTCTCTTCAATTGGCTGCATTTCCTGCATTTCAAAACAAATATTTAATTAATTAGAAAAAGGAAACTAATGTGTAAACTAAAAAACTAAATATATGAGGGAATAAGAGGATTCATTGGTAATTTAGCTATCAATTGTTTTAGAAGAGCTTGAATGGATTTAATAAATCATACAAGTTTTAATGTTCACTAAGATAGAAATATTGTTTGACTAGGTTTGAATACAGTTCAATTCCAAATTAGAAAATGCAATTCAAATAAAACTGTAACCATTAAACATTGAAAATTCACATAATTGTCAAGTCAGATAAAACATGTTTGTGATCAATACTAAATAAATTTGAATATTACCAACCTTAACAACCCAAATCAAGGTAAAACAAAAGAATTGAGAACATGGATGAATGATTCTAAATATTTTCAACCACAACTTCAGGTTCACAATCAACTCTGACAATTGAGCTATTTGAGTCATCAAAAGAAATAAATGGATTGGTTTCAATGGAACTAGGGATATTGTCAATTCCATTATCACCATCATCAAAAATATGTCTTGGAATTACTTCAACTATGACACCAAATTCAGGTCGAAGTTGGTCTTTGACATAAAAAACTTGTTTATCCATTGATGCCAACACATATGGTTCTTCGGTAGCAAGATTGCAATTCATATTAATTACTCGAAATCCACAATCATTAATAAATGTGCCATGTCTCGTCATCGGATCAAACCAATGACATTTCATCATTGTGACTCATCCATGAGAGTAATAATCCAATATTATTATTTTCTCAAAAACTCCATAATAACCCACATTTTCAAATCGCGGTCTACTATCTGATGCACTGGCATAGAAATCTATTTTGGCAGTAACCATAACACCATCATGTTGTGTTCTCATGTTCTTTGCTTGTTCAATGAAAATAAATTTGTACCCATTGATAACAATTTATTTATAGTCATGAACCACAGTATTAGGACCAAAAGCCAAATCTCTTATTTCCTCAGAGACAGAGTCAGCAGACAAACTCAATACCTGCAATATAAATTGACTATTAAACTTAATTAAATAATGATATAATTATTTTAAACAGTAATATTTTTACCATCAATTATCACCAAGCAGAAACCTCTTTGTTATGAAAAGTCTCTCTACTTCTCAAAGATAAAGAATGATTATTCGTATTTATCATTGTTTTATATTCCATGTAGATAAAAAAATATGAATAGTTTAATAGATATATATATATTCAATTTAGTTACCTGGTATAGTTCTCAAACAAATCATAGTTGAACAAAACTGTGTGATGTGCCATCTCCCGCTCTTCATGGCTTAATTTCATCAATGTATATGATCCAAGAATTCCTCCTATTTAAGGAAGTGATAGAAAACTGGGTTCAATTTTCTCATACTATTCTTCTTCATTTCTCATTGGTCTGTTCATTCTTATAGTAAGATCAGACAAATACATTGAGAAGAAATCTATACATTCTTGAGCTAAGTAACCTTTCACGATAGAACCTTCGGGATAATTTATATTTCTGACATAAGACATTAATGTGATGATATTTATTTTTGTTGGATACATCCAACGAAAAGAAATAGGTCCTAGGAGAAGTATTTCAGTGGGAATATGGATAGTTAGATGCAGGATTCAAGTGAAAAATGATGGAGGAAATATTTTCTCCAACTCACACAAAATTAATGGGGCATCTGTCAAAATTTTTTGCAAGAGAGACTTGGACAACTTCTTAGCACAAAGATCTCTAAACAAATGCCACAACCAAATAACAGTCACCCTTACATTATTGGAAAAAGGATAACGGATTTATGTTGGAAGAAACTCATGTAGTAGAACGTGATAATCATGAGTCTTCAAAGATTTTAGCTTTAAATCTCTTCTGTTGACCCGTTTAGATATGTTGCTTGAATATCCATCGAGAACTCTAATAGTGTCAAATAGTTCCAGAAAAAGTTTTTTTTGTACGTTTCATCACATAAGAAGCACATGGAAGTTGCCATTTATTTTCACAGATACGCACATGATGCAATTCTGGTCTGATTCCCCAATCCACAAAGTCACGTCGAGATCGTAAATCATCTTTTGTCTCCCCCTTAACATTTAAAAGAACTGAAAGCAACATTTCATGTATATTCGTTTCAATATTCATTACGTATAAGAAATGATCTAGCAAATTGCTTGACCAATAAGGAAAATCAAAAAAGATACTCCTTTTCCTCCAATTGTAACAGGTTTCAGTGGAAACATTCTTTCTCTTTCCAT
Organism: Viscum album; assembly: GCA_963277665.1. Classification (NCBI taxonomy): domain Eukaryota; kingdom Viridiplantae; phylum Streptophyta; class Magnoliopsida; order Santalales; family Viscaceae; genus Viscum; species Viscum album. The sequence continues at coordinate 1,399,096,460 of OY728143.1, read as the reverse complement.
ATTTCATTTGACCCTTCCTGAATAAAAAACTGAAATCTTTAAATTCATTAAGCACATCAGTTCCAAACATACACTGAGGTGGATCCTCGGTCTCTATGGTATTATCAAATCCTCGACGATTCATTCTATATGGACGATCATTTGGCAAGAATCATCTATGTCATATAAAATTGAAACTACAACGATGTTTCAGTCATCTAGATCGTGTATTCTTCATAAAAATTGAGCATGACAGTTTTCCCTTTGTGCTCCATCTAGACATCATTGCATAAGCCGGAAAATCATTGATCATCCATATAAGCACACCACGCATTTGAAATATGTCTTTCAAACATGCATCGTATGTGTGCACACCCACATCCCAAAGAAGTTTCAACTCTTTTATTAAAGGTTTCATGTATACATCAATATCAATACTGGGATCATAAGGACTAGATATGAGTATACTCATGAAGTTGAAAGGTTTTTTCATACACAACCATGGGGGAAGATTATAAATGTGTATAAAAATTTGCTATGTGTTGTGCAAAGTAAGCATCTTCCCAAACGGATTAAAATCGTCGCATGAAAGACCTAGCCTAACATTACACACATCTGCTGCAAAATCAGGATGTCGAGCATCAAATCTCTGCCATGAAAATCCATCTGTAGGATGAACCAACTCATCATTATTCTTCTTTCTCTCAGTATCATGCCATCTAATTTTTATTCTTATGTAATGAGACATAAAATGATTCTAGAGTATGGGGATCAATGGAAAGTGCCACATTAATTTCTGTGGAATGTGGGATGGTGTTCCATCAGATTTTGACTTCCAGCGGGATGTGCCACATTTTATACAATCATTTCGTTCAGTGGTTTCCACCCATAATAAACTGCAATAATTCGGCAAAGCATGATTTTTTTCTTGAAAATACATGTTCCTCAACTAACATCCATGCCATATATTGGTTTGAGGGAATACCTACATCATCTGGAAGTAAATCCTTTAAGAGTGTAAGAATGTAATTGATTGCTATATTAGAAATCCCACACATTGTTTTCCCATGAAACAATCACATTAAAAATTCCAGATTTTTCATTTTATCACATTGTCGATATACTGGAGTCATGGAAGTATAATTCAATTTTTCCACCCTATCAATATCATCATTTTCACTAGATGAATCAACTGTCCTCATATCAAAGTCTTCTTGAGTTGAAATCCTTTCTTTTTCATGATGACGAATAAATGGAAACCGATCATCTAACAAATTCTCCATTACAATCCTTTCATTTCGATCATCACCAATTTGAGATTTCATTTTCTCCCCATGGTGATACCACAAAAATTAGTTTTCTTGAAAACCATTTTTGGTTATGTGGTATTTTTCTTCTTCACGGCTCAAATAAGGTCTACCAACACAATTGGAACATGGGCAGTGTATGCGACCACTATATAAAGCATTGTGGAATGCAAAATCTATAAAGCTCTCCAAATTGTTTTGAAAATCTCTTGAGATCTGATCGGTTTCATACATCCAACTTCTTTCCATTCTATAGAAAGAATTTATATAATTCATTCTGTCATAAACAATTCAATAGGATTGAACATAAATAGAAAATACATTTAAGTAAATGATAAAGGAAGAAGTTTCTAGTTGATGTAGTGAACTATTAAAATAATGTAAAGAATAAGTACTCATAAATTAAATTAAAATATATTTATATTCATTTTTATTAGGTCTATAAGAGGCACATGCCTCAGGTCCCATTATGTGTTATAGGCATCCCAAATCATTCACTCATGTTCAATAACTCATTATTGGCACCTCTATGGCCATACCTTTCATTACCCAATTACTTCCCCAAGTCAAGTGCACCCCATTGGTGAATAATGTTTAGGCTTCTACATAGATAGGTTGTTCCTGGCTTGTAAAAAGATTTAATTTCATTATGTATAGACAAAAAAATTATTTTTAAATTTGAGATTAATAATAAAGTATGTCAATGATAACAACATTACTGAATTAAACTTGTGACTTATCTAACATTTTTGTGGATGTCTACACATGCCACCATTGGTAGTGAAAAGTACCCACCCTCATAAAAGTGAGTATTGGACAAGAAGGACACATAATATACAACATACAATGATAACCATATTTAATTGACCCTAAAGTTATATTAGTACAGTCATCTTGGGGGAAATGGAATATATGATCCTGGTTAACTGATGAATTCAAAAGCTCATATTCCATATGTTGGACATTATCTAAGGTAATAAATCACGTGAGGATGGGTTTACATCATTCAATTTCTTACATGATAGTGAGAATGAAGGCTTGAATTAATGACTTGAGTCCACTGATTAAATAAGGGTAGAGGTTGCATAGGCTGTGTAAACAAAATGATTAAATAAGGGTAGAGGTTGCATACACTGTTCATGGTGGGGTAGTCTCAGCTGATTTAGAAACTAAAATAAATTCTCATCATAGTTATCAATAAGAAACATAACCATCAAAAGAAACTCCAAATAAAAAAGGTCTAAAAACATCAAACATTTCAAGAATTCACTACTATCCATGGTTTATCCCCATGGTTAGCCATAATTATATGTCTTAATCATTAACCACCTCTAAAGATCCCAGTTTTCACCAATAAACATAAGGTAAATATCTCCAAATATCTTTAAAACAACTCATTAATAGGCTCAAAACGTAAATATAATCTTGAACCAACCATGGAATCTCTTTCACAACACATTCTCACACACCAGTTATCTCATGTGTTACTAAATACCAAACATAGTCACATAGTGTACTATAACAAATTACAGTACACAAGCCTTGTTAAAAAATATTCATTCTAATAAAACACTTACCTCAAGGAATTTTGAGGAAAAAATTTATAAAAACTTTTCTAAAAATTAATACACACATATAAATAAATTTCCAAGTAACAATTAATTACAAGATGAAAAAAATGCATAAAAACACATACTTAGAATATCTAGAATCCAACCGCAATGAATTTGAGATGGTTCTTCTTCGATGGAGGGTTATGGATTTAATTAATTAAATGGATTGGAATGGATAAAGTCTGGATTAAATCAAAACACAAAAAAATGATATACACATCAAAATCAAAAAATAAAACTAAAATATGAGATGAATAACAATAAAAAAAAGGTTGCACTGAAATATTTTATGTGTATGAAGAATAGAATACCGGATTTGAGATGATTCAGATGGAGTTTGACAGATTCAGAAGGGTAAAGTCATGAGGGGAGCCGAACCCTGGGTAGATTAGGGTTCTATCGCGAATGGGGGAGAGCAGCGACCGATTCTGTATTTGGGGTAAAAATTTCCAAACAGTTTTTCAAAACCGTTGGGAAAGGGGTGTCCAAGACACCCTTTCCCAATGGTTCAATAGAACCGTTGGTAAAGGGTCACCCTTTCCCAACGATTATCAAAAACCATTGGTAAAGGGTGCCTTCAAGAAGTTAGGAAAGGGCTTCTTTACCAACAGTTTGCTTAAACCGTTGGTAAAGAAGCGTTAGGAAAACCTGGATTTCCAGTAGTGATATTAAATAATAATATTTTAATAGTATGTCCCGTTTTGTTTAAAATCAGTTTTGTGTATAATAGTAATGAAACTAAGTGTTTCATTTAATACAAGATAAAATTAGTGTTTCTTTAAATTAAAGCTAAAATTGGTGTTTCTTGAAATGTATAATATCAAAAACAAATTGAAATAAAATTCAAAAAATATTGGGGTGTTAAAATCAAAGATATAAAATGGGTTGATACATCTAAGACTAAGATTTATCTTCTTCATAAACCTCATGAATTTATTCCATATAGATATTAAAAGGAACAAATTATCTTTTTTGGTCATAATGTTACCTTTTTGTCAATAATATTTCAATTTTTTGGTAATCTATGGATGAAGTGGTAATACCTGGAGAATTTTTATATATTCTTTTCATAGAATTAGATTTAATGCTTGTAAAATTATCCATAGTTATAAATATGATGATTGTTGAAGTTATATTAAAAGTGAAGTCAACATGTGAAAAGAAGTGTGTGACGTTTTTTACGACAAGTTCTAACCATGCATGAAATGATTGCATGAAGATGAAAGTCCATGAATTGGGTATTTAATTCATATGTATGTGAGGACATTTCCATGAGAAAATATGAATATGTATTTCATGATGAATGGGAGATGAATATTAATGAAAAAATTCCATAAAAAATGAACGGTTAAATCATGAGGATAAAGGGTTAATGGTCGAGTTGGTTTGGGATTTTGGGTTGAGAATTTATTCTATGTATTTTTTATGGTGTCCCTTATTAAAAAATTGGTCCAAACTCCTAGTAGCTAAAGAACCATCAACTGACCCTCAGGAGAGGGAAATTTATGGACCTAAGGGTCAAATATGCTTAAGGGAGAGTGCCCTAGCGAGCTTCAGTTCGGTATGAGTTTCTCTTAGAGAGGCGGTTCCACCTTGTAGGGCGGTACAGTGAGAGGAGAAAATCAGTACGGGGCGGTACCTAGAGAGGGGGTAAGCTATTTTTCTCATTTCATTGTTTTGAATTATTTGGTATACCACTCCCCATCCACATGTTGGATTCAATTGGAGACAAAAATATATAGGGAACTATTCCACCTCTTAAAAAAATTACCAAATAGTGTGGTTGTCTGATTGAGCTTAAGTTAGCCATCTAATCATTCTGGAAATCATCTTCTTCCTTATCCCTTTCTTAATAAGATCCATTTCATCAGATATCAAGTTGAACAAACACGATGTATATTATGAACACCATTGAAGATCATTTCCACTGTGTGAGGATTGTTGGATCGAACTGAAATCATTCATGCAATTAAATTATGCATGAATGCGATAAATCAGAGAATATATGATTCATATGAGACTATAAACAAAGTTTTAGTCTATTCAAATAACTAATGGGTTCAATATTGAAAAATGAGATGGATGAAAATATGGAATGTAGATGAGGATGTCACCATGATTATCATCATGAAATCATAAAGTAAAACACCACTGTTTTTGGCATACACTTAAATAATATCCTGAATGACTCAAGATATTCGAAAGAGATATGAAACAAAATTAATATTATGTAATTAGAGGAGTTTTAAACACAGGTTAAAAATGTATATAAGGTGGTGAAATCCACCTATAAATAGAGTCCTTTGTAGGCAGATAAGTTATGATTTCGGTCATCATTTTTGAGAGAAATATTGGATAAAAGAGCACATGTGAACTCATTTGTGAAGGAAAATGAGTACCATTAAGACGTTGTATTTCATAAAGAAGAAGTTAGACCCCCACAGCATTCAAAAAGTAAAAATCACTCTTGATTTTCTTTTAGAAGAACATTATTCCATGAATCCACTTGGGACAACGCTTTAACTCATCTCCATGGCTCACACAAAGCCCACAAATTTTTCAAGGCTTCTGGTTCACATGGATTGTTTGAGACTGAAAGATAGTATAAACATATATTATGATTCATGAAGAAATAAGATAACATGTTTTTGTCTTATGTTAATTGATCTTGAAACATCATATAGATTTTATGTTTATAGGGTTGTGAAAATCAGTCAACACAAGTGATGAAGAACTTCCATGAAGGTGTGTTACAACTAGACAGTGTGTGCACTAATAAAGGGAGGAAGAAGGGTTTCTACACCCATCCTTTCATGAGTTACATGCATGTACATGTCCATTAAACACATAAATTGATCCTAAAATAAAACCATTAGGAAGTGTGCGCATGAAAAATCTTGAGATAAAAATTTCATAAACAACTATTTGGGTTGTGTAAAGAAGACAAAATTTGCACGTGGAAAATATTACATGCATTCATGTAAAATACATGAACATGTGAAAAATATTAAGATACCCAAAATAAATATGTTTATAATCCATGTAATACATGCATAAATTATATTTGAAATGAGTTGTTAATTCAATAAGAAGTAATTGAGATTTTGCAGTGTTGTTCCCTACATAAAATATAAAATAAGTTTTTTTGAACCCTTACACACATCCAAGAAGGATGAAACTTGATTTAGAAGGAAGAATAGCCAAATAATTATTGCACTAAGGAAAATGATTAGTTACAGGTGATCATAATTATTGATCAAGGAGAATAGACCTTACCAAACATCATTGAAGATACTTGAATAGGTAAACGTGCAAGTAAGATCCTATAAGATTGTGGAGGAATATAAGAGAATAATCATGCAGTTAATCAAGACTTTGAACAAAGGTTAATCCTTGTAGTTAGATCAGAGAGTAGTTGAATTCTTCTAGTTATATCTAGGAGCATAAGGAAACACCCAGTTGGAGCTGGAGAAATAATTATTTTGGTTGGAGCCAAAATAAAATAGAGTCTCACGGTTAGATATAGGGCCAATGTAATCACTTGTGGAGATAGTGAATTATAATTCATAATCCATGTTAGAGAATAACCAACATGGAAAGGATTAGGTATTTATGTTGAACCTTGTAAATACATTATGATTCTATTTCTATTTCTAACACTACACACAAGGTGAGTTTGAGAGATAATATTTTGTGGATTGAGAACCTTAACATGTTCAATAGGTTGAATTAAAAAGAAAAAGGATTCATAAAAATAAACCACTAATTCAACAATCCCCTCTGATTGATAAATTCATCCTGGGTCACTAAAAGTGGTATCATTGGGTAGGTTACCTCTAATGATCCAAGAAAGTCTTTATAAAGTGCATTTTTCTAAAAATTAGTGATCTACCATAGATGAAGAATTTTTATAAGACTCAAAATAATATAAATAATAAGAAAGAAAAGAAATTTAAGAGGAAACTTACTATTAATTTAAATTCACATTCAACTAAAGTTAATCTAAAAGGTACAACATGCAATAATTCTTTCAATTATGATTCTTTTAATGAAGCCTTATCAAGATGTGATGATAATTTATCACTTTGTGATCATCTCAATGTATTTAAATATCATCTGAAGAAACTCCACAAACATATTGAAAATTATATTTTTATTTTTTTCAATGCTATCCAGAATGAAAAATTATAAATGGAAAAAGAATCTAATGCCATGGAACATGCCTTATCTAAAATGATTTGTATATCCAACACTCACAAAACATTTTAAAGAAAAGGACGAAATAATTTCTCTTTGTAATGAAAGAAATTTAGAAGAATTTGAAGAATTTAATGGATGTATTTGTGAGAAATAATTCTTTGAGATTGTATTTTTAGAATCGTTCCATGAATTTAAAAAATTCACAACGTTTCTATTGTTTTCAAACCTTTTTAACTTGAATAAAAAGAAAATAGGGTAAAGAATCATGATATTTCTTTAAAATAATTAAAAATTGTTCATGAAGAATAAATTAAGAGGTTGAAAGATGAAAGGGAAGTCAAAATGGGATCAGATGAGGATGAGAATAACTCCCTTATCATGATTTTTTTGAGCTATAGGTGATATTAATGAATCATGAGTCACTACAAATTGGAAATTATCATATTAAAATAAAAAGTGATATCGCTACACAAGTGTGCTCATAGGATCATGACTTTAATAGTATCATGAGATTATTCTATAATCAAAATGAAACATCCTCTAAGAAGAAGGTATCTCATAACCTAGAAACTATATTTTGTACCAATAACATTTTAATTATAGATACTGGTTCAAAATAAAAATCTAGGAAAGTATAGATAGTGAGAGGTGATGATAGACACATCAAAAAAGGGTGGATGAGAAAATATGCTTGAATAACTATTCCCCAAGATGTGTACCAAAGAGTGATATTTTCAATCATAAACAACAAGGTTAACAATCTATTAAATCTAAAAATAATACACCTCAAAAAGAAAATAAGAAGGATCGTAGGCTATTTTTGGTGTTGGAAATTTGGACATAGAGAATTAGATTGATTCCAAAATATTTTAAATCATGAAAATCATATAATTCATAAATTTATGAGGAGAAAATGTAGATAAAAAAAGAATAACTACATCAGAGAAGATAAATTCTTAGAATAAAAATGGTAATAAGTCATCCATGGGTTGTAGAAAAAACAAGAGTATTGTTAAATCAATAGTTACCAAGAATAATAATGAGAGATCTTCTCCTATATAAAAGGGATAACGAAATGTAAAGACATGTGGAAACTACAAACAATATGTCAACATTCCCAAATATATTATTTTTATTTTCCAGTTGATTTGGGGAAATCTATAAAGATATAACAAGCACAAACAAAAGTTATTATTAATGGAAAAATGAATATTCCACATTAAGAAGAGCAATTTAATGATATGTTTCCAACAAATGATAACTCATGCATTGAATATGTTCTATTTAAGATATGTAATAAAGTTGGACATAGTGAAAGAGGATTTTTAACCACATTTTTATCATTATAACAATCCATGAAAAGAATGAAGCTCACATTAGGAGATTCATATGATTTGATAGCTACAAAAAAAATAACTGGCTCACACAATGAAGTGGTTGGAGTGATGAGATTCATGTTACTAAAGAATAATTAAGATTTCAAAATAATATGTGGAATAATGAAGACTTGAGACATTGGAGAGACTTGGTTGAGAAAAACATCTAAACCTTGCTATTCACATCAAGGAACAATTAAGGTTACTACTTATTCTCGTATATATGAATTATTTTGTAATAACATGTATGTAATTTAAGGATATGGTTACATGCATTAAAGGGTATCATTGGTTTGGAGATGAGGTATACTAATCAAACTTTCATCCATGATTGTTAATTGTATTAAAAGTATCAATTAAGAGGGAGTTCATGGTGTATGAAAAAATGATATAAAGGGAGAGATTTATCTTTTTACTTAAACTTGTTGATGTTTTTGTTGAATTATGTGTAATATTTTACATTTCATTGTTAAATATGATTTATTTTTAACCCCTTGAATGAAAATTGATACATTCTGATCATGATTTCAAATGCATGGTTGTTTATGGGCAGCATTTAAAACCTAGGTCATATCTCTCTTGTCTTCTATTTTAGATTATCCCAAGTAGAATTTTATTTGATTCACTAAATGATATATTCAAATAAAACCATGTGATATAATCCCTCTTTGTCTATGGTATTTAATAAATAATATTCATAGGGTAGATAACATGTTTTGAGATAATACCCACTTTTCATTTAAACATTATTTCCAATGAGGGGGAGAAAATTTGGATCACACACATTGACTCCTATAATGTGTGAGAAATATTTATTAACAAAAAAACAAAGGGATAGATTTTTGGGCCCGTTTTTTAATTTTTTATTAATAACATGTTAATATAGTATTTTAAATGTCATTGCCTACACCAAGTCCAGATCATGTAAGAAGTAATTACATGAAGAAAAATTCACATGCATTATGTTTTTAATGCATGAGGATGCGAAGACATGCCCATATAAAAAATATAAATATATATCACATGATGAATGATAGATTAAGACTAATAAAAATTTCAATGAAAAATAAAATATTAAATCACGTGGATAAAGGGGTAATGATTGAGGTGGTTTGGAATTTTGGGTAGAGAATTTATTCCAAGTATTTTTTATGGTGGCCATTATTAAAAAATTGGGCCAACCCAATGGAATCCAAGGAACCATCAACTAAGGGAACATGAAGGGCCCAAGGTCTGACCATTCCCAATGGACAGTTCCCTAGCCAGCCCTAGGGAAACATGAGTGGGTGTAGGAGTGTGACCGTATAGAGGTTTCACTATTGTGTTAGGAATCATGGTAATGTGATGGAACTGGTACGGGGAAATACTGGGATAGGGGAAGAGATTTATCTCTGGTCATTATCTTGAATTTTTTGATATAACACTCCCTAACCACATGGTGGTTTTGATGTTTGAGGAAAATAAGTAGGGAAATCTTTCTCCACTAAAAAATTATGAAAATAAGTGTTCCCATTGAATTTAGATTAATAGAGTTGTCTGATCATTTCAACAATCATCCTCTCCCTCGCTCTTTTCTTGAGGTGATACAGTTCCCCAAAGACCCAATTGAAAAACCATGGTCTAGCTTTTGGAAACCATTAAATATCATTTCAATAGCATGGGGATTGTTGGATTTAACTGAAATCATGAATGAAATTACATTATGAATGCATATGATAAATCAAAAAATATAATCTTCAACCAAAACTACAAATTAAGTTTTAGCCAATTTGAATTACCAATGGGTTTGACCTTTACCAATGAGATGCATGTAAGTATGGCATGAAAATTAGGATGTCACTGTGAGTGTCATCATGAAATCGTGAAGTAAATTTTAACTATTTTTAGTGTAGACTTAAATTATATCCTGAAAGATTCAGGATATTTGAAAGAGACATTAAATGGAATTAATCCTAGAACATTGAAAGAGTATTGTAATAACCTTTAAAATGGATCTAAGGTGATGGAATATACCTATAAATATAGAGCTCCCGAGGTCGAGAAGGTATGCTTCCTATCATTACATTTTTGATAAAACATGGAAAATAGAGAACCTGTGAACTCATTTTCAAAGGAAAGTGAGTTCCATGAAGCCTTTCAATTTCAAGAAAAAGTATTTGGATCTTCCCAGAATTCAATAAGTGCAAAGAACTCTTCATTTTATTCACAAATTACATTTTTTTATAAATCCACTTGGGACAGCTCTTTAACGCATCTATTAGGCTTGTATGAATCACCAAAATTCGTGAAGACTTCCTATTTCATGAAACTTGGTTGAGACCGCAAGACAATATAAACATATATTTGCCTCATGAATAAATAATTGGACCAATATTGAATTAATGAAGCTTGAAACATCATACAGTTATCTTGTGCATAGCTTTAAGGAAATAAATACACACATGTAGTGAGAAACTTAAACGAAGGTCTGTTGTAAGTGGACAGTGTGTGCACTAAGAAATAAATGAGAAATGGTTTTTTCACCCATTCTTTAATGAATGAAATGTATGAATGCATTCAAGACACAAAATAACTGATCCTAATATTAAATCTCTAGAAAATGTGTGTATGAAATATATTGAGAAAAAGATTGTATAAACACCAATTTGGGTTTTGAAAAGAAGACCAAACTTCTATGTGGGAAATCTTACATGAATTAAGGCATAATACATGAACAAAAGAAACACCTTGAGATACCCAAAACAAATATTTTTAGAATCCATGAAATCCATTCATGAAGTATATTTGAATTTATTTGTTAATTCAAGAAGAATAAATTGATATTGTACAAGTGTTCTTCTTTTCATAAAATATAGAATAAGTTTTGTGTTCACCATTTCACATATCATAGTGAGTCAAAGAATTAATTAATAAAAAATAATATCCCATGCATTGTTTCACTAAGTTAATTGATCAATTACAGGTGATCATAGTTATATAGAAAGGCTAATAAACCCTACTTATGGTTTTTGAAGATACTTGAACATATACACGATAAATTCAAATCCTAAAAGATCATATAGTAAGATCATATAATAATCCTATGTTGGATCAGGCCTTTTAATAAAGGTGAAGAATTCTAGTTGGATCCAAGAGCAGTTGAAGTCTTCTGGTTGGATCCAAGATCAGAAGGAGTCTCTCGGTTGGAGCTAGAGTTAGAAGTCTTTTGGTTGTGTCCAAAAAAAAAATAGAGTCTCTCAGTTGGCACCATATCCATTATCATCACTTGTGTAGATAGTGAATTATAATGTATAATCCATGTTGGGGAATAACCAACATAGAAATGAGTAGGTATTAATGTAAAACCATATAAATAATGTAGATTCTCCTTCTATTGTTAACATTGTACACTAGGTCAGTTTAAGAGATAATATTGAGTGGATTATGTCTACTAAGAATTTCACAAGGTTGAATTTAAAATAAAATGGATTCATATAATATAAAACACTAATTCACCACTCCAATATTAGTGTTCAATCAATCTTGGGGTTCAGCAAGTGGTATCAGAGGGTAGGTCACCTCTACAGATCCAAGAGAGTCTTGAGGAATTTCATTTTTTTGGAAATGAGAGTGCTACCTCCAATGGAGATTCGGGATAAGACTTAGAAGAATAGAAATAATAAATAGAAAAATAAGTTGAATAATAATATTTCTATTATTTGGAGTCACCATAGATTTAAGGTAATATTAAATTTACAACATACAATATTTCCTTCAATTATGAGTCTTCTAATAAAGCCTACTCAAGTTGTGATAATGATGTATCACTTAGTGATAACCCCTTTTAATTTAAAGTTATTCTGAATAAACTCCCCAATGATGTTTAAAATTGTATTATCAGAGGATTCAAGGATATTTAGAATGAAAAATTATAAATTCAATAATAATTCGATGCCAGGTAAGACGCATTATTTAAAAATTTTGTTTTATCCAACCGTATCAAAAAACGTGTTAAAGAAAAGGAGGTAATAATTTCTCTTTGTAATAAAAGTCATGGAAATGAAGTTGAAAATTTTCAAGTGTTTTTGACAAATAATTCTTTGAGAATATATATATATATATAATATTTCTATGCATTTGAAAAGTTTCACTATGTTTCTATGGTTTTCAAAGGTTCCTAAATGGAGGAAAAATCTAACATAGTAAGGATACTTAAAATTTATTTACAAGAATCAAAACTTATACATGAATAAAAAATAAAGAAGATAAAAAATTATTGGTAAGTAAAGATTATATTAGTTGTGGATGATAAGAACTCACTCAATATGATGTGTTTAGAGAAAGAGGTGAGATTAAAGAATCACGAATCACTACAGGATGTAACTTCCCATATTACTATTGAAAGAGATGTTTCTACACAACTGTACTAAAAGGATCATGACTTTAATAAGGGAATGATATAATTATCTAATAAAAAGTAAGAATCATCCAAGAAGACATTATCCTATAACCTAGAAACTATCATGTATACTTATTATGTTTTAATTGTAAACACAGGTTCTAAACCAAAATCTTGGAAAGTACGGATGGGGAAAATGATGATAAAACCACCACATCAATGGAGTATTAGAAAATATTCATGAAGAATAGTTCACCATGAAATGTATCAAATAATGGTTATTTCACTTAGAAACAATAATGTTCACAATCAATGAAATCTGAACATACTAAACCTTAAAATAAAATAAAGAGGATCGTATGAAATTATTGGTGTTGTTGGAAATTTGGACACAAGTCATTGGATTTATAGTACAACATGTCAAATCCAAAAATCACATAATTCCTCTGTTATAAAAATCCTAGATGATGAAGAGAGAAGACCTACATCAAATAAGATAAATTAGTAGAATAGAAATTGTAACAAGTCATCCTTGGACATTGGAAAAAAACAGTAATATTGTTAAACCAATAGTCACCAAGAATAAAAATGATAAATACTATCCTATATCAAAGGGATGAAGAAATGTAAAGCCATGTGGATACTCCAAATAAGCTATCATTATTCCAAAATACATTCCTTTTATTTTTCCAACTTATTTGGAGAAATACATAAATATAAAAGAAGCACAAACAAAAGTTGTGGATAAAGAAAAAATAAATATTCCATATGTTGAAGATGAATTTCATGAGAGGTTTTCAATAAATGACAAATCATATATTGAAGATATTATATGTGAGAGATGTAATAAAGTTGGAAATACTGAAGAATATATTTAACCTCATTTCTAGCACAAAAATAATCCATGAAGAGAATAAAACTTTCATCATGAGATGCATATGGTTTGATGGATAAAGAAATAACAATCAACTCACGCAATGAAGTTGTTGGAGTGATGAGATCCATGTTACCAAATGATAAATTATATTTGAAACTAAGATGTGGAATCATAAAGACTAGAGATAATGGTGTGACTTGGTTGATAAAAACATCTCAACCTTTCTATTCACATTGACGAAAAATTAATGTCCCTCATTATTCCATTATATATGAATGTTTTTGTACTAAAATCTAGGGAATTAAAGGAGATTGTTTATAACGACCCATACTTTACATACATTGTTATTACTTCAGAATTGAAGCACACTTATTACAACATATAAAAAAACCAAGAAAGGACCGTATATGTATAGTGTCTTTAGAAACTGGGAAACATAAACAACTGGTTCATAAAGCATCTACTTTGCCTCCCATTTATTTCATCATATCTAGAGTCCCTTATTGGCATATTCTACTTAATAACCTTCTTCCTGACCTGGGGAAATAAAACATACAAAAGGGTGAGATCAAATTCACAGTAAGCGTAAACAAAAGAAATATCAATCACATCATATACATAAGCACATAACTTCTGGAAATCGTAACCTGCAAAAGAGATCATAATTTCATATCATGGGATAAATCATAGTAGTGAAATGTAATCCCAATAATCATAACTTAAAACATGAAACTTTGTGGCATACACACATAATCATAGAAAATCATTTCTTAGTAGTCAAGACTCATTACCAAGACTATCTTAGTGGACAAAGTCCCTTTCTGAACCGAGTTCACTCCTCATTTCAGTCTTGTTTCACTGAACCGGTATAACCTACCATTGCAGCCATGTCTATCTCATGATATATAAAATTTTTACCCAATGCATTGGAGGGACATATAGTTCCCACCCATCTCATAATGATACCATTCTTATGTGTGCCACAAAATCATAAATCATACATCATTTCATAACCCATGTAATAAAAATGGGAATCTTAAACATCGTGACATCATAAAACAATTCATATAAGATAAAGGAATTCATAAAAATATAATTCCATCACAACATAATCAAATCAATGTAATAATAGGGATAAAAACATACCCCTTTATTATCTTAGATGGAAAATAATTTTGATAAAACACTTGAACTCCATTCTGGAGGAAAATATCCTTTCTGCTTCAAAAACACTTTTCCTTTCTTAACATGTCGTACGATTATAAACTAAAAGAAGTTGATTAAAAATAAACTTGAAAACTTGTAAAGGAAGCTTCTTGTAAATAATTTTTTAAAAATCCATTCATTCCATATAAGTTAATGAAAACATTCTTCGTACTTTTTTCGGAAAAGTCAAAAAGTACCTCGTACGAAAAACAACAAAAGATTCCTTTCATATCTCTCACCGAAGGGTAAAATTGGATTTAAACAATTGTAGGTGGATGGAAATAATATTACATATTGAGGAAACATGGATGTGGATGATAAAATACACCCCAGTAAATACCAAAGTACAAACAATCTCGGATAAAAATGACATTGTGATATTTCCCTTACCTTAGGTCCGTTTTGCTTCGTAAGTGTCTAAACCTCCTGTATAATGATTTAAATAATGTTATTGACTTATTCCAGAATCATACTTATTTTTATGATATCATATATGGTCATATTCTTAGCTTCTTAGTAGTAATATTTCATTGCTACCTTTTATTCGGGTGTTTATAACTTTTTGTTCTTATGTGTGTCTTGTCGAATAAATTCTTATTCTTCTCTTTAGGTTATAGATACCTCATTTACAAAATGGTATTAGTGTAATATATATCATATTCATTAATTAAATTCATTTATATAATCATTATGAAATGAAGATCATGTAGAAGGAGTCGCATCACATCATGGAGACGGTATTCCGTACGTACGCACGAGTGATGATATCGTTCCTATGATCGTGGAATTGAATTGGAGTGTATGTATACTATTTCAGAATCAGTATCACTTTATAATAGTCATATATAGTCATTATTTACACCATTATACTCATCCAAGTAAGGTGGTGGTGGAAAATAGATTACACCATGGCGTGGAGACGATATTCCGTACGTACGCACGCGCGGTGATTTCTTTTTCCGTAGGATGGATAGATGGTGAAATAGGGTTGTTTTATACTTATAATAACATATCAGTATATTAGTGATACTTATGTTATTACTTCATAATGAAACAACTAAATAATAAGAAGTGTAAGAAGAAATAAAGATGAAAGAATCGGTAACGGACATTACCTCTTCTTTGAAGTGCTTCTTTGAGACCTTCTTTTAGGGCACTAAAATTGGTCTTTGTATAAGACCAAGACCTCTAAGATATCTCTAGAGAATTGTAGAGGATGAATTGTCTGGGTTTGGCCGAGCTTGAAGGCTCAAAGTGGTGTGAGCAAGAGGGTGATGAGGTGCCCTTTTATAAGGGAGGAGAGGGGCTCCTTTGGAAAAACTAAAAATATTATTTTATTATAAAGTAATGTTCGGTTTTATATAGCTCAAAATTGATTTATTTCAAATTTAAGGTGGGGATGGGTAGAAATCATCTCATCCAATAGAATTTAGACAAGTTTAGGTATCAATTTTAACCTTATCATTTAGATTTAACATTAAGTTAAATAATTTTACTTTTACCGTGTCTTCTTGTGTTCTTATACTATAAGGTTAATAAACTTACTATAAGCAGCCAAACGAACCCCAAGTTATTTATTATTAATATATATAACCTTATCTAAGTCATTTGTCTGAACCTTAGATTTTTAGGAATAAAATAACAATTACTAATATAATATTTGTTTTAAAAACTATTTTATGTCAATTTTGACACTATTTAGTAATTAATTTTTGTGAAACTAATAGCAGAATGATTAGTTCGAAAAAAGTTAATTAAATCAATACTAACATTTCATATTAATCTAGAAAATTAGTGGAATTCATAAAAAGTCTCAAATTACATTTATTTTGGTGTTTATAACATCAATTATGTCAATATTTCATTAATAAGATAATTACTCCATCATCTTTGTGTCATAAATAAATTAAATTATTTAACGTCTAAAAATTACAAATAAAATACTATTATGTAGGATATTTTTTTATCTTTCTAATGAATATTTATATTCAAATTTATCTTATGTATAACCCCATATTAAATATGATTTACTTATTAAACTTTGATTTTAACTATTTTAACCCTTCTTTAAATAAATTAATAATAAATGTCCTAATCTAATCCAAGTGGGCCTAAATGGTCATATTTTATTCCTAAGGTTGTTTTTGGTCGAATTACACTTGTCCAATAGAATTAGGACATGTGTTAGGGTAATAATAATATAATTTTTACCCTTAATTAACCTATTTACTTTTAACCGTGGTAAATAAAAGTAAAAAGTTACTATTCACCAAAAATTATTTTCATCTCATTGAACAACATTTTAGTCCTTGATATTAACCGTGTCTCTCGGATTTTTGAAATTCCACTTACAGAAGCGGTAAAATTAAGTTTTATGAAAAATTCAGTTTTTTTAACTACCACTTAGTGGTTTCACTATTCATCAAAAATTAAAAGTTTTCAGAAAAATACCAAAATTTCACCCTAGGCTAATTCCGACATTCCAAATCCAAAAATGAAGTCCATTTTGAAAAACAAAAATTATAAAATTTCAAAAAGTGGTTATTACTATTCATAACGGCTAGTTTTAAAAATATTTTAATAACATATCATTGTTTAGTGAAACTCGGTATTATGTACGACGCAAGCTATTGAGGAAGGTCGCGATTGCGTGTAAAGAAAGTCAAGCTAATATTGTGTGTAGTAAAAGATTTATTTGATGATTTATATAACATAAAAACAAAATATTTCACATAAAAGTCTCGGGTGTTACATTCTACCCCCCTTAAAATGAATTTTGCCCTCGAAATTTGTCACTTTGTAACAAATAGATGAGGATACCTCTCCCTCATCATATCCTCAAGCTCCCATGTATCTTCTTCTAATTGGTGGTTACTCCATAAAACTTCCACCAAGCGAGTGGTCTTGTTTCGTAGGACTTTTTCACTACGATCCAGAATCTCTATCGACTGTTCTTCATAAGAAAGATCTTGCTCCAGCGGTACAACTTCTGAGCTGAGTACATGTGAAGGATCAGGTATGTACTTTCTTAGGAGAGATACATGTAACATATCGTGTACTTGAGGGAGATTCGGTGGAAGCTCCAATCGGTAAGGTACCTTCCCGACACGATCCAATATTTCGAAAAGACCGATATATCTAGGGCTCAACTTCCCCTTCTTTCCAAATCTCATGACTCTCTTCCAGTGAGATATTCGTAAGAAAACTTTATCACCCACTTCAAACTCTAGGTCTTTTCGTCGGTTGTCGGTATAACTTTTCTGTCGACTCTGAGCTGCTCTTATGTTTTGTTGAATAGATCTGACATTTTCTGCCATTTCATCAACGAGATCAGGTCCTAATAGCTTTCTTTCCCCAACTTCATCCCAGCAAGTTGGAGTCCTGCATTTCTTTCCTTAGAGAGATTTATAAGGAGCCATCTGAATACTGGAGTGAAAGCTATTAGTATAAGAAAATTCCACCAAAGATAGGTGTTGATCCCAACCACCTTTGAAATCCATAGAGCAAGATCTCAACATATCTTCTAGAGTTTGAATTGTTCTCTTAGACTGACCGTCTGTCTGAGGATGATAAGCAGTGCTGAAACTCAACTCTGTATCCAGAGTATGCTGAAGACTTCGCCAGAACATCGAGGTAAATCTCAGATCCCAATTAGATATAATAGAAAGTGGTACTCCATGCAATCTTACCACTTCCTTTACATATATCCTAGAAAGATGATCCAGAGACAAATCCTCTCTAATAGCAATGAAGTGTGCAGACTTGGTAAGACGATCAACTATGACCCAGATAGCATTATTGCCTTTGGATGTTTTAGGAAGTCCTGTGACAAAGTCCATAGTGATGTTTTCCCATTTCCATTCGGGTATGAGTAATGGTTGTAACATCCCCTTAGACTTCTTTCTTTCAGCTTTAACATGCTGACAAACCAAGCATCGAGAGACATATTCAGCAACATCTCTTTTCATGCCATCCCACCAGAAGTACTCTTTCAGGTCCCTATACATCTTCGTGCTTCCAGGATGAATAGAGAATGAAGAACTATGAGCCTCATCCAGCAGCTCTTTCTTTAATTCCGGGATGGGAGGAACACAAACCCGATTCCTGTAATTTGTTATCCCATCACAATCAAGGTTTAATTCAGGAACCATTCTCACCTTCTTTTGTAACTTGACATCTTCTTTTTGTGCCTCTTTAATCTTCACATGTATAGATGGTTGAACATTCATTTGAGAAAGATAAGATTTTTCCCCTTCCATTATAATTCCAAGATCCATCCTTTTTAAATCCATAAATATTGGATCTTTTGTGATCCTCATCATGGATAAACTAGTATGGTCTTGTTGACTTAATGCATCTTCCACCTTTTTTTCTTTCCCAGGGTGGTAATGGATTGAGTAGTCGTAACCCTTAATCAGCTCCAACCATCTTCTTTGGCCCATATTCATCTCCTTTTGTGTGAAAATATACTTTAAACTTTTATGATCAGTATAAATATCACACCTTTCACTATAAAGATAATGCCTCCAAATATTTAATGCAAAGATTACCGCAGCTAACTCCAAATCATGTGTTGGGAAATTTTGCTCATGGATTTCCAACTATCGTGAGGCATAAGCTATCACCATATCATTTTGCATAATAACACACCCCAATCCCTTCTTGGATGCATCACTATAGATCACAAACCTTTCTCCACTACAAGCCAGTGTGAGCACAGGTGCACTGGATAACCTTCTTTTCAACTCCTTGAAATTCTATTCACATTCCTCCGTCCAAACAAAATTAACTCCTTTCCGAGTCAACTTGGTGAGTGGATTAGATAATCGTGAAAAATATTTCACAGAACATCGAAAATATCCAGCCAAACCAAGAAAACTTCGGATCTCGGTTACTGTTGTTGGTCTCGACCATCTTTCGATAACCTCTGTTTTTGCTGGATCCACAGATATCCCCTCTTTTGAGATTATGTGACCCAAAAATGCAACTTTTTGAAGCTAAAATTCACACTTGGTAAATTTGGCATAAAGCTTCTCCTTTCTCCGGGTCTTCAATATAATTCTCAAGTGATCTTCATGTTCTTCCTTTCTCTTTGAATATACAAGAATATCGTCTATAAAGACTACCACAAATTGATCAAGATAGTCTCTAAAGACTCTATTCATCAGATCCATGAAGATAGCAGGGGCATTAGTAAGACCAAATGGCATCACTATAAATTCATAGTGTCCATACCTTGTACGGAAAGCCGTCTTTGGTATATCCTCCCTTTTGACCCTTAATTGATGATACCCTGAATGAAGATCAATCTTGGAAAAGTATTGAGCTCCGCGTAGTTGGTCAAATAAGTCATCAATGCGTGGGAGAGGATATTTGTTCTTGATAGTGATCTTGTTAAGTTCTCGATAATCAATGCAGAGTCTCATTGATCCATCTTTATTCTTAACAAATATAATAGGTGCTCCCCAAGGTGACGCACTAGGGCGCATGAATCCCTTATCAATAATCTCTTTGAGTTGCTTCTTCAATTCCTGCAACTCAATTGGGGCCATTCTATAAGGTGTCTTTGAAATAGGCAAAGCACCCGGTACGAGTTCTATTGAAAACTCAACTTCACGATTTGGTGGAAGACCTGGTAATTCCTCCAGAAAGACATCATCAAACTCCCGTACAATGGGCATATTCTTAATCGTGAGTTTATCACCAACCATTTGAGATAAATAACCTTCATTTAGTGGAATCAATACCCATAAAATGGAAGAAATTTCCACTGGAAGGTTATGTTCATCCTTGCATCGATAGACAATCATAGATTGATCTGGAATATGAAATGTGACTTCCCTTCTTTGGAAATTGATATGATCTCCATGTAGAGAAATCCAATCCATGCCAAGAATCACATCAAATTCCACTATAGGAAGGATCACAAGATTTGCAGGAAGCACTTTCCCACAAACTTCAATCGGATAAGAATTATAAACTTTTGATGCGACTGTTGTGCCATTAGGTGTTGTCACAGCTAACTCAACATATAATTGTTGAGGTAATATGGTGATACCCTTAGAAAATTCTTCAGATATAAAAGAGTGGGTGGATCCAAAATCAAATAAAACATTTTCTACTTTAGAGTGGATGGTAAGTGTACCTTTCACCACATCGTTATTGTACTCCACATCGCTAATAGAAATTTCATGTGACTTTCCTTTGTCTTTAGCCTTAAGAGTTTGTTTACGTCGACCATCATCATCAACCCTTGGATTAGGGCATTTATTGGCATAATTACCCATCTCCTTGCACTTGAAACATTGAAGTGTATTAGGTTCATTCTTTGTATCCCTTCCTTTGTTTGCATCATTAGACATCTTCTTCCCATCATCGTGGCATTAAAATGCCCGATAACCTTCCTTTTCACATTTGAAACATTTACTTGTCCCTTTAAGACAACTCCCTCCATGTTTCTTTCCACACTTTGAGCATAAGGGAAAGCTCATATTCTTTTCAGTGTGCTCTATAGATTTTCCTTTGAATTCCATTTTCCTCTTCTTATCAAACCCATATGACTGATGGGTTACTCCAATCTCCATCTCAAATTTGAGAGCACATCGAACGATTTCCTCGTAGCTATTGAAGTCCCTTATGGCTAAGGCCCTTCAAAGACTTGGTTTTAAGCCACTAAAGAATCGATCAATCTTACTCTCAGGTTGGATAATAATACCAGAAGTGTACCTTGCAAGTCTTGTAAAGATTTCTTCATAGGTACCAACAGATTCATCATCCTTTTGCTTCAGTTCAAGAAACTCTTTCTCCATCTTTGTTCGGAGAATACGAGGGAAGTACTTATTGAAAAATAATTTCTTGAACTCATCCCATTCCATGGACTCAATTTCATCCCTTTTCCTCGTATTCTTAATAAGATTCCACCATTGACCAGCATCACCTTCCAAACGATACACTGCTAAGATGACTTTATCATGCTCAGAACATTGAAGAACTGAAAATATCTTTTCAGTAGTACTAATCCATTGTTCAGAAACTAATGGATCAGTAGACCCGCTGAAAGAAGGTGGACGCTGTCTAATGAAGGATTCAACAGAATGTTGCTCCTTCCTTTGCTCGTTTGGAAGTCCTGCATGATTCATAGCTTGAGAAAGTTGTGTCAGCATGGCTACAAGATTCTGCATTCCAGCTTCCATAATGTTTGGTTTCTCAGGGGGACAATCATTGCATTTCCCATCGCATTCTGCATTAACACGATTCCTTCGGGTACCATCCATTGACTAAAACCAAGAAGAATAGTGTGAGCAACACTAATTATAATAGAAAAACCACATAATCAAGAATAAAATTTCAACCTTAAGGTCTTATCCTAGGTTATTCATGGCCATTTCTAAAACACTAATATTGTGTTCTATTCTTAGACTTATCCTTAGGGTTCTTACTAAGGATTTCACATCCTAGTTTCCAAAGGTTGACTATACCTTTCCTCTGATACCAACTATAACGACCCATACTTTACATACATTGTTATTACTTCAGAATTGAAGCAAACTTATTACAACATATAACAAAACCAAGAAAGGACCGTATAGGTATAGTGTCTTTAGAAACTGGGAAACATAAACAACTGGTTCATAAAGCATCTACTTTGCCTCCCATTTATTTCATCATATCTAGAGTCCCTTATTGGAATATTCTACTTAATAACCTTCTTCCTGACCTGGGGAAATAAAACATACAAAAGGGTGAGCTCAAATGCTCAGTAAGGGTAAACAAAAGAAATATCAATCACATCATATACATAAGCACATAACTTTTGGAAATCGTAACCTACAAAAGAGATCATAATTTCATATCATGGGATAAATCATAGTAGTGAAATGTAATCCCAATAATCATAACTTAATACATGAAAATTTTTGGCATACACACATAATCATAGAGAATCATTTCTTATTAGTCAAGACTCATTGCCATGACTATCTTAGTGGACAAAGTCCCTTTTTGAACCGAGTTCACTCCTCATTTCAGTCCTGTTTCACTGAACCGGTATAACCTACCGTTCCAACCATGTCTATCTCATGAGATATAAAATCTTTACGCAATGCATTGGAGGGAGATTAGGTCCCACCCATCTCATAATGATACCATTCTTATGTGTGCCACAAAATCATAAATCATACATCATTTCATAACCCATGTAATAAAAATGGGAATCTTAAACATCGTGACATCATAAAACAATTCATATAAGATAAAGGAATTCATAAAAATATAATTCCATCACAACATAATCAAATCAATGTAATAATAGGGATAAAAACATAACCCTTTATTATCTTAGATGTAAAATAATTTTGATAAAACACTTGAACTCCATTCTTGAGGAAAATATCCTTTCTGCTTCAAAAACACTTTACCTTTCTTAACATGTCGTATGATTATAAACTAAAAGAAGTTGATTAAAAATAAACATGAAAACTTTTAAAGGAAGATTCTTGGAAATAATGTTTTAAAAATCCATTCATGCCGTATAAGTTAAAGAAAACATTCTTCGTACTTTTGTCGGAAAAGTCAAAAAGTACCTCGTACGAAAAACAACAAAAGATTCCTTTCATATCTCTCACCGAAGGGTAAAATTGGATTTAAACAATTGTAGGTGGATGGAAATAATATTACGTATTGAGGAAACATTTATGTGGATGATAAAATACACCCCAATAAATACCAAAGTACAAACAATCTCGGATAAAAATTAGATTGTGATATTTCCCTTACCTTAAGTCCGTTTTGCTTCGTAAGTGTCCGAACCTCTTGTATAATGATTTAAATAATGTTATTGACTTATTCCAGAATCATACTTATTTTTATGATATCATATATGGTCATATTCTTAGCTTCTTAGTAGTAATATTTCATTGCTACTTGTTATTCGGGTGTTTATAACTTTTTGTTCTTATGCGTGTCTTGTCGAATAAATTCTTATTCTTCTCTTTAGATTATAGATACCTCATTTACAGAATGTTATTAGTGTAATATATATCGTATTCATTCATTAAATTCATTTATATAATCATTATGAAATGAAGATCATGTAGAACGAGTCGCATCACATCGTGGAGACGGTATTCCGTACGTACGCACGAGTGATGATATCGTTCCTATGATCTTGGAATTTTATTGGAGTGTATGTATACTATTTCAGAATCAGTATCACTTTATAATAGTCATATATAGTCATTAATTACACCATTATACCCATCCAAGTAAGGTGGTGGTGGAAAATAGATTACACCACGGCGTGGAGACGGTATTCCGTACGTACGCACGCGCGGTGATTTTTTTTTCCGTAGGATGGATAGATGGTGAAATATGGTTGTTTCATACTTATAATAACATATCCTTATATGAGTTATACTGATGTTATTACTTCATAATGAAACAACTAAAGAAGAATAAGTGGAAGAATAAATAAAGATGAAAGAATCGGTAACGGACATTACCTCTTCTTTGAAGTGCTTCTTTGAGACCTTCTTTTAGGGCACAAAAATTGGTCTTTGAATAAGACCAGGACCTCTAGGATGTCTCTAGGGAAGTGTAGAGGAGAAATTGGCAGGGGTTGGCTGAGCTTGAAGGCTCAAAGTGGTGTGAGCAAGAGGGTGAGGAGGTGCCCTTTTATAAGGGAGGAGAGGGGCTCCTTTGGAAAAACTAAAAATATTAATTTATTATAAAGTCAGGATCGATTTTAAATAGCTCCAAATTGATTTATTTCGAGGATAAAGGTGGGGATGGGTCTAAATCCTCTCATCCAATATAATTTAGAAAAGTTTAGGTATCAATTTTAACCTTATCATTTAGATTTAACATTAAGTTAAATAATTTTACTTTTACCGTTTCTTCTTGTGTTCTTATACTATAAGGTTAATAAACTTACTATAAGCAGCCAAACGAATCCCAAGTTGTATATTATTAATATATATAACCTTATCTAAGTAATTTGGCCGAACCATATATTTTTAGGAATAAAATAACAATTACTAATATAATAGTTTTTTTAAAAACTATTTTATGTCATTTTTGAAACTATTTAGTAATTATTTTTTGTGAAATAATAACAGAATGATTAGTTAAAAAAAAGTTAATTAAATAGATACTAACATGTCATATTAATCTAAAAAAATAGTGGAATTCATAAAAACTCTCAAATTACATTTATTTGCATGTTTATAACATCAATTATGTCAATATTTCATTAATAAGATAATTACTTCATCATCATTGTGTCATAAATAAATTAAATTATTTAATGTCTAAAAATTACAAATAAAATACAATTATGTAAGAACTCTTTTTAGCTTTCTAATGAATATTTATAGTAGAATTTATCTTATGTATAACCCCATATTAAAAATTATTTACTTATTAAACTTTGATTTTAACTATTTTAACCCTTCTTTAAATAAATTAATAATAAATGTCCTAATCTAATCCAAGTGGGCCTAAATGGTCATATTTTATTCCTAAGGTTGTTTCTGGTCGAATTACACTTGTCCAATAGTATTAGGACATGTGTTAGGGTAATAATAATATCATTTTTACCCTTAATTAACCTATTTACTTTTAACCGTGGTAAATAAAAGTAAAAAGTTACTATTCGCCAAAAATTATTTTCATCTCATTGAACCACATTTGTAAAGACCCGTAAAATTTAAGGGAAATTTTTTTCTTAATTTTCTTTGGAATTTTACAAGAACGCGGTTTCTGACGGCACCTGATTCCGAGGCCCGGAGTGCTCGGAATCAATTTCCGAAGTTTGGCTCGGGTACGTTCAGTGAACGAACGAGCGGGAATTTCTATCTTTTGAACCGGTGCCCAGAATCAAATTCTGAGGGCACCGATGAACTCGCAGCACCGATATTCGCTTAAGGAGACCTTTTTCGAGGTTGCATTTATTGCGGGTTGAGAGTTAGTTTTTGGGAATTTAGAATAAGTTAAATAAAATTGTGGAATACAAATTTTATTTTAACTTGTTGGTTAACTTCTCCCAAAGGGAGTTAGAGGTGGGACCCACATACACATAACCTCCCTTGGGAGGATTAAGTGTGGTGGGTCCCACACGAAGCATAACTCTTCACCTTCTTTTTTTAAACTCCCTTAAACTCCTCTTTTAATAAACTTGTCAACTTGGTTAATTAATGGAGTTGAGTTGTTTGAATTTCAAACCTTTGAAATTCAAATTGATAATTGTGTGAATAAAATAATACATTAGCTTATTTTATTTGGGTTAGAATTCTCTAGCCACCTTGGGAGAATTTGGATCTTTCTTCTTCTTCTTCAAACTTTGACGAAGAACGCGAAGAACCTTCGAACATCGACGAAGAACGCCACGTTCTCGGGAATTGTCTTCCGCGATGCCATACCCGCGACACCGACGACGTCTTCTTCCGCGTCATCTCTTCTAAGACAATTTCCCGCAACGAAATCATCGTCAAAGAACTTTGAATCCTCGCTTCACGACATCGACGTCCTTCTTCCGTGACATCGACCACCGCGACGCTCATCTTCTGCGGGTCGTTGACGATCATCGTTCTTGAAACCGAGGTAGGGGTTTGTTGTTGATTATTTATTTATTATCGTTCTTGGTTCTAGCATGAAAATCTTGAGGATAAATGTTTAAGTGTTATCATCTAACGAGAGGGGGGTCGGACCGCACAAACACGGTCGAATCCCCCCTCCTTTGTTCTTGATTATTATTTTCCTTGTGGATGAAACAAGAGGGCGTGGTGCCGTCGCACCACGCGGGAATCTTTCGACAATTATTGCGCGATGCCATCGCGTCACGCCGTGGAAATATTCATCATGAACGCGACGCCGTCGCGCCGCGTCGAAGGAAACCGAAGGCGCAACGGCCAGAGCGGGGCCGCGGCGGAAGGGCACGGTGTCGTCGCACCGTGCCGGACAACGAAGGCCGCGGCGGGACGTGATGACCGGCGGCCAGCCGGGCCGCCGGTGCTGGAAAATGGAAGAGGACCGGCCAGGTCGGGCCGGCCGAGACGGTGCAAAACCGGGGGAATTAAAATCCCACGGGCGGTTAAATTGGCCCCCCATAATGGGGGGGGGGGGCAGTTTCACAAAGGGGGGGCAGCGCCCCCCCCCCCCCCCCGTTTTTCTCAAAGGCAGGCCCCCACGAGGGGGGCCGTTTGATCCAAGGCGCGACTTTCAGCCGCGCCGCCAGCAGAAGAAGCGGAGGCCTTGCCCCCGCGCGTGGCACCCGAGTGGCGCACCGGCCGCGCCGCCGCGCCTGACCGCGCCGCCGGCCGGGCCGGGTCGGCCCGGACCCGGACCCCCCGTTTTCAAATCGACTACGGTCTTTTGCGCATAACTTGAGCTACGGATCTCCGATTGACGAACCGTCAGCGGAAATGCGATCCTTGGATCGAGACGTTCGTTTCGGTATATCGCACTCAAGGTTTCGGAATACATTGAGTTCAGCCGGGTTGGTTCGTACACGAAACCAACCGGGCCCTCGGAGCGGAAATGCTCATATCTTGAGCTACGGACGTCCGATTGACGTGTCGTTAGCTTTGTTGAGTTCCTCTTAGTGAGACGGATCTTTTGGCATACTCCGCCCGAGGTTTGGATGTAGGTGGAGTACGGTTGGGTTGGTTTTACTTTAAAAACCAACCGGGCCCCTGGGACGAAAAAGCTAATAACTCTCAGACCGGGCGTCCGATCGACGCGCCTTCTGTTGCGTTGAGTTCCTGTTGGCGATACGGAACTTTTGGATACATCAACTCTGGACTTTGTGACAGTTGATGTATCAGCCTCTCAGCTCGTGGAGCGGACCCTCCCGAACGAGCTTGCTGTGTGTGGGAACCCTAGTGCTGGCTGCGACTGTGACAGCTACTGCTACTGCTACTACTACTGTGACTGCGACGACGACAGTACAGAGATCATTGGTGGATTCGAAGACGACTACAGCACTCATCGATCCTACGTGGATCAGTGTTACAGGTCCTGTGTGGGCCCGATCCTGTGTGGGTCTTTGTGGGGGTTAGTTACCTATCGATCCTTCATGGGTCCGACGACTTAGATGGATCAGAGATCATCTTTATCATCTTTTGAAGAAGTATACCTGTGTGAGATGAATCCTGTTGCTTTCCTGTGTGGATTGAGTTGTGCTATCCTGTGTGGATTTTGTTTTGCTTTCCTATGTGGGATACGTTTACTTTGCTGTGTGGACTGAGTTGTACTTGGGCTCGGAGGTTGGAGCGCATTGGAATTGATGAATTAGGTATATGTATGGGCATATACCTAAGCAGTGTCGGTTGTTACTTCGTGTTTGTATCTTCCTTTGTGGTTTATCCTTTGTGGATTTTGGGAGTCCTTCAGGGGTCTCGGGGTCCCTACTGAGTAGCTTATACTCACCCCTGTATGGGCTATGCCTACGTTGTGTTGGTTGCAGACGACGGACAGCGTTGATCTTGGCTGAGGCTTGCAGAGCAGGACGGTACCTGGAGGTGGACCACTGGGTGGGACGTGTTCGGAGTGGACGGCAGGACCCGAGGAGCAGTGGAGCTATCTGTACCCACCCTTCAGGTGGGATTTCCAGTGGACAGCTCGATGTAGCATCTTTTACTTTACAGTTGTTGTTTTCCCTTTCGAGTTGTACTTTACTTTCAGTTTGGGTTTGTATACTGGCCCATTTACTTTTCCGCACTTTCAGTTGTACTCTATTCTTACTTTGTGTTTACTTTTCCTCTTGCTTACTTTGTGGTGTTTGTTTACTTTTCAAAGGAAATGTCTTCCCTTTCTACTAGGATTTACGCCTTCGTGCTAGTCGCCAGCCCCTGGCCTATGGAAGGCGGGCTTGGGGTAGCCACGGCACGGGTCCCGAGGACGGGTCGTGACAAATTGGTATCAGAGGAGTTAGGTTCTACCGCGAACTCTGATCTTTTCTATGTGAAGCAATAATGTTTAGCGTATTGAGTGTGGTTATCAGTCCAGGGAGTCCATTGTTGGTGCGGCAGCCGACGTATCCATACACCAGGACCCTGACTTCTGATTTCCGACTTAATGCACGAAAACATTGATTGCGTGTGTGTTTCGAAGTTTTCTTTGTTATTACTTTATATATCAGCTCACCAGGTATACTGTTCTGACCGTGGCGCACCTGTTTCCTTTTCAGGATGGCCCCACGACGGCAGCCAGCTAGGGTTCCGAGATTCGAGCATGACGACAGCCCACCGAGCGACGAGGCCTCGGTGCAGTGCCCTTTGTCAGCAGTGGCACCGGCGGTAGCTCTACCCGCCGAGCCACCGATGCTTCCAGCACCAGCTGCTGACGATGCACATTGCCTTGGAGCTCTGCATGAGTTCCAGCGCCAGCGACTGCCTAGGTTCCGTGGGGAGACGGACCCCCAGGCAGTAGAGGACTGGCTGGAGGCAGTGGTACGAGTTTTTAGGCTAGTGAGGACACCTGCAGACCTCATGGTGATCCTCGCTGCGAGTCTACTTCACGCAGCAGTAGGAATATGGTGGAGCTTGATGCTCCAGGTGCACGATGAGGCATCTCTACTTTGGACGGACTTTGAGAGCCTCTTCCGCTCGGAATTCATCCCAGCCACCCTTCGTGCGGTGCGTATCCAGGAGCTTCTTCAGCTGCGGCAGGGCAGCATGACGGTCGCTCAGTACTCGGCGAGATTTACTGATCTCTCACGCTACTTGACTGACATGGTACGGTACCCATTCTTCCGGGCCCAGACCTTCGAGCAGGGATTGAGACACGAGATCGGGGCATTGCTTATCTCCCTCAGCATACCGACTCAGACAGGAGTACTGGAGCGGGCCCTTTTGATCGAGAGCTTCCTTGCTGAGTCTACACCAGCGCTGAGACGCACCGTAGGGCGGCACGTGGCAGAGTCATCTGCAGCAGGCAGTCGATGGATGACTCAGGGGTCCAGGCAGACCAGACCTTTAGGCAGACGACCTCAGGACACTGGCTCAGCAGTGCGGGGCACACAGCGCGGAGCCAGTCTTTCGAGAGGCAGACAGTGCTACTCGTGCGGCGGGCAGGGCCACGTGGCTCGTGACTGCCCGACCCGCCGTGCCAAGGAGCAGTAGACAGTTGAGGGACAACCGAGGCAGAGGCAGAGGGTCGACCGTGGCGGTCCGCAGGGAGGGGGCGGACGAGGCAGAGGAGCTGGACGAGCAGCAGGTGGTGGGCGATGCTTTGAGGCTCTGCCACCACAACCACCAGGAGGTCCACCCCGACCACAGGGAGCTGGCAGGCAGAGACAGGCACAGCTCCAGGCAGCAGAAGCCTATGACCATGGCGCGCCAGAGATGATTCTAGGTACTATATGTGTCTATTCCACCCTTGCTGCAGTAATTATAGACACATGAGCGAGTCACTCTTTCATAGCCGCTGTCCTTGTTCGGAGCTCGGAGATTCTGACAGAGCCGTTGGCTCGATCCTTATGGCTAGAGACTCCTACGGGAGCAGAATCGACGATTACGCACTGGTACCGGCAGTGTGAGCTTACTCTAGGAGGTGAGATCTTCGGCTGGGATCTTCTTTTAGCAGCGTCGAGGCCTTACGACGTCATCTTGGGCATGGATTGGCTATCTAGGGTCCATGCGCAGATTGACTGTTTTAGGCTCAAGGTGCGATGTGTACGCAGCGACGGAAGCAGGTTCACCTTCACCAGAGAGAAGGGAGCCTTTGCAGCACAGGATGGACTTCCGCGGAGGAGAGGACAGCCCATCACTCATCAGTTGGCTAGCCTCATCCTTGGAGCAGTTGACGTGCGAAGTTCTGGTTTTCCTGTAGTGGTGGATCAGTTTGCGGACGTTTTTCACAACGACGTTCCAGGGCTACCTCCTCACAGAGAGGTAGACTTTTATATTGACCTGTACCCCAGGACAGCCCTGATATCCACTCTAGCATATCGTATGGCCCCCACCGAGCTTTGAGAGCTACGGGTACAGTTGGAGGACTTGCAGGGCAAGGGGTTCATCCGACCCAGTGTTTCACCCTGGGATTCCCCGATATTGTTTGCCAAGAAGGCGGACGGGAGCTTGAGACTTTGTGTAGAATATTGTCGCCTGAACCAGGTGACAGTGAGGAACAAGTATCTGCTACCATGGATTGATGACCTCTTTGATCAGCTCAAGGGAGCACGGTGGTTCTCGAAGATAGACCTCAGGTCAGGCTATCATCAGCTCAGAGTCAGAGACGAGGACGTGCAGAAGATGAATTTCAGATGTCGGTATGGCCACTATGATTTCTTGGTTATGCCTTTCGGCGTAACCAATGCTCCAGCAGTGTTCATGGCTCTCATGAACAGGATCTTTCAGCCATACCTCGATCTATTTGTCGTGGTCTTCATCGACAACATTCTGATTTACTCTACGACTGAGGAGGAGCACGCCTATCACTTGCGAGTTGTACTAGACACACTCCGAGAGAACCAACTTTATGGTAAGCTCTCGGAGTTCCGGTTTTGGATACGTGAGGTCCACTTCTTGGGACACGTTATCTCTGAGGCGGGAGTTGCAGTGGATCCTGCGAAGATCGAGGGTGTGCTAGCTTGGGAGCCACCCAAGAGCGTGACTGAGGTTCAGAGTTTCTTGGGACTAGCTGGATACTATCGGAGATTCGTACCAGACTTCTCTAGAGTTGCGGCACCACTCACAGCTTTGACGAAGAAGGGGAAACCCTTCGTGTGGTCAGAAAGATGTCAGCAGAGCTTCCAGGAGCTGAGACAGAGATTGACCAGCGCACCTATCTTGAGGTTGCCTGAGGAAGGATTTGGATACGTAGTTTACTGCGATGCATCAGGGACCAGACTCAGTTGTATCCTGATGAAGGAGCGGGCAGTGATCGCCTATGGATCACGTCAGTTGAGGCCGCATAAGCTGAACTACGCTACCCATGACTGGGAGTTGGCAGCAGTGGTCTTCGCTTTGAAGACTTGGCGACACTACCTGATGGGCGAGCGCTTTACAGTCTTTTCTGATCATCAGAGTCTCAGGTATATCTTCTCACAGAAGGACCTGAACCTGAGACAGTGGCGATGGCTCGAGTTACTCCAGGACTATGACTTTGAGATAGTCTATACTCCTAGGAAGGGGAACGTGGTAGCCGATGCCCTCAGCCGGAGGACGGGCATTCAGCTACTCGAGGAGGCGACAGAGCAGCTAGCCTCTTTGCAAATATCCTTCGTGGATAGAGATGGAGTAGCCTTCCTTCAGTCTCTCACAGTCACCCCTCCACTACTGCAGCGGGTCAGAGAGGCACAGCGTGAGGATGCTGACTGTGAGACACGGCGTGCACAGATATCCTTGGGACAGGCACCTGATGGTTTCTCCCTTGGAGCAGAGCACAACGTCCTTTTCAGAGGACGTACCATGGTACCAGTCACTTTGCGAGAGGAGGTGATGATAGAGTTTCACACTTCTCCTTTGGCGGTACATCCTGGAGTGGTGAAGATGTACCAGGATCTGAGACGACAGCACTGGTGGCCGGGCATGAAGAAGGTTGTAGCAGAGTTCGTTTCTCGATGCCTCACCTGCCAGCAGGTGAAGGCAGAGCATCAGGTACCAGCAGGCTTGGTACATCCCTTGGAGGTCCCGGAGTGGAAGTGGGACGGGATATCTATGGACTTCGTGATTGGACTTCCACGCACTTCCAGAGGTCACGACTCCATCTGGGTGATTGTTGACCGACTCACCAAGTCAGAAAACTTCTTACCCATCAGAGAGCAAGGCTATGTGGAGAGCTTTGGACGTCTCTACGTTCAGGAGATTGTGAGGCTCCATGGCATGCCATCATCTATCGTCTCCGATCGAGATGCTCGCTTTACTTCCCGGCTTTGGAAGGGGTTACAGGAGGCGTTCGGGACGCAGCTACGTCTGAGCACAGCCTTTCACCCTCAGACGGATGGTCAGACGAAGAGGACCATCCAGACTCTTGAGGACATGCTCCGCGCATGTGTCCTCGACTTTGGTCGTAGCTGGGAGGACCACCTACCCTTGGTGGAGTTTGCGTACAACAACAGCTACCACTCCACCATCGGGATGGCACCGTACGAGGCGTTGTACGACCGACCTTGTAGATCTCCTTTGTGCTGGACAGACCCTGGGGAGTCAGCACTTCTGGGACCGGAGATGGTCCAGGCCACGACAGAGAAGGTCTAGGTCATCCAGGAGTAGATGAGGACAGCTCAGAGCCGGGAGAATTCATACGCTGACAGGAGGCGGAGGCCACTAGAGTTCGAGGATGGCGACCACGTCTTCTTGCGGGTCTCACCTCGACATGGTATTCGGAGATTTGTCCGAGGCGGCAAGTTATCTTCGCGCTTCATCGGATCCTTCCAGGTCCTCAGCAGGATTGGAGAGGTGGTTTATCGCCTGGCTCTACTACCTCAGTTTCACCGGGTGCAGGACGTCTTCCACGTATCTTAGCTGAGGAGATACGTGCACGACCCGACGCACATCATTGACCATGGGGAGCTTGATGTTGACGATGGGGCAACTTTTACGGAGATTCCAATGGAGATCGAGGATCGACAGGAGTGGGTCCTACGTGGACGATCGATACCTCTAGTGCTCATCAGATGGCAGCACGGGAATCTCCAAGAGAGCACTTGGGAGCGGGAGGCTCAGATGCGTGCTCAATACCCTCATTTGTTTCCCTAGTTTTTGATGTATCTTTACGGGGACGTAAAGCCCTGAGGTGGGAGTAATGTAAAGTCCCGTAAAATTCAAGGGAAATTTTTTCTTAATTTTCTTTGGAATTTTACAAGAATGCGGTTTCTGACGACACCTGATTCCGAGGCCCGGAGTGCCCGGAATCAATTTCCGAAGTTTGGCTCGGGTACGTTTAGTGAACGAACGAGCGGGAATTTATATCTTTTGAACCGGTGCCCGGAATCAAATTCTGAGGGCACCGATGAACTCGCAGCGCCGATATTCGCTTAAGGAGAATTTTTCCGAGGTTGCGTTTATTGCGGGTTGAGAGTTAGTTTTTGGAAATTTAGAATAAGTTAAATAAAATTGTGGAATACAAATTTTATTTTAACTTGTTGGTTAACTTCTCCCAAAGGGAGTTAGAGGTGGGACCCACATCCACTTAACCTCCCTTGGGAGGATTAAGTGTGGTGGGGCCCACACGAAGCA
Source organism: Viscum album (assembly GCA_963277665.1). NCBI lineage: Eukaryota > Viridiplantae > Streptophyta > Magnoliopsida > Santalales > Viscaceae > Viscum > Viscum album. Next base: position 1,399,062,346 of record OY728143.1, on the reverse strand, counting down.
TAACTCTTCACCTTTTTTTTAAACTCCCTTAAACTCCTCTTTTAATAAACTTGTCAACTTGGTTAATTAATGGAGTTGAGTTGTTTGAATTTCAAACCTTTGAAATTCAAATTGATAATTGTGTGAATAAAATAAGACTTTAGCTTATTTTATTTGGGTTAGAATTCTCTAGCCAAATTGAGAGAATTTGGAGCTTTCTTCTTCTTCTTCAAACTTTGACGAAGAACGCGAAGAACCTTCGAACATCGACGAAGAACGCCACGTTCTCAGGAATCTTCTTCCGCGACACCGACGACGTCTTCTTCCGCGTCATCTCTTCCGCGACGATTTCCCGCGACGAAATCATCGTCAAAGAACTTTGAATCCTCGCTTCACGACATCGACGTCCTTCTTCCGTGACGCCGACCACCGCGACGCTCGTCTTCCGCGGGTCGTTGACGATCATCGTTCTTGAAACCGAGGTAGGGGTTTGTTGTTGATTATTTATTTATTCTCATTCTTGGTTCTAGCATGACAATCTTGAGGATAAATGTTTAAGTGTTATCATCTAACGAGAGGGGGGTCGAACCTCACAAACACGGCCGAATCCCCCCTCCTTTGTTCTTGATTATTATTTTCCTTGCGGATGAAACGAGATGGCGTGGTGCCGTCGCACCACGCGGGAATCTTTCGACAATTATTGTGTGACGCTGTCGCGCCGTGCCGTGGAAAGATTCATCATGAACGTGACGCCGTCACGCCGCGTCGAAGGAAACCAAAGGTGCCACGGCCAGAGCGGGGCCGCGGCGGAAGGGCACGGTTTTGTCGCACCGTGCCGGACGACGAAGGTCGCGGCCGGTTCCGGGCCGCGGCGGAACGTGCTGACCGGAGGCCAGCCGGGCCGCCGGTGCCGGAAAATGGAAGAGGACCGGCCATGCCGGTCCTCTTGAGAAGAAGTCGGTCGGCCAGGTTGGGCCGGCCGGGACGGTGCAAAACCGGGGGAATTAAAATCCCCCGGGCGGTTAAATTGGCCCCCCATAATGGGGGGGGGCGGTTTCACAAAGGGGGGGCAGCGCCCCCCCCCCCCCCGTTTTTCTCAAAGGCAGGCCCCCACGAGGGGGGCCGTTTGATCCAAGGCGCGGCCTTCAGCCACGCCGCCAGTAGAAGAAGCGGGGGCCTTGCCCCCGCGCGTGGCACCCGAGCGGCGCACCGGCCGCACCACCGCGCTGGACCGCGCCGTCGCGCTGGACCGCGCCGCCGTGACGGGCCGCGCCGCCGCGCCGGGCCGCGCCGCCGCGCTGGACCGCGCCGCCGTGCCGGGCCGTGCCGCCGGCCGGGCCGGGTCGGACCCGGGTCGGGTTGAACCGGTTCTGGTCGACCTGGTTCGGGCCGACCCAGGGGGGGTCGGGCCGGGTCGGCCCGGACCCGGACCCCCCGTTTTCGAATTGACTTCGGTCTTTTGCCCATAACATGAGCTACAGACCTCCGATTGAAGAACCGTCTTTGGAAATGCGATCCTTGGATCGAGACGGTCGTTTTGGTATATCGCACTCAAGGTTTCGGAATACTTTGAGTTCGGCCGGGTTGGTTCGTACACGAAACCAACCGGGCCCTCGGAGCGCAAACGCTCATATCTTGAGCTACGGACGTCCGATTGACGTGCCGTCAGCTTTGTTGAGTTCCTCTTAGTGAGACGGATCTTTTGGCATACTCCGCCCGAGGTTTGGACGCAGGTGGAGTACGGTCGGGTTGGTTTTGCCTTAAAAACCAACCGGGCTCCTGGGACGAAAAAGCTAATAACTCTCAGACCGGGCGTCCGATCGACGCGCCGTCTGTTGCGTTGAGTTCCTGTTGGCGATACGGAACTTTTGGATACATCAACTCTGGACTTTGTGACAGTTGATGTATCAGCCTCTCGGCTCGTGTAGCGGACCCTCCCGAACGAGCTTGTTGTGTGCGGGAACCCTAGTGCTGGCTGCGACTGTGACTGCTACTGCTACTGCTACTACTACTGTGACTGCGACGACGACAGTACAGAGATCCTTGGTGGATTCGACGACTACTACAGCACTCAGCGATCCTACGTGGATCAGTGCTACATGTCCTGTGTGGGCCCGATCCTGTGTGGGTCCAATCCTGTGTGGGTCATTGCGCTCATCGGTCCTGTGTGAACCAGCGCCTATAGGTCCTTTGTGGGCCCGATCCTATATGGGTCTTTGCGGGGGTTAGTTACCTATCGATCCTTCGTGGGTCCAACGACTTAGATGGATCAGAGATCATCTTTATCGTCTTTCGAAGAAGTATACCTGTGTGAGCTGAATCTTGTTGCTTTCCTGTGTGGATTGAGTTGTACTATCCTGTGTGGATTTCGTTTTGCTTTCCTGTGTGGGATACGTTTACTTTCCTGTGTGGACTGAGTTGTACTTGGGCTCGGAGGTTGGAGCGTATTGGAATTGATGACTTAGGTATATGTATGGGCATATACCTAAGCAGTGTCGGTTGTTACTTCGTGTTTGTATCTTCCTTTGTGGTTTATCCATTGTGGATTTTGGGAGACCTTCAGGGGTCTCGGGGTCCCTATTGAGTAGCTTATACTCACCCCTGCACGGGCTATGCCCACGCTACGTTGTGTTGGTTGCAGACGAAGGACAGCATTGATCTTGGCTGAGGCTTGCAGAGCAGGATGATACCTAGAGGTGGACCACTGGGCGGGACGTGTTCGGAGTGGACGGCGGGACCCGAGGAGCAGTGGATCTATCTGTACCCACCCTTCAGGTGGGATTTCTAGTGGACAACTCGGTGTAGCGGCTTTTACTTTACAGTTGTTGTCTTCCCTTTCGAGTTGTACTTTACTTTCAGTTTGGGTTTGTATACTGGCCCATTTACTTTTCCGCACTTTCAGTTGTACTCTGTTCTTACTTAGTGTTTACTTTTCCGCTTGTTTACTCTGTGGTGTTTGTTTACTTTTCAAAGGCAATGCCTTCCCTTTCTACTGGGATTTACGCCTTGGTGCTAGTCGCCAGCCCCTGGCCTATGGAAGGCGGGCTTAGGGTAGTCACGGCACGGGTCCCGAGGACGGGTCGTGACAACATTTTAGTCCTTTATATTAACTGTGTCTCTCGGAGTTTCGAAATTCCACTCACAGAAGCGGTAAAATTAAGTTTTATGAAAAATTCAGTTTTTTTAACTACCACTTAGTGGTTTCACTATTCATCAAAAATTGAAAGTTTTCAGAAAAATACCAAAATTTCACCCTAAGCTAATTTCGACATTTCGAATCCAAAAATGAAGTCCATTTTGAAAAATAAAAACTATAAAATTTTAAAAATTGGTTATTACTATTCATAACAGCTAGTTTTAATAATATTTTAATAACATATCGTTGTTTAGTGAAACTCGGTATTGCGTACGACGCAAGCTATCGAGGAAGGTCGTGATTGCGTTTAAAGAAATCCAAGCTAATGTTCTGTGTAGTAAAAGATTCCTTTGATGATTTATATAACATAAAAACAAAATATTTCACATAAAAGTCTCGGGTGTTACATTGTTTCACCTCTTGAGGGGGAGAATTTCTTTGAAAATTAAGTATATCAATCACACTTTCATCCATCATTATTAATTTTATTGAAAGCATCGATTAAATGGGACTGATTGGTTGATGAAAAAAATGAGATAAAGGGGGGTATTTATCTTTTCACATGAACTTATTGATGTGTTTGTTTAAGTATGTGTAGGATTTTACATTTCATTGTTAAATATGATTATTTTTCAAACCCTTCAATGAAATTTTATACATTCTTATAATTATTTAACATGCATGGTTGTTTATGGAAAACCTTAAAAATATTTCTAATATATCTCTTGTTTTATACACTAATTTATCCCAAGTATACTTAGAGTTTATTCTCTAAATTATCTTTTCTAATAGAAACCATGTCATGCCATCTCTCTCTCTCTCTCTGTGGTATTGAAGAAAGAATATTCAAAGGAAGGATAACATGTTTTGAGATTATTTACATTTTTCCTTTTTATTTGATTTCCAATAAGGGGGAAATGTTTGAGCACACATATTTACTCATACAAAGTGTGATAAATAGGTATTGAAAAAATAAAAAGGGGGGAATTGTTGGGCCCAGTCTTGTATTTGAAGTCAATAAAATTTTTATATGTGTTTGGAAATATGTGGATAATGTAGTGATGCTTGGATAATTGTTATTGATTTATTTCATAGAATTGGATGTCACACTTGGAAAATTATCCTTGTTTATAAATATTTTGATTATTGAATTGATCATAAAAGTGTAGAAAACATGTGAAAAGGAGTGTGCACATTTTTTACTACAAGTTTTGACCATGAAAGAAGTAACAACGTGAAGAAAAATAACAATGTATTGTTTTTTAAATTCATGTGGATGTCAAGGAATGGACATGTAAAAATATAAATAAATATTTCATGATGAATGATAGATTATGATTATTGGTAAGTTTCTATGAACAATTTAATATTAAAGCATGAGGATAAAGGGGTAATGGTTGGTGTGGTTGGGAATTTTGTGTTGAGAATTTATTCCAATTATTTTTTATGGTGGCCCTTATTAAAAATTTGTGCCACCCCCTAGAAGCCAAGGATCCCTCAACTAAGGGAACATGTAGGACCCAAGGGTCAACTTCACCTAAGGGGGGTCAACCTATCCCGCCCAAGGGTGGCATGAGTGGGCATATGATAACACCCATAAAGAGGCGGCACCACCTTTCGGGGAAGAATAGTGGCATGACAGAACTGTTACAGGGCATTACCAAGAGATGGGGAAGAGATTTATAGTCATTCATTCTCGTTCCTTGTTTTATATTCCACTCCCTATATGCATGGTGGTTTCAACATGGTATGGAAAGAATTGGAACACTATTCGTCTGCTAAAAAAATATGCAAATAAGTGTGGTCTTATGATTGAGATTAAGCGATCCATCTGATCATTTCATCAATCATCTACTTACACTCTCCTTGTATGAGGAGATCCATTCCACTAGAGATTTATAAAAATATCTATGATCGATAATTTGTCCACCTATAAAGATCATGTCAATAACGTGAAGATCATTGGACCGAACTGGAATCATTAATGCAACTATATTATGCATGCATCCGATAAATTGAAAAACATATGTTTCATATGAGATTGAAAACAAATTTGATGGAAATTAAAATAATCAATGTGTTCAAGATTTAAAAATAATATGAATTCAATTATGGAATGTAGATTAGGATGTCACCATGAAGATCATCATGAAATCGTTAAGTAAAACACCATTGTTTTCAATGTAATTTTAAATGGTATTCTGAATTACTTGAGATCTTTGAAAGAGTCATGACACTATATTAATATTAGGGAATTGAGGGATTATTATATACTCCTTTAAAATGGATCTAAGGTAATGTAATCACCTTATAAATATATATCTCTCAATGGTAATAATTTATACTTATTATCCTCATTTTTCAGAGAAATATGAGAAAAAAGTGCAATGTTGAACTGGTTTGCAAAAGAACGTGAGTTCCACAAAGCCTTTGGATTTTATAAAGAAGATGGTGGATGCTGAAATCATTCAAAAAGGGAAAATAACTCTTTATTTTCTTCATGAATAACATTATTATGTGAAGACACTTGGTAAAATGGTTTAAGGTGTCTCCCAGGTTTGCTTGAAGCACCCAAATCCATGAAGCCTTCTTAGTTTGCACGACTTGGTTGAGACTGTACTATATTATGAGAATATATTATGCTTCACGAAGAAATAAGAGAACCCTCAAATGTATTACATGAATCAATATTGAAACATTATGCAGTTTCCAAGTGTGTAGGGTTGGGAACATCAATGCACACGGGAAGTGAGGAACTTTCACTAAGGTGTGTTCCAAGTGGATAGTGTGTGATCTAAGAAAGGGAGGAGACACGATGTCTACATGAATCCTTTCATGAAGGACATGTATGAACACATGAATGACATGCATAAATTGATCCTAAACAATAACCATTGTATTTTTGGTTCATAAAAGATCTTGGGAAGAAGATTACCTACAAACCTATTTGGGTTGTGCAAATAAGACAAACGTTTCATGAGGAAACACTTACATTCATTCATGCATAATCCATACACACATGATGCATCTTGAGATACCCCAAAAAAATGTTCATAATCCATGAAATCCATAGATAAAGTATATTTGAATTGAGTTTTTAATTCAAGAAGAATAAAGTGAGTTTTTTCAAGTGTGTTCCATGCATAAAGTATATAAGAAGTTTTTTATTCAACCTTTAAAACATCATAGTGAGATATAAACTTAATTAAAAAGGAAGAATATCCCAAGCATTTTTTCACTGAGGCAACTGATCAGTTACAGGTGATCATAATTATTGAGCAAGGCCAATAGAACCTACCAAAGGTTGTTGAGGATACTTGAATAGGTACACAAGAAAGTTAGATCCTACAATATTTTAGAGGATGATTAGAGAATCACCCTACAGTGGATCAAGACTTTGAACAAAGGTGAATCCATCCAGTTAGATCTAGGAGTAGTTTAAGTCTTCTATTTGGAGCTAGGAGTAGAAGGGGTCTTTTAATTGGATCCATAGAAATAATTATTTTGGTTGGATGAAAAATAAAAAAAGATTCTCCCATTTGGGGTTGGAGCCATTTTAATAACTTTTGGAGATAAAAAATTATAATGAATAATCCATGTAGGGGAATAACCAACATGGAATGTAGTATGTCTTCAAACCAAACCTTGTAAATACTATGTGCTACCCTATCTATTGTTAGCACTACATACGAGGTGAGTTATAGAGATAATACTGAGTGGATTTAGAACCTTAACAAGTATATGAGGCTGAATTTACATGAAAAGTGATTCATAAAAAGTAATCACTAATTCACCCCTCACCTCTCAGTGGTAAATCTAACATGCGTCTCTACAATATCTAATCTTAAACTCCAGGTCTCATCGATGATTGTATATATAGATTTTCTATTAAATATGTGTGGATTTTATATTATATTGAATGGTTTTAACCTTATCTATAATCTCATGGACAATATTTGGTTCCAGAAGCTTCTAATCTCCAACATTATCCCAATATATTGTAGTTCAACACATCTTCCCATACATAGCCTCATAAGGTTCCATTTGAATTGTACAATGGAAACTTTTTTTATAAGATAACTACAATATGGTAAGGTAATAAAACCACTATCATTGGGAACACATTGAATATTATCTCTACATATCCTCTAGAGTTTAAATAGTTCTCTCATACTGACCATCCATCTTAGGGTGATAAGCAGTACTGAAACTTAACTCCATATCTAATTCTTAATGAATGCTACTCCAGAACATTGAGGTAAACTGCATATATAAATTAGTTATTATATTTACTATCACACCTACTAGTATTACCACTTACCATATGTATATCTTAGTAAGTTTATAGGATATAAATATTCATTGATAGCAATAAAATGCACCAACCTTTTAGGGTGCTCGACTACGACCAAGATAGAATTATTAACATTATATGTCCTAGGGAGTCCTATGATGAAATCCATGGTTGTACTCTCCCATTTTTATATTGGTATGGGAAATGGTAACATAATACCCTTATACATCTATCATTCATCCTTAACATATTGGTATACAAAACATTGAGATTAAAAATATACAATCTATCTCTTCGTATTGTCCAACCATATGTTTTGATTCAAATGTTTTTACATATCAGTACTGCATAGATGGATAGAGAAGTATAATCTATGAGAATCATCCAGAATTTACCTTTTTTTATGTGACACATATCCAAGTTCCAACCGTTATAACTCAATTTTTAGAAATGATGAACTCTGTAATATTCTCTACAATTTATAAATAACCTCATCATTTTTTGAGCCTCATGTATCCCTTAAGAATATATGGTCAATAATTTATTTGAGAAAGGTTGGATAATTATCCTTTTATTATTCCAATTTCCATCCTTTGAATATACATTAATATTGAATCCATTTCAATCCTCATCATGAATAGGTTTAGAAGGTTCTTTCTACTCATGGAATCTTCCACATTCTTCACCTTCCCATGATGGTAATGGATAGAAAAATCATAATCCTTGATAATATCTAAAAAAACATCATTGGTAAATATAGATCCCCTTTTTTTGAAAATATAATTGAGATTTTTTATATGTATATATATCACACATATCATTATAGAGATAATTTCACCAAACATTTAATATAAAATATCACTTCAACTAAATCCAGATCATGTTTTCAGTAGTTGGTAACATGTATATTTAATTTGAGGGAGGCATAGGATATCACTATTTCATCTTACATGAGTTAAAATCCCAATCCCTTCTTGTATTCATCACAGTAGATCAAAAATTCATCCCCACTATTGGGTAATTTGAGAACATATGCAGTGATTAGCCTCTTCTTTATCTCTTTAAATATCTCTTCACAATCATTATTCTAGACAAACATAACCCCCTTCTGATTTACCTTTTTTATATGTCTTGATGATCATGAGAAGTTTCTAAAAAATTATGATATTACCTAGTTAATCCAAGGATACTATGGGTCTCTATCATATATGATGGTTTAGACTATCCTTTAATTTCTTCTGTTTTTAAAGGATCCATAGATATCCCTTTTTTGATGATAATATGCTCAAGGAATGTTACTTTCACTATCAAAAATTCACATTTACTATATTTCACATATAACTTTTCCTTTCATAAGTTCTTCAATACAACATTAAAATGCTCCTTATGTTCCTCCTTTCATTCAGAGTAGATAATAATATCATCTAAAAACCCACCACAACTTTATCTATGTAATCCCTAAAGACTTTATTTTTTAATTCCTTGAATATATTTAGAGAATTAGTGACTCCAAATAGAATCACTATAAGCTCAATGTGCCTATACCTTGAATAAAAAATAGACTTGGGGATATCCTCCTTATCACAGCTCGACTTCAAAATTTTAATTATTTTAATTATTTTAATTATTTTAATTATTTCTATCCGCATTTTTTTAATTTTGGGTCAGTTTTGGTGGAAATTTAAAATAAATCAAGTAAGGAGGGGTCATGCGCATGGGTTGTTCACGGTTAAGAGTAATCGTATGACAAGCTTGGGTGATGTTTCGTCATCAGGAAATTTCCATTTTGAATAATTAGAGCATGGTCATTCAACCATGTGTCTTTTTTCAGGTAACCGTATGAGGGTCTCAGGCCTAGGCAGTGGCTAGGGAACGGTCTAAACCATGTGGTTTCCCTATTTTCAAAATAAATAAAATTAAATGATTAAATGAGAAATAAAATGAAATACAATAGAATAAGAATAAAAAAATTCATAATAATAATGATAATATTATTTTTTATGAATATTATTATTATTAGAGTATTATAATTATTATTAGTTTTATTATTATTTATTAAAGTTCTATTTTGTTTTTGTTTTTTTTCCTATTTTCTATCTTTTTTTCTTTTTCCCCACATTTCTCTCCTCCCCCTCTATTCACATGACACCACCATCTCCCCCTCCCCTCTCATATGCTATGAACTTTTAGTGAAACAAATATCCTTAGGAAATTATCACATGAATTTTCATGAAGAAGAACAATAAAGATGTGATAAGGTATTTATTAATGAATAAAGTACAAAGTAGTTGATTCTAGGCCACCAACTCCAACAGACTCCAACTTGGACTAGAGACAACTGCTAACAACCTTTAACCCTCTAACTCTCACATGATACTCATATATCTGCTGATATAGGCCTTTATTCATGGGGTCTACCACGTTCTCTTCTATGGAAACTATGCTCACTACAACTTCTCCCCTTGGCCAGAAATCCCTCAATAGGTGATATTTCTAGAGTATGTGATTTTTCTGTTGATGTGACCTTGGTTCTTTTGTAAGATCCAGTGCTGCAGTATTATCACAATACAATGTGATAGTATATTTTCTCCTAGGCACCACTTCAAGCTCATGGACAATGTTCTGAATCTAGATAGTTTCCTTGGATACATCAAAATCCGCTATATATTCAGACTTCTTTCTAGAATTAGTGACAACTGGCTTCATTGAACTCTTACAGCTCATGACTACTTTATTGAGAAAGAATACATATCCATATTGTTACTTCATATCATTTTGATCTGTCTAAAAACAAGCATTAGCATTCCCTCTAATGACTAGCTCATCGTCTCCTCCATACACCCAAAACATATTCTTAGTTATTCTCATATACTTAAGGATAGTCTTAACAGCAGTCCAATATTGTTCTCTTGGATCTGCTTGATAACTTCCAACCATACTCGATGAATAGGCAACATCAATCCTGGTATATAACATGGCATACATGATGGATCCTATAGCCAAGGCGTATGAGATCTTACTCATTCTATCTTTCTCCAGTTGTTTTTTAGGACACATTTTCTTATAATAATGTAGGCCATGTGAGACTTGAACCAATACCCTCTTAGATTGTTCCATACTAAATCTATTTAGTATATGGTCAATGTATGTACCCTAACATAGTCCAAGAAGCCTCTTGTATCTATCACGAATGATCTTGATCCCTAGAATGTAGGTTGTTTCACCAAAGTCCTTTACAGAGAAACACTTGTTCAACCAGTCCTTAACTGAATATAAGATAGGTACATCATTTCCTATGAGAAATATGTTGTCAACATATTTTACTAGGATAACAATTACATTCCAATTAAACCAATTATAAACACATGGATCACATTCGTTCATAATGAAACCAAATTCCTTAATGGATTCATCAAATCGAATTTTTCATAACCTAGATTCTTGCTTTAATCCATAAATGGATTTCTGAAACTTGTAAACCCATTTGGATTCACCTGGTGTAACAAACCCTTCTGGTTGTGTCATATTGACAACTTCATCAAGGTTACTATTAAGGAATGTTGTTTTGACATCCATTTTCTAAATCTCGTAGTCGTGGTAAGATGTTATGGAAAATAATATTCTTATGGATTTAAACATGGAAACTGGTGATAATGTTTCATCACAATCAATTCATTGATGTTTTCTGAATCCTTTAGCCATTATGGGTGCTAACATGACCTTCCATGTCCAACATTCTCTTGAATACCCATTTTCATCCAATATTCTTTACATCAATTGGCGCATCGACCAAAACCCAGACTTGGTTCTGATACAAGGAATCCATATCAAAATTCATAGCTTCTATCCATCTTGCAGCTTCTGATCTTTTTACTACTTCCTTGTAGGAGAGAGGTTCATCATTGTCCAACAATAATGATTCACCATCCTCGGTGACTAGGAAACCAAATATCTCTGTTCCCTTTCCTCTCTTGAGATCCTACGCAGTACTTGTGTTTCTGGAACCTCTTCCATAGGGACCAATGGAATTTTTTCATGTACCAGCTCCTATGTATCTTGATCATCATAATCATCAAATTCAATCTTTATCCTGCAATCCTTTTTGAGGGTGTTATCCATATTAAAAAAGACGGCATGTATGGCGATAGTCACTTTCTTGTATAAAGGGTTATATAGGTAATATCCTTTCGTTTCCCTAGGATATCCTATATAGATACACCTCCAGACATGAGGTGCTAATTTTCTTCCAGAAAATTCCTTAACAAATGACTCTCATCTCTATAAAAGTGTGAAAAAATGGGTATATTTCCATTCCATAACTCTGAGAGAATTCCATTTTCTGCCTTAGTTGGTACTCAGTTTAATGTGTATGTTGTAGTTTGTAATACATATCACCAAAAGGATAATGGAAGAGCTACATGACTCATCATCGAACTCCCCATGTCCAAAAAGGTGTGGTTCCTCCTTTCACTAACACTATTCCACTGTGGTGTATAAGGAGGAGTGAGCTAAGATAGAATCCCAGAGTCCCATTGAAAATCGATGAACTTTTGGTTCAGATATTCTCCACCTCGATCTGATCAATGTATATTTATATTCTTACCAAGATCATTCTCTACTTCATTCATAAATTCCATAAATTACTCTACGTCTTCTGAATCATACTTCATAATGTAGATATATCCATACCTACTCAAATCATTAGTAAAATTAATGAAGTAAGAATATTCACCTCTATATTTTACTAGAAATGGTCCACACACATATGTGTGCACTAATCCTAGAAGCTCTCTGGCCCTTTCACCCTATCCACTGAAAGGAATATTGGTCATTTTACCTTGTAAAAATTCATGGCATCTATTAAGTGGTTTTAGCTCAATAGAGTCTAAAAAACCGTCTTCGTAGAGCTTTGTCAAGCGCTTCTCATTTACAAGACTGAGACAGTGATTCCACAACAGGGTGATGTATGTGTCTTGTGCGTTTGTTTCGTTATTGATTTCAAACAATTGGTTTTGATCATTCAATACAAACAAACCATTATTTTAATGATCCATATCATAACATATGTTGTTCTTATAAAATAAACAACCCTTATTTCCAAACATGAAAGTAAATCCATCCATATCCAATCATGATACAAAAAAAATTTTCTTGGAAAAACTAGACACATAATAACAGTTATGTAAAACCAAAAAAAAAACAAGTTGGAAATGAGAGATAGTAATTGGTAATGGCCAATGTAGCCAGCCTCATTCTATTGGAAGCTCGAAGATCCACCTCTCCTGTATTAATCTTTCTAAATCTTCTTGGTTCCTACATTTGAATACACATGTGAGCCCCAAAAGATGTATCAAATACCCAATGTGTATAAATGGAAGTATTACTCTCGATAACGAAAGAACCTTTAGCATCCCCACACTTCTGGGTGGAGTTACACCTCCATTGGACTTGTTTACCACATGAAAAACATACCGCCTCTCATTCATTTCCCTACCGATGAATCCTCCACTTCATAGAGGGATGGTGATCAGGGGATTCATACCATTTATGAATCCTTGGCCCATTGCCTTGTCCTTCCTTTTATTATTCACCATAAGTATTATGGGTTTGTCATGCCCCAGGTCGTCATCTACCTGGTGAATTAAGGTTATAAGTTCTGATAGACTCTTCTCATTGTTTCTCATGTTGTAGTTGAAAATAAAACTAGAGAAGGTCTTAGGCAATGATGATAGGATAACATTTGTATGCAACTCATTTAGGAACGTAATCCCAAAGATATCCATGTGTTCAATGTATCCAATAATCATGACTACATGAGGCTAGCATAGACTCTCCAAGATTAGTTGTGAACAAATAATTGGTGATCTCATATCTCTCTTGTCTTTCCATCTCTTGATAGATATCTTTAAGGTGAGACATCATGAAATATGCGTCCATATTTTCATGTTTCTTCAATAGCTCATTAGACATGGATGATAGCATAAAACATTGGACATATTTGGAATCATCCATATGCTTCATGTAGAGATATAGTTCCTCATCATTGGCCTATTTTCTAGGTGCAACTAGAATAGGCTCCTCTAGGACATACAATTTCCTCTCATGGAGAAGGATGATGTGTAAACGCCTATGCCATTCCTAGAAATTGGTGCCAGTGAAAAGTTTTTCCTTCTTGAGTATGGTTTGTAATGATATATTTGAAGTCCTTTTTCGTTCCGTATATACAAATTAATATGAGCAAAGGTTTAGAACTTTATTATGATAAATCTGAGACAAGTAAATAAATTAATACTTATTAGTCTCCCACTATTTTATCGAAAACCAATAGCCCTCACCATTGACTTTGGAATATTCTGTTGCTTTAAAATTCTAGTAGCAATGAGCCATATTTCCCTTCACAATAACCCAACTAGGGTTTCTCACACAATTTGAAGGGTTTTAGGTAGGAATTCCAAATCCCAACTACATTAACTCGTAGTTTCTAGATCCACTGAGTGGACTCCCCAATCCTGAAATCCCTCTATTTTAGAGTTCTTCAACCTTTTTCTTCTTTTTCACACCAAATCCTTCTGTGGAAATCAACCCTTGATGTGAGCCAAGTTAGTTCGACACAAAAACTTGATTAGAATTCCCCGATAACTGAAATCACCCCAACTATGGTTAGTCAAGCACTTTGAACTATGGTTGGATTCTAACCAAGATTATGGAAGGCTATACCGACTTAATATTTATTTGAGGCATTTTATCCTTATATGTAAATTTCCATTTTATTATCTTAGATTAAAAGATTTTTAATATTAAGTGTGGTATAATTAAGGGGTTAACCATGTTTAAGATAATATTTATGCATAATCCAGTCTTATTTTAGTTCCATCTTACATTCTTGTTTAATTCATTAATTCTGTGATCATGAAAACACGCCCATAATAAATAAACCATGAAACTGATAGAAATAAAATAAATGGTATGATCATGAGTTTGTTCAGTTGGTTAGTTTATCTTTATGTTGATAAACTAACCCAAGACCTAGGGGAGAAACACCTTGAACCTTTTGGGTTCTTGTTTGTAGATTCCCACTTGTCCACCTCTGTATCTCTTTGGATTGGTTTCAACATGGCTCCTAACTTGAGCTGCCTACACTAGCTTGGGAGCTCCATCCATTACATATTCCTTTATCTCACTCGCAGGTGAGGGGTAAAATGGGGTTTTACATAAAATAATCCTTGGGCATGCAATACCTACATGTTAATGAGGATAAGGAATGCAAGCCAAAAATTTAATTTAAATAAATAAATTAAAAGAAACCATTCACATACAAATTTCTTGGTCTATCTCATGATCATCCATACATGCAATGATATTTACACATTAATAAAACTAGCATTCAGTTCTTTAATCATTATTGTTTATTATAAATCACACTCGAATCAATTAATTATCTTTAATTAATCAATTATTTTATCTGAAATCCTTTTTCTGAATTTACATGAGATTCTCATACATCATAATTTTAAACAAATAAATTCATTTAAAATTATCTTTGTATGTAACTTGTACCTTGGAGGAAACCGAGTGAATTATTGTTCATAACAACCCAATGGGTAGAAGTGAACAACACACAAATGTTAAATTAAACACACACACACACACATATATATATATAACACCTATCATGTGTTGTGTCTCAGATTTACTCCTACACTATGGTACACATATTAAGGGTTTGTATAATATAATAATAAATTTTAATAAATCTGTGTAATTTGTATGAGTACATGACGTGTAGTTACAACTAAACATCATGTAATTTTGTTCACTATCCATAAAAAGTACATGCCTGAGGACATGGTGTGTAGATTAACTTCAAAAATCTTTAGATTACATGGAATGTTTAGTGGGAAACACACTGTGTAGTATCCGTGTTACATGGTTTTCAGCTGGGAAATCCGTGTACGGAGTACACGGTCCAACCCTAACCCGAAGGGACTACACACCGTGATCAGTGGGCCACATGGTGTGTAATCCAAAAACCGTGTGCCGCCTCTTCCTGTTCAACACAAGAAGTCTTAAAGACATAGATAGAATCCAATGACACATCCTGGTTTAGCGGATCATCCCTATGCATGGAACCTATACTACACGACTTGTACTTCCGAATACATGTTGTGTGTTCTTGTGTTGTATAGTCAGGAATCTTTGGTACCTTCGGATGAGATCCTATGTTTTATTTTAATCAAAATTAAAAGTAAAAATCATTCCTATATGGTGAATGAGAAATTAAAGATGAGGAATAGATCTCAAGATTCAGATTTATATAATGATTAACTTGAATTAAAAAAAAACAAATTATTAAATGCGTAAATCACAAATGAAAAACTAAAAAATTACAATCAATGATATGACCCCTCTGATACCACTTATAGATTTTAGGCGTAGCGGAAGCGCGTTAGGTGGGTGTACTCAACGTTAATTTTTCTTGTTAACAATGATCAATCTAAGATCGATCACGATAATAAAATGCCAGATCTTCAGAATAGAATAAAGAATGAAAGAACAAAACGGAGTCCTAAAACCATAGATAGGATCATCATATGTTGGTTATAATTAATTTAATTAAAAGAAAAGAATTACCTTTAGTGGAATTCTCTCTCCGTTGATGTTTCCGGTCACGATCCGATGTGATCCGCAATTGCGTAATAGAAACCAAGTGTGGGATTCCTCTAGCGGTGATCCACACATGCTCCACATATCTCTGGATTTTTTCGAAGGGATCTATGAGTGCTAGCATGGAAGAGCCTTCTCTTGTGATGTCCACCTATTATCACCTTGAGGGCCACTTGGAAAAGCACTCTCCTTGATCTGGTGAAGGAGGATCTCTCTCATAGCTTGAGAGAGTTATTGGGAGAAAAGAATTCTATCTTTTCTTGAGAGATTTTCTAGATATATTGTTCAGAACCACAATAAAAATGGCAAGGCAAATGAGAATTATATAATAGGTATTTTTAATTACTGAGAATAATAAAATGAATTAATTACCCGAAATCATTTATTCATTTAATTTAATTCTTTTTAATACATCTTGTATAATAATAACAGTTGACTATTATTATTACTTGACATGAACCCATCGAATTACACCTAATATTATTTAATTAATTACATAATATTATTTCTCACAAATCCCTAAAAAACTACATGGAGTCTATATTAATATACATGACGTGTACATTTTTTAATTTTCTTTATTTCCTCCACCGCATTTATTAGAAATTGAATAATTGATATTTATTTCTTAAATAAATATTAATAAATTACTCTTTAATAAATATATATAATTTCACCCACAATAAATTCTCTCAAATAACTAGTGTCGAAATAAATGCGATCAGGAATCCTCGAATAATTATTAAACCACAATCGTTAATAATCTTTATTCAACTTGTTAAATTAATATTTAACTATGATACTTGGACACACTATGTTTGTGACCCTCTAGGCCTCTTTCTCAGTGGAATTAGTAGAAGCCTACTGAAAGTCCAAATATAGCACATAGAAACATGCCATGTCAACCATAGAGAAATAATTTATCATTGCAATTACATGTCACCTCTTAAGAACGCTTACCATGGAATGTAATCCCTTTGTCTCGATATCTTGAATCAAGAAGGTTTCATGATAGTGCCATCAAACCATATTCTTGTTTATTCTTTCTTTGAATTTCTAGAATTGAACTTTCCCATTCCTCACCATGGACATGGATTTATTTAGGCTATATCAATTCCATAAAAGGGCTAGATATATCAACTCCCATTATGGAACAGAAGGGAAAATCCTTTATCTCATTATCTATTAATGCAGTATTACTCATGATGCACCCAACATATTCTACCTCACTATGAACAATGTTTCTTCATAGTTTACATCAATGCATGTAAGTGTGCAAGTTGTAATACCCATTAAAAATAATAATATTAAAAGGCTAAGGACCAATAAACATGTTAGAAGATAGGAACATCCAGTGACACTATGAAATGTGGATTTCCTACTAGCAAGTCTCATTCTCATAATATCCTCTTGGATATTACCAAGGTAGCACACAATGAGATGGGGCCTCAATGTTTTATGAGTCCTCACCTTTAATGGCATGTATTATTGGTGTCCCTAAAATAACATCATCCGACCATAGAACATATATTCAAGAACATTGTTATAGCACTTCTGGGTTCTCATCATAGTAGGGATCCGCTATGAACTTTTAGTGCAATAGCTATCCTTGGGACATTATCACCTGAACTTTCATGTAGAAGAACAATCAAGATATGATAAGGTATTTATTAATGAATAAAGTACAAAGTATTTTTTTTATAGTCCACCAACTCCAACACACTCCTACTTGGACTAGAGCCAACTACTAACAACCTTGAACCTGATAGCTCTAACATGATACTCATTCTTCTTCTAAGAAAAGAATTTAGTCATAGGGTCTACCACATTCTCTTCTGGGGATAGTCTTCTCACTACAACTTCACCCATTTGATAGAAATCCCTCAAGAGGAGATATTTGTCTGTTTATGTGACCTTGGTTATTTTTTAAGATCCATAACTGCAGTATTATCACAATACAATGTGATAGGATCTTTTATCTTAGGCACCACATCATGCTCTTGGAAAAAGTTATAAATCCATATGGATTCCTTGAATACATCAGAACTCTTTATATATTCAGAATCCACTGTAGAATAGGCAACAACTGGCTACTTTGAACTATTCTAGCTCACAACTTCTCCATTGAGATAAAAAAACATATTCAGATTGCAACTTCACATCATTCTGATCTGTCTGAAACCCAGTATCAGCATACCCTCTGATGACAAGCTCCTTTTCTCCTCCATACACTAGGAACATATCCTTAGTTCTTCTCAGATACTTGAGGATAGTCTTAATATTAGTCCAATGTTATTCTCTTGGATCTGATTGATATCTTCCTACCATGATCAGTGCATAGGAAACATTAAGCATAGTACATCCAATGGCATACATGATAGATCATATAACCGAAGTGTATGGTATCTTACTAATTATATATTTCTCCTATTGTGTTTAAGGACACATTTTATTAGAAAGATTCAGTCCATGTGACACTAGAACTAATCCCCACTTGGATTGTTCCATTCTAAATCTCTTTAGTATCTGGTCAATGTATGTACCCTATCTTAGTCCAAATAGCCTCTTGGATCTATCATGAGTGATCTTGATCCCTAGAATATAGGCTGCTTCACCAATGTCCTTTATGGAGAAAGACCTGTTCAACTAGTCCTTAACTGACTATAATACTGGTACATTGTTTCCAATAATAAATATAGCGTCAAAATATACTACTAGGATAATGACCGCATTCCAATTAAACCTCTTATAAACACATGGAACACATTTGTTCTTAATGAAGCCAAATTACTTTATGGATTCATCAAATCTAATGTTCCATGACCTGGATGCTTACTTTAATCCATAAATGTATTTATATAACTTGAAAACCCGTTTGGATTCACGTGGTGTCACAAACCCTTCTGGTTGTTTCGTATAGGCATCTTCTTGAAGGTTCATGTTCAGAAATGATGTTTTGACATCCATTATCCAGATCTCGTAGTCATGGTAAGCTACTAAGGAAAGTATGATTCTTATGGATTTAAACATGGAAAATGATGAGAAGGTTTTATCATAGTAAATTCCTTGTTGTTTTCTAAATCATTTAGCCAATATCCTTGCTTTATAGGTTCTAACTTGATATTCCATGTCCAACTTTCTCTTTAATATCCATTTTCATCCAACAATCTTTACATAAATTGGCTCATCGACTAGAACCCATACTTTGTTCTAATACATGGAATCCATATCTCAATTCATATCATATAGCCATCTTGCAGCTTCTGATCTTTCTATTTCTTCCTTGTAGGAGATAGGTTCATCATTGTCCAAAAATAATGATTCACCATCATAAATGACAAGGAAACCAAATCTCTCTTGTTTCCTTACCTCTCTTGAGCTCCTACACAATACTTGTGTTTCTGGAACCTCTTCTATGGGTACCTTTAGAATTTTTCCTTTACCAGCTCTTGTGTATATTGAGCATCAAATAAATTGAAGTCAATATTCTCCCACTACCATTTTTGAGTATGTTCTTCCTCTCAAGAAAGATGTCTTGTATGGTGACAATCACTTTCTTATATAAAGGGTTATATAGGTAATATCCTTTCGTTTCCCTAGGATATCCTATAAAGATACACCTCAGGACCTGGGGTGCTTGTTTGTTTCCTAATAATTTCTTAACAGACGACTCTCATATCCATACATGTGTGTGAAAAAAATGGGTTTCTTTCCATTCCATAATTCTGAGGGAATTTTGTTTGCTACCATTGTTGGTACTCAGTTTAATGTGTATGTTGCAGTTTGTAATGCATATCCCCCAAATGATAATGGATGACCTGCATGACTCTTCATCAACCTCACCATGTCTTACAAGGTGTGTTTCCTCTTTTCACTAACACCATTACAATGTGGTGTATAAGGAAGAGTGAGTTGAGATAGAATCCCATACTCCTGTAGAAGGTCTATGAACTTTTGGTTCAGTTATTCTCTTCCTCGATCTAATCGAAGTTTCTTTATCTTCTTACCAAGATGATTCTCTACTTCATTCTTAAATTCCTTAAATTTTTCTAAGGCTTATGACTCATACCTCATTATGAATATATATCCATTCCTACTTAAATCATCAGTAAAAGCAATGAAGTAAGAATATCCACCTCAAGATTTTACTGGAAATGATCCACACACATCTGTGTGCACCAATCCTATAATCTCCCAGGCCCTTTCACCCTATCCACCGAAAGGCAGCTTTGTCATTTTACCTTGTAAACAAGTGTGACATCTATCACGTGGTTTTGGCTCAGTAGAGTCTAAATAACCATCTTGGATGAGATTTGTAAAGCACTTCTCGTTTACTTGACTGAGACGGTGATTCCACAACTGGGTGATGTATGAGTCTTGTGAGTTTGTTTCGTTATCAATTGTAACACTTGGTTTTCATAATTTAATACATAATTTTTTTTATCTAAATGTGTCATGCCATAACATATGTTATTCTTATAAAATAAAAACCCCTTATTTCAAAACATGAAAATAAATCCATCTATATCAAAACATGATACAGAAATTATATTCTTGGATACATTAGGAACATAATAACAGTTATGTAAAAAAAATCAACACAGTTGGCAATGAGAGATGGTAATCATCAATGGCCAATGTAGCCAGCCCCGTGCATTGGTAGCTCAAAAATCCACCTCTCCTCTAGTAATCATTCTAAATCTACTTGGTTCCTACATTTGAATACATATGTGAGCCCCACAAGTTGCATCTAATACCCAATGTGTAGAAATGGAAAGATTAAACTTGATAACGAACTCACCTTTAGTGTCCCCATGATTCTGGGTGAATTTCCGCTTCCATTGACCTTTCTTACCACATGAAAAACATACTTCCTATCATTCATTTCCCTGCCTATGTATCTCTCCCTTCTAGGAGGGACTGTACTCTGGGGATCAGACCATTTATGAATCCTTGTCACCTTTTCTTTGTCCTTCCTTCTCTTATTCACAAAATGGACTACAGGTTTTTCATG
This sequence comes from Viscum album, assembly GCA_963277665.1. Classification (NCBI taxonomy): domain Eukaryota; kingdom Viridiplantae; phylum Streptophyta; class Magnoliopsida; order Santalales; family Viscaceae; genus Viscum; species Viscum album. Next base: position 1,399,041,259 of record OY728143.1, on the reverse strand, counting down.
CCTGATTTCCTTATCTACCTTGAGAATTAAGTTCAAATGTTATGATAGAATATTCTCATTGTTTCTCAAGTTGTAGTTGACAATAAAGCCCGAGAATGTCTTGTCCAGTTATGATAGGATGAGATCTGTATGCAACTCATCAGAGAACATAATACCTATGATTTACATGCGTTCAATGTAGATAATAATAATGAATACATGAGGCACAAATCACATAGACTCTCCAAGATTAGTTGTGAACAATGAATTGGAGTTCACATATCTCTCATGTCTCACCTTCTCTTGATAGAGATCCTTAAGGTGGGAAATCATGTTATACGCATCCATGTTTTCATGTTGCTTCAAGATCTTATTGGACATGGACGACAGCATGAAATATTGGAAATATGTGGCATAATCATTATGTTTCATATAGAGATATAGTTCCTCATCATTGTCCTCCTTTCCAGGTGCAACTAGAATAGGCTCTTCCATCACATAAAATTTCCTCTCATGGTGAAGGATGACGCATAAACACCTCTATCATTCATGGAAATTGGTGTTTGTGAGAAGGTTTTCCATCTTGAGTATGGTTTATAATGATATGTTTGAAGTAATTTTTTTTTGTTGTTTCTAAAAAATAAGATGAAAAAAGGTTTATCACTTTATCCTGATAAAACTGAGACAAATAAATAAATTAATAATTTTGTTCTCCCACTATTTTATTAAAACCCAATAGCCCTCACCATTGACTTCAGGATATTATGCTGCCTGAAAATTCTGGTGTAAAGGATCCATATTTACCTTCGCATTACCCCATATAGGGTTGGTCATGCAATTTTAAGGGTTTTAGGTAGGCATTCCCAATTCCAACTGTATTAACTCGTTGCTCCTTGATCTGCTGAGTGGGCTCCCAAATCCTGAAATCCTTTTATTTTGGATTTCCTGAACCTTTGCCTCTTGGTCAAACAAAGTCCTGTTGTGGTAGTCAAGCCTTGATGTGAACCAAGTTAGGTCATCACAAAACCTTGAATTATAATTCCCTGATAATTGAAATCACCCCAACTAGGGTTGGTCAGGAACTTTGAACTATCGTTCGATTCAATCCAATATTATTGAAGGCTATACTGACTTAATAATTTTTTTTGAGGTATTTTATCCATATACGTAAATTAAAATTTTATTATCTTTGATTACATTCTTTTTAATATTAATTGGGATATACTTAAGTGATTAACCATGTTTAAGATAATATTTACACATAATCTGGTCTTATTTTAGTTCCATCTTGCATGATTGTTTAATTCATTAATTGTGTGATCGTGACAGTACTCCCACAATAAATAAACCATGAAATAAAAAAAATAAAATAAATGGTATGATAATGAGCTTGTTCTATGGGTTATATTATCTAGCGGTTGATAAACTAACCCAAGACATAGGGGAGAAACACTTTGAACCTTTTGGGTTCGTGTTTACAACTTTACACCTATCCACATTTGTATCTCTTTGGATTGGTTTCACCTTGGCTCCAAACTTGATCCACATCCACTAGCTTGGGAGATCCACCCATTAAATATTCTTTTATCACACTTGTAGGTGAGGTGTAAAACATGGTTTTACATAAAAGAAACCTTGGGCTCATAGTCTCTACATGTCAATGAATAGAAGGCCCGTAGGGAAAAAAATTAATTTAAATAAATAAATTAAAAGAAACCATTCACATACAAAGGCCTTGGTCTATCTCATGATCATCCATATGTGAAATGATAGTTATGCATAAATAAAACTATAATTAAATTATATAATTGTTCTTATTTAAGATAAATAATTCTTGAATCAATTAATTATCTTTAATTAATCAATTGTTTTATCTTAAACCTTTTTTTTGAATTTCCCTGAGATTCTCATCCATTATAATTTTAAACAAATAAATTCATTTAAAATTATCTTTGTATGTAACTTGTAACTTGGAGGAAACCCAGTTAATTCTCTTTCATAACTACCAAATGAGTATAAATGAACAATACACAGATGTTAAATTAAACACATATATATATAACACCTATCACATGTTGTGATTTAGCATTACGCCAAAACTATGGTACACATCTCAAGGGTTTGTGTAATATAATAATAAACTTTAATAAATCTTCCTAACGTGGATGAGTAAACGTTATGTAGTTCTGACTATACGGTGTGTACTTTTTTCACCTCCATCCTAAGTACATGCCTAGGGACATTGTGTGTAGATGAACTTCGGAAATCTTTGGAGTACACGGCGTGTTTAGTGGGATACACGCCGTGTAGTATCTGAGTTACACAGTTTCCAGCCGTGAAAGTCATGTATGGGGTACATGGTCCAACCCTAACCCGAATGGAATATATGTCAGGTTAAGTGGGACATACAGCGAGTAGTCCAGAAACTGTGTGCCACCTCTTCCTGGTCAACCTATGGAGTCTGAAAGACTTAGATATGATCCTGTGACACGGCCTGGTTTGGCGGACCGTCCTAGTGCATGGAACCTATACTACACAACGTGCACTGCCGAATACACCTCGTGTGTTCTTGTGTTGTACGTCCATGAGCTTTGGAACCTCCAGATGAGATCCTTTGTTTTATTTTAATCAAAATTAAAGAAAAAAATCATTTTTGTACGGTGAACGGGAAACGAAAGGGGAGGAATAAATCTCGAGATTCAGATTTATAAAATGATTAAATTGAATTGAAACAACTAAATTGTTAAATGTGTAAATCACCTATAAAAAACTAAATAATTATAATCAATGATATGACCCCTATGTAACCACTTGTAGGTTCTGGGTGCAGCGGAAGCACATTAGGTGGGTGTACCCAATATTAAATTTACTTATTAACAATGATCAATCTGAGATCTGTCGCTATAATAAAACATCTGATCGTTGAAATAGAATGAAGAAAGAAATAAAATTAAGGGAGTCCCAAAAACAAAGATAGGATCATCATATGTTGATTATAATTAATTTAATTAAAAGACAAGAATTTCCTTTAATGTAATTCTCTCTCTATTGATGTTTCTGGAAACAATCTGATGTGATCTGTAATTGCATCATAGAATCTAAGTGTACTATTCCTCTAGCGGTGATCCACATATGATCCATGTATCTCTAGACATCGCCGAAGGGATATCTGGGTGCTAGCATGGAAGATCCTTAACTTGAGATGTTCGCCCTCGATCGCCATGAGATCCGCTTGTAAAGCACTCTCCTTGATCCGGTAGAGGAGGATCTCTCTCGTAGCATGAGAGTATTCTAGGAAGGAAATAATTCTCTCTTAGCATGAGAGATTTTCTATATCCGGTGTGTACAACCAAAATAAAATGGCTAGGGTAATGAAAATTATATAATTAGGATTTTTAATTACTTAGAATAATAAAATGAATTAATTACCTGAAATAATTTATTCATTTAATTTAATTCTTAGTAAGACCCCATGACTAATAATGAAGGTTGACTAATATTATTACTTTAAACGCACCCAGTAAATTACACATAATATTATTTAATTAAATAAATAATATTATTTCTCACAAATCACAACAAAAACAACATGGCGTGTATATTAATATACAAGGTGTGTACTTTTTTTCCGTTTTCTTTATTTACTCCACCACATTTATTAGAACATGAATAATGGGTGTTTATTTCTTAAATAAATATTACTACATTACTCGATAATAAATATATATTATTTGTACCACAATATATTATCTTGAATAACTAGTGTCAAAATAAATGCGATCAGGTATCCTCGAATAATTATTAAACCACAATCATGACTAATCTTTATTCAACTTGTTAAATCAGTATTTAACTGAGATACTTGGACACACTTAGTGTGTGACCCTCTTGGCCTCTTTCTTAGTGGCATTAGGTGGAGCCTGCATAAATTCCAAGGTTAGTTTCTAGTAATATGCCAAGGAACCCATATAAAAAGAAGTTAACACTACAATGATGTGTCACCTCTTACGAACAATTACCATGTAATGTAATCACTTTGCCTCTATTTCTTGAATCAATCAGGTTGCATGCTAGTGCCATCAACCCATGTTCTTGATTATTATTTCTCATTACTCACTATGGCCATGGATTTATTTAGGCTATATCAATTATATCAAAGGGCCTAAGATATCAACTCCTGTTATGGAACAGAAGGGAAAAATCCTTTATCGCATTATCTATTAACGTATTATTACTCGTGACGCACTCAATATATCCTACCTCTATACGAATAGTGTGTTGTCATAGTTTTTGTCAATACATATAAGTGAATGATTTTTAATACCCATTAATAATAATCTTAATTTCTAAGGACCAATACACACGTTCGCAGATAGGAACATCCAGTGACACTATGAAATGTAGATTTTCTACTGGCAGGTCTCGTTCTCATAATATTCTCTTGTATATTACCAAGGGATCACACCATGAGAAGGTTCCTCAAAGTTTTATGATCCATCACCCTTAATGGATTGTATTATTTTTGTCCCTCAAATAACATCATTCATCCATAGAATAAATATTTAAGAATAGTGTTATGGAACTTCTGGGTTCTCATCATAGTAGGGATCCGCTATGACCTTTTAGTGCAACAGCTAACCTTAGGACATTATCACATGCACTGTCATGTAGAAAAACTATAAATATGTCATAAGGTTTTTATTAATGAATAAAGTACAAAGTAGTTGTTTCTAGGCCACCAAATCTAACACGGTGATGATAGGTAATGTGAGTCATGCATGTGAGGACCTCGTGCTTACATAGTATTACTACCACCATGGGTTCTTGGGAATATTTTAGCAGATTGAGGGATTGTTTTTTATCAATATCGATTAGATGGGTTAGTACCACATGAATTGTAGATAGGACAGATTCGATGTTCTATAGGATTGAAAAGTTGAGGGCATTCAGTTGGTTATAGACTTAGGGGCTTCACCATATGCAATAAGGTGGTTCCGAACTGAGTACATCTAGGGTTCTTTTAGGAATGTTTAAGAAATCCCATGGTTATATTCTACATCTACATGTTTTTTATCTTAATACACTTAGTTTTATTTAACCTGATTATTTATTTTTATCACTTCACTAGTATAAATTGGTTTGGGTTTGGTTAGAAAATGGTATTTTTTTTAAAATGGCAGGTGGCATGTGTTGGATTTTAAAACGGGAAAGTTGTGTTTGTTTAATAAAATGTGAAATCTTATTTTTATAAATTCATTTAAAAAAATGTTAATGGATTGTTTTTAGGAAAGAAAAATACATGGATTTTATGGTTTTAATTGTCATTCCTACAAAACATTTCAGTTCCCACACCAACTTTATATTTTCAGTTTTAGGTTCTCCCATTTTTACATCACTCTTGGAGTGAGTTTAATTTTATGTTTGGTGGTGACCCATGAAATCACATGAGGGTACGTGTTGTAGTTTATTTATTGTCTCTACGAGTACTCATTTTTATTGTTCAATTTTATTTTTATTTATTTATTTATCATTTTTTTCATGAGACAAAGAGTTCCCAATAGTTTTATCTTGATGTCCGGCACTAGTTTCTAACCCATGGGGATCAGGAATGACCTTTAGTCCATGTTGTGGACTAGCTCTGGTATTGGGTCATATGACATACTGGGCTCGTTCATGAAAAAATGGTATCAGAGGTGGTCCTTATTATTTGGGGTGTCTAGTAGATGGAGATTAGGACTGTCGAAAATCAAGAGGTAGGTGTGGGAAGAGCATTTTGAATTCTTGTTCGCACTGATCCTCAAGTTACTAAGGGTAGTCCAGGAATTGATTCCTTGTCTTGTCTTTTTTTTTGTTTCAGGATTGAGGGATGAAAACAAAGGAAAGATGGTGTTACATCATGATTTCTCATGGATTAGTGATGAATGTGGAGTCTGAGTACATATTTTATGCTCCTCCTAGTTGTTGATGCTTACTTAGGGCATTGCTCACTACTATGGAATCAGGTAAAGCATGACAAAAAGTTCATCACTCCGATATTTTGGTGTGATTTGTGCTTCATCTTGTTTTTTGTCAGTGTAAATGTGTTTTTGAGAATGAAAATAGGTTTTTAATGGAATTTTTTTTCTTTTAATTGGTGAAGTGGGTCTTGAAATTGAAAGTGATTTAGTTTGAAAATTGGTTCTTGTTTGGAATTTGTAAACGAGTGGCTTGGTGTGACCCTTGGTATTCTCTATGGAAGGTCACATATGTGTATGGTATATGTGTGTAAAGTGTATGTTGAAACGTATGGATGGAAACACATGTGACAGTTCATTGGATTCCATGGTTGTTGTTTTGGAAACTGATGGTTTTGGAAATCATATATCATTTTATAGTGTGGGTTTCGTTTGTGAGTATTGGATTTTTCATTTAAGAAGGCACTTTTGAAATTTAAATGAAAATGATGGTTTAAAATTTTTTTGTTTTTGATTTCATTTGAATTGGTATGGATTCTTGTAATGTTATTATGGGCTCATTTTGTTTTCTTTTATAGTTTTATGATTTAATATTGGTTTTGGTTTGTTCATTCATGGGGTTCAGAGAATGCCACCAAGAAAGGTCTCCAAATTTTCCAATGATTCATGACTATTTTTTGGTTCTTCTAGGACGTTGCTGGTTCTTCATGGTGATCAAGGTCCGTTAGAGGAAGTTCTGTAGCTTCAAGATGTAGTACATGTCTTTAGGGTATTTATAGCTCTTGATGTTGTTAGAGTGCATGTCGTTTTGGGTTGTTCAAAGGTCCATCTCTGGACTAATTGAAGTTGTTCTCCCCAAATTAAATGAAAATTGGGATGAAATGGGATGTCTTTAAATCCATTTTCATCCAATGGTTACTACCTAAATAGGTGAATATGAAGAAAACAGAATAGATCATGCATATTCAATAGGTCTAGTGGATGCTAAAGGACAATATTGTCTGTTTCAAGGAGTTCGCTTCCTTTTCTCTAGAGGTGGTGTTGCAGGATCTGATGAAGAATCCTATTTTCCTAAGGGGTCCTTATCCAGAGATCAAGGAGAGGGTCCTCTAACATAAGGACCGTAATTTTGAGAAGTTGTTAGATAAAGCGCTCCTAGCTGAGTTGGTTTCTAGAGCTTAGGTGGGTGGAAATCTGGCATCTCTTATTGTTCATGAAGGTTACCCATCTGATAAGAAGTATATTCTAGAGGAACCTATTTCTAAGGATTATCCTTTAATGGTTCTGGCTTATGGTTTATCAGGTCATCCTCGTGTGTGCCACTAGTGTGGCTAGTTTGGGAATTCAAATCCATCTTGCCGCATATATCCGAAGACCTGTCTACGTTGTGTTCATTTGGGTCACTTAGAGAAGTTTTGTAGGAAGCGTTGCTCAAATAAGGGGTTATCACTCAGGGATGCTCATACTTGACTATGATATAGAAGATGCTTCATCCATCAGATCCCTAACCATAGGTCTCCGAGTGAAGCTCGCGCACAGTTAGGGTTGACACGAGTATGTGAGACCTTAGCCCGGTTCTGTATCTTTCGTTTTAGAATAGTAAAATTTAAGGTTTCATTATTCTTGTTCTCCTACTATCACTACCAAAAAACTGGGTTTCTACAGCGCCACCCTTCATTAGCGCTAAAAAATCACTGATAAAGGGGAAGCCTTTATCATCACTAAAAATGCTGATAAAAGGCACTTTTAATAGCGCTATTAAAAGTCACTATCTATCAGCACTTTTTTTAGCACTGATAAAGCCCCCCCCCCCCTTTATTAGCACTTTTTTAGTACTATTAAAGGGGACCTCTTTTTCAGCGCTTTTTTTAGTACCGCTAACAAAAGGGTGGCTTTATGACTGCTTTTTCCAAGCATTGAAAAAGATTATATTTCAAAAAATATAGTAAAAAAATAATATATTGTTATATAAGTTTTATACTGATATAAATATAATATATATTTTTTAAATATGTTTTAGATTATTTTAAATTAAATATTACATTTAATATATAATAAATTTAGTGAAAAAAGCTTTAAAATATTTTAAAAAATATTATTAATTAATAATTTTCTAATTATAATCGATTAATAATCATTTAATAAAAATTTGATGACACAAAAAATCAAAAAATAATAACAAAATATCTAAAATAAGTTGAAAATGTAACTCAAACTTCAAATGGCCATGAATTTAGATCTGGGTGTCTGTTTTAGCTCTAGAGTATATCAAATCGAAGCTTGTAACAATTTCTATGCTCTAATGTCTTAAGGAAACCTTCTGTCACATTTTTAAAAGCCCAAAAATGGCCAAAAGGCCTCCAAAACTCAATTTTTAGTCAGGATACCCCAATTGTTTGACATTAAAACATATATAACTTCTGATCCGGATGTTCTCTATTCCTATACCACATATCATATCAAATAGTTTTTCATTTTATTCGATTTTATTGGTTGTGGAGCTCAAACGATCTTCTGGATTAGAAGTTGTGAGCATTTTAAGATTCTATGGCTTTTCAAATACACACACACACATATATATATATTTATTCATAACTATATATGTGTGTGTGTGTTTGTTGAATATATGTATATATATATTTATTTATTTATTTATAAACACATATAAAAAATATATTTTATAAATTTTTTTAAAACTAATATTATTAATATATATATATTAATATACGAATAAATATATGAATAAAAATTTATAACTAAAAATATATATATAAATAAATATAAATATAAATTAATATATGAATACATATATATATTAATATATTAATAAATAAATATATATATATATATATTAATATAACTAAATATATTTATATTAATATGAATCTATATTACTGTACGAATAAATATAACTATATATAAATAAATATAAATATATACTAATATATGAATAAATATATATATTAATATATGAATAAATATTTATATGTATTAATATAACTAAATATATTTATATTAATATGAATCTCTATTAATATATGAAATTTTTTTAATATATATATATAAATAAATAGTTATATTATTAATTAGATAAAAAAACTAAATAGCTTAGTGGTAAAGGTGTAGGCGTGCAAGGGGGGAGGTCTCAGGTTTGAGTTTTGGTGGAAGAAGAGAGGAGCATGTGGGCAATTGCGGGATGCGTGGGCAAGTGCAGTGCACATGAGAGTGGGAGGGGGTCTGCATAGTGAGGATAAAAGGGGGTCATGCACTATTAAAATCTCCCCAAGCATTTTAATTTTGTTTTTACTTTTATCAGCGCTTAGAAAAAGCGCTCATAAAATTCCCATTTTATCAATGCTAAAATAAGTAATGATAAATGACCTTTTTATTAGCGGTTTTTTAGTGCTGATAAAGGGGGCCTTTATCAGTGCTTTTCTAAGTACTGATAAAACGGACCCCCTATCTTCGCCCTAATTAATAGCACTTTTCTTGCACTGTTAATGTCATTTTCTTGCACTGATAAAGGCCTTATTTTCCGTAGTGTATTGTAAGTTCATATATTTTTTTGTAACAGTGTGATGAACTCACTCTATCACAACTCAAGCGGTTGCATCTATACTAAATATGGTTTTCTGAATCATTTGTTTTTTTAAATTGTTTTAGGCCCTTGTATGGGATGGTTTCAGTTTGGTGGTTCTTATTTAGTGATGTTTGGGTTTTGTGAGATAGTTTAATGGTGTTTCTGGTCCATTGTTTATTCATAGTTTCTTTCCATGAGTTTTCCCCTAATATTGGTGGTCCGGTTGGTGTGTTAAAAGATTATAGTTCTAGTGGTGAAGTTGTTTTTCTCATTCTAGGAAGGTTGTTTTGGATTAGTTGGGAGTTTCCACATTGGCCCCTCTCCCCAGGGTGGTGTGTTTGGATTTCAATTCACATGCTACTTGAGTCTTTATGGTGGGGATAACCCTCTTATTTTATTCTATATTCTTGTGATTTGGTTTCTATGGATCATTCACGTGCCACGTTTAGAGTGAAAGGTCCCCCTAATGTTTGTGTTTTGTTCGGTTTATCGGGCATGGAATTATGTTTTGAGTAACTTTTGGTAGGGTGAATTTCTATGGGCCGAATGTTTTTATGGTGGGGATAAGTTTCACACCCTAACCTCAAAATTATAATTATTTAAATTATTTTGTTCCATATTTTTTTTAATTTCATGTCATTCTAGGTTGAAATTTAAAAAATTTTGAGCGAGGGTACTTGCGCACAAGTTATGCATAGTAAATAGTAACCATGAAGAAATCGTGTGTAAGGTACCGTCATCAACATAGTTCCATTTGGCATGGTTAGAGCATATTTTCTCAACCGCGCATCTTCTTGTAGGTAACCATATTAGGGTCGCATTCCTAGGCAGTGGCCAGCGCATGGTCTAAACCATGCAGTTGCCCCGTTTTCAAAGTAAATAAAATTAAATGAAAAATTAAATGAGAAGTAAAATAAAATAAAATAAAATAAAAATAAAAATATTTTTATAGTAATTTTATTGATAATATTATTATTATGGATATTATTATTATTATAGTTTATTATAATTCTTATTAGGTTTATTATTATTTTTTAAAGTTATATTTTTTATTTTTTTCTATTTTATTTCTTTCTATCTTTTTTCCCCTCATTTCTCTCCTCTCCCTCCTTTCACTTGACACCTCTCTCTCCCCTTTCCCTCTCTTGCATGAAGATGCCCCTCCCTACGCACCCCCTTCTTCCAACGCACCAACCTCTTCTATTGGCCCTCTCTCACACAACGCCACCCTACTATGGTGATCCTCCCATACATGGTGCCTCTCTACTTGTGTGGCCCCTCCCTCACAAGACCTTTCCCTCATTCTATTCCCTTCTCACACGGTGCTCCTCTAATAGTGCTCCCTCTAACGTTCGTCCCTCCTCGCGGCGCGACTGGCCTCTTCTCTCCCCCTCTGGTGAGTATTCACAATTTATATTCTTCTTAATGGGGGATTATTGTTTATCCAAACCCTAATGGTTAGGGTTTTTGTGGGGTTTTTTTCTTCAGATTTAGGGTATACGGTTGGTCAGTTAGGTCTCGTTCTTTCTTCTGCTAACCCATCATTACATTTGCACCCCTTTGAGGTAGTTGATTCCATGATTTTTCTTTTTGATGCAATTTAATTGATTCTTTTTTATTTTAATAATTTTTTATATATGATTCAAACCATGGTAGTAAAAATTATTAGCTTATTGGTTCGTTTTCATGGAATTTTAATTTCCTAAAAATAGATTTTTAGGAAATTCTCTATTTATGACTATGTGTTTTCACACTAAATGATGCTTGAGTATTTTTAATAAATTGGTAAACAATATTTTCACTATTATAATTCATTTTTTATATTATTTTAGTGTTTTTACATTGTTATAAATTGTTGAAAATTGTTTTTGGAGTGATTTTTTCAATTATTCCTATGTGTGGGTGCACTTAAAGTGCTTAATTAAATGCATTTTTTTTTATGATGGAATCAATAATAGTTGTGATAATTTTACCTTGAAATATTTTGGTAACTTAGTTTTTATTTTCTAATTTGTGTTAATGTGTAATTTTGATGCCTCTTTAGTTTGATGGACATGGAAAATGTTTTTGGAAGGGTTGGGTTTAGTTTAAAAAAGTAAGTGGTGGTTTTACAAATTGTTTGGGGGTGTTTTCATTAAAAATTTGGAAGGTTTCATTTGATTATGAAAAATCCATGGGTGCACAAATGGATGTGCACTCAAATGAGGATGGTATCTCAAAGTGATGTTTATTTTGAGACTTTGTTTTTTGAAGGGTGTGTTGGTTCCTTCGGGTGGTTTCTAAAAGTGGTTTCAAGTGTGGTTTCAAAAGTGATGGGATGTTTGGTGTTGTCGAAATAATTATAGGTTTTTTTAAAATTAAAAGAAATCCTATTTGGAAGCCTAAGTGTGTGGATTTTTTTTTCTTTTTTTGAGATAAAGTTAGATTGGGAATAAAGGCATATTTGGAATTTCATTCTTAAAAGTATTTATTCGTGTAGAATTTAGAAATGGTTTTGAAATGTTTGAAAGGGTTTATGAAGTGATTTCCCTGTTGGCACTTTACCTTATTTTGGAAAATATAATGTGTTCTTGAATGTTTGAGTGCCTGATTGGCATTTTTAAATGTTTGTAAAGTGTTTTATGAGATTATTTGATGTGACGGCCTGGTGGGAACATTTGATGATTTGGTGTGTGTGTGTGTGTGTGTGTTTCTATATATATATATATATATATGGGCACCTATAAATGAGAGATATCCCTTTATGGGTTATCGTATTGGGTGTCCGTGTTTGGGTAAGTAAGTGCAGTGACAACAGGTATGTGGAGTCACACGTGTGATGGCCTCTTAATTACATAGTATTACTACTGACATGGGTTATTGGGCATCTTTTAGAGGATCGAGTGATGGTTGATGATCAGTCTAGATTATATGAGTTGGTATCCCCAAGATTGCTCATAGGCTATATGGGAGGTTCCCCTAGATTGGCTAGTTGAAGGCAGCCAGTTGGTTATAGACTTAGTGGCATCTCCATATGCTAGTAGGTGGTTCTAAACTGAGTACATCCTAGGGTCTTATAGGGTTATTTAGTAAATCCCATGGTTACTTTCTACACCTACTTGTTTGCATCCTAATGCACTCAGTTTCTGTTTATCATGATTATTTATTTTTAACACTTCCCTAGTATTATCTGGTTTGGGTTCTAGTTATAAAATAGTATTTTTTTGAAAATGGAGGGTGGCGTGTGTTGGATTTTAAAACGGAAAAGTTATGTTTGTCTAATAAAATTTGAAAAACAAATTTTTATAAATTTATTTCAAACTAGAGTTAATGGAATGTTTTCAAGAAAAAAAACGCATGGATTCCTTGGTTTATCATTGGCATTCCTACTGAGAATTTTGGTTCTCACACCTACTTTATCTTTTTAGTTTCAGTTTCTCATAGTTTTCATTTCTCTTAGAGTGAGCTTAATTATGTGTTTGGTGGTGATCCATGAGGTCACATGAAGGTATGTTTAGCAGTTTATTTATTTCCTCTATGACTACTCATTTTTATTATTCAGTTTTATTTTTATTTATTTTTTTATCTTTTGTTCATGGTCCAAATCATTACTAATGGTTTTATATTGATTATCAAAACTAGTTTCTATCCCATGGGGATCGAGAACACCCCTCAATCCATGCTGTAGACTGGCTCAGGTGTTAGGTCGGATGACATCCTGAGCTGGTTTGGGACACTCCATTATCACTTTTACTTGATAATATACAAATCAAATATCCACCTAAAGGAATTTTTGTGTTCCATGTAGCTGATTAAACAAGTCATCAATCCATGATAGAGTATACTTGGCCTTCATCATGATCTTGTTGAGCTCATGATAATAAATGTAAAGGTGTATTGACCCATCCATCTACTTGATGATGAGGATCACTTCACCCCTTAGTGAAGTACTTAGTTGTATAACCACTTTATCCAGATTCTCCTAATGTTTATTATTTATATCTTAATGCTAAATAATGGATATTCTATATAGTGTATTGGATATTTTCAAAGACTTGGGTATACGCTTGACTGATAACTCAACCTCACGGCTTAGAGGAAGGTCATGCAGTTATTTGGGAAACACATTAGCATATTCTTTAATAATGGGCATTCCATCAAGGTTAATATTTTCTTTATTCTCTCTCATTTGTGTTATATACTATTTCTCATAAGTAAATAATATCCAGGCTTGAGATAATGACTCAAAAAATGATTCTCCATTATCCTTACACTTTTATAGAATTAGATAGTGATTTTTGATATGAAGGGTGATTTCCATCTACTAGTAATTTATACTATCTCTTTATAAGAAAAGTTATTCCATACCCAGGATAACTTTGAATTTCACTAAAGGGAGTATCACAAAGTTCATTGGGAAATTCATCCTAGAAATATAGATAGTGGAGAAGTTATATATTTAGGATATGGCGGGATGGGCTGTGGGATTGGGAGATTCCTCCATCGGTGATGGATTCTAGGGTTTGTTCATGGCCATCCCTCACTTCCTTGGTTTCCAACTCCTTAACCTCAGCGGAACTGCATCGGCATATTCACATGTTCATGACCCATGGCGGTTGACCGATTCTTTTAACCCTAAAGAGGTGTCTTTGAATCGTGCCTTGGCCTCTCACCACTTCGTTTCAGATTTACCTACTAGATTTGATGACATGCTTCAAGAACCGTGATGTTCTATTGATACCTGCATCCCTACAGATGCACTGATGAACCGCATCTCGAAGGGTCCTCCTTCATCTCCAGATCTACCTAATATATCTAACAATGTGCGGAAATGTTTGTTCGGCCCTCGTTCAATACCAAAACTCTTTGCTATATCTAAGGATTCTCTGCATTTACCTGCTGATGGTGTGAATTCGAACTGTGGCGAGTCGTGATTACCATCCGGTCTGAAGGAGTTTGTGTCGCTGCGGGATGCTAAGATGGATCCTATTATGTCTGGTGGTAATGTTCCCTCTCAATTTTTTGTAAATGTTTTAAATAATATATCTTCCGGGCCGAAATTGAATGGATTTAGTTTTCTGGGTATGTTGAAAGACTCAAGTCATGGTAGGATTCTTTGTAAGGTTTCATCAGCTCACATTGAGTCTGATCCTGTAGTTCTTGCTGAGAGACTAGAAATTTGGGAAAACTCTTTGATTCCATGTATTGTGTTACCTAAAGGTGAAAAACCCTGGATGTTTGATGATTTGATTCACCAAACCTTGATTTTATGGGGTTTCTCTAATTGTAAATGTGTCTCTCTTGGTCGTGGATTTTTTCATTTTCTTGTTTTCCTTTGATGATTTAAAGCTTTATGCTTGAAGCATTGGGACCCTGCTATTGAAACCTGGTTGGCTTTATCTACATGAATGGTCTTTGGACTTTAATGTCTTGCATGCAAGAAATTCCTTTTCTCAGGTCTCGGTTCATCTTCATGGGCTCAATTGGGTCTTTTGGCATTGAAGGATTCTGTATGACATTGCTACAATAATTGGGAGTCTTATTCATCTCGATAAGGAGACTGAAGAGGTATGATTTGGTCACTTTGATGGACGCTGGTGGAGGTTGATCTTAGCTCCACATTGATTGACAATGTAACTCTTTCTACTCCTTCCAATAACATTCAAATTGATGTTGAATATGAAAAAAAACTCTTTTCTGCAATGACTGTATGGTTGTTGGAAACTCTTTGGATACATGTCGGAAGCATGTCACATGTGAGGATTGTGGAATGAGGGGTCATCCTGCAAAGTTATTCCGAAGTAAATCAAGGTTGAAAGATGCATACTTGTCGAAGCCCATAGTTTATGGGGGTGATGCACCCAAGGAACTTGTTTCCACTATGGTTGATTATCCTGACTCTCATGTGTTTAAAGGCAAGGGTCTATTGATGGATGCATCTCCAAATTAAGGTAATAGTGACCCCTCAGCCCCATAGGTTGATTTTGTTAAAGAGGTTTCCAAATCTCAGGGATTGATGATCCCTGATCACTCTCAGGTTGATGTCTCTAACCAGAATGATTCACAACGATGTGTTGACTACCACCATGAAATTCAGAAACTCTTTCAATCTTCTATATTATATAAGAAATTTGGGAATGTTTCTGAGGATGATAGGGGCCATGACAACCCTATTAAGGCTTTGATTAGTGGTGGACATGCAAATTTCAAGGAGTTAATCTTGAATTGCAAGGAAAAGTTGAATGATGGCGAGGATTTCACCTCTGTTCCCTCAAAGCGGTGACCACACAATTATTATTCTAACCTTTTTAGGAATGTTTCTACCATATCATCTTAAAAGATGCACAAGAAGATCGACTCAGACTTTTTTAATTAGGATAAATCTCAATCTAAGTGGGATCCTTCCAATGAATCTGATTATGGAATTGATATGTCGTTTTATGATATTTAAGCCTGTGTTAGGTGGATGAGGACATTTGTTTGTTTGATCTCGTTCACCTCTTATCTATGCTTTTTTATTTATTCTTAATAAATGTTTAGAAGTATTAATTTTGACTAGAATTGATTGGTATATGTTTGGGATACAATAATTTCCTCATTTTTTCATTTATATCATCAGTTCCATGTTTTAAGGTGGTGTTTAAATAGTTCTACTAAACATTCAAGATATAGAATAATGTGTTCAACTATAGTCGCATAGGAAATTCAATGTTCATGAATGAATGATAATCCTTCCTTTCACTATTTGATTCATGTTATAATCATTTACTTGAACTAAAATTAGATTAGGGATGAAAATTTTCAAACTTTTAATTATAAAAATGAAAAATATGATCTTTTAAGGGATAACTCATAAATGACATGCATTCTTTAACCTATGAATTTATAGGTTTCAATCTAAGGTATTCATTATCCGTTTCCTATTGTAAAATTTTATGGAAAATTTTTCTCCCATCCTTATGGTTTGAATGGATACTGTGAATTTACCAATGAATATCCCTCATGAGTATCAATATATGTGTGCATTAAGACCACTTTGTAATGAACTATGTGATGATCTAGTTAATACCCGATGCTCCCATTTTAGGGTTATTACCCATAGGTTTTTTATGATAGATCCTCATCCATTTTTAGTATCAAGAAAATTATTTTGTTTATTGGAAACCAATTACTCAATTATTTACCAAAATATATGGATTTTTTCATATTTATAATCTTATCCTAAAGAATTTCACTGTGGTTTTATAATCCAAATCCCATAAAAACATGTATTTTCTCCGATACCAACTATGAAAACCCATATCTTTAATACAAATTATTTAATGATTTAATACATAAATATACATTTGATAAAATCCCAAATGGTCATGATTTCTAGTGTATTTGGGTAATTAGATACATAAAATAATAAATTCAAACACGAGTACAACAAAATCATTTAAAAACTCAAAAACGAACCCTCATATTCCATCGATTCTATTAATACTATACAAGATAACCTAGGGATGTACATAATAACGGGGTGAGATATAAACCATAGTAAGGGAAAAATAAAATCATAACATGTTAAAAGAAATATAGGTGAGTGAAGAGTAATATCCTAGGTACATAAAATGGGAGATAATCATGAACATGAACATAAAAGCATGATATAAGAAGGTAGCATCAAGGAAACATATTACTAAAAAAACAACATAAACAATGACATCATAAGAATACATTAAGGATAAATACTAAGAAATAATTAAATAGTGTGAGTAGGATAACCTCTCATGCACCAAACATGGTATGTCATGAGATAATAAAATTACCAATTTATTATAGGGTTGTATAATTCCAGGCCCAACCATCACATTCATGTCATGTACTTGTGTTAGTGTCCCACATAGATCATAAAACTTAAGCAAAATTTCAAAAAAATTAATCCCACGATTATAGAGTGTGGTTTATATACACATAATTCCAAAATAAATTAAGGATAGGTATATCTAGGTGAAAACCCTTTAGTAGAAATGGGTATGGGTATTCACTATAAAATTTTTGGTATGGAAAAATCATAGGATAATTTCAACAGCATAAAGTGTCTACAAGATGATTCAAGGATGGATTTAATAAGGGTGAAAGGTGGTCTATCAATACATGCAAATAATAAGAATAATAAGATGTATTTTTTAAAAACACATTCCAATATAAACATTTACAATTCAAATGGAATAACTCAAGGAATGTTTTGAATAAAGGGGAGGAGGAGAAATTCCCTTACCTTGAGAGGGAGATTCTAAAATATTGTGAGAAGATTATTTAGATATTAAGATAATATTGTAAGGGAATTATAAAGGGATAGGGAGATTTAATTCCTGATTAATGGGTTTTAAGTAAAGAGGGTTTGGATGTTGGGTAGGTATTTATACTAAAATAGTGGGGGTTTATTTATTAACTTATAAACGTAGGTTTTGGATTCTACATGATAAAATAATCAAAAACACAAAGATTCACATGGTTTTTACCAATGTTTTCATCAAAATAAGGGTGGTTTAAAATATTTTATAAGGTAAATAACTGATAATTTAAAATAATACCCTTCGTGATGTGGAAGTGAATCATATTCATAAATAATTTATTTTAAAACACTAAATTTTAATATAGATTTTGGAGAATTAATTAGATGATTATAAAACAAATTAAATAACTATGAAAAAAATTATTTTAAATAGAAAACCTATATATGGTTAAGGATGTATTTTATAACAATTATTAAATCAATTTTGGGCTATTATGATTTCATAATATAGAGCCTATATTTATATGGTGTGTTCATTTAACTGAAAAATTAACTTCACCGGAAAATTATGAAAAATTAACCATTGGCTGAATTTGAAATTATAATTCAAAAATAATAATTATTTTATCAAAATAATTTTATAAATTTGAAAACTTTCACTTTTAAATAAAAAATCTTTATTTACTGAAAAATAATTTATGTGACTAACAACTTTATGGCCCTTATAAAAATTACATTTTACTTCATTAAATTGAAGTATCATTAAAATTTAAATAAATATTATTTAAAAAGAATATTTTATTAAAATAAAATAAAAATCAAAAAATTCATGAATCATAAAAAATATGTATTTATTGAGAATATGTATTCCCCAAAAATAAAATTTTGATTTCATGAAATCAAAAGATAATTTATTTCAAACTCATTATATAATAATTTATAATATAATAATAAAAAGAGATACATATAAACATTATTTCGTTAGAAATAAAATATATAAATTCATATTGCTATGATCTAGATAGATTACTCCTTATTATACTAGTGTTAATTCTAAGGGTAAGGTGTATGATCTTGGTGCTTTATTATGGTGGTTTGGATAACATTGTTTGGTTCATGATATTTATAAGCTTAAAATTCAATCACAAATGGTTTTTATTAAGCTTTAGTTACTAAATTTCATCATGGGATTAGGTAAGGTAAAATCCAAATTATGGAATCTCTATTTAAATCTTTGATAAATGGGAATGAAGTGTTTGATCCAATAGTTCAAGGTCATCAGTTATTCCATATGTGTCAATTGGAATTTATAATAACCCTTATTATATAATAATCTTAATAGTTACTATACAATGACTATATTATCAATGGTTAATATGATTATGGGTATTTTAAATCTAACATACTATATTTTATAATTGGTTAAAAATAACCAATGTAGTTCATATGTTATCTATAACTATATTACTTAATAAATAATTTACTCATTCAAAGGAGAGATTCATTTATAAAAGTTTTGGTCATTATAGTTTTGGTTAATAAAATATTAACATTGGTATTTTTTTTAGAATATGAAAAAAAATTATAGTGTTCAAGAATCCCAATTATTTTGGTTGGTGGAGTATTCAAGTATATTTCACCATTTTTTTTCATTGAATAAATAAAAAATGGATCAATGAGGGGGTAACCCAGTTATTTTGATTGATGAATGATTCACTTTGGGATAACCATTTTTGTTTCGACTTGAGGAATTAATTCATTCATACATAAGGAATTAATCACATCTTGGATGGTGTCTAAAATTGTTTATTTGTGGAACTAAAAACAACCAATTACTACCACATTCGTAACGAGCATTGATCATACTTACCAAAGATGGTCAGTAATTGGAGTTTCTTATCAATGATTCTTATGAACACACATTGTCTAATGGGATAGAAGGTAAGGCTAATTTCAACCTATTTGGAAAAATTATCTACTACTTTGGTACTCTCATATGCATTTAATTTATGTTCATAAATCCTTCCAAAATCCCCACATGGGATTTGTTACCCCAATTGTTTGTAATTAGTTATTAGCATGAATCAATGTTAACCATATTTATATATCCAAGGTTCTCCATCAATGGAACCATCTATATGTGTCATAGGTTCTCCATAAATGGAAATATATATATATATATATATATATATATCATAGGTTCTCAATCTTGATTCATTATTACTTGGTGATAATGATTAATAGGTTATTATAGTTTAAACCCACTTTATTGGGCACTCTGTAGTTTTATATCCATTCCGAAAGGTAGTGGTCATTCTGATGTTAGAATCAGATATATTTAATAGGCATCCTATGTATCCTTGTTAATGGAATTATAACCCATGTATCTCAGTTCCACTTAAAGGGACACATAATACCTTTTATGGTCCTGTGACAAGGATTGACCCATGTATTTTAACATCATGCATTAAGGATAAAAAGGGAAAATGTTCTGAGAAATTATTAGTGTGGGACTTACACATGAGAGAACCTTTATTGTTAGTCTCAAAGGGAATATGGAACTATGATGTTGGACAGATATTATAAGTAATATGGCCATGTGAAGATGACTACCCTCAGAAGTATGGCCTTTAGAGGATAAGATAATAGGCCACAAAAATATTATATATCATTGGGTTTGGGAATGATTCTAACTGGGGAAATCCCCAATAATAATATACATGGGTTGATGGTATTAGGTATGATCCTCATGGAGCTATCTTATATATCTCATAGACAAATGAATCAAATACCATGTAATTTGAGAGTTACTATTTATAGTCATGTGGTGAGATCATACTGGGTAATTTGATGTCATACGTTAAGGAAATTATCATGTAGTTTAATATCGGGTGATTAGGATGATTTCAGGTATTTTGATTTTATTTTATAGGGATATATGTTTTATTAGAGGTACAATAATAGATAATTGAGTGTGGATTATGTATTGAAGAAACCCTTAGGTGATTCATTCATAATATAGCCCTTTGTAGGAGTGTATTATGTGTAATATATCCCCTTGAAAGGGTGAAAATATTTTCAAGTCTTACACTTAATAAGGATTCCCATATAGAGGCATCTTCAACACACTGATGGAATAATCAACACATACCGCTAATCCCACATGAGTCATTGTTGGTGTGAGAAATAATATATTGTATAAGATTGATCACATCGCATGATTATATTTGGATGGGAATTACACCTGAAAATGGATCCCACTTATGGAATATATTCCCCATTTGATGACGGAAAATGGAGGGGAAATTAATGGTAGGAGGGGTATGACATCCAGAAAGAAATTCTAGGGGATTAATCCATAAGGGATTCCCTTTTACCACTTCCTACCAATTTCTAAACCCATGATTGGGGCTTACTTATCCACTAATTAGAAAACAGAAGGAATGGATTCTACCAATATCACATCACACTTCAATAAGAATTCCAAAAGTGAGTTCTTCTTCTTACGTTGGGGGTATTCCCACTACAAACTCCATGATTAGGGTCTTAATTATCAAGTAGATTCATGATCTCATACACCCTAAGGACCCCATAAGTTTGGGAGAAAATGTGGGGAACATCCTTCAAAAAAGGAATGCATGATAAAAAATTGGGTGGTGCACTAATACACCTAATACCATAATCATTGGAATCCAGTGGCAATGGAAGATGTTTTAAATTGGGAATCCTTGGATTTTTGGAATTGATGAGAGAAGACCATTCAGACACTTCATAGAGGGGATAAGATAAATATAAACACTACATGGGAGGAGATCTTTAGTAGGAGGGAAAAACACCTTAGGATGAACCTATATTGAATAGATATAATTATATATGAAATGGGAGAACTGAAAAAGGGGTCCTTCACTAATAAATTCTTTCACAAAGGGGAGTTCGTATTTCACAATTGGCCAACTGAGATCCTTCTTCTGAAAAGGATTTATTTATAGAAAGGTTTCATTCATGGAGGAATCATTTTTGGAGAGTATTTCTTCCTTTATTTTGAATTGATATCCTATTGTTTGCGGTAAGATCAAAGTCTTCAGCTTCTCCAAGAATTGAAAGCTCTTCATATCACTCTCACTCTTTCTCCTTTTTCTTTCTATTTATTTGTATTTTTGTCTATCTATCACTAATATTCACTCTTATCTACATCATTAAGTATTTACATATTCATAGGCATTGTAAAATAAACCACTTTACAAATATAGATAGGTGTATCGGAATTGATATGTTTTTTCTGGGTCACATAAGAATTCCTCTTTCCATAAATGAAATTTATTTTTGAAGTGTTGAAAATAAAGGCCTCACTCTACTAATGAAATTAATTTGTAGGGGGATTCAGATCCCCACCACTCTCTAAAAATGAAATTATTTTGTGGGGGTATAATATCTCCACCTCACATCACAAAAAAAAGTTCATTTAGCGGGGGTAGAAGATCACCACCATGCTCTGTAGAAAATAAATCATTTATAGGGGGTTGAAGATCACTAAATTGCTCAACAAATGATTTTTTTGTACAAGGAAAGGTGATTCCCTAATCCCTTTGATATATATATATGGGTTTCATATAGTTCTTTTATTTTTATGTTAAATTACATAGATTCTATGTAGGTTTCCTTTCATTGCTAAAAATATAATCAAATTTTCATCCAATTGATCATCGTTGTTGTTCGATGAACTATTAATAATACTTTTTGTATTATTTCAAATCCCACTACCCCAAAAAACTTCAATAGTATATCTGAAAACATTTTCTATTAATTTGTTATTTTCTATAAGGATGGGATGGGATCATGTTAGTCTAATATTCAACATGGATGTGTAGCATTATAAATTGTTCAATGATGTATTCCTAGTAGAATGAGTATCATTGGCCCTCTGTATGGCTTTGATTGGTGGAGTGTGTTGGTTTTCATAGGTAAAATAGTTTCTTTTTAAAATCTAATTTTAAAGAGTATTTTATTGAGATATAAACATCAATAGAAATTATTGATTTTTTAATAGAATTTGGAAGTGGTATTTCAAAACAAAAAAGGGTTATGACAACCCTACAATTTATTACACATCATTTCATGATTTATTAAATAATATTACTCATAGTATAACCTGGAATATAAATAAGTTGAGTTTATTTTGGAATTGGGTGCCTTAAATAACAACATAAAATAGATAACACACCAACAATATTGAAAACTTCCATGACATGGTCATATTATTCCATCTTACTTAAAACTATCTAGGATAACATGGGGACATACATAAGAAAGAGGTGATCTATAAATCCCTATAAGAGAGAAAAAATGGAATAACATGAAGAAATTATTACATGTTAAAAAATACATATATCAATTATACATAATCAGGGTGAGAATTATAAACATAAACAATGAGGTATGATATAGATTGATAACATAAAGGGAGCATGGGAAATGTGGAACCATCTTAAGATATGGAATCATAAACATAGGTCAACACTCACTAACAAGACATCATGACAGAAAAAAAACTTGTGACGGAATTGGTTCACTCATTAATCCATTAAAATACATATCATGGGAAAAAATACCCAATTCATTTGAGCACTGTATAATTTTAGGATCACCTATCACTTTAATTTCATTCACAAGCATATGTTTTACACATAGATCATAAAAATGGAATCATTTGTCATAAAATTTTGTACCACGATCAAGGAGTGTGGAATAAATTCAAATAATTCCCCAATAAAATAATTATAAGTTCATAAAGTTGAAAACCCATGATAGGAAAGGGGTATTGGTATTCACTACACATTTGTTTGTCATGGAAAATTGTAATAAAATTTTGATAGTATAACGGGGGCATAAAAATGTTCATTGGAGGTTTTAGTGAGAGTGAACTGAGTCACTCATCATTTAGACATCATAAGGGTAGCAAGAGGGATGTGTGAGAATATAGCCCAATATTAGGAAATGGAGATAAAAGGTATAAGAAAATGGATATTCTTGAATAAAGATGGGAAGAAGAGGATCCCTTCCCTTGATATGGTGGTTAAAAATGCATGGGAGGAGCTTCTTGAGATCTTGGGGAAACATTGGGAGGACTCTAAAGAGTTAATGTTAGAGTAAGGACATTCTTAAAGGTTTGTGAGTGGAGATGAATCGGAACATGGGCGGTATTATATAGGAAAAAGATTGGAGTTCTTTTTATTTCTCAAACATGGTTTTTGGACTCTATATAACAATACTCTCAAAACCACAAACCTTATCATGTTTTTCCCATGGTTTCTTACAAAGGGGATTGGTTTCCATTATTTTTATAAATACAATGGATGAACATATTAAAATATTTTCCCTGGTGATGTGGAAGTGATTCATGTCCTTAAAAAATCATTTTAAAACCATAAAATATATTATAGGTATTAGAGGATTGATAAAGGATTTATATTATGAATAAAATAAAATTAAAACCATATTATTTTAAATGGGAAATATAGACTTGTTTGTGGATACCCTTTATAGTGTTTATTACGTCTTTTTTTTTGTTCATTGTGATGTCATAATACACACTGTATATTTATATTGTATTTAAATTTTACATGAAAATTTGACAATCTCAGAAAATTAGGAAAAATCAAAATTAGATAATTTCAAAATTATTATTCCAAAAATAATATTTATTTTAACCAATTTTTTTTCAAAATATGTGAATTTTTACTTTTAAAATAATAATTGATATTAATTAGGAAATTCTAGTTTCTTGACAATAACAATTTTTGACCTTTGAAAATATATTTGACTTAATAAAAATTATATTATTACTTATATTTAGTAAAAATTATTTAATATTTTATAAAAATATTACTTATTTTAAAAATCCACTAATTTGTCAAAATAATCATCTTAATTGAAATTGAATATTAATTAAAAATACAATTTGTGTTTTATTTTATAAAAATAAAAAACATTTATAAAGTTCAAATAAATATAACCATTATTATAATTAAAATATAATATATATATATTCATACTATTATGGACATGATACATATCTCTTTAATATGCTAGAAAAGTCCTTAATAGTTAGGTGTGCGATGATGAGACATTAAGTGGTGGTTCGGTGTATATGGGTTGGGTTAGGATCTCGATGGGGTTGAACTTCTCCCATAAATGATTTTTATCATGCTTATGTTGTTATATCTCATATTGGGCTTGGTCAAGGGTAAATTCTAGTGATTTTATCTCCCTTCTAAGCTCTGATAATGTTTTTTCACAGGGCATGATCCTACTAGTTGAGGTCATCACTTCATTTCAATGTGTCAATTAGATTTTTCAAAACCCTATATTTATACTAATCATATGATAATTGTTAAATGGATTTATTATCAATGGTAATGATGATTAAAGATATTTTAAATCTTATAGGATATAATAAAACCATTGAATTGTATGTGTTTTCTGTAACAATAACACATCATAAGACATTTAATTCAAGCACAAAGGGAATTTTATTTATAACATTTATAGTCATTACAATACTCCCACCCCCTTAAAAATTTATACATCTAAATTTTCATCTCACACACTAAAATAGATGAGGGTAATGTTAATTCATAACTTCCTCTAGATCCCGCATCGCTTAAAAAAATCATTTTCTCTGCAGCACTTTGACAAGGTGCATTGTCTTATTTCATATAACTTTGTCTCTATGATTTAAGATCTTCACAATATTCTCTTCATATGGAGATCATTATTCAATGGTACCGACATTATATTGATTACATGTGAGGGGTCCTGTTTGTTCTTCCTCAAGAGGGATGAATGGAATAGATCATGTACTTGATATAGGTTAGGTTAGAGTACAATTTCATTGGCCACTTCTCTGATGAAATCAAGGATCTAGAAGGAATTTATGTATCTTGGACTAAACTATATCTTATTAAAAATCCTTTGACTTTCTTTCATGAATACATGTGAAGGAATACATTATCTCAACCCTCAAACACTATTTATCTTTAATTATTGCTGGTATAACTCTTATATTGACTCTCAGCAGCCTTTATGTGTTCATAACTTGTCTTGACCTTTTCCACAATTTACCTGACCATTTCAGAACCTAAGAGTTTGTGTTCCCCAACTTCATCCCAACATGTAGGTGTTCTACATATATTCCTATAAAGGGAATCATAGGGTGCAATTCGAATTCTTTAGTACAAACTATTATTGTATGAGAACTCAACCATAGGTAGATATTGATCCCATCCCCCTTTAAAGTTAATTAAGCTTGTTATCTACATGTCCTCAAGTTTCAGGATAGTATGCATAGATTGGAAATTATTTTAAGGGTGACAAGACATGATGAAGTTCAACTCATTATTTTAAGCATGTTGAAGACTCTTCTAGAACTTAGAGGAAAATCTTGGATCTCAATCAGATATAATTGATACTTGTGTTACATAAATCCTCACCACATATCTAATGTATATCCTCAAAAGTTGATCAAATAATAAGTCCACTAAAATTGAATTGATATGAGAGATTTTTGTAAGAAGATCCATCACAACCCATATAGAATTATTTCCTCTCAATGTATTTGGAAGACTAGTGAAAAAGTCCATGGTAATGTTTTCCCATTTCCATGTAGGTATGGATAATGGTTTCAAATCCCCTTGGATTTTTTCCTTTATTATTTCACTTGCAGACATACAAGGCACTATAATGTATATATTTGTGATCTCCTTCTTAATATTATCCCAGAAATAGTGTTCTCAATGATATTGATACATATTTTTCCTCCATATATGGATAGAGAATGTTGAGCTATATGCATCATAAAACAACTTCTTCTTTGTCTTATTATTTTTTGGTACACAAAGTCATGACCCAAATATTATAACTCCTTCTTCATTAACATTGAAATATAAGGATTTCCCTTTTCTTATAACTTCTAATTTCTTCTAAATTCCCAAATCATCTCATTGAGAAACCTTTTTCCTCTCTAGAAGGGATGGTTGAGAAATAATTTATGAATGGATTGATGATGTTTATACATTTATGATTCCCATTTCCATCCTTTTCATGTCTAAGAAAATCGGATCCTTCTCAATTCTAATCAATGATAAAAAAAATTGTATCCTTTCTACCTAGAGCATCTTCCACTTTATTTGACATCCCATTATTGTATTGGATTGAGAAATCATAATCCTTAATCATCTCTAAGCATCTTCTTTGGTTCATTTTCAGCTTTCTATGTGAATATGTACTTGAGACTCTTATGATCCATATATATTTCACACTTCTTTACAAAGAGATAATGAATCCATATTTTCAAAGTGTAGATCACTAAAACCAACTCCATATCATTTGTTGGGTAGTTCTATTCATGAAATTTAAATTTTCTTAAAAAATAGGATATCAATTTTTCATTATGCATTAACAAAAAAACCTAATCCCTTTATTGAAGCATTATTATATATAATAAACATTTCTTCACCAGTGGGTAGTGTAATTACATGTGCAGTAATAAGCCTAGTTTTCAAATCCATGAAGCTATCTTCACATTCATTATTACAAACAAACTTGAATCCCTTCCAATTTATCTTAGTTAAGGGTTTTGATAATCATGAGATATTTCCCCCAAATTGACGATAATACCATGAAAATCTAGAGAAACTATGGATTTCTATCATATATGTTGGCATCAAAAATACTTTAATTTATTCTATGTTTTAAGGTTCTAAATATATCCCATTTCTTGTGATCACATGCCCTGATAATGAGACTTTCTTCTACCATAACTCACATTTTTTTAATTTTCATAAGGTTTCTCCTTTCATAAGTTTTTTAGCATAATACTTAGATGATTCTCATTATCTTCCTTGAATTTAGAGTATATTAGAATATCATCTATAAATACTACCAAATATTTGTTTAGGTAATCCATAAATACTATATTCATCAAGCCTATGAATATTTTTGGAGCATTAGTGATTCAAAATGGCATTACTATGAACTCATAGTTCTCATACCATGTATTGTAAGTGGTATTGGTGATATCCTTATTCTTCACCCTTACTTGACAATATCCCAATAGAAGATCTACCTGGGAGAATTATTATTCTCCATGTAGCTGATCAAACAATTTATCAATCTATGGTAGAGTATACTTATTCTTTATCGTGATCTTGTTAAGTTCACAATAATCAATGGAAAGGTGCATTGACCCATCCTTCTTCTTGCTGGAGAGGAATGGTGCACCAAAAGGTGAAGTAATTGGGAATATGAACACTTTATCTAGATTATATTGTGCTTGTTTCTTTACCTCTTCAATTTCAAAATTATTCATTCTATATGAAGCCTTGGATAATGCAAATTTCTTATGTATAATCTTGATTGAAAATTCAACCTCTCATCTTGGAGGAAGACCATAAAATTCTTTGTGAAAGACTTTAGTGTATTCCCTCAAAATGTGCATGTATTCAAGTATGATATTTTTATTATACTCAAAAATTTTATCTAGATACTCTTTCTCATAGGTAAATAATATACATTCTTGAGATTTTGGTGCTAAAGAAGATTCATCCACCACTTTTCACTTCTACAAAATTGGGGGATGATTCATGATAAAAAGAGTGATTTTATTTTTGTGGAAATTTATGTTGTCTCTATATAGGGAAATACAATCCATACCAATAATTTCTTCAAATTAAACTAAAATAAGTATCATAAGGTTCTATGGGAAGTTCATCCAACAAAGTTTTACAGTGGAGGAGTTACATACTAGGGATTCAATAATTTTCATATTTTCTGTTTTCACCGAAAAATCTATCGCCATGCTTTGTGGTGGTGTTTGAATAGTTATACTAAAATTAAATGATATGAAGAAATTAATATAACCAAAATCAAAAATTATTCTCCCTATTCTTGAATGAATAACTAGGTTACCTATCACCACTTCATTTTTATGAGCCACCGCAGTAGTTGTGATGGCATAATCTCTCCCTTGATACCTTGGAGGTTGTTAGTTGTCTATGAAAACCCATTGATTAGTTAATTATTTTTACAATGTTCTGTTTTTCCTTAATGTTGAAATAATGGAAAATGTGTTGAGAGTTGACCAAATCATTCATTTTCTTCATCACATTAGTGGGTTTCTCCCATCATAAATCTGTAGCTAAGTTCCATTCCATCCTACACCAAAAGAATTTCTCCTTCCCCCTTAGGTAATTTATAGGGATATTCTTTATTCACTTTTGATAAGTGGGAGGTTGAAATTACTTAGAACCATTATATTTCTCCATCACACCACTATAATTAAATTAAAATTTACTGCTTATCCGGATGATACCCTTGAGATTCTCTGGTATCTATTTCGACTTTGAGGGAACATCAGAAATTTTTTTCAAAGCTATCAAAGTATCAGATCTCTATGGATTTTCATATACTACATTTTAGCTAACCAAAGAAGTGGTGAGCCTTGAATTTGGGGGTAAGGACAAATCTAGTGGTTTATCATGAATGTCTTTCGAAGTTTGACTGATACGCCCCGATAGATTCGTAATATTTTTTCTTGATTGAAAGAAAATCCCTTTCTACTTTAAGTCGGAGAGTGAGATGATAATATTTATCTAAAAAATAATAATCACTTCTTCCATTTTCCTTTGATATCTTCCTCATGATTCATATTCTAGAATAATGTCGACAACTAATCATCTTCTCCCTCCATATGATAAACAACCAGTATAACCTTATCTTTCTCAAAATTTTGAAGGATGGATAATACCTTTTCAATGGAGGAGATCCATTATTCAATGATTAAGTGATCAGACGATCCACATAAATTCAGAGGCATTTGTTTCATAACAGTCTCAATTGCAACTTATTCTTTCATACGGGTTTTGGGTGATCCTTGTAATCCAATATTCCATTCAGAACCTAATTTATCTAATAGTTTTTCATCATAAAGTTCACTATTCCTTCTCCCATTAGGTTGGAAATATCATTTGGGAAATCATCACATTGCCCTTTATATTGGTTTTTTACTTGGTTCCCTTATCTCTAGTCATTGGATAGAATAATAGGAAAATTAGGGATGAGTTTTTCAAACTATTAAACACATAAATGGGAATACAATGACAATAAAGGGATAACTTATCAATGATAAGTATTTACTTAACTTATGAATTTATAGGATTCAATATATGTTATCCATGATATATTACCTAACATATGATCATATGGGAATTTGTTTCCATTAATAATGGTTTATAATAAGCATGTGAATTTTCCAAAGCATATCCTTTGGGAGTGTCAACCCAAGTGTGTACAAGGCCCATTTTTTCACCATTTCTTGGTCAATTCTTGTTCAATGTGGTTTTTTCTTGTTTTACCTCTATGTACATCTATGTGAGAGCCACATCCACTTGTAGTATCCAGATAGGGATTTATTTTCGTGGAAACCACATACTCTATACTTTACCAATATTTAGGAATGTATTCATCTGTTTGGTCTTATCCCTAATTTTATCATTATATATTCCTAATCCTAATCCCAAAAATGACTAAACTTTCCTTTGATACCAATTATGACAACCCTATACTTTATTACATGTTATTTTATGATTTATTTCTAAATATTATACATAATACAACCCAGAAGATCGATAAGTATTGTGTATTTGGTAATTTGGTAAATTACATAAAAACATAAAATATATAATACATTAACATTAATGAAAAATTCATTGACATGCTTATATTATTCTATCATACTTAAAACTTTATGGGATAACCTAGGAATATACAAAAGAAAGGGGTGATCTATAAATTCAGTAGAGGAGTAAACAAGACAAAAATTGAATAAATTAATACATGTTAGACAATAGTAATATCAATGAGACATAAAAGGGTGAGGATTGTAAACATGAACAATGTAGTATGATATATCATGATAACATAATGGCATCATGGAAAATCTAGCAACAACTTAAAATGTGGCATCATAAACATAGGTAAAGGATAAATGCAAAGGCATCATGACAGTAAATGTCTAGTAATGGATTAGGTTCAATCCCTAATACATTTCATGATGTCATGTGAGACTAAAATATTACCCAATGCATTGGAGAACTTTATAGTTTTAGGCGTACCCATCACTTTCATTTTATTCACATGGATAAGTGTGCCATATATATCATAAAACATGGAATCATTTATCATCAAATTTTATTCCAAAATTAATGAGTTTGCAATACATAAATGTAATTCCCAGATAAAATAATTATAAGTTCATAAAGGTGAACATCCTTGATAGGAAATCAGTATGGGTATTCACTACACATTGTTTTTTCATGGAAAATCATGGTGAGATTTCAGCTGTATAACGGGGGAATATAAATTTAATGGGAGGGATTATTGATATTAAAAGGGGTATATAATCATTTATAAATCATAAGGTACATAAGGGGTATATGTGATAATATATCCCAATTTTAATAAATGGACATAAAAGGCATTATATAATGGAGATGCTTTAATAAAGAGGAGAAGAAGAGGATCCCTTGCCTTTAGAGGGTGATTCCAAATGCTTGGGAGGATCCTCTTAAGAGCTTGAGGCAATGTAGGGAGGACTCTAGATAGGGGAGGTAAGTGTAAATATGTGACCATAGGTTTATTAGTGGATAATAATGTTATCTTGGATGGGTTTATATAGGGAGATAGAGGGGAGTTCTTTTTTATTTCTTAAACATAGGTTTTAGACTCTATAACAATGTAATCAAAACCACAAACCTTATGATGATTTTTTCCAATAGTTTCTGCCAAATGAGAGTTTTTTTAATTATTTTATAATTAAAAGGGATGCAATTATTAAAATATTACCCTTTATGATGTGTAAGTGAATCATTTACTTAAATAAATGATTTCAAAACCATAAAATATATTATAGGATTTGGAGGATTCATAATGACTTTATAAAATTTATAATATAAACTTAAAATCACATAATTTTAAATGTTACACATAGATTTGGTCATGTATAACCTTTATAGTATTCATTACATCATTTTTTGGTCATTGTGATTTCATAATACACACTATATATTTATACTGTGTTTAATTTTTACCCAAAAATCTGACTGCCTTAGGAAATTATGAAAAATTCATCATTGGATAATTTAAATGTTCTAATTCCGAAAATTATATTTATTTTAACCACATAATTTTCTAAATATGTGAGTTTACACTTTTTAAATAATAGTCTACATTTATTTAGAAATTATGTGTTTTGAAAATAACAGATTTAGAACCCTTAATACACCTGCAAACGCCCTAAGAATAAATTGCATGATGGTGAGACTTTCATGTGGTGGTTTAGTGTATATGGTTTGGGTCATGATCTTGATGATCTTGAAATTATCTCATAAATGATTTCACTTGTACTTAAGTTTTTGGATCTTAGATTGAGCTTGGTCAAGTGTAAATCCAAATAATTATATCTCTATTAGAAGCTCCAATAAATGGGATTCATAAGGCACGATCCAATTGGTTGAGGTCATCACTACCTTTCTCTATGTAAATTAGATTTTTCAAAAACCTATATTTATACAAATCATATGATCACTATTCAAAAACTATATTATCAACATTAATAATTCATAATAGTTTTTAAATCCAATAGGATATAATAAAACCGAATAATTTCATGTGTTTTCTATAATCATAACACAGAATAAGACATTTAATTCAACTTTAAAGGTAATTTTATTTATAATAGTTTGGTTAGTTACATGGGTTTTCTAAAGTATTATTGATGAGATTTTGGAAACCTTCATAGTGTTAATAAAGTGATATGTTATGCCTTCTTAAATGGTTTCAAAAAGAGGTATTTGATATGGATTTAAAAGGAAATATTAAAGGGATAGACTTGACTTTTTTTGTCCATTACCCCTCATGAGGTGATGTCTTATTTTCCAAAAAACGTTTTCTTATCATTATCCCCACTTTTTATTTATTAAGGATTTTATTTTTTGATCCTTAATATAAGGCCCCAGCCTTAAACCTTACTTAATCTTGAGTTATTACAAGATTACACATTGAGGATCTTTTCGGGTTTAGAGTTTTAGAGAATTAGATCATAAAACTTGTATTACATTCCACATATATACCAAGTGGTTACATAAAGATAGTATTCTTCATTCGCATCAATGGAAACACATTTGAAATAAAACATGGATTATTTCTTGACACTTCCTTGACACTATCATCATATCATGTACCTTTCCCTTGACCTGTGAAAAACATTTCAAAAAAACTTGGGATGAGCATAAAAAGCTCAGTATGGGTTATAAAAACATGGAAAGGAAACATGAGTTCATATATACATAAGAATGAAATCATACTTTACCCATAAAACATAGGCACTTTAACATACCTCATAAAATCATGAATAAATCATAGAAATCATAAGACATAAAGGTAACTTGAGGCATTCATAACATTCTTACGTAGGGAGTAACCCTCTTGGTTACGTTTGGAATACCCATCACAGTATATTCCCTAAATCTCTTCGGATAAACCTTAACGTTTCACTCCTTCGCGTTACCCAATGCATTGGAGAGCTATAATGGGCTCACCCGCCCTTAGTTTATCACGGAACCACCCGTCTTCATAATAATGCCCAAGAACCATAACATAATCGTATCACATAAAACATGCATAAAGGAAACATAACATTTCCACATTTCAATCACAAGATATCAATACAACACATCGATATAAAAATGTTATGAAAACCATTTTTAATACAAAAGTAAAACATGGTATTTATTTTTCATTTAAAAAAAAGGTATGACTTGTAGAGGAAGCTGAAACTCAAATAACGGTCACAACGGCGGAGAAGTTGTTGTCACCGCATACGTATGACAAAAACATTCCCTTTTGTCGTTTAGTAAACGCTTCGTATAAAAAAGATTCCTTTTGAATAAACGTAAAAGTCAAAGGGGTTTATACACCGTATAAAAGAAAGTTGTGTATAAAATAAAATATGCCTCAATGAAGGAGATTGAGACAAAGTCCATACCTCGTATCTGACTTGACCCGACCGTTCTTTAATCTCCTGAATAATAAACTTGAGTTAATCTCTACTTGCTTATGAATCTTTTTCAAGTTCATTATTCCTTTTATACCATGTTATGAACATCATGTAATCAGTTAAGTTAATAACGTTTATTTTGTCGGTATTTGGTTCTTAAGTCAAAAATAGACTTCTTACACTTACATGTTGTTAATTTGGTCAAAGGTTCATTATATCCAGAATGGTATTCATGATGTAGATATCATATATGTAATATATATCCATTACATACATGCATTTATAATATTACATAATCATTTAGAGGTAAGAAATGAAATGCACCGTTCATGGAGACGGTAAGCCGTACGTACGCATGAACGCTACTTCCATTTCTATTTCATATTTTCTGGAATTGAATCATAATGATATAAGAGTATATTATAATTCCAGTATAATAACATATATAATATCATTAAATTTATCCTTTACACATCCCACATATGGTATTAACGAATCAAATCACTTTTAGGGGGCGGTAGTCCGCACTTCCTAAAATGAAGATATCGTGTTTACCCATAATGGAAACCATAAAGGTATGCCCAAAATGAAAAAAAAACAGAAGCTTAAGGAAAACATAAACATATTATATATCATATATAAAAATGGTGACATCATAATGGCCACCTTTGAAGGTGTTAAATGAGTATTGAACAATCATCGTTTCGGGAGGCAGAATTTCGCCATCCACGGAAACCGTATGTTCTTTAACCATTTGATGTAGTTGTGTGAGAGTGTAGCTCAAATAAATATTATAACAACATACTTGTATATTGAAGATACTGGTGTTGTTACAAAATAAGTAAATAAAAAGAGTTTAGGGGGTTGGAGAAGCAAAATAAAACAAATGAACATGAGAGAATGAATTACCTTTAAAAGTGTAACTCCTTTTAATTTGAGCCTAAAGGCTTCCTTTGAAAGGATTCTACCCAAAGGGAATCCTCTAGGATGAGGAGAGGGATGTGGAGAGAGCAAATGGTCAGGGGTTGGCCGAGCCAAAGGCTTGAAGAGTGTGTGAAATGAGGTAGAGGTGGGGGCCTTTTATAAGAGGAGAGGAGGGGCACTTTTGGAAAGTAAAGAAATATTACTTTATTTGAAAATGTTTTTCGGTTTCAAAAGGTCCCACATTGTTATAATTAGTGGATAAGGTGATAAGGGTTCGAAATCCACTCATCCAATTGGTTTTGGACATGTGTAGTTCATATATTTTATATTATCTTTCCATTTTATTTAAATCGTCAAATAATGATGTCATCACTGCATCATTATCATGTCATAAATAATTTAATTTATTTAATGTCTAAAAATCATAAAAAAATTACTATGATGTAGGAAATCTTTTTAGGTTTCCAATGACTATTTATAATCAAAAATCTGATCTTTATAGCCCCATGTAAAAATTGTTTTCGTAAAACATCTCTTGTTTGTGTCATTTTTACTTTAACATTTAATAAAAAGTTATTTATGTCATTTCCAAACCAAAGTGTCTCCATGGGGTCCCCAAGTTGACCCATGGCTTGTCTTGGTCGTCCATGACACAACCAATAAGGTTGGGACATGTGTCTAGGTCATTTCCTATTATTAAAGCATTATTTATACCTTAAACTACCCTAATTACCACTAATCGCGATTAAGAACTTAATAAGTTACTATTCACCAAAAAATTATTTTAATCTAATTGAACCATATTTTACTTCTTAATTACAACCATGTATGTCGGATTTTCAAAATTCAATACACATTAGTGGTAAAGTTTCATTTAACTGAAAAATCAGTTTGCTTGATTACCACTTAGTGGTTTCACTATTCATCAAAAATTGATGTTTTTCAGAAAATTACCAAAAATTCACCCTAAGCTATATTTGATATTCCGAATTCAAAAATGATGTCTATTTTACAAATTTCAAATCATATAAGTCACATTAATTAATTTAATAATTAATTCCCACTGCCAGAGCAAATAGCGTGTTTTTACAAAACAATAAGTATCAAAAGATTGACACCAGTTTAAGTCTAATTTAAAGTGAAATTGATTCCAATGACCACCATTGGATAAAATGGTAAAAATATATTCTAATTTCACTTCAAAACCAATTCAAAACATAATCTAATCATATAAATAAATTAGATTAAAAAGCAGTTTTGATGTAAAATGCAGTATTTTTCACTATTCATTAAAAAATGAACATTGTCAGAAAAATACCAAAAATTCACACAAGGTAAATTTTGATGTCCCAATCATAAAGGATAAGTTTATTTTGACAAACATAGTTTATAAAATTGTCAATATATAGATTCAAAAATGGTTTGCCATCAAAAGGCAGTAAAACAATCTTTTAAGAATATTAGTTTATTCCATGCATAAGATTGTATTTATTTTCATTTTAAGCCTCTATAACACTATCTTAATAATTAATAGACATAGATAAAAATATCTATTATTCATTACTTACTTGGGATGTTACATCCTTCCCCCCTTTAGAAAATTGCGTCCCCGCAATTTATTTACTTATCAAATAAATGAGGGTACTTATCCCTCATTGCATTTTCAGATTCCCATGTTGCCTCTTCAATCATGTGGTTTTTCCACAAAACCTTTACCTGCTTAATCACCTTATTCTGTAACACTTGCTCCCTGTGGTCAAGAATCTGGACCGGTTGTTCCTCATAAGATAGGTTCTCTTCCAGCTGAACTACCTCTGGACTCAAAACATGAGATGGATCTGGCATATACTTTCTCAACATTGAAACGTGAAAAACATTGTGTACCTGAGATAAACTCGGAGGTAAAGCCACTCGGTATGAAACTGATCCAACTCTTTCCAGAATTTCGTATGGTCCAATGAACCTTGGACTCAACTTTCCTTTCTTACCAAATCTCATCACACTTTTCCAAGGAGAAACCTTGAGAAAAACATGATCACCTACCTCGAAAGATAGATCCTTCCTCCGGTTATCCGCATAACTCTTCTACCTGCTCTGAGCTGTTCTCATGTGTTTCTGAATCAGCTGAACTTTTTCTGCCATCTCTTCTACCAATTCTGGTCCCATCAATTTTCTTTCACCCACTTCATCCCAGAAAGCTGGAGTTCGACACCGCTTCCCATATAATGCCTGAAATGGTTCCATCTGTATACTGGAATGAAAACTGTTATTATATGAAAACTCAACCAAAGAAAGATGTTGGTCCCAACTTCCCTGATAATCCATAGAACAAGCTCGTAGCATATCCTCCAATGTCTGAATTGTTCGTTCTGACTGCCCATCTGATTGAGGATGAAAAGCTGTACTAAAATTTAATTCAGTACCCAACGACTTCTAAAGGCCTTTCCAAAAGTTAGAAGTAAACCTGGGATCACGATCCGATACAATGGAGAGAGGAACTCCATGTAACCTGACTATCTCTTTAAGATACAAACGGGAAAGTTGATCAAGAGAGAAAGTATCTCGTATAGCAAGGAAATGATCAGATTTGGTCAAGCGATCAACAATAACCCAGATTGCATTATTACCTCGAGATGTCTTCGGTAATCCAACAACAAAGTCCATGGATATATTCTCCCATTTCCACTCTGGCACTGGTAAAGGATGAAGCATCCCTTTTGGTAACTGCCGCTCTGCTTTAACCTGCTGACAAGTCAAACACTTCACAGTAAAATCAGCAATATCTCTTTTCATTCCATCCCACCAGTAATACTCCCGCAGATCTCTATACATCTTAGTACTGCCCGGATGAACTGAAAATGGAGAACTATGAGCTTTACATAACAACTCTCTCTTCAACTGTGAATCACAAGGCACACACAATCTCTTCCCAAATCTCAAAACGCAATCATTATCAATGTTGAATTCAGGAAACTTACATTTCTGAACCAGCTCTACCTTTTTCTGCAACTCACTGTCTTGCTTCTGTGCTTGCTTGATTCTATCTGATAGAGAAGATCTCACTGATACCTGAAACAAAACAGAAGGACTTCCTGCACCAACAACTTTTATTCCAAAGTTCATCAAATCATTAACCAAAGGATCACGTTCCAAACGCAACATTGTTAATGAAGCATTACTTTTTCGACTCAAAGCATCAGCCACTTTATTTGCTTTTCCCGGATGGTAATGAATTGTACAATCATAATCCTTGATTAATTCCAGCCATCTCCTTTGTCTCATGTTTAACTCTTTCTGAGTGAATATATACTTTAAACTTTTGTGATCGGTATATATTTCACACTTTAGTCCATACAAATGATGCCTCCAAATTTTTAAAGCAAAAACAACAGCAGCTAATTCCAAATCATGTGTAGGGTAATTTACCTCATGAGTTTTCAACTATCGTGAAGCATAAGCAATTACCTGATCATTCTGCATTAGGACGCAACCAAGTCCTTTCAATGAAGAATCACTGTATATAACAAACTCACCATTCCTGGAAGGTAGTGCCAAAACTGGAGCATTCACCAATCTTCTTTTCAATTCCTGAAAACAATCATCACATTCTTTTGTCCAGATAAACTTAACACCCTTCCGAGTTAGCTTAGTCATTGGACTAGATAACCGTGAAACATTTCTAACAAACCTTCGGTAATAGCCCGCCAAACCAAGGAAGCTACGAATCTCGGTTACATTTGTGGGTCTTGGCCATTCTTCCACAACTTTTGTTTTTGCAGGATCAACAGTTATTCCATCTTTAGAAACAATGTGACCAAGGAAAGAAATTTGTTGCAACCAAAACTCACACCTGCTGAATTTCCCATACAATTTCTTTTCTTTTAAGGTTTTCAAGATAACCCTTAAATGTTTTTCATGATCCTCTTTACTTTTAGAAAACACCAAAATATCATCAATGAAAACCACCACAAACTTATCAAAGAACTCATGGAAAATTCTATTCATTCAGTCCATGAATACAGCAGGTGCATTGGTTAGCCCAAAAGGCATTACTACAAATTCATAATGGCCATATCTCGTACGAAACGCGGTCTTCGGAATATCTTCCACCTTTACCATCAGCTGATGGTACCCCGATCTCAAGTCAATCTTTGAAAAAAAACTGAGCTCCCTGGAGCTGATCAAACAAATCATCGATATGAGGCAAAGGATATTTGTTC
Source organism: Viscum album (assembly GCA_963277665.1). Taxonomy (NCBI): domain Eukaryota; kingdom Viridiplantae; phylum Streptophyta; class Magnoliopsida; order Santalales; family Viscaceae; genus Viscum; species Viscum album. The sequence goes on along the minus strand of OY728143.1, from coordinate 1,399,002,231 downwards.
TTAACAGTGATATTATTCAAGGCTCTATAATCAATGCAAAGTCTCATAGAACCATCTTTCTTTTTAACAAATAAAACAGGAGCACCCCATGGTGATGTGCTAGGTCTAATGAACCCTTTCTCTAATAAATCTTTCAATTGCTCCTTCAACTCTAAAAGTTCAATTTGTGCCATTCGATAAGGGGGTTTTGAAATTGGCTTAGCATCAGGAACTAAGTCAACAGTAAACCCAACTTCCCGATCTGGTATTATTCCAGGAAACTCATCAGGAAAAACATCAGGATACTCATTTACCACTGGCACATCATTAATCTGAACAGTTCCTTTATTTTCAATGACGTGTGCAAGGTAACATTCATTTCCATCTTTTACAAGTTTCTCGGCCTCTTGATATATTATCAAAAGTAAGGGTTCATTCTTGTAAACAAACTGAAAGTCTTTCTGAAAAGAAACTTCTTTAGCTCTACAGTCAATCTTAGCATGGTAAATAGAGAGCCAATACATCCCCAGGATAACATCAAACTCTACTAGAGGTAGAACAATAAGGTTTGCAAGTAGGTTCTTTCCACAGATAAGGATAAGAAGATTCTTATAAATTCTTTTTGCCTCGACATTTCCCCCAGGTTTTTTTACCAAAAGTTCAGGAGTCATTTCTTGAGATGGTATTCCCATTTTACTAGAAAAGGTTTCAGAGATGAAAGAATGTGTAGACCCCGAATCAAACAACACACTGGAATAATCTGAAAAAACAAACAAAGTACCTGATACAACTTCATTTGATGGACCGACATCTGCTGAAGTAGTTGCAAAGGATTTCACCACCCCTTTCTGCTTGTAGTCTAACTGCTTCCCATCACTCAAGCTCCTTGTCGGACACTCGTTTGCATAGTGACCCATCTCATTGCACTTATAACATTTCACTAACTGTAAATCAAATTTGTTCTTACCTTCACCTTGATCCTTTTCAGTGCAATCACGAGCCTTATGTCCCATCTTACCACATCGGTAGCACTTCCCAGAATTCAGAAGACATTCCCCAGCATGCCTTTTGCCACATTTATCACAACCTAAAAACTTAGTTCTTTTACCATCAGACTTTTTTGAAGAATTCTTACCTTTCTCCTGCCACCTCGGTCTCTTCTTCTGCTGGTTGTTATAGAACACTTGGTCATCGGCAAACTCCATTTCCACCTTCTCAGCACATCGAACAAGCTTTTCATAACTTTTAAACTCACGAGAAGCTAATGCCCTTCGATATTTTGGCTTTAATCCTGAGTAAAAACGATTGATTTTGTTATCACGGTCCCGGATAAAATTTGGAGCATACCTTGCCAATCGAGTGAACCTTTCTTCATAGGCAGCCACTGAGTCTTCCTCTTGCCTCAATTCCAAGAATTGCTTTTCCATCATAAGTCGAATAGCCTTAGGAAAATACTTCTCAAGAAACATACCTTTGAATTTATCCCAGTCAAGAGCATCAATCTCATCGGCATCCCTGATATTTTTAACCATAGACCACCACTGATCTGCTTCACCCTCCAAACGGTAAATAGCAAGACTAACCTTTTTATTGTCTGAACACCCCATGACATCAAAAATCTTCTCCAGTGCTTTAATCCACCCTTCAGCTAGCACAGGGTCAGATGATCCTCTAAATGATGGTGGATGTTGCCTCATGAAATGTTCCACCACTGGCATGTTCCTCTGCGGTTGTTCTGGCTGATCTCGTGCATGGATACCACCGCCATTTATCGCTTGAGTCAACTGCGCCATTACTGCAACAAACTGTTCAGTTCCAATTCCGACCATTTCTGGATGCTGATTCGGAAGGTTATTTCCTTCTGTATGCCTTCCTAGCACTGCTTCCCTATTTCCTCTTCGGAAAACCATTCTGAACAAACATGTCTTAGATGAAGCAACATGGTAATCTTTAAATGCTATATCATTTCGAAAAGAAAAAAAAATTATTTTTGGATAATCATTTAATAGAATTCTAACTCCTAAAGTTATCTAAACCGACCTCTGATACCAACTATAAGGCCCCAGCCTTAAACCTTACTTAATCTTGAGTTATTACAAGATTACACATTGAGGATCTTTTCAGGTTTAGAGTTTTAGAGAATTAGATCATAAAACTTGTTTTACATTCCACATATATACCAAGTGGTTACATAAAGATAGTATTCTTCATTCCCATCAATGGAAACACATTTGAAATAAAACATGGATTATTTCTTGACACTTCCTTGACACTATCATCATATCATGTACCTTTCCCTTGACCTGTGAAAAACATTTCAAAAAAACTTGGGATGAGCATAAAAAGCTCAGTATGAGTTATAAAAACATGGAAAGGAAACATGAGTTCATATATACATAAGAATGAAATCATAATTTACCCATAAAACATAGGCACTTTAACATACCTCATAAAATCATGAATAAATCATAGAAATCATAAGACATAAAGGTAACTTGAGGCATTCATAACATTCTTACGTAGGGAGTAACCCTCTGGGTTACGTTTGGAATACCCATCACAGTATATTCCCTAAATCTCTTCGGATAAACCTTAACGTTTCACTCCTTCGCGTTACCCAATGCATTGGAGAGCTATAACGGGCTCACCCGCCCTTAGTTTATCACGGAACCACCCGTCTTCATAATAATGCCCAAGAACCATAACATAATCGTATCACATAAAACATGCATAAAGGAAACATAACATTTCCACATTTCAATCACAAGATATCAATACAACACATCGATATAAAAACGTTATGAAAACCATTTTTAATACAAAAGTAAAACATGGTATTTATTTTTCATTTAAAAAAAGGGTATGACTTGTAGAGGAAGCTGAAACTCAAATAACGGTCACGACGGCGGAGAAGTTGTTGTCACCGCATACGTACGACAAAAACATTCCCTTTTGTCGTTTAGTAAACGCTTCGTATAAAAAAGATTCCTTTTGAATAAACGTAAAATTCAAAGGGGTTTATACACCGTATAAAAGAAATTTGTGTATAAAATAAAATATGCCTCAATGAAAGGAGATTTAGACGAAGTCCCATACCTCGTATCCGACTTGACCCGACCGTTCTTTAATCTCCTGAATAATAAACTTGAGTTAATCTCTACTTGCTTATGAATCTTTTTCAAGTTCATTATTCCTTTTATACCATTTTATGAACATCATGTAATCAGTTAAGTTAATAACGTTTATTTTGTCGGTATTTGGTTCTTAAGTCAAAAATAGACTTCTTACACTTACATGTTGTTAATTTGGTAAAAGGTTCATTATATCCAGAATGGTATTCATGATGTAGATATCATATATGTCATATATATCCATTACATACATGCATTTATAATATTACATAATCATTTAGAGGTAAGAAATGAAATGCACCGTTCATGGAGACGGTAAGCCGTACGTACGCATGAACGCTACTTCCATTTCTATTTCATATTTTCTGGAATGGAATCATAATGATATAAGAGTATATTATAATTCCAGTATAATAACATATATAATATCATTAAATTTATCCTTTACACATCCCACATATGGTATTAACGAATCAAATCACTTTTAGGGGGCGGTAGTCCGCACTTCCTAAAATGAAGATATCGTGTTTACCCATAATGGAAACCGTAAAGGTATGCCCAAAATGAAAAAAAACAGAAGCTTAAAGAAAACATAAACATATTATATATCATATATAAAAATAGTGACATCATAATGGCCACCTTTGAAGGTGTTAAATGAGTATTGAACAATCATCGTTTCGGGAGGCAGAATTTCGCCATCCACAGAAATCGTATGTTCTTTAACCATTTGATGTAGTTGTGTGAGAGTGTAGCTCAAATAAATATTATAAAAACATAATTTTATATTTAAGATACTGGTGTTGTTACAAAATAAGTAAATAAAAAGAATTTAGGGGGTTGGAGAAACAAAATAAAACAAATGAACATGAGAGAATGAATTACCTTTAAAAGTGTAACTCCTTTTGATTTGAGCCTAAAGGCTTCCTTTGAAAGGATTCTGCCCAAAGGGAATCCTCTAGGAAGAGTAGAGGGATGTGTAGAGAGCAAATGGGCAGGGGTTGGCCGAGCCAATGGCTTGAAGAGTGTGTGAAATGAGGTAGAGGTGGGGGCCTTTTATAAGAGGAGAGGAGGGGCACTTTTGGAAAGTAAAGAAATATTACTTTATTTGAAAATGTGTGTCGGTTTCAAAAGGTCCCACATTGATATACTTCGTGGATAAGGTTATAAGGGTTCGAAATCCACTCATCCAATTGGTTTTGGTCATGTGTAGTTCATGGATTTTATATTATCTTTCCATTTTATTTAAATCGTCAAATAATGATGTCATCGCTGCATCATTATTATGTCATAAATAATTTAATTTATTTAATGTCTAAAAATCATAAAAAAAATACTATGATATAGGAAATCTTTTTTTCTTTCCAATGACTATTTATAATCAAAAATCTGATCTTTATAACCCCATGTAAAAATTGTTTTTGTAAAACATCTCTTGTTTGTGTCATTTTTACTTTAACATTTAATAAAAGGTTATTTATGTCATTTCCAAACCAAAGTGTCTCCATGGGGTCCCCAAGTTGACCCATGGCTTGTCTTGGTCGGCCATGACACAACCAATAAGGTTGGGACATGTTTCTAGGTCATTTCCTATTATTAAAGCATTATTTATACCTTAAACTACCCAAATTACCACTAATCGCGATTAAGAACTTAATAAGTTACTATTCACCAAAAAATTATTTTAATCTCATTGAACCACATTTTACTTCTTAATGACAACCATGTATGTCGGATTTTCAAAATTCAATACACATTAGTGGTAAACTTTCATTTAACTGAAAAATCAGTTTGCTTGATTACCACTTAGTGGTTTCACTATTCATCAAAAATTGAAGTTTTTCAGAAAATTACCAAAAATTCACCCTAAGCTATATTTGATATTCCGAATTCAAAAATGAAGTCTATTTTACAAAATTCAAATCATATAAGTCACATTAATTAATTTAATAATTAATTCCCGCTGCCAGAGCAAATAGCGTGTTTTTACAAAACAATAAGTATCAAAAGATTGACACCAGTTTAAGTCTAATTTAAAGTGAAATTGATTCCAATGACCACCATTGGATAAAATGGTAAAAATATATTATAATTTCACTTCAAAACCAATTCAAAATATAATCTAATCATATAAATAAATTAGATTAAAAATCATTTTTGATGTAAAATGCAGTATTTTTCACTATTCATTAAAAAATGAACATTGTCAGAAAAATACAAAAAATTCACACAAGGTAAATTTTGATGTCCCAATCATAAAGGATAAGTTTATTTTGACAAACATAGTTTATAAAATTGTCAAAATATAGATTCAAAAATGGTTTTCCATCAAAAGGCAGTAAAACAATCTTTTAATAATGTTAGTTTATTCCATGCATAAGATTGTATTTATTTTCATTTTAAGCCTCTATAACACTATCTTAATCATTAATAGACATAGATAAAAATATCTATTATTCATTACTTACTTGGGATGTTACACTTAATGATTCAAATATTGTGTGGGTATCCCTATAAGTAATTGTTTTTCCTGATTATGTATATTTGTTTTGTGGTTAGACCGGTGAAAACATTTCTTTATGAATAAAATTTATTGTTGATATAGATATATGTAATGGAATAATTCTAGGTTTCTGATGTGTTTCAAATGTGTTTTATTCACGGGTCTAGTTCCCAAGGGAATATTTCCTCAATGGGGATTTATTGAAATTTGAGATGGGTTATGTGCCCTATTTTTTTACCTATGTGTGCTTGATGTAGCATTCCCATAGTATGTAGGGATGGGCCAATGTTATTTATGTGACCTCCCTAGATACATTGAATATGGGATGGTGTGATTTATGTGTATTCCATAGAGTCTGTGGGGATTGGATAGTGCTCTTGATTGTGTTCTCCCTAGAACCTATGGGGATGGTTCAGTGTGTTGTGGACCTTACCTTAGTATGCATTGGTTGAGGAATACATTAAAAGATAGGTAATTGTGTGACCAAATTCATAGATGATAGACCACCCTCATGTTACATCGGATGAGTCTAGACTCAGGGATGTATAAAACTTCCATGTTCCTTTGGTTAATGAGTCATGGTTTGGAAAACATCCCACCATAAGTATTTAGGTGTTGGTTGGTCATCATTTTGGTTGAAACTTTACCCTACATCTTCAAGTACATGTCATTTTGTGGTATGTATGATTATATTCCTTCTATAATGGATTTGAAGTGTGTATATTATAGATTTATTGGGGGATAGTTAGCAGATAAGGAATTAACTTGTGTTATTGTATGTACATTTCATGTTATTTTTCTAGGTTGGTGTGTTGAACATACATGACTACACTCTTTATAAATGTATTTCATTCACACAAACTTAATCATAGTAGTACTTTGTTTTGTTGAGGTATTAGGTATACCTATTGGGTAATTGGAATCACCACATACCTGAATATATGACATGAGTTTCAATGTATGTGGGTATACATTCATGTTTTCTCTTGGGACATAGGTATCACATAGGGATGGACAAGGTAAAAGTTTGGCAGGTAATGCAGACCAAAGATTTGGTTGGAAGGTATATGATTATGGTTTTATATTGTGTAAATTTATTTATTTTATCGACTTTTATTTTACTTTATATGGTGTTACTACTCTGTTATGTTTAATTCATCATATAAAATGTTTTCATACCTTCATTCAAGAAGTGGAGGTTTGTTAGGATCTCTATTTATTTTTCCATAGGTTTTGGGATGATTAACATATTAATGGTTCATGCCAAAGTTTATGTAGATTCATGTATGACCTTTGAGCTTATTTTGGAGGGAATAGTCTCCCCATGACTATGTTAGTCCCTTTCCACTAGTTAGTAGCATGTGGAATATGGGGAGGCATTCTCGAGGTATTGTGGTGTCCCCACTCATGCACCGTTCTGGCATCCTGATATGGGGCATTAAAAATGGTATTGTATAATGTATTAGGATGTGTAATACATTTAAACATTTAGTTATGTTTTGGAGACTCAAGAGGACATCGAATTCATGTTTGTACAGCATGACATAGAGATTTTATATGAATTGGACCATAGAGCATGTAGTTTTGTAATGGGTTAGAATTTTTAGGTTTTCATAAAAGTGAAAGAAATGGTTTTTTAAATTTGATTTCAAAGTTCTTTTTGAACATATTTTTTCTATAAATGGATTTTTGAAAATAGGATCGGATATTGGAAAAAGGACCAGCTAGTCTAGGGATTTTGGTGACTTTGGTTTTGGTGTAAACCCTTAGATTATAAGGGTTGTTTTCGAAAAATCAGTTGGGTTTTAGTGTGTTTAATTTTTTAGGAAATGGATAATTAAAATGATTTATTAGGGCCTTTATAGGTCAGTATTCTCATGTTTTTTTGTCCAAGAGTGATCCAGATGTTTAAATTGTGTGATCTTCCTATATTCCATATTTACCTAGAAACCTACATGAGTGATTAGTGAGTGTGGACCTATTCTTTTTGGTCTTATGATAAATGAAACTGATGTCTATATAGACTATTTTTTTTGGATATTTGGTGGTTGATAGGGATATACTCGAGTCATTGATATGTTCTTTTGATAGGTAGGTCAAGGATGTTTTGATGGATCCTATTATAGAGGTATCACGAGGTGGGTGTTTGATTTTGGGAATGAGTAGACACATATGATTCAAATGGGTTCATGGATTGAACCTCTTAATGTGTGTTTCAATGTTTTTTTTTGTTTTCACTACAAAATATTTACCTTATTTCAATAGGGAAATATCTATTGGTAAACTTATATTTTCTGTTGGAAAATAATTTTCCATAAAATATTCCCCTATTATTAAAATGTTGGTAAAAACACTATCGCTAAATTTTATTGGGATACGTAAAATAGTTTGTTGCAATTATAATAATATCAACATCTAATATATTGTTTTGTCTTTAAGTAATACCAACAATGATATTTGTTGTTAATATATTTTTAAATTAAAAAAATATATATTATTTTCTATTACCATATCCAATACATTGTATTAATAATATAATTATATATAATATAACTATTATAATTATTATATAATAATTTTAATATTAATTTGAATGAAAATGGATAGCCACTTGGACAATAATAGAAACAGACAACTAGCCCAAACATGATTTTTATTGATCTATAATAGTGAAAGACAAAACATAACTTAAATACCTAGAAAGATACATGTCCACTTTAGTAGAAACAACCAGACCACGATATAATAAAAACTCATGTAACTTGAAATATAATAATGTGAATGAAAAAATAGTCCAATGCCCTTCAAAGAAAACCACATCTGTAACATTCCATCCATCATACCTATGTAAATACCCATAGATACTGACACAAATCATGCTCAAATAGGGGATGCACATGAATGGGGGTCATCGTGTCAGTTGGTTTTATGGTCACCCCGCTGAATCCGTCATTAAATCCACCTTCCTCATCAATTTTTTAAAAAGTTTTCAAAGGAATAAATATCAATTAGACTTCCATATTTATTCCATGACATGAAAATAAAAAACATGATACAATTTAGAAAACCCTATGTTGAACTTGAGTTAAATAATTATAGAAAATAATTCGTAACAATACCTACTCAAGTGGTCCAACATAACTTGAAGATATGATCAATAGCTATAGAAAAAAAATCTAGAGTGAAAAAATTGGGAACCCAAAAATATGAGTTCACATAGAACAGAAAAAAATCTTGGGAATAAAGGATTTAACTGGAAAAAATCTTATGGAATACCTACGAAATAGGTCAATTTGTTTTATGGTTACATCTAGATGAGTCATTCAATCCACCTTCTATATCAATTTTGTGCTTACATTTTGTTGAACTAAATATCAATTAAAATTCCACTTTCATTCCATTACAAGAGAAGGAATAAAATGATAAAATTTAGAAGACCCAACTTGTTTTAAAACGATGAGTCCAACTGCTAGCACTGCAATCCATAATTATGTGAGGGTTTCTCATATAGATAATGAAAATCACCCATTCTACATGTATTTTAACTCACATAGTAGAAAAATAATGCAGTATAATTTTCAAAGATATAATATAAAATTTTCTCACCTAAGTAGTATCAATTTAATTATCAATCTAAATTCCTAGTATACAATGATAAGAATATGAAAATATTTCATCCATATGAGTTGATAATTACAATGACTTAAAAATGAAATAATAGACTTATAATTTGAGCTGATTATTTTTTTCTGATTATTTTTTAAAGAATTTATAAATAATGGGTGTAATTCATGAAAAAGATTAAAAATAATAAAAATGAAATATCATATCTAAATATTTTGTACAGGCACCTCGTTATGAACAATATGAAAAAGAACATATGTAAAAATGAAAAGAATAAATAATCATAAGTAATTTAGTTGGTTTGCCTAAATGGTTGCAATAAATGAGAATAGAAATCTATGAGTGACATAGATACTTATTAAAATAAGAAAAATAATGGGAAATGGAAGAAAATAGCTCTATAGGTACAAAATCTAGAAACATGGAACTCTCTATCCATCCAAATCTCCTTTAATTATTCTTATCATGCTGACCAATTTAATTATTCACAATGTAAATATCGACAAAAGTCCAGGCATGACCTATAATCACCTCAATTAATATGAATCCAAAAAAAACCATGCAACCAAACATTCAAACCAAATTCCATCATAGAACACCTACTAATAGAACAGATGTTTCCACTATTGTGGATACCTATTGGTGTTGACTGTTTCTACCAGTTTTAGTTATAATTGTAATGTGTCATTCATAGGTGTTTATGAAGACATCATCAAGTGTATGTATTCAGCATCTCATCCTGAGAATGTTTCACCAGACTAGAAAAGTATGTGTTTACTCTTTATACTTAATTTATAACTGGTGTATCCTTGCATTATAACTTCCTAAATAATCTGATTACTCATGTAGTATAGTGTTAAATCTTATAATAATACTTAATATCATCACATGAAATGTAGTCAATGTGTATAATGTTAGAATAACTAACACTTATTTAAGAAGTGATACTTCCAAAATTAAAAATAGCATACTATAAAACATAGAAGCAAACAATATTTTCATCAAAATGATTATTTTAAGTTATAACATAAACAATGTTCCTTATATGATGTTGAAAATTAAAAACTCCATTACATCAACAAGAACCATGGAACAACCCAAAAATATGAGGTCACTACCATTATGTGAACATCCCAATTAGGCCCAATTTGATACATTAAAATGGTATATAAGGAATAATGTTTTTTTAAAGTATATGTTTTATGAAAGTAGTCAGCTAATATGGGACTGAAAGTTAATTAACATAACATTGTTTAATAATTTTTTAGAAGAATTTTTACCTTCAAACAATTTCTCAAAAATTCCCACCAAAACACTACATTGAAACACCAATGATTATAGTGAAATTACAAGTGGAATGCAAAGGATTTGTTTTAGTAATTCCTTTCCTCAAGAGTTATTTGAATGAATATACATTTTAAACTTCATCTTTAGGAACAAAAAAAGACTAAATTAAAGAAATCACAGATTTAAAACTAGGGTGATGATGATTCTTACCGGTTCCATGATCAATTATTTCATGTCATATACACACTGAGGTTTATAATACCGAGTGGACCCGATTGAAAGAGGCTTGATGTGGTCATATGTTTCAAGTAGCTACCAAGGAGGAAAAGACCATAAACATGACCAGCTGTAGCCTGCACATTGAATATGGAACCATTTCTAGATATAGCCTCAAAAAATTGGCTAGGATCTAGATACATGACTCTGCTGAAAATAGAAGATAACCTTGATTTTGTATCAATATCTATGACATTATCATTCATAAACATTACACTACTCATTTTCCAAATCAACTTTCTCTACCCTTCTCTCGACCGTGGCTGAGGTGAGGTGATTAAACTAAATAAATATTAGGAAATAACTTATTGTCAATCAATTTTTCTATAGGGAGAGGTCAAACATAGGTCTTTCATGGTCATATAGGAAAGGAAGAGGATAGTGGGGATAAAATGAGGAAGGTCAGTGATGACATTAGTCAATTGAATAAGGTTAGTGACTGCGGGGGTCGAATAGGGATGGTAGGGGTCATATGGTGGGGATGATAAGGATGGTGTGATGGTCGCTGAAATATGGCATCGATTCATCATCGAGTGGGATAGTGGATAGCAGGAAGGTCGTGAAGGATGCAGTGGGGGTTTTGGAGGCGGAATGTGGCATCAGTTGTCAGATGAGAGTGGTGGAGGATGTGACGAGGGTCACCGAGGGTAGCAGTGGTCACAGAGTAAGCAGGGGGTCGGGGAGGAGGAGGCGGAAGTGGAGGGCAGTGGGGTGGATCACATGGTGGCGGGGTGGGGGAGAATTAGGGCTAATATATGGTAATTATTTTTAAAAATAAAATAAAATAAATAAAATAACAAATATCATTCATTTTTAAAAAATAAAAATATAATAAATATATGTATCAATCGTATAGAATTTTATAAAAAAATAATAATTTTATTTTATAATATAAAATAAAATTTCAACATGTAGATATAAATTATTAATAAAATAATATTACTCAATTTATTTTTATGTTTCTTATTTAATGAAAATAAAAAATTCATTTTTTGCAATTATTTTTGTGAGATTAAATTATGTTTATTAAATTTAAATATAAAAAATAAATTATCATGTGTATAGAGATTATCGAACATATTATTTAAATATATAAAATATCATAATTATTTAAATTGTTTTTTATAAAAAAATATTTAAATGTTTATTGAATGAATAACATTAAAAAAATACAAACAATATTTATATTTAGAGAAAATTAAAAATTAAAATGAATGAATGATATATTTTTAATAAGACCTCAAAAAATGGATATTGAATTTGTTCATAAAAATAATAATATATAAAAAGTTGGTTTCTATTAATTGGTTATTGATAAAATATTTTTTGTTATCGTTGAATGAATTTTTTGTTGATGGTGAATTATTTTTTGGTGATTACTATTATTACTAATAAATTCATGTATTGGTAAAAAAAATTATGTTATTTGTATGATAAAATAATAAATTTACCCGTTTGTAAAATATATGTTGGTGTTTAATGATCAATATCAATATATATATATATATATGTGTGTGTGTTGGTGAAAATTAGTGTTGGTACTTAAAATTAATACCAATAAAAGTTAATATCTATTAGAATTGACTATTTTTTCCAACAAATATATTTTCTACCATTACGTTTTTATTGGTATAAATCATTTTCCTTCTAGTGTGTACTGCTGATTTGTTTTCAATAATAAATTCCTCTAGAGGGGAGCACCACTATTTGGAATCAATCATCAATATCATAGTATTATGGTAGGGATCACCGTAATCTTGGGTGAACCATTTATGGACACTTCATCTTTTCAGAATTGATGTGAGCAGTTGAGCACTTTCCTAGTATTAGTAGTTAGTGTTTTGTGTTTGGCACTTAGGTGTGAACTGGAAAAATCAACCAGAGGGGAGAGGCGTATAACATCGGGTGGGATTTCCTTAAGATCCATAACTATTCATAACATGTTTCATGGGGTGAATATTAGTTTGTGACAAGATTCAAACCTATATTATTACATGTTTCTGTGGTTGAAACCCCATTTTATCATGTACTTCAGGGGTTAATCGTGTGTTGAATGTGGTGAAATTTCATTTTGGAGAATCCAATCTGTTTGTTGGACTGAAATAATGAAAGGAATGTGAGGTAAGGTAAAAAATATATCTTGAGAAATATGATTTCAAGAAAGACTCTAGGAGGAGACTTGGGAGCCATATTTAGAAGTTCCTATGTGCAGGTGGATCTGATTGATTTTGTTTTGTGGGAAATAACATATTGAGGATTCAGATATGATTTTGGATAGAGTACATGTGTGAATAATGAATCATTCTAATTGGTTGGAGTTTTTTTGTTGTCATTGAACTATAGTTCAGAGTTGATGTGATTTGAGGATGAGTCAGATCGAGAATGCATCAGTGCTTAGGGTGGTGTACAATAATGGATGTGGTCATTTGATGATATAGTTGAGGAATTTCTTCAAGTGTCAGGGGGTGGAACTTAATGTGGGAATTTTGAAAAATGTAACGATTCCTCTTAGAGTAATTCATCATGTTCAGGTGATGTGGTGAAACCCTTGGAGTTAGGTATCATGGTTTAGTGATGTGGTGGTTCCCTAGTGATTCACATTGAGTGATTTGAGGAAAATTCATATGGGGGAGGAATGACTGGATTTTTACCCAAAAATAGATGCAGTGAGTTAGAAACTATATTGGGAGAATTTCTTAGGATTTGGTTGATTTGGATCAAGGATTGAACAAATATTTTTTTAAAAGAAAGTGAAACTAATATTGTTATTTGGAGGTGTGAAGAGAAAGCATGCGGGGTTTATGGAGATGAAATGTAGAGTGTTAGTAATAATTTGATGAAATAGGTAGGTCTAGGTTTTTAGTAAGATAAATATAATTTCTTCTTAAGTATAATAAGACTTATGGTGAGTATTTTCTAACAAAACTCATCATTATGGGTTGAAACCTTCAAAGTGAATTCTAATTTCACATTTGGTTACATGTTTGTTTTGAGAACCATGGATCATCTTGGGTCACTGAGTATTTGAAAATATATAATTGGCATATTTAGATGTTCTTTAAGGATCAAGTAACATCTTAGGTGTTTATGAGGATTCACAAGGAGAGATGTAGTGACCCGGATGCTAAAAATAGTAGCAACAGGTTATTCATTGTGTGAAACTATGGTTCACATTGTAATATACCTAGAAGAGGTATTTACCCAACCTACCAAGTGATGGTTTAAAGAATGAAACCTTATTTATTCTATTAACACGTATAGATCCTTTTTTAAAATTGAAATGTGGTGTTCTAAAATAGAAACCCATTGGGATTATTCTCTCGAATAGGTGTATATAAATGGGGAGGCCGACAACCCCACCCCCAACTCTTTTCCTCCCACCACCTTTGATCCAAGTGGTTTCTTGTTGGTTTGTTAAACCAAATCAAGGTTGGATCTCATATCTTATCTTCAATTATTCTCCTCTTTATCCAACATTGATTTTGCTTCATTGTAAAGGATTTTGAGATGAATGATTTCACAGATGAATTGAGAAATCATTGTCCTTCATGAATATTTTGTGTGTGTCTTGGAGAGGACATCCTAAGAGGGCATATTTAATATTTTTTTCACCATTTTTGATAAGGTATTTTTTTCTAATGTGGTTTCTTACAGATTTTGATTATTTTGGGTGAAAGTATCCCTCATTTTAAGTATTAATTTGGGGGATTTTATGTTTACTAAGTTTGGGAGTATTTTAACAGTATACTACACCCTTTTTCTTATGTTTTCAACATCGTTGGACATATTAATGAGTTTGGAACCAAATCTTATAAGTTTTTTTAAATTTTTACTTAATTAATTTTATGAATTTTATTGATGAGGAATGATCTTGGTCACTTGGTGGAGGTTGGTACAAGTTAGGTTGGGTTTATTGGCCCATTATTTCAGGTATGGGGCCTTGAATTTATTTGGGTCGTTTGAATGGTATGTGATTTTATGTTTGTGTGACTTAACTATTATTTCTATTAACATTATACATGATTATATGAGTTTCCATAAGTTTGGGATATGCTCACATTGAACGAATAGTCAAAATGGATATATAGTTTTCTAAATTGTCTGAAGGTGGAACCCAGGTCGAAAAAGTACTAGTGGACCTATTTATGATTTTTCTTGGCAGAGTGCATTGGTTTTAAAAGGGAAAACGGTTTCGTTTTAAAATATACTTATAGAAATATTATATTATTGAGATATAAATTTCAAAGTAAATTTTTTGATTTGTGATTGTGTTTTGGAAATGGTATTTCAAAACTGGTAAGGTTTTTCTACAGTATGTTTTATAGGATTTTTGCAAAGGTACTAGCATAAGTAAATCAATATGACATTCCTTTTTTAAATTTTTGGAAAAATAAATATTTTACTTAGTTCAAAAATGAATTTTTATAGGTCTATTCGAGACTTATTTTGGTTTTTTCGTCCTTATGAGGGTGATGCCCTATTTTCCAAAACATTTTCTCTTTTTGTGCTTCTAGTTTGTGAGTTCTTGTGGGTTGTTTATGTTGATTCATGATGATTCATGTGTTGTGTGGGTGGCATTTTGAGAAATTATTTTTCTAGATTATGCATGTATGTTTTGTGGGTAGACCAGTGATAAATTTTCATGTGGTATCAAAGTTATAGTGGATCGGGATAGATGTGATAGACCCCTTGGAGGATCATGATGTATTTAAAATGTGTTGAAGACATCAGATTAGGTCCTGAGGGACCAATTCCCCTATGATGAGTTAGTGAGATGTGAGATGAGTTATATTCCCTATAGATTTATTTACCACGTGTGATTGGTGTGGAATTCACAAAGACTATAAGGATGGGCTATTAGGCTTGATTATGACTCTCTATATTCTTTGAAGATTGTTCAGTTCTATTTATTTTGCCTCTCTAGATTCTATGGGGACTGGTCAGTGATCTTGATTAAGACCTCCAAAAAACCTATGGGGATGGGTAAATGTGTTTTTAACCTTACCTTAGTGGGATTGGATCAAGTACTACACTAGGGTATGGTTCCTGGTGTGACCTAACACATAGATGATGTACCTACCTCGAGTGATAAGGAATGACTCTAGACTTAGGAATGTATGATTGTACCCTAATCCTTCCGGTAGTGGGTTGAGGTTTGGACGAAACCCCACCCTAAGTATTAGGGTATGGGATAGACATAATTTTGGTCAGAACCCGACCCAAAATCTTTTTATATGGGATAGTTTGTGGTATGTTTTAATACATTCCTTACAACATGGGGCTGAATTATATAGGCTCATGTGTTGTGGTGGCATGATTATTACACAACGACCTAACTTGTATGATTTTATACACAATGAATGTTTTGTTTCTGAGTGGGTGTGATGTATAGGAATGACCACAATATATATATATATATATATATATATATATTTCATACACATATACTTGATCATATTAGAACTCAGTATTTTTAGGAATTAGGGATACCTACTGGGTCATTGGACTCACCCCCTACCCATGTACTTAGCAAGGTTTTTGATGTATGTCAGTAGACATTCCTATATTCTCTAAGGATATAGTTATCACATGAAGATGTATGAATTAAAAGTTTGATAGGTCATGGAGACTAAAAAATTGGTAGGTAGGTATGTGAGTAGTTCTAGATAGTGTACCAATTAAGTTATTTTATTTATGTTTTTTTACTTTTGTTTGTTGTTGATTCACTATTGTGGTTGATGTGTAATAAAATGAGATATTTGATCCTATAAAATGAATATTACAATATATAACTTGTGTCTCAATCTAAATAAAACATAAAATAACCACAACATATTAATGATACATTATTAACAAATCTATAATAAACACTAAGTTAGTAAAATATTAAAAATTATTTCCTTTAGAAGGCAAATAATTAGAAAGAGTTAATAATGAAAAGGCTATTTTCAATGAAATTGTATTTATTTATATTATATATTTTATTTTAGAAAGAAAAATATACAAATTTTATAATTTAAATTTTATAAAGTAAAATTTATTTTTTAAATCTTGGTAACAAAATTAGAATAGGATGTGTTTTTGATATTTTTCTAAAATAATCTATTTTTACTAAAAAATGGTGATTTTGGTAATATCGTTAATTTTATATGACTTATAAGTTTTTGAATCCTCTTTTATATGTAAAATATATATTTATAGAGTAAAATAAATATTTTAAAAGTGAAATTTTTAATTTATAAAATAAGATCAATTTAAAAAATCAAGTAATATTTTTTGAAAAATATTTTTCATTAATTTTATTAGTTATATTTTTTCATGGGGATATTGGGGTATGGATTTATTTATATTTCACATAACTCTTCCTTAAAAATCTATAATCTTATTAATATAATTATAATCAATACCATCGATACTTTTTTCATATATATAAACTTTATTATTAAAAATACACTTTCATTAAAAATGGGTTATGCATCTTACATGCACTATTGTTAAGATTAATTTACATATTCATAGTATGTTAATTTGATAATATTATTATTATATTTGAGATAATATTTTTCATATTATTGAACACAGCCAATGTAATGTCCTGTAAATTCTGTATAATTTTATTTATTAGAGGGAATTATTTTGAGACTGTGAAATCTGACAGTGCAAGATTCTGAGGTCTGGAGTGCCCGGAATGATCCATCAATGTTTTGTTAAGCTTAAGTTGTTGTGCGTAAGTAGTTTTCCTAGAAAAGTGTAATAAATCTTAATAGGTTGTTTGGATCAGAAATCAGAGGGAACTGTGAGTTCAGGATGGCAGGTTTACCCTAGGCGTGACTAAAGTTTGGTCGGCACCAGCCTTTGGTGAGAAAACACAAAAATGGTATAACCGTAAATTAAATAATTAAATAAAGTTATTTTATGTTTCAAATTATTATAAATCACAGATGGTAACTCGGATTAAAAATCTGATACCACTGTTAAACTCATGTGGGTATGTTTTCTTTAGGTAGATACTAACCTTGGCTGGTGTGGGCCACTAGTGAAAGTTTGTTTTTGGCCGTAAATAAAATAATTAAGTGACAATTATTTTATTTTAAAAATTCATAACTTCTAAATGGTAACTTGGATTAAAAATATTAGAGTACCGTTGGGTTTTTTAGGGCATGTTTGACTTAGGCAGAGCCTAACCTCGACCGACGCGGGTTGAGGGTGACTATTATTAATTTTCTATAAAAAAATCGGGTATATTTAGTAAACGCGTGAGTGAAATTTTCTAACTTTTGAACTATTGCTCGAATTAAAAATATGAAGGCACCATTGAATCCGAAGTGCTAATATTCACTTAATGGAGGCATTACTTTGACCATAGTAGGTTAGGAGAAAAAGTTAAGTTTTGCGACTTCTTAAAAGAAATGAAACAAAATAAGTATTTTTATTTTATTTCATAAACCTCCAATAGACTAATTAAAGGGGTGGGGTCGGTGGTGTGTCAAGATATTAAATGGCTTGACTTTCCAACCTAAAGTAATGACAACGTTGGGGAAATTTGGAAGCCTCCTAATTAATGAGCCTCATTAACTCATCGTGTCGTTACTTACCCTCTCCTCTCCTATAAATATGGAGCTAGGGAAGAGGAATTGGAGAGGTTCACAAAGAAGTGAATTGATGAAGGAACACCACAATGCCAGACCCTTAGAAGGCGAAGCCAACCCCATGGGATGTGACAGACGACACCACACCACCAATGGGTGACATGTGAGTGGAGTCCTTTGGAGCCAGTCGCGGGAACTAAGAACATGGTCCTCCGACAAGTGCGGACGATTCTTTGACGTTTCAAGGTAGGGGTTTGTTTAATATTGTTCAATGACAATTCCACAATTGAATATTTATCTTCAATCCACATGTTATCAAACTAACATGAGGGTATGGGCTGAACAAACATGGGTTGATCCCTATTTATCTTCAATATTGATGAGTTCTTTACGATGAAGGATGATGACGACCGACGCCGGTGGGGCACAAGGCGACGGTCGGCACTCTGGTTAGTCGAGATGGTAGCAGTGGAGAAACTGTGCCGCCGAAGGAGACAGTGGCCCATCAGCTGTAGTGGGGGAGCATAGCGGTTGGCATGCTCGCCGGCCGCGTGACTGCGAGATGGTGCGCGTCCGCGCCGTCGGTAAATGAGAAGGTCGCGGCCTATTGGTCGTGGCAGCTCACCAAGGCAGCCGGCAACCAGTCATCTATAGGAGGAGCGGCACACGTTCGTGCCACTAGAAGGGAGGGCTGGTCATTCCAGCCTGCCGCGTCACACCGATCTGGACCCACTCTAGCGGGTCCCGTTTTCCAGTAGGTGGCGCCACAAGGGGCCGCCGGGTTGGTCAAGCCGAATGGTCCAGCGAACCATTCACAATACTTGTGGGTACCATCCCCCTTGGTGTCGGCTAGGGTAAACTCACCACAGTGGGCCACCCGACCGCGGGTTACACCATGGGCCACCCATTGGGTTGTGCCCAGTGAGACGCACCTAGCGGGCTAGGTCGTGCCACCCCATTCGCGTGTTGGGCCAGACCCTAGCTCAGCGGGCTGGGCCTGCCACAGCCCAGGCCAACCAGGACGAACCTGGATGGGGTCGGGTCAACCCAAACTGGGTCGGGTCGTTCCAGGCCGGGATGGGCAGGCCGATCCGACTTGGTTGGACCAGACCCGAGCCCATCTGAACCCAGATACTCCTTTGTGGCCATATCTTGAGAACCAGGCGTCTGTTTGACGAACCGTCTAAAGCTCCAGAATTCTTGGATCAAGATAGTCCTTTTGGTATACTCCACTACAATTTTTGATAAAGTTTGAGTAAAACTGGTTTGGATCGAACCCGAATCCAACCGAGCCCTCAGAGCGTAAATTATAATAACTTACAGAACGAGTGTCCTATTGATGCGTCGTCTGTTGTGTTGGATCCCTTACGACATGTTGATTCTTTGGGTTACAACTTTGTGTAGCGTAGTGATGGTCAAGGTATGACCAATATCTCAAGGGTAGATTATATGGAACACGAGCGCACCGGGTGCGAGGAATCTAGTGGCTGGTAGTTAGGAGGAGGTTGGAGACAGATCATACGGAGTTTAGTGCTCAGTTATCCTATGTGGGTCAGCGCATACTGATCCTGTGTGGGTCAGATCCTTTGTGGGTCAGTGCTCAGTGATCCTATGTGGGTCAGTACATACTAATCCCGTGTGGGTTATATACTATGTGGGTTAGTGGGGGTTAGTTACCTATCAACTCTGGGCGGGTCGGATTCTATATAGATTATTGCAGGGCTTAGTACCTATCGATCATGTGTGGGTCAAACTTTGTATGGTCAGAAGTAGTGCATCTTGTCAGAATAAGATGATCTAGATTCATGACTAAAGATCTGTACTTCCTTCATTGAAAACCTTTTTTGAGCTGATACTCTTTGTGAGATGTATTTACCTTGTTTTTTTTTATTGAGGTTATGCTACATGGTACTATACCTGTGTAGTAAACTATCTTCGTGGTGTTACCTGTGTGATACTTTTACATTAATGGTGTTAACTGTGTGGTACTTATAACTTCTTGGTGCTATTTTTGTGGTGTTACCTATGTGGTATTTCTATCTTTGTGGTGTTACTTGTGTCGTACTTCTACCTTTGTGGTGTTACCTTCATGGTTTTATCTTCATGGTGTTACCTATGTGGTACTTCTACCTTCGTGGTGTTACCTGTGTGGTAATTCTACCTTCATGGTGTTAGCATTGTGGTATTCTTCCCTCTTATGT
The DNA here is from genome assembly GCA_963277665.1 of Viscum album. NCBI lineage: Eukaryota > Viridiplantae > Streptophyta > Magnoliopsida > Santalales > Viscaceae > Viscum > Viscum album. The sequence goes on along the minus strand of OY728143.1, from coordinate 1,398,981,641 downwards.
GAGATGAGTATATCTTGATAACTTAGGTATATGTATGGGCATATACCTAAGTAGAGTTGATGCATATTGCTTCGTGGTTTATGGTTTCTTCCTTTTTGGAACTCTAGGAGACCTATGAGGGTCTCGGGGTCCCTACTGAGCATAGTTATACTTACCCTTGCATGGGATTAACCCGCACCTTGTTGTGTCTTGTGAAGAATAAATATATTGTTGATCAAGGATGAGGGATCTAGGACTGGATGATGCTTGGACCTGGACCTTTTGGTGTGACGTGACGCATGGACTACTGATTGTGATCTGTACCTACCCTTCAGGTAGGATCCTCGATGGACGATCCATGATTTGTTTTGTACCATTCAGTTGTATTTTTAATTTTTAGTTGTACTTGTAATTTTTCAGTTGGGAATGTATTCCGGCCCCTTTACGTTCATCACTCTTTTTTGCTATAGCAGTTTACTTTGTGGTTATATCTAGTTTCTTATTTTTTTGTTCTCGAACTGTGTGTATGTATGATAAAAAGGAAATGCCTTCCCATATTAGGGATACGCCTTTCGGGTGCTAGTCACCAGCCCCTGGCCTATGGAAGACGGGCTTGGGTAGTCACGACACGGGCCTTTGGGGATGGGTCGTGACAGCCAATTTCATTTTTGGGTATAAAATTTAGATTGTTTGGATTAATGTTAATTGCCAAAATAATGGTGAAACAATTATTCTAACATTATTGTTTTATTAATAGTAATGAATTTATATTGATTCAATTAAATTTAAATACTTTACATAATTAACATAATATGATTTTTAAACACATAAATAAACATATTAACAATAATTTAATTTTTAATATATACTAAATAATATTAAGAACCCATAATGGTTAAAAGGTCATTTTTCTACTAAAAATGTTTTTCTACTCATTATTTGTTTAATTAAAAGTAAATTTTATAATATTTAGAAATTGAATTAGATTAAATATATGTTAAATTTAGTTATATGGAACCCAAATTTTTCTTTATGGGTTATTTTATATTCTTAATAATTTATAAAATTACTTAGTTGAAAACTAGATACCTAGTTTAAAAGTAAAAGATTAAAATGTAAATAGTCAATGGTAAAACCCCTATAAAATGTTTAAAGAGTGTGTGGAAACACTTGGTTGAGAATTTATTGACCTAAAAAAATCTCACACTTCACTTTTTTTCATTTTTGTGACATTGAACCTCTAATAGTTTCATGGAAATATCAAAACAACTGTGAGTGTTTCTTAAAGTGTCAATTTTATTCTATTATAAAATTATACAACTTCCATCATTAAATTTTACACTTTACATTTGAATTACTCATTGAAACTATGATATTTTTATACCACCATAAACCAATCCAAATTCATAAAGAACATGGTCATAATATGTTATCCTAAAACCTTAAATTCTATAAATTATTCCAAGGAAAGATCAAGTCTCCAACGTTAGTATTATTTACTTCCTAAGTTTTTCTTTAAAATAATAGTCTTCAAAATATATTATCATAATAATAATATAATGAATTAAATATAATCATTATAATTATTTATTTTTATATTAATTCTACAACCATTAGTTATAAATTTACATCCACTTAGAGAAATAAAGGAATTTCAATCGTTCATGTGTACGGACTACCTCCTCCACAAAGAAATGTGTTTTGTTTTTCATCTAGTTATTCATTAATTATAAAAATTATTCAAATATGATTCAAAATCATAAAAACCTAAAAATAATATCATTATACTTCTTTTATAATGATATTATGTCCCAAGAAACACCTCCTTAACCATACCACCCATCGTGTTAAAGTATATTCAGGTTTGGATCGATTTAATAAAATACATGAATGATTCTATAAAAAACTATCATGAATTACTTTGGAAACATGAAAAAATATATAATTATAATTTAATAAAAAAATAATTATTTTAATGTGGTTATTGAATGATAAAATTATATATTTATTATTTTACTAAAGTATCATTTTTTCACTAAAATCACTAAAATAATCCAACACAGATTCTATTTTCTCATAGTGTAACTAAAATACTTATAGAATGATATAAGATCTATATAAATAAATATAAGTTATATATTTGAGTACATTGAATGATATATTAATTATTAAATTGATTTAAAATATTTATTAACAGTATCAAAATTATAAAACATGTGTAAATGGTTAAAGTTACCAATGCTTTATGGTTGAAATATACTATAACTAGCCAATATACCAAGAATAAATAATTATAAATGAGGGATATAAAAGGTAACATGTATGAATAATATTATGAGATATATTATTAAGGTGTCTATGTTTTCTTTATAGGAGTTTATAGTGTCATTAATTGGGAAAAGAAATAGTGTAAGGGTTTTCTTCTCAAACTTCTCACTTTGAGAGATGTTTATGTTATACACCATGTTTTCATTTCAATGGTGTAAATATTATCCATTTATAGTATTATTATCATTATTATCTTATTTTTAGTTATATTCATTTTTATATTATAAGTTATACCACTCATGGGGTTTTTATTTAAAATTTACAAAGGTTGTAAGGGTTTTTTACTGAACTTCTTATCAATGAGACAAGTTTTAACGTTGTGAACTTATTTATTAATTATATGGTGTATATACTTCCCAAGAATTTATGTTTTAATAATAAATTATTTAATTGATGTTATTTTAACATCCATATGATTTTCAATCATCCAATTAATTTTGATTCAAAATTTTCTAAATCCATAAGGGGTTTTCATAACACAATTATCTTCCTTGGGTAATAATCCTTATTATATATTTGTTATCTTTCATGATTAATATATTATAACCTATGGTGATTTTAGGATTTATTTATACTAGATTTTCAAGTAAAAAAACAATTCACACAAAATTATTCATCCTATATGATTCTAATCTTTTGTAAAAAATCATTTTTGTAAAGAATAATTTCCATTTATTTGAATAGATTTTTTCTACATATCCATGTTTTTACTTTAAACAATTGTATTATTTTCTATAGTGGAAATCCAGATTCTTTTTGTCTCCAATTTTCCTTTTTCTACCTTTTATTAATTTCAGAACAAAGAATTCATCATCCATTTAAAGAAGTGGGTTTTTAATAAGGTAATTTCAAAATGTTCAAAAGTGTTTCCTTCCTTTAAAAATGAAAAGTTTTATCATCCACTTCAAATTTTATTTTGATGAAATTTATATATTTTCTATGGATCCATTATTAAATATTTTTTTAACTATAAAAGTTTTCAAAGTATTTTCAATTAACTATTTTGAAAACATTAATTCTTTTTCAGAGTCTCCATTATTAAATATTCTTTTAAAAAGTAAAATTTTTCAAGTATTTTCACTTATTCTTTTTCATAACCCCCATGTCTATTCAAAGATATTTTATTTGAAACTCATTATAAAAATATTTTCAAAAATTATTCTTTATTAATTTTTAAAAATGTGTTTTTTAATTAATTTACTCTTTATCATTTATAAAAATGCTTAAATTTTTTTTGAAAACTTTTGTTTTTCACTTATATTTCCCCCTAAGGTGTATCTCTCATGAAGTGATGTTTTTATTATCCTCCATATGTTATTATGAAATTATTACTTTTTTAAAATGATATTTTTATATCCACCATTACTTAAATTCTTTTCATGTGAAAACCTGTTCTTTTTCCATGGGTACATTAAGATATTCTTAAGATTGATTTTAAGTTTCACATTTCTATCTGGATGATGATGGAGGTCATATATCACCCTTCAATTCCTTAGTTTAAGCTTATATCTCATGTGATATTCCATAGTGGACATAATTATTTTTTTCACATTGTCATGGAAATAATGAATTTAATCATATTTTCATGTAGAAACATAATGATTTTGTTCACACAAGAATGTGAATGATGAGTTTACATGTATTTTTTGTAATGCGAATATTATGTTTTCACAAGTATGTTTTCCTATGAAAATGGATGTTCCACATTTAAATGTTTTTATCAAGTTATTCTTAATTTTAAATATTCATTTTATTTCCATGAAATTCCATTTTTTTCAAGATTATGTATTATTTTTAAAGTATTTTTCCATTTTTTTTCATTCTCACATGTTATATGACTATTAAAATGTGTTTTGAGCCCTGAAATATCTTTTATGCTTATTTAATGATATTTTTATGATCTTATGTTACTTAAAAAGAATTAATTGTTATATTATAACATCTTTTGATCTTTTATTATGATATTTATGTCTTCTATGGGTTTTACTTCAATTAATTATATCTTTTCCCTTACTCATCCCTTTCTTATGTTTCGATCCCTATGTTATAAAGAAGATTATATCATGTGATATATCTTGAAAAGTGTCTATAGGAGCATGATTATGGAGAAATATTTACAAGGGTAATAAAATAAGATGGTTTTATAACTAATTTACAAGACACTAAACCTTTAGTTCTTTGGGATATGTGAATTTTTGTGTGACATAATATTTAAATCAATTGAATAATTTATTATTTAATTCATGTTTATCCTATGTCTCTATATATGGTATAAGATTAGGTTTTAGTTATTTTGTATATTATTTTAGTTGTTTTGGATATTAGTTTATTTAAAGTTGGTATTATGGTTAGTGAACCATAGTAAAAACCTTTTATGTATAAGCATAGAATGACATCCCAAAATATTGGTAAAGTCTTGTGTTTATAGTATTCCCTAATAATAAATACTTAATTTGATACTCGAAGAGGTTGAAGGATTTGACCCAAATTTACCTAGGGGAAAAAGCATTGAATTTTTTTTATTAACTCTATCATCACCATGTTCATGAAAAAGTAGACTAACTTCACAGCTCACTCGATACTCTTAGTGGATATGCTTTTGTTGATTAAATACTCATAATCCACTATGAAGGATTTATTTATTAGGTAATTTGAGGGATTATATATATAAGTTTAAGATAATCCAACTTAAAGTAACCAAGGATGAACTATTATTGATATTTGATGAACTAAATGAACTATAATCCCACATTGAAATATAAAGTAATATGACACTTTTAGGTTTAATTTGGTTTTTTATTATGATAATTCTACCATATTTTCAACGTTTTTTCACTCATATCCACCATTTTGGTTTAAGTAATGAATAGAACTAGATGGAACTGTGGTTTTTAGGGATAATAAAAAGATTACCTCAATGATAAACCTATCATAATTAGATTTGGAATTATAAAACATATGATTATTCTAAACCGGATGTTATAAAATATGATTAATAGTATAAACATATTCAATATATCAAACACATTAAAGAAGTGAGAGATAGAGCCTTGTGAAAATAAAGTAATTGAGATGATGAAGGAAATAATGTTCAATTTTATATATGTCATAATGTGGGAAGAATCGCTAAGGGAATCAACTCAAGTGGATTGAGAGATGCTTTTATTGAATAAGAGTGGGTCATCAATAATTAAATAGTTGAGGGAAAAAGAATATTTCAATTAACATAGGGAACGAAGATAGAACTCATCCAAGGGAACTAATAACAATTAAATATCTTATGATGGAGAACTCATGAATTATCAAATTTAATTTGATAATTTAATGATTTCTATGGATGGTATGAATCTATAACCTCATAGACCCATATATCAAGGAAGAATTTATTCAATGAATATTGATAAAGAGGATAATTTTAATTTGGTTTCACTTACCCTCAACCAAAAATTATTGGATTCATTCTAGTTCTATCAACCCTATTGTATATAGGATGGTTCCTAAGAATATACAGTCACCACCCCCACTAATTTTTATTTTATGGAAAACATTTTTTGGTATGATTATTATTTTTATGGAAATAAAATATGTTAAAATCATAATATCCTCCCCTAAAAAATTATTCTATTTTCAAAATTGAATGGATATCATCATTTTGACTCCAAATTAATTTCTAGAAAAGATAAAAACACATTATAAATATACTGGGACCATTTATGAGTGAAATTACAAATAAAAATAATCTAATAAATAACATAATACTTCCTATGAGCCTTAATACCTAGTTATGGGATACATTTACTTAGAATGATTAGAGAAAATAAGTGTTTTATAGTCTTTAATCTGATATTTAGGATCATGCTTCATTATAAATAATATCATGAGGCATGTCAATATTTTATCCACCTTTATTTATTCCTACAAGTAAATTATAATTAAATTATGAGGTCATAATTTCTGTAAGGGGGTATAATGAAATGTTTTGACATTTTGGATCCTTTAAAATATATACTATGTTCTATAACTTGTGTCAAACACTATATAAAACATAAAAACCCCACAAAATATTAACAAGACATTTTTTATAAAGCTATAATAAATATTATGATTCTAAATACATAATAGTTATTACCTTTAGAAGGTAAATAATTAACATGAGTTAATATTGAAAAGGTTATTTTCAATAAAAGAGTATTTATTTAAGTTATAATTTTTTTTTAAAAAGTTAAAATTAAAAAGATTGTAATTTAAATTTGATAAATTAAAATTCAATTTTGAATTTATCAAAAAAAAATAGCTTCGGATAAATTCTTGAGACATTTTAAAAATAAACATTTTTTTAAAAAAAATATTGATTTTGCTAATATCATCACTTTTATATAACTTGAAAGTTTTTGAAACATTTTTTATATAAAAAATACTAATTTATAAAATAAAATAAATCATCTAAAATTATTATTTTCAATTTATAAAACCCATGAAAATTATTTTATAAAATCAAGTAATTTTTTAAGAAAACAATGTTTCATTTGTTTCATTAATTAAATTTGTGCATTGTGAAATTAGGTTTTGGATATTTTAAATGTAAAATAAATATTATTTAAACAAATAAAATAATTTTAATATAATTAAAATCAATAAAATTTAAATTTTTATCCTATGCATAAATTTTATACATAAAAACACTTTTTTTATAAAAATGAGTTTTTACGCATTACATGTGCTAAAGTTATGATTAATTTCCCTAAAAATAAAATGATAATTTGATATAATTATTATTATGTTTGGTATACTAATTTTCATATTATTTAATAAGTATAATTTTATATTTGGTTAAAAAAATTATATTGTTAAAATTAATGGTAATTACCACGATGATAGTGAAATAATTATTTTAAAAATATTATTTTATTAATATCAAGGAAATTATACAGAATAAATTAAATTTAAATAATTTAAATAATGAATATAATATGATTAATAAAAACATAAATATATATATTAATAGTCATATAATATGGTAATCAATGCTATAAAATATTAGGAATTCATAATGGTCAAAATGTCATTTTTATGCTAAAATGAATTTTCAACATATTACCTATTTTAATTTAAGAGTTAAATTTATAATATTTAGAAATTGAATTTGATTAAATAAATTATAAATTTAGTTCCATAGGAAACAAAATGTGGTTATATGGTTTATTATATATTCTTAATAATTCATAAAATTACTCAATTATAAAATTTCTACCTAGTTTAAAAATGAAAGATTAAAATGTAATCACTTAATAGTAAAAACCCTATAGCATATTCAAAACATCTTTGTAAAAAAAATAGTAGAGCCATTATCAACCCAAAAAATCCCCAAAAATCAAAATTTTTCATTTATGATCCATTATGCCTAATATAGTTTCATGGTATTATTGAAAAATGATGGGGGTTTCCAAAAGTGACCTTTTATTCTATTATTAAAGGATACCACTTCCTACCATAAAAGTTACACTTAACCATATAATTTATCCTTGAAACTATGATATTCTTCTCCCACCATAACCCACATCAAATTCCTAAATTTCTCGGTCCTGCTAATTTATCTTAATCCCTTCAATTCTAAGGAGTATTCTAAGGATATATCAAGTCTCTAATTTAAGTAATATTTCCTGCCGAAGTTTTTCTTCTTAATCATAACCTTCAAAATATCTTATCATCATATTAATATTATTAAATTAGTTCCATTATTATATTGTAAAATCCCCGGTAAATAAAGAATATGACATTTTTATATTTATTAATATTTGTGCATAAAATGTTAATATTACTTTAAAGGAAAATCTATATTTGATGGCATACCCAATACGAAACAACGAGTTTCTTTGAACTATTACGTTGCACACTAATAATATAATAATATTATTTTAAATAGTAGTTAATGTCTAGCCATTGTGATGGCGGGAATGAACAAAACTAACTAAAAAATGATTATATATGTTTTTTAAATATTTTAACAAGTACCCAATAAATGATAGAGGCTTAAAATGCAGATAAATTCAATTTTAGGCATAAATACTCTAATATTCACTAAAAGGTAGATTTATCACCTTTTGATGGTGAACCCTCTTTAAAAATAGTTTTGGTCACTCTTATGCATTATTTTGGACCGAATAAAATCCTTCTTTAGAATTGGGACATCAAATTTTACTTTGTGTATGTTTCTGTTATTTTCCCGATAAAGTTCAATTTTTAATGAATAGTGAAAAATGATGTATTTTAATTCAAAACCTCCTTTTAATATAATTTATTTATATGGTTATATTATCTTTTTAATTGGTTTTAAAGTTTAATTAGAATATATTTTTATCATTTAATCAAATTGTGGTCATTTGAATTAATTTCACTTTGAAATTGGACATAAACAATTGTCAATCTTTTGATAGATATTGATTCTTAAAAACACGCTAATTGTTTTGACAATGAGAATTAATTATAAAATTAATTAATTCAACTTATATGTTTTGAATTTTGTAAAATAGACATCATTTTTTAATTTAGAATATCAAATATATCTTAGGGTAAATTTCTGGTATTTTTCTGAAAAACATCATTTTTTGATGAATAGTGAAACCACTAAGTGGTAGTTAAAAAACTAAATTTTTCGTTAAACGAAGATTTACCACTTTTGTGAATTGAATTTCAAAATTCCTACATACATGGTTGTTATTAGTAAGTAAAATTTGGTTCAATGGGATGAAAATAATTTTTTGTGAATAGTAACTTTTTAGTTTTATTAATCACAATTAGAGGTAATTAGTGTAATTTGAGGTAAAAATAATTTTTTAATAATATGAAATTACCTTGACACATGTCCTAACCTTATTGGATGATTCATGGCCGACCAAGACAATCCATGGGTCAACTTGGGGACCCCATGGAGCCACTTGGGTAAGAAAATGACATTAATAACTCTTTATTTAATGTTAAAATAAAAATGTCACAAACACGTATTGTTTTACTAAATCAATTTTTACCTAGGGTTATATAAGTTATATTTTTGACTATAAATATTCATTAGAAAGATAAAATTATTTCCTACATCATGATAATTTTTTTATAATTTTTAGACATTAAATAAATAAATTTATTTATGACACCATGATGATGCAGCGATTACCTCATTAATGAACGATTTAAATAAAATGAAAAGATAACGTAAAATATAAGACTTAAACTTGTCTAAAACCTAATGTATTGGTGTATTTAGAACCCTTATCACCTTATCCTCTAAATATATCATTGTGGGACCTTTAAAATCCGAAAATCATTTCATAATAAAGTAACATTTCATGACCTTCCAAGAGTGCCCCTCCTCCCTCTTATAAAAGGCCCCCACCTCTACTCCCTTACCCACACCTATCAAGCACTTGGATCATCCAAAACCTGATTCTATTGTCTCTAAAAATCCCTATATTAATCCTAGAAGCCTTAACTTATGCAGAAATCTCTTCAAAAAACCCTTTTGGTTCAAACCAATAAGAGTTACCTGATTTAAAGGTAATGTCTTCTCTTATGTTCTTTTGTTTTATTTTGCTTCTCCAACCCCCTAAACTCTTCTTATTCCATTATTTTGTAAAATAAAGGATCTTAAGTATACTATTATGTTGTTATAATAAGTATTCAAGCTACACTTACACACACCTTCATCTAATGGTTAAAGAACATACTGTTTTCGTGGATGGAGAATTACTGCCTAACGAAACGACGATTGTTCAATTATCTCCTAACACCTCTCATGGTGTTCATTATGATGTAAATGTATTTTATATATGATAAATATGGAATTTATTTTATCTATATTGTTCTTTATTTTATATTTAAAACATACCTTTATGCTTTGCATGTTGTGCAAATGCGATAATTTCATACGAGGAAGTGGAGTACCGCCCCCTCAAGTGATGTGACTCGTTCATGAAATACATGGAATGTATAAAGAATGAAATTAATTAAATTATTTGACCTATATAACATATATATTATAATGGAATTATAATATATATATATATATATCATTTAGTTTTAATTTCATTAATATGACAAAGAAATGAAAGTAGCGTTCATGCGTACGTACGACCTACCGTCTCCATGAATGGTGCATTTCATTTTCTATCTCCAAATGTTATGGAATAGTATAAAATAAATTTATACTAGATAAATAGAATATTTAAATCATTAATACTATTATGGAGATGATCCAATTATAACTACATGGACAATTATTTTCAAACAAGTTTATTTTTGACTCTTGTACCGAACATCGACAAAAACATTTGATATGAACCCACATAATTAACTAATTATTATAACATTATAATATGTGGTATGAATTGAATAATAAAATTTAAAGTTTTTCCTTATGAAATTATAAATTGACCAAATATTACTATTCAGGAATATAAAGAAACGAACAAGACAAGTCGGACTTGAGGTAAGGGATCTGACCTCTCTCTTAATTTTAAATACTCTCTTTTATGTCATTTATTTTATGCTACATGTTATTATGTTTTAGGATGTTATTTTATGTTAACCATACTGTAATTTGTATTTTCATATTATTAGTGACCCCCTCTTACTCTCATCAATTCATTTTAATGATTTTTAAGTGGCGTCGTTAGGCTGCCGAATTTCCGTAAGGGATTTCTTATCTCACTTTTAATTCTGTGAGATTTCCAGTGGTCGCAACATATTTATGGAATGTGGTGTATTAGGTACTTCCAATTGATATATATTATCATGATTCTATTTATATTTATTTTGTTCTGAAATTCATTTGGTGGTTATTATCTTTTGGTCATATGACTCGATTGATTACAACGAGGTAAAGGGTTTTTATCTCACTTTTATTCCTGTGAGATTCATGTTACATTTGCCACTATTTCCTTTTGTGTGGTGTATGTACGTCCCATTATTCTACTATTTGTGTAATATAATCTTGTTTATGGGTATTTACATCTTCATTGTATGACCCTTCTTTCAAGGAGTGTAGGTTTCGAAAGTTACCTAAATCGGTAAGGGAACCTTTCACCCTCCTCTTTTTAAAGGACTTCTTTTTGTTAGGTCTTTTAATTTACATCTTCTTATGTTGGGATATGTTCTTATATATCCTTATTTATTTAAATGATATGTACAAGTGATTATATACCCTTCTTATCTCTCATAGTCACATTTTATTAATTTTAAAATGACGTCGTTAGGCTGTCGAATTTATGTAAGGGAACTTCTTAACCCAATTTAAATTATTTGGGTTAAACCTCTACTTCTTGATTATGTCGTACTATGAATATGTTTGGATGAAATCTGATTGTTTTACACTTAATATCCTCTTATATAGGGTTTATTTATATCTTTCACATATAATTATGCAGTTGATTTATCCTTAATCTAAGGATACCGACTTTGTAAGGCACTTAATCTCAATATCCTTTCATTGAGGAATATTATGTTCTAATACATGACTTTATTTCTTACACTGTATAAAACACCTTTGAATTTTTATTTCATTCAAAGGGAATATTTTTCTAAGAATAATTTTACTAAACTACAAAAAGGAATGTTTTATTTAACATACACAATGACAACGACCTTTTCTGCCTCCGCGAGTATTATTTGATCTTTGGATTCCTGAACAAACAGTAATGATTTTAAAAGTAAATAAATACCATATACTATTTTATGTATTTTGTTATTGAAAATGGTTTTGATAATGTATTTGTTATGTCAATATATTTAAGTGATATATTGTGATTGAAATGTGGAAATGTTTTCTTTCCTTTATAATTGTTTTATGTGTTAAGATTTTATAATGGTACTTGGACATTTGAAGGGTGGTTACGTGATAAACCAAATGACGGGTGGTGTCGTGAATACCAGGATGGGTGGTTACGTCATAACCTCGAATGCATTGGGTATGGAATTTGGCCGTATGGCTTTTCCATTTAGTGATATGTGTGGAAGTCGACCGTATGGTTATTCCATTTATGTATGTTTATGTCCCAAGTTACCTTTATATGTTATGTGTTCTTTGTATGGGTTTTATGGTAATATTTTGGTTACAAAAGGGTAAGTAATGATATTTTATTAAGTGAATAGTATTTACTACTTCATAAAGGTGAAAGGTATTAATTATGAAAAAGTATTCATGATTTACTTATTGTTTTGAAAAAAACTAACAGTTTTCCTTCATTGTGTATCATTTACTGGGTTTTTTATGCTCATACCAAGTTTTTGAAATGTTTTCCACATGACTTAAAGATGAATAGGGTCAAGGCTGGGATCAAGGAAAGACATGTTATCTAAAACATGGAACAAGGCATGTTTCTTTTTAAGAGTTTTCATTTTATGTAAACTTAGTAGAAGTGTCTACTTTGTAATATTTTTAGATGTAATAGTTATGTCCTAATTCTCTAAAACTCTAAACCTGAAAAGATCCTATATGTTAATTATTAATTTAATTCATGATTATGTAATGTTTTAAGGTCAGGTCCTTATATATACTGATATATTTTATTTCTGAACGGTGAAACCCTTATTTATTAATTTACATCCACTAATAAAAACAAAGGAACATCAATTGTGTGTGTGTGCAGACTACAACCTCCAGGAAGAAAGACCTTTTCTTCTTCTAGTTTTTTATTATTTATCCAAAATTCTTAAAATCTTGTTAACCATAATAAAAAATCAAAATAATAATAATATTATTTTTTATATTGTTATTATATCAAAATAAACACCTTCTTAACCATACCCACCCAACAAGCTAAAATGTGTTCAAGTTTGGGTTTGTTTAACCACATACATGAACGATGTATAAAACTCTATCGTGGATGACTATAGGATCATGAAAAATAATATTATTTTAATATAATAATAAAAACATGATTTATATGTGTCTATTTAATGGTTATATAATTTATTTAACTTATTATTAATGTATCATACCTATTCACTAAAATCACTAAAATAATACAACACTGATTCTATTATCACGTAGCATAACTAAAATAATTATGCAATGAAATAAGATATTTATAAATTTATATAAATTATATATTAAATTATATTAAAATATATATTAATTATAAAAAATTCAAACAATGGGTAATGATATAAATATTATAAAACATGCACAAACCGTTAAAGTTATCAACACCAGATGGTTGAAATAAGTTCTAACTAACCAATATACCCATAATAAATAATTATAAATAAGGGATATAAAAGTTAAATTTTATGAATTGGTTATTATGTATTTTATTAATAATATCTAAGTTTTTACAAGACATTATATTTTCATCAACTTGAGCAAGGAAACAAGGTACAAGTTTTCATCTAAAACTCATCTCTTTTAAACATGTTTAAGTTATACATAGGGTTTTCTATTAAATAGTGTAAATACTACAATTTTGTAATATTTTTATCTTTAGTACATAATTTTTCACTATATTAAATTGTCTATTTATAACTACACCTCTCAGGGTATTTTTATTCAAATTTTACAAAGGTTATAAAGGGTTTCTTATCTCAACTTTTGTTTATTGAGACGTGTTTTAACATCATGGACAAATTTATTAATTATATATTATATATAAATATATTTAAGATGAATCTATTTTGGAGTAATATATGATTTAATTCATGGTATTTATAGAAAATTCTTATTTTCAAGGTTCCAATGACTTTTGATTCAAAAATTACTAAATCCAAAAGGGGTCTTTGTGACTCGATTCACTTCCTTAGATCAAAATAACTCTTCTTTGAACATTATCTAAAATGATTTATCTATTATAACTTATGATTATTTTAAAATTTATTTCCACGTTATTTTTTTTTGTAAATAATAATTCAAACCAAATAATTCTTCATTAATGATTCTAATGTTTTGTTAGAAAGAATTTTTTTAAGAATAATTATCATTTAATTTAATAGATTTATTCTCCATATCCATGTTTTAACATCCAACTAATATTTTCCTTTTTCCTATGTAAATTCCAATTAATTTTTTCTACAATTTTCAATTTTCTCCAATTTATTTATTTTAAAACAATTTTTTCTTCATCCTTTTAAATATATGTGTTTTTAATAAGGTTATTTAAAAATGTTCAAAAAATTTATCTATATTTTTAAAATAAAAAGTTTCATCATATACTACACATTTTTTGATAATTGTTTAATTTTTATCAAGGTTCCTTTATAAAATTTTATTTTTAAAATTAATTTTTTTTGAATTATTTTCAATTCCACTTTTTGAAAATTTTAGGTCTTTTAAAAGTCTCCATAATTAAAGATTCCATTAATAGTAGAATTTTTTAAAGTATTTGAACATAGTATTTTTAATAACCCATATAACTATTAAATTTTATTTTAATTTGAACTATTTATGATATTTCTTTATAAAAATATTCTCTTTACTTTATCAAAAATATTCTTTTTAAAGTAATTTATAGTTCATCTATTATTATAATGTTTAAAATGTTTTGTGAAAAAAAATTATTATCACTTTTATTTTTTCACCAACGTTTATCTCTCATGAATTGATATTTTGATCATACATTATATGTTATTATATTATGATTACATTAAGAAAATTAGATTTTGATATACATGATTACTTAAGCCCATGTTATTTGAAAACCCATTATTTTTCAATGGGTTCATTAAGATATATTTATGATTTATTTTATAAGACACACATATGTATGTATGATGATGTGTGGGGTCCAATATCACTATAAAATGTATTTTTTAAGTTTATATATCATGATATAGTTAGGAATATAAATAATTAGTTTTTCACACATGCATGGGTGTGGTCATTATTGGTTTGCTTACATTTTCAAGCATGGATAAAATGAGTTTGTTCATAGAGGCATGGTCTTGAAGGGTTTTCACACATATTTAGGTGTGGACATGATGAGTTTGTTTAAAAAGGAATTGTCATAATTAGTTTTATCACACATGTTTTTCTATTCTTATTTATTTCTAAACATTTCCTTCTTTTTATCAAGTATTTCTAAATTTTCAATATTCATTTCATTTCCATGAAATTCAATGTTTTTAAGATTATGAATAATTTTTAATTTATTACACACTTTTATAACATACACACATTTTATACAACCATTGAGATTTTTTTGAACTAGTTTATATCTTTTAAAATTAATTAATGATATTTTTATGAACTTAAATTACAAAAAAATGATTTATTATTATTATATAATGTCTTTTGATCTTTTATTGTGATATTTATCGTTTACCCATACTGATCATATAAGACCATCCACTTCTTTTGTTTATAATCCCTAAGTTATAATTATTATTATATCATGTGATATCTCTATAAAATTATCTCTAGGAGCATGATATGCAAAAATGTTTGCATGTGAGAGAAAATAAGATGTTTATGTAGCTAGTTTTCAATAAACTAAACTTGTAGGTCCTTGGATTATGTGACTATTTGTGAGATAAAATATTTAAATCATGTTATTATTGTATTGTTTAAGTCATGTATATAATTATTATATATATTATGCATCATATATATTATTTTCATTCTTTCATTATAGACTGAGGGGGTTCGGTTGGGTTCCCTATTTATTTGTCTATAGGTTTTGGGGTTTTTACCATACGAATAAGTCATTAAAAATATTTGATAGATTAAAGAATGAACTATGGGATTATTTTAGAGATAATAGTCTCCTCATGAATATGATATTCCCTCTCTTCTACCTGGTTTCCTCTAGAATAAATGGTGGAACACCTGAACTGTTCTAGAATCCTCACTTTGCTACTATTTGGGTGGTGTAGGATGGAGGGATATATAAATAGTTATTTTTATTTTGTAATGATAAACATGAACTGGTATTAAAAAAAAATTGGTACTACATCTATAATATCCCTAAAATCGTGATATTTTCTTAACATTTTTCAACATATAATAACTCAACCATAAAATATTAATTCATATAGTTTAACTAATATTATATCATAGCATGTTTTTTTAATTTATCAATATATTATATCATATTATATTGTATTAAAATTTATTACTATTAATGAATAGGAAATCAATGGTATAAAAAAATAATATTTTAGCTTTCTCCAAGTGATAATATATATTTTTAAAAAAATTATGTCTCTTATTCTTATCAAATAATGAATGATGAATCATATGAAAATAGATAAAAACTACATTGTGTCGTAAAATTTGGACTTTTCATCAAAACATTCTTCATGGTTCTGATAAAAATATTGTGTGTATAGAGGGTATTAATGTGTTTC